>OX388205.1:13791263-16696013 GCA_947578815.1 Epinotia ramella | reverse complement strand
GTACAGCCCCCCTAGCACACTAGGTTTTATGACCTACATAAAGCATTTGTCCCTCTTGCACTCGCTTATTGGCCAGAATGGGACGAATGCTTTATGTCCGACATAAAACCTAGTGTGCTAGGGGGGCAGATGTAACAATCCGACCACATGTGCATGCAATTTCTCAGTACAACTCGTTTGACAGTTGGATCAGCATCGCAACATGCCTCCAGACGAAAGCAATTAGTCAGCTTCTGATAAATTAGGGCTGACAAATCATGACATGTATATAAGCCTTTAAAATGCGCAAAACGCTTGAGACGCACTCTTGTTCGATAAAAAAACAAAGAAGTAGCTTTCCGGCGAGCAAACTTTAGTGCAGCAGTACCTTTAGTGTGAGACACTATAGTAAACACACATTACGTGTCGATCCTCGTGATCGACTTAACGCGCTTCGAATAGATTTCGAATGTCGCAAATTCGAGCTGTCGAATTCGTAACTCATGCTGCCGTTGTACTACGGAAATAAGTCTCACAAGCGCTTAGGTTTCGATGCGTAATTTAAACTTTCGATTCGTACGACCATTCGGTAGTATGGCACACAAATTTGACATTTCGAAGCGACGAATACCGTAGCGACTGTAGTTAACTATTTCACTTGCAAATTAGCGTGTGAAATCGTATTTAGCCGTCAAGAGGTACCGGTGGATCCAATCGAGACCTATCTCATATTAAAGAACATATAAATATAATAATTTGGAATCGACAACATATATCCGCAAAATTCGGATTGTCGCGTATTTTGTATTTAAAAATGCAAATGAATGACACAAACTCCGCCATATTTGGCATAGGTAAGTATTCGTACTATTTGTTCTGTTTTATTGTGTATGTTGTGGATACATATCCCTTCCAAAATTACGAGTGAATATTCGATTTCCTAGTGATAATAATGGTAGTTGCAGTGATAATAGTGATATACTCATTTATTTCAATAATCGAACAAACAAATGCGTGATGTGAACAATGTCGAAATATCAAAATCATCAAGAAGGAAGAGTCCGCACTCGCAGTCGGCCCTTACTTGGAGCTCCGAAACTAGATATTTCAATGCAAATCATTAGTGCGCAAGGAGGGCACACTTATCGAAGTGGTGCCTACTGATATTTGGATAAATTTGTAAGTACCTATGGAAAATATGTAAACTTGCATTTCGAAGTGTTGTAGTGTTTAGTAACAACGTATTCATTACCTAAAACAAAGGACCCCGTGATTATTTTACTGTCGTTAAATTTTTAGTTAGGTACTCCAATCGCTACTCAACTGAGGAATTTAAGACTCATTCCGTAACATATAGATCTACTGTAAATATAGGTAGGTATATAATTCTTCTTGGTATCTTGAAAATTAAGATAATGATAAGAGATGTAATAGATTGCACATTTGCAGGATAAAATACCAGTGTGTCCATTGTGTATGTTCCTGTATTCATCTAAAATGTGACTGCTTTTCAATACTGTAAACCAAGATGTCATTATGTCTTCTAATTCGCTGACCCAGATACTGTCACAATGATTGATTGAATTTTCTATAAATTTTCCAAGCAAAGTTGCTAGATAAAATCTATATATCCATCCTGAAGGTGCATTCTACATACTGGTGAAAGAATTGTTGAAATCGGACGAGGAGTTCTGGATATTACCCCCTACATACAAACTTACAATTCTGCAACTTTTCTTCTTTATAATGTTAGTATAAATAACCTAGCTTTCCCTGCGGCTCCACTAGCATTTATCTAATTTGTGTTACCTATTGTATCTTTCAACATACTGATATGTGCAATTTTATATTCTTTACAGATCTTTTAAACCAAAGAAAGCAGACAAAAATTAATGTACAGCAAGTTCCTAAATAAAATTACATATATTATATCTATCATGTAATACCGAAATTAAAGAATGAACAAATAAATAACTTTGACTATGACATATGTGTAGTGTTATGTAGATACCGATACCACAGACATATACACAGACAGACACGTTAAACTTATAAGGGTCGTCAGGGGTTAAAAATAAACAAAGAGTATCCATAATCATTTTAATAATCTGCATAAATTGAAATAAACTTCTTCATTTAATAAAAAAGGTTAAACTATTTATTTTTCTGATCGCATTTAATCTTTATTTTGTTGACTTCCGAGCGTAGTATGTATGGTTGATCACATCTATTCCAGAAACCTGAAATAAATTAGAATTTTATTTCAGTAAACAAATATGGCCATGTATGTCAATGTTACTACTTTAAATTAGGACATTATGGCTCTCTTTGGGGCAAGCTTATTGTGTCCAGCAGTGGCAGCATCTTTCGGCTGATATGATGATGATGATGCCAGGGTCGATGTAATGCCTCTGCCAGAGAAGTGGTTAACTAGAATCAGATTGAAGGATCATAAGGGGTCACCAGATTGCTCAACTGTTCTTCATACATTGTTTGGTTCTCATTTGAGAACGACACGCACGAATAATATCAAACTTTGTATACACATTAGGATTCACCATATTTAGGTCGGAAACTAGTTTCTGTTTCTAGAAAAAAAATTGAAAATTGAGTGAGTAGAAGTCATCAGTCTCTAATCGCTTATTTTTTTTCTATTATAATTTATAATTCTATTTTAATAATAATAATAGCAATTTATTTCAGATTTTGCATCCATAGGCATTATAATTTATAGCTACCTACAGAAACTAGTTTCCAGCCAAGATATGGCGGATCCCATTGTGTATAAAAAGTTTCATGTTATTTCAGCATGCCACTATAAAATAAGAAATAAACCATGTTGTATGGAGATTGGATTAGGATTTTACCTAAGAAAGGGACTAGATAGATGAAGTTTTAAGTCTTATTTGAAGCGGTTGTGATAAAAATTACCAGAACTCATGGATAGGTCCACAAAAGAGCGTTTGTTGCTGGTCTCATTGCAAAAAATTGAGGTTAGTATGTTTCATGCATAGGTAACTTAAGGCTGATTTTCATTAATCTAGTTGTTGGATCCAGCGTCACTGGATTCCAGCGCTGGATTGCCACTGGATTATGGCCGGTTCACAATATTCCAGTCCAGTGATCCAGCGGGCTAATCCAGTCCAGTGCTGGACTGGAGCATATTGTTTACATTACTCCAGTCTTAAGAGTAGCTGGATTGGTAACACATCAGATTGCGACTGGAATGGCTGTCTAGGTACACTATTCCAGTGGCGCTGGATTGGGTGAGCTGGAATGAAAAGTTGACGGTCTCTTCAGTCACTGGAATGGCACATTCCAGTGCATTCCAGTGTTGGTTCACATTATTCCAGTAGCATTCCAGCACTGAATTGGATTGCTGGACTGAAATGCTACTGGAATAATGTGAACCGGCCATTAATGTAAACATATTTCAATCCAGTACAGCATCCAGTATCCAGCACTGGATCGGAACAGACCATGTTCCTATTTTTCAATCCAGTTACCGCCCCCCGCACGCCGCGCACTCCGTGCCAGCGGCACTGAATCCGTGTAAACCCACACCCGCAGTACCTGGATCCAGCATCACTGGATTCCAGCGCTGGATTGCCACTGGCACTGGATCGCGCCATTTACATTTAATCCAGTAGACATTGCCAGTGGCAATCCAGCGCTGGAATCCAGTGATGCTGGATCCAACTACTGGATTATTGAAAATCAGCCTTTATTGATGCTTTTTAAACCCCGTTCATTGAGAGACATCACACTCAATTTGGTATCCAGTGGTGTCGAATATTTTGATGTCCATGTTTGCGGTAACTTTCTTGAACACACTTATCAATTGATACTCTCACACAAAGACAACGCTCAAACTATTGACGTATCTGTTTGGCTGTAATATTGGCCGTATTTTCGGTATTTGCTGCTGTTGTCGTTGTCGTAATATAAATTTTTCCGCGGTGGAAATAAAATAAAATAATTCAAAACCCACCAACATATGGAAAAAGTGACTTTTGAACCTGGGTTGCTACATGAGAAAATAATTAAGCCGCGTTCACATTTGTCTGTCGTGTTTTGTTGTGGTGCTCTCTGTCGTGAAGGCTGCTGTTTACATTTATCCACAGATTACAGAGAAAGGCAGATAGGCCCTAATAAATTGAACGTTTTCTATCCGATCTCTTCTCGCTTACGTACTGAACGACGAGTAAGAAAGGGATAGAACCATGTTATCTGACAGGTCTTCATACGTCATTGTCTCCGCTTTCTCGCTCGCACGATGTAATTAGCTCTCTCGCTCGCTTGAGATTTAGTGTAGCGAAAGATATTTTGTTACAAGATATCGACATCGATATTTAAATTTCATGTATTCGTCATCTGCAACATTTGTCAAAGAGAATATAACCACTACGTTCATTATTATTATATGAACTAGCAATACTCTCCGTAGTTATTCTTATTCCATCTACAACTGGTTTAAAATTTGTTCGAAATATGAGAATTACAGTGTCTAATATTAAAATAATTAAGCTTTTATAAATATTTTTTAGTTTAAATTTCAATTTATTTGAATGAAATTTGTGAGAAAAAAAACACTTGGCAGATCCTGCAAATTTCATGGTCCAAATTGCGAATTTCATGCAATTAGTCAGGCAGGACAACTCGTTTGACAGTTGGATCAGCAGCGCTACATGCATCCAGACTATAGCAATTAGTCAGCTTCTGATGAATTGGGCCTGACAAATCATGACATGTATACACCCCATGACAGAAAACTTGGCTGATCATAAATATTTCCATGGTCCAAATTGTGTTGATTGTGATGGGGTATATACATTACATGATTTGTCAGCCCCAATTCATCAGAATCTGACTAATTGCTATCGTGTGGATGCATGTTGCGCTGCAATCCAACCGTCAAACGAGTTTTCCTGACTAATTACATGAAAATCACAATTTGGACCATGGAATTGGCTTGATCTGCCAAGTGTTTTTTTTCTCACAATATTCATTCAAATAAAATTAAACGAAAATTAAAAAATATAATACTAAACAATATTGTTTTAATATTTTACACTGTCATTTTGTAAATTTTTTTAAACCGGTGTTTCGTTACTACAATTTCATTCAGTGTGGCCAGTTAATAGTAAGAAAGTGAAAATTGCCGCATTCAAACGGTCCTGCGAAGTAAAATCACATAATCTGAGGCGCTACCGCGAAACGAAAAGGAACGTCATTCGTGTATCTCTCTCCCTGTCGCTCGAATATGCAAGTGCGATAGAGACGGAGATACACGAACGAAGTTCGTTTTCGTTTCGCGGTAGGCCCTCTGCCCCCCTAGCACGCTAGGTTTTATGTCCGGCATAAAGCATTTGTCCCTCTTGCACTCGCATATTTGCCAGAAAGGGCCGAATGCTTTATGTCCGACATAAAACTTAGTGTGCTAGGGGGGCTGGATGCCCCATAATGTGCATACAATTTGTCAGTACAACTCGTTTGACAGTTGGATCAGCAGCGCAACATTCCTCCACACGATAGCAATTAGTCAGTTTCTGATAAACTGGGGCTGACTAATCATGACATGTATGCACCCCATGATTGGTCTATATTACTATATATAGAAAAGTACTCTGTGTATCTGTTTCTGTTCTATTCTTTCTGGAGTAATCCGTTGGTTAGTGCTGTTTTAAACTTTTAGATAACGATAATTTATTAAAAATGCGTACAAGTTCTACGCAGTTCCAGTTGCTAGTCGACTATATGGAACAGTAAGTACTTTCTAAAGCCTATAAAAGATAATTTCTTAAAAATAAGCGTCTTCCGTAATTGTGTAGCCCTTGCATAAACGAGAGCGACAGCTCCCGCGGGTAAGTTTAAAGAAATTTCTTTTTAGGTTTAAAGATATTTATTTTTCCCATAAGAATTACATGAATTCACTTACATGAGAAAGTATACAAATTAAAACTAAAACTAAGCATACAGTGTTTAAAAATAAGGTAAGTGTACAATATTAAAAATCAAAGTGGGTAGAAAAGCATTACAATAATTATTGCGCTAAGCGCTCGTATCTCATGTATCATGTAGTATCACGCCTTGACGCAGTCTTTTCCTCCAAAGGGTTCTGTCCTCAGACTGCTTCTCGTAGTTCGTGGGGTCAATCTTGGAAGACAACATGTCACGTTTTGCCCGCCGGTCGCTTAGCGTAATCTGAGTTTTACGTGGCAACCGAGAGGGCTTCATCCTTTGCCTTAGTTTTAATAACGTCAAAGTGATCTGCCCAGTTAAGTGCAGGAAATTGGTTCGAAGTGCCCTCTCTTTTAATATGTTAACAGAAATGGCGACCTTAGTAGACCATGTGATGGCCCACATGGGAAGCAAACGAATCTGCGTCAGTGGTCTGAGCTTACAGAGCTGTTAAATGCGGATGCCACAGGAGATACCAAAAGTGTCGAAAAGTGGAGAAAGGTATGTGTATAGCTTTTTTTATTCAACTCATTAATTTACATACTTATTCTTTTTTTCTTTCTTTGTATGTGCATTTGCTTCACTCTTCTTTATTGGTTTTGTGTGTGTGTGTAAACGTGTGCGTGTTGGGCTGTTGGGTGTTAAGGTCTGGAGCGACTTCAAAAACAACACCAAAAAAAAATCTGCCCGGCTATACCGATCGGCAAGAGGGACTGGTGGCGGTCCTGCAAGTGCTCTGAAATTGACTGACTTGGAGCAGAGAGTGATTTCTATTGTAGGCACTCGAGCGGCTACAGGCATTGTAGAAATTCCGGAGGTTGGCTTGGAGGTAGAGTAATGGGTTCTTTTTAATAATAATTTAATTTTATAGGTAATCACATTTTAAGTGATTATAACCTATATATCTACGAATAAGTTGAGCGTTGCGGCTAGTAACCCTGCGCGCAAAGCTGATAGTCCTGGGTTTGATTCCTGGTAATCGCAAATATGTTTTTTATATCTATTAAATATATTGTTGCCTAGTAAAACATACCCATAATACAAGCCTTATAGAGCTTTCTATGAGCCTATTTCAATTTGTGTAAGATTGTCCCCTAGTATTTATTTTTAATTTATTTATATATCTGATGACTGATGATGATACTTAATATAATAAAATATTTACAGGTTGTACTTACTGAACCAACAGAAACAAACCAATCGGTATTAATAGCAGTTGAACCAGACGAAAGTCCATCAATATTGGTGTTACACGAACATTTTCAACAAACTTGTTCCAGTAAGTTACAATTATTATTTATTTATTTTCACTATTAAAATAGCTATTGTGGTTGGGGCATATTGCACGTAGAACCGATGGCTGTTAAGGTGGAAAGGTTCTCGAGTAGCAGTTGGCGTCCGCTGGATGTGGGTGGCGCAGAGCTGGTCTTTGTCCAGTAGTGGACGTCTTTCTGCTGTCATGATGATGATAATGACTATCCAAATAAATTAAGAAAGTTCATGTACATTATCTCCTAGTAATCATTCAAAATATAAAGTTCATAGTTCACATTGTTACCTTGACCTAGTTGGTATTGACTCTGCCTAAATAGGAAGCTGGTGATGCTCTCTGGTTTGAATCCCAGAAAAGGCTTGGTTAAGCATAAACATTTTTTCCTTGAGTAATGGATGATTCCAAAATCCAAAATCAAAATTAGTATTATATTATTTATATTTGTGTAAGTATGTATACAACCTACCTACTGTTTCGCTTACCGTACTGTTCATACATATGTTAGGTACGGTACGCTAAATGTTATTTTTTTGAATGAAAAAATCACAGTCTTAACACTTGTTAATGAAAAAGTTTCGCAATCATTCCTCTGGTATCCATAGTACAAACCTTGCATATTTTGGGACAAGAAAGAACTGTAAGTTTGTCCCTAAATATTAATTTAATCCTTTCGCCGCCTAGACTAAAGACCAAAAGAGACATTGTCACGCCAACGTCACTGTTACAAGAGATCGGACACAAACCTTACATCAAAGACTGAAGGTTGCTTTGACAGCGGTCGTCATAACGCCTGTAGGGGCGCTGTGGCCTCGACGACACACGACACCTTTAGGTATTCTTGGCGTTCAAAGGGTTAAGTAATTGTTTTAATTTTTCGTTGCAGATTCTGAAGATTGGAATCGTCCTGGGACATCGGCTCAACCCACCGTTTTACCACCTAGAGAGGAGCCAGTACTTACAGTCAGGCAAGGTACAGTCTCTGCAGTAGAACTCCGTAACCCGATTAAAATAGTTATATTGCCTGCCTGCCTACGAAGCGGAAGGGTTCGAATCCCGGTGGGCAAATATTTAATAGCCTGAATATTTGTTTCTTAGTCTTGGATGTTTTCTATGTATGTATTTATCTATATAAGTATGCATATCGTCGTCTAGTACCCATAGTACAAGCTTTGCTTACAATTAGTTTGTCGATTTGTGTAAGATTGTCCCCAGAATGTTTATTTATTTTAAGTATTGTATTTATTTATTAAATCCCATAAAAAAGGCCAAGTCTCGAAACTCTTCCACCGTAAAAAGTTGTGAGATACTTGTTGATGTTGCAGATCCTGAAGATTGGAATCGTCCTGGGACATCGGCTCAACCCACCGTTTTACCACCTAGAGAGGAGCCAGTACTTACATTCAGCCGAGGTACAGTCTCTGCAGTAGAACTCCGTAACCCGATAAAAAAAAAAAATTGCCTGCCTCCCTACGAAGCGGAAGGGTTCGAATCCCGGTAAGGGCAAATGTTTATTTGATGAGCTTGAATATTTGTTTCTTAGTCTTGTATGTTTTCTATGTATGTATTTATATCTATTAAATCCCATAAATAACTACAACTTAGAAAAGTTGAAAAACCCCCGACATTTTCATTTCAAAATCCAATATCTCAAAAACGGCTTAACAGATTTTCATGAAACATGGCTAAGAACACTCGGAATCACATCAGCTTTCGTATAAAAAAAACCGCATTCAAATCGGTCTATCCGTTTGGGAACTACGATACCACAGACAGATCTACACAGATACACAGACACGTTAAACTTATTAAACCCCTCTCGGCCCTCTCTTTGCGTCGGAGGTTAAAAATAGGCCAAGTCTCGAAATTCTTCCACCGTAAAAAGTTGTGACATATTACGTGGAGCCAAGTCAGGTATTCTTATTAATGTTTATTTGCTTGCTAAATAAATTTCTGCAACTTGGAAATAATATTTTTGAACAAGCTTCTAAGAAAAAATATACATATTTGTTTGAGTCAAGTTGTACCAACTTTAAAACGGTACTGGACGTTCCAACGTTCGTACAAATTCGGGTGACGCAATCGCAACGTTTAGTTGGCGCTTATCGATGGAACAAAAGACAAACTGGTAACCACAGAACCCTACACTGTGCGTGGCACGGCACGCACTTGGGGAATGAAACCATAAAAACTAAAACAGTTCTGATTTGTCTTTGTTTTGTATCCTCTAGAGAGGAGTGGGACCGGTCTATCGCTCGGTGACGAGCCTGCGGATCAAGTTCCGAGAAGATCACCAGGTGCTGGTGTCAGGCAGCACGTGTCGCAGAGTCCCACGCCCTTACCACCCACGCCGCGTCGACGGCGAAGACGTCCGATGGTTTCGTCTCCTCTCCAGAGAAGGACTCGCACCCAGACCCAGTCAGATTTAGCGAGGCAAGCCTTTGTCAGGTCTGACTGTGATTGGCGCGCTTTTGAGCAGGAAGCAGAGCGGGAGAGAAGTAGGTTAAGGGAATTAGAAATAAGAAATCAAGAACGATGGTTGGATTTATTTGGTCAATTTTTAATACTAGGCAATAGAATCGTAGATGTGTTAGAGAAAAAATTGTAAATATTAATGTGTAAGGTCATCTGGGGCAAAAGCGACTATGAAGGCTAAGGTACGAGGGGAGGTACAAATATTCGTGGAATGAAGTAGGAGGTAAAATGGTACCAAACCTCTTTGCTTATGGTATGGGATAATATGAGAAGAAAATTATAAATGTCGATTCATAATCGTCATTTGTTTTGAAGATATCGCCCTTCAAACAAATTATTTCGGAATAAACGTAAGAGCCATCTACGGGGACCAGTGCCCTGCTTAAACTGATTTACAAGTGGCATGGCCACTTCAAACATGGCAGAGAGTCAATTGAAGACGACGATCGCCCAGGACGGCCGATTGAAGTCACATCGTCGGATATCGTTCAAATAGTTGAAAAACTCGTACAATACAATACAATACAAATACTCTTTATTGCACACCTCACACAAACAAAGCAGTTAAAAAGAGAAACAATTTGGAGACGCTCAAGCTTATTAAGCTGCTCCTCAGAAAGGTCGAGATAGGATACATCAGCGTAATCAAGAATAGGAAGAAGTATAGTTTGAGCAAGCGCAATTTTAGTTGCAGTAGGCAGAAAATTACGAAGCCGCCTGAGAGACCCCAGCAGCAAATATCTTCCTGCTCACTTCACTCACTTGAGGCACCCAAGACAAAGAGCGATCCATAATGATCCCAAGATTTTTCACTTGCATCGAATAATCAATCTGAATCCCATCAAAAAGTATTGGAGGGAGATTTACTAAATCAACTCTAGAAATCAGATTGCTGCTGCCAATAATAATGACTTGGAACCTCGCTGGGTTCACACTCAGACCATATCTTTGACTCCATTTCAGAATGCGTACCAAGTCATCATTAGTTCTTTCTATGGCAGAAGGGAGATTACCAAGCACGGACTGTGTATAAATCTGAAGATCATCTGCATAAAGGTGATAATGAGAGGAGATATTATGTGTGATGGAATTGATGAAGATAGAAAATAAGAGAGGAGATAGCACACCGCCCTGCGGAACGCCCGCCAGAGTACTACACCAAGAAGTACAAGAAGAATCCACCTTTATTCTTTGCCGACGACCATTTAAATAACTACGAAAGCAGTCAATTACTGCAGGAGATAAGTTAAGAGAGCGTAAAATAGCGAGCATAATGTCAAAATCGACAGTGTTGAAAGCATTGCTGAAATCCAACAAAGTTAAAACTGTAAGCTATCTGTCGTTCATCCCCAATTGGATGTCATCAGTGAAACTAATAATATGCTATCCGACCAATTCACTGCCGCGAAGACACACACATTATGTGTAAATTGTATTGTTTTTGTACTCCGTGTGTCTTTTGCGTAGTGAATAAATGCCTTCTTTCTTTCTTTCTTCTTTCTATGGCCGTCTACTTGCAAGTCTCCTAGCTAATTGATCCCGTAGCGCTCTGCCCATTAATAAATCACTAGCACCTTCATTCTCTGGCACCAACTCCTGTCGCTGAAACTCTGAAAATAAAGTAGAAACTTAGTATAGTACATTGTTGTAAAGGCTAGAAAGTAGGCAATAGATGGACGAGTGGGTTCTGAGTTATAGAGCATCATTTCCAAAGTGGTACCATTGCCCCCGGTCTACCCTAAACATTATAAATCACCGCGTGGAAAACTGTTGATGAGATAAAAATACTTTGTTAATTTGGCAAGAAGCTTCAAAAGATGGCGCCATTTGGTCTGAATTTCAAAATGGTACTTCACTTGCTATAACTTGTGTTTTTTTAAAGGAGTGATGTTGGATGCATGTTGTATCTGTACGAGTAAGTATACGTGTAATATCAAAGCATAGTAAAATCAAAGTTCTATTTCCATCAAGTAAGGAATAAAACCTTTATTTTAATACATGACTTGGACGTTGGACGACTATAGCTTGTTTGAGGCTTGAAGTTGACTTTTGGGACCCCATATACATATGTGTGAAAGATTTTTGAAATCGGCTTACTAGTTCTACCTACTTCTTGCATATATTACTTGCACACTCATAAACTTTTTTTCTTTACATCAAAAAATATTAGTGTAGACACAAATGTTACTTTATGATTTTGTAAGTCGGTTAATCTCCAAAGTATACATCTTATCCCGCGGATCCGCCTGCGTTCTGTGTACCTAATATGCGGGCGGGGCCGCCAAAGCAGCTACTTACTACATAATTATTATATTTTACTATAAATACCTTGATTTTGTGCAGATACCTCCCGTTCAGGATCTGGTACATTATACATTAGCGCAATGTTATGTAACACAGAACATGCTATGATAATTTGCGAACACTTTTGTGGACTATAATGTAATGTCCTGTCTCTGTGTACACAACGCCAACGGTTCTTCAACCGCCCGAAAGTATTTTCAATCAGAACTCTCGCAGATGTGTGTGCTCTATTGAATGTTTCTTCAATAGAGTTGGGAGTTGGATCTAAATATGGTGTCATTATCCATGGCCGTTGAGCATAACCGGAATCACCTTTTAAAACAAAAATATTTTTTTAGTTAACCCGTGTGGTGTCGGTTTAGAATTTCACCACCCCCTTTCTTCCCGTGGGTGTCGTAAAAGTAGACTAAGGGACCAGGGTTGAAGTGTGTTGTGGGCGATGGGCTAGCAACCTATCACTGCAATATCACATTTTGTCGATCTTTTATACCAACATTTATGCTAAAAGTGGCGCTGGAACATACGTTTCATGTGCTCTGCCTACCCCTTTTGGGAATAAAGGCGTGTATGTATGTATGTATGTAAAAATAAATGGTTGATTTCATTAGTATGAAATGGTTAATGTAAATAACATTACTATACTAAATATATTGTCTTACCTAAAAGCCAGACAATTTCTTGTTGTCTGTGCAAAGATTGCATATAACTATTAACATTGCTATTTTCCCATATGAAGGAATCATGGGCTGCACCTCCAAACTTAGCATTAACAGATAAAATTTTGCAGTTGTGGTCACATATCTGAAAAAATAAATTTAATTACAAGTGTTTCCTGGTGCTTTTAGATACCTATAGGTAAATTGTAGCAAGTAGGAACGCCACCCCACCTACTACCGTGGTATTGTGGCAGGTGGGATATTTTTATATTTTTTTTGAGTTATTACAGCGTATTAGTATCGCCATACAACGAGGGAATACGGCCAGCCTTCTGGGCACCTTGCCCGTTGACGGCGATTTATGCCCATTTTTTTTACCTGTAGGTTAAGTTTTATTATGTTTGTTTTTATTAATTGTCTTGAATAAATTAATACCACAACAAACCACCATTAATACCTTTAAACTAATGACATTAAACAAACTCCTTGAAATTAAATACGCAAAATGGAACGCATGTCCTGACAGCTGTCACTAGTATTAATGTTATTTTACCGTCAATTTAGGCTTCAGTTTATTTAAGAATTAATTTCTCTGAATTTATTTAGGATAATTTATGAAATAATTATTATACATGTATGCGCCTCCTCGCGGTGATGATTTTGGTGTGCTTGAAGTTGGGTTTCTGTGCTAGGAAGCTATTGAAATGTGTGTGTGAAGTTTGCCAACCATGTGTGTCTATCTTGGGATTGTTGAAGCTGTTGTACATTGTAGTGGCTACTGATGCGGCTTTAACTTAAGTATTTGGAGGGTCAATAATCTTTCCCCGCACCTCTCAACAGCCAGACTATGTTAGTTTATATGGAAATCGATTCAGAAAGACATGCCTACAATTTCAGCACAAATGTATGTAGCCTCAGCTACATACATTTTTCGCCGGTCGTCTTGGGAGCGCGGGGCCACTACGCTCAAGGCAAGCGCGCAGACGGATCGCGAGCCCACAGGCCCGTAAAGCTCGCAGCCTGCGGTGAAGATCAAGCACCCTCATGGCGCCATCGGCGCGACGCGCGCAAATACGATGCACAACAACGACCGCGTTGTTCATGTATTGCGTGAGGTCGTCCTTTTTGAAGACCATAGAGAGTTGTGGGTAGTGATTGTTTAGTTTAGATTGTAAATGAGTGCGTAACCTGGCCAGGTCAGTGTCGCGATGCACCGTCGCTTTCAGTAGTCATATTATGAGATCCCTGCGTTTACTTTAGTCAGTGAATGCCCGTGTGATTCGCGTTTAATATAAGTAGCAGCGCTCTGCAAGTGTGTTTAAGTATTCCGCTGAATACATACATTGCATGTGTCACAATCTGGCTTTTTATATAGCATCCCTGTAGGTCTCAATCCAAGACGGCTTATAAGAGCCAAGAGGGAGGACCCTTGAATATAATAGTTCAGTAGTTTGGTCCGACTGAAATCCGAGCAAGTTTTAGAAAGTAGTGTAGCACATACTATATATTTGAGTAACTACTACAACTCTAGCCCAATTCCACCTGGGTAGTAGGTGGGATGGCGTTCCTACCTGCTACAAAGTTTAAATGAGTAAGTAAGTATGTATATATACCATTTGTACATTCATTGAGTGATAGTGTTTTCTACAGAAATACAGGTGTTCCTCTTCTTTTGTGGGAGTGAATATTTTGAAGTGACTGCCATCAATGCATCCTAGCACCCCTGGGATACCATAATTACTGTAGAAACTGAAATGTTAAGAATACTTTGTCATCATCTGGGTCAATCAACTTTTTCTTGTTGTTATTCTGTCCCGGAAACCAAGAGCCAATACTAGCTTCGTAGGATTAAACTGACTATTAAAAATAGTTAAATCTAATACATACCCACGTTTAATGGCATCTTTTTCTTCTTGTGTGGTTGGGAATTTGATGAATATTTTTAAAATATTGGGGTGGTTCAAAGCAATTGTTACTTCTTGTAAATAGTTACTCATTGCTTTTTGTGAAAAATGGTGTGCCTTACCAGTGATACGCTGGTAACTACCTTGCGCATAAAATAGTAATGCACATAAAACCTGCAAGTTGTTTTATTTATTTATTTAGATATACAATTTAACAGCATTACAGCATATGCCAAGGCGCTGGTAAACTTAAACTATTTTTACGTCACACCTGGCCATAATGTGAGTTTTACCGCACGCAGCGCGTACGGTTAAACTCGCATTATGGCCAGGTGAAGACGTAAAATTGTGTACTCACCACGGGCAGTAAAAAAGAAAGCCCTCTATCGCATATTTATAACCCTCGCCTGCGGCTCGGGTCACAATTACCTGTGATTTCGGGCTTTCTTTCTTTTACAGCCCTTGGTAAGTAATGTCCTAAACATACATATACACAATAACAAACAAAGTTATACTTAGTAACAAATGATATTTAACCTTTTCAACGCCGAGAGCCACTAAAGTGGTCGAGTGCTGTCGTGCCCACCACGCCAACAACCCATAAAAAGGTCGGAGAGAAGCTGTACTTTGATCCTGAATAAAATCTATTATGAGCTGCTTTCCTTTCTTTTTACTGGCTTAAACTTTACATCAATACATGTTTTGTTCTTTATAAGAATTGACGAATTCTTGGACAGGTCAAAATGTGAAAATTTCGGGATTATTCTTCGGATATAATTTGACGCAATAATGTCAGTGTCCCATACGCCAATAGCCCATAAAGTGGTCGCTAGTGCTGTCGCCGGATCTGTTTAATTTACATTTGATTATTGTGAAAATATTGTTACTAAGATGTCTTTTCCAATATTTGTAACCCTAGTCTATTTTGTAACATTAATAAAATTAAATCATCGTCTTAGCATAAAAACCTACTGAAACAAAATTTAAGTCTATTACGATTTACTGACATTGATCTGTCGATACAAAAAATATATCTGTATAGCGTAACAGTCACTTCTCTATGATCGCGGGAAATCATAGTTCCTTATACGCCAACAACCACTTTAGAGGCTAGCCTATGACGTCATGGACGGTAAATAGTGTGTACTAGTGATGGCGTAGTGGTGTAAATAAGAAACCAAATTCGTAAAATGGAATTCGATTTATGTTTAAACAATCTGACTAATTGTTATCGTGTGGATGCATGTTGCGGTGCTGATCCAACTGTCAAACGAGTTGTCCTGACTAATTGCATGAAAATCACAATTTGGACCATCGAATTGGCATGATCTGCCAAGTGTTTTTTTTCTCACAAATTTCATTCAAATAAATTTAAACGAAAATTAAAAAATATATACTAAAGAATATTGTTTTAATACTTTACACTGTAATTTTATCATTTTTGTTAAACCGGTGTTTTGCAACTACAATTTCATTCAGTGTGGCCAGTTAACAGTAAGAAAGCGAAAATTGCCGCATTCAAACGGTCCTGCGAAGCGGACTGCAAGATAACCGATGAGATAGGGCGAGACAGCACGTCTATCATGAGACGGCCGTGACACACTCTCGATTTTTGTGTGCTGCACGGCGCGCGAACTCTCTCGATTTTTCTCGCACTATCCGTCTCTCTCTTATGCAGTGCAGTCCGTAACGCAGGACCGTCTGGTGCTCGGTACAGGCTGTCAAAATTGACTTAACTTTGAAATAAAAACAGAAAACAGTGTTTGCTCTAGCGCATGTATTCCTATGTGATCTTAGAGGACTCTGATTTTATATGATTAATATTATATCGACTAGCACGACTCTCCGTAGTTATTCTTATTCTATCTACACCCGTTTAAAAAAAAATACGAAATATGAGAACTACAGTGTAAAATCTTAAAACAATATTATGATATATATACACTATCCTACTCTTTCTTATTAGAACACTTAGAACAAGAGATATAGTGCGAGAAAAATCGAGAGTATGTCGCAGCCGTCGCTCGTCGCATGATAGACGTGCTGAATTGGTACAATTTGGCTCAAATCGCATTCGACAAATCACAAGATTCACAAGTGTTAATTCAATCATTTTCTGCGCTAGCCACACCACTCCGTGAGTTCCGTGAAGCGTCCATCGAGTAAACTATACGAACGATCGACTTGACGCGAGCGTCTCAGTAAACTTATAAGTGACTCAAGCTACCGACTGGATTTTTAGTTCTATAAGTGACCGCCAGGGGCGGTGTATCGATTCTTCATACTAATAATTTACGCAGACGCGATCGAGTCAAGTTAACGTGACTCAATGCAAACTCACACTAAAGGTATTCGTGGCGCATAAATCGGCGACTGACCTTCCGAGTGGGCCTGAAACCCGCGAGATTTATTCCACCCTCCGTGCAACGGCGTATCCGACAAGGATTTACGACGCATAGACGACCTTTTGCTCAAACAGAGATGTATTGTTCGAAACGGCGAGGAGTTGAATGGTGGCGCGTGCGTCGGTAATGTTAAAGTTGTTGTAAAATGTCAATGACGGATTGATGACGTTCTTATTACAGTACCTAGTTGTGTATTTGATGAAAAAACGGATGATGCAGGTGTCGAGGCATGGACATTGTATTATTAAAAGTTTACGTTTACAATACTTAGTGACTTGAGAACGGTCGGAGTTCGCGAATCTACAAAATTTATATGGTAACATAGCTACGGTGGTAACATGCGCGTTGCCGATCCTTTAAAAATAGGTATATATATATAACATTCCTTTCATGAAGAACACCTTACGGTAATCCTTCGGGAAACCTCGGCATCATCAGCTTATTCCACAACGGGAGCGTTCGAGGGAGAAAACTTTTTTGAAACCGCACTGTACGCGACCAATTAGGTATTTTAGGTGGTTAATTCATCTCGAGAAATTGTTAAAAGAGGAAAGGTGGGCGATTTGTTTGTTAATGTACGTTAGCAGAATTGATATATACTTAGGACTGAATTTGACGAAGAAAATTTGAAGACAAGGTTGGGCATATACGAGTTCGTCTCTCGACTGTGTCCTCCTCCAAAATTAAAACTTTGTAAATCATTTTGGTTTACAGTAGGTTTTTTTTTTCCATTGCACTTATTGTGATCTCAATTATGTTCAAGTATACTTGACACTATACTTCCGACGCAAAACAGTAAGCAACTTGACACTAAATTAGAGGACAAAAATTTACATTCTTCAAATTCTGCGAAGAAATTTAAGCAAACACTGGCGCCTGTAACGTCAGATGCATCAATCAAGATTTAGCTTCAAGATGTTTGTATTGTCTGCGAACAAAACAACTGGAGAGGCTGGGGCTAGTGCGCCTGATACATAACAAATACTGTGGAGCGATAAACTAACACTTGGCTTGTGAGCCAACAACTTCACGGAGAAAACTGAAAGTGGAGGGTTTCACTGAAATCGCAAACACTATGACACATGTCTATGTATTGCCCTTGGTGTCAGCGACTAAACCACTATAAATTTTAGTCCCCAAATAGTCCATTCCATTTCGAAGCTTAACTTTATTTTTGTTGTTTTCCGTAATATGACTTGTTGTCTATAAGTAACTCATAAATTAATCACTGCATTTTACCTACTTATGTACTTATATAATTCTGTATGCACTAGGTAATACCTACTAATCACAATATTTTATGTTTCCTACGCATACGAGGACTGTCTTAAAAACTTCACTAAGCTATCGTGTTTTGAGGCCAGAAAAAAACACAAACACACAAAGTGGCTACGGACAAACCTTTCCACCACATATCTATGAAGAGGAATGTTACCTAGATACTACAATTTGCTGGAATTAGGTTCATCGACTAATAGAACGGCTGACGTCAATGCCATGCCAATCCGCCTGTTCCGCGGGAAGTCACGTTTACTTCCACATTCTTAGCGTGCGTCTCTGGGCCGCAATTGGCTCATCAACTTCACATTGTAATCGTATTTAAAAGTGTGCCCCGCGTTCTTCCTGACGTGTTAGTGTGTTAGTGAGTCGTGGAAACGAGCGCGCAAAACATATTGAAACGAAATGCATTTGGTATGGAAGGGATAACAAAAATAGATCTCTTAGAATAATAAATAACCTTAAAGAGATTAGTTACAATCATCTTATAAGAACAGGAAAAGAAAGATTGCGTTTTTAGCAAGCCAGTAGGCGTGCGTGGGCGTTATTTTGCGATCTGACTTCGAAAGACCACCTGAAACGCAATCGGAGTCGATTTAAATGAGAAAACAATTGTCTGTTGGACAATGAACATTTTAAATTGGAAAAGTAAGTTGTTTTGACAATAATTTCAGTCTTGCAAATAATTGTCAAACAACTTTAGATAAAGCTCAGTCGATGTTGCCAGCCTGCACCAATATGCATGTTTGCACGACCACGCGGACCCACGTAAATTTAATTACTATTATTTACTACGAAATTTCGTTACCTTGTGTTACGTAAAAGAGCGTGACGTAGGTCCGACCATTCCTCCGCTAATTACTCCAGAATTCAGTTGACGTCACGATAATTATTGAAATTAAACAGTTAAATAACACGAAAGCGGTCGCCATTTACGCGGCGTAGTTTTATCTTGACCTTTTCGATGAATGCATTTTACATGTCAACAACCTGGGATCGGTTCGTTACGTGTGAGGCTTAAAAATGTCGAGAATGTGTTAAATGGAATAATTTAAATTGCAACACGACAGTTGCAGATGGGCTACAGTCGCTCGTGGGGCCTAATTGAAAACAGAAGGATAAATCTCCGAGCCGGAATTGAATTCGGGATTGCGCACTACGCATACGTCGATTTAAATGTATTGAACTCCGCTCAAGGATTATTGAAGTGACAGTATTTTTGGGTTTTTCATCGACATACTTGAACGACGCGTGTTGTTGTTGAATGTCGTCTTTGTTTACGTGTTGATCGATGTTTTTTTTCTGTTTTGCGAATTCATAACAAGTAAGATTTACTGCCCCGTAGTCAGCCCTAGGCGTCTTAATGAAATATCAGGCGCCAGGTATGAATAAATATTTAAACCGAAGACAATTAATGTCTACGACGTTTATCCACGCATCGGCACCCCATTATAGGATAATCGGCAGCACGAGAGCCCCATTCGTACTTGTCTGGCAGTGCCCTTAACGCCGGACAAGGGGCTATTACAATAATGCCGAGATTATCCGATGCGGGCCTGTTATTAATAAATAGTCAACCTCCCTCCGTCCTCACAACCAACAGAGATCTTAAATCATAACGTAATTACCACTCTATGATCGGCTTTCTTTAGCCGATTGAGAAATGAAAAGCGCGGATAGGCGCCTACACTATATTTAAATGGAAATTGTTGGTTTTTAACGTATTGATTCTGAATGATACTAAACAATCATTTGAGGTGAAAATCTAATTACTTTAGAAAGTTATATCTGATTTTATTGCGTCGAAATTTCCGTTCCACTATAGAGACGGAAATTGGAAACACTTCTATAAATTCGAAGCAAATAGAAAGTTAACAGTTTCATCGTCATCCTATGCTAAATGCATCAACTTGATAAAAAAATAACTTTACATTCATCCAATAGCGATGTAACTTTTATTGTAATCTAGTAATACATTGTGTAGTTGTAATTCTCTTGTATGAATACGCACAATGCGTTGTATTGTGTTGCTCTGACGCTATATTTTACCCATGACAGTCTGCCATTTTGTGCCGAAAAGGCTTATCTGCATATGAATCTTATAATGAGATATGATCATTTGACAATAACTAGCAGCTGGGATACAGAGTTGCAATGCTTAACAGGCTATTCATTGCTGAATGCAATGTCAGTGCGAGGACAGCCAATGGACACTTAGATCAAAGCTCCAAGCAGACGGGTGGTCATTGAGCAAAATAAAGACTTAGGTATAAAACTTAGCGCTTGAAAGAGATTAATGTATGAATGTACATGCATTTATAGAATGGCACAATCATGCCACCATGAATCAAGGATTTTGACATATGATAAATATGATAATACATACTCGTCGAATCATGAAAAAAACACCATCAATCTTTTATTCTAATATCATCGAGGCATCATTTGGGTCCTAGGTCATTTGGGTAGGATTCTTCATCAGTTTTATTATATCGGAACAAAGAAAAAGATGCTCGCAACTAGTAGATTTTTTCGTTCGTGTTCAAATCACAATCAGATGAACACGACTTCAACGTCAAGATAAGGACTTTACTATATGTATTATTAATAGCAGTACATTTTAATCAGGATTTTCGTTAACATCGTGTAGAAAGAGGGTTCCCCCTGTTTTGGCATAGTTTTTGTAGTAAGAATTCTATTTACATAATATATGTAGGCATAATTGACTTTGCGCATAAACTGTTCTGGCAGAATCGAGATTCGCATAGTTCGATTACGCCGAATTTCAATAGTCCGAATATTCTTTGTGCATAATTTTGATGTTCCGAATCATGTTCACGCATAAAATATATGAGCATATTTTTTTTTTGTCGAACACTATTCTCGCAGAAATATATATATATATTTTTTTTTGAAAAATAAACTAATTATTTTACCCTAACCTAACCTAACCGCCAGCGTGTCGACGTCACCCCGCTTCGCGGGGTGCCTTTTTCCGCTCTAAGGGACACAAGCGAATCCTAACCTAACCTACTAATAATACCATTGTTACGTTTGTTTGTTTCATTTTTACTGCGGGGGGCCTTGCCCCCCGAGCCCACCTTTGTCTGACTGCCCTAGCCTAATCTACTATATTATAATCCTTATCGAATCATATATTTATATTGTTGTTATATCTCGTGAGACGTACCCCGTTTTTAGTATGCTTATTAAGTATCGGAGAATCGATAATATGCCGAAAAAAATTATGCTAAACCAAATTATGCGTAAATATAATCGGCCATAACAATAGTATGCAAATTTAAATTGGGCCAAACACATTTTCTGAATTTTAGAAATTTTATTAAGTAAGGTTTCTGCCACATTAACATTCGGCGAAAACCGAATATTGCCAAGTCTGTTATGCGAAAAACGTTTCGGACAATCAAAGTTATGCCAAATAGAGGGAACCCGTAGAAAGAGTCCTAATATTAAAATATCTAATTGAATTGTACGTTACCACTGCCAAATATAATCCTTTCAGTTACGCTCCTAATTTCAAATTCAGACGGACATGACAGGTCATTTCGTTTTCGGTAAGATATCTTAATTTGCTTGCTTATAAACCACCCTTAAATATAATTTGAATTCCCAATTGGTCACACCCGTCAGTCGCTCCCAGTCCGATATAGGGTTCCCACTACGGGCGATGGCTATACTATCAAGTCACTCACTAGCTGATGGTCCTGTTCATGGCAGTAACAAAGAGAGGTTTTATTATCATGGCTGTACAACATGCACGGGTAAGTCACGAAGACATGTTTTTTTATCATTACTATAAGGCGACGCTGCTGGCGAAAGAGATATAAAATAAATTATAGAATGCAAGTGGGAGGGAGAACGGAGAAGTCCGTTGAAAGAAAGGATTTACCAACATAAAAGAGAGAAAAAAGAATTCTAATACAAAGTCACGAAGACCGAAAGATAACTTTATCATTCCCAGTCTAGATCGAAATTAAAAACGGACATATTTGCGTTATATTTTCATGACTGGATAATTACAAAATAACATACTTTTTATTTAGGTACGTAATTTGAAAGTACTAGGTACCTAAAAGTAAGTAGATGTTACTACTCTCTAACCCTCTTTTTCATAAAACTTAAGTCTTACATCCCTTCCTTACCAGCACAAATCGACGGTCCCTATTAAAAGAGTCGGATCTGCAAAACAGCTACTTTTTAGGAGAAGCTGTCAAAGTTTTTGGAAAAAAAAATTGTATGGGGGAAATTGTTAATTAATGGAATATCGTTATCAAACTTCGAATGTTTGCTTATTAGTAGGTTGTTTATTACTAGCCGTTGAGCTTACATGTACTTTATCAGCCATTTTTACAAAAAAATACAAAAACCTCTTATATTACTTTTTTAACCGGAATAGCTTAAGCATCATTTGTCGGAAGTGCCACATACGACGTTTTTGTCTGGAAATTGTATTCATAATTATGTCGGATGTACCACATCCGACAAAAAAGGTACTCCAAAAAATGTCGTAATTGGCAGAACTGACATTGTTGCACGGAAACTCTTATGTAACAATTGAATACAGAGAAAATTTACTTGATAACTTAACAGGCTATAAATTACATAAAATACACAACAAAAAACACGCTACACTTTTCCGTGTAAAATAGTAGAATGTGTTATATCCGACACTTTGTACTCACTGTGTGTCCCGTAAAAATGTCGGAACTGTCACAACCGACGTTTTTAAATGTCATCTGTTCTTAGATCCGACATTTTTATCTTGGTTTTTAGAAAAAGTATTGAGAAAAACTAAAATCTGTGAATGTGGTTTTAAAATGTAGAGTTTTTTACGACCTAAGCCGCTGAAAAACAAAAACTCAAATTTTGCAGATCCGACTCTTTTAATTGGGACCGTCGAAATATCAAAGTGACAGATAAATACAAACGAATTGTAACGGCATATTAGCTAAAGTAGGTTTGTTGAACGCTTATGAATACGGTCATAAGTATAAATATTGTGTTGTGCTAGCAACCCTACCCAGCGAGGCGCACTGCACTTGACAGCATCATCCAACTTCAACCGGCACTGACTGAGTGCGCCTGCGCCTGTGCCTGCTTGCGTCTGACCTTCGCAATGCGTTATATTAGGGCTGGTTTACACATTGATTAGAGATTAGTGCGAGACCATACATTTTCTGCAAGTGCGAGTAGCTTTTGTATGGACTCGCACTAATCACTAATCAATGTGTAAACCGGCTCTAACCCGCGGGATAAAATATAGCCTATTTATAACCATCCGGAAACTCCATTCTACACACAACACAAACATTTTTTTGAAATTGGTCCAGTGGTTCCAGCAGGTGGGGTACAAACCTACAATCTCACAGACAATATTAGCATAAGGTCTAACGCAACTTAATAAAACAGTGCGTAATATTTTTTTGTGATTTGGCATACCTACTGGCCGCCTTGAGTGTATCTACACAGCTCTATGACACCTTCATGTCAATGTCAAACAACGCAAGATTGGTTGCTAAATTCTGCATAATTAAATATGAACCATATAACCAGCGAAGAACCAAGTGTCTGCAAGCAAGGTATGAAGTCTTGCAAGAGCGGTGAGTCGTTTTTAATTCCTATTGAAATGATCTTTTGGTGCAGTTAGCTAAATAGTCCCCAGCAGATATGAAATACTATGCCTAAATTCCAACGATTTTAGTATATGACCTGCATATAGGTACAAATCACTTTTAGTTTAGGTATTGAATGAACAACTGACTCATGATTAACTATCTACTGAATAGTACTAAAGTACCATATTTTCGTTCCGTGAATAACCGTACTGGGACTAAGTTAGTCAGCGTTATGTCATGATGACCAACTATTTATAGTCAACAGGTTCACACTTGGCTCCGGATTTGATGCAATGAAAGCAATTAACGTTTGTTGGGAGTCCTTTTGAACACCCCAGCTCAATTACTCGGCAAGGAAACGTCAGCACGGCGGTAGCGTTTGCGTAACCCCTCAGGGCTGGTGTTCACAATACTTACCAAGAGCTCACCGGTAAACCTGTATTAGTCTAACCTCGTTTACACAAAGTCGTTACTAGTCTTGGGCTCATGTTAAACTAGGGACGGGACGGGGGTGTGTCGAAACAGGTTGTGAATCGCTGAGCATTTGATAACCGACTTGAACGATTTCGCTTGGGCTCTTTCAATAGCTCCCTGAGGATATAAAGATATCGCACGTCTAAGAAATCATTGTTCGAAATTCAGACGTAAACAAACAGGTATACGGTACGTTACAAAAATATTGATACTTTTGATCGGTGCCCGTAATTATTAGTTGCGCTATGTTACATGTTTTACTGAGGCAAAGATCCATCATAAATAAAATTGACTAAGGTATGCTTAACAGACTGTATGACTCACTGGTAACTGGGCATTTTAATTTAAATAATGTACCAAGAGATCGCCACAAAACTGACGGTCAGTCAAACGCATAAGTTTCGCCTTAAAACTAACAAATATGAGGTAACTCAAATAAAACTTTAGTTGGATTAAAATGCCTATCTTTATGTATGGCTCAATAGTCCTGGACTATAAAAGAAAATAATTATAATGGCCTATCCTGTTCATTATAATTATTCGCCTTTCAGATGTGATCCTGGTGCCGACTTATACGCACCTGGAGAACCAATGTGTCCATAATAGAGGAACCTAAAATCCGGATACGCCGCTATACAGCGAATGCTATCCGTTTTTTCTCTCCTTTGTCCCAAAAACAACATCATCAAATACATCATGATGACGAGGAACTTGAAGACTTGACAAGTAAACCCGTGGTAGACAGCCAGCCAAATGGAGTGATCTAAACACCAAGCTTCACCGAACTCCTAAAATTCCAAGCGTTCTGCTCATCTGCTTTTCCCGAATATGAAATAGCGGTCACGAGCCTCAGCTTTGACGCATCGTCTGATTGATTGGAGGGGTGCCTGCTTTTTAAAGTAGTCACGAAGGGGTTAGAGCAATTTAATCATTTATATTATGACGGTGCAGACACTGCCACAAATATCATACATAACGTTTTTGGACTTCTACAAATACAACGCTGGTCTCAATAGGCACCCGGTACCCACAGTTAGGCCATGTTCACACGTCGCCCACTACACACCACCTGCCAATTACCGCGCCTAACCATCGTTACTTTCGCTCGCCACCGTAATCAACGCACGTGTGAACTGGCATTAGTAACTACTAAATTAATATTAAATGGTTTTAGCTGAGTAATTGGTTTAAATTGATTTTATTCTCGAATTATACATTGTTTACATAATCATAAACTATAAACTTTTATCTCTTAAATAATACCATGGATTTGTATTAAGGACGTCAAAAATGATTTAGGTATTATTGATTTTGAATTTGGTCAGTAAATTAATTAATTTTAAATATTCACTTGACGTGTTTGGCTGAACGCATATCTTTTCTTATGCCTTTTGCGATAAGACAGTATGGCGACTTGCACATGCGCATACTCGTATATTGACCGCGCATGTATTTAAAAGTAAAAAGTCCGCCATTGTTGTGATTGTTGTTTACTTTGGAGTTGTTTTATGTAAATATATTAAAAATGTCGAGTGAAAGTGACTAATCAATAATAACAATGATTTATTGCGTTTCAATAGTGTCAGTATGATTCTTAGAACTACGACGGTACAGCGTCTTTTTGTTGTGGAATATATTGAGTTACTCAAAATTAATTGTGTTCCAAAACCACAATAAGTTTTAACTTTTTGAATAAGCTTGACAGCAAAAGATGTGGAGAAGTTGTTAAATGCAGTTCCAGATAATAAGTAGGTACCTGACAATCTACCTAGATTCCTAAATTTTAACCTTTCTATTTTAAACTGACATTTCAACATTCAATCTATTTCCTCACACAAGGCGTAGTAAAACGTTGTGTGATACACGCGCGTAAATATGATTTCCGACTCGTGTCGAGTTATACATTCGCTCGCTTCACTCGCTCATGTATAAAAATGACACTCGTCCGAAATCACCTACTTTCAACACTTGTAGCATAAATAACTATTAAAAGGTTACATGACGACATAGACCTAGCAGGGCTTGGCAACCACGTAACCACTCGGTATATCTATAACCCTCGGTCCTAATTTATTTAGTCATTAACGAGAGGATCGCAACAATACGCTGGAACGGAATGTTTCATATCTCGTCGCCTATTTAGATAGGTGTACGAAATAGCTTTTATATCCGGCATCATAATCAGTTACGCCGGTTAGTAAGCCAGCTGTAAAACTCTAATTAGCTGGATTCCACTCAACCAGGTTGACACAGCTTCAACAAATCTTGCTCAAGCATTAACTAGAGTAAACCAGTGTGTCTTATGTGGTCGTGTCGGAGGTTTCCCTTTAAGTCCCCCAGGAAAGACGTATCGTTGCGCTTTTGCATGGACGCTAAAGATTTTACCTACTCCTTGTAGTTGGCGGAGAGCCAATAAAAATCAAGGTGTTTAACGGTACAACGATCGTATCTGCTTGTACCAAGAGGTCTTTAAGGGTTAAATTGCAAACGAGATGGTAATTAGCCAGACCAGCGCTAAAAGTCCGTGGTAAATGCTACCACATGACCCGTATGGAAATCAGGGACAAATTACGTCTCCACTCTTACTTTCCTTTGTGGCGTTACGTAATGTAATAATTTACGGTTTCTTAATCCGATTATTGGCCTACATAAAGTGTGAGTAGCCTTAATATTTTATTGTTAATTGACTAAGCTGTAAAGTATTGAGGACTGCGATAAAATTTATTGTTAAGATAAATTCAAGTTTCGCATTCAATTATCCACTTTATTCCCTAAAGGGTTTGTATGCAATTTCAAGCATTGTAATGGATAAAAACCTTGATGTGGTTATGGTAGGTTATTTTTTGTGTCGTTGTTAATTCTCTCTCCGGTCATTCCACTCT
The DNA here is from genome assembly GCA_947578815.1 of Epinotia ramella. NCBI lineage: Eukaryota > Metazoa > Arthropoda > Insecta > Lepidoptera > Tortricidae > Epinotia > Epinotia ramella. The sequence goes on along the minus strand of OX388205.1, from coordinate 16,668,789 downwards.
GTGTCTGACCACTTATCAAATAACGAGAACTGACGTAAGCGCGACATGTTCTTCTTATTTTTTGGCATATTTAAAAAAATATATATATCTCTAGATCAATAAACTTTCCTGTTACTAGAACAATATTCCTTTGCTATTCCGCTCTTCTTATCATTGCTATTCTTATCATAAACTCCTGATTCAGTAAATTACTTAAAATTATTAGATCTAACCACACATACACCTATAGGCCGTATATTAATTACTTAATGACTTTCCTTTTACTGTAAATTAATTAGGTATTATACAGGGTGGTTCAAACAGCGAAGTCATTATTTTTTTTGGATTTCGCCCACCCAGGGGTCCCCGAAAATACCCCATGTATGTTCCGTGTTTATTTCTAGTTTTCGAGTTATGATTCTTTTATGATTTCATAGTAAATTTCGATAGTATGGTCAAAATTGTTGGAACATGCAGTAATTGCAGGAATCCAAAAAAAATATTGACGTCGCTGTTTGGAACACTCTCTATAATTTAGTATATCTCCTAACAGTCGAGTTCGAAACTTTGTGCACGGACATAGTAATCAAAAACATGTAAACACGACTATATTGTTAAGAGTAAGAGCATAAGGCTGCTGTGATATTTTTGAACTTTTGGCAACTTACATATATTTATGAACACGACTGTAACTAGGCTATAATAATTTGAATTACATATTTTAAGAAACTTGCGGAACAACCGTATGGACATGTCTTTAAATGTGTACACGATTTAATGCCCTTAAAAGTATATAGTATTTATATTTAAAAATTTAAACTGACTAATAGACATGTGTTATTATTAATTATACTCAATAAGCTGGCATTAATTATATATTCCGTGAACATTTCAATCAGCTATCTAAGTATTACGATAAAATGGTATCTTACTTGCCATCCTATAAAGATCGATGGAGACATACCTACAGAACGATGGTAGTACGTTACAGGCTGGGAATTAAACTCTCATTGCAACCTTCACATCTTAGCTGTAAGTTAGTATATTTAAGTAATACAAATTGTTGTATGCCCGATATTGGGTAACTGTTGAAACCAATTCTGTCACGTCCAACTTATGTACACAGTTATACAATAAAAAATGCTCTTTTCTATTCTATTTTTTTCAAGTAAAAAACCGTAACATATGCTTAAGCTGCAAAAGAAGTGCCATAGTAACAATAATTACTCAGTAGTAGCAACACTGTAGTAACCATTTCGATAATGGTTTCCCAATTTAATATTTTCGTAAGAATTTATTTGCAATTTCATATCTGGCTATCGCCGTAAAAATATAGTGGCGCCTGGCTGGATATTTTGTGTTTGCATAAAACGCTGGTATCATTGATATTGCAGACTATTTCATAATCACTTATAACAGTTATAACTATAGAAACCCTACTCCTACGAGTTACTAAATACATATTAATGCAAACCATTATGTAGGTACAATAAACATTTAAAAAAATCGATGGATCAAAAATCAAAACGACGCAAAAAAACATACCTACTAAAGTCTAGGCTTACTAAATAACGATGATGTGTCGGAGTCAAACCAGTATAATGGAATCAAATCCTTGCGAAAGATCGAATGGGATTCCGACGTCAATAATGAAGACGCATTAAGAGAAGAAGCCGAGTCATTACTCGCACCAATACAAACGTATCAGATGACAAATCAGCATAATTCTAATGGCCAGTTTAATACAATCGTTAAGAATCCCGTATCTAAAGCTGATAATCATATGCGTGCTATGCCAAGCTTGGCACTTATGCAACATGTAAAATACTGCAATATCACAGCGAGCGAGCGCAGTCAGAACTCCAGATGGGAGTCCTGATAGTCGTAATCTAATAAGTTAGATCTGTGGCCGACGCCGACCGGAATAATAACTCACATCTCAAGCCAGAGGTTAATTAAAAATAGCAACTTCAATCTTATGTGTCAGAGATGGAATTAGATTAAAGAGCATCCCATTTGTAAAGTATAGAAACGGGGAAAATGCGAATAAGTCCCGTACCGGCTGAATTTATTATTGTTAATTCCTAACATAATTCTTCGTGTAACCTTTAACTTCTTTATCAACTAGTATTTGCCAAGGCTTTGTTAGTATTGAGACAGCTTTTTAGGGTTTCAAGTAGTAAAAGCTAAGATTCAGTTTACTCGTATGGTACCTACGGCATAAAACCAAAGTAAAAGAGGCTTGCGCTGCTCTATGTCTATTTTACAGAATAACAGCAGCCGACCATATTTTTAAAGATATCGACTTCATAATAATTCCCTAGTCAGTACTAAGTACGAGCACCAAACACCTAAGTCGTTCAAGAAGTCTTTCTAAAACTCTTACTGTTAGCGGCATTTCTGAACGCGCCTAATGAATATGGGCGTGTTGGCAACACTGGAGGCATCATGGCGGTCGCGCGTCTACAAGAATGTCGGAGGGTCGATGGCTTGTAATTTATTAATGTGAAATATAATTATAATCTGAGGAACCAGTGCTTTTATTGTTAAAAGTTCAGAAGCGAGATCTTAATTATTCATGCCCATAAAGTGTTTGGCCTGACACATCAAGTTTCGTAAGAAATCGCATAGATCATTTTCGTAAGAAATGACGCGACGCTGCGTATGTTCCTTTTATTGCATTGATATCGATAAAAGCACTGAATTTAAAGTACATCGACTAGTAATTGAGTGCATCAAACGCATGGTGATAATTATCTACTAAGACTTGTGACAAAAGAGTCGCAGACTGTTCTTTGGAGAAAGTCGTAAGTTCAGGGAAATAGCTTCAGAAATGGTGTCTGACTGGTAAAATGTAATGTATCAAACATTAAATTCAGGTATGTTTTATTGCTATGGAAAAGTTAGTGATAATAAGTTATTATTCTCACGTAACGTATTGGAATACTAAAAATGGAACTGGAACGTGGTCTTTATAATATATATGAATGGACTAAGGTTCATTGTTCACAGGAAGCGTACGCTTTGCTCGATTCCCTTCTAATCACGAAAAGAAAACGTGAATTGTGTGTCTGTCTGTGTGTTATGTCAATTCTTACTTCATTCCGCTTGACATATTTTAACCATTATGCATGGTGTGTTGGTGTGTTTTGTGTCTAAGTTTCAGATAAGTAATATGATGGAAACTGACTAAACACTGTGTCAGAAATCCATGGATGTTGGTGCAGATCTGTTGGATGTGTGTTAACTGCCATAAAGGCTTGCAGCAGCAGCTGTCAACCAAAAAAAAAATGTTATGTATAGCGGAGACCAGTGAGCCAACAATTGGAGTTGTAAGGGTCTAAGATATTATATATGAAATGCCTATGTCCAGTGTGGAGTGACATGGATACTTGATTTACCCGAGAGTTAGAGTATGTATGAAACATGACAGTTATAATTATGCTAATTATCTGTGCAGATGACACATATAAGTTTTACAGAGGATAAAGTGAACAAGGGTACTACAGTGGTGTTGGTAGTGGTCTAGTGGTACAGTGGTTTCATTAAAATGAAACGGAAGAAAATCTAACTAATCGAGTTGTCTTAAATATATTGCCCAGACTAAGAGATGTCTGAAATACATATGCATATAAACTGATTATGTGTGTTTAAGTGCTGCACACTGCTAGTTTATTGTGTAGGAAAATATAAGGGATCATATCGGTCATGCTTATTTAAATCTAGACATGTGATCACAATTTAGCGGGATACTACAATATCAAACCAATGAGTTATGGTTTGTATGATTGCGTACCAGTTGTGAATGGTGGACTTAATTACTTGTTATAGTTTCAGATAAGTACAGTTCAATTAAAATAAGAGACAGATTTCATGTTGAAATTTATGGCTGTGTGTTGGAGAAGCAAATGTGCCGGTACAAGTGGTAAGACCAAACAAATACCTATTTCATGTATTTGTTTGTCTATGGTGGAACATTCTAATAAAAGTCAACAATAATGATAATATAATAGTAGCTGGTAAAATGGTTGAAAACCTTATTTATTTATTTAATATTTGTCGATGAGAATGAATAAATTCAGTATTACCTGACTGACCTCGATGGTGAGATGATAGTGACTGATATTGTCTCTATGGAAAAGGTGAATTATTGGAAAGGAACTAAACACTATTATTGTTGTGGTGTCACCAAAACACAGTCACAGTATAGTTTTTCAGGCAGTCTGTTAATTGAAACAAATGCTTAATGTTCCTTTGGTTTAATTGATTGTGATTTACTGTTGACCACAAAATATTATTGGTTATGGTATTCATAAATACTGGTAGTATTAATATGTATAATAGTATGTCATTCTAGTTATTTTGGAATGAAAAATGGTATGAAGTATGTAATGTTGAGTAATTGTACTGTATGTGTGGGTTATAGTATGATTACAGGTACAGTTATGATGTGATGTTGATTTATTATGTGATGAGAAGTCATGCATCATGAGGAGGCAATGCTAGAGCCTGTCTCACACAAGTGGAAAGGAAACAATGGAATGGACCTACCTGTTAACAGGATTGGTCAGTATAACTTAGACTATATGGACACAGAAATAAGTAGAGGTGAGAGACAAAAATGGAATAAAAGGTTAGTTCATTTGTCTGGTTTGATAATGATTACTTAAAATGACTGTGTAAGTTGGACTAATATTTGTTAGTGTCAATCTTGACCTGCGACTGAGGACTTGAGGTTGCGGGAGTCCGCTGGATGCGGGTGGCGCAGGACCGGTCGCTTTGGCACTCTTTGGGTAGGTCTGTTTCCAGCAGTGGACGTCTCTCGGCTGATATGATGATGATGAATCTTGACCTAGACCTACCTCTTGGAAGATGGAAATAAAAACCGCTGTCCAAGTTACACGTTTTGTTAGAGAATACAAAGACTTGATGTTGTCCATGGATATTAGTGGACAATTTGTAGACCTAACTGTATTAATTTAAATGTAACCGGGATGTGATTAGATTGACTTGGATTGAATTACACTTATGTGTATTGGTTGACTAATGTGTAGTCCATGGACGTCCAGTGGACAATTTGTAGACCTAACGGTATTCATTTCTGGGTAACCGGGATGTGAGATTGACTTGGATTGATTTACACTTATGTGTATTGATTGACTAATGTGTATATGTATTATGGGATGTTTAGTGAATGTGGCGGCTATGCTGTTTTTAAGACTCCTGGAGTGTCCTATTGGTTTGAGATCCTAAAAGAATCAGTCCATTCTAAATGACATGATCATGGTGGCGTTGGGATATTATCCTGTTTGATTGATAGCGTCAAGTTGGAATGTGTACCACCGTTAGTGGCTGGCAATGCGCATGTGGCATCATGGGCCTTACAAGCGTCCATTGGTTATGGTGTCCGTTCACATTGCGATGAACCATACTTGAATACTTAGCAATTTGTTTCATGGAGTGCTAATTGGAACAATTTGCATTTCGAAGAGCAGATGTCCAAGTCAGTGAATAGTATACATAGCTACAACTATGCACTTTTACGACGTCGAGTTGTGCAACATTATGGTCCTAATACATCATTGTCAGTGGATCTAATTAGTCAGGGCCAAGTTACCTAAGTTAGCTAGTTGCGTTACTTAAACCAAATTATTGTCGCTGGTTTATATTTTCAGATAGACATATGCGGGTATGTCGGTGGTTGGCAAGTCATTGCCTGTGAGCAACCCAGTTGACAAGACTGGAGCAGCAGCATGTGGACGCTGCTGGTACGAGTATGTTGGAAACAGTGTGGCGAGCAATGTTACAGTTGGCAGTGATAATGACGCATCATGCGTGAGATGGTCGAGCATGTTCAAATGATACGTAATCTATAGCCAACGTAGCAAACTGTAAGTCACTGGGAGTATCAAAACTGCAACTGGTGATATTGGGTCACGAAGTTATTACTCATTAGACGATGATGAGTGAGATGGGTGATGGTTATATATTGACGTAATTATATATTTGATCGCGACGTCAATAGACGGTGATATATTACATACATTTTATCAAGACCTCATTGGACGGTGATATTTTATATTTATTTGATCACGACGTTGAAAGATGGTGATGTAACGTAAAATATTTCACCAAACACGACGTCATGTTATCACAGTTTATTTTATTTATTTGATCACGGATATCACGATGTCTGGATTTCTGGATGAGACTAGCACGGGACGGGGAAGAGAGGCTTATGCTCAGCAGTGGGCGATTAATTGCTGAAAATGATGATGATGATGATGATCACGATGTCATTAGATGGTGATGTATCAAATTGACCTAAACACGACGACATGGGAGAATGGTATAGTATTTTATATATTTGATCACACCGTCAATGTATATATTGTCTTAATTTGATCGTGATGTTATATATTTATTTAATTACGACCTTATAGGATGATGATACATAGTATATTGTATCTATTTGATCACGACGCTTAAGAGCGGTGATGTTTGACGTTTGGTCACGACGCCAAAGTGCGGTGATGCTTGATGTTTGGTCACGACGCCACGGTGCGGTGATGTTTGACGTTTGTTCACGACGCCATAGTGCGGTGATGTTTGACGTTTGGTCACGACGCCACAGTGCGGTGATGTTTGTTGTTTGGTCACGACGCCACAGTGCGGTGATGTTTGATGTTTGGTCACGACGCCACAGAGCGGTGATATTTGGTCACGACGCCACAGTGCGGTGATGTTTGACGTTTGGTCACGACGCCACAGTGCGGTGATGTTTGACGTTTGGTCACGACGCCACAGTGCGGTGATGTTTGGTCACGACGCCACAGTGCGGTGATGTTTGACGTTTGGTCACGACGCCACAGTGCGGTGATGTTTGACGTTTGGTCACGACGCCACAGTGCGGTGATGTTTGGTCACGACGCCACAGTGCGGTGATGTATGATGTTTGGTCACGACGCCACAGAGCGGTGATGTTTGATGTTCGGTCACGACGGTGCTTCCCTCATGTGGCTGCAATGTGAGGCTGCTGTCATCCTACAATGGCGTTGCCCGAGATGATGTAAGGTTGACATCGACGGAAGGGTAAAGAAGATAATAAGGGTAAGATAACATTACAATATTTCTCATCGAGATGAGTCGACACAGGTGATGAATATGTACACGTAGTGATAATGATTATTAGCTTATGAAAATATAAAGTCAACATGAAAGTTGAGTATGCTCGTTTCGGATTTAAGGCAAGCTCAAGTCTGTTTGTTGCCTGGATAAAGAGGTAAAACTACAATTTCACTAAATGAATAATAAAGAAGAAAATCACTTTGTATGTCTGTCCTGGATGGCCATGGCCAAAGTAAATAGTTCTTTATGAATTATCACTAGTGTTCGAACACGCAAATGAAAGAAAAGCTATGCTATGTTTTATGAGGAACTTTTAGCCTCAGCCTTAAAGTTTGTTACAGAGATTGAGAGATACAGCGTATTACTTTGGTGGTCGTGGGCCCCACTGGGGAGCTTATGAAAGCGAGACTTTTCTGCTCTCTGGGCCTTGGCGGGTCAGCGGGCGTGATTATGCTGACTAAGACGGAATGAATACGTTGAAAAGGCAGATGCTTCAACACTGAAATCGATTGTGAGTTCGTTCCATGTCTCTTTAGGAAATTTGTAAGATGTATGTTCAGTTAGATACTTTATTTTTGGCCAAAGGAGATCTAAATTTAGGAATGCAATGTACAACATATTCTGCTCATCAGAAGTAGTAATTACAAATAATCCATCAGTTGAGCCATGCTTAACTTAAATGAAATATTTAGTGGTACCAGTATTTTGAGGACATAATTATTGTCTTCTTGTAACTTGTGTATTGACAGCTACTAATCATTAGACAAGTAGTTTTCAGTGGGAACTTCCCTGTTTTGGTAGCATCGTTAAAGTAAAGATCTGGTATGGACTAGTGTACTTTACAATCTTGCATATAAGGTGTATTATAGTTTCATTCGCAGAATGAGCGGACAGCTGAAAACTACCGCCTGTAGTGGGAGCGAAGCTTGTGGCAGAGCATGGCGGTGGAGTTCAATGAAGTACGAGTGGAGGTGACCTTCGTGGACGAAGGTTTTGTCAGGCTGGCCGAACTGTTAGCGGCATTTCTGAACGCGCCTAATGAATATGGGCGTGTTGGCAACACTGGAGGCATCATGGCGGTCGCGCGTCTACAAGAATGTCGGAGGGTCGATGGCTTGTAATTTATTAATGTGAAATATAATTATAATCTGAGGAACCAGTGCTTTTATTGTTAAAATTACATAAATATTTTATAATGTAAATAAATTTTAGAGAAATATACCTACTGTTCATGATGCATTAATTGTAGCGCGATTCACCTGCAGTCCCAGCTTGTCAAATTTGTTCCTGCGTTGCGTCAAATTATACAATCAGGGGTGGCTGTAAAATCAACTCCAAAGCTGAATCTTTACGATATGAAGCAGTTTCTCAGGCTAGTTGATAACCCTTTAACGGATCGTGCAATGTGCCCGCAATGCAAGTTGCCAACATGCAAGTTTTGCAACGTCTACAATGAAGCTCCTGCGTTTCTTCACCGCGTTATTAAATTTATGCGATCGATAAATCAGCAGGCACGAATCCGCTCCATCGACCCGTTTAGACTTTGTCTCGTCAAACACTGGCATTGTGTTAACTTGTGCAATTGATTAGTTATGATTAATGTTCTTTGAAATAGTTGAATGTAATATACTTCATCATGATCATAATTTAGGAGCGTGATACTTACGTGGCTGGATCGTTCTGTTAGGAGATATCTGAATCTAATTGGCTATTGAGATTGGAATTCCAGCTTGTTCAACCCATGAAGAAGCGCCCCACTCCTACCTGCACTATCGTAAAAAAACAAAAAAAAGTAGGGAGGCGTTTTTTCGTGGACTGAACATTCTATATTTTTGTCCAGACAAATCAAATCGATACTCAGTTTGATTAACAGTTAAAATTTCATGAACGGAATCTCCTCCAGCATTGCACGACAGTGTATAATGTCTATAGAGAAGGCCTTAACCGCATGTTAGGCAATTTAGCATTTGTACAATTCCATTAATTGACAGCGGTGATAATGACCAGTGACGGCCATCCATCACTAAACGCTTTGCCGTGACAGCTTGTGATGTCTACAAACGCTTTACGTTTCATTAGCTACTGATAACAGAAAATTACACATACATATTCTCTAGCCAATAAAGCCGCAAAGCGGCAAAACTCCGTTCCAGTACGAATTGCGGTTCCCACTTCTATTTATTACCAAACCAATATATTTACTTGCACAATTCCTTGCGAGTATGCAGTGACAGCTTATTAGCCCAATACCTCAACACGTTCCTTCCAGCACCTTTGCAGACCGCACACTAGACGATTAGTATACACAGCGTGTAAGTAACGGTGTAGGGAACACTGAAACTATGTCTTTGGACAGTTATCGTGGGTCGAAATTTCGAAATCAATGAGTATTTTTTTGGAAACTCGATCAAAAGAAGTTTTGCTTTTACTTTCCTGTCTTCGTCATTGCTCAGAGATTGACAAAAGGTTTAGACTGATGAACGTTGCAATTGCTTTTTAAGTTCATAACAATGTGTATGTTAGTTTGCCACCTACTGAACTTGAAGAATATGTTGCATTATCTCCGCTACCCAATAGTTGTCTGAAAGAGATCGCTCTTTAGCGATCAGACCGCCTGTTGTCTACCTCTACTGCAATCTTTATGTTCTGTAATGTATTATGTTTTGAGGTGTGCAATAACTAAGACTATTTTTATTTTTATATTGTATGTTTTCGTCACGTTCTTTCCATTTTGTGTAGTGGCAATCAAGAAATAATACGAGTTGGGGAGTCGATGCAGCACTGAAATAATGCACTACACGTGGAGCAATTCATCATTTAAATACATGATTGTCTTTTATTGTTATGGTTACTTGAAATAGCCGTCATAGACGTAGTTTGGAATGAGTGGGTGAACCTACGGTGTATTATTTATGAATACACATGCGATGACCATTAAGGAAAGAGTAATTTTTCCACCTTAATGCTTCTGACATTCTGATTTTGAAAGGCAGAATGATAGAGATGGGGGACATGTTCCATTCTGTCAAATATCGCGGATAGAATACCGACCGATTCTAACTGTAAATTCCTTTTATACTGGGTGATTTCGGGGTCATGATCCGGAATGATTAAAAGCGAACCAGATAAAAGCTAATTTAGAGTTAATCACAATTGACCCACAGTTAACTCTTAATTGGCTATCTTTTTGCGATTTCGTGGTTGGTCCGGTCCCATGGGAAAAGTTGTTCAGTATTATCATCTTATTCGCTTTTAATAATTCCGGATTGTGACCCTGAAATCGCCTACACATCATTCCTGTACACTTCAGAAGTTAAAATGTATAGTCCTAACTCTGTCGATGTGAAAGGAACACTGCAACTCATTCCCCACCAGGCAGATGCTCCAAATAATTTTTTGAAGTCAGTAGAACAAAGTTGAAACAAATTCTGACCTTGTGATTTTTAAAGTAGGCATAATTACTGGTAATTCTCATGTACCTGTCAATTATTGACGTGTATTTTTTACAAACTAGCCAAAGGTCAACATTGTGCCTCATCAGCGTATTAAGAAAATATAACAAACACATGTGAACATCGCTTGCTTGCTTGTTTATGTCAATCACCGGAATCCATTGTGATGCAAAACTGTAAAACCGTTAGTTCAGGCAGTGTGTAAACGCTTCTTTCAATGTCAGTGTAATCGACACTTCGGAGCTTTTAAATGGTTAGTAAACACAGACAATGATTGAACAGGATTACCATCGTCTAAATTTTTAAATACACCTTCATGGACACCACAGTCTTCCGTCTCTGTAGACATAAATTATTTATAGACGCGAATGCAATGTACCTAACGTCACCTTAAACAAAAATTGCAAAGTTACACGAAAGACTGACAAGATTGTCTAAAATGTATTATTCTCAAACACAGTTTTATATCTCTACGATAAAATAAAAAATGATTCCCGTGAAATATAAATGCTCAATTTGGGTGGTTGGCGGTGAAGCCACGATGAAGCGTTGAGCGACTTTGCTGTCAGAATGTTGAGTGTCAGTTTGACATTTACATTTCGCATTCCAACTTGATTTAAATGTGTTTTACGTGCTCGTTTCCAAGCACACCTAGCTAACTTATCAAAAAAACTAAAACGTAAAACAATATCTAAATCCACGATTAGTCAGAATCAGCGCGAGTAACATTGAAATTCGAAATGTATGTTTCACTTTGAGCCCCAGGGCGGGAAGTGGGTTACCGTATGTCTTCGGTACTCTCGTCTTTCGGTCGGCTTCGGTGTCGATATTATATTAAATTTTTCGGAGGTGAAGGACCGTATCGCGTGCTGCGTTTGCGTGCATGATCGGTACGAGATTCGATTCCGGCATCGACCGACAGGCCCATCAATTTCTGGACACATTCGGAGTTCGCGGAACTTTCGCCAGAAGCACGAACCGCACTGATATGTATCTGCTACAGGTTCGTTAATAAGATTGGTGTTTTACTGTCACGTTTGTGTTAAATGTAAATAAATAAAACTAAGTCGCCTAAGATTAATAATTAAAAAATATATACCTTATATATATACGGAAACGTTTAACTATCCACATAACGTTTCGAACGCGCGCTAGTACAATCCAACTATCATTTTTCAATATAAAGTGCGTTACGTGATCGACTTGCTGGTCGCTCAAGTGTCATTATCCTTATCTCATAGATAATAGATACGGCAGTGTGAAAGCGAACACTAGCAAAAATGCAACCTAAACAGGAGCTCGCAGATAAGCTACCTAGAAGCATTAGCTGGAAATATAAAGCATATTTATACAGCTATTATAATAAATCGCTTGAACAAAAATAGCTTGCAGCTAGCTACACAGGCGGTTGGGGCGAATATTCCGTTCGATTCGTCTCAGCCGACGTCCCGCTGTGCCCATCTCTCCTATATCGCTATTATTGCACTATTACTGTCTCCCGGCCGCTACCGCAGATCAAACTCGTGCACAACCTGCCACATCCACGATACCTCCACTACTCCAATAACGGTCGCTTAATTTATTTTATTCCCCTTAAATTCAGTAAGACTCTGTCTATCTATAAATCTCAAGGGCGCACGTATTCACAGAACGGGACTTTGATTGTAACTGTGAGTCTGCTTCCTTATCATAGAGAGACGGCATGCTTAATTGTTAATACTAGCAAATAAATGTCTTTTTAATTCATTGACATTAATTTGACTGGTGGTATTGATGATTGACAGTTGAAGGTCAAATGGTTTACTAGAGAGAAACTTTTCATCGGAATAAATTTAGGTTAAATGGTCGAGAGGTCTAGACGTCCATAATGTCCTTGTTTCGGGGCCCGGGGTTCTTTTGGCACTAAATTTAAGCATAGCACTTAATGTTAGCCTGCCATCCACAAGCTTATACTTACTTTTCTTTATGAATCGCTTAACCTAGAATCGAGAAATAAATACTTTCTTTAAAATAGTATGACCATTTATGAACATGGTAATTTATAAAGCATGGATTTTGTTAGCGTGCCAGGCGAATTTTTGGGCTGCGTAAATTGAAGGGGACAACTTTTTAAGCTCAGAAGCGTAAGAGCAGAATTTTGCGAAAAAAGTATTTTTTCAATTTGTGTTCGTGCGTGTCTGTAATGAGTTCTACATGAGAATTGAAAGAAGCACAGCAGAACGCAACAAAACAACGATTGTATGCAATTAAGTCGCGTTTTTACGCCCCTGCTGACGGCTCCATTTAACCCGCAAGCGTTGGTGTTTTTGGAGTTTTAAACTTCAGAATGTAGGGTGAATATATTTGGGTGTACTTAAAAAAATATCTCTGACCTCATTTGGTGTACATTTATCACATTTCTCGGTATTTTATCGAACACACTATGTTATCTGAAACATTATTTGTTGTAGCGTACTACCTGAGTAATGTACCATTGTACAATCGTACTTAATTAACCTATGATACTACTGCATCCGAACACACATCACATAAACTAGAAAATAAAACTATATTTTTGTAAAGGCCGTATCTAATTCAATTATTTTTAAACTACATGCGGAACCAGTTGCGCCTACAAAATTGTCTATCAGCATTTTATTACTCTTTAACAACTTTAATTGATTAATAAAACACATTACTTTGGGTAGAATTTGTTCTAAAATTGAAAACCGTTAACGTAATTGTGAGTTCGGGTTAAAGGCGCGAAATTTATAATTTTTACCGTAAGTTGTGCATCGATCACGTTTTTAGGGATTCGTACCTAAAATAAATATTTTAACCTTCATTTTATAGGTTGCAAACAGATTCACAAATACGTATCTAAGTAAACATTAGGGGATATGCTCAATTCGTGCCAACTAGTCCCCTAGTATGCTCAGTAAAGCTTGTGATATGAGTACTACTTGCCGATGATATATTTAATAGATATGAATAGATAAAAACATACCAAACCCAGAAACAAATCATCGCCTCCCTCAATATTAATGCTTATAACTTAGACCAAGAAAAAAAGATAGACACAAATGTGCATTTTTTATTGTAAATGTGTGTATGAGCGTTTGCTAAACTTATTTGGCTTAGTTGATGTTGATAACCGGCTTCACTAGGTTTTTCGTAAAAAAAAGACCGGGTTGCACTCCGGGAGTGCCGGCAGAAATGAAAACTTGAATATTATCAGTAAAAAAAAAACCTCCCCCCCCCCCCCACCTCCCGAATATCTCACCTTACGAATCTTACGGTCACGTGACCTATCGAATTCACTGGAGAGTTTAACAATTTTTCCCCATCCCAAAAAGTGCACAGCGCCGCTAAAGAAGTATCACTTCAAAAAATGTTGTTCGTAATGCTCTATCTTTTTCTGGGTCTAAGGCTCATCGAACCGTTTTTGTCTGTCTTAAACCTAAACGCGAATACGCAGAGGCACAGTGCGTGAGAGGTGACAATGTACTCTCACATTTTTTGTCAGAGCTGACTTACGAAATCACGGAACCATGCTTCCGCGACACTGACTTACTCTTACTCAGTGTTTTTTTACTTAACAGTTATCCCTGATGCACCTGACGACGCCTTAAAGTGACGTGGTAATGCTGTGAACGGCGGAATGTTATAACGCCCAAAAGTATTGGCTTGTTCCACTATTGATGTACTTTGGACGCAGATAGCATCTGCAAGTAAACGTAAATACTACGTGGCTTAAATGTAGTCACACGTAGGTACTAGGAGGATCGCGCCAAGAAATCGTGGGCTAGTTTCCACTTATGATTTAGTTACAAATATTTCGTTAACATGCTAAATTTGTAATCGGACTTTGTTGCGGATTTTTTAAATCACTTTCTTGTCAAGTTCGACCCCTTTTTGTATGGAACATCTTCTAGGCACGTTAGAATATTGTATTTTTTTTCTAAGAAACTGTAATTTTGTCTCCTGGCGAACGGGACAGAATAACAAAAAGAAATAGTTGATTGACCCTTTTACAAGATTTTATTTAACTTGCACTGTTGGTGTCCGATTGAGCTGAAATTTTGCACACTGTCAAAAACTTGGATAGTTAAGTATAAGGTACTACCGAGCCGATCGATCTTATATTGGTGACAGTATGAAAGTAGCCATAGCACTTTAACTTGGGTTCCAAGGAGCCCAAGCAATAGTAGTAGTACTTACCGAATGAAACAAAAAAATAGTTACCTCAACTCAATATAATCACTAATTAAATTGTAAACTGACAGAGTTTCCGAGTAACTATGTTATGAAACTATAGGTACATTAAGTACTCTAATTGTTCATGATCAATATAATCACTAATTAAATTGTAAACTGACAGAGTTTCCGAGTAACTATGTTATGAAACTATAGGTACATTAGGTACTCTAATTGTTTATGAGATTGAAGTTAAAATGCGCGGAAGATTTGGCACTTAGAGCGATGGCACAGAGCCATAGTTATTCCCTTGTAATGGCGCCACGGAACATCGAACACTTAAACTAAGAAAGGAGCATAAAATAGTTCTGACTCGTATTATGCACGCCCCTACGATGATTCGAGCGGTGATAAATTTAATGCAGTGGACAGCAAAATTGTTGTTTTGACCGCACGATCGCAATGCTCTTTATACCTTGCTTTCTTTTATTTCACAGTTTATCGACAGGATGTCAGGCATTGTCTGTGATTTTAAAACATGTGCATACGTGACAAATTATCTCAAGTCTATCATTATGGCAACACTTTAAGTTCAGTAGATAATAAAGGGAAAATACCGGTTGCAACGAAATGAACAGTACGCAAAGCTCAGATGAGTTTTATAGGTTGATTGAATTACTAGCGCTATAGATATTAAGGAAATGTCTCGATGCCTTTGATTAATTTCCTATTTTGAGAATTTAAACTTCGTGTTTAAGGTCTTTCAATAGGCACACTCGAACTTTGCCAGCGTATAGCGGCCATCGTGGAAAAACAATAACTGTCAAATTTGGCGGGAATACGCTTGAACAACGCGTAGAAATTGTTAAAATTCTTGGATGAAAAGTTAAAGGGTTTTGTCGTATCGCGTGCTGGCGACATCAACTAGCTCCCCAGAGATCGTGTGACTTAACACCGTTCGACTACATTCTGTGGGGCTACGTCAAATCTCTTGTCTATGCAGACAAACCACAGACAATTGCTGCTCTGAAAGCAAACATAACTCGAGTTTTTCACGAAATTGAGCCCCATTTACGGGGAAAATGTCGCCCACACTTGGTCCACCATAATACACCACCTACAGCGGAGTCGCGACGGCCATTTGGCTAAGATTATAATATATTTAATATATAATGTCATCAAATGTACTTTAAACTAACATAAAAATTGTTGCAATATCAGCTACACAGGTTATTTTATTACATTTCAAAGTCTGAGCGCTATTAATGAAAAACCCTTTATATTATTAATACTACTAAGTTTGTTTGCTTGCTTTTAAGGTTTTGACAATTTGTGTCTATTATTTTGGTCATATAGTCAAATTCGGATTTTTGTGTTTAAATTATTTAATCGCCAACACTGATACCATTTTTTTTTAATAATAAATACTTTGCAGCTTATTATTGTACTCCGTTTTTTCACAATAATTTTTCGCTTAAAACTAACAATGTTTATTTGGGTTTCATGTTTCACAAAAATACTATAAAACATTCTATCAATTCCGGACACTGACACCCTTATTTTTACGTCGCATAATTTGTGTTCTCAACCTGCTTGTAATTTTCAATCAAATTACGAACATAACTCATCATCCTGATTGACCGCATGCTGTAATTTCGATCACAGTAGCTATTAATAAAAGTTAAACTGACAAGAGTCCCAGTGGTTTATTTTTATCGTAAACTCCGTAAACAGTGCATAAGTACAGTTTTTTTTCTTTCTTCACTACTAAAATCAATATGAGGAGATTAAAGTACCTATGTAAGTATTGCATTAAAAAACTTAAAATTAAAAATTGATTATTAACAATTAATTGATACAGGTAATTTGTATCCTAATTGAAACTAATTAGGTTTATGTATCATTGAATTTAGTATTCATATGTCTATGAATTATTTCATTATCATAATAATATTATATAATTCTTATTTTCAAATTGTCAGTGGCAATCTGTAAAATTCGTCTAGAAAGGCATTTAAGTCCACTGTAATTAAGTTAAATAATTAAAAAACACAATGTTAAACTTTCTGTTCCCTTGTCGATGCCTTTCAAATAACATGTTAACACTTCAGGTGTTTTGTTCAATTTGCCATCAACACCTTGACACATACAATGTATATTCCCTCACATGAGTTTGATGTACGTGGAATGACCACAATTCCACACTCGTGCCGCGCTTCCTAACACGGGCAGACCCGGGGTGAACACTAGTAGACAGATTTAAGACAATAGGTAAGCTAGTTTGCGGATAACGCTTTTCAAATTAAGCCGCCATAATGTAGTTTTGATCAGGCGCAAATAACGCAGTTTCAGAGAGTCAACACAAAAGTTAACTGTTGTGTAAATTCATTAGAAGAAATGCATGCGATTCTCCTATTCAGCTACCTCTGCAATGCTACTTTTGTCGCAATGTAAGTCGCGATGGTGTGGAACCCAAAATGCATTATGTAGTATATTATGTATGTCTTTTGGATCGTAAAATTCTTTATAGATGCTACTTAGTCAGGAACCTAACAAATCAAATCATAATTACCTCTAATTGGTTATGTACTATCACAACAATCAAAGCGAATAATTATGTTTTGCATGCTTGAAGCTTGCAGGGTTCGTATTCGTAGTTTTTGTCAGGCATTACTAGGTACATAGGTACTAATGGACTCGATTTAGATACGTCAAATGACAAAAGAAGCCTTGCGTTATCATGAGTACCATAGGGTATGTGACCAAGTGATAACCTCAGACCAAGAAAAAAGATCACATGACAGAGCAGTCACACAAAACTCTAAATAGGCGATCTTGACAGCATTGCGACACGTGATGAGAAGTGTTGTGCAATTTTGTTTGTATATATGTTTGTTTGAGCGTGTGCTTAACTTATTTGGTTGAAAACCCACTATTTTTTTTTGTTATATTTTAACCTGTGTCGTAAATCTGTCGACTGTGGTTTCCCGCGGTCCTTCACTCGTTCGGGCCGTCTCGCCAAAGCGGGACCCGCCGCGCCAAACCGAGCGAGCGCTCACTTTTATCATTTCTTGTATTATTTTTGTTTTCAATAATCAGATCGTGCGACTTTGCCCGCGGGTAAAGTCTTTACTAAAAACTGAAGTCAGTGCCGAATTAATATCGGTTCAAAAAAGGTTCTTGATTCAAAAAAGTCGCTCACGTGAAAGCTCGGGCACTGGAGGAATCCTTAATCGTGTACTCCTTTTTGTTTCAGTTCTTCTTGATACTGACGTACTTTGAGTAACTGCAGGTAATTGGTTAATTAATAGAATATGATTAGCCGGTTTATTTTGAAATAACGGTATATGTATTACGATTATATTTTAAATAGAGACTGTATATCAAATACAAATTAATCTTTACGAAACGGGCTTTACGCAACTAAAAATATAATAATGAATGACAACTTTATACAAACAAACGTTATACTTAATGAATATCCCTATTATCCCTTGCATTGAGCAATCAACGTTATCAATGCCATATAGTTCCATTAATCTGTAGGTATACCAAACCAGACCCCGTATCATGGTCGGCCTTATCACGCGATAAGTGATAAGATAGGAGCGTCGTCACGTTCTATCGAACGGTGTCAGCCAGTAACGGACGCTCTATCCTGTCACTTATCGTGTGATAAGGCCGTCCATGCTACGGGGTCAGGAAGCTGTCAACCTTTACGACAAACCAATTCGTTTTTGGGCATTTCTCAGAGGTGGCGTTTTTACGTGTACGGGGGCATAAACACGTGAATTTATTGCTAAAAAAATCTGAATTAAATCATACAAATCCATCAGCATCTGATACACCTGGACAACTAGTAAAGCATTCCATATAGTATATATATTATAAGAAAATAAATGTTAAGTGCTAAAATTGACGAACAGTGGATATGTCCCACGCCAGATTTGTTGAAACAAAAAATCATAACTTAAGGTGGGATTTTTTTTTAAATTTTTAATATAGGTTCACGTATTCTACATTAGCCTCCTGCACCCATATGCTGTATTTATATTATTTGACTCAAAATAATTCACGTATTAATATTATCAAATAAATCCAATTATTCGACTTGTCTTGTGAATTTATAAACCTTGTCGGCATTTCACAAAGGAATATACCAGGAACGCCGAGCCGCGTGCGCAGGTAGCTTCAGTCGCGCCACGTTTACCGGCGAGAGCGGACGTCGGCTCTCGGTCTACAAGCGGATTTTCTAAAAGTGTTTTCTGCATTCGGTGGGTTTGGTTACGTGATTTTTTGAATTTGGTGAAGCAATTAATTGTTTGAGTGCTTGTGATTTTTTCGGTTTAATAGTGTGTAAGCCACCCCTCAGGGGTATGTGATTTGGATATTAGAAACTCTTTTTCATACTATGATTATTATTTCCGTAATTATTTATTAACGGTTAAAATTGAATTCAGTGGGTGTGATTACCGCGGATTCGGTGGGTTTTTTAACCAATTAAATCAAAAAATAGTCCACCGTTGTCAATCTTTACTATAAAATGTTCGTTATTTTTATACTGTACAGTATACAAAGATAATTTAATTTGTTTATGTTAACATATGCTACTAGCATGTGCATATTGTGCATGCCCAAATAAATATATATTTCGATTGTTAAGCTGGTACCACATTCATTGTATTTATTTATTAGCAGTACAGTCTGCAATCTAATATGAACACGCGTACAAAAGGCAGTTACTTTAATAAAGTGTGGACTTTAATATTATTATAGTTTTTACAAAATGAGTAAGTATATTTTGAATTCAGTAGCACCCTTTTTATGAATATTGATTTCGGTGAGTGTGTTTGATTTCAGTGTTTTAAAAGACTTAAATATCTTGCGAACCCTTGCGTCTATAAGGAGGCCTTCACCACCATTATTTTTTAAATTTAAGCCTTATTCTTAATTTAAAGATCAAATTTCTATAAAATAAAAAAAAAATCGGCACCGAAGTCAGGCACCGAAGGTCACCTCTGAGAATGGCCCTTTTAGTCATTATCATTATCAACAGGTCCTTTTGTTTTAAGTATTAATCCTTAATTTAGAAATAAGTCCTGTACGTCATTTGTATATTTCTACCCAGAAAAATACTGACGTACTTTGAGTAACTGCAGGTAATTGGTTAATTAATAGAATATGATTAGCCGGTTTATTTTGAAATAACGGTATATGTATTACGATTATATTTTAAATAGAGACTGTATATCAAATACAAATTAATCTTTACGAAACGGGCTTTACGCAACTAAAAATATAATAATGAATGACAACTTTATACAAACAAACGTTATACTTAATGAATATCCCTATTATCCCTTGCATTGAGCAATCAACGTTATCAATGCCATATAGTTCCATTAATCTGTAGGTATACCAAACCAGACCCCGTATCATGGTCGGCCTTATCACGCGATAAGTGATAAGATAGGAGCGTCGTCACGTTCTATCGAACGGTGTCAGCCAGTAACGGACGCTCTATCCTGTCACTTATCGTGTGATAAGGCCGTCCATGCTACGGGGTCAGGAAGCTGTCAACCTTTACGACAAACCAATTCGTTTTTGGGCATTTCTCAGAGGTGGCGTTTTTACGTGTACGGGGGCATAAACACGTGAATTTATTGCTAAAAAAATCTGAATTAAATCATACAAATCCATCAGCATCTGATACACCTGGACAACTAGTAAAACATTCCATATAGTATATATATTATAAGAAAATAAATGTTAAGTGCTAAAATTGACGAACAGTGGATATGTCCCACGCCAGATTTGTTGAAACAAAAAATCATAACTTAAGGTGGGATTTTTTTTTAAATTTTTAATATAGGTTCACGTATTCTACATTAGCCTCCTGCACCCATATGCTGTATTTATATTATTTGACTCAAAATAATTCACGTATTAATATTATCAAATAAATCCAATTATTCGACTTGTCTTGTGAATTTATAAACCTTGTCGGCATTTCACAAAGGAATATACCAGGAACGCCGAGCCGCGTGCGCAGGTAGCTTCAGTCGCGCCACGTTTACCGGCGAGAGCGGACGTCGGCTCTCGGTCTACAAGCGGATTTTCTAAAAGTGTTTTCTGCATTCGGTGGGTTTGGTTACGTGATTTTTTGAATTTGGTGAAGCAATTAATTGTTTGAGTGCTTGTGATTTTTTCGGTTTAATAGTGTGTAAGCCACCCCTCAGGGGTATGTGATTTGGATATTAGAAACTCTTTTTCATACTATGATTATTATTTCCGTAATTATTTATTAACGGTTAAAATTGAATTCAGTGGGTGTGATTACCGCGGATTCGGTGGGTTTTTTAACCAATTAAATCAAAAAATAGTCCACCGTTGTCAATCTTTACTATAAAATGTTCGTTATTTTTGTACTGTACAGTATACAAAGATAATTTAATTTGTTTATGTTAACATATGCTACTAGCATGTGCATATTGTGCATGCCCAAATAAATATATATTTCGATTGTTAAGCTGGTACCACATTCATTGTATTTATTTATTAGCAGTACAGTCTGCAATCGAATATGAACACGCGTACAAAAGGCAGTTACTTTAATAAAGTGTGGACTTTAATATTATTATAGTTTTTACAAAATGAGTAAGTATATTTTGAATTCAGTAGCACCCTTTTTATGAATATTGATTTCGGTGAGTGTGTTTGATTTCAGTGTTTTAAAAGACTTAAATATCTTGCGAACCCTTGCGTCTATAAGGAGGCCTTCACCACCATTATTTTTTAAATTTAAGCCTTATTCTTAATTTAAAGATCAAATTTCTATAAAGTAAAAAAAAAATCGGCACCGAAGTCAGGCACCGAAGGTCACCTCTGAGAATGGCCCTTTTAGTCATTATCATTATCAACAGGTCCTTTTGTTTTAAGTATTAATCCTTAATTTAGAAATAAGTCCTGTACGGCATTTGTATATTTCTACCCAGAAAAATGTATAGTTACTAAAGTTTTCAGCAACGTCATTATTTTTGCTGGGACAATTATGTATAAGTAAACAGTTCTCATTATTATAGGCTGTTACAATATAAAACCTATTGTTAACTGCGCATACATTAATACAATATTTATTTAAAAAAAACATCACCAATGGCTCTGGCGTAACACTGATGTGTAGGTACATGTAAGACATAAGGCGTAACTATTCTAAAGATGTTATAAAAATACTAGCATATCATTCATACACACTAGCATATCATGTTAATGAAGTGGTTAAATGTGTGAAATAGGAATGTTATTGAAGACTAGCGATGCAGTAATAAATATAATATATGCGCATGAGCTGACTGAAATATTGCCATGACAATGAACAATCTATGTCCAGCAGTGGACGTCTTTCGGCTGACATGATGATGATGATGATGTTACGAGTAGATGTCACATCATATCTGCAGCAACGTTAAGTTAAATTATTTTTTGCACCTTTGACGCTCTCTTTTAAATATGTATGATTTGAGAATAATTATTACTTATAAGTATTTAAAAAGTTGGCGTCATTACGACGCGACGCATAGAAAGTACATACATCTTACATAGATATTGCTCAGTACACATGAATAAATAACAATAATTTGTTCATAAAAATCACATTAATTTTCTCTTGACATGGCTCACGCATAACTATGCCTTAACTTAGATTCTCCTAGTCACTTAACTACATTAATAAAATTCGAAATAATTAGCTAATTATCATTTTGTTAATAATAAATTAATAGTTGCACGTACTTTTAATAGTGAGTAACTCATTTGAGTGGAGAACATAAATTATCTACCGTCGACAACCCGCCATAAAAGTCAACCAGTAGAATGCACACACACATAAGATAGACACAAGCCTGTAAACAAAAGAGTAAGTAGCACGATTTACCAATTATGACCTCTATTACCAAGCACAAGGGTCTCAAGGGATAGGTTTACGATTAAACAATGATAAGTCACCAACCACCACTTATGTTTTTGCTTGAGCAAGGAGACATACAGTCTGCGGATAAGGATAGATTTGTGTTGTGTGGACGCTCTCAAACAAGAGCTTTTTTACTGGGAATGTAGCGATGGCTATTTTAGGACATCACTGCCTTAGATTTTATAATAAGTCGGGATAAAAAGCAGAATACTTTCGCACGCGAGTGAGAATATGCTTGACGTCGTTACACGTAGTTTGAGATGAAGCCACTTGTGTTTCTTGGATTTAACGCCATTGCAATTTATTCTAAAGCCGTAACGTATTGGCATACCTATAATGGCAATGGACATATGTTGTACGCAGATGCGAAACTGATGGTTTTATTGAGAAACGTTCATCAAACCCTGTCACTTTGACGTTTGTGTTTGTTAGAACGGGACAAATATATTTTAATTTCTGAATAATGGGGAAAACTTCGCATAAGGTGAATCGGGGCAAGAGTATCATACTTTTTTAAAGTTAGATTCAAATAGTGTTTGTGATCTTATTATTGCATTAATTCGTATAATAAAGCGATAAAATATAAGTAAATTTAATATATTTTTAATTGAAACTACTTATCAAGCAAAGAAACTTTAAAAAAAGGCACTAATTTGTAAAAAAATAAAAATTGGCATGACTGTTCCTCTTGCCCCATGACTGGGGTAAGAGTATCGTACGTACCTAACTTGAACTAGGTTAGCTCCAGTGGATTTACGTATTTAGTAACACAGTTGGTAGACGCTGTAAAGAAAATGAATACAATAAGTTGAAAAACTCTTAAAAATTCTGAGAAACCGCGTTTATACATATTCTGGGGCAAGAGTGTCATAGTAGGTGTTATCAGGGGTGAGAAACCACCTAACACTTGAATAAAAAAAATAATGCTTTGAATTTTTTAATTCAATTTGATAACTATATTAAGTATTACAGTGTTATTATTTAGGCAGGCACACTATTGTAAAAGCGTGGGGCGCTGGAACAGGAAAAACTTTCTTGTAAACAAATACTAATACAAACTTCCTGGCGGCATGAGCTCGCACAAGAGCATAACGTTTAAAGTCGCTTAACTTGATTTCTCAGCAAGTTATACATAAAGTATTTCCTGTTCCAGCGCCCCACGCTTTTACAATCAAATATTATAATTAAAAGCACATGGTTTTACACTTCAGTCCAGAAATAGAGACAACTTCAACGATCCAGTTTTTTTTTTGTTTTTAAGCGCATTTAAAAAAGCGTGTTTTTCTAGCGTTTTTTATTTGTTTTGTTCGTAATTTTAATTGTGTCACGATATGGTTGATTATTTATGTTTTTGAGTGCTTGAACCCAACATCCGCATCCTCAAATGTCGAAAAATCGCATACGCACATGCCTGAATTAAACAGTGCCAATTTTTAATAAAAATGACAATTTATAAAAGGTTTGACCGCCCTGACATGGGGTAAGAGTAGCTTATGACTCCCTTCCTCCTGACTGAACTGGCACTCTTGCCCCACTGAAATAATTTGAGGTTAAAATTTTATTGGCTAGATGAAAACTTATAATCGATAGGAATTACAGAAAATAACGATGTAACATAAGAAATAAACTATAAATTTTCGACTCACCAACAAACAAATCCGAATTAACAGCCATAAATCACACAAAACCGCTGTAAAATCCTGAGGGGATTTCACTAAAATAATCTATGGAGAGAGCTAGAAACCTATCAATCCTAACTCCTACTGCCCTAAACAATCCTAGAGCCCTAATTCCCTAGCCCTAGCATAGATTTAACATATACACATATAAATAAGAAGGATGTCTGCACCATGAGACCTACGGGCTACAGACGGAAGGTGTGGAGGATATGGGTAATAGTAATAGGTTGGATATTCACTGCCAACTGAAATATAAATATAATACGTATGTCATATTTTAGAAATATGACATGATATCCTCGTAGTTATCGCAATCCTAAACTTATCGCGTTTGAGTCATTATTTATATTTCACCTAAAAGGGAGTGATGCTGAGGTAGTTTTACAGAATTGATTAACTACCTCATCGGTTTAATTTGAATTTTATTTGATAATGGCTGCGATGTCGAATAGTTGACGGGGACTAAGCAGAATCGCACCGCAATAGGATATAAGAATTACCTTAAAAACTATAATTGTGTTCAATGTTTTGATCTCCTGGTAGAAAACGAGTTCTATTTTTTCTTACACCGTGTAAAGCGCATAAACTGACTGTGTAGGTACTTGATGGTATTTTAATGCGTGTAGTGAGCGATGGAGTGATGATGGATCATTAGATCGTTACTTTTATAAAACAGTTAATTAGTAAAGGAGCGCGGTGGCGATGTCCAACAAGACATTGTACTGACTGACAAAATCAACTGTTTTAAAAACTTATTCTTGGTCACGTAAAAGAAAATCGTTCCAAATAATTTAATTTATGTGATAACAGAAATTAGACTTCATCATCATACCATATCAGCCGAAAGACGTCCAATGCTAGACATAGGCCTCCCCAAAAGAGTGCCATAAGTGAGTGGTCCTGCGCCACCCGCATCCAGCGGTCTCCCGCGACCTTTACCAGGTCATAAGTCCACCTTGTGGGGGACCTACCCACGCCGTGCCTTCCGGTACGTAGTCGCCACCCGAGAACCTTTCCGACCCAACGGCCATCGGTTCTACGTGCAATGTGACCACTGCCACTTAAGTTTAGCGATTCGGAGGGCTATATCGGTTACCTTGGTTCCGCCATAAGACTTAACTCGCCTTAAATATAGTAACGTCGTGTTTTGGCTTAACCTTGCCATATTTATTAAAGTAAGTTAAAATATACACTGGCCGGTGTCCAATAACGTCGTTTTTTATTGGGCTTCTTCGCAAAAATCGGAAACCTTATAACATGTTCACGGTCTTGTAATTATGAGCCGCTTATGGGAAGTTAAATTTGGCAGGAAAGTGGTACCGTGCAATCTACTGATACCATCTTTATTTAGCACTCGCAGAGAAGGTTAGTAGGTGAGGTAATTTAACAGCTGGATCGTTGACCGTGTGGGAAATGGGTCATTGTTTTGAGGAAAATAGCAGTAAATTAATAAAAGTAGCTAGTAAACTATGAAGAGTCTTCGTGTTAGAGCTGAAGACGCGTTCGGAACATTCGGAACTAAACGGGAAACAAACATTTTTTTTGCTAGAAAATAAAGCCTGTTTAAAATGGTTTTAGTGATAAAAACTTAGGTCGCATCCAAATTCAAAGGTGTTTTTTTAAGCAATAATAGATGCATTTGGATCGAATTGAATAAATGTGTCTATTTAGTTAATTCCATCCTTTTTATCAAGTTGCTTAATACTCTTGTTCGATGAGCCACAATTAAAATGGATAGTTGACGATCGATTATTGCGGCATTGTTTGTAGATGTCTAATAATACCTATGATAAAACAAAAATCGTGCATTGCTTATGCGTTCTATGAAAAATCGCTAAGAAATTAGTTTGCTTATATGATTCACTAACATTTTACCCAATTTGTGTGAGTGTCAATACTTGTAAAATATGAATAAACAATTAAACATCCGCTTCCAACCTTTAGTGTTGTGACGTAAGAGGGAATCCCTTGAAACAGTTCTTGGTGACGTATTGACCTCCGCCCGGCACGCGCTCCCGCGCAGACATCCAAATCACTATTTAAATCAAGAATATACCAATTTAGACTTGATTGCGTTCCAAAAAAGCCTGTAATTTGAACATTATAAGCTCTGTCGTCTGTTGCGTTTTAGTTCTGAGGAAGTGAAATGTCAAGTTACGTAAACCAACCTTTGGCCGGGCGTCAATTGACTCGTTTTAAGGAAATCTTGCCAAAGTCCGCGTAAAGTTCAGAGTAAGTAGAGTATGATACTGTGAAGTTGAAATTCGGTCCTAAATTCCGATACCCAACAGCTGCCCTTTTTCCTGGATGTTGAAACTTGAAAGATCACTTGAAATACCTTTCGTTTCAATCATTTTAAGCGACGGATATGCCGAAATCACGCCGAAATTCACCTCGGTACAAAGTTCGGAGACTATGTAATATTATGGCACAACCACATGTTTAATCTTTCATTTGGGGGGTATATGCCATAATCGCCACGCTTGGTATGCGGGTTGGCGATCGCAGTATTTCCACCGCACTCCAGGGACGCTGCTGCCCATCCCCCGGTGGTCTTGGTCGTAGTTTTAGGACGTACCCGGGTCCACGGGTACCATGGAGGACTTAAGTACGATGCTCGATGACCTCAGTAAAGCTTCCGAGCGAGTTGGTCTACGAATGAACATGGATAAGACGAAGATCATGTCAAATGACCATGTAGTACCAACTCCCATTACAATCGGACACTTTACGCTCGAAGTTGTAGACGATTATGTATACCTAGGACAAACTATCCAGTTAGGTAGGTCCAACTTCGAGAAAGAGGTCAATCGTCGAATCCGACTCGGCTGGGCAGCGTTCGGGAAGCTACGGCACATCTTTTTGTCCAATATTCCGCAGTGTCTCAAGACGAGAGTCTTTGACCAGTGTGTGTTGCCAGTGATGACATATGGTACTGAAACGTGGTCGCTTACTATGGGCCTCATAAGAAGGCTCAAAGTCACCCAAAGAGCTATGGAGAGGGCTATGTTGGGAGTTTCTCTGCGTGATCGCATCAGAAATGAGGCTATCCGCAGTAGAACCAAGGTAACAGATATAGCCCTCCGAATCGCTAAACTTAAGTGGTAACAGTGGGCGGGGCACATAGCACGTAGAACCGATGGCCGTTGGGGCGGAAAGGTTCTCGAGTGGCGACCACGTACCGGAAGGCGCGGCGTGGGTAGGCCCCCCGCAAGGTGGACTGATGACCTGGTAAAGGTTGCTGAAGTCCGCTGGATGCGGGTGGCGCAGGACCGGTCACTTTGGCACTCTTTGGGGGAGGCCTATGTCCAGCAGTGGACGTCTTTCGGCTGATATGATGATGATGACATGTTTAATTAAAAGCTAGCTCTATCTCCTCGCCTCTCTACAAAAAACATGGTCGGCCATAAAAGCTTGTACCAAACATTTTTATTTTGGCAGATATAGGCGTCTTTACCTATAGTGCAGGGTGTGCGTTGCACACGGGCGCAGCGGTCGTAGGGGGCGCCGAGCGCCGCCCGCTACCATTCCATTTTGAACGCGTGCTTACTAGGGGGCGCTGGAGTAATGTTCGCACACGGGCTCTACATGGGCTGGAGACGCCTTTGTTGGCAGAAACTTATTAGGTATTTCTATTCTCAGTCCTAGTTTAAGTCGCAGCCAAAAGCCACTAATGAAAAATAAAGCTCAATATTTACATACAGCCGAATGTACCGGTTCATGTATCTTAATTAGAGCGTAAGAACATTACCGTGTTAGTTATGCAATGTTGATACGTGGGAGTGTAATGCGAGACCTGTCCGCAGAAATTAGTGTTTGACATGCACATTCAGGTACTTGGTGTGGTGCAAGTGGCATTAGGGGACATGAAGAAGCTAATGAATATAGTACAGTGCGCGCCACATATGTCTGCGTCTATGATGTGGAGATGGCTTGCGAACGATGAAATATGTATTAAATACAGTTTAAACTACTTTGTTTCAAATAACGACCGAATGAAAACAAATGCAACTGTGTTCCAATGGAAAATTATTTAAATTCCTTAAGAGAATATTACTTTTTAGGGTTCCGTAGTCAACAAGGAACCCTTATAGTTTCGCCATGTCCGTCTGTCCGTCCATCTGTCCGTCCGTCCGTCGTCGGCTTAGCTCAGTAACCATTACTACTAGAAAACTGTGATTCGGCATGGGTATATAAATCAATCACGCCGACAAAACAATACAATAAAATCTTGAAAAAAAATTGTTTTGCGCCTAAACCGTACCCGTTTTTTAGCACGGAAACCCTACACCTAAAGCGGGGATGTAATTTTCTTTTCTCGTTAAACCCATGGTGTGGGGTATCGTTGGATAGCTCGTTATAATATTCTGTCACTTGCACCATATTGTAACGTTTTAAATCATTTACATTAAAATAATTAAACCTGTTCACTGCTGTTGACACTTACTTAACTTACTGTTGTAATATTTCATACTGACAATAATAATCTAACTCGTTATTAGTATTACTGGCCATATTAGTATTCAATACCATAATTGGAAAAAATGGACCCAGCGCCTATACCTGTAACTTGTTAGTGTGGGTACACTTTAATTGCTTAATGTGTCCGAACAAAAAATCAAAGCTCGTTTGTTTCATAGGCAATGTGAGGAAAAAACTCGTTAACTACTATTATTACCTATAAAGATGACGACACAGAGATTCGAACAGTCATGAACATCATCATATCAGCCGTAAGACGTCCACTGCTGGACATAGGCCTCCCCCAAAGAGTGCCAAAGTGACCGGTCCCGCGCCACCCGCATCCAGCGGACTCCCGCAACCTTTACCAGGTCATCCCGCCGCCGCGCCTTCCGGTACGTGGTCGCCACTCGAGAACCTTTCCGCCCCAACGGCCATCGGTTCTACGTGCTATGCGCCCTGCCCACTGCCACTTAAGTTTAGCGATTCGGAGGGCTATATCGGCGACCTTGGTTCTGCTGCGGATAGCCTCATTTCTGATGTGATCACGCGGAGAAACTCGCAACATGGCCCTCTCCATTGCCCTTTGGGTGACTTTGAGCCTTCTTATGAGGCCCATAGTAAGCGACCACGTTCCAGTGCCTGGCAACACACACTGGTCAAAGACTCTCGTCTTGAGACACTGCGGATTATTGGACGAAAAGATGTGCCGTAGCTTCCGGCCGACGCGAACAGTGCCTTTATTTAAAGGCTTGAATTGAAAGTATACTGAAGTCACCGTGATATAAATGCCTAACAGGCAGGACGAAAGAAAAAATTATATTAGGGAGCATCTTACACAAATCGAACCCCATGGTAAGCTTAATAAAGCTTGTATTATGGGTACTAGACGACGACATATTTAATAGATATAAATACTTAAGTACATAGAAAACATCCAAGACTCGGAAACAAATATTACTGGGATTCGAACCCAGTAGTGGTACTTACTTTTTTTTCTACTTTTTAGTAGTAGAAAAACCCCCTTTTCTGCAGTAGGGCGACAGAAAGAAAGTAACTTACTCGTATCCTGTACCTGTCCATACAATCTAAATTCTAAATTCATGGGTTTTATATGAGGTAGGTAATTTAGGGTAAGTACGTATAAAATATAAATTGGTTTTTGAAAGATAAATATAAAACTGCAACACCAAAACTATTAAATACTTAATAAAAAAAAAAAACAGACATTAAATTAAACATGAAGAATGGTAGACAACTGGCGGTCTCATCGCTTCTCACTTTCGGCGGACTTCTTACTTTCCAAAGTTACTTCTTTATTTATTTTTAGTGACGCGTAAGAGGTGTACATATATCAAACAAGCGTCGGATTTATCTGGTCACCTTTATATAGGTATATATTATTAAATGAAATGGTACCATTTAATTTGAAACTTATAAGTTTCGTTAGTAGACGTTAACCGCCTAATATAACATTAAAATTCAATAAGTTTCAATAAGCTTTCTTGAAAATTATTTTCCTGCGTAACACAAATCTATGTCATAAACTTTTGGTTCACAAACAAGCATGCAGTTTCGTTCGATCAAATTTATTGCAATTATACTTTTTGCCTTCACGAGCAATATCCACACCCACATACTACTGGAAAGCGTAGGTGCTCAAAAGGTGTCCTTATTTTACACAGGATCATACAAGATTCAATGTGTCCGTAACTTCGATTGCCAAACCATCGCGATACCAGCGTCCGATTCCAATGAATTTCAAGTCTGACAAGAATTGAAATTCATTGGAATCAAGAACCCAACAGGAGGCATCCTCTTACCGAAATAAGTGGCGTTAATAAAGTAATTTCGGAATTTTTATTTTATAACCTCAGCGGGCTATAACTTTTTACCGAGTTGAATGAATTAGCGAATCATATGTCCTTTTCTTACGGTGTTTTTCGTGGCCTATAAGAAGAACCCACTTGTAAGAAGAACCAGTTTTTAAGAATTGAGCATAATTTATGATCCAATATATTTTTATACAATTACCGATAATAATTACCTAGTACCTATTACCTAAAGCTTATTTCAAATGACCCGCGTTCCTATTGACCCCAGTCTCCCCTAAGTAATTAAAAGTTAGTCCGAACTCGAGCTGTAAATAAGCAATTGGTGACTTGAGCAGTAAGATATTAAACTCTGCGATAAGTAGATCTAACAATTTGAAACTTGAAATAAAAAGTAAAAAACGTAATATAACTTAATAAAATTACTTAATGAAGTTAAGTTTGTACATTAATAGTATGTACAATGAAGCCTTTAACCAATTTGCTTATAGCACTAACTGAACAGATAAATAAGAAAGAAAAAATATTTAAAAATGTTACATACAATTTCGATTAGGAAATCGTATCAGAATCTTCTACTTAATTGTTTTAGGAAGCAGTAGTCAAAGTCTTCAGTAGATAACGACAGAACAGGAACAGAACATATTACATGAAACTCGCGCAAACTTAGTGTATTTTTCCAGCGGCATTTATCGCAGCAAAAACCATCTAATTACCGAGATGAAGGATCGGCTCCCGCCCTGGGTATATTTCCCGTCGTGGCGCCCGACCGTATCTACCGGTAAGTAGAGGGTGGTCGCGATACAGCATACCGCGAACACCACAGTAAACACTCACTAAACAGTACTCTATCTGTGCTGCGATGTTTGTGATGTATGAGTGCAGGACTTCACACTTCGGGACAATTACACAGTGATTTGACATTTCTGTTACGTCACTATCACATCTACCGGGCACATTCGTTGGTCAATAAATAGTTCACTTGTTGATTACAGGCACGTCATGTAATGATTATATCACTGTTGAATCCCTTGAAATACCCAGACCCAGGACCAGAACCATAGCAACAAATACCTTAAAGCCTAACATACATACAATACATATAATTAAAAAAAAACGAATTATAATATTTTTATTAATAGACCAATTTTCCAAAAAAGTGGTGCGGCCGCGACTGTGGATGTGAGATATAGTCGCTAATTATCAATTTAGGTATTCGTGTATGTAACAACAACAGTCAACGACAAATACAGTTTAATTCTCTTGTTCTTCCGAAACCACTCTAAAATTTAACAAAGATTTATATAAATTCGATTTTTATTGGTCTCATTTAGGTTAACCAGAGTTATGGAAGAACATTGTTCCTTACATATTATTGGTACCAATCATCATCACATATTAGGCTAGGCTCTTGTCAGTGAAGTAATTTTCAACTTATTAAGCAGACAGACAGAAACAATATTCCAGAGCAGGGAGTAACACGTAACTTTTCGACAGCTTTTTCAGCGTTAGGACAATTCTGGTGTAATTTTCCCATACAGAAAATGAATGAAATGCGTTACGTAATTGACTAGCAGGTAGCAATAGTAATTAACGTTTTTTTAACTGTAATTATATTATTTATTATAGTGACTATTGAGCTGCCATACGAGTACATAGGTTTTTAATTTAGTATCTCTATTTAAATGAACGTACTGAATTTGTCACGGGTGCTATCATACCATTGGTCACTAAATCACACGCTAATAACTAGCTCAGATACGATCTGTGCTTTCAATAACAAACTCAGCCAATTGTACTTACTTGGTGTCTTACTTTAGAAAGCCTTGCAGTTCTTTACCGGTCCGATCGGCTATCTACTAGCGTGGACAATTTTCTAATTATCAGTTGCGATTACCGGGATATATATAATAGCTGTAGAAATGTATAATTTAATAAATAGTAATTATATGAAGAATTAATATTAATTCAAATGAAGAGTGAATCCTGCAAAATCGATCCGCTTGATTTCAGAGGTCTGTACAAAGGGGTATTAATGTTTTAGAAACTCTTGACCCAAAAACGCATTGACACTTTCATATTTCGTAAATATAGCAGCATCAACTGAGGACGAATTACATAGTGTAGTACCTAATACCTACACTACCGTACTGTCTTTTCGAAGATCTCACGGTTCTTAATATATACACTAAATTGCCATACGATAAATAAATAAATAACCTAATTCGTTCTCCGTTGATCGATAAAGATCAGTTTTGCTGCTATTTCGTCAAAAAATATAGTATTAGTGTAGTGTGTAGCTACGAGTAACTAGTGTTTACAAGTTCGGTTGAACAGATCCTACAAAACTGATTATCAAAAAACAACGAACGATTAAGCATTAAAATACGAGTACATTAAATTATAAACTCAACAGATGTACCCTGATAACCATGTTAATTAAGGAGCGCTTTATTTTTGTAGTTAAATAGCTATTGTCCTACGCAGTAACAGGCCGCGTGGGCAGCCCTCATTATCCCGGCGATGCTGTATCTACGCGCGTAATCGACTCATTGGTGGCCTCATCAATAGCCAATATAAAGCCCAGCTAATAACTGAGAGGACAGAGATAAGTAACTTTAAATTTTACAGGTGACTTTGGTTTGTATTTTACAAAAACTCCTTGCACTGGAACACCTCCAGTTATTCATTACAACGTGCAGCGACCCAAAAGCAGATACCTAATTCAGGGTAACGCCATTGACTACATCCTTCCATCTTGTTCTGGGTCTGCCCCTGGGTCGTCGACCAGACGGAAAGTTGTATTGCCAAATTACCAGCATAGTTCATATTAGTCCATAAGGACTAACAGCAAATAAATGGTAGGTATTTTTACGGAACTAACAACCAGCTTGAATTAACAATATTTTTTCGAAATAACGCCGGGTGTATGCACAGACTCGCGCATATGCTTAAACGCGGCCTTAGCAGAATCAAATTAGGTACTACGTTGCAGAAATATGATCTAATATTTGGGCCTAAAAACGGACCTTAAAAATTATGTCAATGACATTTCAACTGTACCACTGTTTCTTAGCTAGGTCGACATTCATAATAAATGGTCGCGTTTAATACAAACGCCTGTGTTATTACCCTTCGATCAATCTAACCACATATGCATTATTCAGATGCGTTTAACTGCACTTTATTCGAGATTAAAGACTTACGCACACTACTAGCGTGGCGAAGCGTACAGTCAGCATCAAAAGTAGCTACGGAAACGAAGACGTCCAGTCTTTATTAAAAGGGAATAGGAGGTTTGACGTCTTCGATTGCGTAGTTACTTTTGATGCTGACTGTACTCGCGTAGACGATTCGGCTTGTATTTACCTACATGAACTTTGGCATCTAATCTAGGCTTATTTTTGGATTTGAAGCTGCCACCCACTAATTGAAATAACAGAGGTTTCTTAATCTAAATGTATCTAAATAAATTTCAAACGTTTCAACTATAGTATTACCACATCATCACACATCATTTATTTATTTAGTACATCCATGTACTTTGCCTTGCCTTTTTTTTCTGAGTCTGCTTGTTTTTTTACTGCTGGGCAATGGTCTTCCCCCCGTGGTCTTCATGCGTCCCTACTACCTTCTTCTGCCCAATAGATGAGGTCATCCAGGTTGCCACGCCATCTCCTTCTGGGTCGGCACGCTTGCGGCGCCTGTTATGGGGCACTGTTGGTAGCTATACCTACCTATATAATTTAAGAAAATACTCATAGAGAACATTTAAATATTAACGAGCTCTGCAGCCTAGTTGATAGTGACCTTGCCTACGAAACCAAAGCTCCCGGGATCGAATCTCGATAAGGGCATTTATTTGTGTGACGTGCACGAATATTTGTTTCTGAGTCATAGACGTTTTGTATGTGTTTTAGTATTTATATACCTACATAAGTACGTAGGTGTACGTCGCCTAGCACCCATGGTACAAGCTTTGCTTAAGAATAAGAATAAAAATGGTATAATTGCAAACTGTGTACAATACACATACATAGGTACATTCATAGTACTTATAAATAGGTTTCAACAGTTACCCTGCCGGGGCAATGCAATTTTATTATTATGCTTATAGACTAACAATGATACTTGCAAGGATACAAAATTATAACAAAATGTAGTAGGTACTCAGACAGTATTTAACTAAAGTCAAAGAACTCTTTTAAGCTATAGAATGTCTTCTCTATGAGCCAGCTTTTTAATTGTGCCTTAAAAGAGTTTCCTTCCAGAGCCTTGATATGAGTTGGGAGCAGATTAAATGCCCGGATTGCCGTTTTAAATGTACCTACTCCCTATATGTGGAGGTTGTAACCTTTGGCAATCTTATATCATATTTGTACTGTGCTCGAACATTATTCTTTGTGGCAGTTAATGTGGTGAAGTATAATTTGGCTGTGTTTTTACAAACAGGCTTACTTCCAGTATGAATATCCCTGTTAATGTGAGACAGCCTTTTAGTTTAAATACTTCACGGAGTGAATCTCTGGGATTCAGACAATAAATCGTTTTAAGGCACCTTTTCTGGAGTACAAACATTTTATTTACATCCACAGAATTTCCCCAGAAAATAGTTCCATAGGTCAGCAGCGGATATACATTTCCATAATAGGCACTAATAACTATATTTTCAGAGCAGGTTTCCGCTAGGACAGATAGCGCATAGCAGTTGCTGGACATTTTCTTATTTATTTGAGTAATATGAGCCTTCCAATTTAAATGGGAATCTATCATATCATAACTCCTAGGAACCCTTCACTACTAACTTCTTCTACGGTAATACCTGCTACCGACACATTTAATGATATTGGATTAGTGTTATAGTTCCTAAACTGAATGAGCTTGGTTTTCTTCAGATTCAATTTAAAATTGAGTAGGGCAAGCCAATTTATAATCTTAGAAAGGTAGTCCCCAAATATTTATTTATATTATAAGACCAACAGTTTGCTTTTAAAACGCCACGCACGAAGTGTGCCAAGGTTTAATTAAACCTTTCTTCTAATAAATGTTGAGGCAAAAAAAATGGGCGCCGTTCATCTCGTGTCGATCAAAGGTATCAAAACCGATCAATATTCTTGTGAACATGTTTTAAGTTAAACAAATATGATATTTCTATTTACTCCTTTCAATAATAATGTAAATAGTCTTAAAAGTGTCTATTCTTAGAATATGAAATAAATAAAAGAAAGTATAATATGATGGACCTCCCCAAAAGAGTGCCGCAATGACCGATCCTGCGCCACCCGCATCCAGCTGACCCCCGCGACCTTTATTAGTAAGTGGACGTCTTTCGGCTGATATGATGATTAGGTATATGATGGTTTATGTTAGCCGCTAACTTGTTTTTTATTGTTAAGTACCTTGTGTTGACATGGGAGTGTTGATACACACATTTTTGGAATAGGTCGAAAGACCTATAAATAAAATACGCCAAAGATTATTTATTTAATATTTTCCGTGTGTGTATGATCCATTTACACGTAAAAGGCACTACTTTCACTTACTTACTTTTTGTATTGTATTTGTACTTCCTTTTGTCTCTGTGTGTCTTTTGCGTAGTGAATAAATGTCTTCTTTCTTTCTTTCTTTCTTTCTTTCAGAATATAGAATACATTTTTCTAGTAGGGTAGACCAGGGATGGTTGACTATAGGGGTAACTACTATAGGTATTCAAACCATGATCGATTATTCAGTGATCATCGAGAACGCTTAAAATCAATTCTAAATAACGAATTTTTATTTTTACTAGAACATATCTGTTTTGTATAAACTTATCATTGGCCGATTAAGGCCAATTAATAACACAATTTGGACAACCAAAATTAAAAGCAGACAAAAGATTTGAACTAAAAAATCTCAACTCTTATTTTTTATATATAAGATCTGCCTAATGGTTTTTCGCTTTTGTTGGTATTTTATGAAACATTCGTAACTTTCTACCTGCTCTATGTGAACTTCATACAATAAAGCCACTTTTATTTGATACTACTGATAACTGTCATCGTGGTAAAGGCCAGGTCGTGAGCTAGACTTTAGCATTATCTGTTGCAGCTGGCACGACTGGAAAGAAAGCGAGACTAAAAATATACCTAATATAATAACACTAAATGTTTTTACTGCAAAAACTTTAATGTTAATCATACCATACTTACACACCGAAACTTGTCTGGTAACTATATGAAAATAATAACATCAATATTAACAAAATATTGTGCTAATAGGCTGGATGCTTTTACGAATCAGAGTAATTTACAATTAAAAAAGAATTACTTATAATAACAAGTAGTGTAGACATTTACACATAATACTAAAATATCAATATATTTAAACAATTGGTCTAGTTTTCGAGTATACGGTCTCCGGGCGCGCTGGCGATCTTAAATAATTATTTGTGTCATTCTCAGGAAAAAAATACCTTTGGCGCAAACGGTAACGTTGGCGCTTAGCTATTATTAACGATACAAATGCCTAGATTCAGGGCGTAATTAATGGCTACACCGTCAACGTACCTTTTCCCTGAGAATGACAGAAACAGAACACATTAAGAACATGGAAACCAGACTACACTCCGTCTACATTCACGATTTGTTTCCACTCACGTTTCCACCAATAGCGTCAAATATAGGAAGACTCAGCTGCTTAATAAATAAATATTCTATAAGAAGTATGTACCTATCAAAGTGATTGTGGTTGTTCATTATCAACAACACATACATATTATAAGTTCTATCGACCAATTATATTGCCATTAAGTGTACTAAATTTTATTCCCTCCGGCGTACTCTGAGTACGCTCACTAAAAAAAACAAAATAAACAACAGTAGGCTGGCGGCATTTAGGATGCGTTCATAATTGAAAGAAATGACTTTACTGCCCATCAACGCCCACAAAAACTTGACAAAACGAATGAGTAGGACGAGTCATCGAGGCGTGATTTCTCCCATTTTTTCTTACATTAGGTAACTTTATAGCCTTTGGTATAGATATTACGTCATATACACGACATCACTTTAACACCCATTTTCATAGTCGTCTGTTTGATTGTGACTTTTAACACAATAATGAATAAAATCACGAATAGTATTTATCCAAAATTATATTTGAGATACTCTTTATTTATTGTTGTGTTGAGCAACGCTTAGGTCAACTTAAACTTACTCCAACAAAAGCATCCTGAGCGGCTAGTACGCTAAGTTTTATGTCGGACATAAAGCATTCGTCCCATTCTGGCCAATATGCGAGTGCAAGAGGGACAAATGCTTTATGTCGGACATAAAACCTAGTAGCACACTTCAGTAGGGGGGCTGAAGAAGTCATTTATGAACACAACGAGCATAATGTGAGTAATAGAAGATTCTGTCTCAAGGGAGTGAAATGATATATTTACGGCGAGGGCGGTATATTGAATCCTGAGTGAAGCGAAAGATTCTACAAGAGAAGCCTGATCGTAGCGAGGTACAAATTTGATCCCTCGTTTGAGGGGAACAATGACTATTTCCTGAACTATATTATTTCTACTAAAGCGGATTCATATTTAAATTTATTTATTTACTACTTGGAGGTTCGACCGTCACAACATCCTGGATCGAGAGCAGACTCAAGTAAATAAATGTTATTATACCCGATTAAGGGCCCCCCAGATTACGGCGTCTTGCGAACGTTTTTCATACAAAATTGTGCGTTGCGTCGACGCCGCGTCGACGCAACGCACAATTTTGTATGAAAAACGTTCGCAAGACGCCGTAATGTGGGGGGGCCCTAAGTTTAGTATAAAAATGTGTC
Organism: Epinotia ramella; assembly: GCA_947578815.1. NCBI lineage: Eukaryota > Metazoa > Arthropoda > Insecta > Lepidoptera > Tortricidae > Epinotia > Epinotia ramella. The sequence continues at coordinate 16,630,292 of OX388205.1, read as the reverse complement.
AAAATCGTGAAAGTTAAACATCATGTTTACTCAATTGATTAAGGTCTAATATGGTCAAAATTTAATAAGCATCTCAAAATTCAAAAGTCATTCCATTATCTGTCAAAATTGTAGTGACTTATGTTGATATTGGTAGATATAAAGTTAGGTACATATATTTTCTTAGTTGGTCAAATTCACACTAAACACGTAACTTTTTAATTTACTTTAAATGTTGCTAGTAGGTACGCAATTCGTGATTGTGTACGGGCGACGTTAAAGATCTGTTTACACTTTTGCATCTTATTCCACTGTAGTAAGGTGAAAAAGGTATTGTATATCTTTGGTGTCGATTGCACCACAAATTGACCAGAAAATAAAACAACAATCAGAGACTAAAAGGATATTTTTACTTGGGTTACTGTTATCTCTCACCGTTCACATTATCTCAGATAAATTCTGTCTCAAAACTCATTGGTTGTAACTCCCGTAGTTCCTAACAAGGCATTCGACGTATTCGTTCTCGGGCTATACGTAGTCGAACCATCATTTATCTCAACATTTTTTTATCCGTGACTAATTAGAAACACATGTTTCTCACCTGACTGCGATCAGAGACGTAATCTCACATCTAATTGGACGTATTATTAACCGTCTAATGATGCTTTTATTTCAAAGATTTCCAATTATATTTTAGAAGGCGTGATAAAAGGTTTAAGGAAATTAACCAAAAAGTCTCTGTAATTTATGGTGCCCATCACTGAGCGATGGGTTAAACTAAAGATTGTTGCTGAAATGAGTGTCCTTGGCATATGAACAAAAACATACTTAAGGCTTCGTAGGTTCATGGTCTTCTCTCCCTCTCACTGAGCATAAGCGTGAGCGAGATGGAAGTGCGTGCGGAAGCGCGGATATCTTGTTTTTTAATTTTAATTTTTTGGCCGTTTAAATAAATAATAATGAATTCACTGATTTCCCTCAAACATGATATTGCTGATTTTTAGAAGCAATTTTAATACTTATAGCTTCTGTGCATAATTTGTTACGAATATTTTAAGTGTATTTTTGTGTATTTTAGACCTATGTTCGTGATTTTTTTCTATAGAGCGAAATTTGCTTAATCATGTTTCGAATCACTGATCTCGCTGCATAAAAGCCTCAAATTTCTATTCGTATTTTTTTGAAACTATATTACTAAAAACAGACGCATTATATTGTTTCAAAAACTCTGTTCGCTTAACTTCGCTGAACCTACGGCGCCTTAAGCAAAATTTTACAATATTTAATGGAAATCAAAAGCATACTCGTATTTATGTTATTGTGTTAAACTTATACATGGCAATGTACTAGATATTATTTCTATGTGCACTGCTGATGAGTTGAGAAACATAAACCATTGCATCAGAGATCCTACCGGAATGGAAAACGCCGTAATCACCAAAGAAATGCGAGACATTAGTTTTCCGACGAACAGTTACATAAATAAGTTCCTTCTAGAAAGCTGGAAATCTTTTAACACCGATTGCCCGTGCAATACCGTCCTTGCACTGCCATGAATCCTGTGCCCCGTCATTAATAGACTTTCACTGAGGAAATGCAATTTTCTAGAAAACGGTAGCGTGAAGACCAATAGGGTTTCTCTTTTTACCCGTCCGTGGCCGCCGGGGGCTGTGTTACAGCATAATGCTGGCCCTAACTAGGCTTTGAAATACGACCTACATAAGCCAGAATGTAAATTATTTGCTTTTCTCCAACAAGCGGACCGTGAAACATCGGCGGCCGTTACCCGGTCTTGTGTTATTACTTATTAATCTATCAGCGGCAACGCATCGCATTATAATCTAGTCTTCATTGATGCCGCCCACTACTGGGCACACGCTACCTCTCATAGACAAGAGGTACGGGTTCGTTTCGTATGATAGCTGCTGGACGACTTTCAGGCCAAGTCGACCAAACCGAAATGAGGACTTAGGCTGAGATTTGACATCAAACTTGTATGGACTAATCTTCGAATAAACTCTATCCGTGTTTGGTTGTATTGACTCTTACCTAGTTAGAAACGCACAATTAGCTAAAACACTCGCTTTCGGCAACAAATCTGACCATATTTCAATGTTTAATTGAATAACGATGAAGTTAAACATGGTAATTTAACAGCGACAATAACCGATTTGTCATTGACTAAATGTGGTTCCACGTCAAATTCTGCACTTACCAACTTGCCTGCCCGATTTATCGGTAATGTTGTTAATCTGTCAGCACATCTCGCACGCTTTACGCATTCGAAGACGCATTTGCATAATAAACACGTACCGTATCCGTCGCGATATCCCACATTCCTCCCTCGTCCTTCACCTTTCACTAAAGGAAAGAACACGACCTGATCTCAGGCCCAAACAATGAAGTAACCTGTCTACTTGCAAAACTTTCCGCGTGCAAATCACGTTTTGATAGTGCAGCCTTTGCGATTTTATCAGGGATACGTAAAATATGGCGCGCGGACTAGTTCAGTTTCGTCACGAAATAATAGATAGATAATCAAATGTTTGACCTTTAGCAACTGGAAGGGTCAGAGCTTAGGTCACTGGAGCTTCTTGATTTGAGGTCGGTGTTATAAGTGTTACGACTTAATCCTGTCGGAAATAATAGCGGTTCGAGTGGATGCCCTTTATTCTGATAGGTAATAAATATTTTTGAGGTTTTTGACGCCCTTTTTAAGACACTACCTATAGTACTGTAATGATGTCACACATAATTATATTTGAAATTAAATTAAAAGCTAAGAACTATGGTTATTTGTTATAAAAGTTATTGAAGGTATTGTAGGTATTTGTACCAAAAAAATCTTCAACAATCCAGTGGTGTCAAGGTTGCATTGGTGGCGAGGAATCCAGTCTCTCAACAAGTGACCTAGTCCCAAACTAAGCGAAGCTTGTACTATGGGTACTATATAGACGAGGATAAATATACTTATATAGATAAATAAATACTTAAATACATTGAAAACATCCATGACCCAGGAACAAATATTCGTCCTCATCACACAAATAAATGCCCTTACCGGGATTCGAACCCAGGACCTCTTGCTTCGTATGCACCAACTAGGCTAAAGCGGTCAACTAGGCAAAACCAATAACATGACACAGATGAATTAACAAGAGCTAGAGTATTGTCAATCAAAATACCCACTGTCACACAAATAATAAATAGAGTTCAAATGTTCAAAGATATGTATAACAATTCCGAAGTGTAAGTTTGAAAACGTCTTAAAAAGCATTTAAAAGCAGCATTTTTAAAATAAATAATACGTTTTTTATTTATTTTAAACGGCTTACTGGAATCATTACTGCAAACTTCTAATTTCATCCAGTCAGACATTGCAAATGTTTTCAAAGCCACAAATGTTAATCTCGCAACAAACCCAACCTAAACAATACATATGCACATACTAAAAGCTCTTTGTGCGCTACTTTGTGTGGCGTCAAAACTTCCTAAACCCAAATTTGATCCTTGCACCTTAAGTTTTAGGGTCGTATATCTTTTGGAGTTAGTTGCCAGTGTTAAAGTGTGAAATGCAAGATACATTTTCCTAATAATGAGCAAGCATTTTATTAATAGCCGCGACGAAACATTGAGCAGTCACGCCAGCCTGGCGGGGAGTCCGGACATTTGGCGAAATCAATATCGGACAATGAGCTAATGAGTGAATTACGCAAAGCTATTCTATCGACCGTCGGTTATTGATCTTGAAGAGATATATAAAGGCATAGAAGTGATATTATTCGTTACAAGCAGCAGGCCGATTCTTCTTTTTTATGGTAGGAAAATCTTTTTCACTTCTCATACTCGAAAAGTGTGTCATATTATAAGGCTTAGATAGCGGGGCTAAAGTAGTACATTTAGCCCCTAGGGAAAATATGTAAACATATTTATGATTTTAAAACATTTTAATTTGACTTATCTCAAAACACTTCAACGTATTAAGTCCACCAACCACAACTGTTTAAAAAACTATTTGTATTTGCTATCAACTAATCAGAATACAGCTAGATATATTAAAATCAACCAATCAGGAAACAGAATAAATTTCAAATATTAGGCGTTTTTTTATTCCCGAATTCACAATCATTAAAAAAAAACACCTTTGGCCGTCTATAGCCTCGTCCAAACGTTCAAGCGGGGTGGCCTGCAAACATGATATAAGCTATTAGATTGAGCGGGATAGACTGCTGTCTATCTCGCTTTATCTTATGCAGCGTATGGGTCCGCCGCGCTCGGCCGTTTGGACCCGGCTAGATACGGTAAGTAGCGTTTATTCGTGGTGTCAATATTTTGTATCTGTGTCAAACAGTTTATGAAAAAAATCATGCCGCCAAATTGAACAATCTTTTCGGTGTGGAATTTATGGGAACAAATATAATGACCACCAGAAAATACTTTGATACCCTCAAGCTTTCTTACCAAAAAAATGTACTGAACACCAAAAAAAGAATTCTACCATTACAACCAAACTTAATACTACCTGTTTTAGTAACGACTGCACAATTAAATTGTATTCAAAGATCAAATTTAGTAAATGATTACCAAATTTAGTAACTGAGCACCTAATCTTAGCGAACAAATTAATACAATATTTCTACCTAAATAACCCACTATGATTGCTATAACATGTATTTAAAGACCAAATTTAGTAAATGATTACCAAATTTAGTAACTGAGCACCTAATCTTAGCGAAGAAATTATTACAATATGTCTACCTAAATAAGTCACTATGATCGCCATAAAATGTATGCATATTACCAAATAAAGTAGTACTTGCCGCTCAACTCCGTCGCCCCGCCCGCGCCGCGAATTTAGGGAATATGAAGAGGTAGGAGGTTAGTAAACATTTTCTAGTAACTTAAATGATTCCTTGTTTATAGCGATCGAAAGGTAAAAATAGCTACCAAAACCCGAATCAGCGTACCCCACTTCCACGTGGTCTTGTCTGTCTTACCCCTAGAGTGTATATAAAAGCCCGCGGAGACAGAAGCTTGCGAAGGAGGTCCTGAGCTGAGCGGGTGCACGAGGCCGAAGCGAAGCGAGTGGGGGGAGGTGGCGAGCGAAGCGAGCCGGCGACCTCCCGAGCGGAGCGTAGGTCGAGTACGCACGTGAAACGAAGGGCCGACGAAGCAAGTTTCTGGCGGGAGCCCGGGCGGAGGGCGGGAAACTGAGTTAGTTTTGGGTTAACAATGATTAGTTGGGAGACATTTTCTTTAATAGGATAGTAAGATGTTATAATTTGGTTATCAATTAACATAAAAATGGTGATTAAATCTTGGCCCTCATTAACTATTTTTGGGTTAGCAATGATTAGTTGGGACACATTTTCTTTAATAGGATAGTAAGATGTTATAATTTGGTTATCAATTAACATAAAAATGGTGATTAAATCTTGGCCCTCATTAACTATTTTTGGGTTAGCAATGATTAGTTGGGACACATTTTCTTTAATAGGATAGTAAGATGTTATAATTTGGTTTTCATTTAACATAAAAATGGTGGTTAAATTTTGGCTCTCATTAACTATTTTTGGGTTAACAATGATTAGTTTGGAGACAGTTTCTTTAATAGAATGGTAAGATGTTATAATTTGGGTAATTATTTCACATTAAAATGGTGGTAACATTTTGGTGATCATTTACTATTTATGTGTTAGCAATGATTAATTAGGAGTCATTTTCTTTAAATAGGATAGTAAGATGTTATTATTTTGGTTATCATTTCACATTAAAATGGTGAAAAAAATTAGGTGCTCAGTTACTATTTTTGGTCGTCAAAAGTATTTTTTTTGTGTTCATATTTTACTATATCTGGTGGTCCGTTAAACATATGCCGAATTTATTATTGATTGTGGATGGATAATCTTTGTTTTCACTATTTTCTGGCAGTCTAAGTGAAAAGTAGAGTGTATAACTCTGGTCTAAAAGCCATATTACCACTCGAACAATTTTCTTCGAAAATAACCATCTCGTGGTAATATGGCTTATTGTAGCCCCTTGTCATACAATCTACTATTATTGATACCTCCTCGCCACGGGGATAGAGCGGAGGTTATATCGGACTCGCACCGATTAAAAACCCCCGGGCCCCGATGGTCCTCCTCGACGCATTACGGATGCTCTGGGATCTGACGGAAAGCACCAGTGCTGCCCAGGTGTCATGCCTTATTTTTTTAACGTGTTTAGCCCCCCACAGTAACCAACCGTGTATCACCCCGAGGATCCCTTTTAGTCGCCTTGTACGACAGGCAGGGGATACCGTAGCAAGTAGTAGGTACCTATATAGTACTCCCTAATTACTCTTTTATCGCATACGAACGCCAAACTTCCAGTATTTCCAACTTTCCGCAACCTTAGGTGACGATTCTTTAGATAAAAAGTATCCTACGTCCTTCACCTAAATATCTACCGCTTTATAAGACGCATAGACAAATAATCGTTTTTTATAAGGTATTTACAAAAAATCCCTATGAATACTTACCTGAGTTTGATTACAATGTCTTTTATCTAAAGCACCTTTTGTCTAGTTTATAGAACACCATTAACGATAATACTTTTTCCATAAAAGAGTAAGACGGAAAATTTACAACATCGGTATTTAAATCATTTTCTGAGAACACAAAAAGCCACTTTAAAAACCCGTCATAAATGTAACAATCATCTCAAATTCCAACCGACGCAAATTACCTACCTATACCAAATAATGCACTTCTAGTAAGTAGGTAACTTATTGCTGTGTTCTATTGAAACTGAAATGTATCAACACAACTGTACTGCATCATAGAATACAATAGAAATAATAAACTCAAGGTTAAAACGAAAATAGAAAATACTATCCGACAAATGGCAATATGATGTCTCGATGCAACATTGTCGTAACCTATCTGCCTAATGAATAATGATTAAGCATTTTTGCTACAGGTGTAATTTATCCATAATGCCATGTCAAACACATAGTACATCTCTAACCTTGGTTGTGAAGCGCTCATAATGAAGTAAGTACAAATTAATGTTGTTACGAAAATGTGTTCGCACGCCACACGCGTGTCGAAAACCCTTTCTCGATTTTCACATTACGTGATGCAATAACTTATTTATCTTAAACACTAATTTGACGATGATAAATCGGAAATATTGAAGAGTAATTTGAATTGTGCGTGTTTTGTACATAATGGTTTGTTTGGCTGAAGTGTGGTCATCAAAGATTGTAAACAATTCTACACAATGTTAGCACATAACCTTTTCGGGTCTGAGAGTTATAATTTACGAGTAGGTCAGAACAGAATATTTAGGTCCCACTGTAGCTGCTACCTCAGCCGCCTAAAAATTACAGGTCGTATCTCTGTCCCTTGTATTAAGCAGGTGTATAGAGAAGGAGATATTTGAAATAAGTATTAAGCCCAAGATTTTTTTAATGAACTAATGGGAACGGTGCTTTCTCAAGCACTGTCCGTCCATCTGCAGAAATGTGAGAGTTTTCACGTTTTCGACCGGGAATCGACTGGCTATCGAGCGTATCGAATAACCAGCCGTTTCGGGAATTTACCGAGCATCCCGTCCCGATTTACGAGGCATCCCGCGGCTACCGTTATCGGGTTCCATCAACGGATGGACGGACGCTCCGGAGATACGCTCCTTACATCCTCCCATACCTTCAGACACAGACTTATTCCCTCGGAATAAAGCATATTTTCCCGTGTTCGTGTGGGTTATGATGTTGTCGGAACCATAAAGTGCCTGCAGACACGATCCGTGATGCACCTGTCCGCTTTAATACCCTGTTAATCCTGTAACAATAGATACGTCAAGATCTGAACAAAAGACAATAATATTTTTTTATTTAGTAAGACTTGGACTCATAATGGGAATTAGATTGTAGGTTCCGTTATTTATTTCTTATATCGTCTTTCTTGCCACGGTATTATGTTTACTTTAAACCTTTTATTGATATTTATTGTGAGTCCTTATGCGTCTTTGTGTTTTAAACCCGAAACGGCAGCCGAAATCGGTTCAATGGTCGAGCCCAAATTAGGAAGACACGAGGTATTGCAACAAAAACCCTTAAAATCCCAGTTTGCTTTACGGCGATCTTGACAAGGGTTATTGAACTTTAGAAATAAAAATAAACCATGTGATGCGAAGAAAGATTGATACATTGTCTCTTTAATTCCATATACTTTTGTGATATGATGACGGAACCAGTTTAAAAAACATGACGTTATCTGTAACCACGTCATGCCATTTACTTGTTGATTGGAAGTGTGTAACATGACAGTTTTGTCGTCAACATTTACCGCTTGGCGGTTAAATAATGGGAACATACAAAAGATCAGGGTCTGTGACGAACTAAATCATATTACTTACGTATCTACGTCTAGTCTATATACGTATTAGTTAGATACCCGGTAGGTATGCACACATTTATGTGGGCATGTTACCTCATAGTCACGGTTGGCTTAAAGTCTTGCGACAAGTGTAAAATGGGATAAAAAAAACTATTTTATTATACAATCGTTCCCCAACCCAGTTTCAGACAAAAATACCGGTATGAAATTCGTAATCTCGCTTATTATCTATACCCTGTTCCATACAGAAAAAGATAAGAAAAATCGTGCGTTAAAAAAAAAAAATTCAAGAATAACCATTGTGAAACCGTAAAAAATCATGTTTGAAAATCATTTGGGCCTACAGCGCGCTTAAAAACGCAGATGCTGGCTGCGTTTTTTAAGCGCGCTGTCAACGCGCGTTTGTGTCAAATCACAAGTAAATTGACACAAACGCGCGTCGACGGCGCGCTTGATAACCGCAGTCTGCATTGCATACTCCCTTAAATGATCTAAAGAAGTCGAAGTAGTACTTATATTTTGATAGAAGAAACACAGACGAATCTGTCCGTTCAAAATCGAATGTTAGTTGAGGTTTGTATGTTGAGGGGTAATCACGTAAAGTTTCCAACGCGCGTTAGGACAGTCCAATCATACATTTAGATCTACCTAACGTACGCACAATGCGTTACGTGGTCGACCAGCTGGATTGAGGTATTTACCTAATGCATATTTTTCTAAATACAATTTTGAAATAATGACAGAATAATCACGAATTGAGGAAGATAATTACTTTTTTATTAAGAGGGGGCGCTCCGCGAAATCGGGGTTCTTAGATTGAATATTTACCTATGACAAACTAAAGCGAATGCCAGGAAAAAGAACATACCAAAACTACATCATATTTGCAATTGAATCGTCTGAACAAAACCGTACAAAACCAAAATTGCCTCGATAGAAAAGAACCGCCAAAACATGTCTTATTTTTACTCAATTTCAATAGTGTGAGGTTCCCGTGCATATAAATTAAGTAAAAGTTGAGTGTATAATAGCTTTTCACATTACCTAATGAAAGTACTAGCGGGGTATTTTTATGTAGTCCCTTTTCAGACTTATTGAGGTGGAACGTATTTGGCGTATAGGCCTTTTTTATTTAGCGCGATACCCTTTCTCCCGTCGCGTGTTTCGTGCGGTTCTGTATATCTTTTGTTGCCGTTCGCGGGCGCAGTCAGTCGTAATCGCTCCGCTGAGACGAGAGGACTACGTTCTGTGCTCTCACGACAGCACGATGAACATAATTATTTCAATAATATTGTGACCCAGTATATTCGTCCAGTGAATGAACGTATTATTACATTCCAGTAGATATTTTGCTACATTTTGAAATAATATATTTAAAAGTCGACCTTAACATATAGATCTTAAAGTTCAAAATACAACTATAAGATTACGCAGCGATCGGCGGGTGACCGGCTTCTTAGAATAATTTGTGCAGTACATGCAAAACTAGACGAATATTTTTCTGTCGATCGTGTATTTACTTTATGAAAGATTATCACTATCACTACATAGTATAAAACAGAGTCGCTTCCCGCTGTCTGTCCCTATGTATGCTTAGATCTTTAAAACTACGCAACGGATTTTGATGCGGTTTTTTTTAATAGATTGATTAGAGAGTTTTTAATAGAATAGAGTGATTCAAGAAGAAGGTTTATATGTATAATATAGTATCCGTGCGAAGCCGGAGCGGATCGCTAGTTGAGAATAAATCCGGTTATGTTCAAAATCGATGTCTGAGAGGTCTAAATACGAATTCATAGTCAGAAATATTTCAAAAAGTGGTCGCATTATTTAAAATTTTTGAAACATTCGTTGTAAATTAATATGCGCGTTTTTTTAAAGAACAACATACATTGGCAGGCTTCTCGAGGGTGAAGATGCTAGAAATGATGTCCATTTTGAATTCCAAGATGGCGGACATTGCTTTTCGTATTTAAACTTTCGTGAGACGTGTTGAAACAGTACTAATAATTACACGGTTCAACTCACGTATTAAATGTCACTACGGGCGACATGTTTCGAACTCTTCGGGAATTCTTCTTAAGGATGAGTGTTTTCGCGGCGGTGTCGCTTGAATCTTGTCGTGATTCAAGCGACACCGCCGCGAAAACACTCATCCTGAAGAAGAACTTCCGAAGAGTTCGGAACATGTCGCCCGTAGTGACATTATTGACATTGTTTTTCTTTCAAGTCATCACGGGTGTCGCTTTTAGGGTTATCGAGAGTGCAGATTCCAACAATTATTGCCTGCGAACTTGGATATTTTGATATTAAAAAAGTGAACATAATTATGCACTTTTTCTTTAATATGTTCAAAATTGATAACTAAAGGGCCAAAGCGTCTCCATTGTCTCCAAGTACGAATCCGAGATCAGAATTGAAAAATTTGGCCGCCACACAGTAGTGGCCTGAAAATCTGACTTTCATAGACATGATCGAAGTTTTCATAATATATTATAGTTTTTTTTTAATGCTACTAATAAATTCACGGTTAAATTCACGTATTCTCCTTCAGGATGAGTGTTTTCGATGTTTGTTTTGAAGAAGAACTCCCGAAAAGTTCGAAACATGTCGCCTGTTGTGACATTTAATGCGTGAATTTAACCGTGGATTTATTAGTAGTATTTTAGACATGTCTCACAAAAGTTTAAATTCGATTATAGCTTTTTTTTGCTTTAGGCTTTTACTAGCCATTATTATGCTAGCTCACAACCCTTACGTGATTTAGTAAAAAAACGGAAGGCCATATTTCAGTTATAGCTCCGGTGGTTTTTTAAGCAACAAAATGTAGGTAGTGGTATTCCTTGGGTAATTAATTAGGCATAAAGTGACTGTTATCGCGGCGGTGTCGCTTGAATCTTGTCGTGATTCAAGCGACACCGCCGCGAAAACACTCAATCCTGAATAAGAACTCCCGAAGAGTTCGAAACATGTCGCCCGTAGTGACGTTTAATACGTGGGTGAACCGTGTAATTATTGTCATTTTTTTTCTTTAAAGTCATCACGGGTGACGCTTTTAGATTCCAACAATAGGGGCGTAGACACTAAATAAAATAATGTGATATTTTCTCGAAGAAGGATAAAAAAATTTTGTCAAATGGAGAAAAAATCAACGCAAAAGGTTAAATAATCACGAAGTTAAAAGTGTCCAAAGTTTTAAGAAGGGATGTGTTCTGTCCCTTTTTCGCAAAACGCAACTTCATATGAAACGATGACGCTGGAAGAATGTGACGTCACAGAAGACGGCAACGTGCCGCGCGCATCGTGGTCGGCGACGCCGTCGACGCGGCCTGCCGGCAGCATCCTGTAATGTGACGTCACACACCGTTTGCGTTTTCTCTCTCTAACAAGCAATATTAAAACGGTTGGGCATTTCTCCGGAGTGGCATTTTTTAGTGTCCAGGGCCAAAAATTCTTCAAATAGGTGCGTGATATTTTTGAATAAAATCTCACATATACTTCAGGCTTTTTGATACCTGGACAGCTATTTAGATATTCTGTAGATATACATATGTTTAAAGAAAAAAAAAAATAGCGCCCAAATTGACGTTCAGTGGGAGCGTCCACTACCCAAGTTGGTTTAAACAAAAAATCATAACCCAAGATTGGAATTATAGTACATGTTTTACATCGGTTCACGTAATCAACATTAGTTTCCCCCATATATAATCCATATTACGATAATTTATCTATAAAACTTACTCAATAAAAGCATTTTTTCGAAGCGTCCGGGGGTAACACGTAAACTCAGTGACATTTAGAAAACGCGTCGGCATCATAACAAAGAAATGGCGTAGGAATCTCGCGACGCACACGCCGGTAGCTTTAGTCGCACCACGTTTGCCGACGAGAGCGGACGCCGGCTGATGTCATATAGGCAGCTACTACAAAGGTTTGTTCGTCGTTCGGTGAGTTTGGTTACGTGTTTTTTTGAATTCGGTGAAGCTATTAAATTGTGTAGTGTTTGTGTTTTAATTATTATAAAAGTGAATAAGCAATCCTCAGAGGTATGTGATTTCGTATTGAATAACTCTTTCCCTGTACTATCTATACTTTTTGTGTAATTTGCAAATATCGATCAATATTGAATTCGGTGACATTGATTTCCGCGGATTCGGTGTACTTTTTGGTCACCGAATTCAATAAAATGAGGACCGAAATCAATCTTTACGTATAAATGATTGCTTTTTAGGGTTCCGTAGTCAACACCCTTATATTTTCAGCATGTCCGTATGTCTGTCCGCCCGAGGCTTAGCTCAGTGACCATTACTACTGGAAAAGTGTAAATTGCTTTGGGTATGTAAATCAATCACGCCAACAAAACGGTTAAAATAAAATAATTAACAAAAACTGGGTACTTAAGGTGGGAATGTAATTTTTTTTTGTTAAAAAGTAGTGTATTTTTAAATATGTAGTTCTAAAAAAAATTGTTTAGTAAAACCATTTGTCAATTCGCTGTTGTCCACGTTAATCCCCTAGCCTGATCCCCCAGGGGAAAAAAACGGTTAGGTTGTTAGTTGAACTGCGACCCTACAGCGCGCGAGCCGAGCGAGCGAAGCGAGCGTGACGCGGTAGCGTCCGGCGAAGCGCCATAACCGAACATTATCATTTTTTCCTAGTTGAATATAAAATAATTGCCGCTAATTCCCCTGGGGGATCAGGCTAGGGGATTAACGTGGATAACGTGGTCAATTCAGGGATCTGTTAACTATGTGGTTTTAAAACTCTAATTCTCATTAAAGTTTAGTGCTGGCTAAATGATTAGTTCAGTCAAGGGTACAGTAACATACGTACATAAATAAGGACATAAATCTGTACACGCTTTTATGACATTGACAATAGAGTCCTGTACAGATATTTATGTCCTTATTAATGTACGTATGTTAGTAACCTTGACTGTACCAGGCTATAAACTATCTTGAGCCGTTTAAGCGTGATCGAGTAACAAACATCCAAACTTTCGCACATATAATATAACTAGGATATGTCCCACGGCTTACTATGTATGTAGGTTTGATTATGATCCTGGTGCTGAGTGTAAGGTCACTTGAACTTCCTATGGTAAGCTGTTTTGAGAATAAGGGTATTTAATTTGTTTGTAGGTGTCGACACAACGAATCCTCCTATTACTAAAGGGTCGGCAATGCGCTCTTGGTTATTCTGGAGTCGTTAGGCTAACACCATAATATACTCCTTACGTCGGCATAAACCGACCTGTCTTCTTTATTCTCGCCTAATCCCATTGCAGTTGGGGTCGGCTCTCCTAATCATTCTTCGCCGGGACAGTCTAAGTTTTAATTTATTAATAATTAATTTATAAGTAATAAAGCGTGCAGTATTTAAGTTAAACATATTTACTTTTTAGGATGCTTACTTATTATAAGAGCTATACAAAAGAAGGTAAATATAATATAAATAATTAGGGTTTAGTTACTATGCTTATTGTACTTTATTAGCCGGCCGGCCGTACTGCCGCTCTAAGCCAAAATGGGCACAAGTCTATATGTGGCTCAGCGTTACCTTATTCTCAATACAGCTCATCTTCGGGAGCTTTGGCGACCTTACTCACCACCAAGAACACAAGCCGTATGTGCACTACATTAAATACTATTTAAACACGGTTACATTCGTATAATCAGAAACAAAAGTAATCAAACACATTATAAACTATCATCAAATTTGAACAGTCATATTTATATGCAACTGTATGGGAAAAAAAATCGTGTTCTTAATTATCTGGCCACGACTGTATACATATATATTTTGTAAGTGTACCAATTGGAAATAAAGGTTATTTTGTAGCAAAAAACATTGTTTAATTTCAAATTTGATTTCGGTGTAAGCATTTTTTGAATTCGGTGATACTATTTTATGAATATTGATTTCGGTGTGTGTGTTTGATTTCGGTGTACGCAAAAACCCGAATATCCCATGAACTACAAGGTTCCTATGAAGGCCTTTACCACCAATATTTTTTAAATTTAGGCCTTTTCTATAATACCGAGGTCACCAATCGAAAAAGTGAAAAAAAAATACGTTCACCGAAGTCAAGCAAATCGAGCCGGCTCGGAGAATCGCCCGGTTGTAGCTTCGTAATTCTTTGAGATATCTGAATGGGATTTTCATCACTATGCATATTTTTTTGCCTTCTTTCTTTTGGAGTAATAATAATTTTCGAGTCTGCACCCGAATTATTGCCTGCGAAGAAGGACATTTTTATATTAAAAAAAGTGAACACAATTTTGCAGTTTTTCTTTAATACGAGTATGTTCAAAATTGATAACTAAAGGGCCAAAGCGTCTCCATTGTCTCCAAGTACGAATTCGAGATCAGACCCCGTATCATCCCGATCACTCTTTACTACTCACAAAGTTAAACTTCTTTGGTATCAGGGGATTAGCTAATGACTGGTTGAAAAGTTATCTCAGAAACAGAAGCCAATGTACCGACATCACAAAAATTGTAGAAGTTTCTGGCAAACTAACAAAAAAAGTTTACCGATCTAAGCTAAGACAAAATAGTTTCGGAGTGCCCCAAGGAAGTATTCTGGGGCCCTTGTTGTTTTTGCTTTATGTAAATGATCTCCCTTCCGCCACATTATCTAAATGCTTTGTTTTTGCTGACGACACTACTATTGTAGTAAAGGGTAATGATCAGAATACTTACCAAAGTGATATTAACAATGCACTAAATGATGTTAGTACATGGGCTAGTGGCAATAATCTCTTGATAAACTTGTCGAAAACTAAATATATGCAATTCCGATCATATAACTCAAGACAGAATATCCTTAGTGTAACTTACAATAGCAACTGCATAGAGGAAACCGATCAATTTAAATTCTTAGGTTTGATTCTAGATGAACACTTAAATTGGAAAGCACACATTGCTTCCATTTGCACTAGATTGGATCGCTTTGTATTTGCTCTTAGAAAACTAAGGAAGACTGTCTCCATTGAAGCTGCAATTACTGCCTATTATGGTCATGTAGCATCTATTCTTAATTATGGACTATTACTGTGGGGAAATTCTGTAGATATTGACCGAGTTTTTAAGCTACAAAAAAAATGCGTTCGGGCAATAACAAATACTTGGTACTTAGCTAGTTGTAGGCCTATTTTCAAGAAACTGAACATGTTACCGTTGGCATGTATGTACATACGTAAAGTCTGTTTATTTGTTAAAATGAACCCCAATTATTTTGTAACTCGGTCAAGTACTACTTCTAAGAAAATACGAACACAGTACAAAAATATGTTATATAAACCAGCCTGTCACACAGATATTTATAAGAAAAATGCCTACAATAAGAGTATAGAGATATACAATCAGCTCCCAGACGATTTAAAAACAGTAGAAGGCACGCAATTCAAAACTAAATTAACAAAATGGCTTTTGACTCACTGTTTCTATAGTGTAAATGAATATCAGATTTTTAATGTATAATAATATTTGCTGAATCTTAATTTGACATTTATAATTCGACATTTTTATATAATATGAAATCATTCATTAGCTATTAAGGTGATATATCTCTTGGATGTAATATAATGTAATTTAATTTAGTAATTTAATTTAATATGATTTGATATGATTTAATTAAGAGCTGACTATTCTTTTTCGATTTAAGTGACTTATTTGTCTCCTGTTAAAAGGCATACCGCCACTCCGAAATTTGCATGTCGAATGTTCGACTGAATACTGAGACGCATTTATGTAGCACTTAAGATCCTTGTGAACGTATTCTAGCAAATAAACTATTCTATTCTATTCTATTCTATCATGGTCGGCCTTATCACTCGATAAGTGACAAGATAGGGGCATCAAAGATTCAAAGATTCAAAGATTCAAAGATTTATTTGTCCAACATAGGTAGATTAGGTATTACATTTTTATGAGTATCACTATGTGGTACCTTTCGGCATACAAATATTGTTTTTTTTTTTTTTTTTGTATCATGCTTGACTACATGCAGCATGCTTTACAAATAATTAACATTCGGTAGGTCCTCAAAATTTTTGAAAATATACATAATTAAGTTCGCAGTCAGTTACAGAAATAGTAATATTATGTAGTCAAAATTATTAAAAAAAATATAAAAGTATAATAGTATGTAGTAATTCTTAATTAAGTGCATATGTCAGTTAAAAATTCATTTATCGTATAATAAGCTTTCCCTAATAGAAATTCTTTTAATAGTTTCATATCAACAGCATTTTCAACTTTTCCAACAATAGTCTGTGGTAGTTTATTAAAAATCTTGTGGGCCATTCCAAGTATGCTTTTTTGTAATAATGCTGTATTACTTGAAATTGCTCTTATTTTATTTTGTAGGCGAACACTTTTAAATTTACCAAATTGGTTTCGATTTTGGATCACAAAATTTACTATTTCATATATGTACAGACAAGGTACAGTAAGTATTTTTAACCGAATAAAATGTGGTTTGCATGAGTCACGCTGTTTGATTCCACAGATTGACCGCATACATTTTTTTTGGGCTTTAAATGCATTTTCCCGATTTGTAGAATTACCCCAAAAAATTATACCATATCTTAAGGTGGAAGTAACATATGCGTGGTACGCCGTTAGTACAGATGCCTGATTGGACACTTTTTTTAAATTGTATAAGGCATATGAAAATGTACTAAGTTTTTTACATATACTGTCAATTTGGTTTTTCCACGTCAACTTATTGTCTATGCTTAGCCCTAAAAAACGACTTACATTAGTTTCATTTATTTTATGTCCTTTATAAGCTATATTTAAACTAGTTGGCTGCAATTTTTGTCTAAATGTCATTATATTTGTCTTATCCAGATTAATTTTCAAATTATTAATTGTCAACCATTGTATAATTACATCTAATGTTTTATTTATGTCTGCTTCATATGTTTCTAAATTTTTGGCTGCGAATACCACTGTACTATCGTCCGCGAAAAGAACCATAGGGTGTTCGATAGCTCTTGGTAAATCGTTTATGTAAATCAAAAACAATAGAGGCCCTAATA
This sequence comes from Epinotia ramella, assembly GCA_947578815.1. Classification (NCBI taxonomy): domain Eukaryota; kingdom Metazoa; phylum Arthropoda; class Insecta; order Lepidoptera; family Tortricidae; genus Epinotia; species Epinotia ramella. The sequence goes on along the minus strand of OX388205.1, from coordinate 16,612,876 downwards.
CACTTCCCTGAGGCACTCCGTAGAGAACGTCTCTGCGGTCAGAGGTGTAGATTAGTTCTGTTTTTGTTTCTAAGGACAATCTTTTTATTTGTGTCATTTGTTGTCGATTACTTAAGTAGGATTTTATTAGACTATAGATGTTGCCACGTACTCCATAAGCATACAATTTGTTTACAAGACTATTATGATCCACAAAGTCAAATGCTTTAGACATGTCCATGTATAAAGCACACACAGGGACTTTTTTATCCATATTTGTTATTACACTCTGCAGCAAGTCAAATATTGCCATATTTATTGTTTTTTCCTTACGAAATCCTTTTTGTTCCTTGGAAAATAATTTTTGACTTTCGAAGTATGTGTATAAACTATTGTATAAGACTTTTTCAATTATTTTAGAATATATAGATAACAACACAATGGGCCTATAATTAGCAATGTTATTTTTGTCATCTTTTTTGTGAAGGGGTCTTATAACAGAAATCTTAAGATATTCAGGAAATGTGCCATGTTCTATACATAAGTTAATAATATAGCTGAGTATAGGAGAGATAACATGACATGCTCTTTTTATTATTTTAGTGTGTATACCATCAAAACCGACACTATTCGTATTTTTTAGGCACCGTATTATTAATTTTATGTCATCCGGAGTGGTGGGCTGCATAAACATTGAATTGCTATGAGATGTCATTGTATTCATTTTGTTGTAATTATTGTTGTCACTAGACTGATTCAATCGATATATTTGGTCAATGAAATAATTATTAAAAGCTTCAGCAATACGTTTTGGGTGTGTTATAACATTACCATTCAATGTGACTTTTTCAATGTTTTCTACAGGGTGCTTAGCCTTGGAATTATTAATAACTTTCCAAGTTGCTTTTGTCTTATTATTGGATGTTTTTATATAATGGTCATTCTGTGCCTTTTGTGTCAAATTAATTATTTTTGCAAGTCTCTTGGAATAACATTTAAATAACACCTTACTCTCAGGAGCTGATGACAGTCTATATTTCCACAACATTTCTCTTTTTCGTCTACAGCAGAGTCTGATCCCTTTAGTGATCCATTTAGGCTTACAGGTGTTGATAATTTTTACTTTCTTAGTTGGAAAACACAGGCTGTAGAATAATGTAAATAATTCAATAAAACTATTAAACGCTGCATTTGGGTCATTTGTAGTAAAGACATCATTAAAAGTGAGATTGTTCAGACAATTTATAAATTTCTCAATATTTTCTTCACACATCTACTTTTTTTATATACCAATGTGTGAGAGAACAAGTTTTCTTTACCGGACATTTAAGTAATTGTGCTGTGTGGTCCGAGAGAGCAAGTTCCAATACTTCTGTCTTGCTTCCTCTGATATTGTGGATAATATTATCGATACATGTTCCATTACACAATCGGGTTGGCTGAGATATACCTAATTTCAAGTTATAGCCATGTAAGAGATTTTCAAAATCCTTACATTGCGTATTTCTTTTGAGGGTATCAATGTTGAAATCGCCACATAGTATTATCTTTTTCCTGGTATAACAAATTTTATTTAATATAGTATCTAGTTTATTAAGAAATAGATTGATTGCCCGTGAACAGTTATTAGGGATTCTATAAATACAGAGTAAGATAATACCATGATCAGTCAATTCAATGCATGTGCACTCTATAACATTTGTGATTGCGGTTTTGTTGACTTCATTTAAAATATTAAATTTTAGTCCATTTCGTACTAATATGCATCGTCTCGTTCTATCAAACGGTGTCAGCCAGTGACGGACGCTCTATCCTGTCACTTATCGCGTGATAAGGCCGACCATGACACGGGGTCAGAATTGAAAAATTTGGCCGCCCTACTCAGTGGCCTGAAAATCTGGCTTTCATAAACATGATCGAAGTTTTCATAATAAATTACAGTTTTTTTTTAATGCTACTAATAAATTCACGTATTAAATGACGCGACAGGCGACATGTTTCGAACTCTTCGGGAGTTCTTCTTCAGGATTAGTGTTTTCGATGTTTGTTTTGAAGAAGAACTCCCGAAGAGTTCGAAACATGTCGCCTGCCGTGACATTTACGTTAATTTTTTAACCGTGGATTTATTAGTAGTATTTTAGATATGTCTTACAAAAGTTTAAATTCGATTATAGCTGTTTTTTTGCTTTAGCCTTTTACGAGACATTATTATGCTAAATTACAACCCTTACGTGATTTAGTAAAAAAACGGAAGGTCATATTTCAGTTATAGCTCTCGAAACTGACTTAGCTACTAGCGAAAATTATATCTTCAAATATAGGTACTTACAGATTTTGTCTTTCTTTTCACTTATTATAATTATCTATAGGTATTCATCATGTTTCATCTGACTGTCGGGGCTTATACTATGCGAGAAGGAGCGGGGCAGCAATAGACACATCAGCGCGGCAGGTGCGGGGCGCGCGGGTGATTTCTGATTTTTCCCTGGCGATACGCCCCCTCTTAACGTTCCATGTGTAGGCATAAATCCCTGCTTTCGTCAGAAAATATTGAAATTACACCAATTGATTTATAACCTAGTTTAGTCCTTAACTATGTTTTTTTATTCATACCTAATTACTTAACTTTCATACTTAACTACTTTTGCATTTTTTTTATCTTCCATACCTAATGGTTATGTAGCTACGATCATGCGCGTCCCTTAAGTTTAAGTCAACAATCCGAGCACCATTTCTTGGCGCTAGTTTAACGTTAACCTGATTGTAATTTTTTTGAGACACGTGAGTTGTTTTGGTATGCGCGAGGCGTTTAAAACGAATTATTGTACAGCGCTAACTTGGCAGATGTATGTACAGTCACGGAATATAAAAGTACGGCTCTTTAGACCTTAACATCATGGAAATAAAGTCGAAAAGTGACGAATTGTTTCATTATCGAATTTTCAGCATATATACCTGGACGTAGTTAGTTAACGCGGAAAGAATAGGGGTATTTTAGACATTGCAGTGTTCATATTTTAAGCACTTTCCTATAGACAGACACTTGGCGGGGTAGAAAAGTTTTTGCAGTTAAAACGGTATGTTTCTTATATCGCTTTTCGAGTGTTTCTTTGCGTGGCAATTAAGCAGAAAAAAGAGAATATCTACAGTAAGACTGTTAAGTGTGATTAATACTGGTACACTTTGTATCGACTTCCCATACAAATCGACCCGATTTAATTGCTCTGTTTTAAGTGTTCAGTGTGCCTAATTAAACAGTAAAGTCTGTGATTCATAGTTATGGTCTTATGGTAGTTCTGGTATATAAACCCAGTTACAGCGTTAAGGCGTTATATTGCCATGACATAGAAATCCCCGTCGGGGACGGGCAAGTTCTGTACTTCTGTACCGTATTATTACACTTTTAGTATACAATAAACATTCTAATACTAGTATAAATAATGTATATTACTCAACCGACGGTTTAAAAGCCTTAGTAATAATTCGCAAGCCCATATTTAGTGTAGAAACCACATAAATCAGCGTTTAATAATAACCACGATGTTTGATATCTTTATTCTATCTATATTGAAGTAATAGCGTAAAATCGTGCACTTGGGGGCTATGCGTGTAATAAATAGGTAGGTAATATTAATTATTACTTCGTGGAATATTAATAGGTAACTGTCTAATTTGGCTTTAAACTGTTTATTGTGCGCGCTATTTGGTTCCTTGAAATTGGTAAGGTAAAAAATGCCTTAGTGCTGACATGGATTTATAAAAAATTGTAGATTGAATGACAAGGGTCTAAAATAAGATAATTATTTATCTTGTGGTAATATGGCTTATTTTATACCCGAGCGAAGCGAGGGAAAATTGTTCGAGTATAATAATATGGCTTTTAGACCCAGAGTTATACACTCTACTTTTCACTTTGACTGCGAGAATATGGTAAAAACAAAGTTTATCTCCATCTACAATCAATAATACATTCCACGGCGAAAAGATTGTTCAATTTAGGCGGCATGATTATTTTAATAAACTGCTTTGATACTGTACGTCTAACACAACTTGCTGACAAGTCGCTTCGTACGCGACTGAGCGTCTCCTGTCTCACTCGCACCTTGCAAATTAGATAGAGGAGGGTAGATCTTTCTCGACTCACGCCGCGGCGCGGCGTCAGTTGTGCTAGCCCCCCAGATACAACACACCACAGACACCACAGATAAACGCCATTGACCGCCTATAGGCGCGTCCAAACGGCCGCATACAGAGCATAAGATAAAGCGAGATAGACAGCAGTCTATCCCGCTCAATCTCATAGCTTATACCATGTATGCAGTCAACCACGCTTGAACGTTTAGATTGTCAAAGGTGTTTAGTTTTTTAATGATTGTGAAAAGGCGTAATAAAATTTTGCCATACGATTAAATAAACAATGATTGTGAATTAGGGAATGTATAAAACCTAATGTTTGAAAATCATAAATAAATATGTATTCATAATTTCCTAGGGGTGAATTGTTCAGCTTTAGCCCCGCTTGCTAAGCCTAATATGACACACTTTTCCAGCATGAGACGTTTTTGTATACCTAAGCACAGTTAACCGTACGCCAATTATTTCTACAAAAACTTCAACTCACACAAATCTGTTAAATCGATGACTACTTACGATACGCTACTCAAAAAACGTGTTTTTAACTTACCTGACCCTATAGTGTTTTCTAGCTTTGCCAAACGCTTTGGGGATTACATTGGAATATCTGTCTATAACGGCATACTCAAACATTGCAATTTGATTTAAAGAGCTGTACTATGAACGAAACTAAAACTAAAAAACTCATCTATAAATATCTTCATTCCCTAAATTATGCTGAGACTGAAGCCATTTTAGATAAGGTAGGTTAAGTATATTTTAAAATGTTTAGAATTACATATTGAACTTTCACCAACACTTGATGTAGGTATCTATTATTTTAAGGTAACCGATTTCTTATGTATAATTTTAACTGGTTCCCCATGATTTTTGTACTAGGTTAGGTTTTTAGCATATTGATGTATAATCTGTTGGTGATCCTTAAATAAATAAATAAATCCCATGATACAGGTGTAGCCTAGTGAAGATTAATCCTTCTTCTCCAGTGTTTTCCTATATCTACTAAACACTGTCTTTTCTCATGCATTACTGGATATAAGGCTGAAGTTTGTCTTAACTTAGCAGTATAGTGCAAAATAAAGTCTCCGGAGGCTTACGTAGGTATAAGCGTAAGGATTCATATACCATACTCACTCCACTCCACTGGGACAACACCCAACTGTTCGGAGTAACTTTCCAACGGAAAGACATAAACATATTATGTTATTATTAATATTCGTATATTACTTGTAATATACATCAACTTCCACCCGCGGTAGAAGTCGATTTGTAGCAATCAAAAAAATATTGTACCTATATATAACCAACTGTCAGGTTCATTATAATAATTGTATAATCCAGATTTTCTATATCTTATATTCCAACGGAATAGGTGACACCTTATCAACATGATAATGTCCTCTTTCGTACCCTCTGATGATTTATTGCACAAATTATGGTTTTTGATACTGGGATTAAAAGTTGAGTGTTATAAACATTGATAGATCTTTATTTTCCACCGAAAAAGAGGGGACCGACTATTACATAGTGCGTCAAGATTCATGGTTTTCCAAACCTTGGAAACTATGTGAAAACCTCAGAGCTGATAACCAACAAAATATTTGAATATCTCCAAGAGATCTCTATTCCAACGGGAGAGATGACATAATATAACATATTATGCCAGTAATAGTAGCGTTACATGTGAATATACGAGAATTTTGGCATTTTTGGCATCTTACCTGCCTTCATTGGTAATTTCAAATTAATAATTTTTCATTTTGAATGGTCGTAAATCAACCCACTCTTTCACTTTTTTGCTTTTTTGTTCTTGTTTACACCCCTTTGGGTAAGTAAGTACCTGAAATGATCTTGAAGAATTAAAATTTTCACTCAAAAATCACTTTTCCTTCCTGATACACCGTTCCGTTTTCGGCGCGAAAACCCTTATGAATTTGACATCTGGCAGTGTTGCTAGGCTGTCTGTTTTATTTTTTTTGTCTAGATTTTAGACTATGAATTCGAGACGTTATAAGGCGTGAATACATCACTACTACAAGTATACTGCAAGCAAACTGAATAATTCATATAATCAAGATAGAACTTCACTTCAGGTAAGTTCGTTTAATCCTGTAATTATCTTTTTATAACTTATTTTTACATTAACTAAAATTCAAAATTATTGCGTTTTTTCTTCCTTGAAATAATATGAAGCAAAAACAGTCAGAGTTACAGCTTATAAAAAATAGGCTTTTAAAATGTTATTTATCTGCCTGTTTGCGACAAGCATTAGTAACGACATGGGGCAGCGCGGCAAAGACAACTATGATGGAGATTGAAAGGGAGCAACGCTCTGTTCTAAAAGTCAAACTCAAAAGGCCTCTTCGTTATCCAACTGCGATTTTGTATACCGAAGCACAGTTAACCGTACGCCAATTATTTCTACAAAAACTTCAACTCGCACACAAATCTGTTAAATCGATGACTACTTACGATACGCTACTCAAAATCGTGGTTTTAACCTGACCCTATACAGTGTTTTCTAGCTTTGGCAAACGCTTTGGGGATTACATTGTAATATCTGTCTATAACGGCATACTCAAACATTGTAATTTGATTTAAAGAGCTGTATATGAACGAAGCTAAAACTAAAAACTCATCTATAAATATCTTCATTCCCTAAATTATGCTGAGACTGAAGCCATTTTAGATAAGGTAGGTTAAGTATATTTTAAAATGTTTCACCAACACTTGACGTAGGTACCTATTATTTAAAGGTAACCGATTTCTTTTGTATAATTTTAACTGGTTCCCCACGATGCAGGTGTAGCCTAGTGTAGGGACCCCTGGTAATAATTGAGACACAATTCGTTTAAATAAATGAGATTATTATTATTTTCTTTATTGTTATTTCGTCTTAGGCTAGGTTTTTACAATAATTATATATAAAAAGTAAAATATAAAACTATACATACAAAACATAAAATCATTATGAAAACCTAACCTAGGGTGCAGCCGGCAGCGAGGCGGGGCCTAAGCTACCGGCGGTCAGGGCGACAGAGACAGGAACCTCCTGATGATTATCCGCGCAGTATCCAGGAGTACCGCCTTCTGTATCTGACCCTTGATCCAGCCGTCTAGCGAGAGTCTCTTGAGGTGATGGTCGAGACTCTTCGCTATTAAACCGTTCGCCGAAACGACTATCGGGACGATGATCTTCGAATCAACATCCCACATGGCGGTTACCTCGTGAGCCAGGTCTAGGTACTTGCTGGCTTTGTCCTTCTCGGCCTTGACGAGGTTCTCGTCATGGGGGATGGTGATGTCGACGAGCACTGCCTGGCGTTTCGATCGATCTGTCAGCACGATATCAGGCCTATTTGCTAGAATAGTCCTGTCCGTGATCACAGATCGATCCCAATAGAGCGTGGCACGACCATTTTCGAGAACTGGCGCAGGTGTGTTCTTATAGTAAGGCACTTCGGAGGCCACAAGACCGTATAATAGAGCAAGTTGCTGGTGAATAATTCTGGCTACAAGGTTATGTCTGTGCAAGTACTCGCCGTTAGCTTGATGACCACAACCGGAGATAATATGCCTGAGTGACTCCCCGGGACGGCGGCATGCCCGACAAATGTCGACCGTACCGTCTTTCAGGATATACCTCCGGTGATTGTTCGTCATGATAACTTCGTCCGCAATTGCACAGACAAAACCTTCGGTTTCCCCGAAGAGATCCCCGAAACGTAGCCAGTTCACCGACGCGAGCAGATCTACATCGGGCCCTGTGAGGGCCTTGTAGAACCGCCCGTGTAGCTCCTTGCTCCTCCATTATTATTATCATTATTAAGTAAAAATATCAAATCGTAAAAAAAAAATATCTACATAGTACCTACCCTTATCACGAAACAAATTATTTAACAAGGCTGTGAAACAAGTCTATAACACGACACGATACAGAGAGGGCGCTAGTCTTAGCGGGAATGTAATTGAAAAATATACAACTTCCATCACTGTCCTCGTAGCTCAGTTGGTAGAGCAGTCTAGCGTTAATAGAAAGGTCGCAGGTTCGAATCCTGTCGGGGGCTACAGACGAAGATGGTTTATTATTCCATTATATTCTTTCTCTCTATCATATCGTTTATATCTACATAGTATTAATATTAACATTGATGGAGGATTGAAAATGTTATTTTCTCTGCCATAAAATAACTAACAATTCCTATTATAAAATGTGTGGAACAACATTCCAGCACCTTGTAATGAGCGGATGTCGAGAATCGATAGCGAAATTGTGGGCATATTTTATAATTTAAGGCCAAACACGGTAAATACTAGTCTAATTTCGGTATGTTAAGGTTTAAATTCGTTTGAGGCTTAAACCTTTTATTGAGAACGTAACTTTTAGTTTGAATTTCGCTTTAAAAGTGGTCTTTATTACATTAGTAATAGAAGCTAGGATAATGTGTTTGATGGGTTTATGGAAAACGCTCAACTGGCGCCATGCCAGTGCAAGAGCGTGTACCGATAGTATCTAGGGACGGAATGCACTATTTAAATTTTTACTAAACAACAAAGCTTCTAGTCTCCCCTTTACTTAAGCGATCTTCGAATAAACTATTTCTAAGGCTGTGCAACAGCTCTTTAAATTGAATAAAGTCAGTAATGGAACCGAGTTATTAAAACAAACGGAATTTAGAGTTCTCAATATTGTACCGTTTTTTCAACATTTATATTTGTGCAGTAATGTGTGTGCACGACAAACAGAACGTAATTTGTGCCATAACGGGATCAAACGTTTCTTGTCGTATACTGAGGCACTTAGACTAATATTAAAGAAGTAATCTAACAGCCTTTGTTATTTGTACGTAACAAACTTAATCTCTACAAGCACTTGTTCGATTTTAGTAATCTTTTAAGCAGTATAAATAATTAATCTTCAGGATAGTCCATATTTATGCAGCGGATTTGCCTATATTATTCGTGTCACGCGGCTGGAGCGGATGGGAACTTGGGACAGCTAGTAGAGTTACCTAACACTTAAGTTAGCCGTGTCGTTCCGCTGGTTATAATATCAACGTATTTATTAGAAAGAAAGAAAGAAAGAAAATAATTTATTAGCGTAAAGATTTCGGTACATAAAAGCAAAAATAACTACAACCATAATATTACGCTTTACGCTAAAAGGTCCTCCACTCAGCTTGGTGTCACGGAGTGAGCCACGAGAAATCAAATAAGCACATTTTTTTTTTAAACAAAATAATAATTATTAGAATTTCTTTTAAACTAATATTATAAAACTGTAGGTACTAGTAGGTTACTTATACATTTTAAACATATTCTGTGTGTGACTTCAAAGTATGTGTGTGTCTGTGTGTGGATGTGACTGCGCAAGACACATTCAAGACATATTACAGGGCACTTTACTGACAATAATAGTTTTAAGCTACATCTCAATACTTAGAAATGGTCATTTAAATTCCGTCAGTTGTTTGCGTGTCAATATTATTTTCCAAATAATTGCTTTCAGTCTCAAGGCGAAATAAGAGTGCCGTCCCTTGTAGAGCAAACGAGCGACCAATCTGCGGCGATGCTTGCTTCAACCACGGTTTATAGAACGTGCCGGAGAAAACTTCCGCGAGTGACAGACATATTAAAATACTAGCTTCTGCCCGCGACTCCGTCCGCGCGGAACTCGTTTAATATATCGAAGCTCCATTCAAAATTTCACCCTCCATTTCGCACATTCGCACCCTTAGGGTATGATTTCCGGGATAAAAACTATCCTATGTCTTTCCCCGGGACTCAAACTATCTCTATACCTATCTTAATCGGTTCAGCGGTGTAAGCGTGAAGAGGTAACAGACAGACATACTTTCGCATTTGTAATAATAGTAGTATGAATAATGAAACGGGTCACTCACCTCTTTAAGGTCGAATATTGCTCGAGATGTTTCGAGCTAAAACGTGGCTGGCATCGCGAGTGCTCAAGAATAAGAGCCACGTATTGGTACATGCCGGGCGATATTCGACCTTAAAAGGACGTGAGAGACCCGTTACAGTATATTTTAACGTGCCGAAGATTTAAAAAAAGAAAATATAAGAAGATGTTGTTTATTTGGCACACAGAGAAGGCACTTGCAAATCTTGCAATCATTCAGAGATACAAGTATTTAAGCATCATTATTTTATACATGTGCTAAATAGGACGGACACCCACAATGTTGTCACGGGAGCCGGGACGCTGAGTTTCAGTGAGTCACCAAAACTTAAAAAATAAAACAAACAATTGTATTTTTTTGGGCATGTGAATATAAATCGTCACCCACATACATCCGTATTTTTAAAACGGGTAGGCAGAACATACTTGATTTAATGTTCAGTGCCAATTCTAGCAATTGTAGGTGTAATATGGAGATATTATAGGCGACATCGTTAGAAGCGTCCATATAGGCTTCGGTTGACGTCTATTTGCCACCATCAAGTAAAAAAGTTGATTTCTAATTTTAAATAGACTATTTGACAACAGTGAAAATAATTTGTTTTTTCATTAGCAACAGATAAAAATGACGAAAATACTGGGAAACTATCAATCTTTCATTGAAGTTGTAAATTTGAAGATTTTAAAATTCATAAAAACTAATAATAAGGTTGTTGTTTGATTGTGACGTCACAAGCCTGTAATCCCTACAAATTCCATACTAACGGAGCGTTTTTGACGTTTCATAAAAGGAAGCTAATTTGACTTTTATCAAATAGCGTATTGTTCTGGTATTATAATTTCAAAGTTCAAATAGATCGTGGAAAACATAGAAATAGATACAGATAGAATATAGATAAATGATCTTTTTTAATAAAAACTTTTTTGATTGGTGAAAGTAAATCTAACTTAAAGTCACATGAAATTTTCAGAAAACAACTTTAATGTGTAAATTTGTAATCCATACGTTACGTTGGTAGTTCATTTAAAGTTACGTAGTCTCGTCACTATCATCCGTATCCCCTGGCCGCGCTCCGTCCGCAAACACTCGAGGGACTCGCCGGCAAACATAAATAATTAAATATTTTCATCGCTGACACCGCCGCTTTACTGCGCTCTCCAAAGCCGTGACCCACATCCCGTGGAAGGATTAACTTACCATTTACTTGCAGTTCCTGGATTACGTCATCGTTATAAAAAACGCACGTTCTAGAGCCTATGCTGGCTGCGTTTTTTAAGCGCGCCGTCGACGCGCGTTTGTGTCTATTTACACGTGATTTGACAGAAACGCGCGACGACGGCGCGTGTAAAAACGCAGTCTGCACTAGGCCTAGGCCTAAGTAGGTACTGAGTTACATTTGAACCCGGACCAAAAAAATCTGGATGTCCCACACAACCGTAGTTTGGTTCTGTTGCAAGCGATTTCAGAAATTATGTTTCATGTCATCTGGCGCTTGTCATTATTTACGATGTGATACAAATCAGGGATATTGCATGTTCTGCATGATTTTCAACATCGGATGCGGATATAGTACAGTTCGCGATTCCATTATTATTTCTATTTATATAGTTTATTAAAACATTACATTTTCATTGTAAAAATAAAAAATATTTTTTTTTATAAATATTTCATTTAAAGATTAAAAATCTCCCTAATATCTTCAATATTATGCTCTATTTTATAAGCTATTTAAATACATAAATAAAATAAATGATAAAATAATCATTCATAAAATAAATCTAAATAAATACATTTAAAAAAAAAATATTTGATAAAAATAATAAAAAACAGAATATTTTTTAAAAATAAAAAATATTCCTTGTCCTCTATATATTTCTCTTCAACCTATATCTACAATTTTCAATAAATTTTGTCCAAAATTTAAGAAATTATAACTTAAACCATAAGTAGATAAATTAGGTACCTATAAATCATATTAATCTTAAAAATCTTCTTAAATTATAAGCATATAAAAATTAATTTAAAGAATAAATTTTTATATTTCTCACTAAATAACCTATTAATATACCAAATAATCTAACAAATTACTATTATTTTTAAATTATTTTCGTGATTAGTCAATAAGAATCTTCATTTCGTTTCTGTAATCTGACGATTCGCCGTATTCGCTATTGGTGATGCGTTAGGTTTGCAATGATTGTAAATCAGCAGTCGCAACGTAATCGAGTACTGCGTGACCCTAAAGACGTTGCGTAGGTATTTATGTTTTTGAGTCTTTTCCTGAAGATCCACATCCGCATCCGCATCCGCGTCCTCATCCGCGCCATCCCTGATACAAATGCCACGAATCACGCCAACGGCAAGTAGGGCCCTTTTCCCTGAGAACGACACATATATGTTTATTTTCTCCAAAGCTGACTGAGGTCAATGTTAAATGCTTGTTGCACCAACTAATAGACGTTATTGGTAAAGCGCCTCGAAGTTCTTAGTTCAGATTTATAAAATTGTAACATGTACAGTCACCAGCACCAATATCTGCCACAACAAAGTAAATATCTGACACATCCTTACGGCCATAGAAATAGAGTCGTGTCAGATATTTATGCCCGCTTTGTTGTGGCAGATATCGATGCTGGTGGCTGTACCTTCGTAAAACAGAAACTCGAAACTAAGCCAGGATAGCCAGGATAGCCAGGAGCTCGTTACGCTCGAGAATCCTGATACCTGATTAATCAGCCACACTCGCAAAGAAACCTTGCACCTGAGGCGAGGTGCTAGTTAGTGGTTGATCGGTCGATGAAATTAACGACAGATAAGGTTTAAAAATTAAAATTCAAATAATCTATTTGTAAAACACAGGTACTTATACAAAGGTATGGTAAGGGTATTAAAAAACATGTCTCGCTTTTTTTTGCCACAAGGCATACAAAACTCACCAAATTTTAAATTACGACTTCAGTCTGATGATGGAGACAAAAGATGCCGAAAGGAACACCTAGAACACAATCACACTACAACACGCGATGTTCACAGAAAATTAAAAAAGTACGTAATGACTAAAAAAATAATAAAAAATACTTGAGGCAAGGTACTAAATTAAATACTCTAGCGTTATAGTCAGACAGGCTGGATTTTTGGAATGATACGGAAATAGGGTATGGGTCGCTATAGCATTCAAGTTAGCATTCGTGTTAATTATATTCATTCTCGACTCAAGGTGATTAATTTAATAAATCATAATAGTACATTACTGCAGAGGCCGGGTAAATAGGGATTGCCGGCCAAGTATATACAGAATGTATCAAAAATGGGGTATAAACCAATCAAGGGCATGTTCAGTAGCGTATTGCAATTCCAAAAATGCATTTATTTATTTTTTGTATTGTTTTTGTTTACATTGATATGTTTGTTTTTGTTTCCATTACAATCTTTGTTTCAAAAATGTAAAAGCTGTCACCTGCGTGTCAAAACAACATACTTACACAAAACATTTGTTATCATAACACAGCTGTGCGCGCAGCGGTTGAAAATGAAATAAACCCTCCCACCGTTCACCCTCGCAGGGGAATGATGTCATACACAAGCACTATCAACAAAACAAACACTGTAATGTAAACAAAATCAAAAATAACAGTGTAAAAAAAAAACAATTAATAAAAACATAAACAAATGCATATTTGGAATTGCAATGCGCTACAGAATATGCCCTTGCTCAGTTCACAGCCCATTTTTGATACACCTTGTATATGGACGGTATAGATAGACGATCATTGCGAGGCCGGATAGGGATACAAGGCTGGCAATCCCTAGTTCCGGCCGAGGTATGTAAAGTGCTTTTGTCAATCATGCAACAAAATTTAAAACAAACCTTAAGATTTTTTTAATGGCTGAACGCCATGATGTTGTGTCACCAATTAAAGATGAAAAAAAAGACGATCACTGCAGGCCTAGGCCTCCAATATTATATGTTTCAATTTCATTATGGGCCTCTCGTCTCGCCGCATCTGAAACGTGATACTAGGCAAGTTGCATGTTTGAGAAAACAATTCTTTTGTGAATCAGATAGCGTATCTGACCTTATTTTTATCTACAATTTTAACTCATTATTTTCCTGTATAGCGTAGTCAAGATCAGGTTTATATTGTTTCAAACTTTTCAATAGTTAAAGGCGATTTATAGTTTCCTACACATAATACGCTCAAGTGAGAACTGGCAATTTGAGCGTTCTAAAATAAGGGTAAGTATAAAATTGCTCTTTGGTCTATTTTTATCGCATCTCGAAGCAATTTACGGGTTATATTTCAATCAGTATAGATGCCAATAAAAAACTTCAGGCCACGTATAAAAAAACGGCTATTTCGAGTATATACTCTATACTTCTATACAGTTATAGTATATATTTAAATATAGTAATATTATAAAGATATAAAGTCTGTGAGATAGTAGCTTTGTAAGTTTATTTTTATTTAGGGGATAACCTCCGCAACTACCCAAGTCATTAAAAAAAAGCGGCCAAGTGCGTGTCGGACCACTTACAAGACAAGTTGGCTCAGTTCGGGTTGCACAGGGCAGTTCCACAACACTTCGGGAGCTCAAATACCGCGAGCCATCCAGTTGCCTCTTGGACACTGCAACAACGCGTCATTGCTCTGTTGGACAGATTCAGTTTATTATAAGGGTCAAAATCAAAGAGATGAGCATTTTAGGTTTTCAAAAATCTGAGAAATAAAGTTTTTTTTTTAAGAAAACCAATAAGTGGAGTCTGTTGTGTCATTTGTCATGAACCGTTCCTGTGAAGAGGCACGCACAAAAATATATTTTAGAAATTCTACCAGTTAATAAGAATAATGCCAGGCACAAAGTCATTTCGGGAACACTTTTAAAGATTTTTTTAATAATTATGTAACTAACGCATTTAAGAATCAGCTTCAAGAAATTGTAATTAACCTGTTCCTAAATCGGATAATGTTGTTATTTTGTATATTTGTTATATTGAAAACATTTATTTTTGTTCACTTTATTGTCACCTCGGGAACGCCCGCATCATTTCGGGAACGTCCGTCATATACGAGAACGTTCCCGAAATTACCGTTCCCGAAATGACTATTTGATAAATATTTTCATGTCGCGCTTGACGGCGCCATGTAAGATATTGGTTTTAGGGGTTATGAACAAGTGAGCTCTAATATTTATAAGATTTTTGCAAAATATATGCAAATTTTCGAAAAACTATCCATCAAACTGCGTTCCCGTAGTGACAGGGAATTAAAGTACGCTTCACACATATGAATTTAAAAGGTACGTACCAACTAAATATTTTTTTTTTTCCGTAAACAATAAACACGCCTTTTGCTTTGACTAGTGAACTTCACGCTGTTGCTTGCTAACGCCACCTAGCGTGTGTTCTTTTATTTACATCAATCGATATCCACCGCGTTCACGGAATGATTTAATAAACGTCAGACAGCATTTGAATAGTCAAAATATGAAGAAATTAACCTGCTATTAATGTATTTTATACGTATATTCTTAATTTGATGATTTTCAAAGCTAATATTAAAATATGAAAATTTTAAGTCTTAATTATAAACATTTTTGATTTGTTTGAACTATGAAACATGGTATAAGGAGGCATTCCCGGAATGACTATTTAGACCTTTTTTATTTTGAAAATCAAATAAATCATTAGTATAGAAAGATAAATAAGCTAAGTGCCGTGTAATTATGCACAGAACCTTTATTTTAAAATAAATATTTTAGTAATATCATGTTATTTTATTCAGAAAAACTTTGTCAGAAGCATAATGCTCACCTCTCTGATTTTGACCCATAAATCTTTTAGCTACCCGCTTAGAAAAGGGTAGTATCTTATCTTATGAGCAGCGATGTGTGGTGGCTGAAAGATTTAGTTACTTGCAAAATGTGAGCGTGTTATAAATGTTATAATTATTGTAAAGCAAGTTGGGTTTGCCTGTAATTGGGTTTAATACTCCAGCAAGACCTATGTATGTCTTATTCTTAAACTATTTTAAGAATGTTGTTTAAAATTATTTTATAGTATTTTACCTGTTGGCCAACCTTAATAAATAAATAAAATAAATATATACCTATTCACAACTACCCACGTGGCTCGCGAATTGCAAAGACCGCAAGCTCGCAATAGCCTCGGGTTATGGATACTTTTTATAAAACTAAAATAATTCTCGTATAAACTAAGTAAGCAAGTAACCGTACGTTAGGTACAAGAGCAAAGCGAGGTGAATATATAACATAGACATCAGACGGCAAATAAAAAAAATATGTTGCATACTTATTTGCGAACACTCTTACACAAATCGACCTAGTCCTAAAATAAACAAAGCTTGTAGGTTCTATGGGTACTGAATTCAAACCCAGGACCTCTTGCTTCGTAGGCCAGGCCAAAGTGGTCGTCAAACCAATAACTGTGGACATTTTAACCGATAAAATACTAATAACTAGTCACTCTATTCTTGAAACTTTAATACACTTTCAAGTTTTCTACTAGCTAAGCTGAAGCTGTCACTGCCTCAATCATCGTGCAACTGATAGCAAAAAAACTTGTCCAGAAGCCCAAACAAAAAGCTCGCTTGCACAATTATAAAGCACCGTAAATTATTTATTAGTGTCAGAGATATCATAACATGTGACACGCACTTTAATGTCGTATCAATCACAGTCACGAACGAAACAACAATTGCATTCAGTTCTGGTCACAGACAGAACTCAAATAAAGTCAGCATATTCACTCTATAGGGCCGACTGGGGTACCTGAGACGAACACCGGGCAAAGAAGAACACTTAAGGTATTGTTAAAACTAGTGTTAGTCTCTCTCTCTTCTTTGTAATCCTTCATTAGTGAGGGAATGAAAGCATTTTGTGTCACAAGTTGCTTCCCCGTCTTCTAGTGATCGGCTTCTTTTAGGGCAGCTGAAACAGGAAACCTGTGGATCTCGTGTCTTGGTTGCACAAGGCGATGTTCCGCGTAGTCTTCTCCATCCACTTTGCCTACCATAAAAGTCTGTCATGGTTGTCAGGATTTCTCTAGGCCAATTGTGGTTATGACATTTTTTGTACACACTTACGCACACTAATGCAACTGCATTCTGCGGGATCATTACGATTTTGGACTAGTTGGTAGTGATTCTGCCTATGAAGCACTCACCTCTGTCCTAGGTTCGATTCCTGGCAAGGGCATTTATTTGTGTGATGAGCACAATTTTTTTTGCTGAGTTATGGATGTTTTGTATGTATTTAGATATTAATTTCTCTTTAAACATACTTTTAAAGAGAAATTAATATCTAAATACATACTCGTCGTCTATTACCCATAACTTTGCTTCATTTGGGACTGGGTCGATTTGTGTAAGATTGTCCGCAAATATTATTATCATAACTGCATAATCTCGCGGACACGTTCGAAAAGTTACACAATTGGCCTGCGGGGTGCGATTCACCATTTTTTTTAAATATACAAAATTACAGATAATTTTACCACTAAATCAAAACGTGTTCACAATTTGCGCAATTTTTTGTACGAAGTGGAAAATCTGTTCCGACTTCGCTGTGGTTCAAAGATTACCGCTACTGGACACTCATTCTCATTAGTGACCACGCAATAACGCGTAATGGTTTATGCAATGCAATGCTTAAAAATACAAATTAGCCATTTAGTGTTATCTGCAAACCCGTTTGAAGCGACTGACACCTAATATGTATAATTGAGGAGATAAATGTGCCTAGATGAGATTTGAGGTTGAGCGCACTTGGTCCTTGGGTCTTATAGTTTGTTATTATAGGCGTTTAATAGTTTATTTTATTATTATTAATTTTGGTTTGTATGCTTTTTGTAACGTAAAGAAGGTAACCGACATTTTTTATCTTTAATTTTTATTTTTTTTGCAAATTTGCTTTACTTTATTAAGCAGTCCCGAAGGGACGTCCCGGAGGAAGGTAACTGACATAATACGTTGCATTTGGGAAGAAAACAAAATATGGACGTTTTTTTCGTAATAGCTTAGAGAGAGATTTGTATTGCATAAAATATTATAAAATCCTAATCGGTCTATCATCGATTCGTATTTCTTTACGAATTTTGCAATTCTACTAAACAGCCCTTGATAGCTAAAAAAAACATCTGCCTAGATTTTTCTTATTCATGCAAGCAGCCATATACTAAGTACCGCATTATTGTTTACCTCCATCGTAGTTAGTAACTATTAAAACTCAATGCACACAGAATGATCAATCATTAACTTTAGGAAGATAAACTTGATTAAGGCGTGTTGTAATGTAAAATGCAATGTTGGTTTTCGAAGCGCCAATTCTTTTAAATATCCTGACTTTGAAGCCTTATTTTTTTTCTTTAATTTAATTTAATACTTCATTAATTATGTACCTGATAATATGGGCTTTTTCTGGGTTAAATTATTTTAATTTAATTTAATTCCTTTCAAATAAACCGGCGAAAAAATCTGAGCAATTGGCGATTTTCAACTTGAAATTGAATACTGCTTCAAAACCACAATGGGTTGGTTACTCAGTTATCATTTTTTTTAACGTAGCTCATTCGAAATAATCATTCTTATTGACAATGTGATTTTTTATTAAAATTTCGCGAGTTGGCCGTGCGCGATCGATGAGCACAGCAGATAAAGCTAACATTACCGAGCGAGAACATTTTGAGGGTTACAGTCGTCTTAATTTAGCACAACGGAACAAGTTATCGGATTGTCGTACATTCAAGTTCATGCCCCTCTGTAATGAACCACTTGGACATAAGCGTAACGAATGGATTTAGTGTGACCTGTTGTAGTCGAGGTCTAGTTCTGGACTTAATCAGTTGACATTGAACAGATAACGTTGATAAGCTTGTTGAGGCAAATGCGTGTAGCAATACTGAATAAAGAGTTCACTTATTATGATATGGTTGAAGATAAATGTCTGAATCACTCAGTGAACTGTACACGTGTTTTACAGATAATATATGACCGCAACAAAATGCGTCGCAAAATCTAACAAAGTCAAAGTTATTTATTCTTCAATTTAGGCATATAATATGCACCTAGAATCTCGATCAACTATATAAATAAAACATCAAAGTTTTTCCAGTCAATAAATTCCTTGAAATTTTAAGAAACAGAATAAAAAATAGTACAGAAGCAAACCTTAGTCAAGAAGTTAACTGTCAAATTTACGCCATCACCAATATGAGAGTGAAAAGAATTAAGAGAGGATTGCCGACGAATCCAAATAAACATCGAATTCAATTCTAGCTTTTACGGTATATTAAAAATAACTAGGACCCATCTAAATCTCCCTGTGCAAAGTGATAATTAAAGTAAAAAAAGTCCCATTAATATTTTTTTTAAATGACGAAAAAAGTCAATTTAATCAATAAAAAACATAGATACGTATTTTGTAAATAAAATACAATACTAAAACTACTATTAAATTAAAATAACTAAAACTAAACCTTAAAATTAGAAAAAATAATTAAAATAGTAACTAATTATATAAAAGACCTGGGCCTCTTGGCAGGGTGCCCATCATGCAGGCAGCATTCCCGCGCTGAACTGCGATCCCTTTAATTATTTTACTTCTTTGGCCATTTTATTAAAATTGCAACGCAAGGTGCGGAGCTTCTTGTTATGAAACGTCAAAAACGCTCCGTCGATATGGATAGCTACAACAACATCCTCAATTGACATGCTTAATTTAATTTTAATTGTTTTATAATTTGATAATGTTGTAGTTTTTATTTTGACGATCATTGCGAGATATCAATATCAATATTTATATTCCTTATATTGAGTTTAATTAGTCATTTTGTAATATATGTCCATAATAATGTTGTATTGTACCCGTGAAGCTTCATTCAATTAATATTCACGATTAGACGATCATTAAATAAATTCTTGCAAATTATGTACATAATATATTTTATAACAACTTAAAATATCATTTCTTCTATTTTATGTATCTGTTGACCTATAAAGCTGTAAGTAACATATGGTACATTAAATAAAAAATACAATTAAACTAAAACTACTCATTAACTTAAAGTTAACTTATAATGTATATTTATTTTATGGATTAATTAAATCTAAATCTATTATTCGTCTTTATGAATTTAAAAATCTTCACAGAACAAACATAAATTAAAAATGGATATTTTCCGAGTACTTTCGTAAAGTTTATCCATTGTAAAAAAAAACGATTTATGTTCACTGTTGTCAAATACCCTACAGCCCGATATTCGAGGCAAGAACCCTGGCAACTTCTAAATAGGAAGATCACCAAAGACAAGTGTCATTTCACGAAAAATGCTAGAGGGCTAGAAAAAAAAAACAAATAACTAAAAAATAATAAAAACGATAGTTTGTTCATACGATGTTACTTCCAGTACAGCGCAACATCCGCAATCACTTTCTCTGATGTACCGATACGTCCCACGTCTCAACTATTCGTCAATCCTCTGACAGGTGCGTCGATTATCTATATTAGAGGCCATTAACTATTTAACTCGATACCGTTGAATATGTGGTCATAGTTTAATTACTGCTTTTATTTTACCTGTGACTAAGGTAATGTTTTTCTACTTTCTGTATTTTTGAAGTGAAAACTTCTTTAGCGGCGCTGAGCACTTTTTGGGATGGGGAAAAATTGTTAAACACGCGACAGATTTTTTTGACGTCAGATGTGAAGGAGGTCTTGCCGATTAGATTTCATTCAAAACTGAACGCTATTCGTAAGAGTATATAGCCGTTAAACACTTTTTGCAATAGCATATTCTGCAAATGGATTTGTAATTTTGTCCACGCGTCCTTCATCGTTTTGCTATTGAGCAAATTCGAATTGTTCGAATTTGGACGCTATTCCTAAGAAGATAAAGCTTTGAAAAATATTTGGCAATGGCAAAAACAAATTGGTTGGCGGCGGCGACGTTGGGGAACGGCGCGGGGCGAGCGGCGGGGCATCGGCGCCGGCCCGGCGAGCTGCGACGCGTCCCACTACCAGATCAAACCACACACAGCAATGACGCGTCCGTGATTTTTATATTAACATTTTTGAAGTGAAAAATTCTTTAGCGGCGTTGTGCACTTTTTGGGTTGCGGAAAAATTGTTAAACTCGCGACAGGTCCGTACGTGCGACCGTAAATGGTGAGAGATTCGGGACGAGGCTTGGGCGCGGGGCAGAACCGATGCCATAGTGGCGATGCGGCGCTTACCCGTTCGGCCGACACACAATAAGTTCTCACGCGCTAATTTGCAAGTGAAATAGTTTACTTCTGTTGCTACGGTATTCGTCGATTCGAAATGTCAAAATATTCAAGTTTACACTTCTGCCGGCACTCCCGGAGTGCAACCCGGTCTTTTTTTTACTCTGCGATTTTGGCATACAAGCACATAGTCTGCCTGATGTTAAATAGGCACCGCAGCCTATGGACGCTTGCAACTCCGGAAGAATCACAAGCGCATTGATTTACGTATACGTTGTCTAGATAGGTAAAAACGAAAAGTCGTTTAGATTCATTTCATCGCGTTCTCGGGAGCTCCTACGACTCTTTGGCTACTCTGTACCTGTGTATAAGAGATTACGTAGTGATTGGCCAGTGACGTCTTAAGGTGTTTTTCCGGCGAGGTTTATTACAAATGAAAGCGGATGCAGGGCTCAAAATCATCACCACACAACTCTAAGTGTAGCCATAATCTGCCAAGTCATTAAGTGCGTGAATTGGAAAATATCGTGTTCTTCGAATCGCTGTTCTGGCAGATTAGGAAACAATGACTTACGAGTATATGCATATGTTTTTTGACTATGAGTGTTTATCTAATTCAATCGATACATGACAGCTTTGAATTTCCTTATAGAAAAAATCTAAAGGTTTGTCTTTATTTTCCATTTTTAACTCGGCCTACTCAAACAAATTATTTTACGACACAATCAAGTTTATAATATGGTTTTTACCTCATCTTAAATTTCACTTTATCCATACTAATATTATAAATGCGAAAGTGTGTCTGTCTGTCTGTCTGTCTGTCTGTCTGTCTGTTACCTCTTCACGCTTAAACCGCTGAACCGATTGCGATGAAATTTGGTATGGAGATAGTTTGAATCCCGGGGAAGGACATAAGATAGTTTTCATCCTGGAAATCACCCCCTAAGTGGATGAAATGGGGGGTTGAAGTTTGTATGGAGCTGCGATATAAACGATTTCCACGCGGACGGAGTCGCGGGCAGAAGCTAGTTAAATATAAATAAAACTTCACTAAGTTACTATTTATCGCAATTTTACCAAACAGCCATTCCCGAAGAGTGTTGCATCACTTTTTATCATGCGCGGAAGGCATGGCTCTTAGAAGGGAGCGCGGTTTTTGAGAATCCACTCGAATCAAAGCATCCCCTTAAGTATGAAAAAAGAAGAAAACAAGGGTAATGAATAAATAGCAATTTCCATAAATGTTCAAATACTGAAAGCCGATAAAGCGCTACTACTCATCTTAGAGCAGTGAATAGCAATTAATTATAACGTTTTTGACAGGTTAGTGGCGTTTATTTTATAGTGGTGCTCGGTGAAACTGTAAAAGCTGCCCGTCGGGGCCATAAAAGTCATCTACCTCTGCAATATTAGTTAGAAAATGAACTAAACAACTAAAAACACCTGTAGCCTCCGCCTAGTATCCCGTTTGAATAATGAACATATTTGTGAATTTGATTAATTTTTGTCTTGTTATTCTTGGGAAAGTCATGTTCCATATGACAAAGCGCGAGGGATCAATATCTGCTAGGCGCGAGGGATCAATATTACGTTCAAAAATAATTTAGTCACGTTGTAATTTGACCTAGTTTAAAGTCGACGTAAAGCTGGTGTCCCTCTTGCGCTAACCCGCTCGCCAGAAACAGACGAATGCTTTATGTCGGACATAAACGCGATCATGCTAGCATGGAGGTCCGCCTTGCCCGCCGCGCTATAAGATATAAAGTAATGGGATAGGGAGATGAATGTCCTTGGTTTTGTCTCTCTATCTCACAGCTTCCAGCACGGCTATCACAGGGCCCGTGAGCAGTGTCGCAATGACATAGAATATCCGTCTCTTTCTAACTAGAACGCTTAGAGAGATGGATAGTTTATGTCGCCGGGACACAGCTCGCGGACCGTCCAGGGCTGTTATTCGTTAACCGCTAATACGGCTCATGCCACCGGTCACCGTCACGAAACTAGACCTCTACCGACGCTTAGTTACTACGCATCGCGGTGTCAATTTGTGGGTGTGTATATTTGTGGGTGAACGTTAAGGTGAGCTTAAAACAAGTTACAGAATAGGGGGGCTGTGGTAGCCGTGCAGGACCGTCTGATAGCGGCTTTAAGTCTATTGGATGCCGCTTGCAAAATGTTCGCATTTTTTGAAGTGAAAACTTCTTTAGCGGCGCTGAGCACTTTTTGTGATGGGGAAAAATTGTTAAATACGCGACACAGTTTTGTGACGTCAGATGTGAAGGAGGTCACTTTTTGCTGCTAGCCGATTCGACTTCATTCAAAACTGAACGCTATTCGTAAGTGTATAAAGCCGTTAAACACTTTTTGCATTAGCATATTCTGCAAATAAATTTGTAATTTTAACCAACGCGTCCTTCACCGTTTTGCTATTGAGAAAATTCGAATAGTTCGAATTTGGGCGTTATTCCTAAAGACATAAAGCTTAGAAAAATATTTACCAATGGCAAAAACCCGCCCGCGGCCCGTCCACCTAAATAATTGATAATTTGCGTCAAATTCATTTTTAGGGTGACACCGTAAGATGTCACGTGACCTGATCGAAAAACTGTTACAATGTTATTGAGTTTTCACTTCTGCCGGCACTCCCGGAGTGCAACCCGGTCTTTTTTTTCTCCTCGTCAGTCAGTTTAATAACAGTGAACTTATCTACCTAATACTATATTGTGGACGCACGCAGACAGGGTAATCGTCAAATTGCTCTTAAACTAGAGTGCAAGAGTAATTGTTGGCTTCAATGAACATCAGCAACTATGTAATAAGTTAACCCAACTGGGTATAAACGCAAGAATTAAATTGATGGTATACAAATAGTTAAAGACATACACATTGCAATAAAAACTAACTTGACGAAGCCGATGTTTTATTAATAAAATATCATGAATCGCTATTTAATTTGCAGCTAACTGCGAACAGTCCAAACATGTGTGTGTGTGTGTGATTGCACCGAAAAGTTAGGTATAATATATGTTCTTAAAATTCTTAAAATTCCGTGTACTAAGTGGCATTTAATAAATGTCAATTTTAAACCGGACAGTATCGTCCGACCAGAGCAAATTGGACAAAAGACAAAAACCATTGGAGAAATTAAAGTGTTAATGACCTCGTTAGTATGTGAGCGTGTTTATGAAAAGCGTGTGAAAGAAAAGCTTCTTAAGCGATACGAAGTATTGAATTTTGCTGCTCCTAGTTTCACGTAACATGATGCAAGTACCTACAATAATCTAAGACGTAAATGTGTGGCATATTATACTAGTGGCTAATTAGGTTATCTCGGTTCATAAAGCACGAGCTACGGGCAAGGTGGGCGCGCAAGGTTGCGGTGGGTAACCTAGTCCGAGGGAATCGGATCGGTTACATGCATTGGGTTGTTAGATCAACAGAGCTCGTTGTAATACTGGTACACTGGATTACTGAATTATTTTAATTGATACATCTCAGCTTTCGTCGAATTTAAGTCAGTTGATTCTCAACTTAACTCTCAATATATCTGGTTGATGTAACTGGGGACTGAAGAGCTGGCGGCTTTCCCGCGCAACGCATCAGTATTGCAATTCAGCGAGGAAATGCCGCCAGCATCCTCGGTACAGTGCCTCGATAGTTTATAATAATAATAATAATAACGCCAGGCAGTGCTCGTCGACATCACCATCCCCCATGACGAGAACCTCTTGAAGGCCGAGAAGGACAAAGCCAGCAAGTACCTAGACCTGGCTCACGAGGTAACCGCCATGTGGGATGTTGATTCGACGATCATCGTCCCGATAGTCGTTTCGGCGAATGGTTTAATAGCGAAGAGTCTCGACCATCACCTCAAGAGACTCTCGCTAGGCGGCTGGATCAAGGGTCAGATACAGAAGGCGGTACTCCTGGATACTGCGCGTATAGTCAGGAGGTTCCTGTCTCTGTCGCCCTGACCGCCGGTAGCTTAGGCCGCGCCTCGCTGCCGGCAGGTTAGGTTTTTATAATGATTTTATGTTTTGTATGTATAGTTTTATATTTTACTTTTTAGATATAATTATTGTAAAAACCTAATCTAAGACGAAATTAAAATAAAGAGTATAATAATAATAATAATAAAGCCTTTTATTTCCCATCACTAAGTGTTTGTTACATGTATGTGTTATATATATATATTTTTTTTTTTTTTGGATAGGAACCCCTATTTGGGTTTTGGCCTCCTCCAGTTTGATCCAAATTTCCCTGTCCTTAGCTCGTTCCATCCATTCCTTTCCTGCTGCAGCTATGATGCCATCGCTTCACCTTTTCAGAGGTCACCCCTTTCATCTTTTTCCATTAGGTTATTCGGCGTTCTACCTCTTCCTCTTTGTTTTTGTCTTTGAATGATATTTCTTTTCCTAGATAAATGTATTTATTTACGTCTTCAAGTGTCCTCCCTTCAAGTTTAATTGCATGTGTGTAACTGTTTGTCATAAGTTTTGTTTTATCTTTGTTCATCTGAAGACCCACTTTTCCACTTTGCTTGCTTAATAGATTTGTAATATTTGCTAGTTTCCTACTGTTTTCAGCAGGGAGGACTATAAAATATCATCTGCGAATCTGAGATGGCTTAGGTATCCAATAACTACCCATTTTGATTACTTCGTTTTCTCATTTTAAACCCTCAAAGATGTTTTGCGGCACTGCTATGAAAATCTTGGGGGAGAGAGGATCTCCTTGTTTCACTCCTCGTAGAGTAGGCTCTCTACGACCTTGACACAGCTGCTGCTGTTCTCATAATATATGTTTTTCAGGGTATTTGTGTACTTTTCATGGACGTGACATGTGGAGTTTCGTGTTTCTTGAACACGCTGGAGGGTTAATTGTGGTCATATTTCCCCACGGTGACCGGCCGGCTTGGGGAAGGTGGTTTCTTTGATCCATGTTCAGTAGCTCTTGTTGTCTTGTTTGTCTTCCGGGGCTGTTGTGTTAATTGTCATTGGTTGTTGTTACCAGATAATGAGTTTGTCCTAGAACGACCTTTGAACTCAAGTGTGTTTGTTTTTTGCACGGGAGTGCCCCCGCCAAGACGAGCCAAGCGAAGCGCAAGGGCACTACCTACCTTTTCTCGAAGCGCTTCGTCGTATTTTTGAACCTTCTTAACTTGGGTTCGGATTATACCATATAAACAAAATTTTGTGGTTAACTTATTAAAACTATAAAGTTTAAATTGCATAGCTTTTCTACTTTAGATTTTATTGATATCTAAAATACCCCGATTTCGTCACTGACTCACTGATGATCATCAATATTCTTAAGGTAATAGGTATCTACACTATCTACCTATGTAAACATGTCAACGATCGATATCTAACGCAGCATTGCGCCTAAAGGGTAGGTACATAATATATGTATTTAAACTGATATTTTGATCCCTAAGATTAAAAGTAAGTAACCTACAAAAAAAAACTGATGATCCCGTGTTACATCAATTACAATTACGCAACTGGCGGTAAATGCCTTTGATTGTCCCAAGATTTTAATATCTTTCACGATGTCCAATGATAGACAAGACGTCACAATCTGGTTTGGGCTTGAGTCATGCGTGAATCTCAATGACCGATTCCTCTGAGACAAACACGAGCAATTAGAAGAAACTAGTAATCGTTTAATCTGAGTCGAGAGATGAAAGTGGGAGATAGTGTCAATAGACAGTAGCATAGTGTAGTAAGTACATAATACTGACATTTAACACGTGATTTTAACCGTGTAAGTAAACATGTCTCATCATCATGTGTGTGTCATGTCATGTGTATCTTGTATATATTTATTATAATTGCGAAGATACGCGATTTTAAGAACTAAAAACTACGTCAAATTTCGATCATAGCAGTAAATTGAACAATTATTCGCCACGAGCGGGATTTGAACCCACAACCTCTGGAATCCGTCGAGAGGTTGCGGGTTCAAATCCCGCTCGTGGCGAATAATTTTTAAATTTTCCACTATGATTGAAGTTTGGAATTTCGTTAGCGGACGTTTCTGCTTAATAAACCTTTTACTGTAAAAACTACGTCGCCTATAGCTTAAGCTAACATAGTAAGTTAATGTTTTTTGCCAATTCAAATAAAAGGTAAACTACCGGGACGTAGTATCTCATAGTTACTTAATATGCTTAACTTACTTACATAAATACGATGTTGGTTTTAGTAGTTAATTTAATACACTCGCGTTCATGACGGTACACCGTATAATGTTTACCATTAGCGCTAGTGAAAGAGCGTAGCAAAAAAAACCGCCCATTAATCTCAAATTTTTTTGCATCCGTCAGTCATGGTAAGACAAGGAGCTATATATAATTTATTGGGCACAAGACAGGTCTACTAAGACTTTGATTGAATGGATGGCAACACGATATATTCGCACTTACATAAAAGCAAAAGCTATTTGAGCGGATAAAAAAGGTAATACCAATTTCATTACGCGAAGGTTCCCTTTCATTTGATAAAGTAATCATGATTAACGTGACAGGTCATAAAGCAACCACACAATACAACTTACACTTAAAATTCAAATAAACCTCTAGCTAAGCAATACATGTTAGACGAAAGTTAATGAAATCTGTACTTACGAGTAAATTTGCAGTAAAATGGTGACACTAGTTGTGCTTTGGGTGTAGGTGTTTCTTGAAAATAACACGTATCAAAGAAACTGCGGTAAAAGTGGTAGGGTTTGATAAACCCACTATATTCAACGTTATACCTACGCATAAATGTTATCCAACAGTGTTATTGAATCTTGTGTTTTCTACTTTCGCTTTTCCGATTCTGGAAGTGAGACAGATGACTATTTCAATTTAAATAAATCGTGTAAAAATTAAAACATGCTATGAACCTTTCTTTGGGATTATAGAGCGTTAACAGAGATCTCAGCTCTTTTCCAATGGCGCGAATATTTGGTCAGACTATTACATTTTTGTTTTACCAAGTAATTTTTAGTGCTTAACTACTACTGCTAAGTTACAATTGTAATGGTTATTTCGAGTCAAGTTACGAGATTAAAAGATGGATCATTTTATCGTAGCCAAACAACAAACACGTAGCCCAAAAAAATATTTTTAATAAAGACTTCATGAATGTTTAGTTAACGCAGAAAAACAAAACGGATTGTTAACATTAAGTTACCATGCATTCAATAACATGAGCTGGAATAAAATATAGTATTTTTCCCCTCACACCCGCGGAAAGCCGTCTTTTATCCACTAGTGGGGAAAGTAAAGACAGATAACAAAACATAAAACGCTCATAATACAAAATATTCACAGATGATGTATTTCTGTTGCCGCTATAATAACAAATACTAAAAAAACAGAATAAAATAAATATTTAGAAACTTAAAAAAAATTGCTGGTCGCCTTCATCAGGCGCTGGGTGTCAAAATGTATGGGAAAACTAAAATACGACTCGCACTTGACCAAAGTTCTACTTGATATTACTTACGTTATTATTTTATTACTGTTAAAAAAATGAATAAATATTACTATTTAAATTAACTAAAGTTGTTTTGCATGTTGCACTTTCCTCGCTACAGTGAGGTGAAAAGTTTTGTGTTACACACGGGTGCAAATATATTTTACTTCTCGTGTGTTGATACACTCGCTACGCTCAGAATTCTAATTTAGAACCACTCGCTTCGCTCGTGGTTCAGCACGCAGCAGGTTATGCACCCTACAAATAACTATTGTTACGTCCCTTTGAATCTTTTAGAATCCATAATTACAAATCGCAAAATAAAAACGCACATTTTCTACAATATATGAGTTACTTACTTTTGGCATCCGGCGCAGTATCATCGCCTGCATCGACTCTTGCGCAGCGGCCTATTCCGACATGTCATACCGCTGTCGCTAGATGCATCGGGGCTGCTGCGATACCATCCGCCTCGCATCCGTTTCATTACCTAGTTCACTTTCGATACCTTTTTACGTGTTTAAGATGAGTGGCGTCTGTTGCAAAAATTTCCACGGGGACTACGGGTTTAGGGGAAATAACAGTCCGAATTTCGATCATAGTGGAAAATTGAAAAATGATTCGCCACGAGCGGGATTTTAACCCACAACCTTTGGAGTCCGTCCATGAGGACGACAAAAGGTTGTGGGTTCAAATCCCGCTCGTGGCGAATAATTTTTCAATTTTCCACTATGATCGAAATTTGGAATTTCGTTAGCGGACGTTTCTGCTTAATAAACATTTACTGTTAATAACAGTCCGATTAGTTGTTTGATTTTGATATAATAAGATCCGACGAAAACATCTTAACGTCCCGTTAACTTAACAAACATCCGTTAACTAAAATGTGTTATCCTTTTCTCACAAACAAATATTAATGTGATGTACCTATAAAGACAAACGAAATTGAACGGCAGTTTAACTTAAATATTTATGTTGGATGAGTGCCCAATGGATAAATACTAAATACCAAGGAACAAGAACATTGTGGTACAAATCAACGAAATACCACATTAAAAACAATCATCTTTGTTTGTAAAATTACAATACTTTCATCTCATCTCGTTTAGATCAACTTTCACACTGCGTCGTTCGTCAATTTATTATCCATTCTACAACAATTAAAACCACATTCGATCCATCCTCAATTCCTGATTCGTCTAACAACCAGCATGATACACGACCATCAAATAGTACCAAACCTACATATTTACCTAAGCCACAGAACACTATGGTATAGAGTGGAATGATTTCCCTCTTACCGTCCGTCAGGCATGCTCAGAGAAAATCCTCCTTTAAAGGCAAGTTGCGTAAGCATCTCTTATTAACTATTAAAGATTGATGATCCTCATGATATCCTTGTTCGGGTAAGTACATTAATAATTGTATATATTTAAGTATGTATAAGTAAGTTTATATTGTATGCATTATATCTGTACCTATGTATATATACATAGGTACCTTCAGATAGATATATTAATATTAATGTAATTAATTCATTTCTGTTTCCATTCGAGTCTCAGTATTTAAGATCCTGCACCACTAAAGTTCCTGTTTAGCCCAATGGTTGACTGGTAGAGAATGCCTTAAGGCATTAAGTCCGCCAATTGTACCTTTATTTTTATATTTGTGCAATAAAGTTTGAATAAATAAATAGGTAACTAATAAGGTTGCGTGCACGTTAGGCCGTTTCTGCATTTGGTGCGGCGAAATCAGTGTTTTGTACTCTACCGATGGCTTATTACTAATGGCGATGGCGTCCAGATTTCCTTACCTTCATTTACGTTTGCGCAGTAGTATTTTATTCCGCGGCTCCCGCGCCAATCAGGAAGCTCATTTTAATTACTCTACTACTTGCCAGATCAATTTTTATTCACGATATGATTTAATTAAGGCAATTGGTTATGAAAATGGCTAAAACAGAAGCCTATAGGTACTCATATTTGTCATAATTTAGCTATGCCGCTAACTCACAAGTGATGACAGTCAAATCGATCGATAAACTGACAAACATTTTAAGATGGTCGTTCAAAAATAAAATAAGTGCTGGGAAAGGAAAAGGGGACCTACATCTACGGAAACTAACTGGAAAAAAACTAGTTATTTTACAGAAATGGTAGCCTACGAGTATGTCACCCGGACTCCGGAGTATAATTTTGAACCGATGCGATACCGGATTCATCGAAATCCGTTCAGTATCTAAACACTACGGCGGAAGACAAGTAAATACAAATATAGACTGCTAAAAAAAAATTTCTTTCGGCGGCTCTGCCTTGGTCGGCCAAAAATGATGACCAATAAAACACTTAAAAGTTGTTCGAGGAAGTAGCGGTCTCGTTTACCTACATTTGAACTCGCGAAAACATAATAGGGTAAAGTCACCAGTAGTCAGCCTTTTAACGAATGTTCTGAGTTTGAACTGCTCTCATTTCATCAGGAAATACCTAATTGAGTAATACTACGTTTTATGTCATCAATCATTTATTAAACTTTAATTTTCTTCAAGAAAACCACAACATGATTTCTTAAACTCTGAGATAATGACGAAATAAAAAAAATTGTACTTTTCACCAGTAGTCAGCCACTTGCGACCTTAACTCAGCCTTTGGCTCCCCAGTACTCGGCCGCTACGTTGGCTGCTTATAATTAAGTTTAAAAACTCTAAAAAGAGGTAAATAAATGAGATTTGTCTACCTACTTACATCTAAAGTTACTTTATATTAAATAGGTTTCTTCAGCGGAAATGAAGGCTAATGTGGTGATAGCTTCTTTTTCATTACCCTTGGCTATTTGATACACATTCTTGTAAGCCCTTGGAGCGATTATTTTGCCAGTCTTAGGGCATATATTGAAACTTGTTTCATCTCCATTGTATATTCTACGAGGGTCCTGGAGAATATCCAGAGTATTCTGTGAAGTTAAGTACTCCTCCAATTCTTTCAACGACTTCCTAATGTATTCTACAGTTATAACAGCTCTTCCTTTTGATATTTCTTCAGCAGTGCGGTATGTAACAAGGATTTCTGCGACCGGCTTATTTTCTTTAAATGGATTGTCTCGTCCGTCAGCCATCATGATGGAATGAACTGTATTTATAAGTGCACTCGTGTTTACTGGGAAACCACAATTACTTACTAAGCTTTATACACCAATCAACAATTTCCTTTTATTCTTGTTTGGTCAAAATCGTATCAGGTCCCATTTTTCGAGGACCCTCAGGAACACGCAGATATGTAGTCTATCTTGCAAGGTGCCTCGCGGAACGCCAAAAACCCTACTAGCCTCTCTGATTTTCATGCCATTTTTTATAGCGTCCATAGCCAGTGTTACTTTTTCGGGTGGATATTTTAGTATGGGCCTTTGAGACATTTTTAACTGAAAATAAAACACAGCTAGTAGGTAATTACTCACAATTAACTGCGCCTACAAAACTAAAACAGGGGGCTGAGCTCTAGAGCCTCAAACCCCAGTAGTCAGCCACATCAAAAACATTCTCGCGGCCGACTACTGGGTTATCTTCATATTTTAGTTCAACGACCAAGCTTTAAATAAGTTGTTTAAAAATAACAAATCGAACGGTGTACGTATCATTCAAAAACAAAAAATCAACTCAAATCCAGAAGTCAGCCACCCCCGGCTGAGTACTAGCGTTTGTAGCAAAAATCCAGTACCCAATAGTCAGCCGTCTCAAAAACCGACTTCTCGAAGGAAAAAACATCAGTTATCGTACAAAAATATACACGTAATACATTCAATGAGATAAACAAACAAAAATACATTAGGAAATATATAAAATAAAGCAGCTCACCGCTAATAACCACGCAACGAAAAGTTAGCAAAAAAATGGCGGACATCGCACCACAGGCCCTATCCGTTGTTGGCACTGGTATGAACGTGTTTTTCTCTCTTTAGTGACCGCTCCCCGCACCAGTCACGTGCCGTTTCGCCCAATAGGGAGTCAAGGAATGATTTTACCGCCATGTTATTGGACAATTTAAAATATTGCGCTATTTGTGGCGAATAAAAGACCGAAAAGGCTGACCTTAGGTGCCTGGCTGACTAGTGGTGACTTTACCCTATATCCCAATTAAATAACGGAAACCGCAACGTTAACATTTCCTTCTAACAAGTAAAAGTACTGTTTAAGTACCTCAATAGTAGACTAAAATGACGTTGGTATAATTAAATCATTGAATCATTGGCGATAATAAAAGTTACGTCAAGCAAGGAAAGTCAACTCTATGCACATTTTCATGTCGACGGACATTCAGTTATAGTTATAGTAGGCACCTACAACAATTCAATTCAATTCTTTCACATCCTTTGTTTGATAAAAATCTACTCATAAACATAATGTTAGTACGTCTAGACTATTTTGTGACAAAAAGTTAATAAATATGGTAAGTGGCCGAACAATACCCGCAAGGACTGTACCGCCCGGGGCAGTACATCTTGTCGGCGATATCATATCATCAATCCGCGAATTCCTGATTACGTCTAGCTTTCACCTTCTCGGTCATCAATGATTCATTAAATTCTATAATTGACGCGATATGTCGTGACATCAATCAAAGCGCACTTGACCTTTTTTGATTGAATTAGTGACAAAGCTATAAATAAAGATAACCGCTTTCTTTCCACGATTGACGACGCAAAAGCGAAGGCATAACAAGCATTTTATTGCCTAAGCTCTTTCATAATCGTGATGAAAAATGCATGAAACGCAGCGAGGTGTCAACTTTATGTAACGGCGGTGGCCACACATTTCACTCGCTCTGAAAATAATTGGAAACTTAATGAAGACGGGAACATAACTCGCACATAGACAAAGCCAGGTTTCCACGTCTGACAACAGCATAATAAACTATCTGCGTAAGATATATTCTACAGCCAAACGCATTCAAAGTCCAAGCGCTCATGGAAATAGATGTTATTGAGAAATTTATGCGTTTTGAAGCGACTGATAAACATAGCGCATGGTTATAGCGTCATGGATGCACTGAGATGCAAGATAGCGAGTAGATAGCTATCGCATCCTCTCATTCCGCACGTGCAGCGCCCGGCGCCGGCGCCGGCGCCACCGCGGCCCCGCCGGCCGCGTCTATAGACTCCCGATTTATTACCAATATCTCCAGATCGGCCTATACACCTGTAACCGATTTAATACGGCGCAGAACTAGGGACCATAACATTTATTACGCAACTCCTTACCAATTACTTACGGCGACCATTCGTTCCTAACCGTCGTATGCGCACGAAACTTATTTATCGGCGCGCTCTTGAACTTGCTCCGCTATCGGTAGCTAAACATCATTACGATTGTTCACGCCCCGCCGAATCGGAATCGCGCCGTGATCTCATAGCGACAGTTACCGATTATGACGTGAAATTTCTCCACGACCTTGGTTGTGCACTTGTTGCAAACTTTCACGTAACTCGTGGAGTGACATTCGTATCAGACTCACGCGTTAGACAGTATCTGCAGATCGTATGTCCGGCACGGCAGTCGGCGTGCGCGGGCGACGGAGAAATTGACTACCCTGTCCGATCAATATTAGTCGGACACCGACCGTGACACCCGGACACTTCCCCAGTGAAAACAGAAACTCATTAGAGCTTTTAACGACATGTATACGAGGCGAAGGCGCGATCGATGCGACTGTATCGCTCAGGCGTAATCTGAAAGTGCGACGCGAATCACTGCCTGACGAATATATCAAGACAATTGAGTACAGCTTAACGACATAACCTTTTATGGTGTCAAAGAAACGTAGTAAGAGATTGAATTATATCTGTAATGCCTTGTTACTGTCCGCTTTGCGAAATTTGCTATAATGACGCGTTTTCAACATTAGCTGGGTGTCTCTCGCCGCGAAGGCGCATACGAGTACACCACATGCTGGTACAATCGGCATCAGAAGTTGACTGAACGTAAGAGTATATATCTTTCTAAAAAAAAACGGCACCCTCAATACTCCATAGAAAACTTTCATTGTTATGTTTTTCAAGTTTATGTCTATTTCTGTGGCACAATCTGCAGCTGAAACGGGCTATGGATTTTAAAATGTGAGAAGTCGTTAATTTTTCTTAGTCGTGGAAGTAACATTTTCATTTTTCATTTTTCATTTTCTAAAATCCGGGCGGGTTTTTTAACGAAACTTTTTAACGTAAATAAAATTGACTACAAATTAAGAGATTCTCTCTTCATTTGTAGTTAAATTTATTTTCATTTAATGACGACTCTTCACGACATAATCAGGGGTTCAATTAAAATTTATCTCTTTTGCGACTGAATAACCCTTTAAGCTTGCTTAAGGCGCCGTAGGTTCATGGTCTTCTCTCCCTCTCACTGAGCATAAGCGTGAGCGAGATGGAAGTGCGTGCTCGGAAGCGCGGATATCATGTTTTTTAATTTTAGTTTTTTGGCTGTTTAAATAAATCAAAAAGTAATCACTGAGTTCTCTCAAACATGATATTGCCGATTTTTAAAAGCAATTTTAATATTTTTAGCTTTTGTGCATAAGTTGTTACGGATATTTTAAGTGTATTTTAGACCTATGTTTGTGATTTTTTTCTATCGAGCGAAAATTGCTTAATCATGTTTCGAATCACTGATCTCGCTGCAGAAAAGCCTCAAAATTACTATTCGTATTTTTTTGAAACCATATTATTATAAACAGCCGCATTATATTGTTTCAAAAACTCTGTTCGCTTAACTTCGCTGAACCTACGGCGCCTTAAGTGCCTATGTTTAAGCGGCGGCGGACACGCGCGTTTGTTTCTGACAGGTTAGATTCAACATTCAAAAATACATCTTTCCTCTTAGGCCTGGAACACACGAAGCGTTGCGAGAACCGCGCGAACGCGTGTAGAAGCGGCGCCATGTGAAGAACTCACTCGTTTTACTTACATTGTCGTTGTACACCACATGTGTTGGCACCTAGGTACCACCTGTCACCTGCAGTACTTTTGATGCTGAATAAATACTTCAACCGAGTTAAATTTAATATTTACCAATCAGATAATCTAAGTGGTAAATATGTAACTCGGTAACATTTATTTACCAGACGCTGAGGCAGAAAAGATGTGAAATATGTGCCCTGGACTAGAACAACTTTCGCAGAACTACTTGTACATGCACGCCTAGGTGCTATTGGATAACATGCTTAACAGCGTGTGTGGATAAATAAATTAAATATATACATAGCTGAACCGAGGACTCTTGGATATATTCAATTAATTGACGTTTTTTAACCCCCGACGCAAAGAGAGGGGTGTTATAAGTTTAACGTGTATGTGTATCTGTGTATCTGTCTGTGGTATCGTAGCTCCCAAACTGATGGACCGATTTGAATGCGGCTTTTTTTGTGTCATAGATAATTTTTTTCCCTAGTGTTCTTAGCCATGTTTCATGAAAATCTGTTTAGCCGTTTTTGAGATATTGGACTTTGAAATGAAAATGTCGGGGGTTTTTCAACTTTTCTGATTCACTTAAGTACTAGTTGTTATGCTGCAATGTCGGGAAACTAATCGAGCTTATCTACACTCAGTACATGATGATGTCTGTATTTCCGGGTAGGTGTAGAAGCACATAATTTATTTAAAGGAACTTATTTATTTATTTACTATCCGCCACCCGGATTCGTAGATAATATTCCGATAGAAAAGTTCTGATTGTCAATCAAATATATCCTGTCGCA
The DNA here is from genome assembly GCA_947578815.1 of Epinotia ramella. Taxonomy (NCBI): domain Eukaryota; kingdom Metazoa; phylum Arthropoda; class Insecta; order Lepidoptera; family Tortricidae; genus Epinotia; species Epinotia ramella. The sequence continues at coordinate 16,576,397 of OX388205.1, read as the reverse complement.
GACGTCCTGCAATAGTGATTCTCTAAAGTCTAGAACTAGATCGTAGAACATTTATAATAAATAACTAACACGTTTCAAGCTTTGCTGGTTTTCTGGAGAATATAATAATTATGTAGGATGCCCAGAGCTATTTCGAATAAAGTATATTATTGTTGTTACTAAACGGGACTACGTTAAGTCCCACGGTTTAAGTCCTCAGTGAGGTTAATTAATAAGTTAACGGTTTGACTTATTAATTATTCATAAGACTGAGGTTTCCCGACGTTTCGGATGTGTCACAATAATGGCGTTACGGGACGACCCCCTCGTACAATAAGCATGTGCAATGTGGCATTAAGTCCGCCTTTTGTACGATAAGTTTTCTTTTGTGCAATAAAGTTTAAATAAATAAATAAATAAATAAATAACGTGTGAGAAAGAATCATGATAGTTTCAATCAATATAAGTATATAGGTCTTGGTTCGTGTTAGCGTTGTGGATATTACTTTTCCCTATAAGTATTATTTGCTTCTAATGAACAGAACAAAGCCATTAGCACTATTGCATGTCCAGTTTCAAACTAAGAGTAAAAATAACAAATGAAGAAGGAAAATGATGGCCTGCGTTATGTTTGTCTTCGGTGATTAATTGAAGTGGGTACCTATCATTCATTGGAAAATGGCTCGTTCTTGGCGCCAACAAAACAATTGATTCCCAACCAGTGGGTGCTACAAATAAAACAAGTATTTATTTTACTATCGAGCTTTATTATCTTACTGTAAATCTTATAAATAAAGGCTTACATGAGGTTTTAACATGAATATTTACAATTTGTAGAATCAGCCGTAACTCTAATGCGAGGTCTATATAATTAGCTATATTATTTGATTTATTTACAGGGAATACTGAGTTTATTTACACGTACCTACATATTTTATTTACGTGATATTCTAATCTAGGCGATGTTAGTAGAAAGACCATATTATTATATAGACTGATAAAAGGTCGATGATCCTCGCATTATTTGTCTCTTTCACGCTTATTACAACTTAAGACACGTATAAACTGATACAGACTAATATTAGTACGGGTTAATTTATCCGAGCCAAATATTATCATTATCACCATCGCTAGTATTGAATATTTCGTTGAAACAAATTAGTTACGGGCAAAAGTCGTAACGTAACTGTCGTATTTAATAAACAATTTTAGAAACTACGAGTAGCAACATTAAGCGTGAAGTTGGCAAGCAATGCAAGGCAAGATGGGGTTTTGGCAGTCCTATTGTAAGGCTAGCAAAGTACTCTCTCTAATCAAAATATATTGTGTCATTAATTACATCAGTAAACACAGCAGCAAGTTACCTCGTTGATTCTATAAACATTTTCACGAATAGCCAAGCTTAGTGTATCGAGCGCTCGTGACCTCAGATATAAGTTTATATGTTCTTGTAGTACCGCAATTACACCTATTGTAGGGTACCGTAATCGGGCCCCACAAGTCACGCTTGACTCGCACACGACCCCACACCCCTAGAAAGCCAGTCTCAATGCTTCGACTTATGATTGCGACTTCTATTAGTAAATACTGTAGGTAATACTAACTAGCTGCCCGCATTTTCGATTTTTGACAAAGTTCCGTTCGACGCTCGAGGTCACAAACTTGGATTATTCATTAACATCATAAACAAGTCTGCAAAAAATCAGAACTACCGGATTTGACGCAAAGTATTACCCCGTACTTTCAGGCGACCAGCTGGTCCATCGCGTAACGCATTGTACGCACGTTAGGTATATTTATATGGAAAAATTACAGTTGAATCCTAACGCGAGTTCGGAACTATTTCAAATTAAGTGTGGTCTATACCTTGGATAGAAAGGATAATGAAGTGGCATTGCTAGTAAAAGTAGAGAAAGGTAGCATAAATCTATTTCATGTTGCTACCTATTGAGGATACAAAGCTCGTTAGATGATGACAAAAACTAAACAAAACGACAAAGAACATGCAGTTCTAGCTCAGATTGACAAGTTTTTAATCGAATCATTAGGACGCTCAAGTGATTATAATTAATGACACTATTTACTGCAGTGGCCAGCGTTCTTACGAGTCTTGGAGCGGTTGCAACTCATTCTTTTCACTTACAAGTTCTGATCCTACCAAGGTTCCAAGATACTTAAGATCTTCCATTTCCCCTAAAATAAACATCTTGGCATCACCGAACCCGGAGAGAGTTCAGTAATAATACCTCAAAGGCACTCTTCAAGCCTTGTAAGGCCTCTTAATAAGGTATACTAGATATCCAAAAAAATCGTGACTGTGATGGATTAAAAACACAGCTATTTGTGAAAACGGCAGCGTAAATCAAGAATTCAAAATTATAGTAATTCCTCAGAACAATTCTTGCGAGCGCATAATGATTGAGTTTAACGTTGACGTACTTGTCTTACACGTTTAATGAAGGGTGTAAGCCTACCAACTTTTTACCGATTCCAAGTAAACAAAAATAGACTCTTTGCTTTTGAGATAAGATCTTCGACCTATGTAGATAAGTTTGTGCAGCTGCAAACCTGCTCGACCAACATTGATCAAAGGTCGCAAGCACGCGATTTTTTAAATACAAGATTCTGTTACGTCGTTTTTCTTAAGACTGGGAAACATTGACTTCGTTATTGTAATCTCATTGATCTGGAGATAGTTCAGCCAATCCAAGTATGATGTGATTCACAGATCCATACCGACATATAATTTAAATAAATATTTTATATACCACCAGTCAGATCAATAAGATTCACAAACACTTTATAATCTCTAAAGAAAACTTCTGATTAGGTGGCATATTGTTAAATACTATTCTTAATTTATTTACAAACGAAACAGTCTCCATGGCTTAAGTAATAAATATGTATGCAACATTCCTTAATCTTAGTTCAAATGCTGAGCGATGGTCTTTTCTTCCGGACACTTTTGCTGTTTTTGCCAAATATTGTTCCGATTACCTGGTAATAGAAAATACTCATTAAGTAAATAATAAAAAGAAAGAAAAAAATTATATTTATTCGTGGCACAAAAAACACAGGAAAATTCATCAAACACACAAAAATATAATTAACGCGCCATCAAATGGTCCCGACTCAGCATGGTGCCGACCTAATTGGCCAGCGCTGGTCTTCCGTCGGGGCCAACAAATCAATATAAAACAGTTACAACCATTTCTGATAAAACCTAGCCAAGGATCACGATTCTCAAGGGACCGACGAAGGAAGAGAGGGAACAGAATTGAAAGACTGACAAAATACCTTTGAAACAGAATAGGCGGCGAGCTTGCGGCGTGGCGAGGGCAGCAACAGCGCGAGCGCGCGCGCCTCGCGCAGCAGCGCGTGGAAGGCGAGCGCGGCGCCCGCGCACGACTCCGCCGCCGACACCTCGTAAAACTGGCACCCGAACCGTAGCGACAGCTCCTGACCCTCCTCTGCGTGGACCTCCCTGGTAACCACAAAGCTTATGTAAAATCATGTCACAAAAGACTTAAACGTAAACAATGAATGATCTTATTGTTCCTGTTCTTTAAGGATTCCTATTATTTCTTTGAACTGACAGCTTTGGATATATTATATCATCCTGTTCTTAACTATCAGGAACAGGTAAGACGAGGACCCAAGACGCATTTATGGCTGAGGTAGACCTAGCCCTGGTTTATGAAGCCTGATTTTGAGAGTGTCTTCAGACCACAGAATAAAAAGTAAATATATTATCCTGAATAATTACTCTCATTTGTCTTCTCCCAAGTATGTTACATCAACGAAGAAAGGGCAAAAGCTAACACTATAGGTATATTTTACTCGTATTGTCTAGATAAAATTGGAATGACTTAAAGTTGTACATTTTTGGAACTCTTCTGCCGATTTGTCTATATGTCTTGCCTAGAACATTAGGTCAAAGGTTACATTACATGGCGATCGCTCCCGTAGATACTGCCTGTGCCAATTGGTAGGTGCTAGAAAGCAGACCACGGGCTCCATCTGCAGCAGGGCGTTACACTGATATGGGGATCTTACCTAGCGTGTTCGAGGTCTCTTTTATTCCCCAAGAGGGTGACGGCGGCGCAGCCCGGCAGCCGAGTCCGCTCCAGAAGGGACAGCAGTTCAGCGGCCGCTAAGAAGGACCGCCGCTCGCACACTGAGTACACCACGGCGAACGCGTCGCCCCACCGGACGTGCTCCGCCAGGCAGCCGCGGATCTGACAACGATGGTTTTCATAAGTATGGACGTTGTTATTTGGGCAGAAAGAAAATCAAAGCTATATTGTGAAAGGAAGAGGCAGTGGTGGTCACTTAATACAATTAGTACCTGCCTATAAGCAAGGAAGGTGTGTAGTTTCAGCCGCGGATCTCTGATAAGTGTGGATTTGAGCATGAGAAAAATAAAAGCTATATTCTGAAAGGAAGAGGGTCTTCACTTAGTATGTGAAAGGAAGAGGGAGTGATGTTCACTTAGTATAAGCAAGTAAGTTTCCCCTCTGAATTGAAAGGTCGCAAAAACTGGGAGGTGATCGACGATCTGGTAGATTTCTATTCTCTATCAGATGGAGACTAGTAATCTTTTTTTTGTTTTTGACCTAAGGTAGAATCCATCTTAGGTCAATATAGTAATATTGGGAAAGAACGACGCATCAAGCGTTTTGATAGAATAGATGTGAATAGGTTAGAACGGGTAAATACTTGCTTAAAATTGTATGAATCATATGATTGTTAGTGTAAATAGACCGGTAAAACTAACTAGCTCTTACGGTAAGCATAAGCTTACTGCTTGACGTAGAAGTGTGATGGCTATCATAATATTCAAGCCACCTAGAGTGTTTGAATTAATAAGATTCATTTCTCAAGACAGATTAATTTCGACGCTGGCGCCTATTACAACGGTGTCATGACATGTCGCCACTTAATTAAAAGTAGCGGTGCTGATAAAGATTTTGGGCACAAATTCCGGAAATTCAATTCCATTAACAAAAGCCAAGATTAAGCTTAATCTATTAAAGAAATGTATCGGAGCTCATTATAATGCAGTCAAGACACAAGTGTCTCTGCGGGGCGCATTGGGGCCGCCACTTTATAATCTATTACGCAATTCAACACATTGAAACACTCTTTTTACGGTTCCGTTATTGAAATTCGGATTTGCTTAAGTAAAACATACGGAAGTTGTAAACAAAAGAGGTATTTTCGAGCTGTTTGGTGGCGTTCATTTGTTTAAAGTTGATATTTCGGTGCAGCAGTACTTGCCGTGAACCGAAACGTATGTGCATGTGCGCCGAAATGTCGAGAACCAAAACAAAAGGTAATCGAGGTTATTGAACTCATTTAGAATTAGCATACTAATCAACAAGTCCTTTGTTTTCACTACGTATCTAAAGAACATCGTTGACAAAAGCACCTATCTGAAAAATGTGATAGCTTTAGGATGCATAAATCTACGGAAATAAGCCTGCATTCTGTGCCCACCCAACAATGTCACACAACGATGTCCACATATTTCTGAGAACCCATATATTATAGAGTCTAAATTTTCTTCCGAATTAATAATTATAAATACTCTTTATTGAACCACGACAAGAGGGAAACATCTATCAAAAAATATGCTCAATAAATAATGGTAGCAACAGGCGGTCTTCTCGCTTCTAAGCGATCTCTTCCAGACAACCTTTGTGTGGCAGGAAACATTTAAACTAGAATCTTTAACAGGTAGTGCAGCAGGTAGATCTAAATGTCAGTTTTATATGGAAAAATTACGTTACGTGGTCACTCCTCAGGAATTCATCAAGAACCGCGTACTAATAGGACAACATCCATACAATATACATACAAACAATACATAAAAGGCAACTTAAGGGAGAGACAAGTAATATTGTTTTAACAGATTTTTAAAAATTGGAAGTGATTTTGCACGCCGTATATTCCACTACCGAACAGCTCCAAAGGTTTGCAAATTGCGTATTATAAAATTTGGTAGATGAAGGTGGTGGAGCGAGAAGATGGTTTTGGGAAGATCTGATGGAAGTGAGACGATTAAAACGCTCTTTGAGATATGGAGGAGTAGAGCGAATAAAAAGTAAGGCAAGAATGTGAGAATCACGACGGAGACGAATTGAAAGCCACTTGAGCTGAGAACGACAGGAGGAAACGTGGTCGTGACTCATGGTCGATAAAATTAAAACAAAAAAAAATTGGGGACAATCTTACACAAATCAATCTAGTCCCAAACTAAGCAAAGCTTTTACTATGGGTACCACGATACACATACTTATATAGATAAATAAATGTTTAAATACATAGAAAACATCCATGACTCAGGAACAAATGTTATTTTAACGACTGAATTATATTTTTGGGGACATCACAGTTTATGCAACAGGCAACAAAACAATTCGTTTCGCGGGCTGTTTTCAAGACGGCGTATTGCGCTGGAGGCGACCGCGGCCGCCGCGATCGCATCTGATAATCGATACAAGGCCCATAAACTTTGTCTAATTAAATTGTACGAGCATCAGACCCGCTGCCTAGCAGATAAACTGTAACGTTGCACGTACATATTTGAATATTTACACTTATTTATAATTATTATTAATAAAAGAATGAAAAATTAACTATTAAATTGATCACACTAATGAAATTAACTTGTTTTATACATTTTTACAACCTAAATTATACAAGAATTATTTATTATTTTAATCAATTAACAATTATATTTTTTAATTATTTTTATTACCATTTTACACTATTACCAATATATCCACTTATTTTATATTTACATTAAAAATATTTAAAACATTCAGTTTTAACATACTTAATCATATTAAGATAAATACATTTCCCTAATATCCGCGCGATCACATTTTAAAGCAAGCAACTGTACCTGCAGCGGCCGGGCCGGTTTCTCGTATTGACGTCACGGAAAGTACCAGACTCCTGCGCTGTGCCGCGGTCGCGCCGTGCCCCGCCAGTCCGCGTCACACCTTCACACGACACACCCACGTACCGCTGCGCTCGCAACTCATTGCGTCTTCATGCGCGCCGTACGAGCGAGTTATTAAATTTAATTTAATTTAGGTGTGCGCGGATACCTAATTAATTACACCGCTATAATATTTGTTTCGTCGGCGTCGTACTACGTCCGTTACGAGCTCCTTTCGCACCCACATATTGGTAAGTGAATAAGTGTTGAACGTCTTAATTTTAATTTAGAATATTAGTGGCTTAGCTTTGTAGACAAAGTAGCTCATTCGTATTCGATCGATAATGTAGTAATTATTCTTTAATAATCATATCATTTGTTGCTAAGCGCTCTTAGTGGTAGAATGATTGTGCATATTTATTCCTTTATTTTTGGTTGGGCGCGATATTTTATGTGCGTACCCGCCGCTTATTGATTTTAATGAACTTTCTTCCTTTTTCTGTGCTTTTCCCATGCTTTCTTGTAACTCCGCTCTGCTAGTGAACACAAACACGCTTTTCGCTTTCGGTGCACGGCTTCATCATGGTCCCATCTTCATCATCATCATGCCGGGGTGTTCACATAGCAGAGCGAGTCGTGGCAACTTACTAAGGCTGTGTGAAATTCAACAGGGTGCTACGTTTTTAATAAGAAGAGGCCTCAGCACACGCACACCATCTCGATGGCAGGGTTGGAGCCGTTCGCCCGCCGTTCGCCCGCCGTTCGCCCACCGTCGCCCCTGCTCCTCATCACCGCTGGCTCGAGTACCTCCCACGTGGACCAATAACCAGCCAGGGCAGTACCATATTGCGCACGGAACCAGACCGGCCTTAAGACCCCTATAAACGACCCTGCTCACTAGGTTTTTTTAAATAAAAGTTTTTTTTTTAATTTTGTTGACGCAGTGGTTATTATTTAAATACCTTTCACCACCCTCAGACGTCACACTGGCGCCCTTGAACGTGGTCTAAGGTCTGGTTTCGTACGTATTAAAGTGTGTTTGTTGTTTTTTTGAATTTTTGTAAAACGTTGTTTTTTTTTTTGGTTGCACGCAGCTGATGTGTACCCCATAAATAATATAATTTTAAATGATTAACAAATTCTAGTCCGCAATTTCAAATTATACATTTTAAATTATTTATTCACTAGTAGTAATTTTTAAAATAATTTTATCATCCTGTGCTAGTGTAGCGCACAGTCCGGTACAGTCAGCTACATTTGTAGTGATTCATTTTATATTGTAATAATTTTATTTCAATTTTTAACTTTGGCGTACACATTAGTTGCATTTTAATGCTTTTTATGATTTTATTTCTGTGATTGTCTATTTATTTTGCTTATTAATGCTTGCCTAATTTTTTTTAAAGCATTTTTTTTTTTTTTTGCAACCAAAACGTTATTAGTTAATGATATTGTAACAGACGGAGTAGGTTTAGATAATTAGGCAGCGTTCAACACTTTTCACTATTGCATTTACGCGCGTTATTATTATTAATACTAGCTTGGTATTAATTTAAATTTTCTTGTGGTCTTGTTTGTTGTGGCAAGAATGGAGTTCGCCGTTAAATTTTTATCGCTTCAAAAGCCAGAATTAGAGTACGAGGTTAGCATTCGCGGTGGAACCCCGGGTTCTACCGTGCATGAGTTAAGGAAACAGATCTCGAAATTAGGGCCTTTGTTTCCGTCCGATGATATTTTGGAGAGCAACTTTTCTGTCTCTGCCGATTTAAAGGGTGTTAGTGACGTCCTCACAAAAGTTCAGACCAATTTAGACGCGAGCCCAGATAGGAACGTCTTATTACGTACACAGAACTTGTTAAATCACTTATATCATCGTCTGAATCGCATAGTCTGTGACGACACTACCCAGCCTATGTACGATGTTTGCGTCAGAGAATTTCAAGGCCTCACAGCCAGGTTTAATGCTGTCAAGGACATTCCAGCTGCAACTATCTTGCCTACATCGAACGTAGAGGGCGCTACTAGCTCCGCGCCGGTGAGCGTAAATGTTACTTGCGACCGAGGTAGTTATAACGAGCTTTGTAAAATTAAATTCGACGGCAAGTCTTGCGTTCGTTCATTCGTGCAGCGGATAACCGAATTTTGCGAGGCTAGGTCTATTTCAGATGCGAAACTCTTGTCCTATGCCACAGAGATTTTTGTAGGTCATGCTTTACACTGGTACCGCAATGTGAAGGATCAGGTGTCTAGCTGGGTTGAACTCGCCAATTTGCTGAAGCAGGACTTTAGTCAAAGCGACTATGATTATAGGTTGGGTTCTGAGATTCGCGCTCGCACGCAGGGTGAATCCGAGAACATCACGGTATACCTCGCTATTATGTCTGGCTTATTTTCGCGTCTTTCAAAACCAATGTCGGAGGACGAAAAGCTCGAAATTCTGCTCCATAATATAAGGCCTTGCTACGCCAGCACTTTGGCATCAGCATCTGCGATACCTGACATAAGTACTTTACGTGTTCAGTGTCGGAATTACGAAACTATTCAGGCACGTCTTGCTGATTTTCGTGAACCACCCAGGCAGACAGCTGATACCTTGGCACCTGAGTTTGCCTATGCTGGTAATAACACAAATACAAATAAGAACAGTAATTTTAACAGGAATTTCAACTATGGGAATAATAACAAAAAAGAATTTAACCGATTTACACCTAATCATAATAAACCTTACACTAGTCAAAGTAATAATTACAATAATAACAACAGAAATAATTATAATAATAACAGCGACAATTTTAACAAATCAAAGAACGATAATAACAAACATGTACATGCAGTCGTTTCCCCTCCTGCTAAGACAATGTATTGTCCTAGGTGTCGTAATGACACCCACAATTTTCGTCAATGTACGGCTAATAAAGATGAAATTTATTGCTTTGTGTGTGGTCATAAGGGTGTTAAGTCACCGGACTGCCCTACTTGCCATAAGGGTAAGCCGAGTACTTCCACCGCAAAAAACTAGGTAACCAGAATTGTGCCCTCAATAATGTTATTAAGTTTGATCCCGAAGATTGGAAAAAATGGTTGAAAACGTTAAACATATACTTTAATTCGTATAAGACCGACACAATTCTGAATTCCAAACCCACTGACGATAATCGTCCTTATGCCACGGTGCAAATAAATGGTTTTAGTTTGCTTGGTTTGTTAGATTCAGGCTCCGCTGTAACTATTATTAATAACGAGGCTCATCAAGCTCTTCAGGGACTGCCTGTTCATAAAGATTACTGCATTACAGTTATCGCTGCTGGTGGTCAGTCGATGCGTAGCCAGGGTTATGTTAACTTGCCTGTACATTTTCAAAACAAATTCCATTTTATTACTGCACATATTGTTCCGGAGATCAATACTCATCTCATTTTAGGCGTGGATTTTTGGCGTGAATTTAATATACTTCCTAACTGCTTAAGTAGCATTACTTTATCTAATGCTGCCCTAGTTGAAGGTAAGCCTAATTCAGACCCCCCTACATTTATTCATGGGTATGAAAATTTGAATGTTTCCGAGAAGTCGATAGCTGACAACATTATCGCACAGTTTGAGGACATTTCTGCCGAGCGCAAGGGATTAGGTAAAACCAGTCTCATCGAGCATCGTTTGGACACAGGAGATGCGCAGCCGATCCGTCAACGCTATTACCGCATGTCACCCGAGAAGCAACGGATCCTTGTAGAACAGGTTGATGAGATGCTTAGTCTCGACGTCATCGAGCCCTGTGAAAGCGCTTGGTCCTCGCCTGTGTTGCTAGTCGCGAAAAAAAATGGTCAGCCTCGATTCTGCCTCGACAGCCGTAAGTTAAACTCAGTTACTCGTAAGGATGCGTACAACTTACCATACGTTTCGGAAATCTTGGACAACCTCCGCGACGCCCGCTACCTTTCAAGCATCGATTTGTCCAAGGCTTTCTGGCAGATTCCTATTGCTGTTGGGGATAGGGACAAGACAGCGTTTTATGTACCTGGACGTGGTACATACCGTTTTAAAAGAACCGCTTTTGGACTTACCAATGCGCCTGCAACTCAGCAACGCTTAGTTGATCTTCTCTTCCGAGAATTTGACTTAAAAGTATTTGCCTATTTAGATGACATTATCATCATTTCGGAGGACTTTGATTCTCATGTGTCACTTCTTTTAAGGGTTTTGGACAAACTTCGACAAGCGAACCTCACGGTGAACTTGGAGAAGTGTCAATTCTTTAGAGGTCAACTTAAATATTTAGGTTACGTTGTTGACAATCACGGACTACGTACAGACCCAGGAAAAGTAGAAGCTATTTTAAATTATCCCACTCCTACTTCTCGCAAGGACATTAAGCGTTTCCTAGGTACTGCCACTTGGTATCGACGTTTCGTGCCTCAGTTTAGTACAATAGCAGGTCCCCTAAATAAGTTAACTTCAAACAAAAAGGGTGGTCCGCCATTTAAGTGGACTCCTGAAGCTGATGCTGCTTTTCACAAGCTGAAGGAGTGCTTAGTTTCAGCTCCTGTGCTGTCTTGCCCTGACTATGACAAGCCATTCGAGGTGCACACCGATGCCAGTAACTATGGTGTGGGCGCTATGCTAACCCAAACCATAGACGGTAAGGAGCACCCCATAGCTTACATGAGCAAGTCATTGTCAGCGGCAGAGCGTAACTATAGCATAACTGAACGCGAGACGCTTGCAGTTATTACTGCTCTTGAACACTGGAGGTGTTACTTAGAGAATGGGAAGCCATTCACTGTCTTTACCGACCACAGCGCCTTAAAATGGTTCCTGTCTCTAAGTAATCCTACTGGTCGCCTGGCTCGTTGGGGTGTACGTTTGTCAGCTTTCGATTTAAAACTTAAACACCGTCGAGGTGTGGACAACATAATCCCTGACGCCCTTTCAAGAGCTGTTCCCGTGAGTGCAGTTAATTTGTCTAATTCGTACATTAATACGACAGACGCTTGGTACAAAAATATTTATAACTCTTGTTTAACAAAACCGCAGAATTTTCCAAATTTCTTAATAAAAAACGGTTCTTTGTACAGATTATGTAAAAACAAGCACGAGATAACATCTGAGTTCTCGTGGAAAGAAGTCGTCCCGAACGAATTTCGTCACGATGTTTTGAAAGAAAATCACTCGGAACCCATGGCTGGACATTTAGGTATTTTTAAGACGTATCGGAGATTGGCGTTGAGATACTTCTGGCCAGGGATGCATCAGGACGTCGTAAAGTTTGTAGGGTCCTGTACCAAGTGTCTGGAGTATAAGCATCAGAATCATCAAATTCTTGGTGAAATGGGTCGCCCAAAACAGTGCTGTCGACCTTTTCAAATGGTTTCCATTGACCTTATGGGCCCTCTGCCTATCTCTCGAAAGCAAAATCAATATATACTTGTCATAACCTGTTGCTTTTCAAAATTTTGTTTAATTTATCCTATTAGAAATGCCACATCTACGATAATTACGAAAATTCTTGAGGACCAGCTCTTTTTAGTATATGGCATACCTCAAACTATATTCCTTGATAACGGTAGTCAGTTCACCAGTGGCATGACGGTAGATTTATTTAAAAAATATAATATCCCTAATATTTATTACACGCCTAGGTATACCCCACAGGTGAACCCCGTGGAACGCCAGAACCGTACAATTGTTACATGCTTATCAACGTTCGTTAACGAGGATCACAGGACTTGGGACTTATTTATACCAAAGGTGCAGTTTGCTATCAATAATTCAGTAAATGAGGTTACTGGTTTCACACCTTCGTTCCTTGTGTTCGGCAGAGAACTTGTTGCGTGCGGTACTCATTACATTGATAACGACCTTGATGGGGAAGTACTATTTTTACCTCGCGAAATTTGCGCCGAAAATCTGGGTTGCATGTCGAAAATATTTGATAATGTACAGGCTAGGTTATGGCAAGCTCATCAAAAGAATACCGCACATTATAATCTACGTCGTAAGCACGTAGAATTTAACGTAGGGGATGTTGTTATGAAGCGTGCTTATGTTTTGAGTAACAAAGATAAGTACTTCAGTAAAAAACTGGCTCCGAAGTTTTTACAATGTCGAGTCGTAGAAAAGAAATCACCCTTAGTTTACGTCTTAGAAGACATGCATGGTAAAAACATAGGAACTTGGCATATAAAAGACCTTAAATTGGTAGGTTTAAATAAATAGATTTAGGGTTACATTACTTTGCCTCTAGCGCGTTGAAATTTAATAACTTCGTGCACAAAAAGTATTTGTATTGGTTTCTGGTTCGAAGTCAACTAGTTACCTACAAAAGTCAGGACGCATTAGCCTCATTAGTTTTTAACTGGAAGCAAATGTATTTTTATGAAAGCGCGAAGTATGATAGAACGAAAGAAAGGATAAATGCAAATACGTGACGTATATTGCGCGGATTTTATTCTGGAGAATAAAATCCTTTTCCGACGCGCGCGGGTAATGTAACGTTGCACGTACATATTTGAATATTTACACTTATTTATAATTATTATTAATAAAAGAATGAAAAATTAACTATTAAATTGATCACACTAATGAAATTAACTTGTTTTATACATTTTTACAACCTAAATTATACAAGAATTATTTATTATTTTAATCAATTAACAATTATATTTTTTAATTATTTTTATTACCATTTTACACTATTACCAATATATCCACTTATTTTATATTTACATTAAAAATATTTAAAACATTCAGTTTTAACATACTTAATCATATTAAGATAAATACATTTCCCTAATATCCGCGCGATCACATTTTAAAGCAAGCAACTGTACCTGCAGCGGCCGGGCCGGTTTCTCGTATTGACGTCACGGAAAGTACCAGACTCCTGCGCTGTGCCGCGGTCGCGCCGTGCCCCGCCAGTCCGCGTCACACCTTCACACGACACACCCACGTACCGCTGCGCTCGCAACTCATTGCGTCTTCATGCGCGCCGTACGAGCGAGTTATTAAATTTAATTTAATTTAGGTGTGCGCGGATACCTAATTAATTACACCGCTATAATATTTGTTTCGTCGGCGTCGTACTACGTCCGTTACGAGCTCCTTTCGCACCCACATATTGGTAAGTGAATAAGTGTTGAACGTCTTAATTTTAATTTAGAATATTAGTGGCTTAGCTTTGTAGACAAAGTAGCTCATTCGTATTCGATCGATAATGTAGTAATTATTCTTTAATAATCATATCATTTGTTGCTAAGCGCTCTTAGTGGTAGAATGATTGTGCATATTTATTCCTTTATTTTTGGTTGGGCGCGATATTTTATGTGCGTACCCGCCGCTTATTGATTTTAATGAACTTTCTTCCTTTTTCTGTGCTTTTCCCATGCTTTCTTGTAACTCCGCTCTGCTAGTGAACACAAACACGCTTTTCGCTTTCGGTGCACGGCTTCATCATGGTCCCATCTTCATCATCATCATGCCGGGGTGTTCACATAGCAGAGCGAGTCGTGGCAACTTACTAAGGCTGTGTGAAATTCAACAGGGTGCTACGTTTTTAATAAGAAGAGGCCTCAGCACACGCACACCATCTCGATGGCAGGGTTGGAGCCGTTCGCCCGCCGTTCGCCCGCCGTTCGCCCACCGTCGCCCCTGCTCCTCATCACCGCTGGCTCGAGTACCTCCCACGTGGACCAATAACCAGCCAGGGCAGTACCATTTTGCGCACGGAACCAGACCGGCCTTAAGACCCCTATAAACGACCCTGCTCACTAGGTTTTTTTAAATAAAAGTTTTTTTTTTAATTTTGTTGACGCAGTGGTTATTATTTAAATACCTTTCACCACCCTCAGACGTCACAAAACATCTCCATTGTCTACCGCTAAATGAATCTCGGCCTTTCCGGCTTCATTTACAATACTGTTGCCACTTTATTGTTCACCACCTACAGATTAACAGTGAAGGTAATGAACAGCAAAATAATTAACATTATCAATTTACTTACCGCGCAGTTAGAAGTGTCCATAATCTCGACTTCAGATACCGCGCCGTCGAAGGCGACTCGGTGTTGATAAAGAAAATCTGAAACCAAACAAATCACTGTTGGGTATATTCCAGTCGGCAGTCATGGCTACAGTAACCGCACTTGGCATGCATGAGAGATGTTACCTAACGTCATTAACTGTGTGCCAACGTAAATTGTCTAACACAATATATGTACATATCCTAGATAAGTAAGTTATGAAAATTTTATAGGGACCTAAGCTCATAATAGTCATAATGTAACTCAATGTTAACAAGTTTTGACGGTCATCGGCGAAGAAACTGAAAGCGAATATTTCATGCTGATAGTGATCATGACTATCAGGACACTGCAATTTGCTATAACATTACAGTCAATTACCACAAAACGCATTCTTATTTGACCTGTCACTGACCAGTGACCATACCCTAAACGATCGCCGGTATTGTTACCTTGTTCATCCTAATATAGGCAGCGGAATGCGAGTGAGCGATAAATTCTAAATTATGTTCTTTTAAAAGGCTTTCGCAGAGTTACTACCAATGAATATTACAATCAATTTCCTTAACATTTTAATTTACTCGTACCTACTACGAAGCGTCAGTGACGCAAAACACGGCACTTGCCATTCGCTTAAGGTCGGAAGGAAGGAGACATTTCAATTTAAAGTAAACGCACTCGTCACCACTCAAGTTGACGTCAATTGCTTAATACAATAATTCGTTATTTCGTATAAAATATCTTCAACATCATACACAAAACGGCCTCTGATGAACATTATAATTATCTGTGATATGTTGGTAATTTGAATGTAAACATTCACTCACCTCCTGTAGAGCTGTATTCACCTATGTACCGCTTGGTTAGATAACGTACGACGACCGCTGCAACAAACAAATAACTTATCTTATTATACCGTTCAATTATGCTGTAATTGATACATCACAGCCTTTACAACTTTTATAGACACGAGGTTGCCAGAATCATGACCCTGGTAATAAAGCTAACAATGACCTAAGGTCGTTCCTCCTAACTTTCTACCAGAAGCGCAACATGCTTTGATTAGTCTTTTCATTCCACTCCCGGTATTTCGATCCAAGGGTCGTATACAATACAAACAGTTATCAACAACAATGACTGCGCAAGTTCGGAGAGAGCCCTCGCCGACAGCTACCTACAAAACGACGAGGGAATCCTGCCACCTCGAAAGGAGCTGAAGAACCTATTCAAAAAGTTCATTACACGAGCCACGACTCGACCGACGGGCGGAATAATGAAGATAGGTACTTGACCCTTTGATGGATAATAATAATTATACGAGTTTCTACTCCATGACTGATGGAAATTTATGTTCTGATGCACTTTCTTGTTTGAATTACTATGCTCAGATCTGATGGTTGATGAAAGACTAGTGTCAGCATTAAATCTTATGCTGCATAATTTCTTATTTATCTTCCTTCGCTAACAAATGCTGTTTATTATTCCACGCGTTGTTTTATCATCAAAGGCGGTGTTAGCCCGGGGGCATTATCGCGGCTTCCATTTTAGTCTGACTCTAGGCCCAAAACGATTACCCAACGTCTACGCAGCCTTATGCAACTGCACGTCGCATGACAATGGACTTGGGTGGAATGCATTCACGACACATTCTGGGGCACCCGATTAAGGCAACTTGACCAAACGTACTCCAAGAACACATCTCGCCCGCGAGTCGCGACGTTTGCATTGGAATTTCTTATAAATTGCCTCTCAATATTCTCAATAGCCAACGAGTCGAATAACAATACTAATAGGGCCTAGGGTTACCGCATTTTGTGATGTGTGATGGGTTTTTAGTTTAGGTCGTTGATTAATGTATCTTTTTTGTACTTCGTCTATTTTGTAGTTTTTTTGTACTTAGTTGAAAACGAGTAATAATGTTGATTTATTTATATTTCTGTAAAGTGGTTATGACTTACACTCAAGCTCTATGTTAAACAGACACGCCCGAAAATAGATATATAAGTACAAGTAAGTTATTAGTTAAGTGCTCTTTTAAATCAGATTGAGAAACCCACCGGCTAAATGAAAATCTCTTAACAAAACGACCCATTTATATTAACAATAAAGTACAAAATCACAAACGTGTTTGTTAAACATTGTACTTTTGATTGACATCGTCTTCGATAAACTCACTGAGTTACCGCATCAATAAAAACGAACGACTGTTAACAGCATTCATGAAGAATGAAGTTCTTAATGAGGAGGCATTATGATTCTTTAAGAAGTAGCGTTACAAAACGGCGGTAACCGAAATTTATGAAAGACATGCTAAATTCCACACTCTCAGTTTCCTTTCGTTTTTTCGCCCGCGCATTAAGTGCATACACTTTCTCCGGGTCCCGATTACGCATTCGATGATAAAACTGACTTTAATTTGATCGAAACACTTTGAAGTTCATTACGAATTAAAAACAAACAATGTATCGATACGATCCGTTATGTTGATATAAAAATCATTTAATGAAATGCGTTGAAGGGTATAAGACAAATCGCGATGATCAAGCTACATGGCACCACGTGGGTTGATAGATGGTGCTTTATCTTACGAACAATGGATGTATCGGCAGGAATCTATAGGGTAATTAATAGATTACGAGTCCCATCGATCAAGACTCGATTGATGCGCGTGTCGGTGAACTGGTAATACGCATCTAGGATATACCAGGTTGCCTACGGTTATCTCCCCTTTCCTCTACTAGCCTACTACAAAAAGACTATCTTTTAATTATATAATCTTAGATCAGTAAATAGATACGCGTGTGTGCACGTCTGCACCCACATCGCATCGCACCTATGTGCTTCCAAGAATATTACCTATATGCTTCGTTCGTTATTAGTTTCGATAAGCGCTACTAATTAAGCAAATGGCTACGTTATTCTATAAACATTGTTTGGTTAACCTAGCCAAAACTGTCGAACTTTGCAAACTTTGACAGTATTCCTTAAGGGGGTTACTTTATTGATAGGTAGTGTCCTAGCCCTTCTCATGTCCTCCAAAAAAAAGACGATTCCCGGGGCCTATTCATGTTTTCCTTTGAAAAATTAAAATAATCAGCCTTATGTTGCCTCGAAGTTGAGATTCTACTCCTACACGTAAAAACTTATTTATATTCAATTACATAAACATTTTTCTCGTTTTAAGAGCACGGAGGTTTGACATTAAATCGATGCGGGCCGCGTTGGGTGCTGTGGTTAATGCCGAGTATTAAAGGGCATAAAAAAGCGACTCCACATGAAATTGTGGCTACGTGAGGGCATTACCTGCCTATGCTGTATGGACCGTGATGGCAACATCGTAATGTATGTATACTTATCTAGTTTTCAATATAAGACCGGGAATACATCCAATTTCAATTCCGAACAATTCCGATAGTCGGATCCGACTATTTGTCGTATTCACTCATTTCATGTCCGATTCTTACGTCAAACTTTTTGCAAACCCGCTGTCTCTATCTCTGTCGACTGCGTACGTATGTATAACAAAGTCGGAAGGCAAATTCGGACGTATTTATTTATTTATTTATTGCAATCAAGGCAGCAGGATTGACAATAAAATACGCCTCCGAGTCGGAAGCTATCACGTCCGTCACGTCCGATAGGATTTCTGAACGGACGTGTGTTGTGTGTTCATACAAATATATGGGACTGACGCCTTCCGATAGTGTATACTCGATCTTAGTTGGACATAAGTCATTTTTCACAGTGTGGTAAGTATATCTAATATTGCGTTTTATAAAACTAGACTGTTACTGATAAAAAATATACATGTCCAAATTAAAATATGGGTACATAGTACCTTCCTCGTTAGATTTCATTAGGTACATATCGATAAATCAACAAATTTCCAAATTGACAGTTAATTTCGAAATCAATATTAATATCACTACAGGTGAAACCTGTGGTATCCACTAGTCCGCCGAGTCGTTGATGTCGGCGGTGCATCAATGCAAAGTGATCCATCACATCGTGAGAAGGCCGGTGCGCCTGCGCTCGCCATTACAGAGGGCACTTTTTAATACTTATACTTTTTATTCACTTTTGACTCAATTACACGAATGCGTGCCCAGCCACACGCACATTCTCCTTAACACAATCCGTGACTTAATTGACATTGCGACAGATTCGCGACACCAACGGTTTTTAACTTCGTCTGTCTGTGCCTTTCAAATTTCACCCCACGAATACATTCAATCAATTTCCAGGGAACACCGTGGCAGATCGTTAATAAAATACTTTATTGACCCGAGTTAATTGTTTTAACCGGTCGATTTAAAAACTGTATATGCGGCGCATATTATCTCGCGAGTGACCCAGTTATTCGGACACCAGATAAGGGATAAACTGCATTAAGCACCAATGAAATTATAAACGACTAACGGACATTATGACCTGTAAATAACGTACCCAAGGCGGTTCCAGTAATGAGCTCCGAGAATAATTTAAATCGTAGCCGCTTTATGTTACGGGACGACTCGCTAAACGATGTTAGTCGGTCGCGGGTAGGGACCCGCCACTCCCTCGTAGACAGGATCTACTTTAAAAACAATTTCACATGTCGGGGCAGCGCTTTTCTGTAATGAATTGCAAACGCGTGCGTCCGCGCCGGTCCGTCAGCCGTCACCGGCGCGCCGGACGGCAATTAGGGCGGTGCAATTGCACTCGACTCGCCGGTGGGTCAGCGCGATTTCCCGACACCGTCGCCTGGCGCCAACCATTGCGTTGTGTAACGCTAAAACGTCCGATTAACGCTTAACCGAGGTCGTTGATCTACACTCACATTATGTGCAAATCATAATGCAGGCTATTTAAACATGAACGTTAAACGCCTCTACTCTAATTAACACAGTTTTTCTTAATTAAGTGATAATGCTTAAGGCTCGCTATGTGGGTTACGTTGCGACAGCTGACGTCATGTTCTATGCACAGTATTTATGAATTTCTTTGTATAAAATAACAATGTCAAAGTTTACTTACGGAAGGTATACCTAGTAACTTTGTGCAGTGTATATTTTTCTCTCGTCAGGGGAAATCGACAGTTGACAGTCAACATATCAGCCGAAAGACGTCCACTGCTGGACATAGGCCTCCCCCAAAGAGTGCCTTAGTGACCGGTCCTGCGCCACCCGCATCTAGCGGACTCCCGCGACCTTTACCGGGTCATCAGTCCACCTTGTCGGGGGGCCTACCCACACGGCGCGCCTTCCGGTACGTGGTCGCCACTCGAGAACCTTTCCTTTGACAGTAAGTATCGTAAGAAAAGACCTGTCGATTTTTTCTGACTTCTACACAAAATTTGAAAGGAAGCGAAATTAGTTTCACAACCAATATCATAATTTAAGTTCGAATGTTTCTTATAAATCTAGTGCCTTTGCCAAATCATGGGATTCGGTGCCAAAACGGACCCCGGGAACCAGAAATAACAGACAACCAGGAATAACACTAGGATGATGATGATGTTTCCTGTAAATCGCTCATAGAAATTCCTCGTGGAATGTCAACAACACTATCAGTCATAGCTTAAAAATGTGTAATGCATCATATACATATTACAGTGTATGCCTTTTGATAAGATGCATAAACTATATAGAATACAATGGCAAGACAATACAAGGTGCGCTTATCATAATACCGTTTACATTGAAACATTCCGTCTGAAGGAATGCGGTAAACAAGAGGAGATATTTGTTGACTAATGTAATTACGATCTTTGTTGAAGGTTAATAATATTGATACGGTTAAAATGTAGTAAGCTTAATTACAGGAAAATTGTCATTGATTGTAAATCATTGTATAAAATAGTACCTAACTGACAGACTACGTAGACATGAGCTTTAATCGCCCTTTAACTAATGTACTTATTACTATATAGAAAATGTAATACGCTACAGGGCCGGTAGAAAATATATTTATGTTCTTTTCGTTTAGACATTTTCGTGCTTAGTCGATCAGAAGATAACCGTTGGATTCCTTGAAGCGTGTACGATATGTGTCCTTCGCCTTAGACCATATTTAATTATTCGGCTGAATTTATTAACGTTACATCGACATATTGTGGGCCTTGCGTCGTGTTGTCTCGTCCTTAAACGTCTTATTACTAATTACGGTTCAATTACGAAGCACGTCTCCTCCATTTTCACTCCACTAGGCCAAGGCAACAAATTACCAAACAAATAAGACGGAAAAAGGATTTGTGCAAATTAATAATATCGTTTTGTTACAGACATTTCTGTAATCCGCGAACCGTGATGGGACCGATGAGAATGATGAGCGAACGACAGTTCAAGGTTGTGTGTCGAAGCTTTTGTTTTGCAATGCAACTTTTATGAAGACAAGTTATTTTTAAAAAGACTTAGTTGTAGTTCAGAGGCTCTAGTATAAGTTTTACCGAAACAAAACTTTACGATCGCGTTTGCGTTTTACCCTCACTTACAAAGTATCCATACAAAGTGAGGGTAAAACGCAAACGCGATCGTAAAGTTTGACAGCTAAACGCGGTTTCGTTAATGCTACAGATTCCACTGTATTACGTCAATATTCGTCAATATTGTATCTTGACAAAGGAATTTGATCGTTCATAAAGAGAGTTGAGCCTATGTTTTTTTTTGTAATATGCATTTTTAAGTAATTTCGCTCTTCTGTCAAAATTAGTCAAAAACGGTTCTGTCCCCAGAACCGTTTTTGACTAATAATTTTAAAAGGAACAACAAAATATATTTTTCGCTCTACCTAAGAACATACCACGCGTCTTCTCTACCAATCTCTAAACAATTATAAAAGCGATAGAGGTACCCCAATACATGTTTATTTTAACAAAGGTTGCCAATGACGCAAAAAGCGAATTATAATTTTAATTATGCAGACATCAATCTTTCGTCTGTTTCATTGAATGGACATCATTATTATCCACGTGAAACTCGTTTTTTGTACTCTCTTATAATAAGTACTGCGGTACCCAAAATTGCAAGGCGCACTGATGATTATACTGGGTTTTCACATTTATTACCTTATTCCATTTATTGTACGCTCATAACAAAATTAATTCTTTTTTATTAAGTACGAACAATAATGTAAGTTCATAAAAGTCGACCTAATCGTTAATATAACATATTTGAAGGATACGTTTAATTTTTATTCGGTCTGTGACATCGACTATGTAAGGATTAGAAATATATTTAACGAAAACAAAGGATCTGATTTAGGGATCAGACTGGAATAACTGATAGGTATGTGTAAACTCATGTCTATGCAAAAATCTCAAATCTGTAATGTAATATTCAAATGCTTGCAAAATATACAAACAATTATATATGTTCACTTTTATAAAGCACTTAACTCAAAATAAAATACTAACCCGATTTCCCGCACCGCGGGCTCCCCAACACTACTACCCTAATGCGATTTACAGTCATCTTCATTTGTACTGTTTTTCACGAAAATCTCATATAAGTCATGCCTACTCGAACATCTCAACAAAAATCTTAAACCACATCGTCCAACACTTGTAAAGTCCAGGTAAACAGCGTTAAAGAATCGCAAGTATCGTAAAATATTTCGAACGCGGTAACAGATCAGAAGCGAGCTCGACTGCGATATAGGGGCCGACCGACTGCCGCGACGAAACACACGCGACTGGTGTCTTGAGTCTTGAGACTCGGGGCATAGCGCCGCCGCCCATACAGCCTCCGCTCTATGCGTAAGCGCATACAATCAGATGACGTATTTACTACGATACTGCATCAGCGTTTGTTGGTAGCAGTAGCAGTCGAATGGTACGGCTACGAGCTTTTATTTATTACATCCAACAAAGATACATTATGACTGTAAATATATTTTTTAATTAGGCCAGCTGAGCTGATGATGAACTTACAGAACATTTAAGTCAGGGAGGAACCTATACGTAACTTGCTACTCTTGGTAGACGTTTCCAAGAACGATGCACATAGGTTTCTTAGATCATAATTATACATCATAGCGACGATCCCAAATATACCTGACAGGTTAAACCAGAAATATTTACGGATAAATGTAATTATTAATCAGGTCTAGAAGAGTAGCGGTTGATTAAATGTTACAGTGGGCAAAGAAACATTATGTTAGTTGAAACATTACAAAAATTAAATACTTACTGTTCACTATACATCTAATTAAGACCAATGCCGGTAACTTGAAACCTGCGCGTAACACCAGAAGCGTACATGTACTAAAATGGTAATTAACATTTAATGGCCCGTAAATTGAGTAGTTTTGGGTAGGTTACAAACCTGTCGCAGGGATCTGTTCCAGATCGGCACGTCGGCGACATGTCAAGGTGAGAGCGTCGCGGGCGCAGACGCCAGCCGCAATAAATTCGATCTTGCTGAGACGTAATTGGATCCGCCCCGCCTACGCTGACCAGCTACCCCGCTTCCTTCAGCCCATTGTAGGTTAGACCACTTTACCAGGCGACAAGTGCATCTAGGACAGATGGGACCGATTTCGAACTCCTATGAACGGATTAATACCGGGCAATCACGATAAAGCTTCTAATAAAATAGTAGCAATAAACGGCAACGATCGCAAAACCTTCAGTAATTACACACGATACACTGTGCTTAGTTTACCCGGAAAATTGCAATAAGGTATCATAGAGAACTTTCATACAAATCGATTCCGCGTAAGAAGATGGCTCATAGGAGACGAGACGGGTGGCTCAATAAAGACAACTCCATCTATGGGCGGCTGACGCCCATTATAAAATGTGGTCTAACACCATCTTTTCTAATAGAGCCAAGCCACTATTAAGACATCAATGTATAGTATCCAGCTACCTGTAAACTAATGAGATCTAATTATTCAGTTATGTTGCGAAAGAATGTTCATATTTACATAAATAATGCTCCGGTTTGCGGAGAGACATTCGAAGGTGGAGCAGCCATTACTCTGCGGTAAAACAATTTCTTACCTAAACGATTTCATCACTCAAATGTTCGTTTACGTGCATGACACAAATGACCATCAATTTATTTGAGCGCCATGGATTACCTTGGCGACGCAATACCCACATAAAAGTAAAACTCCGTAAACCGTATTTGTCAGTATTCATTAGCGATCTCACAAATATGAACTTTCGAAAATCGAAGAAAATACCTCGATTTGCATAGAAGTTAGAGCGCGGTGCGCGTTTCTCTGCTCATTAAGGAAGGTTGGGCCCGGAAAAAAACGCGCAGAGTGCTGTCTCCCGAGGTAAATTGGTCGTTACTGGGCAACTTCCTCGTAAGGGCCACCTTACCGTATTTATGCAATCGGCGTCATAGCGCCGATGGACAGGGTTCTTAAACTACATTGTGGTCAGATAAATTTATCCTACAAACCGGTATTTCGATTGGCTACAAATCAGGCATGATTTCGTAAATATCGTCATAAAAATTTAGTCAAATACGATGGCGTTTTAATATAAAAGCTTCGTTACAATAAAAGTAGAGTAACTCTGTGGATATGTGCCGATTAATTCCGTTGCTACGCAGTAATATTTCATAATTTTACAGCCTATCTCTAAACATATATACAATGTTTAAAAGAACGCAAGGGTGTAAAAATATCAACAATAGCTTGCCATTCAGAGGCTCGTCCATAACAAGGTGCTGCAGAACCCTGAACATGACCACACGTATCATCTTCATCAAAACCGTACGTGATCAAAATTCATTAAAACTCGAGAGCTTTCTTTGTTTACTAATTTTAAATTACAAGGATGTACGAATGTAATGTATGTATGTAATGTTTATTATGCATGCTATAGTATAGAGAAATATAAGAACAGGGAAAATGCTTATGTGAAAATCCTGCGGTATTATGCTGAGACAGTACATTTTATGCATTTTTAGTTTTGTTTCAATGGCAGCTTTTTTTTTATAAGACAATTTTTGTACCGTCACGAATAAATGTTTTACTTTCTTTCTTAGAGGAATCCTATTAAGTATTAACTCTATTTATTATATTGGAAAATACGGGACGATTTTGGAAAAAAATCGTACAAATCCAGTTGGCCTCCAATTCTGTTCCTTGAACATCATCATCATCATCCTATATACTGCCCATTACTGGGCACGTGCCTCACCTCGTGGATGAAAGCTTTTATAAATCTATATTTGGGCAAGTAAGGGGTTTATGTGATCTGTTTTGTTTCGGGTTAAGCAGATTAATTATGTTTTAGTTAGTGTTACTTAAAAATATAATCATTCCCTTCCCAATTAGGCACATATTTGTTGAATTGATTGATTAATAACCGCGTAAAAGAAACTCGTATCATAACCATTTGAATTAGGTAATCCTGGGACTCTTTTGTAAAAGTTGATCAAGTATCCAATATAGGAGTTATCTAAGTTTGGGGATGCCGAGTACTACTCTTTATACTCGTATTAATATCCGTAAAATTGTAGGAATCGTTAGTTAAGTATAATTTTCTTTACCCTAGATTAGAAAAAGTGTGTGTCAATCTTCATGCGATTTCAAGGAAAACCATTTTGGTACGCAAAAACATTGGTATTGGTTATGTTAGAAAAGCTATATATAAGTAAAACTAGTACAATATTTCCCTTTTATATTCTAGATAAAGCACGAAACGAATTTGTCCGTTGAAATTCTAATGTGATATGGAATAAGGAATACTAGTAGTGATTATTATCGCACGCTACAAATTAACTACCTATTCAATGTTCAAAATTTTACAGTGACACATATAAGTATCCACAGTTTACGATACACGATTTCTTTTCCTGCAAACACCAATTACATTTCCGTTATCATTGTATCAACCCTCCGTTTAACGCATTGCTATCTCGATCGCGATCTTGCGCAACAAATTGGTCCAGTGCAGTCTGCAGGACACGCAAATCATATTTGATTAATTCATTGCGACATAGCATGCACATTTTCGATATATGCATTCAATTAAAGTTGTTCTAATTAAATAAATCGTGTATTTACTTAGTAGTTTCGCAAATTCTCGTGTCAAAACTCGTTTGTTAATAGACAATGGTTCACACTTGCCTATTGAGCTACGTATCTCTGGATCTCGCTTGTTGCAACGTTAACACCTACTCTTGAGTTGAACCGTTGTTCATTGAAAAGAGCAATGAAAACATTTCTCAAGATTATAATGATTTCAAAAGCCTGCGCTGCTTTAGTAAACATTGCGTTGGGTTAGTTTCGGCGAATCGGATTAGGTTATAACGAGTAAAGCTTTAGCACCTAGCGTCTTTGTGTAATTCCTTTAGTAGAAACTACGGTCAACATTTTATTTCTAATCCAGCCGAAGTATTTGTATTTCCAATCTTTGTTTTTATATGAAAGCGTTTTCTAAAAAGAATTACCTAACGTTGTTAAGAACTTTCATTGGGGAAATTTACCTAATTCGTTCCACTACGTCAAAAACATTTATCATACTTATTAGTTATTATATATTATGGGTACCCTTCGTGACGCAGTGGAACGAATTAAATGTCAGAACTAAAAGCTCTTAACAACGCGATCTTGTATGGAAAAGCTCTTGATTTAGTTTTTTTATTGATTCTAAATTAATCGACCAAATTATATATAATGGTATCGTAAAGCTCTTTACTGTTAAAGAGAAAACAGCTAATTCAAGTATGTCAACTAGGGAATGCAATCTCGTGAGATTTCAGACCTAGGCGAGATCTGCAAGATTTACGAGATCTCGCGAGATTGGGCGTTTTCCACTGAGAACGTAAACAACTGCTATGAATACTATTAAATGCTTATCAACACGCTAGCGTGGGATAAAAATAAAATGTATAATCAATAATGTCCGATTTATTTCGAATTAAAAAATATTAATATTAAAACAATTTTTTGGTTATTATTTATTGAATCATCAGTGAATACCTACACCTAATCAAAAGTAATACAATCTTAATCGAATTAAATTGACTTTATATTGTCTGTCAGATGAAACTTTTGTCATATAGTGTTTTACATGGAAATTTCAATCTTACAATCTCGCGAGATCTCGTACGATAATTGTATAAGAATTAGTCTCGTAAAATATGAATGTTATGCCTAAGGCAACTAGGGCCCAGCAGTCTGCCGTAGGTATCTACCTACTTGGAAATAGGTGATATCGTTATCTACTGTAAAAAATACTGCATCACATAGTCAAATAACATGTTCCTAGTTCAAAACCATGACCTCACTTAAATAAGTTTTTTTAATGTTTTGAACCCAGTTTCTGGTTATTAACAAGGTTCTCTTATTCATTATTATTGTTTTGACAACAACAGCGTCAATTAAATCCAAAAAGCCTGGATAAATTGAAAACTCAAGCAAACCCGATGCTTTGTTCTAGGAACAATTGATCGAATGTCCAATACCTTTAGGCAATATATGAGACTTAATGTCTCTGAGATGCAGCGCTTACCACGTGTTCGTTATTCGTTATTAAATTGGCGGAGATGGGGTCACACGATTTGTTCGAGAACACTAACAGGGCCGGCCCACGCCAAATTTAATTTAATATAAAATAATACACAATTAATTATAGTGCCGACAGAAGTAGGCCTCCCTTTGTATTATTATACTGGGCCCGGGGAACCGAAATGAGATGATAAACGACTGCATGTTTTTGACTGTCTTGTGTGTGGGTAAGTTTTATAGCATTTATAAAACTGTTAAATAGTTCAATTAATTTTCTCTAGTCTACTTTATTGAAGTGAAAACTTCATTAGCGGCGCTGAGCACTTTTTGGGATGGGGAAAAATGGTTAAATACGCGACAGAGTTTTGTGACGTCAGATGTGAAGGAGGTCACTTTTTGCTGCTAGCCGATTCGACTTCATTCAAAACTGAACGCTATTCGTAAGAGTATAAAGCCGTTAAACACTTTTTGCAATAGCATATTCTGCAAATAAATTTTGAAATTTTAACCAACGCGTCCTTCACCGTTTTGCTATTGAGAAAATTCGAATATTTCGAATTTGGGCGTTATTCCTAAAGAGATAAGGCTTTGAAAAATATTTACCAACGGCAAAAACAAATTGATATTTTGGTCGCCACCGCCGTGTGCTGTTCTTGCAAATTCGAATAGTTCGAATTTAGACGTTATTCCTAAAGTGATAAAGCTTTGAAAAATATTTGGCAATGGCAATAACAAATTGGTATTGTGTTTGCCGCCGCCGTCCTCTGTTCTGGCGC
Source organism: Epinotia ramella (assembly GCA_947578815.1). Classification (NCBI taxonomy): domain Eukaryota; kingdom Metazoa; phylum Arthropoda; class Insecta; order Lepidoptera; family Tortricidae; genus Epinotia; species Epinotia ramella. The sequence goes on along the minus strand of OX388205.1, from coordinate 16,548,226 downwards.
CGACGGCGGCGGGCGAGCCGGGCCGACTGACCGACGCACACGCTGCGCCAGCAACGCGCCCGCGGCCCGTGCGCCTATAGTACATTACTGCAGCCGCCGGGTGAGTAGGTATAGACGGCCGGCGGCCCGTCGCACCCAACGCGCCCGCGGCCCTTCCGCTTAAATAATTGATAATTGTTTATAAATTTGCGTCAAATTCATTTTTAGGGTGACACCGTACGATGTCACGTGACCTGATCGAAAAACTGTTACAATGTTATTGAGTTTTCACTTCTGCCGGCACTCCCGGAGTGCAACCCGGTCTTTTTTTTTTACTAGCATTTGCCCGCAACCCCGTTCGCTAGAACTCCCGTATTAACTTTCATCCCCAATTTCAACCCCTTGAAGTATGATTTTGGGTATAAAAAGTATACTTAGTAACTTTATCGATACCAAACTTCATCTAAATCCGTTAATCCATTTTTTGCGAGATCGACCCCCGACGCAAAGAGAGGGGTGTTATATGTTTAACGTGTCTGTGTATCTGTGTATCTGTCTGTGGTAACGTAGGGCCCAAACGGATGGACCGATTTGAATGCAGTTTTTTTTGTATCATAGATAATTTTAACCCGAGTGTTCCATGTTTCATGAAAATCTGTTCAGCCGTTTGATCGCCGATAATCAGCTCTTTTCTAGTTGATGAGGGGATCTGACTAACGTCCTTATGTCCGATCGTTTCGAAATTTGGTACCGTGTTATTTCAATGACATTGAAATTATATGGTAAGGGAACCATGACCTGATCAGCCGTTTGAAGATCATCAGCTCTTTTCTAGTTGATGAGGGGATCTGACTAACTTCCTTATGTTCGATCGATTCAAAATTTGGTACCGTGTTATTTCCATGACATGAAAATTATATGGTAAGGTAACCATGACCTGATGAGCCGTTTGAAGATCATCAGCTCGTTAATAGTTGATGAGGGGATCTGACTAACTTCCATATGTCCTATCGATTCGTAATTTGGTACCGTGTTACTTCAATGATATTGAAAATATATGGTAAGATAACCATGACCTGAGATCATCACTTTAAAAAGGACAAAATAAAAGTAAAATTAAATATTTTAAAAACCTCCGACACAAAAAATAAACTCTAAAAACTAACAAATAATATTTTAAAGCTATCATAACTATTATCGTCACATATATTATGTAAGTTCAAATATTATTATTTTCAAAGTATCGTTGCGTCGGGGGACCGCTTCAGACACGACGATACTTGTAAAATAATACTTTTTTGTATTTGGAAGTTTAAATTTCACTTATTTAACGTCGCATTATGACTACGTTCATCATTATTTATTTATTAATTTGTCAGACAGGCTCTTTTTTTTAATTGTCACGCTTATAAATATGTTAAGCTTATGCAAGTACCTACCTACCTAAAGATATTTTTTCACTTCCCATGCTCGACAAGTGTTTCATATTAGGCTTAGATAGCGGGGCTAAAGTCTAGTAAGATTTAGCCCCTAGGGAAAATATGTAAACATATTTATGATTTTAAAACATTTGAATTTGACCAATCAAAACACTTCAACGTATTAAGTCCACCAATCACAACTGTTTAAAAAACCATTTTATTTGCTATCAACTAATCAGAATACAGCTCATATTAAAATCAACCAATCAGGAAACAGAATTAATTTCAAATATTATTCCGTTTTTTATTCCCGAATTCACAATCATTAAAAAAATAAACGCCTTTGGCCGTCTATAGCCTCGTCCAAACGTTCAAGCGGGGTGGCCTGCAAACATGACATGCTATTAGATTGAGCGGGATAGACTGCTGTCTATTTCGCTTTATCTTATGCAGCGTATGCTGTCCGCCGCGCTCGGCCGTTTGGGCTAGATACGGTAAGTAGCGTTTATTCGTGGTGTCAATATTTTGTATCTGTGTCAAACAGTTTATTAAAAAAATCATGCCGGCAAATTGAACAATCTTTTCGCTGTGGAATTTATTATTGATTGTGGATGGATAATCTTTGTTTTCACTATTTTCTCGCAGGCTAAGTGAAAAGTAGAGTGTATAACTCTGGTCTAAAAGCCATATTACCACTCGAACAATTTTCCCTCACTTCGCTCGGGAAAATAACCATCTCGTGGTATTATGGCTTATTTTAGCCCCTTGTCATACAATCTACTATTAACCATTTGGATTTATGCTGATGCATCACATTCATCTGCACTTGAAAAGTATCCCGGGATCGGATCGAAGAAAGATTATTATCATATTATTTTATTTGTTAGTCGTAGATTGAGGTTTAAGACACATGTAAAGTATTTTTTCAATAGATATACAGTTAACAGTTAGTTATTTATCCGCCCGACCGCTTTAGCCTATAGGTAGTTGATAGTGACCCTGCCTACGAAGCAAGAGTTCCTAGGTTCGAATCCCGGTAGGGGTTTATTTGTGCGATGAGCATGAATATTTGTTTCTGAGTCTTAGATGTTTTCTATTAATTCAAGTATTTATATCTATTAAGATTAAATATAATTATCGTCGTCTACTACAAACCTTATTGAGCTTACTATAGAAATAAATCGATTTGTGTAAGATCGTCCCCTAATATGTATTTAGGTATTTATTTATTTTATTTAAGAGAACGAATATTAGTTTTTTATAGTCATGGATGTTTTCTATGTATTTAAGTATTTATTTATCTATATCAGTATGTTTATCGTCGTCTAGTACCCATAGTACAAGCTTTGCTTATTTAGTTACTAGTTATTTAGGGACTAGGTCGATTTGTGTATGATTTTCCGCAAATATTTATTTATTTATATTACTACATACGTTGTGACGAAAACATTTCGTATGTAGAAAAAAAATGCTAAGTGCATGACAGATAAATCTGTCAATTATCATTTTGGTAATTAAATAAACGTTTTAAATTAAGTTTTTTCGGTTACTTTAGCAAAGCGAGCAAGCGTGACCTTTACTTGTCCGTTTTAATCAACGATAAGAAAAAGACATTTTCAACAGTTGGTGGCACTTTGACAGTAGACAAGGGTAAATGATATTGATACTTTAGTCACTAAATTAAGTTGCATAGCACAGAAATGTATTGGATAAAAGTGGTTGGAAGTGATCATTTGAGTAAATTGTTTTCGTCCGGCATTCATGAAATAAGTAACTGATTATTAACTAATCCTGTAAAAAAAAATATACATTCAGTCCCACTTGCATCGATACCCCATCATGAAAGTATTACTTATTGACAATATTCCGACACCGAACTTCGGCAACGTGAATCGTCCTAGCAACTCTAATAAATGCATTATAATCTTCACAGAAATATAAAGTTGATGGACACTAAACGAAGGGAAACTAAACCTTATTGGGAGTTCTTGTCAATTGAGTGGGTAACTACGTAGACTGTCCTCACGCTGCGGAGCCTCTAACTGATGTCATAGACAGCACCTGGGATCAACAGTTTGGAACGTGCCTTTCAAAGCCGGGAAGTGCTCGGTTAACAATCACTCAAGGCCGCCCATCCAAGGACCTACCCAGTCCTTCATTGCTTTACCTGTGTAATAATATAATGTAATTTATGTGATTGTGATACCCCCCCTCAGATGGTTCCAGTTTATTTCCACTCCACACAGAAACACAAAATGTCGACACCAGTGGATCTCAAAAGCCAAATTCGGTAAACGTCTGTATTGACACCTACCGTTGCATAAAATAAGGGGAAAATTCATATCTGCTTTTATTGTCATGTTCGTCCGTGTCCGAAGATAAAGACATTTACTTACAAGGAAGCGCCTACACTTGTTCGAGTAAAGCTGGGATTCATAAGCGAGAATAATAATATTATCTATAAATTATCTTCTATGGAATATACGAATAATACGACGCAACATGGAAACGTTTGTTGGTTATCACATCCCCATAACATTTGCTAACATTTTGTTGAAAAGAGGAAGGATTTTGATTTGAGGATAGCGTCAGCGATACCTAACCTAAGGGAGTACCTAAGGGACACGTCTTTACAAAAAACAACAATACCTACCTACTCACGACCTTCGATAAGAATGACACAAAAATCTAAAATAGGATAATCTTTTCAGGGTTCCGTAGCCAAAATGGCAAAAACGGAACCCTTATAGTTTCGTCATGTCCGTATGTAACAGGCATTTTACTTGAAAACTATAAGGTGTATTTGAATATTTGGAGAATGGGGGTAGGTGTATTTTGTGAGCTGCTACATAGTACCTACTAATATAGTCGGAGATAATCGCCCCGAAAGTCAATTGTATCCCACCCTCCCTTTAATTTAAGAACGGTGTATTAAAAAAAACACATAGGTATAGATAGTGCTTATTAAATTCTTTACTAGTAAATTATTTTGAACAAGATTGGTCAAAGGTTTTCGAGATTTTGCTGAAAAACTGCCTTCCCTATAGAAAAGGACGTAAGTGCCGTAAGATACGATCTTTTTAATAGGCACGGAACCCTTCATTGTGCGTGGCCCGACACGCACTTGCCCGGTTTTTTTTTTTTATCGAAACGCCCATCGCGCCTTAAAGCGCCTTTTTCGTCGTTTACATGCAACTATACTTAAACTGGATATGTAGGTACAGTCAGGGAAATGTATTCACGTACCTTTTTAGCTCTTGTTACTATGACAATAAGGCATAAAAAGGTACGTGAATACATTTCGCTGACTGTGCCTAAAAAAACATTCGGAATGTTTTTTTCCGCAAAGATTTGCACCACTTTCCAGTGACGTCTTTGTATCCGCGATATCCTCTCGCAATAATAAACAATGCTATGCACGGTTTTCACTGCTCATTGCATAACTGTCAATATACGAATAAAGTTCAGCAACATCGGTGACTACACATCTGTAGGTACAAGAGCCTCCAAAAGTATGCCATTAATAAAACGCGACCTCACATGTCTAAGATAAAATTCCTTTTCAATCTCGCTCGTCCTAGCCGGTTCGTCTTCGTACACAAAATCATCGTAATCGGCCCAGTATTTATAACGTCAAGATTAAATTCTCCGCTACTGAACTACGTGGCTATTACACAGAAATAAGGGGTTCGCTAGAGAACCGTCATTACTACCTGATAGGTATTTTAAACGTAATTATACCCTTCATAATTGTTTCATTTTAAAATCGTTTAATAAGCGATACCTTAACAGTCTGGTTTATGATATTTGTAATTCAATTTTCCCGGCATGTTGATACGGTGAGTGGAATGTCTACAAGAAATCCATTAACAGGGTAAATGCTCCATTTAAGTCCAATCGTCGTGTATACGAGGGCAGTCGGAGCGGCGATGTTCGGACAACAGAGAAAGCATGAGTCTCGGTAATAAATGGAGGTATATAAATATCAAGCAGCGGACAAAGCGTACGGCCGGTGCACGGGCCGGCTAGCCCGAGATCTCCATCACGATCGCAAGAGATACATGTAGCAAGCAAGCCCCGCGAACCTTCGACCAAACGTGGAAAAGCGGGTAAATTAGGGAGGAATAAGTAGCATTAGCATCCAAACAAAATTCAGACACTCAAAATTCAATCAGTTCAACATTTTATCGAAAGAGCTAATAAACCTAATCTACCCTAACATCTAAATATTAACGAATATCATTAGTAAGTATCATATTGGCGCTCTGGATATCTAAGCGCGCCACGCCGGATTGAGTGCGCGCGACACATCGCGTACCAATATGTCATGATTTGAAGCTTAAAATTCACATGTAGATTATAATTTATAATCAAGATATTAATCGTCAGGAGGATCACATTCGGACTTCAATCATATACGACAAACTATGGAGTAATATGGTAAAATGTTTTGTTTATAAGTAGGTAGGTAATAAAATATATATTTTGCACATTATTTTGACCGCAAGTTAACGTACACTATCACTTTTTTTTTAATCTTCCTTTCACATGCATTACAGGTAGGTTTTATTCCTTTAAAATTAAACACTTTCCTTTCATCAATCATCCAGAAGAACCGAGGTCATTAATGTCATAATTACGGCCCAATTTCGATTACTAACGAAATGATGAGAAAGTTTAACCCCAGGACATTTACTGCGGAGACAAGCCGTCTGCGAATATTGTCTCGCAGATTTATACTACTACAATTCGTACTTAAAGGAAAACGTGCACCGAAAAATCGTATTTCAATAATACCCTTCATCAATTTAACGCCAAGCATTACGAGTAAATAAATAACTTCAGTAAGTTCTCATATCACAAAACAGATGGCAATTCATAACGAGTACACACTAACATTTTACACAATGCCTTTTGACGACGTAAAAAACGCACATGCATATATTTCAATGATGAAATGTAAATGCTTAATAAATCTGGACATTTCCAAAACGGCCAGCACATACGGGACATAAGGCGGATCGTATTATCGGGTTATTTTATTTGAGCCTCCACGATTTACGAAAAGGGCTATCTCTCAATACATCAGTTAGGTAAATAAATACCTTTGACCCAAAACCGTCGGGTTGAGCACAGAACGGTTTTCTTAACCCTCCCGCGCCGTTACAACAGCGCAAGTACACACGGATTTAGTACATTATAAGCTCTTATAAATTTGTCACAATTGATGGCCCTGGAACACAGTGTTTACCGACGATATTGACCAATTTTACTAGGAAATGATCCGTGGAAATATCTTTACAAGGTATTGTATAGTGGACCTCACAATGGCATAACTGTAGCTCCCTTTACATGGAGTCATGTCTACTGGAAACAACATGTTATAATGCTCGACCATGACCAGTTTATTCATTCAAGTTCTTACGCTTCGAGCGGTTTATTTTTAATGCTACAAAGTAATAAGTTTTTCACTGCTAATAATGTTTTTGTAGGTAGGTATCGGAGATCTGGACCAGTAGACAAGACCCAGATCATTCGATTTTCTATTTTTACAAAAGGTGTGAGATAGGCTGCTCCGTCATTTTCAAAATACGCAAGCCAAGCTTCATCTTATATTATAATCTTTATATTATAATCCCTACTACAAACTTTATACATGAATTTAATTAATCGTACCTACTTACTATAGTTTACTAGGTACATACTCGTAGTTGTTACTGACTGCTCCTAGTAAAATCTGGTTCCAGCAAAACTCATAACAGGAACTGGATTATACCAAGAATTACGTCCATGCTGCTCCTCTCTCGAATTACATGTGTGACTGACATAATGGTTTTTATATCATGCTAGTTTTAGTCAAGTGTCAGCTTTCCTCAGAATCTGACCGTGGCAATTTGTTGTGGATAAACAATAAGTCGTGAGTGGACACTCCCCCCGCCTCCTGATAGCGGAATTCACGAAGAGCATCCAATTTACGACCTAACTGTTGTGTTACACAATAGTCTTCATAGCTTTATGGCTGAAAGGGAAGTACGGCTTTAACGCATTATAAAATAACATCACAATAACCGTTGACTGGATTCAAGGAAGCTTAACGGGGCTTCTAACGTTTGTGGAAAATGTAGCGTTTTCTTGGATGCCTCATATATCTGTAGATGCCTCGTGTATACGATCAATAGGGCGAAAATATACTTACCCTAACCAACTCGTAATTCACTTGTAGGTACGGTACGAACCAAATTAACAGATAAATCGGACTTTACGAGTGAACCGGTAATTAGGTCCCCTTTAATATATTTACTAGCTAGATCAAATTATCGCCCTAATAAACTCCATGATATAACCCTTTAAGTCGTTTTCGAGAATGCTATTACTTATATAATCCTCCTCTCCATCTTACCATCTTAAGGGGTGAGTATCCACCAACGCTGTGCGTGGTAGCGGAGCAGTGTGCGAGGAAAAATCCACCGATAACATTATAGCCTCGCTCACGCATCTCTTCCAATTGGTGGATTGTTTTCCTTGCACCACTCCAGCAGTACCACGCACAGCGTTGGTGGATATTCGCCTTTTCTACCCGGTTTCATCCTGAAAGAGCTCGGTGTCCGCTTGTTACCTTGTCCCAAGAATTGGACATATCACATAGGCCCAACATTTTTTAGGAACGCCTTTACTGTATATGCACGTCGAAGATCCATATGCATCCATCCATACTAATATTATAAATGCGAAAGTGTATGTGTGTGTGTGTTTTTTTGTTTGTATGTTTTTCCGTCTTTCACGGCAAAACGGAGCGACGAATTGACGTGATTTTTTAAGTGGAGATAGTTGAAGGGATGGAGAGTAACATAGGATAGTTTTTATCCCCGTAATCATCCCCTAAGGGGGTGAAATGGGGGGGTAAAAGTTTGTATGGAGCTGCGATATAAACGAGTTCCACGCGGACGGAGTCGCGGGCAGAAGCTAGTATGTTTATAAGTGAGGTTATTTGAGGTCGAATTGCATCAAAGTAGCCCATAAAAGCTCTATTCTATGCCTAGTGCAGAAAGCTCTACCGTCCACGGTAGATAATTCAAATCCAAAGACAGTTTTATATAAATACGGCCACCTTTAATAATCTCAACCCATACCCCTGTTGCAACTTCCAACATTGTAATAAGGCGAAAAATTTATACATATCTTTGAGGTAAATACATAGTTAAAACAACTCTTTTTTTTTGTTCCAGCGGCCACTTTGTATACTTAGCAGTAATGGTTGAAAAGAACTGTTTATTAGTCCGCTTTTCTTGAATCGATAAATTGCCATAGTTCATTTCATTATTATTCCGGGACGTCGGGCAGTACCTGTAGGTCTCCTTCTGCTTAGGTAAATATTTATATAAATAGACGAAACATTTCTAAAATCATTTGAGTTGTATTTACTTTTATAAGAAACTAAAGTAGGTAGGTATAATAGTGGTAGATGTCGATTTCAAACAACTTTAGCCACAAAGTTAACGCTGTATTTCCAATGGTGTGTTGCGTAAAACCTGCATGTAGGACATCGGTTTAGATTTAAGCTCCCTGTCGGTTTGTTTTATGTTATCCCATAATTTACACATCTTGAAGACATTCAACAAGCTTCCCGAGTCAAATAATTTCTACCAATAGGTATTGCCTAATTCCATGTAAGCGACGACCAACCTAGACTTTAGACTAGGCTTTTAAATATCCCAGGAAAACAATCCTACAGTAACAGAGTTCCCGAGGGTCAGGACACGAGAGATTTATTGAACCAGCCCGATAGCAAAACCGTTACCTCTTAAACAAAGGCAAGCAGTAAACATAAAAGATTGCTACAGCGCAGGTCCTGATCTGGCTTACAAACAAATCAAACACCTGCGAGCAAATCCAGCCGAGGATCTGCGCACACGACACCTGTTATGATTTATGCTCCAGAAATGCTATTGTGCTGTCATGGCGCCGGCCCGTGCAAACTTATGAACCGCCTAACCTCAAATGACTTGTGTTTTAGAAACACACTGCCGCTATCGAGAACTTTGCCTACGATAACCGACGTCATCATTCAACCGTGGGTTAGCAAAGTTAAAATTGCACAATACTGGACTTTACCTCACGTGAAACCTTATTGGATGGATTACAGAATTGCCCGATCGGGGCAACGTACCGGACGGATTACGATAATCGAATAAGCTGTTTTTTTCGTAACCGAGCCCTAGCGGGAAACAGAAATCCGCTTAATGTTGGTCTACTGTACTCGTATATGTCACGTGTAGTGACGAAGATTCCTCTTGACATACTCTTGTACTCATATCACGCTACCGTCTGTGCCCGTGTCGCGCCCTAGTTTATTAACGCAATAATACTTAAGTAATTTATTTGTAACTTAACCTTTTCGCAAGTTGAATAAACGATGTCATTAATCTTTATATTCGGGGACTTACGTACTCAGAGGATGATATGTGGGAAGGTGATCTCTCAGGCTTACCTAAAGTGTTAAGGAGATGGGTGTTGGGCGTCATCCGACTGAAATGAAAGTAAAACTGATGGAGTAATCAATATTTATTTTCTCGATATGGTCAATGATTATGAGAAAGATATTATGAGGGAAATGAGTCATGAAATTGAAATCTGACATTAAACAACGGCGATGATTTATGGGCTTAATTGTGATCGGGTTTGAAACAGTAGCGATGGATTCGCATAAATAAAAATATTGTCAGACAAAAAGAGAAATGCAAATTATTTTTAATTGCCTTCCGGTAGAAAGTGGGTGAACCTGAACACAGAACGGGCTGGCCGATTCGGTTTGATACTTGTCGAAATAATGACAAACCAGGCGAAGCCAGGCGTCGAGTTCGCGCTGAAGGCCTGACAGCTCGTGAGCAGCGTGCGTGCTGCCGGCCGACCACTTTCTACGCCCTCCACCGCCCTTTTATTACCAGTACAAATTTATAGCGCCTGTTAATTTCAATCATAACCATATGCTTCACTTACTGGCCGTAATGCTACGGATCCATGTACCTACCTACAGACATGCTCGGCGGTTTTGCTCGATACCGAGCATGTAGGAACGTGTAGACCATTACAAATCTGAAGCCTCTCACAGACTGGCGCAGCCTGGCCAAAACAAATCAAATTTACTTTTGACCGCCACCGCAGCCCGCGCCAGTGCAGGCTTTAAGCTTTACGTAGTCGAGTTGCACATTTCATATATGCTCGACGCACTTCGAGCAAAAACATCGAACAGATATCGGCTTGGAGATGCAGCATAAGAACCATAGATTAAGGCACAATACAATGAAAGTAGACGGCTCGTCACAACATGCCAATCTTTCTCTCAGCCGGACCAAAACAAATTGTGCCCAACCGCACTTGCAATCGAGACGATAACAAACTTACAACCATAAGTAACAACTCAACTTTAAGCGGATATATCTCAAGCAACAGAATGAATCAGCCTCAAAGAAAGCTCACACGAGACGTACCTTAATAAACAATGGAAGAACGCAAGACAAAGCCGCTCGACTGCACTTAGATTCTCAATGTCAGTGATAATAATCCAATGGTAATCAATAACCAATAAATCCGTTCCGTGTATGTGGGCGCGCGACGCGTTCCCATTTGTTTTACTTAACCTCAGACACGCGTCCTCTTACGTCGGATAATGGTCCTTTCCGGGAGTTTAGGAGGATCCCCGAAACTTGTATTGTAGGTGTATCGGACTATCGGTCAAACTGTGACGTTTAAATAAATGAACGGCAACGATTTTTTTTTTCTTTCAAATTCTATCCGAGATCCTCCTTATGTCGAGATTACAAATGGTCGTTCCTATATACAATCATACGCATCTAATTCATCATCGAGAGCGGCTGAGCAAAATACTATAATACGATTTAGATAATAGAATTCTAGTGGTGAAATAAACGTCCAATAACTCAATCACATAAGGTGTAGGTTTACCTTAGTTCAGGTGTCTATTTCGAAGAGGTACACCGAGGTCTGCTGGATATTGTGCCTTCAATTTTCCTAACCACACAATCTACACATTGTATTTGTAACCGCGTGAAACTGTGCAAGGTCTTTAAACTTCAAAGACTCCCTTTGTACTGCATATGCTTAACAATATATCTAATGAGAAGATATTAATGACGTCCGATTAAATTCTACATTGAATCGGGCAGGTAGGTATTACGAAATAGTATGTATTACATCACATAATAGAAGATAATACAAATCGCGAAATGCTGCGAGGCCAGCTTTTTAAAGGAATGAGAACGCTGGTGTCCTCAGGCGACAGATTGTTACACACCAACCGTACTCCAAAATCTGCAAGAAATAGTTCGGTGCAAAGAAACCTTTTTTCAAAAGGGAATGTTCAAACTGTGCAAATGTTTTTTTAGTAAAACGCCCGTTTTTTCTTATTTTTTAGCTTGTATTTAGCTTGCACTCTTCGTACTGTACGTACTACTTCGTAATGTACTTACTTAAATATGTGAGATGTCCTTCGAAATTCGCAAAAAAATGTTTAGCCGCTAGTAGGTAATGTAAATTCGCTGACAGAGCGCAATATTATGGCACCATCCAGTTGATCTGCCTAGATCGCGTTTATGTCAGAATTAGTGCGAGAAGAATGATTTATATCGGTCGCATACACGTTCATGATGCAGTGCTGATGATGTGATGATAGGAGACAGAGGGTAGCCAAAGTAACTCTTAAAATCCATAAGATAACCGTTGTGTTTAGCTAATTGGAACCCTCTCAATGAGTGGCTAATGACTGCAAAAAAAGCGGCCAAGTGGGTGGTGTCGGTCCACACACAACGAAGGGTTCCGTGCCTATTAAAAAGGTCGTATCGCACTTACGTCCTTTTCTTTAAGGAAGGCAGTTTTTTAGAAATATTTCAAAAACCTTTGAACTTTTGAACCGATCTTGTTCTAAACAATTTTCGCTAAAAGAATTTAATAAGCCCTATGTAGGTACATGATTTTTTTCATATTTTTAAAATACACGGTTCAAAAATTAGAGGGGGGGGGACACAATTTTAGTGACTCGGGGCGATTATCTCCGACTCTATTCCCTTAATCAAAAAAAATGCTGAGAAACCTTGGGCCCAAAACAAGATTGCCGTTGATCCCGATTTACATAAGCGAATTTTGTTTAGCGATGAAGCTCAATTCCTGTGCACGATGGCGGATAGACTGATTCGGGTCTTCCTCTACGTTGTTTACTATGTTGAAATGCCAAACCAAACTAAACATAAATCACTTGACGACAAAATGGCCGCCAGTTAAAAAAGTGTTGCCAACTTAAAGTTCTATACCTCTAAAAAAACACCCATTATTAAGATATGTAAGTCCATTGTTGCGATGGAGAAAGATCCAAAAGTGTATAAGTATATTTCTCGCCCATAACTGCATAAACTCAATAATTGAATAATAGCCGTAATTTTACCTCAGAACTTACCTAACCGCTTATCGCAAATGAGAATCGCTTTACTCGCACTGTAAGATCATATCCCACAATACTAATCGTTTCAGCGGCCTGACAAAGTTATTAATGCATCGGAATCGCATAAATGTCAAAAGCATATTTCTAAACCCACGACCATAATAGGTAGCGGGTTAGTCAGGATTTCATCACGCGAATGCAAAATAGATGGTAATTAGTACCCATCTGGGACATGATAGTTTGTAACAGTGGCAGTGGCGAAAAGTGGATTTGTTGCTATTCACAAAATTATTCACTTTTCTTCAAGCAGCCCGGATACGTCTGACCTCTACAATCCATACTCCATACTAATCCATACTATCCATACTAATATTATAAATGCGAAAGTGTGTCTGTCTGTCTGTTATTTCTTCACGCTTAAACCGCTGAACCGATTTGGATTAAATTTGGTATAGAGATAGTTTGAGTCCTGGGGAAGGACATAGGGTAGTTTTTATCCCGGAAATCATCCCCCAAGGGGATGAAGTGGGGGGTGAAAAATTGTATGGAGCTACGATATAAACGAGTTCCACGCGGACGGAGTCGCGGGCAGAAGCTAGTTACACATAGTTGTGTTATGAAGCGACCGACCGTGTTGTACGACTACCCGCGCTGCTGTGAGCGGGGCGTGCAGCGTCCATATAAAACAAATGCAATTTATATGGACGCTCCACGCCCCGCTCATAGCGAAGCGTGCTCTGAGGCCGTACATTAAGGGTCAACCTGTGGGGTCGCCAATGCTCCCTAGAGACCAAAGAGGGCAGACGTGGATCAAGTGAATAAAAAGTTAAACAGGTTATCAAAGAAAAGGCTCGGGAAAGAGATACATGGAAATTACCTACTCCACCGACAAGTGCTCTGAGTGCTAGGGAGCACTCAGGACTCAGCAAACTACCTGAGAACAAGGTTGTAGTGGCAAAAACCGTGGGATCTATTCAGACTCAAACCGAAATCCTTCGGATCTTCGCGCAGCACTGATGACGGTAGCCGCGGAGTTTTTTCTATATTTCAATACTACATATTTATTTATTTAATCGTATGGTATTATTCCAGAGTTCTTCACCCATTGGCCTGCGTTTCCACTTAATGATAGGTCCAGAGGATCTCCAGTGTATTTCCGTTTTGGGCACTCGTAGTTGTAGTCGTGGTAGTAAATGGTTGACTGTAGAGATGCCCCACAGTCACACTTCGGAAAATCTATGAATACTACATAACATAACTAAGCTAGATATAGTTGAGGAATGAAAAAGTTGGGAAAAAAATCAATAGCTCATTTTATGCTAGTCACTCCCAGTAAAAATCGTTTTGTGAATTCAGTTCGCGGAAAATCAATGAATACCATATAACTAAGCTAGAATATAGTGGAGGAATGAAAAAGTTGGCAAAAAACAACAGCTCATTTTATGCTAGTGATGAATTCCCAGTAAAAATGGTTGTGAATAGTCAGTTCGCGACATACGAGCTTCAATCTGGCGTAGCGACGACAGCACCTTTTACTGGGGCAGATAAGTTGGCGATGTAAAGGCTAAATGTTCTGACATAATCCTTAATGGATCTCGTAATGTCGCCGCTAAAGCTACTTGACTATTCAACAGGTCCAAGTACGACAGATATGATAAGGTTGTATGGCAATTGTTATTTGGTGGGTAAAAAGGGGGGGGTTAAGGACCATGGCCTGAACCAATTTCAACCCATCATATGCTTAGGGTGTGTTGCACCAAACCGTATGTAATCGTAAGCAGCGTTCGTTAAAATCTGAATGTATGGAAAGTTTGACAAGTTTTTATGGAATTACAACAGCTTGTTTCATATTAAACGTTGATCGGTCTGAAATAGTAAGTTAGTGCAACCCGCCCTTTTGTCACGCACGAATCCATTCTAAGCATGTGAACTACGAGTATAATTTAAATCTCAAGGTCGTCTTCTTTTTGCTGTATACGTACACATAGGTTCCGACTTCTGAGTGGCTAATTGAGTTGAGTTTGAAGTTTTGAATGTCTGTAGTGTCTACCTGTCCACTATTGTATTGTCAATATGAATACTGTTTTAAGTAAGATAAACATTGCTGGGTTAAAGAATATAAGTATTTTATTAGGTTTCATTAATACAAAAGTTCCACATGTCTGGCTTCACGGTCCATGATTTAAAAAATATATCCTTTACCAACGCCCATCTTTCTAAATACCTCTTCGACATCTTTTTCATTTCATTATAAGGAATAATATATACATTTTCGGCACCAATAGTTTTCTTCGGTTCAATTCTATTCAGGATCTTTAGAAATATTTTGTAAATATTATATTTACTGATGCACAACGAACTGCTTAATGATTTGGCTTTTTTCTTTGTAACACCTAGTTTTTTGCCTTGGACTGCTACCTCCACACCCCTGTAAAAATCCTTTAACATTAATCAATATAAGTAGTAAAGAAAAAACTTAAGAGGAAACACA
Organism: Epinotia ramella; assembly: GCA_947578815.1. Lineage (NCBI taxonomy): Eukaryota > Metazoa > Arthropoda > Insecta > Lepidoptera > Tortricidae > Epinotia > Epinotia ramella. The sequence continues at coordinate 16,532,883 of OX388205.1, read as the reverse complement.
AGGGCCGTTTTTCCATAGAAACGTAGTCCCCGGTTTTCCCCCTGGATAATGGCAGTAGAGAAATATTTTTTTTCCCATAAATCTATGGCTACTATTGACCATGTTCCTATGTTTTCCTTTTTTTCACATATTTATTCTTAAGAGTTATTAACCTTCAAAAATCGGAAAAATGACAGATTTTCCGCTGTGTTCAAACATCCAGAAAACAATTTTGACTAGATAAAAAAAAAAAGGAAAACAGGAACAGGGCCACAGACTCTTTGATTTTTAATAAAAAAAATAGTTAAATAGGTCAAGTTTTGGAGAAGAAATCAGGGGACTACGAAACGTTGATTTTATGTACTTTTAATAGGTATTTTCGGTCCAAGCTGCAGTTGTCTCTATCGCGCTCTGCGGGGGGAGGCTTGAGGTTGGCGTGCGAGCAATACATTTTACAAATACCTATTTCTCAATTATCTCGCACTTAGTGTTTCCTCTTAAGAGGCTAAAAAAACCGGGGACTATGTTTCTATGGAAAAACGCCCCTTTTGTTTCCTCTTAACAATGCCATTATTCAGACTACCAGCAATGCAAACAAGATTCGCTCAAGTGCTTTTAACAAGATAGTTGAAAACTATTATTATGCTTGTCTATTGTTGATCGCAAAATGACCCACTATGGTAATTCCATAAACCCATAACAACTTTCTTTTGTTTTTAATTTATGGCAAACATTATACCCAAGATTGTTTTACTTTTTGTTTATTTGTATAACAAGTTTTTATGCCTCTAAATCCACCTATTATAAAGCACAAATCCCATGAGTCTGTATTATTTTTGAAAGGCTCTTTTGGATTGACAACAATTTTTGATTAACAAAAGTATGGTGTAGGAAATTGAATGTTTGGCACATGTCAACTCTATTAGAATGACATTAAGGTCCAAAAGTGCTAAACATTCAATTTCCTCGACTGTACATTACCGCAGAGGCTGTGAAGTTTAGTTTTCGTTTTTTTCTTTGAATCTCTTCATCTCTTAAATGGCATTCTATGTAGTGATTGCAATAAATAGGATTTGGACTACTTTGCTTTAGCATAGTATTTTTTTTTCTACTTTATATAATGAAAAGTGGCATCATACTACAAAATATACAAATCAGTTTGGAGAGTTGTTGTTTCAATGAGCTTTTTTTACTTACTTCAATTTGGTCCAAACTATACTGCCTGGAGCAGGTCTAACATTTTTCTCAGTCCTTATATGAGGGAACCTCACCATGCTGTGATAGAACTCTGGAGTTACTTCAGGTTGCACCAAAGGCAGGTCATCAACATTTCTTTTTAACAAAGCTCTTTCCAAAGATTCATATGAATATGGTACTCCGGCACCAAAGATAAAGTGTTTGATGAAAATAGGCTTAGCTAATAGTAAATTTATAAGGCCGCCTTGACTGCCAACATGGATCCATCGAGCCATCTTGTCAGTGCAAGACACTGATTGTGTTCGGTCCCCTCTACCAGGTTTAGTTCGGACCTGACAAAGAATATGATAGTTTATCCCGGACTGCTTCAAATCCTGCTCTGAGTTAGGTAAACACTTGGCGCCAGTTCTATGAATATCTGCCTTAGCTACTTTACATTCTATATCACAAATATCTTCAGCTTTCCTTTTTATACTTTGGAGAATATCACCATAATGTTCCTCTTCTCCAGCTTTTGGTAAAATAGACGCATCTCCACAAGGCAACTGGGAGGAATAAAAAATAAATTTGATGTTGCCTTTCAGTTCAAACACTCCATTCTTAAAATTAAATATTGATGGCTTGTTATCCAAAGCAAGTTCCATATTCTCATATAGGTATAGTAGAAAACCTCGTCTAGCAAAGATCTCGGCATGACTATCGTTGAGGACATCTCCAGACGCCGACATTTTTGAAGCACCAATGCATTTTGATCCAGTTCCCAATGATACAATTTCAAATTTGTCACTTGTGCTTTCGAACTGTATGAAACAGGATAGAACAGTCCATTCAGCCTCAATAGGCTTCCCAGTTTTTGGTAGTTCATTGTACAGTTTTATACAGCTTTCAGCTATTCTATCTACTAAATTAGTGTCGAGTACACTCATTATACTGTTTAAGGTTATGAGTGTTTATGGCACAATTTATACACTTTCAGCGACACTGAAGTGGAATATTCGTTAGCTGAACATCTCAGCTTTATTTACTAAATGGCTCACTGCGAGTGAATGTATATAACAAATAAAATAGAAGCCGATTGGATACCGATATAGATGTACACAAATCCGCAAGGCGCAAAATGTAAACTTGACACTGACAGTGACAGTTCAAGGGGCGTATTTTTAAACCATTGTCCCCTGCGTGCTTGTTGTTGCCACTGTTACACAGGCAAATTACGCATGCTTCAACGCACGGCCATCGACGCACACTAATCTTCAATCCATCAATAAGTATTTAAAAATTCTCGGTTTAAATAAAACGCAGTAAAATTATATAAACTCCGAAACTACTAGGCCGATATTCACTATTTTGATTTATTTCTAATGCTACCATATATTATATTCGTGGATTAAGAAATACCTAAATGTAGAATTTAGGGTAGGTAAGTAGTTAAGTCTCTAGTAAAAACAGAAACAAAACATGAAAAAGACGAGAATTTTCAGTCTATCCATATAATCATCAAATAAAATATAATTTAGTTTCAATATTATTTTAATGTAGCTGTGAGGTGATTTCGCCGGTTAGCGACCACTTAATTTAATTTGCTGGTTTGCGATCACTCAGGTAAATTGGTGAATCGACAGGGTAGGTACTTATTTGCTCGGTTTTTCAGTAAATTCTTGTTAAAAACTATGTAAAAAATTTGCATATGGCTTATGGTTTAGAGTCTGTTGAACTTGAATAACATTTCATTGATTTAATGATATATTTAATCGAAATATTTGACAAAACCTTGTCCTTCAGGTGGTTGCTAACCAAAGCTAGTTGCGTAACCGGCGTATTGACACTATATAGATAATATATACAATTATAGCAAAAAAATATATACGAAAGCATATTATACTCATACTCATTTATTGATAATATTGAAAAATATTAATACATGTCAAAAAATTACTATTGTTTAATTAGGTACCTTAATTTAATTTATATAATTTCATTAATTAGTACATAGACAAGTATAATCAATTAATCATTCTACAAAATTATAATCAAAGAAATCAAATTTAATAATTATATAATTTAATTTAATTTATATATTGTTATTATATAGTTTCTGTTGAAAAATAGAAACTATAAGTATAAATTATAAAATAACCAACATTACGAGTAGGTATGCTATCAATAAAAAATGCATGCTTCTAATATTAGAACATTATTGATGAGCTCTTCTCAATCAAATCGTGAACACTCGTGTTCAGGTATAACAAAATCCAGTTTTCCTTCCAGCTTTCTATTATTTTGTCATCTAAGTAAGTAGGTAAACTTAATCAAAAATATAGATTTTATAATCAGCATTCTTTTTTTTTAACAAGCATTTAAGATGTAGGTACATACTTTATGGCAACTTTTAATGGTACTGTCGTGACGTCTATACATTGTACATATCTCTAACCTCAGACATTGCCCGAGTTCTATTAAGACATAACGACAAGAGTTCTGACATGTACACTTTACATTGTAAAGTGTACCTGCAATATATACGATACACGAGTGAGAGGTGAAGTGATTTCTCTATATTCTCATTCTAATCACGATACTGATTCTACATATTCTGATTTCTTTTTATTCTTACGTATTGGCAGGAATTCTTTTCCCGCCGCGGGTCTCCACAACTCCCCTTATAACCCGGCCCTTTCCTCTCATAACCATTTGGCATATTCTTGGCTATTTCTATTCTGTATATTCCACTTACTGGAATATCCCTTCATCTCTCAACTCATCTTTCTAATAATACACATAAGACACTCACCGGGATCCCCGGCGGTCTTCTTTTCGATTCTATTCTCGTACTTACTCCGTCCTTGCAGTTTTCCTGCTAGGCTACTTATTGGATTCTGGAAATTCTGGAGTCTCCCGCCACGCGAACATTGTTCCGTTGGGAAATTAAAACTTCTCCTCCTACCGTTAAGACAAGATTCGTTAAACCTTCAAATGTTCTTTTTGAGTTGCCAGTTGAATAAATCAAGGCTGTTTGAGTCAAGCATTTACCTGTTTTGTGTGAGGATCGCGTTCGTCGCGACACTCCCGACGGCAAAGAAATTCTTACAGGATCGCTGCCAGCTGGCTGGGCCACAAGGCAATCTTCTCCCTTGCCCTAAGAGCCGCCGTTCTTCTAATTCTTTCTTCCTTCGCATTTTCACTATCCCCAATTACTTTCATATCTTGTTTGACCACCCTATTTCTGTCATCGATGCCAGTATCCATTTTTTCTATGGGATCGGGGCTATGTGAACCCATCGAGCGATTTTCAAGCGATGCATCTCTTTTTCCTTCTACAACGCTTTCTTCCATCAGTTCTATGGGTTCTTCAACAGGACACACTGGTTCTTCTTCGAGATCCGTAGTTCCTCTGAGTAGGGACGATTCTTCTAGTCTCTGTAATCCTCCATGTTGATAGTTCTCATCCTCTACTTCTAAGGGATATGAATGCGCTATAGAGCGGATGAACTCTTTTCCTTTAACACATACTTTCGCAACTTTGCATCTCCCATCCCGTCCCTGTTCCAAGCTGATGATTTTCCCTACTTTCCAATTCTATCGGTTCTTAGAGTCTCCTTTGATCTGGACTAGGTCTCCTACACTTGGACTCCGGCTCGCCCGGACTCGAGGTTCTCTATGTGAATTCTGGTACCTTTCTCTTAGGCTGCAAAGGTACTGTACCATGAACATTCTTTTAAATTCGTCAGTTGGCCTTTCTATGGATGTTTCGATAGAGATGCATTTTCCATATCTCAGAAAATCTGATGGTTTCGAACCATATTCTATATCCGAACCAACACAGGTCGGACGCGAAGTAGCCACGGCTTCGATTTCCTTGACGACCGTACATAGTTTTGTATCGGTTAAGAGTCGCTTTTGTAGGGTTCTTTCCATACAGTTTTTTACCAAACCGACCAACCGCTCGTAGAACCCTCTATGCCATGGACTAAGCTGTGGAATGAATTTCCACCGTATCTTATTGTCCGCAAAGTACGTGTCCGACAACAACTTTGCCGTTAGTTTAAATTGCAAGGCGTTATCAGAGACGATGAGTTCAGGTCTCTCCCGCGCTGCCACTGACCCGAATCTTCTCATAGCGAGTAAACATTCTTCTGCCGTGAGGTCCCTCACTACTTCCAAGTGTACAGCGCGTACAGCCAGGCTAGTATACAGGCTTATCCATCTCTTCTTCGTTTCTCCGTTGTTATCTGTAAACCCTGAATCCTTTGGTATAAGAATTGGATGCTTGGCGTCATACGAACACATTGTGTTCATTAACCGCCCTTTCTAATCCATGTCCATGAAGAGACCCAAGTTCCTGGATATACTGGTTTCCTTTCCTAATAACACATACAGGAGGGTGAAGTAGGTTTTCTGTAATTTCTTCAATTCAGTGATGTTCTTATCCTCGCTGATGATCAAATCAAATGATTCTCTATCATCTATTTCCATTGTAGCTTCTTGCGTATCTATCTTTTCCGTTTGCGTGGCAATATAGGCAACTCCTCGGTTGACCTGTCTTTTTCTACACCAAACAGTTCCGTTTCTAGGCTTGTTAAGAGCGCTGACTGGCCATGCTCTTGTAGCCTTGGCCAGCCCTCCTCACCAAGCAAAAGGAATTGCGGTCCATTGAACCACAGTTCCCCTTTCAAGTGCCACAGCTCAGGTCGTGTCATCAGCCGGATTCATTTCTGTGTGGACATATCTAGCTTCTATTTCTTTGTTTTGTTTGATTTCACTTATCCGCTTGCACACAAATGGAGGTAGTAGTTTTTCTGACTTCATCCAATACAGAACCACTTCACAGTCAGACCAGAGACGTAACCGCTTTATCTGTAATCCTAGGCTGTCTCGTACATACATTAAGAGACATTGCTATTGTCATTCTTATTTCGTATCCGTAGGTACACTACTGCTGTAAATGCTCGTTGTGAGGCGTCTGTAAAACAATGAAGTTTACATTCTGTTTAATTCTTTGATGTTTGGCCTCTTGCCATTCCTTTTCTAGCTCTTCTGACAGAGGAGTGTCCCACTTTAGCTTTCCTTCCACATCTCTTGTAAAAGAAGTTTTGCAGGCAGAACCAGCGGTGCTGCAAAACCACACGGGTCATACTCCTTCATGGTGTCTTCTGGGAGTCATAGGACTAGGCTTGACAGTCTGCCATGGGCGAGGCCGTAGTTAGAGGGCAGATCGGGAAGGTATGTTATCCAAGGCCACTTCACTTGGTCAAATCAAATCAAATCAAATCAATTATTTATTCTGCAATAGGCCACAAGGGCACTTTTATGTATCTATTGTCTTCATACTTGACCTTTTCATTGAAATATTTGACCGCTTCTTCTTCCCTAGTGACTTTCGGAGAGTCTGTTATACCAATGCCTTCTAGAGCCCAGAGAAATTTAATATCTGGCTCTCGAAGAGGCAGATCCGGTGTCGCAAAGTATGGAGTATCAGAATTCGGACACTGACAATAAGTACTCACGAATAAACTGTTTCCATTTTCTTCCTCTTTCAAGATCTTCCCGGCGACCATCCATCCGAATTCTGTATTAATTAAAAATAAAATTTCTTCTTATAATCTCATATAATTTTTGAAAAATGAGAAGTAATAATCTCTTCCTATCAACATGTATATTTGATCCCCCGCCGAACCATCATCAGCCACGACGTCTACACCATTTATCTTCATGGGAGGAGGTATTCTATTAGTTATATGGTGTACAAAATTTACTCCAATACTTCTCTTAATACCCTCTCCTCGTGATGATCTCTACGTCAGTAGCCGGACTTGCGATTTCTACTAGTTTGTCAGCACCAAGTACAAATATCATTAAAAGATCTTCCTGATCCGAGGCTAGCTGCAGTTCTCTAGCGAGTCCCTGCGCGATATAGCTGCGCCGAGAACCCGAATCAAGAAGAATCCTGCTTGTTCTACTTCTTTTGGTGTTCAACTGCCCCGCCTCCGCTACTGCCGTCCGCAGATAAGACTGAGAATTAATTTCTGTGTTACTGTCACTATTTCTGGGAAGTGAATTTGGTGTCATAGCTAAACTACCTGGTTTATTCTGCGGGCACAGAGCTTGGTTATGTCCCCCTTTGCAGGACTAGCACAACTTCTTCTTTGTGCATCAACTACCTTGTGTTCATTTCCATATCTTTCTTTCAGTACATCCACAGCTACTTGATAATTTAAATTTGTAATACTTAAACCCTCCACCGCTTGGAGGGCTTCTTCTTTTAGGCAGCCTACTAAATATGCCATCTTCTCCGACTCAGATATAAGCTTCTGATCCACATTTGTCTTGGACCGGTCCCAAAACTCCGACCAGCGCAACATGTCACCCTTAAATTTCGGCAAGCAGAGCTTTGACAGCTTGGCTGTGCTGCACCCGACGTCAGGAGGCTGTCGTGGTGTTCCATCTTTCAGCAACGCCTTCATATCAACCATCCACTCTTCTGCCTTAAATTGTGTTTCAGTTAATGACTGCAGTTTCTCATGCGAGACTTGACTGGCCTTTTCCAAATAAAAGTGTATCTAACTGGTCAATCTAGCGCCACCACCAACTGAACTAGTTTCCTTAAATCTTCTTTAATCGTCGTTATAGCACTTGTACGTTCTAAAAGATTCAGAAGCCGCCGTTATATTTGGTCTAAACGAACCACTATTGCCTCATCCATTTTGAAAGCAATTGAAATCAAATAATTTCCGTCCTATACTCGCAATTTCTCATTTACTGATCATAATCCTGCTAGGCATACAAATACAATTTTCCACATGATTACTTCTACGCGGCTTCTACAACTGTACCAACGCCAACCGTCAACCCTCACCCTCTATTGCATTGCAACAAAGGTCAAGAATGGACAACCGACAGTACCGGCGTCTAAAATTTAAGTTAAGTTAAGTAAAAACACTCGAAAGTGCTGTACATTAACGTCGTAATTACTTTTTTCTTTCGACACAAACTTACAAGTTCGCCGGTTTTCTTCTAGCAATAATATTGCTTCGTACAAAGAATTTACTTCAAAAATGGCGTATCAAAAGTTTTATAGAATGCAAATTGTACATAAAACTTACTTGATTCTTTCACAATATTGATTTACCCACTAAATGAAACTTTCACTGATGGTCACTTTTACACTACTTAATAATTTAAAAGATAAATCCGTCCATTTAAGTAAACACAAGCACATCGAAAATATCGAAATAACGCTTAGTAAATTTAAAATAGAAAATTCCGCTGTCTCGTTTGCCTATGTATATTGTCAACATTGTTTTTCGTTTCTAAGTTCTCTAACTTCCACTCGTTCTATCTTTATCCTACTTGTAGTATCTTATATATTCGAGCGACAGAGAGAAGAGAAAAACACTAAACAGCACTAAACTTTGATCTTCAACTTCATATCATAACATATGCTCGCGCTTTATTAGATTCTCGCTTACCGCAATCATCTTCTATTTCTTAACTATCCTTTCAACAAATAGGAAAAAGTCCACTCAGTAAACTGACCAATGAGATACAACCCTGTTCGCGCCATGAAAATTTTGTTGTAACGAGAACAGACTTACCAGAGATAATGCACTGATGCCAGCCTACCCAGTCTGAGGCGTTTTTCTATCAGCTAACTCTGTAAACCTTAAAAACCCCTACACACTATCCGATTGCCGCGACACTAGCGCCACTACCGCGATACAGCAACAACATTCTACTGAAAGGAACTTGATTATGTTATAATGTTACAGCTTTATTTACGGCCCCAGAACCTTAATATAATATTATGCGAATACTTATCGACTTCTTAATTAGTAATAAACAGATTTCCTTTTAATAACTGTAACAATTAAAATTAAAAAATACTTTTATATCTATTCTATTCACACAAGCCCAACCTAGGATTCCTAGCCTGGGCCTACTTCTTTCTCATACCTGCAATGACAACATCTCAATGAAATGTCGTCTGTTCTAGTAATATTTTGCGAGTTTCTAGGTCTCCACCGAACTGTGAGTTTCTAGGTCTGCACCGAACTGCGAGTTTCTTGGTCTCCACCGAACTGTGAGTTTCTAGGTCTCCACCGAACTGTGAGTTTCTTGGTCTCCACCGTACTGTGAGTTCTTGGTCTCCACCGTACTGTGAGTTTCTTGGTCTCCACCGTACTGTGAATTTGTAGGTCTCCACCGAACTGTGAGTTTCTTACCGTACTGTGAGTTTCTAGGTCTCCACCGAACTGTGAGTTTCTTGGTCTCCACCGAACTGTGAGTTTCTAGGTCTCCACCGTACTGTGAGTTTCCTGGTCTCCACCGAAAACTGTGAGTTTGTTGGTCTCCACCGTACTGTGAGTTTCTTGGTCTCCACCGTACTGTGAGTTTCCTGGTCTCCACCGAATACTCTGAGTTTCTTGGTCTCCACCGAACTGTGAGTTTCTTGGTCTCCACCGTACTGTGAGTTTCCTGGTCTCCACCGAAAACTGTGAGTTTCTTGGTCACCACCATACTGTGAGTTTACTGGTCTCCACCGAAAACTGTGAGTTTCTTGGTCTCCACCGTACTGTGAGTTTCTTGGTCTCCACCGTACTGTGAGTTTCCTGGTCTCCACCGAAAACTGTGAGTTTCTAGGTCTCCACCGTACTGTGAGTTTCTTGGTCTCCACCGTACTGTGAGTTTCCTGGTCTCCACCGAAAACTGTGAGTTTCTTGGTCTCCACCATACTGTGAGTTTCTTGGTCTCCACCGTACTGTGAGTTTACTGGTCTCCACCGAAAACTGTGAGTTTCTTGGTCACCACCATACTGTGAGTTTCTTGGTCTCCACCGTACTGTGAGTTTACTGGTCTCCACCGAAAACTGTGAGTTTCTTGGTCTCCACCGTACTGTGAGTTTCTTGGTCTCCACCGTACTGTGAGTTTACTGGTCTCCACCGAAAACTGTGAGTTTCTTGGTCTCCACCGTACTGTGAGTTTCGTGGTCTCCACCGTACTGTGAGTTACCTGGTCTCCACCGAACTGTGAGTTTCCTGGTCTCCACCGAACTGTGAGTTTCTAGGTCTCCACCGTTCTATGAGTTTCCTTACCATTCTACTACGGAGCCTCCCGAGCAAAGAAAAAGTTGCATATTGCCGAGCACGCTTCGCCTGCTTATTCTTAAGGTATTCACTCAGCTCCTCCACCAATTTGTCGTGACGTCTATACATTGTACATATCTCTAACCTCAGACATTGCCCGAGTTCTATTAAGACATAACGACAAGAGTTCTGACATGTACACTTTACATTGTAAAGTGTACCTGCAATATATACGATACACGAGTGAGAGGTGAAGTGATTTCTCTATATTCTCATTCTAATCACGATACTGATTCTACATATTCTGATTTCTTTTTATTCTTACGTATTGGCAGGAATTCTTTTCCCGCCGCGGGTCTCCACAACTCCCCTTATAACCCGGCCCTTTCCTCTCATAACCATTTGGCATATTCTTGGCTATTTCTATTCTGTATATTCCACTTACTGGAATATCCCTTCATCTCTCAACTCATCTTTCTAATAATACACATAAGACACTCACCGGGATCCCCGGCGGTCTTCTTTTCGATTCTATTCTCGTACTTACTCCGTCCTTGCAGTTTTCCTGCTAGGCTACTTATTGGATTCTGGAAATTCTGGAGTCTCCCGCCACGCGAACATTGTTCCGTTGGGAAATTAAAACTTCTCCTCCTACCGTTAAGACAAGATTCGTTAAACCTTCAAATGTTCTTTTTGAGTTGCCAGTTGAATAAATCAAGGCTGTTTGAGTCAAGCATTTACCTGTTTTGTGTGAGGATCGCGTTCGTCGCGACAGGTACAGAGTCACTAAACCAATGTGTTTTTTTTTATTGTAGGTAAGTAAAGAGATTAATTTTATGTGGGATTAAAGGAGTGATCTCTGAGCATTCGTCCTGAATAACCTCCAAGAGGTAACAATTAAACGTAGGCTGTATATTATCCCGTTAAAAAATTGTATGGAACGCGGGCATGGCCACCGCCGCATAGTTCCTTACTTTTAAATTAAAAATAGAAAATAGATACGCAACATACCTAAGTCAGCGCATGGAGCGGATAGGTACAGAAAACTTAACATTCCTCGCTAAGTTAATGCCTTTTTGTGAATCACATATACCTAGGTATTTATAGAATTTATTTAATTAATAAACTGTCTCCCTACAAATATGACGGACTTGGGTTAGAATCTCGGTAAAAGAAAAGATTTGTGAGATGAGCATAAAAAATGTTTTTTTTCTGTGTCGTAAATGTTTCTACGTATTTAAACATGTATATCAATTAAGTATATCGTCGTCTAGTACCCATAGCACAAGGTACTAGACGACGATATACATATTTAGCTGTATGATTCATATGACATCTCACTACTAAATTCTTATGACTAGCCAAAACCGTTATTTGATAAAAAAAAAACAATCGCATAAAGCACTTATAATGAAAAATCGTGATAAATTTTTCATTATAAGTGCTTATATAAAATGTATAATGTCTCATTTTAATATAGAAAGTTCCGTCCTATCATTTTAAATGTAGACTCGGAATTAATTACACACAACACAAATAAACAACTATCGGCGCCTACGTAATTGGGCCAAGTAGGTACGTACTTACCTACTTTGTATTATTATCTTAATTAATGCACCTGTTTTGTACTTAGTACATGAAGTACCTAGCTGTCCGCGCATTTTACTCCCCTACATACAAACTCACAAACGTTACCTTTTAAGGCGCCGTAGATTCAGCGAAGTTAAGCGAACAGTTTTTGAAACAATATAATGCGTCTGTTTATAAATATATGGTTTCCAAAAAATACGAATAGTAATCTTGAGGCTTTTCTGCAGCGAGATCAGTGATTCAAAACATGATTAAGCAATTTTCGCTCGATAGAAAAAAAACACGAACAGGCCCCGTAGCATGGATGGCGTTATCACGCGATAAGTGACAGGATAGGCGCGTCGTCTCGTTCTATCGAACGGTGTCAGCCAGGGACGGAAGCTCTATCCTGTCACTTATCGCGTGATAACGCCATCCATGCTATGGGGCCAGGTCTAAAATACACTTAAAATATTCGTAACAAATTAACACAAAAGTTAAAAATATTAAAATTACTCCTAAAAATCGGCAATATCATGTTTGAGAGATTACTTTTTTATTTATTTAAACGGTCAAAAATTAAAATTAAAAAACATGATATCCGCGCTTCCGAGCACGCCCTTCCATCTCGCTCTACCTTATGCTCAGTGAGAGGGAGAGAAGAACATGAACCTACGGCGCCCTAATAATATTAGTACCTATACCTATACTAACCCTTATGAACAATACATGCCACAAAAAGGTCATGTTTATGTGTTACTTAGGTGCTTGCTAGTACTTTCCGTATTAGTTACGTGCTGGTGGCGGATGTTGCGCATTCCATGGATGGCAAAGAGGACAAATAAGTATCCTTAAAATACTTGGGGTCTGAACTGTCCCCTACCTGCTGCCAAAGAGTTCTTATTTACTTTGGCCTCGTAGCCTGCAGAGAACCGGACAACTTTGAGAAAATGTTAGTGGTTGGGAAGGTGGACGGCAAGCGATCGCGTCACGGACCGTGACGCGATCGCGAGGAGAACCGTGACTCACGGTTCTCCTAACTCGATAAGAAGATTCGGTTGTTGCTCTGACAGTGAATCAAAAAAGGCAAAGACAGGGTGGGTTGAATGAAAGCAGCTGTGATAGATGTCGCCAAAAAGTTTCAAGACGACACGACCTTCAACACTGCGGGGCAAGCCCAACTTGACGCCGCGCTTCGCGTGACGCGATTCGAGAAAGATCCCTCCTTTTTCTAATTTGCGCGATGTGAGTGAGACGGAGACTCTCAATCGCGCGCGAAGCGAGTAGCGACTGAGCAGCAAGTTTTGCTAGACGTACCTACTGAAAACCACGATTTATCATCAGTCTTTGTAAAAAATGTAACACCTCGTCATAGCTCCTGTTAATAAAACGTACAATTTGATCAATCAAGAATAACTAATAATCAAAGATTAGTTCAAGTTCATCATGGTATAGCGAAATCTATTGTTGACTAAGCACAAGTCTTTATTCTGCTTTATTTTTAAAAGTTGAATCGGAGATACTGGTTATATTCATGGATCATGGAGTAGTTGATGATAATGGTAAAAACCGGCCAAGTGCGTGTCGGGCCACGCGCAGTGTAGGGTTCCGTAGTTGCTTGTCTTAGTTACATCGGCGTGCGGTGCGGTTGCGTCGGCCGAATTTGTATAATTGGCCTTTCCAAGTACACATTAAGTTCGTCGACTATTACTCGGTAACTACTTATGCCTTCTTGTCCGTGATAATTTTCCTTTTAAATTAATTATATGTAGGTAACTACTATCACGATTTTTTTCACATCCCCAGTAGTAGCTATTTAGCCGTCAGAGGGGGGGGGGGGGGGGGTCACATGACTCGAACAAAAATTAGGGCAAGCCCAATATCTCGCAAAAAAATTACTGATTTCATAAATAATTTTCGGAAACCCATAATAGTTTTGAACGAGCTATCCAACGATACCCCACAACATGGGTTTAACGAGAAAAAAAAAATAACACCCCCGCTTTAGATGTAGGGGAGCTACCCTAAAAAGTTTTTTTAAAGATTTTATTGTACTATTTTGTCGGCGTGATTGATTTATATATTCATGCCGAATTCCAGTATTCTAGTTGTAATGGTTACTGAGCTAAGCCGAAGACGGACAGACAGACAGACAGACAGACGGACGGACATGGCTAACTATAAGGGTTCCTTGTTGTCTACGGAACCCTAAAAAGTCAACTCATAATAATATGTTTAATATTAATGAGTGTGTTCATACCGCGTGTATAGACGTAGATAGACATTCATCGAGTTGGGACCTGCAGATGTTGGCTTCATTATACTCGTAGCGACCGACGGTGGGCGGTGATAAAAGAGGGTAGTTTGTCATTCCACACCTCATTATGGTCCGGAATGGCCTAGATGACGCGCCACATCCCAACAGCGCATTTAAATATCAATAGAAAATGACCTTAACGCCTATGAAACGATCCAATATCGACGAACGATTCAGCCTTTACAAAATTATCATATCGATATGATCGATTGTAATAAAAAAATGGTGAAGCTCATACATATTTAATGCGCTTTTGATTCAAGACACTTCCCTTCTGTTGTCGGGTCGGAAACCACTCGAGTCTCGAGACCAATAAATCGATTAAGGTAAATGCAATAACAACGAGAGTAAATGATAACATTAGCGCCAATTGGCACCGTATGTAAGAGCCAATTAATCGGTATTGGATATTGGTTTCGACATCCAGTGAATTTGACATTTTAATTGAAACTGACTGTAAGAAAAATTTGCAAGCAATTAGAACATGCCATTTGACACGTAGGTACGTAAATAGTATAATTGGTACATATCATCATCATCCCCTAAAGAGTGCCAAAGTGACCGGTCCTGCGCCACCCGTTGGTACATATAAAGACAGCATTTGGGGAAAAAAAAAATCTATATTTATGAATTTAGTTATTAAGTTTTAACTTCTTAGCTAGTTATGACAAAATTACACAGTGACAATAATTTCACTTGGTTATTGACTACTACACCGACGTTAGCGCGACGCTCAAACACGTAGTGAGTTAGCTGGATCGAACGCTAATTTAATGTTGTGTTACACACTTACCGAAATTGGTGGCCTTTTAAAAACAATTTCCAACATAATGGGACTCAAATTAGACTCCCGAGCCCGCATTAGGGCTTATTACGAGGCTCCAAACAGCGCTCCGTAGCCAACGCTTCCTGTTCTCCTGCGGAATTAAGATGCCTTTATACAAGCCTGTGTAGAGTTCACCTAACGGTTTTTGTGGCTTTTGTAATTTATGTTCCTTTCTTTTTTTATAATTTGGAAGCTTACAGAAAACGGTGACGGTATTCGCCAAGTTTTGATATTATTGTCACTATGATTTTTTTTGGGTGTTTTATTTAAGTATATTTTTTCAAAATTTGGATATATATATAAAATATGTTTTTATTTTTTTATTCCATTGTGCTTTTTTTTCATACATTCACCACAATTTTCAGATTCTTAGAAGTATTCAAAACTAATTCAAGTTTCATTAGTTCCGAGTCTCAGCAAATTAACGCATTAATATCAAAATGCACTAATATGTTCTAAAGACATTGTACTGCGTCTCCACTTAATGATTAGGTCCAGAAAGCCGATTGTCATTCTACATAACACAGTGCACGAGTTCGCAACGTATTTAATGAAAACTTCCCATATACTTACAAACACATTCGATAAGGGTTTTCAAACTAAATGGAGCTCAAAATATTGGACAGGGAAAGGTAGGTAGTAAGTAGGTAAGGAAACAAACTATGGCTAAAGTGATCATTTCCTTTAGATTAATTTCTATAACTTGCGTGTTCGAATTTGGACCGATTGTGTCTTGCTTCATTAGATGTTGTACGGAACTTTCTCCAAGAAAATGGGTAGGTACTGAAAACATAAAGTAATAAAACGCTTACCATCAGGCGCGGGACTTATGCTTGTTTGCCATCGAACTGGTATTACAAGAATCATAGAAAACCTTTATGCATGTTGAACTATAAATAAAAACATAATACGTTCATACTTAATGGTGACAGAAAAAACTATTCATTTGGGCTACTGCTCGATATGAGCAAAGCTTATGACCGAGTCAACCATAATATCCTTCTTAATAAGCTATACGGTATAGGAGTACGCGGCGTAGGCCTCGACTGGTTCAAATCGTATCTCATTAATAGAGTACAGTCGACAACACAGCTAAGTGACCATCGGAAATCTAATCTGACCTTAAGTGCGTTGTAATAAGGTTCTAGGTTTTCACGGTATGGTTAGTTAGGTGTGTTGCTGTGTGTACAATCTGTGGAATTAGATTACTATGATAAAAAGAGCAATACAGTTACTAAAATACATTCACAAAAGAGACAAGTTACGTGCTCTATTCCGCAGGGAAGCGTGCTAGGTTGCATCCTATTTTTAATATACGTAAACGACTTACCAAAATTAATAAATTCAGACAAAATTAAATGCTTTATATACGCTGACGACGTATCCATAGTTTTCTCGAGTCAAAATAACACCGATTTTGTATTAAACATTAACTCAATACTTGATATCCTTTTGCTTTTGCTTGAGGACCATAACCTACAGTTAAATTTAAAAAAGACAAATCTAATTCAATTCAGACCCTATCAGAGATTCCCGCTAGATATTGATTACACACATTCAGGCCATAAATTGCAACTTATTAACAATTGCAGTCTATGTACTTGGAATTAATGTCGATGAACACATTTATTGGAAGTCGCGTATTGATAAAATTTGTACAAAACTGCCTCGCTTTAAAGAAAACCACAGATTTTAAAACTGCAGTTAGTGCTTATTATGCATTTACACAGACTTGGCTGCAATATGGGATAATTTTATGGGGCAATCGTACAGACCTAACGGATTTATTTGTGTTACAGAAACGGTGCATAAGAATCCTCACAAATATTCAAAATAATGAAACATGCAGACCCCACTTCAAAAGATTAATCATTTTAACATTACCCTCTATTTATATTTTGGAAACTTGTAAATTTGTGCGGAAGCATTATTATTGATACACTCAAGCCAAAGACCGTCACACTTGCACCCTAAATCTAAGACATAGAGATAAAATAGCCCTCCCAACAAGTAACTTACAGTTGAGTAATAACAGCCCCCATATGACAACAATACGCATTTACAACAGTCTTCCTAAAGAAATAGCTGATGAGGTGAAATACACGAAATTTGTTCACAAGTTAAAATCATATTTAATAGAAAACTGTTTTTATTCACTGAAAGACTTCTTCAATGTAAATAGATACCATAGACACGCTTAGCAAATGATATCCTAGATGTAAACGTGTAAATTTTATCTTAGTTTAATTTTATTTCCCAATGTGTTAACGAATAACATTTAAGACGAAGGATTTGCATACCCTTATAGGGTGTCATGTTGTACTATAGACTGTAAGATATTTAAGACCTGATGTAATGTCTACATGAGAGCAATAAAGTATTCTATTCTATTCTATTCTCTATTAAATATGAATATAGGTCGGTACCTATTCGTAATATTGGCATAACGAAGTAAACGAGTAGGTAGGTACCTACATTTTTGTACCCTGTGAGCTGTGTTAAAAGAGCTCCTGTCTTTTCTCACAGCTCACAGGGTACAAAAATGCTCCCTGGAAAAACCAAAATGGAACACTCAGGAAATAAGCCAAGTATTACTACACAAGTCATCGTGATAGTTGATTATTCCATCGGGTACGAAGCAACTATTCCACGTCTTGTTTTGGCAAGTTTGATCAGAGATAACCGAAAATTGAATTGTTGATATTTATAAGAAAGCGTGTTACTAAGAGTTCAAAACGATTGCAAACTGCAGTACAAGGTCGGAACAATGCTTGCGTAATGTTTGGGACGTTATCTCCCATCTACTTACGGTGTCATTCATAATGCAACACGAATAATTTAAAGTTTCCCAAATTATGCAATGGTACAAATTGAAATCACTTCGGTTCGGATCCGACCCCCGCAGTGACCGATTCCTGAACGTAACAAATAAAAATGCCTTCGCGCGTAGTATTGGTTGCGATACGTTTTAAGACAAATTGACAAACGCTGATTGAGCGTGAGACACATTCATTCAGCGCTAATCACGACACATACCTATGCGGCAAATGGAGATTAGGGGCCTGGTTACACATTGATTAGTGATTAGTGCGAGTTCATACAAAAGCTACTCGCAATCGCGGCAAATGCATGGACTCGCACTAATCACTAATCAAAGTGTGAATCGGCCATAAGCTGCCACGTGGCTGCCACGGACTACCCCATCCCGCTACCAGCGTAGCAGGAAATCTGCAAAGAAAACTACATGTCCGGATGACGGAACACCGAGCGTCGTATGGTCACTAATCTCAATCATAGACTATTACTAAGAAGTAACGATACTTACTAGTAATCACTCTATTCAATGTTATAAATAACTGTTCAATTATTAAAATAAAAAACTAATATCGTCCATCACTAAAACAGTAATTAAATTACGTACGTAAATAGTACCTAAGTGCGTAGTGGTTTATGTTACTTTTACCAAAACGGGATTGTCGCGTAGCTATCTACCTATAACACAAACTAGCCGAAGAAACTGCCTTATCGAGGGAAATGAGAGTCCATAATACATATATAATAATGACAATAGTGTCATTACGCACAATAAATTACAAATAAACAGGATTATCATTCGTATTTCCTGTTATGTGTCATCTAATTACCAAGAAATATCGACACAAAATAAGCTCTCAATAAGAAATTATTAATAGATAAAGTTTTTTTGTTAATTTCGAAATACTGAATCGACATAACTAAATAATATATATATATATCTCATTATTACTCAAAAAAAATACGCCAATGGGTTGAGAAATACGACCTGTAGACAAACGCCTGTAGACAGCCGGACATACGAAATAATTTTGGCCCAAGCGGAAACGGAGAACATTGTTATCTTCGCTCGCTCGTTCAATTACCGCTCAAACATGATTTACCGCAAATCACTTGTAACTCCATATGAACTGAAACTTGTCTGCGTAATTTGTACGTGAGCTTTAGCATTAATAATGTATTAATGTACCTACCTATTAATGGATCGTCACTTGCTCTAGACATATACGTCAATTATGAGTGTAAATCAGGATCCGGTACTATACTCCTAACAATAATTATAAATCTGGGGGCACGGCAGTGCCCCCGCCTAGTCGAGCAAAACAGCGGCACGGCCGTACCATCTTTTTCTCGAAGCAGTTCGGCCCATTTTCGACCCCCCAATAACTTCGTTGCGGTTAAAACTAAATAGAAGCCTGAATGTTCAGTAACCAAGCAGACATTGTATAAACACGGTATATCTCAAATTTCATTCAATTTGAACCATTAGTTTAAGAATTATAACTAGTCAGTGTCTTAATTTTGTCACTGACTGACTGACTGACTAACTGACCGATCGTCAAAAATCTAAGGCACTTTTAGCAGAAAACGAAGCTTCAAATTTAGAATACAATTAGTGTTTAGTGTATAAATCAAGGGAAAACTAAAACATTTTGCAGTTTCGGCCCGGTTTTCTAGATACACCAACTGCATAAATAACAGCTTTGTAATCCCATATAAATATACATATAACATTACAAAGTTACATTTGCAGTGAATGGCACAAAAAATTAAAAAGCAAGAATGGGACTGCATTCATAATTTGTATGTATTGATAACACAATAGCCTACAAAAAGAAGTGAGATCCCATAAAGAACATTCCATGTAAAAAAGAGGCTAAGTCTCGAAACTCTTCCACCGTAAAACGTTGTGAGATATTTCGTAGTAGGTACGAAGTCTCAGGCATTCTTATTATTCTGTTTGCTAGCTAAATGAAAATTTTGTGACTTGGCAATCACACAATTACTACTTACAAAGTTTGGGGTATGCAAAAATCCATAAATCTAGTAGTAAAGTTGTGTGATTGCCAAGTTACAGAATTTTATTTAGCTAATGATAAATTAGACTTGGCCTCTTTTTTACATGGAATGTTTTTATGGGATGACTTTTACTATTCCGTACTTGGGACTTCGGTGAAAGCTCCAAACCTTACTCAGTAAAGAAACTGAAGTCTGTCATTCACGTGTTTTTGTCGGAAAATATATATTTTCTTAAGCTGTCTAACTGTTGTAAAGGAGCAGCTAGCCAGCTACAGAACATTATAATGAAAGTTGAATACATTATAATTTAGCAATTCAATTATTTGTGCACTGCACCCTCTAAATACACGATAGGTCGTAGGTGTGTGCCTAGTCGTTAATTTTACGCAATCGTTATAAATATTCACATTTGATATTTCGTTCAGAAATGACATTTATAACAACCATAATATTAAATGTCATCATAGTAATATATGGCTATTTTATTAGCACATCACGATATAAAAGCAACTGATGATGATATAAAAGGAAGCTCAAGTGGAGTTAAATAGGGCAGTAAGAAACAAATGATATAATTTATTCGCCATCAAAACAGATTGTCAATTTCACAAAATAAACAAAATGAGTACTACTTATTATAAGTACCGATAGGACCAATTACTCTGTCTTCGGATATCAATAATGTGTCGCGATATGATATCTATTGGAATTGTATGTACATGAATATCCATACCACTTTATACACATGCAGGTTGTGACTTACCTGCCTTCAATTCAGTTACACTGTAGATATACCCACTAATAAAAATACTAGTGCTGTACCCTGACTGTGGTGATTTCAAATACTAATAAATATTTAGATTCGTCATAGTTATTGACTTTGCATATTCTTTTCCATTGTCTGTACTTTATACTTTTTTGGATTGAAGAGAATTTCCTCCCGCGAACGCTCAGGCGAATGGAATCCCTGCCATGATTTTCCCTATGGACTGCGTATGGGGTTCTTCAAGAAAGGAATGTAATAGCGCACGGCGTCTGCATGTTTGCCACTGACGTGTTTAAAAAAAATAGAGGTTATAAGTCTCAGAGGAGTTTAAAATGAAAAAGCGGATTCCCATAACGTCGCGTCTACACATCTCTGCCTCTGCAGAATCGATAACGAATCGGAATCGTGCCGGGCCCACATTTAGCGCTGGCACGCTCGCAGACCACGGCATCTGATAGGTAATGCACTCTACATTGCATGTTATTACAGTTGCAATACCCTGGCCGCGTAGACAGCTAAATATCGTCCGGCTGATCGCAGCCGCTCCCTTGGCTATCCGATGTAACGCGATTCCTTGGAATAGCTGGCTTTGCTCGCTTCTTTCGTGGACTTGAGCACAAAATCTTGTACTTGCATTAGATGCAGCTAAGCTGGGAGTTGAATTTTCGCCACTAGCTAGCATTTGTTTCCGACAGGGTGGCGTAGGTACCGTGGAGCAAAAAAGAGCTCCGTTGGAAGAAGTGACCCATAATCCCAAACTGCCCGAGAGTAGAGACCAAGTAAGAATAGAGTTCATTCGAGCGCTATTGGACAGTAGAATAAGAATGAGTCAGCAGAGCCGACGAATACTTTGTATGTATTATCAAAAAAACAGTTCCACCATCAAGTAGACTCCCGCATGGATTTATTTATTTTACTTTAATTTAATTTCTTCCCAAAGTGGTATCTCGGCTGCGTTCTGACTTCTGAAGGAGCACGTTTTCACGTTAAAATTTCAAGGAATCGACTACCTTCTAACCTTCTAATTGCCCAAGCACGCATCGCTCAGTCAGTAACTGCTCAAAGCGGTAACCGGGAGGCTACTTTAACCGACGTTGCTCTACCTTTTAAAATATATCAAACAGTGTAAGTATGTTATATTCGAAAAGTAAACTATTCAGTGCCAAATAAATCCCAATATAGAAAGCAAGTGGTCATTGAACGCCTCCGCTTTAGACTTACCATCCTACATCTCAATTTAATAGTCCATAATATCTTAATGCAAAACCAACAGTTGTAAGCCGATTTGTACATAAATTAAGCGCTCTTTAATATGACAATTTACGACCGTGCCTAATAGGCTGCGTGTGTAGATGCGAAGCCCTCTGTAGCTAGATCAATTAATTTTGCACCTATAGAGGACATCTTTATGTTGCAGCCGGTTTTAACGGTTCCAGGTATTACGTATCAGGATCCACTGCTCATCTATCAGCAAGGTATTAGTGTTTTAAATAATTTTCTCCTTGAAGCTTTGACTTGAGGAGTAATGTCGTAATACTTATTGCACAAATTGACTGTATTTTATGTGTGATCGTATACGTATACATGATTCGGATATGAGACGTAGGTATGATATAAGAGGTTGCTAGGGAATTACATTCCTGTTCGCAACCCATCCATCGACCGACCGCAAAGTGGGATGCATCCCATTTGTTTCTATCTTCACGATAATGCGGATGCCTGCTCTTGCAATTTCATTCTAAACTCATTACTTTAATCTCCTGTCTAAACGAGCGAGCGTCACCTCAGTACAGTATCGTTTTTTCATGAGTAGGTACTAAGTTACTGCCTACTCACAGCCGCGTTGAAGGCTACTGACGTTCTAGATCGACTTGAGTAAATTAGTCCTTATGCAGAATCATAGCTCATAATTATAATAAAGAAATCAATGAAATATTGAGCTGTGTAGGAGGACTGTAACTAATTTGCACAGTATCAGAATGTATATTTTTGACCAATTCTGACAAACATAAATAAAAAACAAAAATCAACCTGTTATTATTATTCAATATTTCTGATAAGTTTAACAGATTACTCGGTTACGAAGGAATATCGCTTAGGACTTACATCGCTTAAGCGTCTACGGCTGCTTCATCCATAGGGAAAGGATAATGGTCCCTATTACGCTCCGTAAATTCCTGTAATAGCAACGCAATTTAATACCTCGTCGCTGGCGCCATCGCCACCCGTGATTCTGTGCCTCACAAGTTTTTATTGCTGGCTGTATTTTTATTAATAGCCACATTATAATTATAACCCCTTTCCTTCACACTAAGCTAATAAAATAACATAACATTTATTGTTATAAATTACACGTATAATTGCTCTGTCTATCCATTATTAATTAAATAAAAATATGATCGTTAAAAATATATTTATTATTTTTAGAACGAGTGGCTCTGTGAGTGTAGAACTTGCGATCCGTCTTTTAAATTAAAATATTAGTACGTGTATATAATATATTGTTTTTTATTCCAAAAACTGAATCGACTAAAAAATACTAAAATTATCCAACCTACTCATAAATTTTTCATGTTAATCAGTTGAGAAATGCACCTTCTAGAGGAGACCAGCCGGACATCCGGATAGCCGGCAATACGAACGCATTATTGCCCAAGCTGAAACGGAAACTTCGTTTGCTTCGCTCGCTCGTTCAATAAAAGACTCGTATCGTTCAGCAGACTGTACCTACTCTCGTAATTTTACCACATCCTGAAACAAATGTCGGACTTAATTCCATAATTCATTCTCTGCCAGTCAGCCATTGGGCCAAAAAATCAGCAGCAATAGGTACATAACTAGTTATGCGACTAAATAGTTTCGGTTAGCGACCACCTGAAGCAAGGGGTATTTTTTTTAATTAAAGATAATAAGATTTCAACTTTAATTATTTTCAAAGTTAAGTAGTTATCAAACAGGAGTCTACCGAAAAAACGAGGAAATATCAATTTAACTGAGTGGTCGCAAACCGGCAAACTAAATTAGGTGCTCGCTGACTGGAAAAATTACCCTGCCTACAGCGGCGCTACCACGAACTTCGAAAGTCGAAGTTCGTAATACATGCACCCCTGTTACTCGAGTTAGAAAGTGCGATAGAGATGGAAATACCCGAAATTCGACTTTCGAAGTTCGTGGTAGCGCCGCAGGTGTATCAAAAATGAGGTGTGAACCGAGCAAGGGACATATTCGGTAGCGCATTGCGATACCAAATATGCATTTATTTGTTTTTTATTTTGTTTTTTGTTCGAAAAATAATTTACTAAACATATTTTACAGAATACAGAAATAAAGTTACAACTAAAAACACATTTAACATATTTACAAATTGCCTACAATATCCCCAGCACGGCTATCACGCGACGGCGCGCGAGCTCTCTCGATTTTTCTCGCACTATCCGTTTCTCTCTTATTAGAACACTTAGAAGAAGAGGTATAGTGCGAGAAAAATCAAGAGTATGTCGCGGCCGTCTCATGATAGACGTGCAGGTCGGCGCTCTGCGGTAGGGTGCCCATAAGGCTGGCTACGTTTCCTAGTTGAATGGCGATGCCTATTCTTTGACCGAGGAACAAGCCGAAGCCAGCCGTGTGCTCGAAGAGCCGTTTTTTTAGGTCCCGGTATAATTTCTGGGCGTCTGGAACCTACGACCCAAGCGTCTCTACTGCGAAAGCCGCAAACACATGTTGCCTGCGAGGCCCGAGTATTTGCGGCGTTTGGCAGCCTCTGGCGATGCTGCCGCTGCGCCCGCCGCGCGTGCGCTCTGCAAAGTGGTGGGCAGGTGGGACGGAGCGAATGTGTCGACGCTGCGCTGGTGGCGTCCCAGACTAGGGATCGTCCCAATTGCCACGGAATGAGCGTCATACCGTCGGGCCTCTTATGCCGGCTGTACACATTGGGCCAACGTTGGCGCGTGAGCAGAAGGCAGCTATGTAAACGAAAGAGATCAAGTTATAGCCCTTTCCCTCTAACGCATAGCTGCCTTCTGCTCACGCGCCAACGTTGGCCCAGTGTGTACAGCAGGCTTTACACACAAGCAATGTCACCAAAAACAAAGATTGTAATGTAAACAGAAACAAACATTTCAATGTAAAGAAAAACAATACAAAAATTAACGTTTTTGGAATCCCAATACGCTACCGATCATGCCCTTGATCGCCTCACATCCCATTTTTGATACAGGGTGTACCTATATAAAAAAGTTGTGTTGTGATTTATGTGTATACTTATACGACCAATATTTGTATGTATTTATATGTATATACCTAATATTTTTCTTTCCAATCACGTTCTTGGAACCGGCTCTAACAATTTCCATGTAATTTGGAATATAGGGGTTTACGAGGGTGACAAATCGATCTAGCTAGGTCTCATGTCTGGGAAAATTCGTTTTCTCCGTATTTTCACCCGAGCACAGTTCGGTCACCCAGGGACTAAGAATTAAAACACATAAGAAATAAGTATCAAGAGGACAATCTTATACAAATCGACCTAATAGCAAAGCTTGTAGTATGGATACTAGGCGACGATATATATATTTAAATAGATACAATCATTGAAACTTCATATATATTTAACATGCCTTTAACTTTTGAAACTTTAAGGTATGCTAATTTTTTCAACATACGCAAACAATGTGCGTAATATTTGTTTGCTAGTGAAAATACCGCCAAACGTTGTGTAGTTTAAAAACGTAAAAACGCTTTAATAAACTTTTTTTGAAGCTATTCAAGTCAAACGTAAAACCGTAGTAGCTAATTGTTATTTAAATTATGTATGTAGTTCCATTCTCTTCCGTCAACATTTTGACATTGACATTTGAATGAATAACCAAGATAAAAAATATTGACTTGACTTCAAACTTCAAAATTGTAAGTCTTGTAAGAGCTCAGTAATAATAATATACATATTATTACATCATCATAGGATTGTATTATTTTGCTCTATATCACATCCAAAACTACTCAAATGGGTAATTGGAAACTCGAAGTCGGAAGGATGGCAATGTACATGTCTTTCCCCGTGATGCTGTTCCATTTCTTCAACCAGCCAACCTATTTCGAAGAATGGGTTACGAACACTAAACGGCAAATCTTACCACCAGAAAGCAAAACAGATCGCGCGGATATACAACAGCTAATCGCAGACATGAGGAAGAAACAAATGCAAGCTTTTGAGAAAGAATGAGGAGACTTTGATGTAAATAAAGACTTCGACTTAATGCTATTTATTAACATTAGACTGTATTACGCATATTATTAAGCGCCACAAAGGCAATTAAACGCAATTAAAATATATTAAATGTTTTATTAAAACATTTCAGTCTTGTTTTATTGTTTTGTTCTTGTGCTTGTAACTTACAAGACAACCTAAAAAGGTCACGAAAAATGTTACATACAAGACATGCTGAACACTGTAATATTGTCCTATCACGCCTGACAGCATTGGAGCAACTACACCAGACAGGGACCTAACACTGTTTGAGGCTCCAATCAAAGTGGCTCTGTGTTCTCCGTCACTTCTTTTTAATATCATTTCCAAAGTTACCAACCTACCCATGGCATTGCCTATTGCAAAAGGTATCAAA
Source organism: Epinotia ramella (assembly GCA_947578815.1). NCBI lineage: Eukaryota > Metazoa > Arthropoda > Insecta > Lepidoptera > Tortricidae > Epinotia > Epinotia ramella. Next base: position 16,506,695 of record OX388205.1, on the reverse strand, counting down.
AAGAAAGCATAAACATACATATTGTTTGAATAAATCATTCCTAACATTGAAAAACTTAAAATCAAAAATACATGGAAGTTCCTCACACTGTAATCTTTGTCGTTAGTATAAAACCCATTAATATGGCCCATAAAATAACTACTAATTGATCCTATTACACCCTGGAATGATATAATATACCCAATAGACTTGGGTGTTAAGTCATAAGTGGTTTTTAAATACACAACATAATTAGAATAATATAAGGACATAGCAAATCCAATTAAACCTTTAAATAAAAATATGGTCCCATATTTAGACCATTCTATTTTACACAATTCTAATATGGATTCTTTACAACTACAAACTATTTTCTGTACAATGCCTGTTGATATATTTCTTCTGTTAACTGGTTCTCTAGTTTGTTGTGATTCTGTTATTGTTTTTGGTAACAAATACACCAGACCTGAAATAATTAAATTCATTAAAGCACTTGCTCATTGTGTAGTCTTATATACTTATCTCTAATAGTTAGTGATGCCATAGTCTATCTCTAACTAGGTGCAGCGTGGGTAGACCCAGGTGGACTGATGACCTGGTAAAGGTTGCAAGAGTCTGCTGGATGCGGGTGTTATAGGACCAGTCACTGTGGCACTCTTTGGGGAATGCCACAACAGGTCCAGCAGTGGACGTCTTTTGGCTCATATGATGATGATCAAATTTCTAATGATGTTTAGAAATATGAGAGATGAGATCTGACAGTCTCTAATGATGTTTAAAAATATGAGAGATGAGATCTGACAGTATGGTTTAACATAAGTTTTCTAACAGAGGTGTGAGAGATGGTCACATTCTAAGCCAGTCAGAAAAATGCATATGGTTGACTAAAGCTTTTGGTCAAATTTAAAAACAGAAAAGAAAAAAAATACTTGGATAAAGTACCTGCATTGGAAATAAAGCAAACCCCAACAATGGCTGAAACCAATTGGAATGAACCCTCGGGAAAATCCTCAGCGATGTGTCCCCCAATAACTGGGCCTATAGTGATACCAATACCGGATATTGCTTGCATCTTTCCATAAATCTCACACTGTTTCTTTTCGTTTTTCTCATAGTCCGGCACTAGAGCTCTTGTCAATATTTGTGTCTGTTTAAAAAGGCCTGAGAAGTAAAGGACAGATTTGAAAAAAAAGGACTTTATGCTATTGAAATATTTAACTTCCATTGAGTAATAGTCAGTTTAACTTTGGGCTGTTTACACTTTGATTAGTGATTAGTGCAAGTTCATACATTTGGTGCAAGTGCGAGTAGCTTTTGTATGGACTCGCACAAATAACTAATCAATGTGTAAACAGCTTAAAGGATACCAACATAAGATTATTTTAATTTTCGATAGGGACATCCCTATTAAAATAAACATAGAAGCGCTAAGTTAGTGCTTACCTAAAATTGCTCTTATGATTAGTAAAACAACTAGTGAGCTAGTAAAACCTATCGCAGTGTAGGCTACACCACATATTAATAATGTTGCGATTAGAACAACTTTTCGTCCCTTAAGATCACTGAAACTGCCCTGAAAGTAAAACATTGGATTATTTTAGACACATTTTTTTTTGGCGGGGGACATTGCCTGGTGTCTAGGATCTATGTATATAATAATATTATATACAATTTCATAAATGTGAAACTAAGGATGTTACTCACACATACATTTTTGCATGTTGCAAATCTAGTCTTAGTTATAGGAATGCAGTTTAGGTAATATTTCTATGCTAGCTAATATATTCAGGCAGGATTGGCTGAACAATGTTGTTTTTTATTACATCTTACTAATGTACCACATTCAAGAAATAAATAAATGAGATGAAACATACTGGCTGAATTAATTTAGATGAAACTTGGCAGAAAGATGATAATCAGATGGCCAGAAACTTTCCCATGGAGAAAGCAGTAAAGTCAAACTTATGCTATAACTAAAATTATGAACAATGTAATGAGTATTTTTAAACCTGTAAGACAATAAGTTTAGACTAACCTTGTGCCGCTCAATTGCAACAGAATGTACATTCCTTTTCAATGGAAATTAACTAGCTAAATTCAGCTCTATTTTCTAAATAGTTAGGTTCAAAATTCAATTGCAAATAATTTGGGTAGGTGGCACGAGGCTAGGGCATTAAGCAATGTCATAGTTACAATAAGAGGTCCTGATGTTAACTGGAACCCGGAGTATATTGAGCCCATAAGCCCTACATATACATGTCCTGCTCCCAGAGACCTCACATGACTGGCCAGCAGTGGAACTATTAAACCAATCGCTAAGAGATCCTGGAATTATAAAAATAAAATTCATGATTTTGATCCACTTGTGACAGAAAGAGGTTGCACAATTTTTATGTTGGTTAATAATTATTTTTATGATAATTATTCCTACTTGATAATCTTTACTTTCTGACTACTATGATACAAGCAACAGAAGTCAATTTATTTATATATTTAAATCAGGCAAAAAGGCCCATATTACAAATACCTTAAAGACTAACATACATATCAATATAAACTTATGAATAACTACAAAACACAAAATTACTGCGATGTGTTGCGCAATTTCGTGGTGTCAGGTAACCGACCGCGAAAACTTCGGAACTTGACTCCCTTCAGCCAAAATTCTTCCTTAGCAAAGGTCGACAGATGGTCTGTTGGAACTCTGACCACAAAGGAATTAAAAATAAATAATGTAAGTACCTTAGCAAATATGACTACTAGACTGCTACACCTAGACTGCTCAAAGTCTATAAAATATACCTATTTACTTTTTGATTATATTGTTACAATCAATTATATAATCTGGAAGAGATACCGGGGTACAAACAGCTAACAAGTTTCTGACGTGTTAGTTACTTAGAACACAGTCCTCGAAACTAACCGTCTTCTTTTTCTTCTCTTAAAATAAGATGTTGATAGGGTGACAATCTTAAAATGATTGAGGGTAAAGCAAAGGTATAAATCTAATTCTCGAAGTTTCGGAAGTATACAGCATAATAATTATTAACACCAGTATAGCATAAATAAACTATTTTGAATATGAAGAAGTTTTTTTTAAGTACAAACCAGAAACGCAACGCATTGAAGCAACCAAATATTCTTTGACATTTTAAATTATTATTCTTGTTCCCACATAGCAGCTGATACAAACACGTGTAATTTATTTTAAGTTTGAAATTCTTATCATTTCATTTCATTTCCATTATTTACTATCCCTCCCTTCCCACGTCACACGTCAAAGAGACAAGACAACACGACATCTATCGTCCACTGTCATTAGTGTCAATGTCACACGCTACACGGCCTACACGGGCCGATATCGGCGGACGGCCAAGCAAATTTTAAATAGTATCGAGTGACCTTGATTTGGCCGGCTGCCGTGCTTCCGACACGCATCCACGCGGGCTGAATCATGGGGTGTATACATGTCATGATTTGCCAGCCCCAATTTATCAGAAGCTGACTAATTGCTATCGTGTGGAGGCATGTTGCGCTGCTGATCCAACTTTCAAACGAGTTGTACGGAGAAATTGCATATATTATGCACATATTGTGGTCGGATTGTTACATCAGATCTGAGGGGCTACCGCGAAACCAAAACGAACTTCGTTCGAGTATATCCGTCTCTGACGCCCGAACGAGCAAGTGCGACAGAGAGGGAGATACACGCACGAAGTTCGTTTTCGTTTCGCGGTAGCCCCTCTGTACGCTACACCCAATTATGACTTCGACATGTTGTACTGACAAATTGGGGTAAAATCACATAATTTGTATCACGTTAAGAAAACTTTTTGGATTTTAGGGTTCCGTACAAAAAAAGGGAAAAAGTGCAACTCTGGTTTTTTTAATCAATTATCACATAAGATTAACATAGTAAATGTGTTTACAGGAAAAATAAAAACAACCGCTATTTTGTACCTTTATAACGAAACAAATTATTTAATTAAATATTTTTTGTTTCGTGTTATTTTTAACGAGGAAGTTACCCCGATCATATTTTAAACTATATGATGTGTCATATAGTTTAAAATAGAGAAAGAATATAATGGAAAAATAAACCATCTTCGTTTGTAGCCCCCGACATCGGCATCCTGTCGGGGGCTACAGACGAAGATGGTTCGCTATTTTATTTAATATATTTTTTTTATCAAAAATCGTTTCTAAACTATGTAATTGCATTACATTAAATATAATTATATTGAAAGTACCTTTTACAGTACATTATGGTGCTACTTTCCCGCACTTGTGCGGAAAAGAGTACTTTTCGTGCATATGTCGAAACTTTAAAGAGCCTTATAAGTATGTACAGTAATAGTTATTTACGATACAAGTGCCGAAAATAGCAAATTACCTATTCGCACGTGTATCGTACAACGTTTTACTGTACATATGGCTCTTTAAAGTTTCGACATATGCACGGAAAGTGGTCTTTTCCGCACTAGTGCGGGAAAGTAGTACCATATGTACTGTAAAACGTTGTACGATAGACGTGCGAATTAGTACATTACTGCAGAGACTGCAGGGGCTGGTCGAAGCGTGTATAGTGCCTTTTTCAAAAATAAAACAATATGTTTGAATAAAAGTTAAATAATTTTTTGAATAAAAGTTAGATAAAAGTTTGAATAAAAATTATATAGGTACAGTCACCAGCATTAGTATCTGCCATAACAAAGGCAAAGAAGTGAAAACTTGAATAATTTTAACCTTGCAAAAAAAAAAAACAAAAAAAAAAAAGAAACAACAAAAAAAAACGTCTTACATCAAACTATTTCTTACTTCTCACTTCTAAAAATTGTCCAGGATGAATCACTTTCGGATACTATCTGCACAGATGTTATGGGAACATTTCGTACTATTTTTGAGAAAAGGTAATTCGCAACTCGTGTCGATTTAAAACACCGAAGGTCGTGTTTTAATTTATCGTCACTCGTTGCGAATTTCCTATTTTTGGCACTTGTATCGTAAAAAACTGTTATTGTTAAATGCATAAAGAAGAATCTCGAAATCGGTTAATGCGATAATGCAATGTAGGTACATTAAATTGCTTAGGCGCGGTTTGACCAAACCACGCAAGTGCAAGCTAGTAAAAACCGAAAGATGGCGCTGTAACCATGACGGTAACTTGCTATGCAACGTATTGCGTAGGTAGGTTTTTCCAAAATTAATGGCCGATTATTTTTGTTGTTTTGACTGGGTTTCATGGCGATCATTGGGGCCGGCAAAGTATATGAGGATGTCATGGTTTGGTTGATATGATGATTATGACGATGCAAACTTTTGTAGAAGAATGCAGGGTAGGCAAATAGCAATAAAACGAAATAATACATTGAGACAACTTTTTTCAGTATTTCTTTACAATATTTAACAATTTGGTTTTATGTCTGTAACTCACAAAACAACCTAAAGAACTAATGAAAAATGCAGCATATACAACATATGGTACACCGAAGTATTGTCCTATAATACCTGATACAATAGGAGCAATTACACCAGCTAGAGACCGTACACTGTTTGCGGCACCAATCAAAGTGGCTCTGTGTATACCACGATCATTTTTCAACAGCATTTCTAAAGATACCAATCTACTAACAGCTTCACTTATTCCTAGAGGAATCATGAACATAGCATAAACATAAATATTGAAGGAATAAATTATACCCAACATAGACATACTTGTAACCAAAAATATATGAAAGTTTCTAATGCTGTAATATTTATCTTCTGTGTAATAGCTGTTAATGAATCCTATGAAATAACTGGAAATTGATCGTATTACACCCTTAAAAGATATAATGTAACCAATTGACTTGAAAGTTAGTCCATACGTCGTTTTTAAATAAAAGCCGTAGTTAGCTAACTGTAGTAACATAGCAAATTCGATTAAACCTTTAAATAAAAATATAGTTCCATATTTTGACCAATCTATTTTATACAATTCCTGTACTGATTCTGTGCATGCATTAAGTACTCTTCTCATCACGCCCGTGGATACATCTTTTTTCAATGCGGGTTTCTTCTTTTGCTTCACATCGGATTTTGTATTTGGTAAAATATACACAAGACCTAAAAGAACAGAAAAAAAACCATATAATGACCTAATATTTGCGAAACGATACTTTTTACGACCGTCCAATATAGTGTAGTGTTTGGGGTTCATTTGTCACGTACCAACCAATAAATAATAAATATGAAAAAAATCCCTATTACTTAGAACACCGTGACTGGGAGGAATGTTACAGGAAATTACGCAACTGGATTAAATCAGGGGACCAGGGGTTGTGCTTCTTGGGAACGCTTGCATTCAGCAGTGCTGTCATGGGATGATGATGATGATAATTCTAACAAACACTATAATAAAAAAAAAAAAAAAAAAAAAATATTAGGGGACAATCTTACACAAATCGACCTAGTCCCATAGTAAGCTCAATAAAGGCTTGTGTTATGATTACTAGACGACGATATATTTAATAGATATAAATACTTAAATACATAGAAAACTTCCATGACTCAGAAACAAATATTCATGCTCATCACACAAATATTTGCCCTTACCGGGATTCGAACCCAGGACCTTCAGCTTCGTAGGCAGCGTCACTACCCACTAGACTAACCGGTCGTCAAAAAAAAAAAATAATGTCACTCCACAACCAATCTGACAACGGTTTGTTTATGATTTATAAGGATTGTTGGGCTTATCTCTTCTCCACTCCCTAGAAAAATAGTAATCACCTGCGTTGATTGCAAAGCAAACCCCGACAATAGTTGCAACTATAGCCAGACCTTGTATGGGGTAATCTTCTGCTAGATGTCCTGATACAACTGGGCCTAAAATCATACCAATTCCAGAAACAGCAGCAATGTTTCCATATATTTCTGATTGCTTCTGTTTGCTTCCCTCATAGTCGGGCAGTATAGCTCTCGTCAATACTTGGGTTTGTTTAAATAAGCCTGAAAAATAAAATGAATACCTAAGTATATGCCAAAAACAAACCTGCACTTTATTTAATGTTAATAAAGAAGCAACGGAAGGTGTTGTTACAATCAAGCAAATACCTCCACTAATTTCGTCCTAGTTTTTAAATAACCTGCATGGTTAGCACACACGGCGCGCGAGCTCTCTACGTCTCTTTCTAAGTCTTCTAATGTAGAGAGACGGATAGTGCGAGAAAGTTGCAAAGCTAAGATACACACTCGCAAAGTTTACCTTTTTATCGAATGAGCGAGCGAAGCGAACGAAGTTCTATGCTTCAGCTTGGGCCGAAAATAGTTATCGGTCTGGCTGTTCTCCGTTAGAGGTCGCCTTTCCCAACCGATAGGCGTGAAATATTGTGAGCAGGTTCGTTAATTACATAACTATAATTTTACTGTCGAGTAATATTTTCATAATGAAAAAAAGAAGGCTCGCGAATTCTACAGCTCACAGAGCCACTAGTAATATTTGTATAGATATAGGTATACTTGCCTAAAGTTGCCCTAATGCCTAATATGACATAGAGTGACTGAACAAAACCCAGTAAAGTGTAGCATATACCACATATTAATAAAGTCATAATCAATATATTTCTTCGCCCTTTAAGATCACTTAAACTGCCCTGCAATCGAAAAATAATGAGAATGTTAGATTAAATATTCGTATTTTGATCAAGCACATAGTTTCATAGGTACCTATTATAATAATAAGAAAAAAATTGGATGTTTAAACTTTATTATTCAGAATCAATCGTTGACCTTCCAATTGTTGACATGAACATTAAAGAAGATCTAAAGCTGGGTCCACTGTGCCAATGTTTTAGATGTTTTAAACATCTAACATGTTATCCGTCAGTTTCGGCAAACAAGGGCATTGTTTTGATTGGCAAAACATTTTTGACGTTTAAAAACCACGAAAACATGGCGCAGCGGACGCGGCTTAAAGGTATTCAATAATTTACAATGATTTTTTTAAGCAACAGTTTTTCGTTTAAATCTTACTATGACGTGATACTCAATACACGCTTGCCTCTTGTGGAAATGAATTACCTAATGTAATTTTGATTATATAAAAGATTGATAATATTTACAATAAGCGGCCCTGAAGCCAACTGGAACGCGGGGTATGTAGAGCCCAAGATTCCTACATATAAGTGGCCGGCTCCAAGAAACCGCACATGGCTGGTGATCAGAGGAACTATTAGGCCTACAGCAAACAGGTCCTGGAATATTGAAAATGGAGCGGTTTTAGAGAAAAACACTAAAGAGTGCATCGACGTTTTTAGAGAGATAGGGCATTGCGGAACGTGATCTCGCTTTCGAGCAGCTCCGAAGACCGCAGCCATAATAACATCACTACGTGTCTGTAGGCATGTGATGTTGTTTTCCTGCCCCTCTAGCACACTAGGTTTTATGTCGGACATAAAGCATTCGTCCCATTCTGGCCAATATGCGAGTGCAAGAGGGACAAATGCTTTATGTCGGACATAAAACCTAGTGTGCTAGGGGGCTGGTGGTGTATAAGCTCGCCATGGTTACGCCATCTTAAGAGCGAGGGACCTGCATTTGTCGCTAGCTGTCGACATAACGAATCCTTAAATCAATGCGCTTGTGACTCCTCTGCCGTAAGTGTCCATAGGCTGCGGTGTTTGTTTACCCATCAGGCAGGTAGTGTGGTCGTTTTGCCACCATCGCGGTATCAAAAAAACCTCAAGTAATTATATAATTACTTGAGGTTTTGTTGATACCGCGACATACATTTTGTGACTAGAGTTTCACTCAGTTGTAAGCTAAGAAAGTGCTTGTAGAGTAGTTATTAATTATTTGAAATTAGGTACCTGATTATCATACATACCTACTCTACCCCAGACGAATATAATGCTAGAAGGCCATGAGAAACTTATTAGCCTTGAGAAAACATTTCAGAAATGTTAAAGTTACAACAACTGTTCAAATATTCAAAGTAGAGTGTGTAATTGAGCTAATGAGCTCAATTGATGGAAAATAACTTTGAATGAAAATGTATAAACTTCGAATAATAACTAATTGAGCCCTTCCATGCAACAGAAGGCATGTTGATCTCGGTTGTTGTTTATGACAACAGTTGTTAAGCTGAATGGTCTTCGGGTGGTTTGAGGACTTCTAACTGGCAAGTTGTTCACTCTCTTGACAAGGCCTAGTTGCAATAGCAATAAGGCGAAAACTTGTGTCTACACCAATACTAGGGATTCGGACCACCCTATCCCACCAGGGCGGACCCTTGGCTCCGCAAGGATGCAACTGGAATATTGCTAAGATTTAGATTAACAGGACCAACGGTTGTAATTATGTCGCACTGTAGGGTTATTCCCACCTGTTGCCCCCAAAATCGTTAGCACAACACAACAACACAGCGCGCGAGCTCTCTCTCCATTAGAAAACTTAGAAAGAGTCGGAAAGTGCAAGTGCCGTCTTGTGCTAACCGTGATGGTAACAGGTGCCAACAATACTAAGGAATTCTGAGCGAAAATGTTGATACTAAACTACTTGTAGTCGTAACAGCTGGGAATAACCCTTCCTAACTATTGCGGACAAAGTTTAAACGTTGTGGCAAATACTTTGATTCAACACTTACGAAAAAAGCAATTATTTGAAGAAGCCAAATGTTGACAGTCATTGTAGTTAGGTAATTTAATTAATTTCACTTTTTCATAGTAAATTTAAAAAAGCACCAAAAATATTTTAAAGTTTTCTCAACTGAATTTGCAATGCAATGCACAATTTTGACACGTTGGATATACGTCCTTGTTCAAAAATGTTAAAAATCCGATTTTTGTCTGCTCTATCTCGGATTGGTATTTGACACTTTGCAATGTAATCAATATTAGAATCAGTGTCACGCAACTAGGAACAAAAAGAAGAATGAAACCATTTGCTCACATTCAGATCAAATCTGACAAGTGTCAGAACAAGTGACAAGTTTTCTATCTGTGCTTCTACCATGGCGGACACATGCTATCTCTTACTTCCGTTATTTCTCTTTCTGTCATTGTGGCATTTGGATGGTAACCAATGTAACCATGGATATTGTAACTTCAGGAGACCAATGCTTTTGACGAATACAACACGATCTTAATTATTTTCAAATTTATAAACATATGTATAAGATTCTCGTAACCAACCAGTTTAAAGCCAGCATAATAGATACCAAGAACTTTAGGTAAGTACAAAGTACATACAAGTTTGTTTAACCTATAATGTTATAACGAAATATGTAAGTAGATACCATAACGAAAATAACGAAATATCGAGCGTAAACATTGATTTACTTTTGAAAATCTTCGGCACTTGGATAATACAAGCGGGAGCTGTCTTATAACAAGAAGAATTATGGAAATACATTGGACTGTTTGCGAACGAAAAAGAGACAGTATGGACAAATTGGTGAAATTTTGTAAACATAAATATACCTTCTCCTAAATATTTTTATAATTAATAAATTGGTGTGAAATAAATAAACTGACAAAACATTTATTATCCTTTTATTACTTTGTTAGTGTCGATATACTTAGTGCAATAATTTGCTCTTCATGCAGTAGACCTGACCATCATAATTTATCGTTATCGATAACGTTGCATACTAATATTATCGACATCGATAATGTTAAGTACTACATCCCTAATCCCTTTCGTGCCATTATGTTGGTACGACTTACTTCCGTATTGGACTTTTTAACGTGGTATGGCAAAGTAGCTAAACTCCATTGAGTTATCATGTCAAAATCAAATGACAAAGTCACTGTCATCCAAAACTTAGTTCGAAGTCCCGTCTCTTTATATTTATACGTCTTGCACATAAAACGAAAATTTAAACGTCAAGTGCTAATATGCTCTTGATTTAGACATATAAAATTGCCGGTATAACGATGACGGGCGTAAATTTATGTAGGTCGCTCGAGACCCCCGGTAAAATTTAACACTATGAAAACATCTTCCGTCACATGTTCACAATACATACGGTTCAGTTTCAAAACTAAATTCGTTTGCTGTTTCGTCTATCTACATGCTCGGATTGATTAAGTTTTTTACGACATTTCGCTTGATCATTGGACTTCGATATTACCGCATATCACGACGACCCTCGCTTACGTATATTGGACAAGGTTTCCCACCGGGACTTACAAGGTGATTTACTATTATTTATCATCATCGTCATAGGCCTTTACGTCTATTACAGACGATTTAAGCATTGTTGTGTAGACATCGTTTTTGGTGACTGTGAAGACCGATACGAGACATTACAAATATGATAAATGGACTCATCAAAAACTTACATTGGCTCTGCATTCATTAGTATTCAGTCAAAACTCGCGCAAGGAGAAAAGTAAATAGATACGCTAGCTTTCACAATAATCTAGAGACAGAGCTATAAGACGGAAAGAGACAGAAAACACAGGCTTTTGTCCATAGACTATAATTGAACGAATGAAATGAATGTAATACTTGGTAGAATTACCGTTTTACACATTGGCAACACCATAGTTTTTTTGGGTACATATATTTTATGCTAGGGCATAAATATACGTCACGTCATTAGTGTGGTAGCTAATTAATGTAAAAATTGACACATACATAAGGTTATACGGCGGAACGTAAATATATGGCCGATTAGTGTACTAGACGGGCTGATGGTACATCTGTACGCTACACCCATGAACCTGTGATACTCTAGTACAGAATAGATGCCACAACGAGGACGGAAATGCTCCTATGCAACTAAATTCGGAACCAATCTTAAAATGGCTGATGACTTGCCACAAACAACCTACTCAATTTGGACGGGTAATGGTTTATGTGCCACAACTTCATACTAAATCAGTTGTGGCAAATAAAAAAAAGAGGAGCTATGAGAAGGACAACGAATGATATTTCCCTTTCTGTCACACTTATCGAGATTTGTATTCATGCTCGCTCGTGGTATTATTATTACCATAGCCTGTCCAGAGTATGATAGGTCCATGGCTACACCCAATTATGACTACGACATGTTTTACTGACAAATTGGGGTAAATTCACATAATCTGTATACCCCATTAATTATTGCGTATAAAAACAATCCGATTTTGATCAGACTTTTGAGTTGTCGTCGCAAAGTGTCGGTGAATGTAACAATATGTATCAGTCTATTAAGGCCATACACCGAATAATTTTATTTATTTTTCGTCATCCATCTATGCGAGTTTTTTATTTTCTTAAACCGCAGGAATAGGAAAATACAGCTGTCCAATGTCAATTGTCATTTCGTTTAACCGATTGACCAAAGAGAATATAACCACGATGCGAATGCGATTGACATTGACGTTTTCTTTCTGCAAAGGGTGTAATAAAATAAAAATAATCTGAAGTTATACCAAAGACTAGCAAGACCTATATCTATATATATCTATAGTAACTACATATTAATAATCTGTGACCTATATATAGAAAAGTACTCTGTGAGTAAGACTACAATATACATACTGAGAGTTATACGAAAAATTCGATCAAATTCTGTAGTCAGTAGTAATGTTCGAGAATAAAAACTAGTAATTAGAAATATTTCAATTGTTACTATAATGAACAATCTGCGAAGAAATGTGAGTTCTATACTTTTCCAATATACCTAACATTTAAAAACCTTAGTGCGTAGATCACTAACATTTCTTGTTTTAAAGCTAATTCAAATACAATCGTCATTACAAAAAACGTCGAATCTCATTGCAATTCAATATTAGTTAGCCAGCTGTATGTAGATGTTATTTCAAGTTAAAGGTATATTACATTTCCCTGCTGATCAAAATAACATTGATTTTAATGAAATGTTTATGTTACTTTCAGGTCCTACAATGTTTTAAAAAACTTCATAAAACCAGGCTCAAATTATTTGAAGGAGACCAGAAGGCATTAACTGCTGGGAGGTTAAAAATAAATGAAGAATTCAAGAAAAACAAGGAAGTTAACAATGAAGAGGCCATAAAAGCTGTAAGTATATTCCAAATTTGTGTTGTTAACAGCAACCTTTTCAAGACCATCTTAGTTGCTACATTATTGATAATCTCAATATTACTCATTAAAAAAACCGGCCAAGTGTGTGCCGGGCCACGTGCAGTGTAGGTTTCTGTAGTTGCCTGTCTGTATTGTATTTGGTACATTGACACGCGCCAACTACATGGTGCGGTTGCGTCGGCCGAATTTGTACGAAAGTTGGCCTTTTCAAGTACATTTTAAGTTTGTAGACTATTACTCTGTAACTAGTAATGTCTACTTAGCCGTGATAGTTTTCCTTTTAAATTCATTATATTATGTACTACTGCCCCGATTTTTTTCACATTCCCAGTAGCAGTTATTTAGCTGGCAGGGGGTGGGAACATGCCTCTAACAGAAAATTGGGCTTTAAAGCCCAATATCACACAAATGGACCACTAAGTTGACTAATGGTTATATTCTACCATTATGTCGGTTTTCTAGTAGTAACGATCGCTGAGCTAAGCCACACCACAGATGGACAGATGGATATGGCCAAACTATAAGGGTTCCATATTTTGGGTCCGGAACCGGAACCCTAAAAAACAAGAGATATTTAGCAATGTTCAGTAACTTTTTTCTATTCTTCAATGTACCTCCACTACTCCAGTTATACACTAACAAAATACTTACTCATTTTTTCAGATGATTGCCTTTGGAGAAGATGTAGAAAGGGAATTACGCACACAAGTGATACAGGCAAAAGAGAAAAAACCTGGAGTCTTTGGTTTGTATTTTACTTTAATGTTTTGAGCACCCCCTTTTATATTTTAAATGTTCACGATTTCCTTACATTATTTTTACTAATCAGGCCTTAATCACCCTTCAATCCCCCCTTCAAGTGTGTACCCCTTTCAAATGTTTTCATGGTACTAATAATGGGTGCAAGGAATTTCTTATTTTCGAAAATACCAACATATTTTGTTTTTGTTTTTTTTCTCTTTATCTCCCTTATAACTCTTATAAGCCTCCCCTCGATGTTTAAGAAAATAACTAATACTAACCAATAGTAAAGATAGAATATAGATAATTAGTATGCTTTGTTTTTCTTTTGCAGAGGCGCGAATAACAGTGGATACATTGAAAATAGAAAATATACCTTATGACGACAATGCAATCATAGAAAAGGGGACGGGAACACCATGTTGTCAGAGTCGCCCAAAATAGCCGTATATTATTTTTAGTAGTATAGATTAGTGAAATAAGAATAAAATGTATGTACCTGAAAGTGTCTGTTATTTATTATTATAGCCTTATTATCAGATATACAGTGTACTGTCTCTAGTATTTCTCTTTTTTAATTTTTCCTCCTCCGAAAGTGTCTGTCATATTCATTGATATATTTTGTTCCTACAGTCCTTATCAAATATGATTGGGCCACTCTGAAAGCCCTGACCTGTGATGGTCTCCATTGTTGTGTTAATCATTAAAAAAACAGGATAAAGCTAGGAGGGATAATAATAATAATACGAGGGGTGATCAAAAACTTTGGATAATCGGCATAAAAAACAGAAGTTATCCGTTATATATAATTTTTAATTATTAAATACACTTTATTAATTTACTTACTTATATAATATATTAAATGTTTTAATTTTGCTACGTACTTATAAAAAAAAAAACTGGATAGACGAAATGAAGACTAGTTTTTACATCGACGCAATAGGCATGCGGCCTCATGTTCAAATTAATAACGTAGTGATGCTAAATGGATAGTAAACCATCAAATTATCGTAATAAAGTATAAATTATAAAATATAATTAAAATCATAAAAAGATATGAACCTTGAAAATTTGGAAAAAATATGCATTTTTTTTATTGTCCAATAGTAAATTTAAAGCTACCAATAGAATCCTTACGCTTTTATAGAAACAAAATTGTATAACAACTATGTACTTAAACGCACTATTTACTGGTTACTGGTTCGAATGGCATCGTAAAAAAATCTTAGTCCGCATCCCTATTACACCGATTTTATTGACGAGTTTTCAATATCTAAGAATAAGAAGTAATAGTAAAAGAGTTGGTCTAGATTACACTGTAGGTAACTAGTTTTATAGAATTCACAAGCCTGAAAAACAGTCCTGGTACTCGGCAAGCTCGGCCAAGAAAAAAACTCATACAATTTGTACTTTTTTTTTATATTCATATTGTATTTGTAACCCAGGTTCACCCTGTTCAAAAAAAAATATATATTGATGGCCAGAAAAACCTAGAGAGCGGTACGGTTTCTCTCTATGGAAACAACAATATATCGATATCAGACCGATTTTTACACCAAAAAAAAGATTGGGAAATTTGGCTAAATATTCATTAATAATCCACCTAAATTTAATACGGCGACGGTACTAAATAACAAAAACTTATCTATAAAAATTATTTAAAAATCTGGCGAAAATGGTATAAGAATTATTTACTTTATGATATACTACTTCTATTTATGCTCTTTGTGATGCATATAAAATCCACTTCGTTTTGTAAAAGAAACTTCATAATACATACTATTTTTATTAAAGTAAAAAATAAAAATTCATACCGTTAATGGCATAAAAGGTATCAGTATAGTGGTTTATATATGTCTCTTTTACTTGTCTGAGGGGCTACCGCGAAGTGAAAACGAACTTCGTTTGTGTATCTCCGTCTCTGTCGCACTTGCTAGTTCGAGCGATAGAGAGGAAGATACACGAACCAAGTTCGTTTTCGTTTCGCGACTTTCGAAGTTCGTAATACATGCATCCCTGTCACTCGAGTAATGGAGTGCGATAGAGATGGAAATACCCGAACTTCGACTTTCGACGTTCGTGGTAGCGCCGCTATTTTACGTGTCGTGCTGGATGGAGTGATGCCGCGCCGTCTGGATAAGTACCGGAAGCACGGCGTTCGGCAAAACCAAGGTCCTTCCTCGGCCGTTGAAAGTTGTCCAGAGGGGCAACCGCGAAACGAAAACGAACTTGGTTCGTGTATCTTTTTCTCTATCGCTCGAACTAGCAAGTGCGACAGAGACGGAGATACACAAACGAAGTTCGTTTTCACTTCGCGGTAGCCCTTCTGAGGCGCTACCGCGAAACGAAAACGAACTTCGTTCGTGTATCTCTCTCCCTGTCGCTCGAATATGCAAGTGCGATAGAGACGGAGATACACGAACGAAGTTCGTTTTCGTTTCGCGGTAGGCCCTCAGAATTATATGATTACATAATATTAGACAACTTTCCATACTCGGACATATTAAAGATGTCCGAGTATGGAAAGAACGACAATGGAATTTCTTTAAATTAATATTTTGTTATGATGGTTAAATTGGTAGAAACTAATTTGTCCAGTTTTCAGTAAAATCTCTCTTAACCACTCTCACTCAACTAAATTTTCTCTACTCTATGGTATACGGCTAGGCCGAGGGTACTCGGTACATATTGAATATTCGACAAAAATACATCCAAATCAAACAAATAATCTAGAAAATGTTAACCAAAACACTGCTCTCGCGAGCTCTAATGCTACAAAGTGTGAGGAATGCGGCTAAAAACTCAAAACAACCCACAAGGAACTCTGGGCATGGGTGAGTGTTGTTATGTCACTGATGTCAAAATATATTTTAGTGAAAAATAGTTGAAGTCGTACTCACTCACGCTAATTAGATAGAATTTTCATTGGTTCATCCATAACACAGCAAATTAAAATCCAATTGTACAGTTGGTTTAATATACAGATACCTAATATCACAAGAAATTATATATTTTCCACTTCAAACAATAATTTTCTCTGAGACTAAGATATACAATGTTTGTTGGTATGTAAACAATTATTAACACTTTTATACATCATACATACTTACGAATTCCAAAGGAATGTGTTGTGAGGTTAACAATTATATATTTGTTTGCAGTTCTTGGACATACCGTGTGCCTCCACCTCTACCATCTAAGAGTGTGGAGATGAAGGCCAACATAATTGGTGGTCTCTGCTGGTGGTGGATCCTTCATCACATTTTCACTGAGCCTGAACATATTTATGTAAGATTACTTTAAGAAACAACAATCCTTTGAGAAACAACTTCTATTTTTAATATTATAAAGGCGAGTTTGGATGTTTGTTACTCAATCACGCTTAAACGGCTTAACCAATTTGGATGAAATTTTGCACGAAGATAGTTTCTAGCCTAGATTAAAAATATAGGATAGTTTTTATCTCAGGTCCATGCAGATGAATTCACATGCGGAAGCTAGTACCTGATATTTCCCAAATGCAAATTTTATTTTCTGTATTGTACACTAAAAAAACAATGTTATTGAGATGTGTCTATTGCCCGAAGGATAGTTCATTGACAAGATTGTGTAGTTGGACACATTCCTAATTTAATTAAAACTTCTAACCAAATTTATTACCTTCTTTCTGGCCAAGGCATATATCATTTCATGCTCGTTAAACAAGTATCCTAATTTGAAAGAGTGAGACATACATTCAATTGTCATATTTCAAGTACCGGTCAGATTAGACGGACTTATAGTTTAGTTAGTTATAGTTATTAAAAATCATCTGGCATATAATTATAGGGGAGAATATCCACAAGAGGTGTGGTTTCATAAATCTGACAGAGCTGTCAAGCATGTGAGGTGGCAAATAAATTTTCGAAAAAAATCAGGGAGAATCAGACATGAAAACCTATGCGCGGTTCCCAGCCATGAACACATGCATTGCCAGCACGTTTAGGACCTCCACCTCTCGCTTGCTCGGCTGATTTGCACGAATTGGTTCGAAACACGTTGAGTGATTTACAACCTCAAATTATATGTGAGTGACCCCATTTTCATAACAACTATATTTATTTATACTTTGTTGCACAAAGAAGGTACAAATGGCAGACTCAATGCCATATCTCTACCTATATCTACACTATCTAC
Organism: Epinotia ramella; assembly: GCA_947578815.1. Lineage (NCBI taxonomy): Eukaryota > Metazoa > Arthropoda > Insecta > Lepidoptera > Tortricidae > Epinotia > Epinotia ramella. Next base: position 16,488,764 of record OX388205.1, on the reverse strand, counting down.
ACTAATATTATAAAGAGGAAAGATTTGATTGTTTCTTGTGTGTGTATTTGTATTGAATAGGCTCCGAAACTACTTCTCACACATCTCTGTATTCACCCGAATAATAATATTATTTCCAAGGTGTTTCAATAATTCCTTAGTAATAAAGGTCTCGAAACTATGTTATGAGGTATTATATTACAATTCGCAAGTCATCAGTTGGGTGCCCTATGCAACCTATCCCAGTGAAATAGGAAGGGACCATCCATCATATGATTGAAAGGATTGGCAGAACGCCTCAAAAATGCTAAAGCTTGGTTTGTTTGATTTCAGGGAGAATGGCCTTACATAGATCCTTGCACTTGGACAGACGAGGAATTGGGCATCCCTCCTGATTCCGCTGGGCCAATGAAGAATTAATAGAATAAATCTCATTCATTAGCTTATTGCAAGATATTCTATGTTCAACAGTCAACACAACTTTGTAATGAGTTTTGTACAAAGTAGATGCATTATGTGTGTATAATTGCAATGAGCTGGTTGTATGTACAAATTATTTAATTTAAATGTAGCAGATTTAATAATTGTTGTAAATAAAGAAACAAAACTGTAGCACATTTTATTTCTGTAACAAAGGTAAATACCTATCCCAATGTTTAGCTTCTTCTCTAAGCATAGGCTATATTTTTATCCCACAGGGTTTTGCCTGCGTTTTTAGCAATGCAATAGGTACACAGGTGAAGAAATAATTTTAAAGTATTTTTTTCTTTTTGGCTTTGATGGTTGACTTGTAATTTTAATGTACTTAGTAGATTAAATCTCGTCTTTTCAAGAAGTTTTAAAGTTAGAGCTTGTTCACATTGACCGATAATATTGGTCTGGCCCCGTATTATGGTCGGCCTTATCACGCGATAAGTGACAAGACAAGAGCGTCGTCTCATTCTATTGAACGGTGTCAGCTAGTGAGGGACGCTCTATCTTGTCACTTATCGTGTGATAAGGCCGACCATGATATGGGGTGTTATTGTTGCCAGTATAGATTCCTTCCTCTATTACTGACTTCAATCTTATCTAATCTGTATTATTACTTTTTACTTTTCAAATATAATAAGTATGACTTGAATTAAACGCAAGAATCGTGGTTGCACATCGCGAATCTGTCAACAATGGTATTAAGATAAGATAAGATAAGATTAATTTGCAACCAAGTACTTAAAACTAAGATACATGGACCCTGGAAGGGTGTAGCAACAATCAGGTTACTTATACTATGTACATATAGTAAATTTTTAACTAACTAATATCGATAGGTACCTATTGATTATCATAAAAAAAAAAAAAACAAACACATTATAAACATGTATCTTCTGGGCCATATACATTACATGATTTGTCAGCCCCAATTCATCAGAATCTGACTAATTGCTATCGTGTGGATGCATGTTGCGCTGCAATCCAACCGTCAAACGAGTTAATTGCATGAAAATCACAATTTGGACCATGGAATTGGCATGATCTGCCAAGTGTTTTTTTTCTCACAATATTCATTCAACTAAATTCAAACGAAAATTAAAAAATATATACTAAAGAATATTGTTTTAATATTTTACACTGTAATTTTATCAATTTATTTAAACCGGTGTTTTGCAACTACAATTTCATTCAGTGTGGCCAGTTAACAGTAAGAAAGCGAAAATTGCCGCATTCAAACGGTCCTGCGAAGGGGACTGCAAGATTGTTACTAACCAACGAGATAGAACGAGACAGCACGTCTATCATGAGACGGCCGTGATATATTCTAGATTTTTGTGTGCTGCACGGCTATCACGCGACGGCGCGTGAGCCCTCTCGATTTTTCTCGCACTATCCGTCTCTCTCTTATTAGAACACTTAGAACAAGAGGTCCCATGTTAGACGTGCTGTTTTGCCCTATCTCATCGGTTAGTAACAATCTTGCAGTCCGCTTCGCAGGACCGTTTGAATGCGGCAATTTTCGCTTTCTTACTGTTAACTGGCCACACTGAATGAAATTGTAGTTGCAGTTGTTACGTCTGTACGCTACACCCAATTATGACTTCGACATGTTGGTCTGACAAATTGGGGTACAATCACATAATGTGGATACCCCATTATGCAAGAAGTAGTCCAACATCACAGACGTTATCATTCATTATATATTAATAACGATTGTTAAGCAAATGTTATATCTATTTCAAGGAAATAAGTTCCTGTATAGAAATAGATATAATCTTCATCATACTTTTACTAAGTTATTTTTTTGTCTAATGACGAATTGTCTACTTTTAAATTATATTACGTTCCTTTTATTTTTTTCATCTATAATAATATATCGCGTTATCTGTGGCAGCAAAACTGACGTGATTAAAAAAAACATGTCGAGTTTCTTCTCCTTCTCGCGCTTGCCCTTATTTTAATTTAAGTCGTGTTGTCGTTGTAGGTCGTGGCGTAAATACTAATGCAGATACGGTCGGTGTTATTGGTGTTAGTGTTGTGAACATGTGATATTTATTTGTAACAGATATGGAGACTACTGCAAATCAAAAGGGTAAGCAATGTCTCAAGTTATTTGTCTTGTTTGTGTATGTATAAAATAACTGTACCGTACGCGACATGAATTCAGCTGACGTTGTTTGTCTCAACTTATTTTTGATGCATATGCATAATAGTATTGCAATGATAAATAGCCGGAAGTCCAATTTTATTGATATTAGTGGTCAGCGGCTTCAGATGTCAATTTAGCAAAATCTGTGTTACTCAAGTTTATCTTATCTAAACAGTGCTACGTATTTTTAGTTCCCTTCATTTTTATTTAATCTCGTATTGGTATGATTTGTATGTATTGCGGTGTTCTTGAGTGTTGAATGAGTCATCTTCTTGGCTACGAATGTGATGTCATATGCATGCGGAATTCTAATAAACAAAACGCGAGACGCACCCTAATATTAGCATTTGAACGTTACACGAACACTATTTCGCATCAACATTTCGTAACTATAATAAAACTACATATAGAGTTACACTATATTCCTTAAAAACTATCTAATTTTCTTGGGAACAAATGTTGAGTCAACTTTGTATTGTTTGTGTGATAAGAATGTAAATAAGGACTCATAGAAGTGAGTCACTTAACAGCAGATTGCTAAAGTTAGTTCAGCCCAGCTCATATATAGTTATTATCTTAAATACATATTATTCACTATGTAAGTAAACACAGTATTCATTATATGCTTGTCTTAAATCTTGCTTTTTAATATCTGCATATAGGTTGACGAATTTCTGTTTGTAAGCTTACCTTATTCCCCATTTGCACTAATTTGAAGAATTTCTAATCCTTGTTTGAATTCACTTACAACCACCATATAAGATTAAATATTTCGGTATTTAAGACTGTCAACCTCAAACTCAATGATTTATTCTGCAAATATGCCACAAGGGCACTTATGTTAAACGGTCATAATCTTACACAATAATCATTTAAAATTTGCAGATTAACAACCAATAACAAAAGTTACAACCTAAATGTCACGAAATGAAAACAAAATAAAATCGCAAAATATTATCCATTACCTTTGCTTTAAGGTCTGTATCAGAATTAAAGAGAAATTTAAAAAAAATTAAAGAAAAATTATGATATTACTTTAGTATCTGTATATCTTTTATAATGTAAATGGATCATTCAGTTTGATTGCATACTCTACATAATAACAAAACCAAGTCCGCTGTATATATCAACAACCGCTTTAGCCTAGTTGGTAGCGAGCCTGCCTATGATGCATGAGATCCTGGGTTTGAATCCCGGTAAGGGCATTTATTTGTGTGATGGGCATGAATGTTTGTTCCTGAGTTGTGGATGTTTTCTATCTATTTAAGTAAATATTCATCTATATAATTATGTTTATTGTTGTCTAGTACCCATAGTCCAAGCTTTGCTTAGTTTGGGACTAGGTTGATTTGTATAAGATTGCCCGCTAATTGTCCCTTATGTTCACTATAAACTATGACACTGTTGGACTTGTCTTGAAGCAGTTTTCACTAGTGTGTAGCTTTATATTCTCTATTATTTTAATGAAAATGAAAGTCTATACATATACCATAACATAATCAATATAAGGACTGTTGTAACACACAAAACAACCTTTGCTGATTGCTAATAAAATACAAAAGTCTCTAAATATTTCCATCAGGAAAAAAAAGCTACTAAAATAATCAATGTAGAAATGTATGTCCAGTTTCAATGATTCTCAACCAACTATATACAATTCATGCAAACTGTCAGCATATATCGGCATGAGGTCCAAAACAATCTAGTTATAAAATCCATTCAACACATTGAGAAACAAGTCAATTCAATATTCATGATAATGAAAACTTGTAAATCTTGTATCAATTAGTGACAGTAATAACAATAACATAATTTAGATGTTCCTTTCCAATAAAGTGTGAAGCATTTATTTAGTTTACTAGCTTCGGCCTGCGAGTTTGTCTGCGTGGACCCGGGATAAAAACTGTCCAATATTTCAATCCAGGCTATAAATGATCTTTGTGCAAAATTTAATCCAAATCAGATGAGCCGTTTAAGCGTGATTCATTAATAAAGATTTAAACATCTAAACTTTCTCTTTTATTATATTAGTAGGATTACATGTTTTTTTACTTCCTTACCTGTACCATTTCCCATTACAACATGTTTGCATACTGTTTCTTTCGTCTGCATTCTGCTTAAAGTTGCTGTAGCTTTGCATACCATTTTTTTTAGGATGCATGTGCATGTCCACAAGAGATGTTTTAAGATGTGTTTTCATATACACATGACATATGACACCTCACATGCCTGAGAGCTGGGTAACTGGGCATCACATATATGAAAACACAGGTTCTTACATCTCTGCTGGATATTCACCCTTATGCTGGTTGAAACACATAGATATTGATAGGATTCCGATGTGGAAAAGTGTACATGTGGAAGTATTATCTTGTTTTATATATGATGATGATTAATTAATATCTGAGTTTTGTATCTTCAGATAGTATTATTTATCAATTTAATGTTTTCCGTCATTGTTGTTATATGAAACATACATATACATACATACATACATACATTCACGCCTTGATCCCTAAAAATGGTAGGCACCACTTTTAGCATGAATGTAGGTATCAAAGATCAAGAAAATGTGATATCGCAGTGACAGGTTGCTAGCCCAACGCCCACAACACACTTCAACCCTGTTCCCTTAGTCGACTCTTACAACACCCACATGAAGAAAAGGGGTGGTGCTATTCTTACCTGACACCACACGGGGGTGTTATATGGAAATTATATTATAATATGGTACCTATATCTCTATTTGGCACTACTAACAAATTTGACACCATAATTTTGTCTTTCATTTAGGTACTCTATTGTAAGCCAACTTGCTGTTATCAGATCATTATCATTCTGTCTGTCTGATTGTCTTCGTCGCATGTCGCGAATCATTTCGTCAGATACGGTAGGAAATCAAATAGAAAATTTAAACTTGACACAGTTTATCAAAATCATGTTGACCATAAAATACAATTATACTGTAACAGTGTTTATTTTTATACTACAACCGAGGCAAACACCTTCATGATGGTAAGTGGACACTGGAGCCTGTGGACGTCTCCAACTCTTTATTGATTTGCGAATTGATTGAGTTGACAGCAGAAATATTATTACATATGGTTCAAAATATTAATTGCTCACCACTCCCAGATTATTGTTTTTGTTCTCGTATTTCATTGTCAATTTGTCATGTCATGTCGCCAACACTGGAATATTTTGAAATGGCGTTTATTGGAGACCATTATTATTAATATTACTCTGAAAATTAGTTGTTTTGAAAGTATTTTTTTCTTTAAATCAGGTATCAATCGATATACATGTCCTAAAAGTCAACGTCAAGCCAAAAACGGGTGATAGGGCAAAATCATAACTGCTATCAAAAAAATCGAAAAAAAATCAGAGAATGTATTTAAAAAATTAAAGGCATTAAAAAAACACATCCTGTACTGATGTGGTGAGTACAATGGCTACAAATATTTACTTGTCTTCAATATTTTCATTGGTATGTAATCTGTAATAACTAATAAGTAATAACCCTTCTGAAAACGAAATACATTAGTATTAAATAATAATGATGTTAGGGAAAGAATAATGATGTTAGAAAAATAACTTAATTATTTAGATTGGTTAGATATTTACACAGGTATTTCGTAGTGAATTGAAGAATGCACATATATGAATAATTCAATGTATAATAGGTATGTGCATATGTATAAATAATTGATTATAAAATAGATATGCATGTGTATGTATTAAATATATCGTAGTACCCATAACACAGGCCTTATTGAGCTTACTATGGAACTAGTTCGATTTGTGTGATTTGTCCCCCAATATTTATTATTATCATTTATTAATTTTATTATAAACATGTGTACGTAAGTACAGTTTAGGTACGTTTTATATTTTCCTAAGCCCACCACTAATATACAATATTGACAGTACTACGGAAAATAGGAACTAGGTACACTTAGTTCAAAGTTTATTGCTAAACACTAACCAGATTACTTGTGAGAAAGGAATCGGCAAATTAGGGAGAACTTAAAAAATACTTTGGTGTATATTGCACTGAATAAACGTGGGTATACTATTTTATGTATGCGGCTCGCGACCATCTCACGCATATAAGTAATTTGGAACCTTCCTGTTTATACTAAAGTTTTATAGATTGCAATAAATTTCGGGGCTAAGTTTAATTAGGTGAGAGTTTTAATAGTACTATTTATTTTCTCAGTGACCTGCATAGCGAATTACGCGTACGAAGCGTCAGAGCCGGACGAGCTGACGATCCGGCCGGGCGAGGTGCTGCGCGACGTGGAGCGGCTGCCCGGCGGCTGGTGGCGCGGCGAGCTGCGCGGCCGCAGGGGGATGTTCCCCGACAACTTCGTGTCCGTCACCACAGAGCCGACGAGCAGGTTAGTGTGGCGTCCACCTGCTAGCGAATTACGCGTACGAAGCGTCAGAGCCGGACGAGCTGATGATCCGGCCGGGCGAGGTGCTGCGCAACGTGGAGCGACTGCCCGGCGGCTGGTGGCGCGGCGAGCTGCGCGGCCGCAGGCGCATGTTCCCCGACAACTTCGTGTCTGTCACCACAGAGCCGACGAGCAGGTTAGTGTGGCGTCCACCTGCTAGCGAATTACGCGTACGAAGCGTCAGAGCCGGACGAGCTGACGATCCGGCCGGGCGAGGTGCTGCGCGACTTCGTGTCCGTCACCTCGGAGCCGAGCGGGTAAGTGTCCACGTGCTAGCGAACTACGCGGACAACTTTGTGAGATGTGTGGTGTGTGCCAACAAGTGTACCGATCTGGTACAATATTTTACAATATTAATAACATCTGTGTTTTGCCAGTGCCTAGCATCCTCAGTTACTGTTTCGGAGCCCGAGGTCCGCTTGCTATCTATTCCAAGAATTGGCTTATGCACTACAAAATTACGATATATTTTTACGGGTGCGACTACAACCCCGACCATCCAACCCTCAGGCAGGACCTTATTAAAAACCGGCCAAGTGCGAGTTGGACTCGCGCACCGAGGGTTCCGTACAAACCTAAAACAAAAAAGTTGTGTGTTTATTACTAAATGAAAATGGAATCCGTAACATTACAATGTGGAAAGCAGGGGGAGCATAAATTTAAACAGGGTCACTTTATCAATATAGTAATCCTAAAAATATATATATATATATTACCACATCATTTATTTTATAGTATAACTGAAATACCTACACTAGATTTGCAGCAGCCTGGCAAAACTTCTTTTATCAAAGTTGTTTATTTAAAAAGTATTTTGTCACTATCTTTTTATAAATCCGGTTCAAAAATACTAATTAACTGTTTGAAAAATTTGAACCAGATCTGTAAATGGTGACTGAAAAAGGTTCAGTTCGGTTTCAAAACATTGAAGTTCGAAAAAACATTATATATCTATAGTTGTACTACTTCGTGTAGTGCTAGTGCTTATTATACAGGAAACATGTTTATGGATGAAAAATATGTGGAAATTCCATTTTGGGGATTCATTCTAAAATCGATATTAAAGTCTCCCACAACAATCAAACGGGAACACGGGGTATACCCATTGGGGTTGCTGCCGTATATTGTTGTATTTATGCATTCGATTGCAACATTAATTTGACATTGTGGTGACCTAATACAGTTATCACTCTGACATCAAACATTCCAAAATGCAAGCATTCACAATGGCCGTTTGCAGTACCTGGGTTATTAAAAAAATATCTTGTACATGGCACCCTTTAGATTGCGACGTACATAAGCGATAGATCCCCAACCTTGATTTGCATAAGATATAGCTGGACCATCTACTCTGCACACCTTCTTAAGCGGATTACTTAAATTGCGGTTTCTTTTTATTGCGTTGATATAAAATAAAACTGAGTTCACGGGAAGTACCTTTAGGTTTTGATACCCTTGAATTCACCTACTCAGTTTTAAATTATGCGACTTATATTGCTATTTCTTATGATTGCATGGACATAAAAGTTTCGTTTTGCTACAGCTGAAAGGTATAATAGACCTGAGTATTTGATATGAATCTCAAAATAAAACCTCTACGTGTTTACGAGGAAAAAGGTAGTAAGTATAAAATTAAAAAAATATATTTTTTGTATGATTTTACTAAAAATGTTTACTTTTCGTAATTTTTCCTTTGTCTGTGGTATATGAAGTTTCTTCGTGCCAAGTTTCAAGTTTCTGTGTTAACGGGAAGTACCCTTTAGGTTTTGAGTTTCTTGCGAGTACTCAGTTTCAAAATATGCGACTAAAATTGCTATTTCTTTTGATTGCGTTGACATAAAAGTTTGGTTTTGCTACATCTTAAAGGTCCTATAGCCCTGAGTATTTGACATGAATTTGAATTTAATACCTCCACACTTTTACGAGGAAAAAGGTATTAAGTTTATAATAAAAAAAAATATTTTTGTGTATGATTTTACAAAAAATGTCTACTTTTCGTAATTTTTATTTTGTCTGTGCTATATGAAGTTTCTTCGTGCCAAGTTTCAAGTTTCTCTGTTAACGGGAAGTACCCTTTAGGTTTTGAGTTTCTTGCGAGTACTCAGTTTCAAAATATATTGCGTTGACATAAAACTTTTGGTTTTGCTACATCTTAAAGGTCCTATAGCCCTGAGTATTTGACATGAATTTCAATTTAATACCTCCACACGTTTACGAGGAAAAAGGTATTAAGTTTAAAATTTAAAAAAATATTTTTTGTATGATTTTACTTAAAATGTCTACTTTTCTTAATTTTTCCTTTGTCTGTGCTATATGACGTTGCTTCGTGCTAAATTTCAAGTTTCTGAGTTCACGGGAAGTACCCCGTAGGTTTTGCGAGTGTCGAAAAACTCTAAAATTTGCTGTATAAACGACTGTATCTTTTGATTGCGTTGGCTTTTAAGTTTGATTTTTTCACAGCTTTAAGGGACAATACGCCTGAGTATTTGATATAAATTTCAGCTTGATACCTTTACGCGTTCCTGAGAAAAATGGTCTTGACAGACAGACAGACAGACGGACAACAAAGTGATCCTATAAGGGTTCCGTTTTTTCCTTTTGAGGTACGGAACCCTAAAAATGCATAACTAATACATAAATACAAACCCAAATATAGATGAGGTCAAATCCTGTCTAGCCTTACGACATAATAATGAGGCATGTCAAATATTTATATGAGAAAAATGGAAGCCAAAGCTGTAGGCCGTTTAGGAATGGAATGTTTATCGTTTGCATTCGTAGTGAATTTCTAAAACCAGTGTGTGGGTTTGTGAATCACTCCATAATTTTCCAAGGGGAAAGTTTTCCTTGTTTAATATGAAGAGGAAGTGAATTAGGTAGCTCTTAGTTCTACTAATATTATAAACGCGAATGTGAGGTTGTTTTTTTTGTGTGAAAAAGTATCGAACGGATTTTATTGAAACGTCCCAGTAGGTAACCTCACCAAAACAACAGAATAATATTCGTATTGAGTACGAAGTCGTGGTCAGAAGCTAGTTACTTATATACGAACACGTAGGTTTAAATCAGTTCATTGTTAACGTCGCTGTTCAATTACACTGGTAGTACACGTTAGCTAAAGCGGTAATCATGTAGGCGGACGAACCGCTACATTCTCCTTTAAACAATTACTTAGCGGGTGTCAACAAAATCAAGATTAATTTGTAGAGATTACAGAACCCAGTGAGCGTGAATCATTATACAGATTCCTCTGTACACGATTTGTAGTTGGTTACGATGACTGTATGGAACCGTTGTAAATGTTTTGTGTGTTAAATAAGTAAAGAGAATGATCTCACGGAGTGCGAGCAGAGAACTCACGTTTTAGGTAGCTTTAAAAATGCAGAGTGACGTGACCTTTCACGATTGCATTGGTAGCTGAATAATGAGTAGAGATGTACCCAAAAGCGAATATAGCTCTTTACTGCTGCATTTTGATTAGGGTTTTAAGCGAAGTAGCTCTAGGTAAAAGTTGTATTATTAAGGCGGGTTTTATAGTTCGTGAACACCCATTTTTCTTCGCGAAATAATATTTGTAACTGTAAAAATGCTTATTCGCTCGTTTGATCTGACCTAATACTACAGATTCACTGCGTCTTTACTGTATGTAATTAACCCTGATTTTACTTTACAAAGGCGATCTGCATATGCTATTTGGTCTTTGATTTTATAAGCGTTGAACATTACGGTAAATGTGCATGCTTTAAGGCCCATAATAAGAACAGGTTCCTCAAAGGTCATGTTCAAGTTAGTGTTAGCCTTACTGTTAGCCGAGACATCAGCCACCGTTGTATACGCACTCGAGATCCACAGGAACTGGTTTAGATACAAATTACTTAAATTGCCGTGAGAGTCTTATATTTCTAGTTCATTGACACACATTGTAAATTTTGTAATTCAACACAACTGGTTCTGTTTTGTTTATCATAAGTTTAACACTGATCTGCATCGAATTTGATAAGGTGAAAGTTTCACTCTAGTTTCGGATGAGGACATAAAACGCCTTATGCTCAAACAACATGCGAGGTCGTATCGAAGCTTCGCATATATTACTCATAACATAAAGGAGTAAATGACGTCATTCGACTTACGACTGATGATTTGGTATGTACTCATATATGTAGTTGGTACAACACTGTGTAGGATTAGATCATAGTATAAGGTACTCGCCTTCGGGCACCACGTTTGTATAGAAGCTAGTGTTAGTAAATATTGGCACGGGTTGTCGAATTCTCAGTTTGTTTATGTTCTCGGTCGTTTCGGCTATATAATCAAGCATATTGAGACTTATTGGAAGTGTAAATACAAGTCGAGCTTGTTAAACGTGTGGTCATCGTAATCAAGCCCCTAGGTATGTGTCTAATTGTTTAGCTCATCTACTAATTTGGATACAAAGATTTTATCGCGTAATAAACTAACTCACTCAAGTTATATACTTAGCTCAACTTTGTTGTGAATTCATCCTAACCTAGGCTGTGGTTTTGTATATTCGCAAAGTATTAATAATGTGCTATTTTAGCCTGATATTTTTTTGATTAGCGTTATTTATAATGAAATCTTATCAGTGTGGATAAGGTAGTGATAAGACGCGGTCTGCGACTTATTCTGTGGCCCTTGCTTCGAATACATTGCATTTTTCAACTTTAGCTCGGTTATTAAAATTATTGGGAACAAGTAAGTTTACTAAAATTTTAACTATCTGTTGTGTAGAATACTGCGTAATCATATTGCTGTTTTATTTTATTGGGCGGAGCACGTTTGTTGTTCGCCTGTATTTAAAATCTAGGTCACTGTCACCACAGCCGCTTAAATAATAACCATACGTGAGTAGCCATACTCATAGACTGCTTTGTCATTTGTTTTGCTTATTCGGCAAAATTATATTTGTGAAATTACCCATATTAGTACGTGTCCGTACAGTCAGGGGTATTAATATGCATATCCGTACACGCCTTTATGACATTGACAATAGAGTCTTGTACAGATATTTATGTCCTTATGTATGTTAGCTTCTGCCCGCGACTTCGTTCGCGTGGAACTCGTTTATATCGGAGCTTACAAACTTTAGCCCCCCATTCAGGGGATGATTCCCGGGATGAAAAGTATTCTATATGTTAATCCAGGCTATACATTTTACATTTTTGCGTCATAGAGAGTAACAAACATCCAAACTTTCCAAACACCTAAACATCCAAACTTTCGTATTTATAATTAGTAGGAAGGAAGTAGGATACAGGATATCAATACACCCAAAGATACAGTTACGTGCCTATCTTTTAAAGACATTATAAATGAGTGTGATGCGGTCGCGATTGTCATTACGAGTACCCAGATACTTTTTGATATTTCCTTTGTTTATACTTATCAGCAGACATTGCCTACTTTTACTGTAATCCCATAATATTCATTTTAATTGGCTGTTGAATGTAATCTTTGCTGACGACATTCCGTTTGAAGAGGCAGGTGACTGTGATGGCCGTCGTAATTCACAGGAACGGATACCAAATATACAGTTAGCTTCATCAATCAACACTATAAATTGATCTCGTTAACTTATCAGTCTATGTTAGTTATTATTAGTGATTGTCGTGATGAACTCCTTCCTAGTGCAGGTTGAGTCGACCATATCCGATGCACTCATATGCGGTACACATACTATTAATAACGACATTACTATTGACAGTGCAGTGATTGAAATTCATTACCGAACGAAGGAATGACAGTATCATTGTAATTTTTTACATTCATTACTGCTAGTTCTGGGCCGCAATAGAGAACTGTGAAATTCCCCAACTAATAAAGTGAGACAAGTTTTCCGTGTTAAAATATTTAGGTATGAGATTTAAATGTATTTGAAAAAACGGTTTCTCACGTACAATATAATTTTTACAAACGTAACAATTACCAACGGCCACAATATTAAATAGCCGCACCTCAATATATGTTATTTCACCTTTCTGCCTGTATATTTATTGGCTTTTATAACGAGGAAATTGGTAAGCGTATTATAATTTCTAAATTAGAATAATATGTTGTAACTTGTTATTAGGCAGTAATAAATTCACGTTATCATTATGAATCAGGAACATTGTAACCACAATAACTACTGTTAAAGGGTTCAGTAGTGACCCGGCGGTCAATTCCAGTGGAAGTCACAAATGTGTTAAAGAATATAGAGTTGTCATTGTCAATAATATGTTGTCCTACGCTTCCGTTCTTCGTCGCTCTTGCCGTTTGTTTCGGAAATCTGCTGTTAAAAACAGAAAAAGAATTTACTCGGTCATGTGAGTCTGGAATGTAATAGTGTTGAAATGTTGTAACAAAATGCGCAGCTTTATCGAACGAGGGAGTGAAGCAAAAGAAGTTCTATGCTTCACTCTTCTGTATCTCACTTCGTATCTGGAAAAATAAATGAACGCAAGTTCGGAAAACTATTTTTCCGCACGCTATGCAGCCTGCATAAAACCTCACTTATGTCGTTTTGTGGAATAGCACATACACCTATTGAATCAAGGAAAGTGACATTAATCAAACTATATACAAGAAAATTGCCTTTGCCGACTTTCCACCCACTTTACTGATTAGAAAATCTTGGTCCACAACGTGCCTTGATTGCTGATTTGGTGCCTCGAAACCGGAATATGGACCTTAGGGTGGCAGGCGTTACAATACAAAGCATCGCATTTGTTTTAGAGCATCGCTTCTGCCGTCCTAACGTCACTTTTCCATGAAAACTTTTGTTTTGTTTTTCAATTGTCGTATTTTGTCTAGAAGCAGCACTGGCGTGACGGGGAGGTGCCGCGCGGTGTTCAGCTACCAGCCTGCCAACCCGGACGAGCTACCACTCGGCGTCGGCGACGTACTTGATGTACTCGGAGAGGTAAGGCTTACACTCCCTGCTTACAATACAAATACTCTTTTCTCAAACATGCAATGAAATATTGACGTTGTGTTCTTCATAATGGGCTTCGAAGTGTCACGTTTTGGGCGGAGCATGGCGAGAAATCCTTAATGGCATTTCATACATAATTGGAGGCCTAGGCCTGCAAGATGGTCTTTTTTTATTTCCATTCTACAATTTATGGCACAGGATCACGGCGTTTAGCCATGAAAATTAAAGTTTGATTCTAGGAGTTTTTTTTTAATTTATGCCAGCCTCATAACTATCCGACCTCGCTACGCTCGGCCGGCAACCCCTTACTTCCCGGCCTCTGTAGTAATGTACTATTATAGCACACCTCAATAAAATAACACTAGTAACTTAACATAATCAATACAGGTAGAGGCGATCAACAGGCGATCTTATCGCCAGAGAGCGATCTCGTCCAGACAACCTTAGGATTAAATAACTGATATTGCTCTGATACAGTCGAAGTCAACGATATGTCTACAATTTTGCTCCTTATTACATGTATTAAGGCGAAAAATTTACCATATCTTTAGCTTCGACTGTGCCAGAGAGTATCCCATTGCATGTTTGAGAAAAAGTTATTGAAAACAGAAGAGGAAAAATGATAGGACATCTTCTTCGTCACGATGACTTAATTAAAGTTATAATAGAGGGAAAGATAGAAGGAAAGAAAACATTGAAGTTGAATCTTATAGAAAAGGCGGAGAATAGAACAGAATGGAAATTACTCCACCGACAAGAGCCAAGCTCTTAAATAAATGATGATGATGACTCGCGTAACGACTTTTGCTGCTGACTGTAGTCATTTCGAAAAACAATGATCGATACAACATGCCTGCGTGAGGTTCGAATCCATACTAATAGTATAAATGCGAACGTTTGTCTGTCTGTCTGTTTGTTACCTCTTCACGCTTAAACCGCTGTACCGATTTAGGTGAAATTTGGTATAGATATAGTTTGCGTCCTGGGAAAGGACATAGGATAGTTTTTATCCCGGAAGCCATCCCCTACGGGTGTGAAATGGGGGGTGAAAGTTTGTATGGAGCTACGATATAAACGAGTTCCATGCGGACGGAGTTAGTTTACCATATATTAGTTGAACGATAAACAGGTCAATAGCAGAAGACTAAACAAACAGGGGCCCATTTCCCGAAGGTACCAAGGGCAACAATGAGGCGCTTG
Source organism: Epinotia ramella (assembly GCA_947578815.1). Lineage (NCBI taxonomy): Eukaryota > Metazoa > Arthropoda > Insecta > Lepidoptera > Tortricidae > Epinotia > Epinotia ramella. The sequence goes on along the minus strand of OX388205.1, from coordinate 16,473,574 downwards.
ACTATAGGAAGACCGTTTAACTCAGTCCTCGCCTGTGCGGCGCGCGGGTGCAGGGGTATGACGATAACGGGTGCAGGGGAATGTGCGGGCGCCGGGCTTTGCCTCCCGCACGTCGCCAGCGCCCCTTTATCGTCATATCCCTGCACCCGCGCGCCGCGCAGGGGAGGACGGAGTTAAACGGTCGACCATTTCACCATAACTACGTCTGGACATTTCACCGGTGTTACTTGTTTAGGACTTGAAAAATTGTAACTCGTGGCCGTCGTGGAACGGACCACAGAACCGTTATAGTAAAAAGATAATGAGGTCGATGAACAGGGTTCGCGAACAAACCGTAGGTAACCTAAACTTGAATAAGTTTTCATAGTCGTTTCGAAAAGAACAATTTAACTAATCTCTGACGACGATAATGAGGTTAATGATGAATTTAAATAGTATTTAACAATAAAACTATTCTATCAAAAATAGTTATCAAAGCATTGTTAGCATTCGATTCAGAGCAAGTTGAATCACAACTGAACTGAACGTATCACGTCTACGTACGCGTCTATAATGAAATGCGAGCTAATAATGAGCCCGCACGGTTACGGTGGGTGGTGACGTCGCATACCCCTAACTTCTAGAGGGCCCCAATCGCGGGGTATCAATCTGGCCCTCGCCTCTGTTCTTGCCTTAACCTGCCGGACATGTTTTTTGGACATTACCCTCAGGTGTTCATCTGGTGCACGTCCTTTCACAAAAACCTTAGTGACAATGACACCTTTCCCGTCCCGGACCGGGGACCGCGTAGTACGTAACTGTAGAGGCCGGGAAAATAAGGATTGCCGGCCAAGCAGATATAGATATAGCACAGCATAGGATTGCGATAGGGGTACGAGCCTCCAGCCTCGTACCCCATACCATATTTACCTTTTTATAAGGTATTCCTTTTCACGCTGAAGTGTGTATATAGTTTTACTCAAACCTGCACTGAAATTAATTGTAAACTTAAGATTTTTATGAATGGCTGAACGCCAAGATATTGTGTCACAAATTGATATCAAGAGAAAAGAAGCCACTTTGCACCTTCAATTTCGTATGGACATATCTCGGTTGTTCATATCTCGGTCTCGCCGCAACCGACGTAATACAGCAGCAGTAATTATAAGGAATACAACGTCAATATTTCATTGCATGTTCAGGAAAAGTAACTTCGTTATCTTCAATAATACATTACTTCAGAGGCCGGGAAGTAAGGAGTTGCCGGCCGATTGCAGATAGTTATGAGGCATGGCAACCCCTTTTCACGCCGAGGTATGTATAGTGCTTTTCTCAAACATGCAATGAGATAATAATAAAAAAACTCCAAGAAATCAAACTTTAATTTTCATGGCTGAACGCCGTGATGCTGTGCGACAAATTGTGGAATGGAAATTAAAAAAGACTACCTTGCAGCCTAGGCTTGTATGAAATGCTATTACGGATCTCTCGTCTCGCTGCGCCCGAAACGTGACACTTCATGCCCATTATGAAGAACACAACGTCAATATTTCATTGCATGTTTGAGAATAAAGTGTTGACAGCACCCTTTCTTCGTGCTGGGTGGCTCCGCCTGCGCTGGGCGCTTCTGGAGTTGTGGCGGGTCGCATCTGCTACTACCGGACGGTCTGCGGGGCTGCCATTTTGTGGAGCGATATATTTTCGTTAACACAACGTTCTGGTGGCAGGTGGAGGAGGGTTGGTGGCAGGGGCGCCGTCAGGGCCGCGTGGGCGTGTTCCCGTCCAACTTCGTGGTGATGCTGGACCCGCAGCCGCCGCCTTACGAGGCCACCGCCTTCGAGCCTGCGCCTGCGCTGCCGCCCAAACCAGGTAACAACACATTAAGAACTGACCCTAGTTTTGCAGAGAACAATACAATACAAATATTCTTTATTGCTCACCAAACATAGTAAAAATAAAATAGAAAAATAGTGGTAAATTAAACATAAACAATGGTATACAACAGGCGGTCTTATCGCTAAAAAGCGATCTCTTCCAGACAACCTTTGGGTGGTGGAGACGATGCAAGAAGAGATATGATTTGAGTAGGTGAAAACAGAATAACAGAATATAAGAACAACTTAATTATAAGACTGTACACTTACATAAATACATATATATATAAACCTACATACACATACAATAACTAAATGCCATAGAAACAGTGTCACTTACAGCCGAAAATAAACAGCACACACCAAGTAGGAATGACCAGTTGGGCGTTTTTCAAAAAAAGTGTACAAAACTTTTTTGTTTCAGATTTGGTTTTTTTTTGTTTTTTCTTACTCAGAATCGTTGACACTATCGATCGTCATACAAGAAAAGTGTCCCAGATTTTACTATGTAAGTTTGTTCTTCCAGTGCGGCACGACCATATAAATAAAAAAAGACTGCATACAAAAATGTGACGATCTGGAATGGAAATTTTGGACACTTTTTTTCTTGTATGAGGATCGATAGTGTCAACGATTCTGAGTAAGATAAACAAAACAAAAACTAAATCTGAAAAAAAAAAAAGTTTTGTCCACTTTTTTTGAAAAAACGCCCAGTTACGGAAGAGAAAAATAGTAATCCTTAAGTCTAGTTTTAAAAATGGGAAGAGAATGCACGTTTAATCTCAATAGGCAAAGAATTCCACAATCGAACAGCTCGGAATGTAAAAGAATTGTTGTAAAATTTAGAGTTTGATGGGGGAACGAGAGAACGATCAAAGTAATTGTTTTAATATGGTAAAGCCCGCTTAAGATGAGTCTGAAGGGATCAAGCAAAAAGCGCAGGAGAAAACGAACTACTTTTTAGCGATTATGAGCGAATGAAATCTAGGTGCTCAGTCAGTGCTGCCAACTTATTCGATCAGGCGGAGGTGACGCTGACGGTGACTTGCATACAGAGTTATTGGGGGATGGAAACGTTGGTTCGGAACTGTGTCCACCATTACTATCTAAGTGTAAAATCATAATGGGTAAATTACTGCATTTCCTTACTACACAATCATCATCATTAAAGTGCTTTAAAATAAATCCGTGAAGTGTTTTATCACTAATAATAATAATTCACGATTACGAAGCCGTTTCCGTTTTTATTGATAGTATCTGCTATAGTATTGTTCGTGTAATCTGTACAAAAGTGCCGTTTAAAGCAAATATTTAATTAGTTCTTGATTGTTTGCGCTGCCATTAAATCCCACGTTTTTGCATGCAGCACTAATGTTGTGCTTTAGATTATTTGTAAGAATGACTCAAGAGTTGAACGCACTGAGCGAAGGGGGTTTCCTCGCTTTAAACGATGATTTCCTACTTGGGCCATACAACTGTAATACTTAGGTAAGTACAGTGGCGTGCATAGGGTTTTTAGTTAGGGTAGGCATTTTTTTTTGAGGGGACCTATGTCACCTATGTGGGGACGAACAAGTTGTGTTTAGCAGTGCACGTGTAAAGTAATGTTATACTTACCAAGCCTTAGGCTATTTCGACTTTCGACAAAGTGTAGTAGTGATACTATACATGAAACTGACGAGTAATATTACCCCGAGTTTGAGCTAATTGCAACTGTGGCATACACCTACCTATATTAACTACCTTATTATCGAACAATAACTTGCTAAATTCACCGAAATTTAACTTCCGCAAACACACTAGGTCAATACACCGGTCCGGTCACAGCTATAATATAACACATATTTAAGGTTTCATACACTAATATACAAAAACACACGGAAATTTCAATAGAAAACGTAATATAATCGCTCCAAACCGAACTATGTAAGTAATGCAATGCAACTACAAGAATATTTATTTCACAACACAACACAACTGGGTCGTACGTAACTAAAAATCCATTATGGCCTCCCGAATTGCAAATTCAAAACAAAAAACCCTGACAAATTAGAACGTCCCACATTACGAGTAATAATCACAGCAAAAGGGACTTCTTTAAATTGCCGCATGAAGTCCGGCGGCCGGATTTGGGAGCATGTGTGGGTGTGATTTGCGTATACGTGTGTGCACTGAGCAAATCCGTACATAGTTCACGGGCGATATTTACACAAGCGCACTTTGAGAGTGTGTGCCGTGGCTTAGGCTCTGTTCGCGGTGCCTAACTTGTGGTGAGCGAGTCTGGTTCACGCGCAAATTTAAATTGCAGCGCGTCCCGTAAAGAAGTAGATTGTTTTAAAAACTATTAGATATAGTATCATCATAGAGAAGAAAAATATATGTGGTGGAGTTATTTTGCAAGGTTCTAAAAATTTGCCTTCCTCGCTATTTTATGGAAGTATTTTTTTTCTGGCATTAGTTTAAAAATTCGTTTTTCAACATTCGTTTTATGACTTAGTCTTTATTAGTAGAGATATTTTTTTTCGTAATTGAACAGTTTCGACGGAGCCCCGCTACGCGAGTCTAGGGGGGTAATGGGCAGTTTGACCTTCGGGCATCTGAACCTACCTAACAAACCTAACCTACCTAGTGTTTCGCGCTTCCTACGGGTTGCTTCCAAGGAATAACAATTGAGACGTAAATACGATACGGGAGCGACACGACTTTAAAAGTAAGCTGCCGTGGAAAAAAGCGACTAGAATAATCGCGTTCGGAAAAAAACGCGACAAGAAAATTAGGTAGGTAAAGAAAAATTGCGTTTGGGAAACCGATGTAACTAGTCGCGAAATATACAACTAATTTGGCCATGTGAACGAGATGAATGTGAATCCATACTAGTCTGTCTGTCTGTCGATTTGGATGAAATTTGGTATAGAGTTTGATTCCTGGGGTATTACATAGGATAGTTTTTATCCCGGAAATCATCCCCCATGGGGATGAAGTGGGGGGTGAAAGTTTGTATGGTGCTATATATAAACGAGTTCCACGCGGACGGAGTCGCGGGCAGAAGCTAGTAATTTGATAAATGTACATTAATGTTTCTTAATCACGAGATGACATAGTCAATGGTATTATTATGCTAGCAACGGCTATGTGATTAAAATAGAGCTGGTGTCATAATATTATATGTGGGCTGTGTATGGCTTCAATGAGAGTAAGCCTAACCTACAGGCCTTTGTACCCGAAACAGTAGCAAGTTCATTACCTTATCAAAACAAGTTATGGTTCATAATTTTAAAGTGGACTCACAACATTACCCTCAAAATAAACAGATACAACGCGAACAAAGAAGAAGCACTCGAATAAATTCGAGAAAACTTAACGGTGTGGAAGATTTATGTGTTCACCAATAATGAATTATTGTAGCTAATAGCTAGCTCTAGAGGTACCGTTCAGTCCACGACGACACACTCCTTCTCATCGCGTTCTAGTTTGTTATGTCCATGCCGTCAGTAGGGGTACGACTTATTTTTTAGATAGAATTACCTAAACCGTGTTTGGTACCCGTTAGTTTCAACGATACCAAATTCATCTTTTTGCCACAGTGAAGGAGCTATGCCGGGTCCTTTTCCCGTACGCGGCGGTGAACGAGGACGAGCTGACGCTAGCAGAGGGAGAAATCGTCACGATCACATCGAAGGAGGCGCCCGACCGCGGCTGGTGGCGCGGCGAGCTGCACGGCCGCGTCGGCCTCTTCCCCGACAACTTCGTGCAACTGTTGCCGCCCGGTGAGTAACACGCAGTAGACGAGCTGATACTAGCGAGATCGTGACGATCGTGTCGAATAGGGGCGCAGCGTAGACACTAAATAAAATAATCTATAATGTCATATTTTCTCGAAAAAGGATAAAAAATGCAGTCAAATGGAGAAAAAAATCAACGCAAAAGGTTAAATAAATAATCACGGAGTTATAAGTGTCCAAAGTTTTAAGAAGGGGTATGTTCTGTCCCTTTTTCGCAAAACGCAACTTCATATGAAACGATGACGCTGGTAGAATGTGACGTCACAGAAGACGGCGACGTGCCGCGCCGCCGTCGACGCGGCCCCCCGGCAGCATCCTGTAAGGTGACGTCACACACCGTCTGCGTTTTCTCTCCCTAACAAGCTATATTAAAACGGTTGTAGCTTCGTAATTCTTTGAGATATCTGAATGGGATTTTCGTCACTAGCCATATTTTTTATGCCTTCTTTCTTTTGGAGTAATAATAATTTTCGAGTCTACACCCCTATTTTTGAAGTTTCGATGGTTGCGACCTACATCCAAACTTTAACCACTATAACTAAAGGTCTCTACCTGTTTATCTGAGTTTCTAATTAAACATGATTTATCTTGTCCCAATGTAGGTTTGCGGGTTGCGAACTGTAACGATAACAATCGAGTACTCCATTAGTGCTGTTCTCACACTCGTATATTCATAAGTGTACCCTGATTCCGGAGCGACCTCGACATTGCTTTACTCTCAACCACGGTACAAATGCTGCGTAAACATTTTGTCGTGAATGATAACAGAAGGACAAACATAAATAAATAAATAATAAATAAAATAAATATTTGCGGGCAATCTTACACAAATCGACCTAGTCCCAAACTAAGCAAAACTTGTACTATGGGTACCAGACGACGATAAACATACTTATATATAAAAAAATAAAAATACAACCGAATTGAGAACCTCCTCCTTTTTTTATAAGTCGGTTACAATTTCATAAAAATAGATTTTCACGCTTAGTCGTCTGAACCGACTGTGATGAAAGATGTGATGTTTTTTAAGGGGTGGAATGGGAAGTGGAATTTTGTATGGAGATCGATTATTTAAATTACGGGTAGAGTCACGGGCCTGGCCTAATAAAACTACAAGAAAGATAGCCCCCTGGCTATTGGACCGTGATCACAACATAGTCTTTGTTAGTTACTAAGAATTATATCATCTCTTTGTACTACGTATCACATAATGAGTTTTGTTTCCGTTCTAGTTGACGAAAATATGAATAAGACGTTTCATACAGGCGACTCTTATCACTACACGAAGTATCATTGTTAGTAGCAAATTCTGATGAAACTGGAACCGTTTCGACGTTAAACTAATTAATTTATGTGAACTTCCTTGGCATTCTGCTTCTTATCTCTGCGTTTAATTAGCTACGGAAGGAACACAGTAACTAACACATTGAAGACAAATATTTTAACAACATTTTTGTTTTAAACATTTTTATGCCACTTGTCTTGTCTATAACACAAACGTTTTTCTCTATTACTTCGCTAATAAAATCCGGTTCGAAGGACCATATATCTAACCACAAGCTGGTGTTTAGTGTCCGGTGTGTATTATAACATTTATAACCCAATACATTCTTTCTCAAACGATGATGAATGATACAGAGAGAAAGAATATAATGGAAAAATAAACCATCTTCGTCTGTAGCCCCCGACAGGATTCGAACCTGCGACCTTTCTATTAACGCTAGACTGCTCTACCAACTGAGCTACGAGGACAGTGACGGAAGTTGTATACTTTTCAATTTCATTCCCTTCCCGCTAAGACTAGCGCCCTCTCTGTATCCTCTTGTAAGACTTATTCACCGCCGTCACATTCTTTCTTGTCCATAAGTTAACGGGTTAAATATTTGCCTTGCATTGTGATATGATATTTTCTGTGTTTAATTTTGTGATACTCCCGCTGATAAATGCAAACACAGGAGTGCCGAGAAACCACACCCTACTATAGTGTTTTCAATTTACATTAAAACACGTGGGAGTTCCCGAGCAAATATATTAGAACGCGTACCCAGATAAAATTAATTTCTTAGCAGTGAGTTTTTCCCGTGAGATTGCGACATGTTCACAGGCTCTAGTATAAGTTTTACCGAAACAAAACGTTACGACCGCGTTCGCGTTTAGCTGTCAAATCCCATACAATTTGAGCGTGAAACGCAAACGCGGTCGTAACGTTTTGTTTAGCTAAAACTTGTACTAGAGCCTCTGGTGATTGTTTGAAAACTTAGTAATTGAAAGATACATATTGGGGGCCCTATTACTAAGGCTCCGCTGTCCGTCCGTCCGTCCGTCTGTCACCAGGCTGTATCTCATGAATCGTTATAGTTAGACAGTTGAAATTTTCACAGATGATGTATTTCTGTTGCCGCTATAACAACAAATACTAAAAAAACAGAATAAAATAAATATTTATATACGATTTTCGCACTTGGCCGGTTTTTTTTTAAATCCCAAAACAAGTGAGCGTATAAACAGAAGACTGATATGTTTCTTCATTCTGATCGTCCTGATGCTCGCTTTTCACAAATGTGCGCTTAATTTAATGCTTTTGTTTCGCCTTCTGTCACTTTTTATCTTTGCAAATCAGGAAGTGACAACTGTCCTATTGAGACTAACGTGCGTGCGTATTGTGGTAAAATTAAGAAGTTTTCACGTACGAGGATCGTTATTACTTTAGCGCGACTTGTTTATGCTTTACTCCTCAGCTGCCCGCGGTTTTTACAAGCTTTTATTTAGTTTCACCTGTCCCGTTGTCCGTGTCTGTAATCAAATCTTGCAAGTAAAATTTGATCCACTTCCCGGTGACCGATTGAGCTGAAAGTTTGGGTATAAGTATAGTTTGGATGACAATTCAATATTATGGTACCATCGAGCTGATCTGATGATGGAGACAGAAGGTGGCCATGGCCATGGGAGTTCAGTACTTAACCGACGTAACCCCGTTGAGTTTGGGCTCGTTAGAATCGTCTCAATGAGTAGTTGATGATGGTATTCAGAAAAGTACAATCGGCAATAAAAGCTTGTACCAAAAATGTTTTTTTTGACATAAGCTTGTTTTAAATATTTTTTTTTACTTAAGGATTTTTTTTACATACATCTAACTAGCCCCATAGTAAGCTCATTAAGGCTTGTGTTATGGGTACTAGACGACGATATATTTAATAAATATAAGTACTTAAATACATAGAAAACATCCAAGACTCGGAAACAAATATTCATGCTCATCACACAAATATTTGCGCTCACCGGGAGCTTTGTAGGCAGTGTCACGACCCAATAGGCTAACCTGAAAAAAAAAATTGTCGCCTGGTATTCGATTGAAACGGCATTGCATTATATAAACAGCGTACACACTTTCAGGCAACCGCTGTTTCAATCGGCTGCGTCGCGAAAATTATTTTTCATATTCTTTTTCTATTTCCGCCTTAGTCCAAGTTGGGTCAGTTCGGGTTGCACAGGGCCACAACACTTCGGGAGCTCAAATACCGCGAGCCATCCGGTTGCCTCTTGGACGCTGCAACTACGCGTCATTGCTCTGAATAGTATGCTAATGTGCTACTTACAAAGATAATAACTTAATGTTTTATTTACTAAATAATAAAATGTACATATATTCTAATATAAAACAAAACAAAAGAACGGACGGCAGATGGACTGTGATAATAACGGACGGACGGATGATTGGCGACTATGTTAGACTATCTTCAGAAGATGCCCTCCATCTTCACATTCGAAAGGTCGGATTAGTCTTCTAGTGCTACTTGCAAATAAAAAACTTACTTTACTTACATGTGTTACGTTACTTACTCTTAGATGTGGTGTCAAGGTTCTAACTTTGTCACCACATCTTGGGATGAGGTGCCAAAGCATACCCCTGTCTCGTTTAGGGCACTGGGAATAACTCTAGAAGGATGATGTTGAACCTCGAAACGTCTGTCTCTTAGTAGGTACAGGCGAACTCTTAAGTGGCTGGACAATGATACCTTGTCGCTTTCACTCGTTTGACATCTTCTTACGGCAGTAAACATGCAGGCGTTAAAGCGACACGGTAGAAAGGCGTAGATCGACCATACATGTACATATTAGTTATTGTTGAGTATGATTGAGATTAATAAGACTTTTTATAAAACTGTAATTTTTAACAAACAGTCGAAAAGGGATCGTAAGTCGTAATTATGCACCAATGCGATCCTTTTATCCTAAAGTGACCGTATCTATACTTAATCAGTTACGCTGTATAATTTTCTGTAGACGATATCAATGCTGATAATAGATTATCACACATACTGACTAAATTTCACGTGCGAAAGTCGTCTGTTGCTCTATCGTGGTTTTTATAATAAAACTATTACTACGGACAAGTGTTTAGTAATAATTTAGACCATTGATGCGCGTATATTAGGTACGTTCATATTTTAATTATATCAAATCATTTATCGGGACAGTTAGCAACATAAAGGAATTAAAGATTGTTTTTGTGATGGAAATCAATTTTTTTCATAAATATAAATTTTTGAATGTAACGAAAACATGTTGTTGTTATAATATTATTCATCACGTACCGACGTATCAATAGAGAATATCTTTACAATTACCTTGCGACGATAGGATAATCCACCTTGTCCGGCCTACCCACGCTGCGCCTTCCGGTACGTGGTCGCCACTCGAGAACCTTTCCGCCCCAACGGCCATCAGTTCTACGTGCAATGTGCCCCGCCCACTGCCACTTAAGTTTAGGGAGGCAAGGTGGCCTGATGACCTGGTAAAGGTCGCGGGAGTCCGCTGGATGCGGGTGGCGCAGGACCGGTCATTGTGGCACTCTTTGGGGGAGGTCTATGTCCAGCAGTGGACGTCTTTCGGCTGATATGATGATGATGATGATGATGATAGGATAATTGCTTATAGATAACAGTCATGCAACATGCAACCAATAATCACTCTATGAATGCTGTAGGCGACGCGTTTATGTCAACGTCTATTAACTTTATGTACCTATTTAGTATTTTTTTATATTTCAATAAATTGAGGGTGGATGGAAGTCTGAGTGGTATGTGCCGCTTAGGACGCACGAGGGGCAGGGGCCCGGGAGGGTGGTCACTGCAGTCAGTCGCTCTCAATCATTACGCGCTAAGACACACGCTTCTCGCTGTCCAACCAGTCTTACGTTTTTTCTGTACCTTTGCATTTCGTCATTTCACCCTGTCCCCTACAAGCTGGTCTTCGAACCGAATCGACTCTGGATGTACCGGACTCCGCCGCGCACGATGGTGAACACGCGAAGTAGCACTAGAAAACAGGAAGAACAGCAAAAAGTAGTTAAGACTGACAAAGAAGTAGCTACACCGAAGCAGGAGCCATTTTGTCCACCGTTCCAACCTGAAGAAAATGTCAAATCAAAAGAGCAAACAATGGAGCAATTTGATAAAACGGTTACCGTTAATGTGGGTAGTGCCTGTAAAGAAAAGGTGGATTCTAAATCTGTGAAATCCACTCGGAAGTCGAAAGTATCGGGTTCCGCATGCTCATCACTTTTGGCCAGGAAAAATAAACTAGAACTAGAAGCGGCAGAAGCAAAAGCGCGTATACAAATGGAATTAATCGACAAAAAGCTAGCGGCGGATCTAGCAGAATTGGATGAAAAAGAATACAGTTCACATTCGGATGTTAGTGAAATACACACGAAAAAAGAGGTGGAAAAATGGTTAGAACGCAGTCAATTAGAACTGGAAGCGCAGCCTGTACCACCAACGGAAAATACACAGGACGAGCTGCACCCGCCCCCCGCGCCGCCGGCTGCTCCGGCCCGCGACGGCACCGAAGACACAGTTCACCTTCTGGCGACCGCACTCAAGGATATAGCCAAAGTTTCCGCTACCAATGGGCCTAATGCTGGAATGTTAAGCCGCCTTTGCACACCGCGAGATTTACCCTCGTTTTCTGGTGACCCTATGGAGTGGCTCCAATTCAAGCAGGCATATGACGAATCAACTGAAGTGTGCAATTTCAACGCAAAAGAAAACTTGTGGAGGCTAAGAAAATGCCTACACGGACCAGCTAAAGAAGCAGTAACCGCTCTCTTGATTGGAGCCACTGCCCCGGACATTGTGATGTCCACGTTAGAGCTACAGTTTGGGAACCCGGATATTATAATAGCAAGAATCCTGCAAAGTATCAATAAACTTCCGGTTATGGCTCAAGAGTACCACAAAGATATAATACCATTTTCTATTAAAGTAAAAAACTACGTTGCTGCAGTAACGGCCATTGGTCAAGATGAGTACCTGAGGGGGATGAAAATTATATCCGTAATTTTGTCCAAATTGCCAACTGTGTTAGTATCCAAATGGGTAGACTACAGTTACCCGCTCATCAACGAAGGCACGAAACCGCGGCTTGTTATTTTATCGGAGTTTTTAAATGACGAAGCTATCAAAACATCGAAAACAGCTGTGATCCTGGCGCACACTTATAGTGATGCGAAACGTAAACAAAGTGACTCTAATTACCGCTCACAAACCGTGTTAATGCAAAATGAACTAAGTGACTATACGTGCAGGTTCTGTCGTGCCTCTAAACATGACTTGCCAGACTGTAAAATGTTTAAAAAATCCTTACGCAAAGATAGGTGGACTTATGTAAAACGTCACGGGCTGTGCTACAAATGTTTAGTGTCTCGCCATAATAAAGAAACGTGCCCCGCGCCTTCTTGCGATAAAGATAGCTGTGGACAATCTCATCACCGTTTGCTGCATTACGTATCGCATGCTAATTCGAACCTACAATCTAGTGTAAACATTACGGAAGTATTGGACACCGATGTGAGTGAAACGCAATCTGAGACTGTTACACATATTAACGCGACGAGCTGCAAAGTTTTGTTACAAACTGTGCCTATTTACGTACACGGGCCTAACGGCATAATTAGTGCAATTGCGCTGCTCGATTCTGCATCGACGGTATCACTGATAAGCGCCGAGCTAGCGGCGCGCGCAGGGTTGCGCGGTAACAAACAAACAATGCGCGTGAGTGGGGCATGGAATAACACCGAACTTAAGTGCGAAAGTGAGGTCGTGAACTTTAATGTGTCAAATAAAGACGGACAGATGTTTTCGCTACGAGCTCAAAGTGTTAATGAACTAAACTTACCTGTGCAAAATACATCTACTGTGAACCTTATGAACTATGACCTTAAGGTTGAAATTAGAAATCGGTTATGTGAAGTCCAATGTGAGAAACCACAGCTGTTGATAGGGCAGGATCACTATAATCTTATGATGCCTTTGCATATAATAAAGGGCAAACCCGACGGACTATATGTCACTCAGACTGTTTTGGGCTGGTGCTTACACGGATGCGTCACGGCACCACGCGATAAGTACCAGCAGCGAGATACGACATTATTTGTCACTGAAGACCTGCAATTAGAAAATGAGCGCACACTCCGCGAAATACATGAAGAAGTACGCCGAAGCTTCACTGTTGAGTCCATGGGCGTCTCTGGCAAACCACGTCAGAATTTAGAAGACCTTCGAGCGCGTGAACACCTGGAACGAACGGCTAAACTACAAGATGGCAGGTGGCATGTTGGACTGCCCTGGAAGGATATCAATTGCAACATGACTGAATCGTACGGAAATGCGCTAACTAGACTGAACGGAGTTGTCAGAAAAATTCAAAGGGATAAGAATTATGCTTCCAGATACACTGAAAGAATAAACCACTTGTTCGAAAACGATTACGCAATAAAGCTCAACGACCCCAAGCCTTCTCCAAAAACGTGGTATATTGCGCATTTTGGAGTTGACAACCCTAATAAGAAAAAGCTTAGACTCGTTTTTGATTGTGCATCGAAGAGCAATGGAATATGTTTAAATGATTACCTTTATAAAGGGCCCGATCTACTGGTATCGTTATATGGAATAATGCTTCGTTTTCGCGAAAGTAAAATTGCAGTTACTGGAGATATTCGGGATATGTTTTTAAGAGTTAGAATCGTCCCTGAAGATCAAGATGCTTTGCGTTTCTTGTGGAAAAATACTTCCGAAGACTCCACCGCTCCGGATAGCCCTGTAAAGACCCATAAGATGACATCTTTAATATTTGGGCTCAACTGTGCTCCATTCATATCGCAGTTCATAAAAAACAAGAATGCCGAGCGCTATCAGTTATCAATGCCGGCCGCCGCAGCTGCAATCTGTAAACAACATTACGTAGATGATTACATCGACAGTTTTGAAGACGAAGAAACCGCTATTAACGTTGTAAAACAAGTATCTCACATTCATAAACAAGGTGGATTCGAAATACGAAACTGGACGAGCAATAACGAGGCATTAATAAATAGCTTGCCAAAAGAAACCTTGGGTTCAACGGCCATAAGGTTCAAAATCGATCAGCACGATGACAGCGAACGTACACTCGGATTAGTTTGGTTTCCAAAAGAAGACTTACTTGGTTTCGACGTATCTTTCAAGCGCATACCTGAAGCAATAATATCCGGACAAAAGGTACCTACAAAACGAGAGATGCTGCGAGTCGTTATGTCGATCTTCGACGTCTACGGATTCTTATCACCAATAACAATAAGAGGCAAAATAATGATTCGTGATACATGGAAACAAGGACTAGATTGGGATGACATAATTACAGTTGATTTATATAAAAAATGGACCGAGTTTCTCGAACTGCTGAAGCGCGTAAGCACGGTGCGCTTGCCCCGATACTATCAAGCGGCTGTGCGTGCGAGCGAGATAGACAATGCACTGAATGCACCGGATAGCAACGGCTGCCCGCCGGCTACATATACAAACCTACAGCTGCATCTTATGTGTGACGCATCATCTCAAGCCTTGTGCACCGTTGCTTACTGGCGTTGGTTAAATAATAACAATTGCTGGCAATTAGCCTTTATTTCGAGTAAAAGCCGTGTCGCACCTGCAAAACATAGAAGCATTCCACGATTAGAATTAGAAAGTGCGGTTCTAGCTGCTAGACTGGCACATAGTATTATTAAAGAACACAGAATGATTACGGAGAAAATATATTACTGGACGGACTCCACTACAGTGTTGCATTGGATATATAACGATGCGCGCACATATAAAGCGTTCGTGGCTCATCGTCTCGGCGAGATAGATGAATTAACGCAATCTAATCAATGGAGATACGTACCTACTAAGATGAATGTAGCCGATGTTGGTACTCGCGACAGCTGCGAATTAACGGTGCTGGAAAATGAATGGTTTTTCGGTCCGGCATTCTTGTACGATGTTGAGGGCACCTGGCCTTCACATAAACAGCTTCCGATGCCTAATGATGAAGATATGGAGTACGCGTTGACTGTGACCCTAACTCCTGAAAACTTACCTGCTGTTCCAGAACCAGAAAGGTTTTCATCGTGGTTGCGGTTGCTTAGATCCACCCGTGCTATGTTGATGTTTATAAATAAATGCAGGAAACTTACCGGACATATTAACGGTGAACTGATGGAAAATGCCGAGCGCTTACTAATAAAATACTCTCAGATGCAATCATTCCCTGAAGACCTGGAAAACCTGAAAAATAAAAAGCAATTAGATCGCAAAAGTAGATTACTTACTTTGACGCCCTTCCTTGATGAACACGGCATCCTGCGCGTTGGTGGACGCATTGGTGCAGCCCTAGACATCTTACCTGAGACAAAACAACCTGTGATTCTTGATGGGCGTAATCATGTGGCCAGGTTGATTGTGAAACATCATCACGTTAAAGCTGCGCATGGGAACCAAGAGACAGTGGTAAACAACCTGAAACAGAAATATTGGGTTATTCGAATTCGGCCTACCGTTAAAAATGTAAGCAGCAAGTGCATGTTCTGTAGAATTAAAAGAGCTCAACCGCAACCACCTAGAATGGGTGACTTACCTCCCGCTCGAATGGCCCACCACCAGCGCCCGTTTTCGTTCTGTGGAATTGATCTGTATGGACCAATGGAGGTAACAGTATTGAGACGTCGAGAAAAGCGCTACGGAGTTTTGTTTACATGCCTTACCATGCGAGCTGTTCACATAGAGATAGTCACGAGGCTTACAACTGATGCATTAATAATGGCACTGCGAAGGATGGCTGCACGTCGTGGCTGGCCTCAGCAAATTTTCTCGGACAATGGAACAAATCTAAAAGGCGCTGATAACGAACTAAAAAGGTGCGTCAGCGAATTGAACGAAGACGAACTGAAGGATTTTGTCGTAAATTATGGCACCATTTGGAAATTTTTACCACCAGTTAGCCCACACTGGGGTGGTGCGTGGGAGCGCCTTATTCGTACGGTAAAAGCTTCACTTAAGGTGGTCTTAAAAGAACAGGCTCCGCGAGATGAGGTGCTGAGCACGTTTATAGCGGAAGTCGAACAGATAGTGAACAGTCGCCCACTTACACACGTCACAGTTGAGCCAAACAGCAATGAGGCCTTGACCCCTAATCATTTTTTGTTGGGCAGTTCCTCCAACTTACCGACACTTGGAGTATTTGACCATTCCGATATGTACCTACGTAAACAATGGCGCACCTCTCAACGACTGGCAGACCTATTTTGGAAACGATGGGTACGTGAAGTGCTACCTCAGATGATCCCTCGCCAGAAATGGCACCAAGACCAACGACCCTTACAAGTGGGAGATCTGGTATTGGTTGTGGACCCGGCTTCGCCTCGCAACGTTTGGCCTAGAGGTATAATACAGGAAGTTATACCGGGCAAAGATGGACGAATAAGAATTGTGCACATAAAAACAAAAACTGGAATATTACGTCGATCAGCGGCACGCGTCGCATTTGTACCTACTGGAGATGAGTGACTGCTTGGGCAGCACTGGGGTGGAGATTGTAGGCGACGCGTTTATGTCAACGTCTATTAACTTTATGTACCTATTTAGTATTTTTTTATATTTCAATAAATTGAGGGTGGATGGAAGTCTGAGTGGTATGTGCCGCTTAGGACGCACGAGGGGCAGGGGCCCGGGAGGGTGGTCACTGCAGTCAGTCGCTCTCAATCATTACGCGCTAAGACACACGCTTCTCGCTGTCCAACCAGTCTTACGTTTTTTCTGTACCTTTGCATTTCGTCATTTCACCCTGTCCCCTACAAATGCTTTGAGCATTCAGAGAAATTATTTGTAAGTAAACTATCATGTTATGGCATAGTTTAGGAATAAACCTTTAACCTTTAATAAGAGCAGCCCGCGGTCACGCAAGTGGAACTAATTTCGAAAGCGAACCACATTTCACACGCCAGGTCAATCATTCTTGGCATCTTTCTTGCTTATAACCACTGATAAAGTGTTCCTTTTATAAATGGCTGTCGATATTAACACAACAATAAGCTTCTTGTCTGAGGCGCTGTACTTTCGAGGTAACTGCCGTTGAAACAAAAAGACACTCATTTAGTTCAGTTTGCGGCGCGCACGCGCTAACTGAGAGCATAAACTAAACGCGTGCGTTAATACAAGCCAATTTAAGCCTTATCATATTATATTTAAGTGTTACTTGAATGGTCTATGCAACAGGTCGCGTGAACTTGTTGGTAAACAGTCCGCCCGCCGTGGTTTAATATTCGATATTCTGCTATTGACATTTCTCATGAAGGTTAGCGTAGTCGTGATTTTGCGTAACTTACCTCATCGCGTCGTGCTTAGCTGTGACTTTTTTAATGCAGTTGCCTCAGGCGCGTTGATGTAATCGCGTCGCTACAGTGTATTTCCATTAAATTGGAATATTATTGTTGGCAATGGGACTCGATATAGTGGACAGTGAGTTGCGTTTGAAAGTTTTTAGTTTTGTTTGAGTGTTTTGTCTCAAGAATGTGAAAGGATCATGCATTTTGTGGTGTTGTTTTGCGATCAACTTGAGATTACGCCTACACTTTGGCCAGGAAAGGGCATAACTATATTTTTATTCAAACCTCGCATACTGTGATACTTGTATTATGAATGCTTACCTTACTACCTTTGTAGCTATAACACAACTGTCCAACTCTACTGTCCCCCATGTAATAGTTTTTAACAGTAAGTTTGGCCTAGCCAGCCACATCAGAGCTCACAATAGGGCAAATCCGTAATTGCTATAGACTATATATATATATATATTATGAAAAACGTCTTTTGTAACGTGTTGAGATACTAAACAGAAAGAAGATTATATGTGTTTTTGTTTATTTCCCCAGTGACACACGACACAATGGAGGAGAAGAAACCCGACCGGCCGGCCAGCAAGAATTCGATATACCCCGTATTGAACAAGTATTCAGAAAAAACCTCCGCCATCAAAGAACTGACCACCTCTAAAATAAGGTAACGTTAAACTCGCCATTTACGTATTTTCGAAATGCTGTATTAGAATTAACAAACCCTTTGTTATAGAGGTATGAATATGTACGGAAATACAGCTATTCGTAATCATACACGTACCAAAGTATTTAGTGATAGTTTAAAGCATTATTAACGAGGATGTGCTGTGTTAAGAGCGAGAGACCTGCATTGGTCTGCACCTTGAAAGTTTAGAAAAAATATGCATTTTTGTTGTTGTCCAAGAGTAAATTTAATGCTATCAATATAATCCTTACGCTTTTATAGAAACAAAATTGTATGACAACTATGTACTTAAACGCAGTATTTCATGACCGAAACAACAATTTACCTGATTTTCCATACAATGATTAATACAAATGTCAGTTGTGACGTCATACCTGTGTGTCTATCAGTATGAAGCGTTTTGCGCTGCCGCCAGCGAGGTCAATCATTGTCTCAAGTTTTTGGGTATTTATGTTCTTTAATTGTAGTTGCTCCCATGCAAACATTTGTTCCTCTCCAAAAACTGGTTCGAATGACATCATAAAAAAATCTTAGTCATCATCCCTAATGGCAATGAGCCGGGATGGTTGGAAGTCTAGGGGGAGGCCCAGCAGTGAGACGCAACATAAGCTTACAAAAAAATGCAGCATCCGACGCATCAAACGCGTAGTAAAGGATTATCATAAAGACTGTTATCAAGTTTACCAAGCATAAAGCTCAAATAATATAAAACTCATATAAAAACGTTCGCTATAACACTTAAACTGTATTAAAAGTGAAATGCATAATTTAATACAAAATTATTCCATTTGTTTTTTTTGTATTATGATTTATGACTGTTAACTGAATCACTTACACAAATTATGAGTATTTAGTAGAGATGTACCGACTAGTCGGGAAAGCAGACTATCCGGCCTCATTTTTAGTCGGTGACTAGTCGGCGACTAGTCGGCAAAATGTGCCGATTAGTCGGCACTTTAAGGATCACAGGAAAACGAGACATAAAATAAGTGAACTGCTATTTTTTACCATTCGTTTTATATTTTACTCAAATACAGATTTATTATCACATTTGGTACTTTGAACGCATGCAGATAGCGCGACGGCAAAACGAAACAAAGTTTTCCGATTGCACCCGAACTTAGCCGAAGTCCACGATCGGCTTAGCCGACTAGTCGGCCTTCTAGGCGGCCGACTAGTCGGCTAGTCGGCCCTAGTCGGCCAAACCCATAGTCGCCCCATCTCTAGTATTTAGTTATTATGCTAAATGAAATAATCTAATTTGTTTTCATACATATCATTACACAACCCATCGTAATCATAATTTTCGTAAACTTAATTACTACGAGATAAAGACTTACTCCGTTTTAGTTATGTATGTTATTGTTCGTTATTCAAAATATGATACTGCAGCTTTTTGTATAATCGATTTCACCAATATCTACACAGACAACCTTTCAATAATATCTATACAGAGACCTTATTGTTATTGACATAAGACACATATATGTAGATATTTTTGAAAGGTAGTCTGTATAGATATTGGAGAACTCGACTGTACTAACGATTGTAAATACTGTCAACAAAGAACTGTAATAAAAAAAATAGACTTCAATATCACGGGTGATATTCCGTAGTTTCGGTTGTTATCTGCAGGAAATTCCGATTTGGGCTATGTTCCTAAATAATACATTTGATTATATCAGTGGCATCCGTTTATTGTGCCCTACAACTGGATCCATGAGAACTATATACTAATAATTGTGTTGTTTCAATATTTTCCTTTGATCATCAGCCTCCTACCGTTATTCCCGGTTGTGCCCCTAAACGAGCCCGGGGTCCGCTTTGAGTCACAGTACAGTCAACACAAATATTTTCCTTTACGTTTTAAAATTATATTAGGTAATTTAAAAATAACTTCTTCACCTATTGTTTCGCGAGTTCAGAGCAATTGAGTAAGAGGAAGAATGCTCCACTTTACAGTTCGATCGGTACTGATATCGTAAAAATAAAATATTTGCCTTGGATATATAGTTTTTGCTATATAGTTTCAAATGCAGATTCGATCAGGGGACCGATTTTTGACTTTCGAGCGCTCGACTCTTTCACTCGAAAACTGTCAAAAATGATGAAATGCTATTTTGAAATAGCGATAGAAAATTGAAAAACGAGTGGTATTGACCACTCGTAATTAATTCTATTGGTAGAAAGTAAGTGCCAGCCATTTTGACACTACAAACGTATTTACTTTTATTTGATTTTCGAGCGCTCGAAAGTCAAAAATCGGTCCCCTGTATCGCAGTGTCCTTAAACTGTTTATCTTTTCTCATCACTTCGTGAGTAACTTATGCAGATACATTGTTGTTGTTTCTATGTAATTGACAATATTGCTTAAGAGGAAACACTAAGGGCGAGATAATTGACTAATAGGTATTTGTAAAATGTATTGCTTTGCTGTCGCGCCAACCTCAAGCCTCCCCGCGCAGAACGCGATAGAGACAACTGCAGCTTGGACCGAAAATACCTGAGTACATAAAATCAACGTTTCGTAGTCCCCTGATTTCTTCTCCAAAACTTGACCTATTTAACATTTTTTTTTAATTATAAATCAACGAAAGGCTTTGGCCGTGTTCCTATGTTTTCCTTGTTTTAAATAATCTAGTCAAAATTGTTTTCTGGATGTTTGAACACAGCGGAAAATCTGTCATTTTTCTTAGGTTTTTGAAGGTATTTAAGAATAAATTTATGAAAAAAAGGAAAACATAGGAACATGTCAATAGTAGCCATAGATTTATGGAAAAAAATATATGCTATTATCCAGGGAGAAAACAGGGGACTACGTTTGGAAAAACGGCCCTTGTGATTCCTCTTAAAACAGTAGTTTATTTTTCTCTGAGGCTGCTCCTGGGATTGGGACAATTACTCCTAATTAAAATATCGGACTCATGTCAATATTCGCGGCTAAAAAACTCGTTAATTATTTGTTTTCAGTACGCACAAAGAAAACACAATGAGCAAGGAGAACAGCACGACAAGTACAATCACGCACACAAACAAAAACGAGTCTGACAAACTCATACACAGCGAGAGCGGCACGGACGGGACGCCAGACTCACAAGTAAGTATACTTATTAGTTATTACATACTAGCTTCTGCCCGCGACTCTGTCCACGTGGAACTCGC
Source organism: Epinotia ramella (assembly GCA_947578815.1). Lineage (NCBI taxonomy): Eukaryota > Metazoa > Arthropoda > Insecta > Lepidoptera > Tortricidae > Epinotia > Epinotia ramella. Next base: position 16,452,400 of record OX388205.1, on the reverse strand, counting down.
TCATATAGCTCCATACAAATTTTCACCCTCTATTTCACCTCTTTAGGGGATGATTTCCGGGATAAAAACTATTTTATGGCCTTCTCTGGGACTTAAACTATCTCTAGACAAAATTTCATCTAAATCGGTTCACTGGTTTAAGCGTGAAGAGGTAACAGACAGACAGACTTTCGCATTTATAATAATACTATTCTATGTCCTTCCCCCGGATTCGAACTATCTCCGTGTTGAATTTCATCTAAATCGGTTCAACAATTTAAGCGTGAAGAGGTAACAGACGGGCAGACAGACACACTTTCGCATTTAGAATATTAGTATGGATTTGGGTCCAGTTGTTCTAAACCGTCTGTAATCAATAATCATCGGTTCTGTTGAAATCTGATTGTATGGGAAGTTTGACAGTTCTCTCTGCGATAACAGAGTATGACACTAATGGTAAATCTTATTCATAAACGGGCACTAAAAATTCGTCGTCTTTTATTTGTGACAAAAGTACAAAACACATGCTAAGCAGGGATGTTGCGCATGCGATTTTTAAGACATTCGCGGATGCGGAGGCGGTTGCAGATATTTCGAGGCTCACATCCGCGGATACGGATGCGGATGCGGATTTTGGGGTAACACCCAAAAACATAAATAAACCACGTCTATATGGTGGTCCATGTGTACCTCTGGTGTTGCAAGTGTCCATGGGCGGCGGTAATCGCTTACCATCAGGTGATCCGTCTGCTCGTTTGCCTCCTGTATCATAAAAAAAAAAAAAAAAAAACATGCAGTAGTCAAACACGATGCGCCTGAATTGTAATCTTTGTGAGCAAAATAAAACAAACTCGACGTTGTTCTTGTCAAGTTAATGCGGGGAATCGGATGATATCAGAAACTAAATAAGGATTTTTTTGACATGTGACGTAAATCTTCTTATCCCGCCTTGCGGTACATCCGCATCCGCAAAAACACCGCATCTATTTTTGCGGATGCGGTTGCGAATGTCTGCAAGATGAACTTTGACCTTCAGAAAGTGTTCTGTATGAATCTTATATAGAATAAGATATTATTTTGACTTTGACTTTGTTCCCTGCTGCTAAGTTTCATCAAGAATGACACGCATTGACTTAATGACGGTTATCAGCGGAAAAACGTCTTACTTTCTTTTTACTTGAACTAATTCCGCGGACACCCTTGTCAAAATTACAAATAATGTTACTCATAGATATGTTCTAATGTTTTGTATTTATAATATGAAATATGTGTTGTTTGTTTTGGCATTTCTGTGTACTGCATGTTGGTAATTAATTCTGTAACCGTTTTATTTTGATAACCTCGTGACTTTGGTTTTCAATAATGAGTTCTAGTTCGATATCGCGACCCATGTTTCTCCTTTACAGTTTAGCATTAACTTGCATTCGTATTCTACGTTGATTTAACGGGTTAAGGATTATAATTAAGAGGATAATATTTTTTTTAGGTAAAGAAACCACCGGTGCCATTAAAGAAGAGTCCAACGCCGACGGCAGGCGTCACGGGGCTGTTTAGCGGTCTCAAGAGCAAGATGTTGTCTACAGACAAGTGAGGATTACTTACTTATATTCAATGTGATCGATCGTATCAAGGGGCTACCCGAGATTTTCATCGATTTTTGACAAGTCTTGAATCTTATCTCCTACTTTTGCACTACAGATAGAATTATAAGTCAAACGGCTATCGGTTCTTCAATCTCCATTTTTGTCTACCGGATTTTGAAAGGAATGAATACTTAATTTTGTATGTTTTTTTTAAACATTGTCTAAAAAAACTCTTATTTCGTAGGTAAGTATCTCTATTGACGTAAAAAATCTAACATATACGAAATCTACATATTTGGGTTTGTCTTTGACGTCTCTAGAAACCAGTCTAGGGTTTTCGTTTTAAACTAATTAACACATAAGTTATGTTATTAAACAATGAACTTTGAAGTAAATATGGGGTACTATTACTATATTGCTTAAAGCCGTTGTTGTTAATATAAAAAGCTACAAAAAACATTAGAAAACTAAGGAATTCAGATCGAAGGTCATTGGCATATGGGAGCCCCTTAAGAAAATTCAGGACTACGTGCCCTAAAATACAGGGTGGGTAAACTTCTAACACAACAGATTGACGGATTACGAGAAGGTTGTGAGGGTATCAGGGCGGCAAGAGATCGAGTATTGTGGTCATTGGAGAGGCCTGCATGCAGTTGACTTCTTCCGGCTGATAGGAAGTTTAATAAAGACGTGTACCGAAATATTTGGCTACCACTAACTATATGACTGACTGTACAATGTTCTACTTCAAATGAGGTGAGGTACCATCTAATAATTAGCATCTATCGGCAGTAAAAACAAGGTTTTTTTCAAGTGTAGTGTACAATAGACCACCAATTACTTTCATGTTCAATATTCTTACCTACCTTCCTCCGCTACATACAATATTGTATTGTAGATGCGGGAAAGTTAGTCGCGAGTGGCGAGTCCGGAGCTCGAGGGGCGAGGCTTTGAGGTTTGAGGGATAAATGAAGCGCGAGGTGATGACCGAGCGAGTGAGGAGCGAGGCGGTGCCTCGTGAGGAATGAAATAGTACATTTTTCAAGCGTGAAGTGATGCGACAATTTATTGAAATGAGTATGACATATGGAGGTGCCTCACGAGTGACTAACCCAACACTACTGCCGTAGAAAATGTCCGCCACGTTGAACCATGTTTCGTATTTTGATATATATTATCAAAATGCGATTAGAAAGTAAGTAAAGTATAAATAATGTCAGTTGAGTAATATGTGGTGTTATTGCAGAGAGAAGTCGTCAGCTTTGTCGTCGGGCAGCAGCAGCGGCGGCGAGTGGGACCGCCCCGACGGCGGCGCCGCGAGCCGTGTTGTCGCCGCGCCCGCGCCCGCCAACAACAACACCAACAACAACAACAACAACACCCACAACCACAACACCTTCGACCACGTCGAGCGGCACTCCATGCTCAACGACCCGCGCGCCGGCAGGTCAGTATACATATACACGGTGGAATTTAATCGGTGATCAGGAATCCAAAAATCTTAATTATCTATCTACACAGAAACCAATACGTGAGATCTCGTGCAATATAGCTCACAATCTAATTAATCACACTTAATTAACATCGGTAAAATGTACACTGACTGAATAAATGGACACCCTACTTTTATTGAAGGGAAGTTACTCGTAAGTGTACATACGTCAAGTGCTTGCCGGCTTTGGCGGGAAACTAGACAGATCAGACGATTTGAAGCAATTTGTTATGAATTTGACAATGACAAATTGACAGCTTATTGCACATTTATGTTTTAAGTTTCTATGGCTGATAGTTTGAAAAGAGGTATTAAACTTTTCAGACTAAACCATTAGTAGGGTGACAATAAATTTTAATTAAAATTTAATTTCAACTTAAAAAATAGTTATGATAAAAAAAAAATTGGTTCCACTTAAGTACTACATAAACGTGACCGCCATCGATTACTGAATTAGTAAAATGGGTTCCTGTTCACCGATTAAATTCCACCGTGTACAACCACGACGTGTACAGTCGACGTCAAAGATATGTACACATTTCTCGCCTTATTACAATCGAATAAGGTGCAAAAGTGTATACATATCTTAGAACTCGACTGTACAGTCTGTGAGCTCGGCGCTGCGCGGGCTAAAGCTGATTTTCCACCGGAGGGGCGAGACGCGACGAGGCGAGGCGAGAATTTAATAAATTTGTGTGGCACTTACTATTTCCACCGAGACAGAATTTCAATTCTCGCCTCGCCTTGTGTCGTCTCGCCCCTCCCGTGGAAAATCAGCTTTACGATGGGGATACGCGAAGAAGCTGGAGGCTGAAGGGGTGTCAAGTTTGACTTTATAAAACCCACTTGAAAAAAGTAAGTCATCACTGCAATTGTGTTCAAGCTCGATATCTGAGGATCCAAAGGGGCTGCGGCGCTATCTTAGAATTTTTGAAATACGGTCAGATTTAGTTCAAAATCGGTTTGAAATCGTAAGTTTGCGCAACCCGCCCTAAAGCTTTAGCCACTTTGACGCGATGTCTCGCGTATGTAATGAAGTATGAGACACAATAGCACGACGGCGTAGTGGATATTGCGGACAAGGCTTCGCCTGCGATTTCGCCCAGGATGGGATTTGGTAAATGATTATTCAAGCTAAGTTTCTTTCTGCTTGTTTGATTGGATGACCAGGTCACCACACGTCAAACTTGCATGAGCCCGATTCACGACTCTCATATGCCAGATTAGGTTGAACTTATTCAATCAAATGCCGAGTATTTTACTTTAGTATAAACGTTTGATAATTATAAAAAAACATATGCAATGGATCAGTTTTTTTTGACGGTTACTAACGACCGTTTTACTAACTGATTTATGAATTTTGTGTTCCTCGTAACATCAAAAGATGCTGTTGCCGTTTTAAAAATGCGCGCCCAAACTGTTTGGTTCTTAAACTTTGTCTCATAGATTTATTTATGAAACTAAATACGAAATTATTTAATTACAGAGTGAAAGCGCCACGGCGCCGGCCGCCTAGTCAAGTGTTGCGGGACGACACGCCACAGCAAATTGGACTAAGTAATGGACATGAAGGTAACTACTATAGACTATGGACTCTTATTGATAACATTTCATTCATAGTAAATAAAGGATCCTAAGTAGACTTTAAGGCACTTGTCCCACCTCCGGCGAGTAGCGAGTACTCTCATAGTAATTCTTACTCGCTTGAGCGAGTAGCACGTAGTAACACTCGCTTACTCGCCGGCGGTGGGACAAGTGCCTAATGCACGTAAACAGAACGCTGGCAGCCAGCCTCTGGTACATTGTATAAAAATTCTATTGATAACCATTTTGCGTGTCCCAGACTATAACTATAACCTTACATGTATATTTAGTTCCAGGGGACAAGCCGAGTGTGACAGAGAAGCCTGAGGAGATAAAGCCCCGGGCCCGCGAGTGGGAGAAGCACCGCGTGCCGTGGATGGCGGAGCTGAAGCTGAACCAGGCCAAGAAGACCGGCGGCGACGGCAAACGGCCCGACTCGCTCGGCAAGAGCGGCACCGGCAGCACTGACAGGCATGCACACTTTCATCGTCATATCAGCCGAAACACGTCCACTGCTGGACATAGGCCTTCCCCAAATAGTGCCAAAGTGACCGGTCCTGCGGACTCCCGCGACCTTTACCAGGTCATCAGTCCACCTTACCTAACCTACCCACGCCGCGCCTTCGGTACGTGGTCGCCACTCGAGAACCTTTCCGCTACAACGGCCATCGGTTCTATGTGCTATGTGCCCTGTCCACTGCCACTTAAGTTTAGCGATTCGGAGGGCCATATCGGTTACCTTGGTTCTGCTGCGGATAGCCTCATTTCTGATGCGATCACGCAGAGAAACTCCCAACATCCTCTCAATTGCCCTTTGGGTGACTTTGAGCCTTCTTACGAGGCCCATAGTAAGCGATTTCAGTGCCATATGTCATCACTGGCAACATGCACAAATTACATTAGCTTTATCTTGCGCAAAGAGAGAACGAAATGGTTCCAACGAATGTAAATCAAATATTATAGGAATAGATTTTCATTTGTTGTCTTGTTCGATTATAGAACAAATGAAAGTTATCTGAAAGCTTGTAAAAAATGTACAAGCTTTTATTTAACTTGACCTGTTAATTTGTTTGTTAGTGGGTAAAAACCTTGAAACTGAATTTTGAACCAGTTAACCTTTTAACCGATTGAGCTAAAATTTTGGTAGTATATAATTATGGTAAGTACTACCTTCGTAACCCCGTTGAGTTTGAACTCGTTAGAATCGTCTCAATGAGTAGGTAGTTGATGACGGTGTACAGAAAAGTACAGTTGGCAATATATACTTGTACCAAAAATGCAATTTTTGACTGAAACTTATTTAGGTCTTAAGACATGTGCGGGGCAAATCTTGCAAGTCGCCCAACTTCCCGTAGTCCAATCGAGTTCAAATTGAGTATACTTGTGTAAGTTGAACAACGATGCAATATTATGGTCTTTGGGGGAGGCCTATGTCCAGCAGTGGACGTCTTTCGGCTGATATGATGACGATGATGATGATTATGGTACGGTAAAGCTGGCCTGATGATATAGCCGGGAGCTGGCAGTAGCATCTCAATTACACTAAATAAACACGTACCCCCTTATTCATAAAACTTAAAATGGCTCTGCTGAATAAAATGTGCTTTGTCCCTTTCTAACGAACACAAATGTCAAAGTGACAGATTAGGACATCAGTCTCCAGACTATGATCAGATGAGTGAAATGAAGGATGGCGTGTCGTATATTTAGAGGCCAATGCCTCGTTCACTACTTAGAGAATATGGTTACGTTTAAGTCTCTTAACCACATTGACATTATTGAGCAATCCAGAGGCCAATGGATTGGAGTGACGGGTAAGGCGAGCTATGTGTTGTTCCTTATAGCGGGCGACTTCGGATGCTACTGTTGGCATTTTTACATGCTCGTGAATTTCGTCGTTCCTCGCGAACCATGGCGCATTCGTGATGCATCTAAGAATGTTGTTTTGTACCCTTTGTAGGCAGGCTACATTACTCTTACTGGCTACTCCCCATATTGCGATGCCGTATGACCAGATGGGTTTCAGAATAGCTGTGTATATTAAAAGCTTATTATCCAGTGAGAGCACTGAGTTTCTTGCCATCAGCCAATAAAGTTTCTGAATTTGTAGTTCACTTGGTCTCTTTTTGCCTTTATGTGATTTTTCCAGGTCATGCGTCTGTCTAAGTGGAATCCGAATTTTAACGGCATTTTAGTTAAAATAGGCTTGTAGAACGTTTATGAATACTGCCCTATAGATTGGGTACAAACACCGTCGGGTTAAGAAGCGCTCATAGCTCAGCGGCGCCTGCGAGTCGGAAACGAAATTTTAATTATTAGGGTAGGTTACACAACATGTACACAGCAACAATTTGACACACAACAGAGACTGACACACAGAAAACATATTACATTTATTTTATATATAATAATTTAGATTTGACCTGCCCAATCCAATACTCCAGTATTGGACCGTCAAACCTACCAGCCAACATTTTCAGGATGCTGTTAGTACTTTTTCTAACTCGAGCCATCAGGGATGAAATTTTATTTCGCATAATCGCATGAAAGTCGTTTTAGTGTCGTCGAATGAGTGCGTGCCTCTGCGAACATCCCCGAGGCACTACACCATTTGGGCCGTCCTAACAGCATCCTGAAAACATTATTATGCTGGTTCCTCAAAAAAAACATGAAACCCTCTCGATGAGTAGTTGCTGCGACTGTGAAAAAAAGTCCAGTCAGCAATAAAAGCTTGGACCAAAAATCAAATATAAGACAGAAACTTATGTATCAATTTCAATGTGTGTTACAGAATTTTGGATGTCGGCCTGGAGGAAAAGAGATCGCATTCGATGGAAATGTCAAAGAGCACGTCGTCTATTAGCAGCAGAATGTCGGCTGTGGAGAGCTTCGAAGAGGTAATTTTTAATTTTTTTTATAATATAGCCTAGTCTCAATCTAAGCAAAGATTGTATAGTCAGCGTGATATAGTTAGTAGCCAAATATTTCGGTACACGTCTTTATTACTGTAAGAATAAGGGAGTGTTACGAAATATTTGGCCACTCTGGCTGCTACTAACTATATGACGCTGTCTGTACTATGGCTACTAAACGACAATAAACATACTTATACAGAGTGTTTTTTTTAAATGGGACAGTATGGGGAAATCCGAATCTAAAGGAGATAGAGGAAAAGTGTCCAAGGAGACATTAGGTGTTTTTTTATGTAAACAAATTTGGCTCATTAAAATTTTTGGTCAAGCGTGAGTTGTTCTTAAAAAATTATAAAGTTGGTCAATTTTTTTTTTGACGCGGAGCGCCTCTGTTTCATGTAAGGATTATTTCATTGTATGGAAAGAAAAAAATCTGAACAGCAGAAGTTGGTCAAATTTAATGAAAACTAATCTTCATACAATTGCAGTATTCACCTTTTAATATTGTTACAAGTGCCTAGGCGTGTAAAAAAATATTTAAAATTATTCCATTTTTAAATTTCGATAATCGATAAGAGCTCCAGATGATTCAAGAGAAGAACATTTTTTTAAGGAACTTTGGTAAGATAATCTACCAACAAGATGGTGCACCAGCCCACAACAGTAGGGCAAGTAAACTGTGTTTGGACGAGCAGTTTCCAAACCGTTGGATGGGTACGAGTACATATGGGCCGATAAAGTGGCCCCCACGATCGCCCGACTTAACGCCATTAGATTTTTTCTTATGGGGTTACCTTAAGGGTCGAATTTATGAATCCCGATACAACTCCGTACAAGAATTAAAAGATGCTGTTTACAACACTTTAAACACAATTCACCATTAGTCTCTGTTAAATGCAACTAGAAGTGTCTTGAAGCGTGCTCGTACCTGCATAAGACAAGACGGCGGCCACATCGAACATTTACTCAAGTAATAAACCAACTGTATGAAGATTAGTTTTCATTAAATTTGACCAACTTCTGCTGTTCAGATTTTTTTCTTTCCATACAATAAAATAATCCTTACATGAAACAGAGCCGACCCGCGTCAAAAAAAAAATTGACCTACTTTATAATTTTTTAAGAACAACTCACGCTTGACCAAAAATTTTAACGAGCCAAATTTGTTTACATCAAAAAACACCCAATGTCTCCTTGGACACTTTTCCTCTATCTCCTTTAGATTCGGATTTCCCCATACTGTCCCATTTAAAAAAAACACTCTGTATAGCTAAATAAATACTTAAATACAAACAAACAACAATGAACATCAATGACCCGGGAACAAATACCAGACTAATAAATGCCCTTGCCGGGATTCTAACCCAGGACCTATTCGAACATGTCTCAACTACATACAACTCATGACTCTCATGAGTCAAATGTCTACGAATGATGTTCGCTACAACTTACGGGACTTACGGCCCGACCACGACATTAGGCGGTGGCGGCAGCGGGATTCGAATCCATTGCGTGTGATCCCAACTACCCTCAGTGTGTTGCGCGTCTTGACCGCGCAATGAACAGATGGAACACTTGCCGCGCCGCAATTCGCACAACGTCGTAGCACAACGCTGAGATGGAGCCGTTTCGTGGCAATGTTGTTCTCTCTTTTTAACCCCCGACGCAAAGAGGGGTGTTATAAGTTTAACGTGTCTGTGTATCTGTGTGTCTGTCTGTGGTATCGTAGCTCCCAAACGGAAGGACCGATTTGAATGCGAAATTCGAAAGCTGATGTGATCCCGAGTGTTCTTAGCCATGTTTTATGAAAATCTGTTCAGCCGTTTTTGAGATATTGGACTTTGAAATTAAAATGTCGGTGGTTTTTTAACTTTTCTAATGTATTTGTGATTTATGTGGCATGTATGTGTCGTTTTCATGAATAAATGATATTATATTCTATTCTAATATAGTAGTTTAAAACTAGGTTTGTTATTTTCCAGACAAAAGTGTCTCGTAATTCAGCCGACAAGACGCCTGCGCCCCGGGACCCCGAGGCGACCGTGCGACCTGTACACTCGCCCACCGCGGCCGGTATGTATATCCTTTTTAGAAATAATAGCTTACATACATTTCTATTTCGTTCTTCCAAATCTCATCTGTGAGAGGCAATACCCAGTTCTAATAGCATTACGAATCGCGGTAGTCGATTTGCGAGTTTTATTAGCACGGATATAACACATTGTGATTTAAGTGCGGAAAGTACGTTATTTTGCATGAGAGAGTATAAAAGTGATAGTGCTACTCTAGATGCGCCACTTGCAATGAATTATACCTTGACCTCATAGCTTATTACGCTTTCAAAGCTAATGGCTAATCTTGTATGTAGATTTAAATGAAGCATGCATTGATTGCGTATTTTTCGTGGAGTATAGTGGGATATAATTGATTGTATGGCTGCCCTCAGGCCGCACGCTGCTGGCCGCGCTGGACGACGCCAGGCCCGCCGCCAGCGCGCGCGCCAGCACCGACCTCTCCGACAACAAGCCTGCCAACATTCACATTCGTACGTACACTCAATACTATCACTCTTCGATACACGGCTCACTTTTCACGACCATATTTTCTTTACTTGCCATCTCCGCCATTTTAAAAATGGTGTACAATGCCTTAGTAAGGTAAGGACTATGCACTTATGTAATGAATAACGATTCAACATTCAAAAGGCTAAAAAGAAAGTCACATAGAGACTTGTAGGGTTTATTTTATACATAATGGGCGCACGTCGCTGGACTGACTGACTGCCCTTCAAGACAAATTGAGAAATTCTTAACGGGTCTATATTGGGTGGCATAAAATTGTTGGCCCTACTATTTTGTCGCATACCAACTTTATGTCGAATAACGTATGGCATAAACATTGTTGTGCATATTTTTCATTTGCCGAAATTGTTGTTCCTAATATCGATTGTCCTAAATATTTATTGTCCGAATGTATATTGTGTCGAAGGTTTTTTTTTAGAATGATTGATGTGCATAACTTTGATGTTACTAATATTTAAGGTTCTAAAAATGTTGTGCATACATTTTGTTACGCATATATATCGATTGTCCTAAATATTTATTGTCTGAATCTAAATGCAGGTTGGATCTGGTCAGAATTGCCTATTACTTAAATTACTTATGACCCGCCCTCATGTCGACGGAGCCCCGCTTCGCGGGGCCCCTATTTCTGGTCTGAGGGACACAAGTGAACCCTAACCTAACCGACCTAAAACAGAGTTCGCTTGTGTGTGTTGTTTGATAGCCGGACGGCGAGTCGACGCCACCCCGCTGCGCGGGGTGTTTATTTCTGCTCTGAGGGACACAAGTGAACCCTAACCTAACCGACCTAAAACAATACCTGCTTGAATAACCTATGACCCGCCCTCATGTCGAAGGAACCCCGATTCGCGGGGCCCCTATTTCTGCTCTGAGGGACAAAAGGCAACTAACGAACCTATCTTATTTATCTAGATGTAGGTCGGGTCTGCTCAGAGTTTAAAAATAGTATAAAATTTAGGAAAAAAATTGGTGGTGTAATTTTAGGTAAATCAATAATAGGCAAAATAATTACTATGACAATGAAAATTAGGACTATTACTTTTTAGGTAATTCCATTTTCGAGTAATCAATATTAGGATAAACATACATTAGAACTTTTAAATGTGTATGCGCAAAAATGAATAGGCTAAATACGAGGGCGACACTGAAAGTCTTTAGAACTGGCCACTTGTAATAAATATAATAAAAAAATAAGTTCAAAATTTGAAAATGGAACTATTTCTTAATATTTTTGTGTACGAATTCCACTCGATTGTCATTTGTTTTACGATTTGGCGGCAAATTGAAAATTGTGTGTACTACGTGAGCATGAATTTAACGCGAGAAAATTTTCGAGCAATGATTTTTTACGACTTTCGATGTAATTTAAGTCAACAAGAAAGTTATGATAGACTTCGATTGGCCTTTCACGATGAAGCCCCATCTCGTGCTACTATTTACAACTGGTTTGATGAATTTAAACGTGGCCGCACTAATCTCACTGATGATCTGCGTGAGGGCCGGCCTTCTACGGCGACTACTGAAGATAACATCAGTGTTGTGCGGCGTATGATAGAGACTGACAAAAGAGTAACCTATCAGCAGATTCGTACAAGCTTAGCCATTGGTATGAGTCAAGTCCACAAAATCCTCCATGAACATTTAGCGGTGAGGAAGCTTTGTGCCCGGTGGATACCTCATAATTTGACAGAAGCCCAAAAAGTCCGTCGTGTTGATTGGTGCCGTGAAATGGGTCAAAGATTCAACGGAGGTGACTCAAATGCTGTGTTCGACGTAGTTACGGGTGACGAAAGCTGGATTTACTGTTATGATCCTGAAACTAAAAGACAGTCTGCTGAGTGGGTGTTTCCTTCCGAGGAGTTGCCTACTAAAGTGAAGAGAGGTCGAAGTGTGGGAAAAAAGATGGTGGCCTCGTTCTTCGGAAGGACTGGTCATTACGCAACAATTATTTTAGAGGATCAAAAAACAGTTACTGCGAAGTGGTACACTAACAATTGTTTACCACTTGTCTTGGAAAAAGTTCGAGAAAAACGACCTCGCAGTAGGATCCTGCTTCACCACGACAACGCCTCATCGCACACCGCCAAGCAAACGATCGACTATTTGGCGACGGCAAACGTGGAATTACTGGGTCACCCACCTTATAGCCCCGACCTTGCACCTTGTGATTTTTATTTATTCCCAAAAATTAAAGAAAAACTTCGAGGAAAACGTTTTATGGACGCCGACGAAGCAGTGGCTGCGTTTCAAAAGGCCGTCGAAGAGACCCCTAAGGACGAGTGGGCAAAGTGCTTTTCTCAGTGGTTCTATCGAATGCAGCGATGTATTGATGTGAAGGGAGGCTATTTTGAAAAGATATAATAAAAGTAATAAGTTGCTTGATTGCTCAGTTTTTGATTTTCTAAGAACTTTCAGTTTGACCCTCGTAAGTAGTATGCCACTCAACATTATGCCAAACATTCTCGGCCAAAAAATTTTAGGACGATCAACATTATGCGATACGACAGGCATCCCCTCTTAAACCTATGCTAAAGTGTCGCACAAAACAGATTCCATGAAGAAAAATATAAAAAAAAAGTAAGGAGTAAGCTGGAGACTTCGTCGATCGTATGGAACCCGTACGAATCGACGTCCTACTTCTTGAGAAGGTCCTAAAGGCGTTTTTGAGGTTCCTTTATAAAAAAATATTCGGATGCTACCCGTATCTACCCGACGAAGCATCTTCTCGGTTCCCTTGGGTACACCTCCTTGGAGCTCAAACGGAGTTATCAACTAATGGTCACGGCATGTCGGGCCTTGCGTGGTGATTCGGGCTGTCCCGAAATAGGGGTGTAGACACTAAATAAAATAATCAATAATGTCATATTTTCTCGAAAAAGGATCAAAAATGTATTCAAATGTGTTATCACGAAGTTATAAGTGTCCAAAGTTTTAAGAAGGGGTATGTTCTGTCCCTTTTTCGCAAAACGCAACTTCGCATGAAACGATGACGCTGGAAGATTGTGACGTCACTAGAAGACGGCAACGTGCCGCGCCGCATCGTGTTCGGCGCCGCCGTCGAAGCGGCCCACTGTTTGCGTTTTCTCTCTAACAAGCAATATTAAAACGGTTGTAGCTTCGTAATTCTTTGAGATATCCGGATGGGATTTTCGTCACTAGGCATACGAGGGGTGATCCAAAAGTAATGATAATCAGCATGATTTGGTCTCGTGATGATAATTTGTGATTGTAATTCCTATTGTGCAATTATTCAATAATACACTAAAAACTTTAAAAAAAGATTTCATTCATTTTTTTTTTTAAATAGCTAAATAAATATGATGGTATGGAATATATTCTGCCGTCAGTAAAATCGGAGGATATTTTGTTACATGTTTGGGGCGGTGTTGGCAAAATTCTGGTGTAGTAATAAAAAAATAAAATAAATACAATTTAAAGTTTATTTATTTTGATGCCACGAAATTAATAAATTAAACTCATTTCATCGTTTTTTTTAAGCACAGCTCAGAGCTCAAGAAAGTTCAAGGTAGGTTTTTCTGGCCATCAATATATAGTATTTTTTTTTGTAAACAGGGTGAACCTAGGTTACAAATACATGAATATAAATACGAAGGGAGAGTGATACATCATAATTCTATAGCAATTAAGTGGGGCCGTCTCAGAAAAAACCAAAGAAAAAAAGTACCAAATGTATGAGTTTTTTTCTTGGCCGAGCTTGCCGAGTACCAGGACTGTTTTTCAGGCTTGTGAATTCTATAAAACTAGTTACCTACAGTGTAATCTAGACCAACTCTTTTACTATTACTTCTTATTCTTAGATATTGAAAACTCGTCAATAAAATCGGTGCAATTGCGTCGATGTAAAAATTAGTCTTAATTTCGTCTATCCAAAGTTTTTTTTTTATACGTAGCAAAATTAAACCATTTTTAATATATTATGTGGGTAAGTAAACTAATAAAGAGTGTATTTAATAATACAAAATGATATATAACGGATAACTTCTGTTTTTTATGCCGATTATCATTACTTTTGGATCACCCCTCGTATTTTTTTGCCTTCTTTCTTTTGGAGTAATAATAATTTTCGAGTCTACACCCCTATTGTAGAGCGTCTCGTGCCCGTGTATGTCCCGGAGGTCCCTCTGACAGCCCCCACGACGTGTCGTGCGGGAACTCACCGCTGCCTCGCGCCCTTTCTCAGCTCAAAGCGCTCTTGGCATCGACACCTGACCCCATATCATGGTCGGCGTTATCTCACGATAAGTGACAACATAGAGCTTCCGTCACTGGCTGATAGAACGAGACGACGCTCCTATCTTGTCACTTATCGCATGGTAAGGCCGCCCATGTTACGGGGTCTGAGTGCGACTTGTTTGCGTGGCGATGGGCAGCAGTGTGTAGTGAGTGCTTGAGATTCTGTGAGGCGATGGATGCTAGCTGCTCTACTGTTCCAATTTAATTTGTTTGTTATTTTAACGTTTTACAGTACATATGGTGCTACTTTTTCGCACTAGTGCGGAACAGAGCACTTTTCGTGCATATCCTCGTGGCGCCCACGCGCCTTTTAAAAGGCCGTGTCAGTTGATGAAAATTCAAATTAATTCCATTTAACAGAAACTTCAAATTTCACTGTTCGTTTTTGTGTGCTGGGCGCCACGAGGATATGTCGAAACTTTAAAGAGCCATATGTACATTAATAGTTATTTACGATACAAGTGCCGAAAATAGGAAATTCGCAACGAGTGGTGGTAAATTAAAACACGACCGAAGGGAGTACAACGTTTTACTGTACATATGGCTCTTTAAAGTTTCGACATATGCACGAAAAGTGCTCTTTTCCTTAACCTTTTTTGTCTATATTTTTACCTGTCTTGTGTACAATAAAGTATTTACATACATACACACTATCCAGACGCGTTTACAAGGGGATTGGAGGTGAAAGTTTTGCTATAGGTTTACGTCAAAATGTGTATGCTAGCTATCTCATTCCTGAACTGATTGCGGTAGAATGATATTCATAAACGGAGAGACTATCTCCGATCGGCTTTCGGACAGCTGAAGGCTGTAAAATTATGTTTCATTATAGTTAAAGCAATGACGCGTAGTTGCAGTATCCTAGAGGCAACCGGATGGCTCGCGGTATTTGAGCTCCCGAAGTGTTGGGGTTCCACAACACTTCGGGAGCTTAAATACCGCGAGCCATCCGGTTGCCTCTTGGATTCTGCAACTACGCGTCATTTATCTGAATTGTAGTTTCGTATTCGAGTTAAAACCTTCTTGCTTTATAACTGACGCATGAGTGGCAGATACAATAGACTATTTGACAACAGTAAAGATAATTAGTTTTTTCATTAGCAACAGATAACCATGACGAAAATACTGGGAAACTATCAATCTTTCATTTAAGTTGTCAATTTTAAGATTTTTAAATTCATAAAACTAACGATAAGGACGTTGTTTGATTGTGACGTCACAAGCCTGTAATACTAACGGAGCGTTTTTCACGTTTCATAAAAAGAAGCCGATTTGACTTTTGTCCAATAGCGTATTTAAGAAAAACAACATTCCGCTCATGGGCGTAATTAAAGCTGTTGTAACTCAGTACGCCTGCGCGTTATGAAGCCCTTATGAATATAACTATCAATCAATAACTATGATATCAAACCAACAGAGAAAACCACTCCCTCATCGGAGAAGAACGAAGTGAGCAGCCCAAAGTCGGGCCTGTTCGAGAAGAGCACCGTGGAGCGGCTGGAGAAGACGGAAGAGAAGATGGAGAAGGTTGACAAGTCTCCCGCGCTGGAGAACCACGCGGCGCCGGAGGGCCGGCCCGCGCGCGAGCGCCCCGGCGCGGCGGAGGCGCTCGTCGCCACACTCAACAATAGGGTAAGTACATGCATCGTCATCATATCAACCGAAACACCTCCACTGCTGGACATACGCCTCCCCCAAAGAGTGCCAAACTGACCGGTCCCGCGCCACCCGCATCCAGCGGGTATGTACATGTATGTACATTAGAATCAAATAATAATTAACAATTTAAAAAAGTTGAATAACCCCCAACATTTTCATTTCAATGTCCAATATCTCATAACCGGCTGAACTGATTTTGTTGAAACGTAGCTAAGAACCATCTCGATCACGTCAGCTTTGGACAAAAAAAATGCAATAAAATCGGTCCATTCTTTTAGGAGCTACGATGCCACAGACCCTCCTTAAATATTTATTTTATTCTATTTTTAGTATTTGTTGTTATAGCGGCAACAGAAATACATCATCTGTGAAAATTTCAACTGTCTAACTATCACGGTTCATGAGATACAATACAACCTTGTGACAGATGGATAGACAGACGGGCGGACAGCGGAGTCTAAGGCTTCGTTCACACGGCATTGTCCTGCACGTTTTTTTCCAGTATACATCTTAACGTATACATATTGGTACAAAATGTTGTTTATACGTTTAAACGAATACTTCACCGGACTTGTCAAGCAAACCGAATGAAAGTGCAGAAAACGTGCAGGACAATGCCGTGTGAACCCAGCCTTAGTAATAGGGTCCCGTTTAACCCTAAAATAGTGTGCCTGCCTCGCTTCCCGTGTCTTTCTCACTCTTATACGTATCGTTCTCTGAGAAGACAAACAGCCTCTCACCCTAAGCGCTTACGACTCCGTTCCGTCGTGGGTAAAAAGGGATGTTATTGTCGTTGGCGCTAATGCTATTATTACGCCGTGAATCGTCGCATTTAACGCATCGTTATTAATACGTTCGCAACCAAGAACCCGCCTGGTAGGCACTCGTAATGTTTTCTCAGATGCCGGCTCAGCCCGCTAGGCGGGCAGTAGCATGCACCTACACGCCTAGCGTGTTCTGTCGGTTTCTGGTGTATTGTTCCATTTTTAGTCCGGTTGCGAAAGTGTTAATGGCATAAGCGCAAACGACAATACGGTCTCTTTTTCCCTGAGAACAACACATTGAGTAACATCAGAGTGCCAGGTCGTCGAGGTACGTGACGTATATGGGAGCACTCCCTAGCTCCGAACCACGGGAAAAACTGGGATTTCAATAAATAAGGCAGCAGCACGTCTTAATTATTCAAAGATGTATTTCGGAAGACAAGTTAACAACTACCACCAAATATGACATAAAAATAATTATGATATTTTAGGCTACCCGCGAGGTCAATGGCCGCGCGATCAGCTGTAGGTATACCAGCACCACTACATGTATATTACATATGTTACAGTACGGATGGCCGTATTGGAGTGGAAATCTCATAACCTGTATGTAGTAGTAGTATAGTTTACGAGAAATGCGACTGGTCTTTTGACAGTTCCAATATGACGTAAAGAGTGATGTGGTTAGAGCAAATCGATTGTCATAATATCCGATTACGATTGATTTCATTTCATTTCATTTATTCAATGCAATTGTGTGTACAGACAGGTCTTAAGATTATTTGTTTGATGGTGGCTAATAAAAGGAATCTATTGATTACAGTGTAATAATTATTTTTAGGAAATCAAATAGAGAGCCTATACACAGTCGGCGAACTGCTGAGACATTGACATATGTCGTGTTTTCTTGTCAATATTGCGTTCAGAAATCAATGCCATATTTCAATGTCCACAATCACAACACAATCAAATATGTCGGTTTCGATCGATTGGTGGATTGACGTGATTCTATTTCGTATTATCGTGACAGTAATTAAATAATACATTGTTATTTTCTACGAGGGCTGCCTTTTAAGTTCTGTCGATTGCAAACCTCCCGTGATTGCATAAAAAATAACTAGTGTCACGTTAAAATATTTGAATTTAGAATTCGAAAACAAAAGAATGACTCGAAATCGGCCCAACCGTTTTAGTACAGCGTTCGTTCAAAGTTGACAAGTCAGTTGTGAAAATGGAAATTTCGAAGGAAAATTTACGTGCGATAATTTTTTACAACTTCAAAAGGGGCTTAACGCGACTTCCGTGCTTCGAAGAGTTGACTACGGTTTTCAATGATAAAGCACCATGCCTTCGGACTGTGGAACGCTGGTATTTAGAATTTCAACGTGGTTGCTCTAGTCTTGGTGATAGACATCGTGAAGGTCGATCAAAAACAGCCGTAACCCAGGAGAACATTGATGCTGTACGGCAACTGATCATCGAAGATCGCCATGCGACATACCGTGAGATAGAAGCTTCCTTAAGTATTTCAGGGACCAGTGTTCACAGTATTTTGCATGATCACTTAGGCGTAAAAAAGTTGATCTCACGCTGGATACCACATTTACTCAGTGAAGACCAAAAAACGGCTCGCGTTCGATGGTGTCGCAAAACTCTGCGGCAATTCAACCGAGGAAACTCGAAACATGTTTACGACATTATCAGTGGTGACGAATCTTGGATATATGCCTGCGATCCCGATTCTAAACAGCAGTCGACTGTTTGGGTGTTCCAAGATGAGCCAAAACCGACCAAAGTAATACGCTCACGGAGCACTTCGAAAAAAATGGTCGCCACGTTTGTGGCGAAAAGTGGCCACGTTGCCACCATCGTGCTCGAGGATCGTAAAACGGTTAATGCTGACTGGTATACCACTGTCTGTTTACCAGAAGTCATCGGCGAGTTTCGAAAAAATAACCCAAGACGTCGTATAAGACTGCACCACGAAAATGCGAGCTCGCACACCGCCCGGCAAACTATTGCGTTTTTAAAAGAGCAAAACGTCGAAATTCTGGAACACCCGCCGTACAGTCCAGACTTAAGCCCTAACAATTTTTTTACTTTTCCAAAAATCAAGCAACGACTTCGTGGTCAACGGTACCAGACGCCTGAAGAAGCGGTTGAGGCATACAAAACGGCCATTTTGGAGACCCCGACTTCGGACTGGAATAAGTGTTTCGAAAACTGGTTCGATCGAATGAAAAAGTGTATTACATATCACGGTGATTACTTTGAAAAACAATAAATACCATTTAACACTTAAATTGTCTTTAGTTTTTCCAAACGACACAACTTAAAAGGCAGCCCTCGTATTCACAATTATTTGATTCATACCGATTTATTTCTAAATTGACACACAGCATGTTTTTCCATCTTCACAGATAGCAAATCTGGAGAAGCTATTAGAAGTACAAAACGCCAAGTTCACCGCTGCCATCGAGGATTTAACAAGCAAGCTCGCCGCCGAAACTGAGAAGCGTGCAGCGCTACAGAGCGAGATGCAGAAACTCGCGCACTGCGTCACGCAAGTCTAGCCCTTACACACATACACACTGAGGCCAGTTCACCGTGCGCGTGAGTCCAGAGGATACTTCTGTTAAGTACAAACAGCAATACTGTAAACTGATTAGTAGTCCCTATGACGTCGCAATAACGTTCATGACTGATCAGTTAGCTGTATTTTGGTTCTAGTCGCATAAATATTCCGCGCCGAGTGTGATATAAAAATGAACCTTGTAACTTCATAGTTAAAGTTCAGTTTTGTACGTTTTGCGTTTGCAAGGTTGGATTAAAATCCAAAAACAAAATAATAATAATATCTTAAAAGATACAAGTTTCAATTTGAGCTTGGGAGCGTTGTTTGGTACCGTGTAAGCGAATTAACGAAAACTGGCGCCTAATCAGTGACTATCTATTTGTGAATGTCATAAGATTATAATATATATATACCAGGGCCAGGTTTCGTGGATTTGTTTATTCTTAAATGTTCTAGAAATCCAGGATTCTTCTGTAGTTAGCGAAACCATCTGGCCTTCGTAATGGTCTGGATAGGCATAGTACATTTTATACTTTCTGGCTAGTTTCCAGTTGAGACTAGCTAATGTTTACAACAGGATAAATTCTAGTTTCTTTACCTGTTGTTTATATTCAAGTGGAAACGCGACAGTTTACTAATATTGAATAGACTATAATTTATGTTTATTTAATGTCCCTCTATTCATCAAAGTTATTTCTTATGATATTTCTAATAATGTAATGGAAGCTTTACTCGATTTAGTGACGCAATAGGATGTATGCATTGAAATTCTTATGTAATGAAATTTTATAATGGGATGCATGTATGTACATTTATTATTATATTATAGAGAAAGTGATTTTTGTGAAAGTACTTAAGGTGTGCCATGGCTGAGTAATTAATTCGATATTGGAAACACCGATTAGTTAAAAATATATTATGGACAAATCGTAACTTCTGATTTTTCTAATGCTATCTAAGAATTTGCAGGTGGCATTTCCGAAAATAGGTGTACCATTACTATTTTCATATTTCGAAATCGTGGGTAGGTACAGTCAAGTGCAAAAATACGTATTGATAACATCCTCTCATAAATAAGTACCAAAACCTTAATCCGCCGACGTAAGAATGATGGGTTATATTTATGATTAAGTTGTACGCACCCATATTTTTAAACTTGACTTTACATCAGATACATTCAAATGGTGTCATGGTTTCTCTCAAAGAAAAACGTATAGGTATTTTTTAGCAAGGGCAGCGCTTACAAAAATATACGTTAATTTAAGTATTTTTTTACAGCAGATTATAGTAATAGGTACACTTTATCTGGAATACCGTCTCGCGGAAATATTTAGGCGCCACTAGTAATGCATCACGCGAGTTCCTAGTAACAAAGTCCACGTAACGTAAAATACATTAATTTAGAACCATAATGACAGAAGAAGGTTCATCTGTTTGGAAGCTACGATGCCGCAGACAGACACATGATAAACTTATATCGGGGGTCAAAAAAAGAGAGAGATTTAGAGAAGTCGTACGATTTGATCAACAAGAACTACCAAAATCCATGCGGTAATAATTGTTGTAGATTAAGTATAATGCGCTATGTATGATTACAAAATTTGTGCCATTGTATCGACCACGCACAGTCTACGCGGAGCGAAAGTTGTATATTTACGTATATTTTGTGATGTTTGCAAGACAACACATTCGTTAAGTGATTCGCACATTCCAATAACACGAGATATTGAACCAAAGTTTCCTTTGAACTAGTATGTGGTATAATAAATTACATTATGTATCAAGATCAAGAGCCATGTAGTTAATATATTTTTCTATATGTACAGAAATGATTTAAATGTTAACTTTTTGTATCATATGATGTACCTTTTGTAAACATATCTGAATGATTTATTTGACATAAAATTATTGTAAGAAAATTATTATTCATTATAGTATAGACATAATTATGGCTTTGTTTAAAAGGATTGACTATTATGCCGTTTTTTAGATCAATCATTATATGATGGCCAATCAGTAATAACACCATTTTAATCATGCTATTGAATGCTAATTCTGGCCAATTCTGCGCAGAATTGGCCAGAGAATACTTGGTTGGATAATCCCAAATATATGCTTTGTAATATATACAATTGTACAGTACGATTACTGTTAGTTAACCACTGACAGATAGCTTGCCTTCATTTAATTTTCAACTTTAACGTCATACAAATAAAGCAATTTTCAGAATACTGTTACCCACGTCTACCGATTTAGAATTAACTACTTAATTTGTATGAGGTTAAAGTTGAAAATGAAATGAAGGCAAACTATCTGTCAGTGGTAAACCCCAAATAATTCTACTGTAATTATGTTGTGACTGCTTGTCTGGTTGTGTTGTACCATCCAATGTGTTTTATAAATATATAAAGAATTTGATCATAATAAATTATTTTAGTATATATGTATAGAATGCAATGCTGTAATATTGCGTGATGTTGCGCGAAGCAGTAGTATTATAGTGGTTGTAGCATTAGGTTACGATGTGATATAAGTTGCCTAACTTACCGTACATTCTAAATTTATTTTAACTGCTTTAATCATGCACAAAATCAAGGTCACACATAATTTTAATACGAATTTACTTTAAAATGTTGCAAGGGAATTAATTTCACTGTTTTTTAACTCCAGAGGCGATTTACCGACCACATATTTTATTAGAAGTTAAACCTTAATGGCTTTTCAATAAGGTTCAAATTAAACTTGCTTTGAAAATATTATTTGCAGGGCTGCAATTGATCCCTGTGACAGCCCTGCCAATTTATGGGGCCCGCTTACGGGTTAATATACTATAATGATGGCCTGCGGTAAGGAGAGCGGATCGCGAAGGCGCGAAACGAAAACGAAGTTCGTCTGTGTATTCACTTGCTTATTTGAGCGACAGAGATACGAATACGATACGACTTTAGTTTTCGTTTCGGGGAAGCCACTCTGGCACGGCAGCCCATGGACGCTTGCGGGTCCAGAAGAATCACAAGCGCGGTGCCGTCCCTTTATTGATTCGAGGATTCGCTCTGTTGACAGCTAGAGACAAATGCAGGTCCATCATCCGTACAGCGCATCGTTGCGAGCTCTGCGACGCTACTCATCATCTGGAACACCACATACCTAGAGACCAAGTAGCGATGTTAGAGTTATTCCCACCTATTTATTACCAGTGGTAACTACTGGGAATGTTTTTCCCATGTTTTTCTCAGTGGTAAAAGAACCTGCTGGCGGAGAAAAAACCTACAATAACTACCATATCGGCATTTCATGTACCTAAGTTCCCGAGTTAAAAAAGCTGTGACAGACAGATATTAATGAGACGAATGCGCATCGAGAAGTGCCCATAATAACTGCCCGCGGCAATATGTGGTTATCGCATACATTAGGTACTTAATCAAAATAATTCGCAGACTGGGATCTTTGCAATAATTACGTGTTAACGGTACAAGGAACTTTCTTAAACACTTATAATAAAGTGAAGTACATTATTCCTAGTAGTTAACGAATTAATTTTGTATTAAGCAGTTACGCTGCTAACGAAATTATACATTTTTAAATAAAGGAAAAATTTAAAAATGTAATGCTCCGAGCCGGAATTTTTCAATTTTTCCTTTAGTTAACGAATTGGTGGTAACAGTCGTGATGTTAATGTGGCTGCGGTCTTTTGTAATGTACTTTCCCAGTTGGGCTGCTCCAAACATGAGCAAGTTTGTATTCGGGCGCCGCTCAAATATGGTCTAAAACTATATAAAATTTATTACTTACTCCGCTGGCTCAACAACCCAAAATTAATCTTGGCCTCCAACATTACTGCTTTATAATATAAACTACACTTTCTTATGCTTGTTATCTTTAGGGTCACAACGCACTCTTCTATTTTTATATGTATACTGCAAGCCAGGCTCGTATTTGGTAAAAACATGATAAAGCATTTGTCACTTTCTGACATTATTTCTAAGTCTGTACATTGTCACATGACAATCGCTATTCTAATTTATAACCCTTAGCAGCCAAGAGTTGAATATAGTAGTGTTGTAATACAAACGATGCGAAAAGCCTCAACAAATGTGCATTTTAATCCGCTCGCTAACACAAATTTAAAGATGGCTGGCAAACAAAGGCCTTAGGAACTGTGATTGAAATGCAATTTATGTTTTTATCATGCCTCAATCTTACGTCAATCTTGGAAATACATTTAAAAAATGTGTTAAGTTATGATAGGATTATTATGATGTGTAAGTACAGTACAATCTTGATGCCCGTAAGGCCTAACTCGGATAAACAGACGAAAATTCTCGATCGTAACGGATCCCAATAGATGACAACAAAATGATATTGTCAAGCCAATAACTGCATTTAGTTTTTGATGTACATAATTATACATTACAATGCGTATTAGGTATTTTATATTGTACATACAAGAGTTCGGTGAAGTAAAAAGTGAATTGTAAAATGGTTTATATGATAAACCGTAGTTAACATTGTATTATATAGCGAATTTTTTTGAAGTAATTTTTTAGTACTTAATTTATTTTACGTACCTACGCTGTACCCACTTAATGCATTCCTAAGGTTTTAACGGTTCACAATATTCATTATAATGAATAAAATAAATATTTGAATAACTACACAGTCTATTATTTACCCATTCATAATCTACAACACAAATAGATATAGAGGAATATATAATAAAACACCAAGATACAATTTGTATTTTGTATTAAAATATGAAGTACATTTATCTTAGAAATACATATAATATTTGTGTACCTTAAACATCACCTTACATACTAACTAAACTATAGATAAAAATACTAAAACAACCCAAACTAAATGCTTCTATGACAAATTAAATGGCGATGAAATCGTTATATGTTTCCGAATGAAAGTATAATGACCATAGACTAATGGGGGAGCAGTCAATTTACCGCAAGTTTACAAGGTGCCTTACATATTTTGATATAACTTCGTTTTACCTAACTGCAACGATTCACCTAATTCGGTTTGTGAGTGTTCGTGTCAGCGTCGGTCCGCAGTGTGCGCGTGTTATACGTTGTCAGGGCCGAGGGTCGTCGGTGACGGAACCGGATCTTCTCCGGAGATTCTTAGCACTCCTGATCCCGCTGGTACCCTGGCCGCTACCAGGGTACCATAACCAGGGTACCGAGGGTCGCCGGAAACTCGGGACCGTGACTTGGTTGTATTTATCATTGAGTGGTACTTGCCAAGATCGCACGCTTGGCATTGCAGAGGTTGGCGCTCGCATTAACTCCACCGCACTCCAGGGATGCTGCCCATCCCTCGGTCCAACGGATCCGGGAAACGTTACAGTAGATCAAACAATTTTATATCATATGCTATGCACCGGTGTAGAATCTACATGATGTAGTCACAAGTCGCTGTTCACGATAAACCTGTTGCCCTCCGAGTGTTTGCCGGTGTACTTGTAGTTGCATTTGCCGTAGGCTCCTGGAAAAAACAGACGAATGTGTCGTATTGTGTGCAATGAAGAGTGCATTATATGGAAAACTAGCGACCCGCCCCGGCTTCGCACGGGTACTATATTATACACATAAACCTTCCTCTTGAATCACTATCTATTAAAAAAAACCGCATCAAAATCCGTTGCGTAGTTTTAAGATCTAAGCATACATAGGGACAGCCAGCGGGAAGCGACTTTGTTTTATACTATGTAGTGATATATATCGTTGGCTCGGCAACTCGCCTTCCTAGAACGGAATTTCGGGTTGAGATGTTGCCCAGTGTTAAGTTGATAAGATAATCCAGACTAATATTGTAAATGGGAAAGTGTATGTGTGTGTTTGTTTGTCCGTCTTTCACGGCAAAACGGAGCAACGAATTGACGCGGTTTTTTAAGTGGAGATAGTTGAAGGGATGGAGAGTGACATAGGCTACTTTTTGTCTTCCCCACTTCCCTAAAATGGGGGGTGAAAGTTTGTATGGAGCTACGATATAAACGAGTTCCACGCCGACGGAGTCGCGGGCAAAAGTTAGTAGTTTAGTAAACTGGTAAACCTATACGCGTCTTCAGGTTACCCTTCAGTAATGCGTCTCTGATTAACTTAAAACTTAAAAAAAAGATTAAGTAGGTTGATTGAAAAATGAGATGAAGACGGCCCCCAAACAAAAAGGGTAAGCTATGAAAGATAATCAGTCACCTACTCGTATTATTTTAAACTTAGGTACTGTTAACTGAGGTAGGGTTTAGTGGGAGGGAACCTCATTTTAATTAGCATTGTTGCTTTTAAGTTTGCAATGTTCGTTTGATCGGGTCAAATTAATCGGGTTGAAATTTTGTACCATAAAGCTGGTCTCTAAAATTTCAGTTTGATGATGTGATCCAGGAGGAATCGATGTAAGTCCATAACTTCGAAAGGCACGCATATGACGAGTTCGGTGTTAACCATGCATTTGCTCTCGGAAACCACACATTTGGTGAAGCGGAACTGGTGATGATGGCCACGGATGACATAAGGAACTCCTCAATGATGTAGGTAGTTCACAGATTCCACCTTAACGCAGCAACATAATTTGAAGTGGAATTGGTGATGAAGAACAGAAGGTAACCCCTGAGGAATTGACGGAACTCTTCAAATATAATCGGCCCATACAAAGCGACTTGGCTATTTTGGTGACGTAGGTAACTACCGCATTTGTTTATGGAAAGCAGTTCATGTGGTGAAATGGGAAGATTATGAGAAATGCCATGTGGCATGGCGAAGTACGAAATTGGAATCGGTTTTTTTTAGGTACCTATAAGTTATTGACAGAAACTTTACCTTTGTGTTTGCCCAACGCGCTAAAGTCCACCGGCAGCGGTCGTACCTGCGGCGCGGGGAGCCCGGCCTCGAGCTCGGGCTCCTCCCGCGGCCTGCGCACCCGCATGAACTCGCCCCGCGTCTGCGCCTGCGCGCGCTCGCTCCCGCCCACGCGTCGCGAGTCCAGGAATCGCAGGTTGCTCAGTTTATATATCACGAAGTACCTGTGAACGGATATGGTTAAAAGTATTGTTTTATGAGTAGAGTTATGGCCGGTTCCAATTATCAATCCACCGATAGTTTTCCTTACAAACAGTTACATTTTGACACATTTTCTACGGGTAATCTGTCAAAATGTAACTGCCGGTAAGGAAAACTATCGGTGGATTGATTATTGGAACCGGCCATTAGTAGTAGGTACCTTATCTATCTAAGGAAATCATTGACACAAGAAATTACAAATACCTAGACAAGGACGAACGAGTCCTCAAATGAACAGAACCAGCAACGCATACGCTTGTTTGCCACCGTCGTCATAAAAAAACAAGGTTTTTGTAAATCGAAATCTAAGTTCTTTGACAATAAAGTTGAGCTCGAAACATCCTCGAGTGCATAACGTCTGTTGACAACCAAAAGTCACTACCAAAACTGTCACTACTCTTCAAAACCTCGTATCTCGGTACGTAGTCGGTATCGAGATACGACCTTTTATTTAAGTAGGTATTTGTTACTTAGTGAGTTTTGGTTGTCACCTGACGATAATGTGCTAATGAGAATTTAATTTCAATAGTAACAAAACCGACTGTTAATGTCAATCGCATACGTTTGGTAACAAAACCGACAGGTTAGACGTAACTTAAGCATCACAATACAATACAAATATTCTTTATTGCTCACCAGACATAGTAAAAACAAAAAAATAGAGGTAAATTCAACATAAACAATGGTAGACAACAGGCGGTCTTATCGCTAAAAAGCGATCTCTTCCAGACAACCTTTGGGTGGTGGAGACGATGCAATAAAATATATGATTTGAGTAGGTGAAATGAAAACAGAACAACAGAATAACAACTTAACTATAAGAAAGACATACACTATACACAAACATAAATACATATACAATGTGTATTGCTTATACTTGATCAAACGAAATGTGCGGATACTAGACAAAAAAATATCGATAAAAAAATAAAAATAAAAATTATATTTAAAAAATTAAGGCGTTTTAAAATTTTTCTGATGAATATTTCCGAGTTTGGTTTTTAATTCATATCTTTGCGTCTAAACGGTGTAGTTTCTCAAAAGTAGTCTCGTTTTAAAGCTACAAAATGCAGCTAATCGACCAACCAAAAAATAATAACAATATCAAACATAAACCTACAAAAAAAAAGGTAATTAGTAGAAATTTGTGAAAAAGAACATTCTTTTTTTAAATTAGTGTCTGTAACTTTAAAACTAGCAGTTTGAGGTAGGTTTTTTTGGTAGGCTTTTTTTATTTTTTTTATCGATATTTTTTTGTCTAGTATCCGCACATTTCGTTTGATCAAGTATAAGCAATACACATTGTATATATATAAACCTATATACAGTAAGTTATACGGTTTCTGTGACATTTAGTTATTGTATACTAAATGTCACAGAAACAGTATAACTTACAGCCGAAAACAAACAGCACACACCAAGTAGGAATGCCTAGTTACGAAAGAGAAAAATAGTAATCCTTAAGACTAGGTTTAAAAATGGGAAGAGACTTAGCACGTTTAATCTCAATAGGCAAAGAATTCCACAATCGAACAGCTCGGAAAGTAAAAGAATTGTTGTAAAATTTAGGGTTTGATGGGGGAACACTCAGAAGCAACTTCTGAGCAGACCTAGCAGAAGAAAGAAATTTAAAGCGTTCCTTGAGGTAGCGAGCATCACTTACGTTAAAGTGAGTTAACTTAAACCTGCCTTTTTTAAACTCTCCCAATACAGAGCATACAGAGAGAAGCTTGATCAGTCGGAGTTGCTGACTAGATATCAGAAGTTTACCAAGTCAAGGTAAAATCTAGGTAAGTAGATTATCGTCAAATTCATTATCCTAGCATTTTCCCCGGTAGTGCTCAAACGAGGTATGCTTTGACACCTAATCCCAAGATTTAGCGTATAGGTAAGTTTTACGAAAGGGACTGCCATCTAACCTTCCAACCCAGAGGGAAAACAAGACCTTACTGGATTAGAAGGGTTTCCTCACGATGTTTTCCTTTATTTATTTAAAGGTTCAACAGTTATTACATTGGATACTTACAGATAGGTTATAGTAAAGTGTCTTATGCTTAATGTATAACTACTTACAGGTAAACACAGCATGCCAATAGAAACAAGCACGTCATTTAAAAAAATCCTTCACGGAAAAGCCCTGTTAGATATCAAATGATACTGTCAAATTACAGTTTTTCAAATAGATTTACCCGAATTCTTATTGTCTTAATATAATATCGAGTGCAGAGCTTTCTGTGCACTAGACTCGTAAGTACCTTCGTTAATAAATAAAGTGAAGTGAATTAGCTCCTCAACTGACTATCTATATTTTAGTTATTTGGCCACCCCTGCTAGCCCGCAGCACATTTTAGTATGCATATCACTTCATAATTCCAGACCCGGTTTACTCGTAACGTAAAGGAGTTGAGCGGCAAAAGAAAATACAACTTGGCCGGTCACTTGAGATAAACCACTATAAGTAAGATCTTCGAGTAAGCGCAGTGGTATTTAGGGTTCCGTACCTCAAAAGGAAAAAACGGAACTCTTGTAGGATCTCTTTGAGAGAGGATCACTTCCCGGGACAGTGGGTCTTTTTGTCAAGACCCTTTATCTCAGGAACGTATCGAGTTGAAATTAGAGGTAACTTAAAAAAAAGATAAGGCCGTTTATGCCGCGAAAAAAGCATATTTCGATACTCTCAAGAAAATCAAAAAATTATAGGGTACTTTCCGTTGATCTAGAATCCTAGATTCTAGAACTATGAAATTTGGCAATTAATATCGTCCTATGCAACAAATACAGCGAAAAATCAGAAACTATACATTTGTAATTTTGTACCTATACGGAGCCCTCGGTTTTTATTTCTTATTTCCCGGTTAAGAGCTGGGGTAAAAGGTGGAGCGAGTCGAAATAGGTTGTGAATAGCACAGCTTGCGTTAGCTGAGCTGATTAATCAGTGGGCCACCCGGTCGGTCCAGTGGTTCCAGTATATGACTCCAAAGCCGGCTCATATTACAACTACTCGTATTTGTTTTGGGAATATTTGGGATCCCCGCCATTCTATGTTTCATTAATCCAACATATTGAATAATATTTTTTTAGGATCTGATTATTACAATAAAAAAGTACAATACGATTTATGAGGATCCGGAATAGGTATTATAAGACCGGCCGATACACTCTCGGTCTTATAATACTCGTACCTATTCCGGATCCTCATAAATCGTATTGTATTTTTTCCCGTCTATGTTAAGGCCATTGCTCACCTAGTAATTTGTCACAACAACTTGCTATAGTTCGAAGAAGACACAAAATATACCTTTTAAACTGTAGCATGTTGGTGTGACAAATTACATCGTTTATTTAACAGACGCAAGGATATATATGTCCCCACATTTTTGTACCTTTCTACTCGTAAATCAGAATGACAGAGACATCAACGATAGAATGACATAGATGTCCCTTGCGGACGTGGATAGATATTAGTTAATATTACTGTAAAATCCGGCAAAAGGTAGGCACAATGGATAGCAATTGGTCTTAAAGATCCCGAAAGTTGGACGTAATACGAAAATTTCCTTAAAATCAGTCTTGTAAACCAAAATAATTTGAAACATGTTTGAGCTGTTAGTATTAGGAGGATTTCCGAAATGCCTGATCAAGTTCCTGCTGAGTTTAACATGTGGTTTTAAGGTTTAACCAAGTTAATGCATACTAATAATGTAACGCTAATTCTCTACCTCAATCTTGCCTTCGGCTTAAGGAGCTGACTACAGACTTAATAACCAATACTCGTAGATGTATGTAAGCACTGGTAATTAGAAGCGATGATATACATGTTAAGGGGTTGTGGAATATGTAGGTATGTAGATGTTTTAAAAATAATCTGTCTACCTTTTATTGGAAAATCCATTATACTCAGTTAAAGAGTATATGAGTCTGGACTTGACATGTTATTTTATTATTATTACCTATTTAAATTTATATGATTATATGATTTATTATGATTTGACTTTAAATGTATTGTGTCACGTATTTAAATATTGTAAAAAATGACGATACCTAGAGGTTGATATATTTGTGTTCTTTTGCTTTTGGTTTGTTTCCTTCTATTTCCTTGTTATTGTGTTCTTACATTTGTTGACATTCTCTTAATATTTCTCTGTTTTTGACGATCGTGATAATAATACTTATTTTTTTGACATGTATGCAAATCTGTAATGTAATTTTTTATCATGAAATAAATAATCTAATCTAATCTAATCTGTCGGGTATTTTTACCAATTATTTGTAGAACAATTTTACGTTTTTTTTAAGCGGAACGATTTTATGCGGATAATAACATATTTGTATTCTTTTACAAACTGACCCCGTATCATGGTCGGCCTTATCACACGATAAGTGACTAGATAGAACGTCCGTCACTTGCTGACACTGTTCGAAGGAACGAGACGACGCTCCTATTTTGTCACTTATCGCGTGATAAGGCCGACCATGATACGGGGTCTGAAGTGGCATCTGATCTGTACTAGTTTTAGAGGGCCAAATGTCTGCAATGGGATGGGACCAACTACAATTATAAAACAACAAAAGACAAAAAATAAGGGTCAAAATTTGCTAGCGACTAATACAAAAAATGTTCATACCAATTGACACAGAACTACAGAACTATTTATGACGTCACAACTTTGTACGGAAAAATAAGTACCTACAAGTTGTAACTTGCTTTTTGCTTGTCAACTCGTGAAACAATGCGTTTAGGTAGGTAGGTACATAATTGTGATACATTTTTTTTATTTAAAACAATAATCTCTTTGGTAACTTTTAGTCTTGAACGAGATACAAAAAAACATATTTTATTCGATTATATCTTTAGTTTCATATCCTTTTATGACTGATTATTTTTAGTAATTTACAAATATTTAAGCGCATTGCCAATTTGATGGTTTACTATAAATAGATGCATGTAGATATATTATATTGATGTCACCTTGTTATACATGAAGGAACTAGGTACACAACGCAGCAATAATTGTGCATAGGTACTACGAGTAGTTGTATCGTATAATTGCCAGACCGTATTGGCATTGACATGACCGGCGACGCTTTGATTGTCAGAGAGCTACGACTGGATGGGTCAGGGCGTTCGTGAATTATGTTGCGCCCATAAGCTAATTGGCTACCACATTGTTCTTGGTTTCATGTCTTTGAAGAAGTTGATTAAATTTAATTAACTTTAGAGATGGAGAGACTATTACCCATTTCCTCTCATGGGTGAGGATGGCTGAGGTGGGTCTGCTCCGAGTAGTATAAAGGCTGATGATGAAGAATTGATGAGACAGAAGTTCATATTTATTAAGGCTTGTGGTATATGATTAATACTATTACATATTTTTCTGACGTATGGGTCTGCAATTAAAAACATGAAGTCAACATATTCATACCTAAACCGCTAACGAGTCATATTTCACAAATAATCCACCCTTTTTTTTATTTCAATATTTATGTAATATTATCTTCAAAAACCGCCCAGTAACACTCGCTCTCGTTTACTCCGATACAAATGCGACAGTGTGCGCGCTATCCAAAATCCTCAAGGGCATTTTGGCGTTTACAGTAGCGTCTTAATGCGCCCACCCTCCTTCCGCACGTGCAAACATGCTAACACTCACCTGTAACAATTGTTACTAATAAAATTTTCATTTCATTTCATTTTCATTTCATTTCACTCACTTACACGACAAAACATCGACCCGTGTTTCGCCTCTCTGTAAGGCATCATCAGGAGATGCGGGCAAATATCAGCATCTCATCGTCGCTAATAGGGGTGTAGACTCGAAAATTAGTATTACTCGAAAAGAAAGAAGGCAAAAAAATATGCCTAGCGACGAAAATCCCATTCAGATATACTTAGAGAGAGAAAACGCAAACGGTGTGTGACGTCACATTACAGGATACTGCCGGGGGGCCGCGTCGACGGCGGCGCCGACCACGATGCGGCGCGGCACGTTGCCGTCTTCTGTGACGTCACATTCTTCCAGGGTCATCGTTTCATATGAAGTTGCGTTTTGCGAAAAAGGGACAGAACATACCTCTTCTTAAAACTTTGGACACTTATAACTTCGTGATTATTTAACCTTTTGCGTTGATTTTTTCTCCATTTGACTACATTTTTTATCCTTTTTCGAGAAAATATGACATTATTGATTATTTTATTTAGTGTCAACGCCCCTATCCTGTGGTGTCATAGCGGAATAGCAAACGAATATTCTTCTCGTAACTTATAGAAGTCTAGATTAACGGTATAATGCCTATGAAAATCTGCGAATATTCAGTCTGAGCTGATGTGGAAAATAACGCCAGGCATATCCCGAAAATGTCTGACATGTCTGTGTACTTTTAATCAATTCTAAAGAACACAGACATGTTTAGGTACATAAAGGCACAATGCCTACGACTGCACCTACCTAAAGTTTTATTTCTGTCTTAATGTTCAATAGGGAAGATGCAGCTATAATATTTACCATTATTTTGTGACCAAAATGTTGAAAAAACATAAAATACGAGGGCTGCCTTTTAAGTTCTGTCGTTTGCAAACCTCCCGTGATTGCATAAAAAAGAATTAGTGTCACGTTAAAATATTTGAATTTAGAATTCGAAAACAAAAGAATGACTCGAAATCGGCCCAACCGTTTTAGTACAGCGTTCGTTCAAAGTTGACAAGTCAGTTGTGAAAATGGAAATTTCGAAGGAAAATTTACGTGCGATAATTTTTCACAACTTCAAAAGGGGCTTAACGCGACTTCAGTGCTTCGAAGAGTTGACTACGGTTTTCAATGATAAAGCACCATGCCTTCGGACTGTGGAACGCTGGTATTTAGAATTTCAACGTGGTTGCTCTAGTCTTGGTGATAGACATCGTGAAGTTCCTCCAAAAACAGCCGTAACCCAGGAGAACATTGATGCTGTACGGCAACTGATCATCGAAGATCGCCATGCGACATACCGTGAGATAGAAGCTTCCTTAAGTATTTCAGGGACCAGTGTTCACAGTATTTTGCATGATCACTTAGGCGTAAAAAGTTGATCTCACGCTGGATACCACATTTACTCAGTGAAGACCAATAAACGGCTCGCGTTCGATGGTGTCGCAAAACTCTGCGGCAATTCAACCGAGGAAACTCGAAACATGTTTACGACATTATCAGTGGTGACGAATCTTGGATATATGCCTACGATCCCGATTCTAAACAGCAGTCGACTGTTTGGGTGTTCCAAGATGAGCCAAAACCGACCAAAGTAATACGCTCACGGAGCACTTCAAAAAAAATGGTCGCCACGTTTGTGGCGAAAAGTGGCCACATTGCCACCATCGTGCTCGAGGATCGTAAAACGGTTAATGCTGACTGGTATACCACTGTCTGTTTACCAGAAGTCATCGGCGAGTTTCGAAAAAATAACCCAAGACGTCGTATAAGACTGCACCACGATAATGCGAGCTCGCACACCGCCCGGCAAACTATTGCGTTTTTAAAAGAGCAAAACGTCGAAATTCTGGAACACCCGCCGTACAGTCCAGACTTAAGCCCTAACGATTTTTTTACTTTTCCAAAAATCAAGCAACGACTTCGTGGTCAACGGTACCAGACGCCTGAAGAAGCGGTTGAGGCATACAAAACGGCCATTTTGGAGACCCCGACTTCGGACTGGAATAAGTGTTTCGAAAACTGGTTCGATCGAATGAAAAAGTGTATTACATATCACGGTGATTACTTTGAAAAACAATAAATACCATTTAACACTTAAATTGTCTTTAGTTTTTCCAAACGACACAACTTAAAAGGCAGCCCTCGTAATAGCTACTGAAACGTTTATGCTAATTTCATACCTAATATGTTTACCAAAATCTGCGGTTTGTTATTTTCTTTCGGACATTGACGCATAATTTAGGCATATAGTGGACCACACTACGCACTAAGTCCACTAGGCACAGAAAAGGCAAGCAGAATTATGTGTGACCTATTTTATCAAATCCTTCCGCGATTTGTTATTTCAGTTGAAACGGAATAAGTATACGAGAGCGACAGCAGTAGACATACGTCATTGACGAGGGTAGACCCTTTAATCGCACCTCTCGATTTGCGGAGCCACACGTGTCACATGTCCACGAGGTCAATGTGCCACTCACGTTTCGCATTTCAATTTGATGTCAGGGCCAACTATATTTAAACCGACACTATTTTGTGACAGACTCAAAACATATTATTACTTCAATAGAAAGAGGGCAAAAAAAAATGCCTAGTGACGAAAATCTCATTCAAATATCTCACAAAATTACGAAGCCGTTTTAATGTTGCTTTACTTGTTAGAGAGAGAAAACGCTAGCAGATAGTGACATCACGATCCTCGAGCGTCATAGTAAATGACAATCGTTTCATATGAAGGTACGTTTTGTAGTCCAGGCAATGAACTGACAACTTGTATGGAAAAAATGTCAATTTTGGAAATAATTTATAATAGCTTATTTTTTATGTGTAACGGATATATTATCAATTAAATAGTTACCCAGCGACAAAATCCGACAAAATTTCAGACATCGAAAAAATGATAAGTTAACTGGCTTCTGAAAAGTCAGTAAAAATATTAATAAATGTTTTTGTCTTCATTTTGGTTCATTTACATTTGCTCTATAATATTCAAGATAAATCGTACAAAAAAAGATAATGCATGCTTCATTTAAATCTACATAATTACTTCCGGGTGGAAAGTTTGTCGGATTCTTGAGTAAATCATCTTAGAATATCATTTTGAAATGAAATCAACAAAAAAAACGCTATTATAAATTAATGTTTTTCAAAACTGTATTTTGCCTGGAGTATTGCGGAAAAGGGACAGAACATACCCTCTCTTAGAACTTTGCACACTTATAACTTTGTGATTATTTAACCTCTTGCGTTGCTTCTTTCTCCATTTGACTACATTCGTAATCCTTTTGCAAGAAAATACATCAAATACAAATACAAAATTGTTTATTTGATTTTTCCACACGTAATAAATACAAACAAGGCTGGAACCTTCCATTAAGCATTATAATATGCTTGTATCGGAAGATCCCGCCCTTCCATCGAACTAGGGTACCTACATAACATAGGAACCTCTCTGTTTCTTCATAGTGTAAGTTCTTTATCCACGTGGTGATAGCTTTCTTACAGGTATGTAGCAGCATAGGGTAAATATTTAAATGAGCAATCGATGCGATTGTATAACACATCATTGATTACTTTATTTGGTGTGTACACTCTTATTGTTTATATTTATTACGATGGTTTATACCTGAAGTTCCCGGAGCAATGCTTTAATCTTTTTGGTGAACCCAGTTTTATAAGAAGAAAAAATATCGGTGTAAAAGTAGGTATATTCCGCGTTTTGAATGTGTTGTGCGCATAAGTTCTGACACGTTATCTCGGGTCCTCCTCACTTACCGCCAATTTGCTCCCATTGGTAACAGCAGTGAAAATGTCCCAGGCGTAACAAGCGCTAGCTACTGGGAAAACATCCCAGGAGTTACCACTAAACTAATGTTACCACAGATTCACCCTAGTGGTAAATGGTAATCTGTTACCAGTGGTAAAAACACTCTGTATAACAGTACCGAGAAAATCCCAGTATTAAAAAGTGGGAATCACCCGTTATCACAGCGTGCGTCGAAGCGGATGGAGATCAAACTGAAGTGCGGAATGTGTCAAATCGACCTCTCCGGCTGTGTCGTTTAAATTGCTTTCCTGGCGCTGGAACAATTGTGAGCATGGGTGAGGACCAAATTCTTTGCCAGTAGTTAGCCTAGTTAATTGGTAGTAGTTAAAAAGTTCCGTTGTGACACGAAAATTAGCCATACAATTCTATGGTTAATTTTCGTGTCACAACGGAACTTTTTAACTACTACCAATTAACCACGCTAACTACTGGCCAAGAATTTGGTCCTCACCCCATTCTGAAACCATGCAATCCGGCCACGCTAACACACACAGTGACAGTGACAAACGATTGAAAATATCGCATAGAGGAGACAATCGTATAAGTTGCATTGCACAATGCAAAATAGGAATTTAGAATTCGTCTACTAAATATTAATCTCATAAAAAAAGGAAATCTCTTAAGGAGATAAAGTATGGGACTGTGTACTGTGTAGCTTTGTGAGAGCGCAGGTTTTTCTGTAGGGGGTAATCTCCCAAAACACTCATCACACTGCCGCCGCATCCCGCTGCGGCGTGCGGAGCCGCATATGTTTTTTCCGGCGGGGACTGTGTAAAGTACCGTGCGGAGTAATATATTCAACGTTGCGAACCGTCGCTCCGTCGTCGTGCGTCGTCAGTGGGATGCGGTGGCAGAGTGTGATGCGCCTAAAAACTATTTGATGGATGTGGCCGAACTTAGGCACGCTAAATATTCCCAAGTAGCACGTTCTGCAATATCCTACGATAGCTAACATGTGCTTACAAAGTCGCACGTCTGTAAGCACCCTATAGTGGCACTGGCTCGCCGTCATCTGGTCACGAGTGTCACGTCTGATAAGGAGACACCCGCCACACAGACCTCTCCGACTCAATTTACCACCGGCTTTGGTTTCGTTTCATGGCGAAAAATTGGACAGATATCGGCCCGAAATGTATGCGAATTTGATCAAAAAATACATTTTCTCCAATATGTTCGGAAATGTTCGCCTTACTGTAGCACGGCCCATCCGCCTAAGTAATTGATAATTGTTTATAAATTTGCGTCAAATTCATTTTTAGGGTGACACCGTAAGATGTCACGTGACCTGATCGAAAAACTGTTACAATGTTATTGAGTTTTCACTTCTGCCAGCACTCCCGGAGTGCAACCCGATCTTTTTTTTTTTTTAATGATCATAGCGTACGCGTACTTTTGAAAGTGATCGAAGTGACGTTTTTAAAAATGTCTACAATAATTTTAAATTAAGAAATAAAAATATATAAATAAAACTCACAACGAACTGAAAT
The DNA here is from genome assembly GCA_947578815.1 of Epinotia ramella. Classification (NCBI taxonomy): domain Eukaryota; kingdom Metazoa; phylum Arthropoda; class Insecta; order Lepidoptera; family Tortricidae; genus Epinotia; species Epinotia ramella. The sequence continues at coordinate 16,414,949 of OX388205.1, read as the reverse complement.
GCATTTCGATTGCAATCCCGTTTAATCTTTAATAATTTTAATAGCATAAAACATTTAAACTTGTGACCGATTCTAATGGTTTAATTTTTTTATGTATGCCAATTGAAACTGGCACTACGAGTCATGCCGTGTACATACTTTGAAAAAATAAGTTGGGCGGGAACTTGATAGGTTATTGACATACTCGCTATTTAAAGATTATTGAAAATATTATTTGATTTCCTCACATTTTTGAAGAAAAGCACTATACTCGTACTATATCTTACTTGGCGGGAACGGCAATTCGTGGATTCGTCTCTATTGTCGGATTCAGCTTTGCTTCATCCGACAAAATCAACTCGTCCACGAATTGCTACTTCCCGGCCGCTGCAATAATGTACTAATAAACCTGCCAGTCGTATTTTCATTTTTCACTGCACCATAATATATGATTGATGAGGAAAGCTGACTGTCCAGCGAAAGTTTAAATAAATTACATTTTCCATCTCATTTTTCTTTATAGTTGGTTTAAAGAAGTGGATTAATGTCCCACAGACACATAAATCTGGCGTCAGAAAATAAGTATACCTAGTCTTAAATATCCACAGAATACTTTTTTCCGGAACGTTAACCTAGATTTATTTTGCTTGGCGTAAACGTCGCCGGGGTTTTGCTGGGTAGGCGGAAAAAGATATCCCTTTCAGATATACCTTTCCTTCTTTCTTTAGGTTATAGTCTAAATCTTATCAAAAATTATTCACAACGTAATGTATTTAAACATAGAAGATGCTTCCTAGTCCGAATCCTAGTACTTCTATAGAATTTGAAGAAACAACTGGATTTCACAATTCTGTATAAGTGGGAAGTAGAAAAGATACTAATCTACGGAGTGTAGCAAATTATTGTCAGGCCTGCAACCAACTGTCTTTCTAAGTCTTTCGTCCCTTGTTTTACGTCGGTATATCTCGAAGAAAAATCGGCCGGCTTTATAGGTATTTTACAGGCAACCTTTTGGCAAATACGGTCAACAGCTGCAAAACCGTAGTTTTTACACAGTTAAATACAATAAAAATGCCTTACCTGTATCTCTGATAGTCTGATTCATCCTTATCGAGGTCCGAGAGCTGGTTGGGGCAGGCCTTGTTGCTAAGAAGGCTCAGGTACGATAAGGAGGGAAAACATTCACTGATTTTATTCACGAATCCCTCCAGGTCTGTAATCTGAAATCAATTTATTCTGTTATAAACTTCATAGGCAAAGTTATAATATATACCAAGCGACGGGTTGTTACCTTACATACTCGTATTCATGAAAATGTTCCTAGAAAAGACTTTACTGAGAAATGTTTATTTTACAAGGGGCGGTTTATACTGAATGATATATTTTTAGTACAACGTTTATATTCATCAAATGAATAAACTGACACGAGATTACTCGTGATATGACGTTTACGTGCGTTTGTCCAATTCAGTTAGTATATTTAAAGTTAAGTTGTTGTATTGAATACAACTTCTTAAAATCCCTTTTTTACAAACATTGTCAATATTTTAAAGTATAAAGTTTCCTCTCTTCATATGTACGAGTACACTCTTTTTTAAATGAATATCTGCAATTGTAGTATGGCCACTTTTCTACATCAGCCAAGCCAGGGCACGTCTCCATACAATACACTTCGTAGCATAGCTCTGCCCTTTTTCTGCGAATGCAGCTAACCTCTAATGGAAAATAGTCAAAGCTGTCACCAAGTGAAGTCCCTAGAATCTAGATCGTCACGTTGTACTCCTAAAGACCATTGACGGCACGTGTTCTACCCAATAGCCGAATGGATGCGCAAATGTTATGTAGAATAATGTAGGTAGGTATATAAGTGGAATAACGACTGGGGCGTGCCTGTTGCTTCGCTTTCGTGTTGACATATATCTATCTATCTATTCAGCCCGTATCCATCCACTGTTGAGTATAGTACGAGTATAGGCCTCTTTATCACGCCACTCTCATCGGTCATGCTGTGCTAATCTCACCCCCTGTTTGCCTCCTGTTCGGCAGATATCATCAGTCCATCAGGCTGGTGGTCTGCCCGCTGCTCGTTTCGATGACCTTGGCCACCATTCAGTAACCCGTTTTGTCCATCTCCCATCGTTTCTCCCAAGTGTCCCCCCCACCTCCACTTTAACTGTGTTATTCGTTTGCCGATGTCCGCTACTTTCGTTCGGCGCCGGATTTCTGTGTTATGGACACGATCTACAAAGGCAACATGTTTCCGATCCGCAAGTAAGGGTAGGCGTACACATTGGTTAAATACCTTTGCCTTAAGGCACCGTGGGATTTTGGACTTTAGGACATCCGATAGGTTACTAAACGCAGCCCATCCTAACTGGATTCGTCTAGCGACCTCTTTCCCCTGGATCTCTTGGCCAAAAGATAAACATTGTCCAAGATAAATGTCTTCATCCAGAAGTTCCACGTGAGAACCACCGACAGTAATATTTGGTATGTTGAGTGGATGATTTGCCATGACCTTGGTCTTGGACATGTTCATCTTGAGGCCCTCCTTTAGAGATGCTACATGGAGCTCGTCAAGCATATCTCTTAGGTCTGCAACGTTCTCAGCTAGGAGGATGAGATCATCTGCGAACCTCAAGTGCGATAATTTCGTGCCAGTGATATTGATACTCCTTCCACTATAGTTTCTATCATCATGTCTTCTAAGACGCTTGTGAAGAGCTTGGGTGAAAGGGTATCTCTTTGGCGCACCCCCCCCCCCCATTTAAAGGCACGGGGTTGGTGGGTTTATGCATACGCACTTGCATGGTTGCGCCCCTGTATAGCTCCCGGAGATTATCAACGTATCTGCTGTCAATGCCGCAGCGATGAAGATAATGAAACACAGCCCAGTAACAGCCAGTGTTCGACACTGTCGAAAGCCGTCTCGTAGTCGACGAATGCAAAACATAGAGGCTGGTTATATTCTCTGCATTTCTCCATCACTGATGACGGATCATCTTTTGATATATATACGGAGATGTAAACTTGAACTGGAGTATACTATGAGGCATGCATTACGTATGCTAATTTTATTTTAATTTGTTAGGTTCACTTGTATCGAACTCTAATGGGAAATTTATGTCTTAGATAGACCCCAGGTACTATTTTCAACCCCCCAAGAAAAAGAGGCTGCTGATTTAACCCAGTAGCTACAAACTATTCTATCAAACCATGCGATGAGATACCAAACTCTTGGACAGCAATCAAACACGTACCAAGTTTGGCAGTGTATGTATAGCTGATTTAGCCCGGTAGTTGCGAAATATCAGACCAAACCATGCGATGCGATAGCCAACTTGTGGACAGCAATCAAACACATACCAAGGTTGGCAGTAAATGAGTAGCTGATTTAGCCTGGTAGCTACGAAGTATCCGACCAAACCATGCGAGGAGATACCAAACTCGTGGACAGCAATCAAACACACACCAAGCTTGGCAGTGAATGTGCAGCTGATTTAGCCCGATAGCTACACTAGCTACGAATTATCCGACCAAACCATGGGATGAGATACCAAACTGTTCGTGGACAGCAATCAAACACATGGGTGTGTAGTGTAATGAATGATAGGCATAACATCTTTGAAAAAATCATGGGGCAGTTCATGCCATGTGGCGTCTCTCAAGTCAAAAGTGCAAAGTCATACCTAATAAATCTCTACTAAAAGTACTCAAGTATTTTATAAGGATAACGACGGCCCAAATCCATTAATAATGGATAGAAAAAGGTACCTATACTAAATAGTCCCTTAATATAACCAACCCTCCTCGAAGTGTAACATCGAAATTAGTTTCCGTCTATAGCATGTCCTTTAAGCGTCTATTATTCGTCTTGAATTTATAATGAATTACCGAATTAAAGATGAGCAAAATTATAATAAATTCATTAAAACTATTATAGAAAAATCGATTATTTAAATCTCCTGCAAGGTGTAACATTGTAAATATAATAATAATAAATATAACAAGCTCTAAAAAACTTATATATGTCTGCCTCTTTCTGCAATGGTTTTTTTTATTTTATTTTTCTATTTTAAATTAATTAGTGTTATTAGAATAATTGTTCTGTAAAATAAAATAAAATAAATGCGTGCATGTGTCATATTATACTCCAGTTCAAGTTTACATCTCCGTATTAATTATAAACCTTGGTATGTGTTTGATTGCTGTCCACGAGTTCGGTATCGCATCGCAGTGTTTGGTCTGATATTTCGCAACTACCGGGCCAAATCAGCTGTACAACTTAACCCCAAACTATATTGCTGCCAAACTATATTGTGCTATAAAATTGTCATCTTATGAAAATTATTTTTCCTCGCAAAATTTGTTGAAAAACGTCGTATGAAACGCGTGAGCTTTGATAATTACATCCTCGGCTCTCTTATCACGCTCACCTGCGGCTCGCGTGAAAAATTCCGCCTCTGATGTAATTATCAACATACCTCACTTGTATCACAATGTACTATTATTTTATTTTATTCATTTATTTCAATCCATCAAATTCGTGCTTCTAGATAAAACAGCATACTTTCACAGTACTGTAAGAACCTAAAAGCCGTTAATAGGTACACTTCTTCTTCTAAAAACGCCCTACACCCTTTGCACGTGCGATATCAGATTTTTTCCTGTCGCAAAAATGCTTTATGTTCTCATCAACATTGCAATTAAAAAGTTTCAGTAGTTCCACCCGTACACCAATCAACCGAACAACCGCAAGTTAGCAAATAAAGCGTAATTTCGCGGACAACAACTTCGGCAGTACTCGTACACACCTATGCAAAGTGTACAAGTCGTAAAAACGTTATGTACGACTTTACCCTCGTTCACGTTCAGCCCTAGTTGTCAGGCACTTTTTAACAGGGGCATATTTAACACTGTTATCACGCGTGCACATTTTTAAAAGATTATTTAGGGGAGTAACGCGACTGTTATTGACTTTTATTTCCGATGTAAGTATACTTTTGGATGGTAGTTACGCTCGGCAAAAAAGTCTAGAAACGGAACTATTTATTTTCCACACTGGTAACTTCGTTATACTTGACATATGGCTAGTGGACGGATTGTCATCAGTGTCAAACTATTATCGTTATTGTACAGTATTTATTAAATTTCGCGGATTTATTAGCATTCAAATGCAACAAAAATTCCATACAATGATCAAGACAATACGTATCCTCTCGGAAAGTAATTTATAATGTATAGTATATAAGCGATGTCTTGCGGAATATCAAGCCGGAATCATTTTGTCGGGATTGGACAATGTTTATTAGATGAACCGCTGCTGGAATGACAGGTTTTTAATTATTGTAGACTACTAATAAGTGTTAAATTATGAATGGTTATACTCATTTTATTTATTCCTAACGGAGACTGAGACTGAGAGACAATTTTGGTTATTTTATAAAACAACTAATATTCTATAACATATTTTATTTACAAAAACATTTTTTTGGATCAACACAGAGAAAATAAAACGAACTTATGTTATGCCATGCCTTTGTTGGACTTTATATGGCTAACTCGTTACCTATCCACTAAAATCTACTAAAAAAGAAGACCGGGTTGCACTCCGGGAGTGCCGGCAGAAGTGAAAACTCAATAACATTGTAACAGTTTTTCGATCAGGTCACGTGACATCTTACGGTGTCACCCTGAAAATGAATTTGACGCAATAAACAATTATCAATTATTTAGGCGGACGGCCCGCGGGCGCGTTGGGTGCGACGGGTCCAACGCACCGCCGCGGCGCAACGGTGCCGGGGTCCGGCGCGCCGACGGGCGGCGGCAAACACAATACCAATTTGTTTTTGCCATTGCCAAATATTTTTCAAAGCTTTATCTCTTTAGGAATAACGTCTAAATTCGAACTATTCGAATTTGCAAAAACAGCAGATGGCGGTGCACGGTGGCGACCAAAATATCAATTTGTTTTTGCCGTTGATAACTATTTTTCTAAGCTTTATATCTTTAGGAATAACGCCCAAATTCGAACTATTCGAATTTTCTCAATAGCAAAACGGTGAAGGACGCGTTGGTATTATTACAAATTTATTTGCAGAATATGCTATTGCAAAAAGTGTTTAACGGCTTTATACTCTTACGAATAGCGTTCAGTTTTGAATGAAGTCGAATCGGCTAGCAGCAAAACGTGACCTCCTTCACATCTGACGTCACAAAACTCTGTCGCGTATTTAATAATTTTTCCCCATCCCAAAAAGTGCTCAGCGCCGCTAAAGAAGTTTTCACTTCAATAACATATTCTTATTTATAATGTACCTAATGTTTGTAATATTTGTAATGTAATATGATATGGACTGAAGGGTTCGAAATAAATGAATATTTAATTAATTTATAAGCTCAGAGCATCGTCAATGTCGGCGGCAGATCGTTAAATACGCCAGATCACGAAATTCCTAGGCATATCGTGAAACGGCGCCATTTCATGATATGCCTAAAAGTCGGCTAGGCTTATCACGATGTGCCTGATAAACAATACGGCAGATCGATTAGAGCAACGCATTCGTCGATATTCCTAGCTCTATACCGGGCACATCGTAAAATAGTTTCTTTCTTGGCCACTGGTGGCGCTGCACATGCGATGGCGGCCGTTTTTGTTGGTGGCTAATAATCAGGGCGGACAAAAATGGTTTGTCATAAGCGAACTCTGTCTGTAGGTCGGTTAGGTTAGGGTTCACTTGTGTCCCTCAGACCAGAAATAGACACCCCGCGCAGCGGGGTGGCGTCGACTCGCTGGAGATTATCAGTCCGCACTTCTTATTTTTTTTAATTTACCTAATTCAATTTTGGACACCCTACTTACATATAACGGTGAGTATTGAACGATATGCCGGCGTTTCATGATATGCCTAGGAATTTCATGATCAGCCTAAACGTCACTGGCTTGGCCAAATCATGAAATGCCGGCGTTTCATGATATGCCTAGGAATTTCATGATCTGCCTAAACGTCATTAGACAAATCGTTAAACGTTAAGTTTTGAACGATATGGCGGATGTCCTTTAGCCAAATCATGAAATGGCGCCGTTTCACGATATGCCTAGGAATTTCGTGATCTGGCGGATTTTACGATCGGCCGCCGACATCAATACACATAAGAATTATCAATTTTCCAGACAGTACGATTTTTGGACCACAAATATTTCATCAACATTTGCACTTTAAAAAAAATAAGTAAATGCTTAAAAAGTCACTTGAGAAGCACAAAGTATAGGATAAGATTACCCTGTGATGCACTTGGCTTAGGCCCGTGCATAACAGTACGCCGGTGAAAACCGAGGATAAAAAGAAGAAAGATAATAATAATAAAACCGGCACCCACCAATTTTGATTATTTTATAAAGCAACAAATAAAATAATCAAAATTGGTGGGTGCCGGTTTTATTATTATTATCTTTCTTCTTTTTATCCTCGGTTTTCACCGGCGTACTGTTATGCACGGGCCTAAGCCAAGTGCATCACAGGGTAATCTTATCCTATACTTTGTGCTTCTCAAGTGACTATATCGTTTTGTTCTACATATGACTATCGTATAGCAGCCTGTGTGATCGTGCGTGTATGTGTGGTGCTGGTGGGCCTCTCCGAGAGCGTGCTAGGTGGCTGTGTGGCGGAGCTAGAGCGTGTGGCCAGCCACACGCTTGCGTGGTTGGAATTGGAACCTGTAATTCTTGGTCATTTTGCAAGAATTTTTATTATTATTAAAAGTGAACATTTCAGTAGGTACCTATTTAAAAAGATATTTGGTACTTCATTTTTTTTTGTGATACATCTAAACTACTTACATAATGTGTATACGTACAATAAAATCGGTTCGGTAGTTCAGATACTTACAATAAAATACTACCTATTTTTTTTCTCGGAAACATGCAGCATTTTTGGGTTCATATTTGGTGAAAAAGCATCTTACATCTAGGCAAATAAATCGGCAAAACAGCAACCAATATGGCGTCTGGGGCCGATGATGCCCCATACATACAAGGCTAAATAAATAATGTCATAGTAAAAAGTGAAGTATCAAAATTTATATGAGCGATAGTGGCGCCCCTATTATTTTCTACTCTTTTTGCCAGACTATATAAATGGTTTTTAGCCATATTTCCGTTAAGAGTCCGCAGCAAGGTCCGCTCAACTCCGCGTTGAGATCGCGCGCTTACGCTTTAAAATGTTGTTGTTTCACCTAGAGGGAGACAGGGCGCTAGCAGTAAAGCGAGAGCGCGCGGGGAGGCGGAGCTATACATGTCGCAGTTAAAATATCGCAGTAAAATATCTTCATACAACGGCGAAATTATTGCGGTAAATAAAATATAACAGTAGAACATCTCCATAGCGAGATAACAATACAGTTTATACAGTGCGTAAGTGCGGCTAGGCAAATTTTAACTGATTATTTAACCTACTAAAAACGTAAATGTAGAGTACAGGCTACAAGTTTTGATGTGCCAACAAAAGTAGTAGTAACTAGTAACATAAGTATAACATACAATATACCAGGTTTTGTCATTTTAACAACCTAGTGCCATAATTGCATAGCAGATTTTCAGATACCACTACCACTATTTTTGTTATAAATGAAATAAATGAATATTTATTCTGCAAGTAGGCCGCCAAGTAAAGAGCACTTTTATAAGTCAAGCCCTACCAGCGCTTCTGCAGAGACCACTGTCAAGAAGAAACGCCGCAAGAAACTTAACAGTCAGTCTTTTTCCCAAAACAAGCTTATTACAGTGATAGTACTTAAACTATTTTTAAATAAGTAACTCTAAAATCCGTATTATAGATGATCAAAAATATTAGACACGTATTTTTTCTTTTGGTCACTAAACAAAAAATGTCGAAGTTATAAGTGCGCGTAACGTCACGGTTCATACGTTTGTGAAGTCACGCGGATTATCTACGCGCCATAACTTCGTCATTTTTACAGACTTCAAAAAAGCAGGAGGTTCTATGTTCGGTTGTGTGTATTTTTAAAATAGGTGTCCAATATCTTATGATCAATAAAAATACGCACTAATTAGAATCCAGATCTTTTTTCCTAGGAACCTACCCTATAAATATTTATTCACATTGAAGATTTGGTGTATTGAAGGAAATAAAAAAAGATCATACATTATTGTTTTTATTTTTGGTAAAAAGTACCTACTTACAACAATGATCCTAGTTGGGCCATAAATAAATGAAATTTGAATTTATAGCCTTATTATAACTTACCTATTAGGATTTATATTTTATTTTTAACGACGAGCCGGTCCTCTTTTCTTCCTTCGAGCCGATAGCCATAATTTTGTCTTTGAACACCTTTTCGCTTCTAGAAAAAAAAATAACTATAGGTAATTATAAACGTCTATACGCTCCCGTGATCGCTTACCATCAGGTGGACCGTATGCTTGTTTGCCCCCTTATAGTTTTTTTTTTTTTTCTTTTTTTCTTTTTTTAAATATATATATATTAGGGGACAATCTCACACAAATCGACCTAGTCCCATAGTAAGCTCATTAAGGCTTGTGTTATGGGTACTAGACGACGATACATATAATAGATATAAATACTTAAATACATAGAAAACTTCCATGACTCAGAAACAAATATTCATGCCCATCACACAAATATTTGCCCTTACCGGGATTCGAACCCAGGACCTTCAGCTTCGTAGGCAGCGTCACTACCCACTAGGCTAACCGGTCGTCAAAAGACGTAGATATAAGATATTAGATGATATAATAATAATGATAAGATAATAGATAATAGATATAAGATGTACAAGGTACATAGGTACATATATTTTTCAACTAAAACTATAAGGGGGCAAACAAGCATACGGTCCACCTGATGGTAAGCGATCACGGGAGCGTATAGACGTTTATAATTACCTATAGTTATTTTTTTTTCTAGAAGCGAAAAGGTGTTCAAAGACAAAATTATGGCTATCGGCTCGAAGGAAGAAAAGAGGTTCTTACTATATTATGTGCTCAGGTTGGCGCTTGTCCAATTTGTAGATTCTACAAATTGGACAAGCGCCAACCTGAGCACATAATATAGTAAGAACCTAGTACATACATAAATAATAAATACCTACAACCAAGGTTCAAGTAGCACCGAGAAACAACTGCTATTGTCGCGTCGTCATTTTTTTATTTAGATACCTACCTAGTATTGTTATTGTCAGGTCACTCGATCAAAAAAGTGGAAGGGTAGGTAAGTGCCAATTTCTATATATAATTATGATATACAACGTGTTAATAAAATAACGCAAAACCTAAAAACAGTTTGTTCAGAATCGAGCATAGAATGCGAAAAAAATAAAAAATAAAAATTTGACAAGATTTATTTTTTACATTTGTATGGAGTGTTGGCCGTCTGGGGCGACCTGCTCCATACAAATGTAAAAAATAAATCGCGTCAAAAATTTTATTTTTTATTTTTTTCGCATTTTACTCTCGATTCTGAACAAACAGTTTTCAGGTTTTGCGTTATTTTATTAACACGTTGTATAGAAGTACGTAGATTACTATAGAGAGTGACGAAAAAACCTATCCTATATACTTTAGGATACTATACTATAACTTACATACCTACTTAGGTAAACTAATTAAAATTTCTAAGCAATAATGTGTGATAGGTAGTTTTCGTATAAAGTCCGTTCGTTCATCCTCGTCTTATTTAAATTTATAGCGTATTATTATTTTTTAACTATGTAAGTATTTTGTTTTAGCTATATAAAAGAATCAAACTATATATCACCAAAGCCATATCCAGAATGATTTGACGTACCCAAGTGATATTTACGTAGGTACCTACCTATTTAATACCGAATGAGTACCTACTGTGAGATTAAAATTTTGTTTACCTACCAAATAAATTAAATAACACGTCAACTAAGGATTAATGACTAGGTACTCATATACATTAATATAATATGTACATATTACATGTATATAATTTATTTGTATACTTGGAACTTGACTAAAATGCATATAAGTAGGTACTTACCCGGTTTATCCATTTTTGTAACATAAAAATGCAAAGTCCATAAGAAAGCCACAGATCGTCGATCAGTATGATCAGTATGATCACAGACACCACCAGTATCACCAAGAAAAATCAAATCCGTTTTATCAGTCCAAGTCGTGAATTGACCGCGATTATCGTAGGAAGATAATTCACCAAAACAATACGTCGCTCCCGCGCACAGCAAATGGGTCACTATTGTCACTAAACTAAGCGCACGGCAAGGAGTAGCTATGATAAGGGCGGTGCGTACCGCCGCCCCCCCCCCCCCCCGGACCGTTCCCCGCGCTAGAGTAATTCGCTGCAGTTTCGCATCAAATTTTTGTAATTTATTTTAAGGTTTTCGTAGTTACGCTCTCATTTTAAAACTACAAGATCAATTTTGATAAATCTTTTTTCTTTTCAAACTGCATAGTTTACTCGACACCGGAAATAGGTTTTGACTTCAATCTAAACTATATTTTGGTCGTAGTAGGCCGCCGAACTGAACAACTTTCTGGGGTCTAAAAATGCAAAACTTGTACTCGCTCTATTTTCTTTCTATTAACATTTTAAGAGTCATAAACTAGTTTTAGCCCTAGATATATCTTACCTCATTATATTTAGAGAATTTCATGATAATGTGACATGTTATATTAAAGTAAGGACGTAACTACGTTTGTATGAAGAATCGAGCTTGCTGCGGACTCTTAAGGGGCTCCCATACGCCAATGACCTTCGATCTGAATCCCTTAGTTTTCTAATGGTTTTTGTAGCTTATTATATTAACAACAACGGCTTTAAGCAATATCCCATATTTACTTCAAAGTTCATTGTTTTCGAGATATTTGGCATCAAAGTTGAACAATTTTAGGCCAAAAAACTGGTTTTCTGGCCATAACTTTTGTGTTAATTGGTTTAAAATGAAAACCCTGGACCAGTCTTTAGAGACGTCACAGAGGAACCCAAATATGTAGATTTCGTATATGTTAGATGTTTCACGTCAATAGAGATACGAAATAAGTGTTTTTTTAGACAATGTTTAAAAAAATCATACAAAATTAAGTATTAATTTGTTTCAAAATCCGGTGGACCAAAATGGAGATAAAAGATTGAATAACCGATAACCGTTTGATTTATAATTCTATCTGTAGTGCAAAAGTAGGAGATACGATTCAAAACTTGTCAAAAATCGATGAAAACCTCGGGTAGCCCCTTAACTACGTGTTGAATTTTTATATTTGTTGTGTGCGGTAGCTTCCGCCAGCGCCAATCCTAGAGTAAACGAACGAGCGCGCGCGACCTATTTCAACACAATAGGTACCTTAAGTCAATGAATCAAAAGACAGTATCTGAGGAATGTCCCCTTAAGTCAAAAGAGATAACACTGCGGCCCCGACCTAGTCATATTGCTTTCATATTTTAACATATTAAGCCGGCTGTACACATTGGGCCAACGTTGGCGCGTGAGCAGGATGCAACTATGCGTTATACGGAGAGGGCTATAATTCGATCTCATTCGTTTACATAGCTGCATCCTGCTTACGCGCTAACGCTGGCCCAATGTGTACAGCCGGCATTAGACTAAACAGGCTGTCACTGGGTAAATATCTCTTTATTTAAAGACAAATTCGCTCATAGCCGCCAAGTGTAATTTGTGCCACTATATATTAGCGTGATGGATGGCCTGTTGTATCCAAGAGAAACCCTTTAACCTTACCATCAATCAATCACTTTAGTGGATATCTAGCGGCCCGTGCCATAATAGTTATCAGGTAGTGGTAAGACCGACGCACAAGCATTGATTAAGGGTTTACTGCCCTTCCCAATGATGTAATATAAAAAAAGAGGTAGATAGGTTATAAGCACTCCAAAAGTGGCACACTAAAACTCAGCCAATTGTATGACCTTTCCTCAATGTCGCGTCGTCAATGGACACGTACAAACGTGTCTCAGCTGTCAGATTTGGTGGCCATTTTTAAATACGGAATTTCATATAGACCACGTATCTATCTACCTCTTTTTTATATTACATCATTGCGTCTGCCGGTTAGTAAATTGCAACATTTTCTTGAACTGTACTTAGGACAAGAAACTGATAGTGGTAATAGCTTTTGCCAACGACTTCATTTCTATCGTAGTTGTTGATCGACCTCACATCCAAACTTTCCTACATTCTAACGAGATGGTGTATTTGTTATATTTATGTAAGTATATTTATTTGTGTAATTGAATATGTTGTACTATAGCTTATGCCCGCGACTCAGTCCGCCTGGAACTCGTTTATATCGTAGCTCCATACACATTTTTCATCCTTAATTTCAGGGGGAGGAGTCTGATAGGGGATGTTTCCCGGGATTTAACTATCGTATGATGTAGGAAAGATGAAAGAAAAAGGAGGAAGGATCCCTGGAACTCAAACTATCTCCATACCATTTCACGGTTCAGCGGTTTATGCGTGAAAAGGTAACAGACAGATCTAGACAGACACACTTTTGTATTCATAATATTAGTACGGATAGGATAGGAGTACCTTGTTATTAATTTAATTTAATTTGTTAGATGCTTTGCCTACAATCTTTTCCGCTTTGCCTTGAGGTTTTATTTTATTTATTTATTTATTTATAGAAACAAACGGTCATATACAAAAATGTGTACAGAAATGCTTGTTATTAACTGAAGACCTACAGTTTCCTTAAATTGTAGTTGTGCTAAATACAATATTGAAAAAAAGTTTACATTTATATATAGGTATATGTATATATATACACATACAAAGATGCATACATTCAGTGGCACATAGTTAAATTTTTGAATACTACCATACAAGCAGTTAGAAAGAGAAACAATATAATTACATGTAGTACCTATGTACATAATTATACAATCCTACTAATATTATAAATGCGAAAGTTTAGATGTTTGGATGTTTAGATGTTTGGATGTTTGTTACTCAATCACGCTTAAACGGCTTAACCGATTTGGATGAAATTTTGCACGAAGATAGTTTATAGCCTGGATTACGCTCGTTTCATAAAACCACACTCCTATTTTAAGGCCTCTGATTATGTTTCAGTTGCATAAACTACTAATTTGTACTGTGATAAGATAAACTTAATCTTAGTATTATTGTAATTTCTATCTTCCTGATAAATAATTCATTTAATCAGTTCATAATTTATGTCCTAAAGAGGTTTTGCTGTTACATTTGCATAAAGATAAAACTTTCACCAACGGAATACTTAACACTAAGAAGAAATAGGTAATTCAAAGCAGCGGTTAAATTTGATGAGAAAAGAAGCAATTCAAATATTCACACTGATAATTTATGTACAGTCGAACTCATAAATATATGTACCTACCTATTAAAAGTTTAAAAATATCTCAGCAACTTTATGCCCTCAACAATAAAATCCCTGATCAGTTTGGTCGTGCACATATTTTTGAACTCGACTGTACGTAGAATGATGGACGGAGCTTCATGGAAGCCGTTGGTACAGTCACGTTTACACATACATAGGTATGACAGAATCGAGTGTAAGTAAGTACCGACCTTCAGTTTACAGACTAATATACTGAACTGAAAATATTGAAAAAGTTCCTATGTAAAATACTACTCAGCATGACGACCTCTGTAACCTAAGTTGGTGGTAGTGACCCTGCCTACGAAGCAAGAGGTCCCTGGTTCGAATCCCGGTAAAGGCATTTATTTGTGTGATGAGCACGAATATTTGTTCCTGAGTCATGGATGTTTTCTATGTATTTATCTATATAAGTATGTATGTATATCGTCGTCTAGTACGCATAGTACAAGCTTTGCTTAGTTTGGGGCTAGGTCGATTTGTGTATGATTGTCCCCAAATATTATACGAGTATTATATAAGGTGCTAACAAATTAAGTACCAATATTTTAAGAGGTGTTACATTACATCAAAACAATTGACTTTAAATAGAAATTAAGAAAACTTTTCATATGATATTTTTGTTTTAATTTCCGGTACAAAATAAATAAATTAAAATTTCGACCAAACATAATCAGCCTGTGCATTCAACTGACGAGATGTTAAAACACTATCTGTCAAGTGAACATCGTCGTTTGTGACAAACGTCAATGATTGATTGTTGACTATCTCATTAACAGGGTGTTTTTACGCAGTAACGTTGTATCCCTAATTATCTCCAAAAAGTGATACACACTTTTAAATGTTTCATACTTAACTCTACTCCTAGAGACTAGTACTATCAGCTCTAAAAGTATTGGTACCTAATTAGTAGCACCTTATATATTATTATATTACAGAAGACTTACACTATATGAATCTTCCGGAACTTTAGGATACAACCGGGCAAAACTACAATAATAAAATCATGTTTCATTGGTAGGCATACAAAAAAACCCGTCTACACGAGCTCATATTCATAAGTGACTAAATTATTCTCACGAGTTTTACATTGTACAAAACAGGCAGTCTTGTTGCTAAATAGTGCTATCTGTCAGAAGATATTTAAAAAGATCGAAAAATGTAATCCAAATAATGTACTTTATATAAATTTCTCTATATCTGAATCCAATCGGTGGGTGGCAATCACGTAACACTACTGAAGCGACTGATGGAGCGATACGACCCCGTGGCGAAGGTTACGCTCTAATCCATCGCCCACAAACTTTATCCGAATACTTCAGCCACCCACGTGATCCACTCGAGTGTCATTCGCATTTGGCAATTATTTATTTTATCTTTGTTGCAGAGATGCCACTTGAGGGGTGTCCACAAAGTTCATTTATATCGAATTTAATCTCCTTGTGCGGGTAGGTACAGTCAAGGATTTTAATTGTTAAGCCTTTAGAGCTCACTTTATACTGGACACTTCAAAGCTACTATTGAAAACCAAAATTAGTTGAAACCTTAATGCTCGGTTAGTATGGAGTTTGTAGGTATATACCTACAAATTTGTGAGGTATCAATTTTTTTATGGTTAGCATCCATTTTTGGATCTTAATATATTAATAGGTAATTTTAAAATCTTTAAAATTGCGAAAATAAGTTAAATTTTGATGTTTTTTCGTAACGTTTGTTTATAAGGGACAACTGTTACTCGCGTCCCCAAGAGCAACCTACCACAACCGTGCACGTGTCTCCTGGGTGATGCTAAAGAGTGACAAACTATAAAGGCGTAATAATGTATGCCATACGATGTAATAAGTATTTTATTTCTATTGTAAAATACTATACTTGGACCTATTGAATAGGGATGATGACTAAGATTTTTTTGTGACGTCATTCGAACCAGTTTTTGGAGAGGGACAAATGTTTGTATGGGAGCAACTACAATTAAAGAACATAAATACCTAAAATTTGAGATAAAGATTGACCTCGCTGGCGGCAGCGCGAAACGCTTCATACTGTGTGTCTATACAAGTGTGACGTCACATTTGTATATTTGTTCTAATCGTAGTATGGAAAATCAGGTAAATTGTTGTTTCGGTCGCGGAATACTGCGTTTAAGTACATAGTTGTCATACAATTTTGTTTCTAGAAAAGCGTAGGGATTTATTGGTAGCTTTTAATTTACTCTTGGACAATACAAGAAATGCATATTTTTCTAAACTTCTTCTTCTTATGATTTTAATTATATTTTATAATTTATACTTTATTACGATAATTTGATAGTTTACTATCCATTTAGCATCACTACGTTATCAATTTGAACATGAGGCATCATGCCTATGGTGCCCGTCAAAGAGAGAGGCTATTATTACTTAATCCACGCGCACTATTGTACTCATACACGTAATCACCAGCTGTTTATTTTATTTTATAAACCTTTATTATTCTAGAAGTCCTTCAAAACCCGTAGTTTTTGTGTTCTGTTCAGGTGGCACACTTTTGGATCCAACTTCCCTTTCATACAGGCGAGCTTCGAACACGTAGTCTTAGGAAATGAATTTCTAATGTAAACTCGTATGTTATGGTATTAGCAACATCTATATTTGGTTTACTATTTACTCATACTCGAGTACTCTATCGCTTTGTACCTTTTTCGTATTTAGAATGCCATGCACCACATAATACCCTCTTGAATTCGACATTGTTCAATTCGAACAAATGTATGGTTGAGATCCCAGCCTCAAAGAATTCGATCGGTTTTCAAGCCACTTCGAGTGCAATTCACAAACGTGCTTAAGGGGCTACCCTTCGCCAATGACCTTCGATCTGAATCCCTTAGTTTTTGAATGTTTTTTGTAGCTTATTATATTAACAACAACGGCTTTAAGCAATATAGTATCCCATATTTACTTCAAAGTTCGTTGTTTTCGAGATATTTGGCATCAAAGTTGAACAATTTTAGGCCAAAAAACTGGTTTTCTGGTCGTAACTTTTGTGTTAATTGGTAATTTTAGTAAGTAAGAAAACAAAGTTCTTGTTCATTATTTTATGACAAAGATTATAAAAGTTCATCTTTTTCATATAAGAGAAGGAGCAGTAAAATGGTTACAAGTGAAAAAATAGGGGTGACTTTAGAATTTTATTTCTCTACTTTTTTTTGTTAAAATGGATTTCTACGAAAACTATGTTCCTTCTCATATCTTGCAGATTATGATATATATTTTCCGACGCATAAATTGTTACGTAATAATGTATAAAATGGTTACAAAACTACTCATTTTCACGAAAATTTCAAAGGTCGAGCCTTAAGCAAACGAAGCGTACCTTGTGCTTCCAAACCGACATCATGTAGGTACTGCAAAACTGCTATTTTCTATTCGATTAAGGCAACCAATATCACGGTATTGCGACTTCTCAAGTGTGAAGCCTTGACACGGTTGTTAAGTTGAAACTTTATAAGCTTTGTACGAAGCTTATCGATTTTCAATGAGGAGGTCTCTCTATAAGTGTCTATTAGTTTATGAAATGAGTTTCCAAGATAACGGGAGAGCAGCAGCGGCATTCGCTCCTTGAGAGAGGATAGTTTAAGAAGCGAGTCGCGTGTATATGGGTATTCAAAAACTGGAACTTATCTGCGGTTGCACGATATTTTGTTTAGAGGCCACTTAATAACCCAGTGACTCTGTGAGCTGCCGAAGTCACGAGCCTATCTTTTTATTAAATCTAGCATCTGAATTAACAAAACAAAAAACATTTAATTATCGAACCAGCTCACTAAAGTTTACGAGAATCGGTTGCGACATGTAGAGGACAACAGCCGGATATCCATTTTTGCCCTAGTTGAAACTCGAGAACTCCATTCACTTTGCTCGCTTGTTATAGTTATTTGTTATACAAGGGTGCAAAGTTGTATTTTACCTTCGAGTGTGGAGTTGAAACACGAACAAGCGAAAGGATGCTACAGTTGAACCACGAGCACACCTTGGACACTGGCGATCAAATGTATGAAACAAATGCTTTCCTACTCACACAGTCTAAGCTCGTGTAGGTGAACGCGTACCATGCTTGTGTGAGTGCGATAAGACATGCTAGGGTTGCCGCCATTTTAGTGCGTTCGCGAATCGAGAACGCAATCGGCAATATGAGATGAGATGACCTTGTAATAGCAGCGTCGAATTATTTTGTGTGCTTGTAATTAATTATAAACAAAAAAAGTAGGTAACAAATTTTTTGTAGGAAATCCAGGCCACCAAAATATTACGTAAATTTGAAAACATGATTTTTTGTTCATATAGATATTGTGTTGTTTCCAGTGTGATCTGATAGGTTTAGGTCTAAAACTGATAGGGTAAAATAAATACTAAACATAAGTACCTATTGTAAGTTGGTTTTCCAATAAAATTAGATTTGTCGTTTATAGATCTTAAACAACCGGACGGACACAGCACAACACACGCCCATTACAAAAGGATTTGTAAATATTTGTTTGATATTTAAACATTTTACGTAGCGAGTGTTTCAACACACGAGAAGTAAAATACATTTGCACCCGTGTGTAACACAAAACTTTTTACCTCACTGTAGCGAGGAAAGCAAATCAACATTATTTAATTTAAGTAATAATATTTTTGATTTATTTTAACAGTAATAATAACGTTAAGTAGAAGTAATATTATCAAGTAGAATTTTGGTCAAGTGCGAGTCGGATTTTAGTTTTCCCATACATTTTGAGACGCAGCGCCTACAAGCAATTTTTTAAGTTCTTAAACATTTATTTTATTCTGTTTTTTAGTATTTGTTGTTATAGCGGCAACAGAAATACATCATCTGTGATTTTTATGTATTATGAGTGTTTTACGCTAATAGCTACTTAAACACGCTCCAAGGTCAAATTACTTTCCCCAATAGTGGATAAAATGCGTTTTTGCCCGCTGGTTTTAAAGGATAAAAGACGGCTTTCCGAGGCAGTGAGGGGTAAAATTAGTTCCTATTCTCATTATCATATTCGCGTGATTTGGCGGTGGCGATGGCGCGTTCCATTCCCTCTGGCCCGAGAATTGTGATTTGATTTGTTGAAAATCTGTTGCACTGTTTTGTTTAGAGGCCACTAGTTCCTATACCTACTCATGACATGACAGATGTATTCCGCACCCCGGGATGTGTACTTTGATTTCTTCTGGGGAATTCCACGCTAATGTCGGGAACGTGACTATTGATTTACTACTGATAATACCGGAAAGCCGATGTTCGTCTGAAAAATAATCTTAAAATACACACACAGTATAGTCTCGAGCTTTATACAGGGTGTATCAAAAATGGGATGTGAACCGAGCTAGGGCATATTCGGAAGCGCATTGCGATTCCAAATATGCATTTGTTTATGTTTTTTTTTTTTCATTATTTTTGTTTACATTGATATTTTTGTTTTTGTTTACGTTACTTACAGTCTTCGTTTTTGTTGACATCGCTTGTGTATGACAACATTCCGCATTGCTGCGCGCACAGCTGTGTTATGAAAACAAATGTTTTGTGTATGTTTTTTGACACGCAGTTTTTAACTTTTTGATGTCATACACAAGCAAGGTCAACAAAAACAAAGACTGCCATTTCAGAATCTGCAAATTTGTCTTAATTTATTGGCGTTATTTGTTTGTTTCGTTTCTAATCGTTTTTTTTAAAGGAAGATGATCAAAGTTGAAATTAATGTTTTTGTGACAATTTAAATCGAGGTAAATCGAACTTTTATTAGATTTTTGTAGTAGCTATTGACAGAATAACACTTCAGACTACTAAATTAGCCATTCGTGCTTTGATAAACATAAAAAAACTGTTATTAAAAGCTGTACAAGTTGATACTGGTACTAAAAATGTAAAAGAAAAGGGGAAAATTGTCATAAATCTTTATTTCGCTAATAACTCGAAAACCGTGCAACTTTTACTGAGGTCATGTTAGGCTGGTTAGATTCCTCTTGAGCTGACCTACCTCTGGTGTCACTGTGGTGTGGTACTTTTGGGACACCCGTATAAACAAAAACAAACATTACAATGTAAACAAAAACAAATCAAAATTCTTAAAGAATAAACAAATGCATTTTTCGTATCGCAATACCGAACATGCCACTTGATCGGTTCAGACCCCATTTTGATACCCCCTGTATATTTTCACGTGAACAGCTCTTTTTGATCGCATAGCATAAGAAAGGTCGCTTATTTTAAGTAAGAATAGGAAGGCAAAGAGCCTGGCGAAATAAAATAAAAGCCTCAAGCCCACGGCTACAAGTATCGATTGTAATTAATCTTTCTTAGCTAGTTCGGATGTGATTAGTAGCCATCAATTAATACAGTTGGAGGTGGATGACCGTTTTCCTGGTTACCTTGAAAATGTTTTGCCACTGGGGAGAACCGGACGTTAAACGACATACTTTCGGTGAGTTTATAACACCAACCACCTGACGACTAATAACTAAGGACCTTTTTCGTCCACGAGTCCTCGTGGACAGGCTGATTAATAGTAAGTTTTAGCATTTCGAATACGAGAAAGCTACACGAGAGGATTTATGAGTGTGGACGATATGCCATTGCTGATTATTTTAATTTGAGATCTAGGGTCGGAGCCTATTCAGCCCATCAATGATCTACAGTCGAGTTCTCCAATATATGTACACTTTTTTACCAACTCGAATGCGGCCGCTAACAATTAGTATGCAAACGCGTTCGATTAGGTAAAAAAGTGTACATATATTTATGAACTCGACTGTACTTACTATTAGACTACCTACGTATGAGAAACAAAAATATCCGCTCCATACTAATATTATAAATGAGAAAGTAACTCTGTCTAACTGACTATCTGACCGAATGACATGAGATATGGAGATAGTTTGAATTCAGGGGATGATTTCCGGGATAACAGCTATCTAATAGTTTTTATCCCGGAAATCATCCCCTAATGGGGTGAAATGGGAGGCGAAAGTTTGTATAGAGCTACGGTATTAAACGAGTTCCACGCAACGCAGACGAAGTCTTGGATAGAAGCTAGTACTTAATGTTTTACATGTAGGCATGACGTTGTGGTCCAATATTTGGACACACGATTTCAGTGTGGTGTTTTTGGTCACAAAATAATTAAGTACGTCCAATTTCTTGCATAGGAACTCGTCTTCCGATTCATATTATTTGGTGTCTAGGGACGATAATATTATTTATTTATTTAAATCAGGCAACAAGGTCCATATTAAAAATACCTTAAAGACTAACATACATATCAATATAAGATTATTAAAATATATTATGAATATATTATTATATTATGAATGTGGAATGTGGCTTAGCAAAGTATAGGTATTTAGAAGAACACTGGCTGACATATGACGGATTGTGTGATGAGATACCTAAGGGAGCGACCACACCGCTGCTCAAAATACGCTAACGCACCGTAAACGCAGCAAAATGTATAAAGAATACGTGACGCATACGACACGTCAACGCGTATACGCAGCGTTAAGCACCGGTGTGGTCCCTCCTTAACTGATGACTACAATAGTAAATTACTACAGAGGCCGGGAAGTAAGGGGTTACAAGCCGAGTACCTATACATATAGACGGCCGAGCGTAGCGAAGTCGGATAGTTATTAGGCTAATGCAGGAAAATGTGGCCCGTTTAGAAGCCCCATCGCGCGCGTTCGAAACACTACTTGATTACCTCTCTGCTCTTAAAATGGCTGATGGCTTACCATAAACAACCTACTTAATTTGGGTAATGGTTTATTTGCCACAACTTCATACTAAATCAGTTTTGACAAATAAAATAAGTGGAACTATGACAAGGACAACGAATTATATTTTCCCTTTGTGTCACACTTATCGAGATTTGTATGCTACCATCTCGCTCGGACGTGGAATTATTATTAACATAGCTTGTCTTGAGTATTATAGGTCCATGCTGATAACACAACAAATCTTTAAATCAATGGATAGTGATTCTGGACTTCAGGAGTACGGACACGTCAATAGGTTAGGGTGTCTGCTTATCGGACAGCAGGCCAAATGCTTCTTATTGCAAACTAGCTTCTGCCCGCGACTCCGTCCGCGTGGAACTCGTTTTTATCGTAGCTCCATACCAACTTTCACCCCCCATTTCACCCCCTTAGGGACTGATTTCCGGAAAAAAACTATTCTACGGCCTTCCCCGGGACGCAAACTATCTCTATACCAAATCTCACCCGTACAAACTTTGCACCCCTATTTAACCCGCTTAGGGGCGGGTTTTTCCAAAATCCTAAAATGGCTTTCCTTGTATTGTAATAAGGAGTCCATACACAGAGTTTCAAGTCTAACACTTAAAATTTTATTCCATCCCCATTCCAACTTTCAACCCCCTTTTTACCACCTTGAGGGTGGAATTTTGAATAATCTACCTACTAATCTATAAACTACCTATTGTGAGAAGATCAGCTTTCTAGGTTCGACGGTTTCGGCTGGGCGTTGATTTAAGTGAGTGAGTCAGTCAGGACTATTACGTTTATATATAGATTATAACTCTCTATTTCCTAGCATTGTCAACCTCACGCATTGTGGCCCAATTTCTAGAAATTAAAAAAACATATATTGATGGCCATTAAAATCCACCTTTAACTTTGTTAAGGGAGCTGTGTTTAAAAATATGATTAATGAGATATATTTTTTTAATTTCCAGGCTTCAAAATAGATATATAATCTCACTATAAAATCAACATTCTGGATTACCACACCAGAATTTTACCAAAATCGCCCCTAAAATAAAAATAAGAATCCTTCAATTTTACTCACGTCAGAATATTTGCTACCCCATCGTCTTTGTTTAAACTTATTAAAGAAAACAAATTAATCGTATATTTTTTACTTATATAGTGTATTCATGAATAGTGATACAGTATGAAAAATAATCAGAAATTATTATCATGACACGTCATCATGCCGATACCGAGAACTTATTAAACGCCCCTCGTAGCTATCGGTACCGAAGCGACACTGGCTGTCGCGTATCTTTATGCAACGCACAATGTAGGGATTATATTATTTTCGTCAAAGTTCCGATCGTCAGAAAGACACCAGTTTCCGAATTCGTGCCGTCAAAAAGGGTGTTTCCACAGGCTGCGGACACAACAACCCGTTAATGACAATGGTTTTGCTCATCACCAATCGCCACCACTTTACCACTTTATTACCGAGATAATCCGCGATCCGGAGCAATTATAATTGTTTTTTTCAACCCCAGTAGTGACTGACTGATTCCGTATTTGGCATTTCATATTCATTTCATATAACTGATAAGCCATTTCAGTATACTTGAAACTTGCTTGAAACTGTAATCAAATTAGATTCTACTGAAGGACTTTTGTGTCAAATGTTTACGTTAATGATTACCTGTGTTGTATTTTTAATTTGTACGCCAACTATGTACCTACCTAAGTTTATTTGTTTTGAATTTTAAAAATTATTTAACCTAAGTTTCAGCCACATCAGCTCAGTATTTGTTTTACCTATTATTCAATATTATATTTTATTATATGTATTGACATTGATTATTTAGTAACTATGAGTTTTACTACCAGTTTCTGCGATACTTATACTACAATACAATACAATACAAATACTCTTTATTGCACACCTCACACAAACAAAGCAGTTAAAAAGAGAAACAATACAATAACACTAACTACGTGACTTAAATTGACATAACTTTTTTATTTATTAACCGATTTGAATAAAATAAACGCTAAATGTTAAGGGAATTCTAGCATAACATATTATTGAAAACCGCATCCAAATCGGTTCAGCCGTGTCTGCGATTAGCGTGCACAAACGCACAGACAAACAGACAGAAAATTCAAAAAACATTTTTTTGGGCTCTATTGCATTAATGAAGGCCCCCCATAAAAGTTTTTTTAATATATTTGCCATGTACAGACAGCGATGAGTTACGATTTTATTATATGTATTGATGATTGATGATGATGATGATGATGATGTGATGGGTTGTAGTATGGCTATTCTTCACTTACTTGCAGGAGGAATTCGCGGCGGTGTAGAATGTAATCAACCCAGTCCTTTGTGCACTAAATGTTTATTTGCAAGCACTTAAGACTAGCACAAGCACAGATAAAGTCAAGAACAAAGCAGAAGGAGAAATGGGAAAGCAGTAGCAGTTAAAATTATTAGGGCGCAAGCATATAAATTAAGTAAAAGCGTATGCGTGTATGCTAGGTGGTTAAAAGACTAAGGGCTGTATTCATAAACGTACTACAAGCCTGTTTTAACTAAAATGCCGTTAAAATTCGTTTGTCCTTATCTGTCACTTTGACATTTGTGTTCGTAAGAAAGGGACAAAGCACATTTTATTTAGCAGAGTCATTTTAAGTTTTATGAATAAGGGGGTAAATAGAGAGGGCGACCGCGGCCCAGTGCGCCCGCGCCGACAACTGACGCCGCGCCGCGACGCGACGCAAGTCGTTAAAGATCTACCCTCCTTTTTCTAATTTGCAATTGTGCGAGTGAGAAGTGCAAGAAGTGAGCTTAATTATTTATTTATTCATTTCATTCAGGTAACAAGGCCTCATTATACTCAGGTTCGGCGACACGGGAACGCCCACTCACCACTTCCAATGGTTTGTTATTCCGTGGCAGCTGATTCAATCTCGTTTCGCCAATAAGCAACACAATACGAAACAAGGTAATATTTAGGACGTGATCAGAAATCCTTTATTATTTATGTAGAGTAAGCTAACGAAAATGTTAAAAGTAGAACATATAATAGTAGTTAAGTAACGTATGCGGAGTGAAATTTAGACAAAGTGTATATGTAAAATATAAAAAACAAAAATCTAAATCCATACTTCCATACTAATACTAATTATACTAATATACTAATTTACTAATTACTAATCCATACTTCCATACTAATATTATAAATGCAAATGCGCATAGTTTATGACTTATGACAATATAACGAATAACTATACTAGAACAGGGACAGGGGCACTGTGAAGTCGATAGCAAGTATACACATATGTTTATTGAAGAGATAAATAACTATTGGCACTGGTTGATAGTGTTCTACAAAATGACTATTTTTTTTGGGGAATTATAAAACGATCGAATAAAAAAAAACTTAGCGACTGATGATAGACATACTGTTTTAATAACTTGAGCACTATGAATTTGAGTAAGCGAACAATTAAGTAAATTAACGACGAATATTGATTAATAATAAAATACACAACGAGCTTACAAAAAGTGGGTTGCGATTAATCCATTTCAGATATTAAAATTCTATCCGTGCGACTAAAGGGAGCGACTAGAAATAGGTAGCTCGCGGATAGGTTAGAAGACGAAAGCGGGAGCTTTGGTCCCGCTTTCGTTTTAGAGATTTTTTTTATTTTATATAAGAGCGGAAAAACCTCTGCTCATTATAGTATTTTTCATAGTGGTTTTTGTATTCGAAACACTTCATTTAAGATAAAAAAAACATTGGCCAAATATTGAAAAAAATGCAGGACGGAACTAACACTTGACACTCAAACAAATATTAGGTCGCTCAAATATTATGAAGCTTCTAATTTTGTATTTTAAGTAACTCAAATTAATGTTTGTACCTAAGTTGCTGTTCTGTTGATTTCAGTCGCTTACTTAGCAATACTATAACGTAAATTAATTATTTTTGACACTACTAGAAAACTGTAATTCGGCATGGGTATATAAATCAATCACGCCGACAAAACAAAAGAATAAAATCTTGAAAAAATTTTTTTCTGGGTACACCTAAAGTGGGAATGTAATTTTTTTTTCGTTTAACCTACAGTATGTGGTATCGTTGGATAGCTTGTTTAAAAATATAATGGGTTTCATAAAACGCAAACGAATCACTAAATTTTCAAATTAGTAGCCTTTAAAGCCCAAATTTTTGTTCGAGTCATGTGTCCCCCCCGGCTAAATGGCTGCTACTGGGAATGTGAAAAAATTGTGGCAGTAGTAGATATAATGAATTTAAAAGGAAAACTATCACGGCTAAGTAGGCATAACTAGTTACCGAGTAATAGTCGACCAACTTAAAATGTACTTAGAAAGAACAACTTTCGTAAAAATTCGGCCGACGCAACCATTTAGTTGGCGCGCGCGTGTCGATGTAACTAAGGAAGACAGGCAACTACGGAACCCTACACTGCGCGTGGCCCGACACGCACTTGGCCGATTTTTTAAACTGTCATCACACAAACACGGTCATCGAAGTAGCAGTAGGTCCTGCTTATATGTATTGTGATAAGATAAACATATTTCTGTTTAGTACATTTGTTATGGCGGAGACATCCCTACCTCACAACGAGAATAGAGTCCGAAACCTAGGGTTTGCAGTCCCGATATTTATAGTCACGGGAAATTCCAGATACTTTCGGGACTTTTGAAGTTTTTTAAGAGGATTGTGAACCTATACATTTTCATACATAAAAGCGATAACGTTTTTCACCCCGTAAACATAGTTAGATTTTTATATTTTTTGGATATGTTGTAGATATAACGAAAAACTAATTCTAGGTTCTGATTTTTAAGAAATATTGCTTACGTTAAAAGTTACTAGCATCTAAAATTTGTTATTAATTTAAATTGATTTACTAAAAAAGGAAAACGTACAGACGGATTAAAGTGTACTAAATCCAATAATACCAAAATTGTTTAATTTCATAAAGGTTTAGGGGGGTAAAAACTTATCACCCGAAACAATATTTCAACAAAGAAATGTAGGCAATTGCCTCCAGGACTTGCAACTCTCTCTATCGCACGTACGGGTCGGCGGGCAGAGCGGTGTGAAACAGATAGCATTTTTTCAAATACCTACTCGCGCCGCGTATCGGCACTTCACAATCCTCTTAAGGAAAATGTATAAAAAATACGCTAACGATTCAATTAATGTATTAATATGATTCAATAAGTGTATTGTAATAAGTATTTATTACCCGTTTCCCGTTGGAATAAAGCATTTTCCCGCGGTAAAAAGTAGCCTATGTTCATCAGGGATAACGTCGGCTTCTAATGGTAAAATTATTTTTCAAATCGGTCCATTAGTTTCGGAGCCTATTCAATACAAATAAATAATAAAACAATCAATTTTTTCCTCTTTATTTTATAATATTAGTGTAGAAGTGTAGGTAGACAATAGTGCGGCAGCTGCGTAGTTTGTCAGTTAGGCGTAAGCGAAAACGAAGCGCCGTCGTCGTAGTTCAAATTAAAAGTAAACAAACAACGAACATTTGCTTGTAACTTAATTATAAGTTTGTTTGTTTTAGAAATTATACCCGCTGATCTTAGACAGGAACCATCCGACGAAGCATTTAGACGCCGCCTCAAATACCTTTTATTGGAAAATCCATTATAGTGTTAGAAAAAGGAACTTAAAGTAACTCTAATTTTCATTTATACTTAATATTTCGAGTCCTACAAATTAACTAATGTTTGGAATTGTTAATAAAGTAGTAAATAGTACGGCCAATGACAGGATCTTAGCGGTAGTTCTTTTCAATAGAGACTTCCGGTCCGGCCAATTTATGAATGTTTCAAGTATAAGTATTAGAAAAGAGAT
This sequence comes from Epinotia ramella, assembly GCA_947578815.1. NCBI lineage: Eukaryota > Metazoa > Arthropoda > Insecta > Lepidoptera > Tortricidae > Epinotia > Epinotia ramella. The sequence goes on along the minus strand of OX388205.1, from coordinate 16,386,927 downwards.
TAGGTGTTTAATAATGGTTTGTTGTTGTAATAATATTATTTAACTAAATATTAGCTGTGTAAAACGTAATATTAATTGTTAAAGTTATTAAATACGGAGTCATAATGTTTGGCGCCGTCCAAAGATGGCGCTTTAGTTTTGACCACTTGAGTTTTGAAGCTCGAGCTTGAGAGAAATAACTTGTGAACGTTTTGTGAACGTAGTACTTATTAAATTGTATTTCATATAAATTGGGGTGTTTTCTTCAGTTCAGAAGTGACAACGGACTACTTTGATCGCCCAAAATAAAGGTCTAGTATATGGTTTAACAACGCTGTGACCGGTAAGTGATATTTTTATAATATAAACAAATAATGTTGCCGAGCCAGATAGCCACCGGCGCGGCGACGCGCTTACAAAAAAGGGTTATCCCAAACCCAAGCTAGTATTCAGTATATTCACTGTTGTTTAAATGAAATATACGTACAATTCAGCAACAAGTAACTTGATAATTTTGAGCATTCATCAAATAATTTATAAATCAAAGAACTGCTAAATTGAGTATAGTTTTCAGACTTCGGCGTCCTTATGTCATTAATGTAAGGTTGAGTTTCGTTTGCCATAGTTGTAAATGACAATTTTACAATGCATGACTGTTTGAAGTGGTTGAAGGAAGTTTTGTTAAATCATTTCATCAAATTATAATCCGTAACCAAGTGTATTTAGTTAATGATAATTACATTACGTGAACTGGAGGTGATGTCCGTAAATCGAGTTACGTCGTACGAGTACCTGCTGTTATTAAGTGGATGGGGATTTAGTTTCAGTACCCTTTGAGGAATTTGTGACACGTTCTTGAATATTTATGTTCTGGTCTTAGATTTGAACAGAACTATGTTGGCACCAGAGTTTTAAATTCACTGCTACTTATTTGTAATTAACTATTATGCATGATTGATTTCTTGTTTAATGGAATAGGTAATGTTTGTCTTCGTAAATACGTATGTATGGGCCCATCTTAATTCGAGCATTAGGACTTTGAATGTTTCGGCGTGCGAAGAACCTACCTACTTATTGAATGTTTTGAATTAATTATTAAGAGAACAAATCTGAAACGAATCTTAAAATTTCAGAATACATGTATATCACTCGGTTTCGGTTATATATATATTCTCTTAATATATTATAATTTATAAATAAGCAGTGAACTGGAGTTATTGATCGTTTCGATAAGAGGAACGATTGTTTATTTTTTTTGTTATTGGTAACGCAATTACAACTGTTAATACAAACAGTACAATATACCCTGGTCCAGAACTCTTTTACATAAGTAGTAGTCATAAGTATTTCGGTGTTTTTGCGTGTTTGAATTTAAAAGTTAGCTTTGTACCAAAATGTCAGATCGCGGTCGTACGCCTACCGACCCTGTTCCGTCGCACAATATCACATCCTCAGAACGACGGCGATCTGATAACTGGAATTCTGAACGACATCGTCGGAAACGTCGTAGAAACTCTTCACGGTTAAAAGATTCTCGCAGTCGTACCCGCGATCGTCATTGTCGCAGGCGCCGACATGATTCTCGCGCGTCTTGTACATACTCGACGTCATCAACAAGCCGCTCGCGTTCTCGCGCGCGCATTCGACGTTCGAGGGTTGACTCACCACAGCCTAGAGTCACCAGGAGCCGTTCTCGTTCTCGTAGATGGCGGACGGAACGCAAGTCTCGCATTGAAGGTCAATCAGCTTCAATGAGAAAGACCCGCTCGCGATCTTTTGATGATAAAATATTACTATGATAAAATAATGCTAGTTAATCGCTGTCAGCTCAAGGGTCGTCAAGCTGTAGATTGTATTAGCCATGGCATATATGATTATAACATTAGGATGAATGTTGAAGGTGCGCACTACTGTGAACCTGAGGAGGTTCTAGAATATTTTCGTAATATTTCACATAACAGAAATGACTCCATAGCATTCAAAAGGGTTAATACGGATCGTCGTACAGATTCGTTTCTAAAGGCAGCCGATCAAAGCCATGAACCAAAGAATAAATTTAATAATGATGATATAGCAAACCGTAAGGGATTTTTATCTTCGGTATCCTGCTACAATTGCGGGCAAGCTGGACATACCGTTATAAGGTGCCCCAAAGAAATTGTTAAGTGTAAAAAGTGCAATCGTCATGGACACCTGGAAGACAAATGTCAAAACCACAAATCGTATAACTTACCTCAAAATAGGATTAGCACCGACTCAACATCCAAGAAGATTCTCAATATAATGGAAACTGAAAACAAGAATTCTAAATACTATAAACAGGTAACAGTTAACGGTAAGGTAATGCTAGGGTACGTAGACTTTGGCAGCGAGTGCACTCTAATCAGTGAAGACAAATGTAAAGAATTAAATTTATCTCTGACAACAGATAGCTTGCCGAAACTGCGCGGGTTCGGCAATGATTCAATTACTCCACTTGCTAAAACACAAGTCAGAATCGTACTAGATCTAGTAGACGTTCAGTTGACTGCTTACGTTGTACCGTCTAATTTATTACCCTCCGACGTTTTAATAGGTCAATCTCTAACTGAACTTACTACCGTTAGAGTATTTAAAAGTGATACAAGCTTGACGTTGTACCAAATAAAGGCAAATAAATGCAATTTAGTCGTAATGAAAACCGCGAATGTAACGAAGATTAAAAGTGATACTATTGTAGAAGTGAACTGTCATCAAAATTACAACGGGTTCGTAAGCATTAACACTGACATTAGAATAAATGGAGGTTCAGAATACTTTGTACTGCCAGGACTCTATCCCGTCACTAATGGGATGGCACGTTTGATCGCAGTCAGTCTAAATAATCGAGAGGTGGTAATACCAAAGAACAAAATATTTGCTAGAGGTGTAGGTGTACCTACGGTTGTGATTTCTCCAGAACATAATAACGCCTATTTTATTAACGTGAGACGTATCCAGAGTGAAGCTTCTGATATTACTAAAGATAATGTTAATGTCGACGACAACCTGAATTCTGGTCTCAAGACAGAGTTGTTACAATTGTTAAACAAGTATCGGGATTGTTTTGCTTTCTCAACTAACGAATTAGGAAAAACTTCAGTTACTGAAATGCGTATTCAACTTCACGATCCTACCCCAGTAACGTATCGACCATACAGGTTATCACTAGCTGAGAGGGAGAAAGTGAACACCATTATTAATGAACTTCTTTCGAACAACATTATACGTGAGTCTGATTCGGAATACGCGAGCCCCATTATTTTGGTAACAAAAAAAAACGGGGAGTTACGTCTTTGCATCGACTACCGTGCGCTTAATCGGAAAACGGTGAAGGACAAGTATCCGATGCCGTTGATCGATGATCAGATAGATAACTTGCAGGGTCAACGTTATTTTACCACATTAGATTTAGCACAAGGGTATCATCAAATTCCAGTTTCTGAAGACTCAAAACGGCTCACGGCGTTCGTCACGCCTGACGGACACTACGAATACAACAGGATGCCGTTTGGATTATCAAACGCTCCTGCTGTATTCCAAAGAATGATTCACTCACTATTAAATAAATATAAACTGCCAGGTGTGTTGGCCTACATGGACGACATTATCATAGGATCTAATTCACTCGAAGAGGGTATAGATAAACTACGAAGTGTCTTAGACATCATCAAAGAGGCACACCTCACCCTAAATTTAAACAAGTGCCACTTTTTCAGAACGAATATTGAGTATTTGGGCTTTGAAATTTCTGCAAATGGAGTGAAACCAGGTTCACGAAAGACGGAAGCCGTCGCGTCTTTTCCGGTACCTAAAAACTGCCACGAGGTTCGTCAGTTTATTGGCTTAGCTAGCTTCTTTCGCCGATTTGTCTGTAACTTCGCAACTCTTGCTAAGCCCCTGACGTCACTTACAAAATCGAAGACAGTATGGGTGTGGGGCGAAGAACAGACAAAAGCATTCAATCAGATCAAAGAGGCTCTTACAACAAGACCTGTGTTAATCATTTATAATCCGCATTATCTTACTGAACTTCACACGGATGCGAGCCAATTAGGAATCGGCGGCGTCTTATTACAGAAAGAGGACGAGAAATCACCACTCAAGGCCGTAGCGTACTTTAGTCGTCAAACTACAACCGAGGAAGAACACCTGCATTCTTATGAACTTGAAACTCTAGCGGTCGTGATGTCTTTAAGCCGATTCAGAGTCTATTTATTGGGCATTCCGTTTAAGGTAGTGACAGACTGCAATGCTCTGCGGACAACTCTGACTAAGCGAGATATTATACCTCGAATAGCTCGGTGGTGGCTTCTCGTTCAAGATTACGACTTTATCGTCGAATACCGTCCAGGCACTAAGATGCAACATGCTGATTGTTTGAGTCGAAATCCGTTGCCTAATGAAAGCAATGATGTAATGGAACTTGATGTAATGAATGTAGTTACAGAAGAACATTCAGTATTGGCGGCACAATTAAGCGATCCCAGACTGAAACTTATCAAGAGCGTCCTTGACAAAAATTGTATAGAAGCCAAGGATGTAAGAGATAATTACTGTTTGAAAGATGGCAAAATATACAGAAAGGTTGGGTCGGAGTTAAAGTGGGTAGTACCCCGCGACGCTCGATGGAAAATTTGTCAGTTATGCCACGACGAAAGTGGTCATTTCGCGTTTGAGAAAACCTTAGAAAAGATGAGAAGGGACTATTGGTTTCCTGCAATGGCCCATTTTGTTCGGAAATATGTTCGCGCTTGCATTCCCTGCGCTTACGCTAAGGAACCATCCGGTAAAAAGCAAGGTACTTTATATCCAATCCCTAAACCGAGCACACCGTTCGAGTGCGTGCATATTGACCACGTTGGCCCTTTCGTTAAAAGCAAAGGCGGAAATACTTATATTTTAGGAATCGTTGACTCTTTTACAAAGTTTATTGTCCTGCGAGCAGTTAGGAATACTAAGAGTAGGACTACAATTCAAATAATGCGAGAGTTTATTGGATTGTTTGGTTCTCCAAAAGTGATCGTGTCCGACCGGGGCACTAGTTTCACTTCGGCAGAGTTCAGACGTTTTATTGAGTCAAACCAGATAAAACATGTGAAAAACGCTGTGGCAACCCCTCGCGCTAACGGCCAAATTGAGCGCTACAATCGATCAATTTTGAGCTCTTTGACGGCGTTAAATATTGACAAAGACGATCGTAATTGGGACAGTGATCTCAACAAGGTTCAATGGAGCCTCAATAATACCTATAACAAAGGTATAGGAAAAACACCAGCGCAAGTAGTGTTCGGGAAAGAAACGGTTAATTTGTCTGAAAATCACTTGCATGAAATTTCGGAACAATTAACCGTGGATGAGAACATTGATGCAACACGAGAACAGGTGTCTTCACATATAAGAGAACAGCAACAACTCATGAAGGCGCGGTTTGACAAAAAGAGGTGCACGGCTAATACGTACAGATCAGGCGATCTGGTCATGGTTTTTAAAAGTGCTCGTAATATCGGAAATAGTAATAAGTTGATCCCACCTTACAGCGGACCATACCGAGTAACCGCAGTACTGGGTAATGATCGTTACGAAGTTAGTAGTGTAGATGGGTTCTCGACCAGAAAATATAAAAATGTTTATTCAGCAGACAAGATGAAGCCATGGATAACACTTGGCCCTATTTCGGAGTCTGATTCCGAAAATGAAAGTAATAGCTCACATAACGACAATAAAGACTAAAATGTTACCACCACTACGAAATTTAATGTTTCACATAAAACGACCAAAGTTTTAACATACAAATACATCTCATTATTATTTAAAAAAAATATATATAACATATTATTTACACATATATATATTAAATACATATGTATTTATGTAATTATCATACCGAAACTGAGAACATGCAACCGAGTGCTGGCGCGGCGGGGCGGTTCAGAGGCTGGTACACCCTGTGCGTGTACGCGGCAGTAAGATGACCACGTGCCCGACTACTTCAGCTAGAGGCCGATGCACCCCACGCGTGTACGCGGCGATGAGATGACCACATGCCAGATCACTTCAAACCTACCTTCACTAAGCTTGTCTGAGGCCGATACACCCTGTGCGTGTACGCGGTGACAAGCCTAACCAATACCTGAGGCCGATACACCCTGTGAGTGTACGCGGTATTTACTTTATTGAGCTTGCCTGAGGCCGATACACCCTGTGAGTGTACGCGGTAACAAGCGTAACCAAACTGAGGCCGATACACCCTGCGAGTGTACGCGGTAACAAGCGTAACCAAACTGAGGCCGATACACCCTGCGAGTGTATGCGGTAACAAGCGTAATCAAACTGAGGCCGATACACTCTGTGAGTGTACGCGGTAGCTACTTTCCTACGCTGCTACGAGACATCCACTTGCCAGAGACTGGCACCCTGTGTGCTGCGTGTGTACGCTATAACGAGACATCCACTTACCAGAGACTGCTACACCCTGCGTGTGTACGCTGGAACTAGACGTTAACTCACCTGAGACTCCTACGTCCTGCACGTGTTTCCTACGACGAAACGTCAGCCAGCCAGAGGCCGCCACATTCTACAACTACTCCCAACAACAACAGGACAACAACGTATTATTACAAACACGCGACTACTCTACATAGATAATGGATAAACACAAAATACAAATGATAAAATACTACTCATATTCGAATATGTTTCCAAAGTTAAGTAAAAATAATTGAATGAGGTCATCCAATAAGTAACGGATGGCCGAACATGGTATAAGTTTAAATTGTAACCAAAATACCAAGTGGCATTCAAAGAGAATATAATCACTCTTTAGTATAGGTATAGGCAAATTTTATTGATTTATGTCGGTTAGTTGTTAGAAATGCCAAATGTTATTGTTTATTTAGTCTACAAATATAACTACATAGTATCATTGTTAAATTTTCTTTACTATTTAGTTAAATTAGTCAATTAGATTGCGACTAAACTAGTTTTTTTTTAGCTATAATGTCATGAAAATTAGTTTAAAAGAAAAAGGGATATACCATATTTTAGTTGTTATAGTTACTATTTTGTACTATTCACTACTTTGTATAACCTTATTTAAATATATTAAACTACGAAATGTAGATGAACCATGTACTTATATAAAAAATAACTTTAAACATAGCTTCGTCGAAGTGATGTATTAATTGTTTTGATTTTGACTGGCGGTGCCTTCTTCAAATTCCTTCTAGTACCATACTGCCTAGGGACAGGCAAACCTTCAGGATGGCCGATTGTTAGAAAAAGGAACTTAAAGTAACTCTAATTTTCATTTATACTTAATATTTCGAGTCCTACAAATTAACTAATGTTTGGAATTGTTAATAAAGTAGTAAATAGTACGGCCAATGACAGGATCTTAGCGGTAGTTCTTTTCAATAGAGACTTCCGGTCCGGCCAATTTATGAATGTTTCAAGTATAAGTATTAGAAAAGAGATTAGGTGTTTAATAATGGTTTGTTGTTGTAATAATATTATTTAACTAAATATTAGCTGTGTAAAACGTAATATTAATTGTTAAAGTTATTAAATACGGAGTCATAATGTTTGGCGCCGTCCAAAGATGGCGCTTTAGTTTTGACCACTTGAGTTTTGAAGCTCGAGCTTGAGAGAAATAACTTGTGAACGTTTTGTGAACGTAGTACTTATTAAATTGTATTTCATATAAATTGGGGTGTTTTCTTCAATAGGTACTCTCAAGAAGACTCATATACTCTTAAAGAGTATATGAGTCTCGACTTGACATGTTAAATTATTATTACTACCTATTTAAATTTCACGTAAATAAACGTTACGTATTTTCTGATGCACTAAATATTGTAAAGAATGACGATACCTAGAGGTTGATATATTTGTGTTCTTTTGCTTTTGGTTTGTTTTTTTTTAATTTCCTTGTTAGTGTTCTTACATTTGTTGATATTCTCTTAATTAATTTTTGTCTGTTTTTGACGACCGTGATAAAAATTCTTATTTTTTTGACAGATGATTTGATGAAATCACGAGTTTAGTGATTTGATAAAATCCCTAAACCACGTCAGTGAGTTGACGAAATGAGCTGGAATAGACAACTCGTTTTGCCCTTTTACTAGAGGAGTTTAGTGATATTAGAAAAGAAAAATCGAGTTAACCTAAATAAGACCAAATGGTCGATTTCGTCCATTTCACTAAAGCCACCTGGGTTCATATTTGGAGTAGCCCAACTGGGGAAGTACCTCCATCTTTCAGAAAACCGCAACCATAGTAACACCACTACTAGCTCTGTAGGTATGTGGTGTTGTGTTCCTGGTTGGTGGAGAGGAAGGTCGCCAGAGCTCCCGAGAATGCACTGTGTTGAGACGAGGTCAGTGAGCGACCTGGATTTTGCCTTTAGCTATCAAAACAACGAATCCTCAAACCAATAAAGGGTTTGTGATTCTTCTGGAATCGCAAGCGTCCATATGCTACGGTGTCTGCCGTAAGCTTGTTTAGTATAAAAACAAAAAGTAAACCAACCCAGGGGTTTGATCAACTCACTGGATTTTTGCAGGGATTGAGGAAATGGAGTAGCCATTTTAACATCCTGCGTGAATTGATTTTTATCTCTTAGAGATCTGATCAAATCCCAGTTTTGGTCATTTCCCTGCGACACACATACAAACTACATTACATTAAATACAAATAATTTTGCCCCACTAATAATGAAATCCCGAAAGTTCCGAATGTAACGGGAATTACAAAGTCAGTTTCGGGACTAAGTGAAGCTCACAATTCCCGGAAGCATACCCTAGGCAAACCCCAGCTGAACCCACTGGATTCAAAGATGCGACAATATTTCATAAAGCGTAACGAAATGTTTTACATGTATAAAATAAATGCCTATCATCATGCCTATCGTGAGCATCATGATTTACAATATATTGCCGATCAAAATAAAGGAACTTGAGGGCAATAAGTTCAAACAACCTCTTAGAACTTGGCTCCTTAATCAGTGCTTTTACAACATCAGCGAATATCTAAACCACTACTTAAGTGTAATATGATGTTTAAGTTTGTATAAACTTTATTTTATATTTGTAATGATAATAATATATTGTTATAGTGTATAATGTAGGCATGATTAAACAAAAGTGTTAAATACTTCACTATTATAATTATTTGTTGCAAATGTTATTGAATGTAATTAAGGCCAGGGCCACCATATTTACAAAAACGCAATGGTATAAATGTACATATTTGCATGCTGTTTGTAACAGCTGGAAAAGGTGAAACAATAATGTATTTACTCTAAGACATGTAAACTTACCCTTTTTCTGCAAATACATTTTATTATTATTATGACAATGTTGGTCAAAATGTATGCGTATGTCGTTTAGTGTTGCCCGCGTTATTAACCGAGTGGGTTCAACTTGCGCTTGACACTCTATTTACAATGAATAAAGTTTGAAGCTCTAATAGGTTCTGAAGTTATATGCCATCAATCACAAGACGAAGGTTGGTGCAAATTGCTTGGAAACTTTACTTGATATCTAATTATATTTCACTCATTTACACCTGAGCCGAATAAATCGAATCACTCTTTGATGATGTTACTTTCAATAATCTATACAACTTTACAACAGTGCTCCTTTTCACGTTTACACCAATTTAAAATAAATTCGGTATGAAAGCTTCAGTTCTGGAGGATTAATTAAAGCAGTGATACGGGAGTTGAAAGTTTGTATGGGCACAGCTGGTGCGCCATATTTTTCAAAAAGGGAGAAGGCGGCTAATTTGCATGACCTCGAAAAGAAGGTTATTTTTAATTGCTCTTCAGCGTTGAGGTATTATTTGAACCTCCTAAGGCCCGCCATACAATACTACAACTTAGAAAAGTTGAAAAACCCCTGAAATTGTAGCGAGCGTTTAGAAGCTACGATGCCAGTTGCCACAGACAGACACACAGACGCACAGATACACAGACACGTCAAACTTATAACATTTGTACTTAATACTTGTACCTATACTCTACTACGGGGTAATATTTGTACCTACGTACTCGTATTTTAATAATTGTCTACTTATTAATGGTTTTTCTGCATGTGATCTGTTTTTGAATCAATAGCACTAACGATTATTTTGAATATAAACGGGACTTAATCCCGTATAATTAAATCAATTACACGCGATTAGGTCCCGTTTAGTTAGCCCTGTAAGTTAAAAACTTATTTATTTACCTCGGCTTGAGGCTTCCCGAGGCGAGGTTGTGCATTGAGCAAGGCGGGGCACACTTAGAGCCACTCCTGTAAATTTGGTGTTCTTTACAAACAATTATGTGTAGGTTGTTACTAGTTAGAAGACCTAAGTCTTTTAAAATCTTCTTCCAAAAGTCGACTTGTAATTCCTATCTTTGCGAATTTTGTTTTTGGTTACTTGCACTCTGTTACATTTTGTTTGTACGACATGTCGCTCTGTGTATATTAGGTAAAAAGGTAAATAAACATTCTGCGTTGTTTAGTCTTTATTTTACTTAAATAGGGTTTGCACAAAATATTTTTTTTTTACTGTAATTTTTTTTTTTTGGCGGAAAGTCAAAGTGATTCTATTTTTATAATGGACCATTTAACCCCCTTTCCGCTTTAGGCGTATTTTGTTACCCCCTGAAGAAAGAGATATCCGAACTTCGTAATTTCAGCCCTGGATCAAACGACCGACTATAATCTCATCAGGATTGGATGATATTTCCATATATTTGACACCTCGCATGCTTGCCAAGTGTATATATGTAAAAAAGCGCACATTTCTGGTGGATATATACCCTCCGAACCAATTGAAAACGAAAATGACTGTAAAAACAAGCATTTTTTTTGCGCAGACCAACAGGGTACCTAATTATAATTATTGGACGAAATTTTCAATTACTAGCCGGAAATTGGCACAAATCGGTAGGACCGGAAGTCTTTTTTTTTTTTTTTTTCTCTTTGATTTAACCAGAAAGCAGTCCCCGCGAAGGATACGGGCGACTGAATCTGCGATTACTGTATGGTAAATGATTTCTAATGGAATAAGTGATTCTGTGTATGAATGATGAGTACGGTTGTAATGGATGATGGGTGAAATGAAGAATGAACTATGTGCCGTTGAACTTTTTCAGGTTATATGGAGGTGGCGAGTTTGCAAAAGGAGGCTATTGTACTTTCTTTACGAATGATTTCCTGCAGGTTATATGGTTAGAACCATATGTGATGGTGTATGGTGATTATGACAGGTGATTTCGTGGTTAAATCTCGGGGAATTTCGGGCAGTCTTTTAAAAGGTGGTCGATGGATTGTGAGGTGCTTCCATCGCACGGGCAAAGGTCATCGGTGGTTATATTGAAGCGGTGTAGGTAGGATTTGTGGTAGCCGTGTCCTGTGAGAATTTGGGTAAGATGGAATGAGATAATGGTCTTGTTTCGTAGATCTTGAATGTGCTGCAAAGTCGGTAGCCAGTTTTTCAGGTGTGATCCAGTGGTAGATGTTTGGTAGAAGTTGCTGCTCGATTCCATGGTGTGAGTTTTACAAAGTCTTTTTATATAGGATATGGGGTATAGTTTGAAGTCGGGTGCTTTATGAAGGGTGGCTGCAGTTTTCGCTTCTTTGTCCGCCTCCTCGTTTCCTGGTATTCCAGCATGCGCTTTGATCGCTTTTGAATTGAGTGATGAATATTGTTAATAGTATAGTTGGTGCTGCTCCTATTGGCTATTTCTTGCAGTGCGGACATGGAGTCGGAGAAGATTATGGCGTTAGTTATTTCGAGTTGGATGCACCACTCGCAAGCAGCTTCTATCGCTACGCATTCGGCTTGGAAGACGGAGCAGCAGTTGTGAAGCTTTCTTCGTTTTATTGTTGTTTTCCCATCCGGATGATATACGACGAAGGCTGCTCTCACCGCACTGTCATGCTTACTTCAGTCTGTATATGTTCGGACCGGAAGTCTAGGAAAGTGGCCGTGCCTTGACCATTCAAAATTTCCCTAAACAAAATGATAATGGTAATCTATTTGGATAGGATTATGAGCAAATATATTATAAAAACTTAAACTTAACGTTTAATGAACTAAACAATTGTGTGCTTATTTAATGTAGGTACAGGTTCTCACATAATACGTAAGGTTAAGTATAATTTTATTATTATTCATGATCAGCTGTGGAATATACCGGTATCTACCGCAGCTTCCTTCTGGTTTTGGTTGTTTTACCAAGAACATTCTAATTACCCGCCTTAAACGATGTTGATCGACTTTATACACTCGAGATTCTGTAGAACAATATTTCAAGGAAAACGAGGTCTATTATATCGCGTTACGAAGAAAATTAAGTAGGGTTAATCGCCAATAACTGGCCCCCTCATACTGAAATGAACTCTGTTCCCCTACAAACAGAATTAAATTTAGTATAAAGTGGAAGTTATTGAACGGTGGCCAATTATTGGCGATTTACCCTATATGTAGGTAAATAATTGTCAAATTTTATAAAATATACTTTTACGGCCGTATTCATAAACGTCCTACAAGCCTATTTTAACTAAAATGGCGTTAAAATTAGTTTGTCTTTATCTGTCACTTTGACATTTGTGTTCGTCAGAAAGGGACAAAGCACATTTTATTTAGCAGAGGCATTTTAAGTTTTATGAATAAGGGGGTTAGTGTGGTGAGTACTCGTAAGTACAGAGGCTCTAGTATTTATAAGTTTTACCGAAACAAAACTTTACGATCGCGTTTGCGTTTTACCCTCAATTTGTATGGGATTTGACAGCTAAACGCAAACGCGGTCGTAAAGTTTTGTTTTGGTAAAAATTATACTAGAGCCTCTGTATAGGATTGAGTTTTGATAGTATTTACTTTAACTTTTTATTCGTTGTCCAACCCGTAATACGATATTTAATTGTATCACAATTTGTAATACAATTTAAGATCGTATTATTAAATAGGGTATTTCCAGGGTAGATGGGCATAAGGAGGAGATGGCCCATCGAAATATTTCACGGAACCAGTGACTAGATGTTCGCGAGTTTCTGTTAAGTACGCTTCGCGTTGCAATTAACAATTAGGCGAAAAAGAAAACAAAAAGTAAGTAAAATCCTCTTCGATTATTTAGACTACCTACTTAGTGTCAATCTTTTTTGAAGGGTTTGAGTTTTACCTGGTTATGATGTAAGTTTCTTAAAATTATGGTGTATTTTGCATTGGTTGCAAAGTATATGAGTGTCTTATTGTTTTGAGGTTAATTTAGGCACGCCGTGTCTTGACTTGTTTTTATTTTAGGTGACCCATCACACCTTTACCTTTAAAAGGAGAGATGGCCATTGGGTGGTTTTAGTCGGTATATGATGCTCAATATGTTGGAGAGAAGAATATAAAAAAGGAGAGCATTAAACAATCCAGAATAGCTAATAACAAAGTAAACTAAATAGAGCCAGCTCGGCGTGTGAACGAAGGAAACTGCCGCGGCTGTAGGGAAAATTATTATGAGGCACGTCTACTTCGAAGACTGGTTTCAGTTGACAGTGTGCCAGTTTTGGCTACATAAAAATTGCATCTAATTCGAGGATATAGGATGAAAAATAAGAGAAAAAACATACTTACGGAGAGAGTGAAATTATGTTATGGCCATCGTGTTTCTTTTTACTTTTTTTTTCGAGGCGATTTCAAAAGAAGTTATACTTTTATCGGTTTAATAATCCAACGTTTATTGTCCAAGATTAATAAGAAATTAAAGTTTATTTCGTAACGTGTAAGTTGTTTTTTAACAGTGTTCAAATAAACGATGACCAACTACCCCGGACTTACCCTACCGTTGCTTACAAACTTTACCTGATTGTTATTGACGGACAGCGTCCGCAAATGCGGCAGCGTCGGGTAGACGACGCCGTCGCCCAACTTGTTGTTGTCCAATATCAGTTCATCCAGTCGGGGGAACTGCTCCAGGCCCTTTAGCGTCTCGATGCTGTTGTAGCTGCAAAAATATCTCAACTCAATAGGGCTGTAGACTCATGTTAAAATGTATAACTTAGGCTTCGTTCACACGGCATTGTCCTGCACGTTTTTTTGCGGTATACATCTTAACGTATACATAGTGGCACATATAAAATGTTGTTTATACGTTTAAACGAATACCCACCGGACTTGTCAAGCAAACAGAATACCTACGTGCAGGACAATGCCGTGTGAACCCAGCCTTAGTGTTGCTCAATGGATAGTTAACCATCAAATTATTGTAATAAAGCATAAGTAAATGAAATGATATACTCGTACTTAATTAAAATCATAAAAATAAAGTTTAGAATAAATATGCTTTTTTTGTTGTTGTCCAAGAGTAAATTTAAAGCTATTGATAGAGGTCCAATGATACAATACCCCGCGAAGTGGCAGTTGCCGGAACCGCTCGTCATGCCGTCATACATAATAGGGATGATGAATAAGATTTTTTTATGATGTCATTCGAACCAGTTTTTGGAGAGGAACAAATGTTTGTATGGGAGCAACTACAATTAAAGAACATAAATACCCAACAAAATTGAGACAAAGATTGACCTCGCTGGTGGCAGCGCAAAACGCTTCATACTGATAGACACACAAGTATGACGTCACATTTGTACATTTGTACTAATCGTTGTATGGAAAATCAGGTAAATTGTTGTTTCGGTCGCGAAATACTGCGTTGTCATACAATTTTGTTTATATAACGGCGTAAGGATTCTATTGGTAGCTTTAAATTTACTCTTGGACAATAAAAAAAAATGCATATTTTTTCTAAACTTTCATATCTTTTTATGATATTAATTATATTTTATAATTTATGCTTTATTACGATAATTTTATGGTTTACTATATATCCATTTAGCATCACTACGTTATCAATTTGAACATGAGGCATCATGCCTATTATGAAATCTAGAGTCGCGAAAAATGTCGACCGATGTCCGGCAACACCACTTCACCCGACGTCGCTGGCGACACGTTTTGCGGGACATTAATTTGTCCCCTATACTATCCGCAAAACTATCTGGCCGGTCAGGTCATAAATCATCGGAATCGTGCGATCTCTTTCACACCTGCACGGCTTATGGAGCGGGCCGAGCAGCAATAGCGCAGGTAGCGTTACGCATAAAAAGGAATGTCGATAAAGTAATGAAACAAAGAATATAAATTACGTGGTGTTTTATATAACAGTATTGTATAGTTACTATCGAAATATAAATAGGTATATTGAACTATTGACATAAAGTATTACAATAAAATAATAAGGAGGTATAAATTACGTGGTGTTTTATATAACAGTATTGTATAGTTACTATCGAAATATAAATACGTATATTGAACTATTGACATAAAGTATTACAATAAAATAATAAGGAGGTATAACAAAATAAATAACTAAACAAGGAAAATACTAGCTATTCTTCTTCGTCTTCAGTGTCACTATCGTCTTGTAGGTGAATAACAAGACGGTTGGTGTCAATAAAAAGTGCTTTAGCTAGGTCTTCGTTCTGAAAATTTTCAGCGTGGCGAACACATTTGACCCAGTCGTCGATTGTAACATGATCGATCGCTTCATTTAACAATTTCTCAACATCTGCCATTTTAAACGTGGTATTTTTCGTCGCAACTTCTCCTTTAACTTGAGCCCATATCAACTCTATCGGGTTATACTGACAGTGATAAGGTGGAATTTTGGTGGAATTTTGTTATCAATTATTCCTAATGACTTAAATAGATGCATTTCTCATTATCTACTTACCTAATCACGTATTTAGCTAATTATTTAAGAAATATCTTAAACATTTAGTATTATTTATTAGATAACTTTAAAAACAATATCAATAATGATATAAGATTTCATTTGAAAATATAATAATTATATCGACGTTTACATTATAAGTTATCGACATGTTACACCCCTAACGGTAGCGGACGTTTATTGCCCTACCGGCCCGATAGTTTTGCGGATAGTTATAGTGAATAGGGACGTTGCAGCTGTTACAAAATAACGGCGCACTCACTGATAATAGTGATAATATAGTCCTAATACGTACAAATTGCTGGGTCTTCCCAGCAATTTGCGGTGCGGGATTGAATCACGTGAACCACTTGTTTCGTTTATCCTAAAGTTCGATCGAGCATTTGTAAATGAGATTCCACTGATCAAGATCTGCTGGGCCTTTGCGATTACGGTGAAATGGATTGCAAGAAATGCCACACCCTTTTTTAGGGTTCCGTAGCCAAATGGCAAAAAACGGAACCCTTATGGATTCGACATATCTGTCTGTCTGTCCGTCCGTATGTCACAGGCATTTTACTCGAAAACTATAAGGTGTATTTGGATAAAATTTTGAGGATAGGTGTATTTTGTTAGCCGCCACATAGTTTTGTAATTAAATTACAAAAAAAAAAAATTTTGTGGTGCACTCCATACATAAAACTGAAAGTCAACATTTTTTTTTATTGCAAGCCCACGTGTGGCACATCAATCGATAGACCTTTCAAAATAAATATAAGGTTTCTCGGCAATTATTTTGAGTAAGTAAATAGAGTCGGAGATAATAACCGCCCCGGAAGTCACTAAAATTGTGTGTCCCCCCCCTCTAATTTTTGAACCGTGTATTTAAAAAATATGAAAAAAATCATGGACATATTAAATTCTTTCAGCAAAACTTGTTTTGAACAAGATCGGTTCAAAGGTTTTTGAGATATTTCTAAATAACTGCCTTCCTTAAAGAAAAAAACTTAAGTGCCTTTTTAATAGGCACGGAACCCTTCCTTGTGCGTAGTCTGACACGCACTTGGCCGCTTTTTTTAATAAATACACAAACGCATTGACAATGTGTGCATGACATGTAAGAAATTTGACAGTTAATGGAGCAAATATAAATATGAGCCAGCTGCCTTGGATTCAGTTAACCCTATATTTCGCTATTGCTAAGGTCCATAGTCCAAGTTTCGGTGGCGCTGAATAGCCCAAGCGATTCTGGTCAGAAAAAAAACCTTGGTAGAAATAGAAAACGATGTGACATTTCTTAATAAACAAAAAAAATGGCTGTATGACAATTCTTTCTATAATATTAGTGAGTATTTATAATATGTTTGTAATAAAAATAATTTGTGTAAGTTTGACATTTTGTAATTTGTAATTTATAAATTAATTTGACATATTAACTAAGTATTATATATTCATATTATTTTTGACATGTAAAATTTTATATTTTATTAATAAATGAGTATGAGTATGAGTATGTCTACCCGGCTATGCGAATTAAAGAGTGTAAAAGTACCAGGAAGCACACAGGTGGCTTAGATTTGAGTGAGGCTAAGCCAGAGTAAAGTATATATATGGCTAAGCTACAGAGCCTTGTACATAGTAAAGAAAGTTGCCTGCTTATGGGTGTTCTACCGAATACATTTTGGAGAGTGCGCGTTCGTATTGCAGAAGTTAATTTCTCCATCTTGGGACTAGGCGTGGTCTGTGTCCTTTTATGTTGTTCACGTAACTCTAAATCGCAAACTCGTTTGGCTTCTAGTTTTCTCACAAGGACTGCTAAAGAGTGGGACTCATTTTCGGTAAACCTTTTCCCAGAAACATATATTTTAGACCGTTTCAAATTGCGAGATTTTTATGAGAATGTACATAACAGGCGTACCTACCTAGCCTGTCACACTCTCGACCACATTAGCACTCCGGTGAGATTGAGGTAAAATGTACGTAAAAACGATTTTCGACATAATTCAATGACAGCACGGCATGTCCTTAATACATTCACTGCTAAGCTATGCTTGTATAGCTTCGCCGTAGTCCATATCAGTTTAATGTGCATGTGCAGAGAAAATCGCCCGTAGCGCTCAGCCGCACACGTCCGTAGCGCTACGCCGTAGTCCGTAGCAGCTTAACACATATACTGCCAAGAATCGCTACGCTCGTAGCCGATGCCGTGGTTTTACCCTATGTATATGTATAGCGGAAAGGGACTAAGGCGAAGGCGCCCGCTAGGCGGGTTCCTGCTGGCAGTGAAAGTGTTATCAATGATTGCTTGTGTGGGTTTTTTGACGAAGTGGGTTACAGATGCTTACTGTGTTTTAGACGAAACCTGCCTTGTGGATTTCTAATTTGTTCGTTTTATTAACTATGTTTTATGTTTTGGAAATAAATCCTATCAGTGTAAAAAAAAAACACTGACGTATGTGTGTCATGATTACTGCTTAGCGCTGAATGGGATAATGTAATGGGCGAATAAATAAATTAGAAAATTACGATTGGAACGTCCCAGGTACTACATATGACCACGAAAATCAAACATTGAAGTGGAAATATCTATAATTATCTTCTAACGTCTTCGGTTCCTTCTTTCTATCTTCGCACTCGCCTGATTAGAGTAATATTAAAGGCTTTTACGAGTAGTCATCATCCTCCTAGCGTTATTCCCGGTAGTGCCCCTAAAGGAGCCCGGGGTCCGCTTTGACACCAAGGCTTTTACGAGTAGTATCTTGTCAAAAAATGGTTAACACTTTCACTGGCACGAATTCGCTTAGCGGTCGCCTACGCCGTATTCCTTACATGCGATGAAAACAACGGCATATTTTTCGAAATAAAGGAACATAAATATCGCGTTAGACCCGTGAACAACAATAATTAATCTTGTCTAAATCTTCAATAATCATTTATTCATTGCAAGAATGTAGTACAAAACAAGGTGGAATAAGCATTAATAAAACCTTGAAAAAGACGTTGTAGGTATGATTTGTATAAAAGAAAGTATCATTCATATTTATTCACGAACCTACATTTTAACAACAAAGCAAGGGGACACTTACTTTGACGGAACATAAACATGGTGTCAGAGTATTTATATGAATGTACGAAAACAGACGACCGTCGGCCCACGATGGCCGACTCTTTGGACCGGTCACTTTTCGGCTGATATCAGATGATGATGAAAGCAAACAACCGAAGTTGTGAATTGATTAGGCTGCAGGTTTGAAAATCCTTAGCCAAACAGAATTAATAACTGGGTCTTAGTGTAAAAACAGGTCATTAGTTAATATTAAATGCTTAGGCTTATGATGAATATTATAGTTTCCACTTCGACACTAGACTTGTTTTTTGAAGTGAAAACTTCTTTAGTGGCGCTGTGCACTTTTTGTGATGGGGAAAAATTGTTAAACTCGCCACAGGTCGCGTGACCGTAAGATGTCACGTGACCGTGAGATTCGAGAGATTTAAAATTCGTAAGACGGACACGTGACCTGATCGAAAAAGTGTTACAATGTCATTGAGTTTTCACTTCTGCCGGCAGTCCCGGAGTGCAACCCGGTCGTTTTTGTGTTGTACAAATGATAGGAATATTCTTCTCAAATTAGAAGATTATGTTTTTGGTGGACTGAGTCAACCTTTGCACTAAATCGCCTGTAGGTAATCCGGCATCGTAAGCGGTGTTCGTTAAAATCAGAATGTATGGGACTTGCCAGTTTGACAAGTTTCTATGGACTGACAGCCGTCGGAGCTATATTTAACGTTGATCGGTCTGTAATCGTGAGTTGGTACAAGTTTCTATGGACTTACAGCCGTCGGAGCTATATTTAACGTTGATCGGTCTGTAATCGTGAGTTGGTACAAGTTTCTATGGACTGATACCCGTCGGAGATATATTTAACGTTGATCGGTCTGTAATCGTGAGTTGGTACAAGTTTCTATGGACTGACAGCCGTCGGAGCTATATTTAACGTTGATCGGTTTGTAATCGTGAGTTGGTATACAAGTTTCTATGGACTGACAGCCGTCGGAGCTATATTTAACGTTGATCGGTCTGTAATCGTGAGTTGGTACAAGTTTCTATGGACTGACAGCCGTCGGAGCTATATTTAACGTTGATCGGTCTGTAATCGTGAGTTGGTACAAGTTTCTATGGACTGACAGCCGTCGGAGCTATATTTAACGTTGATCGGCCTGTAATCGTGAGTTGGTGCAACCCGCACAAATTGGACTTGGGCTTTTAATAATTATCAGAAAAGATCTACATATAGAATTTCTAAGAAGAAAACTCGCCATCAAGGTCTTTGGTTTAAATCGTAAATGTAAGTATGAATTATTTTCTAAGTATTTACTTACCTTAGATCTAAGTATCGTACTTTGGCACCATACATCTTCCATAAAGCCGGTGGTATTCGCTGACAATCCTGGCCGCAATAGGTCAACTGCAATAAAATGAATTCAGTACAATAATGGGCTGTGTGCATGTATATGAAGTCCCCATCCAGCACTGGGCTGGCGTGGGGGATAAAATAATAAATTAATATTAGGGGACAATCCTACGAAAATCGAACTAGCCCCATAGTAACCTCAATAAGGCTTATGTTATGGGTACTAGACGAAGATATATTTAATAGATATAAATACTTATTATAGAAAACATCCAAAACTCAGAAACAAATATTCACGCTCATCAAACAAATATTTGTCATTACCGGGATTCGAACCCAGTAACCTTCAGCTGAATAGGCAGCGTCACTACCCACTAGGTTGACAGGTCGTCAACAATCGGTCGATAAGCTGTATTTATGCTTTTATTCTATTAAGACGACTGTACTGTAACCCTTATTATTTCTAGCTCGCTAGTATTAGCTGGAAATTTTGGACCGAGCACGGACCAATTAGCGAAAAAAAAAGAATTGTCTCTTTATTGCACACCTCAATAAAAGAAAACTACAGAACATAATAAACACAATGAGAGGCAAACAACGGGTCTTATCGCTAGACTCCCTCCCTCTCCCCCCCTTCCTCCCTCTGTCTCTGTGTCTTTTGTTTAGTCAATAAATGTCTTCTTTCTTTCTTTCTTTCTTTCTTTGTAGAGAGCGATATCTTCCAGACAACCTTAGGGCAGCAGAAATCAAATCTAATCAGTACGATTCATAGTAGGTGATGCAGAGTTAATTCATGAAACCTAGCAGCAATGTTCGACGACCACTTTAGCCTAGATGGTAGTGACCCTGCCTACGAAGCAAGAGGTCCTGGGTTCAAATCCCGGTAAGGGCATTTATTTTTGTGATGAGCACGAATATTTGTTCCTGAGTCTTGGATGTTTTCTATGTATTTAAGTATTTATTTATCTATATAAGTATGTTTGTCGTCGTGTAGTACCCATAGTACAAGCTTTGCTTAGTTTGGGACTAGGTCGATTTATGTAAGACTGTCCGCAACTAGTTATATAATTTATTTAATGTCAATGATTATTTCGGCATTAACTACGTTCAGATTTTGGATAAACGAATAACCCATCTTTTAAAAAAAAAAACAGCGAAAATATGACTGTAGTTTTGAAGCACTAGCAACCGAGGGTTGAAAGCCACCCATTCCCGACGAGATCCTATAGAACCCATTTTAAAAGCGTTTGTGTATGGACCATTTGGGCGGGAACTGTTGACAGATTTTAATAATGTAAGTGTGTGGACCATTTCCTGGACGCGCTCGTGAAGTGGTTATATCGAAAAACTAATATTAATTGTAGAGATGCAACGGATATCCGGTCACTATCCGGTATCCGGCCTATCCGGCCTCAATTTTAGTATCCGGCCGAATACCGAATAGTGGCATAGTATCCGGCCGGATACCGAATAGTATTTAATATCGAAAATATAACTTTTTTTCGGTATTCAATGTAATGTATAGGTCTGTCTAGAATATTACAATGGTAAAAGGAGAACTACAGTAGGTAAAATAAAGTTGAATAAATAACGAACAACAGAGTACCTAATCAATTCAGTTAAAAATTTGCGCATGTTTCTATTCTATCATTTTAGGCATGCAACTTTCGGCAGAATATCCGGCGGCCGGATACCGGATATCCGGTCAGCTGCACCCCCGGATATTCGGTATCCGGTATCCGGCCAAACCACTATCCGTTGCATCTCTAATTAATTGTTGTTTGGATGAAAAATTACATTATTCATTGTATTTATATATGTATACCATATAGTAATAAAGAATGAAAACCATCATAATTATCAACAAGCTTAAAAAAAAGCGGCCAAGTGCGAGTCGGACTCGCTCATGAAGGGTTCCGTAGCAGCAAGTAACATAATGAAAGGTAAATAGCGGTTTACAATTTATGACGTATTAAAAAAACTACTAACTAGATCTCGTTCAAACCAATTTGCGGTGGAAGTTTGCATGGTAATGTACATCATATATTTTTTTTAGTTTTATCTTTGTCTTATTTATTTCAGAAGTTACAGGGGGGGACACATTTTACCACTTTGGAAGTGTCTCTCTCGCAAACTATTCAGTTTATAAAAAAAAAAATTAGAAACCTCAATATCATTTTTGAAGACCTATCCATAGATACCCCACACCACACGTATGCGTTTGATGAAAAAAAAGAATTGAGTTTCAGTTTTAAGTATGCCACCCCCAAAATGTATTGTTTTCTTTTCTATTTTTGTGTGAAAATCTTAATACATCTACTTACCAAGGTTCAACAGTAGGTATAGTTCTTACAGTTTCGGAAAAAAGTGGCTGTGATGTATTCTCTTATTTATTTCAGAAGTTACAGGGGGGGACACATTTTACCACTTTGGAAGTGTCTCTCTCGCAAACTATTCAGTTTAGAAAAAAAAAAATTAGAAACCTCAATATCATTTTTGAAGACCTATCCATAGATACCCCACACCACACGTATGCGTTTGATGAAAAAAAAGAATTGAGTTTCAGTTTTAAGTATGCCACCCCCAAAATGTATTGTTTTCTTTTCTATTTTTGTGTGAAAATCTTAATACATCTACTTACCAAGGTTCAACAGTATAGTTCTTACAGTTTCGGAAAAAAGTGGCTGTGATGTGACATACGGACGGACAGACAGACAGACATGACGAATCCATAAGGGTTCCGTTTTTTGCCATTTGGTTACGGAACCCTAAAAATCAACACAATTTTATGGAAGTGTGGCGGTAAGTATAGGTTTTTACCATTGTTATTTTTTTTAATGACTTTAGGACGCTGTTCTGAAGCGGTTACATTAAACTACGAACACTTGAAAAATATTCAATAGTGTTTAAATAGCAATAATAGTTATACAATAATTAATTATACAAGTTCCAAAATCAGTACATTTTACTGAAACTGTGGCTGTACAGGTATCTCATTGCTTTTTTTTTAAATTACATTTCATATCTCATGCTCTGAAAGTGGGTCGTTGTTGATCTAAAAAGTGTGCAGAAAGTGATACGTTTCCAATTAGTCCTCGCCTTATACGAGTAAGCATTATGCGGGAACTAATTCTAATAAATATCAATACTTACCCCGCTACTGACAAAGAGAAATAATTATATTCTTACTAGTTCATGGAATTTATTTTATTGTATATAAAATAAGTTTATGTTGTAAATTCATTACTTTTATTTTAGCTAAAATATTCACTAGGGGTGACAAATGGAATACACCACAAAAGCTTTTTTTAACTTAAAGTTGTGTATGTGAGCTAAAGCAGAAACGCATACAGCCACTCTTCAACTAATACTAATAATAAATACAAATAGTATGAACTTATTTGAATAGGCTATTTTCGTCTATCACAATTAAATTATGAAAGTATGTTATTCATATAGTTTTGACTTTAGGAAATACGAATAATACCATTTGGTTATAAAAATATGAGTAATATTTTTGATTACAAAATTAAAATCGTAGGTTTATTATCTGTATGTCACGTGACCGAATTACACCATATAACCATAAGCGCGAGCGAGACAGATATTTGCCTCTTTCTTTAGGACCTGTCCTGTGTTTTTATAACCAAATGGTTTTGAGATGGGACTATTCTTTCGGCTCGGATGACGACGTCACGGTAATGGCGGCTGCCGTTTTTGAATTGTATACTTTGAATAAACATATTGTTTAATTTTCCGTCTGTGTTTTTTTTACTTTCCTCGTATTCGATATGAAAAGTAGAGTGTTTAACTCGGGTGAAAGTCACCCATTTCTGACTCGAACCATTGGCGCTCTCACTTCGTTCGAGCGCCAAAATATCTCGTCAGAAATGGGTGCCTTTCAGCCCTTGGTTAACAATCTACTATTTCAGCCCTAGGGGCGACATGCCTCATTTTCAACCCGCTGTTTAGATAAACAATTACCTATTTGCAGAGTATGAGAGATGAAAAATGTATAGTTGAAGATAGCTTCTTTTCAAGAACTCGTATCAAATATTGCTTTACTTTTGTAACAAGGTATATAATGCAATTAATAAATGAATTATTCATTATGAATTGAAGTTGCTTCTTCATAACGCAAGTACCCTAAGTAGTCGGTTACAAGAGCTGAAGTCAAGTTACTCGTATAGGCTCATGTGTGTGACTAATGTACAATATGTACATACGGAATATTAATTTGCTAAAATCAGCGGTTATAGTCTACTGTTAACCATGTCTTAACGACTCTGAACGCTGCGCATGTGTCTATATAGGGCTTGAGTTTATTTATACGTGTACTTCGTTTGTTGATAACTAAGTGTCCGCTTGGGTTCGCCCGCGTATTGAAAGTACGCAGGCAAACCAACGGGATAAAATATAGCCCATGTCCATCGTCCATTCCATACACTAGTGAAATTATTTATGAAATGGAAAAGCGGTTTCGGGAATTACTCCCTACGTACAAATTTACATAGCTACAATCAGAGATGGGCATTAATCGATTAACTTTTTATTAAACAATCAAACGTCACAAAATGTATCGCGATAAATTAACAAAAGATTAAATTAATCGTCGCAGAGTTCGATTGACGATTAATTA
This sequence comes from Epinotia ramella, assembly GCA_947578815.1. Taxonomy (NCBI): domain Eukaryota; kingdom Metazoa; phylum Arthropoda; class Insecta; order Lepidoptera; family Tortricidae; genus Epinotia; species Epinotia ramella. The sequence goes on along the minus strand of OX388205.1, from coordinate 16,362,128 downwards.
ATCGTCATTTTAAATGAATTACCTGAACATGTACAAAACTTTTATGTGAAAGGCTGTAAAATAAGAAAAATATTAAAGATGCACTTTTTAAAATGCAATAATGTAACCTATATTCTGTAAACTAAGTTGTACTAACTAACCTACTTAAAATACTTAGTTTTTAATTTAGCTATAAATTAGATCAAAAGAATACTACGAACTCCCCATCGGCACACAAACCTCTCCAAGGTTTTGCCTAGATGGGCTTTGTAATGATATTCATTGTTTTTGTCTTAATCAATAAATTAAAAAAAAAAAAAAAAAAAAAAATCGACTATACCTATTTCACGATTAAATCTCAATAAAAAATTGGAACACAGCACGTTACAAAAATTCAATATGTCTTGTCATGTATTGTACACTTGGAAATCATTCTAGTAGGTATGCTGTGTGATATAAACTTGTTCCAGTAACTCGACTAAAGATTTAGTCGCTCGAAATTAATCGATGATTAATTTAATCGTGACTAAATTAGTCGAAACTCTTACGACTAAGATTGATCAATCGTCATTTTTAATCGTTAGTCGCGATTAAGTAGGTTAATCTTAATCGTTAGTCGATTACATTTTGCCCATCACTGGCTACAATATAAGTATAGACTAGCAACCATAATTGTTGAAGTCGGATATGTAGTTTCGGGGACTACTCCTAATGTACATTCATACAAAGCTACAAAACTTTACCTCTATAATATTAATACTTATAGATAAGCTGAGGGTTTTATAAGACGGTTTGAGAGATTGGTACAGCTTTACTGCGTCATCCGGGACAGTGCACACCGAATTTGATAAGAAATGACAGACGCAAGGGAATTACGAGAATCGAATATTGGATTTCGTACATCTCCGCTTTGATCACACTACATTATTTCAAATAAAAATCGGGATAGTCATACAAACTTCGGTTTTCATGGTTGCGCCCGGTATTCACAGTTGCTTAGTCTCTCTAACTCAGGGGAACCTGAAAGTCTGATGACTTTTAATTATGCATGTTTATGTAGTAAAACATATGTGTTTTTTTCTAGAGACTGGTTAATTGCATAGAACTTACGACTCTTTACGAATGTTCTCTAATACCTACCACATTGTCCTACCAAAAACAATATTCGCACGTGTAACTTGAATCCAGACGTCATTTCGTAGGACGTAAAACGTAATTGCAATGGGAACTTTTTATGTGTCGTCATATTGTTCTTATTCGAGGTTTATCTTTACTGCGGGTCACTTTATTAGTGTCATATTAAATTATTTATTGCGCCCGAAATGCCACTGGAGACGCAGTTATATTCAAACGTTACGAGTAATTTAAGACAGGGAATGTTAATATTTTTTTATTTGCAATCTGATTTCAGTTAAGTTAGAGACAGACAATATTCCTTGACAAAGTGGTTTCAGATTTACAATGAATTTAGTTTCTTACTTTTCTGCCTGTAATGCAAGTGTTCGCTCGGTGTAAAATATTTTAAGAGATTTTTAAATCTTTGTCCAGCCAACCCCTAAACGGACTTCAGCCGTTGGGAATGGGGAAGATCACTAGCAGAAATCACATAAGCAGATTAACGCAGTAAATGTTATTATTTTATATTACCCACTGATGGAGGAGAGGGAATGGACTGCATTCTCGTTGGTAAAAAATAGGTGTGTAGACTCATGTTAAAATTGATAACGTAGTGTGCTAATAAAGTATAAATTAACAAAATATAATAAAAATCATAAAAAGATATGGACCTAGAACAAAAAAGAAAACTGAATATATGTATTTTATGTTATTGTCCAAGAGTGAATTAAAAGCTACCAATAGAATCCTTACTCTTTTATAGAAATAAAATTGTATCACAACTATATGGACCTAACCGCAGTATTTCGCGACCGACACCGCAATTTACTTGATTTCCCATACGATTAGTACAAATAGCAGACTGTGACGTCATACTTTTATGACAATTAGTTTGAAGCGTTTCGGCTGCCGCCAGCGAGGTCCGTCTTTGACAATTTTTATTGGGAATTTATGTTCTTTAATTGTATAGTTGCTCCCATACAAACATTTGTTCCTCTCCCAAACACTGGTAAATTTTTTTTTAGGTCAGTCGCCTACAATTAAGGTTAAAACTGTGTAAAGTGAAGTATTATATAATCATTATGGGGTGTCTATCATTTTATCGAAATTTCTTACGTCGATTTACATGTCGCCGAAAATTATTCCACGAATTTCATTACGTTTTTTTTCTAACCACATTATCATCAATTCGATGCTTTTCATATAATCGAACAACTTTGAATGGTTAATCGTTTCGAATTTTTCTCAAATCGTCGCGTAACGCGTCATCGAATTTACCTTTCATAGAATAATTAGTTATTAATAGTATTAATTTATCGAAACATGATTCACATTTGGTACGTTCCATATATTATTATTGCCACGAACATTGTTTCGTCGCATTAATTAAGTTATTTTGTATACTTAATTATAATTATAATCGTGTATTATAAAAAAAAATGTTGGTTTCTGGCGTTTCGCCGGCTGTACGGTCACAGTCACAGTTCTACCTAACACTCCTCCTCGCTTCGCTCGTTGTCGTACCTAACGGATACCTGCCTAAGATAAAGCTACCAATGCAAATGTTTCGAATAATAGAATCATGATTAACAAAATTCGACCAAACCTAGTACTACTACTACTACTACTACTACTACTACTACTACTACTACTACTACTACTGGTACTATTTAAAATTCGGACATTGGGATGATTTTGATTTTGCTAAGATGTACTGTCGTTTAAACGTATTATCAAATACATGTAACACTGGTTTAACTATTTTGTATTTAAAAAGAATTTTGGGAACTGACATTTACGTTAAACCATGATGGTCAAATAAAATAATGAAGTAAAATTCGATCCTTGTATAAAAGGCCATTCGAGCAAATGTATGAGCACTCTAACGAAGTTCGATGAATGATTCCTAACCTAAGTGATGATAACATTCTGCGAAAATTGTTATAGGAAACGACAATCGATGAAACAATTTTCGGTAAAATGATGCATTCCTTGCGCAATTTGATGATCGGGCAATTAGCATACATTGCGTGAATTAACAGTGATATAATCTCACGAACTGGGGCCCATTGAATAACAACTTGTAACTTGTATTATAAGAGGAATCTCTTTTCAACTTCTTTTATTAGAAAGAGCCGCTTATGTATTATTGATGATATTGTAATTATAGTACATTGTTTAACGAGGGGCGAAAGTGCAATATTCTTACGCCCGTGTTATACACAATGTTTTTCATTACATTTGCGAGGAAGAAAATACATTTTAGATGAAATTAATACAAATCGTAATAATGTCAATATGTCAGTTGTCCATTTTGTTGGATTTGACGTGAGGCGCGTATGGCAAAGACCCTTTAGTATACAGCCACGATTTGAAAACACTTAAAACATTTTACATAGACACTAAATAACTACATATTAAATCTGTAAATAATTCTGCTAAACATTAAAATGCAGTCAAATTTAATATTTGAAGATATGAAATACACCTTGACTGATTGGAAACATCCTCAGTCCGAAGTGAAGTATGAGTGGGTTCTATATTTTAAAACTAAACTTAACAGCCCGTGGGAGGTAAAACGGCTATTACTGCTCTGTAAGCTCGCAAGTAATAACGCCACTGACGAGCAAGTGTGATGAAAAGTAAATTTATTTATTCGTATGGCATTAAGTCAGTCGTATGCTATAATACAATTTTCAAGTTAAGTAAATGTTCTGCATTAACACGAAATGACTAACATCTATAAACTAAACTTCTCACTCCTCTCGTTTTTCCCTGCCAAAATGTACCGAAGTTCGTAATTTCGTTTAGTGTAATTGCTAGAGAATATTACATGAGATCATATCTCAACGAGCGCAGCCATTCGTACCAAGTTTGCTTAATGTAATTCCTTCGCTCTAGAACCGTATAATTGGCCCAGAAGCCAGCTGAGTGATTACATTTTAAGCACGAGCGACGTCTGCAGACATGGAAAATTGAACGTTTATTGGATTAATCGTAATTATGTTGTCGCGATACTATAGCTATACATATCTTGCTTCCAAAGCGACTCTTCTTGCTTACACGATCACTTATGACGTTACAGTGTCGCCGCCTCTTTTTCTAATTGGTTGAATTTCGTAGCTTTACTAATAATTATTAAAATTCATGTCTTGCTTAATTTTATTAATTAATTAACCTCAAATAACAGCAAAGGGCAGTTTAAGGTAGGTGTACAGTTGTACACTAAGGGCAGATATTTTTAGGGTTCCGTAGACAAATGGCAAAAAACGGAACCCTTATGGATTCGTCATGTTTGTCTGTCCGTCCGTAAGTCACAGGCATTTTACTCGAAAACTATAAGGTGTATTTGAATACAATTTTGAGGATAGGTGTATTTTGTTAGCCGCTACATAGTTTTGTAATGTTACTGGAAAAATTGTACGGAATAGGTGTACGAGGAGTAACTTATCGGTGGTTTGCGTCGTACCTTGAAAATCGTCAGCAGTATGTAGATATCGAACATTATGATCATAACACACAAAAAATCAGTATCTTTAGATCCCAAAAACTATGTATTAAGTGTTCTATACCACAAGGAAGTGTCCTAGGATGTATATTGTTCTTGTTATATGTTAATGATTTACCAAAGATAATTAGTAATAAATGTATACTTTATGCAGACGATATCACAGTAGTTTTTCAATGTAACGATAGCAACTATTTTAAAGAGCAACTTAATGTATGTCTTGTCCAAATATTAGAATGGCTCAACGAGCATAATTTAAAGTTAAATGTTATGAAAACTAAAATCATACAGTTTAAACCGCGTCAAAAACAACCAATTGATACTGACTTTACATTTAATAATGATAGAATAATGTCGTGCAACACTTGTACTTTATTAGGAATAGAATTAGATTCAGAACTCAATTGGAAAACACATATTGAAAAGGTTTCAGGAAAGTTGTCGCAGTTCACATATGCTCTGCACCAATTAAAAAAATGTACTGATTTAAAGACAGCAACTAATGCATATTATGCTTACGCGCATGCTTGGCTGAGTTATGGGATTATTTTGTGGGGAAACAGCTCCCATGCTAGTAACTTACTTATTCTTCAGAAAAGGTGTGTTAGAATTATAGTTAATATAACACAGACGGAAAGTTGTAGATCTCATTTCACTAGTTTAAAAATTCTAACTTTAACTTCTTTGTACATATTTGAATTGTGTAAATTCACTAGAAATAATAAAACGTTATTTGAACAAACACGTAATAACTGCTCTCAATATAACGATAAATTAAGAAATAGGAATAAATTAACAGCAAAGTTCACAAAACTCCAAATTGTAAAATCTGGCACACACCATATGGCAGTAAGAGTGTACAACGGAGTCCCTATAGCTATAAGAAATATTGTAAGTGATAAGCTGTTTTGTAAAAAATTACAAGAATTCTTAATTTTGAATAGTTTTTATACATTGAAGGAGTTCTTTGATTTTAAAACGTAGAATTATATTTGTTTCTAATATATAAATGTTATGATTGCTGTGCCCTTTCAGGGTTTATACTGATACACATTATATATTTTTATAAGACCTTTGTAACGTATAATGCAATAAATGATTATGATTATGATTATATCTCAGTAATTAAATTCCAAAAAAAAAAATTTTTCAGGATCCATGGGATTCCATACATAAAACAGAAAAACAAAAAAATATACACATATAATATGTGGCACATCAATCGATAGGCCATCAAAATAAATATAAGGTTTCTCGGCATTTTTTGTGATTAAGTGAATAGAGTCGGAGATAATCGCCCCGAAAGTCACTAAAATTGTGCCCCCCCCCCTCTAATTTTTGAACCGTGTATTTTTAAAATATGAAAAAAATCATGGACATATTAAATTCTTTCAGCGAAAATTGTTTTGAACAAGATCAGTTCAAAGGTTTTCGAGATATTTCTAAATAACTGCCTTCCTTAAAGGATAGGACATAAGTAAATACAAATACAAATACAAAATATTTTATTTGTTAAACATAGGTATGTAGGTACATCGGTGTTTCAGTTTTGGGATTGTATCACTATGTCTTGCCTGTTAAGGCATACGAGGGTCAAACTGAAAGTTCTTAGAAAATCAAAAACTGAGCAATCAAGCAACTTATTACTTTTATTATATCTTTTCAAAATAGCCTCCCTTCACATCAATACATCGCTGCATTCGATAGAACCACTGAGAAAAGCACTTTGCTCGTCCTTAGGGGTCTCTTCGACGGCCTTTTGAAACGCAGCCACTGCTTCGTCGGCGTCCATAAAACGTTTTCCTCGAGGTTTTTCTTTAATTTTTGGGAATAAATAAAAATCACAAGGTGCAAGGTCGGGGCTATAAGGTGGGTGACCCAGTAATTCCACGTTTGCCGTCGCCAAATAGTCGATCGTTTGCTTGGCGGTGTGCGATGAGGCGTTGTCGTGGTGAAGCAGGATCCTATTGCGAGGCCGTTTTTCTCGAACTTTTTTCAAGACAAGTGGTAAACAATTGTTAGTGTACCACTTCGCAGTAACTGTTTTTTGATCCTCTAAAATAATTGTTGCGTAATGACCAGTCCTTCCGAAGAACGAGGCCACCATCTTTTTTCCCACACTTCGACCTCTCTTCACTTTAGTAGGCAACTCCTCGGAAGGAAACACCCACTCAGCAGACTGTCTTTTAGTTTCAGGATCATAACAGTAAATCCAGCTTTCGTCACCCGTAACTACGTCGAACACAGCATTTGAGTCACCTCCGTTGAATCTTTGACCCATGTCACGGCACCAATCAACACGACGGACTTTTTGGGCTTCTGTCAAATTATGAGGTATCCACCGGGCACAAAGCTTCCTCACCGCTAAATTTTGTGGACTTGACTCATACCAATGGCTAAGCTTGTACGAATCTGCTGATAGGTTACTCTTTTGTCAGTCTCTATCATACGCCGCACAACACTGATGTTATCTTCAGTAGTCGCCGTAGAAGGCCGGCCCTCACGCAGATCATCAGTGAGATTAGTGCGGCCACGTTTAAATTCATTAAACCAGTTGTAAATAGTAGCACGAGATGGGGGTCGTGAAAGGCCAATCGAAGTCTATCATAACTTTCTTGTTGACTTAAATTACATCGAAAGTCGTAAAAAATCATTGCTCGAAAATTTTCTCGCGTTAAATTCATGCTCACGTAGTACACACAATTTTCAATTTGCCGCCAAATCGTAAAACAAATGACAATCGAGTGGAATTCGTACACAAAAATATTAAGAAAGAGTTCCATTTTCAAATTTTGAACTTATTTTTTTATTATATTTATTACAAGTGGCCAGTTCTAAAGACTTTCAGTGTCGCCCTCGTACAAATAGCCACAAAATAGCATGCAGCATGCATACTTAAACACTAAATATAAAATCGTTGATTATACTATCATTCGCTTCTGTTATGTTAGGGTCATTTAAATATTCTTGAGTGGAATAGTATGCTTTGGCAGCTAGAAATTTAAACAATGTTTTTTTAAATAAATGAGGGTCATGGAGTTTTAAGATGGCTGTTGGCAATTTGTTAAAAATTCTAGGCGCCATTCCAAATATGCTTTTCGAAAGCAGGGCAGTTTTGTATGATCCATAGTTTATCTTACCCTGCATACGAACACTATTAAAGCTCGAGAACTGGTTACTGTTGTGTTTAACATACATTGCTGTTTCAAAAATATAGAGTGATGGAAATGTCAAGATATTTAATTTAATAAAATAGGGTTTACATGATTCGCAGGGGTTTAGGCCGCAAACGGATCTGATACATTTCTTCTGACCTTTGAAAACTAGGTCTCTATCTGTAGAGTTGCCCCAAAATATTATTCCGTATCTTAGTGTAGATGTGACATAGGCATGATAAGATGTCAAGACTGCAGGTTGGTTAACTTTTTTACTAAGATGATACAGAGCATATGAATATTTATTTAGTTTCTTACATAAAGTGTCAATTTGATTTTTCCAGGTCAATTTATTATCTAAGCTTAAACCTAAAAATTTTGATATGTCCGTTTCATTAATCCTATGGTCCTTATAAGTTACGTTTAAATTAGTGATTCTATCAGTTCTTTGTTTAAAATGCATAATGTTAGTTTTTCCTAAATTTATGCGGAGATTGTTCCTGTTTAGCCATTCAATAAGTGATTGCAGAGATCTATTGACTTTTTCCTCGTAGTAGTGAGTAGGTATATATTGGGCAAGCTGAGCCAAATGCAGAGTCCGCCAGGCTCGTTACACTCGCCACGTTCGCTTCGCTCACTGGCGGACTCTCCATGTGACCCAGTTTGCCCAAAATATACCTACGAAGATGTAGTTGATAACGAGTCTTGCGAACACCATTAGGCACAGTTTGTCTGATGCCTTGATTGAATGTAGTTGACGAAACATCCTAATGCACAAACGCGCAGACCATGTTAACGCAACTGAGCATTCAACTTGATCGACATTCAGATGCCTCATGTTTACGATGAACGCTATCACAACACGTTACAAAAATCCGAATACACAAACGCATTGACAACTTACCTTTAAACCCTACATCCGGTCTCACAAACAGCAAAAGCCTTACCGGGTGCCAGGTTCTTTCTTCTGTTTTATATTGCACTGTCCTGGCACCCGGTTCGGAAAAATGGTAAAAGCTTAACGCAACGTATCAAGTTTGCAACCATGATACGTCAGACCTTCACAATTCTTCATTAAGTCCTGATTCGCTCCAAGGAGTTAACTTTCGTTGTGGGGGTCACACACACTACACATCAAGTTCCCGATTCGCTCCAAGGAAGTTGACTATCGTTGTGAGGCGTTTGACACACTCACACAAGCACATCGCAGAGCTGGCTAGACTCTTTTGACATGGTGTGTAAGCATGAGTACTACCGTCCACTGTAGTAGTTGCGTATTACGTCGCCACGTAGGGTTTGCATCATACAGGGATTTACCCCAGTATTACGTTGCCACGTTACCAAGTCAACATCGCAGAGTTAGCCAAGCTCTTTGATGCCGTTAAGTGGTAAGAGTCGTGTGAACTAGTGGACGAATAGCTCGCACTTCTCCGACGACTACATCACGTAAACTTTTATATATATGAAGTAATCTAAAAACTTTGATAGCGCGATGCAGAACTTCGAAAAAATATGATTCGAAGACAAACCATGAAATAAGGTGCGATAAGTTCAATTTCAAACGCATAATTATGTTGATATACGGTTTTACATTTCAAGCAACATTGCTTGTGTGACGTCGACGCTCAGTGTATTTATAGGGTGACCAAATCCTTAGCATATTAATGTCAGTACCTTATTATTATTTTCTATGCAGATTATTTACACTAAGCAATCATTTATCTATTACTTATCAAGTTTCTAAATTCAACTTAATATTTTTTTTTAGCTAGTAAACCAGTATAGCAAGACGTGAGATGATTTGAATTCGTTTCATAGCGTATGCGGAATTAAATCTGATATTTGTATCTTTTATATGAAATAAATATATTATAAAAGAGCTTAAATAAATTCAAAGTTTGCACACATAGACACAAGGTATCGGTTTATACCATTCGATTTTTATTCAAGTTTTGACCTGTCCGTAGACTGACAGGTTAATCAGTACCACGTGCCGTTAAACGCATATTCATCACTTGTCGCTGACTGATATCATAGAGTAGAGTTATAACAGAGGTTTTTTTACAGAACAAATAAAACTATATAATGTTATAGGATGAGAAAATGATTTAGAGCAAAATAATTAATTTTACTCTTCTCCTAAATCAAGCTTTTAAAAATAACCTAAATCTATGGAGCTCGTTTTTACAATTCAAGAAATTCAAGCTTTTGAAAAAAAGGAAGCAGTTTGATTGACGAAATTTGACATGTTACAAATTCGTATTTTCATACAAGCTTCATACTGACGGTTCATTTTAACTTTTCATACAAAGTTGTTCATCGAACTCATCAGTTAAGTATCATATTATTTTAGTTTTGATTTATTGTTTTCTACATACTCGTAGTAGGATTTTTTTTCTGTAGAAAACCTCTGCTGCAATTTCCTACTCTACAACTAAATAATCGCATACGCACGCCAAGTATATGGCACGTGCTAGGATTGATTGTTAATAAACTCGACAATATTCATAAGTATTTAGTAATAAATGAATAGATTTAAATCTAATTGTTATTGTAATGTTGATGTATTATATTCTATCATAGTAGTCTTGTAAGTATAATATTATAAACTGTGACAGCCTTAAATGTTTACACTTGAACCTATGTGAATTATAGAAATAAATATGATTTTAGAATTTTGTGTTTTCCTTTCAACCTAAAATCAAACCATATATTTAGTCTAGAACGCTAGTCTAAAATATATATATATACACAACTTTTACCAAAAAAAACGTGAGCTAAAATAGCTGCTAAACTAGATAGGGTTACTAAGCTCCGTACTTACTTACTTTACTAACGACAAATTGTTGATTAGAGTTCATAGAGATGATCCATAGTTTAATAGCTATTTTAGCTCACGTGTTTTTGGTCAACGGTAATGCAACTTCCTGCACTCTTGATGGCGGTGGATGGTACATCTATACTATTAACTAGTTAAATTAAACAACCCTTTAGGTAGCATTCATATAATATTTATTTAAAAACTAATAATTTGTTACATTTCGAATACAAACATATTAACATTATCAAAGTACCATTTTTTTATACATATAACATTTTTTAAAGCACATTTTTTTTTGTGGTGTACACAATTATATGCTTCATTTTCAGTACAATATTTTTCATATAAATGATGAAAATTATAAGGAATTCTTTCACCCAAATCTATAACAGTACAGTTGGAGCACAAGTCCTTAACCCATTGAATTTTTTCTAATCCCTTCACAAAAATCTTCTTGTCTTTTAAGTGGTTTACAATCATTCTTTTAAATTCACGGTAGTCAATATAACCCTCACGCCACAAAATACCATGATTTTTTTCTAACCATATAACTTGTTTTTTTTCGTTTTCTGATAAACGAGAAAACATGTATGGTGGCTTTATCAAAAAAACTTGTGTATATTCGTTTGTGCTGAGTGCAAATTCCTTTATTATAAATTCATTATTAGATGATTTAAAGCCTTGAAGATCCACGAACATATAATACGTGTTCATGATATCTTTTTTGTAATATTACTCAGTGGTTTGTACTCTATGATACTATCGTTCAAAATAAGACAATAAGCAGAAGTATGATCGTCTATATCACCATCACACTCTAATTCTACACGCACATCAACAACACCAGATTTCAAAGTGTCACTTTGTCTTGAGCAGTCCAAGAAAAACAAAGGTGAATAATCTTTGAATTCTTGAGGACTCAGCAAAGGTGCTTGACAGCGGTTATAATATGACTGTTGAAATTTAGCATAATGCTCGTATAATATAGCATATTTTCCGTCTGAAAAGCTGACGTTTAAATTTTCGTATGGAAAATATATTGAGTTCAAGAAAACTTTAACTTCTCTCAAACCACAGTGGTCAAAATATGTCATATCTTTGTCAGATGCATTCTTTCTACCGGTTTTTAAACCTATTATAACATAACGAGGTTTTTCAATTTGAGAGGAAGTTTTGATATCCCAAGAATGTTTAGATGTTTTAGGTAATAGAGGATACTCATAAAGATCCCAGTTCCTAAATGCAACCTGAATAGCATGATCTTTTTCTAAATATTTGAGTAAACGTAATCTTTCACGATCAGAAACCTTTATATGTGGCATACGCCATACAACTTTCGTTAAAGTAATATTATCTACATATTCATTAGTGTTCAATTGAACGCTATTTAAGTTAGTATTAGAACGCAAAAGAATAAGTTCATGTTTGCAGTTAATAATAATTTTGTTATAGTCCTCTGCAAAACCTAATATTTTGTTTAAAGGAATAGAAGCAGAAAATGTACCATTCGTGATTTTGGTTCCTTTAATATCCCAACCCCATGATTTTCCTATTTTCGACTCATGTTCATTCATAGATAAAAGAGATTTCATTGTAGTTGTGACTCCAGCGTTTTTTATTTTATCTATTTCAATCCCATTAAGCTCATACCGAATATCTTGAAATAAATGAAGAATAGGGTTATTTGTAAAAAGAACACTTGACACCTGCGCTTTTGTTTCTCGATTGTACACTGCGATGGAACCCTCTATGTATAGTGTACTGGATGATGGCAGCACGTATAGATCTTGTTGGTTAATTGGTATGCGAATTTCATCGTTCAAATTAAAACTAGTCACATAAGGTTTGTAAGAATGAAATTCGAAACTTTCGATCGTGTTGTCATAACTAATGGAGTTCGTTAAGTCTAATATGTTCATTTTAGTAGGCCGATGGATCTGAGAAATATTTTGTTTTCTTTTGTAAGGCTAGTCTTAATAGGTCTTCGTTTCTTGATAGCACAAAGAGTACTAATATGATTTTTACACAACACTTTGGTTTTATTGTAGACGATCATATTTTTTTAAGATGTAAATATATCTGAACCTCTTCTCCACGTAAATTTACCAAATTGCCGTTTATATCCAATATCCTTATTTTGAGAGCGCTTAAACTGTTTTGAGTTACTGGGAAATAAATGTTGTTTTTAGGCGTTTCGATGATGCGGTAACCAGGTGGTACGTTAGGTACAAACTCATGAATTATGTGACTTGGTTTCCCGTTTATAAATGATCCGCTCACAATATCACATTCGACCCGAACCAAAGTTGTGGACAGAATGGATACTGGAAATGGAGACTCTGTTAATATATTTGCCGGTACAGTTTCGTTCCCGAAACCTAATATTTTACCAACAGAATCTTCGTTATTAAAATACACGTTTTTAGAACACAATATAGACGTTTTCAACGTATTGTTATTACAATCCAGTTTAAAAGTACAACCTTGAATATGACTTTTGATATAATCATCAAGGTCTTGAAGTTCATATGAACCTTCTGGTATCTCTAGTACTTCATTTTTTCCGTAATAGAACTTGTTGTTTTTGCAGTTTATGTTAGGTATTGAATTAAAAGTCGACAAATATAATAGTCCGCATTCATATTTGTCAACTAGTTGAAGAGCTGGTGAGTAATTTGTTAACAAGGTAGAGGAGGTTCCGGTTATGGACAAAGTGAAAGACATCGTGTAAATGATAACGTTTTTATTGTGAACTGCAATTTAAACGTTTTTTCCAAAAACATTTTAAATATTTCAAACACAAATGTCCACAGTTTACAGTATTAAATGTTTGGTATGTATTGTAATTATATGAAATATCATTTTTTTTTAAGTACATTATTAATTCTATTGGAGGCTTGATATCTCCAAAGCTATTAAAATATTCACAATAATTTTTATCTTTGACATAGGCCACCCAGTGAGTTCCATGGTTTTTGTACTCGTCTAAATTGATTATAGCACATTCAATTTTTTTAGGGTGTTTCGGTAAACGGTCTCTCATAAAAACACCTCTAAAATAAGGTATATCGGCTGAATAATTTAAAATATCAATATTTGTAAGAGCTCTCCTGGGTAACCTATTACTTAGTTTTTTGAAGTTTTTAAGCATAACCCGTTTCCATTTCGATATGGTTTTAAATGTAATCCTTTACCGAGTGCTATTGATTCCATCATTTTGTTATGTCGTTCTGATTCCGACAATCTACTTTTTGCCGCTTTATAATCACCTACGGCTTTCGCTATTCCAGCCGCACCGCCTGCTAGGGAACCCAGTGCAGATAAACCCGCAAAAATTGGAATCAAAGGTAATATACCTCCAGTTTTTGGAATTGGTATCAAACGTGGAATTTGCACGTTACTCTTATCAGCAAATATTTTTTTTGCAGCCGCATATGCATGGTTAATGATATTTCCTTTTTTTTTTTTTTAACTCTTTTCGAATTTTTGTTACCAAATGCTTAAATGATTTTACACTCGCACCTGCTTTAATTTTTGATTTCATAACTTTACTAACTAACCATGAAGCCAGTTTTTCACCTTTTCCTACACTTTTTGCTTTCATCCTTTGCTTAGCCATTTTATAAAGCTCTAAGTCAGCTGTATGTCGATCTTCTAAATTAGAATATTTATCGTATGCAATATCGTGTTGCATACACGCAGTGTCTAAAGCGTTTATTCCTTTGTCACCTCTTAATAAGCGTTGCTTTAGTTTTGTACCAGGTCCACAATAGTTATAGCCGGGTAAATGTAATTCAAATGGTAGATTATTAATAACACTGTTTAAAAGTCCATATCCTTGCATATCCAATATATTAATGACACAATAGCGTTCAAACGAGACTATAAATACATTTCTACACAATAGCGTTTCGCTCGATCCAACTATTTTCAGAGTCACTGAGACCTAACCACTTAACATATAATTTATTACCTCTTTTTTTAATTATCTTCTCTATGAGGTAAACGTTCGGACATCTCGTTTTCTGAAGTTCTTGCTCGTAGAAAGTACCTAAGATAACATATTGGCGCTGGTCCTCTAAGTAGTAAGTAACAGGAATAGTGTCTTTAACTTGTTTTATTGTAAAAAGTTCTGTAGACCAATTTGGAGTATAACCTTTATGAAAATCACCTTTGTACTTGCTTATACGAACATGATCTCCTAAGTTAAACTTATTCAATTTTAATGGAGGATCACGTCTTGATTTGTTAATCATCTCTTTAACTTCAAATTCGTTATTAAAATTAACATCAATCGGTCTAAACCTGGTTGTACGGTGCAATGTATGATTATAAGAGTTGACAATGTCATTTAATGGTTTTCCAACCCATTTATAATTTCCGATGAAACTAAAATATTTATAAAGTTTATTCTTGAGTGTCTTTATAAGCCTCTCTACTATAGATGCTTTTTTAATCGAAAAGGATGAATAATGGTTTATCTGTAACGATTTTACATAATTTTGAAATTCGTTATTGTAAAATTCTTTACCCATGTCCGTCTGTAAATGTTGTGGCTGGCGTTTGGATTTTTTTATGATTTGCTCGAAAGCACTTTTTATTTCTAATTTTGATTTAGATTTCACTGACATACACCACGCATACTTTGAAAACGCATCAATAACAACTAAAATATATTTGTAACCCTTATTCACTTTTTGAAAGTTCTGTAAATCAATTAAATCAGCTTGCCACAGATCATCAATGCCTTTTAACACAACAGCACGACGCAGAAAATTTTTCCGAGCTGGTCTATGGATCTCATTAACGATTTGTTCTTTTGTCATTGTCGAACTGATTTAAAATGTTGTCTATTTCCTTTTTCGTCAAATAAAGAATCGATTTTTTTCTTTTCATAATTTTTTTGAATGAGTTGGTCCACGTACTGCTTATTTACTGCATCTTTGGGTAGTAAAGGTAACTCAACGCCTTTCAATCTTGTAGATTGTAAATCAAAATCACCATTTTCGGTTCTAAGAAGAACCTTATCATTAAATTAAGAAACATCAGATAAACGTAAACGTTTGTGCACATGATGACCGAATTTGTCAACATTCATTTTACTATATATCTGCTTCTCGTTGAAGTTTGAAAATATACTGTTTAACTGAGTAACTGTAGTAGGCTTATATATTATTCACTATGCCTGACTCTTGCAGTTCTTCAATTATAGATATGATTTCATTATCCAACCCAGTGTTACCAGCATCGCGAGATGCTACAAGTAACTTTAACCTCTCAACTAACTCGTTAGGATCATCCCAATAAACGTACGAAACATTGTTGATTACTTTTTTCATAGTTGGTAGGCCTTGACCATGAATACAGCTTTCGTTACTTATTGTACGATCTTTAGATAATTTGAAAAGTGGTTTTATAATGTACAAATACTTTTTCCCCTTATTACTTTTTATTGGTTTATTAGGTTTAAAATCACGTCTGTGTGCATTTGTCTCTAAGAGCAATACTTTATAATCAAGTTTATCATTTTCAGTTATAATATCTAATTTTGGTACCTTCTTAAATAACAACTCATTCAAACCTTGTGTTAAACTATAAGTATGGCCGTTCACCATGAGTTTTCCGTTAGTAATGGTTACCGAATGTCGACCAAGCATCAGTTTACCACGCTCCATTCGCACTCCATAAGGTATGTTCTCGAAATTACGTGAGGGCTTCTGCCATGCGGGATCATCGCGTGGAGAATACGAATCTAACGTTTTAAAAGAAGCGTCTTTTGTTGTATCCAAATCATTACTACTTTCGCTTTCATTTGAAGTATTACCATCAGAATCATCATTATCATCATCATCATCATCGCTTTCAAGCGTCGTCCTATCACATCGAGAAAAGGTGTCAATAGATTTCCTCATGATAGTACGATTATTAGTATCACTATCGCTATCATTGTTGTCACCATCAGGGCTAAATTTAAGTCTTTTAGCGCTATTTTTCCATTTCATTTTCCCTTTATCAAATTCATCTTTTAAATTTATATCACTCATATCGCATGGGCTGTTCTCATATATTTTGTTTCCCTTCGTCATTTGATTGAGAGGCTCTGTTATCGGTTTAAGTACCGATTCCAACATCATTTCGTTGTCAATTTTCATATCACGAATTAACTTAACTTTCTTTTTTATTGCATCAGCTGATTGAAGTACTTTTTCTTTTAAAACTTTCTCTGTATTCATTTTAGCCAGATCTAACCGCAATGGAATAATATAAAACAATGACAGTTATTTGAGAGGTTTGAGCATTAAATATGATATTCAATCCAAAACGATGAATGTGTCAAATCCCGTCCTGTAACCTCCTGAATTTTTCGCACAATCCTTATTTATTACTAAATAGCTGTACGGTCTGTCCCATACGGTTGCACACATCTTACGAAACTGTGTCCAGTCCATATCTGTTCCAACGTGTTCGTCATAAACATGACGTATATTAATGTCATCTTGCTTAAACAAAATTAACAAATTCGCATTATCTCTAATTAACTGTTTAGGTACTTTGCTATAAGTTTGATTCAAGTAAAAACTATCAATGTTTTTGTGTCGTCCCATTGCAAAGTAATCTCTTATATTATTTTGCTTCTCACATGCAACGTCATCAAATATTATTACAGAGTTATTTAACGCGTCCTGAGGACTTAACACTTCATCGCTTTCACGATATTTGAAATATTTTACTGTAGGAACTAGTGACAATACTCGTTCTAAATAGTTGTATAAAGGTTGGAAAAGAGTTTTCGAATAAACATATACGTTTTGAAAACGCAAACCTTGTTCATGTAATAGAAGACCTATTAATAAATTGGTCTTACCACAATTAGAAGGTCCGCAAATTATGCTACGGATTGTGTTAGGTAAAAGTTTGCCATGACGCAAATTTTGTTTGTCACAATTCAAAGCAACTATGTCTAGCTGCATGGTTTGAGGTTGTTTGACAAACTTCATATTTCTCTCAAAAAATGCAGATGTTTGATTCAGACGTCATGTAATCATGAAAGTCTTTAAAATAATGAGCTGATGCATTTAAAATTGGATAAATATTTAATGATACTTCCGACGCAGAGTATCAACTGAATGTCGATCAAGTTGTACGCAATACAATTGGGTTAACATGAGTATTTGTGTATCAGGATGTTAGTAACGGGTTCCGATCAAGTTGAACGCAATCTTGCTTTAACATGAGCTGTGACGTTTGTGCATTCAGATCTTTGTAACGGATACCGTCAACTACGTATTTACAGACCACTTCGTAGGTATATTTTGGGCTAACTGAGTCACATGGAGAGTCCGCCAGTGAGCGAAGCGAACGTGGCGAGTGTAACGTGCGACGCAGAGTATCAACTGAATGTCGATCAAGTTGTACGCAATACAATTGGGTTAACATGAGTATTTGTGTATCAGGATTTTAGTAACGGGTTCCGATCAAGTTGAACGCAATCTTGCTTTAACATGAGCTGTGACGTTTGTGCATTCAGATCTTTGTAACGGATACCGTCAACTACGTATTTACAGACCACTTCGTAGGTATATTTTGGGCTAACTGAGTCACATGGAGAGTCCGCCAGTGAGCGAAGCGAACGTGGCGAGTGTAACGTGCGACGCAGAGTATCAACTGAATGTCGATCAAGTTGTACGCAATACAATTGGGTTAACATGAGTATTTGTGTATCAGGATTTTAGTAACGG
Organism: Epinotia ramella; assembly: GCA_947578815.1. Lineage (NCBI taxonomy): Eukaryota > Metazoa > Arthropoda > Insecta > Lepidoptera > Tortricidae > Epinotia > Epinotia ramella. Next base: position 16,343,810 of record OX388205.1, on the reverse strand, counting down.
GTTCCGATCAAGTTGAACGCAATCTTGCTTTAACATGAGCTGTGACGTTTGTGCATTCAGATCTTTGTAACGGATACCGTCAACTACGTATTTACAGACCACTTCGTAGGTATATTTTGGGCTAACTGAGTCACATGGAGAGTCCGCCAGTGAGCGAAGCGAACGTGGCGAGTGTAACGTGCGACGCAGAGTATCAACTGAATGTCGATCAAGTTGTACGCAATACAATTGGGTTAACATGAGTATTTGTGTATCAGGATTTTAGTAACGGGTTCCGATCAAGTTGAACGCAATCTTGCTTTAACATGAGCTGTGACGTTTGTGCATTCAGATCTTTGTAACGGATACCGTCAACTACGTATTTACAGACCACTTCGTAGGTATATTTTGGGCTAACTGAGTCACATGGAGAGTCCGCCAGTGAGCGAAGCGAACGTGGCGAGTGTAACGAGCCTGGCGGACTCTGCATTTGGCTCAGCTTGCCCAATATATACCTACTGTAGTGTAGGTCTTCACCTGTGCATATTACAGTGCTATCGTCAGCAAATAGAACCATAGATTCTTCGATAGCCAGCGGAAAATCGTTTATATAGATTAGAAAAAGTAGTGGGCCTAAGACGCTACCCTGTGGGACGCCAAAATGTGTATCCCTAAGATCAGATGTATAAGTAATTTGTTTCTTTGTCTTGGTACAGATACGGTCTAGTTGAGTAAATTGCTTTCTACCCGTTAAGTAAGATTCAAGTAGGCTTTGTACGTTTCCACGAATTCCATATCTGTAGAGTTTAGCTAGTAAAATCTTATGATCAACAAAATCGAAAGCCTTGGTCATATCCATGTAGAGAGCAGTAACGGGAATTTTTTTGTCAATGTTAAGCATAATTACACGAAGTAGGTCAAAGATTGCCATGTTTATTGACTTGCGGAAACCCATTTGTTCGCGTGCAAAAAGGTTGTTCATTTCAAAGTAATTGTTTAATGCATTGTGTATTACTTTTTCAATAATTTTCGAGAAGACAGTATAAGTGCCATAAGATTTCAGTAACGATACGACCTTTTTAATAGGCACGGAACCCTTCGTTGTGCGTGGTCCGACACACACTTGTCGCTTTTTTCTGCATGCCTGGCTTGGGGCTAAATGGGACCTCTACTAAATGCCCTAACTGACGAATGGCAAAGATTCAATATTCTTAACATACGTACAAAGATTTTAACAGTATTAAAATCTATATTTCTTTAATATAGGTATTTACGTAACCTATCGAATTAATCGTGACTTAAACCATATAGGTAAAGACTTCAGATGAACATTTAAGTCTATTTTTGCATAGGTAGGTACTCGTACCTATCAATTATGTTTGAATTTTAATTCTTGCTTAATTAATAGTTAAATACCATTTTCAAGCAAAGCAAGAAAAAATATATCTATCTAGCTGTTATTTTACTCGCTTGATTGATATAATTAAGAAATAAATACAGGAGTAATTTTATGGCGCAAGAAATGTATAACTAAACAGAAATTAATTGTGTTACTTTCTAAGAAATGAGAGCTCGAGATTAATTAGTTTAATTTGAAATTGGATCCAGTGATCATTGAAACGATTTAAAATACAAATTGAGTTACAAGAACAAAGGATGGTAACCTTAGAGCATACATACGTGGAGTAGCCTTTATGTCGTATTTGAGTACCTACAAAAAAGTCATCCGAATTTTGCGGCGGGGTGAAGAAATAACACATGCAAAAGATTACTCACTGATGCAAAAATGATCTGTATATTTACACACGCACACATTATGAAAAAGGAAAACACATTCTCATTTTGATGCACACAAACATATCACACATGGAAAGACTTCGTGCAAACACGGGTTAAGAATACGTAAATGCCTAAAAAACCTATAGGCTAATTTCGATAATTCTATCGATATTTAAACAAACGTATACTGAGACTCAATTGGTTACTGAAATAATTGTTAGGCTATAAAATACAATAACGCAAAAAAAATGACGTATTTATCTTTATTAAATAAATTACATTTAAATTAAATACATACATATAAAGTAGCGAGTATTATTAAATTACAAGAAGGTTTTGCCTGGACCGTTAAAAACCAGCTTGCCCGGGTTATAGGAAATTAGGTGGTGTTTGTCATTCAATTAATTCCGAAAAGTCTTTCATTTAATTCTAAAGTAGGTATATACAAGATGATAACTAACAACAACTAAATTAAATAAAAACTAAGTTAAAAAGGCCCTCGATGCATTGTACCGAGGATGCTGGCGGGATTTCCTCGCTGAATTGCAAAGCTGATGCATTGCGCGAGAAAGCTGCCAGCTCTTCGGTCACCAGTTACGTCGACCAGACGTTTCGCGATTTCCGCAAATAACTTTTGTGCACTGGGAGTACTGGGACCCCACGGACCCAGTGTCTCGACGCCAAATGTTACAAAGTTGTACTCTCTGCCGAGGCCTCTACATATTCAATTCAATTCAATTCAATTATTTTATTGCTTTCATGTTGTTACACAGTACACAGATAACAATAGTGACATAAGGTTTCAAACATGAACCATGTAAGGGTATTACAATAGGTACCTATATTTTATTAATAAATTATCTTGTAGCTGAGATATATAGCTACATACATATAATAAAGAATATAAGATCAAATAAACACAAAATTTCAGCCTTCTTATTTATACTAATTAATAACTATCGCTAAGTAAATCTTTTGCTGCATAGTAGGCTTTTTTTGCAAGGAATGATTTTAGCTTGTTCGCGTATGTTGAGTCTTTTTCCTGCGCTTTGATATAGTCCGGGAAGTGGTTGTAATATTTTACTGTTGCATAATGAGGGATTTTACGAAACATTTCTAGTTTTGGTGCAGGTAGTTTAATGCATTAGCTCGACAACAGCCCCGCTAATATTCTGTAACTTGTTTTAACCGCTTACCTGTCACCCACAAATATATCTTCACGCGCCGTGATTCGTTATACCTAAGCGTAAACGAGGTCTAGTTGCGCTAGGCGTAACGAGTGAGGTGAGGCCTGAGGCGAATAAACGTGTTCAGAATAACAGTCCCGGGTATTTGGTAAAATACAGTGCGAGAACGTATCGATGGAGTTAGTAAATCGGCCTATTCCCAAACTAAGCAAAGCTTGGCCCAGTATCTTGTACTATGGATACTAGAGGATATACATATACTTACTAGTAGATAGATACATGAAAAATTAAATAGATAGAAAAAATCCAAGTCTTAGGAACGTTCAGGAGTCGTGCTCATCACACAAATAAATGCCCTTACCGGATTAGAACCCGGAACTGCCCGCTTCTTAGGCAAGGTCAATTAACTCACTATTCTCACTACAAAGCTAAGCTAAAGTGCTCGTTTACCATTTCGCTAATTACCTGATTGTATTCCTTTACCAACAGGCATTAGCGCAGACTAATCGGTTAATTAGAAGCTGAATAGTGGCTGTATTAATGTTAATTAATAGCGCGCCAAGTAAATACCTCGCCCAGCCACTAAAGCAATGGTATATATATTATATATTATTATAAGTCATAAGGGAACTAGGAACATTACGTAATAATATCGTACTTAAGTGATACATGAAAACTGGCTTAGATCTACACAAACGCACAATACCTAATTAGGATACGGATGAAACTAAAATGGCATCAATGGTTGAAAGAAATCCAGTGTAAATGTGTCTACAGTACTGTATTAGAACGTGGGCAGTTGTTTACTCCATCTCCCGTGATAATGTCATTCCTATCTGTCGTATATGTCGTGTGTGATTTCTATCTGTGAGTTCCTTGAATTGGCTTAGTATTACTATGTAAGACTTATATCATGTTTTTGCAGCTGTTGGTACTCCTTAAGCATAAATAAATAAATAAAAATATGACATGAGAAAATGATCCGTCTCGAGTTATAAGTATTTCTGGTTTTGGCACACTACGCTGGCATGGTAGATTTTATGGTCACGTTTTACGACCCAAATATACCACAATATAAGATTCACGTAAAACATGACGATAAAACTTATCATGCTAGCTGCCCTGGTATACCATTAACATCTCTATGATAATTAGGGGAACATTTAGGGGAAATACTACAAATAAACCAACAATCTGTACCTGAATATCATCGTAAGCTCCTCCAATATCACTTTCCATAACAATGCTCACATAAGATTCATTGCTCGACACAGTCTCTGTCTCAACAATTTGGGACATAGTCATAAATTTCAAAGTATATTTATATCGGGACCGAGAAGGCTTACGCCGACTCTCGATACACCCTTTTAACAAAGTACCAACGTCTTTATATTTGGCCAGTATTATCATCCACTTGATGACAGCAAAAGGGAACAAATAGGATTCTACGAACGTACATACAACGATGCCGATGTTTAAGATCGTATAGAAGTGTCCAGAAAGGAACTTCGTTATCGCAGTTTGCGGCATATTGCAATTTCTCCTTCACTTAGACAGTTTAAACACGTATACAGCTCGTCGTTGGTCGGGTACTTCCTTCAAAACACGTGCGCGCCGTTTAATAAAGCCACGAGTTTTTGTCGACGTATATTATACCTATGAGTTTGTTGTTTAGTACACTGAACTTTTTTGTACATTTTTACATATAAAACACTACGAAGGGGTTCTTGCTTCTTGAGCTGGAGACAGATTGAGTGTTGACCGCGCCAGCTCGTAAAAAATACATTGCATTGGGTTTTCACTTCACTTTTACACTGCACATCACATTTAGCGAAAATGTTAATTATTCCTTATTACAAAGTTAGCGAGCAAAAACCAAGGCTAGTGACCAAAAACTCTGCAACTGACTTTTGAAAAATCCGTTTTCTACTAAAAACGTTTGAAAGATGTTTATTGCATAATCAATCATCATATTTGAGGCTAATTTTCATATCTCTTTCGTCTCAAATACCAACGATAAGGGTATCGGCGTCACCACGAATGGCGATTCACACACTGGCACTATTCTATGATTCTATTGACAGTAATTCAATAAGCACGGTGTCAGTAGAGCACTTAGCTGTGTCGAGGATCTGATTTAATGCTCGCAAATAGGATATATCGTAGCAGTCAATTAGGTTCTTGGAATATAAGGTGCTGAATAATGTTAATATTCTCCGTAAGACATGTTATTTAACATATATCTAGCGAAAGAGATATAATTATTCACGTAATTGTAATGGGCATATGTAGCTTATACCTACTCGTACTTATCATTTTATTAGGTAGGTACAGTACAATAGGTACATAGCCTAGCCTATGTATGGAAAACTTCACAGACTTGTTGGATTTTTAACCTTGAAATCCCACTTAAGAGGCTGACAAGACAAGAAGAAGAAACTTTGTTGAAATTGATGTTATTTAAGCAGTTTAAAAAAAAAACTATTTGTTCTAGCCCATCAAAAAAATAAAATGTATGTTAATATTCATCATATTTCAAAGACCGTGGACGGACTGGATACCTACATATTGGACGAAATCGGCTCGATAGAAAATAATCCCAAGATTGGTCTTAAAATCATCATTAAACGGTTCTAAGTATGTCTTTATTTTTTTGACTTATGGGTCTGCAATTAAAAACATGAAGTCAACATATTCATTCCTAAACCGCTAACGAGTCATATTTCACAAATAATCCACACTTTTTTATATCAATATTTATTTATTATTCTCTTCTAAGACCTGGCCGCCCAGTAACACTCGCTCTCGTTTACTCCGATACAAATATACAATGTGCGCCGTATGCCGAATCCTCAAGGGCATTTCGGTGTTGACAGCGTCTTAAGAGATGAAACTGGGGATGAAAGTTAATACGGGAAGTTCAAGCGGACAAAATCTAGTAGTAATATAAAAAAACTTTCTGCAAGCTATAGTCCTCGCGCTTCATTCAGTCCTCGTCGCCTGACCCCTATTCTGTTACTTGTTTTAAGTTCACCTCAACGCTCACCCACAAATATATCTTGAAACCGCGATGCGTAGTAACTAAGCGTAGCGTAGGTAGAGGTCTAGTTTCGTGACGGGTGACCGGCGGGGTGAGCCGCATTAGCGCGTAGCGAATAACAGCCCTGCTTGCGCGCGGACGGTATAACAGGGGAGTGGGCGTCGTGTGGGAGGCGAAGCCCGGCGACTGAGTAAAGTGCGAGGACTATCTTAGGCATTACAATTAAAACGCGGGAAAAATACAATTGTTTTATGTATGATGATGATCCCATCAAGCTGGTGGACAACCGACAAATGAAAATGAAAGTTAATTCAGTTACTGTATATACTTTTAAGATCGCATGTGCATATGGAAAGCAAAAAACCCCATTTGACATTTAAGTTCGAGTTCATAGATCTCTTAACACGTTCGCAACCAAGAACCCGCCTGGTAGGCACTCGTAATGTTTGCTCAGATGCCGGCTCAGCCCTCTAGGCGGGCAGTAGTATGAATGAACCTACACGCCTAGCGAGTTCTGTCGGTTTCTGTTGTATTGTTCCATTTTTCATCCGGTTGCGAAAGTGTTAAGCACCACCTTAAAGCAGTTTTTCCTCAGTAAAAGATAGGCAGTCCATAGTCACAGAATAAGTACCTAATAGAATAGTACAAGTACAGAAATTGCACTTCCTAGCAAAAACGGCGTTTAGGCATAAGAAACGTGCCTACTCTGTGCATCTCTATCTATCGTATAACTTGTATTCATTCACACACGGCACGTGTAGCGCTAGGGCTGCCACGCCATGAATACATCAATGAAGGCAAAAAATGTTCTAGCTCACCAGATGTCGCTTGAGTAAAGTAAACCGATATTAATTTAGTACAGTATGCTACTTCACATGTATGTCAGTGACATTATGAATAAACACTTCACATGAAATTTGATCTGCCACTTCTCTATTCTCTATTAACTAATTTAATTTAACTTTTGAAATTTTAATTCGCAAGCTAATTCACAAGTAAGTTCAAAAAGCATATGGTTTTATTAAGATACTCTGTTTTGGGTTCCGTAGGTTTTTTTTTAAGAGTATATCTAGCTCCAAAAGTTTGCATTACTCGTATCACCGGAAAAGTGCTCCTTACACAAAACGACGATTACCATGATTTTCCTATGAGGATACGTTTTTCTATATTGGAATTGGAAAGGTAGACATTATTTGGTAAAGTGCTGCATATAGGTTAGGAAAGGATAAGATAGACAACTAACAGACAAAAGACAGACTTGATTAATAAAAAAAATTCAATTACAATTGTTGTACTTATAACCTTATGTTTTTTTTTTCGTCTTTTAATAGGCGATTATTATATTTGATGGTAGAAAAATAGTAGTTTATGCAACTGATACATAATCAGAGGCCTTAAAATACGAGTGTGGTTTTATGAAACGAGCGGCAGCGAGTTTCATAATAGGATCACACGAGTGTTTTAAGGCAAAATTATGTACAGTTGCATACAATACTTTATCTACACACATATCATAAGTACTCTAAGATGGGTTCAGAAGCCGTAGGAAAATGACCTGCATTGCTACCAGTGCTACCTGTAAAATATATATGTTGCAATCGTGGCTGCATTTATGATATCCGGCGGAGTGTGCATATCGTTCTCGTAGTCACTACTACTCATATTTTCAACTAAAATGTGAATTACAAACAACTTTTCACAATTCTACTTTCGTAACAGCAAAAACCAACAAAGAAATGACAACAGTAATGGCGGCAATTCGATCCTACGTCAAGACGAATGTTTTTTTAAAATCATAGACAAACGAATGAAGTCCCTATTCTCATGTCACTCTTGATCAAATGTCGTGCGGTTTACATTAAAAAACATACGGAATTGACGTTTCGCATCGATAACTGTTTTAATATCTATGGATACTAGAATAGTAACCCACTTGAGTTTTGACAGCTGTTCCAAATTTAAACTCATAACCTTACAAAAATCTGTACTGTAATAACATTACAGTACCTACAGATTTTACCTACTACCACAGACAAGAAAGTTCTCATAGTAAAATTGGTTGTAATTATGCTGGTCATTTCCTACGGTTTCTGAACGCATTTTAGAGCACTAATGATATGTGCGTAGATAAAATTACTTTATAAAATAATCACTTCGAAGGGTAAGGGGATTGGGTATTCAAACAATCATAAACAGCGCAGCTGCTGTGGCCCTATTTCGTTTTCATCGTTCTTCTAAAAACCTCGTAATAAATAAGACAAAAATAGGTACGCGCGGTTCGTCGCGTTCAAGTCGGCGGCGGCGGCGGCGGACGCACTTGTGCTCGCTCGCGCGGTGCCGGCCCTCGACTGACTGGCCCCCCGGGGTCTCGCGAGCGCGAGGTATCTAACGCGCCCCGCCCCGCCCACTGCAAGCCCCCTGCCATAGTAGAGTAGAGTACAAGCTCATCTATTGGTTTAGGACTTGGTAGTGTAAATTTTCATCACCAATTATTGTGGTTCAAACCCTCAGACTTATTTACAGTAATATTTAAAACTTTGAAATATGACATAACAGAATGTTTTATTGCAATGATTTATTAAGGTACAAGCTGGAACCCGACCACAGACATCACCAGCAGACACTGGGCCGCGGCGACACAACTGGCTATTTATTTCTACGACAGTGAAAGGTATTTTATAGAAATACATAGAAACTAGTTGTGTTGCCGACACACGTCGTCTGCTGCTGTTGTCTGCAGTCGGGTTCAACTTGCACCTTTATCCTTTCCAATCCCATGACTGTCAGAGGTTTTAAGATTAACAACATAGAGAATTTCAAAATAGACTAGTGGCTCCCAGGGCAGTTACTCAGTATTGAAAGAATAAATTAATTTCTTTCAAAGATTATATTACATATTTTTCTTAAAACATGCTTCCTGACCTGCACAATTATTGTGAATTGAAATCAAGTGGTTTTATTTCAGAAAACTCCAGGCAAACAAGTTTTAGACTTCACAGAACACTGCTATATATACTAGGGCAGTGTTTTTCAAACTGTGGGTCGCGACTCCCAGGGGGGCTGCAAAGCCTTCTAAAGGGGGTCTCGGCTACTCATATTTTTAAAGTTAAAGTGCTTTAAGTATTTTGAACAGCGTAGGGTGGGGGGTCGCGAAATATTTTTTTCTGTACCTACTAGGGGGCCGCGGCATGAAAAAGATTGAAAAACACTGTACTGTACTGTATTCGTTTTTTATTATATAGTCACAGATCTATAAAAAAATAAATAAAAAAAAATAGCCTTTATTTTCAGACACTAAGTAATAGTTACAAGTTTATAGGTACCTACTAATATCTAATTTAACTGATCACTATTTTTTTTAACAAATCACCTATCTACTATTTCACACTTTTTAAATTTTGTGTCCGCCTGCCCTTCGGCAAAGGCCTCCTCCAACCTTCTCCATTCTGCCCGGTCTTGTGCCACTCTGCTCCAGGTGCATCCTGCCACCTGCCTGATATCATCATCCCATCTCTTTAAAGGTCTCCCTTTCTTTTGTTTGCCCTCTCTAGGGTACCACTGGGTGATTTGCTTGCTCCATTTGTTAGCACAGCTCACAGTCACAGATCTATATGGATTCCATATTAATATTATAAATGCGAAAGTAACTGTGTTGGTCCGTTCGGTGGCAAAGCGCCCATACAACTTTTTAGGGTTAACTGTATTTTGAGCATTTTATTAAAACTAAATTAGTAATTACTTATGACTAAAATTATGCAACTCAGTACATTCAGTATCATGGAACAGACTGCATCTGCATGTAAGGTCCAAGTTGTAATAAATTTGTGATTAGTATACTTGACATAAGAGAGGTTATCATGTAGGTACATTGCACTGCTATAATGATGGATCAGGTAATTAAACTTATACAGCTAAAAAAAAAGGATATCCTTTCAGCGAAAGTATTCCTAAACCTTTTGGTAACATTCGTCGATATCATTAGATTGCAATTACAATGTAAATATCCTTGTTTACTTTAACTAATGTTTGACTTACCCGATTGGTTTCAAAAGATACGGCGAACGAGTTGACATGACTTTCCTCCATTTTCAATAAAAAAACTTAAATTACACAATCAATAAAATGAGAAAATTAAGGTATAGTATTAGTACTACACGTTTAAATAAATGTTAATTGTATTCCCATGAGTTTTAATTAAGAACCCGTCTAACAAAACAAGTAGTTTATTAACTTTTGTGACGTTTGCCTTAGAGCTGGGCGTTTTTTCCCATAAGCGTTTTCAAAAACGGTTTCTCGTACAATAACGGAATAACAGTTTGTAGCTAGAAACACAAACTGTTTTTATAAAAACGATCGAACGGTCACACGCAACGGTTGCAATGCAAAACGTGAAAACGTAACTCGAACACTGTAACCTGTTTCATCCGTTTTTTCGTTTCACTTCGTTTGGCGACCGGCGACGGCGCCAACGCACGGAGAAACTAGTTATTTTTGAAACTGTTTTTCAAAACAGTTTTGTGAGAGAAAAAAACGGTTACGTTTCGTTTCACGGAAAAGTCGAAACGACCCAGCTCTAGTTTGCCTTGCTTGACAAGTTGACAACCGTTACGTTACTGTCACGTCACTTTTGACAATCGAACGACAGCGATAACGTTGACGTTCCGTTGTACGCTAACGCCTGCGCATTTCAATGTTGCTATCTTGTCTGTTTTGATAATTTTTGATGGAAATATTGTGTCTCTTGATGCTGATTTAAAATAGTTATTTATGTCACAATGGAGAAAAAAAAGTATATTTACGGCGAGGGCGGTGTATTGAATCCTGAATGTAGCGAGGGATTCTAACGTAGGATCCTGAGCGTAGTGAGGGATACAAGTGTTAACGCCCGAGACGAAGATAATTTTGCTACCGAGTGACACATACTGTTTTTCACACCGACTATGAAGAAATTTAAAAAAGATGTGAAAAGAGATGTTAAAATTACTTTACAAGTTTTAACAATTTTTCTTAATTTTTATTACTGATATTACGAAAAAATCTTAATTTTTCATATATAAGGTTGTTAAAGTTAAAACTTGAAATATGTTTGTTTTTATTCGATTACGATGAAATTACAATCAATTATTTTATTAAGATCTGTGTTCAATTGGCACATTGCGTAAATGCTACATGCCAATGAATACATTAAAAAAGTAGCTTGAACAGAAAAGTAGCATTTTGATTCCTCTCGTCGTGGAACAAAACTTACTTTTCCGAATGAAAGGTGTGAAAATAGTTATTTATAATACAAGTGCGGAAAGTATTAGGTAATTCCCAACGACCGTCAGGGAGTGTTTTTGATCAACACTAGTTGGGATAGTTTTTTGTTTCATATCATTCAGTACTAACATTTTTAGTAATTGCTGCTTAAAGTTATCCCAAAAAATCCTTACCGCGCGCGCATGGGCACCTCACCGGGCATAAATAAGAGTGTAATATTCACCGGGTAGTAAGATTTGCACTACTTTGCACACGGCTAATACTAGACAAGCCGGCATCCTTTTTGAAGTGAAAACTTCTTTAGCGGCGGCGCTGTGCACTTTTTGGGATGGGGAAAAATTGTTAAACTCGCCACAAGTCAGGTGACCGTAAGGTGAGATCTCACCTTACGCATGATGCGTAGACAGGCTGCCCGTGAGACGGACCGGGCTTAGGGGGGATTTATATCTACTGATAATTAAAGCAATTCGTGCAAAATTATTCCCTAACCATTCCAAAATATCAAAAATGCACAACGTTAAGGCGCCGTAGGTTCAGCGAAGTTAAGCGAACAAAGTTTTTGAAACAATATAATGCGTCTGTTTATAATAATATGGTTTCAAAAAAATACGAATAGTAATCTTGAGGCTTTTCTGCAGCAAGATCAGTGATTCGAAACATGATTAAGCAATTTTCGCTCGATAGAAAATAATCACGAACATAGGTCTAAAATACACTTAAAATATTCGTAACAAACTATGCACAAAAGCTAAAACTATTATAATTGCTTTTAAAAATCGGCAATATCATGTTTGAGAGAACTCAGTGATTACTTTTTTATTTATTTGTACGGCCAAAAAATTAAAATTAAAAAACATGATATCCGCGCTTCCGAGCACGCACTTCCATCTCGCCCACGCTTATGCTCAGTGAGAGGGAGAGAAGACCTTGAACCTACGGCGCCTTAATATTCAAGTTTTCACTTCTGCCGGCACTCCCGGACTGGTCTTTTTTTTGCTGTATGGTTTAGGCTCGCGGCGCGACTCGCGGCTTGGGTAGTGAACGAACTTTAGACTATAGTTATTAAATACGTTACAAAGGAAAATTAATTAATGCAAGAATCGAGAATGCTCGTACTGAAATTGGAGAGAAGGTAAAAAAATAATCAACACTAGTTGGGATAGTTTTTTGTTTCATATCATTCAGTACTAAAATTTTTAGTAATTGCTGCTTAAAGTTATCCCAAAAAATCCTTACCGCGCGGGCATGGGCACCTCACCGGGCATAAATAAGAGTGTAATATTCACCGGGTAGTAAGATTTGCACTACTTTGCACACGGCTAATACTCGACAAGCCGGCATCCTTTTTGAAGTGAAAACTTCTTTAGCGGCGGCGCTGTGCACTTTTTGGGATGGGGAAAATTTGTTAAACTCGCCACAAGTCACGTGACCGTAAGGTGAGATCTCACCTTACGCATGATGCGTAGACAGGCTGCCCGTAAGACGGACCGGGCTTAGGGGGGATTTATATCTACTGATAATTAAAGCAATTCGTGCAAAATTATTCCCTAACCATTCCAAAATATCAAAAATGCACAACGTTAAGGCGCCGTAGGTTCAGCGAAGTTAAGCGAACAGAGTTTTTGAAACAATATAATGCGTCTGTTTATAATAATATGGTTTCAAAAAAATACGAATAGTAATCTTGAGGCTTTTCTGCAGCAAGATCAGTGATTCGAAACATGATTAAGCAATTTTCGCGCGATAGAAAATAATCAAAAATACACTTAAAATATTCGTAACAAACTATGCACAAACGCTAAAAATATTATAATTGCTTCTAAAAATCGGAAATATCATGTTTGAGAGAAATCAGTGATTACTTTTTTATTTATTTATACGGCCAAAAAATTAAAATTAAAAAACATGATATCCGCGCTTCCGAGCACGCACTTCCATCTCGCTCACGCTTATGCTCAGTGAGAGGAGAGAAGACCTTGAACCTACGGCACCTTAATATTCAAGTTTCCACTTCTGCCGGCACTCCCGGACCGGTCTTTTTTTTGCTGTATGGTTTAGGCTCGCGGCGCGACTCGCGGCTTGGGTAGTGAACGAACTTTAGACTATAGTTATTAAATACGTTACAAAAGAAAATTAATTAATGCAAGAATCGAGAATGCTCGTACTGAAATTGGAGAGAAGGTAAAAAAATAAAAACATGTTGCCAGATAGTCGATTTAGTCCAGCATTTAATTATATAAACAGCGTAAGTACACACTTTCCGGCAACCGCAGTCTCAATCGGCGGCCACGCGACAAAAAAAAATTTTTTTTTTTTTTTTCCGCCCCAGTCCAAGTTGGCTCAGTTCGGGTTATGCAGGGTGGTTCCACAACACTTCAGGAGCTCAAATACCGCGAGCCATCCGGTTGCCTCTTGCACACTGCAACTACGCGTCATTGCTCTGAATATTGGCTGTTGTAGCGTAGACTGTCTATGTTGTTGTTGATTCGTATAATGAGTTGTGGGATGGGCAGCATCAGTGAAAACACATTTTATCTGGAAACTATGTATTGCGAATTGCGACCATGGAGGTTAGCACAAGAAAAAAAGCAAGGGCCATCGTGCCACAGATAATATTATAAAAAGTAGTAAAACTAGGTATAAGACTACGGTGAACGTTTGTATAAAATAGGTAGTACCAACTTAACTATTGTTGGAGTCTCCAACAGAAGTGACTAATAAAAAAAACTTTCTTGCATATCAACATCCCAGCACGGCTATCACAGGACAGCCCGCAAGCAACATAGACTATCCGTCTTTTTCTAAGCGTTTTAATTCGAAAGAGACGGAAAGGTCGTCCTATGATAGCGGAGCAGCGGCGCTACCACGAACTTCGAAAGTCGAAGTTCGGGTATTTCCATCTCTATCGCACTCCCTTACTCGAGTGACAGGGATGCATGTATTACGAACTTCGACTTTCGAAGTTCGTGGTAGCGCCGCAGGCTGTATACTATACTGTAACGACAAAGAGTACGTATATCATATATATGTACCTACTAATTACTGTTGACTTATTTTTTTTCCCCTTTTAGGTAAAGGGGTAGGGGGGGATATTATCAGTATTATTAACTATGGGAATCTGCAGCTTAGATACATTTCGAATTGGGGTGAAATACATGCGGTGACCTTTGAAATAGCACTGCACTATTCCGTGTAATCCCGTACGAGGTACACCGTGTCTGAAATCATTCATAAGGCCCAACATCTGCGCATCTTTCCCGAACGTAGAGGCATTTGGGTAAGGAATCTGAACAGATATTTTTCTTCTTAGAGTACCCCTCATTACTTTTTCTACTTTTGTTACCGGACGCGTGTATGCAAAAGTTACGAAAATATGCTCTTTTTTTTTAAGCAAATAAGAAAGGTCGAGGCGGGTAAACGCTACAAAATCCGTGTTGAGTAATCTTAACGTGGAAGCGAGTTCCCCAAAGTTATAAGTCCTGGATAATTCTGGTCTGATGCAGACGCGACCACGAATAATGGCCGGGCTGTGTAGATAGGCTTCGAGGGGATCTCCTGCCGCTCCTAGTTCTATTTCGTCCCATGTTTTAGATAAAAGCATCCAACCCATACCAGGGAAGAACTCCGTTCGGTGCAACAGGTGTGGTTGGCTCACGTCTACCAAACCTTCTATGCCGTTGTCGTTCCATGCCGACACGCACCATATGCTAGGATCCTCCTTTAAAAGAGCATAAGTACCAAGGAAGTACTCGAAGAAGTCAGGTGAAATATCCAAGTAGTCTTTTAAGACAATCACAGCTTCGTACTTTAGTGTTTTGAAGACATGGTTAAGAGCAAATTTATAGTGTCGACCGATGGTCTGCTTCGGTTTCGGAAGAAGAGTGATGGTGGAGTCCCAGTCAGTGAAGGATTTGACGACCTCGAGCGTTGCTTTGTTAGAGCAATACGGAGTAACAATGATGGGGAATATGTATGCACTCGGTCGGAATCTGGTGAGTGAATCCATAGATCGTCTTAAAGCATGCTCGTTGCAAGCCATCACTAAGGTCGGCAGCACTAGTCCTAATTTGCGTTCCGGTGTATCATTAGTTATTTCCATTCTCCTCTTTATAACAACACCACCTATAAGTAAACACAGAAGTATTAGGAGCGGAACAAGGAAACTTTTTTCGCGATATTTTCTCAAATTGAATCGCATTTTAGTTCAAGTCTGTTATTCGTTGGGTTTTTCTCTCTCGGTTCCATGAGAAGAAATGAACAGAAGTTAATAAAATAGTTTTTTAGAGAAAATTCTATTTCAACAGTAACTTTACTGTATAAGGTATCCATTATTAATTTGATTTAAATTTTACGATTCATAACTTTTTTACGGTGCAGTGGTCATGGCTGAAGAACAACAGTTGATGGAAATAATTACCTATACTATAAGAGAGTAGTTAAGGAGACAACTATACCATATTTTTTCTAGGTTGATTAGAATGATAGATATCACTTCATGATATTATCATGTAACTTTGTAAGGCGGTAAGCAAAATTCATATTTTTTCCAAGGCACAAATATTGCTTGTAAAAATTAAATCAGGTCTAATATGCGGATTTGATCTCAAAACAGTTAATAAAAGGTCTAGATACCGTGAAAACACTACGTAATATTTACTTACAATGTTGTTTCAATACGCTTGGATTGCTAGAGGTGAGGGTTATCGATTTAAAAAAAAAACGATGAAATATTGTGTTACAAAATAAGGAATTTTGCAATATAAATTGGCAACACACATAGGACCCCCGTGCCTTGCCGCCATTTTGTATTTCGATGTCACCGCTTGTCAAATAACACTAATCAGCACGGCTACCACGCGACGGCGCGCGAGCTGTCTCGATTTTTCTCGCACTATCCGTCTCTCTCTTATTAGAACACTTAGAACAAGAGGTATAGTGCGAGAAAAATCGAGAGTATGTAGCGGCCGTCCCATGATAGACGTGCAGAGGACTTACCGCGAAACGAAAACGAACTGTAATTAATATTTAGCGACACCCTACGGGTAAAATTGTATCCTGCAATTTGAAGCTATTAAATAAATAAATAAATAAACTTCGTTCGTGTATCTGCCTCTCTGTCGCCCTTGCTAGCTCGGCTCTAGCTCTAGGGGAAAGGCCATAGGAACTCCTCAATTAGGTACACAAGATAGAGCCGTCGTGTTTGGCTCATTCTCATTACAATCCTCTCAAAGAGTAGCAAAAAGGTACAAAAAAAATAAAAAAAAACATTTTTGTCAAAAAATAAACTCTCAGTTATCGCGACAATCTTACCATCTTACGTTTACCCAAGGAACGCAACCTTACTAGGGATTGTAAATCCGGAAATACTTTCTCAAATCCGGATTTTCGGATAATGGTTCGGCCGAACTCCGGACTTCAGATTAAATCCGGATTTTAGGGAGGTTTTTTCTCAGTACTAGAAAAAATAAACAAACAACTGAAACAACCCAAAAAATTAATCAGTCTTTTTAATAGACAAATAAATGTACACTTCTACGCAAATTTTGGAAACTAAACAATGAAAATAAAAAACTCCTAATTAACAATTAAAATAATTAAACACATCTTTATACAGCGTGTAGTTATTGACAATTCCCCAAAAAAATAAATATTAAAAACATTACGCGTCAAGTCTTGAGTCGTTCAACCGCATTCTTAATAGTCCAGTCAATGAACTGACAACTCGTATGGAAAAAAAGTCAAATATGGAAATAATTTATAATAGCTTATTTTTAATGTGTAACGGATATATTATCAATTAAATAGTTACCCAGCGACAAAATCCGGCAAAATTTCAGACATCGAAAAAATGATAAGTTAACTGGTTTCTAAAAAGTCAGTAAAAATATTAATAAATGTTTTTGTCTTTATTTTGGTTCATTTACATTTGCTTTATAATATTCAAGATAAATCGTACAAAAAAAGATAATGCCTGCTTAATTTAAATCTACATAATTACTTCCAGGTAGAAAGTTTGTCGGATTCTTGACTAAATCATCTTAGAATAACATTTTCAAATGAAATCAACAAAAAAAACGCTATTATAAATTAATGTTTTTCAAAACCGTATTTTGCCTGGAGTATAAGGTTACATAGCATCCCAGCTGCCGAAAATGCTCTCTATTAGAATTTTTTTTTTTTTTTTTTTTTTTTTTATTATCCAAAGTACTTAAAAAACTATTTACATATGCATTCGAATAGCGAGCGAAAACCGCGCACGGTTTATCTGTCACTATTGTCGCTCGTTTTACAGTTGTTGTTAAAAATTAAATAAGAAAAAAGGGTAGATTCACTAGTTATTACATAATTTGTGCACCGCTTGGGCGCGCATCGGTAGTTGACAAGTACATATTTTTTGTAATGACTTTTACTTTGCTAGGATTATGAATTAAGTTCCTGGAGAACATCGTTAGGCCATTCGTTTAATATATAAGGTAACAAATACTCACACATTCTTTTGCCGTATGCATTGTTATACGGTGGCAATACGTATTTAGGTAAGGTACTTATGTTTCTCAATTTTTGTGGCCTACATCGATTATGAAGGTTGGGTAAATTTGAAATTTCATCACAGATTAGCGTTATAGTACACGTTTATAATTTTACAGTATCGAAATAGGTAATTATCGTCATCTTTATGCTTGTTTCTAATAGAATTAGGTACAATTGTTTTTATCATTCTTAATTGTAGCTTATAGATGTTATCCAGGTAAGTCTTATAGGTTCTGCCGTAGCTACCAAGGCTGTAACTAACAATGGATTCAGCTAATGACATGTACAGCATTCTGAGCGTATTAAAAGGTAATTTATATTTTAAAAGGGATAGTTTGCATAAAATGGATCGTAATTTGTTACAAATATGGCTAATATGGGGACCCCAATTGAATGTATTATCTATGACCAAACCGAGGTATGTATGCTTATCCACTATTTCCAGATGTTCACATTCACACGTACGCTATATAATACTTTAACAGTTATGATACTAATATCATAAAAATTCGAAGATCCGTTCCATTTAGGTTTATAAATCCGGATTTTGAAACGGATCGTGAAATCCCTTGAAAATCCGAATTTTTGAACTTCGAATAATCCGGATTGCAATCCCTAAACCTTACGCGCCTCAGTAAACTTCTGTGATTCAAAATCAAACCGTGAGTGATGATAATGTATGTTTTGTTCGCTTTATTGCCAAGGGCGGTAAAACGGTGTGATAAATTACTGAAATATCGCCCCATTGCGGCTTTATGGGTAAACTCCTTGTTTGTATTTTATTCGTTTTGATAGTTTATGTATTCCGGGCAAGTTTGTGCTAATACAACGATGCAGGTACTTATCCATTCAGCCCGTCATCAAATTTTCTTAAGTCGGTTTAATGAAGAAGGTGGATCGGACCCCATAAGTATGTCATTCTTAAGCACTCTACGCACGATTCCAAGGACTTCGAAAGTCGAAGTTCGGATATTGCCATCTCTATCGCACTCACATAACTCGAGTGACAGGGATGCATGTATACGAACTTCGAGTATCGATCTTCGTGGTAGCGCCGCAGAGCCATACCCACGAACTTCGAAATTCGAGGTTCGTTTATCTCCATCTCTAACGCACTTATAACGCTCGAGTGACAGTGTAGATTTTCGCGGGTTGCCAGATCCTGCAAAAACTCTCGTGTGTAAAATTCGGCGCCGCTACAGCTACGAAATAGGCGGACTGCAGCGCTACCACGAACTTCGAAAGTCGAAGTTCGTAATACATGCATCCCTGTCACTCGAGTAAGGGAGTGCGATAGAGATGGAAATACCCGAACTTCGACTTTCGAAGTTCGTGGTAGCGCAGCAGGTTACACATGTTTTTATTTATTGAAATTTAAGCATTTAGACAAGTATTGTTGTTTTGAATTTTGATGCAGTGACATTAATATGCCAGGCATTGACGTAGATTCGCGTGTACTTCGGTGAGCCAGGTGAAATTTATGCGCCGGTATTAAAATGGCTACAGCGTGGCCAGTGGCTCAAATTTAAGAAGTAGGTACACAGTGACTCGAGTGTACCTATCCTAGTGTAGAAGCCTACTTTATCTATGTTATTTTTCAGTTTTTTTTTTCCTTTTAATTTATCATGATGACTGTTTATTTTATATGCTTGAAATAAGAATAAAAATGAAACCCTTTTTTAATTTTTAGATCTCAAACGACATAAAAACAATGACAGAAAATAGGTTGATCTCATATATCCTAAGTGATTTGATTTTTTTTATATGTCTGATATTGATAGACATTAGGCTTGGAGTACCTATATTTCTACTCAAACAAATAAATGAGACTGAATATAAAATCTAGTTTTAGTGAAATATTATATACATGAGCCACTGTGTACTGTTAGAGTCTCTGTGCGTGTACTACAGGGTCAAGTCACAGTACCCCAGTACCCGTATACAGTGGCTCATTTCCCATTTTTTTTTAAACA
The DNA here is from genome assembly GCA_947578815.1 of Epinotia ramella. Taxonomy (NCBI): domain Eukaryota; kingdom Metazoa; phylum Arthropoda; class Insecta; order Lepidoptera; family Tortricidae; genus Epinotia; species Epinotia ramella. Next base: position 16,324,062 of record OX388205.1, on the reverse strand, counting down.
TTTTGTGACTACTTTATTATTGTCTTGATTGAAAAAATTATAATGCAGGGAGAAAATTTAATAACCAAAACACTTTGAGTGTGAATTTTAGCTCATTACCACGACTTTTTCTTCATAATTTGAGCGTCCGAAAAAACCTGAGCCACTGTTGCCGACCCGACCCTAAGTGAGTTTCAAATCTTGCAGACATTTTTAAAAAGTTTTAAGTTAAGTATTTCATTTCGAAGATTCTAAGCATTTCATAAGTTAATGAAATGTACAAATGTTTTTCCTGATTTACGAAACATAGTTACAACGATCAAAGCGAAGATAAAAGTGAAAGTCAAAAAGTTCGTATCAGACAACTGTAAATAATTGCTGGTATTTCATTTCGCATTGCGTGTTCGCGTTGCGTGGTTGTGGCTCTTTCATTTGCCGTGGGAAAGAAAAAGATGCAACACGAATATTCGGGCAAATACCGCGAAGAATTAAGGGCTCGCCTACCACAAGTAAGAATTCTGCAACTTTGCACAACAGCGCGCGTCTCCTAATTAAATAAAATAGGCGCTCGTAAAATACAAACGGGTGCTCCATAACTCATAATGCTGTGGTAAAAACGTTGTGTAACAAAAGAATTAAAAACGTTGGTAAAAATATGAGGATTATATTCGTGGTGTATATTCAACAACTTTATTTTTGTCGTTTTTATGAGCGCAACATTTACCTATCGATTTCTCACGCGGGAGAAATGCTCAAAATTATGTAAAAAAGCTCTCAATTGCCATGTAATATTATTTTAGTTATTTAAGTGTGTAGATCAACTTGACATCTTCATAAGCGTAGGTACCTACTTCTTACCCTTACTAGCAAAGTATGTTAGGGCGAGAGGGCGAATGCTAAATGACACAAACGCAATCCATGCTAGCTAGGCTGCCGTTTGTCCTACGTGTTTTATGATGGCCGTGTTACATAATAATATAATTTGGCAGACCTGCCTTGAAAAGACATTACTTAATTACATAGCTGCGTAGGTACTTGTATGTCAGAACGTGATAAACGATTTATCTTATCTAGCGAAAAATGACAAAATCGCTACATACTCGTATCAAATCGTGCTCCACTTACACCTACCTGCGGCGCTACCACGAAAATCGAATCTCGAAGTTCGTGTACTTGCATCCCTGTCACTCGAGTTATGTCGGTGCGATAGAGAAAGAGATATCCGAACTTCGACATTCGAAGTTCGTGGTTATAGCTCTGCCATCTTTAAGACATTACGACGCTTTAATTAGACACTAATTGCGAAAACGGCAAACCTTTTTAAAATTAAATTTAAAAGTCAGTTAGTAATGTAACGGTTAGTACTTTAAGGTTGTTTCTGGTCTAACTTGGAACGGCACCATTAAATGAGATTAAGGTGGGATTAACCGTGGAAATATTTGCCATTTGGCCTCTTGGCTCTTGCACAGAATAAGAAATAGTACAAGTACAGAAATTGCACTTCCTAGCAAAAACGGCGTGTAGGCATAAGAAACGTGCCTACTCTGTGCATCTCCGTCTATCGTATAACTTGTATTCATTCACACACGGCACGTGTAGCGCTAGGGTTGTCACGCCAAGAATACATCAATGAAGGCAAAAAATGTTCTAGCTCACCAGATGTCGCTTGAGTAAAGTAAACCGATATTAATTTAGTACATGCTACTTCACATGTATGTCAGTGTCATTACATATGAATAACACTACACGTAAAATTGATCTGCCACTTCTCTATTCTCTATTAACTAATTCAATATAACTTTACAAAAGACAGACTTGTTTAATAAAAATAATTCAATTAAGTACAATTGTTGTACTTTAATATAATACCTTATGTATTTTTTTCCGTCTTTGAATAAGCGATTATTATATTTAATGGTAGAAAAAAATTACTTTATAAAATATTCACTTCGAAGTAAGATAAACCACGTCCTTTTGGGTATTCAAACAATCATAAACAGAGCTGTTTTCGTTTTCATCGTGCTTTTAAAAACCTCGTAATAGATAAGACAAAAATAGGTACGTGCGGTTCGTTGCGTTCAAGTCGGCGGCAGAACACAGCTCGACGCACGTGTACTCGCTCGCGCGGTGCTGGCCCTCGGCTGAGTGGCGCCCCGGGGCCTCGCGAGCGTTAGGTATCTAACGCGCCTCGCCCCGCCCACTGCAAGCCCCCTGGTCTGGCTGCAGGGTTGCTGCAATTGTTCAAAATGACTTTATGACGCGGTTCTGAGAAATTATATTGAAAAATAAATGCCTAAAATTCAGATATAAAGTCTATTCTTGACAAGGTATTTCCGGTTGCCATGTAACAAAAAGTAAATATCGTTAAGTATAATTCCTTTTTTTCGCTAAACCATTGTGTATTTATCACTATCACGGCAAAGTTATAATACCAAATAATACTCAGATTCAGGATCGCTTGCTTTGAATGTTGAATAGCTCGCTGAAAAGGGGTCAGCGTCCCCAACTTCCCCAAGTTACGACTAAGCCGGCGGCCCACTTTTCTCACATTCGGTTTGCGTTCGACCCTGAGGCTGTTCACAACGCTTTACACACAACGATCGGCGTAAGTCGGACACCCGACGCGACTTTATTTCGTATCCCGACGGCGTTAAGATAAAGTAGGCAAGGAGAAACAAGTTCTGAATAGGTAGCAGATAACCCAAGTTCAAAGCCCTAAGCATTTCTTAAAGCCTATCCAAAGTATGACTTGAAACAATCTTGTACAACTTCGAGCGTATTCAGGATAGAATGTGATACTTTAAATGTAAATCTGGCGGGTCACCCCACTTAACCTAATATCGTTAGTGCTAATTTCATAACACCTACCAACATTCGATATAATTTTCATTAGCCCTAATATTCGGATAACTAATCTTATATGGCATAATTATTTTCTGGGCCTAATTTCATACCTCTTAATCTTTCCTAATACTAAACATAAAGCCTGCTAATATATTGGAAACTAATAATGATTTTGCCTAATGCCTAATGATTACTATGTTTAATGTTCACTTCACCTAATTTCGTCACACCTATCTGTCACTTGACCTATTAACTTTTGCTCTAATGTTTCACTAGACCTAATTAATGCATATTTCTTCGAAACAGTGAACTTTTCGGGTTTTCTTTGAATATCATCAAATGGAAGTCATTCTGTAGGTTTCTTTTGCAATTATGTTAAAAACGTTACTATTTAAAAAAAAATAAGGTCAACAGACGTCATGATGATGTTCTTTAGGTAAGTTTTTAATTAATTACGGTTATTATTTAATCCATATTAATATTATAAATGCGAAAGTGTGTCTGTCTGTCTGTCTGTCTGTCTGTCTGTCTGTTACCTCTTCACGCTTAAACCGCTGAACCGATTTGGATGAAATTTAGTATAGAGATAGTTGGAGTCCCGGGGAAGGACATAGGATAGTTTGTATCCCCGAAATCATGCCCTAAGGGAGTGAAATGGGGGGGTAAATTATTTGGCCGTGCATTATTGGCTCCCATTTTGACGAGATTAGGTGTGACTTCATAACTTACATAGTCCGTCCACCAGCTGTGTCAGTAGTAGTAAAGCTGAAAACACGCACTAATCTATTATGTTTATTATATACTAGCTTCTGCCCGCGACTCCGTCCGCGTGGACCTCGTTTATATCGCAGCTCCATACAAACTTCAACCCCCCATTTCATCCCCTTAGGGGGTGATTTTCAGGATGAAAACTATGCTATGTCCTTCCCTGGGATTCAAACTATCTCCATATCAAATTTCATCGCAATCGGTTCAGCGGTTTAAGCGTGAAGAGGTAACAGACAGACAGACAGACAGACACACTTTCGCATTTATAATATTATACTAGAGTCTGCCCGCGACTCCGTCCGCGTGGAACTCGTTTATATCGCAGCTCCATACAAACTTTTACCCCCCCATTTCACCCCCTTAGGGCATGATTTCGGGGATACAAACTATCCTATGTCCTTCCCCGGGACTCCAACTATCTCTATACTAAATTTCACCTAAATGTACAACTGCAAACAATGTACAATGTATGTTACAATGTTTGTCTGGAAGAGATCGCTTTAAAGCGATAAGACCGCCTGTTGTTACCATTATTTATTAAGCAAAATTTTTTGTAAGGTGTTTCTCTCTTGTCGTGGTGCAATAAAGAGTATTTATTATTATTATTACTACTAACAATTCGGGATAATGACATTAGGGCTAAAATACGTAGGCAAAATGAAGATTCGGGTTAGTGATCTTAGAGACATTGATAATAAGGTTCATTATTAGGCATTGCAATATTAGGCCTAGGAAAAGTGCCAGAACCGAAAGTTTTTTATAATACTTTAATTACTTACTCCATTTACACAATGTAACATGTTTCTATACAAAACGTTGCTTAAGACGCTGTCAACACCAAAATGCCCTTGAGGATTCGGGATACGGCGTACACTGTCTTTTTGTATCGGAGTAAACGAGAGCAAGTGTTACTGGGCGGCCAGGTCTTAGAAGATAATAATGAATAAATATTGATATAAAAAAGTGTGGATTATTTGTGAAATATGACTTGTTAGCGGTTTAGGTATGAATATGTTGACTTCATGTTTTTAATTGCAGACCCATACGTCAAAAAAATTAAGAAAGAACCGTTTAATGATGATTTTAAGACTAATCTTTGCAATTATTTTCTATCGAGCCGATTTCGTCCAATTATGTATTGAGTCCGTCCAAGGTCTTTGAATATGATGAATATAAAAAAAAATATTGATGTGCTAAAACAAACAGTTTTTTCTTAAAAAACAGCTTAAGTAAATAACATCAATTTCAACAAAATTAGGTCCTGTCACCCTCTTAAGTTATAAATATGTAGTCTATGAAATAATGTACAACCACTACACGGATAAATATTGTAATATAATTTGAAATTGTATAATATGAATATCGCAACAAAAAACTGTAATTACTACATAGATGTTAGTATGCTGCGAATTGATGATTCGATGAAACGATAATCCGGGAACTCAGTTGATAAGAAAAAAAAATCTATAAAACTATTTTCTTGGCCACTAAGTTTTGCATTTATAAACTGAATAATATAAGTACTTATAAAAAATATGTGATGAAATTCTGTGAACAGAAAAATCGAAGAATTAACTTTTCTTTGCAACACAAATCTACGGTTAAAAATTCAACAGAGTAAGTAGTCAGCGAAATGACTATTCTATGAAATAATAATATGAGAATAAATGTATGTGAAAATAAATTCTATGTAAATGTAGTCTATAAAATAACGTACAACCATGCATGTAAAGTAGGTATTTTGTAGCCATATCGTGTACGATTATCCCCAAATATTTATTTAAATAACAAAAGAATAAAAAACAAAAGCATGTCAATTGCCCCATTTTGGGAATACCGGCGTGGGTTTACGTGTATGTTGTATTTATCGTTACAAGACTAGTTCCAATTCAATTATGTTAAGCCAAATAGCGTCAGTAGTTAATAGGGCTAGTGCGTTGCCCTCACCTTGTGATACGGATAGAGTTCGTTCGACGTAAACTATTCAGTAATCTCATTATTTATATAGAGATAAAGTGGTTTGGTTGCATTCTTACAACGCAGCGACATTAAAAAATACTCAGTGCATCGCTTGTGTTCACACAAATATGGCGCCTGAGGTTAAATATACGAAGGTGAGTATTTAATTAACTTTATTGACGAGTACTTATAATATTATGTAGGTATTTTAATAGACTCTTCTCCTGTTACTGGTAGAGTTAATTCATTTCAAGTAAAAGCTTTTCATTCCAATGTGTTTATTTTGATAGGCTTAAAGTAAATCATATGCTAATGCTAATTGAAACCCTTTTCAGGAGGGTTTATTTAAAAAAAGGTTACTTTTAAAAGATTATTTTGTACTGGGCTATCGGGTGTTAAAATAAAGGTAACGAAACTTATCAATCAATGCAATCTTTAAAAAGTTAGCGAAACTGAAAAAAATAGTTGATATTTTCTACAAGGTACCAACTAATATTATACGTGTGCCAGATACTAGAATAGAACTAAGTGTACTAACTATAATCAGTGACAATAACGAAGTAATTACTTAATGCAGCTGTTCATTAACAACGAGTGGGCGGACGCGCGCAGCGGCAAAACATTCGACGCCTGTTGTCCTCACGATGGCTGCGTCATCGCCCAAGTCGCCGAAGGAGATAAGGTTTGAATATTATATTGGTTTTACTAGTATAATGCTGAGCTCAGTCTATGCACAGTTTTATGACTCTCGGGGTCAAGATATAGGGTCATTTCGCCGGTTAGCGACCACTTAATTTCATGTGCTGGTGGGCGACCACTTAAGCTGAGTTGGTGAACTGAAAGAATATTTTCTCGGTTTTTTAGTAGATTTCTATTCTAAAACAACAGAAAAATGCATGTACAAGTAATTGTCTCAATAGGGTGTGTAGAATTGATGTTATCTTCAATAGAAAAAACCTTCTCCTTCAGGTGGTCGCGTAACCAGCGAAATGACCCTACTAGCATTGGAGAAGTCGGAATCGTGAATTGTGCTTTGCTATAATTATCCTTGTCACGACTCGTCTCACAATTCGTCGACTCGTCTAGTTGAGCAACTAAAAGGTCTGACTTAAGCCAGGGAGTCATTAGGTAACCCCGCAACGCAACCCATGTCTAGAGGCCAAATTATATTATAGAACAAGTCGACACCAGTTTTAGCCAACCGACAACTCGCTAGTGTAGGTACATGGATCGTTGTGTAAGCCAGTGATTAATTAGAGGACAAATGTTTCGCCAGGGATGTCAGATGAAATCGCCCCACTTCGCTGTACGGTCGAGGTCATAAATACGTTTACACTTTTGCACCTTATTGCCTTGTAATAAGGTGCAAAAGTGTAAACATATTTATGACCTCGACTGTACAAACCTGCGGCGCTACCACGAAAATCGAATCTCGAAGTTCTTATATTTCTATCTCTGTCGTTCGAGTACCATAAAACATAAGTGCTTTAGAGACGGACATATCCGAACTTCGTAATTCGATTTCCGTTGTTACACGGCGCTACCACGAAAATCGAATGTCGAAGTTCGTATACACGCATCCCTGTCACTCGAGTAGTGTAAGTGCGATAGAGATGGAAATACCCGAACTTCAACTTTAAAAAAAAAAAACAAAAAAAAAAAAATCCGCTACAAGACATAGTTGTTATGTTGAGTTGTTGCGTTGCTGTTGAGTTTCTGCAATTGCTAATATTTGTTTTTTATGTGTTAATTTAGTTTCTCGGCGTATGGTTTGTCTGTAATGCCGTGTTAATATACTTAATGTAAAAAAATATATATATACAGTTCCAAGTGTTGCGTGATTTTGTACAGAACCGGGGTAATCACGTAAGTTTTTGAACGCGCGTTAAGTGGATCCAACTGTCATTTTTAGGGTTCCGTAGTTGACTAGGAACCCTATTATAGTTTCGCTTTGTCTGTCCGTCCGTCCGCGGATAATCTCAGTAACCGTTAGCACTAGAAAGCTGAAATTTGGTACTAATATGTATATCAATCACGCCGACAAAGTGGTAAAATAAAAAGTGTTTTATTTTATTAGGGTACCTCCCCTATACGTAACGTGGGGAGTGTTTTTTTTTTCATTTCAACCCTAACGTATATATTGTTGGATAGGTATTTAAAAATGAATAGGGGTTTGCTAAAATCTTTTTGAAGATAATCGCTCCAGAAGTAAAAAAAAAGTGTCCCCTCCCCTCTAACTTTTGAACCATAAGTTTTAAAAATATGAAAAAAATCTCAAAAGTAGAACTTTATAAAATCTTTCTAGGAAAATTATTTTGAACTTGATAGGTTGAATAGTTTTTGAATAAAATTACAAAAACTACGGAACTCTACACTGAGTTATTTTCCATATACAAATTGACATTTAGATCTACCTAACGTATACGTACAATTAGTTACGTGATCGACCTGCAGGTATATGCAAATTCACGAAACCTAGCGCTGAATGTATAGATAGAATATGATATGATATGAATCATGGTAGGCTTTAAACAAACGCGTTTCTTTCTCGTGAATTATTCTTTCCAGTCAACATTTTTAAAGCGAAAGTTTAATTATTCAAATCAACACAAAAAGGCCAGGCGTAGGCCAAGAAACGTCAGAGCAGATTAAAATACGTTTACCTACTTCTACAAAGGTGAGTTGGGTTAGGCACTTTTAGTTGATATAGTAAATAACTAGGTCCAATCCAAACTATGTTAACACCTATTGTACGGTATTGATACGTCAATATAATCGAGTATTGGTAAACATTGTAAGAAGTTCCCTTTTGCATGTACCTACATAATTCAGCAAAAGCGTGCTCTATAAGTTAATTTTAGTACATAAGTGTAAATTAAATTAATATAATAGGTATGAAACGATTGTCATTTTCAACGGAGTTTTCAACAGTTCAACGGAGGCGAGAGCGGATGACTTTTTTGCCATTAGGCGAAAAAGAGTTGGGTCACTGCTTAGGCGGGTGCGTGGCAGCAGCAACGGCCTTCTAGGGGCGTTGGCCGAGCGCCTCGACTGTCCGCTCATAAAGTATTGGGTGGAGGGTAGCTAATTGGCAGGGCCAAGTAGAGAACTTGCTTGGCACTGCGAAGGGCTAGCTAAACCGCGTAATGTTTATATCTTTTTTATTTTTGTAATTTATTTTTGTATACCTTAGCATATTTTCCTAACATAGTTCTTAAGGTTCTCTGTACTTACAAAATATGGATCATTGGTCTGAAATAAACGATTTTAATTTAATTTACTATGACGCTATATTAAAACAGTTGTAGCTTCGTAATTTTTGGAAATATCTGAATGGGATTTTCGTCACTTGGCATATTTTTAAGGCTTCTTTCTTTGGGAATACATTTTGTAGACTCAAAATGCCCTATTGTCGTGCACGCAGGCCGATATCGACTTAGCTGTGGGCGCGGCGAAGGCCGCCTTCCACCGCGACTCAGAATGGCGTCTGCTAGACGCCTCAGCGAGAGGCAGGCTGCTCAACAAGTTCGCGGACCTAATTCAACGCGAGGCCAAGCTCTTGGGTCAGCTGGAATCGTACAATAATGGGATGAACATCAATATGGCGCTTGGTATCGTCCAGAAAGGCGTCAATGGAGCGCGCTACGCTGCCAGCTTGGCGGATAAAATTCAGGGCGATACTATACCTGCAGGTGAGACAAAAATAGCGATGCTGACTGATTACGTCAGCAACTATTTATGATACGTCAAAAATGCTCTGTTGGTATGAGGTTTGTAGGGAAATATGTGACGCCACGATTTTCTATGGTCAAAGTGTTAAATTTTAAAATTTTTATGTACTTTAAAATCTTTGAAATAGCACTGTTATTAACGACCGTATTGTTTTAATCTACGTCTGTTGGATGATCATGTAGTTCGTCTACCAGAGTGGATCAACGACATTTAAACATTCCTGGATAAGACTATCTGAGGTCAGCAGTGGGTGACCACCACAGACAGGATATGATAAAAATGATGCTGTAAATGTCAATAGTAGTCAATTTGTGGTCCCTGCCCGCTTTATGTTTTCACTTTATGGGGCCACTGGGAAAACATATCACCTATTGAATACTCGGTTTTATATTTAGTAGACTGGTTTTGTTCAGGACAGAGTAATGCGGGAGCGCAACTAATACAAATTTGATACCGACTCAATCTGGGGGCACAGTAGTGCCCCCGCCAACACGAGCCAAGCGAAGCGCAACGCAAGGGCACTACCTATCTTTTCTCGAAGCGGATCGTCGTTTTTTTGAACCCTAGTAACTTGGGTTTGGATTATACCAGATTAACAAAATTCTCGGGATATGATGTCAATAGTGGACTTATTAAACATATAAAGTTTCAGTAACATAGCTCTTATACTTAAGATTTTATTGATATCTAAAAAACGCCGATTTCGTCACTGACTCACTCACTGATGTTGATCATCAAAACCTGTAGGGTACTTCCTGAAGTCCTAGAAAGCTGAAATTTGGTATGTAAGCTAGTACACAATCAACAAAATAATTTAAAAAATTGGAACTTCTACCCCCCAACCCCTTAAAGTAGGGGATGGAACTTTGTATGAGACTTCCGCAAATTTTGATGCTAGGGGTCTGAAAATTTATATAGGGACTCCTTGTTATAAATAATAAAATACTTATTTCAGGATTTTTAGTAAATCACCCCCCACTCTTCAAATTAGGGGATGGAAGTTTGTATGGGTTTTCCCATTCACTTCTTTAGAAATAACCTTACAAAAAGGAATGAGATCCCACCAAAAACATTACATGTAAAGTGATGCCAAAGCTTCATAGCTCATACAACTATGAAGCGTGAAAAAGACATCAGATCGCAATTAGCGCCAAGCTTCCTATTCCACACGGCGTAACTCTACCACTACTAGCCACGCACTACAAAATCTATATCTTGCCTAAAAAGTATAGACCCGTCACTTATTAATATCATCATAAATTCATTCGGCGTGAAAGTCTATGCGGCGACCGGGATGTGCCCAACAAAGCTATACTTTTTAGCCAAGATGTAGAATTTGTAGAGCGTGGCTGGTAGTGGTAGAGTTACGCCGTGTGGAGTAGGAAGCTTGGTGCTAATTGCGATCTGATATCTTTTTCACTCTGAAAGGTGTATGAGCCATGAAGTCTTGGCATCACTTTACATGTAATGTTTTTGGTGGGTATTTATTTCAAGTAGACCTTTATTTTGATACTTTTATTATTTTTATACTATGACGTTGGCTAAACATACTGCCCGCCTGATGATAAGCAGACAATATGATAATCTCATAACTTTTTCAGATGGCGACCTTTTCTCATACACTCTGAAGCAGCCTGTTGGTGTGTGTGGTCTAATATTGCCATGGAATGCTCCTATTTTAATGTTCGTGAACAAAGTTTGCACGGCATTGGCTGCAGGTATTTAAAATAAGTTCTATATGACGGAGATAGATGGGTTCAAGGACGGAGGCAATACCGTCGGGCATCGTAGCGTCCTTACATGACCATCCTGTCTCCGACATATATTTATTCTGACCAATGTTCCATGCCTATAAACCTACAGTGATGTGTATGTGTAACCGAACTTTTAAATTTTGGGTTCAGAGGGCTGATTGCGTACTACAAATCTATTTTTTATACCACAATGTTGGCATATTTTATTCACGCCATGCCTAGCTTATAAACGGGGACCACAGCAAATTATTGGGTGTTGCAACACTTACCTTATAAATATTTGATTATTTTCTTTGTGCCTGCCTCGGATTTAACATAGTACATCCTGTAAAACTGTGGTGACCTCACTCGCCACCAGAGTCACTGCATTGGGCTGCGGTCTTTCTTAATCTGGATGCACTTCCCTAGGGCTGCTTTAAATTTGATTACTGTATCCACCACATCCTACCTCTATTGCCGCTGATGCTTTAACCCTCTGTTACAGGTTGCACTGTGGTAGTAAAACCCGCAGAGCAGACTCCTCTGACCTCCTTGGCATTGGCAGCTCTTCTTAAGGAGGCAGGCGTGCCGGCAGGGGTCGTCAACGTGGTTACGGGCTTCGGTCCCGGAGCCGGTACCTCGCTCACTCACCACCCGGACGTTGCCAAGATATCTTTCACTGGTTCTCTAGAGGTTTGTCCCAAGGTCGTAAATGTTAAACTTCTTGTGGGTATAAACTTTTTGAATGTCAGTAGTCTTAGTAGATAGGCATATTGGGAATCAGGCGATAAGTGACATGATAGGAGCGTCGTCTCGTTCTATCGAATGGTGTCAGCCAGTGACGGAAGCTCTATCCTGCCACTTATCGTGTGATAAGGCCGACCATGATACGGGGTCTGGACTTTCGTTTCATCAAGAATTTCAGAATGGCTACCATCATCCATGAAAGGAAGCCGGTGCAACAGTCAGCAAAGTACACTCGGCGTCAAAAAAATCGCACCTTTCCTAAAATTCGTGTCAAGCTATTATAACTCCTAAGATCTTTACTTTACTCTATCGATATTAGTATCATTTAAAAGCTCAATGAATAAGCTTTAAAAAAAAATATCATTTGTTTACGGAAAATCAAAAACCACAAATCGCCAGCACTTTGATTAAAAAGTGGCGATGTACGCGTTTGGAGGCTCACTAATTGTACCACCCTGGACGCGTATAAAAGAGGGGGGTTAAAGTCAATTATGGGTTATTCGCTATCCAGACGTCACAGAGGTCACACCTGAAGAGCTCCGACAAGAAAAAACCCAGTGAAAATGGATACCACGGCAGAAGAAGCAGCTCAAGTGGTGGCCCTACTGCAAACCGGACTACGGCAGGTTGAAGTTGCTCGGCAACTGAACATCAGCCCATTTCGAGTGCAACGGGTATACAGACGGTTCCAAGAGACTGGAGGTTACATCAGGAGACATGGATCCGGGAGACGTCGCTGCACTGCCGTCAGAGATGATCGCTACATTGTGTCGACGTCTCCGCGGAACCGCTTCTCCAACGCTGTGGAGCTGCAGCAGCAGCTTCGAGCTACTCGAAATACAGCAGTCAGCGTCTCCACTATCAGAAGAAGGCAGCGAGAAAAGAATTGAGAGCCCGGAGAGATGCTACAGGCCCCCAATTGACTGCCATCCACCGGTCGACCAGGAAGCGATTTTCCGAAACGCACGTGCCGTGGACATTCGACCAGTGGAGGAATGTCCTGTTCTCCGACGAAACCCGAGTGTGCCTGTACACCAACGACAGGCGTAAGAGAGTCTACAGGCGACCAGGGGAGCGTTTCACACCAGCCTGCACCGTGGAAACCGTCGGCTATGGAGGAGGATCCTGCATGTTCTGGGGCGGCATCTCTATCGACGGCAAGACAGACCTCGTGTGCGTCTCCAGAGCTGGAGGTGGTCGCGGCCAGGGGTCTCTGACTGCTCACCGGTACATCACCGAGATTTTGGAAGAGCATGTGGTCCCATATGCTGGTTTTGTCGGCGCCAACTTCGAGTTCATGCACGACAACGCCCGGTGTCACACAGCCTTGATTGTCAAGGACTACCTACGTCGAGTTGGCATCAAGGTTATGGACTAGCCAGCAAGAAGCCCCGACCTCAATCCTATCGAGCACCTCTGGGACGAGCTGAAACGGCGAGTTCGGGCCCGTGATCCAGCTCCTGCCACTCTCGATGAGCTTTGAGATGCCGTCATCGAGGAGTGGGACAGCATTCCCCAGGAACACGTCGTGACGCTCATCAGGTCCATGACTGACCGCATGGAAGCTGCTCGGAGGGCTAGAGGAGGCAACACTAGGTTTTAAGACTAATTTTTAAGGGTTGTTATTGTTGATTTTTAATATTTGTATTGTTCCTTTTCTTTGTAATTTTGATCAGAATACACATTGTTTCACATTTTCCCAGATTTTTTTTTTTAATGGGGGTGGTGGCCTATTTCCTACCGTTTTTAAATAGGGGATTTCATTAGCTTTCAAATGATACTAATAATGATAGAGTAAAGTAAAGATCTTAGGAGTTGTAATCGCTTGAAACGAATTTTAGGAAAGGTGCGATTTTTTTGACGCCGAGTGTAGTTAGCTGCGCACACTTGCATACGAGTTTATATGCCCCCGCGTGAGCAACTTTTAACTGCTTCGTTGAATGTATATTATATAGGTTGTTGATGACTAAACAGTATATAAACATTATGTATACTACGTCTAAATTCTTCTGCAATAACTATTCATGAGGTACTTTGTGGCATTGTACTTAGCCGAGTTGTTATTTGTTAGACTATACACGATCATCTGATCGTTAGTTGACTTGTAACAATAAACTCGAAACATTTTAAAACCTAATTTATATTCACTGCGCAGGTCGGCAAGCAAATTCAGCAGGCGGCCGGTAAAGTAAACCTTAAGCGCGTGACACTTGAACTGGGAGGCAAAAGCCCGCTGGTGATCATGAACGATGCCGACTGTAAGTACTGTATCCCATAATTTATTGCCGTGATTCAGCAATTATGTAAAACTGTCCCGTTTCAGTAAACCTGGCAGTACCGTGGGCGGCGCACGGCGTTTTCGGTAATCAGGGTCAGATGTGTTTCGCGGCCTCGAGGACATTTGTTCAGTCTGCCATCTACGATGAATTCGTGGAGAAGGCTGTTGAGTTCGCAAAGAATATCAAAATTGGCAATCCGGCTGACCCTGGAGTTGATCATGGCCCGCAAGTATGTATTTTATGTCGTTAAAAGTTTGATTTCTCTGAGCTGGTATTGTATTGTTTTATTTATGTATTTGTATACCCAAAAGAAATGAAAACGGGTAGATTGTGCCGGATATTTATTCAAATGCTTTGCATAAATAATATACCCGTTTTATTTGCACTTTAGTCTACCAAGGTAGATATCATAAGACTTTCAAGTGAATTTATTTCTACTTGCTATACTCATACATACTTAATACTTATGATATTTAGTGTGTTGATACGGGCGAATAGTTTGATGACAATTAGTGTCGGCCACAACACATTTACATTTCTCAAGGACGATCTGGACTTGGAGAGAGAGCGAAGGGCCCTGTCGGTCCGGGCGAATATGATCGCTCGCAGGTTTGCAGGATGCTCCTTAGAGGTGAAAGCAACGTTATTCAGGGCTTTCTGCACTTCCCTCTATACCTGCAGCCTGTGGGCGCAGTATACGCAACGGGCACATGGGGCCCTTCGTGTTCAATATAACAACGCGTTCCGGGTGTTGATGGGACTGCCCCGTTTCTGTAGCGCGTCGGGTATGTTTGCTGCGGCGCGAGTGGATTGCTTTTACACAGTAATGCGCGGGCGCGCCGCATCCCTAATGCGTCGGGTGTGGGGCAGTCCCAACACCATCCTAAAGATGATAGCCGAGAGGGCAGACTGTCCCTATATGTTACACTGTGGAAGATTGCATGCTCCCACTAGTGTTATCAAATGGTAACCTCCTTAGTAAATTAACATTTAGTCTTTAAGTTATTCATAATACTAACAAAATATGTGTCTATGGTTACATGAAATAAAAGATTTTTATTTTTTTATTTTATTTTTATTTACATAAATTTCATTATCAGCTTATTTTTTTTTCTAAAAAAAATTGAGCACGCAATGTAAAGGTACGCTTACACGTCATGTCATTTGTTTACGACACCCATAAAAGTCAAAACGTTTAGTTAGGACGTAAAATTGGCAATCCGGTTGACCCTGGAGTTGATCATGGCCCGCAAGTATGTATTTTATGTTGTATTGCTGCTCGGTCGTAAAAAAAAAAACGCTTTATTAGTTATGTTATTGTATCGTTTCTCTTTCTTACTGTTTTGTTTGTGTGAGGTGTGCAATAAAGAGTAGTTGTATTGTATTGTATTGTAATTAAGCTACAGTAAAACCTCGGTAACACGATCCTCAAGGAAAACGTGTTCGTGTTCATGTTCGTGTTAATGTTGTTGCGTCTTGTCTTTGTTCCTATAAGGATTTCGACTTAAAGAGGTTTTTATGGGGTCAAGTTCGACTTCCAGAGGTTCCGAAACTCTCCAAAATAATTTTAAGTTAGAGAGGTGGCACACTTATAATTTTTCCATTCATTTAATCGTATGGCATACATTATGTTGGCCTTTAAAGTTTGTCACTCTTTGAGTCTTTAGTACCACCCAGGGGACACGTGCAGGGTTGTGGTAGGTAGCTCCTGCGGACGCGAGTAACAGTTGTCCCCCCTTTGTCAAGTGAGTGGGCAACTCGACTGTTAGAAGTTCTTAAGCCGCCCGAAGGCCTCTAACTCGGCTTGACGACTATTTTCATAGGCAGCAGCCGGGATCAACTGCTTAGCGTGCCTTCCAAAGCACATCATTTATATCAACCACTCAAGCATCAGGCGGTCACCCATCCAAAGACTGACCGCTGCCATCTTTGCTTTACCTGCGTTATCGTTTCCGACTCGCAGGCGCCGCTAGGCTATGAGCGCTTCTAAACGGTTATCGACCAATTTACTGTAGCTTACCTTCCTTCCAAATGAGAATCCAAAATCGTATGTTAGTGCTAGATTTAAATGAATAACAAATGTAATTTTCACTTCTCATGCTAGAAAAGTGTGTCGTATTAGGCTTAGATAGCACATTTAGCCCCTAGGGAAAATATGTAAACATATTTATGATTTTAAAACATTTTAATTTGACCAAACAAAACACTTCAACGTATTAAATCCACCAATCACACTATTTAAAATACCATTTGTATTTGCTATCAACTAATTAATAAAATTCAAATATTATTAAGCGTTTTAAGGTTCCGTAGCCAAATGACAAAAAACGGAACCCTTATGGATTCGTCATGTCTGTCTGTCTGTCTGTCTGTCTGTCTGTCCGTCCGTATGTCACAGCCACTTTTTTCCGAAACTATAACTACACTGTTGAAACTTGGTAAGTAGATGTATTCTGTGAACCGCATTAAAAAAAACAGTAAATTTTGGGGGTTCCTATACCTACTTAGAACTGAAACTCAAAAATTTTTTTTTCATTAAAGCCGTGTGTGTGTGTGGATAGGTCTTCAAAAATTATATTGAGGTTTCTAATATTTTTTTTTTCTAAACTGAACAGTGCGCGAGAGACACTTCCGAAGTGGTAAAATGTGTGCCCCCCTGTAACTTCTAAAATAAGAGAATGATAAAAGTAAAAAAAATATATGATGTACATTACCATGCAAACTTCCACCGAAAATTGGTTTGAACGAGATCTAGTAAGTAGTTTTTTTTAATAAGTACGTCATAAATCGTGAACCGCAATTTACCTTTCATTCAACGGATAATGGTACGGAACCCTCTGTGCGCGAGTCCGACTCGCACTTGGCCGGTTTTTTTATTCCCGAATTCACAATCATTAAAAAATAAACACCTTCAGCCTATACCTTCAGTCTATAGCCGCGTCCAAACGTTCAAGCGTGGTTGGCTGCATACATGGCATAAGCTATGAGATTGAGCGGGATAGACGCTGTCTATCTCGCTTTATCATATGCACCGTATGCTGTCCGCCGCGCTCGGCCGTTTGGACGCGGCTATTAGACGGTCAGAGGCGTTTATTTATTCGTAGTGTCAATATTTTGTCTCTGTGTTAAAGCAGTTTATTAAAAAAAGTATGTCGCCAAATTGAACAATCTTTTCGCCGTGGTATTTATTATCGATTATGGATGGATATTCTTTGTTTTTACTATTTTCTAGCAGCTGTCGAAGTGAAAAGTAGAGTGTATAACTCTGGTCTAAAAGCCATATTACCCCTTGAACTATTTTCCCGAACGAAGTGAGCTAAAATAAGCCATATTACCATCTCGTGGTAATTTAGCTTATTTTAGACGCTTGTCATACAAACTACTACATTTGCGTGCCTACTTGAACCAATAAGACAAGTATAGTATACCTACCTACATCATTTACATAGGGCACACCGAAATGATCGAGAATAAAGTACTTTAAACTGAGTTACATTAAATCCTTTTTTGTCACATGCGTACTGGCGACTGACAGTCACGATGCCGTTTTCACAATTTAAAAAAATAACGTCATATTTTTTTTATTCCATTTTCCAATTGACAAGTCGATGGACAAAATGGAGCTCACGCGTGAAAATTTTCGTGCAATTAATTATCACAACTTTCGTCGAGGGTTATCTCCAGATAACTGTCTTAATGAGCTTGTTTCTATATATGAAATTGAAGCACCTAGTCAAACGACAATATATCGTTGGTATGCAGAGTTTCGACGGGGTCGTGCCTCTCTCAGCACCGTACCTTCAACATGTCGGCCGAAAACAGCGGTGTCGCCTGAAAACGCGGCGCGGCTGTCGCGGCTGTGGAAAAAATACTAAAAGAAGATAGACTTGTGACATACGAGCAGATTCGGGCAACCATAGGCATTGGAATGACTGCAATCCACACTATTCTGCATAGTGAGTTGGGTGTCAGAAAATTGATTTCCCGATGGGTAAAAAAGGTGGCTCGTATTGATTGGTGCCGATCTACTCTAAAACGCTACAATGGAGGAAGGTCAAAAGCCGTTTATAATATTGTCTCGGGTGACGAATCCTGGATTTATTCCTATGAGCCTGAAAGAAAGCACCAGTCGGCAGTTTGGGTCTTCGATGACGGGGTCAAACCAACGAAAGTTGTGCGTTCCCGCAGCGTGTCGAAAAAAATGGTGGCTTCGTTCGTCTCAAAAAAAGGACATATTGCCACAATTCCTTTACAAGAACAAAGAACGGTTACCGCTGATTGGTATATTACAGTTTGTTTGCCAGAGATGCTGGCCAAACTTCGCCGAGGGAACCCCACACGACGTGTCATCTTACATCACGATAATGCGAGTTCCCACATCGCCCGTAAAACAAATCAATTTTTGAACGAGGAAAACATTGAGTTGATGTCCCATCCTCCATACAGCCCTGATTTGAGTCCAAATGATTTTTTTACGTTCCCTAGAATTAAAGATTTATTGCGTGGTCAGCGGTTTGAAAACCCAGAAGCCGCCGTGGAAGCCTATAAATCGGCCATTTTGGCAATGTCTAGTTTAAACTGGAATTACTGTTTCAATGACTGGTTTAAAAGAATGCAAAAGTGCATTGATTGTAACGGAGAGTACTTCGAAAAACAATAATATATAATTTATGTATCAAGTGTACTTAGTTTTTTAAATTCCCGATCATTTCGGTTTGCCCCTCGTATGAAGAGGCTAAAAATATGAGCAATTTTTTTTTCGATACGGTTTTGAGGTAAATTACAAAAACATCGAGAGGAAACCGGTCTAATTCCAATAAGGTCTAGTTTTCCCTCTGGGTTGGAAGGCCAGATGGAAGTCGCTTTCAGAAAAGTAGGTTGTTTTTGGCTTGGATTTAACCAGAAAGCAGTCCCCGCGAAGGATACGGGCGACTGAATCCGCGATTACTGTATGGTAAATGATTTCTAATGGAATAAGTGATTCTGCAATCTAAAATTAGGACAAACTAAAAAAAAAAAAAACTATGGTCATCTCGGTGTCTGCCTGTCCCTCCGTTCGGTTGACATAATATTTTAAGTAGTGATTTGAGATTCAGTGGTTGTAATTATTGATAAAATAATTGCAAACCGGTTTAATATGAAAATCGAGGTTCTAAAGCAGTGATTTGGAAAAACAAATGCATAGTATATTTAACGAAAATTCTTCAAATGACAATAATAATCATATTTAACGTAATTATTAACAAACTTCGAAAAATAATGTTGTTTCATGGAAATGGGGATGATAAGCTATATTGTAAATTTTTATTGTCAATGCAATTTTTATAGGGTCGTAATGCACTTTCAACCAGCTATTTAGATAAACAGATACCTGCTTTTAGAGTATGAGAAATGAAAAAGTATATCAATTTCCAGATCGATGGCGAGATAATGAATAGAGTTCTCTCCTACATCGCGCAGGGAAAGAAGGAGGGAGCGAAACTGATGACTGGTGGGAACCGCATTGGCGACACTGGGTACTATATCGAACCTACTGTGTTCGCCGACGTTAAGGACCACATGGCTATAGCTAAAGAAGAGGTAGAATTTGCCAAATGAATAATACAAGAGGAGCAGTGGAAGTGGCTGAATGTAGACCACATTCAGCCACTTTCACTGCTCCTCGCGCTGCCGGCCAAATTTCTCGAGCTGCCAACCGTAGCAGGATCGAGATAAGTGTGTATTTATCTGCCTTACCACTCACATCGCTTCTGACTTTCAACAATGGCAGAAGACCGCGTTGCGCTACACAATTGAATATAATTACTTAAAAATATTTATTACACAATAAAAATAAAAAAAATCTGTCGTCATAGAATACGTTGGATGACATCTATCCATCGTAATGTCTGCCGCTCGCGCTGCGAGTCCTTTTTTTTTATTTTTATACAACGACGGTGGCAAACAAGCGTACGGCCCGCCCAAGGAGGCCCGCTAAAGGAGTAAAATGGGCGTTGCCGACCCTTGATATGTTTGAGGATTCGCCGTGTTGACAGCTAAAGGAACAAATTCCCTCGCTCTCAACACAACGCATCCTCGGGAGCTCTGCTCTTCTTCCTGACTTCCGCACAAAAAACCGGTCATTTCCCTTGGGGAGAGCCACGCAGCGCGAGTAGGAGTGACAGCGGCATAAGAAGTATCGTGCTTACATACCTGTCCTGCCTACTTTCCTGCTCACTCTGAATGAATTAATATATGGACAATATTTTGTTTTTTAGATTTTCGGGCCTGTGCAAAGTATCTTCAGGTTTGAGACGCTTAAAGAAGTGATTGAGCGGGCCAATAACACCAACTATGGGCTTGCGTCAGGTATTTTCACGAGGAATATAAATGATGCCTTGCACTTCAGTAAGCACGTGGAAGCTGGAAACGTATGGTAAGATACTGATATACCTTGTCTACACAAATATTGGAAGTACAGTTTGTGAGTGTAGTTTTTATAGTTTGTATGTAGGACCTAAAAATACCCAAAAATACTCAACCGATTTCCATTATTTTTTCATAAATGTATAGAATGGGCTTTCGGGATGAACAAAGGCTATATTTTATCCCGTGTACGCGGGCGGAGCCGCGCGGGCACCATGGGAATAATAAAGTTTTTAATATACAAAAGAAAAGTTTTTAGACATCGTTTGATGTTAAAAAAAAACTTTATGCCTAACGTATCTCCCGCCTTGATGAACTATTACAATATTAATTATCTAATAATGTTGAAAGTCTAGATTTTTGGTTCAGTTGTGGACTTTGAACTGCGATAATGAATCGTAATATCGATGTAGCAAATAAATATTAAAAGAGTAACTGAGAACTTTTCCGTAGCGCTACGCCCGTAGATGAAAACTGTATAGATACCTACAAACAAATCCACAGTGAAAGAGTACATTTTTCTATGAGGACTTTATCTTATGTTTCAGGATAAATACATTTTTGGCGTCTACTGCACAAACTCCTTTTGGTGGTTTGAAGGACTCTGGCGTAGGTCGTGAAAAGTTCGTATTTTATATACATGTTATAATAATTCCAAGCCTTTGTTTCGATTTGACAGTTACTTATAGTTTTTACTAAACGGGACTTTATCATCAGCCCACTGCAGTCCACTGCTGAAATATGCCTTTCCCAAGGCACGCCACATAGTACATAGTACGGTACCTTGATTTACCCATCCAGTCGCTTCTCGCTCTCTTATACAACCCTGCTACATAATATGTCGTCCCGCCACCTGGATGGCGGGCGACCCACGCTATGTTTAAACTTAAACGGGACTGCCGGGGACGCTGTCAACACCAAAATGCCCTTGAGGATTTTGGATAGCGCGCACACTGCCTATTTGTATCGGAGTAAACGAGAGCGAGTGTTACTGGGTGGCCCGGTTTTTGAAGATAATATTACATAAATATTGAAACAAAAAAAAGGGTGGATTATTTGTGAAATATGACTCGTTAGCGTTTTAGGTATGAATATGTTGACTTCATGTTTTTAATTGCAGACCCATACGACAAAAAAATAAAGACATTTATGTGACCGTTTAATGTGATTTTAAGACCAATCATTGGAATTATTTTCTATTTAGCCGATTTCGTCAAATTATGTATCGAGCTCGTCTACGGTCTTTGAAATGTGGTGAATATTAACATATATTTTATTTGATGTTCTAGAATAAATAGTTTTTGGTAAAAAACTGCTTAAATAACATCAATTTCACCAAGTTATAGGTCTTGTCAGCCTCTTAACCGCTTTTTTTTTTCCCGTGTGGTGTCCGGGTGAGATTTTCACCCACCCCTTTCTTCCCGTGGGTGTCGTAAAAGTCGACTAAGGGAGCAGGGTTGAAGTGTGTTGTGGGCGACGGGCTAGCAACCTATCACAGCAATATCACATTTTGTCGATCTTTTATACTCACATTTATGCTAAAAGTGGCGCTGGAACATACGTTTAATGTGCTCTGTCTACCCCTTTTGGGAATAAAGGCGTGAATGTATGTATGAATGTATGTGTATAATTTATCTTGACGTTCCGGATTTGGACTCGCTTAGTTTTCTTGCTACCGGGGACCCCACTGAAAGTCTGTTCTGGCTAAGAGTAGCTTCAAGTCAGGGGTTGTCGTTAAGGAAATTAGGAGCATTTATGACATTTAATAAATTTGTTCCACCCCGTCACGAAAGTTAGTTGTTTTACAATATTATACGAGTAACTTTCGTGACGTAGTGGAATTAATTAAATGTCGTAGTCAAACTTAACTTTTTCTCATTTCAAAAATACTCTTTGAAAAAAAATGAACCGATTTTATTAAAAATCAGAATCATAGTCCGAAAGAATAATGATTTTTGTTTTACATTTCAGAGGAGTCCATTGTGTGGAGGAGTACCTAGAAGTAAAGACAGTCACGATATCGCTGCCTAAAAGGTTTTAAATAACGCATTATTACACACACAAACAAATACTGGAAGCAATAAAGGTTCGACAACGTGTATGTGACTTCGCTGGAGCTAGCGTCCAAAGGTTACGATACCATTACCTACCATTAGACGGCCTGTAAGCTGGTTTTGCATCAGCGGGATATTCAACCTGTATGTACTCGTACATGCGAGTGCAGAAGGCTGGAGGAGGCCATTGCCGAAGGGCAAACAGACACGAAATTTAAAAAGTGCGAAGTAGTGGGAAGGTAGAATAATGTAAACAAACTGATGTCTGTAGGTAAATAAATGCTTTTTTTTCAAGTGAAAACATCTTTAGCGGCGCTGAGCACTTTTTGGGATAGGGAAAAATTGTTCAATACGCGACAGAGTTTTGTGACGTCAGATGTGTAGGAGGTCACTTTTTGCTGCTAGCCGATTCGACTTTATTCAAAACTGAACGCTATTCGTAAGAGTATAAAGCCGTTAAACACTTTTTGCAATAGCATATTCTGCAAATAAATTTGTAATAATACCAACGCGTCCTTCACCGTTTTGCTATTGAGAAAATTCGAATAGTTCGAATTTGGGCGTTATTCCTAAAGAGATAAAGCTTAGAAAAATATTTACCAACGGCAAAAACAAATTGATATTTTGGTCGCCACCGTGCACCGCCATCTGCTGTTCTTGCAAATTCGAATAGTTCGAATTTAGACGTTATTCCTAAAGAGATAAAGCTTTGAAAAATATTTGGCAATGGCAAAAACAAATTGGTATTGTGTTTGCCGCCGCCCGTCGGCGCGCCGGACCCCGGCACCGTTGCTAAATAATTGATAATTGATTAATTGTTTATAAATTTGCGTCAAATTCATTTTTAGGGTGACACCGTAAGATGTCACGTGGCCTGATCGAAAAACTGTTACAATGTTATTGAGTTTTCACTTCTGCCGGCACTTCCGGAGTGCAACCAGGTCTTTTTTTTTTTCATTAAGTAAACGCATTAAAGATACAAACAAGTAATTTCCTCTATTCAAACTGAGGTTAGATTTAGAGTCTATATATGTTGCTTAATCGGTAGAGTGAAACGAATCTAAAGATGAAAGACCCCCCACTGATTCACAATCATATGTGAATGAAAATATGTATTTTAATAGTTTACTCTAGAAAGCGACACTATTAGGAAGGGGACCTACATACTTTTTAGTTAATTCTAAAGTATAGCAATCACAATTTTTCTCTCACAAAAAGAGATATAATTCGTGGAAGGGCGTTCATCTTAAGGTTGGTTCTACTTCTAATACTCTCTAATCTTATCTTACTTGTTATCTCTACTGTTTTTATTGACGTTTTCGTTTACATATATTTTTGTGAGTATCTAACTCACAAAAATATATGTCTTTCTATAGTCAGTAGACTAAAGATAGATTGAATATACAGAATGGCTATTTACCTATTTAAGTCTTAGAACTGACAAATTAAATAAAAACGTTATACGTAGATATAAGAAAAACTGAAAATATAACTATTTTACGAAAACGCATTAAGTATGTTTTTTATTATCCTACTAATATTATGATTGCGAAAGTTCGGATGTTTGTTACTCAATGACGTTTATTTATAGCCTATGTTTATAGCCTGGATTAAAATAAAAATAGGATAGTTTTTTTCCCGGGTCCACGCAGAGGCAGTCGCGGGCGGAAGCTAGTTTTATAAGATTTTGTAATATTGTGTAGGTAAGATTTTGTATGGTATGGCTTGAAAGCGTGGCCAAATGCAGGTAGAACAACGTTAAGTACCTACTTAATTTTTTTTTTTTAAAGATTTTATCTACAGTTTTGTCGGCGTGATCCTGATTATAAATTGTTTATATGATCGTTAGATTATGAACACCGTCAGTTTATATAATCTTACTCGCCATATACCGTTCACAAGTGAACGGTATTCACAATTTAACGTATTATTTTTCGTTAGTGTATACATATAGAATAAGATATACTCATGATGAATTAGGTACAGCCTTCTAGTAGGCCACTGAGCTAAGCCGCAGACGGATGGACAGACGGACATGGCGACACTATAAGGGTTCCTTTTTGACTACGGAACTCTCAAAACGATTACTCTGATCGAATTTAACATCAAGCGATTCTAAAACCGATTATATTTTTTCTGATACCACTTGACCTTTAAACTTTGCCTAAATGTTTGCCTATATTCCCATTACCTACTTCAATAAATTATACCCTAACGGAAAAAGTATTGCTACATCCAAGTCACTTTTATATTGAACACCGTTTCTATTGTGCAAACTAAATAAAACTTTGTAAGTACCAATTTACCTAGTATGTCTGACTACTTATTTGTTGTGTCGTCTCCCAAAAGTAAGAACTTTACGATTTATTTATTTATTTATTTATTTATTTATACAAGGAATTCCAACAGCTATGAAATATTCGCTAGACTTTGATAAATAGCAATACAGAGCCAATTATAGGAACTCGCAAATAGAAACTGAGTATAATAATATGTTACACAGTCAGTGTTGTGTTCTTAGCCTAGATAACTTTTTCTGTGATAGAAAACCATTTCGAAAAACGTTTCTAGCAATGAAGTACGTCAATTAAGGCATGCTTTTAACTATACTAATTTGTAACCGATGTTTTATGTATTTTCTAATACGAAGTTCTGAGATATTTTAGAACCAAGAAAGCTTGTTGAATTTCACCCATAAGTAAATAGGTATAATATCCATCAGAAATTGTAATAAAGTTCAGAATATAAATTACGAAGGGGATACAGTTAATAGTACATTGTGATACAAGTGAGGTATATTGATAATTACATCACATTCACACATCACATTTTGTATACATCGCCAAAAAGTTCCAGTAGCATCCATTCAGTTCATCACTTTTCTAGTCACCACGAGTCAACATTTTTGTTAATAACCAAACACGCATTAACAATGTTTACAAATATCTGTGAAATAACCTATAATGGTGCGCACCAGTTTTTTTCGTGAAGTGTGCGCAGTCCGCGCGCTTTAGATGATATCTCTAAACAGCCAATACAAATTAAAATAAATATTTTCGTTTTAATATGTTATCTTTATTAATTCATGTAAAATGTTATCAAAAGTGAATAGTTTTACTAAATTAAACGTTTCTATATCATATCCAAAAAGAAATAGTCAATTAGTAATACTCAACAAAAAGAATTTAATTTGTTTAGTCGAGTAAGAATCCATTTGCCGAGAATTAAAAAAAAAACTGTAAGTACATTCGGTACAACCCGGTTAATTTAAGAATGCACCGTGCGGCATGCATACATCTTGCTGCAAGGTGCCAACGTGACTTAATCGGGATATAACCATAACACACAAGTATCGTAATGTTATAACACACGCGTGTTTAATATCCAGGATTATGAGCCTAAAAGCGACACAATAAGAGATCCGTTACGAGCAATTGTGTTGAAAAAAGTATTAAATAGGAAAATTAAGAGAATGCCTTAATACTCGTAGGTAAATGCTTAATTTAAGTACAAACTTTTTTAGAAGGAGACTAAAAAAATATATGCGCTCAGGTTTTCGTACGAACTTGGTTCACTAAGGTGTTCGGTATTGCAAGCAATCGTAGGTAGTATAATTTGAAGGCCTTTCAAATGAGGCGGCAATTTCATACATCATTTCGTTTTACTGCCTCACCGTTTGCAAAATGTTCCAGACAGAGGTTAGTGGTAATACTGGTAATGTCTCCGTAACTTCTACCGCGAGCTTTGAAACTTGTGATTGCGTGGCATGATACCAAGTGTGCCAAAACAAAGTTTAATTTAAACACTTGTTTCGCTAAACTCTTTTTAATAACAATAACGGCCGCATCACGAGCATGTGCGTCACTTCGAGTATGGATTACTGGCATAGAATCCGTCCTTGGAGATATTAAAATGAGATAAACATCGTGAGCTTAATAGTACGTTTTAATATAACGGGTAATCTCTAACGGGTAGAGTCACGGGATAAAACATTATATCCTATATATATACTGGTTAAAGCATTTTTGTAATCGGATGAGATCACCCATACAAACTTAGGTACAAAACTGCAAAAAATACATTTCGCAGACATTACGGTTTTATTATTAGTAGGTAAGGTAGGTTCCCTATTAGATCAAGAAGTATTTAAATACAATTTACGGCTGGCAGGTCTTAATCCTTTAAAATTTTCATAAAAGAATCAATTCTTTGCATAAGTTTGGCTTTGAAAGAACTAAAGCATGTATTATCGCCTGCAAAATTGCATAGACATTTTACGGCCCAGTTTCGCTTGAATCGTTTGATGTCTACAGGTCAATAGTTGCACGTCGTGCGCAATGATTATATTTAGACAAAGCGGAACATAAGCAAATTTACACCAGAAGTATTCTCCTACTAGTACAATTATTAAATTATTAACAAGGCTAGCAAATGCTTATCTACAATAGCTGTATTTAATTGTATTAAAACTGGTATGTGAATGCTATATTTCACCTAGTAGGTAACTAAAATTATGCCAGTGGAAATTTACATGTGCTTTAAACTCGGGGGAAAACATCGACTCGGAGGGGATCGATGTCCAAACGGTGTTTGCTTTGTTTTCGATTTTTTTAGTTTTTTTTCTTCTTTATTTCTAAAGCCTGATGGAAGTTTTTTATTTAGATATAAATAATAGTAACGAAATAAAATGATATGTTAATAACCTAAAGTAATAAAACGGCTTTTTTGTTTACATTATGTTTATTTGGTTAGCTACAGTACTGGTTAACGCAGTTTATTAATAGTTACTTAGCAACATTCTAACATTTTATTACGGTAATAGCTTCAGTTTCATTTCCGAAAATTGGAAAATGATTGAAGCTTTACCCCAATAAATATAACACCGATAAGTAATTATTAATTTAAGGCCGGGTTATGTAATATTCATATCAACCGAACGAACGCATTAAGGTATTACTTAATTGCCATAATATATCTATACCTAAGTGAGCGTTCAAAAAATTAAATGTTGTGTTATTGATTTTTTTATACCAAATAATAATAATATTATTCGGACTTTCACGGTTACTTACACTAGTTTGAACTTATGATTATGTAGTTTAATAATACCTCACTATCACATTGAAATTAGTAAAGGGATAAACAAAATGCAAATACCTACTACTTAATACCAATATTTTTGTTTTTGATTTGTCTAGCATGACTCGGCTTTTCCCTAATACGTAATATATAAATCTAAATGTAATACGCACTGTTTGGTCGACTTCTTCACCTTTTCCATGTTAGGAACTACGCGAATGTTATCATGGTGCGTATTGTTACGACACCATAAAGTTAAACGGTCGTGTTGACTGGATTTAAAACACTAAACACCATCATATAAATGCCATAAGGGCAAATAACATTTTCTGTACTTCTGTTCTGTTAGCAACGGCGAACTGGGTCTTCACTTGTGGAATAACCGGCGTAGTGCCTTATCGTTTTCTTTCTAAAGCAATTTTCTTCGTAGGTCATCACCATAGCTGCACACTCCGCGGTATCAATGAGAACTGGTCTACTAGATCCTTACTGTAACAACCTTTGTAGCCTAGTTGGTGTACCCTACCTACAAAGCCGGAGGTCCCGGGTTCGAATCCCGGTAAGGGCATTTATTTGTGTGATGAGCATGAACATTTGTTCCTGAGTCATGGACGTTTTCTATGTATTTAAGTATTTATTTATCTATATAAGTTATATATTGCGTCGTCTAGTACTCATAGTACAAGCTTTGCTTAGTTTGGGACTAGACTAATTTGTGTAAGATAGTAAAAAAAATAAAAACAAGTATATACATGATAACAACAATGTTAGATACGAGTAGGTAGTTAGGTATCATTTATATTACAAATATATGTAAAAACTGCTTACGTTTACATTACATAACAACAATTAAATGTGATCTTTTAACTAGATCAATCGAGAACTGATTGTTATATTTGTGTAGAAGGGAATCGAATCGTAAACAGCCCACGAACGATTAAAAAGTGAGTAAGTATAATAAAAAACTGGTACGGTAGTTATAAATCATCTGTCTACCCTCTTCAATTGTTATACTAATCGTAGTAATATCCATATATTTGCATACGAAACTGAATGATGTATTCCAACCAACCATTGAAACTAGACAAGTTAAAGTCGACCTGAGTTTAAACACTCGAAAGTTGCGGGTTCTAATCCGCGCCCAGCCAAATTATGTTTTTGCAATTTATTCGATATTTGGATATTCACTCGTAGTGCAGAGGGGTAATCACGTAACGTTTCGAACGCGCGTTAGTACAACTTTACTGTCATATTTCCATACTGAAAGTGTCATTTAAATCTACCTGACGCGCGTACAATACCTTACGTGATCCACCTGCAGAAGCTGTGTTGCAACAAACAAACAATCGGCAATGAGTTGACTGGATAAATATAATGTAGTAAAAATAAAAATAAGAGGTGGTCCGGTCCACGCCAAGAAAATATAAATTTCTAAGACGAAGATGAAAACATATTTTCTTGATATGTTGTCTCGTGTTGTGTGTTGTTGTTATCTTGTGTTGTTTAATATTACATTTTCATGTTTCTTTGTTTTCGACGATCGTGATAATATCGTTATTTTTTTATCATGAAATAAATAATCTAATCTTATCTAAAAAAAAACAGCTAACAACGCCATCTAGTGAAATCTCGCTAATCCCCTGAGGTTTACATTTACATGTATAATCGTATTACACGATGTGCTCATAGATGGCGTAGGATTCAGCGGACAAGCGAAACTGTTCCTGAATTGACCATGCACTTTTGCTGCCTACTGTACCTGACGTAAGGAATTCTATTCAGCCAGACCAATTTTCGTTCACGGCAGCGCTCACAATTAATCTAAAGCTGCTATTCATTCAAATTCATCGTAAGATAATGATTCTGTTTAGTGTCCTTTTTAACCCTGCAACTCCCCGCTATCTCAAAGAGCGTTTTAGTTATTTTAATTCTGTTAGATCTTCTAACAATTTGCTATTAACTGTGCCTTCGTCATCTTCGAAATTTTACAGTAGTTCGTTCACTTTTAAGGCTATTCGACTGTGGAACTCTCTCCCTCTTGATATAAGACAAGCTAAATCTATCGGTAACTTCAAATCTCTTCTTAGAGAACATTATTTGTCTCTCCCCTAACCCTGATTGTCTTACTATTATTATTATTATTGGCTGACTGTTTATGTATTATATTTATATATTTTTATTTGTGTTATTTGTATATATGTATGATTGTGTATGTATGTTTATATATAGAGCTATTTATGTACGTGTATTAATATAATTATTTTGATTTTTGGCTTATTATAATCTCTGCACCACCTACTACATAATCTAGTTTTATCTCTTTCTCCGATACCCAAAGGTTGTCTGGAAGAGATCGCTCTTCAGCGATAAGACCGCCTGTTGTCTACCTCTACCTACATGTTATTGTATTGTTTCTCTTTTTAACTGCTTTGTTTGTGTGAGGTGTGCAATAAAGAGTATTTGTATTGTATTGTATTGATTCCAGGCTTACCACACCTAATTGCCCAAGTCTAGAGAATTAGGTGTGGTAATACTTGGATTCTAGTAGCACTCGATGTGTCTAGATTAGGGCATATATAATATGTTAAAATAGATGCTAAGATGTTCACAATGCGGGTATAATGTATTTGTATTAATTGGATTGTATGTGTAGGTAGCAGGGATGTTGCAGATATTCGCATCCGCATCCGCCAAAATCGATGCGGAGTTTTTGCGGATGCGGATGTAGTGCAATTCACGACAAGAAAGGAGCCCACGCGGCGCTTACCGTACGCGTTTTAGATATTTTCGCCAATAGCTATGTAAAAATAACTTCTTTTCGTTTCTGTGACCAAACGCTACGTTCGCTACGTTTGTAATTTAGTCTCAACGTGTTTGATGATCGCGTCATATTATAAAATGGACGTTGTTTATTTACATGTTTTAGTGTTTGACTCCAAAATCCGCATCAGCAAATCAGCATCCGCAGATGTCGATAAAATCGCATCCGCGGCATCCCTCGTAAGTAGTAGTAGGTCAATGTATATTTAAATAACATTTATATTCAAATTGAAACTTTCGAGAGTCATGTTTACAGTTACCTATTACTATCCCATAAAAAAACATTCCATTAAAAATTAGGCCTAATAATTATTAATTAATTATTTTCTTATTATCTTCTTCTCGAAACTCTTCCACCGTAAAAAGTTGTGAGATATTTCGTAGAGCCACCAAGTCAAGCATTCGTATTAATCTTAATTTGCTTGCTTAATAAAATTCTGCAACTTATTGTTCGCGCTTCTCCGCCCACCGCACATAATAATAAAACCTTACTAGCTTAAATTCAAATAAACGGTTGCCGATATATCGTTAGTAGGTAATGCATGAAAAGCGGTTACATACGGCTACTTTTTGCGTCACTAGCTATTGATCACCCGCCATAGTCACCTAAATCAATACGGTATCACGATTGTATCGCTCCACAAAGTCGCCGTAAGTAACCGGTCTAAAAACCGAGTCCCGCCCGCCTGCTCGGTTATCGACCGGGTAGAGGACATGGCTATCGAACATGGTATAACAACACAGGTACTCTCTACCGAGACTCGCGAACCACGTGACTGACACAAGCCTACGTCATCATGCTGTTAAATGCCGTTTGATGACGTAGGCTTGTGTCAGTCACGTGGTTTGCGAGTCTCGGAAGAGAGTACCTGTGTTGTTATACCATAGCTATCGAATACCCAAGCTAAACCTAATGCTACTTCAAGAAGACCAGCAGCCTTACAAAGTCAGAACTCGAGAGCTGGGTCTTCAGCAAGTGTGAACGTAATCTGGAGTGTAATCCTTTAATCAGGAGTACAATTAAATGATACGTCACAATGTCTTTATTCTGACAAAACATAGGCTTTTTAGACAAGGAACCCGGGAATAGTCACCCGTCATAAAGTGAAGGTGCCAAGATGAATAAGGCAAATGAATTTTATGTAAGCAATGTATTTTAATTGATAATTATTAACAGCTTACAAAAATACATGAGTTGTATGAAGCGAATGCCATTTTTATTTAGTTGTCCCAGGTCCTCCAATAGTTTTTTTTTTTGCATTATTAAAACTTCTTTGGTAGGCTGATAACTACGGTTTTCACTTCCAAGTAGTGGTCGACACAGTTTAGTCCGCTGAAATAATAATTTTCATTAAAAAAATCCAAGGTCAATTTAAAAGGTCCCAATTTTGGGCGCTCAGGGCGACACGATATTATGGGCTATAAAATAATACATTGTGAGCCTTACCACAACGAGATAAGGTTTCGTATCGATCAGTTAAATATGTTGTTGTTTCTAAATACCGTAACCAGCAGTGACGGCGCGTGAAAACTTTCGATGGGGAACCCGAAATAAAAAAGTTATGAGTTTAGAGTAAGTACATAACTAAAAATTAAATTGTATGCGGCATGTATGGGCGCTCCGCCACTGGTAACCAGGGAAACTTACTTTTCGCGTCCCATGCCAGAGTCCTTGTAACCTCCAAACGGCGATTGAGGAGAACCCACCAAGTAGCCATTCACCCTGAAAAAAAAACACAAATTTAAGAATATCCCAAGTTTTGAAGACGTCGTAATTCTGGTGTGCGACTTGTACATAGAAACTCACCAGACGGTGCCAGCTTCGACATGTTTTGCGTACTGCAGCGCGTTAGTAATGTTGGAAGTGAAGATGCCGGCCGCGAGTCCGTAGCTGGTGTTGTTGGCGCGCTCGATCACCTCCTCCAGCGTGTCGAACTTCAGAATGCTCTGCACGGGGCCGAAGATCTAACAAAATGTACTGAGTATTTATCTCTGTCTT
The DNA here is from genome assembly GCA_947578815.1 of Epinotia ramella. Classification (NCBI taxonomy): domain Eukaryota; kingdom Metazoa; phylum Arthropoda; class Insecta; order Lepidoptera; family Tortricidae; genus Epinotia; species Epinotia ramella. Next base: position 16,291,664 of record OX388205.1, on the reverse strand, counting down.
TCATCGTATTTTTTATGTTTTAAATCCCTAATTGTATACCTATTTGACATATAACAGGAAGTGAAAATTATCACCAGCTTTGTTTCTAGCCTACTTAACTGTCGATACGAGTATTTCACCTGAAGTAAAGTTTACTTCTTCCCTTTATTTGAGAGACGACGGGAGAGTGTTGAATGCTACTTAATGCAGGAGATAACACAATTGTAGGCCATCATTCTAATGTAAATTGACTATAATGTGTATAAATTAACACTGCAGCAGAGTTTAGAGATATGCTAGTTCTTTCATGGTCTGTTTATTTTTACCAAGTGACAATACATAAGGAACGTAAACAAACGGTTTCTATGTATATTCAAATCGTGACAGGCATGTCGTAATAAAGATTACTTATGGCCACTACACATATGCGACCTCCAATACGCCCTCTTAATCTATTACGTACAATGAAATATGCATAACGAAAACATAATAATAAAATTATTCTATAACTCTCCTACACAAATCACTTTAGATAAACATTACACCATATCTAACATCTAACACTAATGAATCTAACACTAATTCGCCCTCTTAAAAGAATAATTTGATAGCGACAAATCTTTCAAAAAATCTTTTATTTTCGGCCCATTAACACTCTTTGTTAAGATGTCCGCTATCATTTTATCAGTTGGCATGTACTTTATTTCAACTTTATTTGCCAGTACACACTCACGAATAAAATGATACTTTATATCAATGTGCTTTGTTCTATTATGCATCATCTTATTAGCAGCAATTTTATGTGCCGACTGATTGTCATTAAAAATGATGACAGGTTTACCGTCTACAGCAGTCAAACTATTAAGTAAGCTTCGTAAGTAAAGTGCTTCCTTTGAAGCCTGACTCAGTCCTACGTATTCCGATTCTGTAGAGCTCAAGCTAACCGTAGCTTGCTTCTTGCTCTCCCAGGAAACAATATTTCTGCCTAATTTGAAAATTAAACCCGCGAATGATTTTCTATCAAGCGCTCCACCCCAATCTGCGTCCACATAGCCGCGTAAGTCTAAAACACCTGATTTCTGAAAAGTAAGACACAGATTTGACGTACCTTTCAAATACCTTAGCACCCGTTTCGCACACTTAAAGTGTATTTCACCGTAGCAGTTATTGAACTGGGAAAGTACACTTACTGCGTGAGATATGTCAGGTCGCGTGTTACAGGCTAAATAATTTAGACAACCTACCAAACTTTGATACGGCAGCTGACAGTGAGAACTTGTCGACCTCTCCAATTTCATTCCCACTTCCATCGGGGTAGTAACCGGCTTAGCGTCTGTCATGTTAAAGTCATTTAAAATGTCCAGAACAAACTGCTCCTGATCGAGATGAATAACACCTTTCTCTCGTCTCAGTCTCATGCCTAAAACATGCCTAGCCGCGCCTAAATCCTTCACCTTAAACTTGTCAAGCAAGCTCGATTTTAATTTTTGCTTTTCTACTTCACAGTTTCCGAATACAAAAATGTCATCAACGTAAATTACTACTATTAACTTCTTATCATCTTTAAGCTGTTTTTGGTACAAACAAGGTTCTATTTTTGATTGTATAAAGCCTAAATTCAACATTTCTTTATCTAATTCTTTGAACCAAGCATTTGAGGCTTGTTTCAAACCATAAAGAGATCGCTGCAGCTTGCATACCTTGGTTTCTTGACCTTTGGCGACTGCTCCTTTCGGTTGAAGCATGTAAATGTCCTCTTTTATTTTCCCGTACAAAAACGCAGTCGTGACATCCCATTGGTCAATAAACCAATCGTATTCAGCAGCCAACGAGAACAACAATCGTAAAGTAGAGCTTCTAACTACTGGAGAATAAGTTTCAGTATAATCTACCCCACATACCTGTGTAAACCCTTTCGCTACAAGCCTAGCCTTATACTTCGTTACCTTGCCGTCGCTGTCTTTCTTGATTTTGAATACCCATTTGCACTGGATAGGTTTCTTATCAGCTGGAAGGTCGACTAAGGTCCAAGTCTGGTTCTCCTTTAATGACATAAGCTCTTCGTCTATCGCTTTCTGCCATAAGTCACTATCAGGTCGTGCCAAAGCTTCTCCAATAGTCACAGGATCGCCGTCATAGTTACCTTCCGTAGCACACATAACGTTACAACCGTATCGGTCAACTTCTCTGCGTTCTCTCTGAGGATACCGCCTTTCTTGCAGGTCCGGTATAATCACATGTTCTGTGAACACCTCATTTGGTACCGGCTGTTGTATATCAGGTTCAGGACTCCTTACGATGTCGTCAACAGCATCGCGGAACACTTCATGACTCTCCAATGTCGATCGTGGTTCGCTGGACTGTTCACAGTCTGTGTTAAGATTGATGATAGCCTCTTGTTCACAGTCTGTGTTAAGGTTGATGATAACCTGTGACCGGTTCTCGTCCTTTCCATTGTGTAGAAAATCATTTTCTAAAAATATCACATCTCTTGCAGTGATAACTTCATGCGTCTTCGGATTCATCAAACGGTAACCCTTTTGATTATCTGGGTATCCGATGAATATCATTGGTTCTGTCTTCATATCCAATTTCCGACGCTTTGCTTTCGGTATAAGTCGATATCCCAAACAACCAAAGATTCGTAGATGGCTGACATCTACCTTCTTGCCTGTCCAAAGCTCTTCAGGTACTGCCCCTTTCAGAGCTTTTGTTGGGCTTCTATTTTTCAAATACACTACGGTATTTACAGCTTCCGCCCAATATTGTTTGGGGAGCTTCGCCTCCGACAATAAGGTCCGAGCCTTTTCAATAATCGTCCTGTTCGATCTCTCTGCGACAGAGTTTTGTTCCGGCGTGTAAGGTACCGTCGTCTGATGTTTTATTCCTGCGGACTTCAAAAAGGATTTAAATTTTCCATTACAGTACTCTCCGCCTCCGTCACTTCTTAAAACTCGTATTGATTTACTTGTCTCGTTCTCGACTTCCGCCTTGTATTCACGAAACTTATCGAACGTCTCATGCTTATTGTCAAAATTAATCGAACAATTTTTCTTGGTCAAATCGCTAACCGATATCAAGTTCATTGAAAGGTCGGGAACATGTAAAACATTATTCAAAATCAATTTTTCGTTTTTGCCGACTTGAGGTTCAGCGTTCCCTCGACCTTTGACCAATAACTTCTCGCCATTCGCAACAGAGATTTTCATGCTGCCCTTTTCAGGTCTATAGGACACCAACTTGCTCCGGTCATGAGTCATGGAATTAGAGCACCCGCTGTCAAGATACCATTTGTCCTTGTTGATCGCCTCCTTGGTGTTCAGGCAGACATTCGCGGTCTTGACTCGCTCTTTACATTCAGATGCCTTATGTCCTGGCTTGTGGCACTTGAAACACTTGTAGACGAACTTCTGCTTACGATCGTTAGTTTTGCTTGTAGATCTGGCATCGTTCTGTCCTTTACGTGTCACAAAAGCTTGCTCGTAGTCTGTGTTCATCTTGCTCTGTCTACTTCCTTCTTGCAACAACTTCATTTTAATTTGCTCTAAAGTGATCTCTTGGCCACTGTTATCTACAGCCATTATAAGTGGGCTGTACTCAGCAGTCAATCCACCAAGCAAAATTGAAATTATCCAATCCTCAGGGATTCCAGCATCAATATCATGCAATTGTTGTGCAAAGAATGTGACTTTCGATATGTAGCTCTCCATACAATTAAAATTTTCTAACTTACAGTTGAAAAGCTCTCGCTGTATATGGATGCGTCTTCCCCAGCCTTTATCTTCGTAGGCTCCCTGTAGACTGTCCCAGGCTTCCTTCGCAGTTTTCGCATTGTAAACATGGGTAAAGCACTCTGGTTCCAACAACAAGCATATAGTTGTTCGTGCCTTCCTATCTACGTCCGCATTAACGGCGTCTTTCGAAATTACATTTCACCAGTTTTTATTCTCTAGGTAATTCCGCACCAAGAACTTCCAGTTCGGGTAGTCTGACGATCCCCTCAGCTTCTTTATACCACTTATGCCGCCTTCTTCTGACATAATTTCGCAAGATTACAGAAAATATCAGATCCACTCAATTTATTAATTTAAACTAGCACTATCAGTGCGTGAGGCACATAACCTAATGTAAATAGACTATAATGTGTATAAATTAACACTGCAGCAGAGTTTAGAGATATGCTAGTTCTTTCATGGTCTGTTTATTTTTACCAAGTGACAATACATAAGGAACGTAAACAAACGGTTTCTATGTATATTCAAATCGTGACAGGCATGTCGTAATAAAGATTACTTATGGCCACTACACATATGCGACCTCCAATACATTCTGTCAAATATTATTCGTGTAAGTATCAATTGTTAATTATTTTTGATACCTATTTATTTTTCAATTATACAGAGTGTTTTTTTTAAATGGGACAGTATGGGGAAATCCGAATCTAAAGGAGATAGAGGAAAAGTGTCCAAGGAGACATTAGATGTTTTTTTATGTAAACAAATTTGGCTCATTAAAATTTTTGGTCAAGCGTGAGTTGTTCTTAAAAAATTATGAAGTTGGTCAATTTTTTTTTTGACGCGGGTCGGCTTTGTTTCATGTAAGGATTATTTCAATGTATGGAAAGAAAAAAATCTGAACAGCAGAAGTTGGTCAAATTTAATGAAAACTAATCTTAATGAAATTTAATGAAAAATAAATTTAATGAAATTGAATGAAAAATATTTTTTTAAGAACAACTCACGCTTGACCAATAATTTTAACGAGCCAAATTTGTTTATATAAAAAAACACCTAATGTCTCCTTGGACACTTTTCCTCTATCTCCTTTAGATTCGGATATCCCCATACTGTCCCATTAAAAAAAAACTCTCTACACACATACATACATACATACATTCACGCCTTTATTCCCAAAAGGGGTAGGCAGAGCACATGAAACGTATGTTCCAGCGCCACTTTTAGCATAAATGTGTGTATAAAAGATCGACAAAATGTGATATTGCAGTGATAGGTTGCTAGCCCATCGCCCACAACACACTTCAACCCTGGTCCCTTAGTCGACTTTTACGACACCCACGGGAAGATACCAAAACTTATTACCTACCAGTATGACCTTTGACGATCTTTGCGACAAAGTAACCACATACCTCTTCTTTGGCAATGATCATGTCATCCTTGACATCCGCGAAGACGGTGGGCTCGATATAGAAACCAGATTTGCCGATGCGTTTTCCACCCGTCAACAGTTTTGCTCCCTCTTTTTTACCCTTTTCGATGTAGCCGAGCACTTTGTCCATCATTTCGCCGTCGATCTAGACATGAAAATATTTTATTATGAATACCGCCTCATAATATACCATCTTTTCTATATTTATCAAGTTACACATTCTTTGATTGATTTCCATAGGAGAATGTAATAAATCATTTAATGTACCTGTGGCCCTTGGTCCACGGAGGTATCAGCCGGGTTTCCAACTTTTCTATTCTTGGCAAACTCAACGGCTTTTTTAACGAACTTGTCATATATACTAGATTGGACGTATAGGCGCGACGCAGCTATGCAAATCTGGCCTTGATGTAGGAACACACCGTACGCTGCCGTTGGGACCGCTGTGTTGACTGAAAACATCGAACATTTCTTTTGATACATATATTGTAACACTGAGCCTCAGGAATGTGGTTGTTCAATTGAATTATGACCACCCGATACTTGGGGATCTTTGGTACGGTTACAGTTCATTAATATCCGGAAAAGACTAAAAAAATGCTTCATCTGCTAAGAGGTGTATGTACACTGCTGGATTTACGATTTAAAGGATAAACGATACTGTGTGCTTTTTGGACTACATTGCTTATTTAGAACCATTTCATATTCTTGTTTCGTCAATGGCCATGAGCGGCAATTTATTAAATTCATAAAAAAACATGAATTTATTGTAGCATTTTAAAGTTGTCATACAAATCGAATACTGAGATACCCACTATAGTAGATACACATTTTCATCAACTTACGATCGGCGTCATCCATGATCACGAGTGGGCTCTTGCCTCCAAGTTCAAGAGTAACCCGTTTCAAGTTAACTTTTCCAGCAGCTTGCTGAATCAGCTTACCAACCTGCAGACAGATTTATACCATATGTTTTTAGGCTATTCTTAAAACCAGTCTTACGATGAAAAAGTTTTGCCGTACCTCCGCGGAGCCAGTGAACGAAATCTTGGCGACGTCCGGGTGGTGTGTGAGTGATGTCCCGGCGCCGGGGCCGAAGCCTGGCACCACATTAACTACGCCAGCAGGAACACCTGCTTCCTTCAACAGAGCGGCCATAGCCAGCGCCGTCAACGGAGTCTGCTCAGCAGGCTTCACCACAACCGTGCATCCTAAAAATATTAAAAAATTAAAATGTTCTATATTACGGAGAAACACAATATTAACGAGTCTCACGAACCTGCAGCTAAAGCTGTGACGACTTTGTTGAGGAACATCAGAATGGGGAAATTCCATGGAAGAATCAATGCACACACACCAACAGGCTGTTTTAAAGTGTACGTGAATGTCTCGCCATCTAAAATTTAACGATAAATGATTAGTAGTTAATACGTGGTCAGTGTGAAATGTCTAATAAATCGCAATTCAAATAATATTGAGAACCTGCAGGAATGGTGTCGCCTTGAATTTTATCGGCGAGACTGGCGAAATAGCGAATAGCTTCTACAGCTTTAGTTATTAAACCAGAGCACATGCTGATGAGCATGCCATTATCGCAAGACTCTAGTTCGGCAAGGTACTTGGCGTCGCGGAGGAAGAGGTCAGCAAACTTGTTGAGCACCCGGCCGCGAGCTGAATGGTCCATCAACCGCCATTCTGAGTTGCGGTGGAACGCTGCTTTTGCTGCACTCACTGCCAAATCGATATCAGCCTGGAATCAAAGTGATCAGGTGAATTCAGCACGTATGGAATTTAAAGACACGGTCTAGCAGAGATAGGAAATCCGGTCAGCAATTTGGGTAGGCTATAACTAAAGTTAGAGTCAATTTAAGGGATAAACAAATTATGTACGAACTCTACAGGAACATCACAGAAGTAGGCGAAGAAAAGGGGAAGGCAAAAATCAGGCCAGGTGTAAGACAGGGTTATCCACTCTCACCTCTCATATTCAATATCTTCATAGAACGGGCCACACTGATAGCAATAGATTTAGACTTGGGGGGCGTTAAAGTAAATTGACACAAAGTACAATTCATTAGATGTTGCAGACGACATCGCAGCATTTACCGAAAATAGTAATCAGTATTAAAACTGGATGAAAGTTTCAATAATATCGGACTTAAAATTAACTGCAATAAAACCAAAATTCTCTATCTCTAAACGTACAACAGTACGAGTATAAACCCAATCGTAATCAGAGGGGTAATCAGGTAACGTTTTGAACACGCGTTAGGTAGATCCAACTGTCATTTCGCCATTCAAAAAGTGACATTTAGATCTACCTGACGCGCGTACAAAGCGTTATGTGATCGACCTACAGATACGACAATAGGGAATTTAAATATTTGAGAAGTATCATTACCAGTGACTCTAGGTACACCCTTGACATTATACAGAGGATTGCTATGGCCATATTTTGCTTTAAAAACCAAGTTATAACCGACTTCAATTTAGTACTCCGCCAAGGCACGAGAATATTTCCACATTTCTTGTCCAATTTACCACATGATCTGATTTCCGAGAGCAAATGTGTTGATTATTAGAGAAAAAAACCAAATCGCTGTATGTGGGCCGATAATATTTGAGGAATTCCGTCGAATCCACAAGGATCACCTTTGCCACATCACTACACGCGTGCCTAATATAATTGAGGAGTTCCCTCAATTCCTCATGGATCCCATCATCCAACTGAATTTTTGATAAAAATGGAACCCACCTGGAAGCATAATACTTAGCAACAAAAAAAATATGCACAAATCGGCTCATCAATGACGAAGTTCTGAGGTAACAAACATTAAAAAAAATATAAATAAAATATAAACCTCCTTCTTTTTTTTTAAGTCGGCTAAAAAAGGCATTTAATATCAAAAAACACCACTTAAAAGCACGCATATCAAAAACAGCTAAAAAGCGCATGTTTAAAATTAATATTTGGAGCATTGCTTTATATGGGAGCGAGTGGACGCTGACCAAGAGAGCCAGAGAACGACTAGAGGCCTTCGAAATGTAGTGCCGGCGAAGGGTGGAAGGGATTAGCTGGACGACTTTCTCTCTGTACGAAGAAGTTTTTAGGATAGTAGGAAAAAATAGCTTTTCTTTTTTGCTACCTAGGATGTATTAGAAATAGAAAAAGCAAGATGGTGGGCCTCCTGACACGGCACGACAGCTTCTTCTTATACTTCCTAGAAGGTAAAATTTAAAGCAAGAGAGGCAGAGAAAGGCCTAGGCTGACAAATTTTAGCCAAGTAAAGGATAAAGCTGATATCGAGTCGTATGAGGAAGTCAAGAGGCTGGCAATACACAGAGAAAAGTAGCAGTTACTCCACCGACAAGAGCAAGGCTTAAGTAATGATGATTATACCTAAAATAAAACCGAACAAGATTCAAGTAAAAATAAATGTCATAGTTAACGTAAAACGTAGATGTGCGTAGATGTTTTCATATGTTTGACCCCTCGTATGTTTGACAGCTAGGCGTCCAATTGTTAATAACACAGCTTAGCACAATCTCTGTTGAATATTCTCCCTAAACCAATAGTTTACTTTCGTTCATTAAAACAGACTAGCCTCCGCCTTGACTTCGTCTGCTTGTACCCGGGATAAAAACTATCCTATATTTTAATCCAGGCTACAAACTATCTTCGTATAAAACTTCATCCAAATCGGTTAAGCAGATAAACTTTCGCATTTATAATATTAGTACCTAGGATATTGGGTATATTTTACCTTGTCTCCTTCAGCCACCTTCGTGATTAGGGAACCATCGTGAGGGGAGAATGTACCGAAAGTTTTGCCGCTCTTGGCATCCACCCACTCGTTATTGATGAACAACTGAAAATAATATTAAATCGTTTACATGTGGTTTAAATTATGACACTGGTCTGAAAGCGAGGGCCATTTTGAACTACAGTCACTTAATTGTGCAATAAAGGATGATCATTATGCAATCAATTAATTACGTATTATTGCGAAAGACGAGTCTTAAAAGTCATATCCCTACGACATGCTGGGGTCGTAGCACATTTGGAATCTCGAATTGGGTTCCAGGCGTACATAATAGTTAGTAGTTATTAGTATATTATGATACAAGTGAGCTATGTTGACTATTACGTTCGAGGCAGAATGATAGCGCAAGCCGTTAGGCGAGCAGCGTGATCATAAAGCCGATGATGTAATCATCAAATCTCACTCGTTTTATACGACGTTTTTCAACATATCTGCGAGGAAAAAACCATTTCATAAGATGAACATTTTCTAAACTCCTTAAAAGTTATTGATAGCTACAGGTTTTTACTCACATACTGTAGTTGCTTCGCGATGATTTTCTAGTGGAGTCAATATTACATAATATGTAATAATATTATTATTTAAAGCTTCTCACCAAGAGTTGAACATTTTTGATTATAACCAAATAAACATCCACATTGTTTACTATTTTTTTTTTGTGAGGTAAGCGCGCTTGCGCGTAGTGTGGCCACAGAACAGTATAAAAATATTACTATAGTAGCTCAGACCAAATCTCTTAACAGTCAATACGAGTACAATCGATACAACGAGTGCAAAACACATTTACAAAGGGTGAACCTCAGATTGACCAATAGGAACATTATTAATGAATAACAAGGTATAGCACAAAATACCATCAAACAATTGGATTAAACGTACCTTGGTGTATTTAATTTCAGGAGCCATATTTCAGGAGTCGTGCGCGGCGTCGTCGGCGGTGAAGGAAACGAACAAATAAACTTATCAGCAGCTTGATAATGTTTATATACTTAATATACTTATCGCATTATCGCTTGTTTTCAGTTTATCTTAGTTATTTCGGAAGACTCATGTATTTTTATGTTATGTTAAATGATTATGAACTTAATAATGCAAATTGTAATATGCGTTTCTCAATAATCTTATTTAACCTAATAATATAAATGCTTACGATGTCTGTTAACAAATAAAATGACATAAATATGTCTATTATTCAATAATTTTAATTTCCTGATCGCTCAAAAAGCACTGGTCGATGCATCTTCGCTACAAGATGAATTTGAAAACTATGAAACTTTTATGTTTGTTTCTAGCCATTTGCACAGAAAAAAAAGAAAACCGTTTCTTTAATTTTCTGTTTTACCTTAGATACCTAAAACAATACATTATTAAACTACAAAAAACAATTGCATTACAACGTACCTTGGTGTATTTAATTTCGGGAGTCATTTTAGTATAAATAGGTACATATATTATAAATTATAGTGGTATGGGCGGTGAAAGAAACGAACAACTAAACTTATGATATAAGTAGGTAGCTTGATAATTTTTGATCAAACAAAACACGACGCAACACTCTTCGGGACTGGCGTGTTTGCACAAATGTCGATAAATAGGTATCAAAATGTGTTACCTTTTATTTAATAATGGGTTTAATAAGTGGATAAATTATTTGAATGTAGTGGTATAAGAATGGTCAAGCATGATATTGTTGTAGTTTGTTTGTATAGAACTCCAAATTCACCGCCAAATTACTTTTTTAAGAAGTTAGATATTCTGCTGCACAATCTTAATATACAATATATACAATTCGTATTGTGTGGCGACTTCAACATTAATACCCTTATAGTAAATAAAATTAGCAAAGAGTTGATTGATATAGCAAGAAATTACAATCTTAAACTGCATATAAAAAAATCCCACAACAGCAAAAACATGTATTGACAATATTTTAAGTAATATAAAATATGCCAAATCCGATGTCTTACCTCTTGGTGATCATGATACCGCTCAGTTGCTTAGCTTTAACGTACACAATAATTTACTTGAAAATAAGTTCTATTATAAGGTTAAACGAGACTACTGCTCGGAAAATATCAAGAAGTTTTAAGAATGCTTAAATAACCTTTCGTTTTCTGAAGTATATATAGAAGATGACTTTAGCAGGGCGTTTAATAAATTTTATGATATAGTCTCACTCCTTTATAACCTTTGTTTCCCGATTCAACGTCAAAAAAATTACATGTGGAATCTATAAAAAACCAAAGTGGATCTCAAATGGAATAAAAATTAGCTGCAAAACAAAAAAAAATACTTAGATTTAAATATTACAAAGAGAAAAATGAACAAAAAAGAATTGAATACAACACTTATACCAAGATATTGAAAAAATGTATCAATAAAGCGCAAAAGATTAAAAACAAAAATTAAATAGCAAATAGTAGAAATAAATGCAAAGCATCTTGGGATATCATAAAGAGAGAAACGGAAAATAAAAGTGTTAAATCATATATAGATAAAACTTAATGAAACTGGTAAAAAAACTAGAAAATGGGAACAAGAGATATTCTCTTTTGACTTGTAATAATAATATGTTTTTAATGCCATTCTCCGAAACAGAAATTGTGAATGTCATCACGTCATTAAATAATACGCAAGCTGTAGGATTTGACGAAATTTGTTCATATGTCATAAAACAATCTTAATATGAACTTAGCGCAATTATTATGGGAAGCTATCGTCCTATAACATTGATTCCAATTTTTGCAAAAAAATTTGAGAAATGCATGTATAAAAGACTCATACATTTCTTAAATAAAATTGAAATAATAAAAACAGAACAAAACGGCTTCCAAAAAAAAAAAACGACGACATAAGCTAGTTTTAATCTTGGTCATCACATTGTTAAAAGCTTAGATATAAAACAGCACACTACAGCGGTATTTTTAGACATGTCAAAAGCTTTTGACTTTGTAGACCATGCGTTACTTCTAGACAAATTAGAAAAATATGGTGTTAGAGGTCTTGCTCTCAATTGGTTAAAAACTTACTTACTAAATAGAAAGCAATATGCAGAAATAGTTCAACTAGATGAAAATAAAGTAGAAACTGGCTATAAATCAGAATTAAAATGTAATTATTTTGGTGTTCCTCAAGGCAGTGTACTTGGACCTTTATTATTAATTGTTTACATAAATGAACTACCTAATATAATTCCATACAAATCTGTTATGTTTGCTGATGATATATCGTTTCTTGTTACATCGGAAAATAATCAAAATATACAAGAACATGAATGTAAAGTAAACGAAATGATGGAAACTGTTATAAAATGGTTAGAAATACATAATTTACAAATTAATATTAATAAAACCCACTACGTACGGTTTAAATCCAAACGAGGTGAAAATCTTAGCATTAATATAAATTTTAGAAATAAGAAAATACAATAATTGCAAGCAGTTACTTTTTTGGGAGTCACTTTAGATAAACATTTAGACTGACAAGCTCACATTGATAAGGTCCGTTGCAAATTGAATAGATTTGTTTATGTTTTACATAAATTAAGGCGCACTTCAGGATAGCAGGCCACTCTAGCTGCATATCATGGATATGTTAATTCAGTATTGAGATATGGACTAATTTTGTGGGGAAATTGTAATTATATTACACAATACAAATAGCAGAATAAGATACTTATTGTCATATACCAACTAAGGACACTGGTGTACCTACTTATTCTAAGCAAATAAAAATTTTATTCTATTCTATATTTGCTTCCATGTGATTTAAGATGAGGTTAAATACCGTTATTATTTTATACCTTGTTAATGAAAATCTGAGGGTCACGCTGTGTTAATTGAGTTACCGCGCGTAGAAGCCAGTACTGTTAGCATGAGTCACTATAGAAAACACACATTATACGTTACTATTCTCGATAGCGAGTAAACGCGCTTCGAATAGAGTTCGATTGTCACAAATTCGAGCCGTCAAATTTGTATCTCATGGTCCTGATGTTCTCCGGCAACGACTACAAAACGTTAGACGCTAGCGTTTAGTTTTCGATGCGTAAATGAACATTGGTCTCGTACTAGGGTATCGTAGCTCTACCACAGGTCACTATCGAAAACACACGCTACGTTCCTCGCAAGCGAGTAAATGCGCTTCGAATAGATTTCGACTGTCGCAAATTCGAGCTGTCGAATTCGTAACTCATGGTGCCGTTGTACTCCGAAAACAACTTCAAAACGTTACTCGCAAGCGCTTAGTTTTCGATGCGTAATTTAAACTTTCGATTCGTACGACCTATCGGTACTATGGCACACAAATTTGACATTTCGAATCGACGAATACCGTACAGAAGTAAACTATTTCACTTGCAAATTAACGAGCGAGAACTTATTGTGTGTCGGCCGAATGGGTAAGCGCCGCGGATTGCATGGCGTTTGCGCCCTTTTTCTTGCTAACTCGAGATCATAAATGAAACATAAATGAAATCTTTATTTTCAAATTTGTCAGATGTATGGTTAAACATAAGAATATCAAGTACCGATGACATAACAACATTTGTTATATTCTCATGTAATATAAATATCAACAGATATAATGAACTTGTAATATAACAACTATTAATATAACAGTCATAACGTATAACATACATGGGATATTACTTTGTTCGATATAAAACTCAGTTGGTATAATGTACTATTGGCATAATCTGGAATACATACAACTATTATTTCTTGCCTATTTTACTCTAAGGCAGGTTGGTGTAGGTACGACGACGAGTAACCACCGACACACAACAGTATAATAGCCACTGATAAACTGGTAACACATAGTATATTTTCGTATAAGGATTATAATAAAAAAAAATAGGCTAGGGCAGCTACAAAATGGGGGGCTCGGAGGGCGAAGTCCCCCGCAGTAAAAACACGACAAACAATTGTAACAATGGTATTATTTGTAGGTTAGGTTAGGGTTAGCTTGTGTCCCTTAGAGCGGAAATAGGCACCCCGCGAAGCGGGGTGACGTCGACACGCTGGCGGTAAGGTTAGGTTTAGGTTAGGTTAAAATAATTAACGTGTGTGTGAAAACGAAAATTATATCATACCAACATTACACCACTAATACTTATATCCAATATACATTATATCCATTAAACGTTATATCAACAATGTATTATACTATTTGAACATTATACGCCATGAAATGATATTGATTGTTGTTATACCGAAAGTTTATTATGTTCCATGAGTGATTATATCCAATGAAACGACCTTCAAACCTTCAAGAAAAGAGCGTACTCCCATCTTAAAGGCAGGCAACGCACTCACAACACCTCTGGTGTTGCAAGTGTCCATGGGCGGCGGTAATCGCTTACCATCAGGTGATCCGTCTGCTCGTTTGCCTCCTATATCATAAAAAAAAAAATGAAATTATATTAAATGTTATATCCAGTGAAAATATATCAAAAGTTGTTACACCAATCATTACACACCCGTTTCATACAACGCGTCTTGTATGGGCGATAAAAGCGTTGCTAAATTTCCCGTTCGATTCCGTTAGATGGCGTCAGCGTCACTATCGATAATTGTCAACAATTAGACTATTTAAGCTTCAGTTAATTTCGTAGTTTACTATTACTAATTTATAATACATTTTTAAATTATTCTCCGTTATAAATTAATGTTTCAGTTGTTTCTTTAAAACTATGAGGTCAGTCTGCTAGGGCAACACTTGTTTTTTTTTACAATGGTATATTACCGACCTATATTCCATTTCATGCTGAATATTTTAAAAGATGTTTGATGCCAATTCATTGAAACACATAATAAAATTGTTATAAGACATATGACCATATGAAATAAATGCAAAATAAAGAAAATATATTAAATGTTTGATTTTCTTATCATATTTTACTTTAAAAAAATAAATAAATAAATAATAAATAACTGGACAAAGAGTGCGAAAGTGACCGGTCCGGCGCCACCTGCATCCAGCGGACTTCTCAAGATGTCTGAGAAATGTTGTGTCCCGAAATGTAATGTAACCCGTAACCGTAAGATTATAACCGTAAAGATCGTAAACAATGTCTCTTGCATAGACGTTCTTACGTGTTTAACATTAGAATATTAAGTATAAGAAAATAAATAGACGAAATTAGCTCGCAATTTACTTTTATTTACTACCTACTCCTACACTAAACCTCTATACCTCATAGTTCTCTGATGAGATTGGGTTCATTTAGATGAAAATTAAACCTTGAGTTTAAATTTCATCTGAATTAATCCGTTCTCTCATTAAAAACATTCTCCAATTGTACATAGCTGTATAGCTATACGTATACAGGAGCATATACATAATGTACAATAAGTACCGCATAAATATGTATAGGTACATACGGTGTAGTCCTATCGTATCCCACTAGATGTCGCTAGTGAGTACTGGCGACTGATGTCTCTATTCTCGGTATATATATAGTACTCTTTGGTCGAATCTCAGACCGAATGTTTTATAATTGAGGTGGGCGGTCTTGAAAGCGACACATCAGAGTCCGAGTCTTCGGAGTCACAATCTGAGTAATACTTAAATATCGAATACGTACTTGGAACCATATATGGATGAAATATGTATTTATTATAAAGCATAGAATTTTTACGTTCGACAAATAACAAAATTCCAATACACACTGTACCGACTATATAGTCCAGGCAATGAACTGACAACTTCTATGGAAAAAATGTCAATTTTGGAAATAATTTATAATAGCTTATTTTTTATGTGTAACGGATATATTATCAATTAAATAGTTACCCAGCGACAAAATCCGACAAAATTTCAGACATCGAAAAAATGATAAGTTAACTGGCTTCTGAAAAGTCAGTAAAAATATTAATAAATGTTTTTGTCTTTATTTTGGTTCATTTACATTTGCTCTATAATATTCAAGATAAATCGTACAAAAAAAGATAATGCATGCTCCATTTAAATCTACATAATTACTTCCGGGTGGAAAGTTTGTCGGATTCTTGACTAAATCATCTTAGAATAACATTTTCAAATGAAATCAACAAAAAAAACGCTATTATAAATTAATGTTTTTCAAAACCGTATTTTGCCTGGAGTAATACATGGCGTGTATACCTACATGTACATTATTGTCATATATTATGCGGTTTACAGCCAGCGACACTACTTCAGGGCCAAAAAAGGGCTTGTCAGCCTATAAAAGTTGCCTTCTGTCACAGCAGAAAAACTTTACTAACTGATCGCCATATACCTACTTTGAAATACATCTTTCTTTATCGCCTGATTTCAATGTCTCGGAATTATTTTGGACGACTCATGCCAACACGCATCATTTGTGTTGTATGTTAGATGATTACGAGTATAGTCCAGGCAATGAACTGACAACTTGTATGGAAAAAATGTCAATTTTGGAAATAATTTATAATAGCTTATTTTTTATGTATAACGGATATATTATAAATTAAATAGTTACCCAGCGACAAAATCCGACAAAATTTCAGACATCGAAAAAATGATAAGTTAACTGGCTTCTAAAAAGTCAGTAAAAATATTAATAAATGTTCTATAATATTCAAGATAAATCGTACAAAAAAAGATAATGCATGCTTCATTTAAATCTACATAATTACTTCCGGGTGGAAAGTTTGTCGGATTCTTGACTAAATCATCTTAGAATAACATTTTCAAATGAAATCAACAAAAAAAACGCTATTATAAATTAATGTTTTTCAAAACCGTATTTTGCCTGGAGTAGTATTTCACATTAAGGCGCCGTAGGTTCATGATCTTATCTCCCTCTCACTGAGCATAAGCGTGAGCGTGATGGAAGTGCGTGCTCGGAAGCGCGGATATTATGTATTTTTTGGCCGTTTAAATAAATAAAAAAGTAATCACTGCTGAGGTCTCTCAAACATGATATTGCCGATTTTTAGAAGCGTTTTTAATAAATTTAGCTTATGTGCATAATTTGTTACGAATATTTTAAGTGTATTTTAGACCTTTGTACGTGTTTTTTTTCTATCGAGCGAAAATTGCTTAATCATGTTTCGAATCACTGATGTCGCTGCAGAAAAGCCTCAAGATATATACTATTCGTATTTTTTTGAAACCACATTATTATAAACAGACGCATTATATTGTTTCAAAAACTCTGTTCGCTTAACTTCGCTGAACCTACGGCGCCTTAAAGGTCCGTTTATACCTACAGACATTGAGCGTGCCAGACGCGTGGCAGACACGTTCCGGGGAGGGAGGGGGGTTGGTGTCTGCGCGGCCAGATATAAATACGTTAATAAACACTGTATAAAAGAATATTAATTTGTCTGCCACGGCACGTGTCTGGCACGCTCAATGACGCCCTGTAGAAATCTTAAAGTACTTACCTAATATAAAATAATGTATAGTACCTATACATTGTAGATATTTGAGACACTACTATAAAGAGACTGTAATTTTTGACTCCACAGTCAAACTATCGATGTAGTTTTGTGGAGCAATGTATCTCACTATTCATGTATAATTTTAGTTTTTAATAAATAAATAATAAATAAAAATGTCTGTAAATGAAATAAATAAAATGTAATTTCTACACCTCACCACTTGGGCTCTGTTTATGTTATGATGTTTTATCATGATGATGTGGCAATATTCTTATCTAACCCGATAATAAATTATATGAGTCATATGTAATGATTACGAGTACGATGATTTAATTCTAATTTACACTTACATAGCAACATGTTTACTATTAAGATATAGAAACATTAAACAAAGCTTGGGTATGAATTGGTAAATTATGAGATTTAATGTTGTGTTAAAAACACCATTGCTTTTCTCGATAGGAAAAATATCCAAAGTTGGGTCTTCTTGAAGTGAAAACTTCTTTAGCGTCGCTGTGCATGTGTGATGGGGAAAAATTGTTAAACTCGCCACAGGTCACGTGACCGTGAGATTACAGAGATACTCGCAACAGGTCACGTGACCGTAAGAGGTCACGTGACCGTGAGATTCGACAGATTAAAAATTCGTAAGACGGACACGTAACCTGATCGAAAAACTGTTACAATGTCATTGAGTTTTCACTTCCGCCGGCACTCCCGGAGTGCAACCCGGTCGTTTTTATTAGGTTAGGCTATTCTAGCGTCTTCATTCTCCTAGCGTTTCCACAGTTTTACCGTAACGAGCCCGTAAATAAACTGGTTTGTATTTTTTAATATAAAACAAGTGGTTTCAACCAAATTTCTAGAACTTGGTCATGACAGAGACTGTATCTCCAATTATAGACCAATATCGTTATTGCCTACCTTAGCGAAAGTTATAGAAAAAATCATAAACAAAAGACTTAAAAGCTACCTTGAAAAGAATAATTTACTAAGCAATAATCAACATGGCTTTAGGGAACGAAGATCTACGGAAGATGCTGTAATACAACTAACTATATTGTAGACAAACTTGACCATAATAAAAAAGCTATCGGACTCTTCATAGATCTTAAAAAAGCGTTCGATACAGTCTCTGTCTCACTACTCATAAAGAAGATGGAAAACATAGGAATACGTGGCATACCGTTAAATATTTTTAGTAGCTACCTAAGCCATAGAAAGCAATCAGTTAGGGTTGGAGATCTTTATAGCACAGAGGAAATAGTTGAATATGGCGTACCGCAAGGTAGTGTGTTAGGCCCTACCCTATTTCTTATCTATATCGACCAACTATGTCGCCTAACAATCTCCAATGTGGAAATAATTGCTTTTGCCGATGATACCGCCATTTTGTTTTATGGTAACTCTTGGGAAGAGGTAAGCAATCTAGCGCAAAATGGATTTAATCAAGTTAATGCGTGGCTCTCCTATAATCTTCTTACCTTAAATTTATCTAAAACTAAATATATGTCATTTAGCATTCGAAACAATAAGGAGTCACTTGGTAGAAACATAAGTATTAAGTTACACGATTGTCAAGACGCTGCGGTATGCTCCTGCCAACCTGTATCCGAAACAACATCCATCAGGTATCTGGGAGTTCTCCTTGACAAAAATCTTTGTTGGCATCAGCATATATCTAATCTTGCAGGAAAAATCAGAAAATTGATATAAATCTTTAAAAATCTAAGACACGTCTGCGATAAAAACCTACTTATAACAATTTACTATGCTATTTGCCAATCGGTGACAATGTATTGTATTACCGCTTGGGGCGGCGCATCAAAGTCTTCTTTGCTTATTCTAGAGAGAGCTCAGCGAGCGAATCAATTTAGATATCCAACAACTGCACTTTATGAGGACACTTTAGTTTTAACTGTAAGGCAACTTTTTATCAAACAATTATTAATAAATCAACACAAACGCATCCCAGATTATCCTGAGTCTAGAAGAAGAAACGATTTTGTTTATTCAACTCCACCTCACAAGACAAAATATGCTAAAAAATTCAAAAATGTTCTAGGTCCCACATTATATAATAAAGTAAGCAAACATATCCAATTACGAACACTTAACTTACATGCTTGTAAAAAGTCATTGGGAGCTTATCTACAGAAATTAAAATACGATGATACTGAACAACTACTAAAAACCTTGGTGTAATCCACATGCGATTAATTACAGTTACATAATTACACTCGCAAACACATACACACACGCACACAAACACACACGCATACACGAGCACACACACACACAGACAGACTCGCATCCCAACGCATGCGCGCCTTGTCGCACTCACACATTAACACATATGCCTACACACACAGACACACACACATAAACAAGCACATATAGCCATACATACTCTTACCATAGGCAATAAAATCTAAAGATGTACTTGAATAGAAATATTAGATCTTTATCCTGTGGTAGTAATTTTTATGTTAAGTTTTTGCGTATACTACTTGTATGGTTTAAGTCGGCCCAGCAAACGATGCATACGTGTTGCCATGGCATTGCTAACAGTAGTATTCTTTTGTTTACTTTATTCTTGTATTTTTCTAACTATGTACCCACTTAGGTTTAAGTTTACTTTACAACGATACTTACTTACTGAACGATTGTTATGTGATTAGCAAGTGATACTTATAAGGACGGTGAATCCTGTCCCGCCGTGATACAGTGCAAACTAGTACGGGGGTCAGTTGACACTTACTTTTGGTTTTCACTTGGTTTTCACCATAGAAATAAATACTAACAAAAAATGTAAGTAGCAATATGTACTTTTTCTGCGAAATAAAATTTATGATTTAAATTTATGATTTATTTATGACGGATACTTAATTTTCACGATGGATTGTGCTCAACCACTACTACAACGCAGTTTTAACAAACATGTACTACTAATCTACTGATAACGACATATTTTATTTGAAAATAATAATAAGAACTTAATAAATAATGGTAAGCAGTAAACGTCCCAGTGCTCGATACCGGCCCTTTACTTGGCACCCTTAAACTTAATTCATACACAACAACTGCCAACCTTGACGGGGGCCAACCAGAGACTGCATAACCGAAAAATACGGGTATGTTTAATAACCGATATGACGTACATATCGGTTTTCAAATAGCGGTTTCGGTAGCGAATATAAAGTCGCTGTCGAAATATAACGGTAACCTTAATTTTTTTCGATACCGTAACCGCTTTTTAAAGGTTACCGATACTTTGATTTTGGTTTTCATGCCAAACCGCCGGCGCTGCCGGTTTGTCTTTCAGTTTTGTCGGTTCTGTTCTGATACTTTTCTGATTCGTTCATTCGTTTCTATTGGAAGAAATTGTCTGTGTAAGTGTATACATTTTGTAAGTGTAACCTTTATATCATCGGTTTCGAACCGGTATTACAAAGGTTTCGGTTACCTTTAAATCGATAACGGTAACCGATATTTCAAAACGGTTACGGTACCGTTATGTTGGCGCGGCGCGCGTAACCTTTACACCATTACGGTACCGTAATGGAATACCAGTGTCATACCGGTAAAACCGTAACCGAAATCAGTCCCTGAATTACCAACATTTAGGATGATTATCTTACCTCAGTAAACTTTATTTCCTGGGAATCGTACCTACGCATGATAAAGATAAAAGATAAGATAAAAAATCACATTTACTATCACTTTTGCATCGTCTAAGATTACATTGTATCTATTCGTTTTATCACCAATATTACTGCTTGCATAGGAATTCAACTCAGTTAGACATTTAGCGTGATGTGATTTCAATAAATGTTTAGCGCGTCCTCTTCTACGTGCGCTTAGAGTCTGTCTGACCTGCGACCCTCCTGCACAAGAAAAAGACGACTTTGAAAAAAAAACAAATTTATTGCGGCCTGTTAGTTACTTACAACTGGCAGCTTATTTCACAGGCAAAACTGTTGCCATATTCAAAAATAATATGAAAAGAAAAATGCTTTAGTCACGACCTCACGACTCGCTGGCATGACTCTAAGCGAGTCAGAACAATTGCACGCATCGCATCGCATTCACGTCGTTTTATGCGAAGTGTTGAACGAAATTGATCTCGAGGTTATTAAAACTCTTATTGCTCGAGCATTCCTCTCAGATGTCAATGCCAGGGATTTTATAATTTTCGACGCTGTGAATTTAGAAATTGCTGTCATATTCTTTGCTTATTGCTTTATTTTGGCATTTTTCGTTGAATCACAATCTAAAAATGTACCCATGGAAGTGTATCGGACAACATAACATTGTTTAGGAAAAAAATCAAGTCGTTATTGTTGCCTTTAGTCAATTATGTTCCCTTGAATAAGAAAATATATACCTATGCATTTTGTATGAAAATTTGAAATCTCTAATCTTAAGTATTATTTATGGCTGTTTTATGTATTTTGCCAATTTCTCGGTAATTAAGTACATGATCTAAATACAATCTCCTACATTAAATAATCACAACATAGTGTAATGAATTCATGTAGCCCATTGAGTTATATTACTAGAGTAGACATCACCGAGCATAAGTTTGCGCATGTCAACATACTCTCATGAGAGTATGTTGGTTTAGTCTGTGGCGGGCAGTGATGGCGGTCGCTTCGAGTGTAATTTGACTCAAAACTTTGCGCTATTGCACCAACAACAAACCCAACAATAGTCAAAGTACGGGAATCACTTCTCATCGGCAAATTCACAGAGTTTACAACATTTTCATCGAATATTATTTCATCGACAACGATTCATCGAAACTTTAGTACTAGTAACCAAAGAGAATATAACCACTACGTTCTAAGAGACGGGACTTCGAACTAAGTTTTGGATGACAGTGACATTGTCATTTGATTTTGACATGATAACTCAATTTAGTTTAGCTACTTTGCCATACCACATTAAAAAGTCCAATACGAAAGTTAGTCGTACCAATATAATGGCACGAAAGGGATTAGGGATGTAGTACTTAACATTAATAATATTTTTACGCAACGTTATCAATATCGATAAATTATGATGGTCAGGTCTACTGCATGAAGAGCAAATTATTGCACTAAGTATATCGACACTAACAAAGTAATAAAAGGATAATAAATGTTTTGTCAGTTTATTTATTTCACACCAAATTAATAATTATAAAAAATATTTAGGAGTAGGTATATCTGGGGGCACGGCAGTGCCCCCGCCAAGTCGAACGCGAAGCAAACACTGCCGTACCATCCTTTACTGGAACCATTTCGCCGCATTTTCAGGCCCCTAGAACCTAGGCTCCCTCCTCCTCCTAGGCCCCTAGGTTTTGAGAACCTCTGGATAAGACCAGAACGCAGAAATTTTCGTCATCCAGTAAGCTATAATCACATACTTCAAATGCAAAATTTCAAGTCTGTAGGTCATTTAGTTCCGAAGTTAAGCGAAACCAAAGTTTCGCATTTATGACACTCACTCACTCACTCATTCATTATCATCAAAATAGAACTAGTACTTCCCATAAACTCAGAGAGCTGAAATTTGGTACAGAGTTAGGGTTTAATGGCCACATAAAGGGAAAACTATAAAAAATTGCAATTTCAACCCAGTTTTCTAGATACACCAACTGTATACATTACTTTGTAATCCTATACAAATATATAGGATTACAAAGTTACATTTGCAGTGAATGGGAAAATTCAAAAGCAAGAATGGACATTCATAGTTTGTATGTATGGAAAACACATTAACCTACAAAAATAAGTGAGATCCCATAAAAAACATTCCATGTAAAAAAGAAGCCAAGTCTCGAAACTCTTCCACCGTAAAAAGTTGTGAGATATTTCGTAGAGCCAAGTCTCAGGCATTCTTATTAATCTTTATTTGCTTGCTAAATAAAATTTTGTGTCTTGGCAATCAGAAGCACAGATAGAAAACTTGTCACTTGTTTTGACACTAAACTTGTCAGATTTGATCTGAATGTGAGCAAATGGATGTCATTCTTCTTTTTGTTCCTAGTTGCGTGACACTGCTAGTAACTACCCTAGTAGCATTTTCGTTGGCATTTCGTTGGGCCAATGGGTGATCAATGGCCCAACGTGGTGCCAACTTAAAATGCTACTAGGGTAGTAATATTGTTTGGAGTTATTTTATTTCAACTACTATTTATTTAAATTTATCTTACTACGTAGAAATACTATTCAAGGAATATTACTTAATCGCTGATTTGTTTCAAATTATCTTAATTGGCACAACTACAAAACATTGCAATTCATTTCTTCGACGTAACGTATTAATTTAATACAATTTTATATGTCCAACTGTACATTTAGACTATATTCAAATGATGTAGTTAATTGTGTGACATACAAATATGTATAATATGTATGTATGATTCTTAGGAATCATTGCTGTAAATCGTTTATTACAAAAAAATATCAGGGCGGACAAAAATGGCTTGTCATAAGCGAACTCTGTTTTAGGTCGGTTAGGTTTCACTTGCGTCCTTCAGACCAGATATAAACACCCCGCGCTGAGGGGTGGCGTCGACTCGCTGCACGGCAATAATAGGTTAAAAAACTACGATTCAGATATAGATCCGAAATAATTTCATGCGGAATAAATATTATTACATGTAAAAAAAAATATGATTGAAAGAAACCCGAAATGAAAAGCCATGAAATAATTTTTTTAATACATGGTACTTTTTGTGGCTGCGTAGCGTACGAGAAGCTCAATTTCTCGAACTAGTGCTTTTTACTTTTTAGTTCCAAACTATACCTACTTTCGTAACGCAGTAATTTTATATTAGATTTTTTACTTGGAAATTATGAAATTAAAAACGCTTACGAATACTAGGAGTATTTATTTAAAGTATTTCGTTAATATATAAATGACGAAAAAATATTAAGAATTTGCATTGTATGAAATAGTTACTTTCCTAAAAATCGTTCTTTGATTTGGCTGAATGATACAAGCATATGCCTAGAAAAAAAAAAGTTTAAAAGCAAATCAGCCCGCCCTTTTGAAATAACTACTAACATTATTTAAACACATTAACGCATATAAATATATAATTTGGTACGAGAAGTTATAAAAAAATATTGAAAATGAGTGATTCAAACATTGATATGACACCACCAGACATTCGTGCTAGAGCAGCAATTGCCAATGACTGTGTTATTCCAGAAAAATCTAAAAACCAATATAATGCCGTCTATGTAAAATTTATCGAGTGGAAAACCTTACATAACGCAAAGTCTTTTTCAGAGACTGTTTTGATGGCCTATTTTCAAGAGCTGTCTGAAACCTATCGGCCATCAACATTATGGTCAAAATATTCTATGTTGAAAGCTGTTATAAAGTTAAAACATGACATAGATATAAAAACTTACACCAGATTGACTGCTTTCTTAAAAAGGCAAAGTGCAGGATTTCAGAGTAAAAAATCGAAGGTACTAACAGCTGAACAAATTGAGACGTTTATTAATGAAGCTCCAGATCAGCAACATCTAGCTACAAAGGTATAAACTTAAATATAAATCTAATAAAATATGTACACAATTTAAGTAAATTAACTCTAAAAAATCGAATCGCTAAACTTAAGTGGCAGTGGGCGGGGCACATAGCACGTAGAACCGATGGCCGTTGGGGCGGAAAGGTTCTCGAGTGGCGACCACGTACCGGAAGGCGCAGCGTGGGTAGGCCCCCCGCAAGGTGGACTGATGACCTGGTAAAGGTTGCTGGAGTTCGCTGGATGCGGGTGGCGCAGGACCGGTCACTTTGGCACTCTTTGGGGGAGGCCTATGTCCAGCAGTGGACGTCTTTCGACTGATATGATGAACTCTAAAAATAAAGTAGGAAGTTAAAAAAAATAGAATGAAATAAACAATTGTCTTACAATATACAGGATGATTCAGGAGACGTGAGCAGGATCAACCCTACACATACAGTTAATGTTAATGGATCTTTTACCATCGTAATTAAGTTAAACGCCCACAGTTTTTTTTTACATTTTGTGTAAAAGTTTCATTCACAATAAATCATGGTCACCCTACACAACTAAAAAAAAATTAGCGTTAATCTTACCAATGCTGGTACGACTGAGTAGCTTATAAACTATTGAATCCGTAGGGTTGATCCTGCTCATGTCTCCTGAATCACCCTGTATAATAAATATGTAACTTTGTTCATAGGTTGCTCTTATATTTGG
Source organism: Epinotia ramella (assembly GCA_947578815.1). Lineage (NCBI taxonomy): Eukaryota > Metazoa > Arthropoda > Insecta > Lepidoptera > Tortricidae > Epinotia > Epinotia ramella. The sequence goes on along the minus strand of OX388205.1, from coordinate 16,266,078 downwards.
AGTCTGTGGCGCATGCAGACGCGAAGAGCTCACAAATGTATCAGTAAAAGATATAGAAACACATGGGGACATACTTCTTGTCAAAATACCAAATACAAAAAATAAAATTCCCAGGTCCTTCACTATTGACGGCCCATTTGCAGAAATAGTCAAGAAATATCAGAGTCTGCGGTCTTCTAAGGGCAAAAGTGACCGTTTCTTTCAGAATTTTCAAAGAGGAAGGTGCACTGCCCAGGTAATAGGCTTAAACAAGTTTGGGAATATGCCGAGAGATATCGCTCAGTACTTAAATTTGCCTGATGCAAATCTTTACACCGGACATGCATTTAGGAGAACCTCTGCTAAATTACTTGCCGACTCAGGAGCAGACATAACAACTTTGAAGAGGCATGGAGGTTGGCGGTCAAGTAATGTAGCAGAAGGATACATAGAAAACTCCATTGATAACAAATTAAAAATTGGAAAACAAATTGCAAAATCAATTAATGTAAAGTCGCAAGAGTCCACAGAATTTTCGTCATCCACATTCCAATCTGGTCTTAATGTACCTGTTAATACTGAACCTCAACCAGGACCGTCACATGCTAACAACACTTTGGTTACACCCAGCCCTGTTAACCAACCAGGACCGTCACGTGCCAACAACACTTTTGACCCACAGGAATTATCACAACAGCAGGAACCTGAAAATACGCCATGCCTGACTAGTCAGACACTTAATTTACATGGAAGAACTCACAACATAACTATGAACTGCAATAATTGTACCATTAACTATAATTATTACTGAAAATAAAATATTTCTGATATCAACCTTATTTTAATACAAATATATATTTTTTTTAATTCTCATTTAATCACAAAAGAAAGTAATTCTTCTTAGACCTCATTTGATATAGTTCTCTTTTCGTAATGTTAAACATAATCATCATTTCTTCTAAACATGGTCATCAACGTGGCACTTGAGCAGCAGTTGTAGGTACATAGTAATTGACTGGTTGACTTCCTAGGAGCCGCTTTGAGTGAATATTATCCTTCCGCCAATTTGTTAGGGACCTGCAAAATTTTAATAATTTAGTAACATATTTTATAGATTTCACCAGCTTCTTGTTCAAAAAATAACCTTAAACATAACTAATAATGTGATTTAATGTTTCTTTTACCTCTAATTATCCTTGATAGTCTTCAAATATTCAAACAATTCATGATATTTTAGTTGTAAACGTATCCTTGGTCACATGTCGCAGATCACAAATTTGGCACTAAAACTCTTGTTGCATGATCTGTTTCTGTTTGTTGATACTGTAATGTCTTGTACTTCTGTTTTGATAATGTTAAAGGTTCTAATTAATGTCGTTTCAGTATTATAATTATCTGCATTGGGCTGTGGCAAGCTAAATATTATCCTTATGAATACTGTCAGTGTCAACTGCCAAGTGTCAATTTAGTTTCTCAATTCGAGGCCGATGGCGCTGATTCCAATAGTATGTTGTCACTGTCAGTGTCATTTGTAAAGTATGGGTTCGTTCAAAAATAACTTCGAAGCAAGCATATTTTATCGCAATGATATATTAATTTATTATTTTTTCGCAATTGTATTAAAAAACGTCGTTTACAACACGTGTGAAATGTCTTTTACCACTCGTACCGAGTCTTGCCACGAGCTGAAAGCGGGTGGCAAGATACCTCGGTACTAGTGGTAAAAAGACATTCTTTTCACACTAGTTGTAAAATGTACTATTATTGAAATAAGTCAACTACCAATTAAAAGACCTCGGTTCAAATTACCTAGTATCGAGTCCTCGACGCAATGACTTGTCGATGAAATGAAAATACTTGAAACGTTGTCTTTGAAATAATATTCGATTAAATGTTTGTCGGCAATTCAATGGTAAACCGTTTTTAAATACTTAACATGATTTTTTCTGTAATTTATAAGATACCTACGCGCCCAAGGCGGCCATTACTGCAACGATTAATAATGTAGAGTTACAATTTCCTACGACTATTTTGTCTTGTTAGTAGAACATTAAACACTACACTTACTGATTTGAAGCTTTAAAGATCTTAATTATTGCGCCAAAATAGCAGCAACCATTTGCTTTTTTTATATAATCGTTTTTATGAATAATTTTATTGGCAACGTTTAGTTAGATCTTAAGTTCTACTTTTTTAAATCCTAGGTCAATTCTCTTAAATAAATAATGTACGCGCCGCGAGTATGGTCTCCGAATATGAACCAATTAGCAGTTTAGGAGAATATAATTTTTATATTAATTTCCAATTGCTTTCAAATTTTATATCTGAGGATCCCGTGGGACCTTCAATGTCTGACTGAAACTGAAAATGGTCGTAATTTCGTTTTTTTGTTTTGCTGCGATTGCTATCAAAATCGATATCTAAGGATCCACCTGGACCTTAAATAGGACGCATGGACATCAAATCTGACACAAATTGCTGAGACAAATGGCATCAACACAGTGCATCTTCGGGAACTACAAAGATATCCAGTATAAAAAATTACAAATACCAAATGTCAGCACTTCTCTTTTATATTTATAGATAAACTTAAGTAAGTTTAAGTTCAATAAGACACCATTTGTTTTTAATTTTACAGCTACATATTTCTACGACTAAGATAATGATTATCTGAGTCAAACGCGGAGCCTGCATCAGTAATCGCCAAACACAAACATATGGCGTTGCTTATGAGGTTATGAGTGACATGTACAGACGTGAGCGTTTCCATACTTAGGCGATTCTCCCACTGCAACACGTCCCGCCGCGGTGCGCGGAGCGGCAGAATTTTTACACGCGCATTCACGCGCATTGCCGCGTGGGCAGTGTGTTGTACTAGGCGTGTTTTCTATATAAATTGAGATTCTTGCATACAATGGTAAAATCTGCGGCCCCGCGCAATGCGACGGGGCGCGGTGCAGTAGCGGAATAACCTTCCACGGAAGCCCGTGCCTCGCCTGTCCGCAAACGTGGCTTTACCTTTCCCTCTAACCTTATTTTCAGGCAATCAGAATCATTCAGTCCGCAAGTTTTGTTAGCATCACAAACTTTCATTGCCGAAAAGGAAAATAATTTTAAGGAATTCATATTTTTACAATATTCTTTTATTACATTAGTCAACATTACATAGAAATATTTTATTTGAATATGTACTACATATATAAATATATATATTAGGGGACAATCTTACACAAATCGACCTAGTCCCCCACTGAGCAAAGCTTGTACTATGGGTACTAGACGACGATAAACATACTTATATAGATAAATAAATACTTAAATACATACAAACATCCATGACTCAGGAACAAATATTCGTGCTTATCACACAAATAAATGCCCTTACCGGGATTCGAACCCGGGACCTCTTGCTTCGTAGGCAGCGTCACTACCAACTAGGCTAAAGCGGTCGTCACATAGACTTCAATAATCGAAATTCAAAACTTCTTCGGCTGAGCTATTGTCACGGTCTTGACCTCCAGATACGAGTTCACGCACTCCACCCCGCTGAAAAAAGAACAAAACGTAGTCAACATCTTAATTTTACCATCGGGTGTTCATGCTACAAATCCTAACCATGGACCATTATCTAGAAATATAATTAATACGTAAATAATTTAAATTAATGTCGAGACAAAATATGCGATATCCAATATTCATTTGGATGTCGACGGTGTTCATACAATGTGATATGAAAAACATTCATCGTCATTAGTCGCATCAGCCAAAGGCCAATGGTATTGGTAAACAAAGGCCTCGTCCAGGGGTTTCCACGGCCGGTCTTGTGCTGCCCATCGCTTTACCCCGTTTTGATCAGGTCCACCTCGTGGGGAGTCTATTCACACTTCGTCTTCGAAAAACCTATTAAGAGGAAATGCGGGATGGCACGCGGTTCATAGAGATCGAGAGTACACAAACCCCGTACATACAAAAAAGCGCAAATTCATCTTCCGGATCTCATTTCCGTGTTACAAAATTCTTTTAATTAAATATCATAACTGAAAATGAATAAAAGCAAATACTACTTGGGTTGAATTTTGGAGCAGGAACCAGTTGAAGAGAGCCGGACTTACTCTTTTTGCTGGACTACGGCAGAGCCGAAAGGAAGGAATGTTTCCCGGTAATTAAGTATGTGTTCTTACTTCTTGTAAAAATGATTGGCGACCCGTTAGGCGGAAAATGTTGCGTTAGAAGTTTTAGTATTTACTATGTTTTTTGTTGAATTTCATAATTCTTTAAAGCAGTTTTCGCTGAAGGAGTTTAACGGAAAATAGATTTCAAAATGCTTTTGCTTTGGACAAATGACTCTTCTGATTCTTCTGTTTCCACGTAAACATAATTAGGCTAAAGTTAGTATCATCAACATCATACATTTAAAGACAGTAGTTTCCTCAACAGACTAGTATTTTTTATATTAAGGATATTATTAAGGATAACGCTTACAAGTATCATGTTGCCCTCACCTACAACTACGAGTAACATTACCTAAAATAAATGTACCCAAATGTCCAATTTAGTAAGGAATAGAAACGAAGCCGGAAATATATTACTTTTAGGCAAATCAATTTCCCGAGGACCCGCAACAACCAATTTGTAACTTTGCCATTTGTCCCTCATCTATTTATTGATCAGGTTACAAACTGCTATAAAAGTCCTAATTACTTGAACGATTAAGGCTTTTAGAGTAATCTGGAGTTGTATTTTTATTCTAATATTCATACATTCAGTGACTTTAAGATGGACAATCCAGAAGAAATTGTTAAAATTGGAATTTAATAAGTCAGTCTAAAGCTGAGTTTATGGATAAGTAGAATGATTAGGGTATACATACTCGTACATGGTGTAAGCGTGAATATTCGCCAGATACAGTTGAATATGTGTTTTGTTTTCATGTATTTGACAAAATTTTCATTTATTGGTATGAAATGTATGAAAGCACAGCTTCGCACAGGTCTTGTGAGTATTCAGTGTTCACCCTTAAGCATGAAACGGAAAGCAGTATTTTTCAATATATATTAACCTTTCGGATGGCACTGACAGTGCTCAATGAATGCTGAAGGCAGGATACATTTTTAATTTCTGCCAATTTTTTTTCAAATTTCATTCCGTTCTAATTTAATTAATAATAATAATACTGATTGTCGACCAACATCTCAAGAGGCTCAAGCTATATAGATGGATGGGTCAAGGGTCAGAAGGCGGTACTCCTGGACACTGCGCGGATAGTATAATGGTCAGGAGGTTCCTCTGTCTTTCGCGCCCTGACTACTAAGGGCATACCACGAAACGAAAAGGAACTTCGTTCGTGTATCTCCCTCTCTGTCGCACTTGCTAGTTCAAGCGACAAAGACAGAGATACACGAACAAAGTTCGTTTTCGTTTCGCGGTAGTCCACCTCGCTGCCAGTGACACCCTAGGTTTTCTATGTGTTTATATTTTGTATTTTTATTTTACTTTTGTATTCATTTTACAAAAAACTTAAACTGAGAAGCAAGATTGATAAAGGACATAATACTGATTGAAAAAAATGAATCATGTCTTACCTTTCACGTCCCAGTCCAGAATCCTTGAAGCCGCCAAATGGAGTTTGCACGCTGTATGATAAATAGTTGTTAACCCTGTAACAATCAGAAGTAATGCTTGAATATTTGAAGAATCAACATCATCAATTCTCCGAAGAAGATGCTCAATATTGCAGAGAGAAAAGAACCATACATACTAATATTTTCTAATTTAATTTGCCCAATTTCTAATTTAATTTGATTTTAATTCTATTATTGACTTAATTTATTCTAACTTAGTGCAGTTTGACTGACTTATATGAAGTTTGTTGTACTTAATCATTTATATTATAATATTAATCAACTCAGTTTCCTCAATTTGTAATTAAGAAATAATAAAAAATAAATTATATTTATCTGTAAACCCGTTCTGGACGGCTCTAACGATTTCGATGAATTTTGCAACATAGAGGTTTACGGGCGCAAAATATCGGTCTAGCTAGGTCTCTGTCAGAGAAAATTCGTTTTCTCTATTTGAACCCGAGTAGAGCTGGATCGCCTAGGTACTTACTCCCCAATAAATCACCGTTGAATATCACAAGTTTCCCAGACCCAAGACCCATCATACATTGTGCAAGGTTAATAACTACAACTTAGAAAAGTTGAAAAACCGACATTTTCATTTCAAAGTCCAATATCTCAAAAACGGCCTAACAGATTTTCATGAACCATGGCTAAAAACACTCGGGATATAATTATATATGGCACAAAAAAAACCGCATTCAAATCGGTCCATCCGTTTGGGAGCTACGATACCACAGTCAGACACACAGACACGCTAAACTTATAACAGGTAACCTATCGAAGTTTCGAAAAATACTTGCCCGATTTTCACTTTTCCAAAAACGGTTAACTGAATTCTTATAATCCATACTTAGTTTACCATACTTTTGAAATGTCGCTGGTTTGTTTTCCCACATTATCGTTTTCCCGAAACTCAATAACCAGAAGAACGATTGCCAACTTTATTATTCGACAACCGATTTGTTAACCACCTTTTCATAATTCCGATGCTACGTAAAATCTAAACCTCATTTTCCCAATTATTATTTTACCGCCACGATTAAAAAAACATTCAGATATGCTAAAAACCCTACAGAAGTGCACTTTAAAATTGAGATGCGAACATAAACTTTTGCCAATAAGGGGTGCCAGGTTAGGTTAGATTTAAAACTGTGACCTTACAAAATAAACAATTAATAGAAAAGGGGCTAAGCAACTAGAGTGCTGCACGAGTCCTTAAAAAGTCCAAAACGAGGGGCTCGGGGGGCTAAGCCCCCCGCAGTAACAACAAATGATCGTAACAATGGTATTATTTGTAGGTTAGGTTAGGGTTAGCTTGTGTCCCTTAGAGCGGAAATATAACCCCACGAAGCGGGGTGACGTCGACACGCTGGCGGTTAGTTAGGTTACATGGTACAATTTCGATCTTTTGACATAGAGGGATAATAATATTTCGGACTTAATACTTTTCGGCACCAAAAACTAGTTGACAAATGATCCTACGGAACTTTAATGTGTGTCTATTCGAATCATAAGCGAAATAAAATTGCAACGAACTGAGAATTGGGAAAATAATAATAAGGAAAATGTAATTTCGGGCAAACAAAAATTTGCCTAACTAATAATAAGGGAAACAATTTCGGGATTTTGATATTCGGAATTACGATTTTCGAGCTTATGATAAATAGGCAACCCTTATAACAAGCTACCTCCGCAAATATTTATTTATTCGCCATCAGAAGATTCGGGCTGCGTTTCCATTGGCCTTAATCGACAGAAGGGGACACCTCTAGGATATCGCGTTTTAACGACAAAGACATGAAATATCCCTATGATATTAGGATGGGAATAGGTATGTCAAATTATGAATTTGAAATCGGGACCTACGTTATTTTGATGACATTATAATTTTTGCGCTCTTGGTAAGTGTTGAATTATAAAGAGATTACAATTTATAAACATTACCTATGATAGAGAAGGGCTGGATTAATGAGCATATTCGAGTTATTATCTTTGTACGACCTGCATGTCGATCACGTAACGCATTGTACGTACGTTAGGTAGATCTAAATGTCAATTTTTATACGGAAAAATGACAGTTGGATCTACCTAACGCGTGTTCAATACGTTACGTGCGGGAAGCACCTTAGATCTTTATGTATTAACCGTGCTAGCGGACTATTCCACCCCTCCCAGAATGTTATGAGCTATAGAAAATATTTCTGTGTGAAAATGTAAATTGCCCGTTTCTGTTCAGTTGTACTATGTCGAGGTCACGCACCAGAAAATACGCAATCAGCCTGTTTAAATATTGGTAATGTGTTATGTTGTTGAAAAAAATCCACAAGTAATTGGGATAAGTGGAATAAATTCCGTTTTGCCCTACCATTGAAAACCGGGAGGGATAGATGGACGACTCAATTCCATGTATCCCTACTAGTAGAAATAAATTGAAAAATATTCCACGTATCCCTACTACTGGGGGGGGATATCGCAGTAGGGATACGTGGAATAGGCCCGAAAGCCAAATATAAATTAGGTGGCTCGCGAACAATATGTGCGGTACGCAGCGCGAGTGTAAAGGCCGGACTCCACCGGTGTGCGGCACTGTGCGGCACAAGCATATTCAGTACAAAATGCTTGTGCCGCGCAGTGCCGCACACCGGTGGAATCCCGCCTTTAGGTGAATCTGCCGACGGTCCCCGCGAACTGTCCCCTGTAGTGACGTCGCGGCCGGCTTATCCGTAGCGCTAACGGTAAAGCAGCCGTGCTTGTTGCTCCCGTGGAGTTAAGTTGAAGATGCGGCCGCTTTGTCGCCAATCATATGATTTATTACATAATATCATACTAACCAATGTTCTACATAAGTTCCAGATAAGTAGGTACAGTCGAAACTAAAGAGATGTATCGTAAATAAATTTATCGCTTTATTACAATGAAGAAAATGTTAATATATTTTTGTCGTCGTTTGTAGGTACTTAAATGCGGAGTCTGAGAAAGTCCGTAAGTACGCAAAATATATGAGGCGAAAAAGGCCTATAATTATTACGGTCAGAGAACCAGACAGTACTTGATACTGCGTATTTTAATGATGTTGTCAGAAAATATTCAACGAAGCAAATACCTATTCAAGGAGAATAGAAACGTATCTTTCATAAATAGTTTCGATGGTATTATTAGCAACATGTCGAACGATATAATGCAAATAATTAAATGGTTCAACTCACGTATTAAATGTCACTACGGGTGACATGTTTGTTTGTTTAAGGGGGTGCATTGGAAATTATCGCGTGCTTTGAAACGCCGTTCTGACTAGATTAAGAAACAATAAGGTCTGATTTCCAGATATATGATTCTTGACTATATGATTGTTTAATCGATACATGATTGTCTAAAATTTCCTCGATAGAAAAAAATCCAGTTGGGTTTTTATTTTCCTTTTTTTACTCGGTATACATTATTTTACGACACAATAAAGTTAATACTATAGTATTTTACCACATCTAAAATCTCACTTAATGAAATATTTATAAAACTTCAGTAAGTTAGGTATTTATCGAAATTTGTCCAAAAAAGCCATTCCCGAAGAGTGTTGCATCTCTTTTTCTCGTGCGTGGAAGGCATAAGCGTGTCTCTGCCAAGGGGGCGTGGTCAACTCGAATAAAGGCATCCCCTTAATACATGAGTAGAACTGTGTAACTATTATCATTACTATTAAATGTCTCGCGATAGTTTAAAATCGAATGTCGAACGATATTCGACCTTAAAGACGTGAGAGTCCCGTTAAATTATAAATATTATATTGTCTCATGGGAGTTTTCAATTTAAAACATCATCATCATTAAATTACCTACTTATTTGAACATAGGTACTCCCAGTTTAATTCTGTACACTTAGGACGTGTTTATGGACAAGCGACGCTATTGACGACTAACACAACTATGCTGTTGCCTTCGAGCGTTTAAGTTGTGAGCGTCTCCATAGTCACCTGTCAGACCTCGTGTCGCGGCCATATTGGTGCACCGCTTGTGCACAAACACAGCCTTAGCCATATAAAATCACACAGAGTTTTGCAATTATTCCTGACCCAACGAACAAAGAGGGATGTATATCGTTTTTTTTAACGCCGATCACGATTGTACCGCTTAAATATACGGGGTGTGGCCTGTAATGGGAGCAATAAATTTACGGGCTGACTCTATGTATTATCCGCAGTGATTCTGTAAAGGTACCAGTGTTTCAAGATTCTTGAATTCGGAAATAATCTTATCTGAAGTTGTGATACCTAAGTAATGGATCTCGACATCTCGATATCGTAGCATGCCAGTCATTAACTATCTTGGTAGAACACTGGGCACTTTCGTAATTGCGATTTTACTAACTTTGGTTTTCTAATTCTTTTTGTTTTTTTTTTTCAATTTTACAAGATTTTTTGGTGTTTTTGAAGTAAAACAAAATGGATATCATTCCAGTTAAGCAAAAGAACACACGTACGCTTTTAAGTATTTTTTTTTTCTATTTTTTTTTCAATTTAACCACTTGGAAATAATTACTGATTAACTTAATAAGCCACCGTTTAATTTTTTGCTCCTATTACAGGCCACACCCTGTATATGCTCGCAATAAATATTTATCAAACACATAATCACATCTATATTTAAACTAGCTGGCGTTGCGTTAACCAGAGAACTAGGGCTGAGCAAACAATTTGCCTTTGCCTTTGTCCGTCCAAAATATTAATTTGATTATTAACGTGTAACCGATACATATCGTGTATCGGTTACACGTTAATAACTGACATCAATGACATTTGATTGTATTCAAATCTCGGTTTTAGTACACGCCGTCATTAGTAAGCAAGCGTTTGTCTGACATTGCTGCACGGCTTAAAAATAGATATTACGCTCTATTATCGAGGATAACTGTCATATTACTTACTAGCTTCTGCGCGGGACTCCCTCCGCGTGGAACTCGTTTATATCGTAGCTGTACAAACTTTACCCCCAATTTCGCCCCTGTAGGGGATAGTTTTTGTCATAAGGAACTATCCTATGTCCATTTCTCTGGATTCAAACTATCACCATACACCATCTCAATCGGTTCAGCGGCGTCAAGCGTGAAAAGGTAACAGACAGACATACGGAATCCAGCATTATAACTTTAAGCACGGATGAATGTGATAAAATGTTAACAGAAATTAAAGCTATACTTATTTAAAATGTAGGTTTGTATGGAAGATAAAGCGAATATTACCAAACGACGCCAGCTTCGACGTGCTTGCTGAACTGCAGCGCGTTAGTAATGTTGGCGGTGAAAATGCCGGCCGCGAGTCCGTAGCTTGTGTTGTTGGCGCGCTCGATCACCTCCTCCAGCGTGTCGAACTTTAGGATACTCTGCACGGGACCGAAGATCTAACAAAATGTACCAAGTATTTAAGACTGCCTGATATTTCAATTCAAATTAACAAGGTACACTTTAGGGGCGTAATGTAATATCCTACTGACTGCGCCAGTAAGTTGTGTACTAGGAAGCGAATACTTGTATCAACACCAGCTTTGGATCTAGACTAATTCTGATATATCATTTTGTTATAATCAATATGGGAACCAAAAGGACAGGAGCTCCTGTTTAGATAAAAATATTTTTTTAAGTCAATTGACAAACAGTCACTCGTCAGAAATAATGTTTAATGAAGTACTGCCATGTCAGTTCTCGTCGCAGTCTTATATTTTGCACGTTAATTATTGACATGCCGTTCCCGGTGCGATTTTGAAGGGTGTAAGGGTTTGCCGGCCAAACCAATGGCGATTCGATGGATAATTAGGTGGCAGAGCCGCCAGCCAACGCTCGGGCCGATCTCGGCATGAACAACCTCTTAATATACATTAGTGGTATGTTATCGGTATGGTACTGGTATGGCCACAACATACCGAGGCGCTGTTTCAAGTTAAGCAATAGTTAGGTACTTATAACTCTTTGTGTAAAAATATTGTATATCACATTATGACTGGGACAGGTGGCGCTACTGGTCGCGTAAAGATCGAACTAGTGGACATTAAATTAAATAATATGGATTTAAATAAATATGTTGAGTGATAAGTGGTGAAAATAATACATTATGGACTAAATATATACTACGTGTGTTATAAACGTTAAATATGGTCGCTAAAATGTGATGAAACTAGTTAGAGTGCATAGACTAACGGACGTACTTTTTGAAAATTCGTGAATTTAAGAATGAAGAAGATAACAATCTATATTGTGACTGTATGGCAGCTGGCTTAACATTATTATTTATGTGACAGTATTTTACCATATAACTACGGTAAATAAAAAGATAGTATACGAAAAGTTACCCTGTGAAAGTGACAAACTTATTATCAACTTTATAGCGAAGTTGTGATCGTTCGGGAGTAAAAAGTGGTAACTGTTTGTAGTGCGATCCACATAGATTTTGACGTGAGGACAATTGGACGTGCAGGCTTTTTATTCTACAACTTATTTTTGCTTAAAACAGTGTTGTAAATTGTAATTTAAAGGATCGACGGAAAAAGCGCCATCTAACATTGGACCGAGAAAACAGTGGAGGCCGCGTGAAGAGTGCAATTGCATTTAATGCATTCGAACGAGTTAAGAGTGAGCGAGCGAGCTAGCTGTTCGACGCGTACGTCCGAGTAAATAATCAGATAACTCCGCCCACCGGCTGTGACATTCTGCCGTGAAAATAGGCCTACTTTTATTATTAGCTCATCTGTATTGTTACGTGTAAACAATTAGTCAATTTTTAGGCATAACATACCTCAGCTTAAGGATGAATTCTTCTTCTTTTGACAATGTAACCGTCAGAAAACACACAGCTAGACTACATTACTCGGAAAACACGATGTTAGATCCAGAAAGTAATATAAATGGCAGTAATTTGAGCCTGCCGAATATTTCAAGTGTAGATACGTCGTTGAGGAAAGATCTACAAAATCAAGTGAGAATCTTACGCACCGAACTAGAAATTGCACATGACGAAATTTCTAAGCTTTCTGTTGAAATTTCAGAGTTAAGAAAATCAAACGAGATATATAAAACCAAAATTGATCTCTTCAAGACTGTCACAGCGTCGGATGTCATCAAGCAAAAACTATATTCGCCAAAGATTTTACCAAGGATGTCTTGCACCCCAGCTTACAGAAAAATACACCAACTCTGTAATACGATGACATCAAGTACTCAGCGTTCCAACGCAGTGTGTAAAATTTTGGAAAATTTTCACAGGTCAAGTTATGGACCTGACACAAAACCCACGGCCACCACACAAATGCAAAATGGACCTGATGATACAATAATATTTCGTAACGAAACTGAACGGTCTATAACAACATCTACACCAAAAAAACTTGTACACCAACCAAGAATGGCAAGAAAAATACTCAATACAAGTACAAACCAACAATTGGCACGGAAGTTATGTATCATCAGCAGTAACAACAAAAATTCAGTTCTTAGGACGGCTGAAAACACTTTTGGAGCATACAACATATGTCACTATGTCTATCCTCGCGGGGGGATTTCTCGGCTACTGGACGGAATCGACGGTAAACTGAAGGATTTCACCATGGAGGACTTCTGTATTCTTTTTTTGGGTAATGAAGACTTCGAACACACACCAGATTATCAGAAAGTCATTGCTTTAATTAGAAATAATTTGTTGACAATAAAAAATACAAATGTTATAATTTGCACTCCCACTTTCAAAGTTAAAGATTTTTGTAATTTTATTAATAGAAGAATCGAGTTGTTTAATAGTTTATTGTACACAGACATATTGACGCACAAATATGCTTTTTTATTGGACTCATGTAAAAATCTGCAATACACAAACAGGATGTTTTGGAAAAGGAGTGGGCAAATAAACAACATAGCATTGTCAATTGTTTTTGAGGACCTAGAGTATTATATAATGTTAATAACAAGAGAAATAAGTTCAAGTAATTTTTGTCTATCCCCGACTGTCAACATGCCTAGTGACGCCTCAAAAACAAATATGACCTTGGGCACTCGAGTTTGTCAGACTGAACTTGCTAACGGATCTCCTTTTTTAGAAAAGAACCATCACCAAACACGAACACCGTAGGAAATTATGTCACTGAGTTAGGTATTTTTCATCAAAATATATGTGGTATCACAAACAAAAAAGACGAACTGGAACTATATTTATATAATCAAACACATAGAAAGGACTATATCTGCATCAGTGAGCATTTTTTAAATGCTTTCTCAGCGCCATTATTAAGTTTAGCGGGGTTTATAATGGCGACTTTTAATATCAGAACAAAAAAGAAGAGAGGAGGTTCGTTAATCTTAGTTGACATAAACAGGAAGTATGAGGAATGCTTAATGTGTAAAAAGTTATACAGAGACGAGTTTTTTGAAATTTGTGGCGTTAAAGACAGTGACACTGACGTAAACGTAATTTGCTGTTATCGCAACCCAGTAGAAGCTAACGCTGATGCTTTTATGGATCAACTTGAACAGCTTTTGGAACACTTTTTCAATAAAAAATGTATAATTTGTGGCGATTTTAACATCAATTTATTGAAGGAAGATAAACGGGCTGCTGATTTTCTGTCGTTGCTTGCGTCTTTTAGTTTTAGGCATCTCATTAAAACTGCTACTTTTATACGAAACGAATCACAATCTTGCCTTGATAATATCCTTACCAATTTATCAGAACCTTGTGTGACATCTCTTGTGGTCGACCACAATGGTCTAGCTGATGGTCATGCAGGAATTTTCAGTACTTTCACAGTAAACAAGTCTGAGAATGCTAATCACAAGAAAAATAATAAAACAACGTGGAAAGTAGTTAGGAAACTTAACGCGGCTGGGAAACGGAAGCTTCGCCAAGCTATTTTACGAGAAAGGTGGGTCAACATAGGCGTAAATACCTTCATCAACAAATTTAATAATTTGTTTAAGGAAAGTTTTAAAAAAACGAAAATTAAAACATCATCGCACAATGAAATTAAAATAAAATGGGTCACAAAAGGAATAAAAGTTTCAAGTATGATGAAACGTATTCTGACTACCCACAAAAATTGTATACCGGACTCAATAGCAAGCTACAGAAAAAAGTACCTAAACATTTACAATCGTGTTATTAGGAACGCCAAGAGGTTGGCAGTGCAGACTCAAATAGAAAAAGCGAAAGACTCATCAAAAGAATTATGGAAGGTGGTAAACAAGCATCGTAATAAGTTTACGCAGCATCCAAAGGAAAATTTATTTTTAAAAGCAGAAGACGAAATTGGTAATCCAAAAATAGTAAATACTCCTGAGGACGTGTCTGCAATTTTTCTTGAAAAATTCACTTTCACAGATGGCGTCTCTGATCAGACGGATCAAGCCTTACGATTACTACAGGCCCATGTCCCCAGGATACAAAACGATATTGCCTTCGAGCCAGTTAATCCAGGTGAGATTAAGACAATAGTTAAAAACCTAAAGCCTAAAACCTCAAGTGGATATGACGGGATTCCGATAGCAGTTATCAAAGATAACATTGATATACTTGCAGAACCATTGGCCTATCTGTTCAACGAATGCTTCCAATGTGGTATCTTTCCGGATCAGTTTAAGGTGGCGAAAGTACTTCCCATTCACAAAAAGGGTTCTAAGCTAGATCCCAAAAACTACAGACCCATCTCTCTCCTGCCCACACTCTCTAAGCTTCTTGAGAGATTAATAAAGGATAGACTGATGAGGCATCTGTATCAGAATAATGTATTAAACTCAAGACAGTATGGTTACCAGAAAAGTAAAGGCACAAGGGAGGCTATCACCACGTTGGTAAAAGATGTAACCGATCAAATTAACGGCAAGAAAAAAGTAGCAGGCATGTTTCTAGATTTAAGCTCCGCTTTCGACACGGTCGATCATAACATTTTACTCGCAAAGCTCGAACATTATGGAATAAGAGGTAAAGATCTGGCCCTGTTTCGTTCGTATCTAACTAACAGAAAACAATATGTTGAAATTAAATGGATAACAGATACCAACGAGACAATGCATAGTTCCAAAATGGCCAAGATCACGAGGGGAGTCCCCCAAGGATCCATATTAGGACCAATTTTTTTCATACTGTTCACAAATGACCTCATAAACTATGTAACAGAGACTGTTCCGAATACCAAACTAGTAGTTTTTGCGGATGATACTAACGCAATTATTTCAGCGGACAACCTCACACAGCTAAATAACAGAGCGAATGGCGCCATGAAAGCTTTTCACACCTGGTTCAGCATCAATAACCTGAAGTTAAACAGCAGTAAGACGCATGCTGTGCTCTTTAGAACCACGGCAGCTAATAAAGATTCTCTGAACATTGTTTCTGATGATGCAACAATCAGTAAAGTGGAATCAGTTAAATTCCTTGGGGTTTGTATAGACTCTAGCCTTAACTGGAAGGATGAACTGCTGGCGATAAGAAATTCTGTGAGTTCTGCCTGCTATGCCCTTCGAAGTTTTAGAGACGAGGCGAAGCTGACCCAGATGAAGATCGTATACTATGCATTAGTAGAATCGAGGTTGCGTTACAGCATATCCTTGTGGGGAAACAGTTACAAGTACAACGTTCACACTGCTTTCGTAGCACAAAAAAGGGCTATCAGAACGATAGCTAGAGTACCCCAAACGACTTCATGTAAAAGCTTCTTCACAGAATTTGCAATTCTAACCGTTCCAAGCTTGTACATTCTAGTAGTACTTACAGATCTAATGAAGCACATTGTAGATATAGAAACTGCTGAAGAAAGACAAAAGCGAATGACTACTAGACGAAAAGATCTGCCTCAGGTGATAAAAACTAAACTCAAAGTAGTCAAGCATACGGCAGGTTATCAGGGAGTATTTCTTTTCAATAAGCTACCAGTAGAACTCAAGACGATCATAAGTGTTAACGCGTTCAAAAACAAGCTCAAAGCATATCTGTTGGAAAAGTGTTTCTATTCCGTTGAGGAATACTGTCAAAATTCAGACTGACATGTGAAAAACTAAAATGTACTTAGGCTTTAATAAAATTAACGACATAGCTGTTTGTGAGATTTAGTAAATTAATTTTATACTTTATTGTTATTGTTTATTGAATATTATTGTTATATTAGTTAATAATGTGGACATGTACCTATTCTTGGAATTCTAACTTTAATAATTTTATCTTGACACGTTTATGACATTTTTTATTTATTTTTTTATTTTGATAATGATTTGTTCCACACGTTTGTAATATTTACCTACACTACACGTAATTTTAGTTAAGGTATTTTTTATTGTTTAATTTTATGTATTATTTCAAACACAATTGATATTGTTCAGTGAAATAAATAAATGAAATGAAATGAAATACCGTAAATATGGTAGGCTTATGGTCTTCGCAACTGTAACTTCGAAATTGACTTAAAATTTTCGTCATACAACGGGGAACAAGATAAACGTATGTTCAAGTTAACACTAGACTGTAAATAATTAAAAACCTAATAAATTACCTCTTCCTTTGCTATCGTCATGTCATCAGTGACGTCACTGAACACCGCGGGCTGAATGTAGAAGCCTTTGTTTCCTATTCGTTGACCGCCTATCATAAGTTTTGCTCCTTCTGTTTTGCCCTTCTCAATGTATCCCAAAACTTTGTTCATCATTTCTCCATCAACCTGTTGGAGTGACAATGCAAAAGCGTTTAAGTAATTACATAATATGGAACGTTTATATTTACCTTCGATTTTCATAGTGTAAATTTTTGGTATTAGCAAGTTTACTACTTAAGGTGGTTCGCCGACCATACAGCGTTATAATAAAAACTAGAATAATTTGAGAAATTGGTTTGCGACGTGATACTTTAGGAAAACTATTTTTCTCAGATTATTCCAGTATATACAAGTTTATTCTAGGAAAGGGGGAATTTCGCGCAAACGTATAAAGCCAATTTATGAAAGTTTGTTACCTACGTTTCTTAAAATATCACGCCGTTAGCCTGCGAATGTCAAACAACGTTTTTTATGGTCGGCGAACCACCTTAAAACTAAATGTCCAAACTTAATAATGTAGCTGGAAAATCAAAATCATAGTAGTTTAACATACTAAATGCATGATATGAGTAGGAGGAATGAGTATTTACAATATTCTTAAATAGAAAACCGAAGGTAACTAGTTGCAAAACTAAGAGTTAATTGTGGTGGTATGAACATATTGTGATGCGGAGGGATGCACGTTATGTGACTAGAAGGGTAGGTATATATTACAAGTGGAGGGTTGGAATAGAAAATGTAGGCTTAGAAAAAGGTGGTATGGAAGGAAAAGACTTGCTGCGCCGATTCCACGAAGATAACTTAGTATTGTACGTCAAAGATATACTGTTTACACTTTATTCCCTTGTATATAAATTTGAAAATAAGGACTAAAATGTTATATATATTTGACATCAACTGTACACAGCTAATTTTATTACATAAGGGAAAACTTCAAAGAATAGGGTTCAAACGACGGGCTCATTTGTTACATCGTGATGACCGATTCATCTTTCTCATTCCCTTGTCTGGATACCTGTGGTCCATGTTGCGTGGTTTGTTCAGCTGGGTGTCCGACCTTAATATTCTTAGCGTATTCGACCGCTTTTTCGACAAACTGTTCGTAGATGGAGGCTTGCACGTAGAGCCGTGACGCGGCGATGCATAGCTGACCCTGGTTGCCGAAAACACCAAACGCTGCAGCGGGTACCGCTGAGTTTACTGGAAATTTCGAGTTAATGGGAATAATTATAGAAAAATGGATTGAGCAGGATTCGAACCTGCGACCATGTGGCACACTTTCAACCAACTGAGCTATCAGAACGATCTGTTCGTTCAACAATTTGTATACTTATTTTTAATTTGTTTAAGACAAAAAACAAAGAAATACATTTTATAGTTACATTGGAGAGGTGTGTGTGCCGATGGGGAGATCTCAACGTTCTACTGATCTAATTTATAGATAATTGAAAAAAGGTTAGTATTTAAAGTAGATGTATACCTACAACTTCATTTACAGAATATAGTACATTGTTACATTTTAAAAAGTGCATCTTTAAGATACCTCTTACAAGGCGTGCATCGTCTTTACGTCGGCACCTACGTCTCAAATTACATTGAGAAATCGTCAGTATAAATAAACTGTGCGTATTCCAATGAAACACCACTGCATTTTTAGACTATAAGTATTAAATTTTTGATACCTACATGGATTTGTATACTTATATGTTTTCTATATGCGTGTAGGTAAACAACAAAAATGTATGTGCGTATATGATAACTATATTCACGATACCTACTCATCTGGGAATTAATGAAATTCGATAAAAAATTATTGAACACGTCACTGAAGATGTAATCATTGCAGTAGGTTTTTTTTTGCAGATTATATTTACTGTACCTGTGTTTACTGTGTGTGATTATACTAACCGAAAGTGGACTGAATCAAACCTTAAAAGTTAGGAATTTTAGTGAGCCACATTTCTTTAATAAACCCCGTGTTAAGTTTATTTCTCCTCATTGAATTCGTTAAAATTAGGTACATACAGTCAGCGTCGGCCATAATGACGAGGGGACTTTTTCCACCGAGCTCCAGGGTGACACGTTTCAAATTGTTAGCCCCCGCCGCCGACTGAATGATCTTGCCAACCTGCGCAACAAGTAGCCAATTGTACATTTCGTAGATGTAGCGGCTTTCTAGAATAATCAAAAGATCGTTATAAGAATTTTACAAAATATTCAGAACTTTTTCGTAATATTTGTCAAGTTACATTGCAAGGTCGAAACTTAGCAGCAAACTTATTTCTGACCCCGTATCATGGTCGGCCTTATCACACGATAAGTGACAGGATAGAGCGTCCGTCACTGGCTGACACCGTTCGATAGAACGAGACGACGCTCCTATCTTGCCACTTATCGCGTGATAAGGCCGACCATAATACGGGGCCTGAACATTGTATAAATCAGTCAATGCCGTCGTAGGTAGCAAGAATTGTACAAATTGATCTTTGGCCTATAGGGCCATAGGCATTGACTACCGCTATCCGTTTCAGCAACGCGGCTAGCGTCAGAGCCGTCAGAGACTAACTCAGGAAGCTAGCTAGTCAGGGTCACCTCTACGGAGCCAGTGAAAGAGATCTTAGCGACGTGTGGGTGGTGCGTAAGCGCAGAGACGGCAATGGGCCCGTAGCCGTTGACCACGTTCACCACACCCGCGGGCACGCCTGCTTCCTTCAGCAGAGCGACTAGCGCTAGATCCGTTTTTTTTTTTTTTTTTAGGTAAGGAAAAAGAAAAAAAAAAACTAGATCCGTCAGTGACTAACTCAAGAAGCTAGCTGGTCAGACTTACCTCCACGGAGCCAGTGAAAGAGATCTTAGCGATGTGTGGGTGGTGCGTATGCGCACAGACGGCGGTGGGGCCGTAGTCGTTGACCACGTTTACCACACCCGCGGGCACGCCTGCTTCCTTCAGCAGAGCGGCTTATGTCAGCGCTGTCAGTGACTAACTCAGGAGGCTAACTAGTCAGGGTTACCTCCACAGAGCCAGTAAAAGAGATCTTAGCGACGTGTGGGTGGTGCGTAAGCGCAGAGCCGGCGGTGGGCCCGTAGCCGTTGACCACGTTCACCACACCCGCGGGCACGCCTGCTTCCTTCAGCAGAGCGGCTAACACCAGTGCAGTTAGAGGCGTCTGTTCGGCTGGCTTTACCACTACTGTACATCCTGCAAATAAAAATAAAGGATGTAAATACATTGGATTTTGCAATGTGTAAAAAGAATAGTAAGTATTTCATTTGTCCACTTTTCTTATTTGTCATGATCATCATGAGAATATGAAGAAGAGGGGAGCTCAGACACCATAAAAACAAAATGCAAAATTTCAAGTAGCATACGTACGGAAATCATAACAAACAATTATCATAATAACAAAATGCATAACAATAAATAACATAACACTCATTATCACATCACCAATGACCACCATATTTGCTATAAGGTTTATGTGTTTAATTTATTTTGGCATAACATACATCATTTTGATTTTATGCAAGTTGCCGAAACCGCCGAAATTATGCTATTGGTAGTTATGCAATCGGATTTTATATGAAACATTACACCCCCGCCGAAGAAGAGATATGGGGTCAACAAGATTACACTGTTTGAGAAAGTCTAAAATTATCTGAATTTTATTCAAGGAATTCGATGCAACCCGACGGAGAACGTCGGAAACAAAGTTAAATAAACAGCACGCAATAGACCCGTCGATGTCATAATTACTTGCCTGCAGCTAAAGCAGTCACGACTTTGCTGATAAACATAAGTACTGGCACGTTCCAGGGCAAAATGAGTCCGCAAACACCCACTGGCTGCTTCAATGTATACGAAAACACGTCACCATCTGTAACATATCATTAAATTAAAAACAACAAGAAAAGTTTGTCTATCCCTGATTAGTGCAGGGCGAAAAGTTCAAATGGGTCATAGCTTCTGGATTGCTTGTCCCATGCGAAAATTATCATAAGGTATGGAGAGTTTCTCTAAAATGTAGTTTTTTTATTTTCAGAAATAACATAATCTTTATCTTGTACAACCTAATCAACTTAGATGGATGGAATGGGAGATGATATAACTACGATCGCGTTTATGGTCGACGTTCCACTATAAAATTTTCTAAGTTTGAGCGTGAACAGCGCACTGCTGCACTGCAGCCGACTTCCTTGCTTGCAAATTGCACAGTACAGTCAGCAGCCAAAGCAGCTAAGCGGGTCAAGTGCTCAAAAAACCTACACACGACTCTAATGCCCAGAGGATAAGGACGATCTAGATCATTTTGAGCGTGTTCTTTTGCGTAGCTACTTCTGCCGAACTGTACAAGAATAAAACTACGACTGATGAAACGTATGCTGGCCTCTTTTCACTAGATTCGTATACTTTATACTAATATCAGTAATACTCGTACGCACCAGCAGGTATAGTATCTCCCTGAATCTTATCTGCCAAACTAGCGATGTACCGAATCGTCTTCCTGCTACCTTGGATCGACCACAACCCAAAGTTGAGTAGCATGCCACTATTGTAGGACTCCAGCTGGGCTAGGTACTGCACGTCGCGCTCAACCAGATCTGCGAATTTGCAGAGAAGCCGGCCTCTAGCCGAGGCATCAAGCTGTCGCCACTCTGAGTTTCGGTGGAAGGCTGCTTTTGCGGCGCTCACCGCCAAGTCGATATCAGCCTGCAAAGTAATAGAAAATGTTATGTAGTAATGAAACGCAAACGCTTTGTAACGAATAACATCATTGCTCTCGATGAGTTTGTGAACGAAAATAATCGTAAATACTATTGTGGAATAATTATATATAAATTTAAATTGCCATTTATCTGATGTCTAAACGCCACACCTACATTTAGGTACCTCATTTCAGACAAAGGATAATAATTTTACTTATTTCGATCATTTAGTACTTTTCAAACATAACAATACAATGATTTTACGTTTCACAATGATTTTCCTTGAAATCGCATGATTATAAACGCACCATTTTTCTCATTTTAAATGGGACAACTTCTAATTGTAATTTTTCTAATACAATTACTTAATTATAACGTCAATCTTCTAGACTTTGAAGAATCAAAGTTATTAACAAAAAAATATTGCAAAGTCATTTCATTAGCCCGAGATTTTTTTCTGCATCACTATTTTGGTAACTGGAGACCAATTATGCTTGGTCTTAGTACATTGTGTTAAATTTAATAATTATTAGTGCTAGTTTAGTATTACTCACCTTGTCGCCCTCAGCAACCTTCGCTATGACGGAGCCATCATGAGGATCGAATGTGTCCAACGTCTTTCCGCTTGTAGAGTCCACCCACTCGTTGTTGATGAACAACTTTAAATAATATGAAACGTAAAACATTACTCTCCTTCTTCGGCCGAATATGATATAATATATGTATAATTAGTTTTTGCCCGCGGATTCACCCGCGTAGTAAGTGTAATTTTGCAATAATTGTTGAATTTTTACGCTGGCACCAGCCTACTACTACTTACTTCCGCTATGAATAACCCTTCGTCAAAACCTGTTATGGTAAATTATTTTTTATTTACTATATTTTTTTTTATAAAATTTACTATCATGTTAAATGAGAATCTGTCCTCTGGAATAAAAGCTAGTTTAATGTTCATGATAATATTAAAATACCAAAATATCACCACGAATTTCAAGTCAAATTTGTGGCCCGTACATTGCTCTAGGCTTGTTTCCTAAGATTTTTTTCGATGCCATTCGAACCAGTATTTGGAGAGGAACAAAAGTTTGTATGGGAGCAACTTATGTTCTTTAATTGTAGTTGCTCCCATACAAACTTTTGTTCCTCTCCAAATACGGGTTCGAATGGCATCGAAAAAAATCTTAGGAAACAAGCCTAGAACAATGTACGGGCCACAAATTTGACTTGAAATTCGTGGTGATATTTTGGTATTTTAATATTATCATGAACATTAAACTAGCTTTTATTCCAGAGGACAGATTCTCATTTATCATGATAGTAAATTTTATAAAAAAAAAACCATATGGTTTTTTTCGCTTATTAGAACAATTTAAGAGGGTGCCTTATTGAAATTTAAAATTTTCGGTTTCTAGGACCATCCTAATCAGGCATTCATTTGTTTACCTCATGTTTTAATTTATTTAGGTAGGTACGCCATGCGCTTGGCTAACTTTGTTAATAAAGTTCGTAATTGGAAATCATGTTTGCTTAAAGTATATTTGACCAGACTAAAATAAATCACTTTCCCAACCCATGTTCCAAACATTCTTACGTAAATATTCATGTAAGTATAATTAATTAAACCCAACAGTAATCCTCAAAAATATAACTAAATTTAATTAAAATTCCGGTATTCAACCAAACTATCGGCAAATGTCGAGATGACCTTCTCATCGAATAATTTCGTATTGCTTGCAATGTCAATTGGGTTCCCCGGCTGCTGATCTGATGCTAGCTGACGAAACCGGAAATACGTTCTACTTTATTTAATTACACCACCAAAATTTCAAAGTTAGGCTTTACTAAATGGTGAGGAATAATGGTCTTATCGGTCAGATTAATAAAGGGTCATTCTTGAGAATTGCATTATTCATCTCATTCCCTCGGCGTTTTTTATTTTAAGAAAATTCTACTAAGTTACAATAAAATCAAATTAAGTATTTAATAATAAACATATTTATCGAATAGGCATCACTTTGGGTCAATTAGGTACGGAAATATACTAATTCAAAGTTTAGCTGTCGAGGGAATGAGAAAAAATGACGGGGGAATGATTAAAAGTACGAGGGAATGAGAAAAATAACGGGGGAATGATAAAAACTACGTGGGAATGATAAAATTGACGAGGGAATGATAATCTTTGGTATTAGATCAGATGTTTTATTAAATAATACAAAATATCAGTTTGAATAAAGAAAAATTTCACAGTTTTTTCTTAATAATCTTATTAACTAAGTACCATAATTTGAGACTTCAGTCTTAACCATTAATTGACATGAATTCTTCGCATTACTTGCAAAAATCATCATTATCCTAGCGTTTTTCCCGGTAGTGCCCTACAAGAGCCCGGGGTCCGCTTAGCAAAAATACTTCTACAAATATATATTTTTCTTTTGCTTATCACAATCTAACAGGGAAGTAATTTTAATAACATCTAACTCACTTAAATTCTCAAACTTCTGAAAATGATTATCATTAGGTATACGCTTCGTATCAAAGACTAAAATAGGTACTTTATGTTTTTTTCTCAAATACTTGATTTAATATTTGAGATCATAAAATTGCATGCATGGTTAGAAACAAGTGAAACAACACACAATAATAGGTCCAGTTCAACAAAAATAACACAAACATCGTTTTGTTTAACTGGACATTTGTTTTAAAGCAATTATATTTTTATAAGTTACATTTGTTGATAAAAATCAGACTTTTAATTTTTACCTAAGTATTAACATCTTTTTGGTTTGATTCCTAAAGAAACTAAAATTCACAACTTATAGCATTAATATAATATTTTTGTATTACTGGAATAATACCTTTTTTACTATAGTCGTAACATTTTTTTATTTACTACGTAATCATAAATATCACTTGAGATCACAAATAAAACATATTTGTAACATTTATATAAAAATCAGACTCTTAATTAGTTATTAACGTTTTTTTAGTAACAATTTAATAATAAATGTATACTTTCTAAATTCTAAAGTAACCTAAATTGACAACCATGCTTATACTTAATATTGATTTCAAGACCTTCTATTTAACACAAAATGTAATGTTACGTTCATGATATTATAAATAAATTGTTGAATAAATGAGTCGACCATAATATGTTATAAGTACGGTATAAGGGTTTGGCCTGTAATAGGAGCAATAAATGAAACAGTGGATTACTAACCCAATCAGCAATCAGTTCTAAGTGGTTTAACAAAAAACAAACAAGAAAACACTATTAATCACTATGACATATATATTCTATGGCGTCATCCTCTAAATTTATTGTTCCTATTACAGGCCACACCCGGTACATATGATAAAATATTATAATTTTCAAGAAACTTCAGAAATCTATCATTACCCCGTTCAGAAAACCGGGGGAATGAGAGTCGAGGGAATGAGAAATCGAGGGAATGAGAGTCGAGGGAATGAGAAACCGAGGGAATGAGAGTCGGGGGAATAAGAAAAAGTATGTTTCTTGTCGATTATGCCGAAACTGTTATTAATATAAGAGTAACTATTAAATCAACACATGCAATCATTCATGTGTTATTCTCTACACTAAACATTGTATGCCAATTGCAGGAAATAGATTTTATACGTAAATATAGGGTAATGATAATCATAGTGAACCAAAGTTAGGGGATGATATATCTACCTTCATTGCTCCGAGCTCCAGCGACGATACGCGTCCTCTCTCCGCGGCGTCGGTAGCGCTACAGACGAGGGTGAGACACGGCCGAGATTACGCGTCACAAGACGTTGCAGTAGGGATGTACGCGTTGTTTAGTCAGGCATTAGGGAAATGATAGGTTAGCTCTGGACAAACCTTTGATATAGATTCCTATAAAAACTATGATAAATAGGGGAACCATATTTTTATTTTTAAATCATTAACTTATATTCTAACGATTTAATCCGATACAATATTTGATTTTGATCCATAACTAGTTGTTTTCAGAGTAGATTGTTCACAAAATGGCGGATGGACGCAACGGGGGAATGATAATTTAGGTGTTTGACATTTTTTTATGGCTAATTCTACTTACCTTTAACAAAAAGTAAATCCTGCCCCAGTTAGATTAAGTGTTGAACTACTAAACAAAAATGTGTAAGGTCAAATATTTTATTTTTTCGGGTTCTTATTCCCTCTGGACACTGAAAATTGACCCTCTCAAGAATCACCCTTAAATCATATTAATGTCATATCTCATCGTTATATGTGGCCGTTTACGTTCCACGACTTTCTCTTTTTAAATTTAGTGATTCGCGTGTAAGTACTTACACTATCGTTTGGAATCGGTTGTCATTTAGAAAAATCGGTATGAATACAGAATAATAAGTCGACCAAGGGTATATCATTTCGTTTACAAATTATTATTAGGTGGGTAAGGACCAACTTCTTGGCCAGTAGTTAGGCTGGTTAGTCGGTAGTTAACCATACAAACTGTCACAACAATCGACCGTATTATTGTTTAATTTCTGTGTCACAACGGAAAACTTTTATAGAATATTTAATTAAAAAAAAAAAAAAATTAAAATTTGAACTGTTTATTTCAATAAATCACATTTTTTTTTTTTTTATGTTTCATGACTTAGCACAATCTTAACTTTTAAAGATTATTAGCTAAGTTTAGTTTAATATATATCAAAGATTTGACATTTATATTATGTTAGTTAATTAATTCATTAATTAAGATTTAAGATTTTTCTTAACACTGAGTATGGCTTTCTTAATTACACATTTGGCTTTATGCGGTTTATCCCCTATACTGTTAATTACATTTTCTATGCTATTTGTAATTCAGTGAGTAAAGCTGAGGGGCTACCGCGAAGTGAAATCGAACTTCGTTCGAGTATCTCCCTCTCTGTAGCTCGAACTAGCAAGTGCAACAGAGAGGGAGATACACTAACGAAATTCGTTTTCGTTTCGCGGTAGGGCCTCTGGCCTAGAATTTGGTCGTAAGGACCCAGGTATATTTATGCAGAAGTGTGTAAGCTGTTTATGAACGGAATTATTTAATTTCTAATTAAAATGTATAAAAGCATACAATCGATTCAGTTTCTTCGCCATCATCATCATCAATCATAATCGTTTGTTAACCAACGTCAATCAACTTAAGTTAGCCACAACGAAATTAAGACAATTAAAAACAAAGACCGGGTTGCACTCCGGGAGTGCTGGCAGAAGTGAAAACTTGAATAATATTAATTTTGCAAAAAAAAAATCCCTTCCTCCTCTCTCCCCCTGCGTGCCAATATATCTAATAACAACCTTATTAGTGTGCGCTATAGTTCAACTTAACTCAGCAAAGTTGATGAAGGAGACGAAGAAATTTCTTTATTTATTTCATACCCATTACATTTATAGGCTTACAGTAAAGTACCAAGGCGCCTACAATGTTAGGACTTAATTTAAAAACTGCGCTTAATAAGTTAAATGAATACATAACAAAACTTACGTACTAATCTAGGCACGTTGCTACCTACTAACAACAATACATGTTACTTAGGGCACTTATTTTAGTGAGCAGGGTTTGCCAGCTATCGGCAAACACGTCGGCATCGTGCCTCAACACGAGTTGATTGAGTAGCTGAGATGAGAGTAGTAGGGCGCGTTGCCGGGGCGCGGCGCGTGCCGAGGCCCGGTGAGCAGGCCTTTAAAACGTTATAAAATGAACCGGAATTATAACGGTATATTCCGTTAGTGTTCGAAAATTACGTTATAACAAAATCAATATTCTCCATAACGATATAAATACCGTAACAGAATGAATAACAGAACGATATATAATAACGTTATAATATCGTTTTAAAATGCGAGCCGCGCGCTACGGCTGCGCCGTTGCCGCTCTGTGCCAATGCCAATGCCAACATGCCACCACGTGGGCCGTAGCGCGACGTGCGACGTTGCCGTTATGTTGTTCTAGCTTCTAAATCTTATTAATGCTTGTTTACCTCGATCATTTGCAAATTGGTTGTGAATTGTGAATATTTGGTTGGTTGCGACAATAAATGGCGGAATAAAAATGGGACGCAGGAAACGCAACGCTGTCCACAGATTCGTGGACTTGCTCATAAATAAAAAGAAAGAGTGCCAATCTTAATAGCCCCTAGGTATACACTATTACAATATGTAAGAGGGTCAATATTTTTTTATGTTAATTGTTTGTCTTGGCACTAAATCGCAGACTCCCACTATTAGGACCTATTCCAAACAAGCCCTACGACCGACGGTGTTGCCGTGAGCAAAAAAATATGCATAGGTATGTTGGTATGTGCTGTTGTTCATTAATCGTAATAAAATTAAAATATACTTTTAGTTTCCGACATTTTATTTTATTTTTGATTTAGAGCCATTCCGAAAACGACAAGTTAAATAAAATCTGATTATGAAACCAAAGAATGTGTGAATTTTCGATTTCGGTTCTTCGCCAAAATCTGTCTAGATAGGCTCGCGATAGATAGGGGAGACCAAGGACGATTGGTACACATAAATATGTATCGATCCTCCTTTTCATACGATTCATCCTCCTTTTCTAATTAATCCTTAGTCACTAAATATTTATATAAATAACTAGCTGTTGCCAGCGACTTCGTTCGCGTGGAACTTGTTATGGTCTTAGAAAAAATATTGCTATTAAATTATGTTTGGTGCAAGCTATTTATCGCTGTCCCAAACACACTTCTACCATCTTAAAGATATACAAAAACTATCCTATATCCTTCCAAGGGTCTCAAATTATCTGTACGGGAAATTTCATCTAAATCCGTTCAGGGATTAGACCTACGTAAAAGGTAACAGTGCGATGAGTTCGTTAGTTTAAATTGATAAATCTAAATTGAAAACTTCGTTTTTACAAACATAAATATATTAAGAATCATCAACAGACGTTTTCATACAGTATTGAAGAAAAACATATTTTTATATGTCTACTAAGCTACATTACTGTTATAATAATAAATACCCAATGTTGATTAAATCTATTCGATTCTGGGAGCATCGCAGTTCTAACCTAACCTATCCTACATTTCTGTTAACTGTTCAAATCTGTAAGTCTTACTTTAAAAAAGGTCTTGCTTGCTCTATACAACCGTCAAACCTTTTAACTCTCTTAGGGGATGAATAAAAAAACGCTGAAATCGTTTTCTAATCATTAAACAAACGGTCCATAACCTAAAAGTAATAAATCTATTATTTTAAAAATATCTTGCTCTTCGTATAAACTTTGAACCCCCTAGAAATCCTCTTGGGGGATGAATTTCAAAAACATTGAAATGTATTTTTTAGTTTTAAACAAACCGTCTAAAATCGTAGTTACACTAATGTTTTACTTTAAAATTGTCTTGACCCTTCGAATCCCCTTTAAACACTCTTAGGTGATTAATAAAAAAATCTACTAATCTGCTCTCTCTATTTTAAGACCAAAATTAAAAAATCTTACTTAAAAAAATACTTTTCCCTCCATATAAACTTTGAAGCCCCATTAACGCCTATAGGGGATGAATTAAAAAAAAACTCTGAAATCAGTTTTGTTGTCTTTTAACATACAGACTAAGACTGACATTAGAAATATCTTACTATATTTTCTTGCTCTCCATATAAACCTTGAATACCGTTTTAACACTTTTAACCCCCTTAGGGGTGGTATTTTTCCAAGACGATGAAAGGATTTTTTTTTTCTAATAAGTAATCGTACCACAAAGTTGCCCATCTCTAGCTCAAAAAAAATGTTTCTCATCCTAATCTTGCATAAGTACCTTTTCAACCCCCTTAGGGATGGAATTTTCTAACACGTTAAAAGTACTAACTGTTTTTCTATTCTAATAAGTAATCTTTCTACAACGTTTCAAATCTCAAGCTCAAAAAAAGTGTTTCTCATACAAACCTTTCACCCCTTTTTAACCCCCTTAGGGGTGGAATTTTCTAAAACGCTGACAGTCCTTTTTTGTATTGTATTTAGTAATCTTTCTACAAAGTTTGAAGTTTCTAGCTCAAAAAATAAAGTTCCCTCCATACAAACTTTGCACCTCTATTTAACCGCCTTAGGGATGAAATTTTCTAAAACACAGAAAGTACTTTTTTCTATTCTAATAAGTAATCTTTCTACAAAGTTTCAAGTCTCTAGTTCAAAAAATAATGTTTCCCCCATACAAACATTGCACCCCTGTCCCCTACTTAACCCCCTTAGGAGTGGAATTTTCTAAAACGCTGCAAGAGAAAGTACACAAGGGGATTCGAAGGCCGTATAGGGATACGGCCTTCGAATCCCCTTTAAACACTCTTAGGTGATTAATAAAAAAATCTACTAATCTGCTCTCTCTATTTTAAGACCAAAATTAAAAAATCTTACTTA
Source organism: Epinotia ramella (assembly GCA_947578815.1). NCBI lineage: Eukaryota > Metazoa > Arthropoda > Insecta > Lepidoptera > Tortricidae > Epinotia > Epinotia ramella. The sequence goes on along the minus strand of OX388205.1, from coordinate 16,235,823 downwards.
AAAAAATACTTTTCCCTCCATATAAACTTTGAAGCCCCATTAACGCCTATAGGGGATGAATTAAAAAAAAACTCTGAAATCAGTTTTGTTGTCTTTTAACATACAGACTAAGACTGACATTAGAAATATCTTACTATATTTTCTTGCTCTCCATATAAACCTTGAATACCGTTTTAACACTTTTAACCCCCTTAGGGGTGGTATTTTTCCAAGACGATGAAAGGATTTTTTTTTTCTAATAAGTAATCGTACCACAAAGTTGCCCATCTCTAGCTCAAAAAAAATGTTTCTCATCCTAATCTTGCATAAGTACATTTTTAACCCCCTTAGGGATGGAATTTTCTAACACGTTAAAAGTACTAACTGTTTTTCTATTCTAATAAGTAATCTTTCTACAACGTTTCAAATCTCAAGCTCAAAAAAAGTGTTTCTCATACAAACCTTTCACCCCTTTTTAACCCCCTTAGGGGTGGAATTTTCTAAAACGCTGACAGTCCTTTTTTGTATTGTATTTAGTAATCTTTCTACAAAGTTTGAAGTTTCTAGCTCAAAAAATAAAGTTCCCTCCATACAAACTTTGCACCTCTATTTAACCGCCTTAGGGATGAAATTTTCTAAAACACAGAAAGTACTTTTTCCTATTCTAATAAGTAATCTTTCTACAAAGTTTCAAGTCTCTAGTTCAAAAAATAATGTTTCCCCCATACAAACATTGCACCCCTGTCCCCTACTTAACCCCCTTAGGAGTGGAATTTTCTAAAACGCTGCAAGAACTTTTTATGCATCTTAATAAGTAATCTTCCTACAAAGTTTCAAGTCTCTAGTTAAAAAAAAAAGTTTCCCTCATACAAACTTTGCACCCCTATTTAACCCCCTTAGGGATGGGATTTCCAAAAATTCCATCTTGTCCCTTCTTTTTAGTCCCAGTAGTTTTGGCTGTGCGTTGATGAATTAGTCAGGAAGTCTTCTTTTACATATATAGATAAATCAAATTTCTCATTCTCTCCACCTCATTTTAAGCATCTTAGCTGACCATCCATCCGTTATGTGCGTGCTGGTGCCATGAGACCGGTTTAATTTATTTAAACTTTGTGACACAATACAAAAAAAAGTATATATGGTGGACTTAATGCCATAAGGCATTCTCTACCAGTCAACCAACGGGCTAAGCAGAAACATTTGATGCAGGCATTTAAATTATTAATAATTTACCATGTTATAATAATGCCATTAATATCTGGGGGCACGGCAGTGCCCCCGCCAAGTCGAGCGCGAAGCAAACACTGTTCCAGTACCATCCTTTACTGGAACCATTTCGCCACATTTTCAGGCCCCTATTTGAGAACCTCTGGATAAGACCAGAATGCAGAAATTTTCGTCATCCAGTAAGCTATAATTACATACTTAAAATCCAAAATTTCAAGTCTGTAGGTCATTTAGTTCCGAAGTTAAGCGAAAGCAAAGTTTCGCATTTATGACACTCACTCACTCATGATCATCAAAATAGAACTAGTACTTCCCATAAACTCAGAGAGCTGAAATTTGGTACAGAGTTAGGGTTTAATGGCCACATAGAGGGAAAACTATAAAAAAATGCTATTTCAACCCAGTTTTCTAGATACACCAACTGTATACATTACTTTGTAATCCTATACAAATATATAGGATTACAAAGTTACATTTGCAGTGAATGGGAAAATTCAAAAGCAAGAATGGGCCTGCATTCATAGTTTGTATGTATGGATAACACATTAACCTACAAAAAGAAGTGAGATTCCATAAAAAACACTCCATGTAAAAAAGAGGCCAAGTCTCGAAACTCTTCCACCGTAAAAAGTTGTGAGATATTTCGTAGAGCCAAGTTTCAGGCATTCTTATTAATCTTTATTTGCTTGCTAAATAAAATTTTGTGACTTGGCAATCACACAATACTACATAATTTTAGGTAAGTATGCACAAATCTATAAATACAGTTAAGTTGTGTGATTGCCACGTTGCAGAATTTTATTTAGCAAGCAAAAACATTCCATGTAAAAAAGAGGCCAAGTCTCGAAACTCTTCCACCGTAAAAAGTTGTGAGATATTTCGTAGAGCCAAGTCTTAGGCATTCTTTAATCTTTATTTGCTTGCTAAATAAAATTCTGTAACTTGGCAATCACACAACTTTCCTGCATTAATGGATTTCTGCATACCTAAAGCTATGTAGTATTGTGTGATTGCCAAGTCACAAAATTTTATTTAGCAAGCAAATAAAGATAAAAGAATGCCTGAGACTTGGCTCTACGAAATATCTCACAACTTTTTACGGTGGAAGAGTTTCGAGACTTGACCTCTTTTTTACATGGCATGTTTTTTATGGGATGATGCATTTCCGATTAATGAGGCACAGAGTAGCTAAAGACAATCTGATTTGAAAATTATTAGTCAGGATATTCGTATCAGGCCACAACCTGCGCCGACAAGCCGAGCAAATCGAAAAATTCTGTATTTTACTATGACGTCGTGCACTCTAACAAACAACCTACGTTACGTAATCACATCGCTTACATTGCACGAGTAGGCTATACTCCTATACTGAATGCGAGAAAGGGGTAGCCTATAACGTTATAACATTATTATATCGGTTAAAAAAGTATCGGTTTTATATTAATGGTTTAGATTTATAACGTTATAATGGATATCGCTATACAGCGCGTCAAATATCGTTTTTGAGTATAGCGGTTTTAGGAATAATAACGTTATAAATGATAGCGCTATACGAAAATAGCGCTATTTAAAGGCCTGCCGGTGAGCCCGCCGCCGTCGGCGCCAAGACCAGCGGACGACGGCGGCGACCAAAATAGGTATCAATTTGTTTTTGCCGTTGGTAAATAATTTTCAAAGCTTTATCTCTTTAGGAATAACGTCTCAATAGCAAAACGGTGAAGGACGCGTTGGTTAAAATTACTTTATTTGCAGAATATGCTATTGCAAAAAGTGTTTAACGGCTTTATAAACTTACAAATAGCGTTCAGTTTTGAATGAAGTCGAATCGGCTAGCAGCAAAAAGTGACCTCCTTCACATCTGACGTCACAAAACTCGGTCGCGTATTTAACAATTTTTCCCCATCCCAAAAAGTGCTCAGCGCCGCTAATAGTTATTTACGATACAAGTGCCGAAAATAGGAAATTCGCAACGAGTGGTGATAAATTCCCTCCCTCCTCCCTTCGGTCGTGTTTTAAATCGACCCGAGTTGCGAATTACCTATTCGCACGTGTATCGTACAACGTTTTACTGTACATATGGCTCTTTAAAGTTTCGACATATGCACGGAAAGTGCTCTTTTCCGCACTAGTCCGGGAAAGTAGTACCATATGTAATGTAAAGAAGTTTTCACTTCAAAAACGAATGATACAATGCGAATACATAATAAATAATAAAGAGTGCCAATGACCAAGGTTTTACTAGATGGCGTCGTATATTTTAACAAAGTCGTAGAAAACATATGAAATATTTATACGAGTAAATGTTACTGACCTTGGTATATTTAATTTCCGGCGGCATCTTTAAACACGGAACACAAGCGTACGCGTCGGTGACTGTTCAACAAATAATTCATCACGTAGGCCTAACTATACGGGCTTGTGAGTTTCGTATAATGTGTTTTCTTAAGGCTGTGGCCACACTAACGAGAAATGCCATTAATTATCGCGATAATCGTAGTGTGGCCGTACCTTTAACGTCCATTATCGCGATAATTAATGGCATTTCTCGTTAGTGTGGCCCCAGCATTAGGCTGTTCGCGTATAGTCATCATGACTGCTCCCAAACTCGCATGACGGCGAGCGACTCGCGCTTGCGCACGTGTGTTCATAAACACGGCCGTTGTATGAAACAGGTTCCGTCAGATTATCTAATCTGACTAATAAATTATAAATATTAGTGGACGATCTTACGCAAGTTGAACTAATCCCATGGCAAGCTCAATAAGGGTGCCTTTCCACCAGAGATGTGCTATGCCATGCTATGCTATGTTTTCATACATTTTACACGTACCTCCAGCTACAGCTAGGTACGTTTCAAATGTATGAAAACATAGCATAGCATGCATAGCACATCTATGGTGGTAAGGCACCCTGAGGCTTGTGTTACGGGTACTAGACGCCGATATATTTAATGTATATCTAAAATAATAGTACATTGTTTAACGAGGGGCGTAAGTGGAATATTGCGAACGCGAGTCTATCAGAAGGCTTTTGATGACTCGAGTTTGCAATATTCTTACGCCCGTGTTATACACAATGTTTTTCATCACATTTGCGAGGAAACAAATACATTTTATATGAAATTAATTTAAATCGTAATAATGTCTACATATCAGTTCAGTTGTCCATTTTGTTGAATTTGACTTGAGGCGCGTATGGCAAAGACCCTTCGGTATACAGCCACGATTTGAAAACACTTAAAAAAAAATTACATAGACACTAAATAAGTACATATTAAATCTGTACTTAATTCTGCTAAACATAAAATTGCAGTCCTTAATATAAAGATATGTTTTATAGATCGACGGTCCCAATTAAAAGAGTCGGATCTGCAAAATTTGAGTTTTTGTTTTTCAGCGGCTTAGGTCGTAAAAAACTCTACATTTTAAAACCACATTCACAGATTTTAGTTTTTCTCAATACTTTTTCTAAAAACCAAGATAAAAATGTCGGATCTAAGAACAGATGACATTTGAAAACGTCGGTTGTGACAGTTCCGACATTTTTACGGGACACACAGTGAGTACAAAGTGTCGGATATAACACATTCTACTATTTTACACGGAAAAGTGTAGCGTGTTTTTTGTTGTGTATTTTATGTAATTTATAGCCTGTTAAGTTATCTTATCAAGTAAATTTTCTCTGTATTCAATTGTTACATAAGAGTTTCCGTGCAACAATGTCAGTTCTGCCAATTACGACATTTTTTGGAGTACCTTTTTTGTCGGATGTGGTACATCCGACATAATTATGAATACAATTTCCAGACAAAAACGTCGTATGTGGCACTTCCGACAAATGATGCTTAAGCTATTCCGGTTAAAAAAGTAATATAAGAGGTTTTTGTATTTTTTTGTAAAAATGGCTGATAAAAGTGATAAAGTACATGTAAGCTCAACGGCTAGTAATAAACAACCTACTAATAAGCAAACATTCGAAGTTTGATAACGATATTCCATTAATTAACAATTTCCCCCATACAATTTTTTTTTCCAAAAACTTTGACAGCTTCTCCTAAAAAGTAGCTGTTTTGCAGATCCGACTCTTTTAATAGGGACCGTCGAGATATTAAAAGTTGGTTGTAGCAAACTTTTGAAGATATGAAATATACTTCTGATAGACTCTCGTTCGCAATATTCCACTTACGCCCCTCGTTAAACAATGTACTATTATTGGTATCATACTAGTTGGTAAAAGCACGTTCGTGGCTGGCTCCTCCCGGTAAATATAGCAATACCTACTTGTGTTGGGTTGGGAGGCTCCGGTCTTCGTCTACATTTTTATAATATAGTTTAGTATATATATAAATACACATCGATAAATTAAGATCCCATCGCCTTGCGTGTATGGGCATGTAATGCGGAGGGATGGCAGTCATGTGGCCAAAAGAGTATTAGGTTAGGTATGAACGTGGAGGGATCGAAGACACGAGGTAGGCCAAGGAAAAGGCGGATGGACTATGTGAGAGACGATATGAAGAGAAATAAACTAAGTGACGAGTGACCCTTGTCATGGTATGGAAGAAAACAACATGATGCATAGACTCCAAGTACCTAAATGGTGTAAGGCAAGAAAACCATGATGATATATATATACACAAAAATAATCAAATATCTGTGCTATCACAGAAATATTTGCCCTTACCGAGATTCGAACCCAGGACCGTCAGGTTCGTTGGCAGGCTCGCTACAGGACTAGGCTAAACCGGTCGTTACCACGTGACGGTTGGAGACGATGACAAAGCATTATATTGTCACGATGTAAAACAAGTTGTTAGATAATTGTCAACACAAGAATGATAAAATAGTTATGTTACCACGTGATACTATTGGTACGGTGGTGGTAATGGGTGGTGGTGGTATGCTGGTGGTAATATACAAACTTACTGATACTATTATGTCGTTTAAGTATCTATTAGCGTTTGTATATTATACTTAAAATAGAAGACGTTTAAGTAGTGTGATGTGTGATTAATTGATTATATGATAAATAATTTATACCGAATAGTAATAAATTACCAAGAGGAAGATAATTTAGACTTTACCTTGGAATTGTTTTTAATAATATTTTTATACAAACTAGAATAAAATAAATTCCACACTATGGGCTATGGTTATACCACACTTTATCCAACAGGAGCAGGCCTTTAAATAGCGCTATTTTCGTATAGCGCTATCATTTATAACGTTATTATTCCTAAAACCGCTATACTCGAAACCGATATTTGACGCGCTGTATAGCGATATCCATTATAACGTTATAAATCTAAACCATTAATATAAAACCGATACTTTTTTAACCGATATAATAATGTAATAACGTTATAATCTACCCCTTTCTCGCAGTCAGTATAGCCTACTCGTGCAATGTAAGCGATGTGATTACGTAACGTAGGTTGTTTGTTAGAGTGCACGACGTCATAGTAAAATAGAGAATTTTTCGATTTGCTCGGCTTGTCGGCGCAGGTTGTAGCCTGATACGAATATCCTGACTAATCATTTTCAAATCAGATTGTCTTTAGCTACTCTGTGCCTCATTAATCGGAAATGCATCATCCCATAAAAAACATGCCATGTAAAAAAGAGGTCAAGTCTCGAAACTCTTCCACCGTAAAAAGTTGTGAGATATTTTGTAGAGCCAAGTCTCAGGCATTCTTTTATCTTTATTTGCTTGCTTGACGACCGGTTAGCCTAGTGGGTAGTGACGCTGCCTACGAAGCTGAAGGTCCTGGGTTCGAATCCCGGTAAGGGCATATAATTGTGCGATGAGCATGAATATTTGTTTCTGAGTCATGGAAGTTTTCTATGTATTTAAGTATTTATATCTATTATATATATCGTCGTCTAGTACCCATAACACAAGCCTTACTGAGCTTACTATGGATGATACAACCTATGAATGCAGGCCCATTCTTGCTTTTGAATTTTCCCATTCGCTGCAAATGTAACTTTGTAATCCTATATATTTGTATAGGATTACAAAGTAATGTATACAGTTGGTGTATCTAGAAAACTGGGTTGAAATAGCAATTTTTTATAGTTTTCCCTTTATGTGGCCATTAAACCCTAACTCTGTACCAAATTTCAGCTCTCTGAGTTTATGGGAAGTACTAGTTCTATTTTGATGATCATGAGTGAGTGTCATAAATGCGAAACTTTGCTTTCGCTTAACTTCGGAACTAAATGACCTACAGACTTGAAATTTTGGATTTTAAGTATGTGATTATAGCTTACTGGATGACGAAAATTTCTGCATTCTGGTCTTATCCAGAGGTTCTCAAATAGGGGCCTGAAAATGTGGCACACACTCTTTTTCTCTTTTCACACATTCTTTGGTTTCATAATCAGATTTTATTTAACTTGTCGTTTTCGGAATGGCTCCAAATCAAAAATAAAATAAAATGTCGGAAACTAAAAGTATATTTTAATTTTATTAAGATTAATGAACAAAAGCACATACCAACATACCTATGCATAATTTTTTGCTCACGGCAACACCGTCGGTCGTAGGGCTTGTTTGTCTGTAGTCTGCGATTTAGTGCTGAGACAAACAATTAACATAAAAAAATATTGACCCTCTTACATATTGTAATAGTGTATACCTAGGGGCTATTAAGATTGGCACTCTTTCTTTTTATTTATGAGCAAGTCCACGAATCTGTGGACAGCGTTGCGTTTCCTGCGTCCCATTTTTATTCCGCCGCATTTATCGTCGCAACCAACCAAATATTCACAATTCACAACCAATTTGCAAATGATCGAGGTAAACAGGCATTAATAAGATTTAGAAGCTAGAACAACATAACGGCAACGTCGCACGTCGCGCTACGGCCCACGTGGTGGCATGTTGGCATTGGCACAGAGCAGCAACGGCGCAGGCGTAGCGCGCGGCTCGCATTTTAAAACGATATTATAACGTTATTATATATCGTTCTGTTATTTATTCTGTTACGGTATTTATATCGTTATGGAGAATATTGATTTTGTTATAACGTAATTTTCGAACACTAACGGAATATACCGTTATAATTCCGGTTCATTTTATAACGTTTTAAATTTTAAAGGCCTGAACAGGAGGCTAACATTGGTCATTACTTGTGACCGTTTTGACCGCGCAAAAATAAATCTCGGTAACTATAAGGCTGCATAATAGAAAAATAACGAATAAGTTTTGCAAAATGTCATAACTTTGTGGAATGTAATATGTATGTACATTCAACACATGATGGTATTAAGGAAATAATCAAGAATAGGATTTTCAAACCTAAATTAATCGTTGTTGATTAGGGTACCTACTAGAGAATATATGTTTATGTGCAGCACTGAATATCTTTCCGCTGCTATCACTTTGCTGGCACGCATGCTATGCTTTCTCGTACGGTAAAACATCATGTTATGAATTAATTAATTAAATATTTTATTTCAGGTCTTCACCGACCCATATAAGAGGTGTTAGTTACAATTTAATAAGAGGTGTTAACTGTTAGTAATATTATAGGAGAGGCCCAGAGATGGACGGGAGCATTTTAATGTATGAATGTCGACTCCAATGCTCGCTAACGTCTTATATTATATATCTCTTATCTGAGCGTTAAAGCAAGAGTAACCCTCAAAATGTGTTGTATCGCTCGTTCGATATGCTGTCCCGCGCACGGAGTAACTTGCGACACTTTAATAAAAATACATTGTCAAAACAAATCGTTAATATAGAATAAAGATAAAGATACTAATTCTACACGTTTATCTTCTTTTTTAGAATGAATCGCGAAAACACTATAACTATCACTTATTTAATTGTATGGCAAACGGGATGACAAATATACATAACAAATACCCTTATCACGAAACAAATTATTTATTAAATATTTTGTTTTTCGTGTTATTTTTAAGGGGGTCTCTGTATCATATCGATTATAATATACATAACCACTATAATTTAATATTGAGTCTAATCAGCAAATAAAAAAATAAATAGTAAGTAAACCTATCACTAATAGTTATAAGTTTTTTTTTTACTTATTTAGTTTTATAATTATATAATAATCTGCATACGAATATCACTCTTATCTTACGTATTTGTTTATTTTTCTGACGATATAGTAGATTTTTTTTTTATTGATGTACCTACATACGAGTATAAGTATTAACATAACTAAATTAAACTAAAACTAAGATAAATCTAAAAAAAAAAACCGGCCAAGTGCGTGTCGGGCCACGCGGGGTGTAGGGTTCTGTTGTTGCCTGTCTGTCTTAGTTACATCGACGTGCGGTGCGGTGCGGTTGCGTCGGCCGAATTTGTATGAAAATTGGTCTTTCCAAGTACGCATTAAGTTGGTACTGGTACTACTCGGTAACTACTTATGCCTACTTGTCCGTGATAGTTTTCCTTTTAAATTCATTTTACATATGTACTATTACCACGAATTTTTTCACATCCCCAGTAGTAGCCATTTAGCCGGCAGAGGGGTCGGGGGGGGCGACACATACCTCGAACAAAAATTAGGGCTTTAAAGCCCAATATATCGCAAACGAATCACTGATTTGAAAAATGGTTATAGAAAAATCCATAATATTATTTTCATTGAACGAGCTATCCAACGATACCCCACACACCATGGGTTTAACGAGAAAAAAAAATTACATCCCCGCTTCAGGTGTAGGGGTGGTATAATTTATTTTTATTTTCTTAGGCCTTATGTACTGTTTTATCGGCGTCATTGATTTATATACCCATGGATGCCGAATCCCAGTTTGCTAGTAGTAATGGTAACTGAGCTAAGCCAAGGACGGACGGACAGACGTACATGGCGAAACTATAAGGGTTCCTTGTTGACTTCGGAACCCTAAAAAGGCTCTCGAGGCATTGTACCGAGGATGCTGGCGTCATTTCTTCGCTTAATGTTGATGCGTTGCGCGAGAAAGCTGTCTTTCGTAATAGTACAAAATTGCAACACATAGGTTCTTTGTAGTCTTTTATCGAAAAGGAAAAATTGAACAAACATCAGATGACCTTCCAATAACTTCTTCGAGGTAACTATTAAAGTATAGCTACGGAAATACAGACATGTAATCATCATTACCATAATTAACTTGGTCATCAAGTCTCTCGTAATTTACTCCAGGCAAAATACGGTTTCGCCAAACATTAATTTATAATAGCCTGTGTTTTTTTTCTCCGTCATAAATACATATTTTAAGATACTCTATTTACGAATCTTACAAACTTTCGACCCGAAAGTAGGTATAAAAAAATACTGTCAAATATACGCCGATTTTATTAATTAAAATTAATAATAGTTGTCTATAATCGTCAACACAACAATGTTATTGTCTTTAACCTGTAAACAATGAAATCCGACATTTTTTTTACATGTAAAATCAATATATTAACAAAATGCATGGCTTGGGTGACAGGTGACAGAAGTTGGTAGAAAAAAATTGTAATAAGTAGTACTTTGATTTGATTCTCATAAAAATAATTGATGAACCTATTTTGCTAAAAATCGTATAGATTTTTGTTTAGAATTGCATATAAATACATTTACTCCAATAAACTATCGGTAAATATATTTATAGGACCAAATTGTGTCCAAATTTAATTTAACTATATAGATTATTAAAGTAGTACACGAATCCTACAGAAAAAAGGTTTATGTAAAGCATAATACACATTTGAATAGTCCTGTTTAATTCTACAATTGAACTTGAGCTCTTTCCGCGTGTGTTAACGATCACATTCGCTCGCAACGGCGGCACGCAACGAGTCCTTTTCTGTGACGCGAAGTAGATATATACCTACATTACCTACGCAGATTATTTGTAATCATTTATATCGTCTTCGACGATGTACTAGTAGGAGAATGCGACTATTCACGGTGTAATAATGGCGTAAGCGGGAAACGCGCTAACAATTAATGAAATAAACATATTTTAGTGAAAACATGCCAAGAATTTAGTACATTTCTATGTTTGGTGTCTCAATGCTTCATAATTATTTACTGATAAATGTCATCATTATAAAACAGTGACGACAATTTTAACAGGTGATTTCCTACTTAAAGTAGTTAATTTCCCACTTAATCTGCGTAGGTAGTACACAGACCACTTAACCTAGGTTAAGTCGTCTGTGAGTTTGTAGTACAAGATCCATCTGCACATCATTGTAGTAACGGAAGTAGGTACTTTATTATTGGAATGGGTAAGAAAGAACACGCTGCTAAAATACTGCTTAGCTGCTATAGCTATACAGAGTGGAAAAACCTATGGGCCCTGAAAGAAAACCACCGTAAATCCATAACATCAGTGGCGTGCACCACGTAAAGGCAGAAAGACACTGCCTGCCCTACTCAAATCTGTGATATTGTTTTACCCAAAGGGTAAAAACGGGACCCTATTACTAAGGCTCCGCTGTCTGTCTGTCTGTCTGTCTGTCTGTCTATTGTTTACTAATCATATGTTTAATCTTGGTGAAAATTTAAAGTCAGGCATTAATATATGTACAAAAAAAGGGCATAAATATCTGTGTACGCCTCTATGTCAGTTTTTATCCTTACTCTGGTACAAATATTAATATCCCTGACTGGTAAATTCGATTTTCAGCTACGTTACGCGTGTATCGACTCGATAAAAATGCAATACTTGAGTACCATTTCGTTTTGGTATTAGATGGTTATTCTCGCCAGTTCCCACCAATTTGCTAACACTAGTAACGGCTGTGAATTGTTTCCTATGGAACTGGACTGAGAAAAGTAACCCTAAGTAAAACCATTATTGTCCGCTAATCTAACTTTTTAAATTTGCTTACTAATATTAAACTGACAAAGGAAAAATTACATACTGCCAACCACCACTAGACTCTGTTCTGTAAGCAAACTTGTGACATAAAAAAAAAACGATGGTACTATACCTATGTGCGGTTAAACATAGTGCTCGAACGGCTTGTTTAAATGGCATGTTTAAAAAATAAAAAGGCGGCAAATTACCTATTATTTAATTGATTACCTTGTATTTATTTTTATTTTAATATTTCCTCACATCGTCTGAGAAACGCACTATACAATCCTCGGCCGGAACATGGATTGCTGGACTCGTTGTATCCGGCCTCGTCTACGACTCGGCCGTTTACCCCAATCTCGTCTACTCCAGGCAAAATACGGTTTTGAAAAACATTAATTTATAATAGCGTTTTTTTTGTTGATTTCATTTGAAAATGTTATTCTAAGATGATTTGGTCAAGAATCCGACAAACTTTCCACTCGGAAGTATTTATGTAGATTTCAATGAAGCATGCATTATCTTTTTTTGTACGATTTATCTTGAATATTATAGAGCAAATGTAAATGAACCAAAATTAAGACAAAAACATTTATTAATATTTTTACTGACTTTTTAGAAGAACTTATCATTTTTTCGATGTCTGAAATTTTGTCGGATTTTGTCGCTGGGTAACTATTTAGTTGATAATATATCCGTTATACATAAAAAATAAGCTATTATAAATTATTTCCAAAATTGACATTTTTTCCATACAAGTTGTCAGTTCATTGCCTGGACTAGTCCAGCAATCCCTTACTTCACTGCCTCTGCAGTAATGTACTATTATTCAAAATAACACACGTATAGTCTGGCCAGGGAAAGATGAGCCTATATTGTTTGCATATTTAGCAAGTAACCAAGTAAGAAAATCTCAATGAGAACAACGTTTACGTTTACACATTCCTATATGACTATGACGTAAGAAGTTTCATTATATTTTGCAAAAATGCTTCACAAGACGACGTTTGGGATGAAATGGGTAACTCTGGGTAGGTTGGGTAAACACCATCTCTAGGCAGGGTGTTCTTTAAATAAATCGATACTAAATAATTACAACATTTGGTTTATCAAGTTATTTCTTCCGACCTGACCCTTACTTATACAGTACATATGTAAATATTAAGTAGTAAAAAAGTGTTCGGTTCTGGCGCTTCGCCGGCCGCTGCCACGGCACGCTACGCTCGCTCGGCTCGCGCGATGTAGGGTCGCAAACTCGCAGTTCGTCGCCTAAAACTCCTCCTCGCTTCGCTCGTCGTCGTACCTACACCGACCTGCCTTAGTCTCTGTAAAACTACTTTGAATTTCATTCAAAATGAACATTTGACTAAACGTATGAAATGCGGAAAGTAATGCTGGATAAGTCAAAAATTGGCTATGAAACAAAAGTTGTAACAAAGCTCAAAAGACTGTAGTGGTAAAAGTTTTTCGGACAACTGACACATTTGGATAACATCAAATGGTAAATGAAAAAAGCAATGAATTGTATATTCGGAGAAGTCATAAAAATACGAAAAGTTTTCGGACAAAAGATATTCGGTCAATAAATTTTAGTGATTGCGATAGTAAATTGTAATTCAAATGTAATTCGGGCTAAAACTAGGTAAATTAAATTTAAATAGTGTTTAATTCATAATAATGAGAGCGAGAGAATGAGCTGTCTTAAGGGTTTCCCTTCAGGTTCCATAGATTTTTTCACCCTGTATATTATCTAACGTGTAATATTGGGCATAATAAAAATCAAATAATAGGTAAGGGTATAAATCTCTCTAGTTTACTATTTTAACGAATTTTGCTCTATTACAATTACTACAAAGGTTGACTGGTAGAGAATGCTTACGGCATTAAGTCCGCCTCTTGTACGATAAGTTGTCCTTAGTGCAATAAAGACTAAATATATAAATAAAACTGAACCAAAAAAGAAATTAATGTAAACAAAGCAAGCATCTTCCTCTAGTCTTAAAAAGTCCATCACAAACTACATAATATACACGTGTGCACAATCTTTGAAGTCCCTTTTTCCAACTTCCACTACCTACGTCAAAGTTCAAAGTTAAATTGCATAGGTATCTTCATCCCACGCTCGTCAGTGTCACTCATTGATAAATAAATAAAAATACTTAAATATTTTCATAATTCGTTTCACAACGAGTATATTAAAATTTAACTACTATCAACAACTAGATCTTAGACGCGTTAGATGGTTTCGCGAATCGTTGCGATTCGTGCGGTACCTACCTAGTATGTAGTACCTACGCGGCGAGCGGGCGACCGGCCAATCACGTTAGCTCTGCGGCTCGCGCGCGGCATTTTTAAACCTATTTTAACAGGTGTTTGTAATAACATTACTTGCAACCGATTTTATAAGGGGATTCGTACATTATTCGATGAAAAATAGCTTATAATGAAAATCCCAAAAGTAACTGATCAATTAGCATTTTTTTAAATAGTTAAACAGCATTTAACCCCTAAAATCCACCCTCCGTTGTTGTTTAGTGTGCGATTCGTTTCTAATGTTTGTGTCCACTACATTCATCAAAGAATGTAGGAACCTACAGCCAATTATTATTTTTGGACACGGAAATATGGTAAATGAATAAAATGTTAGGGATCTACTAAATAGAAATGTAATATTCGGAAACATTTTTTGCCTGATTTATCATCAAACTTATAGAGGAAATATTAATTTATCACAACAAAGAATAAAAAATGAGTTAATTTTTTTTTCCGATTTTACAGGAATTTATAAATTTTCAATTATTTATTAAAATATCTAAATCACAAATATTTTGTCGGATTTAGTCTCGTCGTTATTAATACAATTATAATTTATCTGTTACGCAGAAAAAAAAAGCTATTATAAATTATTTCCATTTCGCCATACTAGCTGACCCTATTTTGCCTGGAGTAATTGGGCTTAGCGGTATCAAGCAATACTATATATTTTTTGTTAGTTTAACACATATTAATATTGCAAATAATGTAGGTACAGATTATTATTTGCATGATATTATTATATCTATAAATCTATCGGCTCATAAATACTAAGAAGGCCTTATTGAGCTTACTATGCGACTAGGTCGATTTGTCCCCTAAGGGGTCCCTTACACAAATCGATCTAGTATTGGGCGTGGGTAGGCCGTGGACTGATGACCTGATAAAGGTCGCGGGAGTCTGCTGGATGCGGGCGCTCTGATAACATATTTTAGGACATCGCTTCAAGATATGGTGTATGGTTTGATCGTCAATGCCGGAGTCACACAATGGACTATTTCTCCATCCCCATTTGTGCTTTAAGTAATTGCAACTGGCGTGCCCAGTGCGGATTTTGTTCAGATGGCACCAGTGTTTCCTTGGCAGAGAGAAGCCTGTAGGTTTCTCTGCTTTGGGTCTAGTGTAGCTGATCCTGACCACTCTTTCCGCCAAGTTTCGTTTAAGTTCTTTGTCAGCCTTTGAACTGGTGGTTTGGGTAAATCCCCATGAGCCGGCAAATAAGACAAGATATTATCTTTTCGGCTTTCATTACAAGCAGGCACTTGCGTGGTTCGTAAATGAGTTGGAGCAATGTGATTCAGCACAGGCAGCCAGTGAGATTACGGGATTTGATCGTCACGACAATTATTAATGTACAAATAACATTTATTTAATGACAAAATAATTCTTATATACTCGGAAGTCTAACATTTATCATTTTTACTATGGTTATTTTAAATAAAAAGATTATAAAAAATATAAAAAAAATAAACTTATAAAGAAAGAAAGTAACATACATACTAAAAACCCAACTATAAACAGAATACACCATCTAAAAGGTCCGCCTGCGGCATGGTCCCCAATAAGCTGGCCGCGTTACCTCTTTGTATGGCCAGAGAAATTCTCTGCGCGAGGTAAGCGCCGGCTCTGGGGTCCCCTGAGGTGTCGACCAGCCGCGACGACAGGGCCCTGATAAATGCTTTCATGTCAGACGACCAGGGTCCAAGTGTCTCCACTGCGAGCGCCGCAAACTCGTAGTCTTTTAATAAAGACGAATATTTGCGGCACTTAAGAACTTGGGCCTGGTCGGCTTCACCACCGGCCTGGGAGCGGGTCACCTGGATATGAGACTGAGCGAATGTGTCGACACACGTAGCGTCCCACACCAGAGCCTTACCCAGCTTCCACGGCACCAAAGTGACTCCATCGGGGCGCTTGCCATCGTCTCTTGCCATACCCACGGGTTCTAAGGACGCAGGTATAGAGACGGTGGCAAGCGAGCGACGGACTAGGTCATTAATGGTGCCGTGGCGATATAAACGACCGGCGCTTCTAAAGCAACAGAGGCCATGTCGTCCCAGCTGGTCCACACCCCTGCCACAGGCACACGTATGGGGAACACAGATTCTGGCGCCAAGTCTCAGGCATATGGCAATCCTTAGAGAGCTGGGATCCAGAACTGTGCCTATTTGACGAAATTTATTTATTTTACTTGTATGTATTATTAATGTTATACTCGTATTAATTAGTACATACGGAATGGTTAAGGTTGGGGCGTTTTCGCTTTACTCGCAAGTCTCGCAACTTGGACTTTTAATGAACCAGCTGTTGTCAAAATATTAATTTTGGTAATGGAGTGTTGTTCTTAGTATTTTAGTTTAATTTTGTGTTGCTGCCAGGCATTTACACGAATCACCGGGCCAAATATCGTTGGCCGTATATTGGGCTACCTACTGAGTTTTATACTAGTTAAGTAACATGGACATTATAATCATTCTCTATATCTCAGTAGTTCCGGCTAGTTGTTTCATGAACGTGTACAGCTAGGATAGTGCACACAAATGGACATATCGTACCGAAATCCGTTACGCTGGTACCTTGCCTGTTCTGAATGAAATCACTTCGCTCATCAATGCATACTTGAGATTATTCGAGTTGGCCGAATTGCATCAAAGGAGTCCATTCAAAAAGCACCTCTACCGTCCAAGATAAAGGATTAAAACTCCATTAAATATTGTCACGGGATTTGGGTCGGCAGCTTATCCTCGTTCCGGATCGTTCCTGGCTCAACAGATTTCTTTGGCCATTCAGCGCGGCAACGCCGTCGGTGTCATGGGAACTTTCGGGCCATCAACGATCCGGGGCGGTCCTTTTTGTTAGTTTAGGTTATTGTTATTGACGAAGCCTGTTGCGGATTATATCATTGTTAGTTAAGTACCTAGGGGGATGTTTGTTTGTACGCATTTGACGAAGCCTGCGTTGCGGATATTTTTATGTACCTAAAAAGAATATTGTCAACTATATAATGTACCTACTACTTCCATCATCATCATTCTTCGTGTCGTGCCGTAACGTGAAAGATGGATATAGTGGTTTCATACATTTAGGTAGATTCTATGTGATGCGGTCAGACGTGACGGCCACTTTAGTGTCAGGCGTCACAGCGCATTTTGATGTTCTTTGGAGCGTCATATCTGATGATCGGAATCCGGCATTAGCGTTGTCCCGGTTGCATCCGGAACCAGCTCGCAGGCCGCCTGCCATCTAATCCCAAGTAAAGGTATAGCCACTAGTTTTGATGGAAGCGACTGCCGTCTGACCTTTCAACCCAGAGCGGAAATTTGACCTTGTTGGAGTAAGGCGCGACATCAAGTGTTAGAGTACTTGACTGTTAGAAATAGTCAAATCACTCGAAAACCTGTAACTCGGTTAACGATTGCTGCCATAAAAAAAATGGTAGGTACTAGAGAGAGAGCGTAAGGCGTTGTCGGTGAGAGGTAATATGTTGCCTCGCATATTCGCTAGATGCTCCGTGGACGTAAAAATAACCTTATGGCATATTGTCACTCTTTCTACTCTAGCGGTCTGTGGGAACAATATACCAAACGAACCTACAGCGCCCTACGCGTACAGTATAACAACACCTTCAGAATGCTGTTAAGACTCCAAAAATGGTGCAGTGTTCGCCAATACCCACACGGACGGTTTCCTAGCGGTGATGCGAAAGAAAATCACTTCGCTGATGGGTCGCGTCAGGGAAACTCAAAACGGCATTCTGAAGGATTGCTGGGAGATTTAACTGCCCGATTAGTGGCATTGGATTCAGATGGTCAGGACTACTTTGATTTACGTCAAGTAATCCTGACAACAAACAATCGTTTAAGTACCTACTAACAAACACAGCGTATAAGTTTTTAAAATATACTACTAACCTGTGATGGATTATCAAAATAGAGGGTTCAAGCCTCGGTCGCGCCGCATTAGAGAAAATAAATAATGTCTTAAATAAATGCAAAAAGGTGACTAAAAATATGGGTAGGATCCTTATCAAACACATATGAAAGGCTAACAATATATGGACCAAGGTCTGAAATAAATCCTTTTTATTTTGTTTTATTTATTTGTTTACTACCTCTTTTCGCTTGATTCCTTCTTGAAAGTTTTCTCTTCCTATTGAAAGTTTGTCACCGGTGTGGCGTTTGGTAAAGACAGGGATAATAGGCGAAGTATCTAGAATACCTAGGTGACAATTGTCAAGTTGGTGAAATATGGGCCTGATATCTATTATCGAATAAAAACTGTCTGGTGTACCTACAGAAATAATAAATAAAATCAAATACTTACCTAAAACTATTATACGCTGTTTTAAGATGCAAACAAATTAATATTGTTTCTTTTTTCTATCATAGTTCTCTAGTATTTTATGATAATAATAGGGGTGTAGACACTAAATAAGATAATCAATAATGTCATATTTTCTCGAAAAATTGATTAAAAATGTAGTCAAATGGATAAAAAGTCAATACAAGAGGTTAAATAATCACTAAGTTATAACTAAAGTGATTATTAAGTAATGACTATAAGTTATGACTTAGTGTCCAAAGTTTCAAGTAGGGGTGTGTTCTGACCCTTTTTTGCAAAACGCAACTTCATATGAAACGATGACGCTGGGAGATTGTGACGTCATTAATAGACGGCAATGTGGCCGTGCCCATCGTTTTCGGCGCCGCCGTCGACGGCAGCATCTCGTAACGTGACGTCACACACTGTTTGCGTTTTCTCACTCTAACAAGCAATATTATAACGGTTGTAGCTTCGTAATTCTTTAAGATATCTTAATGGGATTTTCGTCACTAGGCATATTTTTTTGCCTTCTTTCTTTTGGAGCAATAATAATTTTCGAGTCTACACCCCTATTCAGCATGAAAACAGTTACGTACCATGTCTTTTATATTTTAATTTTAGTGTCGGGACGTAATCATGCGTTTCGGTTTCAGATTCAGATGATACTTGCGTAACTTGACAGGAACCGATAAAATTGATGAAATTATAACCGATACAAAACTGAGGAGGTGTTTGCGGATTTTTTTTCGAGTGGCACATATGGGGTGCGGAACGATGCCTAATTTGAAAGATTTTTTTTGAAATAATATTAGTCGCAATAACACTCTTCATATAATTCATTAGTCATATATTTACATACGATATGATTATCATTTTATATAATGATCATTTGATGTAATAACATTAAATATAACATACTTTACATATAATGCATATTTCCTATAATGTACAAATGATATAATGCTAATTTCTTATAATGCACAGTTAGCATACTTAATATTTTTTTGGTAGACTCTAAGGCAGGTAGGTGGGTGTAGATACGACGACGAGCGACGCGAGGAGGAGTGTTCGGTTTTACTGCGACCCTACAGCGCGCGAGCCGAGCGAGCGAAGCGAGCGTGCCGCGGGAGCGGCCGGCGAAGCGCCAGAACCGAACACTTTTTTACTACTTAAAATATAATTACATACTTAGTACAATTTGCAAACTGTTATGTTTGCTACATTTTCTTTTGATAATAAAATATAATTCTACTTGATAGTTATGATATATAACTAGTATATAACAGAAGCATTATACCAGTTAATGATTATACAAAATAAGTGTTATACCGGATGATAGTTATACAAAATAAACATTTATATTTTGAAATTATAACCAACGTTTATTATATACAATGAGTGATTATATACCTTGAAAATATATCAAATGTTGTTATAGCGAATTAAATTATATTATTTATTTTTATACCCATCATTACACACCCGCACAAGTACCTACAACGGTAATCAAAATAATGTAAAAAAAATTGTCGTCATTTTGTAACTTTTTTAAAGTATTATGTACATATGCTACGATCTTTAATATGTATATACTTAAGATAATAAAAACAATCAGATATAAAAAAAAAATTGTGCCCTTTTCTAAAATCTTTGGTGCTAATTTCTACGGATTTTGTAATCATGTAATGAAAAAGGATTTTCCTAACAATCATCAACTCCCTTTGTTTTCGGTGTGTATTTCAATGTAAGTAATGCATTTTGTGTTCGGGATACTTCCGAAATACTTATTTTTGAAAAACCTACCTATATTTAGATGAAAATCAAATTCACCCGATATGAAAAAATACAAACACATAAATAAACTAGCGCGCACCGCCGGGATAAATCAGTGCGCCCCAGCGCGAGGTTTTGTTTAAATTCGGCAATAAAATCGATTCAGTTTTACATTCACTAATCGTTGATAATCGCTAAATATATGATAAACGATGCGTCTTCGCCTCATCACTACCATCGTCAATGTGACAGCGTACAAAATAGGAAGTAAGATATCACCCACAATAGTGTAAGATATCACCCACAATAGTCCGACCCGAAGGAGCCACATAACTGATACGGTATGTACCTACCTAGGTTGTCAGATGAATTCATGGATAAGTTTTTGCGTATCATTATTATCGTTAACAATTTAAATGAAGAAATTTTAAAAATGAATTCTGACTCCTGCAAATTAAAAGGAAACCGAGGACGGTGAATCAAGTCTGTAATTCTGTTTACAGCTTTTCAAGTCATTTGTATTCCTAACAGCCGCTGTTACGGCAAAATGTCAACGTTTTACTCTTTATAAAACGTCTATAAAAAGGAAGATACTTAATTGCTTTCATTCATTGGATAAAATTGAATTAGGCATTTCTTTTTAGGGTCCCGGAGTAAACTAGTAGTAGGGATCTTTATATATTTGTGGGCCTTAGTTGCCTGAAATAAATGTTTTATTATTTTATTATATTATATTATTATTTATAGTTTTGCCATGTCCGTCTGTCCGTCTGCGGCTTAGCTCTGTACTGTAACCCTTACTACCAGATAACTGTTATGCAGCATGGGTATATATCAATCACGCCGACAAAACAGTACAATAAAATCTTGTAAAAAAATATTTACAGTAGGTACATATGCACCATATATATTAGTGCGGAAAGAGCACTTTCCGTGCATATGTCGAAACTTTAAAGAGCCATATGTACAGTAAAACGTTGTACGATACACGTCGTTGCGAATTTTCTATTTTCGGCACTTGTGTCGTAAATAACTATTTCAACCTCTCTACACCTAAAGTGATGTTTCTTTTTCTCGTTAATCCAATAATGTGGAATATCGTTGGGTAGCTTGTTTATGGTTGTCTTTCTTTGACATGTTTGTAAATATAAATTTTGATTGAAGTGTGTTTTTGACTTGAAATGGAAAATGTAAATGATGAAAACTTGTTTTTGTGAAATATTTATCATTATATATTATTAAGATAATATTTACTTACCAATATGTACCTGGTTCTGAAATAAACGTTATCATTCATTCGTTAATTAGTGAACTAAGAGAGAGAATAAATTATTAGATTAGATTAGATTAATTTATTTCACGATAAAAATTACAATATAATAAATGCAAAATTACAAGAATCCTACCATGATCGTCAATATATTTGAAATGTGAAAATAAATTATTATTCCATTTTCAAAAGTCCTTGTCATTTATTGTACAATATAATTAAATTTACAAAACTATTCACATGTCAACACGGCACAGCACGTCTAGCATGGGACGGCCGCGACATACTCTCTATTTTTTTATCGCACTAGACCTCTTGTTCTAAGTGTTCTAATATGAGAAAGACGGATAGTGCGAGAAAAATCGAGAGAGCTCGCGCGCCGTCGCGTGCTAGCCGTGCTGGAAGATGTTTTCAAGACCTTGGATTGGAGAAGGCTAGGCTTCAACATCAACGGCGAGTACATCACTACGTACTCACCTTCGGTTTGCTGAAGATAAAGTAGTCTTTGCTTATACCATAGATTACTTAAGTACGGTGCTCGATGACCTCAGTAAAGCCACCGAGCGAGTTTGTCTAAGGATGAATATGGATAAGACGAAGATCATGTCAAATGCCAATGTAGTACAAACTCCTAGACTCCTCTCCAACTTCGGTCAATCGTTGAATCCGATTCGGCTGGGCAGCGTTCGGGAAGCTACGGCATATCTTTTCGGCCAATATTACTAACTTGCTTGCTTACGTTTACTATGGGCCTCAGAAGAAGGCTCAGAGTCACCCAAAGGGCAATGTAGAGGGCTATGCTGGAAGTTTCTCTGCAGCAGAAGCAAGTTAACCCATATAGCCCTCCGATTCGCAAAACTTAAGTGGCAGTGGGCGGGGCACATTGAACGTAGAACGCCGATAGTCAATAACAATTAAAGGGTTATTCATTTAAAATATATGCCGACCTTACCCTTAAACACAAGATGGTCGCTACTGAGTATGTAAAATAAATAAGCTACAATAGCTGAAACGCGCGCGAAACAGAAATCGGCGCGCCGATGGTACTGCGTCGGCGGCGGCGGCGTGGGATTTTGGTCGGCGGCGGCGGCGGCGCGGCGCTCATATCTAGTAGGCATAACTAGTTACCGAGTAATAGTCGACCAACTTGAAATGTACTTAGAAAGGCCAACTTCGTACAAATTGGGCCAACGCAACCATTTAGTTGGCGCGCGCGTGTCCATGTAACTAAGAAAGACAGGCAACTACGGAACCCTAATACGCTGCGCGTCTCCCGACACGCATTTGGCCGATTTTTATCAAACAGAACTCAGAGACAGTGGAGGTGATGTCTAATGGAATAATAGCACTAGTTTATTGTGTAGAGAAGTAAAATAACTGTATGTATGTATAAATGTACGTAAGTATGTGAAATTTATATAATGTTTAATAAAGTAAATAATTTTCCATCTCCATATATAACTACTAGTAATATAATAGTTAGTGCCTAATATTTGTATGCCTAAACACATGCAAATCGCTGACCACCCCACCGCACGATCTGCAAGGACCGTATACATTGAAGAATAACAAATCCATAGTAAAAAAGAGAACCTTCTCTGGCTTCTCTTATTTTAAGTCGGCTGAAAACACCGCTAAATGTAATAGATATTAATCAAGCTAACTCACAATAAATCCACTGAAAATCCAGCAAATTTATTGCCGATCATATCGAATTCTCGCTTCATGTCCCATCGCCTCGCCGATGGACAATCACCGTTAGTCATGACCCTACTCAAACTCTAAGCCCGTCCAATACACGCTGTGGTGTTTTTACAAGCTTTTATTTAGTTTCACCTGTCCCGTTGTCTGTCTGTCTGTCTGTAATCAAATCTTGCAAGTAAAATTTGACCCACTTCCCGGTAACCGATTGAGCTGAAATTTTGGATATACGTATAGTTTGGATGACAATTCAATATTATGGTACCATCGAGCTGATCTGATGATGGAGACAGACGGTGGCCATTGGAATCCAGTACTTAACCAACGTAACCCCGTTGAGTTTGGGTTCGTTAGAATCGTCTCAATGAGTAGTTGATGATGGAATACAGAAAAGTACAGTCGGCAATAAAAGCTTGTACCAAAAATTAGTTTTTTAACAGAAGCATTTTATAATTCCTTGCTACCCAAAGTATACGAATATTATATAGTACGAATTTAGCTGGACGAATAACAATTCTTGGGTACAATTTTGTGGAAGATATCGATAAAACTTGATTTGCGTCTGGGTTTTGAAGATAGACTAATTTGAAGGGTGTTTCTCGAGGTAGCGATAAAATAAACTATAAACCTTCACATTACAAACGACAAGTTATTTATCATCATAAATTAACCACCATAAAATATACAATTATTATTATTATAAAAGAGAAATGGCAGCCTCGAGGGCCTTTGCCAGAGTCAGTAAGTGTATAAATTAACTACGAATAACGAATTAAACCATTATAAAATCAAATAGACGTGACTCTCGTCAAAATGGCGACGACAATCCCGTTCAAAATATACAATACATTCCGGCAAAATGCTTGACAAGTCCAACTGTCATCTCCATCGATAGCCAGTGCGATCAGCTGCTAACATTCTATAGAGGTTTTAACCGCTGTCGCCACAGATTCGTTCACTAGAGGTGATTTATACTAGAGGTTTTTTTCTTTTTGTATCTTTGATTTTACCAGCGGGGCTAGCACAACTGACGCCGCGGCGCGACGCGAGTCGAGAAAGATCTACCCTCCTCTTTCTAATTTGCACGGTGCGAGTGAGATAAGAGACGCTCAGTCGCGCGGGAAGCGACAGAGCAGCAAGTTGTGCTAGACGTACAGAAAGCAGTCCCCGCGAAGGATACGGGCGACTGAATCTGCGATTACTGTATGGTAAATGATTTCTAATGGAATAAGTGATTCTGTGTATGAATGATGAGTATGGTTGTAATGGATGATGGGTGAAATGAAGAATGAACTATGTGCCGTTGAACTTTTTCAGGTTATTGTTAACTATGGAGGTGGCGAGTTTGCAAAAAGAGGCTATTGTAGTTTCTTTACGAATGATTTACTGCAGGTTATATGGTTCTATATGGAGATTATGACAGATGATTTCGTGGTTAATAAATCTCGGCTTTCTATGGTTTTATACCTACTAGAGGTGAGATGTACCTACGTCACGCGTCCACTATGAGACTGGGTCAAAAAAAAGGTCCACGAGTATTTACCAATACGGCACTGAATTATTATTATTATTATACCTACATGATTATTGCAATTATTAATAAAAATATTTCAAGCAACTGCTATGCTCTATCCATTTTGCCTGAGACATGCTCCGAAAACATTGTGATCTGGGGAAATTCAAATGATATTCAGTATCCTTTTATCCTCCAAAAAAGATGTATCAGAACCATATACCGATTGCATGTTCGATTCACTGCAAAATGTTTTTAGAGAAAAGAAACTTCTCACACTTACGTCTATCTACATTTTTGAATTATGTGTGTCAGTTTGTAAAAAAACAGCATCAAGAAAAAACTTAAGAACCTAATACAAGTACGACATACTACTCCCAAGAGTGAATAATACGATGTATAAAAATAGTAGGTACTTTCATTTCCGCTCAACAACTTCCTGTAGAAATTAAAATGTTGCCTGGAAATAAATTTAAAACTTATTTGCGAAATTGGCTTATTGAAAGTGTTATACAATTTAAAGATTTTTTTTAATTATAAAAATCCAGTAAGAAATCATTAATGTATAATTTGTCAGTTTAGTCTGGGGACAGGCAACTGTTGATACTTTTCAAATTTGTTTATCCTACATATGTCACAGTTAAACAATAAATATTTTCTGATTCTGATTCTAGGTAAACTGAGTGATTTCCGTACATGCGCGTGTTGTGAATACATTACTATAAAGGTACATAGTTACTTACATAATTTTAAGAGTATCGAGTTCGTACGAAGTTAACTTGATGTAGCAACTGTTTCAAAGCAAGTAAATATATATTTAGTTCTGTGTACGTGTATTTTGACACTTTGATTTACCCGGAATTTGTAGCGAGGGTTGATAAACTGAACCGAAGTACCCCGGGATCTTTCTTAAGGATCCGAAGGCGCGTACGAATAAGTACCTAGAGAATATCGTTTTACGTGATGCTTTTCTTTAAGTGCGAGGTCGCCGGTTTTTGGTTTAATAATATTATTTTACGGTTTGACTCTTAAAATGTCAGTATATTACTTAAACATGAACCAACACAACTACTAGCATACACTCGTATTTTACTTTTTTGGGGCAGATTGCTGGAAAAAATGTCGTAAATGTGGACACGCGGACAAAAGCACCAATTTTTTTCGGGTTCAACAGTACTTACACGTTTTTCATAATTCCGGTGTGATCCTTTGTTTCGGATTCCCTTTGGAAAGCAAACGGAATGATAAATACACCAGAATGATATAAAAACGTACGGCGTAACGAAATATCGTACACCGGAATTAGAAAAAACTGTTTTAAAATTATTTAATTATTTATTTTTACAGTTTTACCTAGTATTTAACAAGTTTAGTCTGTATTAACTTTTTTATACTAAAAATATTTATGGCTAAAATAAAACCAATACTTTTTAATTGTTTATTCTTTATGGAATAATAAAACTCTTAGCACAACCATTATTGCTTTAAATGTTAATAGTATGATATGATATGATATGATATGATGATATGATTTATTTCTCTCACAATATACAATTTCACTTACTATTTCACTTATTTTTAGGAATTTATATTGTGATTGTCATTTCAAATTACATTACATTTTAAAACAATAATAAATAAGATAATGACAGCAAATATCATAATTTAAACGTTTGTTCAAAAATAATTATAATATACTTAATATAAACTTTTAATACCTATATTAATTTTATAATTATTTTATAAAAAATTGTTAAATCTTCGTATTGTTTCTGAATATTTTTTTCCAATATGAATATACGCGGTTAAGTCCAGTTTAGTTAAAGTAATGAGCGTAAATTGTAATCAGTATAATTCCATATAACTCTAAATTTAAACCCTTTTTCATTACAATTCAAACTTAGCAAATAAATCGTTGACAAACCTTGTCCGCGGTAATGAAAAAGTTTCTCCGGACAAATATATTTGTACATAATTAAAGGGGCGGGTACAAATGAGATGTATAAAGAGTCATATTTTTTCTTTCCTATTTATATGGTGTTAAAATGGAGGTAAACGTTTTTAATAGTCACACATACTTTTAGACTTAGGCGGCATTTTCCAAACAAAACTGGGTTCCGGACCGGACAACCCACCTGGATGAGAAATTAGTCCTTAATTTTTTTTAATTATTAACTGAATGAATATTTGAATTTTACCTATTGCCCGAGATAGCCAACTGGGAGATGTTACCCAAAAAAATAGTACTTTATTATTTAAGCTTTCTGCACCTGCGTTTTCAGTCTTGCCATCAAACTGTATTGCTTGGGAAATTGACCCGGGTACTAGTTAGGTGTATTGCTTTAAGTTTTTTAAAGGAACCAACTCCTCTGTCGGCCATCTTTTTTTTATACCTAACTGGTACCTAAAAAAAATGGTTGCTTTTGCCCAGCGTGTCCACATTATAACTTGAAATTGCCCACTTATTGAAATGCGCTGAATGGTTTCACCGAATAAGATTCGCTTGAATACGCGCGCCAAATAATCCAAATATCGTGTCAGGAGAAGCGTGAGAAGCATAGCATACTAAAATGTGAGTGGGATGCAAGAGGTGCACTCGAGCACTGTGCACGGCTGCGTGTTCTTTGCCAAAAAGATAAAACTTACGAGTATCTTATCTAATCTTATAAAGAGGAAAAGACTGGAAGTTTGTAAGGTTCTAGGTTTTTACGTAGAAGTATAATGGTC
Organism: Epinotia ramella; assembly: GCA_947578815.1. Taxonomy (NCBI): domain Eukaryota; kingdom Metazoa; phylum Arthropoda; class Insecta; order Lepidoptera; family Tortricidae; genus Epinotia; species Epinotia ramella. Next base: position 16,208,186 of record OX388205.1, on the reverse strand, counting down.
TCCGGAACTACATATACCTACTAATACGATTACAAAAATTCTTTCCCCAGTATTTACATTGGACCGACGGGATGGATAAAGGCTAAATTTTATCCACGCACTATGAGCCGCGCGGGCTGGTATCCACATAGGTATTTATTCGTATTTGTACACCACTCTTATACAAATGTATAGCTAGCCCGACATAGAAGGTATCTGTATGTTTCAAACAACGCAGAATTGAAAACAATAACCATTTCAGTTTTTGTTGTAAGTTCTGTACTTACTCGTCTTTCTGTTGTGCTTATAAACTATTTTCTGTCCAAAATAAGTAAAGGTTACTTATAGTTTCAAGTACGCTAAGTTGTTAAGTACCTAATCACTGAGCACTTTCAGCCACCGGTTACATAACTTAAGCCAAGTAATCTTAGAGCTATATTTAATCAAAGTTATAGGAAAGTATTTTCCCTAAGTTAACTATTGGAAATCGATAAATATTAAAGTACCGGCAAGATCCTTGGGGTCGGTAGTTTCCTTGTTAAGTTATTAGCTATCGCTCGTCATGAGTTTATTCGATCTACAATATTACGTTCTCTCCAAGTAACCACGTTAGAAGCATACGTGAGGTGTATTTATGAAAAGGATCTCGTTACCTTGGCCATAAATAAAACAAATGTGGCAGAGAGAAAGTAAGCGAATAAGTTACATTTTTAAACGTTAAGGAAATAAGTTTGCGTATCCCGCCCGGTGAAGGGACCTAGGAGGGTATGACGGAGTAACCGGTTGAAAAAACCCAACAACCGATTGGGTCTTCAGTGGGCCGTCGCGGGATCGCTAATAGCTTTCTACTGCTACTGACCGGCGGCGGCAGGTAGAACAGTTTATTTTTGCAGGCCACTGACTTTTTAGAGGTTTAACGTGGTCACCACTAAAAAACTGCTATGTCTAAAACTACCATGGAATATGAGGACCTTCGTCCGTCTGAACATTTTACACGGTTCTATTATAATATTTATAATACACTTATTTTAAGGTAAAGCCTCCAGAGGGTAGACTGACTTGTTTTACTAAACATAATACAAAAATAGTAAAAGCGCGCAGTCGATATAAGTAGAAAGATTCATAAAAAACACCGTTTAGTTTCCGTTTCGAGGCCGGCCGGCACTTATTCATTAATTCGGTAAAATTGCGAAGAAAACAGAATGTCCATTTAGGCGACACATATCATAGTTACATAATAATATGTCGCCTATACGTTGGCTTCAAGGCCTAATAAAGTTACTGACAACTCATATCAGCTGAATCAGCATAGGTAAGCGTTGTCACGAATCTCGAGAAACATAGGCAAACCAAATTCTTATAAATATAAATGTCAAAGACACGGAAATTTAAAAGATTTTTTTCATATACATGAATAAGACTATAATAGGTTTGATAAATATTTGTTTATCAAACCTATTCCCTATAATTATCTTTTGAGATTCAGAGTCATTTGAAGCCGTTTGCCACTATAAAAGTTGCGCAATTACTTAGCCGTATTCTTTGCAAACGCTACTGAATGTTCCGATAGCGGTCTGAATAATTTATTTCTGTCACTTTGACATTTGTGTTCGTAAGAAAGGGACAAAGCTCATTTTATTTAGCAGAGGCAGTTTAAGTTTTATGAATAAGGGGGGTAAGTCTTTATGTATGATGGATAACAAAAAAAAGCTCTAGTACCGCAAATCAGGGCATACTGTGTTGGGCAAAAATAAGGCAATTGATTTGCTGGGGCGACATTAGTAATAGTTTAATTTGACGTCGAATTATTGTTTTTTTTACAGTAGCAAATTTCGTTGTAGTACTTATAAACTATAGTATAAACGGGTTAGCAGTTTTGTTTACTGTTTACTCAACTCATCTGCCCAAGCTTAAAAAGGGTTATTTGAAGCACAAGCTATCAGTACCCCTGCACAAATCGGCATTTTTTAGAGGGAGTTTTAAGTTTGCTGCTGCTAAAATCTGGAATGACCTACCACCGCCCTTGAGGTTATGTCACTCCAGAAATTCAAATGCTCAGTAATAACACATTTACTTAATGTACAAAGCAAGCTTTACTCCCCCTCAACAATAAAACACATGGCGAGACGATGAAACACAGACACACATCCACTCACAAGCACACTCATACTCACGCTCCTACACTAACACACACATAATCAATATATTGCGCCTATTGTTACTTTTATTCTTATTATATTTATTACATTATATTTATTTATTTTGTTGGTGTATTATTCCTGTAAACTTATATATATTTTTTTTAGTTTCATTTGTTAAGGTTCCGTTGGCAAGTGATTAAAAACAATATATAAATAGTGGCAGTAATGGTAAGATATTTTTATGGTTACGGTAACTGAATTCAAATGCGACCGTCCTCTTCTGAGGGACCAATCTGAAAACCAGCGCTAGGCACTTAAGCCTAGCACATGCTGAGATCGGCTCCCATCGTCACATCACACCACCCTATGTTAACTAGATTTAAGTTATTGTGATTGTACTTTTTCTTTTTTTCATGTACTTTATTCATTTGTTTCATATTTTAAGGTGATGGCAATAAACACATTCTTATTCTTATTCTATTCATAATTCTTATTTTGACATCCCTCGTACAACGTGCAAACCTGCGGACCAACATGTTGCTCCTCGGTGCCAATGCCCTACGCTCCCGCTCCACATCAAGATAAGCCGAGTGGTCCTCGGACTCCTCGGTGACCCAGTGCCCCTGATATTTGAATTTTGTGACTTTAGTTAACTCCGTTCCTCCAGGTTTAAGCGGTGGTATACAGATTTCGGCTTTTTGTTCCCTGCCTTGAACACAAGTAGCTCGCTTTTCTTACAGTTATATCTGAGACCGTTGGGACTCCACGTACCTCTCATAAATGCCAACCAAAATCTCGTGGGCCCCAATCGATGGGTCCAGCAGCGCCATATCGTCAGCGATTACCGAGATTACACAGTTTCATCTCGATTAGGAAAATAATCGGGTAATTCGCCTGGTTTCAGTTATTTGATTAGTGTCTAAAACGGATCTCGGAAGTCTGTATTCCATTTATTACAGACGATTCTATTGAACCAAAAGGGCTTTGTCTATCAGCTAATTTATCTTAAGAGCGCGAGATTTGGTTCGTTCCCGGTTAGGAAGCTCGAAGATAAAGGTTTTATTTTAATGTGTCTATCTTTCGCAGATATTCTGGAAATAATTGTCTGCAATTCAGTTCATGACCAAAATCCTGAGAAGGGCACAAAAGTGGTCGCGTATATCATTGTAAGTGGCCAATTCCGTGCCGCGTGTGATAGGGACGTAGCTAATCTGATCGAAGCTACGTATTTACTACAATGTATCGGATACACTGTTTCTGAAGCACCAAATATATTATTACTATTAAAATAGGGGTTTTTATTATTATACAATGTTTAACACTGTACTTACTGAGATTTAAGATTTCAGGAACACAGAAACAATTTTCAGGCCCGTCTACACTTAATCGTTTCGCTTGCCCTCTACCGCCGACAGGTAGAGAAACGCTTAGTTTTCGATGCGTAATCGATTCGTATGACCAATCGGTACCATGGCACACAAATTTGACATTTCGAATCGACGAATAACGTAGCGACAGAAGTAAACTATTTCACTTGCAAATTAGCGCGTGAAAACTTATTGTGTGTTGGCCGAACGGGTAAGCGCCGCGGATTGCATGGCGTTTGCGTTGCGCCCTTTTTCTCGCCCTTTATTTTCACGAAATCTGCAAAGGTGAAAAAAGTAGAGAAAGCCTGACACCATGTAAAGCCATAATAACGAAATTTCATTTACAAACTTTTAAAAATGATTTATGACTTTTCGTGTGTGTTATGAAATAGTTATGTTATGTTATACAAGGGTGCAAAGTTGTACTTTACCCGCGAGTGTGGAATTGAAACACGATCAAGCGAAAGAATTCTATAGTTGAACCACGAGCCAAGTGTGTGGTTCTAACATAGAATCCTGAGCGTAGCGAGTGTTTCAACACACGAGAAGTAAAATACATTTGCACCCGTAACACAAAACTGTGCACCTCACTGTAGCGAGGAAGGTGCAACATGCAAAACAACTATATTTCATTTAAATATTTTTTTATTTTTTTAACAGTCATAATACTAATAATAACGTTAAGTAATATCAAGTAGAATGTTGGTCAAGTGCGAGTCGGATTTTAGTTTTCCCATACATTTTGAGACCCAGCGCCTGGTGAAAGCATTAAGCAAGTTTTATAAAGTTCTTAAATATTTATTTTATTGTTTTTAGCATTTGTTGTTATAGCGGTAACAGAAATACATCATCCATGTTTTTTTTGTATCATGAGCGTTTTACGTTTTTCTATATGCCAAAAGCTACTTAAACACGCTCCAAGGTCAAATGACTTTCCCCTTTAGTGGATAAAATGCGTTTTTGCCCACTGGTTTTAAAGGATAAAATACGGCTTTCCGAGGCAGTGGGCGGAAAATATTTTTTCAAGTCGTAGACCAAAAGTAGTAGGTACATTTATGGAAGAAGTACTTAACTTGCATTTTTAATGTTCCAGCGACAGCACTTCAGCCTTTTAAATAATCAATGACGATAAAATGTTCACAGTTCTTCTATTTTATCTAATAACAAGTTTAATAATAGCTTGTAAAATTAAGGACTTTTAGCTAAGTTACTTTGTAAGGAGATATTTTTTCATAAAACCCCGAGGGATGGAGAAGCTGATTAGTTTCTTTTATAAGCTTCAGATGTATCGTATTTGATTTATTATTTATTAGGTGTAACCTACACAAACACGTACAGACCCACATACAGTACATATACATACATAATCAATAATTGGAAATGACTCTGAAACTAAATCCGAAATCATACTTGTCTGACGTCACAAAATCGTGACGAGACAGAACGTTGTAGGATTCATAGTACATACGGTTATGTTCACATTTATTTAGAGCGCATCTACAAAATGTGAACATAACCGTATGTACTATGAATCCTACAACGTTCTGTCGCAAAAACCGGTTATGATTTGAAAGTTGAGATTTTTTTTAAAGTACTGTTATTAATTTTGTATTAAGCAGTTACGCTGCTAACGAAATTATACATTTTTAAATAAAGGAAAAATTGAAAAATTTTATCCGGCTCGGAGCATTAAATTTTTCAATTTTCCTTTATTTAAAAAAGTACTGTTATTTTTCGTGAATAAATAAATGCTTTTTTTAATGGTGAAAAATTAACCGAAAACCGGTTATAACCGGCTACGCTTAATGATAAAAACAAGGAAATTATTGGTTTAACACCAGAAAATAACTACTTACTAGACCATTCTGACGAATTTTGGCAAACTAAAATACACGCTCTTATTTATAAATAAAAGGAAATGCAGCGTAGTTCAGTTTCAAGTTATAGGCACCTCTAAGGTCAAACCACAACTTATAAACATGAGCGCACTGTTTTCCTCTTTTATAATTAATTATCCAATAAGTCACCACTAAAACTGTAAATAAGTACAGTTTTAGTGGTGGTCAAAATCACAGAAATAACGTATAATTTATTTTAAAGATACAAGATTTTTATTTGCAAGAACACAAGTAAGTGATACATTGATCTTATATTAAATTATATACTGTAAGGTGCTTATATGTTCTGCCATATACGCATGCAAAAAATTATATAAACAATAGGGTTGATTCACATCACAAATTTAAGCGTTAGACTCTTGTCGGTGTAGCTCCCTCCACCTGACTCTGTCTAGAGCCGCCTCCTTGACCTCTTTATACGACGTGGCTGCTACTTTTCCTTTTATTTGATTCATGTAACTTATCCTTGGTCTTCCCCTTCCTCGCTTGCCTGAGAAAAGGAGAAAAAAAGAAAAAGAAAGAAAGAGAAAGAGTAGGAGAGAAAAGGAAACTAATAAAAACGATAGAGAATAGGAGAGGGAAAATGATTGGTCACCTTATACGACATGACGCTCTTATTAATAACATCATAGAAGGCAAGGTAGGGTAGATTACAAGTTAAAACGTCAATATGGTTCATTAAAAATTAAAGTATTAAGAAAAGTATCGCTATACCGGTAACCGGTTAAATACTGCCCAAACCCTGGTCATAAATTTTTGTCGAAATAATCGGTTGTAACCGGTTTCTTCGCTTCCGGTTAAAACCGGTTGCGCTCCCTTTGTGTCAGGCGTAGGCTTCAAATAAGTATAAATCCGACTTAATGCCTGGCTTTACAGCCGCCTATTAATTTTGCAGCTCCAAAGCCTCTTAAAAATCGAGAACACAAAATAAGCTTGTAAAAAAACCGATAATGGCATGGGATGGACCATTATATCTCGACGTGCCGTGACCTTCATCGGGGAAAGAGGCTATCAATTCTACATCTAGGAACATTGACTAGACGAAGTTTATTCATGGGCTCTTAGCTTACTGAGTACTTATTGGTTATTGACGGGAATCCATTCATTTAAACTACATGTGTTGGTTACACGCACATGCAGTTACGTAGGTAAACTACATGTGCGTGATTTAAATAGGTAGCAATGAAACTAATGGTAGCAATAAATAATATGAAGTGCTTATGCACAAATCTGTGTGTATGTAGTTATTTGTTTACCTTTTTTTTTAAATATCACCCCAAAATAAAACAAAGTAGGGCCGCAAAATAAATCATAATCCTTGTTTAAAAAATATAAAGAGCTGTATTACACTTGAGTGGCCAGGAAAAGGTGAGGAAACCTAGCTACTTATTTGCCCAGGGAAAAAACAGGCTCTCTTTTTGTGTCTGACCCTTACCCACCCGGAGGCTAAGGTTTCGTGCTCCGTTAACTGGATACTCATGTCGTATTAAAACTCATTTACCTCAAACAAGGTCCATTAAAATTAATGGCTCGCTAAATTTTATATACTGCAAATGAGAAGATACATTTTCAGACTAAATTTTAAGTCTCAGATACATAGTTAATTGTCCTCGTGAAAAATGTGTTTTTAATTGCGATTACGATTAGCGTGCGCACTACATACTTATAAAATACTAGTTGTCTACGTGACTCCGCCCGCGTACCTATTGTAAAGAGCGCAGGCAATGCCGCGGTGTGAAATATAACCTATGTCCATCAAGAAAGTCCGTTTTATTAGGGTTCCGTAGTCGACTAGGGGACCGATTTTTGACTTTCGAGCGCTCGAAAATTAAATAAAAGTAAATGCTATTGTAGTGTCATTATCACAGGCACTTACTTTCTACCGATAGAATTGATTACGAATGGTCAATACCGCTCGTTTTTAAAATTTCTATCGTCATTTCAAAATAGCATTTCATCATTTTTCACAGTTATCGATTGAAAGAGTCGAGCGCTCGAAAGTCAAAAATCGGTCCCAGTTTCGCTTTGTCTGTCCGTCCGTCCGCGGATAATCTCAGTAACCGTTAGCACTAGAAAGCTGAAATTTGGTACTAATATGTATATCAATCACGCCGACAGCCCTAGCAGCCCTAGCAGCTTTTTATTAGGGTACCTCCCCTATACGTAACGTGGGGGAGTGTTTTTTTTTTCATTTCAACCCTAACGTGTGATATATTGTTGGATAGGTATTTAAAAATGAATAGGGGTTTTCCAAAATCATGTTTTTATAATGTTAATATTTTCGGAGATAATCGCTCCAGAAGTAAAAAAAAATGTGTGTCCCCCTCTAACTTTTGATCCATTTTTTTTAAATATGAAAAAAATCTCAAAAGTAGAACTTTATAAAACCTTTCTAGGAAAATTATTTTGAACTTGATAGGTTGATTGGATTGGTTGGTTTAGGGTTGGTGGTAGTTTTTGAAAAAAGTTACAAAATAATTTCTGGACGAAAAACTACGGTTGGAGGAATGTTTGATATCGAATGCGAGTGGTTTCGGAGATTACTCGTACAGACATTTAGGTTCGCGTCTTTTCTGTGGACTATAAAGCCAAATTTTTGGTTGAATATTAACCATAAAAGTTGTGTACTCTTTAATTACTAGCTTCCACCCGCGAATTCGTCTGCGTGGACCCGGGAAAAAAACCTATTCTTTATTTTAGTCCAGGCTATAAACCATCTTCGTGCAAAATTTCGTCCAAATCGGTTGAGGCGTTACCCTTAAATGCATAGTGTTGCCAAATGTTTACAAAGCATTAGACAGCTCACAGATTAAAAAAAAAGGCTTACGTTCTTGAACGCACCTGTATACCAAACATTTTGTTCTACCCAAAATAAAAAATCTTGCATTTAAGGGTTAAGTGTGACTGAGTAACAGACATCCAAACATTCAAAGATACTTTTGCATTTATAATATTAGTAGGGTAGTAGGATATGAAAAAAGTTTTTATGTAAGCCCTGTATTGACTACCGGAAAGACGATTATTGTTTTTTTACTTTTACGATCCGCATAGATACAAACTTATAAAGCTACAATGTCACATGCGTAAACTTTTCATATACTTAATATTGATTCATATTAAAAAACAATGAAGTGTGTTTGTGCAGAGTTCCTGGGTTTTGGACATATAATCGTAGCGATACAAGTCATACTGTTTTGTTTGTCGGCGTATTTGATTTGTATAACCATGTCGAGTTTCAGTTTTCTAGTAGTAAGGGTTACTGAGCTAAGCGGAAGACGTACGGACGGACATGGCGAAACTATAAGGGTTCTTTGTTGACTACGGAATCCTAAAAAGTGGTAGATAGGTTATATTATAAGCAGGGATGTCACGAATGTCAGTTCTATTACATTCGCGAATGCGAATGCGAATATTAAGGAAGTACACTAAAAACTCAACGTACGTTATCACTTTTTAATCATTTTATTTAACATTCACAAGCATAAAACGCAATCACAAGTCACTACCCAAGTAAAAGTGCTTTCTATTGGTCAAAATTAATCACGTGATACGGGTTGGCACGCTTGCGGCATGCGCGAGTCGGCGTCTCTGCGGCAAGCGGCCGGCCGGCGCGGGCGAAACACGCCGCGACTTGCACATATTTGCATTCGCAAAACATTCGCATCGTTTGACTGCTTTGTTTGTGTGAGGTGTGCAATAAAGAGTATTTGTATTGTATTGTTGATGCGAATATTTAAAATGATGCGAATCATTCGCATATGCGAATGCGAATGCGAATATTCGTAACATCCCTAGTTATAAGCGCTCCAAAAGTGGCACACTAAAACTTGCCTCAGTTTCGTGTCGTCATCGAAAAAAATGTTAAACACGGAATTTCGTATAGACATCGTATCTTCATCTTTTTAGGGTTCCGTACCCAAAGGGTAAAAACGGGACCCTATTACTAAGACTTCGCTGTCCGTCCCTCTGTCTGTCACCAGGCTGTATCTCAAGAACCGCGACAACTAGACAGTTGACATTTTCACAGATGATGTACAACTGTTGCCGCTATAACAACATTGTATACAATAGCATTCTGTCAAAACGGATCGGTATTTCAAAAAAACGATCGAAATGATTGTAGGCTGCAGAACGGTTGATTTACAAATTCTCTTTTATAATAGCAGAGTCGATCGAAATTGTTTATTCAAGGCACGTTTAATTTCAGCCCTGGTTTGCACCTACATGTCATTGAGATATATATATTTACGATACATCGTATCCCAATGTTAGAAAAGTTGCCGGGCCAACAAATATGTTGTGTGTTAGGTACCTACGCATACCCAATCACTCAATCAGATTAATTTTAAATTGTTTTTTTTTGTTGTAAAATGGTGCAGGCAATTAAAGGTTTTTCGTTTTCAAGTAAACGAAAAATAGTGACATCGGGTGAGAGAAAATGCTCCTAAAACTCATAGCCAGCATTAGTGGAGGAAAGTCAATTGCCAGTTTTTATATGCAAGTATGTTAGAATGTAAGATGTTGTTAAAAATTTGCAACCTTTTGTTCAACTGCTTACACAAATTAACTGAAACTTGGTATAGTTATGCAACCATCTAGCTGATCTGAAGATGGAAACAGTAAGAGGCCATAATAACTCCTAAACTACACAGAATAAGCATCACTGGGCTCTATTATTAATTACGAAAAAATACTTACAGATGTATCTATACGAATAACATGATAAGATATCAAATGATTCATGTGGAATGAATCCTAAAGAAAGGTCAAGACTACCAATACCACAGATATAGATATACACTAGATAACTTAAACACCAACTGTGTCACTTTTTTCTATACCTACTGTGACGTCACAAAGGCGAATGAGTGATGTGAACTCCCCGTTATCCGTGCCAAATCGATTTTGCAATAACGCATTTTCTTAATATTCACGGACAACCGGCTACCACAACAGACGCGCGCGGAATGTCAGCCGGACGGCCAAGTCGGAGACCGAGTTCGGACACGCGAAGTAGATGCATTTGGGTGATCTATGTATATCTATATATGTGACCAATACCCTAAACCGACGAGCATGTATGAGGAATGTCATGAAAGTGAATGAAGCATGAAAGATTTTTCAAGATCGTAGCAAGTAGAAATCCGTGATCTCTGCCAACCTCTGCGGGATTACATGTATGTATGTATCTATGAGGAATGAAATTGAGATTTTATTGGTAGTCGTAAAATGGAGGCCAGTCGATACTTAGTCACAATGCTTACTTCAGATGAGACACTCTTCGAGAGAGTGCAACGGCCTTAGGTGGTTCTCGAGGACCTTGAAGCTATCACAAGATTAATTTGATTCGACATTTCGCATAATCACATGAACCTGCTAGTGTCAGTCGAGTGGTACCTACTAACTCTCTTTCAAAAATATACGCAATCACCCCTCAGCATTTGAAATGTATACGGTAAATATCCCAATGCTCGACAACTTAAGACGCTGTCAACGCCAAAATGCCCTTGAGGAGTTTGGATAGCGCGCACACTGTCTATTTCTATCGGAGTAAACGAGAGCGAGTGTTACTGGGCGGCCCGGTTTTTGAAGATAATATTACATAAATATTGAAATAAAAAAAGGGTGCATTATTTGTGAAGTATGTTGACTTCATGTTTTTAATTGCAGACCCATACGTCAAAAAAATAAAGACATAGAACCGTTTAATGTGATTTTAAGACCAATCTTTGCAATTATTTTCTATCGAGCCGATGTCGTCCAATTATGTATCGAGCCCGTCCACGGTCTTTGAAATATGGTGAATATTAACATAATATATTTTATTTGAGTTGCTAAAACAAATAGTTTTTCTTAAAAAACTGCTTAAATAACATCAATTTCACCAAATTAGGTCTTGCCAGCCTCTTAATGGCACCTATTGTTCAAATCTATTGTTTAGATATAATCAAACCGATTCCAATACAGTACCGCACGGCTATCACGAGACGGCGCGCGAGCTCTCTCGATTTTTTTTGCACTATCCGTCTCTCTATTATTAGAACACTTAGAACAAGAGGTAAAGTGCGAGAAAAATCGAGAGTATGTCGCGGCCGTCTCATGATAGACGTGCTGTAGGTATATATATAGATAGACGTGGTTGGCAGTATGAAATAGTAGATTACTGCAGAGGCCGTGAAGTAAGGGATTGCTGGACGAGATTGGGGTAGACGGCCGAGTCGTAGACGAGGCCGAATACAACGAGTCCAGCAATCCCTGTTCCGGCCGAGGATTGTATAGTACTTTTCTCAAACGATGTGAGGAAATATTAAAATTAAAATAAATACTAGGTAATCAATTAAATAATAGGTAATTTGCGCCTTTTTTATTTTTTAAACATGCCATTTGACCAATACAAGCCGTTCGAGCACCATGTTTAACGGCACATAAAGTATAGTACCATAGATTATTTTTATTTTTTTTATGAAGCAAGTATGCTTACAGTGTGTAGTGGTGGTTGGCAGTATGTAAATTTTCCTTTGTCAGTTTAATATTAGTAAGCAAAAAGTTAGAGTAGCGGACAATAATGGTTTTAATTAGGGTTTTCATACATTACTTCTTGGCGTAAGGCCAAGAAGTAACGTAGGGAGCCATAAACAAGAAACTTCACGTCTTCATTTCGTGATATTAACGCGTACATTTCCGAGCATGTTTGAGAAAATTTACATACTGCCAACCACCACTAGACCTACCTTTGTCAGTTTAATATTAGTAAGCAAATTTAAAAAGTTAGAGTAGCGGACAATAATGGTTTTACTTAGGGTTTTCATACATTACTTCTTGGCGTAAGGCCAAGAAGTAATGTAGGGAGCCATAAACAAGAAACTTCACGTCTTCATTTCGTGATATTAACGCGTACATTTCCGAGCATGTTTGAGAAAAGGTTATTATTTTGCATGCTTATTTAAGTAGAGTACGGCGGACTGTAACGTTTATTTGTACCAACATAACGTGACCCGTATTCCGCAAAAAAAATATTCATTTCATATTCATTTACTAACTATTCATATTAATTTCATTTCAACAATTACATTTGATATTAACTTCAACTCGACACTTCCATGCGTTCTCGAGAATTACTAACAAAGCATACATTTATTACGAACACCGTATTTTTTCAATACAAACAACATTCTTTTTTATCGTTACGGCTTAAAAAGAATCAGAGGGAAGTAAGTGTTACTTGCTTATTGGTTTGAAATTACTAACGGGTGTATTACGAAGCTTATGTCTAGTTAATAAGACTCAAAATCTGATTCTTAGAATTTAAGTACTGTATCTGCGATTAGCCTAGCTACATAGTCCACGCCATAAACAGCTTAATCTGTTTACCGGGACCTAGTAAGTAAACTTTGAAGATAATAGTTATCAGCGTAGGCCATGATTATGCCAGTAAGCGCTCATCTAGATTCTGTTTAGGCTTCTTCTTTTTCGCATCTTCAATTCTTCATGACTGAGGGTCGTGACTACACGAGGTCGCTTCGACTCTTTCACTCGAAAACTGTCAAAAAGAATGAATTGAACTTTGAAATTGCGATAGAAAATTAAAAATCGAGTGGTATCGATCATCGTATTACTCGTATTAAGTTTTCATGCGCTCGAAATTCAAAAATCGGCCCCAGACCGTTCCGACTGCTCGTCTCCCCGCCATTCAGATAAACTTCTGCTAGATTCCGTTGCATCGGCGATCTTCCCCGTCTCCATTTTTATTTTACGTGTCCCGCATCAATATTTTTTTCCAGGCTCTTAAAGAAAGGTCTGGCAAGAGTAGGTACCCCCAAACCGACGTACATGCTTTTAGAAAGTCATAAAAGTGAATGAAGCAAGAAAGGTTTGTCAAAAACGTAGCAAGTGGAAATCTGTGATCTCTACCTACCCCTCCGGGAAATGGGAGAGGCTCTCGCCTTTATTCCCAAAAGGGATAGGCAGAGCACATGAAACTTATGTTTTAGCGCTACTTTTAACATAAATGAATGAATGATGATGATAAAAGATCGACACAATGTGTTATCTTCCGAATGTATTCGGGGAAATCCATAATAATAAGCAAGGCTATGGTGGAACACTCGGCACTCTTCGGGGGAGGTCTATGCCCTGTGTGGCCCTTGAGAACCAGCTAGGACTTATTTTAACTTTTAACACATTCACTGCCAAGAATCACTACGCGCTACGCTCGTAGCCGGTGCCGTGGTTTTCCTGGTGTTGCGGAAAGCGACTACGGCGTAGGCACCCGCTAGGCGGGTTCCCGGCAGTGAAAGTGGCAATTACGGAGTCTCGTCATTCTCGTTATATTGCCATGAAGGGGTCTAACGACCAAACTTGCATACTTATGGCCTAGTTTAAATCCGGGTAAGGGTAGGCAAAATATTGAGTGCGATTAATAAATAACTAAATTGAGGAGTATAGTCCCAGAGTAACTATGTGGTACAGCAAGGTCAAATACGAGGTCGAATTCGCAGACGGTTTTTGATTTGTTTAAGCATTTGCGCACAGCCAAGGAAGTGGGCACTTATGATATCTAATTCAAACATTTATTTTCATCACACTTGCTCGAAAAGGGCTTCATAATGCGTAGACATACAGAGCTGTAATAGCCTGTGTTACGCCCATGGGCGTAATGGTGTTTTTCTTAAATTGTATCTGTCACTCATGCGGCAGTTACAAAGCAAAGAGGTTTTATATCAAATACGATGTCTCAAAACGTAAATAACTTTAAACTTAAAAAACTACTTGTTTAACTGAATTATTTACAGAGTTAATATGTAGTTATTTGGTGTCTATGTAAAATGTTTTTAAGTGTTTTCAAATCGTGACTGTATACCGAAGGGTCTTTGCCATACGCGCCTCACGTCAAATTCAACAAAATGGACGACTGACATGATGCAGTGTTTATTACGATTTGTATTAATTTCATCTAAAATGTATTTGTTTCCTCGCAAATGTGATGAAAAACATTGTGTATAACACGGGCGTAAGAATATTGCAAACTCGAGTCATCAAAAGCCTTCTGATAGACTCTTGTTCGCAATATTCCACTTACGGCTCGTTAAACAATGTACTATTTTATTCAGCACTAGCTACCCGCGGGGCTTTACCCACTTATTCAAAGGACCCAGGCAGAGTCACGGTATGACAGTTAAGCTATGTTCATCCCCACGATCCAGTCTGTATACTGTTGAAAGAATGTTTATTATATTATGTGACAGTTTTGGATATTACCTCCTACACACAATACACGATTACAAAACTAAAAACTAGCATTTCAGACATTACCTCTTTATTATTAGTATAGATAAGTAGTCAAATGTACCAAATGGAGAAGTTAAATTTATAGGTAGGTAGTTCGCACATAGACAAAAGGGGTTGTATATGCCTGCGATACACCACATAAAATAACCAATAATGTTGAATTTTCCCGAAAAAGGATTAAATACATTACATACATACATATATTCACGCTTTCATTCCCAAAAGGGGCAGGCAGAGCACATGAAACGCACGTTCCAGCGCCGCTCCCAGCACATATGTGGGCATAAAAGATCGACAAAATGTGATATTGCAGTGAAAAGGATAAAAAATATTGTCAAATGGAGAAAAAAGTAAAGCAGGGATTAAATAACCGCAAAGTTATGTGTCAAAAGTTTTAAGAGTATCTTCTGTCCCTTTTCCGTAAAACGCTCCTTCATACGAAACGATCTTCATTTACTAGGACGCTCGCAGATCGTGACTTCAAGATCTGCGAGCGATTTCTCTCCCTAACAAGCAATATTAAAACGGTTGCAGTTTCGTAATTCTTTGAGATATCTGAATGGGATTTTCGTCACTAGGCATATTTTTTTGCCTCCTTTTTTTTGGAGTTATAATATATTTTGAGTTAAACCGTGTAACTGTTAGTATTATTTCAACATGTCTCACGAAAGTTTAAATTCGAGAATAAATGCTCGTCAAAAAATGTATTCTTCACGGAAATGTCAGACTTGACGGACGCGTAATAAAACTACTCGGCTCGGCTACACGCTCTAAGCAAATCAATTGTAGTTTTGTTTAATTAGTAAGCTTTTACCTGTAATGTACAATTCGCTAGAATGCTCGTTGCAATTGATTGCTCTAGTGTATTAGCACCTTTAGATGCAAAATGGAAGTCTTGGATTTATTATTATTATTATTCATCATTTATTTCAGATAACTAAGGATCCATCATGTGTTAGTGTACATATGTCAAAAAAGAGCTCCCGAGGATGCGTTGTGTTGAGAGCGAGGGAGTTTGTTCCCTCAGCTGTCAACACGGCGAATCCTCAAACATATCAAGGGTCGGCAACGCCCATGTTACTCCTTTGGAGTCGCATGCGTCTATAGGCTGCGGTGTCCGCTTACCATCAGGCGGGCCGTACGCTTGTTTGCCACCGTCGTTGTGTAAAAAAAAATTGCGAGTTTAAATATTATTTAGTCCTTTCTTCCTGTGGGTGTTGTAAGAGTTGACTAAGGGAACAGAGTTGAAGTGTGTTGTGGGCGATGGGCTAGCAACCTGCCACTACGATATCACATTTTCTCGATCTTTGAGCTACATTTATGCTAAAAGTGGTACTGGAACACAAGTGTCATGTACTCTGTCTACCCTTTTTAGGGATCAAGGCGTAAATGTATGTATGTATTATTTAGTATTACCCCTATTACCAGCAACTAGGTCAAGCTAGTGAAATATTGTTGCCAATGCCATTCGTTGCAAAATGTTGACCTGCAACAGCTGCAATTTTGTAAGTCGCTTCAGATAAATATATGTAACAGTTTCTTTATTTTCGTGACAGAATATTGTTCGGAGAAAAATATAAGCAACAGCGGACCTCCTTGCTTTTCCCCAAGTTTGGTAACTTTATGACTAATAGCTCTCACAGTTACCATTATTGCCGGTACAGTCGACGTCAAAAACAAGTATACATTTTACAAAGCTACTCACAATCACATCATCGTTGAAAACAAAAAAAAACTTTTGTAGAGTTTACTTCTAAATCTATATTATTTATTTCATACAATATATTTTGTACAATGTTGGTGTTGAATAGTAAATTGCATGACAAGGGTATAAAATAAGCAATATTACCACAAGAACAGAGTTTATACACACTACTCTTTATTTCGACTGCAGGAAAATTGTAAAAAAGATTAGCCTATCCACAATCGATAATAAATGCCAGGGCGAAGAGATTGTTTAATTTAGTGGCATGTTTTTTTTTATAAACAGCACGCACAATTAAATGTCCTTACTGGGTTGCGAACCCAGGACCTCCAGGCAAAATACGGTTATGAAAAACATTAATTTATAATAGCGTTTTTTTTGTTGATTTCATTTGAAAATGTTATTCTAAGATAAAGTCAAGAATCCGACAAACTTTCCACCCGGAAGTCATTATGTAGATTTAAATGAAGCATGCATTATCTTTTGTTGTAAGATTTATCTTGAATATTATAGAGCAACTATAAATGAACCAAAATGAAGACAAAAACATTTATTAATATTTTTACTGACTTTTTAGAAGCCAGTTAACTTATCATTTTTTCGATATCTGAAATTTTGTCGGATTTTGTCGCTGGGTAACTATTTAACTGATATATATAATAAGCTATTATAAATTATTTCCAAAATTGACATTTTTTCCATACAAACTGTCAGTTCGTTGCCTGGACTATAGCTCCGTAGGCAGGGTCACTACGAGTACCAACGAGGCTAAACCGGTCTTCAAATGTGGACTTAGTTATATTTCAATTGTTAGTTATTATGCTTCCAATTATTTTTATTGAATGTTATTGTATGTTATTGACGATCACAATAAGGATTCTTTTAAATTGACATGTAATTTATAATGTAATCTTATATTGTGAGTAAATTAATCTGAATCTTAATCTGAATGGCATACCTACATAGTTTTTGAATTAGAACAGTATAGCAAAACGAGCTGAAAGTAGACGCTTAGGAAATTAAATACAGCTGAGACTAGTAGGTATGCGGGCATGCGCGGCGCGGCGCCCGCCAACTCTCGCATTTAACAGGCGGCTCTCACCGACGAAACCCGGGGATTTGACCGGCACTAAACAACTTCTACCAACAAAAAAAACCAAATTCATAATAAAGTGAACTCGTTACAGTGACCACTAAGTTACGCTGACTTTTGATTAGTTTAAGCGTAGGCGAATCAGTTTCGAAACGCTCTTGTTTTGATATACTTTAACAAAGTGCGTTGGTGAAAATACAAGTTTTGTTTGCGAGCTTTGAGGAAGTATTTGGTAAGTAAGTTTGAATTAATAATGAAATGTAACGAAAGTATTGAAATAAACTAACATAAACTACTTATTCCATAACGAGGTAAGGTTAGGTACCGAGTAAATAGTTGTATTCATTTAACATTGCAATAATTAAATCACGCGCTTAGTTTATCCGAATAAGGTTTAGGGAGATTTTCTATACAAAAGTGTTTAACCGAAGTTATTTTACTCTTTCGACACTGTACTAATTAAATATAAGTTGCTGTTTTTATATTTGTTTTTTTATGGTAAGTACTATGTAGAAAAATATAAAACTACCTAACTATATGTAAAAAAGTTATGGACTCCTCCCTTATTCAATACCGATGATTGATGTACCTCGACTACAAACATCAGTACACTGTGTATTTCGCAAAAAGGCAAAAAAACCGATATATCTTTTTGTACTAGACTGTTTCTTGTAAATTTTCACATTAGATGAACACAGCAGGCAGGTCCTAATATGAAAAATTGTTCAAGGAATACAACATTAACCATTAACTACAGATATTGATTTGGATAGTGCTTACCACAGGTGGTTGATGGTGTTTTAACATGACGTGTCGTAACGGCACATTCAATTACAACAAAACATATTGTACCTACAACAGGGTGGAGTGAATCACGGAATACTTTCAATCGAATCGGTTTATGGATAAATCGTGTGCAGATGTCGTAGGACTGTTTGGGAACGAAGGCACATATTTGGGATTATCCGTTATTAATTAAATAATTCCCAATTGTTCCGAAAATGTAAAAAGGTGATCAGATATACCGTTTTTTTTTCTTAAATGATTTTGTTCATAAATCATGAAACAAAAGACAATCATTTAATAAGAATAAATAAACTAAAATGTGAATTTTTGGTAAATCAATCAGAAACTCATGAAAGTTATTTGTGTAGCTGGTTTCTGTAACCTTTTATTACCGTTCGACAACGATTTAATATTGAATATCAGATAATTTTCAAATTACTTTCTTTTGTTATTAGCTATATCAATGGTCATTTCGTGTTTATTGCGCCTTGAACATTAGGTAATTATAGAATACTAGCGACCGGCCCCGGCTTCGCTCGGGTACTATATTATACATATAAACCTTCCTCTTGAATCAGTCTATGTATTAAAAAAAACCGCATCTAAATCCGTTGCGTAGTTTTAAAGATCTAAGCATACATAGGGACAGACAGCGGGAAGCGACTTTGTTTCATACTATGTAGTGATGATGATTGACTCATGTTTAATCACTGCGTTTTACTCAGGAAGTGACCCAAGCAGAATCAATACGCAATTTTCATTAAAATTTCGATACGATCAATCACACTAGATCATTGTCAATAAAGGCCTCAGTAATTGAATTAAACATTCGATACCCGGTGGCCGTCGGTCGTCGGGAGCAACTAGCCTATATACATACAAAACACCTACTTCCGATTTTTCACAGAAGTACCTGTCCTAAAACCCGGCACCGCTGCGAGCCACGGAATTCGATTGTTTAAAATGAGTACCTACCTAAAGCTTACTCTAGTACCTTGGACTTAATTGTGTATCGGATAACCAATCAACTACTTATTGTTTTACCTTTCAACTAAATAATTCATTTAAAACGCTTTGTTGTCAAATTGAAGAACTTAAAGTTAATACTTAATTCCGGGGTCAATGTGATACCGGAAAATCCGATTTAAACTTTATTACGGATACCTGAAACCCGTTAACTCATTCTCTGCTACGCTACACTCGTAGCGATTCGCCGTAGTCCATAGCAGGATTGATGATGGTCATGAACTGATGATGATGTATTCCTGTTATCCCTCACTAGGTACATAGGGCTCGCCGAAGAGTAGGCAGCAGCTTAAACTCCTTAATTATTATGCAGAGAAAAGAACCTGTAACTCCCTGACGCATGTGCGCCTTGATATTGACAATGAAGGGTTAAAAGCGACTATTGTATTCAATGGTACCTTCAGTAAAAAGTTTGATGTCATTTATTTCTAAAGGTCGCCATAATTCAATAAATTATTACATCTGTTTTCACGTACCATAACTCAAAGGGGCGTGAAAACGTTCGGCGAGCGGATTCTGCATGGCAGATAATAGCGTCGCCGTTAATAGCTGTCAGGAAAGGAGGGACAAAGAGTAACTTTTCAAAGTAAATAGCCAAACATTATTTAAGATTACGAAAAGTGGAAGTTTCCAGCGTAAAGACTTAAAGCGAGATTAATCAACCGCAAAATTAGAGAATCTAAATTGATTAAGTTTGTAGCACAAAGGCTTGCACCCAATTACCCAATAGTTGGCGCTGCCCGTATTTTAGATCGCGCAAGTGTTTGTTTACCGTAAAACGTAGAAGACTCAGGTGACTTTTGTTATTTTATTCTATGTTGTCACGAGGCACAACGATTTATTCGCTTCGAGGGCTCGCTTGTGCCGTCGTCACAGATGAAATACTAGTTCCTTACAGTAACAGATACTGCACGTGCCTAGGCACAGTGTGGGATTTTTCTTCAATTTTGTTCACTACCTTTTTATGATTTTAATCGCTGCTTAATACTATTTTAAAGTCCATAGTGAAACTCCTAGCCACCTATCAGGTTTAGTTTTCAAGTAAAAAAATTCTAAACACCAGATCAATGACGTCATCAAAACATGTTTGTGTTTTTATTTTCGTAATTAATGCCAAAAATGCCCCAAACTTTTTGTCTCCAATTCCAGGAAACAATATTCAGTAACGTAAAGAAAATACAAGACTGTAAAGTAAATAATCCAGACAATAATCAATATTTTATTATTTTTTATATGATTTTATTTTTTACAAAGTTTATTAACGGTCGCATTTTATTTTAGCTCTAAAAGACGTATGATGAGAGTACCTACCATGCCTCAAATTTTGGGGATTTGGGATTTATAGCGTTTCTAAGGTTTTGTTCCATTTCTATGGAAATAGGGTTATCATCACACACAAACGAAAATCAAAGTACAGAGGCGAGGGTTCTGTTCTGCTTCCTTGACTGGCATGAATTCTTCATTATAGTCTTCGTTATTTTCGGGCATGAATGCAGTATGTAATTCAGTAGACTTTATAAGTCATAGAACTTAAGACGGTATAGGTGATCGTTTTTGTTTACTATTTAGTTAATGAAACATGATACCGGCCCTTTATAAAATTTGTGAGGTGAAGAAATCAGTCGAGTATTTCGAGTATATTTCTATTCACCGTCAAAATTTTGCTTGCGACTACTACTTTTCCATGAATGTGTATATCAATTATAAGCAATACACGCACGAATATTTCTATTTTAAAACAGACTACGATTTTGCAACAAGTAGTGACACCAAATCCCAACTGAAAATAAAGTCAACCTACCTAGTTGTGACAACCCTAACTTAAATATTAAAAAAATCATTTCTTGCGAATCCTGCGATATTTTCATTTACTTTTTTTTTCTAGTGATAATGCTTCTTATAAACTATAAAATAGTTGTTAAATATAATGCGACCAATGTAGGATTATCGATAAATAATATTTTTAAATTTTTAGAAAATTGATGATATCATCCTCTAAGAGTCATCAATTCAAACTTTTCATTATGTATGATGAAGAAGAATAAAAAAACTGCATACCTACGTTTGCACACTTTTAATCATAAGTATTTAAACACAAAATTGAAATTCATATAAATCTAAAAGAATCAACATTAATATAAAAACTATCTTATATTTTTAATCCAGGCTATAAACTATCTTCGTGCAAAATTTCATCTAAATCGGTTGAGCCGTTTAAGCGTGATTGAGTAATATAAACAAATAATAACCAACATCTAAACATCCAAACTTTCGCATTTATAATATTAGTAGGATAATATTAGAAGGACAATATTAGTAGGATGTCGCGCAATAATTAATTTATATTTCAAAACTTACAACGTAATTTTGACGTATTTGTTTGTAGCGTTGCTAAGTAATACTAAAATAATATAATAATACAGTTGATGATAGTATACAGCAAAGTACAGTCGGCAATAAAAGCTTTTACCAAAAATGATTTTTTTGACAGAAACTTATCTAAAAGTAATTTTTGTTCACGCTTTCGTTTTAAAGTTGTGAGAGTGCGTAAAATTAATTTTAATCTGTGTGCATTCCAGGTTTTATTATTAATCGGTTGAAGAGTCCCTGCTTCTTCATCATCAGATCAACTTGCTGGTACTAAATTATTGTATTGTCATCTGTACTGTAAGTTGTAACATCTATCTATACGTACACTGACAAAGTGTCAAATCGATATGACTAATATTATAGTTAAATTAGTGAAAGATAGTTATACTTGTAACTACAAATGTAATTCTCATATAAGTGAGGATGTAATTAACTGCTTTTGAGAGTAAATGATCGAATATAGCGCTTTTCAAGGAAAATGGATACCGGTAAATGCCTGTGTTTTTTTTGCTTTTGAAGGACTAAAACTTGGGCTAAAACTATTTCGTATGTTCGGCTGTCCGGCTGTTCTCCTCTACAGTTCGCGTTACTCAACCGATTCTCGTAAAATTTTCTAGGTAGGTTAAATAATTAGCGTGATATTTTAAGAAACTTATGTAACAAACTTACATGGAGTGCCAGTTCAGGAGGAAAGCTTGTTACGGGTCTATATCGGGTGGCATAAAATTGTTGGTCCTACTATTTTGTCGTATACCAACTTTATGACGAATAACGTATGGCATAAACATTGTTGTGCATATTTTTTATTTGCCGAAATTGTGGTTCTTAATATCGATTGTCCTAAATATTTATTGTCCGAATGTTTATTGTACCGAAGTTTTTTTTTTAGAATGATTGATGTGCATAACTTTGATGTTACTAATATTTAATGTTCTAAAAATGTTGTGCATACATTTTGTTACGCATATATATTGATTGTCCTAAATATTTATTGTTTTTTTTTTTTTTTTTTTTTTTTTTTTTTTTTTTTTCCTTACCTATCTTTCCAAGTTGGGCCCTTAACTAATTACCTATAGCTAAATACAAATAAGCGTGCAAATCATGCAGTCCTGGACCTATGCAAAAGCTAACTACTACCTTAAATCTAATAAACAAGAAACACCGCAGGGCGCGCAATCGACACCACACCTTAAGTGCGCTGATAACTATAACGCACCCTGCGGCGCACAGGCCACGCCCCCCGCCCCGCCCCAGCCAGCCGCCATGCGGCAGCACAAGGCGAAGCGAGAGAGCGAGAGCCGTAGGCGAGACAGCATATAGCCGCTCACCCAGATACATATATACAAACTTAAATCTAACGTGCAATCCGTGCACTATAAAACTAACTAAGTAATGTATAAACCTTAGAATCTAACGTATTAAAAAAAAAGTATATATATATATATATATACAACCAGAAGGGTAACATGCACACAAGATATGTACAAGAAACTAACTAATAACAACCATAGCAAGTATATGCAAAGTATATATACAGGCACAAAAATAAAAACATAACAAACCCAACACCTAAGGAAGAATCAACCAATAGAGGAATATGTACAAACAAACTGAGAGCTATATACACTGAAAATATTTATTGTCCGAATCTAAATATATGCAGGTTGGATCTGGTCAGAATTGCCAATAGGGAATATTCATGACATTTTTTTATTTTTTTTATCTATTCTATAAGTAATTATATAACCGGAAAAAAATATAACACTTTCACAATATTATTAAATAAGCTAAAAAAAAATAATTAAAATTACTATCATTTTCGGACGATCAAAACGCCACCATTTTGGCGCGCT
Organism: Epinotia ramella; assembly: GCA_947578815.1. Taxonomy (NCBI): domain Eukaryota; kingdom Metazoa; phylum Arthropoda; class Insecta; order Lepidoptera; family Tortricidae; genus Epinotia; species Epinotia ramella. The sequence goes on along the minus strand of OX388205.1, from coordinate 16,184,680 downwards.
CATTTGTGACGTCACCGTGCAGCTTAGTGCACGGCGGTTCTTAAACAAATTAACAACAAAGTGTTTGATTCACACTTTTAATAAATGTGAGTGATTAAAGCTTATAAGATCAACTTATTGTAATGGAAGAGCACACAAAAGCTTATTATAAATATTGTATTGTCCCTATGTGTGAAAATCACATTAAAACTGCAAATATTTTCATATGCCCAAAGGTGCAAATATAAGGATAAAGTGGTGTAAGGCGATGAGGAGAGATAATGTATCGTGCTTGAGTAGTTTATATTGTTGTGAAGATCATTTCGACGTGAGTATTAAATATGTATGTACCTAAAATCTTTTTTATTACGACTCGCGAACAATATAGGTAAACAATAACCTAACCTCAAAATTGTATTATATACTTATTCATAAAACTATTCTGATTCCCAATTTTTTTAGTTATTAATGTTACAAATATTATGACTTTTGTTGATCAACAGCTGACTACGAGTGTTGATTTTGATCAAGAAACCTTTTAGCTAAGTTTCTTTGTTTGCACTGTTGATCGAAGAAAGTTAAAAGAATTTAATCCTTTTTACTGAGTGACCTACACAAATTTGTTTTATTTATAAGCCTTGACGAAAACAACCTAGTTTGTTAAAGTTCATAAAGATGTTCTCAACATTTAACATTCCTAATAGGTACCTACATATCTTTGATTATATAATACTAGCTTCTGCCCGCGACTCCGTCCGCGTGGAACTCGTTTATACTATCTCTATACCAAATTTCATCCAAATCGGCTCAGCAGTTTAAGCGTGAAGAGGTAACAAACAGACAGACAGACACACTTTCGCATTTATAATTTATTATTAAGTAAGTATATATAAAATATATAATATAACTAGCTTCTGCCCGCGACTCCGTCCGCGTGGAACTCGTTTATATCGTAGCTCCCCCCACATCCCCCAAAGGGATGAAGTGGGGGTGAAAGTTTGTATGGAGCTACGATATAAATGAGTTCCACGCGGTCGGAGTCGCGGGCAGAAGTTCGTATATATAATATATAAAGTTATAGTATAGTAAAATAGTATATAGTATGGATAAATATCTACTAGTTTTTTATTCCACTTATTTAACAAAGACACCTATTTGAAGTAGTTTAAAAGTCTAGCTATTTGAATCGCCAAAATAGGTTATAATTATTTAATTGACCAATCTCACGAGTATAAAAACAAGGAATATGAAAATTTATTGAATATCTGTAACTTATTTACCTTGCAGCTTTTACTCCTCTTAGTTCAGCGGACGTAAAGTCACAAATATTTGCGAAGTATGTAACTATTAAATTTAGTCATCATGAACACATCAATTTTAGGCAGATTATCCGACTGTGCCTTGACAAAACCGCCTTCAGTCATTGTGGCGAGTCTTTTTTCACTTAATAATTACCAAAAAACACTGATTATTTATCATAAACAGCGGCCAAACAATGCGAATAACTTTCAATAATCATACTAACGACCTGCACGGTGACGTCACGTTTCGCTCCGCCAATAGCGTTGCGTTTTGGAAATTTGCGAGGGAATTTGAAAAATTGTACTTTTAAACAATTTATTTTATCAATAGAAACATGATAATTTGAAAAAATAATCATGTGTGTATATTTATTAAGCAATATAGATTACACGTGATTTTTTTTGTCCATTTCTAAATCACATGCATATTCCCTATTCATTAAATTACTTATGACCCGCCCTCATGTCGACGGAGCCCCGCTTCGCGGGACCCCTATTTCTGTTCTGAGGGACACAAGTGAACCCTAACCTAACCGACCTAAAACAGAGTTCGCTTATGTGTGTTGTTTGATAGCCGTGCGGCGGCTGAGGGACAAAAGGCAACTAACGAACCTATCTAATTGATGCTATATTGTTCGACTGTATGATTTGTACATTTTTGACACATATAAAAATAAAATACTCCACTGTTAATTTTTACTGTAAGCGTTTTGCACCTACCCACATATATAAAAGACAATCCGATTGCACACAATCTAAACACTATAAAATGTTCGAGCACAGGCGCGCAGTAGGCTGCGAACACTCGCACAGGGTATATCTGATGGCGACTGTACTTACACATACAAAACATTATTTCCAGACCAGAGACCGCCTGCCAGTGCTCAATAAAAGCGATTTTAATGCGTCACCATACCAATAGCGCCTAATTGTCAACATAACAAAATATGTCGATGCCTTCTAAATCGAATTAATATGACGACCTGGGATGGATTCGTGCGAGTAGCATTTGTATCCCTAATTACCCCGTAACATAAAATGCTAAAGTCGCTTAGACATCACATTTCAAGTGTGGGTGTACACGTGCCGATTGTTTCACCATCATTCATCTAAGAGGTGTCCTTTTGTCGGTGGAGTATTATCCGTTTATATCCGTCGTCGTTTGCCAGCCCTTTGATTTGCTACGACGACACGACACCAGCGTATTGTATAAAACATACTTAAATGAAATAAATGATTTTTATTCTGCAAGTTGGCCGTAATGGCACTTTTACAAGTCAATATTCTACCACAGTTTCTGAAAAATAAGACTACTGTTAAGAAAAAACGCCGAAACAAACTCAACAGTCAGTCATTTTATGCCAAAAAAAACTTATTACAATGATAGTTCTTAGGCTACTTAAAATAAGTCAAACTGAATATGACTACAAAGAAAAAACACATCATAATGCGTTATTCTACAAGAAAACATGTCCGATTAAGCTATAGAAATGAATAAGCTATTTTGGGCTCTGGTTTGGGCCATGCATTTCTGTCAGTTAGATAGTCCTCAACCCTGTAATAAGCCTTTGACATCAATGTTTTTTAAAAGTATTTTTTAATAACTGGAAAGGGTAGAGACAAAACAAACATTTTATTGATTTGACACTTAATGACACTGAAATTCATATCTACGGTCCAAGGGTTTAAAAAATAAAGTTGCAAAGGTGCCATAGAACGTCATAATACTCTTTAAGCTCGTAAGCTTTTGGTGATTTGATATTTTTGTGTGTAAATAACAATTTAGTAAGAATTAAAAAAAACACGTGTACTACACGGGTACGTGTGTTCGTATAATTTTTCAGTTTCTATCAAACTAAATCAAAAAATGAAATGTTAAAAAAAAAAAATTGTTGTCAATTGGTTTTTACAACTGTTACCAATAATTTATTTATTTCCTTTAACTTAATCACTATGGATCTAGTTATAAGTAATGCGTATTAAATTACTGATATTTTTTGATACCGATCAAGAGTAAATTGCAAGATAACCCAAAAAGTTTCTTTAAACTATTTTGTTATGTATTATTTACAAAAAATACATGTTCTTGTGACCAGCTGACGGGTTTTCCGTCACTGTACAGTCAGCTGACGATTTTTTTTGTAATAATATTTTTAAAATCAACGTGCCACATGTTAAAACTCATTTTGATCCAACTCACCCCATTTTTCGGTACGTCACGAAAGTGAGGAGGTAAATTTGTGCACTGTAAATAACATGTGGGGAGGAAAGCATTATCACAACCGAATACAAATTTTAACTATCTAATTTTGGATTTAAACAAACAATTAAAACAGAAAAATTTTAGGCGTTTATCTCCGAAGTTTTCAAAGCCAAGAATACGGCGGTTTACATACTAACATGTTTGTACGGAAGCCTCAGTGTACGAGTCCGACTCGCACTTGGCCTGTTATTTTAAGAAATAAACATTTTGTTAATAAAGGCAGCTTTACTTAAACATTTTTATTTCTTGATGTGTTAACAAAGCATAATTCGTCAAGAAATAAAGTTGTTCAAAGGATATCATAAAGCCTGATTAACAAAAACTCTTGAGATAGCTTTTAAATACACAATTAGCGTCCAAAAAGGAAGATGAAATTTCCAGACAATATTTTCCTTAATAAAAAACACTCTTTTAATTTACCCAATGTGTCCTGCGTAGATCTTTTTAAATTAAGTATCTTTAGGCATATATACACCTTTATCAGCGGAGCTCCTTTTAATACATTCATGTTTTGATAGAACTTTAATGCACGAAGGCCCGATTTTCCAGAACAGAGGCTGTGAGATCAATCTATATGCAAATTATATAGCTAGGTAGTTATTTTTACTAAAGAAAGCTTTGGAAGCCATATGTTAACAGCCTGTCTTTTTTATGAGTAATAACATAAGCTCGGAAGGGTGAACAATAATGCACCTCAATATCAACAGACTTAGTAACAAACTTCTTAGTCTAGAAGCGTTTATTCATTATGAGTTACCGTTAATACCCAAAGTCATACTTATAACAGAATCATGGCTGGAGCCATCTGAATACAAAACAATATCATTACCAGGGTACACTGTAAAGGCCCACACATCGCGAGAAAATACAAAAGGTGGTGGTACTGTAATTTTTATTAGAAATGGTTTCGCAGATAAGTTTAGACCAGTTAATATGGCAAAATTTTATTGTGAAAATGTGTTTGAGATTAGTGCCGTAAATTTTGAGATAAAGCACTTAAACACAATTCAATTGGCAGTTGTGTATAGGAGTCCAAGTTCTAACTTTAATGTGTGTTATGGAAAAAATTGATCAATACCTAGGGCATTTAAAAAATAAATGTGTACTCATTGGTGGCGATTTTAATGTTAACTTTGCTGACAAGGAAAACAATAAGACGAAGGCGCTCCTTCAGTTACTGTCAGACCACAGATTACCGTAAGTTTTTTCTGAAGCTACCCGCATTACGGGTTTTACCTGTACAAGCATAGACAACTTTATCACAAATTTTGACAATTATACTGATGCATCTATAGTTCCATGCACATTCTCCGACCATGACGCTCAGACTATAACTATTCTAATCCCAGACAGTAAAAATAATGACATGAGCTTTACTTATAAAATAATATTTCACAAAAGAGCCACGCAAAACTTTAGAAACGATTTAAATGGTCCGACATATTTCGTGACAAAGATTGTAATTCTAAGCTCAAGTTATTTTACGATGTGCTCACTGACTTGATGGATAGGCATTTCCCAATAAAGAAAGTTTTACATAAACTGACTTACAAAACATGGCTTACTAAGGGCATAAAAATATCCAGTTTAAATAAGCGGAAACTATATTTAAAGACGAGAAATACTGAAGATGAAAAATTAAAAACTCACTTTAGTAAATATAAAAATTCATTCAGGAAAACGCTTATCACGGCAAAAAAAAAAAAATAGGAAAAGGATTGTTAAGTCAAAAAATAAAACTCGTGCAATCTGGAAAATTGTAAATGAAATGACTGGCAAAAAAGTAATTCAACGAACAATAATAAAATGCAAATAAAACTAAATGAAACCTTGATCCAAGACAAGAATGCTATAGCAAATGCGTTTAATAACCTTTTTGTCAACATTGGTAAGAGCGATGTAAATAAAAATAAGACACATTATATGAATTTCGTGAAAGAATTCACAAAAAACAAAGATATTAATTCTCTATACAGGGTGATTCAGGAGACATGAGCAGGATCAACCCTACGGATTCAATAGTTTATAAGCTACTCAGTCGTACCAGCATTGGTAAGATTAACGTGAATTTTTTTTTATTTGGGTAGGGTGACCATGATTTATTGTGAATGAAACTTTTACACAAAATGTAAAAAAAAACTGTGGGCGTTTAACTTAATTACGATGGTAAAAGATCCATTAACATTAACTGTATGTGTAGGGTTGATCCTGCTCACGTCTCCTGAATCACCCTGTATATAAACCCTATTATTGAATCAGAAGTGATAAGTAAAAGTAAAAATAAGTTAAAAGGCTCAAGAAAACTCATTCTAGAGGTCCAGATGACTGAATCTCTCACTCAAAAAAATCTGATCACTGAAGTTATAAAAAATAATATAGGTCTACTCTGTATACCTCTATGCATTATTTATAACGAGTGTATTCTCGAAGGAACCTTTCCACCTTCACTGAAACGTGCAAAAGTAATTCCGATTCACAAAAAAGGCCCTAAATCAGACATTAACAACTTTCGTCTTATATCTATACTTTCTATCTTATCAAAAGTATTTGAGAAGTGCTTGTATGTTAGGCTTGAGAAGTACTTTCATAAAAATGATCTATTTTCGCGACATCAGTATGGGTTCAGAAACAATAAAAACACCTCAACTGCAGTCATTGATTTGGTCACCCAAATCATGCGAAAACTGAATGATGGCCTCTGCTGTGGTGGAGTATTCTGTGATCTTGGATCATGGAATACTCCTAGAAAAGCTGAAGTGAGCTATGGCGTACGTGGAAATGCTTTAAGCCTACTGAAGTCTTATCTTACTAACCGTTCCCAATATGTTGAGGTCAGGGATGTGCGTGAGGGATATGCAGTCTAATCACAGGAAAAAACCTTAAGATATGGGGTTCCGCAGGGATCTGGGTTAGGACCTCTACTTTTCATAATTTTTATCAACGACCTACCTCAGTATATATCCTGTGGAACTGCATATTTGTATGCAGATGACACCAGCCTAATAATAGAGTCACTATCTGAAAGTGAATTAAACACAAAAATGCAAGAATGCTGGTCACTACTTTCTACATGGATCTCATCGAATGGACTGAAAATGAACTGTAATAAGTGTTGCTATATGATATTCCGTCGTGGGTTTAATAGCCCTGATCATGTTTGCGACATTCCTATTTCTAAGTCAGATTGTGTAAGGTTTTTGGGTGTTGAACTGGACTCCTTTTTAAGATGGCACAAGCAAATTGAACAAGTATCTAATAGGCTGGCAAGTGCATGCTATGCTTTAAAGTGTCTAGCCAGTACAGCAGACAAAGAAACACTAAGAGCAGTCTATTTTGCTCACTTTGAAAGCGTTATCAGATATTGCATAGAGGTATGGGGTAATGGTACACATATAAATGCGCTACTATTGAAACAAAAAAAGGCCCTTCGTTTTATCTCGGGGTGCTCACGTATACCTGTCACACATCGATCAATATTTATAGAGCATAAGATTATGACTGTTATTTCCCTTTATCTTTATTGTATCTGTTTATATGTATTTAAAAACAAAGATCAATTCAAAACAGCTAGACAAAACACGCAAAAGCAACTTAGACATAAGAATGAATTGTTAGTGACCAAATGTAATTTTATGTATTTCGATAAAAACCTAAACAATACGACAATTAGACTATATAATAAACTAGACGATAATATAAAACAATGTGATGACTTCCGAACGTTTGAACGAAAATTAAAACAATATTATATAACCGACCTTACTATTCAATTAAAATGTGCCACGCCCACTGCCACTTAAGATTAGCTTTTTATAGACTTAACTAAATAAACGCCATGACAATTAGCACAATTTCCGTTTTTGGAGCTGGTAAAACAACATGTTTACCGAAAACATTATTTTTCGTAGAACTACACAACTTTTTCAATGATTTGATTAGCCATTCACCGCCAGATGTTGATTGGCGACGAGTTTTATGTCATTTTCCCGGCTGCCAGTCCGGCGAGAATAGTAACTTTCACAGCGAGGCGAGGTTTAATATATACTCAGATTCCTTTCATGTTGCGATTTGAGTGCACAGAATGGACGTGTATTATCAAAGTTACTTGGAACTCGGTATACTCGTACTTGTGTGTGCTGTTTTTGTTAGCTAAGTACCTACATGTTGTGGACGGACAAAGATCACTGATATACCTAGAGCGTTTATTATTCTTATACGATCACTACCTTTGTTCATCCTGACAGTCGACCTTTATACCGGGGAAATAATTCTTGAAATAGGACAAGTAGTTCTGGAGATTACCCTATACTTACATACAAAATATCGATCCAACAGATATTTCCTCTTTATAATAACGGTAAAGCTACAGTTTAACCACATTTGATATTCAATTTAAGAATAGTAGATTGTTAACCAAGGGCTGAAAGGCACCCATCTCTGACTTCGTTCGAGCGCCAATGCTCATACAATTTGTATTTATTATTAGTATACCTATTAGTTGAAGAGTGGCTGTATGCGTTTCTGCCTTAGCTTAAGTCAAAACTATATGAATAACATACTTTCATAATTGAATTGTGATAGACGAAAATGGCTTATTGAAATATGTTCATACTATTTGTATTTATTATTAGTATACCTATTAGTTGAAGAGTGGCTGTATGCGTTTCTGCCTTAGCTTACATACACAACTTTAATTAAAAAAAGCTTTTGTGGGTATTTCATTTGTCACCAACCCATAGACCCTAGTGAATATTTTAGCTAAAATAAAAGTAATGAATTTACAACATAAACTTATTTTATATTTAATAAAATAAATTCCATGAACTAGTAAGAATAATAGTGGATTGTTAAGCAAGGGCTGAAAAGCACCCATTTCTGACGAGATATTTTGGCGCTCGAAAGTAGTGAGAGCGCCAATGGTTCGAGTCAGAAATGGGTGACTTTCACCCGAGCTAAACACTCTACTTTTCATATCGAATACGAGGAAAGTAAAAAAAACACGGACGAAAAATTAAACAATATGTTTATTCAAAGTAGGTATACAATTCAAAAACGGCCGCCGCCATTACCGTGAGACGTCATCCGAGCCGAAAGAATAGTCCCATCTCACCTGTCCTAAAGAAAGAGGCAAATATCTGTCTTGCTCGCGCTTATGGTTATATGGTGTAATTCGGTCACGTGACATACAGATAATAAACCTACGATTTTAATTTCGAAATCAAAACCCAACCAAATGTATTATATTCGTATTTCCTAAAGTCAAAACACAACTTTAATTAAAAAAAGCTTTTTGGGTTGTATTCCATTTGTCACCAACTCATAGACCCTAGTGAATATTTTAGCTAAAATAAAAGTAATGAATTTACAGCATAAACTTATTTTATATTTAATAAAATAAATTCCATGAACTAGTAAGAATAAAATTATTTCCCTTGTCAGTAGCGGGGTAAGTATTGATATTTATTAGAATTAGTTCCCGCATAACGCTTATAAGGCGAGGACTAATTGGAATGCACTAGAGCAGAAACGTATCACTTTCTGCACACTTTTTAGAACAACAACGACCCACTTTCAGAGCATGAGATATGAAAACATATTTACATGCTTTCTACAAAGATAAGTCGGCGCGCTTAGTACCTATAGCCTACTGGTAACCAGCGGGAATTAGCATTGCTATGTAGTAAGCAGCGATTTGGTGGGTTTTTATTTTTATTTTAAGGTTTTGTAAATTCGTTTCTTTTCCATAGTGCAATGCTGCAAACGTAGAATTTATTTTATTGGAGCTGGTTTCCTCGGAAAAAGGTTCAAAGTACTAGTTTTACTATAACCAGCTCTTTGGTAGGTTTTGCCTTTAGGCCATTATAAAAGGTCGCTATAGCTATTGAGGCCCATAGCATCGTCACCGGCGCACCGGCGTGCCGCCGTCGTGGCATAGTACCGTCTGCTGAAGATTATATGTGAGACAGGTTTATGAGGCAGGCGTCCGTTCCCATCCATTAGTATATCATCTTCACCCAACATCCTGGTTCAATTAGATTAACATCAACCAACTATACACCCTAGGGTGTCGCCTATGTGCTCGTCCCCTGAAACGGGCAGGGACAGCATGTGCTCGGTGTACCTTTAAATTGTCGAAAGGGCCTCTAAGTGATGTCCCAGTAGGTACTTGGTTGGTACTTCGGCTCCACGCACGCCTTTCAATTCAAAGATCCGGGGAACCATTCTGACAGTCAAACTTTGAACTCATTTCTGGTACAACTTGCTTACAATATCTGTGGACCTTGCTGGAATGTGAAGCCCCTCCTCCTTCTCTTTTACCTACCCGCGCTCGCCCGCGCGCCTTGCACACCGTACCAGAGCGCTGACGTGACGTCATCGACGCCAGGTCCACATATATTGTAACCGGGTTATACACTCTCTCACAGAATGTAATACCAATTATCGTTACAAAGCGATACAAGTATAATGCTAATACTACTTATTTACTTAAAAAATACATTTTTACGCGTATTTTACTCATATCCGCATCTAATAAAAGATTCAAAAACAAATGTTGAATGAAAGAATGAAAATGTTATCTTGCAAAGCGAAGGCTTGCAAGGTGAAATCAGAATACAATGAACACATTAAGGACATCTCAGGAAATTCAATAGCAACCTCTCCATTTTATTGCGCCCTTTCTAAGCCTTCTACCGTTTGGATGAAGACGTATATAATATTATATTATTTCGTCTACGAAAACATACTGATCCGATCTCGACTCCAATCTTGCCAACCGAACGGCCGTGTTCATAAGACAAAATCAAGAATATAATCTGTATAATTTTCATGTTTTTCCGTTCCCGTGAAGCTGAGATTCTTCGTGACGAAACAATGTCGAAATGATACTGGCTGATTCAGTCTTATCTCTTTCTTTCTTTTAGAGATTTATTACGCGGAATTTAACGGAAAAACATGATCCACTTTTTATGGGTAGATTATTATTCTGGCATATCCGTTTAGGATAGATTTTATTCGACTGCGACGATCAAAAAAGATCGAAACAATTGACATCCTTAATTAATTTCCTCATTTTTTTTTTATTATCTTTCCTTGAGCGAAAGCGCTTTCGTAAGTCTCATAACCAAAATGTATTTCAATCATTCGTCAAAATGGTCGGATTGTCGATTCCTATTATTCTACTCTCATAAATTTCGATTCGGTATACCTATGGTAGGTACGGTGCATAATCTTCAGAACTACTTATCCGATTTCAAAAAATCTTTCACTAGTTTGTAGCACTTGGCAAGTGTTAATCCAACTTCATAGCCAAGGGGAAGTGTACAATTTTGTACACACCAAGAGCCAATGATGTAATATAAAATAGAGGTAGATAGGTTATAAGCGCTCCACAAGTGGCACACAATTGCACCAACTTGCCTCAGTTTGGCGTCGTCAATGGAAACGTGTAAACGTGTCTCAACTCTCAACTGTCAGATTTGGTGCGCGAAACTAAACCATGCCGTCGTACGTGATGCGATGTTGCACTAATTATAGCAAAAAAGCCAAGGAATATCATTCGAAAATAATCAACTTTTATAAGTATATAGAAAGAAAGAAAAGCATTTATTTATGACAAACACAGAGAGAAATAAATAGTAAATAAAAAATAAAAATAGAACCAACACTGTTTGCCACAAAAGGGCCACAGCTCAGCATGAAGCTGGCAAAGCCAGCGCTGTTCTTCCGTTGTGGCCCAGGTGCATGCCCCAGCTCGCCGACGACGCGGCTATACTCGTACTAGCCGATTAGTAACAGGTTTGAGAATATTACTTAAATTTCAAAAAATATATATATTTAACAATATTATTGAATTGAATGTATGCAAACAAAAAGTAAAAAATAAATGTGCGTGCATACTACACTTAAACTATTCTTAATCTATAGTACAAACTTGCAACAACGAAACACAAACTACTAAGAAAATGCAGATACGATACGAACGAAACGTCACTGTCACTGATTGTCACGCCGACCAGAGACGAGAGAAGAGATTAGATTTACTAAAATTCCAATTTTAGATTACTGGACAAGCTATACTGAAATAGTTATTTGTTATACAAGGGTGCAAAGTTATATTTTAACCGCGAGTGTGGAATTGAAACACGAGCCAGCGAATGGATTCTAGGGTTGAACCACGAGCTAGCGAATGGATTCTATGGTTCGAAAATAGAATCCTGAGCGTAGCGAGTGGTTCAAAAATAGAATCCTGAGCAAAGTGAGTGTTGCAACACACGAGATGTCAAAATAACTTGCACCCGTGTGTAACACAAATCTTTTCACCTCACTAAACCGAGGAAAATACTACATAAGAAAAACAACTGAAATATGTATAATCAGCCTTTATTTTAACTAGTAATTACACAAATATTATGCAACGTTAAAACAGATATTGTGGTTTCACATTTTTGTACGGTTTTTTTACAGTTTTAGGTATTTTACGTACTGATATAAGAATTTTCTGAATACATTTACCATTATTGGGTGGTAATAGATAAAGAATAGGTACATAGATTAATGGGTCATAGAAAATACTTATAAAGGTATTTAAAATAAGTACCTAAAACTGTACAAAAACCCTACAAAAATCTAAAATCACAAATTCTGTTTTAATTTTGCATATTAGTGTGTCTAGCCATGGTGACAATTGTTTGCGCAGCGACAATGAAACTATCTCTCGGTCTGTTACTCTTCCATATTAGAATGAGAGAGACACATAGTGTTTGGTTGCCGCAGAGCAAACAATTGTCATCTAGGCTAGGCCCCCTGAAACATGTTCTCAGTTACAGATTGTATGTATGTTACAATGTATGACAATGTTGAACAAGAATTTTTGTCAATAGAGTGGCACAGCTTTACTGAAAATTTCAATAATATGTATTCATAAGTAAAATGTTTTACACCTCTTACACCAAGTGGAGTTAAATGGTTTTAAAAATTTAAAGTTACACTGTTACAATTAGTGATGTTAATGGTCATATTTTTTTTGGGAACTGATATGGTGTTATTGGTAACTTGAGTGCTATTACTTGCTAAATTAGCATCATTTTCTGTATTTTCTTCTGTAAATGTAGGAGAGTGAGCAGTAGGAATGCTAGCAGCAGCACTTTCAAATTGGGCATCTTTTGAAGTTGACGGACGATTCAATGGATCTGTGCATGACTTGTTTAGTGTAATACTGCTGACAATTCCCTTGCATATTTTTGACTTATTTTCTATAGAGTCCTCTAGATATCCTTCAGCAACCGTGTTGGACTTCCATCCACCATGGCGCTTAAGGGTAGTCAAATCAGCACCCGAGTCCACCAACAGAGTGGCAGAGGTCCTTCTGAAGCAATGTCCTGTGTATTGTTCTGGTGATGTTAGCTTGAGAAAAGAGGCAATATCACGTGGCAAGCTGCCAATTTTATTTGGCCCCATGGGTTGTCGAAAACACTTTCCTTTGTGGTATCTTAAAAAGAATCGATCAGTTGCTGTATTAGAAAGCCGTAGGTTTTGATATTGTTTTATAATTTCCACATACTCATTGCGGATCACAAAGTTTCTCTCTATATTTGTTTTAGTGTCTGGTAATTTGATTAGTAATAATGTATCAGAATGCTTTTCAACATTGTTCGTCATGAGGTAGGTGAGTTCTTGTGTCCTGCATGCTCCACTTATTCCTATGATGAGGACCACCTGAAACATTGAAAGGTTTAGTTTTAAAGTAACCTTTTTGCTCTCTTATTCTTAGAGAAATATTTAAGAAAATAAAGTATTTAACTTACTTTTGCCGCTAGATAATCCACATCAGGTGCATCATTTAAAAATCTTTCAACATCTGAAGCCGTGAAGGATCTTGGATTTCTTTGGTTTGTGACCGGCTGATGTTTTTTTCAGGAATGCCATCAGTTTTGGATAGTTTTCTATGTGAACATTCTTCTTTACTTTAAGAGTTGATTTCAGCATTGAAAATGTACTCCAAAGAGTACTAGGCTTTTTTGAATTGGCTAGTTCGAGGAAATATGATAATAACACCGTTTCGGAGAACGTTTTAGCTCCTTTTTTATGCCTCCATTCATTAAATAAATCGAATGCTTTAACGTACTTTACTCGCGACTTTTCGGGTAACAAATGTAATTCTGCAGTTTGTACGGCTTGCCGCAATTCTACTGGCGTCAATTCTAATTCCTCTTCATTATTTGAGTCACTCATATTCAAACAGAAAACTTTAGAATTTGCGTAAGTAAATATAATTTGCACATACACTGAACACTGACGCCAGAAAAGTTTTAAACGAAGAATCAAGAAAAATTACCATTCGGTTCGGATGCGTTCCGTTTTATGACTTTTGAGTTTAAACTGTTACTTGTGGTGCGTTCACAATACTTAATTAAATTAGATAGATCAAAATAAAACTTCTTGTAAGATTTTAAGTGTTTTAAGGTAAAATCATTTAGTAAAATTGTTTGCACTATATGTTTTTAATTGAATGCAATTCAATATAAAACTATTTTTGCGTCCACACCTCCTGTTTTGATCAGACAATTTAATCAGATGGCCGAAAATTGTCCTGTCTGGACTGGCCTTTACGTGTTTATTATGTTTAAAAAAGTAACTAATAACACGTTCGGATTTCAAATATTCTTTGCACACAAATGTGGATAAAATGCAGTTTTGCTATCTGTTTTTAAAGAATAAAAAAGGTCTTTCCGAGCTAGTGAGGTGAAAACTAAATTATATTTGGCAAAAAGAAAAACAAGCAAGGCAAGGTACAAAAAACACCGATTGGCTTATGGGACATAAACTACAGGTATCTCAGGGGTTGCTTACAGAAAACTAGTATCATGTCTGATTGGTCATATAATATTAACATATTTATATTTTACGTACTTATTCAATAATAACATGCATAAAAGATGTTAACAGAACATGTTGAGTGCAACAAAAATATACTCGATAAGCGAGTGCGATAGACAAGCAATAACTTTGCCGATTCAAGAATATTGTAACTACAACTTAGAAGTTGAAAAACCCCCGGCATTTTCATTTCAAAGTTCAATATCTCAAAAACGACCACTCGGGATAAAATTATCTATGATACAAAAAAAACCGCATTCAATATTAAAGCTTTTTGTATAATATTATAAGATACCAAAAGGGATAGTAGTACTTAAACAACAAAAATGATCAATTAATACGGTTTAATTAACTTGAATTTTACAAACAAAGGAACGCCACGCTTATTTTAAAGGAACAGATCCCACGATATCAGAATGTCTCACGTGAACCCGACGGCGGCCGATGGCAAAGTGGGTTGACCTACGGTTCGCGGCGGTTAAGGGGTGTCGAGGCGGTTACGAGGTGGCGCGAAAAACCAACGGAACTTGGTGTTGCCAACACGGCTTCTCCTGACGTACGGTCGTCCCCGACCTCGAGGATAATGACGGCGGAGCTTGCAGCGGCGCTAGTTGACTGTCGCTGAGGGACGCTGGTGGAGCACTCTGCTCCCGTATCCAGTGAACGCATGGTGCTGTCGGAGCCCGAGGTAGCCGTCGGTCGAGCGTCTGGTGCCAACGAGCTCGCACTGGAATCATCTGACGAATCGGCTTCGGTGTCACATGGGTGTTCATCGGTGCCAGGGACTGAAACAATGCAATGTTGGTGTATAGGAGATGTTTTTCTTTTTATCACCTGATCATTAACATCATCATTTCAGTCGACATTAACAACAATCGGCGACGATCATTCGTGGACATAAAAATTTAATCTCAATTAAATTATTGTCATGACTTAGTTTATTGAACATTACACAAATCATTTTTGAACTTCAAACTTGTAAGTCTTTCCTATGAACTATTTGATCAGCAACTAAAAGAAAGTCTTTCAAAGGAAAAGGTTTTCCAAAAAGTTACAGATACTACGGAATATTGCGTTAACAGCTACGATTAACTAATCAGAAAGCAATAAAATACTGCCCAGATGTTCGAAGCACGAAGCTGCAGTAGCGCAGCGTAAGCTGCTGTTGTAGCTCTGCGCACGCTGCCGTTGCAGCGCAGCACCATGTCGTTAGGCTGTACCACATGCACATCTGATACCTGTAAAGAATACCCGACGAACGGGTAGCCCGACGAACGGGTAGCTCGACGAACGAGCATGACCAGTGACGAACACTTAGTCATAAGGCGACGAACGCCAATACAGGTGAGACGATGACGAATATCAAGTCTGCACGCACCTGATACATATATCCGACGAACGGATATGCTCGACGAACGAGCATGACCAGTGACGAACACTTAGTCACCAGGCGACGAACGCCAATACAGGTATTACAGGTGAGACGATGACGAACATCAAGTCTGCACGCACCTGATACATATATCCGACGAACGGATATGCTCGACGAACCAGCATGACCAGTGACGAACACTTAGTCATCAGGCGACGAACGCCAATACAGGTATTACAGATGAGACGATAACGAACATCAAGTCTGCACGCACCTGATACATATATCCGACGGACGGATATGCTCGACGAACGAGCATGACCAGTGACGAACACTTAGTCATCAGGCGACGAACGCCAATACAGGTATTACAGGTGAGACGATGACGAACATCAAGTCTGCACGCACCTGATACATATATCCGACGAACGGATATGCTCGACGAACGAGCATGACCAGTGACGAACACTTAGTCATCAGGCGACGAACGCCAATACAGGTATTACAGATGAGACGATAACGAACATCAAGTCTGCACGCACCTGATACATATATCCGACGAACGGATATGCTCGACGAACGAGCATGACCAGTGACGAACACTTAGTCATCAGGCGACGAACGCCAATACAGGTGAGACGATGACGAACATCAAGTCTGCACGCACCTGATACATATATCCGACGAACGGATATGCTCGACGAACGAGCATGACCTGCGACGAACGCATGGTAAGGTCAAAAGGCGACGAACGCCATACTGCAATGATGAAGAACCTCATAAATATAACTCACCATTGAAAAAGGCAGCACACGTATCTGGACACCATTCGCCATAGGCCGCCAAGGCACCATAAACTGTGACGCAGCCTGCATCGCCTTGCCGCAACAGCCGCTGAGTAGCCGCAGTCCGTAGCGTCCACTAGGCAGCATGATGTCGACCAACTTGTAGGGGCCGCGAAGACGAACTTCATACCCTTTTTGACCAGCTGAGCGATGCAAGCAACCTTTTTGGAGTACCCTTCTATGTAATTCCTGAAGTACCCAGCGAGCTCAAGGAGTTGCCGCACTTGCTTCACGTTCCGAGGTGGTATAGGGAATTAGAAAGAGCTTCTACTTTTCGGGAGCTCGGCTTAACCTGACCTTGACTCACTAACCTACTCAGGTAGTCAATCTCTGTAGTAGTAAGAAAGGAGTACTTGCGAATATTGATAGAAAAACCTGCCTCGGCAAGGGTTTTCACGACGTTTCGTAGTAGGTCTATACGTTCAGAGACAGAGTTGCTCAGCAGTACACAAGTTAACATTTCTTTTGTTACGCGATTCGGATCGTGCCTTGGCAAAGCAAGTGCTTTCGACGTGCCCGGGTTTATTGCAAAAGGAACAATTACTTTTATTGGTTTCAGGACTAGAGGGTGCAGAATTTACAGATGCCTTAGATTATTTTGGACAATTACGGCTATGGTGCCCTCTCTGATTGCAATTGTAGCACTTTGACTCTGTACGATTACCAACGTTATGAAAAGATCGTTTGTTGGTCGTGGTTGTACTTTGAAAACGGTTGCTATTGTTGTTACGGCCCGGTTTGACATAAATCGAGAGAAACGACACTAATGTATCAGATGTTAACGACGCATTAGCAGCTGTAGCACGTAACTGGGGGTTATCTATTCCTCGAATTACAATAAGCGTCCTTAATTCGTCACTTAGCCCCTGCACGATCCTCAATCGTAAAAGCGTGCGTCGTGCATATTCTGCATGGGTGGGGTAAGAATCAGAGGTCGTTTCCATTGCGTCAAATAAAATATTTGCAAAGTCGAGCCTATCAGGGCAGAGGGGTATGAATTCCGTTTTAAAATTCGACCAAGTACGATCATTGGTTACCCACTCCGATAGCCATACTTTGGCGTCCCCTTTGAGACACGAAGCAACGCGCGATAAACATTCGTGATCGCTCCAGCCATTTGCCGTCCGTGCCCGTTCTACTTCTTCGCACCAAGCATTTATGTTGTGAATCGAGGGGTCAAAATTTGAAACAAAGTAATTATGTGATCTCACAGGTTGCGCGGATTTAATCGCTTCTAGTAAAGCTTGGGCGAGAGAAGACGCGCCGGGCTGCAATGCAGCTGAATCGTCTGAAGGATCGAGATTCGCAACACTAGGCGCCTTAGTCACTTGACTTGGATCTAACGGGGGTGTAAAAGGTTTGTCCGTGTTAGAATTGATCACTACGGAGGTATGCGTAGTAGTAACAGGATTATGCGAATGATTGGGAACACGTTCGCGGCTTGATCGCGGACGAGTTGCGCTTCTAGATCACCTGACCCTACTACGTGATCGATTTCGAGGTCTGCTTTGCGAATGGCACGGACGAACGTAACGATGAGGAGAAGGCGTCCTATAACGTTCTACCCTGCGCGATCGATAACGCGAACGACTACGCGAGTAATCACGATTACGCGATATGGATCGATTACTCCTAGAATCACTACGTTCCTGCGAGTGACTTCGCAATCGGTGCCGCGAACGACCGCGCGAGTCATTCCGTGAATGTCTAGTTTTACGATCACGTGATCTACTTCGTCTCATAATGCAACACTAAGTTGATTCCGTACGGATTGTAATGTTAATCAATTCTTCGCAGCGCAAAATATTATGCCAACAACGTCTACCAAACGAATTTAGGTTTAATCAACGCAAAGACAAAGAAAACGAATGATTTCCAACACTACCCGCACGAAAAACTACAAGCTAACTATAACGATTATGTAACACGTCGCGATTAGAACAACTAACCCTTGTTTATAACAACAACCGTCCGAAAGCAATGTAAAAATTTAAATGTATACGCAAATAATCAACACACAAAATATCAAATTATTCGAATCGTTTTTACACCGTATATCGCACTAAGCACTTAATTAATATCAAAAGCAACGCAAGCGCAAATAACTAACACTTTAAAGCGATGGAAAACACACAAATATCTCAGTTCTAAAAATAAATACGAAAACACCGTTCGAACAAAAACGTATTTAAAGTGCAGATTTGTTCCTTTTTTTTTAAATGTGGGCTATTTATTAATAAATCGTTCTTCATCCCGACTTCTGATATAAGATACCAAAAGGGATAGTAGTACTTAAACAACAAAAATGATCAATTAATACGGTTTAATTAACTTGAATTTTACAAACAAAGGAACGCCACGCTTATTTTAAAGGAACAGATCCCACGATATCAGAATGTCTCACGTGAACCCGACGGCGGCCGATGGCAAAGTGGTTTGACCTACGGTTCGCGGCGGTTAAGGGGTGTCGAGGCGGTTACGAGGTGGCGCGAAAAACCAACGGAACTTGGTGTTGCCAACAATATCAATAATTATCTATGTTCAGCATGCAGTGGTGTATAATATACACCTTCATAGAATTATAAAACTTAAAACTAATTAAATGCACTTCAACTTATACTTAAGCAAAAACTTAATAAATGCTTTTCATTTTAAAAATAAAATTGTATATTTGACGACCAGTTAGCCTAGTGAGTAGTGACGCTGCCTACGAATCTGAAGGTCCTGGGTTCGAATCCCGGTAAGGACAAATATTTGTGTGATGAGCATGAGTGTTTGTTTCTGAGTCATGGATATTTTCTATGTATTTAAGTATTTCTATCTATTCAATATATCGTTGTCTAGTACCCATATGCCTTATTGAGCTTACGATGGGACTAGGTCGATTTGTGTAAGATTTTCCCCTAATATTTATTATTTATTTTAATATTTATTATCATCATTATTTATATATTCTAAATTTCAGTATTTTAAAATCATTTTATCACCTCATTGTCACTTACCTATCTATATTTATATGTTTAATAATTGATTAAATGTTGGTATTCACAATATATTAGTACCTAGTAAGTAGATAAAAATTTTAACTTATGAATTCAGATCTATACCTATTTAAAAACGAATACTTATTTATGTCAAACAAATATAGAAATGATTGAAATTGTCATAAGTTAAATTAGTAGATTAAGTACCTACATTAAATATTAGAATTTATAAGTCTGCATGAGATCTACGAGCATTCAAAATTATATTAAAGAATATAAAAAAAATATTGAAAAAAGTGAATTCAATTAAATTAGGTTTTGGGGACCCAAGATTGGGCAAGGGCCTCCTCCATGCACGTCCACGATTTTCTATCTTGCGCGCGTCTAGTCTAGTCGATGACTCACACTGAGAAAAAAATATTGCTGCATGCAACAATAAAACTTTAATAGGGGAGAGCCGACGCAGGTGTTTGTTTGCCACAACAAAGTTTTTATTGTCAAGCCTAACCTTGTCCTTATAACAACAATAGCGACAATATATGCTGCAACAATAAAACTTTAACGGGGGAGAGCCGACAGTGTTATAGTTGCCACAACAAAGTTCGTATTGCCATGCCGAAGATTGTCCTTGCAACAACATGAACATTGCCAAAGAAAAAAAAATAACTTAAAGGCCATAACTATTCTAAATTTGCTGTTCCAACAATGTTAATTCACACCTCTAGCTTTTCTCGTTTTGCTCTTGCAGCAATATTGCTTTGTGATTTACCTACTCTCCTTTTGCTCCTACAGCAACGTTACTTTGTATCCTTACCTATTCTCTTTTTGCTCCCTCAGCAACATAACTTTGTGCTTTACCTACTCTCCTTTTGCTCCTACAGCAACGTTACTTTGTATCCTTACCTATTCTCTTTTTGCTCCCTCAGCAACATAACTTTGTGCTTTACCTACTCTCCTTTTGCTCCCATAGCAACGTAACTTTGTATCCTTACCTATTCTCTTTTTGCTCCCTCAGCAACATAACTTTGTGCTTTACCTACTTTCATTTTGCTCCCTCAGCAACGTAACTTTGTTTCCTTACCTATTCTCAGTTTGCTCCCTCAGCAACGTAACTTTGTACCCGTACCTATTCTCATTTTGCTCCCTCAGCAACGTAACTTTGTACCCGTACCTATTCTCATTTTGCTCCCTTAGCAACGTAACTTTGTACCCGTACCTATTCTCATTTTGCTCCCTCAGCAACGTAACTTTGTACCCGTACCTATTCTCATTTTGCTCCCTCAGCAACGTAACTTTGTACCCGTACCTATTCTCATTTTGCTCCCTCAGCAACGTAACTTTGTACCCGTACCTATTCTCATTTTGCTCCCTTAGCAACGTAACTTTGTACCCGTACCTATTCTCATTTTGCTCCCTCAGCAACGTAACTTTGTACCCGTACCTATTCTCATTTTGCTCCCTCAGCAACGTAACTTTGTACCCGTACCTATTCTCATTTTGCTCCCGCAGCAATATTACTTTGTGCTTTACCTACTCTCCTTTTGCTCCCTCAGCAATGAAACCTTGTACCCGTACCTATTCTCATTTTGCTTTCCCAGCAATTTAACGTTGTGCCTGTACCAACCTATTCATTCTCCTTTTAATTTCCCAGCAATTTAACTATGTGCCCGTAACCGACCTTATATTGCTTCCTCAACAATTTAACTTTTTTCTCGTACCTAATTTATTCACCTGTGTCATGTCGATCCAGCGGGTCCTGAACTCCTGACTTGCTGGGGCGATGAAACCAATACCAATTGATAGATATTTTGAATGAGATACACGCGATTCTTTGCGATTCATTCAAATATCTTAAATATCTATCAATTATTATAGGTTTCATCGCCCTAAGTAATAGCATATTAGGACTCGCTGGAAAAGTTAAATTGTTGAGGAAGGAATAAAAGGAGTGTAGGTCGGTACGGGCACATAGTTAACCTGCTGGAATACTAAAAGAAGAATGAATGGGTGGTACAGGTATAACGTTATATTACTGGGAAAGCCAAATGAGAATAGGTTGATTTGGTACAGGCACAGTGCTGGGAAAGCAAAAGGAGAACAGGTTGGTACAAGCACAAACTTATATTCCTAGGAAAGCAAGAGAAGAATAGGGTTGGTGTAAAGTATATTGCTGAAAAGGCAAAAGTAAGTAGAAATAGGTTGGTACAGGCACAAAAGTTACATTGCTAGAAAAGTACGACATATGAGCGGCATAAATAAATATCGTCACTAAAATGTGTCTATATAAACTTGTAGGTTAGTTGATCACGATCAGGTTTAAGCCCGTCACACATATAACTAATATAATATCTATAATATACCTTTATATACAGGTTATCCCACAAACAAACGATAATTCTTCGACAGCTGATAAGAGCAGCTAAAAAATTCTATCGATTTATCCCCCATGCCCGGGTATGTTCCGCGATTTGTAGTATTTTCAGTTTTTAAAACCATTTACGGATCAAAATGATCAATATCTCCGAAAAAACTAAAAACCGCGGAACGTACATATATAGGGTGGGGGAAGAATTAAATCGATAGCTTTTTAGCTGCCCTTATCAGGTGTCGACGGATTATCTAGGGTTACGGGACAAATGAAAGAGACCACACAGAGAGCTATGATATACATAAGCTATCGTAAGATATTCAATTCAATTCAATCATTTAATTCACAAAAACACTTTTATTATACGTCGTAATGCTTAGGTATTTGTATGACGGGCTTTATGAGATGTAGAGTTAAGTATAAAAACAAGTCAAAAAAAGTATTATAGGTAGGTATATATTTATTAACAATTTTCTAAAGACAAAAAAAACATTTTCATTCATAAAGAGCGACTTCGGTGACTGATGTTGGCGTCGTCGGATATACCTACTTGTCAAGTGTTCAAACCGCGAAGGCGTAATTACGTCAGGCATCCCAAGATACCATGGAGCCATGGATGAAATATCGGGCAGCGCGGCGGAGTCGGTGAAGGCCGAGCCCACGACACAGGCGCCGGGCGGGCGCCGCGCACACGGCGCGGAGCCGCACGCGCCGCGCCTGCCAGCGCGCCAGCCGCAGCGACATGCCCAGCCCCGAGCCCGCCGCGTCGCTCAGCGCGCCGCACCAGCTGAGCGATAGACCGCGATCCCTGACGAATAAACAAAAACGTACTAAATAGCGACATCAAAATTCACCGTTTTATTCTGTACAGTCGACCGCATTAAGATCTCCAAATGCAAAGCGAAAAAAAATATCTACGAAGGTCCTGCCGGCCCTTGAAATAAAGTCGTGATAGAAATGTATGTGTGCTTTGTGGTGATAGATATTAATGCCCATGACTTTACTAAATATACGCTAATAGTCAGCTTAATTAGAATTTGCAGTACAATTACACCGTTGTGCCATTAGTACGGGTATACGTTTTTTATATTAACCAGAAGTATGTCTCCTTTAATGACCTGCCACAATATTGAACAGTTTAAATTTATATTTAACGATCGTAGGTGTTAATTACAGAAAAACCAATTTCAAATAGAAATATAATTAGGTACAGATACAGAACTCGGTAAGGTTGTATGTCGAGCGAATAATTAATATACCTTAACAAATACAGGAATAAGAATGATGAAACTTACCTATCATCCCTTGGCAAAAGGTGCCCTAAGGCATTTTCTTCCAGAAGACTTGGAGATCACTCACTTTACTTAACACACAACGCGCACATTCCGTGTCAAAGAACTACTGGACTGAATTGAGAGAGGAGACACAGTCGCTAGCAACACTTTGTTGTTCGGGTAACTAACGTTGTTAAATGATATAAGTACACAAGTTAATCCGCTAACAACATTGACATTGTCATCTGATTGTTGAATTTAAATATTGTTATATGATCAAGATATCCATAGCTTCGGGTACTATAAATATTGGACGTTGTTAAATGATATAACTATATAGATTAATACGCTCACAACGGTGACGTTCTCATCATATCAATGCTTTGAAACTTTGTTATATGATCTAGGTGTCCATAGCTACGGGCACAATAATATTCGACGTTGTTAAATGATCCAAGTATATAAGTTATTACGCTAACAACGGTGACGTTGTCATCATATTAAGTCTTTAAAACATTGTTATATGATCTAAGTGCCCATAGCTGCAGGTACAATAAGTATTTGACGTTGTTAAATGATATAAGTACATAAGTTAATAAGCTAACAACGCTGTCGTTGTCATCGTATCAATGCTTTTAAACTTTGTTAAATGATCAAGGTACCCATAGCTGCAGGTACTATAAATATTGGACGTTGTTAAATGATATAACTATATAAATTAATACGCTCACAATGGTGACGTTGTTATCATATCAATGCTTTGAAACTTTGTTATATGATCTAAGTGCCCATAGCTGCAGGTACAATAAATATTCGACGTTGTTAAATGATATAAGTACACAAGTTAAAACGCTAACAACGCTGATGTTGTCATCGTATCAAAGCTTTTAAACATTGTTATATGATCAAGGTATCCATAGCTGCAGGTACTATACATATGGGACGTTGTTAAATGATATAAGTACATAAGTTAATACGCCAACAACGCTGACGTTGTCATCGTATCAATGCCTTTAAACATTGTTATGTGATATAGGGTCCATAGCTGCAGGTACAATAAATATTCGACGTTGTTAAATGATATAGGTACACAAGTTAATACGCTAACAAAGCTGACGTTGTCGTCGTATCAATGCTTTTAAACATTGTTATATGATATATAGGGTACATAGCTGCAGGTACAATAAATATTCGACGTTGTTAAATGATATAAGTACATAAGTTAATACGCTAACAACGCTGACGTTGTCATCTAATCAATGCTTTTAAACATTGTTATATGATATAGGGTACATAGCTGCAGGTACAATAAATATTCGACGTTGTTAAATGATGTAAGTACACAAGTTAATACGCTAACAACGGTGACGTTGTTATCGTATCAATGCTTTTAAACATTGTTATATGATATAGGGTACATAGCTGCAGGTACAATAAATATTCGACGTTGTTAAATGATGTAAGTACACAAGTTAATACGCTAACAACGGTGACGTTGTTATCGTATCAATGCTTTTAAACATTGTTATATGATATAGGGTACATAGCTGCAGGTACAATAAATATTCGACGTTGTTAAATGATATAAGTACTTAAGTTAATACGCTAACAACGGTGACGTTGTCATCTAATCAATGCTTTTAAACATTGTTATATGATATAGGGTACATAGCTGTAGGTACAATAAATATTCGACGTTGTTAAATGATGTAAGTACACAAGTTAATACGCTAACAACGGTGACGTTGTTATCGTATCAATGCTTTTAAACATTGTTATATGATATAGGGTACATAGCTGCAGGTACAATAAATATTCGACGTTGTTAAATGATGTAAGTACACAAGTTAATACGCTAACAACGGTGACGTTGTTATCGTATCAATGCTTTTAAACATTGTTATATGATATAGGGTACATAGCTGCAGGTACAATAAATATTCGACGTTGTTAAATGATATAAGTACTTAAGTTAATACGCTAACAACGCTGACGTTGTCATCTAATCAATGCTTTAAAACATTGTTATATGATATAGGGTACATAGCTGCAGGTACAATACATATTCGACGTTGTTAAATGATGTAAGTATATAAGTTAATACGCTAACAACGCTGACGTTGTCATCTAATCAATGCTTTTAAACATTGTTATATGATATAGGGTACATAGCTGCAGGTACAATAAATATTCGACGTTGTTAAATGATATAAGTACATAAGTTAATACGCTTACAGCGCTGACGTTGTCATCTAATCAATGCTTTAAAACATTGTTGTGTGATCTAGGTGTCCATAGCTGCAGGTACAATAAATATTTGACGTTGTTAAATGAACAGGAAATCTATAGTTGCAGGCACACTAAATATTCGACAATAAAAAGATTGTAGCAGGCAATAAGCATGATTAGTTGCTGTAGCAAAATAGTTTAGTTGCAGTAAATATAAACACGTGACAAAGCGTTTATTGTACTTTGTCAGCCTTTTTTTTTCTCAGTGCAGGAACAAATATTCATGCTCATCACACAAATAAATGCCCTTACCAGGATTCGAACCCGGTACCTCCAGCATCGTAGGCAGGGTCACTACCAACTAGGCTACAGAAGTCGTCAATAATTTATGTATTTCTATTATTCTCATTTAGTTTCATCCTAGGCAAAGTTTGTATAATAACCCTAAAAAAATCCCCTGTCAGGATAATGTGAATGCTAAAAATTTGATGAGAGAGTTTATAGTTAGTTTCTAGTAATCTATACAAGAAATATATTTAAAAAAAGGCAATTAGACACTTAGTAAGAAAAACGTTCTACTCACACAATTTTTTTTATCTTCATTATAGCAACAGAAACAAATTTCAGTAATTTCCGACGTAGATGTCGGATCCCATTGCGTGGGTAGCTATACAAAGTATCATGTTATTCCAGTAAGCCGTCTTAAAACGAGAACCAAACGTTTGTATGAAGAGCCGAGCTTTCTGGCGACTCTTAAATTAAGATCTATATTTGCACAATAAAATTAATTGTATGAATAGTACCTACATAATACATTACGAGAATCAATTAATAAGAGACGAGTTGTCTAGTCTGATTTATTAATCTTTCTCCATTCGCAGCCATGGCCTACTAGATGACACAAGTAAATGTGTACTTGTCTCTGTTTCGCTCCCAGTAATATACATACCGTCCTGCTTTCATTTGACATCCATTATTAGTGTGTAAGTGCAATATCTACCTCTTTTTATATTACATAATTGCCAAGAGCGTAAATCCAGATCGCATATTATCTCTCTGTTTAGTTATCACTTATCAGAAATATAAATTATAGTTACATGACGTAATCATTAGTAATTACCGATTAGGTATTCGATGATTGCGAAATTGATCGTTGCTATAATAAGCCGCAATGAGCGAAATTTTCATTTTTTGCCCAACCTAATATTTGGTCAAACATACGCAATACATTATCCCTCACAATTAATAATTCATTATCTGGTTCCTGGAAAATATTAGCACAATACAGCCAGTATTTTATACTTTACGAATAGTTTACTGTTGTCGCCCAGATTTCGTTACTTGTTAGTATTATACTTGGATATTATATTGCGCAGAAGCTACGGTAGCCTAGTGGTTCAGGCATGCGGCTGTTAGGGCCGGTCGTGGGTCCCGGCTCGCACCAGTGAGTTTTTCGCAACTTATGCACGGAATATTTACCGTTAGCTTTTCCATGAAGGAAAATCGCGAGGAAACATAATTTACTTAAATGAGAAGGCGCGCAGAAATGAATCTGTACTGACTTGACTGACAGTTGACATTGAAAACTGACAAATGCGAAAGTGGCCTAAGAGCAGTAAATGTGTAAAAAAATAGCGGAGATTCCAAGATGCTCACTGATTATATTACATAGAACGTCAGCTGTTAGGTTATTCACATTGATGATTCAGTTTGTTTTGCTTCTTTTGCTCCTACTTTATTTCGGTGTAAGTCGGAATTCGTTTAATCTTTGATTTATATGTTCGGTTAGACTGTTGAACTTCGGACGATGTGTTTAGGGAATTACGATTTATATTCCGGTCAGCAACCTTAGCCAGCTTAGCATCGTCTTCCCCTAATACAGTCGGACCTTTTCTGACGACTAAATAAGATTCGATATTACTATGGGATATTAAAACTCGACAATAAGAAGTAAATAAAAAGAACCTCAGGGTTTTGAAACTGTGTCGAACATTTAATTTTTTTTATTCGCCAAGAACTTTATTAGAAAATATTATTATGCTAATAATAACGGTTTCTGAAGTATTCATTGTTACTACAGGCAACTTCTACTACGTATACTACGACGGTGACAAACAAGCATACGGTCTGCCAGATGGTAAGCAGATACAGTAGTCTATGGACTACTCAGTCCTTAGACTACGGCAGACCGTAGAGTTTACTCGCAGAGTAAGAGTTTACTCATCTTCAGAGGCTTTAGTATAAGTTTTACCGAAACAAAACTTTACGATCGCGTTTGCGTTTTACGCTCAATTTGTATGGGATTTGACAGCTAAACGCAAACGCTGTCGTAACGTTTTGTTTCGGTAAAACTTATACTAGAGCCTCTGAATGTGTGTTCTCGCCGTCGTTTCACCCCGGACATCGCCTACTCTGACGCTGCGCTGATAGGACGGGGGGAGAGAGGCAGCCTTGCGCCGGAGTACTTGTGTGAGGTTGTGGTAAGAGATTGCCTACACCAGTTGTTCTTAACCGCTGGTCCGCGGACCACTGGAGGTCCCTGGAAGCACCTGAATCGATCAAAAATTTTAAATAAGTGCCAACGAGTCGACACAACGTCTCCTAAACTAACTTAACCTAACAGTAACTGGTCCATGGCAAAACAAAAAAACAATCAAATGGTCCACTCTGTCACTCCTAGAACATGACAACCGATGACCGGAACATCGAACTCACTGTGTCCATCGCGATTAGCACAACATACTTTCTACTTCAAACTTGCAATAATAGACTTCCAAGCGGACGGCAAGATCCAGCCACCATCACAATTAAAATTAGGGCGGCGTCCAATTCCAATCGCCTCACGGATAGTTACGTGGTAAAAAGCATTTTCCCGGACCTGCAGTCTCGCATTTTCAAACCGAATGGAATGGGACGCGCCTGTGTCGCACTCATAGAGTGTGCCACCGCGGGGCAGGCAATGCTTAACGATTACGATCTGCTTGGTGAATTAAATAAATAACTTTTAATTTAATATTTCACTGAAATATCCATTTAAATTTTGTTGTACGTACGTTAGGTACGAGTAGATTTGAAACGTCAATTTTTATATGGAAAAATTACAGTTGAATTGTCCTACCGCGCGTTCGAAACGTTACGTGATTACCCCGCTGTAAAGAATGGACCCTGAAATGGACGTAGGCTTTATTTTATATTAAAATGTCTGTTCTTTCTGGTGACTTAAATAGTACAGGTTCATCCTGATAAACGAAGTAAGTGACCCAATTATCACACATCTTTAGATTTATACCATGTAACCGGCCATATAGAACCGTTGCAAACAAGTCACATAGTTGATACAGGAAAGTAGACATGGGATACCGTTTTTAGGGTAAAAAGTAGGCCACTAAGGCTCCGCTTTCCGCCGTCCGTCTGTCACCAGGCTGTATCTCATGAACCGTGATAGTTAGACAGTTGAAATTTTCGCAGATGATGTATTTCTGTTGCCGCTATATCAACAAATGTTTAATGTTTATTAAACAACGGTACAATAATACTTAATACTACGGCGATAGGATATACATCAACCAGCAAAGTTGCCACCACTTAATAAGACATACACAAATACTAAAAAACAGAATAAAATAAATATTTTAGGGGCCTCCCATACAACAAACGTGTTTTTTGCCGATTTTATAGATAATCGTACGGAACTCTTCGTGCGCGAGTCCGACTCGCACTTGGCCGGTTTTTTCCTTGTCATCAATAGTACTCTACTTAGATTCTGAGTACAT
Organism: Epinotia ramella; assembly: GCA_947578815.1. Lineage (NCBI taxonomy): Eukaryota > Metazoa > Arthropoda > Insecta > Lepidoptera > Tortricidae > Epinotia > Epinotia ramella. Next base: position 16,155,414 of record OX388205.1, on the reverse strand, counting down.
ACAGTATACACCTTATTAAATATACATAAACTTTACACTTCTTTTTAAACTTCCTAACTCATTTAATACAGTGTTTCTTTTATCTTAATGCTCCTGCTCGTGAACTTTCGTTTTTTGACATCATCATAAAGGAGCGAGCGCCATTCCTTTGCATTCATATTATTATTTATACCCGTTACTTATTAAAACGCTTGTAGTGCTGTATAATTGGGTTCCTGCATAATTTTGTAAGTAATTTACATTTATAAACAAAGTACACATCTGCATGCGCGCAGATTAGACCTTCATTACCACAATATCAACAGGTGTTTAAACTCTTTGAATAAATGGAATATCAAATATAGCTTCCTTTTATCAGAAAATTCGTTTTATAAGACATAAGAGTAGGTACACGTTTTGTAATCCGTTGCGAGGCCACAGGCAGGTTTTTACATTAAAAAAACAACGCCATAAAATTACTTTGATTCATAATTTGCCTTAACTATTGACGTTAGTGTTTAAATAATATTGTCAGAAATTCACTAGAATTTGGTCTCAATGATGAGTAGGTAAAATAACCATTTCTAGCTGGAAGGGCTAAATACCTATAAATTGTCCATGCGCTTGTTCACTAGTATTTTCTATACAATTTTTACTTCATATAAAATTATTTTTTATTTTTTATGTTTCATAAAATACTTTAAAAAATAACTGACGATTTGAAAGTGCTTGTTACTAAGCCTACTTGAATAAAGATCATTTTGAGTTCTGAGTTTTTTTTGCGCCTTGACATTTTCATCATTCCAAAATCGATTTAGAACTTTCGGTTGCCAAAGGAACACAGAATTTTGTAGTTAAGTTTAGATTGGCAATCTTTGCATCGGAGTATAAAGGGTACAAGGCCTTAAAAACATTTTTTTTGAATTTTTATTTTTTTGCCAAGCTACATTTGATGATAGGAAATAATCTTGAATACATAAAAATAAATCACAAATTTTCAGTAATCAATTCAAAAATTAATTGCATTGTGCTAATATGCTGAAAACGGGCTGTGGCGATGATTTGGCGACTTTAAATTTGATTTAAAATAAGTGTCGAACATTTACTAAACGAATTTCGTATTTTCTGGATTATTTATTCAATGTAGCTCAAAAAAGTTGAAAAATTTTAAAATAAAAAAAAAACGTAGTATGAAGATATCAAGTCTTAAACAGTTTAAAAATTCAGTCGCGAGTGTCGACCCCTAAATCTTATCCAAAAATTAAAATAAAAAATATATGTTACCTATCAGAACAATATAAGAGACCTCGATGAAATTTTTAAGGACCACCCTAATAAAGGGTCCTTTATCACTTGATTTATTTCTTAAATGATTTTCCCATACATTAGCAGGTCGATCACGTAACATATTTACGTACGTTAGGTTGATCTAAATGTCAAATTTTATATGGAAAAATTACAGTTACTGTCCTTATGGGCGGTCAAAACATTAAGTGATTTTACCCTCGAGATATTCCTTTACATAATTTAATTAAGAGAACAAGAAATTTTAACGTCAAGTGTAACTTTTCCGAGTAAAATCATTCGTTTGAAATATCTACCCAATTATTTTAGAAGTATTCCTATTTACGTAAGTTCAATCGAACAGAATGGCTATTACTCCACTTACAAGAGTCTAAAATAGGTATTTGATGATGACGGCGTTATTTGTATTTTGACTGAAGTGCCATTGGCTATACAAATTAACCTAAGCCCGAATGTTGACGAGAAAAGACGGTGTATTCAAAGGGAGCCGTAGATCACCACGTCGCCTCAACTAAACCAATGTTGACATTAATTAAGCCAACATTATTGAACCAATAGATTTTATTGTAGTGCTGTATAATTGGGTTCCTGCATAATTTTGTAAGTAATTTACATTTATAAACAAAGTACACATCTGCATGCGCGCAGATTAGACCTTCATTACCACAATATCAACAGGTGTTTAAACTCTTTGAATAAATGGAATATCAAATATAGCTTCCTTTTATCAGAAAATTCGTTTTATAAGACATAAGAGTAGGTACACGTTTTGTAATCCGTTGCGAGGCCACAGGCAGGTTTTTACATTAAAAAAACAACGCCATAAAATTACTTTGATTCATAATTTGCCTTAACTATTGACGTTAGTGTTTAAATAATATTGTCAGAAATTCACTAGAATTTGGTCTCAATGATGAGTAGGTAAAATAACCATTTCTAGCTGGAAGGGCTAAATACCTATAAATTGTCCATGCGCTTGTTCACTAGTATTTTCTATACAATTTTTACTTCATATAAAATTATTTTTTATTTTTTATGTTTCATAAAATACTTTAAAAAATAACTGACGATTTGAAAGTGCTTGTTACTAAGCCTACTTGAATAAAGATCATTTTGAGTTCTGAGTTTTTTTTGCGCCTTGACATTTTCATCATTCCAAAATCGATTTAGAACTTTCGGTTGCCAAAGGAACACAGAATTTTGTAGTTAAGTTTAGATTGGCAATCTTTGCATCGGAGTATAAAGGGTACAAGGCCTTAAAAACATTTTTTTTGAATTTTTATTTTTTTGCCAAGCTACATTTGATGATAGGAAATAATCTTGAATACATAAAAATAAATCACAAATTTTCAGTAATCAATTCAAAAATTAATTGCATTGTGCTAATATGCTGAAAACGGGCTGTGGCGATGATTTGGCGACTTTAAATTTGATTTAAAATAAGTGTCGAACATTTACTAAACGAATTTCGTATTTTCTGGATTATTTATTCAATGTAGCTCAAAAAAGTTGAAAAATTTTAAAATAAAAAAAAAACGTAGTATGAAGATATCAAGTCTTAAACAGTTTAAAAATTCAGTCGCGAGTGTCGACCCCTAAATCTTATCCAAAAATTAAAATAAAAAATATATGTTACCTATCAGAACAATATAAGAGACCTCGATGAAATTTTTAAGGACCACCCTAATAAAGGGTCCTTTATCACTTGATTTATTTCTTAAATGATTTTCCCATACATTAGCAGGTCGATCACGTAACATATTTACGTACGTTAGGTTGATCTAAATGTCAAATTTTATATGGAAAAATTACAGTTACTGTCCTTATGGGCGGTCAAAACATTAAGTGATTTTACCCTCGAGATATTCCTTTACATAATTTAATTAAGAGAACAAGAAATTTTAACGTCAAGTGTAACTTTTCCGAGTAAAATCATTCGTTTGAAATATCTACCCAATTATTTTAGAAGTATTCCTATTTACGTAAGTTCAATCGAACAGAATGGCTATTACTCCACTTACAAGAGTCTAAAATAGGTATTTGATGATGACGGCGTTATTTGTATTTTGACTGAAGTGCCATTGGCTATACAAATTAACCTAAGCCCGAATGTTGACGAGAAAAGACGGTGTATTCAAAGGGAGCCGTAGATCACCACGTCGCCTCAACTAAACCAATGTTGACATTAATTAAGCCAACATTATTGAACCAATAGATTTTACGAAAGATTAATCGTTTACCAAACTTCCGTTGGTTTTAGACAGGCATTGGGTTCAACGAGATGAAATTGGATTGGATTTAAATACAAAACAAATAATGAATTGAATAGTTTTGTTGGAAAATAATGCTTAGGAGTTATGGTCACTAAAGAAGTCGAAGTTGGAAAGTAGGATCTGAATGGTTAGCTCGTTCTTTTCTAGAGCTGTGTACCTAGTTACTATAGGGTAGTTAAGTAACCCGAAGATAGTCCTGTCCTGTCCTCTCTCTTTAAACCTAAGACTGAAGAAACAAAATTCATAGTTTGACAGGAGATCTCGAGCGCATGGTTGCCAGCATAAAGGCAGGCATAGGAGTATTGGGAGGAAATAAAATGCTTGCATATTGTGTCCCGGTTCTAGTAACCATTATTGAAATTCTTTCCACCCCTTTCACATCGTGTCAATGCAAACTAAATCGTGCAAATAAAGGGTATACCTGAGTACATGGATATTTAAATAGGTACGTATGTAATTATACTTATTTATTTATTTAAAACCAACTTAAATGTATTATTACAGGTGGTACCTAATGCGATAGATAAGCAACATAAAATAAGTAAAATTAATTATACACACTTATGTTGATATTCGAAAAGTTACCCAATTCCTTGCCGGCATAAGATAATTTCATTACCAACGGTTAGAACAGATGACGCCACTAGTGCTTATTGCCTTCATTATCATGGTTAAACGAAATATCACTCCCAATATAAAGAACAGGCACGCTAAAGGGCGTTTTCAGAAACTAGAGTAAATCTTTATATTTTCTCAGAAATCATTCCCTAAATGTTCTAATACAAAATCAGAACACGGCAAGATACTTTATTGTTTTTCGAATACAAATTACAAAATACTTTTTTTTACTCGTCGATTAAAATCTGTGTATTAAGATTGCATAGAGAATACTGCAACGTCACTCTTTTCATCGTTGAATAGTCTATGTTACTTCCGCAACAACCGAAATAACTGCTTCGATACGCTCTAGGCAACCGAAAAAAATTGAAAATAGAACTTCGTATTTCAATAATATGTGTCCTTGTTTAAGGAGACTCGATCCGATACAAAATTGCCAATCTATGGCGTTTCGGAACGTAACAGCGTCGCGGCATCCGTCAAAACTCTACTTAAACTTGCTGCTGAAACCACGGCATAAAAAAAATTAAAAAACTACGCTTTGTGATTTGCTAGTATTTAGACAATACTGCAACATTACGGAACGAACGCCGGTGGTATTACTTTTATTTTCAAAGCTAAACTTAAAAAATTAAAATAAAAACTAAGACAATTAATAGTGACGAAACATTTTTAACTCCTCAAGAAATAACTAATATGGCAGAGGAAGCCACACTTACCTTGCTACCTGAAAAGTCAAAGAGCCTTTACAATAGTAGAACTAGACAATATAGTACTTACGATACTTAGTTTTCTTATTTACTCGTATTAATGACTTAAATTATTAATTTTTTGTACTCGTCGATCTGTGTATTAAGATTTCATAGAGCAACGTCACTCTTTTCATCGTTGAAAAGTCTATGTTACTTCCGAAACAACCGAAATAACTTTTTCAATACGCTCTAGACAGCCGAAAAAAAAATTAAAATAGAACTACGTATACGTATACAATAAGGAGACTCGTTCCGATACAAGATTGCCAATCTATGGCGTTTCGGAACGTAGCAGCGTCGCGTCATCTGTCAAAAATCTACTTGAACTTGCTGCTGTATCCAGGGCATAAAAAAATAAAAAATCTACGCTTTGTGATTGGCTACTATTTAGTCAATCACAGCACAGTACTGCAACATTACGGACGCTGGTGGTGTGATGTGATAACTTTTCTTTTCAAAGCTAAACTTAAAAAGTTAAAATAAAAACTAAGAAAATGAGTAGTGACAGTGACGAAACATCTTTAACTCCTCAAGAAATAACTAATATGGCAGAGGAAGCCACACTTACCTTGCTACCTGAAAAGTCAAAGAGCCTTTACAATAGTAGAACTAGACAATATAGTACTTACGATACTTAGTTTTCTTATTTACTCGTATTAATGACTTAAATTATTAATTTTTTGTACTTGTCGATCTGTGTATTAAGATTTCATAGAGCAACGTCACTCTTTTCATCGTTGAAAAGGTTATGTTACTTCCGAAACAACCGAAATAACTTTTTCAATATGCTCTAGACAGCCGAAAAAAAAATTAAAATAGAACTACGTATACGTATACAATAAGGAGACTCGTTCCGATACAAGATTGCCAATCTATGGCGTTTCGGAACGTAGCAGCGTCGCGTCATCTGTCAAAAATCTACTTGAACTTGTTGCTGTATCCAGGGCATAAAAAAATAAAAAATCTACGCTTTGTGATTGGCTACTATTTAGTCAATCACAAAGCGTACTGCAACATTACGGACAGTACTGCAACATTACGGACGCCGGTGGTGTGATGTGATAACTTTTCTTTTCAAAGCTAAACTTAAAAAGTTAAAATAAAAACTAAGAAAATGAGTAGTGACAGTGACGAAACATCTTTAACTCCTCAAGAAATAACTAATATGGCAGAGGAAACCACACTTACCTTGCTACCTGAAGAGTCAAAGAGCCTTTACAATAGTAGAACTAGACAATATAGTACTTACGATATTTAGTTTTCTTATTCCTAATAATGACTTAAATTATTAATTTGAATGAACTCTTACAAAAAGTATTGTTTACAATAGTGTCATAATCAAGCTTTTTAATCTCGTACCTTACTTAGGCCACTCAGCAAGCTTCATGGCCTAAACACGGTACTCGACTAAAAGCTTTCTATTATAACACGATTGTGAAAAATACTATTACATTTTTATTTCAAATACGAAATACATTTTATGAACTTTTTTGAAACTTTTCAGGTAAAGCTTTTTACAGATTTTTATGAATTGAAAAGGGAATTTCTTTTCATAAAAACTGAACCGGTCTAGTTGAGAGACTGCATTCACTGGATACATTCATGAATACTCTACTAGAAATTTATCTGACAATACTTTTGTGAATGTACTTTTTTATGTAGATCGACGTGAATTCGAATCTTTTATCTAATCCCCGTAAAACTATCTGAATCAAATTCTCAGTACCTAACAGAATAACCGCGTAACGAACTAAAATGGCTAAATATGAATTGACACTTACTTCACGTCTTACGTAAAAAATCGTTACTTACATTTTGAAAGAAGAATGATTTTATTTCGCAAAAACGAAATTACACTTTTACATTTTAACACTTTGTGACGGGCGAAAATGGAGTTTACTCAGCACTATTTCGGACCACAAAGGATCCTCGAGTAGTACGTGTCAGGACCGCAGTTCCATCATTACCTACTCGTAACATTATATTAAGATGAGAATGTACGAGTATGTATTAAGTATCTTAAATATATAACAATTTTGGTATTACAACATTTACGCAGAAATGAACACATTTTTAAATAATTAATATGCACCTGAAGCAACCAGTATGTATTTAAATATCTAAGCCGATACACAGAAATGCTAAGCTGGATTAGTCTGACGTTTATGTAGAAAGAATTTGGGAAGGATGGAGATTCTTTAATAGAAGGAGGAATATTGTTCCAGCATTTCGTAGCAGAATAAAACTACCCCGGAAAGCTGTTCCTTGTCAAGGACAAATACGTAAGACAATAAATCCATCTTATTTTAGAATTAAATAAAAAATATTTTTAAGCAAAATAGTTTAAAACTTAAAGTAGGTAGGTTATTTGAAATACAAAATACTAAGTAGGTACATGTGAGTCAGTCAACATTTCCAAACATGAAAAAAAAGCAAGGTATATACATAGACTGCCTATGCCATATCTAGTATATACAGCGTCGAGCACTCGGACGTTTACCTTACAAGGTGCTTGAACTTTTTTAAACGTCCATAAATCAAATTTGTAGTTAACTAATGGATGTAATTTCCACCAATAAGTACACATACACACACACTTCTCTTACGAATGAAGAAACAAAATGAAATTGCTAAATAAGTAATGTAGAAATCGATTAAGATGAATACTTACCAAAATCAAAGTAAAACTTTTTAAAGTAATTTATTTTTAATATATTCTTATTACGATTAATAATAAATGTAGCGCATTGTACTGTGACCAAAAAGCTTCAAAGTTTTTACTTACCAGACGTTTCGGTAGGTACCTAATTTACTTTGCAAATAAAACTTCTCTAACTGCCAAACACATTTCAGGGAGTCAATCTGACACTAAGTTTTCGCATTACAATGTGCTATCAATGTTTCGCTTGCTCAGCTCTCCGCGCGACGAGCTAACGTGTCGGAATGAGTGCGTGTGCAAAATATCAATATCTATTTGGGAAACGAAATGTACAGTCAGCAGCTGAGCATTTATAAAATAGTTTGCTACTACCAATTAAGTGTTTGGCAGCCATATAGTAGGCATGGTAGGAGACAGGTGTCCATGATCACTTTTTCATTTTATTTTTGGGTATTTACAGAAAAGGTGTAACATAAAATTCAAACAACACAAAGAGCCATGGAAAGAAGCATCCTAAAAATCAGAAAACTGGAAAAAGTACGATGTGTCAAAATCAGGCAAAAGACGGGAGTCATAGATGCCCTCACACACTCACTATCCTTAAAATGGCGATGGGCCGGACATGTTGCGCGCTACTCTGACAGAAGGTGGACCATTGTAGCCACAAAATGGAAAGGACCGTCTGGAAAGAGAGGTGTTGGCAGGCCGATACAACGCTGGGCAGACGGTTTAATCCAAGCTGCTGGCAAAAGTTGGGTAACTCAGGCTGCAAACAGAATGCTATGGACAGAGTTAGAGGAGGCCTTCACCCAAAGAGGGGTTCATATCAAAGAAAACTAACAAAACTACAACTGAAACATGTAATATAATATAACTTTAGAAAACTGTACACTTATACTTTAGTTTGATATGAATAAACGGCTTTATATTACCAATTAAGTGTGGCAGTACCGTCCCAGGTATAGTCGGAACGACGTCGTCGAATCAGACCGGCGTTATCTTCATGCCATGAACTGGCGAGAAATATCACAAGATCGGGGAAAATGGCGACAACTCGTCGCTTCGGATCGCTGAACCATTACAGTTAGTTTTTAGTTTAAAGGCTTGCTTTTTTTTACTTTTTTACATACTTATTTTTAATAAAAGTGTGAAAGTATAAGTTTACCAGAAAGATAATAATAAAAAAATTTAATATTAAAATTTTGGTAACAATATAGGAAAATTAAGAGTAAACTTAAATACTGTAATTAACGCATATATGAACGAATAATAATTGACCTGGATGCATATACTTAACAAACAAAAAAAATTTTTTCGAATCGGCTCATCAATGACGGAGTTCTGAGGTAACAAACATTGGAAAAAAATAAATAAAAAAATTACAACCGAATTGAGAACCTCCTCCTTTTTTTTGAAGTCGGTTAAAAACAGTCAGCTACTCGGTCGAAGGGATCAACATGATCTACACACATCTTCACTTCATAGTATAAAACAAAGTCGCTTCCCTCTGTCTGTTCCTATGCTTAGATCTTTAAAACTACGCAACGGATTTTGATGCGGTTTTTTTCAATAGATAGAGTGATTCAAGAGGAAGGTTTATATGTATAATATTATTATAGTATCAGTGCGAAGCCGGGGCGGGTCGCTAGTTATTAGTAAAGCAATAAGAGCTTGCGCGCACGAACTTCGAAAGTCGAAGTTACGGTATTTCCATCTCTATCGCACTCCCTTACTCGAGTGACAGGGATGCATGTATTACGAACTTCGACTTTCGAAGTTCGTGGTAGCGCCGTTGTGCTAGATAATTTTGAGCGCTTACGCCTGTAACATTGTGTAAGTAATATCTACTACCAGCTTGTTTATTACGGTACCGTTATTAAGAGCAATGCCTAACTGAGCAACTTTTCAAATCTCGAATTTTTGACGCAATGTTTATGTCGCGCTGCTGTGGATTCCGCCTCCAATTCGTGCGATAAGGACAACTGCAGCTCGGACCAAAAATCCCACGCAAAAAACTCAAAAATCGAGGTTTCGCTCTCGACTGTTTCCTCCTCCAAAACGCAACCAATCATTGTAAAATTTTGGGAACTGCAAGAAGAAGAAATAATCTAAGCCGCTATGTTTTGATTTTTTTGATATTTGTTGTCATATTTGTATACTGCGCCTTTTTTGGCAGCCAATTCAATTAAGCCGTTTTTTCGATTTTCAAGGCGCTCAAAAGGCGCTCGCAAGAAAAACATAGCGGCATAGATATTGATGATATTGATCTAATTGGAAAAATTCATTGCTCTATGTTCAAAAACCAGAGAGGAAACAGTCGAGAGCGTTTGTATGGGAATATCGCAGGTAGGCATTCCTCTTAAGAGTGCAGTATCGTACAAATTGCTGTATTTTGCTGAAGTTCGTTACACAAACAAAAACTCAAGTGCTGACGCGAACACGTACTTGGAATTAATAATGCTTGAAAATTAATTTTCGTATATTAAGGTCCGTCACGGCTGAGCAGTTTGGCTATTAATCAGGCTAGGAGAGTAAAGCGATGACATATTTTACGCTGTGAAGTATGACGATGTCGTTCTCTTGAATCACCAAACCTCCATTGTTGCGAAGTTTGCATTAAGTACGGTGAGTCCATGAAGCACAGAATGGGTGCCATTGGCATTATGCGGGGTTGGGGGCGGGGTGTCAAAACGATGCTAGGCAGCCGTTTAGTTCGAACATGCGCATAACGGGTTCTATAGGCGCGTGTTAGGGTAGAAGTTTGTAAGGAGCACGCATTCTATGGTTTTTTCGTTCGCTGACTGAGACCATTTCTTTTATTCCGGTCGTTTGCAGTTTTTGTTTAGTAATTTGTATCAGGCAACAACTAGAAGTTAAAGCAATGACGCGTAGTTTCAGCGTCCGAGAGGCAACCGGATCGACTCGCGGTGCTTTTACTATTGGCTATGGTGATCGTCGTAATCTAAATGCAAAATAAAATACGATAAATTGTACTTAAATAAAACAATAGTAAAACAATGATTTTAGTAAAACGTTTTAGCTGAGAACTCCTGCGGTTTTCCTTTGAAACGTATTGAGGCAAAATCATTAAGACACGACTCCATTGCAACAAAACCTTTCTTCAGCTCATGCTCATCCTTTAAAAATAAACTTGGGAGCTGAGAGGAACTTTTTCCTGTGGATTTGTTTCCATGAGGTATTGTACTAAATAGGTTGTACGTAATACGTTGTAAAAGCGACTCTACCTAACAAGCTATTAGATTCAAATTCAAATGACAGTTTTGCAAAATGTCGGTCATCTTAAATGATTTCAACCATACGTTTACATTGTTTGCCATATCCATACTACTAATCCATACTAATATTATAAATGCGAAAGTGTGTCTGTCTGTCTGTCTGTTACCTCTTCACGCTTAAACCGCTGAAGCTGAACCGATTTGGATGAAATTTGGTATAGAGATAGTTTGTGCCCTGGGGAAACACATTCAGTTTTTATCCCGGATATCATCTCCAAGGAGATGAAGTGGGGGGTCAAATTTTGTATGGAGCTACGATATAAACGAGTTCCACGCGGACGGAGTCGCGGGCAGAAGCTAGTATATTATATATTTATATACAATCTGTCTGTCTGTCTGTTACCTCTTCGAGGGGGTGAATTGAGGGGTTGACATTTTGTATGGAGCTGCGATATAAACGAGTTCCACGCGGACGGAGTCGCGGGCAGAAGCTAGTTGCAAATAAATAAGATACAAAAGTGTTATTTGAAGTCGACTGTACCTAAATACTTAATGAGTACATGTCTATCGAGTAAGAGTTTCTGAATTACATCCGTTGCTCTTAGGGGTTCCTGTAATTTATTGCAGAAGTTTATACACATGTGTATACCCTGCGCTTGTGTAAGTACCTGGCTAATTTGTCAGGGTTGCCAAAATGTTTTCAAGTAATAGATAGGCATGATGCCTCATGTTCAAATTGCTAACGTAGTGATGCTAAATGGATAGTAAACCATCAAATTATCGTAATAAAGTATAAATTATAAAATATAATTAAAATCATAAAATAACCAATAAACCTTGAAAGTTTAGAAAAAATATGCATTTTTTTTATTGTCCAAGAGTAAATTAAAAGCTACCAATAGAATCCTTACGCTTTTCTAGAAACAAAATTGTATAACAACTATGTACTTAAACGCAGTATTCCGCTACCGAAACAACAATTTACCTGATTGTCCATACTACGATTAGTACAAATATACAAATGTGACGTCACACTTGTATGAAGCGTTTCGCGCTGCCGCCAGCGAGGTCAATCTTTATCTCAATTTTTTAGGTATTTATGTTATTTAATTGTAGTTGCTCCCATACAAACATTTGTTCATCTCCAAAAACTGGTTCGAATGACGTCACAAAAAAATCCAAGTCATCATCCCTATTCTGAAATTAATCAGATGAATCTGACACGCCACGCGCTCTATGTATAGTCAGACTGACTTCGGTCACGTTTCTCTGCAGCTGACCGTACTTACACAACAACGCGCGTAGGTATAAGCGAGGGCGCAGGACTTATTGACATCAATTTGGAATGTGAAACTTACATTTCTGATTGACCCTCAATTAGGTGACTCGGGTTATACTTTTTAATCAGTAGAAGTTACTTTATGTAGGTATGTATAAATAAATAAATAAATAAATATAAATATTAGGGGACAATCTTACACAAATCAACCTAGTCCCATAGTAAGCTCATTAAGGCTTGTGTTATGGGTACTAGACGACGATATATATAATAGATATAAATACTTAAATACATAGAAAACTTCCATGACTCAGAAACAAATATTCATGCTCATCACACAAATATTTGCCCTTACCGGGATTCGAACCCAGGACCTTCAGCTTCGTACCCACTAGGCTAACCGGTCATGTATGCACTTAAATACTTTATTTTACTCACACACAGGTAAAAATACAGACAAAATAGGTTAAGCCGGTACAAAGGCGAATTTATCCTTTTAAGGGATCTCTTCCTGTTAAGAAGAGGAGATAGGATAGGTTTAGGCGTCTCTTTCTTCTACCGACGTTGGTTCATTTCGTAAACATTAGCACTTGGTTATATCAAATTGGACCGCCTTTAAAGCATTGATGATCCAAAAGTAGGGATTTTGTTCCTAACTTTCATATAGGTACACCGCTCGCGCCCTCACTTAGACTGTTTTTTGATAATAGTTCTTAATTTTTCATTTTACTACCCTAGTTGTGTTGCCCCAGGAAGGGTGAACGAAAATACGTGAAACTGTACAAATATTATGTAGAATTCTTTTAATGAAAGATCGCGTTTGTTTATACTAAAACGCTCGTTTGTTACGATATTTCTTTTTAAACTAGTTTTTATAGCACGTACATCTGCCCCAAATAGACCGAGTGCGTGGCAGCATTCCGATTTACGAGATACGCGAACGACGGATGCTGCATGATTGATGGAATCCGTAAATTTACATTTGCGTGACTACTTATCCGTAGGAGGTGCACTGGGTGAAAGTACACATACTGGATTGATATTATTCAATAATGCTAATAATTACACGGTTCAACTCACGTATTAAATGTCACAACGGGCGACATGTTTCGAACGCTTCGGGAGTTCTTCTTCAGGATGAGTGTTTTCGCGGCTGTGTCGCTTGAATCCGAAGAGTTCGAAACATGTCGCCCGTAGTGACATTTAATACGTGAGTTGAACCGTGTAATTATTAGCATTGATATCATGGTAATTGAAATACATACTATTAGCATAGTTAGCATTCTATAATTTGTTTGTCAAAAATCGTAAAAGGTGTTCACTCAATTGTGCAGGTCGATCACGTAACGCATTGTACGTAGGTATGTTAGGTAGATCTAGGTCTTTTTTATATGGAAAAATAAACGTTCGAAACTTACGTGATTAATCTTCTGATGATGTTACAATATCTGTTTTCAACTTTAGAATTATGCAAGGCTTTTCTCGCAACCATTTTTTCGTATTTGCAATTCTTCACAGTCCTCATTTTTCACAAAGGCGTTCCCGTTTTATACTCTTAGCAATTCCTACATTTAATTTATTTTACGTATTTTTTTTATTGCAATATACTAACCACATCTTAAATTACTCTAATGTTAATGAGTAATCGTATTCAGCAACCCAAGAGTATAATATACAGTTATGTATTAATTCCTGTTGAAAACATCATTAGGTGTACTGTGACCTCCTCAAATTAACAACTGCTCCAACCTAGTCTATTAGTTGCACAAGTATTAACAGCAAGATTATCATAGTTTATAAGTGTTGTGTTTATATTACTAGGTTTCTAATAATTCAGTCTTAGGTATTGCTTGTCCGTTACGTAGTTATTTTGTTTAAGCAACTATTATTGCTGGCGAAGTTGCCTGTTCGTCTAATGTAGCGTAGCAATACCAACATCTCTTCATTTCGGTAAGTACGGATGACGTCAGGCACTCATCTAACAAAGCCTTCTGGCACTTAATTCTTACCGAGACATTACGCTCTATAAATGGCGCGCTTGATACACAATTAGGTCAGGGAACTGGAGAACGACCCACCTTAGCCAAAAAACTTAATGATATAAAAATAAATAAAAACAAATATTAGATACAATCTTACACAAATCGAACTATCCCCATTTTAAGCTCAATAAGGCTCGTAAGAGACGGGTTACTATTATGTTGCGTAAAATTGATTGTTATAATTTTATTTTGCATAACACCCCTGGGCAGAATCATCATTTCGCAGAAATACTTTTCACATAAATTTCATTGCATACAGTCATTTCGCATAACTTCCGTATATAGGCAGTGGAGTGTTATGCGACATGCTAGTTATTCTAAGTATATGATTATGATAAAATATCATTCGGCTAAAAATGTTTTTGCGATAACTGTTATGCGGAGTCTATTTCGGACAATCGATAATGCCAGGCCAGATAAAGGGAACCCGTAAGACACACTAAAAGACGATATATTGAATAGGTAAATACATACGTATATTGAAAATCATCCAAGACGCCGAAACAAACATTCGTGCTCATCACTGAAATGTTTGACTTTAGCGGGATTTGACTTCGAATCCAAGAGCATCAGCCAGGGACACTAACTAAGATTCACGAAATAACAAAAAAATAAAAGATCGGCCAATTACCGGTCGGATCGGTCATTTACCGATTAAGTAGTTATTTTTACAAAAGGCAGACTTACTCGTAATTTGCCTTCAATTATCAATCATCAGGTTAACATATGCATCAAGGTATAAATCAAATAAAAAAACAGTATTCTCAATCGAAATAGCTTTAATATTAATCTCGCGGAATGATTGTTTGTATTTCAGATATGAATTCAAGGCATTTAAAAACAGCGGAAATGGGATTATAAATACTCTTCCTACATCAAAGAAAGTTTCAGCCACGTTTCGCACTTCGTTTAATCGCTTCCATGATAATAAGTCGGTACCTACCTACGGTAATAAATTATAACAGAAATATCTGCTTGCAGTTGAATGGAACTAAATAAAAAAAACCAAGTGCGTGTCGGGCCACGCGCAGTGTAGGGTTCCGTCATACGGGTGGTCATTGCGAATTCGGTGCACGTTAGAAAAATAACCATTATTCAAAAAAACATTATGGGTGGTTTATGGCTTATATCGTTGGATTCAGCATAAAATGGCCTATAACCTTTATATAATAACGGAGGCCGTTCCATTTATGTGAAATGGCTAGCTTTGATGAATTTTTGGATATCCAAATTTTTCCATTTTCTTGTATAAAATAACTATAACTATGGAATAAAACAGTTAATTGTAGAAAATACAAGTTTATCTACAAGTATATACATTTATTTACACTTTTATTTATTTTTATTGTCTCTCGTCTTAGAATATTTTTACACTACGAGGTTTTCAAAAACTGACACACGCGCGGTCAAAAATTTCTCTGAGGAATTTCTAATGAAATTTCTATGATAGCGTTGTCGCGACCGTTATTATACGCCATCCTTATCTATTTACGAATGCCTCTTGCAAGAAAGAACAAGCCAGGTATAGATTTAGCGGCTCATTTTTTGAATAAATACGAAACTATGCTATCGCCACCCCCGACGCTTGCCACTAGACGGGTTTTTGACATCGCCGGGTGGCCGTCGACCGCCACCTGACGGATAATAGCAATTTGGCGGCTGCTACTTGAAGGGCTAATCGTCAATAATATGTTAGGATAGTCTTTATTGCATGTGAATGTAAAATCGATATATTTTAAGATGTTTTTGGATTTAAATCAATACGACTACTGTTTTGAAAGTTGTATCACTTCGTCCATTATAAAATAAAAATAATTATACATCCAAATAATAACAACGTGTGTAAATTTCATGTATTTTTTGGTGACGCACGCCAGCTTGAATGTGGCCCAAAAGGCAAAAGGACATTTCAATTGTTATTGCCCATTCCGCGGTCTCGTTTTGGAGATTTGGCAAATCATTGTGTACGGTACGATTGCCCCGAGAGTAAACTGCCTAACTTTTTATATTGTTGAAATTGTTTTGTTAAAGGCCTCCTACTACGGCGTTTATTCGGCCTACTACGGCGTTCCAAGATTGAGGTACAGTCAAGGGCACCAATACGTACTTATATACCACAAAGTCTCAAAAATATGTACACAGACCTTATTCTGCAGCAACAAGGCTGTAGTATACATATTTATGAAACTTTGAGTGAATACCATAATACATATTGGTGCCCTTGACTGTACTCGATACGGGCTGAATATATTATAGATAATAATAATAAATAAATAAATATTAGGTCACAATCTTACACAAATCGACCTAGTCCCATAGTTAGCTCAATAAATTAATAATAAATTAAATATATTTAATAGATATAAATACTTAAATACATAGAAAATATCCATGACTCAGAAACAAATATTCATGCTCATCACACAAATATTTGCCCTTACCGGGATTCGAACCCAGGAAGTTCAGCTTCGTAGGCAGCGTCACTACCCACTAGACTAACCGGTAGCTACTTAGATAGGTACTTTGGAGAATACTTATTTACTGACGGAATATTATTAGCATTAAATACGTAAATACCCATTTTAATCAGAAATGTAATATTAGAAACGTACATTAGCGGATTATAATAGCATCGACTAATTCTTTTCAATGTTTTTCCAGGCACAGACATGCATGAGTATGGAAAAATATTTAACGACCCGGAAACTCTCGGCTTTTTAACTTAAAGAAACATAATATATAAGTTAAGAACAGGCGTAAAATAAAAATATATTTAGACTGTAAAATACGAATAGGTGACCCTCAGTGAAAATCATTGCTTTAGACAGTTTTTGTTAGTAAGGTACACTATTCATAAAACGCATGTTATCTATGGCACTACATAATAAGTACATTACTTACAAAAAAGCTGTAAAAGAAAGAAAGGCCGAAATCGCAGGTATTTGTGACCCGAGCCGCATGCGATAGAGGGCTTTCTTTTTTACTGCCCGTGGTGAGTACACAATTTTACGTCTTCACCATAATGCGAGTTTTATGGTAAAACTCGCATTATGGCCAGGTGTGACGTAAATGTTATTACCTACTGTACTGAAGGTATAATAAATATAAATAAATAATAATAATAAATAAATTAAGCCACATTCCAAGGCTAAACCAAAGACGCCTAAATTCAGACTTCTAAATTACAAAGACGAATAAGCCTAGAAATAATAAATTAATGAAGAGCATGGTGTGAAATGTAAACTAATACTCTAGGCAACATACGGTTTCGCCAAACATTAATTTATAATAGCCTGTGTTTTTTTCTCCGTATAAATACATATTTTAAGATACTATATTTACGAATCTTACAAACTTTCGACCCGAAAGTAGGTATAAAAAAATACTGTCAAATAAACGCCGATTTTATTAATTAAAATTTATAATAGTTGTTTATAATCGTCAACACAACAATATTATTGTCTTTAACCTGTAAACAATGAAATCCGACATTTTTTTTACATGTAAAACCAATATATTAACAAAATGCATGGCTTGGGTGACAGTCGAAAGAAGTTGGTAGTAATTTTTTTTAATAAGTAGTACTTTGATTTGATTCTCATAAAAATAATTGATGAACCTATTTTGCTAAAAATCGTATAGATTTTTGTTTAGAATTGCATTTACTCCAATAAACTATCGGTAAATATATTTATAGAACCAAATTGTGTCCAAATTTAATTTAACTATAATATAGATTATTAAAGTAGTACATGAATCCTACAGAAAAAAAGGTTTATGTAAAGCATAATACACCTTTGAATAGTCCTGTTTAATTCTACAATTGAACTTGAACTCTTTCCGCGTGTGTTAACGGAGACTAACTTGAGAGAAATATATTATGAATATGCGTTTATATCATCAACACTAAGGGCCCGAATACATCGACAAACTATAATAGTATATTCATACAAAGTTTGCTCGATTGGATCTCATCAGCGGTTTATCTTAGCGGTTTTCCCGGTTGTATCGTAAAGAAGCGCGCTGTGGCACTATTCCCAAGACTCGGTGTAGGTACTAGTTTTATGAAAAGGATTGCCATCTGACCTTCTGTCCTAGAGGAAAAACTAGACACTGTTGTGAGTAGACTGGTTTCCTCACGATGTTTTCCTCCACCGAAAAGCTTAGTGATAATACCAAATGACATTTCGAACACAATTTTTTTTTAAACACCCAGTATTTAGGTAGTGGTGCAAGCCGGGGTTCGGATCTTCGTCCTCCAGATAAAAAGTCACGTGCTGTACCGTTTGGCTAGAGTGGCTTAGTCGATCGATCGGTGCTTGATTCCATCTATTAGATAAATTATTGATATTTACCTATATAAAATGTTGTCGTAACTGGGCATTTTCGGGAGAAGAGATGCATCGTTAGTGACGTCACCGAGTATAAGTTAAAAATGATCCATTTTGTAACCAAAATTAACCATACAATTTGTAAGACAAATAAAAGTTACAAAATGGAACAATTTTAACTTATACCTTATACTCGGTGACGTCACTAACGATGCATCTGTTCTCCCGAAAATGCCCGAACTCAGAAATAAAAATCCGAGCGATTGTGGAATTATTACTAGTTAGGGAGCTGGCGAGCAAAATTTCGATATGATCAGCACACAAGGTAGACGTTATTTATAGTGATATTTATGCCCTAAGAAACATCAAGAACCTTGTCTGCCACCATGTTGGCGCTGCGTTGTAAATTGACAGCGTTACAAAAATGTAAAAAAAATAGGTGTGCTATATAATGCGCACACGTCTGCTTCTGGGGCTGATGATCACAGTCATCCTGGAAACACAAAGAATCGAAAAGGCTCTAACTTTTGTAGTATTTAATTTTTTAATTTATTTTTATGCCCTTGTCACGAAACAAATTATTTAATTATTAACTATTTTTATGATTAAAAAAACTGTATATGAAGTGCACACTTGGCAGATTTGAATTGTTCGATAAAAAACAAAGAGAAGAACCACGGAAAAATAGTCTGCTAACATGTTGCCTCTGCGTTGTCTATTGACAGTGCTCCAAAAATGTAAAAAAAAGGTGGGCTATATTATGTGCACACGTCTGCCTCTTGGACTGATGGTTGAATTCCTTTTGAAAACCAAGAAAATCGATGAGACAGACGTTCAGGCCTCTGATATTCCAAAGGCAGACCATTTGATTTTTTTTTAACCCAACAACGCTCGCGCCAAACCAAGCAGGTATAAATTGAATTGATCAAAATGCTACAGACAAGACCACACCCCGCCTTCATTCTTGTTTTTTTTTTAAAACGTTCCGAAACGCACTACCGGAGTATGTCATTGACAAGTTCGAGTACGAAGACTATTATTTTAATATTGTGGTTCCAAAGTTCATCTACGTCAAGGGCACGTGCGTTTTGTGCATTTAAATCTAAAAATGACTAAAAGAGAAAACACAGCATGTGTAAAACAAACGCCTCTTCGCGGAGCAGAAACCACTAACTTGAACAGCCGCGCTTGAATTTGAACAGCTGAAAATCAGTGAGCAAAGTGTCTGCCACATTTTTTTTCGAATCCACGGAGTCATAGTGAATCGAATGGGCACAATGAGAACCGCGTGCAAATGACTTAGTAGAGCTTTTTTTTAACATTTTTACAACTCCGTCCCATGATAATACAGAGTTCTGAATGTCTGCCTCTTCGACTTTCTTCGTTTCCAAGATGATTGTGACCATGAACTCCAGAGGCATACATGTGCAAATGATTTAATACGCCGATTTTTTTAAGCAACTTCAATCCGCTGTAACGCGAAAACGCAGCGACATAGGACCTTAATTGATTGGACCAAATCAATTCGTAATGATTTAAACTACAGTCCACCTCGACGTGAAACGTGTGCAAATCATATACCGAAATGCTCGCCAGCTCCCTAACTACTGCTTAATGCAGCCAACACTCATCATAGTTTTTGACACAATATCAAAGTGGCACATATCTTTGATAGTTCAGTTTAGGTGATATATTTACTATAAACAGTGATAAAATATATTCCATGATTTTAAGACAACAATTCTCCATCATTTTGCTTTTTAACCCCCGACGCAAAGATGTTATAAGTTTAACGTGTCTGTGTATCTGTGTGTCTGTGTATCTGTCTGTGGTATCGTAGCTCCCAAACGGATAGACCGATTCGAATGCGGTTTTTTTGTGTCATAGATAATTTTATCCCGAGTGTTCTTAGCCATGTTTCATGAAAATCTGTTCAGCCGTTTTTGAGATATTGGACTTTGAAATGAAAATGTCGGGGGTTTTTCAACTTTGCTAAGTTGTAGTTATTTGGTTAAGTTGATATAACTTTTTTACACCTCATAAGGTTCGAAATGCATGACTAATAGCTGTCGGGCTATTCAGGCTTACGGTGTATAAGTTATATACTGTGTATTGCATGAACTCGTACACCGTAGGCCTGCAGGTCGATCACGTAACGCATTGTACGTACGTAATCCCGTAACCCACAGAGGGGTAATCATGTAACGTTTTGAACGCGCGTTATATAGATACAACTGTCATCTTTCCATATAAAAATTGAAATGTAGATCTACCTAACGTACGTACCATGCGGTACGTGATTGACCTGCTGACCTTACTATTTATGACAAATGCGTTCCCATCTCTAACAGAATTGGGCGGTCGGAGTGACAATACCACTAAGTTATTTCTCTTAGAATATAAGCCGTATTACGAATATATCTTTCATCACATATATTTATATTCGTCAGAACTCGAACTACATAGTGCTATCTGCTTGTTTCAGATGTTTTTCCTGAACTCTGGCAAAGATTTCTGAAAATATGTGAGCGTCTAATGTCTTCGAAGAATGCTCTACACCAGCGAGCCGACGATCCAAAATGAAACATTATTACGAGGGGCGTGCGATCACTGGGGGTGTGTGGCGGGAACCCACGCTCCCAACGAGACCGTGCCTTACAACCACACGGATCCCCACCACGGAATGGTGTGCATGTTTGAAACAACGACCGAGGACTTCATGTCATCCCCCCTTTTCCAAGTGTGTGTGCTCTTTATGTACAGTGCCGTGTTTGTGGTGGCCCTCGTGGGCAACGGGCTAGTGTGTTTCATGGTGCAGACGTCCCCGCGCATGAAGACGGTGACCAACTACTTCATAGTGAACCTGGCGGTGGGCGACATCCTGATGACGCTGTTCTGCGTGCCGTTCTCGTTCGTGTCGATGCTGGTGCTGCGCTACTGGCCCTTCGGCGCAGTCATGTGCAAGGTGGTCAACTACTCGCAGGCCGTGTCCGTGCTCGTCTCCGCCTACACGCTGCTCGCCATCTCCATTGACCGCTACATGGCTATCATGAGGCCTCTGAAACCCAGACTAGGGAAGGCTGCTGCCAAGCTGGTAGTGGCTGGCGTTTGGGGCGGCGCATTGGCCACTGCTGCCCCTATACCGATCGTGTCGAATCTACAACGGCCTTCACTTTGGCACGAAGCCTGTGATATGTAAGTTTATGCACATATTCCACATAATTAAGCACGATCTTTCTAAGTCGTACAAACATCTTTAACAAAATGACGAGACTTGAATGTATTACAAACTGCACGTTCAAAGCGCGATCGATATCAGTATTACCATCATCTACTTATATACGTCCCACTGCTGGACATAGGCCTCCTCTCATAGACGAAGGGGAATGGGCAGCAGTCCCACGATATCAATAGTGTGTCATTCCATCCATTTATATTTCCATAAAGTATTTTTTTTAGCGTTTCCATCGTTTTTAATTCGATTGGTATGTTCACTCACGAAGACGCATTTCACTCCATGCCAGTTCAAACTAAATTAACACATTACTTACAAAAAGTAGCTCAGGAATATCTGACGTATTTTATGTTAAGTTCCAATGTTAAAATAACTCACAGGAGACTTAACGTGGGACAACGTCAAGTCTCCTTTGAAGTATGACATAAAAAGGTGTTAACGTCACACGTCAAAATGACAGATAAAGGTTTTAACGTCACATATTTGATAAGTTAATTTCTTACGAATACCTGTAAAATGAAACCTGTGAAGTGAGAAACTGAATCCGCTGACAAAAGAGCGATGGGGCATATTTTTGAGTGCCTAAGTGTGTATGCACCCATATGATTACACTTGACTGTAGGCTGCTAATAAGATTTTGGTAGCAACAGACTAGGTATTACTTATAAATTGCCTGACTAAATATGAAATCTTTGTAATTGGTTTTCTTCCTTAAACTCGTGTACCCTTTGGAAAACCTTTGGCACGTAGCATTTATTTAGGGAAAGGGAATATATTTATTTGATAAAATATTAAGTACAGGATCATTATTAAATAAGGGATAAACTGGCCAAGATCGAGTCGGACTAACGCAGCGGAGAAACGCGCGGGGTGGGCTGCGGGGTTAGACGGCGACCCGTTCGTATGTATTTTTTATTTAGCACTATCTAGTGAGCATAAATTTTAGTTCAATTTTATTCTGATAGATGTCGCTGATGTTAGTGGTCGATTGGTGCCATCTAGCGAGTTTAACTTTAGTCCAATTTCAGCTCGATAGATAGCTTATATTTTATGATATTCTTTAGACCAATAAACATAATATACCAAAATAGTATTAAATAGGTTTTATTTGAATCTAAAATTATAAAGGAAATACTAAGTCAATGTTGTTTCCTATGTTTATTGTTCTTCTTCCAGTTCCTTTGGTCTATACAGCCAGCTTTTTGCCAGAAAATACAGAGAAAACGAATTCTAGAACGATTTCTCGACCCCGTAAACCCCTATGCTGTAAATTTCATCAGAACATAATTACAAATATACATAGGTATTGTATATTATATACAACTATTGCTTGTTTTTGGTAGTATACCGGTCACGCCATCTGTTGACGCCTTTTTACCTCTGGATTTATGCATACAAACTTTCAAGCAAGTTTTAACCCCCTCAGAAGATGAATTCTCAAAAACGCTGAAATGATTTATCTTGTATTTATTTTTGTTTGGAGCCCTCGAGATTTTGGTTGGTATTTGTTAGAGGTATGTGTAGGCCCACGGTCTCAGATGTAACTCTAAGAAAAGCGAGCTACTTTTGTTCAAGGCAGGAAACAAACGGCCGAAATCTGTACCACCGCTTAAACTTGAAACGGAGTTGACTAAAGTCACAAAGTTCAATTATCTGGGGCATTGAGTCACCGAGGACCTTTTAGATAATCTTGATGTGGAGGGGGAGCGAAGGGCATTGCCAGTGAGGAGCAACATGATGGTCCGCAGGTTCGAACGTTGTACGAGGGATGTCAAAATAACCCTTTTAAGGCATTTTGCCCGACTTTCTACACGTTTAGCTTGTGGACCAAGTGCACGCAGTAAGCTCTCAATGCCTTATGTGTCCAGTACAATAATGGTTTCACGATGATGTTGGGGCTGCCTCGTTTTTTTTTCCTCGCTCGCAAGTTTCATGTCTCTATCATTAAAAAAAAAGTATTACCCATATAAATTTTCAACCCTTATATCACCCTGTGAAGAAATCATATCTAAAAAAACGTCACGCCGTGTCCTATTCTGAGGTCTCAGTACAATATTGGAAAGTTTCATCAAAACTG
Source organism: Epinotia ramella (assembly GCA_947578815.1). Taxonomy (NCBI): domain Eukaryota; kingdom Metazoa; phylum Arthropoda; class Insecta; order Lepidoptera; family Tortricidae; genus Epinotia; species Epinotia ramella. The sequence continues at coordinate 16,131,628 of OX388205.1, read as the reverse complement.
GTTCAGTAGTTTTTGCTAAAATTGGGAACACAGGTTGTTACTATACTGATTTTCATCGTCGCCACTTGACAACAAAGAAGACAAAAATCTGGAGAATTACTTACTACGGCTAGAACATGCGTGAAAATTTGGGATGTTCTGCATCGCGCTATTGAAGTTTTTAAAATCCGTTGTATAAATACAATTTCGTTCAGAATCTTCTCATTATGTCTCTCTGACCACATGTACGAACTTTCACGTTTATAAAGTCAGTGTGACAGTGTGAACAGTGTGATGATATAAGGCTTGTTTTTTTTTGTCATTTGATCATAAATTATAGGCTACACAGTAAAAATGTTATTATAGGTTGAGTAGGGAGTAGCACTTGAGTCAAGTGGCATCCACGGCTTTTCTAGGACATAAACCACCGACGGTTTTGACGACCGGTTAGTCTAGTGGGTAGTGACGCTGCCTACGAAGCTGAAGGTCCTGGGTTCGAATCCCGGTAAGGGCAAATATTTGGTTGATGAGCATGAATATTTGTTTCTGAGTCATGGATGTTTTCCATGTATTTAAGTATTTATATCTATTATATATATCGTCGTCTAGTACCCATAACACAAGCCTTATTCAGCTTACTATAGGACTAGGTCGATTTGTGTAAGATTGTTCCCTAATATTTATTTATTTATTTTATCAACGCGCTTTTGTTCAAAATTTACATGACCATTTTGCATACAAGACATCCAAGTCTCTAAACTTCGTTGAAGCAACGTTAAAATATGTTCTTTTTTCTTTTATTCCAGCATTTTTTCTGTTTTTTGTTAGGTATCAAACAAATCTTGGGGCAAATTATAATATTCATATTAATATTTAGTATAGGCCAGCCAGCTAAGATAAGTAAGATGACAAAAGTTATGGAATCCATAAATTGGTAGTAAAAGGGTAGGTTACCAATTACTATTTTAAGTCATCTTTTTTTCGAGCTACGGCGGTAGCGGCAGCAACTGCGGGGCGCCATACGTGAGAGAGAGAGATCGAAGCAATATATGGAAAAAATAAATTGTCTTAACAGGCGTTCGAAACGTTACGTACCCTACCCTACCCACTACCCCTCAGAATTGACAACTAGTTGATATTCCGTAGTGACGTGTGCGGCGAGCTATGGGCGAACGCGGAGCAGAGTTCGCAGTACACGTGCGCTCTGCTGGCGCTGCAGTTCGTGCTGCCGCTGGGCGCGCTCATGTGCACGTACGCCCGCATCGCGCACGCCGTGTGGGGCGGCCGCCCGCCCGGCGAGGCGCAGAGCGCGCGCGACACGCGCATGCAGCGCTCCAAGCGGAAGGTAAGCACAACACACTATGAAGAAGGAGTAGGGCTGGTAAGCATAAGTGATGTTTTGTCTCTTTCTCTTGTCATCTCTCACTTATAATAAATCTCTAAATTAAAAAAAGAATCAGCCAGTATAAAACTAAGCATTGGTGTGTCCCGAATGAACTCAGCTTCCCCTGAACGCAAAATATGTAACTTTTTTTTATAAGTACATTATTACTCTAGCTTCCGTTTAGGATAGTTTTTATCCGACTGCGCTGATTAATTAATTTTCGGAAACATTTGACTTCATTAAATTATTCATTTCTTCTGCTTTAAATCTCAGCCGCCATATCTGTCAACTGTCAGTGACGTTAAAATGGCGGGCTTGCCTTAACTATCCAACAGTAATATTTAATAATTTCGATCCGGTGTTGTGATAGACCTTCACAAAACGCATATTAAATTCTAAGGCATAAAAAAATAATCGATTGTGATATGGATACTTATATGCGCTAAATTCGTATTGAGGCGTAATTTCAATAAATGTATCAACAAATTTCAACAAAAGACCGTCAAACGTCAAAAGTCTGACTCGTACTTTTTTTTTAATGGCATGGCATAAGCGCTGTTCTCGCTTTCAACCATAAAGTGTATTTGAGTTTCTGCAAGATTACACGCTGAGTATTTGTTACGATACTGCACGGCTATCACAAGACGGTGCGCGAGCTCTCTCGATTTTTCTCGCACTATGCGTCTCTTTCTAAGTTGTGTAATAAGAGAGAGACGGATAGTTCGAGAAAAATCGAGAGAGCTCGCGCGCCGTCTTGTGATAGTCGTGCTGGTTTGTCAGTATTTATATTTATCAGCAATAAACAGTATGTATTAAAACAGTACAGAAAGGGCCTTTTATAAACGTTAATAATCGAGCGCGTCAGTATTAAGGCGGTATTCTAACTTCGTACTTCGCGCCTTCAAGTTGACATTCAGCCAATATAGACACAGAAATTGGCCAACATACAGGAAAATACTTTCATCATAAAGCCTGCAACACACATTCATTAAGTTGGCCATGGCGGGAACATACACATTATATTTAGAACTAGATACTTGAAACGTTGTAGAACGATTACTTATTAAAATATAAAAAAATACTTGTAGCCCGGACTAACGTGAGTAAAACTACTGGACGGATTAAGGCAAACATTTCCAGTAATGTAGCTTTCCTTAATACATTATGAAAAAATATACAATTTAAACATAAACGTCTGTTGATGATTCTTAAAATATTTATATTAGATGAAATTTTCCGTACAGATAATTTGAGAGCCTTGGAAGGATATAGGATAGTTTTTACCCCTGAAATCATCCCGTAAGATTCCGTAACTTTGTTTGTGTCGGCGATAATTAAGGTTCCGCCTACAATAACTAATATAATAGCAATAGTGTTTCTAAGACGGTAACAAGTTCTACGCGGACGAAGTCGCGGGCAACAGCTAGTATTAAAATAAGAGTCATGAAACAGGGAGGATATTTATAGTGCGCTTTAGTATAATAATACAAAAAAAAAAAACAAAATTCAAAATTATTTATTTTCAACTAGGTTTTTACATTTAGTGTTCGTTTCTCCCTTTTAAGTTAGACACTTGTATTAGGGGGAAACGCTCTTTCATACAGGTGGTAACAACATGTTAAAAATAAGACTAAACATAGTTTGTTTTCAGCTTACTACTAAATCTATCTATCTTATTACTATACTTAGATTGGAAAGGTCTTCTGTTCATTATTAAGGTAGTTCTGTATTCGAAAACATGAGTTAAGTGAACTTAAATTAATTTAATCTAAGTGAATGAAATGATTGTTACGTGCAAATATAATTATAATTACGAGTTAGTCAATAACTCGAACGATATCCAATCACTTATGACTAGCTGTTAGTCATAAGTAATTCGATATCGTCGTAATTTTGGCTTTTAAGCCAGTTACAAATAAGTTTTTTACATTCTCTATAAGTTGTGCTGTAGATTTTAGTTTTTCTATTTATTTTATTATAAAGAATTACAGATGCTACTTTAAATTGTCGTTTAGCAAAATTAGTCCTAGTTCTTGATAATTGCTTCATTACATCATAGGGATTACGTTTTTGTATCATACTATGATCTCGTTTTAGATTTTTATGAATTATCAGAATACAATTTAGGATATATAACTTTCTTACTGTAAGAACATTAGAATCTCTGTAAACATCAATAGTGCTGTATCTTTTGTTTTTACCTATAAGTACTTTAAGAATGGACCTTTGAGCACGCTCCAGAACCAAGAGTTTAGTTTTGTGAGTACCCCCCCATACAGGCAGACAGTAAAGAACGATGGATTGAACTAGGGTTTTATAGATATAGATTAATAGTTCCTTATCGGAGATATGCCTCAAGTATTTAAATAGCCATATGAGTTTCCGTATTCTGATTGCAGTAATTTCGATTTGTTGGTTCCAAGAAAGTAATTGATCGATGTGGACACCTAAATACCTAGTGGAGGGAACATTTTTGAGGTCAGAGCAATTACAGTTATTTGTCAAATGATTTGAGCAAGTGTGAGCTTTTAATAAATGTGTAATTCTATCAGGCTGTGTGCTGTTTTGAATATAAAACGTTATATAATTGGTTTTTTTAATGTTTAATGAAAGTAAATTAATTTGAAGCCATTTTATTACTTTGGACAGACCGGATTCAGCATAAGCGTACACCTCCTCCCAGCTGTCTCCGTGAAAAAGAAGCGCAGTATCATCAGCGTACGAGATTACTAAGCCATTTGGAAGCTGAATATTGGTTAAATCATTAATATAAGTCAAAAAGAGTGTTGGGCCTAGAACACTTCCCTGGGGGACTCCAAAGGGGGTAGATAATTCATCTTTGCTATAAACATCGTTGCATAATTTGACTTTTTGCGTTCTATTATTTAAGTAATTTGTAATTAGATTTAAGAATTGCCCACGGATACCTAGGATTTCCAGTTTACTGATAAGGATGGGGACAGAGACGGTGTCAAACGCTTTTTTTATGTCGAGAAAAATACATAAAGTTTTATTTTTATTTTCAATATGTGTAGTAATCGAGTTTGTTAGTTCTAAAACAGCCTCTTCGGTATTTTTTCCTTCGCGAAAGCCAAATTGTCTAGGTGATAAAAGGTTAAACTTGTTTAGATACTTGATATGTCTGCAATTGATCAGTTTTTCTAGTATTTTAGAGATTGAGGGTAATACCGATATAGGTCTGTAGTTGTTAACGTCCGCTCTGTCCCCATCTTTAAAGACTGGGTGAATTATAGCCCGCTTAAGAGAAGCCGGGAATATCCCGTGTGTGAACAGATAATACAGGTACATAACTTTACATATATTATTGCTTCATTGCTTATATAACACTTACATTTCCAGTTAATTTATGCATGAATAATTTCTAGCATGAAAATGCAGTTCATTTTGAAAACTGTTTACCAGAGGCCAACATTTAACGAACATTGTGAATGGTTTACCAAAGTTAAACAAAGTTGTTCCTGCATTACTGCAGGTCGATCACGTAATGCATTGCACGCACGTTAGGTAGATCTAAATGTCAAATTGTATATGGAAAAATGACAGTTAAAGTGTCCTGACGCGCGTTAGGTTCCATATAAGAATTGACATTTAGATCTACCTAACGGACGTACAATGCGTTACGTGATCAACCTTCTGGATTACACAAACAATAAATTTCAATAAAGTTTTTAAAATTATTTCAAAAGGTGAAACTTTAAAAACTGCACTGTGAAAATGTACATTTTAAAATTTCCAAGCTGCATATTGCGATACAAATAACATCAAACTAAAAACAGTTTAACTATATAACCTAGTATACTAAGTAAGAACCCCAACCAATAAAAAATACTTTTGAAAACAGCACTCGATTAGAAATGGCAAGATGAAGTCGATAAGAAACGAAAATAACCCGTTTTACTCTCACTTCTACTTAAAGAGACTGTTCTTGATTTTTTAATAGTGTTATTGAACATGTATGGTAGAATAAAACATCGTAAGTGATTCCCGTGACGGCACGTCACGTCAGCGTATCTTGCTTATGTCATCAGCACGTCTATCATGCGATGGCCTCGACATACTCTCGATTTTTCTCGCACTATATCTCTTGTTCTAAGTGTTCTAATGAGAAAGAGACGGATAGTGCGAGAAAACTCGCGCGCCGTCGCATGATAGCCGTGCAGCATTTTAAAAATGGCGGACAATCAGTGTGATGCCAGTTGCCGCTGTGTGAAATTAATTACCCGAGTAAATTGCATTATTTCATTAATGTGCTTTCACATACTTTTTAAATATTAATCAGTCATGAACAAAACTACTTGTTTGTACGGAAGACGTCAGTCAATGGCAACATATTTGTGTGACGTAGGCAAGATACAACGTCAGGAATGACTTACCTTGTTTTATTCTACCATGTCATAGTCTGGCAAAATAGAGTAGAAATAGGGGCGCCACTATCGTTCATATGGCAACACGAATAGTACGAACTAGAGATTTTGTTACTTACTTCAGTTTTTACTAGGACATTATTTAAATTTAGTTCTTAATTAAAAAAAAAAAACATACAAATACATATTGGTCTAGACATACAAACTCACAAACATTACTTCTATATAATGTTTATATAGACAGAATGCTAGTAATTTAAATACAAGTTTACCAATGTTATTAAATAGTAATTTATACAGTTTTTTCTTCCTCAAAATATTGCACTTTGGTTAGCGTTAGGAATAATAAAATGAATATAACCAATCATAATTTAACGCTTATAAGTAGTCTACAATAATTAAAAACCTGTGTAAAATCTGTAAACATATGTCAAGTACACACATTTTGTCAACGAGTAGTAAACAATTTAAATCTTATTGATTGGTCTGAGTTTTTGGCGATTGATTGCCCATTAATTTTATAAGAAAAAATACGCACTGTTTTTGGTAAAATCTATAATGAGTCATCTAGTAAAATAAAACCAACAAGTAAGCGGGAAACTCAACCGTGGGTAAACAAAAAATTTGAAAATATGATCGAGCACAGAGACGAGTTATCTAGAATGTGGAAACATATCCTAAAAATATGAACCGTACGTGTGTCCCTGCAAATATACAAATACTACTACAAATGCAAAAACGTCTCGAAAGTAATTTACCTGTATTCCTGTCATGCCAGTGCAGCTCAGTCATCTTATTTGCACTTGAATGGAAAATATGTTATGAATGGGCTACTTAGGGCTGGTAGTACACTCCAATTTGAATTCAAAGTTTCTTGAGTACATGTCTAAAATACTTCTAATAAATCCACGGTTAAACTCACGTATTAAATGTCGCTACGGGCGAAATGTTTGAACCCGTACCATTCCATTGTCATTCATTTACTTCCTGTATGCAAAATGCACACTGTTTAATAAAGAATTATGCGAAGAACTAATTACCAAGTTAATTAACTGTTTCCAAAAATTACTTGTGTAAGCTCATTATATAATATGCTTTGTGAACGCATATACTTTGCGCAGTTAGTTTTATTTTCTAAATTCTATTTAGAAAATAAAATGTGTTTAAAATAGCAGATAAAGAGGTAATTTATTATTGACGACCGCTTTAGCCTAGTTGGTAGTGACCCTGCCTACGAAGCAAGAGGTCCTGGGTTCGAATCCCGGTAAGGGCATTTATTTGTGTGATGAGCACGAATATTTGTTTCTGAGTCATGGATGTTTTCTATGTATTTAAGTATTTATTTATCTATATAATTATGTTTATCGTCGTCTAGTACCCATAGTACAAGCTTTGCTTAGTTTGGGACTAGGTCGATTTGTGTAAGATTGTCCCCAAATTATTATTATTATTTCCTTTATTCAATTTTCTTCTTAGACTAGGTTTTTACAATACATATATAAAAAGTAAAATATAAAACTATACATACAAAACATAAATCATTATAAAAATCTAATCTAGGGTACCGCCGCCAGCGAGGCGGGGCCTAAGCTGCCGGCGGTCAGGGCGACAGAGACAGGAACCTCCTGACTATCCGCGCAGTATCCAGAAGTACCGCCTTCTGTATCTGACCCTTGATCCAGCCATCTAGCGAGAGTCTCTTGAGGTGATGGTCGAGACTCTTCGCTATTAAGCCGTTCGCCGAAACGACTATCGGGACGATGATCGTCGAATCAACATCCCACATGGCGGTTACCTCGTGAGCCAGGTCTAGGTACTTTCTGGCTTTGTCCTTTTCGGCCTTCAAGAGGTTCTCGCCATGGGGGATGGTGATGTCAACGAGCACTGCCTGGCGTTTCGATCGATCTGTCAGCACGATATCAGGTCTATTGGCAAGAATAGTCCTGTCCGTGATGACAGATCGATCCCAATAGAGCGTGGCACGACCATTTTCGAGAACTGGCGCAGGTGTGTACTATAGTAAGGCATCTTTCTCTATTTTAAAATGTATAATTTCGTAATGTATATTTACCATAACGTGTATGAATCAACACTACAGCAGAGTTCAATAATACGCTAGTTGTTTCGTGTTCAGTTTATTTTCAGCAAGTGACAATACATAGGAACGTAAACTTAAACGGTTTCTAAGTACCTATATTCAAATCGTGACAGGCACGTCGTACTTAGCAGCCGCGAGCTGAGCGAGCGAAGCGAGCTTGCCGCGGCAGCGGCCCGCGAAGCGCCAGAACCGAACATTTTATATGAGGAAGTGAAATAACACATTTTAGGGTTCAATAATACGATAGTTGTTTCGAGTTCAGTTTATTTTCAGCAAGTGAATTGTCACTAGACACATATGCGACCTCCAATGGCCAGTAGACACATATGCAACCTCCACTGGTTAGCAGCGTTACGGCTTACTACAAAATTAATTAAGTAACACATTGTCGGTTCTGGCGCTTCGCCGGCCGCTGCCGCGGCACGCTCGCTTCACTCGCTCAGCTCGCGCTGTAGGGTCCCAGTACACCTAACACTCCTTCTCGCTTCGCTCATCGTCGTACCTAACGGGGACCTGCCTTTTGGGCCTGGTGTCAAAGACGTTAAAGGTCCTAAAGTGTAAATATATTTTGACCTCGACTGCACTATTTATAGTGGTCATTCAAGGAAATGACCAAACTAGGAATACACAGTATGGTCGTTGGGGAAGTGGCCCAATTAGGACTTCACATAGAGGTAATTCGAGGAATAGCCTAAATTTGGATCCTAGTGCTCAATAAAGTCTACTCAAATCTATTGATAGATCGGAACGCACAAAAGGTCCACTCGGATCCATAATGGATCCTACCAAATAGATTTTAGTGGACGGAGGGAGTATCTTGTTTGAAATTGACAACACACATAGTAAGGTATGATGAATTCGCAGAATTTGCCCGTAAAGCGATATTGTTCGGCAGTTTAATCAAGTTTTGATGACTTTGACTGTTAAAGTTATCTAACATTTTGTCAACTGTAGTGACATCGGCTACCTAAACGGATGACCACCGATCGTTGTCCAAGCAAAGGTTTATCATTAGCTGCAGACTTATTTAAATGACAATTTTTGTATGGGGATTTTTGACGGTTGTTGTCATAACGCTCCCTTGAAAACTTACGGTGCTACCCATCTGAACACATTACGCCATTTTATCTGACACGGTCTGAGTTAATACATAACTAGGTACGCATATCATAAACGTATCAGTTTATATGTAAAATTATGCTTGTGAGAAAATGAAAGCTGACTGAATAAACCGATAATGTTTTTTCGCAGATGGTCAAAATGATGGTAACAGTAGTCGGAGTGTTTATAATTTCGTGGTTGCCGCTTAACGTTTTTATTGTAAGTATTTCCATTCGAGTACGTCGTTGATATTGGTGTTTTGTAAATGCTTAATAAAGTTTCCTTGTACAGATGTTGTGGACAGCGCATGAGACCGACGCGGAGTGGGGCGCGTGGCCAGGCATGCCTTACGTGTGGTTCGCGAGCCACTGGCTGGCCATGAGCCACTCCTGCTACAACCCCATCATCTACTGCTACATGAACGCGCGCTACCGCCGCGGGTTCAAGCAGGTATCCACTCTGTATTACCCGCTCTGGCTGGCCATGAGCCACTCCTGCTACAACCCCATCATCTACTGCTACATGAACGCGCGCTACCGCCGCGGGTTCAAGCAGGTATCCACTCTGTATTACCCGCTCTGGCTGGCCATGAGCCACTCCTGCTACAACCCCATCATCTACTGCTACATGAACGCGCGCTACCGCCGCGGGTTCAAGCAGGTATCCACTCTGTATTACCCGCTCTGGCTGGCCATGAGCCACTCCTGCTACAACCCCATCATCTACTGCTACATGAACGCGCGCTACCGCCGCGGGTTCAAGCAGGTATCCACTCTGTATTACCCGCTCTGGCTGGCCATGAGCCACTCCTGCTACAACCCCATCATCTACTGCTACATGAACGCGCGCTACCGCCGCGGGTTCAAGCAGGTATCCACTCTGTATTACCCGCTCGGGCTGGCCATGAGCCACTCCTGCTACAACCCGATCATCTACTGCTACATGAACGCGCGCTACCGCCGCGGGTTCAAGCAGTTATCCACTTTGTATTACCCGCTCTGGCTGGCCATGAGCCACTCCTGCTACAACCCCATCATCTACTGCTACATGAACGCGCGCTACCGCCGCGGGTTCAAGCAGGTATCCACTTTGTATTACCCGCTCTGGCTGGCCATGAGCCACTCCTGCTACAACCCCATCATCTACTGCTACATGAACGCGCGCTACCGCCGCGGGTTTTAACAGGTATCCACTATATTACCCGCTCTCTTTCTTTTCCTAAACCATATGCGCTATATTTTAAAAAGTATGTATTTTCAAAGTATTTTAAAACGACACAAAAATGCTTTTATCTAACATTATTTGCAAATGGAGCCAAAAGGCCAAGGGAGTTGTTGGATACTCGCTGTAATGGACGAGGGTAGCTTTTGATTACGAGATTGAAGCAGTACCACTCTTACTATGATGTTTTTTTTTTCTACGACTACGACGGACGACGAGAACAAAAAGCGTTTTAGCCCTAACGCTTATTTGTGTTAGACGTGAAATAGCGATGTATGAATACCATACCAAAATAACAGTTATCTAATAGTACTAAGGGTCAGTGACCATAGTGGAAGCTAAACCGAGGATTGGCAGACGCGCGAACGAATCATATGTAGATTATAAGGTTTCCTATGACAGCGGAACCCTAAAAACTTTCTATAGTTATAAATATCTATTGATTTAAACTTTCACGATTCTCACACGTTATTTTTACTAAACGGGGCTTAATCTTATATAATTAAAGTATTTATTTACCTCTTCGAGGCTTCCCGAGTATTAGTGATGTGTATCGCCCGGATGACACCCTAGTGTACAGTCGAGGAAATTGAATGTTTAGCACTTTTGGACCTTAACGTCATTCTAATAGAGTTGACATGTGCCAAACATTCAATTTCCTCGACCGTACAAGTCGTTAATTAACATCAAGTGAAATCACGCGCAGCAATGTTGATACCCGCTTGAGCCAGTTCGTCCCCCGACCCGACCAAGGATGAAACATCCGACACGTCGGGAAGCCTCGAAGAGGTAAATCCATACGTTAATTATATTCTTATTCAGTTCGTAGTAATAACCTGAAGAAGCGTGTAGTCTTCGCCTTAACGTCGCGATTTCATAGTCTAAAAACTAGATAAAAAAAATAAAATACACAGCCCTAGCAACACTACCAGATGTCAACTTCATTAAGTGTTTTCGCGCCGAAAACGTATCGTCGTGTCACGAAGGAAAAATGATTTTTAAGTGAAATTTTTAGTTTTTCAAGATCTCTTCAGGTACCCAAATGGGTGAACAAAAACAGAGAAGCAAGAATGTGAAAGAGTGGTTTGATTTACGAGCATTTAATATGAAAATCATTGATTGGAAATTGCCAATGGAGGCAGGTAAGACGCCAACATACTCCTATAAGTAATCAAGGATAATGCTACTATTACTGGCATAATATGTTATATTATGTCATCTCTCCCGTTGGGATAGAGATCTCTTGGAGGTATTCAAATATTTTGTTGGTTATAAGCTCTTGAGTTTTTTCACACGGTTTCCAAGGTTTGGAAAACCATGAATCTTGATAGACTATGTTTATAGTCCCCTCTTTTCCGCGGGAAAAGAAAGATCTCTTTTTGAGATAATACAGAGCTTCGAGAGTACTATCAATGTTTATAACACTCATACGACTCATAACCTTTAATCCCAGTATCAAAAACCATGATTTGTGCAATAAATCATCAGAGGGTTCGTAAGAGGACATTATCATGTTGATAAGGTGTCACCTATTCCGTTGGAATGTCAGATAATCGGGATTCTAAGATTATTATATTTTTTATAATGACACTGAAAGTTGGTCATATATACTTATGTAAGTACAAAAAATTTTTTGATTGCTACAAATTGACTTCTACCGCGGGTGGAAGTTGATGTATATTACAATTAATATACGAATATTAATAATAACATGATATGTTTTGTTTTTTCCGTTGGAAAGTTACTCTGAACAGTTGGGTGTTGTCCCAGTGGAGTGGACTGAGTATGGCATACAAATCTTTACAATTACATCTCTGTAAGCCTCCGGTGACTTTAATTTGCACTATACTGCTAAGTTAAGACAAACTTCAGCCTTATATCCAGTAGTGCATGATAAGACAGTGTCTAGTGGATATAGGAAAACACTAGAAAAGAAAGATAAATCCGAAATCATTTCAGTATTACCGAAAGTATCCGCCACAAAGGGAAGCTTTAATTTGTTCTTTAATTCAGAAGGTCGTTTAAAACTTAAATAAGAACAGCCTCAAGATATCACAACTCTAAAGTGGGATCCACTTTTAAGCTCCAACAATTAAACAGGATGACCCACTTGGCTAGGAGGTCTATGTCCGGCAGTGGAAGTTTTCCAGCCGATATGATGAGCAGAGCCTACTACTACTACAGATTTTCACATGCAAAGCAGCAGAGCTGGGCAAAAGTCTGAAAATACATACCATAAATACTGCGCTTTTCAGTTTTCACCACAATCGAGCACATTTTTCTAAAAATTGTTTGTTCAATATTTGAACAAGTCATTTGACACAAGTCTAACAATAAAGCCAAAATGTATATCTTATCATAGTTATCATGAAAGAAATATATCTCTCAATGGAAGACCTAGATGGTACATTCAGGACAAAGATTATAAATTTACAGGGGGCAGAAAACCCCGGCAAAATCATGAAATCTTTCAATGGAAGTCTCCGAACATACCACGCTTAATGCTCTGTAGTTACCGACCGAAACATAACCACACCGATTGTGAGGTATTTGTCATGTTCGTTAACGCCGATACGAACACAGAATTTTAGCGAAATGGCGGCCATTTTTCGCGCCACCAGCGTGTGCGCATCGATCAATTGGATTGGAACACTTTTTGATCCGTTGCGAGTCAATGGGATCCAATTAGATTGTCTGAACGTTGCTCTTAGACATATTGCAAACGAGAGTTACATATTTTTAGCGATAACTTCAGCTTAGAACACGATAGGTTAGCTAAGCGCGTCGTAGGTATTAACGCATTGTGGGCTAATGAAATACCGTGTCTCACTTCTGATTTTAGCAATAAAACTCACACGGTTGAAAGATAACGATTATAATCACATTTTCTACAAATATTCAATGAATTTACATAAAATCTAATATTAAACAATAATAATCTCAAGAGCGACGTTTATACAAACCAACAACTACAAGAATCCATCATAAAGTGACAATCTAGAACTATTCCCGCGTAAAATGACAGCTAATGTCATCAGGGCCGTTTAAGGCATTTTTAAAAACGTCGAAGATCCAACACAGGATACAGGATTAAACGGACTTACCTGAAGTGAAGTTCTATCCTGATTATATGAATTATTCAGTTCGTAGTAGGAATTTCCCTCCCTCCCAAACATTACCATGATACATCGACTACCGTAGGTTCAAAGGGCGTAAGGGACAAATAGGGAATATGCATGTGATTTAGAAATGGACAAAAAAAATCACGTGTAATCTATATTGCTTAATAAATATACACACATGATTATTTTTTCAAATTATCATGTTTCTATTGATAAAATAAATTGTTTAAAAGAACTATTTTTCAAATTCCCTCGCAAATTTCCAAAACGCAACGCTATTGGCGGAGCGAAACGTGACGTCACCGTGCAGGTCGTTAGTATGATTATTGAAAGTTATTCGCATTGTTTGGCCGCTGTTTATGATAAATAATCAGTGTTTTTTGGTAATTATTAAGTGAAAAAAGACTCGCCACAATGACTGAAGGCGGTTTTGTCAAGGCACAGTCGGATAATCTGCCTAAAATTGATGTGTTCATGATGACTAAATTTAATACATACTTCGCAAATATTTGTGACTTTACGTCCGCTGAACTAAGAGGAGTAAAAGCTGCAAGGTAAATAAGTTACAGATATTCAATAAATTTTCATATTCCTTGTTTTTATACTCGTGAGATTGGTCAATTAAATAATTATAACCTATTTTGGCGATTCAAATAGCTAGACTTTTAAACTACTTCAAATAGGTGTCTTTGTTAAATAAGTGGAATAAAAAACTAGTAGATATTTATCCATACTATATACTATTTTACTATACTATAACTTTATATATTATATATACTAACTTCTGCCCGCGACTCCGTCCGCGTGGAACTCATTTATATCGTAGCTCCATACAAACTTTCACCCCCACTTCATCCCTTTGGGGGATATGGGGGGAGCTACGATATAAACGAGTTCCACGCGGACGGAGTCGCGGGCAGAAGCTAGTTATATTATATATTTTATATATACTTACTTAATAATAAATTATAAATGCGAAAGTGTGTCTGTCTGTCTGTTTGTTACCTCTTCACGCTTAAACTGCTGAGCCGATTTGGATGAAATTTGGTATAGAGATATTTTATATATACTTACTTAATAATAAATTATAAATGCGAAAGTGTGTCTGTCTGTCTGTTTGTTACCTCTTCACGCTTAAACTGCTGAGCCGATTTGGATGAAATTTGGTATAGAGATAGTATAAACGAGTTCCACGCGGACGGAGTCGCGGGCAGAAGCTAGTATTATATAATCAAAGATATGTAGGTACCTATTAGGAATGTTAAATGTTGAGAACATCTTTATGAACTTTAACAAACTAGGTTGTTTTCGTCAAGGCTTATAAATAAAACTGTAGGTCACTCAGTAAAAAGGATTAAATTCTTTTAACTTTCTTCGATCAACAGTGCAAACAAAGAAACTTAGCTAAAACGTTTGATCAAAATCAACACTCGTAGTCAGCTGTTGATCAACAAAAATCATAATATTTGTAACATTAATAACTAAAAAAATTGGGAATCAGAATAGTTTTATGAATAAGTATATAATACAATTTTGAGGTTAGGTTATTGTTTACCTATATTGTCCGCGAGTCGTAATAAAAAAGATTTTAGGTACATACATATTTAATACTCACGTCGAAATGATCTTCACAACAATATAAACTACTCAAGCACGATACATTATCTCTCCTCATCGCCTTACACCACTTTATCCTTATATTTGCACCTTTGGGCATAAGAAAATATTTGCAGTTTTAATGTGATTTTCACACATAGGGACAATACAATATTTATAATAAGCTTGTGTGTGCTCTTCCATTACAATAAGTTGATCTTATAAGCTTTAATCACTCACATTTATTAAAAGTGTGAATCAAACACTTTGTTGTTAATTTGTTTAAGAACCGCCGTGCACTAAGCTGCACGGTGACGTCACAAATGAGCGCGCCAAAATGGTGGCGTTTTGATCGTCCGAAAATGATAGTAATTTTAATTATTTTTTTTTAGCTTATTTAATAATATTGTGAAAGTGTTATATTTTTTTCCGGTTATATAATTACTTATAGAATAGATAAAAAAAATAAAAAAATGTCATGAATATTCCCTATTGGCGAAAATGAGTTATGAATGCAGTTATATTCAGTTTTTTTTTCTCTATCGATTGGTGTAAATAACGTCTCGATAGCTTTAAAAAAGTGTCCGTTACGACAATGAAAAAAGTTGCACCAGAACCCGTTTTTGCAATACATTTTGCTGTATCCACTAAAATAAAAAATATCTGTGGCACATTTTGACGTAACTCTCACTTTATGTACGTTACAGCATTTTGCGCATATACAAATCATTGATGCAATTTGTCGTAACGCCCACTTGATGTACGTTACAGCATTTTGCGCATATACAAATCATTGATGCAATTTGTCGTAACGCTCACTTGATGTACGTTACAGCATTTTGCACATATACCATCATTGATGCATTTTGTCGTAACGCTCACTTTATGTACGTTACAGCATTTTGCGCATATACAATCATTGATGCATTTTGTCGTAACGCTGACTTGATGTACGTTACAGCATTTTGCACATATACCATAATTGATGCATTTTGTCGTATTTCTCATTTTATGTTCGATACGATACATCCTTTTACATCCCCGAATTCACACAGGACTGTCCGTTAAGCCAAAACAGTTTTATTTTATCTAATAGTCGAAGTCTGACACCCTAATTTGCCATGGAATTTTACTAGCGGTGTGATCATAGAGTTTACTAACTCTAACGCTAGTCTCAACATATAACAATTAAAGGGACAACACCATTGCTAAAATCTGAGAAAAAGGAATGACACGAAATACCGCTACGAAAATAAAAACTTCGAGCATGCGTCAACGAGAAATGGGGATAGATCTGGAAATACCAGAAGAAAAAATAAGAAGAACAAGGAAGAACTCAAGCAGGCGTCTACGAGTAATAAGGATTGAAAATCCGGAAAGGGTAAAGGAATAGGAACAAAAGACCAAGACTAAAGAAGAATTCGACCATAAATCATTAAGAAGCACTAAAGAGCAGTCTAAATTCGTTAAGGGACGTGGGAAAGTTTCTAAGGGAAAGGTAGAGTCCAAGCGTGCAAGCGGGCGTCTAAAAGTATTAAGGATCTAACTGAAAAGGACAAACGGAAAGGAAGAGGGAGAATTTGGAATTTTCTATGGATAAGCAGCCGGATATTAAACTTCTGTACGAAGAATAATTGAAAATTGCTTACCAAAAATATTTGAATTAAAGAAAAATGTGACAACGGTACGATACCGAAACGTTTTCATTTAGCATAATATATGTCGTTGCCTTATTATTAAGGGGCTACCCGAGGTTTTCATCGATTTTTGACAAGTTTTGAATCGTATCTCCTACTTTTGCACTACAGATAGAATTATAAATCAAACGGTTATCGGTTCTTCAATTTTTTATCTCCATTTCCGTCCACCGGATTTTAAAACAAATGAATATTTAATTTTGTATGATTTTTTAAAACATTGTCTAAAGAAACACTTATTTCGTATCTATATTGACGTGAAAGATCTAACATGTACGAAATCTACATATTTGGGTTCGTCTGTGACGTCTCTAAAAACTGGTCCAGGGTTTTCATTTTAAACCAATTAACACAAAAGTTATGGCCAGAAAATCAGTTATTTAGCCTAAAATTGTTCAACTTTGATGCCAAATATCTCGAAAACAATGAACTTTGAACTAAATATGAGAAACTATATTGCTTAAAGCCGTTGTTGTTAATAAAATAAGCTATAAAAAACATTAGAAAACTAAGGGATTCAGATCGAAGGTCATTGGCGTATGGGAGCCCCTTAAGAAAAAAATATAGGTAGCGACTTTAGCAGACACAGACGAGGAGGAGGACGATGATGAGCTCGGTGACAATCAAAAATCAAATGAAATCAAAAATCATTTATTTGCTTAACAATACACATGTTTACTTTACATATAAAATGATGCCTGGCGGACCCCAAACTAGGCTGTGCCTGAATCTTGGGACCCTGGAGTGCAATTCGTAAAACAATATGAAGTTATTCAAGAAATCAGAATGAACTCAAAAGAAGAGAGTAATAACAAGCATTATACCTACATATACCGCCATAGCGTTACCAATAGAGTAATGTTGAATCTCTACAACTTCGCAAATCTTATTGTAAATTCGCCGATGCATATAGTCAGGTGAGCGTTTTGCGAATAATGTTCTATAATTAGGGAGAGGGGCTTTAAATGCACGTTAGGTCAGGAGCTGCGGAAAAATTGATAATTTTGTAACTATTGCATGGGCTCGTGAAGTAGCTTTTAAGACATAAAGAACGAATTGAACGACACAATGAATGATTAATACCGAGTATTTATTTCCTGTTTAAGTAGTCTATTTATTTCACGTTAAGTTGTCGTGACTATTTTTGTTTGTTTTCTTTTATTCATTAAGCAGCATTTAATTATTATTTTAGTGAGATCAAAACTCTCCAATTGCAATGGCAATTGGAGAGTTTTGATCTCACTAAGTTTATTCATACAAATTTCCTGTAATCCTCAATGCAATATCAGCAAATCCCCAGTGCAAGTAACTAGTTACATAGCTGAGACATGGCTATTTTTTACGCCAAATTGACATTTAGAAAGATTTTTTTGTACGATACGACCTTTTGTCATATTTGTTAAACGGCAACATTGTGAAGTAAGGGACAGGTGTATTATAAAATGGTTTTTTTTTTGGCGTAAGGGACGCACAACTTTTTAATTAAGAACCGCGTCTTAAATCTAGTTACATGATATAAAAGAGCTTAAAAAGATGTAAAAAAATCACTGACGAGCATATTATTGTGTAAAGGAACAAAAAAGTTTCGATTTTTTTTCTCGTAACAAAACCGTTTTTTGGCTCTCCTGAAAAATGACCATTTGTCCCTTACGCCCTTTGAACCTACGGTAGTCGACATGTTAATATTTCCCTTATTGGTTTCTTTATTTAGCTCTAAACTTAATGAAGTTGACATCTGGTAGTGTTGCTAGGGCTGTGTATTTTATTTTTTTTATCTAGTTTTTAGACTATGAAATCGCGACGTTAAGGCGAAGACTACACGCTTCTTCAGGTTATTACTACGAACTATAATTCATATAATCAGGATAGAACTTCACTTCAGGTAAGTTCGTTTAATCCTGTAATTATACGCAATTAAGTCCCATTTAGTAAACATAAAGTAAATATCTATAATTTATATTAAAACTACTAGAAATGTTTAAATACGTATATATGTATAGACCAGTAAATTTTTACATCCAGAGCTTGCGTGAAATCCGGTAGTTCTGATTTTTTGCAGACTTGTTTATGATGTTGGTAGTTTTTGATAGTACATTTAATTCAGGACGTTTTTAAATAAGACTAAATTTGCTACAATATGAGACTAGAATTTTCTCTATAGATCCAATAGTTTCCGAGTAAAGCCTCTCAAAGTTTATAATTTTTCGAACTTTGCAACACTAGCAAACTACGTCAGGGGTAATTGAAACTTCATCCCGCTAGCGTTGTTCGAGCGACGTCTAATGCCGGCTGTACACATTGGGCCAACGTTGGCGCGTGAGCAGGATGCAGCTATGCAAACGCATGAGAACGATATAAAGCCCTCTTCCTCTAACGCATAGCTGCATCTGCTCACGCGCCGACGTTGGCCCAATGTGTACAGCCGGCATAAAATATTCCAAAAAATTGCAATGTTCGAGAAAATAATGAAGAAGGTACTATCAAAAACTATAGTCTATAGTTTTCGATTTTTGTCAAAGTTGCGTTCTGCGCTCGAGGTCACAATCACAACTACCGGATTTGACGCAAAAGTACCCCGTACTTCCAGGCGACAAGGTTACTGAATTAATATACCTAGCCAAATAATCCACCCCTTGTCTTCTCCGGTGCCAAGGTACCCATAATGCTTACATACGCCTTTTGCCCGTTGGATAGCCATGGACAATCTTTGCACTAAAAACTCTTGCTGAACCCTCAGTCCACGAAAAAAGACACATCATTACGAACAACCTAGTGAAGCTGGTTTTCAACCAAGCCAATATGTTTAGCACACGTACACGCACACATAAACAAATTAAATTGCACAAAACTCGAAATAGGTGATCTTGACAGCACTGCGACAAGTGCTGAAGAGTTGTCATTGTCGTGCTGTGAGCCACTAGGCCATTGAGTCATTGAGTGACATAAAACAAAACAAAGACAGCAAAATAAATTCCCGGAGATGTGAACGGTGACCGGTTTTATTTACATGCAACATTTTTTATTTACATGCAACATTTTTTATTTTATTTCTAAAAGTGGGTAAGCTGCATTTGAAAATGTCCAACGATGGATTCTCGGCAACAGTTTCGTTATACAAACGACACATTCTAATACTTAATGGGATAAAAAAACGTGCTGGTCTATTAGCGATGATGAGATACACCTATTTGCGTATGTAACATATTTGTAAGAAGAGATTGCTGCTACGTGAAACTATATCAAGCACGTCCGACTATACCAAAACTTAAAGTAATATTTTTTTAAATATGATCAGGGTAACTTCCTCGTTCGAAATAACACTAAACAAAAAATATTTAATTAAATAATTTGTTTCGTTATAAAAGTATGATAATATTTTCCGTCGCATATCGCAAAAATATATTTTTACCTTTAAGAATACCTAATAGAGCACCTGTTAGGAAAAGTAATGCCCCATTGAGAATATTAGAGCTTTTTCTTAATACCTAATAGCATAATTATTATACACGGTGTTTTTTTAACCATCTTAGAGCCGAAGCCCAGTTAATGTATACATTACAAAGATTTTTTTTTTTTTAATGCGTTAATATTGTTTTTTTTTGGATTAATATTAATTTTAATCATCCAGGCGAGTGACCGCAGTGACCGCTAGCCGCCATCTTATGTAGATAGGTACGAACTCTAACCGGGTGAATGAACTTCGCGCCGTGCGCCATACTGGATTTTTCAAACTTAATACTAAAAAATTACCTACGTTTTATTACTAAAAAAATTACTATATTTTTTTCACTATGATTAGTACGTTTCGGATACTTTAAGTGGGCTTCGGCTCTAAGACGGTTAAAACAACACGTTGTATAATAAGTAGGTAACCAAAATTGTTTTCGCGTAAAACCATCCTGTATAGGATCGGATTATTAATATTTCTTTTTCACTTTATATCCTTTTTCGTATGGGTTGGGAATGGTTTTTTTATCGTAATATAGGCAATACATATGAGTAAATTTGCTTAGTTACAGGAAAAAAATATTTAGCAATATACTGATGTTGTTATGGAAGTAAACCAGGCTAAATTATGTCCATAGTTTCGGAGTTATTGCATTATCCTGTTTGTACAACGTATGAATGAATACAAAAATAACATTCTGATTTATTTAGAGTCTTCTTCCGGATTTGGCTAGACGAAATCAGTATGCGGTATTTTGGTCTTTATGTATATACCGAGAGCTTGTAAATTTCACCCAGATTTATATAGGAGTACGCATGCAGTAATGTATATTCGTGCCGCACCCTTTCCACGCATCCCGCGCCAATCAGAAAGCACTCATTTAAATAAGCCTGGAATAATAGTACATTATGTACCTAGGGCGGTGAATTCGTGAATGGCCCAGATCGCAGGTGTTTGCAGCAGCAGTGGACATCTTTCGGCTGATATGATGATGATGATGATGAAAGAATATTTGTATTCACTTGACTGACAGGTGACAGTTTACTGCTACCGCAACGAGCTTGCACCGATAATAATATGTTATTGTAGCTGTTCATAACGGAAATATAGTAACAGTATCTAGATTTCACTAAGCAGAAGAGTCTGCTAACGAAACTCTAATTTCCGATGAAGTAAAAATCACTTTTCCACTTCCATGGGAGTTTATAAAAATAAACGTGTTATCTTTCTATCTATCTATAAATAAAGTAGCCGAAATACCATGATCAGGAATCGTCACAAATTGGTGAAATAGAAATACGCGGCGTCATCGTTTCTGTTATAGTCCTGCGGCGCTACCACGAACTTCGAAAGTCGAAGTTCGTAATACATGCATCCCTGTCACTCGAGTAAGGGAGTGCGATAGAGATGGTAATACCCGAACTTCGACTTCAAGAGGCACTTTCAGTACCTACGAATAATAAAGTCTATAGTTTTCATTGTCAACAAAGAATACAACAAAGGAATATTTTTACTAAAAAAAGAGATGTAATGTGTAGTTATCAATTTGATTCATATCTATTTGTTATTTACTAAGTCTTCATTTATCTAAAAACAGGTATTACATATCTCATTACTTAAATGAATTAGTGGGAAAAGCACAAACTTAACATCTGTCAAAAGACGTTATAGTTGTAGTTGTATGGTGTCACGGTACTAATTTCTCCACTTCTTATAAAATAAGTATTTGTTATCCAATTTGTTTCACTGGCTCAGTGTACCAATATGAACAAGTAAGCTGACAGATTGTTAACCAAAATATATAAAAAAAACTCGTCTAATGAATCTCTAGAAACGAGAACAAGGAGGATTTTGGATCTATTTGTAATATAATAAATAAATAAATCTGCCTCTATACGTCCCGCTGCAGGCCTCCTCTCATGAATGAGATGACATTTAAAGAGTTTTTTTTTACTATTGTTTTTGCGTAATATTTATAGATTTCTCGCCACATCTGTTTGTAATAATCATGCAATATTGTCCGTGGCAGGTACTTGGAGGTGTCTTCTGTCTCAAGCACACCGAGGCTCGGTCCTGCCACCGATCCAGTATCTGCGAGGGTGTGCCTATGTCAGGTGAGACCCTGTACTCCACCTAAGAAACAAAAGGTTCCAACTGTAATTGAGTTGTAGGAGGAATGTCAACGTAAAGACACTATCTTTAAATTACAGCTACAAATTTAGATGGAATTTCTCCAATTTCAAGTCGTAATATCTATGTAGTTAGCTTCCACGTTTTCTGCTTGTGTCCGATTTTCTTAAGGAAAGGGAATGAAAATTTCCTTGTTGCCTTCAATTTATAGACATTGTTTAAAATAATGGGATTAAAGAATCTGGTCGTATTACCACGAAACAATAGGGGTGTAGACACTAAATAAAATAAGCAATAAAGATTCTCGAAAAAGGATTAAAAATGTACACAACTGGCGAAAAAATCAACACAAGAGTTTAATAATCACGAAGTTAAGTGTCCAACGTTTTAAGAAGGGGTATGTTCTGTCCCTTTTTCGCAAAACGCAACTTCATATGAAACGATGATGTTCGCAATTAGTGACGTCACTAATAGAGGGCAACGTGCCGTGCCCCATCGTGTTCGGTGCCGCCGTCGACGCGGCCTGCCGCGCGCGCGACGCGCTCTGCGGCAGCCTCGCATATTGTGACGTCACACACTGTTTGCGTTTTCTCTCTCTAACAAGCAATATTAAAACGGTTGTAGCTTCGTAATTCTTTGAGAATCTGTATGGGATTTTCGTCACTAGGCATATTTTTTTGCCTTCTTTCTTTTGGAGTCATAATAATTTTCGAGTCTACACCCGTATTGCCTTTAGCTTTGTTTTCTTTTCGAAGTGAAAACTTCTTTAGCGGCGCTGTGCACTTTTTGTGATGGGGAAAAATTGTTAAACTCGCCACAGGTCACGTGACCGTGTGCTTCGAGAGGTACTCGGAACAGGTCACGTGACCGTAAGATGTCTCGTGACCGTGAGATGTCACGTGACCGTAAGATTCGACAGATTGAAAATTCGTAAGACGGACACGTGACCTGATTGAAAAACTGTTACAATGTCATTGAGTTTTCACTTCTGCCGGCACTCCCGGAGTGCAACCCGATCGTTTTTTTATTTGAACACTTTGACGGCTTCAATAAATACACGCTGAAAAAATGGCCCGGAAAATATTAAATCTACCTTGAATGCTAGTTGGATCTGGAAAGTACTACTGGCACTGTGACGCCATTGCGGACAATTAGGCACTATGGTATGAAATACTGGCAGTTTGAAAAAAAGCGGCCAAGTGCGTGTCGGACCACGCACAACGAGGGTTCCGTGCCTATTAAAAAGGTCGTATCGTTACTGAAATCTTACGGCACTTATGTACTTTTCTTTAAGGAAGGCAGTTTTTTAGAAATACCTCAAAAACCTTTGAACCGATCTTGTTCCAAACAATTTTCGCTGAGAGAATTTAATAAGCCCTAGGTGCATGATTTTTTTCATTTTTTTAAAATACACGGTTCAAAAATTAGAGGGGGGGGGACACAATTTTAGTGACTTTCGAGGAGATTATCTCCGACTCTATTCACTTAATCAAAAAAAATGCCGATAAACCTTATATTTATTTTGAAAGGCCTATCGATTGATGTGCCACACGTGGGCTTGCAATGAAAAAGAAAAAATTTGACTTTCAGTTTTATGTATGGAGTGCACCCCTAAAAAAAATTTTTTTAGTAATTTAGTTACAAAACTATGTAGCGGTTAACAAAATACACCTATCCTGAAAATTTTATTCAAATACACCTTATAGTTTTCGAGTAAAATGCCTGTGACATACGGACGGACAGACAGACAGACAGACAGACATGACGAATCTATAAGGGTTCCGTTTTTTGCCATTTGGCTACGAAACCCTAAAAAGGGTCAGACAAAATAAATCAGATCATCTACAGGATGGATTATTTTTATTTTATTTTATTAGTTTACTTACTTAGGACCTAGAATATTGGTGAGTGAATATGTAGAAAGTCGAATACAAGCTTATTACGTATTCCTTTGACGGGTTTTTAACGTCCGGGACAAATCACCCGCTTAGAATCAATGTGTATTTGGACGTATACCAATAGGGAATATTCATGACATTTTTTTATTTTTTTTATCTATTCTATAAGTAATTATATAACCGGAAAAAATTATAACACTTTCACAATATTATTAAATAAGCTAAAAAAAAATAATTAAAACTACTATCATTTTCGGACGATCAAAACGCCACCATTTTGGCGCGCTCATTTGTGACGTCACCGTGCAGCTTAGTGCACGGCGGTTCTTAAACAAATTAACAACAAAGTGTTTGATTCACACTTTTAATAAATGTGAGTGATTAAAGCTTATAAGATCAACTTATTGTAATGGAAGAGCACACAAACGCTTATTATAAATATTGTATTGTCCCTATGTGTGAAAATCACATTAAAACTGCAAATATTTTCATATGCCCAAAGGTGCAAATATAAGGATAAAGTGGTGTAAGGCGATGAGGAGAGATAATGTATCGTGCTTGAGTAGTTTATATTGTTGTGAAGATCATTTCGACGTGAGTATTAAATATGTGTGTACCTAAAATCTTTTTTATTACGACTCGTGAACAATATAGGTAAACAATAACCTAACCTCAAAATTGTATTATATACTTATTCATAAAACTATTTTGATTCCCAATTTTTTTAGTTATTAATGTTACAAATATTATGATTTTTGTTGATCAACAGCTGACTACGAGTGTTGATTTTGATCAAGAAACGTTTTAGCTAAGTTTCTTTGTTTGCACTGTTGATCGAAGAAAGTTAAAAGAATTTAATCCTTTTTACTGAGTGACCTACACAAATTTGTTTTATTTATAAGCCTTGACGAAAACAACCTAGTTTGTTAAAGTTCATAAAGATGTTCTCAACATTTAACATTCCTAATAGGTACCTACATATCTTTGATTATATAATACTAGCTTCTGCCCGCGACTCCGTCCGCGTGGAACTCGTTTATACTATCTCTATACCAAATTTCATCCAAATCGGTTCAGCAGTTTAAGCGTGAAGAGGTAACAGACAGACAGACAGACACACTTTCGCATTTATAATTTATTATTAAGTATATATAAAATATATAATATAACTAGCTTCTGCCCGCGACTCCGTCCGCGTGGAACTCGTTTATATCGTAGCTCCCCCCATATCCCCCAAAGGGATGAAGTGGGGGGTGAAAGTTTGTATGGAGCTACGATATAAATGAGTTCCACGCGGACGGAGTCGCGGGCAGAAGTTAGTATATATAATATATAAAGTTATAGTATAGTAAAATAGTATATAGTATGGATAAATATCTACTAGTTTTTTATTCCACTTATTTAACAAAGAAACCTATTTGAAGTAGTTTAAAAGTATAGCTATTTGAATCGCCAAAATAGGTTATAATTATTTAATTGACCAATCTCACGGGTATAAAAACAAGGAATATGAAAATTTATTGAATATCTGTAACTTATTTACCTTGCAGCTTTTACTCCTCTTAGTTCAGCGGACGTAAAGTCACAAATATTTGGGAAGAATGTATTAAATTTAGTCATCATGAACACATCAATTTTAGGCAGATTATCCGACTGTGCCTTGACAAAACCGCCTTCAGTCATTGTGGCGAGTCTTTTTTCACTTAATAATTACCAAAAAACACTGATTATTTATCATAAACAGCGGCAAAACAATGCGAATAACTTTCAATAATCATACTAATGACGCACGGTGCACGGTGACGTCACGTTTCGCTCCGCCAATAGCGTTGCGTTTTGGAAATTTGTGAGGGAATTTGAAAAATGGTACTTTTAAACAATTAAATTTATCAATAGAAACATGATAATTTGCAAAAATAATCATATGTGTATATTTATTAGGCAATATAGATTACACTCGATTTTTTTTGTCCATTTCTAAATCACATGCATATTCCCTATTAGTGGGGCAGAGCAGAGTGCTCGAACAAATTGTCGTAAATGTGGACACGCTGGACAAAAGCACCAATTTTATTTCAGGCAGCTCCTCCGTCGGCAATATTTAATTTTATGGCGGCCATTTTGGATTATAGTTAATTATTAATATCTCGAGTTCTAAGTTACTTAGAATCACAAACTTGGTGTCTAAATATACATATTTGGGTTCAGGGAATTAAACTAGACAAGTATTTTACCGATATCTCAGTTACTAAATTACTTGATAATACAAAATTGGTGTTTATTTATATATTTGAGGTCAACGAAAAGAACTGAATATTTTAACCGAATATACCCGATTACCGACAGTAGTTTTCGGAAGAGAGCGCAGAGTCATAAGTTTAAGCCCTTAATACTCCATGATGTTACATGAAAACCTAATTGTTTTTCTTTTCTTTTCACTATCGGTATATGTCACTATTGTGCCTAACGGCCCCGAATTTTCCTTAATTTTCACGTGAATGTAAATTGTAAACTTAATATGTAAATTTTTCTCAATTACGCTAAATTTTTCCACAAAATCCTACTGAAAACACAAGGATTTTCTCATTATTGTTGAATTATTAGTACATTGAATCTTAAATAACATTAAAGTTCATACTTGTACCAACACAATACAATAAAAAAAAAACTTTTCCCAAAATTTATATTTTTAAATTATTATTCAAAATTTGTATAAATTTATCACCGCGCATCTCAGTACCGGCTTAGCAGCCCTCCGAGCGCGAAGGCTAACCAACTCGTCAGAATACAAAATTATTTTGATCTCCGACTAGGCATAGGTAGTTGTTACCAACCTCGGGGTCAAACTATACTAGTGATACATTCGTGAGGCTAATCGAGACAAGTTACGAATTGTATAGCTGCTGCCATGAAATAGTCAATTATTTTACGAGTGATCGTGATACACTTGGTTGATTTAATTTATTTACTATTATCAGTTACATTAGAGAGAGAGAAATCTTATGACGATGGACACTAAAAATCAGATAGACCCGATAAGTAGTACTTAGTTACTAAATGCATTTATTTACAAGATATTAATTAAATAAATTATATTAACATTAGGTTAAAATTAAAAAGGCCTTGTACCGAGGATGCTAGTTAATGATAATTTGATAATGCAAAAAACGTAAGGTCCGTTCGTAATAAAATAAATACCTATATTGATAGTTTTGCTTTTTTCGTAGGGCTTGTCGCTCTTGCAAATCAGTATTTATAGAAATAAATAATAGAAAAAAATATTAATGTGCGACTTCGTTGAAAGCGAGTGACAGGCTGACAACTCGGATCCACTTAAGGAGAATACCCCATGCCACTTTCCAGCACAGGCACCGAAATCAAATACATGACATAACGTTACCCCTTTAAACGCGTCGTAAATCTAGAACTAGAATTGTAGCTGACAAGCTATAGTACACCCTTGCAGCTATGAGTTCTCGGGTTCCATTAAACGACCCTTAAGGGGATACTTCGATTCGTTTCACGCCTCAGCCGTCGCGGCCGGCCATATTCGCCTGACAGCTTGCACGTGTTGTGCAACATTATTCAATTCAATTCAATTATTTATTTCAGGCATAGTGTATATATATATAGTGTTTTTATTACAATAGGGAATATGCATGTGATTTAGAAATGGACAAAAAAAATCACGTGTAATCTATATTGCTTAATAAATATACACACATGATTATTTTTTCAAATTATCATGTTTCTATTGATAAAATAAATTGTTTAAAAGTACTATTTTTCAAATTCTCTCGCAAATTTCCAAAACGCAACGCTATTGGCGGAGCGAAACGTGACGTCACCGTGCAGGTCGTTAGTATGATTATTGAAAGTTATTCGCATTGTTTGGCCGCTGTTTATGATAAATAATCAGTGTTTTTTGGTAATTATTAAGTGAAAAAAGACTCGCCACAATGACTGAAGGCGGTTTTGTCAAGGCACAGTCGGATAATCTGCCTAAAATTGATGTGTTCATGATGACTAAATTTAATACGTACTTCGCAAATATTTGTGACTTTACGTCCGCTGAACTAAGATGAGTAAAAGCTGCAAGGTAAATAAGTTACAGATATTCAATAAATTTTCATATTCCTTGTTTTTATACTCGTGAGATTGGTCAATTAAATAATTATAACCTATTTTGGCGATTCAAATAGCTAGACTTTTAAACTACTTCAAATAGGTGTCTTTGTTAAATAAGTGGAATAAAAAACTAGTAGATATTTATCCATACTATATACTATTTTACTATACTATAACTTTATATATTATATATACTAACTTCTGCCCGCGACTCCGTCCGCGTGGAACTCATTTATATCGTAGCTCCATACAAACTTTCACCCCCACTTCATCCCTTTGGGGGATATGGGGGGGAGCTACGATATAAACGAGTTCCACGCGGACGGAGTCGCGGGCAGAAGCTAGTTATATTATATATTTTATATATACTTAATAATAAATTATAAATGCGAAAGTGTGTCTGTCTGTCTGTTTGTTACCTCTTCACGCTTAAACTGCTGAACCGATTTGGATGAAATTTGGTATAGAGATAGTATAAACGAGTTCCACGCGGACGGAGTCGCGGGCAGAAGCTAGTATTATATAATCAAAGATATGTAGGTACCTATTAGGAATGTTAAATGTTGAGAACATCTTTATGAACTTTAACAAACTAGGTTGTTTTCGTCAAGGCTTATAAATAAAACAAATTTGTGTAGGTCACTCAGTAAAAAGGATTAAATTCTTTTAACTTTCTTCGATCAACAGTGCAAACAAAGAAACTTAGCTAAAAGGTTTCTTGATCAAAATCAACACTCGTAGTCAGCTGTTGATCAACAAAAATCATAATATTTGTAACATTATAACTAAAAAAATTGGGAATCAGAATAGTTTTATGAATAAGTATATAATACAATTTTGAGGTTAGGTTATTGTTTACCTATATTGTTCGCGAGTCGTAATAAAAAATATTTTAGGTACATACATATTTAATACTCACGTCGAAATGATCTTCACAACAATATAAACTACTCAAGCACGATAGGTACATTATCTCTCCTCATCGCATTACACCACTTTATCCTTATATTTGCACCTTTGGGCATATGAAAATATTTGCAGTTTTAATGTGATTTTCACACATAGGGACAATACAATATTTATAATAAGCGTTTGTGTGCTCTTCCATTACAATAAGTTGATCTTATAAGCTTTAATCACTCACATTTATTAAAAGTGTGAATCAAACACTTTGTTGTTAATTTGTTTAAGAACCGCCGTGCACTAAGCTGCACGGTGACGTCACAAATGAGCGCGCCAAAATGGTGGCGTTTTGATCGTCCGAAAATGATAGTAATTTTAATAATTTTTTTTTAGCTTATTTAATAATATTGTGAAAGTGTTATATTTTTTTCCGGTTATATAATTACTTATAGAATAGATAAAAAAAATAAAAAAATGTCATGAATATTCCCTATTGTATACTTATGAATCTAAGTGTTAGTAGGTTACAATAATAATTTAATCTATCAACTTTGGCCCTCAGTGCTTGTTGCACATTTATCCAGCGGGCCAACATAGGGCTATCCCACCGACACGCCAATGCGCTCAGAACGCGGTTGGGCCTGCGGCGCTACCACGAACTTCGAAAGTCGAAGTTCGGGTATTTCCATCTCTATCGCGCTCCCTTAATCGAGTGACAGGGATGCATGTATTACGAACTTTGACTTTCGATGTTCGTGGTAGCGCCGCTGTCGCGCATACGCGAGAGGAGCGACGCGCACCTCTTCCTATAGCATTAGTATGACTTGTTATTGGCATGATTGGAACGTAATTTATATTTAAACAATTTTGAAACTGGCTGTTGAAAACTGATAATAAAAATGCCAGTCTTATGACAGTTATGACGTAGCTGACACTGGTAAATTAACCTGTAACACAAGCGTGTAATTTTCGTGAAAGTTTTGGCGCTGTAGGTACCGGTCTGGAATGGAATAAATTCGCCAAGCCGTTGTATGCTTTACAATTTTATTCGTGTTTTTTTACATTTTTTGCTTACTAATACAGTTTTATTTGAAATACACTAGGAACCATAATACGGATAGCGGGCTACATATTTGACATCCAGAACAAGCGCCGCGCGGCGCCGTCTTAACGTTTTATTGTGTTATGTTATACATTTTGTATATTAAATTAATATGTATGTTAGTCTGTAGGTAAGGTAAAAAAGGGGTAAGGGGTCTGTAGGTGTAAATATGGGCCTTTTTGCCTGACGCAAATAAATAAATACCTAAATATAAATAACTGAGTCAGTTGTGACGTGGCAAACATTTTTATACATACTATAAGCACTTGGTTCTTTTGCGAAAATGGTATCAAACAAGACTGTTTTTATTTTATGTGAATTGTTAATGTGATGAGCATAAATATTTGTTACTGAGGCTTGGATGTTTTCTACGTATTTAAGTACTTATCTATAATAATATGTAATATTTAAATATATCGTCCTCTAGTAGTCATAACACAAGCCAAACTTACTATGGGGCTAGTTCAATTATTATTACAATATTTACAATTACGCAGGAGAGAGGCATTTGTTTATCTCCCAAATAACACAAATGCGATAGAGCTATTACAACCAATCTTTGAATTGAACTTTATGTCATGCTAGTAATTACTATGGCCATTTCATGATCAAACTTTTGTCCCCAGAAATGATGGGTCTGAACTGCTCATCGGCCCGGCGTGGCGTAGTCGGCTGCCGCTGCCGGTCCCGAAACGGTGCCCTCTTTAGCTCAAAGTGCAAATGCAACTCTTTGGAGCTAAAAGTGTGCCCAACGGTGACCAGGCCGCCGGCGCCGCCGGCTCGAGCTCTCTCGGTGCGTTCCGATTACTTCACTTAGCCGAATGACGTGTCGTGTCTTGACGCAACAGAACGGCATCAGTTTCATACATTTATTACGGTTTCGTTCACATTCATCTGATGTGCTCTGATGCCATGGCTCCTGTTGTGTCGCGCATCAGTGCGCATCAGAGAGCATCACGTCAGATAAGTGTGAATCAGGCTTTAGACTGATTTCATTGACTCAGTGTTTATGATATCGTTGTGTATTATCGCACTTGCTTGTCAATACGAGACGAATGTTGTAACATAATATGCTCGTTATTCTCGTGCTGATTGTTACAGTTGGATAAAATTAAGTAAAAACAATGTAAATAGTGTATACTGAATGTCGTGCGTTCAAAACGTTACTGGAGGCGAATTCCAAGTTTGAATGCATTGATTGGGTGGGTTTTAACTTTTAATGGAATTGGGTTAAATGAGTAACGTTAGCCAAATGTAATCCAAGTGAGTGTAACAAGAGTAGAAAAATAAATTGATATAACAATGTCGAGTCGGGTTCGTAAATAGAATGTGTGAGCTGCCCTTGGAGTAGATTTGAGGTCTCATACTGCACTTGAGCACAAAGCTAATTGTGATGCATGTGATGCGCATGTTGCTTTGAATCTCTTGGAATTCGGTAATGGTCAAAGGAAGTGAGTCCATACCAAATTATGACAGTATACAATCCATCTTTGCGTGGGTCAGACATGCATTTCAGTGACGAATAACTTATACATACTGTAAATAGTACCTAACTACTTTAACTAGAAATAAAGAAATATCGAAGCAAATAAAAAAAGCGCTATCATATTTTTTGTCGGTATCGGCGCATACAATTGTGCAACATTAGGATACTAAACAAAGATGTGATATAAGTCGGGTGTAATGTAAGTATTACGGTACAGTCGGGCAAAGCGGATACATCGGTCAATAATAATGTATAATTCGTTCCGTACTTAATTGTAAGTTTAATTTAACTAAAAAACTGTTTTTAATCAATGCAACCAACTTTTAAAGGGGAAAACTAGCCTGTATAAAGTAAGTACCTTTAATTTTAGTTTTGGTGTGTAAGTGTATGTGTTAGTATACCTACATTGTACTTGTTATTATGATAAATAAAGACCTTTATTAAATAAACAAACTTAATTGTTAGAGACAGTAGACTAATAAGCCCATATGCCGCGCGACAACCTATAGCCGCATGTAGGTATAGACTTGTAAATATTATTTACGTCACTCCGGGCGGTGAGTGACATTTACCGCCCACGGGCGCAGCTGCTAATCTCACTTCACATTCACACCCAGGAGTAGACGTAAAATTGTGTACGCACCACGGGCGGTAGTTTGTAAAGCCCCTGATTGTATAACACCTGCGATCTGGAGCATTCACGCATTCACCGCCCTAGGTACTTAATGTACTTTTTTACCCAGCCTATCTGTTATGCCCGTCTGTATACCCTAAGCGGTTAGATTAGATCGTAAGCGAACAACCGATTGGACATTTGTAATATAGGTAAACTATCTGTATAGAATTAGGTATGACTAAATACTATCAGTTATTGTACCTAAGCACTTATCTGTTATTACAAATTTCATTAAAATGTTAAAGATAACTG
Organism: Epinotia ramella; assembly: GCA_947578815.1. Classification (NCBI taxonomy): domain Eukaryota; kingdom Metazoa; phylum Arthropoda; class Insecta; order Lepidoptera; family Tortricidae; genus Epinotia; species Epinotia ramella. The sequence continues at coordinate 16,099,022 of OX388205.1, read as the reverse complement.
ATTAGAAGGGACAGATTGTGACCCTGCTGACGAAAGTTTTAATATTCTAGCCTAAGCACCAATTGAGCCTGTGTATTATATTTCATGAGACCGAGTGCGGTATAACACTTAAGTAAATACTTCGTTTTGTACGTAAGATAACCTAAGTAATGAGAGGAAACCGAATTGTAAGTGAGGTTCAAAGTTATTTCAGATTTCGTTATGATATGACAGAAGTATCCTGGCAATTTGTAAAGACGTCTATCAACTTTTTTTGTTGCTATTATGTCCAGCGAGAAGACAGCAATGGCAGAGTTCCATGAAATATAATGTAGAAAAATGGTTTCAGTACTATCGACAACACAGCTAACTGACCATCCGTGCACTTTATGTGCATTGTAATAAAGTTCTATATAAATACAGGATGGTCAGTTTACTGTGTTTTCATTTGTAAAATCGTAAATATCAAAGGATATCTAATCTTGGCCACGGGGTGACAAGAAAATGTTGATTCTGTTAAAGCATGATCACAGTCGCGACGACGGCTAGCTCAAGCTGTGAAAACACAAAATATTTTTTTCAAATGACAGTGATCATGGAGAAAAAGTTTTTTGAGCCAAGATGTATGTAAATTAAATCAACATTATACTTTAATGTCCTTGATGAACTTCTTGTATGACTGGAATATCTTAAAAATGTAGAAGAATAAAATTACGTCTTTTCTTAATTTTGTTTCATTGTCCTGCATTTCAAGACGTGTAATTGATTAAAACTCATTTCATCGCATTCAATTTTTTTTACATCATATAATAATAGCCGTGAAATAAGCGTGATTTAGGTAAAATACAATTTGAGGATCAAATTCAAACAGTTTTATAGTTCGTCAATGAACATCAGGCTTCGAGAGCAATTAATCAATTAACAAACTAATGAGCGACGGCATGACCCGTGCCATGGAAGATGGGACAGCCGCTGGTTTGGGATGCGACATGTTCCGATACTGTAGCGCTGTCTCATCTCCACGGCACCGCGGTAAAGGCTGGCTCTGCGGCAAATTCGGCGGAACTCCTCAAGCGGCGCAAGTACACAGCCATTATTAGTGGCTACCTTTTTGCGCCGTTTGGGGTTGAGACTATGGGACCGTGGGGGGAAAGCGCCCATGAAATTTTCAAGGAGAGTTCCAAACGCCTGGTAGAGGTGACGCGTGACCAGAAGGCTGGATCATATCTGGCATAACGTGGCAATGCTGCCAGCCTTCTGGGCATGCTGCCCTTAGAAGGTGATTTGGGCCAAATTTTTTATTTATATTTTTTTAATCCTAGTTTCTAATTTAGTGTTTAGTTTTTTACTTTAAGGTATATTATGTTTTTCTTGCTTTTACACATTTGTTACTTAATAAATTTACAAACTAATAATTTTGCACAATGCTCGAAGCTGTCCTTTGTTGGAAAACTTGAGTAACCAATTATTGAGAGATTTTAAGCATATCTGGGGGCACGCGTGCCCCCGCCAAGTCGAGCAAAACAGAAAAAAAGGCACGGCCGACGATCCTTTTCTCGAAGCCATTAGTGCCATTTTCGACCCCTGTAACTTTGTTGTGTTAAAAACTAGAATCCTACATTTTCAGTCCCGGGTTCGAATCCCGGTAAGGGCATTTATTTGTGTGATGAGCATGAATATTTGTTCCTGAGTCATGGATGTTTTCTATGTATTTAAGTATTTATTTATCTATATAAGTATATATATCGTCGTCTAGTACCCAGTTTAGCTTTGCTTAGTTTGGGACTAGCTCGATTTGTGTAAGATTGTCCCCAAATATTTATTTAATTTATTTATTTTTAAAATTTGTATTGTATTAATGGCACATTAACCTACAAAAGAAGTGAGATCCCATAAAAGTCATTCCATGTAAAAAATAAACTTTTATGATTAGGCTTTCAGACAAAGCTCATTTGTGATATAGTTTTAGGTATGCAAAAAAATATAAATGCAGTAATGTTGTGTGATTCTCAAGTTGTAGAATTTTATCATTCAAGAAAATAAAGATGAATAAGAATGCCTAACTTTGCTCTACGTAATATCTCACAGCTTTTTACGGTGGAAGAGTTTCTAGACTTGGCCTAATGTTTACATGGAATGTTTTTTATGGGATACCTATTTATAACAGTTGAGTCGTGGTTTCGGTCAGTATTATTAATATTTCGATAGTATTGGAATTAGATACGAGTATGAGTGCCGATGGGTATATCGCCGGCGGCGGCGCGACGGTAAACATTGACCGGCGGCGGCGGCGACAAAAACTAAAAAGGCACTAAATTCCTCTCTGAGTGTCGGCGTCTGTTATAGTAATGTGTAATTAAGTATTTTTGAGTTACGTAGTTATACACATCAACTCGCGGACCGAAGGTTGGTCTGGCGGAGGACCCTAGATCTAGATTAACCAGACACCGACGACATCCCGGGCATCAGCCTGTACGAGATTGTAAAGGCTCTTAAACAGCTCAAGAACAACAAGGCACCCGGTGAAGACGGAATAACAGCTGAACTCCTGAAGGCGGGTAGAAAACTGGGCCTTACTGCCCTTCAGAAGTTGTGCGATTCCGTCTTACTGGAACAGAGGTGTGTTGGTACTGTTCTTCAAAAAAGGTGAGAACACCCTGCTGACGAATACCGCCCTATCTCACTTCTGAGCCAAGTCTTTAAACTGTTTTTGAGAGTCATTACAAATCTATATATTAAATATTTATTTTATTTTGTATTGGCTGTATAATACAAAATAAAATAATTATTTTCGTTTTAAATTGTTATCTTTATTAATTCATGTAAATGTTATCAAAAGTGAATAGTTTTACTAAATTAAACGTTTCTATATCATAACCAAAAATAAATAGTCAATTAATTAACAAAAAGGATTTAATTTGTTTAGTCGAGTAAGAATCCATTTGCCAAAAAATTAAAAAAAAAGCTGTACATTCTGTACAACCCGGTTAATTTAAGAATGCACCATGTTCATTCATACATCTTGCTGCAAGGTGCCAACGTGACTTAATCGGGATATAAACATAACACACAAGTGTCGTAATGTTATAAAACACGCGTGTTTAATACCCAGGATTATGAGCCCAAAAGCGACATAACAAGAGGTACGTTACGAGCAAATGTGTTGAAAAATAAATAAGCTACAATAACTGACACGCGCACGAAACAGAAATCGGCGCGCCGAAGGCGCTGCGTCGGCGGCGGCGGCGGCGGCGGCGTGTGATTTTGGTCGGCGGCGGCGGCGGCGCGGCGGTGCGGCGCTCATATTTAATAGGCATGATGCCTCATGTTCAAATTGATAACCGTAGTGATGCTAAATGGATAGTAAACCATCAAATTATCGTAATAAAGTATACATTATAAAATATAAATAAAATTATAAAAAGATATAAACCTTGTGAAAGTTTAGAAAAATTATGCATTTTTTTTATTGTCCAAGAGTAAATTTAAAGCTGCCAATAGAATTGTTACGCTTTAATAGAAACAAAGTTGTATGTCAACTATGTACCTAAACGCAGTATTTCGCGACCGAAACAACAATTTACCGGATTTTCCATACAACGATACAACTACTTTGTACAATTGTGACGTCATACTTGTGTGTCTATCAGTGTAAGGTCTCTATGAAGAGTTTTGCGCTGCCGCCAGCGAGGTCAATCTTTGTCTCAAATTTTTGGGTAAGTATTTATGTTCTTTAATAGTAGTTGCTCCCATACAAACATTTGTTGCTCTCCAAAAACTGGTTCGCATGACATCATAAAACAATCTTAGTCATCATCCCTATTGGAATGGATTAAAAGTGAATCAGAGAACGTATCAAATCTTTCGCGTTAATATTTTTTGGAAAGAGTAGGTATACAGAAATAACGATACGGATGATTTATTACTTTTACAGTTCTACTTTTAGGTACCTATTACTCCCAGCACGTCTATCATGAGACGGCCGCGACATACTCTCGATTTTTCTCGCACTATACCTCTTGTTCTAAGTGTTCTCATAAGAGAGAGACGGATAGTGCGAGAATAATCTCAGCGGACTAAGATCTTTTTTCACAATTCAGTCGACAATGTTTCCTCATACGAGCTGACTCGACTCTGTATTTCAAGGAGCTCCATATTTCTCGCCCTTTAGAAATTCCCGGGCATTGTTTTCCCGTTTTGTGAACATCCGTGCGGTCCCTCTATATAACGGCCGAGGTCTTATAGGTACAGTCAGCAGCAAAAGTAGCTAAGCGGTCCAAAAGATCAAATTGACCTACACCCGACTCTAATGCCAAGACGATAAGAACTGTCTAGATCATTTTTAACATGTTCTTTTGCGTAGCTACTTCTGCTGCTGACTGTACTACTGCCAAATACGGAACGTTGTAACTTTGTTTGAGTTGCGACCACTTATTGGTCTTTTCGGGATTAGTACCGGTATACGCCAAGCGTGTTATTATGTAAATTGTTATAGCCGCACCGCGTTTTTTCCAGCAGATGTTTTGTAGGGCGCTCGTTATCATATTTTTTAAGACCGAAGTGCGTGCCGCCATTTTGGTCTAACAAACTAATATTTTGAATGAATGCTTTTAAATAATGCATTGTTGTAATGAGAGTTACTGAACGTAAAGACAGTTGTGATCACCGGCTTTTTGGCGTGTTGGTAATATGCCAAGAAATAAAGTGAAGTTTGAGAGAAGATACATAAACTGCGCATTTCTGTAACTAGGTATACCTAAACCTAGTTACTGAAATCTGCAGATTCTTTCAAACGATTGTATCTAAAACCGCTTATACTTACTGCACTCAACAATGCAATCAATATTAACTCTATTACGAACTACCTATTATTGATCCGTCCCGTATTTATGTCGAATTCGAAAGTAATAGATTTAACAATCAAGAGCCAAATATCTGTAATTATAATGATCTAGTAAATAAATAGTTTGAAGTGAAAGCCAGACAAACTTTTATATACCGATCTGATACTAAAGACGCAAATAACCGATTTTCCCGATACCTAACTAGCGCACAGAAAACTAATTCACGAAATAAATAAGCCAAATTCATGGAACTCACAGGACTGTTTAACGGAGATAGATACTACATTAAAAGTCTAAATTGGCTTCATTGAAAAGCGGCAGACGGGTGAGACTGTAGACCTATTTTTGACTGACTTTGAATTTTTTTTCAAGCTCTATTTTACTGTAGATAGAAAATAGAAATGGCCGCAAGATGTGCCAACCTTCAAATGGTAATTCGACGTCACTTAAGCAAAATATCACAAAGTAAGTAAAAGAAGGCACAAGCACATCAACTCGGTGTGAAGTAAGTATCGCCATGAATATTAAACAGGGGTCTATCGCTAACGTCTAAAATATTACAGCGAAAACAAATTTGTCCTACTTTTCATCAAATATTTAATGGTATACGAGCTTTGGCTTTTGAATTAACCCGCATAAAATGTTTAAACAGTTAATCAAAAAACCTTTTTATAGCACCCCCATGGCATGTTAAGAATATCACTTAACCTACTTTTTACGTTGCGTGTAATTATAATGCTTTTCTGCGTGGGTAGGTACGGGGACAGACACAATCTCAGTGCAATCAATAAAGTGTTTTACTTTTTAAGCCTGAGTTTACTACGTGTTGACCGCCACCACAGGTCGCGTCAGTATGTGAGAGGCTTTATTAAACCTGGATCACACTGACGTGGCATGCGATGGCGTGTAATGTTTGTCAATAACTGTCAAGTTTACTACTAACTGCCACCACAGGCCGCGCCTGTAAATTTCAGGCTAGCTTAGGCTCAGGCTCTAGGTTCAGGCCTTCAGGTTATGAAACTGCGCTGGGACAACAGTGAAATGACAGGTGTTCAGCGGGCGCAACATGGTTGCCTTTTATCACTTATCGTTGTACATAGGACATCTATTACGTTCTGACTAGTATTCGAGTGCGATTACCTACCCTCATACACCAAGTAACTATTTAGTTTAAAATCACGATTACTGATCTATGTTATAAAATCAGTTACTATTATAATAAATATCATAATTTATGGCCGCGGTATATCTGTATATGTGTGGCCTGTAACAGGAGAAAATATTCAAAAAGACGCTTCCTTAGAGCATCTGCAGTAATTGCGTCCAATTTTTTAAATTTTATTTTAATTCCCTTCCGTCGCTGAACATCATTTTCGCAAAACATGATATTTTCAAAACACGATATTAGCAAAATATGATATTATCAAAACACGATATTAGCAGAACATGATATTCGCAAAACAGCATATTAGCGATTAGCAAAGGAAAGATAGAAGGAAGGAGAGGCAGGGGAAGACCACGACGCAGTTATATGGACCAAATAAAGGAAAAAGCTGGTGTCGTGTCGTATCAGCAAATCAAAGGGCTGGCGTACGACAGAGAGAGATGGAAAATACTCCACCGACAAGAGGATAACTCTTAAGTTAATGATGATGATGATGAGCGATTAGCTGGTTATGACATTCGCAGAATATCACATTAGCGAGTCACGATATTCGCAAAATATTACAAACAAGAGTTTTGTTGCCTACTGTATCTAACCTGAAAAAAAATTTATTTTGAATGAGTCAAAATACTTACGTACTTACTGTAATGTAGGAAGATATAAAACCAGATCGATGTACCGTCATACTAGTTATAATAAACCAGTCTTTCATTGAACGCCTTGTGTTTTAGTCAATACACCCTACTTACGTACTTTTCCAGGACATAAATAAGTATACTTTATTTTTTGAAATCCACCCTGATCGTCTTTGTCATTAACCAAATTCCACGCGGGCCGAGCCGCGGGCACAGCTAGTTCTGTTCAATGATTTTATTGAATATCTTTTAGTACCTATTATGTCCTCTACCTAAAAGCATTAGGATAGGACTGACCAGTAAGACTTCCTTCCTATATGAATAATATGACAATGTCATCATCAGTTTATTGTCATAATTGTTCTTGTAGCATTGTATGTAGCAAAAACAATTAAAATGGATTGTAATAAAAGTGAAATAAAAATTATAAGAAGTCAAAAAGGTAAACCAACTCTGTTACACAACGGATACAGGTATAATTTTTATTTAAAAAATAAGTCTGGCACTACAAACTGGCGATGTTCCAAACAACAAGATTGCCGGACTTCCATAAGTCTCAGCGTCAACAATGAAATTGCCAGACCTGCTAAACATACCTGTGACTCTCCAGGCCCCGTAGCATGGATGGCGTTATCACGCGATAAGTGACAGGATAGGCGCGTCGTCTCGTTCTATCGAACGGTGTCAGCCAGGGACGGAAGCTCTATCCTGTCACTTATCGCGTGATAACGCCATCCATGCTACGGGGCCAGATCATTTAAAAAATGAAATAGATGCATTTATGGATGTCTGCAACAAGGAAGTTTGCGAAAATTTTGAATCCATCCAAAAGATTTTTGAATAAAATATAGAGAAACACGAGTTTACAGTAATGCATGAAGCTCCTAAATACAAATCAAAAAAGGATACTCTTTCTAGAGCACGCAGAAAATTTCTGAACACGGTCAATTCAAAAGTATTGGACTCAAAACATGTGAGGTTATCACATAATTTAGTAGAAGAGTTTTTCTTATATGACGAATGCGATTCGATCGACAGAATAATAATATTCTCAACACTGTGTCGCGAAGACCTAAAAGAATATTTTAAATGTATAACTACCGTTTACGGCGACGGTACGTTTAAAGCTGTACCTGCACCGTATTACCAGATGTATAGTTTACATGTAGACGTAGCACGAAATGACAAATCGGTAAATTTTATACCATTACTTTTTGCCCTACTACCAAACAAGAAACAGACTACGTACATGAGACTTTTTGGTATACTAAAAGAACAATTTGGTTTGAGCTTGAATACTTATAAATGCGATTATGAAATGGCCGTTGTTACAGGCCATTAAAGAGGTGTTTCCTCAGATAGAAGTAAAAGGTTGTTATTACCATTTCTGCAATGCCGTTTTCAAAATGAGTGACAAACTGAATGTTGAACAATCTAACGAAGGTAGTAAGATAATACAATACTGCACTTTAGTGCCTTTGCTGCCCCCGAAGATGATACCAGAGGCTTTTAATACTATCATCGAAATGGCACCACAATGTACCAATAAATTTCTGGACTACTTCAATCGACAATGGATAAAAACTATTAGTAACGACATATTAAGTTGTTATAATCAGAAAAATAGAACTACAAATGGTGTCGAGGGTTGGCATCGCCGGCTTAATAGTAAAATACAATCAAAACCACCTCTGAATTTGTTCATATCACAGCTGAAAAAGGAAGCTAAATTGCAAAAAATAAAATTGGAAAAGAATGCTATGCATTGTCCGGATACTAAAAGAAGTAGAAAAATTATACAAAAAAATATTCAAATTAACGAAATAGTCGAAGATTGCATAAATAAAAAAATAAGCATTCATGTTTGCTTGAAATGACTCTTAGCTCTAAGGGGCCACTGAGTTAGTTAAGCCGCTTCCGTCGCTGAACATCATTTTCGCAAAACATGATATTTTCAAAACACGATATTAGCAAAATATGATATTAGATACAGTAGGCAACAAAACTCTTGTTTGTAATATTTTGGGAATATCGTGACTCGCTAATGTGATATTCTGCGAATGTCATAACCAGCTAATATGATGTGTCGCTAATATGCTGTTTTGCGAATATCATGTTCTGCTTATATCGTGTTTTGATAATATCATATTTTGCTAATATCGTGTTTTGAAAATATCATGTTTTGCGAAAATGATGTTCAGCGACGGAAGCTTTTAATTCGGCGAAATGTTGATCTAAAGTTATGACCCGCAAGTAATGTATCTTGGCACCACGAGATCATAGAACAGCAGTCAATGCAGATTTTGAGGTAACATCATGTAATGAGTCATAATAGTTATTGCATTTTTATTTTAAAAAGATCCTTTTCAGTTTTTTTAATCTTTTTGTTTCTTTTTAGTGTCTTTAAAATAAAAATAAAACTACTTGTTCTACACCCCAGACGAGTAGTAGTAGAAAATTCACGTAAACTTAGTTTAACACGTTCGCAACCAAGAACCCGCCTAGCGGGCACTCGTAATGTTTACTCAGATGCCGGCTGAGCCCGCCAGGCGGGCAGTTGTCGTGAATAGTCATGATTCACGATAGTATTTACATTGATGTTAATAATCATGTCTCAAACAGCCGATTTATTTCATGTAGCAACACCCACAATCTTTTTATAACAATGTTGACGGGTAGGCGAGTTGTCACAGTTCTTAACGGCTATATTGCGTACGAACAGTTAAGTGCAGATTAGTAGTGTTAGATTTGGAGGAAAACCAGGGTGAGCTCTTTCCATAATCACTTTCAATGCATCCTATGACATTGTAACGATTTGGTTCATTTACACGTGGGTTCACGTGTTTACACAGCTCGGACGATGATTGTTCATGATGTGATGTATTTATGTGCGTCCACAGGTCTTATTCTATTTGGGAGGCGTGACGGTATATTATGTATATGAATAAGGTTTTCCTACATGTCACGTACATGCGATAACACAGTTCTTAGTCGTGGAGTTCTTTAGTGTGAAAGGATTAGTAACAAGTGTCTCAGGTTCGGTAGTTTCAGCCTCAGACCATGTCGTCATCAATCAAGGGTGCACCCGGGTAATTATAACTGGAACAATATAGTGTGTGAATTGGTACAGTATCAGTCGTGTGGTAAGGGATGTCTGTAAGGGGAGGTGGAGGACATTCTCGGGGACGAAGGTCCCCACATCTCAGATGGAGCTGGTATGCATAAGGCGGCAGCTCATATGTCAGATATATAAAGGATTCCGGAAGCTGTATGTGTAGGTTCATAGTTGCATATATGCTAATACAGATACCTAAGCTAGAGTGCTATAGGTACTATTTCGCGGCCATGAGAGTGACCAGAAGTGGCTTCGCGACAGCAGTAGTTAAGTATGAACTTACACGCCTAGCGAATTCTGTCGGGTTCTGGTTCTGGTGAATTGTTCCATTTTTAGTCCGGTTGCAAAAGTGTAAGTGTAAGTAAAAAAAAAGGTTGATTCCAATAACTACCTGACCCCGTATCATGGTCGGCTTTATCACGCGATAAGTGATAAGATAGAAGCGTCGTCTCGTTCTATCGAACGGTGTCAGCCAGTGACGGACGCTCTATCCTGTCACTTATCGTGTGATAAGACCGTCCATGCTACGGGGTCTGGATGTATACGAGGACAAAGTTTTTATGAATTGACAGCTATCCCGTTTCCAATACTATCGTAGTCTAATAATAATAAATACCTGATCTCATCAATAAATAATACGCGTCATATCGCGTCGTCTATATTACTCCCTCAGAACAAGGAAAAAAAGTATATTTTTCTTGACCTGAGATTACTTCTATATTTATACTGTAGGAGCTTTATTAGGCATGATCTTGCGCTTTTGTTTCAGAAGACGCTGCCTCCGCGTTTTTGTATGTATACATGTATAGGTACAAAGTTTACTCCACAAATGATTTCGACATCACCGAGAATAGCTGCACGTGGGTGGCTGGGTTAAATCGGAGTGCAGATTGCACCACGAAAACGGCACTATACTTTTTACCCCGTAACAATTTCTACGATCCGGTCCGGTCCGGTCTGTTTACCTTTGTCTTCATGAATCTTTTGTTTATTCTTTTCTATTTGCTTTATTTAATGCTTTGATAAACCACCATCAAGGTTAGATCAGAAGGGGAGTACCTAATTGCATAACTTTCCAAACGACGACACATACAAATGTAATTTTTTCAAACAAAAAATTACATTTAGAACTACTTAACGTTCGTACGAAACGTTACGTAATCGACCTACAGGAGCCAAAATATTACTTGCACTATATACATTTCTATGGATAAAAACATTTCAAGCAGCCAGATTTTGCAGCCGAACTGGGTTCAAGGATTACAAATCGGAAATCGGATTTCGTTTCAACGATTACAGATTTAATTCAATCCAGTGGTCTATATAAGGCAGCGACGAGTTATTAAATTCCATTGGGACTAATAAGCCCCTGTGCCAACGGTTGTCGAATAAATTGGAATTGTTATTTGTTTCAATTTAATGACCAGTGCAATATAGCCCTATTTTCCCACAGCACATAACATGTAGGTCTAGGAAATAAGTACAAAGTTAAATTGGACTTTTATTGTGGCCTGGATCCTTTATAAATCTGAAGCGCAACTGGGGTGGTCTATTTTTCCGTTTAGCAAAGAGGTATCTCTTGGTAGAAAATAACTGGCACATAAGGCTTTTCTTCACAGAGTACAGTATCGGGTGATAAAACTTCCCATCTGCTGCCGTCGTCATTAACAGCCCCTAAAACAATTTCTCAGTAACACCATAACCCTAATAGGCACATTGCGTTACGTTTTTACGGTCTGCAAAATTACAGAGATTATGTTGACGCGCTTTTGTGTCGATGGGGTGTTCACAATGAGAGCTTTTTTTAAATGACAGGCAGCCGAAGTAACAAAAATCCACTATCGGTCGTTTTTGGTCAATACCTACTAGATTTTTCATTTCAAATAGATTTTTCTAGTATTGTACTTTTCCCGCTTTTTTTAGTTTAAGCTATCTTTAAGTAGCCTAGTGGTTCAGGCATGCTGCTGTCAAATATTTACCGTTAGCTTTTCGGTGAAGGAAAACATTGTGAGGAAACCGGGTCTAATCCCAATAAGGCTTAGTTTTCCCTCTGGGTTGGAATTGGAAGATCAGATAGCAGTCACTTTCGTATAACTAGTGCCTATGCCAAATCGCATTACATTTCAAAGCCGACCCAGGGCTCCTTTAGGGCACAACCGGGAATAACGCTAGGAGGATGAAAACTTCGTGGAAACATTTCTGAAATGAAGTGTAACGTTTAAAACACGTGGCGAAGCAAGCGTGGGCGAATACCAGCAATAATTTAAACTTCCTTCACGGTGGGTTTGCTTAAGGCAGCTTTATTATTTTTTCCGATAAATATGGAATTTCCGTGACACTTACAAGCCATGGAATTAGGAAAACGACCAAAAAGCATATTTACCTGTCCGCATTCGCAACAAAAAATTAGATAACAAAGTACGTGCTAAATAGTGAAAACATCTTTTCAACTGGCCATGTGAAATTAGTTAGTTAACCGACGTCTAAAAGGTGGAGGTTCTATGTTCCACTGTAGGTATTTGTATGTACAGGTACTGGGCAACCAGGCAATTTTATTGTACTGTTTTGTCGGCGTGATTGATTTATATACCCATGCCTAATTACAGTTTTCTAGTAGTAATGGTTACTGAGCTAAGCCGAGGACGGACAGACGGACATGGCGAAACTCTAAGGGTTCCTTGTTGACTACGGAACCCTAAAAATCGTCCAGCGTGTATGTTGGCGATCACCTGACTCCGAACAACAAACTTCTCCTAAAGCGGGCCTGGCAGATAAAGAGTGAACTGCAATACACTTATTTATGGATACGTGACTGCAAAATACAAATGCGTAAGAACGATATATAACAGCAGGGTAATATACATTAACGATCACGTAGATTTTGACAAATTAAAGTGACTTTTGTGTAGTTTATTATGCAAATCTACCTACAAACAAAATGTACACTGTTTTGTTCCTATGAAATGTTACATAAAAACTTAATTTTTCATTTGTATACTGTTACATTATACGGTTATCAGTTTTGTGACGGATTGCCACCACAAATATATACGTGAGGGTAGCAGCTGTGTTCAGGCGAACCGACACTCACTAAGCAGTCGCCGGCTAGCTGTCGGTGAGCGAGGTCACGTCTGTGCGCCTGAGCTAATAGCATTCAGTGGTTGTTTTATTTATACGAGTATACCCTGAGAGACCCAAGGGTTGGACGTCACAATGGCGACGAGTCCTCGAGTAAGTGCTACTTGTTTCGGGAAAATAGAGAGATTTCGTTGTATTTTGTGATACGGAGGAGAACACACATCGAGGAATAACTATTTACATATTTAGGGAGAAAAGGCCATCTGAATTGAATGTGTTAACCTAAAATAAAAACGAGGTAAGTGAACCCCATTGATTAAATCGACAAGGTAATATATCGCTTTATGGAAGAGATCGCTCTTCAGCGATAAGACCGCCTGTTGTCTACCTCTACCTACATGTTATTGTATTGTTTCTCTTTTTAACTGCTTTGTTTGTGTGAGGTGTGCAATAAAGAGTATTTGTATTGTATTGTATTGTATATGTAAATACATACACAGTCATGTCTGTTCTCGTTCATATTTGGAGCAGCCCAACTGGGAAGCTAGAAAATCCTCATTATGAATCCCAGCGTTTTAGATACCTTTTTGCAGGTCTTTGTAATATGTTGTCTGAAGTCGAGTTGGGTATCCAGAGTGAGTTCTAAGTCACGTATTTCGTCGGTCCGTTGAAGTGGTATGCTGCGAATGCTGTACTCGGTAGCGATTGGTGAGCGGAGTCTAGCAAAAGTAATATATATTCACATTTCCCCCAGAAACGCGGTCACTGACGGATATATTTCAAGAATAATGACCGGGCGTCAAATGCCAACTCGGTCAATTCGCGTGTAGCTGACACTGCGCAAAACAATGTCACTGTGCATGCCGAACCGCGGCCCCCCTGCCCCCTCCTCGCGGGGCCTCCCGTCAACGCTTCATCAAAACCACGTCGTCGTTTTGCTGACGTCGTTTCTGCTGGTGAGCCTGTTCCAGCCCGCCGGAAAGCCGCGCCCTCAAAAGCGCGTGAAGTTCGGGATCCTCCAAAAGAGGAAACCCCTCGCACCAGTGTGGACAAGGAGGGTTTCACAACGGTGTCAAGAAAGCGTAAGACACGCAAGAGTCAGTGTGGTACTGCAGAACCGGTCGGTTGTGGTCTGCGGGTCTCCACACCGAGCAAGGCGCTGTACGTGTCGCGCCTGCATCACACTGCCACCGCTGAAGAAGTGACGCAGTATGTTCGCCAGGAAACCGGCTACTCGCTGAGGGTGTTCCAGTTGCATTCGCGCCACTACGTGCACTTCAGCTCGTTTGTAGTGCGCGTGCCGCGGCCGCTCCAGGAGACCATCGCGTGTGCTGATTTCTGGCCGAAAGGTGTCGTGTTTCGTCGGTTCCGGGGCAACTTACCAAATCCAACACCCGAGATGTCGGAACAACGGGGCCACGCCGTTTCGCCGTCAAAATAAATATTGTTAGGTTCATGACGCATTGGTGTAAACTGTAATGTTATGTAACCTGTTTTTCAATAAATAAATAAATAAATAAATAAATTTCGAGGCGTTAAAGTCCAGTCGATTGTTCTCACTCCATTCAGCAATAGCGTCTATGTACTCGGTCATTGTCGTCCCTAACACTGTGGAATAGTTTTATATCATCTGCGAACATCAAACACTTAGCCGTGCTGACGGCGCTCGGCAGATCATTAATCATGATTAAAAACTGGGTAGGCCCTAGCGTGCTGCCTTGACTTACACCAGAACGAGTGTAGTATGTTTGAGACTCGAATCCAGTAAGTTTGATATATTGTTTTCGATCTTGTAGATAACTGGCAGAGAATTTTAAGAGCCTAGGTACAAATCCAATATCTGCAAATTTGCGCATGAGGATATCGTTATCTACAAGATCGAAAGACTTGCGAAAGTCAAAGTAAACTGCGTCAACCTGCATTCGAGCATCCAAAGCTTCGGCTATGTAATCGACCAAGACTACTTGATTCGTCGTTGTTGACCGACCTCGACGAAAACCATGCTGAGCGTCATCCATTTTAATTGTGATCTGCTGAGTGATAAGAAGGTCCACAATGGATTCGAATAATTTGCCAAACACCGACAGCACTGCAATAGGCCGATACCCTGTCACGTCGGATCCTTCGCTGCTCATGGTACAGGGGTTACTCTGGATAACTTCCAGCACCTGGTCTCTAATCGCTCTGAAGGATGCTGGATCCCGCTTTGTGTCAAATATAAAACCTATATTTATTTGTCTATGCCCAAAACAAAAGACGTGAAACGAAATACATTACTTTTTTTTGACACATGTCAAAGTGACAATGCCAGTCGAGTGTTGCCAAAACATGGTCTGGTCGTGTGAAATAATTAACAAAAACCGGCCAAGTGTGTGTCGGGCCACGCGCAGTGTAGGGTTCCGTAGTTGCCTGTATGTCTTAGTTACATCGACGTGCGGTGCGGTTGCGTCGGCCGAATTTGTACGAACATTGGTCTTTCCAAGTACACATTAAGTTAGTCGACTTTTATTCGGTACCTACCTATGATTAATTGTCCGTGATAGTTTTCCTTTTAAATTCATTTCTTTTCAATTCCACGATTTTTTTCATATCCCCAGTAGTAGCCATTTAGCCGGCAGGGGGGGGACATGACTTGAACAAAAATTAGGGCTTTGAAGCTCAATATCTCGCAAACGAATCACTGATGTGAAAAATGGATTTCGGAAACCCATAATAGTTTTTAACGAGCTATCCAACGATAACACAACACTATGGGTTTAACGAGAAAAAAAAATGCATCCCCGCTTTAGGTGTAGGGGAGGTACCCTAAAAACAATTTTATTCAAGATTTTATTGTACTGTTCTATCGGCGTAATTGATTTATATACCCATGCCAAATTACAGTTTTCTAGTAGTAATGGTTACTGAGCTAAGCCAAAGACGGACAGACAGACAGACGGACATGGCGAAACTATAAGGGTTGCTTGTTGACTACGGAACCCTAAAAATCGGTATGTTGCGAAAAAATCCGGTATTTTCTTTTGGATTAGTGTAAATTTTTCACTTCAGACCGCTACAGACATTTATTTTGCAACATGTGGGAAATATTTTACTTCAGACCGTTCATGAATCATATATTTTCATACTTGAGGCATAATTTCATAATATACTTTATTTTATGCTTATAAAATTAGAAAAATCTCGACTAAACGAGAAGTAATCATGTCAACGTAGCGTAAACTTGAGCTCACCTCACAATGAGGAATCAGAGAATGGCTGTGAGTAGCTGCGGAACAGCAAATTTTGGATATACGAGTACCCCCTGCTGAGGAGATGGTCGTAAATTTGGAAGTACAGATAACCCTACTGCAGAGATAAAATTATCTAATATTCAACAAATGAATATATCAAATGCACAGCTACTTTCGAGTCATCTGGCCAAATTGGAGAATGATAAAAGTTTAATTGAGTTAAAACCAGATATCATATCTTTTTGAAGGACGATATTTCTCATGTGGTTTTTTTTATGAAAATAAACAAATGCATAAAACCTAAGTATGGCGTTTTAATGCTTTACCTGCATAAATAAATATGGAAACATTCCTAACATCCTAATATCCACCCTCACGCCATGCCCATTTAAGGGTTAATCGAAGATAGATGTTTGAGTTGGTATCCTTTTGTTCCAATAAAAAGAGGCTATTTCCGGCCTGCCCAGCCACATTGAGCGAGCTACGTAGTACTAGTAAAAGCCCCAGTAGGTAAGATTTATTGTAACATATAATAATTAAAAAATACCCCTAATCTAACAAAAGTAAAGATTCATTTCGACGGACAAGACCTTCAATAAAAACAACGCTTTAGAAGATACTTACGATGCCACAGACAGACAAACTTGTGAAACTTAAAACACGTTTGAATTGGCGCTTAAAAAACATACATTATGATCTGGTAATTAATAATTACATTGATATTTTTTCTAAGTAATTCTAAGTTGATCCGCATCTATGGATCTCGAAATTATTTTTTCCATTAAGTATATTCTTTGTCTGTATCATATCGTTTATAAAAAATGATCGGGGTAACTTCTTCGTTAAAAATAACACGAAAACAAACATATTTAATTAAATATATTGTGTTTGTGTTTTTTTTTTTTTTTTTTTTTTTTTTTTTTTTTTTTTTTTTTTTTTTAATACGATGATATTGTTGTTACGCACGACTAAGTAGTATCGTTTAAACTCCAGCTTATCTAGAAATGTATGTAACTCGCAATCACTTCATTTTAGAACGTGAACAATTCCGCCTCTGCACGGCTATCACGCGACGGCGCGCGAGCTCTCTCGTTGTTTCTCGCACTATCCATCTCTCTCTTATTAGAACACTTAGAGCAAGAGGTATAGTGCGAGAAAAATCGTGAGTATGTCGCGGCCGTCCCATGATGACGTGCCGATGTAATTATCAACATACCTCACTTGTATCACAACGTACTATTTCAACACATTTGCTCGTAACGTACCTCTTAGTCTGTCGCTTTTAGGCCCATAATCCTGGGTATTAAACACACGTGTTTTATAACATTACGACACTTGTGTGTTATGGTTATATCCCGATTAAGTCACGTTGGCACCTTGCAGCAAGATGTATGCATGAACACGGTGCATTCTTAAATTAACCGGGTTGTACAGAATGTACAGCTTTTTTTTTAATTCTCGGCAAATGGATACTTACTCGACTAAAGAAATTAAATCCTTTTTGTTAATTAGTTGACTATTTCTTCTTGGTTATGATAAAGAAACGTTTATTTTGGTAAAAATATTCACTTTTGATAACTTTTTACATGAATTCATAAAAAATAAATATACTTACAAAATATAAAATATTTATTTTCAGGTTCTTTAGATCCATAGGATGGTAATTACAAAAACTTATAAAACTACATTAGTAAACTAATATTACTAATTAACGGTAACTTAAACTACTTATTTTTTTAGGTCTTAACACACCTAGCTTAAATGAAATGGCGAATCATGCTAGATCTGTGTCGTCCTGACGTACGCCAATCCAATTTAAAGTTTCGATTGATTTTTATTATTCATGTCTGTTTAGGACCTACAGTATAGTTTTCCAAATGTTAACTGTAGTCGAAGTTATAACCGAATCATATCAAAATTATACTTGTTATAATAATGTCATCTAATTACAAGTTATTGGCATAGCGAGATGAACAATAATTTGAAAGTACCTATATCTAAAAATACATGCGACCCTCTTCTATGCAAAAGTTTAATTTTGTTCTGTCTTGTAATAATTCTTAATGAAAAAAGTTTAGGGCGCCTTATTCGCGGGTAGAAACGTTTTCCCCTGACATCGTCAATTTCCAATAAACGTGTAAGTATGTTCTTTGTTATACGATTTCCTTTGTTTACATATGTCGCATTTCAGTAACAATGAGATAACAAAAATATGTTTTCAAGGGATCCTTGGAAATGGAAAAGCTAATATCGAAGCTAAAAAAGCTACTAAAAATCAACAGATAGATTATTCGATTAAATCCAGCTACCCTGAAGTTAAAAAACTGATCAAATCAGATGTCAAAATTTTTTGGACAATTATTGGAAAAGTGGTAACTGAAGTGGTTTATCGTTTGTTAGAGAATCAGTTTTTAAAACTCCACCGATACTCTTCACGTGTGGAAGAGATCAGATCGCTATAACTAGGTTAAGAATAGGACACACAAACTTAACCCATTGCTATCTTATCACTAAGACTGAAAAAAAAAAATGTGATAAATCGATTTTTCTCATAAGATCCATCAACCAGATCCACGGTTTGGAGTTAACTGTGAGTCATGTTTTAATTGAGTGTTTAGCATAAATATAAGAAAGAAAAATAAATCTGTAAGTTGCCTAACACCGTAAATGATTGTTTAAATGATGGATATATTCACGTGAACTTAGATTTATAAAATTAATCGATATAATATATAAAAAAAATGTAATTCCCTTGTGGTCGTTAATGACCTTTGTTGTTAAAAAGCGACCTTAAATAAAAAAATAAAAAAATGAGAAGAACATGTTTATCGGCAAAAGTCCGGTCTGGTTGATGATTTATTAAAAATTCCAGAAAATAAACGAAAATGTTCTCGATTTTTGTTTTATTTACGGAAACATGAAGATTTTATTAGAAATGTTAAGATGATAATTTGACTAGAAGAGTGTAGGCAATTTGACACGAATAGAATAGACCTTACACTTCTGACTTGTGTTTCCGTGCGCGTGCTAAGTAAAATGTGATTCGCACCGCCATAAACTTGTCATTCGTGACTTCTATTGGCAATTTCAAGAGATCTGCGGTGGGATAAAATAGATTATATAATTCATACCAATATACGCGTTACGTTTAAAACCAGGAATGTAATACAGTATATCTAGAGCAATATATTATACTGAACTAAAAATAAGTCCAATTGATTTAGCTTCTAGCAAAATAAGCCACGCCTAGAACACTGAGTTTCTTTGTGATAAATAAAACAAAACTCATGATTCAACAAAAGCTTTGCAAGCATCAATTAGGTAGGTAATAAGTTAAATCCATGATTTTACCTACTACTAATACATACCAACAGCTTTGCCCAACAACCGATAATATTCAATCAACGATCGTCCGTGGTGATACTTGGCATTTGTGGCTATACTTCTGAAGCGGTCCCATTGTCACCAAGTCAGGACACTGGGTTATGAAAGGAGACTAGTGGATACCTCCCGTGACAATCAGTCCCGAAATTGTGAAAAGGCAGGCGGTGACTCGCCAACTCGCTAAGTGGGCCCCACAAACAGTCGCACGCACAGTCCGACAATAGGGCAACACCTCTGAGCGGCTGTGAGGTTTTCGAGAGGTGAGTCTGCGGGGCGCTAGATCCCGGTAATCCGTTCGAGGGCCGCCGGCGTTATGACATTTTACCCTTCCAGCCCGAAACATAGGTTCCGCTCTTACGACTCCACTCTGGCCGGCCGGTTAAAGCAAGCACAGAGGCAAGGGCCAGATCAATCAAGCCCTCTGGAGCTTAGGGGTCCGCGGTTTCGCCAGTCACCGTGAGCTCGTCACAAGCTGCCTCCGCGGGTTATTATCATTATTATCAGTTTGACCAAGTTTAATACAGTACGATGAAGATACCAATTATACCCAACTTATATTTACCCTCTTCTGTGTAACTAACTTTTTTTTAATTTATTGCTCACATCAAAAAGAAACCTAAAAGTACTAAACAAAAACTTCGCCAAACTGCGGAGCAGTTTGTTGGCGAAAAGCTCTTATAATAAGTAAGTATTCTAAATAGTAAATATGTTTAACTTAAATACAGCACGCTCAATTATTTAGTAATACTCGTATAAATACATTTTTAACGTATACAGTTAAATATTCTCACAAACATATTTTAACAAATTCAATATTATCTATTGTAAATTACCAAATTCAATATAGTTTGATTAACACATTACATGCATGGTAAAACCCCATCGAACCATTAACTGACTGAATGTATTCGTTTCCTCGCAAATGTGATGAAAAACATTGTGAGCACACGTACGGTAAGAATTTTACAAACTCGAGTCACCAAATTACTCTGACCGTACTTGTGGCACACTGAACTTTACTATTATTGTTTGGTTATTTGGTTGTGTATATACCGTATTTAGTTTTAAGGTAATTTTAGCAAAATTGTCTTTTTATATTGTGAAAGACTGATTTAGATAGATAGAAAGATAGATAAATCATTTATTTGTTTTGCTAAAATACATAAAAAACAAGTTTTGGTAGGGGAGGTACCCTAAAAAAATTTTGTTTTTCATGATTTTATTATACCGTTTTGTCGGCGTAATTGATTTGTATACCCATGCCGAATGTCAGTTTTCTAGTAGTAATAGTTACTGAGCTAAGCCGAAGACGGACAGACAGACAGACAGACGGATGGACATGGCGAAACTATAAGGGTTCCTTGTTGACTACGGAACCCTAAAAATGTATACCGACCGGTGTAAAGAAGGAAAAGAGGAAGAAAGGAGAGTCTACTTCGTTTTGAGTGCACAGTCACACAACGAAATCTGCAACCAAATAGCCGTGCGGAATTCCTACCACTTGCTTATCTATAAGCATCTTGTTAAATTGCTATTTAAATGAACGTTTCGATGGTAAGCATCTAATTGGTGGAGAAATGTTATTCCAGCATTTTGTTGCAAGATAACGGAAACTACCTGTAAAAGCAGATGTTCTTATCCTCGAGTACAAATATTCTGGCCTTTTGTATTTCATCACATCAAATTAATATTTGAAAAGTTGAAAAACCCCCGACATTTTCATTTCAAAGTCCAATATATCAAAAACGGCTGAACAGATTTTCATGAAACATGGCTAAGAACACTCGGGATAAAATTATCTATGACACAAAAAAAACCGCATTCAAATCGGTCTATTCGTTTGGGAGCTACGATACCACAGACAGATACACAGATACACAGACACACAGATACACAGACACACAGACACGTTAAACTTATAACACCCCTCTCTTTCCGTCGGGAGTTAAAAAGGCACGCGAGATGTAAATGTCTGCGTTATATGTAATTTTTTCTATCTTAATTAGAATGACAGATGCCAAACTAACGTGACTAGAGGTGCTACCACTGTTATGAAAACTATCGATACTATTCTTATGCAGTGTATACTAGGTATACATCTGGTCTACATATGCTAAACGTATCGATGTTATACTTAATATTGTTGGGAACGTAACATTGTAAGTCAGTACGAATTTCCACCGAACTGCTTACTAGCAAGTAAGCAGTTCGGTACAAAACCTCTGGCCTTCCCTGCGTGGTATATAATAAGCCTTTGGCCCTTTCCTTCAGGAACTTTCGTTAAAGACTGAGGTGTATAGTTTCTCCATATTTTTCCAGCACTATGATTCGCATTTAACCATGTTTCATAGGAAAACTATTTTGTCCCAGTCGTCAATTGTTTTCACTTGTGATAAGAAGTCAAAGCGAGCAAGCGCTATGTCCGATCTTTCCACTCGTACTGTCTGACTGCGTACTGCTACCGCGAAACGAAAACGAACTTCGTTCGTGTATCTCCCT
Organism: Epinotia ramella; assembly: GCA_947578815.1. Lineage (NCBI taxonomy): Eukaryota > Metazoa > Arthropoda > Insecta > Lepidoptera > Tortricidae > Epinotia > Epinotia ramella. The sequence continues at coordinate 16,077,093 of OX388205.1, read as the reverse complement.
CTCTGTCGCACGAACTAGCAATTGCGACACAGAGGGAGACACACGAACGAAGTTCGTTTTTGTTTCGCGGTAAGTCCTCTGCACGTCTATCATGGGACAGCCGCGACATACTCTCGATTTTTCTCGCAATACACCTCTTGTTCTAAGTGTTCTAATAAGAGAGAGACGGATAGTGCGAGAAAAATCGAGAGCTCGCGCGCCGTCGCGTGCTAGCCGAGCTGATTATTGTTATTTGTCAAGCGTAGACATCAAAATACAAAATGGCGCCGCGGCACGGAGGTCCTATGTGTGTTGCCAATTTATATTGCAATTACTTATTTTGTAACACAATATTTCATCGTTTTTTATTTTAATCGATAACCCTCACCTCTAGCAATCAAAGCGTATTGAAACAACATTGTAATGACGTTCACTCAAGAATATGTAAGTAAATGTTACGTAGTGTTTTCACGGTATACCTTTTATTAACTGTTTTGAGATCAAGTCTATACTCGTATATAATCCGCATATTAGACGTGATTTAATTTTTACCAGCAATATAATTATGTCCCTTGGAAAAAATATGAATTTTGTTTACCGCCTTACAAAGTTACATGCTATCATGAAGTGACATCTATCATTCTAATCAACCTAGAAAAAATATGGTATAGGACATGTTTAATGATGAAGCCTTGTTTAAGTAAGGTGTGATGTGGCTTCTAGGTGGGATCGAGCAACAGAAACGAGTACATGCATTTTGTACACGTTTTACTAGACGCCGAGTCTTTGCCAGTAATCGAGGTCCATACACAATATCTCCATAATTTAACCTAGAGAGTATCAATGATTCACAGAGAGTCACGCGTACCTTTTCGCTTAAAAGATTTCGGATTTTATATAACCTTCAATCGGAATAATCAAGATCGTACCAAATTTCCTACATGGCTTTCAAAGCGCAACTGACTGTCAATCATGATACTTAAATCTCTAGATTCCTCCACACGTTCAATCTGTGAACCACTGACGCTCAATTTTGGATTGTTTACTAAAATTTTAGAGATTTGCGTTTTTGAGCCCAATACCATGAACTTTTGAGGGTTAAGCAGTAACCCACTAGCAATTCTGTTTAGGTCCTCATTTACCTTGCAGACCGACTCTGCTAAGTCATGAGGAGGTGCTGACAAATACAATTGGAGGTCATCTGCGTACAAATGGTAATTACAGTATTTGATGGCATTAATTATATCCGCGCTGTACATAAGGAAGAGTAAAGGTCCAAGTATAGAGCCCTGAGGAACTCCTCTAGTTAGTGTCTTATTTTCGGATACTAGTGGCTTGCCATTTTCTCTTCTTATTCCAACAGACTGAGTACGGCCACTGAGGTAATTATGAAACCAAAATAGGGACTTGTTGTTTACACCGTAGTACGCTAATTTTGAAAGGAGTAGGGGAACGTTAATGCTATCAAAAGCCCGTGAGAAATCCAGCAATACCAAACAAGTACCCCTACCAGAGTCCTGCTCAGTCAATATATTGTCGACCACATTCGTCAGAGCGGTCACCGTACCCATACCTTTTCGGAAACCTGATTGTAATTGTGGCAAAATGTGTTGATTTGATCCTCAACATATTGACTAAGCTGAGCATATACAGCTTTTTCTAGTACCTTAGATAGAAAAGGCAGAATGCTTATTGGTCTAAGATCCCTAACGTGACATGGGTTATCCACTTTAGACGAGGGAGTTACTAGAGCTGACTTCCATAAATCCGGTACCACTCCGGTCAAGATAGATTTATTAACAATAGCAGTAATTACTGGTAAGGTGCATGGAAGTGTGAGCATTATCATATCCTTTCCAATTCCATCGACGCCAATTGCATTAGTAGAGATACTCATAAGATATTTGCCAACATCATAATCATTAATTGTTTTTAAGATGAAAGATGAATTCAAAGTACGACAACGAGGACAGAGAAACCACGTCTGCGTTTCTGAGAGTCAGTCAAAACATTTTATTTTTAAGTTTTTCCACAGCTACTTTGAATCATTGTGATGTTAATTAATGTGATAATTGTAATATGCACGTTTTTCATTAAATATACTACTTACTACGAGTTTTTTAAAATCAGTATAATATTGCTTATGACTATCTGTTTTGGATTTTCTGTACCTAGCATGAGCCTCATTACGCTTATCAATCATAATTTTGATCGTATCGGTGATCCAGGGTAAATAGTGATTTTGTTTTATTTGAACATTTTTTACTGGTGCATGCTTATCAAAGAGATGTAAAATAATAGAATTAAAAGATATTATCGTCATATTATTAATGGAGTCCATTTTGACCACAGAGTCCCAGTCGATAGAGTGTAGATCCCGACTAAAGTGGTCCATATCCATGTCTTTATAGGGTCTAAAAGATATGGTTTTGCGTGGCAATTTGGCACGTTTAATCGGAATGGTGAACGGTACCTCACAAATGAGGTATCAAAATATTTCCGCTCAAATGGTTTGGTACTTAACCTAAACAAGGCACATTTTCACACACTGGCAACATTAATCCAAGCCGGACGATATGCAGTGTCTATAATAAATCTGGGACAATTTACTACAACCGAAAGCCACATTTTGTTCGATTTGGGCGGCCGGGTGAGTAACGCCATGAGCTCGTACACAGCGCTTCAAATAAAAAGCTAGGCCTCCCCCACGGCCTGCGCGCATACCGCTGTGTCGCGGGCTACTCAAAAACTTCTACCCGGGAACGACGGGTGCCCGCTGTTCCTTTCCATTTCGTAACCATGTTTCATTAATTGCCACTACATCCGCATCAAACTTATCCATTGCCACTAGAAAATCGTCATGACCAGTTCCCAGTGAGCCGGCATATAAGGCTACCTTAAAAATCTTAGTTTTAGGATTCATGGATAAAAACATTCACTATTTATAATGAAAGCGGGTAGATTAGAACGTATTATGAAACAGCGGTCCCTATGTGCGCTTACGAAACATTCGTGCATTGTACGGAAGTTATTAGCAGTGATTAAGATTGATTCGAATAAGCAACATGGCAAGATATGACAGGGTGTTTTTGTGTCGTCATATTCATTTGTACATACGTACAGTTTAGTGTGAAACAGTGCAGTGTAATTTGTGTTATATGTGGTTATAATGTTATTTATTTTTGAGGGTTTGATAGTAGTGTTGTACGCATATAATGGTTGGAACCTTTCTATCATTGCTGCAATGCAAACCAGTAATAGATTGTAAAACATTTTGTGTAAAAAACATTTCGATAGTTTGTTTAAAACCAACAGTGTACGGTACAAACGAACAATAAGATTATAAAAGTAGTTCATAAATAGATAATAGGTTGTTCTAGGAACACAAATATAAAACAGTTTCGGCATAATGCCGCGATACTTTTGATTAAACAGACAATGAACCAAAAACACGAGCTAGGTCCAATTCAGTGCGTATGCGGTGCCGAGGTACGTTCTCGCCTGAGCGCTGTCGGACGAAGATCCAGCCATCACGGGTCCATGCATAACGCCAAGAGTGCTGTTCCTTGAGCACCCGGACGTTCTGGAACAGTTGTCGATTAGACTGGGTTAGCCGCTCATTGACGTAAAAGCGGCACGGCGTGCCGGGGAGCCCAGTGCCTTCGGTGGTCGCCCCTCGTCGCACTCGCGCCGCTTCGCTTGCAGTATAGCCGGTCCCGCACAGCGCGGCGCGCCAGCCGCACCACGAGCAGCCGAGGCCGGGTCGCCGGCCCCTGGATGGATTTAAAATTCTAAATATTAAAAAATCAGCCAAGTGCGAGTCGGAACTCAGCAATTAGTGTTTCGTACATTCAGTTATTTTAAATGATTCATAGTTTATCTCCTGATTTTGAAGCTAACTACTACTAACTAAACTGCTTGATTTATTGAATGGAGTTCAACAAAAAATATATTTCTACTTGTAAATGGTTTTCTCCCCGAGGCACAGGCTCAATCAAGTGCAGAGCCTGCATTAAAAGCACGTCGCGCGGAAGGTAGCTTGAATTTTCTGACAGTATCCTGTGAAATGCAGTTACGCATTCGTCTTCAATAGGTATATTTATTTCCCAGTACATACGAAAAACGAGTCATTTTAATGTTTTAGGTCCTTGCCTTTTTTTTAGGTGTCGGGTTCAAAATTTTCGCAGCAAGCTCTCAAACTTAAATGGTATAAGGCAACAATACGATTCACCACTACAGCTCGGTATTCCATTATATTAAATCAAATAAAGAACCTCGTACTTTGATGCTATTTTGTTTCTAGATTTTAACCAAGTCAACAATATGTAGAACTGTTAAAATATAGAACACCAAAAGCTGCTTGTAGTGTCGAAATCTGAAGCCATTATTAAGCATAGTATTATTTGTGTGTTTTAGTTACCCAAACAAAACCGCATATAAGAAGATTCAATAGGAGTTTTTTTTTTGTTCTCAACTAAATCGTTTAATTACAAAATCCAAAATATTCATCGATATTGATGCGTCATCATTATATCAGCCGAAAGACGTCCACTGCAGGACATAGGCCTCCCCCAAATAGTGCCACAATGACCAGTTCTGCGCCACCCGCATCCAGTGGACTCCCGCGACCTTTACCAGGCCCCGTATCATGGTCTGCCTTATCACGCGATAAGTTACAAGATAGAGAATCCGTCACTGGCTGAAACCATTCGATAGAACGAGACGACGCTCTTATCTTGTCACTTATTGCGTTATAAGGCCGACCATGATACGGGGCCAGTATTGTAGGGGGTCTACCCACGCTACGCCTTCCGGTACGTGGTCACCACTCGAGAACCTTTCCACCCCAATGTCCATCATCGGTTCTACGTGCAATATGTCACCATATTCCACTGTCGTCCTGGCCTGGCTCAAAAGCCACCCTAACAAATGGAAGACCATTGTAGCGAATAGGGTTTCCGAAATATTAACAACCTTAGATTCAAGTCAGTGGTCTCATGTGCCATCTAAACTCAATCCTGCTGATCACGCATCCAGAGGTTTACGTCCTTCAGAACTTTTGAACACTGCAATGTGGTTTAATGGCCCAGACTTCTTAAAAGAGAAACAAATCGAATATGATAGGGTTAAGGACGCGGCAACTGATCTTGAGATAGCTAAGACCTGTCATACTATACTGACATTTGATTGTCTTTGGGATAGATCCTCATCATTGACAAGATTAGTCAGAGTTTTAGCTTACTGCAGACGTTTTATAGCATTAGCAAGACACACACACAGGAACAGCAACTCGACATATTTAACTAATGAAGAATTGCAAGAAACACTTAACTTATGTATCAGACAATGCCAAACAGAGAACTTTAAAGACGAATATAGAGTCCTCGACGGCCAAAATGGGCTTATTCCACGAAATTCTGCCTTTAAATCTTTGAATCCGTTTTTGGAAGAAAACGGTATTATTCGAGTTGGAGGAAGATTAGAAAACACACCATTATTTAGTAAGAATAGAAAACATCCTGTAATTTTACCCAAACGATCGAAGTTAACGCAACTTATTATTGCAGATGCACACATAAAGACATGTCATGGATCGCCACAGCTCATGCAAAACTATATTAATTCAAAATATTGGATATTAGGCGCAAAGAACTTAGTCTCTGCATTTTTTCGAAAATGTGTGACATGTATGCGACACTCAGCCACCAAAAATACCCAGTTAATGGGGCAATTACCAACGGCAAGAGTTACACCAACGCGCCCTTTTACTTGCTGTGGGGTAGATTACGCCGGTCCCATTCATCTTCGTGCTTCTGGAGGTCGAGGACAAAGATCATTCAAGGGTTATATATGTCTCTTTGTGTGCATGTGTTCTCGAGCTGTCCATATAGAAGTCGTAAGCAGCCTTACAACTGAAGGATTTCTCCAGGCGTTTCGAAGAATGGTAGCCCGTCGCGGTCATTGTAAGGAAATATGGAGTGACAACGGTACCAACTTTCTCGGCGCTTCCAAGGAACTTAAGACAGTATTCAAAACTGAAAACCCGAACATAGCTTCAGAAGTTGCTGAAGCTTTGGCAACAAATGCACTACCTGGCACTTTATACCCGCACGCTCCCAATTTTGGCGGCTTATGGGAAGCAGGTATAAAATCAATTAAATATCATTTAAGGCGTGTTATAGGTAATTCCACACTGACATACGAAGAAATGTCTACTGTTTTAACTCAGATCGAAGCATGCCTAAACTCTCGACCTTTATATCGGCTTGACAATGATCCGGAAAACATAAACGTGTTAACCCCAGGACATTTTTTAGTGGGAGAACCATTACTCACAGTGCCCGATCGCGATTTTCTAAACTCTAATATAAACAGCTTACGAAGCTCGAAGAACAGCGTCGATGGTCGCACGAATATCTCACTCGGTTCTTACATAGATATAGGTGGTCACAGCAAACTCCAGAACCTAATATTGGTGATATAGTTCTAGTAGTGGAAGATGACTTACCACCTAGTCGATGGTTACTTGGCAGAGTGATAACAAAGCACCCTGGTTCGGACAACGTCACACGTGTTGTTACATTGCGCTCCAAGGGTTCACTTATGAAACGGCCCACGTCTAAGGTTAGTGTTCTTCCAATTGGTGATTAAATAAAAAAATCTTTTAGAGGCAATGTTTTTGTTGTGTATGTTAAATAGCATTTTAGTGCATGTTACATTTGTTATTTTTTACTTGACTGCGGTAACTTGTTTTTTTTTTCATGTCTTAATGAAAAGTAAAACTATTCCTTTTTGTATCACATTCATATATGTTAAATAAGTTACGTAATTCCGATTTTATGTCATTAATTATTTCTTTACGTGTCATTTGAGAAGTATTGAGATGATGTTGCTGAAGTATAAAATTAGGTCCCCATGGTGGGCGGTGCATGCAATTAAGGACGAAATTACGTCCTTGGTGGGCGGCATGTACAACCTTCATGAGATTTAGGTTCTAGTTGTCAATAAGAAAGAATGTTTTTTCTGTCATGTCATTGTCAATAAAATATAAAACCAATGAAGAAAATTCACCAATTCCCCGCCCACTGCCATTTTTTGTTGTGTTTTGTGTAAGTTAAGTAAGCTAGTTACTTACTTTACTTTACTGTGTTGTGTTAATAACTTTAAATTTGTTGAATCCGCGAGCGATAACCTCAGACCAAGAAAAAAGATAGACAGAGCATTACGAAAAACCTAGTGAAGCCGGTTTTCAACCAAGCCAAATAAGTATAGCACACGCTCACGCGCACTTATACAAACAGAAAAAAAATGCACAAAACTGTTTAAGGGGATAAATAATGTGATAACTACGACGCCTCTATTTGGTTTATTAACCTTTGGTCTATGTATCAGCTTTAAATATGGAACACTAAAAAATAACATTCATAAAGTACGGAGTTCTTTATTTGAATTGGTATAGATTATGACAACAATAAATCTTATTTTTACTAGATGCAAATTATTCGTCGGAGTCATTGAGAAATACGGAAATATAAACTATTCACAATCTATCTCTAAACTAGCACACACCTCTAGTATATATTGACTCCCAGATCCGCAACAACTACACCGAAACGAAGGTCAGACTTTAACTGGTTCGTGGGCAATTGTTGAAAACACCAGACCTGCGTTGTCTAATTCTTGACATCGGGTATTTTTCGGTTTCGGTCGGAACAAATAGGAAACAGCAAACAACATGAAATACAATGCTGTGTCTTCATTATATCAATATTCATTTATCAGACTGCAAAGTGCAATGTACGTCACCAGGCACCGCTATACTTAAGAACCAGCGTAAAATAAGACGCTATACCGATAGTATTTTACTTTAATTTGTAAATATAATTTAAACTATTAAAGCTAGCGTCATGTTAATCATTTTACCGCCATCTAAATTTCCGTTATGCATGTGTATTCCCAAGTCCTATTTGGCTATAGTTTTTGAAATAGAGCTGGGGACATGCAGCACTGTATGAAAAAAAGTTACTTTGGTCATATTTTACACTAGTAAGAGCTATCGTAAAAAGAACTCAAAATGTGTATACCGTCTCAAAATTTTACGAGCTTTCGAATGATACCCCACACGTTCCTTACAATCTCAAACTGCCCCCTATATTGGGATTTACACCTTTTTGACCTTATTTATGTAATAAGACCATAAACTATATCTATACCAAATTTCAGCTTCCTATGTCAAACGGTCTTCGAGAAAACTGGCTGTGACAGACGGACAGCCTCCGAGTCATCGCATAAGTGTTCCGTTGGATCAATTATGGTAGGGAACACTAAAAACCACTTAATATTATAATATTTGTGTTTTTAGTTGCTGGAAAACAGGCTTAATGATAATTTTATCATAATAAAATAGGTATATTACTTCGTTAAACACATATTCTCCCATAGCAGAGACGTGAATTATTATTATTATTATTTGTTATAGATATTCTCCCATCAACCGCTTATAAATAAGACCCTTCTCCCTTGGCTACTCTAGCTTGCTACTCTAACTTTAAGTACATGGAGCCCGTACGCGTTACGAATACAAAAGGCCAAAGGAAACGGCACTTTTAGTTTGCGCTAAAATATTTTCATTTTCGACACCTTCGAAAGGTTTTGTCGAACGTCCTTTGTTAATGCGGAAGGCCCAGCAGATCGATCACGTAATGCATTGTATCTACGTACTTTAGGTAGATCTAAATGTCAATATTTATTATATGGAAGCTTCAAAAGGTTTGTTGAAGGATTCAAAATGTTACATGATTACCGCTCAGGACGCGTGAAGGAAAGTAAGTACTTATTTAAAATAAAATATCTTCAGTAGAGTGCTTTCAAAAACTTTTTACTTTTAATTATTATTATTATTATTTTTAGTAACGAACCATACTAAAAACAATTTCTTCAATTTGAAGCTCATGAGTGGCATTTTTTCTTCCGCCTCTTACGGGATACATACTGCGTATACGGGAAAAACCGCGTAGCATTTAATGCACTAATACCGACATTTCACTACAATTTGTTATTTCAATCTAGCAAATGGCCATGTTTACTTTGTACTTGAACTGATTTACGCATGCAACCTTATATTCCATTTATCTTTTCCGATATAAGCTAAAGCCATCCAACCCGTAACTATGACAATTTCATTCAAATACTTTCTCAGTCGAACCGAAGCGTCGCGGCCTCAAATATGGATCTGTATTGCGAGACAGGGAGCACACGATCCAAAACAGTCCACATATTATTTGAACACGTCAAAAACGTGTTCCCGATGTGCGTATGCTCTCTAATCAGACATGATTATCGATTATAATCGTCAACATTTGCTAGTAATATTGTACCTAATGATCATTGTACATTGCATACTTTTCTTTCATTATCACCACCACCACCATGTCGGTGTCGACGTAAGCAGCTTGCTGAAGGATATTGTGGCTCTAAAAGCAAGTTTAGCCGAAATAATGACAAAATTTGAAGCCTCAGAAGCAACTATCACCGATCTGCGCAACGAAGTTATTAGTTTGCGTAATAGCGCCCCAGTAAATCGGTCACAGGCATCAAATGTCAAGTGCAACGACTGTCTCGGTACTAGCGTCAATGTATCGGCGTCAAGTTTCGAGTCGGTTAGTTTGCGTGTTGCTGACACAGCTCGTGTCGCAGCCGCCGCTCCGCCGCCCGCGTGCCCCCCGCGCGCGCGGCCTCCCCCCGCCTCCTCGAAGTCACGTTATCGCTTTGCCGACGTCGTTGCCGGTCAGCCTGTCGCAGCGAACCGGAGAAGCGCACCTTCAAGAGTGCGTGAAGCCGGGGTTCCTCCAAAAGAGAAGCCCCCTCGCACCGATGTGGATAAGGAGGGTTTCACATTGGTGTCTAGTAAGCGCAAGCCGCGAAAGAGCCAGTGTGGTACAGCAGAGCCAGTTGGTTCGGGCCTGCGGGTTGCCACACCGAGTTGTACGTGTCGCGCCTGCATTACTTCGCCACGGCTGATGACGATGACGGGCTACTCGCTGAGGGTTTTCCAGCTGCGTTCGCGCCACTACGTGCACTTCAGCTCGTTTGTAGTGCGCGTGCCGCGGCCGCTGCAGGAGACCATCGCATGTGCTTACTTCTGGCCGAAGGGTGTCGTATTTCGGCGGTTCCGGGGCAACCTACCGAACTCTACACCGGACTTGACGACGCAACGGAGCCACACTGTTTCGTCGCCTAAATAATAATTAGTTTCTTAATAATATATTGTATGTATGTTAGTCTGTACGGTATTTGTAACTATGGGCCTTAGTTGCCTGAAATAAAGGTTTTATTATTATGTCTTTCCCGTTCACGGGACAATGATGTCCCGGACCTTTGGGAGGCGTGCGTGGAGCTAGGTACCTACAAAGTTCCAACTGAGGCAACACGTAGAGGCCCTTTTGACAATTTAATGAAATGCAAGGAGTACACCGAGCGGATGCTGTCCCTGCCCGTGTCATGGGACGCACACAGAGACAGCACCCGCTGGGGTGTATAGGGCCTATTGATTTAATCTAAATGAAACGGGTTATTGGGTTAAAATGATGGAGTAGTGGCTGTGGGCTATTGAATGAAACATCGGACGCCTGCCTAATAAAACTGTCTCACTTTTTATCTCTGGCAGACGGTGACTCGCCAACTGCTAGATGGGCCCCTATTAATAGCGACATTAAAAAATGGCCTGAGGGCAACACCGGTCAGAGAGCTGGGGGCCACTTAGGTGTCCACATCTACCCTCGAGCAACAGCTCTTGCGACTCCACTCTGGACGGCCAGTAAAGGCAAGCCAGAGGCAGGGGGCCTGTCCAACCATCCACAGGGTGTCCTGAGTACTCCTGGGGGTGTCCCCAGGAGTACTCAGGTACGTAGGGTCGCTACTCCCTAACAGCCCGCCACAAGCTGCCTTATGTTGACTGATTGCACCAGAAATCTGGTGGGCGATGGGGCCGTCACATCCTTACGCCTATTTATTATTATTATTATTATCTATACTAATATTCATCATCATATCAGCCGAAGAAGAAAGAAAGCAGACATAGAAAAGAATAATCCCTCTGTTGTAAATGTTTCAATTTCATTATATATATCGAGGGATGGTGAGGCCGAGCAGGCGTGTGTGAAGGCGGATCCGACATTACGGACCAGCAGGTATTCGCGAGATAAAAGTCACACAATATAACTCAATCACTATACTATTTGATTAAATTCACAAACACTGAAAATATAACAGGATTGCAATAACATGGGATGCAACAAATATAATGGGTTTACAAGCGACCATCACGGGCGGTGCGCTGTCAACGAATGACTTCCCTCGCCGCCATGACACTTCCAACTCCATTCGGGGTTACCCGCTCTTAAAATAAATCAACTTGATGTCAACAATTTTATCAACTACCCGCTTAAAGAAATAATAAACTTCTCAACATTTAACTATGTAAAAAGCCTGCTTCAATTTTAATAAATATAAAGATCTACCCGTCATGACGGGAGATTCTTTGATATCCGTGCATGTGTCACGAAAAAAGATAACAAAGGTCTTTTTGCGTCGTTAAATAAGTAGCCATAAATCGATCAATCTACGAAGAAGCCCACTCTTGCCCACGCCAAAGAAAAAACACAAACATGTGACACAAGAAAAAGATTAGTATGAGTGAACGAACACAGACAGACAGACAAGACTTTCGATAAAAAAACCCGCCTCAAAACATTATTGAAATAAAGGTTTAAAAACATGAAAAAAAGTCGGCCTGGTGGGAAACCACATCCCTGATGCCTTTCGCGGGCAGAAGTGCTTTGCCAATTAAGTAACATGAAAAAAAAGTTTGTCCTTTGTTTCAATATAAGAACAAACTAGTGGAGTAGTAGACAGATATGAAAATCGTTGTAGTAAAAACTGATGGGTTTAGGGTGCAAAGGAAACAGTAAGTTGCTCAGTTATGTAATGTATTCGGGATCAGGAGAGGAGCGTACAGCGGACTTGACTAGCACTGAGCCAAAAAAGAAAAGACAATGCTGTTGACAAAAACAGCTACCATATAGTAAAGATGTATTACGTTTACAGAGTATCCAACACTTGTTTCAAGATCGAGATTTTCATAAATAAAGTCACGGACTCAAATCGGTTCATATTACGTTTGGGAATTATGATGCCGACACAGACAGAAGACAGACAGACATAGTATAGGTACACATGTTAAACTTGTAACAAAGAGGGGTCTTTTGCGTCGAGTGTTTCAAAACAATGTCTACTAATCTTATCTCTACTGTAATCCTGTGAAAAATGATGATGACCTATTATTAAAAAGTAGGCCAGTGATTGACCTATACCTGGGGAAGAGCGATGACTCACGATAGAGCATGCTCTTCTATTTGATTATTCATTATTCAAATTAAAGCGTCAGGAAAATTACAGTCATCCTATTATTCACCACCTGACTCATCTCATCACTCCTTTATAATCTATACTAAGTATAATCTGACCCCGAGTTGTGTAAAAAAGAAGCGGGTTGTGTCGGAGATCCAACCGTTAATTAAGTTTAAGTGAATACTTCTTTGTTGGCTATGTAACCCTAATAAAAAAAAACCGGCCAAGCCTGCTATTATGGTGTACCCGTAAAATATATATCTGAATTAATTCACTAAAATCTGTATAAGTACCTACAGATAAATCGGTGTATATGGCAACATTGACTGACGTTGCTCATTTGACTCGCGATATATTGAAAATGGCGGTTATTCCAGCATTATTTTCATGTCCGCCACATAAACTAAATAACATTTTGTGATTAACAACTAATCCTACTAATATTATAAATACGAAAGTTTGGATGTTTGGATGTTTAGATGTTTGGATGTTTGGATGTTTGTTACTCAATCACGCTTAAACGGCTCAACCAATTTGGATGAAATTTGGCACAAAGGTAGTTTATAGCCTGGATTAAAATAAAGGATAGGTAGTCTTTATCCCGGATCTACGCAGACGAAGTCGCGGGCGGAAGCTAGTAATAAAGAAGGATTAAAAGATGTAACAAACAATTATTTGAAATCAGATTAGGCTTATCTACAAAAAGTTATTCCGGAAGTCACGTGATACATTTTGAACTGTACCCCTATACAAGAACGCAAGCAAAGAAGTATCCACTTCAAAACTATACGTGACTAGAGTTCAGAGTTATATTGTGAATTGTCGGTGCATTCAATAGCACGGGACGTGTTTACACCGTCACTATGCACCCACTTGGTTATCAATCAATTTATACATCAGACGGCCCTGTCCTAAGGAATCCGAATCGAAATTCGAAAAACAACCGGTATCTAGTTTAAAATACTATAGTGACATCGCCATCAACCGGTCCAAGCTAAATCGTCTTAAATAGGACGGCAGGCGTAGCCATTCTCCCTTAAAGTTGCACTTAAACTCTAAAATCTAATTCAAGACCAAAAAAACCGGCAAAAAAGTCGGACTCGCGCACGAAGGGTTCCGGACCATTATCTATAAAAACAGTAAAAAAATAGTTTGTTGTATGGGAGGCCCCCTTAAATATTTATTTTATTTTGTTTTTATTATTTGATGTTATAGCGGCAACAGAAATACATAATTTGTGAAAATTTCAACTGTCTAGCTATCGCGGTTCTTGAGATACAGCCTGGCGACAGACAAATCGACAAAAAAACACGTTTGTTGTATGGGAGCCCCCCTTAAATTTTCTTTTTTTTCTTTTTTTGAAAGCAAGGTCAAAGGGCACCTATAGGCAGAACGATAAATCCTGGAGATAAATATATGCGTTCATTTTTAAATGAAACAATACCATTCAGCAAACAATACACATTAATAACGAAATGGGTTAACGTTGTGATAAATTACCTTGGCCCTCTGTGTCTGTTCTAATTAAACGCAAAATTGGTAAAACATTTTTTGTTTCCCGCCAAGGCACAAAACAGCGTTTAATTATGTTAAGGTGCGTTGTCACGGTGCGAAGTGTGGTCTTTCGTCCTATCCGCTAACAATCCGTAAATCCAATGTCGTGGTGGTGTCACGGTGCGTGACCGTCTACCGAGTACCACGCGTGCCCGTAACGTCAAGCGCAAGCAAAAAATTTGGCATCAGGGAGGTTTTATTTCGGTCTGTATATAACCCAAAAACAACTAAAAATACGTAAGGTATATAAAATATTTTTCATCACACTTGCTCGAAAAGGTCTTCATAATGCGCAGACATACAGAGCTGTAATAGCCTGTGTTACGCCCACGGGCGTAATGGTGTTTTTCTTAAATTGTATCTGTCTCTCATCCGGCAGTTACAAAGCAAAGAGGTTTTATATCAAATACGATGTCTGAAAACGTATTTATTTATAAATAAATTTAAACTTAAAAAACTACTTAAACATGTTTACCTGAATTATTTACAGATTTAATATGTAGTTATTTAGTGTCTATGTAAAATGTTTTTAAATGTTTTCAAATCGTGGCTGTATACCGAAGGGTCTTTGCCATACGCGCCTCACGTCATATTCAACAAAATGGACGACTGACATGTTGAAGTTTTTTTTTGATTTGTATTAATTTCATTTTAAATGTATTTCTTTCTTCGCAAATGTGATGAAAAACATTGTGTATAACACGGGCGTAAGAATATTGCAAACCTTCGGCGTCTCGTATATTTCCAGCGTCTGCGTCGGCATATTCCACTTACGCCCCTCGTTAAACAATGTACTAATATAAGTCACGACATTTTTATTCCGTTTATCAAGTAATATCCGGAAGTAATCCAGATTCTAAAATTTTAGCATAACGTAGCATATCGTAGTAGAGAAATAGCATAATTTCATCTCCTCTTTGGAGCAGCCTACTAATTCCATGGAAGTATTTGGCTACGGCCGACGTCGCGCGTGCCTGTCAATATGGAAATCCATAGCGCTTGACTCTGGATTCCCATTTATTTTACCGCGTGAAATTACGCTTGTGCGCCAGCGTATTAGGATACGCTGGCGCACAAGCGTAATTTCAACTAACTTAAGGAAAGCCCTTCTTGTACATGCAGTGGTAACGTATTCGAATAGACATTATATATTTAAATTGTTTTTCACAAACATAACAAATGCCTATTCGAACACGTCACCTCTGCATGCAAGAGGGGCTTTACTTAAGTGTTTTAACTATATTTTCTTATGCATTATAATGTAGTGTTTCTAATCGTGAGTAGTTAAGTAATGGGTTGCTCCCAGAACTCCGGAGATCCGTGCTGTGTCAGCCGCGTTGGACCTGCGTTTGTCTCTAAGCTGTTAAGACAGCGAATTCACATTGACTTCCGTCATTTGTTTGTGATTTATTTAGATGGCAAGTGTACGTAAAATACGGAACCCGTCAAGCTTTACATGTGTTTCCCAACTTTGCTGTAGAAATAGAATCTGAAACACTTTAGCAATGCAAAGTTGACTCGTCCCTAAATGTTAATTGCTCTTTGAATTAACAAAATGTGTTCTTTGACATCTCCGTCCAGCAGGTATATTCCAGTTTAAAGGATTTCTACTTAAGATCTTTGCAGCGATTGTAATGTTTCCAGACAAAGGTAATTTCCTCCAAGCGCAGTTTTTACGAACTGGGGTAAACTTTATTAATTTAAATGTTCCGACCTCTACGTTCTTTGATTGTAATATTTGAACTGATAAAACAGTTTCGAAAAAAGCGCTAGAATAAGGTTTTGCATCTTTGGTTAAGCGTCCGCAGTAAGCTCGGCCGAATTTCACCGTCCCATACAAACGGAGTTTCGTTCTCATTTTAAACCTACGTGTTGGATTGTAACGAAATTTTGCATGTACAATGACATGAGGTAGATCTATGTCTGTTATTAGTTTATATGGTTCCAGTTTATAAAACAAACGAAATACAGCAAAAAGAAGTTTTGTATGAGAAACTTAAATTCAATGTATTTTTTTTACTTTGGTATCTGAAGCTACATAAACTAATTATAGACCTGGATATACCTCATGTCATTGAACATGCAAAGTTTCGTTACAATCCAACACGTAGTTTTAAAATGAAAGGGTAACTACGTTTGTATGGAGAATCTAGCTTACTGCGGACTTAATAAATAAAATATAATTTACTTTAAAAACAAAGTTTTAACCGACTTCAATTTAGTACTCCGCCAAGGCACGAGAACATTTCCACATTTCTTTTCCAATTTACCACATGAACTGATTTCCGAGAGCAAATGCGTTGATTATTAGAGAAAAAAACCGAATCGCTGTATCTGGGCCGATAATATTTGAGGACTTCCGACGATTCCACAAGGATCGCCTTTGGTACTTCTTTACTTGCTATTTCAACGGAATCTTATCAAAATCTGTGATATACTTTTGTACTTTTAAGTACATAATTGAGGATTCCGTAAGTCATCTGTGGTCTTCATCACCAATTTCACTCCACCAAATTTATGATTTCCGTGTGTAAATACACTAGTTATAATAGAAAATACCAAAATCACTACACGCGTGCCTAATATAATTGAGGAGTTCCCACAATTCCTCATGAATCCCATCATCCAACTGATTTTTTTTTTTAAATGGGACCCTTCCAGGTGGAAGTATATACATACTTACTAACAAAAAAAACAATTACGAATCGGCTCATCAATGACAAAATTCTGAGGTAACAACACAGACCACATATCCTAAAAACCCCGCTTAGCCTAATTTTTAGTTACAAACAAAGCTGCGATACTTGCGGGGCGCGGGGGACGTCTAGTGCGCTGTAATTGGTGCATTCAAGGCCGCGCGCGTAAGTGATTGGTCCGGTGTCTCAAATATAGAGTGAATTCACCGTATGTGTGGCAGAGGGGGTCGCCCGACTAAGTGAAGTCTGTAGGTTTACTGGTCTGTGGGTAACAAACATTGAAAAAAAAAAAAAATTCAACCGAATTGAGAACCTCCTCCTTTTTTTTGAAGTCGGTTAAAAATGACAGCTAACTGTAAGCAAGCGGTGAGCGTGGAGGGCGTGGGTTGTAACCCCGGCTCGTACCACTGGGTTTCTTTCAAAAAACTACGTACGAAATATCATTACATATTTAACAGTGGCTTTTCGGTGAAGGGAAACGTGAGGACCGGTCTAATCCCAATAATGTTTACTTTTCCCTCTGGATTGGAATGTCGAGTATATGGCGTTAACGGGAAAACGCTAGAAGGAAGATGGTTAGTAAATAAAATTCAAAGTGAGTTATGGTATGTAAACGGTTGTCATTGATATCTAGGTAACACTGTCACATTTCGATGTTGTCTTCCAAAATGCTCGTTAGCGAATATTTTTGTTAGCATAAGGTAAGCTGTCACAATGCTGTGTAATGTTTTGGTACCCCAAGTGGACCAAGTAAAATATCTAGGATTTATAATCGACGCCGGTCTCACGTGGTCGCCCCATATAGACATCACCTGCGGTAAGCTTAGCTCGGCGTGCTACGCATTATCTAGACTAGCTCCTACCCTATCACTCGAAAACATAAAGAAAGCTTACTATGGATACTTCCACTCCATCCTGATTTATGGTGTCGATCTGTGGGCTACTGCAGCAGATCGCGACAGGGCGTTTAGAATTCAAAAACGGGCCGTTAGACTGATAGCAAAAAAGCCTCATGATCATCCTGCGCAGATGTTATTTAGACAACTGAATATACTTACATTACCTAGCGTAATTATCCTTGAGGCTTGTATGTTCGTGAGACTGCGGCTTGAGTCATGCACGACCCGCGCGCAGCAGCACGGGCCCGCGCGCACCACGCGCGCCCAGCACTTGCTGGTCGTGCCGGTGCGGAGGCTAGCAAAGGCTCGAAAATCACTTGATGTAATAGGAATTAAACTTTATAACTCTCTTCCGACTGAATTAAAAAACTCATCGACTGACGCCGTTTTCAGAGGCAAACTAAAAAAGATCTTACTGGACATGTCGTGTTACGCCATTGACGAATTTAATGATAAGGTATTATTGACCCACGCATAACTTAGTTAATAACTCTTAATTAGACTGACATCTACAATGTCAATGAATATTTTTTTAGGAATATTGTATATCTATTTATAATTAAAACTACCTTGACATGTATAAAACGTATGTACCTACCTACTCTATTTGACATATAAAATAATGTATTTTATGAATAAAATCTGAATCCGAATCTGAATCTGTCAGCTGTCAATGTCAACTGTCAGTCAAGGCAGTGCAGATTCTTTACTGAGTTACTGCATTTATTTATTTAATTTTTCCAAAAAAGAAATGTTACATTTTTTATGACTTATAGTTCGCCAAACACAGTGTTTATTGGCGAGTATTGCACTCACTTTCTTTACAAAAAAGTGTACCAATCTACCATATAATTTAAAAAAAACCTATACATATTAGAGGGTATCTATTAGCAATTTTTTTGCCTTCTCTTGAAAATGTGCTTGCTAGTACATTCATGTTCAGGAAAGATTGTGTTGAAAATACGAGGTGTTAAATATAGTGCGGATATAATCTAAGAGGCGTGCGGATAGGATATGATGTACGATTGTGGTACTGCATGCGTACCACACCCAATATTAAGCTGACAGTACTTATATACCTATATGTAAGATCTGAGCTACATTAGTAAGTCCTCAGTAAACTCCAAAATACCGCATACTTACTGATTCTGCCCCGCAAAATACAGAAGTGGCCTAAGGAAATCTAGACAGCATCGGTAAGCTCGGTGTTTTATTCACAACATCCAATTTAGTAATTATATATTTTCATACATATCATCATTATTACATCATCATCATTATCATTTTAAAACTATGTTTGATCAAATTAACCATTGTTACAATCTCAATAGTTACAGAACTTAATATTATTATTCTCAACTCGTTCAGCTAGAATGAAGCTTTGACCAATTGTTGTTGTTGTTTTTGTACTTTGCTGTATTATTGGATTAATTACTATGTGTTGAACAAAAAAGACGTATAGCTAAGAAAAGGTCATTTGTATACACTTGATTTAAATATTATTTTACTACAACATACTTTCTTAAAGCATGTCACATTCAATTACTTAGTCGTTATTTTGTATAACTTATTATGAGTGCGACTTTTTTTCTCTATGGAAAGGTTTTTGTCGCTGAACAATCACATCTTTTTACAAAGCCAACAAAATTAAGTTATAAAGTATACTTTAAACTTAACTAATAACCCAATTAACCCATTCAGGGCCCATGACGACACATATGCGTCAGACCGTCGTAGTCGCTTTCCGCTACATACGAGGAAAACCACGGGATCGGCTACGAGCGTAGCGCGTAGCGATTCTGGGCAATGAATGTGTGTAATAGCGAACCTGTATTCCGGATACACTATTCGATATACTTAATTTTCGTATTCATAACAGGCTTTAGGCTTTTACCCGTGACTGTTTATATACACGTGTAAATTATTATAGCCTATTTCCATCTCAAACTTTTCCGTTTTTAGAAACTGAAAAGTGTGGGATGGAAATAAAGCTTTACTTGGTATAATACTAGAATCATTGAAGGCTTACAGAACAGGATTACTTTATAATATAATAGTACTTTATTGCCGTGGCCGGGAAGGAGGCAATTGCAGGGTGAGTATTTGTGTAAACGGACGAGCTTGCGAGTCCGTTTAATTATAATACGAAGCCTGCAATTGCCATTAACTACGCCTGAGGCTAATACGAGTATAGTACTTTTCTAAAAAATGAGGGAATAAAAAATACTGAATCGAAATCAAGCTTTACTAATATCATCGCAGAACTTGAACATAATATGTTTTTATAGACAGAATCGCAAGTGTATTTTTCCACCGAAAAACGTAAACTATTTGAGACACATACAAAAACGACGCGATTGCAACAGACAAATACGCAAAAATACCCTTATCACGAAACAAATTATTTTTAATTAAATATTTTGTTTTTGTTTTTTTCCATTATATTCTTTCTCTGTATCATATCGATTAGACAAATACGCGTTGAATTGACGACTATACGACCTGTGCCGTCTTTAATATAAAGATTAAAGACTCGAAAATATGTAGGCAGACCTTATTTCTGCAACAATAAGGTTATAGTATACATATTTTTGAAACTTTGAGAGAATACATATTGGTGCCCTTGACTGTACTCGACAAATATAGCAATATAAGCCTCTCACAGACTGGCGCGGCCTGAGCTGTCAAATTTACTGTTGACCGCCACCGCAGGCCGCTCCAGTGTGTGAGAGGCCTAAGGCCTGCAACTAACTGGCGCGGCCTGCGGACTGCGGTAGCTAATGACAAGTTAACTATTCACCGCCGCGGCAAGGCCGCGCCAGTCTGTGAGAGGCCTTATGTATAACATTCCTGGCGGCCTGCAATGTTTCTTATTTTTTAATTTTGATCCAATATGTAGCGAGTATGTTCACGTTGGGCCCGCCAAGTGAACGTACTCATACATTATACCCTTTTCACGAAACAAATTATTTTATTAAATATTTTTGTTTTCGTGTTATTTTTAACGAGAGTCAGTTGGTAGAGCAGTCTAGCGTTAATAGAAAGGTCGCAGGTTCGAATCCTGTCGGGGGCTACAGACGATGTGCAGGACGGTCTACGTAACGAAATAGACTGTTAGCCGCGTACATGACCTAAGATATTTAGAATAGCCCATTGTTACAATTATTATTCCCGCCTTTATTATAGTTTTTAAGTAGAACCTAAGGAAATAAATATTTATCGACTTCGCCTCATTATTACACCCGAATAGGGAACATAGAATAAGAATCCAATGAGTTTCCAACAAGAATAAACACTAGGTCTCATTAGAATAAGCTCAAATAATAGGAAACTCATTGGATCCTACTCGCCTGCCGTCCTAAGCCACACTGAGGGCGAAAGCGGGGGAACGGCCTGAAGGGGACGAGGCGCGTAAATAGAAAGCGTCCCAGCGCCCGCGCACAGAAAGGGCAAAGACGGCAGGCGTGCAGGAATGTATATTTTGTAGGTTTTAAGATATTAGATAAGTATGTAAATAGATTAAGCCAATTATGTAATTAGTATAAGATTTATTGCCAAATAAAAGATAGCGGGGTGAGGTAGGGTCGGAGGGGTGGGGGGTTCGAGCCAAATAGTATAAAATGGCGGCCGGGCCGCCATAGATTCATCAGATTCCGGTTACGGCAGCGGTCGAGTGAGGTCGTGCTTAGCAGTGCGCTCTTGCCCTATTGTTGTTGTAGCCCGAATATCACCTCCGACTACCTGCTCGCTCTTATCGCTCCCCCGCGAGGTGATTATCGCAATTACCACGTGGAAGCATCGGGTGTGCTAGTTAAGACTTTCTTAAGTCTCCAGTCGACCCGCGTGTCTCTGCCCCTCTGGAAATCCACGCTCGTAGTGGTCGCAGTCTTTCGAGGCTGTGGGCTAGACACCATCAGTGGCTACCCGTTAGTTAAGACTTTCTCAAGTCAGACCCGGGTCTCAGTCCCTTAGAAAGACCACGCTCGCAGTGGCTGCACAGGGACGGATCCTAACGGTGCCAACGAAGTCGCTGCGTGGGGTGGATACCATCACGAAGCCCAGTAATACGATCAGTCCGACTCTCTCCCTTCGTGCTAGGACACACACATAGTTGACACTGACACGGCGGACAAGTGGACCAGACTCGACACCGACATCAGGATAGCCTTTCGGTTCACATTAGGCGTAGGAAAAAATATAGCGGCGACCGACCTAGTAGGATGGAGCTGCAAGACAGGATCGCGAGGATGGAGGAAGTCATGCGGGCAATGCAGGCCGAACTCGACCGCCTTGCCGCTGAGAATCAACAGCTCAAGTTGGCTCTCAACGGCAAGGAACTAGACTCGGCCCAGGCGGCTCCCATGCGACCTCCCACCCCAGCAATTGGTGACTCGCATCGCCAGGCCCATACGGCCACTCCGGCGGCCACTCTGACCGCCCAGGCCCCTAAGGCCACCATGGGACCGCCACCGCCGCCGCCGCCGGCGGCAGTTGCGATCCCCTTGTCCCCGTCCCAGGCCCCTAAGGCCAAACCGCCCAAAAAGGGCAAAAATAAGGCAGTAGAGGCAGCCGCGTCTGCCCCAGTTACTCCTCCGGCCCATCAGGCCCTCCCCGCAGCGGAATCAGACGTGAGGCAATCGCGTTCTCGCTCCCTTGGGGGGCGTCCCTTCTCGCAAGAGGAACGCGCTGTCCCACGCCACCGCTCTCCCCGCCCCCGCTGCCCCTCCAGAGACATACTGACCGACAAAGAGACCCTTGAACTCCTGTATTCTGACCACGAAGACATGGACACGTCAGAATGGATACCCGTAGGCAGCAGCCGTAAGGGAAAACGTGCGCTGCCGAAGTCTCCGAAGGCTGACTCGCCGGCGAAGAAAGCCCTTCGGACTCCCGCCGCCCCCGCGCCTTCTGCGCAGGCCCCTCAGGCCAGTAGTGCCGCTTTGGCAACGGACGGCGGGTCTTCGGCCCCCAGCTCGACTCCGATAGGTAACCCGGACAAGCCGGACTCATGTGTCCTGATCGACACACATAGGTACCACACTGCCATGGCCATAGCCAGCCAGCGTGGCATCCGTGTGGTCGGTTCGGAGATTATGAAGCCGCCCTTGGAAGGGATGCGCATCACGGTCCAGGGACCCGAAGACTACCGAGCTCTGACCCGTCTCTTCGACGAGCTGTCGATGGCCTACAACCGGAGGCTGACCGTCGAAGAGAAAGGTTATAGGGCCGTCCTCCGGGGCATCCACAAGGACATCCCGGAGGACGAGGTAGCTGCGGATCTCAAACGCAAGGGGATCGCGGTCAGGGAGGTTCATCGCCTCTACAATAAGCAAAAAGGGAAGTACGATATCGTACTAGTAGTCACCGACCCGGACCAGCGCAAAGCAATCCACTCCCTTAAGGAGGTCCTCAAAATGGCTGTGAGGGCGGAGACTCCTAACAAGAGGACCCACCTCTCACAGTGCCACAACTGCCAGAGGTTCGGCCACGGCGCTCGTGGCTGCCACTCTCCCGCCCGTTGCGTCAAGTGCGCTGGGGATCACGCGACTCGCGATTGCGAGCGCCCAAAGGGTAGTAAGGACCCGAACGGCATACGGTGCTGCAACTGTTTGGTTCGCAAGCTCCCCCATGGGCATACTGCCAACTATGGGGGATGCCCTTGCCGCCCAAAAAGTCGCAACACCGAAGCAAAGTCGAAGTCCTCACCTCCCTCAGGGCGCAAGCAAAACGCGGGCTGGGCTGCTCCCCAGAACACTCCGCAAACCTATCCCGCCCTTCCGGCCGTAGGTCTAGGTGCTCCTAGGAACCCGCCGCCTTCTGCGGCCGTAGGTCCCTGTCCGGCGCCTTCTGCACCCCAACCTCAGGCGAGCCCCTCTGCATGGGGGCCTGCCGCCAGTCAAGCGGGCCGGCCCGCTATAGATCCCCTCTATGCGCTTATGCAGGTAATTCAGGTACTCCCACTGGAGGTGGCGAGCGGCCTGACTGCCCGCATATTCGCAACAGCGACACAGTATCTCGCCGCACCAAGCGGCAGCCAGGTTCACGGTGCCTACTAGTATGGATAGTACGTCCCAGAAGCTTAAACCTGCTTCGATTACCATTGGCATTTACAATGCCAATGGACTGAGAGGTATGAAGGACGAGGTGATGAACTTCCTTCGCGATCACTCAGTAGATTTACTCCTGGTCCAAGAGACCTTTTATCGTCCCAGCATTAGAGCTTTTTGCGTCCCTGGATACGTTCAGATCAGAGATGATAGGCAAGATGGTAGGCCATTCGGGGGCACGCTCATTTTCTACAAACGTAACTTACATTGCATAAGACTCAATCCCCCGCCCCTGACTAATATGGAAGTGTCGATCTGTCGCATCTCGATGGAGGGTCACCCCGCGATATCGATTGCTTCAACCTACCTTTCACCTCAACGAGACTTACTTTTGACTGACCTCAACTCTTTAGCCTCCCTAGGTCCTTCGGTCATCGTGGCCGGGGACCTAAATAGTAAGCATACTAGCTGGGGTTGCGTAGCAACCAATCCCAACGGCAATCGGCTTCATCACCTTTTGATCGATAGCCTCCCTTTCGATCTCCTCGCTCCCTTAGAACCGACTCACTTCCCTCATAACGTAGATCACCGACCTGACATACTCGACATAGCACTACTAAAGAACGTAGCGTTAACTCTGCGTTCTATAGAAGTGTTACACGAACTAGACTCGGACCATAGGCCAGTCCTTTTGAGACTAGGTCCTCACCCCAATAGTACTCCCCGAACCAGGACACTCGTGGACTGGGATAAGGTGCAGTCAGGTCTCTTACAGACGGATCCCCCCCTGCTTAGAGACATCCCAGACAATATAACTACAACCGAACAGACAGACCAAGCGATCGATTCTTTCACCAACTACCTCAACGCTGTACGAAGCGAGGCCTCAAGGGAGGTGTCGGCGGAGGACATCCAAAACCGACCCCTACCTAGGGAACTGAGAGAGTTAGTGACAAGGAAAAATCGCGCCATCCGCACCTACTCAAATCACCCTTCTGCCGAAAATCGACAAATCCTGAGAGACTTGTCTAACGAGTCTAAACAGAGAATTGCCGAATTTCGGGAGAACTCGTTCAGGGGGGAGATAACGCCTAGTCATCTGGCTTACTGGAAACTAGCGAGATCTCTCAAATCCGATGCCTGTTGGACCATCCCTCGACGTTCAAAATCGCTTCCTCCGTAGGACGACTGGTGCCCCGTGGTACCAATCGAACCTCAGCCTGCACCACGACATGGGGATTAGTAATAATGGAGATATAAAATGGCGGCCGGGCCGCCATAGATTCATTCTACGCCGACGACTCGAACCGACCTCAGCTCCAGCCCTGCCAAGCCTCAAGAGTTCCTGAAAGCTGAGTTTACTGCAATCCCACCTCACTACCAGCATAGGTGTACTGTCCCGTACAGACGAAGATGGTTTATTTTTCCATTATATTCTGTCTCTGTATCATATCGTTTGTACTCATACATTTTTGAGATTATAAATTAAACCGTTTTGTATTCAAAGCTGCCGCATGCGTGGTAAGTATGTATATAGATATTGTAATCAAAGACATAATCAATGTCTGAAGCGCCTGGATTAATAATTTGTACATTACTAACAGAGGCCGGGAAGTAAGGGGTTCCCGGCCGAGTACATATAGACGATAGTGATGAGGCTGGCAACATTTTTCACGCCGAGATATGTATAGTGCTTTTCTCAAACATGCAATGAAATAAACGTCCCCCGCGTCCAGCCTGCGTGCGCGCGTGCGCCCTCTTCTCATGCAATACGCTCTTGGCATCGGTGCCTGAATGTGACTTGTTTGCGTGGCGATGGGTAACCGTGTGCCGGGAATGTTTGAGATTTTGTGAGGCGATGGATGACAGGCAATCCTTCGTATAGGCATAGTATTATTTGTTGTTTTTAGTTTCGTGACGCATTGGTTATTACTGTAATGTCACGTAAATTTTTCTCTCAATAAATAAATAATCTCTTACTTATAATAAATCTCTAAATTAAAAATAGAATCAGCCAGTATCAAACTAAGCATTGGAGTGTCCCGAATGATCTCAGCTTCTCATGAACGGAAAAACCAAAGAGAATATAACCACTACGTTCTAAGAGACGGGACTTCGAACTAAGTTTTGGATGACAGTGACATTGTTGTTATGTTATATTGATATGTATGTTAGTCTTTAAGGTATTTGTAATATGGGCCTTGTTGCCTGATTTAAATAAATAAATAAAATAAATAAATAAATTATCATTTGATTTTGACATGATAACTCAATTGAATTTAGCTATTTTGCCATACCACATTAAAAATCCAATACGGAAGTACGTCGTACCAACATAATGGCACGAAAGGGATTAGGGATGTAGTTTAACATTATCGATGTCGATAATATTAGTATGCAACTTTATCAATATCGATAAATTATGATGGTCAGCCACTGCATGAAGAGCAAATGATTGCACTATATCGAAACTAACAAAAGAATAAAAGGATAATAAATGTTTTATGCCAGTTTATTTCACACCCATTTACAAATTATAAAAAATATTTAGGAGTAGGCGGCAGGTATGTTTACAAAATTTCACCAATTTGTCCATACTATCTCTTTTTCGTTCGCAAGCAGCCCCAATGGATTTCCATAATTCTTCTTGTTACTAAGACAGCTCCCGCTTTATTATCCAAGTGCCGTTGATTTTCAAAAGTAAATCAATGTTTACGCTCGACATTTCGTATTTACATATTTCGTTATAACATTATAGGTTAAACAAACTTGTGTGTAGGTAGGTACTATCGGCTGCAATAATGCATGGACACCTTACGGCCCAGTTTCGCTTGCATCGTTTGACGTCTGCTGCTCACACAGTTGCAGGTGATGCGCAATTATTAAACTAGATGGCGTTGTTGGCGCTACTATTTAGAGATACCGCGGAAAATAAGCACTATATATGGGCACATTAAATACCTATAAATTGACACCTGTTATCACCAGAAATATTCTCATATTAGTATAATTATTAACAAGGCTATTAAATGCTAATTTATAATAGCTGTATTTAAGTGCGATACCACTGGTATGTGAATGCTATATTTCCACCTTTATCTATAATGTTGAGATAGCTCAATGGATTAAGACATGTGCTCTAGGCTCAGCCGCCTAGAACGATCGAGGTTCGAATCCCAGCTAATGGGAGGTTTTTATGTTTTTGTACTTTTTTATATTTGTTCTATTTTTATAGATGAAAGTTTTTTATATACATAATTTATATATTAGTCATAAAGAAAGTTATATATTCATAACTTAAATAATTAAAACAGCATTTTATGTTTTAATATGTTTATTTTGTTCACTACAGTTCTGTTAAAGCAATTTTATAATACTACTTAGTAATAGTTACCTATCAACTTTGTAACATTTTTATTGAGGTAATAGCTTAAGTTTCATTTCCATAATTGGAAAAAGATTGAAGCTTCACCCCAATAAATATAATATTGACAATATTAACTTACAACCGGGTTATCTAACATTCAAATCAGCAGAACGCATTAAGGTGTTAATTGCCATAATATATCTTTACCTATATGTGAGCGTTCAAACAAACCATGAATTATTGTGTTATTGATTTGAAAATAATCATAATAATTTTATTTGGGCTTTCACCGTTACTTACACTTGTTTGATCTTATGAAATATCACATTTTAAATAGTAAAGGAATATAAAAAAGAGAAAGCAAACGGCATATTAATACCTACCTACTGAAACAATATATATTTTTTAAATTTATTTAGGATAACCCGGTTTATAGAATATATAAATCTTAACGTAATCCGTACTCTTTGGGCGACAGCATCTGCACTTTTTCTATATTAGGAACTACGCGACCATTATCACGGCGCGTATTATTATAACACCATAAACTTAAATGGCCCTGTTGACTGGATTTAATACACTTCACTTTTTCACTGTTCACTTCAGACAGCCATATCATAGGCCAAATTACAACCTTGTTTTCTGGCCTTCCGTTGGCAACGACGAACTGGGCTTTCGCTTGTGTGGAATGTGGGTTATCCGCTTAAACAAATTTTCTTCTATACGAAGGTCATCTTCACAGCTTCATAATGCGCGGCATCAATGAGACCTGGTCTACGAGATCCTTCCTCTTGTGCCCATAAAACAACCGTTCTTCGCTGTAACAACTCTATTCGTAAAAACACAATAAGAACAATGTAAGATACGAGTATGTAGTAAGGTATAATATATATTACAAAACATATGTAAACACTATATACTTACGTTTACATTATATTTAACCAATTAATTGTGATCTTTTAATTTGTATAGAAGGAAATTGAATCGTAAATGGCCGACAAACGAACAAGAAGTAAGTGCCATAAGAAATATAGGAAATTGGATGGTAGTTATGTATTACAATACAGTCTACCCTCCTCAATTATTCGTAGTTGTGATGTGACGAATATTCGCATACAAAATTAAACTGATGACGAATTTCAACCAATCTTTCGATTGTCATAATGGCCCAATGGTAACTAGACAGGTTTACCTCGACCTAAGTTATCATCACTGGAAGGTTCCGAGTTCAAATCTGCGCCCAGCCAAGTTATGGTGGGAATCAGTGTTTTTGTAATTTATTCGATGTTTGAATATTTCCTCGTAGCGCAAACATAAGAAAAAGATGAATAAATCCACAAAAAGGTGAGAGTGACAAACAAAAAATTGGCAACGCGGCTGGAGTTGACTTGATAAATATAATGTAAAAATAATAGGTGGTAACCCACAAGAATACAGTTTTAAAAGACAATAAAAACATCAATTTTATTTTTGCCAAAAAATTGCTTACAACGCCATCTAGTGAAATCTCGCTAATAGTCGTGCGTCGTGCTCATAGATGGCGTAGGATCGGCGGACAAGCGAATCTGTTTCTGGAATGACCATGCACTTATGCTGTCTGCTGTACCTAAAGTTCTTGGTATCTATTATTGCTGGCTTTAAACTGGTTGATGATGAGAATCTTATACATATACATTTGAAAATAATTAAGTACGTGTTTTATTTTATTCGTCAAAAGTGAAAAGCATTGGTTGTTTGACACACAGTTTTCTCCTGAAGTTGCAATATCCATAGTAACCATCCAAATGCCACAATGACAGAAAGAGAAATAACGGAAGTAAGAGATAGCATGAGTCCGCCATGGTAGAAGCACAGATAGAAAACTTGTCACTTGTTCTGACACTTGTCAGATTTGATCTGAATGTGACCAAATGGATGTCATTCTTCTTTTTGTTCCTAGTTGCGTGACACTGGGAAAAACATGTAACTTTTTTTATAAGTACATTATTAAGTACTCTAGCTTCAGTTTCAGTTTAGGATAGTTTTTATCCGACTGCGAGGATTAATTAATTTTCGGAAACATTTGACCTCATTAAATTATTCATATTATTGTTATTATTATTTATGAGGGAGATGGAAGGAATATTTTGAAAGTTTGTTTGATAGGGAGGAAGAAAATGGTCCAACCTCTAGTCTGAATGGTAGCGCAACCGAGGATGAAAGTAATATTAGCATGGACGAAATTGTGAAAGCATTGAGAGGAATGAAATCAGGTAAGGCGGCAGGGTATGACAGAGTTTCCGCCGAGATGCTGAAGGCAGGACAGGGCGTCGTAGCGAGTCAGTTGTATCGCCTCTTAAATTTGTGCTACAGCACCGGCCGTGTACCTAGGGACTGGTGCAAGGCCGTAATCGTTCCTCTTTACAAAAGGAAAGGCTCACAACTTGACTGCAATAACTACATGGGCATTAGCCGACTCAGCATCGTCGGCAAATTGTATGCAAAAGTGTTAATTAATAGAGTAGTGAAAGAGTCCGATGAGAAAGTATGGGATGCACAAGTAGGATTTAGAAAGGGTATGGGTTGTACGGATCAAGTCTTTTCCCTACGATGCATAGCCGAGAAGTATTTGGCCAAAGGTCAATAGGTCTATTGCGCTTTCGTGGACTTGGAAAAGGCTTATGATAGAGTGATGAGGAATGAACTATGGTCGGTGTTGTGCACGTATGGAGTAGACGTAGACAGCCGCCTCGTTCAAGCACTGAAATCTTTATATAAGGATTCCAGTGCTTGCGTGAGAATAAACGGGTCATATACTGACTGGTTTAACATCGAAAATGGTGTTGACAGGGATGTGTAGCGTCTCCGTGGCTGTTTAATCTATTCATGGACAGCTGTCTGCAGGATCTAAAAGGTGATGAATGCAGGATCTAAAAGGTGGTGAAGTTCGAGAAAAATCGAGAGAGCTCGTGCGCCGTCTTGTGATAGCCGTGCTGGTTTGTCAGTATTAGCAATAAACAGTATGTATTAAATCAGTATAGAACGGGCCTTTTATAAACATTAATTATCAAGCGCGTCAGTATTAAGGCGGTATTATAACTTCGTACTTCGCGCCTTCAAGTTGACATTCAGCCAATATAGAGACACAGAAATTGGCCAACATACAAGAAAGTACTTTTATCATAAAGCCTGCAACACACATTCATTAAGTTGGCAATGGCAGGAACATACACAAGATTTGGCAGAATGTGATAGTGCGATCTGAAACATTGCAATATGAAAAAAAAACATATTACTTTAATATTTTTAATAATATATGTATGTATTTATTCAATTTTACATGTCATTTTACATGGGATATCATATTAAACTATCTATAATAAAAGGGTGCAATATGGGTTAATATTAAATGCCTTTAATAGATTAGACATTAATTAATAATTACCTTTAATAGAAAGGGACTCGGACTCGCGTTATGGTTGTAGAACTTACCTAGTGGTTAGGTATAGTTTGGAAAATATAAATTGCAGGACTGATATAGGTCGATAATTACCGGGATCAGTTGTCGGCCCGGGTTGTAAATCGGACTAACTTTCGCAATTTTCAGTTCGTCTGGGAAGATGCCCATTTCTAGACATTCATTGATGTATCTGGTAAGTGGTCCTATAATTAGATTTTTTATGCATTTTATACATTTTGTACTGGTGCCATCGAGGCCTGTGCTGGAATTGCTATCTAAAGCGTCTATTATTTTTGAAATTTCCTCTTCAGAACACGGAGTTAATTTTGATAACTCATCTGAGGTTGAAGCTGAGTGGTTGAAGGTATATGTTAAATTATTCTTGTATTGTGGAGGTATTTTACGTGCTAAATCAAGGCCTATATTCACAAAATAGTCATTGAAAATCTCACATACCGTTGCGCCATCAGTAATAGTGACAAAGTTTTTTTTTAGTTTAGGGGGATAACGTTCGTGTCTAACTTTCTCTTCTTTCTTAACTCGGATCATTCATACACTTGGATTTTTTTTCAGAATAGTATTGGTTTTTTGAGTTTGCTATTACCTGTGTAGTCTTTTTATTTTGCTTAGTATATTGTTCTTGAATAAATGTATTATTTGGTGTTACTTTTAGTGATTTCCAGAGTTGATTTCTACAGTTGATGTTATTTATGAGCTCCTTATTAATCCAGTCACTACGGGGTACGTTTAGTATTTTCGATTTTGACTTAGTACTTTTAGCTAAGCAAGTTCTAACCGCTGACGCAAACTCAATGTAATCACAAGTACATGATTTAAAATTGTGAGTTTCAACTAGTTTGTACAGGGTGTTATAGTCAACGACTTCATATTTAACGGTTTGTTTTTTTTCTATTTTCAATTTTGCGACACTAACAAATATTTGTACGTGATCAGAAGAGAGAGAGAGATTAGTTGCTATTTAGATCTTAAGTTCTACTTATTTAAATCCTAGGTCAGTTCTCTTATAAAAATAGTGTACGCAACGCGAGTATGGTCTCCGAATATGAACCCATTAGCTATTTAGGAGACTATAATTTTTGTGAAATTGCTTTCTTTTCTTTATCTGATGATCCCGTGGGACTGGATCTGACTGAAACTGAAAATGGTCGTAAAATACTGCGATAGTAACAAAAACTTCTGTTTAAACTGTTGTTTCTACTGTGTTACTTTGGTTTCTATTCACCCTGGCTGTCTAACCACTAACAGGAAGAATCTTCTCGACTTTACCGACGTAAAGTAAGCTTTCCACAAGATTGATGTCAAGAAAGATGAATGCACGTTAGAGAAAGAACAGCTGTTAGCTTTGTGTGAAGACATTTTAACGCGCTCTGTCATATTGCTTTAGCTTTTGTGGCTTTGAACTCCGCGCCTCGTACATTGGGTAGGTACCTGTACCTAAATACTTATTCAAATTGAAGAAACCTTTGCCGTAAAAGTGCTTTTCGTTGTAGCAAAAACGAAATTCTCACGGTAACTTTCAAAAACGGGTATAACTTACCTAAAATGGCTACAATCTCACGAATCATTAAAAAAAAGTATGCTACCCTTCTGATAATAAAAGTAATTACATGATTTTTATGACTTTATTTGACTTTTGCATTCAAGCGTAGAAAAACATACGCACTGCATAGTAAATTTGATATAAACCTCATATCACGTTTAGTCTGATAGGCCCGGTACGTGTCAATAAATATAGAGTTATTTGTAGTCCAAGAGTAAATTAAAATAAATAAATAAATATTAGGGGACAATCTTACACATATCGTCCTAGTCCCAAACTAAGCAAAGCGATAAACATACTTATAATAATATACCAAGAAACCATCTTAAGCTTCAATGAAAAAATAATTGTTATACAATTATGTATGCAGTAATTAGCAATTCCCTTATTTTCCCTACAGTTATGGTTCGTAGGTGTATAAATTTGTGATGTCATAATGCTATGTCAATTAGTATGACCCGTTTTTGCGGTTGCTAATAGCGATGTCTGATCGTGACTCCTAGTTTAGTTTTATGCTGAGTTCCACATGTGTTGTATTTTATACTGCCTAAAAAGCTGGTTTGATGCCATACATCACGAAAAATATAAGCGAAATTAGCCTTTTTAATAATGCGCAACGTTATGATTCACTTCTTCAATCAAGTTACCACGATCATGTAAGTACACGATTATTGCTACACAGAGAAACCAATTTCCTGTTTCCGAATATACAGGTTATTATTTTTCCTATATCTCTGGAATTAGGTGAGTGTAGCGACCGCGAAATGATACGAGTATAGGAATATAGGCTAACAGATTCAGATTCAGATAATTGTATTGGTAAAATACTGGTACATTTCACACATCAACTTGTTAACATTTATTCAATATGTATTTATACTATTATTATCTGTTATCCTAGAGTTCCTTTTTCTTGATCTAGAAATTCGTCTACGCTATAACATTCTAGGTCAATAAGTAAGTTTTTACCTAAATATGAGTTTATTATTTCGTTTGGAAGGGTGTTACATATCATGACACCAATGACATCGAGTGACTTTCGCGTTTTGGTGAGTCAACGGCGCGGAACCAGGAGATAAGCTATGCGATATATATCATGATGATATATATCATCATGATATATATCGCATAGCTTATCTCCTGGTTCCGCGCCGTTGACTCACGACTCACGCCATACATAGCATAGCTTAATTTAAACGAAATATACCAGATTACCAGTTATTGCTTTTAGTTTTTAAGTTTTGAAAAAGTATACATTTTCATAAGGATCAGCTTCGCGTGGATGGACTCAAACATATTTTATGAGAGTCAACAACAAATACGCGCATTATACAATCCGACAGCGGCGAGTGTGATAACGCCCATTCGTACGCGATACTTCGCCATATATTTGTGGGACCGCACACGGCCTGACCAGATATATATGATCATTGTCAAGAGGGCGCTATTATTCCCATTTATATGGCAACAGTTAAATGATATCTTGATTTGCTTACCTGTCAGCGCTGATGGCAATGGCAAAGTATGGCACCACATAGCGCTCCGCCTACCCTAAAAAGGCCACAAGCTGGACACGGACCAGCTGGTCGATCACGTAACTTTGTACGTACGTTAGTTAGATCTAAATGTCAATGTTTAATGTTGTTAAGCGTTCGGTAGCGCGCCATTATTCTCTGCGACAAATGGATGGACGTAATATTGGTCCAACTTTGAATTTTAACTTTTACGACATTTCTATCCGTTTGGATATAGAACGTGCCGCGCCAATCATCTTTAAATAAACACTATATATGTATAGCATAGCAGGGCAGTTTCAGGTGATACTTGACCCTGAAAATTTAGACTTGTGGTTCAGATTATTTAATGAGGTCGCCTTTTTATAAAAACTGTCAACAGTCAGAGTTTGGAATCTTCTACCTTTGACGGTAGTGGCTTCTACTTATATTTGATAAAAAGTTGCTTATTTAACTACCAGTGAAATACCGTATTGGATGACACTGGCTATTTAGAACTGTTTGTCTGCGGGAGGACTTTAGAACAATAGTAATTTTACATTATAAATACCTAGGTTAGTTCAACACTGAACAATATAAGTCTAAGATAGTGTATCTAATCAATATTTTTTTCATTTTCTTTTAAAATTACGTACATAAGGTGCGAGTCGGATATCCTCAGGGAGGCTAGCCAGGGAGTTGAGAATATATTTCAGGCGTTATTTAAAAGTTCTACGAGTATCACATAAATAGTACCTAAAACCGTGTACCTAACTGTGAAACTCAATAGGATACAATTGTAGGGCACTATAGGAAATTTTGCGACTGTTGATATTGATACAGAATCCCGAGCTCTTCTAACCTATATACTTTTATCCAATACTGACGAAAAATTTAAATTGTCCCAAAACTAAACTAAGCCATCGGCCTCTGAATACGAGTAGGGCCCAGTGGGAAACCATTGTTTTACCAAAAAACAATTGACAACGTATCACTTCACAAACAATTTTACGCATAATTTAATTTGCCAAATTATTATGTGGCAAATATACTCTTTACAAATAATTATAATACACACCCAACCTTTGCTGACAAGTCACCGTTTAAAAAACAATGACTCACTTACCAACTGGTACTTTGACCAAATTTCATGTAGTTTAATGTTTCAGTTAAGGCAAATGATTTGTATCGCCAGGTTTCAAGCAAGCAACCAAGCATGATTTTTCATGGCGCATAGAAAAAGGTTTACAAATTGTACTTAAATAATATGTAGGTAAAATTATAAGAGTAAAAAAGTGTTCGGTTCTGGCGCTTCGCCGGCCGCTGCCGCGGCTCGCGCACTGTAGGGTCGCGGTTCTTCCTGTATTAAGTGTTATATATGACTCAAGAATTATATCAAATGACCGTAATTGTGATTAATATTGTTACAAAAAATGTTAAAGATTTTCTGCTTTGACAAAATCCCAAATGCCTGACCCTTGTTATCCGTGGTAATATTATGCCGAGTGAAAATTTTACCAAATGAAAATGTGCCTACTAAAATTATTCCAAAGATTGCAAACCAAATAACTTCGGCATGATGGCAGGATCCCGGCCCAGTATACACTGAAAGGTATAAGTAGTATGCAACTATGGGCTTCGATGTATATTGTATGTCTTTCTACAGCGCAGTGACATCGGTATTTTTTTTCTACAATTAATCACAGTATCCGCTTCCAATGAAATGTCAATTTCTTACTGCTCCGAAAAGTTGATCGCAGATCATCAATCATTTGCTTCGTCGAATTAGGCCCAGTTGGAACCCTGCGGAAAAACAAGTTCATCCATTTCCGTATCGATAAAATTTTAGTATTTTTTGAATGATAAAAATCTACACTATTAAATTATAAAAATGTACTAAATTAGCAAGTAGGCTGGAGCCCACCTAGTTTAGCGTGAACTCTGTGGAATTAAATACCTGATAAGAATTTCCCGCAATACTTCCTGCCATTAAATCTAATCTAATAAGTCACGAACTTTGCAACTTACTACATCAATACAATATTTGTGACGAATTTAGACAAAACAATAATTAAATACCCTTATCACGAAACAAATTATTTAATTAAATATTTTTGTTTTCGTGTTATTTTTAACGAGGGTTACCACGATCATTTTACTGACGAAGATGGTTTATTTTTCCATTATTTTCATTCTCTGTATCATATCGTTTAAAACAATAATTATTGGCTCTGTAAGGACTTTAGAGCCTCATTCTTAAAAAAAAACCATATTTTGAATGTGCAACGTAATGTCGGTTCGATGTATGTCGCCCAATTGCACCGATTTCACTAACATTGACGCGCTGCGTAGCCGTCCGTAGCACGCTACAACGAATCTGGCTATTGCGTATGGACCCTCACGCGAATAAATAACAATGAATTTACAACATAGACAAATATATACTAATCTAGAGAAGACAACCTCTCACATTGCCCTTGTTTGGCAACTTGTTTTTGAGTTCAAAAATATTTACAATAAAAAGCCACTACTTATTGTGACATTTGGAATAATATTTGAAGTATAAGGTAAAATGAGTATTAAGGATGGCAAAGTGCCGGCTGCAGTCATTGTGTAGTGTTAAGAATTTAATTTGAAGTAGCTAATAAGTTGCACAATAGAGTGACATTGTCATTTTGACAAAACTCTTTGAATAAAGTTATTAAAAAATATATGGCAAGGAATCCTTTACGAATGAGTAATCTATACCAATGTGTAATTATATTATATTCCGCGGCTTCCCTTGCGTTCTGTGTAGTAAGTTGTAAAAACAAGTGGAATGAATTAGGTACATAATACCTTAGACTAAATCTATTTATTGACAGTTGTGAATTTTAAATTTTCTTCGGGTTTTGATAGTTAAGTTTTCCCCGTCGCTATAATTATGTAAGTATGTAATTAAATCATCGTTCTTGATCCGTGTAATCAATCATCGCCTATGTTTGAAATACTGAGCCGTGAGTGTGAGTAGCCCGCAAACAGTGGATCAAAGTTGGTAGGTATATGGCTCAAAAGTTGTTTGTAATTATAAATGCAAAATAAACTAGATTTTAGTACACTCGAAGTATATAAAGTGACTCGTATAGCTATTTTTGTACATCGTAAAAAGTACAGTAGTAATATCTACATCCGTTAAAATCTCTTTGTATGGTCAGATTGACAGTTCTCTATGAGATGACAGTTGCCGGCACCATATTTAATGATCACTGGCATGTGATGGTTCCTCTACACAATGGGCCATCATGGCGCAGGACTAGGGACACAGTTATGCGTTGGAATGCGATGGAAATATGTTTTTCTCCGTCTAACGCATAGTTGCGTCCTGTATGATCGGCCATGATCGCCGATTGTGTAGAGGAGCCATGAAGTGTGGGTGATGCAACCCGCCCGCCAACAAGGCCAATATAAGCGATTTATATAGTCATTTTAACGGTGCTTTAAGTAGTTTACCATTCTTGGCAGAAAGGTGATGATTCCAATGATTGTATTAATCACATAATTGGCGCAGTCGGAGAAGAACCGGTTAACAGGACTCAACAATTATAATATCAAGAAAGCATGGCCGCCGGTCGGCTTGAAGTTACTAATTACTAATATTAAATAATAAAACAAAACTAAAAACTACGAAAAATACCTGCGAGGTGGACAATCTTCTTAGACTTGTGCGGTCGAGTACAAGATGCCGCAGAGCTTAAACTCTATTACAAGCTCAGTGCTCCACTCCCGCGGCTATCTGGGTCTGGGACCTAAAAGGGAGAGAGAAAAGGAATAAATATGTAAAAATTGTTGAAATAAGTAAATTCTAGTTGTAATTATGTTGTTGTTTGCTTAGAATATTTAAAATAAAGTCTTAGTGCAATTCATTTATTAAGACAGCTTTCGACCGCGACTTCGTCTGCGTAGGCCCAGAATTAAAACTACCCTTTATTTTAATCCAGACTATAAACTATTTTCGTTTCATCCAAATCGGTTGAACTCACAATCACGTGATTGAGTAACAAACATCTAAACATCCTAACTTTCGCATTTATAATATTAGTAGGATTAAATCTCGTTTTAAAAGGGGATGGTGTAATAGAGTTTAAGCGCGCCCTATTTCATGATTTAGATAAACAGTGTAAACGCACCATCTGTCACTATGATGTAGTCTGTAGGCAACACTGGACTGGCCCGCTCTCTTGAAACGACATACGTCAAGCGTCTACATCACCTCATATTATGGTCTAAGAGCTAGCTACGGAAATAGGTTTGCAATTTATAAAGCGACAAAATCCCTCTTGTTAGTGTTCCATACTATCATTATTAATTAATCCGGACGCATAGCAGCTGTTCTGCGGTGGGTGTGAAAGTGATTGGACAAAGGGGTTGCAAAATCAATGGAAGGTGTGCTATTTATAGAGCTCTGTGTTTGGGGTGATATTATAGCTTATTATGTATTTAATTCGAATAAAACATTGCCAGGCGTATTAATTGGGGGAAAACGGTGAAACGGTTACAGGGGACGTCCAAGGTGCGGTAAAAAGTTCGATCCCGGGTTTTTCTCGAAAAAATATTAAAAATGTAGTTAAATGGAGCAAAAATCAACGCGAGAGGTTAAATAATAACGTAAGTATCCAGAGTTTTAAGAAGGGGTATGTTGTGTCCTTTTTCGCAAAACGCAACTTCATATGAAATGTTTGTGACGTCACTAATAGAGGGCAACGTGCCGTGCCGTCGTGTTCGGCGTCGCCGTTGACGCGGCCTGCCGCGCGCGCGGTTCGCTCTGCGGCAGCCTCGCATATTGTGACATCACACACTGTTTGCGTTTTCTCTCTCTAACAAGGAATATTAAAACGTAGCGTATTAAAAAGTACCGTTGTAGCTTCGTAATTCTTTGAGTTATCTGAATGGGATTTTCGTCACTAGGCATATTTTTTTGCCTTCTTTTGTTTGGAGCAATAATAATTTTCGGGTCTGCACCCGTATAAGCTATTATATCACACTATACTCAGAGCTCTATAAATTGCATACCTTCAATTGATTTTACAACCCATTTGTTGCTCATTCTCTCTCACACCCACCGCTGAACAACTGCCAGGCGCCCGAATTAATTAATAATTATAATATGGCACACTAACTAGAAAGATTTCGTTGCTCTATAAATTGCAAACCTATTTCCGTAGCTAGCTCTCCGTCTAATTTATTGAAGTGAAAACTTCTTTAGCGGCGCTGAGCACTTTTTGGGATGGGGAAAAATTGTTAAATACGCGACAGAGTTTTGTGACGTCAGATGTGAAGGAGGTCACTTTTTGCTGCTAGCCGATTCGACTTCATTCAAAACTGAACGCTATTCGTAAGATTATAAAACCGTTAAACACTTTTTACAATAGCATATTCTGCAAATAAATTTGTAATTTTAACCAACGCGTCATTCACCGTTTTGCTATTGAGAAAATTCGAATAGTTCGAATTTGGGCGTTATTCCTAAAGTGATAAAGCTTAGAAAAATATTTACCAACGGCAAAAACAAATTGATATTTTGGTCGCCACCGCCGTCTGCTGTTCTTGCAAATTCGAATAGTTCGAATTTAGTTGTTATTCCTAAAGAGATAAAGCTTTGAAAAATATTTGGCAATGGCAAAAACAAATTGGCATTGTGTTTGCCGCCGCCCGTCGGCGCGCCGACGGGCGACCCGGCGGCCCGTCCACCTGAATAATTGATAATTGTTTATATATTTACGTCAAATTCATTTTTAGGGTGACACCGTAAGATGTCACGTGACCTGATCGAAAAACTGTTACAATGTTATTGAGTTTTCACTTCTGCCGGCACTCCCGGAGTGCAACCCGGTCTTTTCTTTGTTTATGGTATATTATTCAACCAACTTACATTTGTATACAGCATACTGCCAAACATGAAAGTTATAGGTTATAGTATTAATAACATTATTAAATTATATTAAATTAAATTAACAAAATTAAAATTAAAATTAACATTATCATCTTAGTTTGTATACAGGAAACATTTAGTACTGTATTTAGGTTGGAGTGTTGATTGACTCCAGATACCGAGCGGCTTTAGTATAGCAAGGAATTTCGGCTCCGACTGCGAGAACATGTCCAAGGTATAGTAGGAGGTAGTGTCATAAAGGAGAATATTATTGATGTGGTTCAATGCATTATACATGTTTTTGACAATTTCCGTTAATTGCAAGGGGGCATAGTTTAGATCAAATAAAGTTAATTTCTCCAAGACAGTACTATCTTAGCTCTTACTGTTATCAAGATATTCAATATTTAAATTATTAAGTTTTGCACATTTAATCAGTGTAAATGGCTATTAACTGTGACGAATTTTGTAAGGTTCCTATACACTACAAACAAAGTGAGTTCGTTCGATATTAGGCACGAACTGACTATGAGGTACATATTTTTTATTTCATGTGTTTAAGCCCCTTGTACAATAAGACACTAACCGTTAATGCAATTACATTAAATTATTTTTATAAAAAAGGGAAAAACAAAATCTTTTTTTTTCAAGAAATAGTTACCTAGTTCATAGTTACTTATTCAGTAACAATATACATTGCATTTGAAATAAAAAATGCTAATTTGTTTCTGTGAATGTACTCTGCAATATGCTGAAGTTAACAGAAATTCCCGGGAACACCGTGTACAAGGGACTGGTGCTCAGCATTACTGTAGTGTTAGGAACCACAAATAGTGGCCGCTATCGTGGGCGAAGTGTACCTGTAACCTAGGTAGCGGTACTTTAAGTTTTACAAATTTTAGTAAGGAGGGATTACTTATATTGCCGCGTATCAGTTTAAAGATATATTTTACCACAGCAAGTTGTTTACGCACTTCGAGGCTATGGTACGAGACCGTTCCCAACACAAACAGAGTAGAGTAT
Organism: Epinotia ramella; assembly: GCA_947578815.1. Classification (NCBI taxonomy): domain Eukaryota; kingdom Metazoa; phylum Arthropoda; class Insecta; order Lepidoptera; family Tortricidae; genus Epinotia; species Epinotia ramella. The sequence goes on along the minus strand of OX388205.1, from coordinate 16,036,719 downwards.
AAGTAAGGGTAATAGCCATATACTTTAAAGTTAGGCTGGGTTCACACGGCATTGTCCTGCACGTTTTCTGCACGTATTCGGTGTGCTTGACAAGTCCGGTCAGTATTCGTTTAAACGTATAAACAACATTTTGTATGGGCCACTATGTATACGTTAAGATGTATACTGCAAAAAAACGTGCAGGACAATGCCGTGTGAACGAAGCCTTAGGTTAAGGTAACGTACGAATGTTTTTTGTACTTGTTCAATTAATTGTTTAACGTTTAAAAATTAACGTGTTTTTGATACTGTTACTTTCTAGCAGACTACGGACATAGGCATTATAGAGTAAGGAAATGACATGGTGTTTATTGAACAATTTGGACTGTCGTAAAACATAGCCTAGGGACTTACGCGCTTTGTTACAGATTTGCACAATGTTCTGAGTAAAGTTGAGTTGGTTATCAAAACATGTGCTAGATCTCGTATAGTTGTGACATTTTGTAAGGCTTCCCCACACTCCCCGTTTGACACATATGATCGGCTGACCGGGAGAGTCGCCTTCGAATATGACATGACTGCACATTTACCCGTGTTAAGATGCAGACTGTTATTTAAACCCCACTGCTAATAGCTCTGTACAAGTATTATAAATAATATTAACGGTCTTTCGTCGGGAATGCGGTCAGCGTCGCGCGTTATTGACGACTGACTAAAGCACCGAACAACGTCGCTTTATAAACAAACTTGGCAGTGGCGAAATCATCTTAACTTAGATGGAACCATTATTTTTAAAGAAGAGAAATAGAAGAATTGACATTAACAACACTCATAAATAAAACATCTGGAGACTTCCAATTATTGTTTTAATCAAAGAATACCACAAATAATTTCTCGTAGTACATGTCTAGTCATTCGTAGCGCAACTTAGCTAGGTACGAACAGAGAACCCGTGCCACAGGCGTGGCGACAGTGAAAGTGTTAAACGGTTAAGTGTGATTAAATTAAACTTAAGGAAACGGGCCAGGTAGCGATCCAAGTCCGCAAACAATAGTTGAAGTTATACTTAATGGTCTAGGTATATTTAATGGAACAGGCTCTATTCACAAGATGATATTAATTTGTCAGCGCAGCGAGCAGCTCAAAGCGCAGACCCTTAGATTAGTAACAATTCTGCGTGATCAGACGTCAATTATACTGGTCGGTTTACAATTTGCTACCTTAATAGTGAACGCTTCTAACTGTTGTGTAAGTTTTAAGCACCGGAATCTTGATCTCGTTCTATACTTTGACTTCTAAAACTGTTTCGCTAATAACTCTTTGATTTCGGGAAGGGAATGCCCGCGGGGGGCAGATATAATATTGTTCTATGAACGGTGGTCAGTTAGATTGTGAACAAGCTAGGTGATGGCAGAGATTAATCTGTCCTCTCTGAAAAACAGGACGACGACGTACTCCAATCCGGAGAGGATTAGACTGAAGGAAAATGGATGGATTTCATTATTTGCAAAAATATTTGCTTAAAATCAATGTTTTTACTTAAGTAAGAAAACGTATACTTTTTTTTTTTAATTATGGCTTCCGGCCTTGTTTTGATAATCCATACTTAATATTATAAATGCGTAAGTGTATGTGTGTGTACTGTGTGTTTGCTTGTTGGTATGTTTGTCCGTCTTTCACGGCAAAACGGAGCGACGAATTGACGTGATTTTTGAAGTGGAAATAGTTAAAGGGATGAAGAGTAACATAGGATAGTTTTTATCCCCGTAATTATCCCCTAAGGGGGTGAAATGGGGGGGTAAAAGTTTGTATGGAGCTGCGATATAAACGAGTTCCACGCGGACGGAGTCGCGGGCAGAAGCTAGTAATCAATAAAGTTCTCTTATAAAATGCCCAATTGGAAGGAAACATTGTAACAATGTATGCAATGGAAACATTGTAACACTGTATATATATGCATAAACATGTATGTATGTATGTATGTGTCTATGTCTTATTCTTTGGCACGCCCTGCAGCTTAAACTTTCGATATATGAGGTGTGTAATGTTGGAGTCGTCTTAATCGTAGGAGTGACATCTTTACTTCCTTACTAATATTATAAATGCGAAAGTGTGTATGTTTGTCCTTCTTTCACGTCGCAACGGAGCGTCGTATTGATGTGATTTTTTGTATGGAGATAGTTTAGAAGCTAGAGAGACATAGGCTACTTTTTCCAGCGGGAAAACATTTAATTCCCACGGGAAAATTCAATATGTTACATTTTCCTATAACCACGCGGGCGAAGCGGCGGGCATCAGCTAGTAGGATATATATTTGTAAAGAAGCAGTTGGGTTATCCGAAAAATCTTTTGATTTCACTTGTTCAACTAGTCATAGTAATGTTAATGACATTTAATATATTATGGATTTTTTAATACTTGCCAAGGCTTCACTCCGACATTTGCACAACAACCGCTGGCGACTCACATTACAACGATCTCTAATTACACTATTCCTTAATCCGTCACATCTTCAATGAAGATGGAAAACTCCAAAGATAATGTTGACAATCCCTGCCTGTCTGATATTCTAGAATGTATTGTTGTCTGGAATTAACTGTATTTTGCGTGTCATCCGGAATAATATACAGCCGGCAGCCTACGTAGTACATTGACCTACCAAAGCCTGTTTTAGGTCAATGTTCCCATTTCTCAAAGCACCCTTTGAATCCTCAATGAAGACAGAATAATAATACTCATACGTCAGACAGTCAGACGTGTACGGAGGCAAATGATGACATATTAATTCTTATTGCAGCGCTTTGAACGACGCGGAAATTGTGGGTCATTGTGTAATAAAAATGAGGAGATGAAATTTATCTTTGCCTAAGGGCCCTTACGCCTAAAACGAGCGTATTTTGCAAAATGCTTGCTTTTTCATTCAAGATTACGACGTAACTATTAGTATTTATTCAAAAACTGTTAACGTACTTAAATAATTATTTCTTAAACTAAGGGCTAACATGGTTCAAAATGTCATTTTCTGTTTCTAAACCTAAAATAAATGAGTTTTTTCGGGAGTCTTTTTCAAATTTTGCAGTGAGAAGTGTCGTTTCGGTTCTCAATTTTGCAGCAAACAAGAATCATGGTGGTAGGTACATGAATGATTACAATTCACATCACCAAATCTTTTACGAGGGGCTGACATGATTGAAAATCAAAGATTCATTTTCAAAAGTTGATAAAAGACCTTCCGAGTTTTCTTTTTTTTTTGTTGAAAACAGGATTACATTATATTTTTTTACCGCAAATTGTACTTTTATTTTGCCCTAAAAATAATATGATAGCAAATTTTAACTTTATGTTAACCCATAAAAAAAAATCATAACTATAGGACCTACGATGCCATAAATGTATATTGTATTTTTTTTTAAAGACGTATAAATCACGCTGCGCAGACGCCGCGCGCCGAAATTTTTATGTAAAAAATGATTAAGAGGTTATGAAATGATTATTTGATTACGTTATCAGTTTTTGAATAAATACTAATAGTTACGTCGTAATCTTGAATGAAAAAGGAAGCATTTTGCAAAATACGCTTCCGCTTTTGCTTATGTGGGCGTAAGGACTCCTAAGGTTAAAATGATAAATGAAGCAAAAAATGCATTTAAAAATGTATTTAATAATATAATGTAATAAATAAAGTAAAATTATTTTACTAATTTTTTACCTAATTTGCTTTGGTTGACGTTAATGATCAAGGGCTTGATAATTTCTTAAATACTTCTATACAGGGTGAAACATAAGTCGTAAACAGATTTTTTTGTATGTATCGCAGTGTTTTAAGTCAAATTCATTGCATTAACTCTAGAAAAAAACAAAAAAATTATTGATAATCATTTTAAAAACCAAAAACACCAACCTTATGGTCACCCTGTTTGACAAGATTTGGTCTGTAGCTTAAAGTGTCAGTTTAACGTAGCAATTAGGGTGACCATGTAACTCAAAATACTTTAAAAAAAAATTTAATTAACGAATTAACAAACAACGTTTACATATTGAACGACGAAGACGACGTTTACTGTGAAACGTGAACTAAAGTTCGGTGAATGTGAAATGAAAAACGTCCGGTGTCAACTAAAGTTAAACAGTAAGAAACACATTTCTGTTCACGACTTAGGATTCACCCTGTATATTTATCGCATTCTAGTTAAACTTGCATGCAATTTCTTGCATGTGTAATTTGCGCTTATGACATAATATTGCGTCAAGTTTAGCGATTATGAATTTTGAAAGGCTAATTGAATCGATTTCACTTCTTATTTCTTTTGATAAAACCTGTATATATATACCTGTATATTGGGAGCCTTTAGGCCTAGAGCTATTACAAATGTTGTGAAAATATAAATCATTCTATTAGAACTGTGGAATGGATTGTCGCCTGCGGTATTTCCGGACCGATACGACCTTCAAACCTTCAAGAAAAGAGCGTACTCCCATCTTAAAGGCCGGCAACGCACTCACAACACCTCTGGTGTTGCAAGTGTCCATGGGCGGCGGTAATCGCTTACCATCAGGTGATCCGTCTGCTCGTTTGCCTCCTATATCATAAAAAAAAAATATATATATAAGCCAATTTTGATTCTGATATTCCCTAGAAGATAGGTCACATAATATTTAAAACTCAACAGGAGGTCATGGGTTAAAATCTGGCCCGTAGCAATGACTTTTTCAGAACTTATGTACCTACGGAATGTTAATATTTCCAATAGCTTTCCGGTGAAGGAAAACTTCGTGAGAAACCCTGCAGACATTGGTGGAAAAATTCTAAGGTGTATGTGAATTCCCCAACCCGCACCAGGCCAGCGTGGGGACCCGCCACTCGTCCATAAGAGGTGGCCAGCACTGGGTTGTAAATATATAGTACGACTGAGAGCTTGACGGACGGACGGACGGACGTACATAAATAGGCCGACTTTGTATAAAACTGCCATTTATTTATTTTTTATTCAGTAATATACAGAATTGTGTTTGAACATTAAGATTAAAATTACTTATAATTAATTATACATAAAAATTTGCTTAAACTATACTAAGTATTCAATAACTATAAACTATAATTTATACATTTCATTTAACTTATTACATGTCATGTCTATAATTCTTATAACTAGGTATCACGCACAAAAATCTCGTCAACAGAAGCACCCTCTCAATAAAAATGCTTTCAGTTTTCTATGAAACACCTTATAATTAATTATATTTTGTAGGTCAGGAGGCAGTTGGTTAAAATTTTTGACAGCCTGATGTTTTGTGTTGTGCTGCGCTACTTTAAGCTTCGGGAAAAAACTTTGTGTTAGGTTTTTAGTTCGCGTTTGTAGGCGCAAATCTTGTTCTTCGATAGACTCATATTTTTGACAAAATCATTAAGCAACACGAGTACATACAAGCAAGGAACTGTTAGGATGCCTAATTCCAGGAAGTGTTCTCTACAAGATATCCATTGAAGAATGGGTACAATAGTACGGATGGCCCTTTTTTGAACAACCAAAGCTTTGTTAAGGTTATACTTAAAGCTATTGCGACGCATTGGACGGTAGGGTTGCTTTATGAATGGACTACTTTAATGCAATTCGGCTAACTCAAATAATCTCAAGTATACGTACTCGTACAAAGCGTTATGCAATCGACCACCTTGCGTGAAGCGACATTTTCATAACTCAGTTGGTAATCAATGTTGGATAAAGTTACTCTAGCCAGAAAAAAATATAATTTTCCCGTATTAAGATTGGAACTAGCCACTAACCTACAAACAGATACAACTAGGTAAAATCTTACCTTTCACTTGTGCCCATATTAGTTCAATTGCGTTGTACTTATTGACAGTGGTACGGCGGTAGTCGGATAAAACGTGATGCCTGCTCTTGTGCCAAATTGTGAATTAAATACATATTGAGTCTGGACTCTGGTGTGATTTCAACTAACTCAACTAACTCGAGTTTTGTTAGGGTCATGTGAGCACTTTTTTTGAGCCATGCTATCTACTCCGATTTATTTTTGTCCTTTGCTGGAGCTTTGCTGATTTTCATAATCTTTTGTACGTTTTGATTCAAATGCCAACAGACTGTCTTCCACAAAACCACCACCAGCAGATCCAGCATGACAAATAATGAAACGAACCCTTTTCCTATAGGCACTTTTGAGATAGACGCCCGAGTTTCTCCTGTCCAACTCTTGGTTACAGTGTGGTTACTGTTTAGCCATGTCTCTCTCTCATGTCTGTTATTTTTTGCATTTCCATTATTACCTTTTTTGGTTACGTTTAATATATTATAACGGAAACCCATTTGTTTTAAAATTACCAACCACGAAGAACCCAGAATAAACTTGTATAAACTAGAATAATTTTATAAATGAGTTTGGGACGTAATACTTCGGGAAACCCATTTTTCTCAAATTATTATCATATTTCGCGCAAATGAAAAGCCAATTTATGAAAGTTAGTTATATAAGTTTCTTAAAATATTACGCCGTTAGCCTACGAATGTCAAATAACGTTTTGTATGGTAAGCGAACCACCAAATCCCTTACAAAATGGATGAATGCTTTGATCCCTTTTTAAGTGGTTGTGGCATCAGTGCTTCCGTAGGAACCTATTGTAGAAGATAATTCGATTTTCCCATCTCGTTTAGAATTACAGGAAATCCGCCTCAAGTGAGTGCCTGCGTAATGAGACAAAAGTGTAAGATGTCACGTTCCTAGGATTAAGCAACTATGAAGAGTACTGATCGATTGCCAAACAATCGAAAAATACATTTATGAGCACATGTGCAAGTACAATATGTGATTATTTACAAAAATAAAGATAAAATCTAAAGCCTCGTTTATGAACGAGGGTTGCGTGTAAGTGTAGTTAACACGCACCGATATAATAATATAAAACCCTTTTTTTTACATATCCCTTAATTATTGTGTATCAAGTACTTCGCCCACTGATACTTCAGTCTATTGAGTAATTTGTTCATGTAAGAAATCGTTGTGAAATATGAACTTGATCTAAGGGGCCTGCGCATGGATTTTGTAGTTAAGATAAACTCAAACTCTCTACCGGATTAACGTGATTTTTACGTCTCACAGGTAAAGTATAAGGCTATAAGGCTAATAGAATTTTCTTCTTACAACAGACTAAAAACATAACAAAACATGATTTTAGATAGATCTAGGTTAGATTTTTGTAGGCAGGAGTCGAACACATTGCCAAGCTATGAGTCTGTGTAAATGCTTTGAGAGTCTTAATTACATTACCCTCACTAAACTTGATAACAGGTTTACGCTTATGTTTTCATTCGATATTTTACACCTAGTTTACCTGAACTCAGTATATGTAATTAAATCTCAAATTACATAGTTTAAATCTAAACTACTTAGGTAAACATTCATAAAAACATCGAATGGATTATATTAAGTTTTTTTTGGTGCAATACTACTTACCTTTAACGCCTCGAAATAATTTTTCGCTCTAAATATCACCGCAGCACGGCACCCAATGTAAACAGCTCTGTAACTAACAAAGAATAATGTGTAGCCCTCTATTTACGGGAAAGATAATAGTCTGAAAGAAAATGTGCTCGGGAACCCATTTAATTATTTGACTCATGTTTTATTACGTCGTTCGAAGCCGGACAACGCATTTTACGGCATAATAAAATTGCAAGTGTACTTAATTGATATTTAGGTGAAGTTGACGACACCGCGCGGGTTTTTTCCTCAAAAGGAAGAGCAGCCCTCTTTCCAAAATTGGTTTTAAGGTAAACCTTGTTGGGTTCCTTAACGTTAAGAGTTCAGGCATGCAAAATACGCTTTAAGGATGCGAACTAAAAAAAAATGCTTGAAAGAAATTATTTGTCAAAAAAGTTATCGTCAAGTAAAAAGTTTATAAAAATGTACATTGTTTTACAAATGACAAATCAAGATACTATGAGCTCAGCCGTGAAGTTCAATAATTTGCTTACTGATTGCACCCACATAAAACAGTGCATATACCTAACGTGTTGACAGTCAGTTTTACTAGCTTCTGCCCGCGACTCCGTCCGCGTGGAACTCGTTTATATCGCAGCTCCATACAAACTGTCACCCCCTTAGGGGATGATTTCGGGGATAAAAATTATCCTATGTCCTTCCCCGGGACTCAAACTATCTCTATACCAAATTTCACCTAAATCGGTTCAGCGGTTTAAGCGTGAAGAGGTAACAGACAGACAGACAGATAGACAGACAGACACGCTTTCGCATTTATAATATTACTATAGCTTTTGCTCGCGACTCCGTCCGCGTGGAACACCTTTATATTGTACCTCCATACAAACTTCCACCCCCCATTTCACTTTTTTAAGGGTTGATTTCCGGCATAAAAACTATCCTAGGTCCTTTCCCGGGACTCGAACTACGTCTGTACCAAATTTCGTCGAAATCGGTTCAGTGGTATGAGCGCGAAATGGTAGCAAACAGACAGAGTTACTTCCGCATATATAATACTTATTACTTACTAGCTTCTGCCCGCGACTCCGTCCGCGTGGAAATCGTTTATATTGCAGCTCCATACAAACGTCAACCCCTCATTTCATCCTCTTTGGGGGTGATTTCCAGGATGAAAACTATCCTATGTCCTTCCCCGGGATTCAAACTATCTCCATACCAAATTTCATCGCAATCAGTTCAGCGGTTTAAGCGTGAAGAGGTAACAGACAGACAGACAGACAGACAGACAGACAGACAGACACACTTTCGCATTTATAATATTAGTACGGATAGTATAGTATGGATTTAAAATGGATTTAAAAGCTAATTATTGCATTATTAATATTGTTTACCTCTACCTAATCAGTCTTATTTATTAAAAATACATGAACTCACATTTATTAGAACTAGCTGCCCGCCCCGGCTTTGGACGAGTGGTGCAAGATGTATTTATTATTTACTCTACCTAGAGACCTACTGTGTATCAGAGCCAGTTTTTTCCATTTAATACCTAAAAAGAATAGATTATTAAAGATTATAAATGCGAAAGTTTGGATGTATGGATGGATGGATGGATGTTCCAATTAATCTCAAAACTCTAAACGAATTTTTATGAAACTTTCCAATTATGTAGGTACCTTATATATCAGAATTAGAAAAAATATAAAGATAAGGGTGCAAAGGGGTAAAAAATAGGGTTGAACTTTGTATGGGAAGTCCTTAAATCTATAAGCTAAAGACTTGAAAATTGTCAAGCATATACTTGACTAGAAAGTAAAAAGAACTCCATTCAAACTGTTGGCAAAATATAGATAAAACGTGAAAAATCACGGGATGTAAATGTGTTGGAGTCAGGACCAAACCACTGGATTGAGTTTCATAAACCGAAAGTCCTGTCTACGGAACGTCATTTCTACAGTAGAAAAATACGTGAAGCCGTTGAAATCAGAAAACATCGTAATTTCAACCGGGACGACGGTTTTAAGATTTCATCTTCGTGGAATCCTATCATAAGTAAATGCCAGCGTCAAAAAACATCGTCCGTTATATCACCGGATATTATTAGTGTTGTGTGTCGGCCGGGTGACAACCCTAGTGTACAAGTGGTTAATAAAGACCAAATGCGGGTAGTTCGGAAAACCCGCGCAGCAAGAAGATGTTGATACCCGCTCAAGCCAGTTGTCCCGTGACCATGGATGTTGCAATACATCCGAAACGTCGGGAGACCTCAGTGAGGTAAATAAAATAAGTTAATTATACGCGATTAAGTCCCGTTTAGTATAAATAATGTGTGAGAATCGTGAAAGTTTAAATCATCTAAAGTTGTTGCATAAGTTGAGTTGAATACTTATCTCGAATTATCATAGTTCACCAACGTCAAGGGATGTGGGTATAAAATTTGGACAAGACGGCATTCCACGGAGATTTATTTTTATTTTTTATACAATGACGGTGGCAAACAAGCGTACGGCCCGCCTGATGGTAAGCGGACACCGCAGCCTATAGACCCATGCAAGTCCAAAGGAGTAACATGGGCGTGGCCGACCCTTGATATGTTTGAGGATTCGCTGTGTTGAGAGCTGAAGGAACAAATTCCCTCGCTCTCAACACAACGCATCCTCGGGAGCTCTGGCGACCTTGCTCACCTCCAGGACCACAACACTATTACAGAGCAAGTAGTGTTATTATGGCTGTGGTCTTCTGCAAGGCGGAGGTACTTCCCCAGTTGGGCTGCTCCGAATTCGAGCGGGATGACACTTCGCTGTGCCCTACCTCACAACGCTGTGCCCTACCTCACAGCGCTGTGCTGTGCCCTACCTCAAAACGCAAATTGAGTATATGGGTACCAATTTTTTTATGTTAAAAACTCCCGTGACTCTCTGAAATATTATTGGGAGCGCATAAGGAGCGCTCCCTAAAGGGATATTTTGGGCCTTTCATTGCTACGAGAACCTCGGCCTTCGCTTCGCTACTTCTTCGCTTGCCTCTCCGTTTAACTATGGGATTTCGGCTCTCAAGTTTCGCTTGCAAGACACCGGAAGATAATGAGTGTCCATAGGGGTCATTGCTCGCATTGAGATCGCTCTCAGAAGGGTTGCTTTGGGCCTTTTATTTCAAAGAAAAGGCCTTGCTTGCCTCACCGCTCACCTACGGAACTTTGGCCTGGGATTTCGCTTGCAAAACACCTGGAAATAGTAAGTGTACGTGGGGGTTCGCCCTCAGGTTTCGCTTGCAAGACACCGGGAGAAAATGAGTGTCCGTCCATGGGGGCGCATTTAGAGCGTTTTTGTGAAGGACACCTTTGGCCTCGCTTGCCCCGCCACTCACCTACGGGACAGTTAGTTGTCCGTGAGGGCTTGCGTGAACATACCACATAAACGTGATGCATACCACCCACTATTATATATAGTCATCTACCTTGACCGCGGTCAAGAAGGATCTGGTTTCGTTGACCCGAGCCATGTAGTCTCTGCGCAGGATTGAAAATTTGCGAAGGGTGACTATAATTTGCTCGTGGCTAGAGGACGTCGATAAAGCAGTTGACACCTTGTACAGTATTATGTATGGCCTCTTTGATGAGATGTTTCCCAGTAAGAAGTTCTAAAGGACGTTCTAGATGTTATTCAGTCTGGTTTACTAAAGTCATTATCAATGAAATTACTCGTAAGGCGAGCCTCCACCGGGAATGGAAGCGCACTAATGATGTTGTTATTTATAAAGCATTTTCTGAGTTACGTGCTGGTATAAAGCAACGACCAAAATAATGCTTACGACGAATACGTCAATGGTTTGCAAGTCAAAATCTGTAAGAATCCTTGTGCATTTTGGAAGCATAGGTAGCTTAAAATCGAAAGGTGGTTTCGAGTCGAGTGCTCAATACTATGATGAAGAAAATGTAGGTAAGGAGGCAGCTAATGCATTTGCAAAATCCTTCTCGAGCGTCTTCTTACCCGATGTTCCATTGCTTGATCATAACATAACTGCGCAATATCCAGCGATAGCTCACGTTTAGCAAACTGTGTGCAAGTCGAGCCTATAGACCCGACCGACGTGGAGGCAGCTATTTGGCGACTAAAGCCTCGAAGTTCAGCAGGGCCAGATAATTTTCCTGCCTTTATACTGAAATGTTGTAAAGATCACCTCCTTGTGCCCATGCTTTATATTTTTAACGTAGGTATCTATGTATTTAATTTAGTGTGTATCCTAAACGTTGGGAGCTAACGCGAGTTACTCCTATACCTAAGTCTAATGACCGAGCAGGAGCGCTAGTAGTAGGTAGAACCTGCAACCTAGGTGTAACCTAGTTATAAGCTTCTTTGCTGTGCCCATAAAATGGACTTTGTAATGTAAAGGCACAGTGTACAGTGTGCCTACAAATTCCATTTTATTACTTGTAATATTATGTATGCAATATTTTTTTTGAGTTTGACCCATCTCGCGTTGACAACTACCGTCTTATATACATTGGCAAAGGTTTTTGAGTCTGTCCTCCAGAAATCAAATTCTCCCCATTTAAAACCATTTTTAAGCGATTCACAATACTACACGGTTTCTGATCAGAACGATCTGTTAACACTAACCTTCTGAATGCTACAAATATAATATCAGAGCGCTTAGGTAAAGAGTGCCAAGTTGAAGTGCTCTACTTCGACTTCAAGACGGCCTTTGACCAAGTCAATAACGATATTTTGCTCAATAAGCTATGCCTTATCGGCTTCGCACCAATACCGTTAAAACTGTTTGCCAATTACCTGAGTGGTAGACTGGTAGACAGCAGTTTGTAAGGCATGGGTTCTTTGTATCGTCACCCTATTCCACTAAATCCGGTGCTAGTCAAGGATCTATCCTCGGACCACTCTTATTTGGCGTTATGGTCAATGACCTTGACTCAGTACTCAAACACACCAAGTGTCTTCTTTACGCAGATGACCTTAAAGTTATGCATGGTGTCCAGCAAACGGCAGATAGTACATTGAATAAGCTGCAATTCAATGTTTCCAAATGCTTCGTTATGTCCTACACTCTTTCGGTGAAGCGTATACTTGCCCAATATATGCTGAGATCGGAAGTCATAACTTGCGTAACAACTGTTCGAGAGCTCGGCGTTCTTTTTGATATGTCTTATACATTTCATGACCATATCAAGCAGCTAGCTACAGATTGTTACAAACGACTGGGATTTGTTATTAGAAATGCATGTGATTTTAATGATCCCAGAGCAATCACGTTGCTCTACACGGCCCTTGTCCGGAGTAAGCTTGAGGTGGTAAGCATCGTATGGAACCCAGCTGAAAGTACTTACGCCTTGTTATTGGAGAAAGTAGAGAAAATCTTCCTCAGGTTTATGGATAAGAAGCTGTACTCCCTCTACGCTTTCTTGTACCCTACCAAGTTAGGTTCTCTAGGCTTTAACTCTCTTGAAGTAAGGCGTAACTACAATCTTCTGGTGACCACGTGCAGAATCTTACGTGGCGACACGACTGTCCGGATCTAGTGGCACGAGCCGTAAAGCTCACTATACTTTTTGTGCCCTTAACAGTCCTGATATCGAGACATCACAATCTCTTGGCAGTCCCATCAACTCGTACTGTGCACACAGAAACTCGCCTGCTGTTCGGGCACTAAAACTGTTGAACTCACTTCTGTCACAAGCACCTGATCCCGTATCATGGTCGGCCTTATCACGCGATAAGTGACAAGATAGGAGCGTCGTCTCGTTCTATCGAACGGTGCCAGCCAGTGACGGACGCTCTATCCTATCACTTCTGAATGCGATGTATTTGCTAGTCGATCGGCGAATGTATGTCATATTTGTCTGAGGTACTGCGAGACGATGGATGTTTATACTCGTATATTATGTTTTTTTCTTTTTCGGTTTTTAAATGTTAAGAATTATAAATTTTACAGTGCTTTGGTTTCTTACTGTCAATCTGTATACATTTTGTATGATTATATAAATAAATCCGCCTTTTATTCTTAGCGTGGGAGCAGCGTCTTGAGACCACATCTGCTTTTCGGACACTGTCTCATCCACTGGTAGAACTGACAGGCCTAAGGACCAATCCTGCCAAAGGAAACCGTTGGTTCACGAAACGCCCTATTTCGTCTGCTACAACTGCCACAATGGTATTTATTTGTGATTTCTCTGTTAGCAGTTAAATAAACAATGTGCAAAAATTGTAAATTGTCTTACGGATATTATAAACCACTAAGTACATGCAGTTTTAATTTTTCTTTCAAATGTTGATAATCAATAAAAGGAATTCATAGCATTTGCAAAACTTTTCAATGGGAAACGCACAAACTCACGAGATTTCATGATTATCGAAATCTCGCTAGACTGGCTTTGTTTGTGGTCTCCCGAGATTGCATTCTCAAATAGTAACATACATATCTCCACGAAACTAAAACGATCAGTTTGACTGTCGAGTCAAAATTACTGTCTCATTTCTCTTTAACATGTATACATATAGTAGAGTGTCTTAAATATCTACAATGTATAGGTACTCTACATTATATTATTACCTACTTCAATATCCATGTGAATAGAGTATCACATGAATGCTCTATAAAAACCTGAAAGAAGTGCTTAACTATGGTTAGATCGTTTGTACAATTTCTTTCATAGTAGCTTCTAGTAGTGCGTCGCACTAATCGATCTAACACTTTTAAACATCCTCTGCTGCATTGTTTATTACCAGTGAAGTCAAATGATTGATGAGCGTCATATTTTCATTCAATTTAAAGATTGATAATAGTCAATTTGTCAAAGTCGTCGATTATAATGAGTGCTTACTTAATTGAAGCACCGGTTAATATGTACACGTATTAATAAAACATGCATATTTACCTATAATTTTGTCAAAAACAATGTTAATAAAACAACATAACATTAACCACATTCTAAGGCCAATGATAGACTTTCTATGTGCGAAACTAAGCGACGAACATTCGTCTGAAACATACTAAATCGGACATTGTTGTATGAGACTGTTGTCCCACTAGAAAGCCAAACTTCGCTTTAACATATTTATTTTTGAAAGTTAATTAGAAGCAAAAAGTATATAAAACAGACCGTTACAATAAAAAATATTAAAAACATGGTATATTATTAAAACAATCGACGCTAGACCGAGTACTTATATTGCCTCCAAAAATAGTCCGACGTAGCGGTTCTCTTTAAAATGGTACCTATATCCGAAACTAAAAATGGGATATTAATAAAATACATTTACATCAATTTTTTTAAGCTTCGTTTATCAGACTCTGATTTCTTTTTGGTGCAACGTTTATTTACAAAAAAAATTAAAATTAAAATTTGCCCATTTTGAAAAGGCAAACTTCTTGCTTACTAACATTCGAAGTTAAATGTTTTAGTAAAAAGCGCGGTGCTCAGACGAATGGAACGAATAACGTCTAAAATATGAATAAGTACTTAGAATTTGTTTCAATTTCGCCGGTGCCAAAAAACCTAACTAAGTGTGAAATGGAGAAAAGGCACAAGTCAGAAGCAACCTACGAATAATATATTTATTTCGAACAAAAGAAATACTGGATCTTCATTTTGCAACTCAGAATTCCATTTCGACTTGTTACCAATACAGTCCAATAATGTTCGTGTTGCGGGACTGCACTCAAGCAACAGGGAGCGCATGAACAAAGGTGATTCACATTAATCACATTATGATTTCAGCATGTCATAAACGCGTTCCGGAATAAGGCCCCTGTTTACATTTTATTCGTTTTCGTGACAAAAAGCAATAGTGAACAGATTAAACATTTCAGACAATGGTGCCTAATAAAATGCGTCTCAAGGAGATATATCGGCCGTTTGGTGAAGTTATCGTGGGATTTAGATAGGTAACAATTTTATCGGCCCCTTAAATTCAAGTTTTATTTCGACGTTGATATTCAGGAGCCGGTAGCCGGTAGCTCGATGGCGCGCTTTGATTAGATTAAGTATTTATCGCACTTGGAAGATATTTAGGGTAAAGGACAACATTTATGATCTGATTGAGTGAGCTTCAGTTCACTCTGTTCTAATCAACCAGTGTATGTGTAATTGTAAAACCCTGGCGGAGACGCAAGCGTAGGTAACTTGATATTATTTTTCTCCATAAAATTCGGATACAATAGAATCCCGCTTGGTTATCTTAATTTCCTGTAAAATCAGCAGCAATTATTTTATTTCAATATCAAAGCTTTCAGCCTATACTAATGAATATGCAAATCGACAGCTAAATACGTCAGCCGACGTTTAAATCGGTCATTAATATGCTATTGATTTACTTACTAATAGCACCTGCCGGCGTGGCCTACTTAAGGAGCACGTCATCTAAAAGTAACTTCCGCAATCGTTTCCTATTTCTTATTAGTTCATTCGTGGGCAGGATTGTATACGGAATTATTGTTATAGTTTTAATTCTCTATACGAAACTGTGAGAGTAAATCCTTTAAAACGAACGCAAACAATAAACGTCTCTGCCTGTGTTCTGACTATAGTAGTAGTTTTTTTAATGCCATTTTTTGTCAGGAATCTTTTTAGTTATAATTTAATCTTGTAGACGCCAAAAAACGCATGACGGTGCGAGCATTTTCGTAAGGTTCTTATGTGGATTTGAAATAATGGTGTGGACGACAACTGTTTTTTTTTGCGTAGCGGTGAAAAGATTAAAGAATCATGTTTAAAGATGGCTATTAAAAGTGTTTGACTGGCCCGTAAAAATAAATCAAAAATACATACATACTCGTACAAAAAATATGCAAATTCAAAAAACTAACGTGATTTTTCAGTGCGAACTTAGTCGTCAGTGACTGAAAACGTACCTATTAGCTGCCAAATTCCCGGCCCCAAATTTACTCAATAATTTAACTGTTGATGCAGCTCTACCTACACTCTTATGTTATAGTACATTACTGCAGCCGCCGGGAAAGAAGGGCTTGTCGGGTGAGTAGGTATAGACCGATAGTATAGACGGATAGTTATACGAAGCCGGCAAGGCCTTTTCACGGCTAGGCATGTATAGTGCTTTTCTCAAACATAATAATATATTATATGCAATGAAATAAAAAATATCACCACTCAAAAAACAAATTTATAAATATCATCAACAAATATAAAATCCCACTACACGACTAAAGACTTTTAATTTTCCCTCCAATCCCTCCATAATGTTTTTTTTACGGACCTCGTCCGTATTACGCGTGTTCGAATAAACCCTATTAGGGCCATTATACACAAACTGATAGTGAGAATTTTAATTTCTATAATAAATAAAATAAATGCAGAGGATATAAATAAACAGCAAATAGGTCACGAGAGCACTTTTACAAGTCAAATGTCTATCTATAGACTCTTAATAGTATGAATACATTATTCATAATATAATTAACTAGGTATATCAAAGTTTACATGTTAAAGGGTTAAAACGGGATTCAACGTTTATATGGCGACTAAGAAAAAGTTATGGTAAGAGATTTGTATGTCTTAGCCTTAAGGCCCTGCCAAGCGTCAACATTAGGTATTTTAAGCCACGCCCTAACACCCGCCCGCGGCCTGCACCCGGCATTAAAAGTCTCGTTTTTATACATGTTACACACACAAACACACGCGTTCCGCTCACGTCACGTCACCTAGCGTGACAGTAGAGAACGAGGTAAGTACTATGACTTGACACAGGAAATTTATACAAAAATAAGATAGATAGCGTGCATTCATCAACAAGAGTCATTAAAATGTGTACTAATACGTTCATTAATATCAGTACAATGACAGACAAATATATGTAGGCAAACAAGCAGCCACAAATATCTATACACATGTTTATCATATACATGCGAACAAAGTAGGGGTCGCAAATATCTACTCACGTATGTCATAAACATTTGTACAGAACAGAGGTCAAAAATATGTAAACAGTCAAGGTCAAGAATATCTATGCACACATGTGCCATATATATGTAAACATACAAAGGTCATAAATATCCACACAGAAAACAATATTCAAATTTGACTTTTGAAATTTGACGCTCATCGAGAAGAGATCAGTTATGTCATGCGATACATTCGTCCCTTTCATTTCGGTCCCGACGTCATCATGGCGTCTTCATCTGTTCCTTTGAAAATCGCTTATTACACAATTCTATATATTTAGACATTACTAGACCAAGTGTAGAGTAAGTTGTGGCAGATAATTCATTGTATGTACCAAAATAATGAAATATTCGCTGAATGTGATGTGACATTATGAGCATGAAATGAGCGTCTTAGCGACGCCGTAGTTCAGTTCCTTTGCTCATATGAAATAAAAACTAGAGGGTAGTATGGAGATGGAGTAAAAGTATTTGTTTACAGCGGTAGCCCAAAAGTTGCAATAGAACCACGGAAATTGAAGCAAGTCCCATTTTTCAGATGGACTTGTTTAAATTATTTTTGTGTATTGTAATTTCCAAAGAAAAATACTAAGCCACTCGCACAATCTACAATTTATCACAACTTGTAGGTAAATGAAAATATTTCTTATTTATCTGACTGCTCTGTTATAAGCTGTGATATTCTGTAGAACAAATTTGACACTTAAATTTAGGTATTAATACTGCCAGTATTTTTCAATCACAACACCCCATAGAAACAATTTCAGCAAAAAGTTTTAATGTGAAGTAACTGCTTAGCACGCATTATAAATTTATTGCGCATGTGTGAGTGCGATTCTAGGAGCGCCCAAGCCCATTACAAAAAGACCTCCGGCACGTTTCGGGTTGAATGGCGCCGTAGGCCTACATATACTGGTGTATAATTATAATGCGTAAGTAATTTTGCGGCGCTGAATAACATAGGTCCTGCCTCGAAGAAGGCCGGTCGCCGAATGGACTCAATGGGCGGTCCGCGCGTCAGAGACAAACTTACGCCAATAACGTTTGACAGACAAGGAAACAACATCCTCAGAAAGGGGCGTTTGCTTTCAAAAACGCGAAATCAGTAATGATGGGATTATTATAAATACCTATTATTATGAAGGGAGTATATTTTATAAAATCAGATTCAAGACGAGTAATAGATCATCATTTCAACGAAGTTTCGCCGCTTGATATCATGTTGCTTACGTACACTGGTTAAAAATCTAAAAATTAGGACGCAACTTTGGATTTTTTTCTATCGAGGAAATTTTAAGCAATCGTGTATCGATCTGGTTGGATCAACAAACATATAATCAAGAATCATATATCTGAAAATCAGGCCTCATTGTCTGCTAGTATGGTCAGAATGGCGTTTCAAACAACTCGATATTTTTCAATACAGCCCCTTAAGAGGGGGCGTATCGCCAGGGAAAAATCAGAAATCACCCGCGCGCCCCGTACCTGACGCGCTGATGCGTCTATTGCTGCCCCGCTCCTTCTCGCATAGTATATGCCCCGACAGTCAGATGAAACATGATGAATACCTATAGATAGTTATAATAAGTGGAAAGAAAGACAAAATCTGTAAGTACCTATATTTGAAGATATAATTTTCGCTAGTAGCTAAGTCAGTTTCGAGAGCTTTAACTGAAATATGACCTTCCGTTTTTTTACTAAATCACGAAAGGGTTGTAATTTAGCATAATAATGTCTCGTAAAAGGCTAAAGCAAAAAAACAGCTATAATCGAATTTAAACTTTTGTGAGACATATCTAAAATACTACTAATAAATCCATGGTTAAAAAATTAACGTAAATGTCACGGCAGGCGACATGTTTCGAACTCTTCGGGAGTTCTTCTTCAAAACAAACATCGAAAACACTAATCCTGAAGAAGAACTCCCGAAGAGTTCGAAACATGTCGCCTGTCGCGTCATTTAATACGTGAATTGATTAGTAGCATTAAAAAAAAACTGTAATTTATTATGATAACTTCGATCATGTTTATGAAAGCCAGATTTTCAGGCCACTGTGTGGCGGCCAAATTTTTCAATTCTGACCCCGTGTCATGGTCGGCCTTATCACGCGATAAGTGACAGGATAGAGCGTCCGTCACTGGCTGACACCGTTTGATAGAACGAGACGATGCCCCTTATCGATGCCGATTGTCACTTATCGAGTGATAAGGCCGACCATGATACGGGGTCTGATCTCGGATTCGTACTTGGAGACAATGGAGACGCTTTGGCCCTTTAGTTATCAATTTTGAACATACTCGTATTAAAGAAAAACTGCAAAATTGTGTTCACTTTTTTAATATAAAAATGTCCAACTTCGCAGGCAATAATTCGGGTGCAGACTCGAAAATTATTATTACTCCAAAAGAAAGAAGGCAAAAAAATATGCATAGTGATGAAAATCCCATTCTGATATCTCAAAGAATTACGAAGCTACAACCGTTTTAATTTGCTTGTTAGAGAGAGAAAACGCAAACGGTGTGTGACGTCACATTACAGGATGCTGCCGGCAGGCCGCGTCGACGGCGTCGCCGACCACGATGCGCGCGGCACGTTGCCGTCTTCTGTGACGTCACATTCTTCCAGCGTCATCGTTTCATATGAAGTTGCGTTTTGCGAAAAAGGGACAGAACACATCCCTTCTTAAAACTTTGGACACTTATAAGTTCGTGATTATTTAACCTTATGCGTTGATTTTTGACAATTTTTTTTATCCTTCTTCGAGAAAATATCACATTATTTTATTTAGTGTCTACGCCCCTATTGTTGGAATCTAAAAGCGTCACCCGTGATGACTTTAAAGAAAAAAAATGACAATAATTACACGGTTCACCCACGTATTAAACGTCACTACGGGCGACATGTCTCGAACTCTTCGGGAGTTCTTATTCAGGATTGAGTGTTTTCGCGGCGGTGTCGCTTGAATCACGACAAGATTCAAGCGACACTGCCCCGAAAACACTCACTTTATAGAGTACAAATTACTTTAATTACCCAAGGAATACCACTACCTACATTTTGTTGCTTAAAAAACCACCGGAGCTATAACTGAAATATGGCCTTCCGTTTTTTTACTAAATCACGTAAGGGTTGTGAGCTAGCATAATATTGGCTAGTAAAAGCCTAAAGCAAAAAAAAGCTATAATCGAATTTAAACTTTTGTGAGACATGTCTAAAATACTACTAATAAATCCACGGTTAAATTCACGCATTAAATGTCACAACAGGCGACATGTTTCGAACTTTTCGGGAGTTCTTCTTCAAAACAAACATCGAAAACACTCATCCTGAAGAAGAACGCCCGAAGTGTTCAAAACATGTCGCCTGTCGTGTCGTTTAATACGTGAATTTAACCGTGAATTTATTAGTAGCATTAAAAAAAACTATAATATATTATGAAAACTTCGATCATGTCTATGAAAGTCAGATTTTCAGGCCACTACTGTGTGGCAGCCAAATTTTTCAATTCTGATCTCGGATTCGTACTTGGAGACAATGGAGACGCTTTGGCCCTTTAGTTATCAATTTTGAACATATTAAAGAAAAAGTGCATAATTATGTTCACTTTTTTAATATCAAAATGTCCAAGTTCGCAGGCACTAATTGTTGGAATCTGAACTCCCGACACCCGTGATGACTTTAAAGAAAAACAATGTCAATAATGTCACTACGGGCGACATGTTGCGAACTCTTCGGAAGTTCTTCTTCAGGATGAGTGTTTTCGCGGCGGTGTCGCTTGAATCACGACAAGATTCAAGCGACACCGCCGCGAAAACACTTATCCTTAAGAAGAATTCCCGAAGAGTTCGAAACATGTCGCCCGTAGTGAAATTTAATACGTGAGTTGAACCGTGTAATTATTAGTACTGTTTCAACACGTCTCACGAAAGTTTAAATTCAAAAAGCAATGTCCGCCATCTTGGAATTCAAAATGGACATCATTTCTAGAATCTTCACCCTCGAGAAGCCTGCCAATGTATGTTGTTCTTTAAAAAAACGCGCATATTAATTTACAACGAATGTTTCAAAAATTTTAAATAATGCGACCACTTTTTGAAATATTTCTGACTATGAATTCGTATTTAGACCTCTCAGATATCGATTTTGAACATAACCGGATTTATTCTCAACTAGCGATCCGCTCCGGCTTCGCACGGATACTATATTATACATATAAACCTTCTTCTTGAAGCACTCTATCTATTAAAAAAAACCGCATCAAAATCCGTTGCGTAGTTTTAAAGATCTAAGCATACATAGGGACAGACAGCGGGAAGCGACTTTGTTTTATACTATGTAGTGATAGTGATAATCTTTCATAAAGTAAATACACGATCGACAGAAAAATGTTCGTCTAGTTTTGCATGTACTGCACAAATTATTCTAAGAAGCCGGTCACCCGCCGATCGCTGCGTAATCTTATAGTTGTATTTTGAACTTTAAGATCTATATGTCAAGGTCGACTTTTAAATATATTATTTCAAAATGTAGCAAAATATCTACTGGAATGTAATGATACGTTCATTCACTGGACGAATATACTGGGTCACAATATTTTTGAAATAATTATGTTCATCGTGCTGTCGTGAGAGCACAGAACGTAGTCCTCTCGTCTCAGCGGAGCGATTACGACTGACTCCGCCCGTGAACGGCAACAAAAGATATACAGAACCGCACGAAACACGCGACGGGAGAAAGGGTATCGCGCTAAATAAAAAAGGCCTATACGCCAAATACGTTTCACCTCAATAAGTCTGAAAAGGGACTACATAAAAATACCCCGCTAGTACTTTCATTAGGTAATGTGAAAAGCTATTATACACTCAACTTTTACTTAATTTATATGCACGGGAACCTCACACTATTGAAATTGAGTAAAAATAAGACATGTTTTGACGGTTCTTTTCTATCGAGGCAATTTTGGTTTTGTATGGTTTTGTTCAGACGATTCAATTGCAAATATGATGTAGTTTTAGTATGTTCTTTTTCCTGGCATTCGCTTTAGTTTGTCATAGGTAAATATTCAATCTAAGAACCCCGATTTCGCGGAGCGCCCCCTCTTAATGTTAAAAGACTACAAAAATGATTTCAGAGTTTTTTGAAATTCATCCCCTATAGGAGGGGTTAAAGGGAGTTCAAAGTTTGTATGGAGAGCAAGGCATTTTTAAAGTAAGAGATTTGTAACTACTGTTTTAGACTGTTTGAAAATGATTACGTAAGGGGGTTAAAAACATTCATCCCCTAAATGAGCTAAAAAGAGTTGGATGTTTGTACGGGGAATAAGACAATTTTAAAGTAAGGGATCTGTAACTTCGGTTAAAGACTAGGAAACTAATTTAGTTTCTTAAAATTCATCCTCTCAGGTGGTTAAAAAGGGTTGGAAGTATAAGCACGACCCTTACAGAACCGAACAGCTACCAGAAATGTAGGTTAGGTTAGGTTCGAACTGCGAAGCTCCTAGAACCGTAAAGACGGTCATGTTTCATTTAACTTGCGGATTATTTTGCTAATTGTAAAAGTTTATTTTTGATACTTAATCAAAATAATGTATTCTCTAATACCGTTAAATGGGGACGGTAGATGGAGATGGAAAGTTCTACGTCTTTTAGTATTAGATAAGTTTGCTTTCAAAACTATACAGGTAGCCCGAACTAACGTGAGTAAAACTACTTGACGGATTTATGCAAACATTTCTAGTTATGTAGCTTTCTTTAATACATTATGAAAACATATAAAATTTAAGCAGAAACGTCTGTTGATGATTCTTAAGATACTATATTTGTAAAACCCTAATTTTGCTATTTAAACTAATGAACTCATCGCACTGTTACCTTTTACGCTTAATCCCTGAACGGATTTAGATGAAATATTTCGTAGGTACAGATAATTTGAGACCCTTGGTAGGATATAGGATAGTTTTTATTTCAGAAATCATCCCTTAAGATGGTAGAACTTTAAGGTTCCGCACACAATAATTGAATAGCAATCATTTTTCTAAGACGGTTACAAGTTCTACGCGGACGAAGTCCCGGGCAACAGTGAGTTCATCTATGAAACATATTTCCAGGAGACACTAGAATCACATAACACATGATATATTATTTAGAAGTTGTTTCATAGAAGCGACCAGATCCAATAACGGCTTGTGATTTCTGTCAATATTTGTCTACTGGCGGTTGCGGTATATTTGCAAGCTAGCAGTTCGCATTTCGATAAAATAAGATTTTCCAACAATAAATCAAACACGGACTCCCGCCAGCCGAAATCAACGCCTTGGAATGTTGGCTTTATACGCTTACCCATCTCAATTTACTGATCGAGCGATAGGTCTGTATTTGTTATTTATTTACGGTGATACTATGAAAGGCGAATGAAGCCCATTCAGTTTTGAATGGGCTTTCTCGGTAGTAGATTGTCTGTGTTTCGTATTCGTATTATTTAATCAAAGACTATCGTGACAACCTATAAGCCTAGGAACATGAACTGCATGGAAAAATACGCAAATACTAGGTAGGTACATCGCATTATATAGCCGGCGAAATAACGGTAGGAGGTATAATTCCAACAGTAATGTATCTAGGTTTTGAAATCTTAGAACATGACGTGACACTTTCGTTCATATCGTTGCTATACTCCTACTCATACTCATACTCATAATATTTATTGCATATCACATTGTATCTTAACCTATATTTAGTATAGAATTGTGTACAACATGACACCGTGAAGGGCACATCAGACAGTTTATTCAAGAGGAGATCGAGTTTTTTGTACAAGATGATATAAGTATTTTTTATTGTCTAATAGGTACTTTAGGTATTAATTGCAATTATTGGTCGTAAAAAAATTCGTTCAATGTATAATAGGCTTTTTTAATAGGGTGATCTTTTCGTTTTTAAAGAGTTAATTGTCGGACTTGGTGTTTTTTATTTCATTACTAATTTTATTGAATATTTTTACTGCAATTGAGTTGGGACTTGAGTGTAGTTTTAGTTTTGAGGGGATTACCTTATTGTTGCCTACATATTTTTGAGAACTTGTGGTGTATACATATTGGTGACCTTGACTGTACGAGTAAATGATCGGTACCTAAGCAAAATGCCGCGCACGGGCGAGGTAACACGTCGGTGCAGACAGTTCGTGTCCATTCTCGTATTCATTCCGGCACAGAATAATACCTACTATTAGATTATTCTGTGCCGGCGATTCTAAACAACTGAGTCAATTGAGTAGGTAATTAGCCTTGTTGATAACCTGCTTGGGAAGCTAGCTATCCAAATTTCGGTAAGGGCTAATATTTTCACGTTATCCACGTTAATCCCCTAGCCTGATCCCCCAGGGGAATTAGCGGCAATTATTTTATATTCAACTAGGAAAAAATGATAATGTTCGGTTATGGCGCTTCGCCGGACGCTACCGCGTCACGCTCGCTTCGCTCGCTCGGCTCGCGCGCTGTAGGGTCGCAGTTCAACTAACAACCTAACCGTTTTTTTCCCCTGGGGGATCAGGCTAGGGGATTAACGTGGACAACAGCAATATTTTTGTGTGATGGGTACGAATATTGATCCTTGGTCTTGAATGTTTCCAGCTATTTACCTATATTAAGGTAGTGTTTGTTAATTGTTACTACTGTCGTCAGTTTTCCGGGCACTCAAAGGTTCAATATGGTACATATGCTATTACTTTCAGGGTTCCGTGCCAAAAAGGTAAACAAGGAACCCGTATGGTGCGACTCTGTCTGCATGTCTGTCACAACTTTAAGTATCTCAGAAACTATAAAGAACCCCGTACCAAATGTATGCAAAATGTGGTTTCATTTGAATATTCTGAGATTTTGATATAATATAGATTTTAACGTCCTGAACAAAAGTCTCTATGGGGGTTACCACTGTTGCCGAGTCCCTTTCAGAGTCACGACTGATTTTGTACCCTCAAGGAAATCGACTCTAGTACCAATTTGGACCTTGTCACAGTGACAGTAATATCAGTAATATGACACCTCCAGCGTCTTTTTCAAGTGCAAAATAAATCGTTTCATAAATATTTTACGAAGTTCTCATTACAACGACACACAGATCATTGGAACATATTTTTGTGCATTTTAACACACCCATATTTTTATAGTAGACTGTACCAGACAAAACAAACTATTAATAACGGGTAAAATGAAATAAAAATAGTGTTACTCGATAAATCTTATACATATATTTATATATTTTCATAGATACACATGTACACTTTTAAACTCGGTTTATTAAGGGCTCATTTCTGTTCGCACAGTCAAGTATGTGGTTTAATAATGCAGTACTTGGGTATTTCACGTTTTCTTGATGTCGTGCATAACCAAGGTACCATACGACACTGGCAACATGAGCACAACAACCAATAGTTCTGGCCCCGGTTTTGCATTTACAGTAATAGGCCAAGATAGGCTCTTCTTCTGGAATTTCGTTTTGGAACGCTATCCATAATTGATGTTTAACTGCATTTCGAAAACGCGACCGTATTCTCATACGTACTCAGCCGTGCTCATTTAGTTCATCAAACTCAAATACATCGTTATTGTCCATATCCATTTTGTCCTGTATGTAAGCAGGGCTTAAATTAATTTGGTATTACCAATAGTCAATCGCTTCAAATACGCCATGTCAATCTAATGTCAATTGTTTGAATAAATAGTTGGTAATTGCATCAAATTAATGATTTGTTATCTGATACAAAATCAGTCGTAACTCTGAAAGGGACTCGGCAACAGTGGTAGCCCCCATAGAGACTTTTGTTCAGGACGTTAAAATCTATATTATATCAAAATCTCAGAATATTCAACTGAAACCACATTTTCCATACTTTTGGTACGGGGTTCTTTATCTTCATTGTAGCTTCATTAGCCTTGTTGATAACCTGCTTGGGAAGCTAGCTATCCAAATTTCGGTAACCGCTAATATTTTTGTGTGATGGGTACGAATATTGATCCTTGGTCTTGAATGTTTCCAGCTATTTACCTATATTAAGGTAGTTTTTGTTAATTGTTACTACTGTCGTCAGTTTTCCTGGCACTCAAAGGTTCAATATGGTACATATGCTATTACTTTCAGGGTTCCGTGCCAAAAAGGTAAACAAGGAACCCGTATGGTGCGACTCTGTCTGCATGTCTGTTACAGCTTTAAGTATCTCAGAAACTATAAATTTATCTTCATTGTAGCTTCATTTCATAGTAACATCTTCATTGTACCTAAAAGTACAAACATATACGGACAAAGAATATGGTCCAGTCATCTACCGCATATCCCAAATAGTTTGCCTAGGGAGGTAATAAATATTATAGAGGATAAACCCCAGAAGACGATCAAATGTACCCTCAAGGAAATCATGTGTAATAAATAAAATAATTGAAGATAAATTGAGAATAATGGGCAAGGTGGCCTCCATATCCAATACAAATCTCATGCATAAATATCACGTGAAAGCTAGTTACATAAGCTTAATTTTCTAATATGAGGACAAACTCCAAAAGCCTCGGAGAAGAGAGTTATCAGCCTTCAAATACTGGGTGTTAGATACAGAGTTAATCAAGTATCAATTAAGTCATAATTAGGAGAAAATATGTAGATTTTTCTATCCATCACTGACTAGTGGTCATAATAATAATTATAGCAAATGCTGTTGTCAATAAATCTATATTCGTTATAATTGTATTGGTGATTGATGAGGCTAGGTTCCATACATTTCTGCCCATCATTCTTTGATTTATAAACATGCATCTAGATTAAACCTAGAAAGTAACTAAGCTTAGCAACTAATCTTTAAAAAATTAGACTGTGCTAAGTAATTAGTAGGAAAAATTTGTACCAATTAGATTGAGGAAATTAACAGTAAAAACTTTTTTTTTTTATCTCAGTGCGTAAATTCTGTAATATAACATTGTCGGCGTGATTGATTGATATACCCATGCTAAATTACAGCTTTCTAGTAGTAAGGATCACTGAGATAAGCCGCAGACGGACAGACGGACGGACAGGCGAACATGGCGAAAGTATGGGTACGCATTAGAAGATCGAAAATTGAAATATCGAAAGTAAAAACATCGAAGTAAAATATCGAAAATCAAAATATCGAACGATCGAAATATCTAATGTTATTTTATTATATCGACGTCTAATTGGACTAAAATACAAATGCCGAACGGTTAAAATATCGAAAGTACAAAATATCAATAAATATGCAGGCGATATATAAAAATTTCGAATGACAATATACCATTGAAATGGCGACGCCCAAAAAAAAAAACGAAAAAGAAAACGAATCGAAAAGTAAAACGTCGAACCATCAAAATAATAATAATAATAAAATAAATAATAAATATTAGGGGACAATCTTACACAAATCGACCTAGTCCCACACTAAGCAAAGCTTGTAATGTGGGTACTAGACGACGATAAACATAATTACATAGAGAAATAAATACTTAAATACATAGAAAACATCCATGACTCAGGAACAAATATTCGTGCTCATCACACAAATAAATGCCCTTACCGGGATTCGAACCCAGGACCTCTCGCTTCGTAGGCAGGGTCACTACCAACTAGGCTAAAGCGGTCGTCGAACGTCGAACGGAACGTTACTGCGGGGGGCTTTTCCCACCGAGCCCCCTCTTTTTCTAGCTGCCCTAACCTAATCTTCTATATTATATACCAGTATCAAAAGTAACAGTAGGTATAAAAGATAGGAAAAACTTTTCTCTAAAATCAAAAATGGCCGAGATATTTGACCTGAAAGTAGGAATTTGGAATCCAAAAATGATCCAAAACCGAATCGGAGCACCCCGCCATCAACGTGGTTTTGTTTGCCCTGTGGGGTGCTCCGATTCGGTTTTGGGTCATTTTTGGATTCCAAAGTGCTACTTTGACGTCAAATAACTCGGCCATTTTATTTAGCTAGCAAATAAACAATGATAAGAATGACTTAGACCGCATCGTAACATACAGATAGCTTAATCTGTATGTTACGATGCGGTTTTCTCTCAGATGACCGCAGAAAGGCCATAAGATAAACACATATACACGCCTATTTTCCTGGAGGGGTAGGCAGAGATCACGGATTTCCACTTGCTATAATCTTGACAAAGGGTCTTTAGGGTCCTTTAGGTTCTTTTTTGCTTGGTAATGTATCCTATACTATTAACAATGTCGATGAAATGTACTATATGGGGGTTTAAGGGGGGCGAAATAACGATCTAGCTAGGTTACAATATCTGGGAAAATCCGGTTTCTCTATATTCACCCAAACAGAGTTCGGTCGCTGAAGTACTGTACTACGAAATATCTCACAACTTTTTACAGTGGAAGAGTTTCGAGACTTGGCCTCTTTTTACATGAAATGTTTTATAGGGTACCTATTTAAGAGATTGTGCAATCGACATTCTTGTTGACTTTCGATGTTTCTTATTATGTCGATAATAATATTTTCGACAATTAGGCAGTTGATCTTAAATCATTCGGTAACTAATACTTTTGTCTTTTTAAACTATGGCATTGTGAACTTTCGATGTTTTAAATTCGATATTCTCGTTTCCGGTTTCGATGTATCAATTCTCAGTCTTCTAATATTTACCCGAAACTATAAGGGTTCCTTGTTGACTGCGGAACCCTAAAAAATATAGCGGTATCTGTTTACCGAGATTATTTTTATTGATATAAACAAATAACAATTCTAGACTAACTGCACTTCATTTAGTTACTAATTTTGTATGTATTTTTATCTTCAAATACTTACTAAATTATTCTGAAAGTACCTTCTTTCTTTCTACTATGCGTTATTGTAAACTTTTTCGAGAATTAATGGACGGGGAAAGAGGGGTATGTCGTATGAAACCTCGTATGGTTTAAAACATTTGCAATACGTTTATGCACCTGTACAATTTCTGTTACGTCACAGCTGGCTTTAAAGTGGAAATTACCGTTCTCTACGCTACGCGTGCGAAAAATCCCACGCTTAACAGCGACGTACAATGTTGTACTATCCACGGACGATTATAAAGAAAGCCTCAGATAGCATATTTGTCGTCCAATACCTGTGATCGGAGACATTATTTTGTTTTAGCGCCCTTGGTGAGTAAGGTACTATTTCAATCAAGTTTCAGCTCGCTGACTTGTTTGCAGTTCAGGACAAGTAGCGCTCTCTAGTGGGAATACCTTGCACTCCGACGGCGCGTAGTTTGCTGAGCCTACATCTAAATTGAGATAGGCTTGGTAGATAGAGTTACCGTGTCGTGTTGTTACTTACGTGTCGACATATTTGTCACGTGGCAATTCATTGGAGTAACTACACACTACACACATTCTAATCTTCAACGATAGCGCTACTAAGTTTGTATCTGTCAGTCTGTCACTCATGCGTCAGTTGTAAAGCAAGAAGGTTTTGACTCATAGGTATGCGATGTTTAAAAAAGTATTTATAAATAAATCCAAACATAAACACGAATAAAACTTGTTTACCTACCTGAATAATTTTATGATTTAATAATTAAAATATAGTAATGTAGTGTCTGTCTAAAATATTTTTAATACCAGCGCGCGCACTACGCAACTTTCACGTAAAGAATTGTTGCGCTCCATTATAGGTAATTTCACAAACATTTGTAAACATTGTTAATGCATGTTTGGTTATTATTATTATCAATAATGTTGACTCGTGGTAAAAAGAAAAGTGATAAATAGCATTGACGCCACTGGAAATTCTTGGCGATGTACAATATGATATGCGAGTTAAAACCTGTTGCCATCAATAGCTAAAGAAAATAGCTTAGGAAGCCTATAAAATGTTAATCTTATGAAAAGGATTTTTTCCTCGCAAATGTGAGCTTTGATAATTACATCCTCGGCTCTCTTATCACGCTCACCCGTGGCTCGCTTGAACAATCCCGCCTCCGATGTGATAAACATAGCTCACTTGTATCACAATGTAAATACTAATTACAAACTCAAGTCATCAAAGCCCTCCGCCTTCGGCGTCGTTGAATAGACTCTCTTTCATTTAAAATAGAGTACCGGTACTTGCGGAACAGTGTATTATTATTTAGATTAGATTAGATTAGATTATTTATTTCATGATAAAAAATTACATTAAAGATTTGCATACATGTCAAAAAAATAAGAATTTTTATCACGATCGTCAAAAACAGAGAATAATTAATATATAATATTAAGACAATGTCAACAAATGTAAGAACATAATAACAAACCAAAAACAAAATAATACAAATATATCAACCTCTAGGTATCGTCATTCTTTACACATACATTTAATGTCAAATCATATTCAAACATATTTAAATAGGTAATAATAATAATTTAACATGTCAAGTCAAGACTCATATACTCCTTAACTGAGTATAATGGATTTTCCAATAAAAGGTATTTAAGGCGGCGTCGAAATGCTTCGTCAGATGGTTCCTGTCTAAAATCAGCGGGCAGATTTTATTATGGCATATGTTTCCATATTTAAGCAATGTGCGACACGTCACTAGGCTTAGATGTAGTTATTTTGTGGTCCACAACGATGCTGAACTTAAGGTGAAGTCTGCTATTTTAGGTAATAAATTGTATTGCGTTCCTAGACGCTTATTGGTTAAAAATATTCCAACCTCATCTATTTGCTTTGAATCAGTCAGCGTCAGTGTTTATATTACGAGTATACCCGCTGTATATCAATCAGACTAACATCTGTCTATCTCGTAGTTAACTTTTTTGGTTCACGTTTAATCTTCCGCTATTTATTTTGAATGTTTCGTCATGTTACGAGTAGGTCTTCACTATCGATACGCAAGCATTATATTCAATTCGATTAAATTCAAATTATTTATTTCATACCATGTCCATAGTGTTAGTTCAGTTCATTACAATTACTTATCCTAAGTTAGTTATAACTTATATCTGATGTAAGAAATTGAAATTAGATTAAATTAAAAAAATAAAAAGACCGGGTTGCACTCCGGGAGTGCCGGCAGATGTGAAAACTCAATAACATTGTAACAGTTTTTCGATCAGGTCACGTGACATCTTACGGTTACGGTACTGTCATAAAATCTTATATATAGCCCCAGTAGTCCCAGTGTTTCCACAAAGCGCAGGCAGGAGACTCCACGACGAGGATATTGGAGCTGTCACACACGCGGCGCATCAGGGAGGCAGTTCTGTTGCGTATTATCGCACTGAAGCAATCAGTACGTGCCTCCGCAAACATACTTGATACGCTACAGAAGCGGGGCAGCCCCAACAGTATCCTGAACCCTAATATTATATTGAATGCGCAGGGCATTGAACGCCTTCTTAGTATAATATTTCCACAGCACCTTTTTCTCCGTCGTTTGAGCCGGGTTTCACGACGAATTGATGACTTTCATGTCGCTTAAAGTAATACAAAAATAAGCGCCAATTTGAAAAAACCCTTACTTTATGCGACACACAAATTGAGTTAAATCTAACCTGTGTCACTTAACCGTATACTCAATCATAACCGTGGTCGCACACAATATTAATTAATTGGTATTTTTCAAAATTGCTCAGTTTCGATGGTATGTCACTAAAGTGTTTATTCCAAGTATATATTTGATAAGATAAAGTACTTAAGTGTTTCTTCCGGATATGTTGAAAATAAGTGTTGTCGGTTTTTTTTATACAATGACGGTGGCAAACAAGCGTACGGCCCGCCTGATGGTAAGCGGACACCGCAGCCTATAGACGCATGCAACTCCCAAGGAGTAACACGGGGGCGGTTAATTGAAAGTTGCTAAATTTGCCTTATATTTAATTACTTTAAGCGACACTCATAACTTTTTTAAAGTTGTCGCTTCAAGTAATTTGTAAAAACCACAGTAGGTCGGTTAAGTGAATATCGTAAGAGCTGTTATGGCGCTTCAAGTGTGATCCAAATCCGTGGAATGTCGTTTAAGTGAATCGTTTCAGCGTGATATACCCGCGAATGCTGTTTTTATAAACGTAGTCTAATGGAGGTCGCTTCAGTCAGCGACAAGCATTGGATGGAGGTGGTTGTCATGCCATTCGCTGCCGTAATCAACTGGGGGCGTATGCTATTCCATGAAACTAGTGTAATTATTAATGTTTTAGCTAAACTTATTAATAAAATTATTAGTGATTAGTAAGGAACCAGTCTGCAGTTCTTACAAGTATAATTGAAATATTATGTTTCCAGAAAGCAGAGATACGGAGATATAAAGTAAACACCTATACGAATTAAAGTATCTAAACCGCCTACCTACTACTAAACAGAATTCGTTATTCTGTATAATTAGTCAATACCCATTATTATCAATATTCTTTAATTTTAACCACATAAATAAAAACTTAAAAACGTTCTTATAAGTTAATCACTTACGTTTAGGTAAAAGGATATTGGAACGCACTTAAATTGAATTAATAAAGTAAGGTGGTTTGAAGTGACGTTTTTTAATTCATCGAATAATTACCCAGTGTAAGGGAGAGTAGGGTTATTTGGTACATTGAGAAAATACACACACAATTCATTAAGTATTATATTGACTCCATTTTGTGATTATCTTGTAGTTTATATAACCCTTAGTCTTTTTCCTCGTTTTATTTAGAACTTGGTAGTTAAAATCTGCAGGTAAGTAGTTTGGTAATAGATTTTTTTTTTCTGTTTTTCTGTTATTAAAATTTATAGGAACAGGCTATGCGTTGTCAGCATTCCCGCGCGCCTCACGGAAAGCCCGACACATAGCGCGCTCGTTAGTTGCCTCCCGGTCGTACTGAAGTAAACACATTCTTAATTAGCTACCTAGGCCTTCTCATTTCAAACTCCCAGATAAGTTCCCCTAAAGTGGTGACCCCGACGTGACGTGAAAATTCTATTCGGAATTTTTGATACCAGTCCTTAGTTTTGATACCATGTCAAGATATTCAAAAAATGGGAAGACAACCTACATTACAAATGTTTAATAAAGATTAAACAATTTTTCTTATTCTGTTTTATTTATTTATTCATGTTTATTTACACTTAATACTTATTGACAATTTTCAATAACCTCTTTAGAATAAATAAAAAATAACAAAGTCGTAGTTATGCTGGACAGATATCGCTTTGCCAATTTGAAATACTGGATAAATATTTTAATTTATTACAAAACAGTTGTTGCCTTGCCTATAGTTGGTTAAATTATTAATCCGGGAACAAATGAAACATAAGTAATTGCTTCATTCGATTTTCGAGGGTCTGTCTACGGCATGATGGTGTCGCTTCTATGGTTCTTCCGGGAATTTTTTGGGTCCATTTGCACTTAAGCGAAGTTTATTTTCGAATCCACGTTGTTTTGGGGAATGACATTAACTTAATTAAATAGCTATAGAAAATCTAAATAACCCGCGCATAGAGCCCAACTCTCTAAGATAACTAGAAAAAAAGTTACGTTTTATTTAAGTGAAAAAAAAACTTTAAAATGCTCTCCTGTAAAATTCAACAAATTTCGCTTCAGTGGTTTTGCCTTTCCACCGTCGATTTCAACTTCATACGCGTTCCTGAGAACCGGACCCGTAAAGCAAGCAAAAAAACACAACAAAGTTTTGTACACCGTTCAAGTATCTACATAAAATATGCATACATACAATACTTACATACAATTAAACTATACTCTGAGAGAATACTATGATTAATAACAATATTTACAAACCTAAGGTAATAACTTACCTCTACAATTCTTCGCTGGATGGCAAGAAGTAAGAAAAATGTGATAAAAATTAAAAATGAATTGTGTCAAGTGTGTAAATTCATTAATTTGGGAACTATTTACTATAGGCGGCTTTTATTTATTCATTACTTCCTTGTCACTGATAAAAAAATACTTCCACGTCATTATCCTCCTAGCGTTATTCCCGGTTGTGCCCTGCCCGAGGTTCACTTTGACATCTAATCCCAAGATTTGGCATAGTCACTAGTTTTATGAAAGCGACTGACCTTCCAACCCAGGGGGAAAGCTAGACCTTACTGAAATAAGACCGGTTTCCTCATAATGTTTTCCTTCACCGAAAAGTATTCCCGCTAATGTCTTAATGCTGCTGGTTTTCTAATTTATTTTTTATTAGTTATTAAGGTGGTGTGTAATTGCTTAGTTCTGCTAGGTTCTGCTTAATGTTCTGTTGTATGCCTTGTAATGTGCGTTAACCTTCATCCTCGTATTGTATCTAAACGCAACTCCCTGTAATTGGCTCTGTACCTATCAATAAATAAGTTGCAATCTGTATATTTATAGCTGTTGGTTCTTCATGTATTATATTAAAGACACTATTTGATTGTTAGAGAAAGATAATATTTCCTCTACCTGTACCTATTTGCGTAAGTACAAAATTGCAGATTCTGGAAACACATGTCGCCAGGAACGGAGGTATTAAACCGCGAGATTTTTTTATTTATGGCGTTGACTACAAACGAAACTGCCATATTACGTTCGTAGAAAAACAAATGCAATCTGGATTAGGTACGTGGAGCGGGTGCTGATCGCTAGTTTGAATCACGAGAATTTAAGGGTTAATGCCCAAAGCGGGGCACGTGTAAATAGTTTCAGTTTATGTAGAATGTTTCAAAGTTGCTTACCGTCGCTTGCCTCACTTTAACCTTAAACTCACTTAATCTTATGCTCGCACACATAAATTGTGGTCTCCAGATTTTGGTACATGAAGCTAAAATGTATAGCATTCGGGGTTCAACAAAACACTAGAGCTCCAAACCCCTGACATTTCAGAGTTTATATAAAGGTTTACACAACAATATCTGTCGTGTTACTTACCGTGCCTTCCCTGAATGGATCCTGTGGAAGATCAGGGGACCGATTTTTGACTTTCGAGCGCTCGACTCTTTCACTCGAAAACTGACAAAAATTATGAAATGATACTTTTAAATAGCGATAGAAAATTGAAAGACGAGTGGTATTGACCACTCGTATTCAATTCTATTGGTAGAAAGTAAGTGCCTGCCGTTTTGACACTACAAACGTATTTAATTTTATTTGATTTTCGAGCGCTCGAAAGTCAAAAATCGGTCCCCAGTGCTGGCTGTAAAGCTAGCAGGTCGCTGAGTTGAGTCCGCTTCGTGACAAGGCCTACACCATCTTATTTTTACAAGCTTTTATTTCACTTGCACTGTTCGTATGGGCCGGTTTACACGTTGATTAGTGATTAGTGCGAGGACATACAAAAGCTACTCGCAGTTGGAGCAAACGTATGCACTCGCATGCTTGCCCTAAGTTTGTATGACAATTTAGTACTATGGTATCATCGAGCTGATCTGATGATGGAGACAGAAGGTGGCCATGGAAATTCAGTACTTAACCGACGTAACCCCTTTGAGTTTGGGCTCGTTAGAATCGTCTCAATGAGTAGTTGTATTATACAGAAAAGCACAGTCGGCAATAAAAGCTTGTTTAAAAATATATTTGGGCAGCTAACTTCTTCTAGCTAACGAACCTCGGGGCATCTACTTTTTATTGATGTGATATACATATGATGATGATGAGGTTGATAATGATGATGATGTCGTCCTGACCGATTAAGTTTATAACGAATATAGGTCAGGTAGGTTTAGTTATATTTCGTTTTACCATTACGTAATTGAAATTAGTTGTTCCCTTATTGTTAATGCATTATTAAACTGCTATGGGAATGTCTATATTCTATGAAAATACAAAAGCCGGGAAAGATTTGTAAACAAACAGCCCACACATTCCACTGTTATTTTATGTACTTACATTATTGAAAGTAAATCTTGCCTCAACAAGCAAAGCTATCGTCCACAAGAGTGAGAAAAAAAGGGTCAGTTAAGTGAGTGGTGACAGGCGTCAGAAATCCGACTCGGCAATCCCGCAAAGGGTCCCAAGCTATACGTTATAACTGACAAAATTTATGATGGGTGGAAGGTGGAAAACTTTGGGAGAGTTAAGAGTGCCCAGCACGGACGACTCAAGTGGAATTTCCATACAAACATAGTTTGGTTCTCATTTTAAAACGGCATACCTACTGATATATATATATATTTTTTATGCAAAATGGTATCCGCCATATTTAGGTCTGAAACTAGTTTTAGCTTGTGTTTTACACTTTAAGTTTATGTTTTTTTTTTTAATGCTCCGAGCTGGATTCAAACCGGTACATATATCCCGTATAAACTTAGCACCCCTATTTAACCCGCTTAGGGGTGGGTATTTCCAAAACCCTAAACTAACTTTGCTTGTATTGTAATAAGGAGTACAGAGATACACAAAGTTTCAAGTCTCTCACAAAAAAATTTACTTCATTCCCATACAAACTTTCAACCACCTTTTTACCCCCTTGACAATGGCATTTTCAAAAATGATTTCTTAGTACTTACGTTTATAAACTACCTATTGTGAAAAAAAACAGCTTTCTAGGTTCAACGGTTTGGGCTGGGCGTT
Source organism: Epinotia ramella (assembly GCA_947578815.1). Taxonomy (NCBI): domain Eukaryota; kingdom Metazoa; phylum Arthropoda; class Insecta; order Lepidoptera; family Tortricidae; genus Epinotia; species Epinotia ramella. The sequence goes on along the minus strand of OX388205.1, from coordinate 15,999,871 downwards.
GATTTAAGTGAGTGCGTTAGTCAGTCAGTCAGGACTTTATATACTTATATAGAAGAAAGATACTTGAATTCTGTTTTATTTGCTTTTAAAAATAAATGAATATCTCCCAATCTCCTTAAAGCACTGAAGCTGATTTTCCACCGGAGGGGCGAGACGAGACGAGGCAAGGCGAGAATTGATATTCGTATGGCAAGTTTTCAATTCTCTCCTCGCGCGCGCTCGGTGGAAATAGTAAGTGCTACACAAATTTCAATTCTCGCCTCGCCTCGTTTCGTCTCGCCCCTCCGGTGGAAAATCAGCTTCAGACGTCCGGATAAAACACACCGATATGACAGGATGGCACCGGCACAATGATATCATTCACTTAGCTCGTTATTTCACTAGCCCTTTATGAGTTTAGTTTAGTTTTACAAGTTAAACCACAAAATAAATAATAATTTATAACAATGTAATCAAATCTTGCAAGCATGAAGCAAATGTTTACTCAACATTTTTAGCCGTATTGTGATATGTATGAATAGTATAGACAACAAATAGAACAAAATAATATCAATAAGATCACTTATATGAACTGACGATGGAGCCGGAAAGTTCTCTCTTCAGTGGCTAATAATACACTCTTGAATTAAACCTCAAATGACACATGTTACATTTCACATGTTTTTCGCGTATGATACTACACTGTATTGTCTATTTTTCTCAAGTCTAATCCGCCAAAACAATCTATCAGTTAGCCGTCAATTTAATAATTTGCTCATTGTTTGCCCAGTTGTCATATATCTCACAACATACATTATTTATCTGTTCGCATTGCCACCGATTATTATAATTCTTATTTATCATTTTATCTGCCTAGATGTTGAATAAAAACAGTAAACTATTAGTTGGTTTATTAAATCCCGGCTCACTGGGCACCAAACATGAGGAATTCATCGTGGCAATGCAAAATAATTCTGTTGACATTGCTGCCATTAACGAGACTTGGTTAAAAAAAGGCGAATGCGCGAGGGCACCGGTTGTGCCCGGCTATGCACTAAAGCATGTACCTCGACCAGCCGATGTGCGTTCGAGGGGCGGAGGGGTGGGGTATAACGTCAGACGCGGTATCAACGCGCGCGTCTGTAGCCATCCCACCTCGTCAGTCGAGCAAATGTGGCTGAGTCTTAAAGTAAAGGGTGCGAGGGTCGCTATTGGTACGGCCTATCGCCCTCCTTGGCAGGATGTTGATGTTTTTCTTGACGGATTGACTAGTTCTTTAAGCTCATTTGCGAAGTATGATTTTATTATATTGTTAGGGGATTTTAATATTAATCTCTTGAATATCAATGACGCATGCTCAAAAAAATTATTGAATTGTTTACAATGTTTTAATCTTACGCAGCATATAAAGGAACCGACTCACTTCACTGAGCATAGCAGTACCTTGCTAGACCTGTGGCTGCGCCAATAGGTACATATTTCTATTTATTTGAACTCATTTATTTTATACCTTTTATATATTAAATTACACATTCTGAACGCATCCACACACCATACCTGGCAACCTTTCCGCTTCCCCCACCCCTAACCTCAGTGCACGAAATATACCGGTCGCGCGCGCAAACTCTCACTCAAAAAACTATTAAATAAATTCGATGAAAACCACAATTCTGCATACAAAGAAGAACCTAAGTGAATTTAAATTAAGAACAAGTGTTTTACTGTGAAATTTCGATATCAAGTGCTTTCGTGTGTGCCGTAACACGAACTCAAAACTGGATACCGGCCGGCGCCGCTTCAGAGGTTTGTCCTGCCACTCCAAGTGTTGGTCCTACGATCCTGATCCTCCCTCATATAAATATCTAATTTCCAATCACTCATACTCAAATTATTTCATTATAAAACTATTATTTACGTAATTTACTTCATACAACCACGTTACGCACCGCCATTCTACCAAACTTTATTTGTTCGCATCGCTCACAATATTACGTTATTTTGCAGTAAATCAGTCTCAAAACTCAATTGTTATACCCATTCTATAAGTTAGTGCATCTATTTCTTGTGGATCACTCATATTTCGAAAAAAGATTGTTAATTAGTTTCGTCGCTCGCTTGCTATATACCTACCTACCCGCCATTACTTTTTTACACCGCGCTCGCGTAATTCTTTACTTTGACAGTTGAACTTTCAACTTTTTTCGCTTTAAATTAAATCTATACGCAAAACTAGTTCTTAACTAATTTACATACCACCATGGGTGGTAATAACGGTAATAAAAAGGAAAGTCCATCTGTCATGATAACTTTTTTGGAACAGAAAAAACAATGTTTGTTTCAAATAATCCAGGAGGTTTATAACTTAAGTGTTAAGATTTGCGATGATGTTACACGCATACAGTTTCTAGCTAGGGTTCAATCTATTGACAAAACGCGTTCAGATTATATAGAAACTATAGATAAACTTATGTTTGAGAAAATCAAAGAAAACCCTGATGTTCAACTGAGTTACAGTATTCTCAATACATTTGATGAGTTATATTGTATCGTCAAGCAGACGGAAACAAACTTGAGACAAGAACTTGAGGACAAAAAGAAAAATGATAATTACAACACTAAATTGCCCCCCCTCAATCTTATAGGTTTTGATGGTACTCCTTCTAAATGGCCTATATTTTATGAAAATTTCCGCAGTGTTATACACATTAATACACGCCTCACAAATGCTGAGAAGGTCCAGTACCTAATTGGCTGTCTCTCCAGCAGGGCACTCAATGTGTGCTCCGGAATCACCGCTACCTCAGAAAATTATGATATCATCTGGCAAGCTCTTCTAGCTAAATACCATGATACCAGGGTGCAAGCTTCTGGCTATCTAGATCAAATGTTACAACAAAAGCATGGGCAGTCAGCTGATAATATGCTTGACAACTTTTGCTCCGCTGAAGCAGCGTTGCAACGCTTAAAGATTGACAACTTGTCAGACTTCATGATAACTCATATTGCATTAAGCAAGCTAGAAAAACCTATGCTTGACTTATTTGAACAAGCTCATAGACATGTTAATATTCCCCAATTTTGTGACTTGAAGAAGTTCCTTAATGAGCAGAGTAAACTCCAAGTACTCCATGCGCCATCCCGCTCTCAAAATAATAATAATACTCGCACTCAATTTACTAAACCCGCACCGCAAATTAACAAAACAAAAACGTTTTGTACGCAAGTTAATACTGCTCCTCAACCTCAGGCTTCCTATAAGTCTGACAGATATGACACCAGCTCTCAGTCTAGACCATGTAAAGTTTGTAATTCTCAACAAGCTCATCCACTGTTCAAGTGCGAATATTTTCTTAACCAAAACACTCAAGCGCGCAATGACATCGTACGTCAACATACGTTCTGTATCAATTGTTTAGGTTTTCACCATATAAGTTCGTGTAAATCAACAAACAGATGTTCAATTTGCAGCCGTAAACATCACTCATTACTGCATTTCGATACTGTTTACTGTGCATCCCAATTCCCGCGATCAGCTGATAACACTGATAATAGCAACTCGAATCGAGCCCCGCATTCGGCTGCGCCGCGATCCGCGAATGATTCCGCGCCGCCGAACCCTTCTCACTCGCACTCGCCGGCACAGTGCCCGCCTGCGGTGAGTACTGCTCGCACGCACGGCGGATCGGCGCCACGCGCTCACACAAGTGATAACAACTTCGCGCTTTCTGTTACTGTTCCCGCGCGCACTTCAAATTGTGATACGACAGTATTATTGCCAACAGCGATTGTTAACGTCCATAGCAATAATAATAAACCAAGTCAAATGCGTTTATTTCTTGATACGGGATCAATGAGTAACTTTGTTACAAAATCATGTTGCGAACGCTTAAATTTAAAGGTAACACCCGCGCCTTCTATCGTCAAAGGTATTGGTCAAGTCGAAAATCACTCTCTCGGAATAACGCAATTTAAAATAAACTCTCGCTTCGATTCGCGCTGTAACTATACAATATGCGCTCGAGTTATAGACACAATTACGGACTTTTTACCCAACGCGGAAGTGGACAGAACGGAATTAGTTCATCTACAATATTTGCCGATGGCTGACGACCATTATTACTCACCAGGTGAAATAGACTGCTTGATAGGCAACGAATTATTCCCGCTTTTACTCGGATCGAATAAATCGACCTCGCCGAATTCCTCGGTCGTAGGTATCGAAACTACTCTCGGATATGTTGCCATGGGAAAAGCCCAATGTTTTCCGCGCTCATTAAACGCTCATTCTCGCACTCTCGACGAACCCGCTACTCACTCGCACGGTTATGACAAGATGTTTTTCTGTCAAACGCAAGATAACTCGCTCGATCAATTAACGCAACGCTTTTGGGAAATAGAAAACGTCCCCGATAAAAAACATTTTAGTCCCGATGATGAGGCTTGTGAAAGAATATTCCAAGCAACTTACTCACGCGATGACACCGGCAGATACACGGTTGATCTCCCGTTCAAACACTCGCCTACCGAATTAGGTTCTTCTTATACTGCAGCGAAATACCGCCTGTTAAATCTAGAAAAGAAATTACACTCCTCTGACTTGCGCGCTGATTATAACGCGACTATTCAAACATATATTGACCAAGGGTATTTAACCAAAATTCAAAACGATTTTCAAGACGCTCACGCTTACCACTTGCCACATAGAGCTGTTTATCGTCCTGATAAAGAAACGTCAAAAACCCGAATTGTTCTAGACGCTGGTTGCAAAACGACCTCAGGCAAATCTCTAAATGATTTGCTTTATGTAGGGCCTATTCTACAAAATAACATCGTCGAATTGCTTGTCAATCTCCGCATGTTCTCAACCGCAATAACCGCCGACATCGAAAAGATGTATTTTCAAGTGAAACTCTCCCCAAATCATCACACGTTCCAAAGAATACTGTTTAGATTTGATCCCAATGCACCAATTGACGTATATCAATTCAATAGAGTCTGTTTTGGCGTGTCCAGCTCGCCTTATCTCGCCATGCGTGTCGTGCGTCAGCTCGCAGCTGACAGTCGCGATTCGTACCCGCTCGCCGCTTATGAAGCCGAAAATCATATGTACGTAGATGATTATATCAGCTCCGTTGATGGTGTAGACACCGCTGAATATACGTATAAAGAAATGATCGCTATGTTTAAATCTGGAGGTTTCAACTTAATAAAATGGATCTCGAATGATAATCAGCTCATGTCGCGTATTCCATCCGCACACAAAAGCCCGCTCGCTATCAAATTTGATGATGATCGTAACGCAGATACTAAAATCGTAGGCATGCAATGGCAACCTGCTGATGACAATTTTCATTTTAAAATCAACATAGATTTCCCTGAAACTTGTACTAAACGCTCGATTGTTTCCGTCACCGCACGCCTATTTGACCCGCTCGGTCTCATTAGCCCTGTTGTCGCTTACATGAAGCTCCTCATTCAACAATGTTGGAAATCACAACTTTCTTGGGACGACGAGGTGCCCGACTTTATTATTTCCAAATGGAAACAATTCCACAAGGAACTTCCGCATTTATCGGAATTAAAAATACCGCGTCATATCGGCATAACCTCTACAAATATAATAACTTTAATCGGATTCGCGGATGCCAGTCAGCAATGCTATGGTGCTGCCATCTATATCCGCGTTGCTACTGATGAAAACGCGCCCGCACACTCTGTGAAATTACTCACCGCTAAATCTAAAGTCTCCAATCCTAATAAAACCCTCGCTCGCTTAGAACTCTGTGCCGCAGCGCTGCTTGCTAAGTTAATAAACTCAGTTCGCGATGTCCTGAATAAGCGCTGTAACATAAATAAAATATACGCATTCTCTGATTCCACGGTGACTCTTACCTGGATCCACTCGCCCGCTCATAGGTTTCATACGTTCGTAGCTAACCGTATCGCTCAAATAAACGAATACTTACCCGCATTCCACTGGTTTCACGTTCGTGGTGTACAGAACCCCGCAGATATTGTCTCTCGCCCTGTAACGCCGACAGGATTAGTAAATAACACGCTCTGGTTCCATGGTCCGCAGTGGCTGTCCGCTCCTGTCAACGCCTGGCCTGTAACAGATTATAACATTAATCATAACGAAACAATAGAATTACAGGAAACTAAAACTACGTCGCTTCACGCACAAACTACATCTATAACAAATAATACTCACCCAATTCAAGATCTCACCGATCGATGTTCGACGTGGATTAAGTTTATTCGCTCGCTCGTATACCTGCTTCGCTTTTCAAAATTACTTAAATCTCGAGGTGATATCACTCTAAACGATTTAGAACATGCAGAACATTATGCGTTACGCCATGAACAATCAAAACACTTTTGTCAGGAACTAGACGCGCTTAAAAATAATAAAATTTGCCCAAACAAATTGGTGTTAAAACTCCGCCCCTTTGTTGACGACAAAGGTCTCATAAGAGTAGGAGGCAGACTTACCCATTCTCACTTGGATTTTAATCAAAAACATCCAATATTGATGTCGGCTAAAAGTAGAATAGCGTCTCTCTTAGTAGATTATTATCATTCTTCTAATTTACTTACAGGGCCCGCTTTAGTATTATCTCTGATTAGGCAGAAATACTGGATTCTCTCCGCTCGTAATTTGATTCGCCAACGAGTACACAAGTGTAACTCATGTTTTAAACTTAAACCGCATTCTACTAATCCACCCATGGGTGACCTTCCGTCCATTAGGGTTTCTCAAGTTAAATCGTTTGTGCATACGGCCGTTGATTACGCCGGACCTTTTTACATTACGCACATACGCAAGCGAGGCATAAAAAGCCACAAGGCTTATATCTGCTTGTTTGTTTGTCTCACAACAAAAGCGCTCCACTTAGAGCTGGTCTCCGATCTGAGTACAGATTTATTTCTTGCCGCGTTCAAGCGCTTTATTTCACGCAGAGGTCCAGTCTCAATATTATATACCGACGGAGGTACCAATTTCATTGGAGCGAAACGCAAATTAAATGAAATTTACCCACTTATACAGTCCACTGATTATAATAACTACCTGAGTCATTGTCTCACACAACATAAAATTCAGTTTCAACACAGCCCGCCTTATGGCCCGCATTTTAACGGCTTGAGTGAGACTAATGTCAAATCGGTTAAAACTCACTTATACAAAGCTATCGGAAGTCAAATTCTCACTTATGAAGAATTTTATACAATTTTGGTACAAATTGAAGGTTTGCTAAACAGCCGGCCAATTTGCGTCCTGTCGTCAGATCCTTCTGATCCTACCGCGTTATGTCCCAGTCACTTTCTAAACATTACTCCACTCAAATATCTACCTGCTGAAAATATTGACCCCGCTATATCAGAAAATAGACTAACCCGCTATCAACTTCTAAATAAAATTGTACAAAGTTACTGGAAACGCTGGAGTATGGAGTACCTTACTTCGCTCCAACAACGCGACAAATGGAATTCACCCTCAAAACCTGTGAGTGTGGGGACGGTCGTCATTATTAAGGATAATCATTCTCATCCTATGTTTTGGCCTCTCGCTGTTGTCTCGGAGGTTTTTCCCGGAAAAGATAATATAACTCGTGTCGCTAAAGTTAAATCTTCTTCAGGAACTTATATACGCCCTGTAACTCGGCTCTGTCCGTTACCTACTCAATAAACAAATTTTAATTGTATAAACTTAGTTCTTAAGAAAAGTAATTTAGCTTAATTATAAATATTTTCATTTCAACCGCAATGTAGAGGAAACCTCTAGGCCCCCCGAAGTTGGCTGCGCCAATAGGTACATATTTCTATTTATTTGAACTCATTTATTTTATACCTTTTATATATTAAATTACACATTCTGAACGCATCCACACACCATACCTGGCAACCTTTCCGCTTCCCCCACCCCTAACCTCAGTGCACGAAATATACCGGTCGCGCGCGCAAACTCTCACTCAAAAACTATTAAATAAATTCGATGAAAACCACAATTCTGCATACAAAGAAGAACCTAAGTGAATTTAAATTAAGAACAAGTGTTTTACTGTGAAATTTCGATATCAAGTGCTTTCGTGTGTGCCGTAACACGAACTCAAAACTGGATACCGGCCGGCGCCGCTTCAGAGGTTTGTCCTGCCACTCCAACCTGGTTTGCACTGACGCGTCTGTGTCTTTTACCAGAGTTCAATTTATACCAGATCTTAGCTCACATGCATTTGTCACGTGTCAACTTAACGTTAAATTGGAAAAACCAGCACCTAAATTGATTTCATACAGGCCCTTATCAGACATCGATTACTCCTGCTTCGAACGAGATCTTAGTAATGTTAATTGGGAAAACATCGCCGGTTTAAGTAGTGTAAACGAAATGCTTGAAATGTTTAACTTTAACCTGATATCCTTATTTAATGCGCATGCTCCGCTCCGGACGTTTCACTTAAAGCCGCATAACAGTCCCTGGATTACCCATACGGTAAGGAAAATGATGAGTTTACGTAACGACGCCCACGTTAGGTATAAGCAAACCCAGTCTGAAGTGCACAAAAAGTACTATAAAGACATGAAACATATTGTTATCTGTGCCCTATATAATGAAAAACGTGCGTACTTTGCCCAAAAAATAAATCGTTACGTAACCAACACCAAAGTTCTATGGAAAAACCTTAAGAATGACGTACTTGTCGACAGTTCCAAAGAGAAACAACTTCCATATCATTTCAATAATCCTACCATTATTAACCAACATTTTCTTAATTTATCCGGATATAATCAAGTTTCCATTAGTAACCTCACTTTTTACGAATTTAATCGTTTTGGTCCTTTAGTTTTTAAATTAAAACCTGTCTCGGAATTTCAAGTTTCAACTATTATGAAGACCTTAAAATCTAACGCTGAAGGCATTGATGGAGTGACTTTGGATATGATCCTCCTCACCGTGCCTCGTACCCTAGGAATCATTACGGCAATAATGAACAGATCCATCGCTACGCACACGTTTCCCGATTCTTGGAAGATAGCCTTGGTTCGTCCTTTACCGAAGGTCCCCCATCCGGTAGAGATGAAAGATCTCCGACCGATAAGCATACTGCCATGCCTTTCTAAAGTCTTAGAAAAAATTGTCTACCAACAGTTAACAGAATATTTAGAGCTGAATAACATACTTCCAGCGCAACAATCGGGTTTTCGTAGGCACCGTGGCACAGCAACTGCTCTACTCGACGTGACCGACAACATATTGGCCGCCCGTGATAAAGGGCAGGGCACAATTCTTACACTCTTGGACTTTAGTAGGGCGTTTGACACCATAGATATCTCGCTTCTACTGTCAAAATTGGCATATTACGGTTTTGATACTTGTACACTGAAGTGGTTTGCGAGCTACCTTGAAAATCGTAGCCAGCTTGTTCAACTTCAAGGCCATGATGGTAAAAAAACTACTTCCGAAATTCTCCCGGTGCACAGAGGCGTGCCACAGGGCTCCATTTTGGGTCCTATGTTGTTCATACTATATAGTAGTGACATTACAAGAGTAATAAAACATTGCCACTATCATCTTTACGCTGATGACTTACAATTGTACATCCCGTGTAGCGTGAACAACATAGGCTCAGAGGTGAACAAACTTAACGACGACCTCGGGCGTATTGCTGCATGGTCACACCTAAACGCACTTGCATTAAATCCTATTAAATCAAAATACATGATACTGGGCACCAAGCAGCAAATAGTTAAATTATGCAGGAGCAATTTTGAAGTGCTATTAGAAAGCGAGTCGTTGGAGCGCGTTCAAGAGGCCAAGAACCTTGGCCTCCTAATGGACGGAGAACTTAACTTCGAAAATCATGTACTCAATGTCGTTAGGAATTGCTTTTATAGACTTAAGGTACTTTATAAAATACGTGATTTTCTCAGTGTGGAACTTAGGGTGAGGTTATGCGATGCACTTGTACTCTCGCGGTTCAACTACTGTGATACAGTATACGGACCGTGTCTCCTGGCGCGGACGCAGAGGTTGGTCCAGAGAGTACAAAATGCTTGCATGCGTTACTGTTTTAACATCCCCCGACGTGCTCATGTGACACCCTTCCTAAATCTAAATCATATTATGAAAATGTCATTCCGTCAAAAACTACATATAGCTTCTCTTTTATTTGGTGTAGTTAACCGCCAGTTGCCCTCGTACCTTTACAATAAGCTGACCTGGGCGCATAACGCAAGGTCTTTGGAGGTTAGATCCGCTAGGTATCTGCAACTTGTTTGTCCTGGGCACCAGTCGGCGGCATTTCGTGGTAGTTTTCGTTACGCTGCCACGAAGTGCTGGAACGACCTTCCTCCACCAATCCGTGCTGTAAGGACAATATCTACGTTTAAGACTAAGTGCCATGCGTATTTTTTAGAAATGCAATTACAATATAGTTGATTTTTGATAATTTGTTAATTTACTTTTACTTACCTTCTGCATTCCTTCATATATATGCTTCTTGTTACTAAACTTTTTAAACTTTCTGATTGCCTTTTGTTCACAATGTTATAGGGTCTTAATGTAAATTATACATATATATATATATTCATATTAAATGTTTTCTTTTTATTTTGTTACTTATGTCAATTGTTTAGGTTTATTTTATTTTTTTGTTGTTCTTAATTAATACCAGTTGTTGGCGTTTGTGCCGCCACTTACAATAGTTTTAAGTTAGGTCCCCACCGAAAATCAGCGCCTCTGCTTGCCGTGTCTTGCAGGGGCTTTATGCTGAGTGGGGCTCCTGTTTAACGTCCGCGTATTTAAGCCTTTTCTTTTGCTTGTTCTTTGTCTTTTTATTATGTAAGTTGTGACGTTAAATAAATGTATTTTCTTTCTCTCTTCTTTCTTTCTTAAATGTTTTGCTGCGAGTGCTGATTTTGAGTACCGAGGAAGCGAAAGGTTCTAAAGTTCTCTTGCTACGCCCGTGTTGAAAGGATATAATCTTGAGCATAAAGAGGGGCTTGAAAGCTCGAGATACAAATAACTTTGCCCCCAAGTGACACAAACAACGATTTACCTCAGCAGTAGGTAAGAACATTATTCACATTTTTTATAGGCTTTCACGTATTCGTCTCGCGATTATTCAGGAAGAAAACTTAATTCGGTGTTCATTAAGTAACTACTTGTTTTAACCCCTCAGCGCGGCTAGCAATGCGTGCGAGCGCGCCACGCAAGATACTTAAGGGGCGATTTACGAGTCACACTTTAGTATGTATACGTGTCTCGCTCTCGCGTGAACACTTCAGAGGGAAGTATAGCTAGCAGCTCGCGACTGACAATAGGTACTTTTTATATGAAATTTACATTTCGGGAGAAAACGTTTTCCAATAACTTAATCTTAACAAATCACTTTGATTTTGATGTCGATCGCTTCAGCATAATAATATCTAGGTTTATAGCTTTCGTTTTATAAAATAATGTAGGTGCCTATAAATTTAAATTTATTACAAATTAAAAAAAAGGAAACCTATACTTAAACCTAGTCTTTCATTGTGTCAATAACGTACTAAAAATCATTGAGATTGGAAAAAATTTAGAAGTGGAAAACGTTTTCTCTTTTTGTATGGACGAGTACGTAGTATTCCAAAGGTATACTTTCCCTCTTAAAACTAACCGTATTATTGTTAAAATACTGCTACATGACACATATTTTATAATTATTAAAAAAAAATATTCACCACACTGTCCATAGAGCTATAGAAAGAGACAATGGCACAGATTAGCATTAAAATACTTACTGCCGTCGTCACTGATCAAACGTGTTGCCTGTTTCGCGTTTTTTGGTTTACTTTGAAAGGAAAGAACACCGCACACCTAGTATGGAAAAGAAGCTCAGTGAATTTTCTCGAAAAAATATAATTTGCGTACCTATTTAAGTATATTTTAAAATTGTAAAGGGGCTAAAACTGTATATGTAAAGGTTTCAAGAAAAAAAATTGTTGTGATGATTGATCCAGAATTGAGTTCCATCGTAAAATGTATTGGGAAAAAACTAAATGTGGTCAGATTCGAATGAATAAAATTAATGTTTACTTTTCAAAGAAACATATTATACCAATGAAATACGACATTCAAATCGAACTATAAATCGACCTGACTATTCCTTATTCATTTTCTTTTTTATAACATGATATCTACTTCCTTAATTAGAAAGATGATATATGAACGGCCGTGAGTAACAAGGTAAACAAACCAAACCACGTGACTGTGTCAAATTATTCATTCTCGCTTATCGTGGTGCCACAGATACAAAAGATTGATGTGATTGGATGGTTTCTTCACGCACGTGCTTCGGTTTGTTTACCTTTGCGATACTTAAACTGGTAAAATGATGGAGTAAAAAACCATTCATATTCCGAGGATGCTGGTCTAAATAACTTTTTAGTAACGGCGGCGGCCAACCAACATACGACCTGGAAAGCGGAAACCGTAGCCATCATAGCATATGGACACTTCCTATACCAACAAGCCCATAACCATCCTCGCAGAGTCAAGCGAAGGGGTTTCCGATCCCTGAGTCAAAGTCAACTTAAAACGCGCAGTTAAGCCGTCAAAGTCACGGAACGAAATCTAATCGTCTATGATACAAATTACCCATGTCATTTTATTAACACAGCACAGGTACTTAAGACTTATCTTGTATCATTAAAACGTGGCTATCTTTACGAAGTTAATATCGGTTCTAAAACCAATATAAGTGCAGCGGAAACTGTCATACTTCTTTATTGAACAGCGAACGAAGATTTACGAGGACGCTTCGCCGAAGCACTACTATAATAACTTAGCCTGTTTACGTTTTGAAATTTAAAGGATGTACCTATAGGTACACACATAAATACCGTTTCAAACTACATACCGTTTCAAACATAGCGCTGCTAATTTAGTGTATTTTAAGTCGCAAATTGTATAATGCTTAATATTTGATTTGATAAGTGGGTGCTTAAAATTTTATAGACGCAATGGATCGAAAGCATCCCAAGGAAGGACTCAAACCTGCATCTTCGCCTTTGAGGGACAAAGCCTTACCTACTACAATTGCATCTCTTTAATTTTCTCTATTGACAAAACTGGCAACAAATGAAACCAGAGCAAACACAAAAAAAAAAAATTCATTAGACACCGTTTTTTTTTCATCTTAACTTGTTACAGAGTCATTCGTTGCAACAGGTAATAAAAAAGTTTATGAACTTATGTCTAGATCAACTTTTCTGCAGCTGATGCCACAGAACATTGCTTTTCCTTTGCAATCATGCTGAACTGGGATTCTATCTGAACTTGCGTATTGGATTAAAATCAGATTAATATTCTTACGCGCATTTTTTTACACGTTAAGGTTTTACGATCGGAAATGCGAGCGCGCGCTTATTGCATTTACACAGTCTGATAGACTTAAACTTTTAAAGACTTTTCAACTTAAATGTACCTAAGTATTTAAGTTTAATTGCCATTATGATTACACCTTGCTTATGGCAATGCATTGCCAAGCCTACGAAGTTCCAAGATGGAAGTTCGCGAACGTTCTATTCTCTAACACTATTTGCAATATTTTTAAGCCGTGGACATGGAGATATTTGATCTGTTATACCGCCCCTGATGCCAAATATAAGTAAACATCGTAAGATAGGTCCCTCTTGCTTGCAGTTGTGGGCTGTTCATGTCATATTTATTTTGTACGTGTTACTTTCAAAAACATAATTTCCACTGGACAGGTCACAACCACACATAAGGGGCCTTTGTTACCTATAACTTAACTGTAGGAAAAAGACATCTCATATTGATGATGCATCGCGCAGGATTCGTATTTGCATCCGTTTCAATCATGGCATTAATTAAATTTCCAGCACTTTCCGATACTCGTGCAACAAATAGTGATATCCAATCAAGAGGACAGATTCGGAGATTCGAGGATTGGATTTATTAATTCGACATCCCTTTTACAAATTGGTGTCACAGAGTGAAGTTTTAATAAGTATTTTGACCTTGTGGAATATGTGTGAGCTGAGAACTCGCGAGAGAGACTTCAAAGACTACTACTAGACTAACTAACAAAAAATCTATACAGTTAATGAACCTGCTTCCAAAATTTCACGAGAATCGGGTGAGAAATGCGACCTGCTACGCTACCACGAACTTCGAAAGTCGCATCTTAAAGTCTTCCATCTCTATCGCACTCCCTTACTCGAGTGACAGGGATGCATGTATTACGAACTTCGACATTCGAAGTTCGTGGTAGCGCCGCTGTAGAGAAGAACAGCCGAACGTCCGGAATTTGGAATTTTGGTCACTTCGCTCACTTGTTCGATAAGAATCCTCATTATCATCATCCTCCTAGCGTTATTCCCGGTAATGCCCCTAACACCTAATCCCAAGATTTAGCATAGGCACTAGTTTTACGAAAGCGACTGCCATCTGACCTTCCAACCCTAGAACTAGACCTTATTGGGATTAGACCGGTTTCCTCACGATGTTTTTCCTTCACCGAAAAGCTAACGGTAAATATATGAGGGATGCAACAAGAATGAAGAAACATACTGTTGCTACAGTTAAGTTCGGTGCCTTTGGTATTAGACAAACTAGCGTCGTTCTTCCGGCGCCCCTCTACTAGGGCAAAGACCGCTATCTCACTATCACGGCGTGAATGGTTTAGGATTTTACCTGTGAGAAGTATTAGCGTATTATTTGTATTAAAATAGTGTATAATAATAGTACATTAGTACAAAGACTGAAAAGGAAGGTATTGCTTGCAGAGTGTGATATAGATGGCCAAGCGTAGCTTATACGAGGCTCCGGTCAAGGTATGTATAATGATTTTCTCAAAAAATATGGTTTATGGTTTAAGACATTTTATTTCTCATAAGATTTACACAAGGACAGGGTAGCCTGCAAAATGGTAACGACCAAGTTCAAAGGCGCGTAGTAGCGACAAGCGCAATGCAACAAACAAGTAGGGGCAGGTTAAACCATGCTACTCTGGTGACCACTAGTTAACTCTCGGGTACATATAGTTAACTAGCAAGTATGTTTTTTTATAGCTATATACTGTTTATGCCACTATAACTATGGATGAAAAATGCTGAAAAATCTAAACGTCCTAAAAATACAAGTGAAATTCTGAAATTCAGTAACAAACCTGCTAGTGATCCGACATCGCCACACCCGGTGCGGGTGGGCAGCGAACACGCCGGCAATTTCCTATACAAATCCCATTACCAACCTGTAAATTCGTGCCGCCCGTAACGATGTGTTTCGCAGCCTTTTATCGCGAACATAAAGTCTACACTTCTCAGCATATTTGAGATAATATTATTATTATACTCTTTAATATTTGATATACAAGTATATGTATAGGTACATTTTGAAACTAACGTCTGAGCAGAGTTATAATTAAGATACGTACATATTACAGTCGAGTTGTGCAAATGTAAGTTTCATAACTAATCGAAATTGCGACGTAGCGCTTTCTCGTCGGAAGTGACAATGAATGAACCTTTTCTTGTTATTAGAAGTGGATCTAATAACAAGAAAAGGTTGCTCTAAATCCTAAATAAATAGAACAGAAACAAATACCAAGTCTGGTTCAACTCAATACCCGCCCTAACCAAAAGGTTAGAAAGGTTGTAGAGGACAAATTAGTTTCAGTTAAAAGGGACAAGAAGCGGTGGATAACATGCCCCTAATACTATGTGATACTTGGGACAGTCAAGGCTAAACTCGATGGCTTCAGCAACTTTCAGACTCTTAATTTCATATAAGGTAGATTATTTTCAGATGCGATTTGACCAAACTGAAATAAAATTATCAGACTACGAGAAACATACCAGAATACGAAACGTCAATATTAAATCTTATCTTACGGGGGGTTTACGGGGTCGAAAAGGGACTAAAAATAATGGAGGGCTAATTATGAAATAAACTTGGTCCTCGAATTGATACACAGAATAATGGTGGGTCTGCCCGGTCATCATTTATTTATAATTTACTTACTTTATTAGTTGAACATCGTGAAAAAAATCTGTACCTCCTAAAACGGAAAACTTGTAAAAGTGACAATGATCATACGTCTAGTCATATTCGTTGTAGCACATCACTATTAAAGTGTGAAATGTAAAGCCAGCAACACACCGGCGCTTTAAGTAGTTTACTATTGACCGCCGCGGCCAGGCCGCGACTTTCATCATCATAATCATCAACATCATCATTGGACCTAAACATAGAAACAAATATAAGTATATATACTGGGTGGAACAGATCGATGGACTTTTAAGCAAATGGGATATAGATCAGGTTTAGTGCTTTACTTCTCACCTAGTAACCATATTAATATTTCTAACGGTTACCGAGATACAACTTGTTAAACTTTGGTGAAAAAAACTGTATGTTTCAACCCTATCCAGCAGATTCAATGAAGTCAGCAAGATTCTTGTGACTTGTGACATGTGTCAATTTCAAATGAAAATAATAACTATGTATAGTATTAGGGTTGTCACTAAGATAAAATATTTCGATTTTTATGTTTTTTTTTTTCTTTTAAATCCAGCTTAACATTTATAATAGATCGTTTGTACGTCACTTATATAACACTGTCCTTTCAGCTTAGTCCAAGGAAATGTTCCTCCCTGTATAGGTGAGCAAAGGCGCGCAAAAGTGAGCGCAAGCGTGTGGCTTAACACGTGTATTTTAACCGGATAAACCGAGAACGCAGTAACCGAATATCCTACGCGTGCTTGGGTCGGGTGTTACGGTGCGTTTAACAGGGAGCGTATAAACCCACGAATTTATGAGTCGGCTAGCACGCTATCTCAGGAGGATTAGCAATTTGATATACTTTAAATTGGTTAACGTTGGCTTATCTTATCTTAATACTAATTAAGATAAGATAAGATAAGATTAATTTATTTTCAAACACTTTGTACAAATAGATCACATCTTAAGTATAAATTTCAAGTATTCATCGCTGGGAGACTTAAACGCAAATGCACATTAATCTTATAATGGCATCTACATATTATTCCTTATAAGCTTAAAAAAAAGTGCGCAATCGTCACACGATTGACAAAACATCTGTGGTCAAAACGATAGAGTTGAACGTCAATGTTTCAGGCATTTGGACATTTACCTTACTTATTTTGTTGAATTACACCGAAGTTTTTACATGGCATATTTTTTCTCGTTATTTAATAACCTTCAGATTAGCATCAAAGGTTTCCAATTCGTCTTTGACGAAGTAAACTCGCTTTATCGTGGCTCTATTTTCGCAATATTTATTGGGGTTTTCCCAGCAGATGTCATTGCGTTGCGGGGATTAAACCCTTTGCTCTTTCTCGGAGCACCGTTGCCAAATAAGCTAAAAGAGGACTTAAGTTACCAAGTGGCGTGACTTACTCGAGTATATGACGGATATTCGTAAGTTAAAAATACCGTGGTCTGCAGTCCCTCGAAGATGAGAACAAAATAAATGTTGGAATAACCTCTCGCCGCCTCTGAGGAACCAGAAAAGTGTGCATAGTTTCAAGGTTAAGCTTAAAAAAGAGTTGTACGAACACCAGCAAAGACAGGAAAAATTCAGACATGATACTCATTTTCTGTAAGCAACCCCTGAGATACCTGTAGTTTATGTCCCATAAGCCAATCTGTGCTTTTTGTACCTTGCCTTGCTTGTTTTTCTTTTTGCCAAATATAATTTCGTTTGTAGTTCTTTTTGCCAAAGATAATTCAGTTTGTAGTATAGCTTGTCCAGTAATCTAAAATTGGAAATTAAGTAAATCTAATCTCTTCTCTCATCTCTGGTCGGCGTGACAGTGACGTTTCGATCGTAGCGTATCGCGTCTGCATTTTCTTAGTAGTTTGTGTTTCGTTGTTGCAAGTTTGTACTATAGATTAAGAATAGTTTAAGTGTAGTATGCACGCACATTTATTTTTTACTTTTTGTTTGCATACATTCAATAATATTGTTAAAAAATATATATTTTTTGAAATTAAAGTAATCCTCAAACCTGTTACTAATCGGCACCGTCGGCAAGCTGGGGCATGCACCTGGGCCACAACGGAAGAACATCGCTGGCTTTGCCAGTTTCATGCTGAGCTGTGGCCCTCTTGTGGCAAGCAGTGTTCGTTCTACTTTTATTTTTTATTTACTATTTCTCTCTGAGTTTGTCATAAATAAATGCTTTTCTTTCTTTCTTTCTTTCAAATCAAAATTCTAAGGTAACAGAATCAAAAGATATAGCCGTTTGCTAACTAAATAACAACTTACTGATGGGCAGACATTTGCATATAGTAAAAATAGATGTACCACAACAGGCTGTTTATCAGGTATACGATTGCGTAACAACGGCGTTAGATTCGAAACACAAGGCTCAGGGGTGTTCTGCGACTTATCAAAAGCGTTCGATGTTATTAATCACGAGTTGTTATTGAAAAAGATATGGCATTACGGAATACAGGAAAACACTCAAAGATTACTAAATCGTTCCTAAAAAAATAGGCGGCAGACGGTTGAGGTCAAAATGGAAGGCAAAAACTTGAAATCTGAGGCGGGTGTACTCACTCAAGCACGGAATTCCACAGGGATCTTCGCTTGGGAATACCCTGTTTCTAATATTTGTCAATGACCTCCCTTCCTCTGTTCTGTAGTCGAAGGTACTATAGAGTTGTTTACCAAATACACTACCGTAGTAGTAACCGCTCACACGTACTTACAACTCGAGCAAATACGAGTAGTAACTAGTAACTAACACGTGCAGGTGACTCCACGAGTGGTTTTCGGCACATGGCCTCATACTCAACGTTTCAAAGTCCAATGTTACGAGTGTGTTGTTCAAAACCGGAATCACTGGAGCAACAGGGTGGTGAAAGCTTGGATTGAATTGCCAGACGATGTGGTATCAGCTCTCAATGTCAACCAATTCAAGACCAAATTAGGCAATCACATTTGTACGAAAAAGAAAATTAAAGCTCAACAATTATATAAGTACTTAAAGTTAATTGGATACAGATCCATCATCAGTTGTTTCAACTGTCTGCCTGATAAATAAATAAGTAAATAAAATAATTATCTTTTCACATGCTTTAACTGGATGCAATAGCAAAGCTCAACAAGCTCCTTATTTAGTAAAAGTAAATCAGCAGCATATCGTCATTTTAGTAAATGTGAAGAATTTAGCATTTGCGCTACTCTATTTGGATCAGAAAATGCAAACAGAAAGGAACTCATAGATATTCGAACCAAAGCATTGGTATCATTGTACAGTGGAAATCCAAAGACAGATTCTCTGAATCTACTGCGTTATAATGTCTGGTAACCTATCGCAATTAGGGTCATTTCGCCGGTTAGCGACCACCTAATTTCATGTGCCAGTGGGCGACCACTTAAGCTGAGTTGGTGGACTGAAAGGATATTTTCTCGGTTTTTTAGTAGATTTTTATTCTAAAACAACAAAAAAATGCATGTACAAGTAATCGTCTCAATAGGGTGTGTAGAATTGATGTTATCTCCAATAGAAAAAACCTTCTCCTTCAGGTGGTCGCTAACCGAAGGTGGTCGCGTAACCAGCGAAATGACCCTACTAAGATTTATTGAGCGAATATCGTTTGTCCGAAAACTTTTCGTATTTTTATGATTTCTCCGAATACCTATACAATTCATTACTTTTTAGGGTTCCGTATTTCTGTTCCCGCTATAACAACAAATACTAAAAACAATATTAAACAAATATTTAAGGGGGGCTCCCATACAACAAACGTGTTTTTTTTTGCCGTTTTGTCTGTCACCAGGCTGTATCTCAAAAACGGCGATAGCTAGACAGTTGAAAGGAAGTTTTTTTTTTTTGTCAACGTAATTTTGGGCCACGGTGCTGAAAGTTACATTTCATTTGTATAATATAAATTTGCTTAGTTTAAATTATGATTTTGAACACTTGTGAAGCTTTAACTTTTTCTTCCACCATTTTGTTATTTTATAATAAAGTAAAAAAAAATGGCGGTCAATAAAACGCGTTTTGCACACTTAGATTTTTCTATTTTCTTAAAAAGCTCGGTGTGCTCAATAGATCGAGACAGTATTTCACACCGGCCCACCGCCTGCAGCTTTATAAGTCGCAGGTCCGCCCACACATGGAATACTGTTCTCATCTATGGGCAGGGGCACCCCAATACCAGCTTCTCCCTCTGGATCGCATCCAACGACGAGCAACTCGAATTGTCGACAGCGAGCATATTTCGGATCGGCTTGACCCCTTGGCGCTGCGTAGAGATGTGGCCTCTCTCTGCATTTTCTATCGCATGTATAACGGGGAGTGCTCCGAGGAATTGTTCGGATTAATCCCTGCCGCTTCTTTTCGCCATCGTCCAACGCGACAACATTACCATCCTCACCACTTAGATGGTTGGCAGTCCTCAACTGTGCGCTTCTCCAGAAACTTCCTGCCTCGCACAGCTAAACTGTGGAATGGATTGTCGCCTGCGGTATTTCCGGACCGATACGACCTTCAAACCTTCAAGAAAAGAGCGTACTCCCATCTTAAAGGCCGGCAACGCACTCACCACACCTCTGGTGTTGCAAGTGTCCATGGGCGGCGGTAATCGCTTACCATCAGGTGATCCGTCTACTCGTTTGCCTCCTATATCATAAAAAAAAAAAAAAAAAAAAAAATGTGAAAAAGTTACAAACAAAGAACTAAAACAATCAAACCTCAATAATTACACGGTTCATCTCACGTTTTGCCCCAAATATCCACAAATCTGTTAAGAACTTAGGTACCTACCTACTGGAGTATTTACGGGTACGAAGCAATTTGTATGAATTATTTTACACCGCGGCTCCTTTTCGGTGTTGAGCGGAATTTTAATTTTTTTGCCAAGTAAATTATTCGCCTCGCTCATATATCACCATGACCTTGTAACATTGCCCTGCGCCGTTCATCGTGCAACACGGCCAAGTATGTATATCCACTGTGGAAACTTTAGTGAATTTATGACTTGTATCGTAACATTCGCTTTTTATCTGTTTTGGAATCTGTTGCTGTTGCACTAGAGAATGTTTACGATAACAATGTTTTCACAATTGAGTCATATTAAGAGCAAAGATAGGTGTAGAGATGAATTACGATCATTAGATATACAGTAGGTACCTACTTATAAATATAGGTAAACGTTAAACGCGTTACATTTTCTGTCGTTGCTTTGCACTCTTCAAGAGTAAGTAGTAGGTATATAAAAATAAATCGTTACACGCTTACGTGTAGGATTTTATGTTATTACATTGGGTATTAAAAACGATGATTAAGTAATAAATTGCGAACGCAAGTCTATTAAGAGCTCAACGTCGAAGGCGGCGGGTATTAATGGCTTGAGTTTTCTAGAGTGTTTTAAGATATCACATTTATGAGGAAAGACGTCAAAGTTAAACCGAATAAATTAGTAGTGTGTCGTGTGTCTATCAACTTCTCATTTAATTATAGTCAGAGCATGAAACTCGGCGAGGACTCACTCTAGCAAGTAGAGCAATTTAAATACCTGGGCAGCACAATTACAGCCAAATGCCACCTTGACAACGAAGTCAACTGCAGAATAGGTGCCGCTGCAGCTGCCTTCGGCAAGCTTGGTTCCAGGGTGTTCCGGTCGCACGACATAAAACCGTCTACAAAGGTAGCTGTATACATGGCGATCGTCATGCCAAATCTTCTCTATGCGTCAGAAACGTGGTGCCTCTACCGCAAGCATATTCGCTCATTAGACAGTTTCCATCTGAGATGCCTCCGCGACATCTTGGGCATTCACTGGTCTGACCGTGTCAGAAACACGGTAGTTCTCAGGCGGGCTAAGGTCGCTGGTATAGATGCCTATCTTATGAGACGACAGCTGCTTTGGTGCGGGCATGTCTCCCGTATTTCTGATGACAGTGTGGCGAAGCGCATCTTTTACTGCGAACTGCAGAATGGCAAGAGGAAACAAGGTGGCGAGTTTTTGCGGTAAGTATAAGGATGTTTTGAAACGTCACATGAAGAGGACTAATATGCAGCCGTCCGAATGGGAGGCATTAAAGGGCCGATACAGTGGAGGCAAATTGTGTTCACAGTGAACGATTTCGAAGTCAGACGGCGCGCATAGCTCGACTCAAAGCGCGATGAGGCGGCCGGACCACCTGCGGTCATCGTACTAATATTATAAATGCGAAAGTTTCGGTGTTTAGATGTTTGGATGTTTAGATGTTTGTTACTCAATCACGCTTCAACGGCCCAACCGATTTGGATACAATTTTTTTTTAAATAAAGGATAATTTTAATCCGACGAAGTCGCGGGCGGAAGCTAGTGTTTTTATAAAAATAAGAGGTATATTGAAGAGCTTTGTTTATCACATGAGTTTATGGAAATTATATCTTCTAAAATAAGGAACAATATTTATTTAAAGAGGGTTTTACAAATGCCACTCTCATATTTAGTGGCTCTCTTATTCTAATTGCCTCTTAATTTGAATATAGTCTTAACGAAGTTGTATACCTACTGATTCCGCCTCTTCAGAGCTCGAACTAGTAGCCAAGCAAGGTAAGGTCGCGCTTTATATGAAACAAACATCAATATATATATATTATGTGTAGTTAAGGTGGTTCGATTTTCATACAAAACGTTATTTGACATTCGCAGGCTAACGGCGTGATATTTTAAAAAACTTATGTAACCACTCACTTGCTTGTGGCAACCACAGTTGCCAAATTCGCAGACCCCTAAGCTGATGGTGGCAACTGTGGTTGCCAAGCAAAGTATGGGCTTCTTTGATAAAGAAAAAATTAAAGCTATTTCTACCTCTTTTTAAAACCGAAATCAAGTGAGTGGCTACCTAACTTTCATAAATTGGCTTTCCATGTGCGCGAAATTCCCCCTTTTCTTTAACTTTTTTAAACTCGTATAAACTAGAATAATTTGAGATATACGTTTGTGACGTCATACTTGGGAAAACCGTTTTTCTCAAATTATTCCAGTTTATACAAGTTTATTCAAGGAAAGAGGGAATTTCGCGCAAATGGAAAGCCAATTTGTGAAAGTTTGTATGGAACCCGAACCACCTTAACCTACTGATTCCGCCTCTTCAGAGCTCGAACTATTAGCCTAAGCAATGTACGGTCGCGCTTTATATGAAACAAACAACACATAGTTATCAGCTTTTTTCACACTAACAATAATTTGGTTAGGTAATTTGAGCAAGTAGCCGGCCAAGTGCGTGTCGGACCACGCACAATGAAGGGTTCCGTACTTTCTACTAGCTAACCCACATAGAAATCACTATCCTATACCGTAAGTTAAAAAAGTCTTATCTTCATAAGAAACTTACGGCACTTACGTCGTTAAGGAAGGCGAATATATTAACTTAATCAAAAAGTAACTGAAAGATCTTATATTAATTTTAAAACACCTATAGATTGATGTGCCGCATGTTGACTTAGAGTGATACTTTTTTTTACTCTAGTTACATGTATTGTAGTGCCCCCTAAATAATATTTTTTTTTTGCTTTTGGATTACCAAACTATGTAGCGGCTAAATTATATCTATAAAAATTGTCTCTTGCTTAGGCTATAGCCAATATGTAGATATACTATTTATTCTACCGAAATCATTATCCGTACTAATATAATAAATGCCGAAGTGTGTCTGTCTGTTACCGCTGATCGGATTTACATGAAATTTGGTATAGAAATAGTGTGAATCCCGGGAAAGTACATAATAATAGTTTTTAACCCGGAAATCATTCCCAAATGGGGTTTGAAAAATTGTGTGGAGCTAATGTGTTTGAATAGGGATGTAGACTCGAAAATTATTATTACTCCAAAAGAAAGAAGGCAAAAAAATATGCATAGTGACGAAAATCCCATTCAGATATCTCAAAGAATTACGAAGCTACAACCGTTTTAATATTGCTTGTTAGAGAGAGAAAACGCAAACAGTGTCAACAGTGTGTGACGTCACGTTACGCGAGGCTGCCGGGGGGCCGCGTCGACGGCGGCGCCGAACTCGATGGGGCACGGCACGTTGCCCTCTATTAGAGACGTCACAATCTTCAAGCGTCATATGAAGTTGCATTTTGCGAAAAACGGACAGAACATACCCCTTCTTAAAACTTTGGACACTTATTGTGTCTACACCCCTATTTGTACAATACAAAGGAGTCGCGGGCAGAAGCTAGTAAGTACAATAATATATAATAGTTATTTACGATACAAGTGCCGAAAATAGGAAATTCGCAACGAGTGGTGATAAATTAAAACACGACCGAAGGGAGTGTTTTAAATCGACACGAGTTGCGAATTACCCGTTCGCACGTGTATCGTACAACGTTTTACTGTACATATGGCTCTTTAAAGTCTCGACATATGCACGGAAAGTGCTCTTTCCGCACTAGTGCGGAGAAGTAGCGCCATATGTACTGTAAAATTATGATTATGTGTGGCGAATGTGGTCGCACATTCGTCACAAAAATTGGCTATGTCAGTCACCTAAGGGCTCACCAGCGACGCTCTCAGCAGTGATTAGCAGTCGCTGAGGCCGAATACGGCTAGGAGAAGATGATGATAGTCAGAGCGCTCGCATTATAGCATATTCGTATACAAAATGCTTTAAGGTAGGTAGGTACCTACCTAATTTCTTCCAGAATATCGGCACTACTTTACTTACGAGTTTGTGTCTGTCATTTTCACCTTCTCATAAGATTCTGACCACATAAAATCATTTTTGTTAAACATTTTTACTGTAGACTGTATTTTTAGAATATAAAAAAAAATAGAACTATTTTATTTGCCAGAATACCTACTTATAAATACACATAGTACAGGGTGTATTGTATGGGATTATAGTCAGAGCGCTGGCATTATAGCATATTCGTAAGTATACAAAATGCTATAAGGTAGGTATTAGGTACCTAATTTCTTCCAGAATATCGGCACTAATTTACTTATGAGTTGGTGTCTGTCATTTTCGTCGCCTGATAAGGTTCTGGCCCCTTTAAAACATTATTTTTGAATTACCCTCGACTGTATTTTTAGAATAGAACTATTTGATTTGCCAGAATACTTCTAAACATAGTACAGCAGCACAGTATTCAGTCAGTGAACGACATGCAAAAATTATAGAGGACCAAAATAATTATCACGTAACGTACAATGTTTTAGTTTAACCAATATGATTTTATAATTAAAAAAAAAATAGTTATGTCAATGTATTTCAACAGCTCAAAAAAAAAAGAATTATCAAAAACTATTTAATTTGTATTAGACCCGCAAAGTGAACATATTTCGCTACATATTGGAAGGTAAAGTGTATAGTTTAAGGTCAAATCTAAATTAAAAACATTGCAGGCCGCCTGGAATGTTATATATAAATTCCTTTCTTTGTCGAGTACCAAATATTTTTAAAGTAGAAACTGGCATATAAAAGACAACTCGTATTTTTCTGTTGCAAAGACGACGTTTTTGTATGCGTCTCAAATAGTTTGCGTTTTTTTGGTGGAAAAATACACTTGCGGGGTAAGGCCGTTGACATTATCACCTATAACACAAAAATAACACAATCACTTTTGTGATACCTTAACACAAATGTAAAACAAAAGTAACACTTTTTTTGTAAAGTTTGTTTCATACTAGTATTAAAATAGAGGGTAAGGAAAAAGGATGTTTTTTTTCACGTATTTTTAATATATTTATAATGACAACATTTTAGATACGTGATCGATCGATAGTATTTGACTAAATCAGTATTTTTTATGTTTTTTTTATACAGAAAAGATAATTAGCTTTCTATATAATAACAGATCATCGTAAAAACATATAACAGATTGAGCATAGTCCTAGGAAACAAATAAGTTTTAAGAATTCGTGCAAACATAAAATAATTTAAAAAAAATACTTCAAGTAGAAACAAAATTATTAATAAGTTCAATCACTTTGAGCTTAAGGCCTGAATCACACTAGCACGGCCTTCGCAGGCCAATGGCAGCATTTTAATAAAAATCACATTCATCAAAGGCAATTGAGCATATCTCTTAGTAACAATAAAGTTTCACTGCGTCTTGCAAACGTAAAAAGAATACCAAAAAATCGGGGGCGATTTTCATACAGAAAATTTCTGTTTTTTTTTTTGCATTTTTACTAGTTTTTTGATAAGAACTTTAAATAATACATAAAAATAAGCATCTTTTATTGATTTTTGTTTTATTAACTTGACCTTTTACGAACTAGAGCGGTCCAAAGTTCATTATTGGGTGGAGCAATGGGGGACATTTCAGCACTTAGTAATTTTTTTGCCAGTAGTGTCATTATAACACCTAATTAAAATGATTGTTACGTATAGAACACGTCAAAATAAGCATCTTTTACTTGAAAAACTTTTCTCTAAAAAAGTTTTTTCCGCTCTTTTATAAAAAAATATAACCACAGTCGGTTCACGATACCGAAATTTTTTAAATCCCAGAACCGTAAAATGACTGAGCTTTGAACCCAAATATCTCGGTAAATATTGATCTGAGAGAAAACGTTTAAAGAATAAAACATGCTTATTTATATATAGGAAAAGAAAAAAAAAATAAAGGAAAAAAAAAATATGAACATTTTTCCAAGTCCAAAAACGTGCGTGTCAGTTTGATCGATTGCGGCTTGCGGCATCGGTGATAGCCTAAACTTTCTAATAACACGTAATAGTACATGAAAACTCGACCTTATTACTACGTTAACACAGTTGATATTTGTTTGTTTTTTTGCAAATGCACTAAATAGTGAGTTTTGGTTGTCACCCGACGACCACACTGTAGATATAATACGTTTAGACTGTAAGTACTATTCAAAATAACAATTCGAATAAATCTCCCGATAATAGTAAAATGTTTTTCTTTACTAATACAGTATTCTCAATCTGCATGAGTCTTTACACTTGTTTTGTGTTACTGAACACAAAATTCGTGTTATGGTTAACACAAAAGTAAAGCAAAAGCGCCATTATATAACACAAAAGCGGTTTTTTTACAAACGATTCAGGTTATAAAATCAAAATAAGTTAAACTAGACGCAAATGTAAATGTTTCATGTAAGCTTTACATAAACGAAAACAACCATAGTAAAGTGAACTTCTGAAACGCTTACTTACTTGAGATATACATTTAAACACAAATTATGACGAAAATATGCCACTCACTTTAAACGTTTCTCATAGACAAACTAAAAATGGCAGGTTCTTTTTTTTAATACTGATTGACGGTATTGCTGTGCCAAAATATTTTTTCCCCAGTTTTCAGTTCATATTTAGGGGTAAATATGCATAACACAAAATTTTGTGTCACGAAAGCCAAAACTCTGCCCATTAATCTAAAGATAGTCTGTAAAATACGCAAAACAAAGTATTTAAACACCGTTCTTGGACTAACAGAAAGTAATGAGTCTAATCTTTCAAACGTATTTAAAACGTTTTTTTGTAAATGTTAAAATAAGAAAATAATTCATAGTTCAAAAGTACTCGGAAAAAAGCGACACGTCATTTTCGACCAAAATTAGAGGGGTTTGATAAACATAAATGCAAGTATTTTATAGAAATAACAACTTTTATTCAGTTTGCGAAATGGGGAAACAAGCTCAATAATTGCTTTATAGAATCAACTAACAACAACGGCAGTAGTGCTTACATATTTGGAGAAAACGAACTGGAAAATTTTATTCAGACCAAAATTAACAATGTCGGCGGCCTTACCCGATTATGTTAAAAAACAAACGGCGGGGAATCGTAAATATTTTCACGTTGTGCAACGATTTTTATAGTTTATATAAAGTTAGTATTTTTTATTCCCCCATTTTTGAGAAAAGCACTATATTAGCCTCAGCCGGAATGGCACTAATGTACTATTAATACCTAGGGTTTCTAGGGTTTCGTATCAAAAAGATACAAAGGGACCCTTTTGCCGACTATGTTCGTCTATCTGTCTGCCACAGTGATAAACGAGCCTAATGTACGTGTTTAGCTTTTATCTTTTTTAACACAATATAATAACGATTATTTAAGGAAAAGGTTGAAAAAAATACATTTCCCCCACTTATCTCCGAAGTTTACCAAAGAAACGATCATTCTGCGCAGATCTTATTTAGACAATATAAATTACCTAGCGTATTTGTCCTTGACGCTTGTACGTCTGCCCGACATGTAAAATAATGTGTTTTATCAATAAAGTTCAGACCCGTGATACGTCATGGTCGGCCTTATCATGCGATAAGTGACAAGATGGAGCGTCGTCTCGTTCTATCGAAAACGGTGTCAGCCAGTGACGGACGCTCTATCGTGTCACTTATCGTGTGATAAGGCCGACCATGACACGGGGTCTGATTTCTGATTTAAAAAAAAAGTATCTTAATATTAAACAGGGAAAATATAACGGTATATCTAGGTTTGTAACAGCATCACCTCAACATGTGGCACAGCTCAGCCGCCGCACCGATGCAAATGAATGCACTATGAATGCTAATTTCGGCGTCTACCAATAGATGGCGCCAGTGGTCAAGTTAGAACGCGCTATCGTTTGTTTCCCGAAACTTAAGTGACCCTCGGTGCAGTGTCGAGATTTACTTGAGAATCGCAGCAGGGGGCTTCAGTACCGCATGCTAGATACCTTCACCCACGTTGAAGTATTTTAGTGTCCTTACTTGAGGAATCTTTGCTAGTTTAGTTTGCGCCTACATAGTTTTCTTAACTTATGGTTTAAGAAATTAAGTACATTTTACATTTGACGTTGGCAATGGGTACCAACCTCAGCATGTGCTAAACGAGTGTCCAGCGCTGATTTTCAGTTTGGCCCCTTTTATGGCGGTCTTCAGTTGGATTATAGAATGCGCTACGCAACTAGTTGTACTCGTGTATATCAACGCCATTGAAAAGTAGTTAAAACAGATTATGGCGCTGTACTCATGACGGTAACTACACTATGCGTTGTTAAGAGTTTTCCAGTAGATATTTATGGGTGGCCTAGTGATGTGCCGTTCCCAGGAATATTCCCCAGGTGGGAATATTCCCGGGAACATTCCCGGGAATATTCCCATACAAGGGAATATACGGGAATTGAAAATGTTTATATATCTTGCTATCAGAGATTCCATGATAACTTGGGCCCTTGATTTTTTCACCAAGACATTAACCAGTGTAATTTATCCGCAAAAGTAAATTCCCAATGTTCCTGGGAATATTCCCCGGAACAATGGGAATATTCCCGGGAACAATGGGAATATTCCCAGTTATTGGGAATATTCCCCCAACCAAAAAAAACAAATTTTACTAAAGTACTTCTGCAAGTAACAAAAACGATACAAAGTTAGTGAAAAAAATCACAATAAAATTTGTATGAATACAAAATATGAAATATTCACATATTCAATAGTAATTGAGATAAAAAGTCAGAACTTGTACAATAATGCAGTTTTTGGCGAATGGCACTTTATTTGTCGGGGCACTATTCAATTTAGTTACTTTTATTATAACTTTAATTTGGCTAAGTAATTTGTATTTCAATATTCCCCAGTGTGGGGAATATTCCCGGGAACATGGGAATATTCCCGGGAAATTCCCATACGGGAATATTCCCGTTCCCGGGAATATTCCCCGGCACATCACTAGGTGGGACAAGACTGGTTTGTTGTGTGAAAGTTTGTATGGAACTGGTGCGCGAATCAGACCCGCACTTGATCGGTTTTTTCTTTTTTCAAGAAAATTCACAATGCTTTCTTTTCCATACTAGGTGTGCAGTGTCCTTTGTTTTTTCAAACTTGGTGATTTTTACGTAATAATATAAAATATTATAGAATATTACCTAAATAGTATATAAAATATTGAAATTTTAATACCTAACTTTAACCACTTACTACTTTTGAAAAGCAACCTTCATTATACACAATATGTTATATCCAAATAACAAATAAAAACCGGATCACTAGTTAGGTAAAAAATAAATATAAAATGATATCCTTTTTAGGGTTCCGGAGCCAGAATGGCAAAAACGGAACCCTTATAGTTTCGCTATGTCCGTCCGTCCGTCCGTCTGTCCGCAGCTTAGCTCAGAGGCTCTTGGTACTAGAAAGCTGTAACTTGGCATGAATATACATATTAGTCATGCCGACAAAGTGGTAAAATAAAATCTTGAAAAACATTTTTTTTTGGGGTACCTCCCCTACATGTAAAGTGGGGATGATTTTTATGAGATAGGTCTTTTTTAAAGTATTGGGGGTTTGTGAAAACAATTTTTCGATTAAACGATCCGTTTGTGAAATATTAAGCCTTAAAGTGCTAATTTTTGTTAGACTCCAGTGTCCCCACCCCCTGCTAGCTAAATGGTTGTTTTGGGATATGTGAAAAAAATCATGGTAGTAGTACATATAACGAAGTTAAAAGGAAAACTATCACAGCTAAGTAGGCTTTACACGTTTACGAGTAATAGTCAACCAACTTATAAAATGTACTTCAAGAAGTAATAGTTTCGTACAAATTCTATTGTAACTTATTATTATATATAATGGTACGGAACCCTTCGTGCGCGAGTCCGACTCGCACTTGGCCGGTTTTTTTTAAGTATCTCAAAGACCACAAGCATTTTAAGGTTATTAGTCTTTGGTGAGATTACAACATACAGACAAATATTTCAGCAAAAAGAAAACCATTTCTTGCCATAGATAGGCAGTTTCAACATGCTTTCACGGTTATACCCTTTAAATACCTACTCGTTACGTGCTACTTGAAGCTGGCACTAGAATGTAAAGGTATACCACCTTTACAGTACACAACAAAGAATAGTATAAGGTAAACCAGAACTTTGGGAGTACCTATTGTCAAGAGGGCGCTCGTTTTGAATTTTATATAGCAACAATTTGTATAGTGGGGACAATGGAAATTGGCAGATGATTTTTGTTTTATTCCGACAACTTTAATAAGTGCGAAGTTTGATGTTTGGATATTTCTTCGGTTTTTACGCTATAAAATTCGTGAATTTTACGACGTATTGCACATAAATCAAAATCATCCAAATCTATTTTTGTTTTTTTAGGTTTGGTCGTTTAATTCTGCCCTTACGCCCTTCGCTAGCAATTCGTGATACCGATGCATGCGACACACTTACTACACAAATCAAATTATTACAAGACATCAACCAAATCGTGACGACCTGACTAAAGTGACATTTGTCCATAAGTTTGAAACTTATCCGTCAATTCAGATGCTAATTTCGTTATGTTTTCTAATGGAAGAAATTTCTCTCCCGCACGTTTTTTTTCCAATAAATAATTATATACACTATTTACAACTTTTTTCTCTGTACAATCTAAAACTTTCGGGATGATTATTGCTAATTCACACGAAACTAGACAGCAATGTTTACATTGTCAATATTGACAACTATCATAGAGGGTAGATGTTGTCTATTATTAAAATTGTTGCCATTGCTAGAAATTAGTGCCAACAAATTTCCGTAACATGGCGCACCCTCAATAGATCCTGGTTCACCTATACATTGTTTAAGGCGCCGTAGGTTCATGGTCTTCTCTCCCTCTCACCGAGCATAAGCGTGAGCGAGATGGAAGTGCGTGCTCGGAAGCGCAGATTATCATGTTTTTTAATTTTAATTTTTTGGCCGTTTAAATAAATAAAAATGTAAACACTGGTTTCCGTCAAACATGATATTGCCGATTTTTAGAAGCATTATTAATTTTTATAGCTTTCGTGCATAATTTGTTACGAATATTTTAAAGTGTATTTTTGTGTGTTTTAGACCTATGTTCGTGATTTTTTTGTATCGAGCGAAATTTGATTTGCTTAATCATGTTTCGAAGCACTGATTTCCCTGCAGAAAAGCCTCAAGATTATATACGTATTTTTTTGAAACCATATTATTATAAACAGACGCATTATATTGTTTCAAAAACTCTGTTCGCATAACTTCGTTGAACCTACGGCGCCTTAACGAGGGGCGTAAGTGGAATATTGCGAACAAGAGTCTATCAGAAGCCCGACGCCGAAGGTGTTATACACAATGTTTTTCATCACATTTGCGAGGAAACAAATACATTTTCGATGAAATGAATACAAATCGTAATAAAAACTGCAACATGTCAGTCGTCCATTTTGTTGAATTTGACGTGAGGCGCGTATGGCAAAGACCCTTCGGTATACAGCCACGATTTGAAAACACTTAAAAACATTTTACATAGACACTAAATAACTACATATTAAATCTGTAAATAATTCAGATAAACATGTTTAAGTAGTTTTTTAAGTTTAAATTTATTTATAAATACGTCTTCACACATCGTATTTGATTTAAAACCTCTTTGCTTTGTAACTGCCGCATGAGTGACAAATACAATCTAAGAAAGAAACCATTACGCCCGTGGGCGTAACACAGGCTATTACAGCTCTGTATGTCTGCGCATTATGAAGCCCTTTTCGAGCAAGTGTGATGAAAATACTTTTATAGTGCTGAACGTAAATGGTAGTCGCTATTCCTCAGCATAGCGAGATTATCTTGCTTGCATCCCGAATGAGCCCGGGATCCGTTTGCTGTATTATCCCAAATATTGGCGTAGGCAAAGCCTTTGCTGAAGGGGCGGCCATCTATCCCTCTAACTCAAAGGGAAAACTAGACGGGTATTAGTACTGAGTTTAGTTCTAGTCTTTCACTGCTTAATACGAATAGGCGAAGGACATTTTGTATTCAGACAATTTGATTAAAATGAAGCTCCGCATCCCTGCGTGCCGCTACTGGTATCATGATTAAATTTTAATATTTTCCTCGTCACGCAACATAATAATATCTTTGACATAGGAAATTAATTTTTAAGTTAAAATATAAAACCGCAATTTATTTGGGATTTATCGTATTCGGATATATTATATCGGATATTATTAGTGTGGAGTTTTACCTTGAAACCTAAATGTATAAGTTGTCAGTGTCAATTAGCAGCGTTTTGCTAAGTAGAGATTTATTAAGAGTCCGCAGCAAGCTCGATTCTTCATACAAACGTAGTTACGTCCTTACTTTAATATAACATGTCACATTATCATGAAATTCTCTAAATATAATGAGGTAAGATATATCTAGGGCTAAAACTAGTTTATGACTCTTAAAATGTTAATAGAAAGAAAATAGAGCGAGTACAAGTTTTGCATTTTTAGACCCCAGAAAGTTGTTCAGTTCGGCGGCCTACTACGACCAAAATATAGTTTAGATTGAAGTCAAAACCTATTTCCGGTGTCGATTAAACTATGCAGTTTGAAAAGAAAAAAGATTGATCAAAATTGATCTTGTAGTTTTAAAATGGGAGCGTAACTACGAAAACCTTAAAATAAATTACAAAAATTTGATGCGAAACTGCAGCGAATTACTCTAGCGCGGGGAACGGTCCGGGGGGGGCGGCGGTACGCACCGCCCTTATCATAGCTACTCCTTGCCGTGCGCTTAGTTTAGTGACAATAGTGACCCATTTGCTGTGCGCGGGAGCGACGTATTATTTTGGTGAATTATCTTCCTACGATAATCGCGGTCAATTCACGACTTGGACTGATAAAACGGATTTGATTTTTCTTGGTGATACTGGTGGTGTGTGTGATCTTACTGATCATACTGATCGACGATCTGTGGCTTTCTTATGGACTTTGCATTTTTATGTTACAAAAATGGATAAACCGGGTAAGTACCTACTTATATGCATTTTAGTCAAGTTCCAAGTATACAAATAAATTATATACATGTAATATGTACATATTATATTAATGTATATGAGTACCTAGTCATTAATCCTTAGTTGACGTGTTATTTAATTTATTTGGTAGGTAAACAAATTTTAATCTCACAGTAGGTACTCATTCGGTATTAAATAGGTAGGTACCTACGTAAATATCACTTGGGTACGTCAAATCATTCTGGATATGGCTTTGGTGATATATAGTTTGATTCTTTTATATAGCCAAAACAAAATACTTACCTACTTAGTTAAAAAATAATAATACGCTATAAATTTAAATAAGACGAGGATGAACGAACGGACTTTATACGAAAACTACCTATCACACATTATTGCTTAGAAATTTTAATTAGTTTACCTAAGTAGGTATGTAAGTTATAGTATAGTATCCTAAAGTATATAGGATAGGTTTTTTCGTCACTCTATAGTAATCTACGTACTTCTATACAACGTGTTAATAAAATAACGCAAAACCTGAAAACTGTTTGTTCAGAATCGAGAGTAAAATGCGAAAAAAATAAAAAATAAAATTTTTGACGCGATTTATTTTTTACATTTGTATGGAGCAGGTCGCCCCAGACGGCCAACACTCCATACAAATGTAAAAAATAAATCTTGTCAAATTTTTATTTTTTATTTTTTTCGCATTCTATGCTCGATTCTGAACAAACTGTTTTCAGGTTTTGCGTTATTTTATTAACACGTTGTATATCAGAATTATATATAGAAATTGGCACTTACCTACCCTTCCACTTTTTTGATCGAGTGACCCGACAATAACAATACTAGGTAGGTATCTAAATAAAAAAATGACGACGCGACAATAGCAGTTGTTTCTCGGTGCTACTTGTACCTTGGTTGTAGGTATTTATTATTTATGTATGTACTAGTTTCTTACTATATTATGTCCTCAGGTTGGCGCTTGTCCAATTTGTAGATATAAGATGTACAAGGTACATAGGTACATATATTTTTCAACTAAAACTATAAGGGGGCAAACAAGCATACGGTCCACCTGATGGTAAGCGATCACGGGAGCGTATAGACGTTTATAATTACCTATAGTTATTTTTTTTCTAGAAGCGAAAAGGTGTTCAAAGACAACATTATGGCTATCGGCTCGAAGGAAGAAAAGAGGACCGGCTCGTCGTCAAAAA
The DNA here is from genome assembly GCA_947578815.1 of Epinotia ramella. Classification (NCBI taxonomy): domain Eukaryota; kingdom Metazoa; phylum Arthropoda; class Insecta; order Lepidoptera; family Tortricidae; genus Epinotia; species Epinotia ramella. Next base: position 15,964,957 of record OX388205.1, on the reverse strand, counting down.
GAAAATATAAATCCTAATAGGTAAGTTATAATAAGGCTATAAATTCAAATTTCATTTATTTATGGACCAACTAGGATCATTGTTGTAAGTAGGTACTTTTTACCAAAAATAAAAACAATAATGTATGATCTTTTTTTATTTCCTTCAATACACCAAATCTTCAATGTGAATAAATATTTATAGGGTAGGTTCCTAGGAAAAAAGATCTGGATTCTAATTAGTGCGTATTTTTATTGATCATAAGATATTGGACACCTATTTTAAAAATACACACAACCGAACATAGAACCTCCTGCTTTTTTGAAGTCTGTAAAAATGACGAAGTTATGGCGCGTAGATAATCCGCGTGACTTCACAAACGTATGAACCGTGACGTTACGCGCACTTATAACTTCGACATTTTTTCTTTAGTGACCAAAAGAAAAAATACGTGTCTAATATTTTTGATCATCTATAATACGGATTTTAGAGTTACTTATTTAAAAATAGTTTAAGTACTATCACTGTAATAAGCTTGTTTTGGGAAAAAGACTGACTGTTAAGTTTCTTGCGGCGTTTCTTCTTGACAGTGGTCTCTGCAGAAGCGCTGGTAGGGCTTGACTTATAAAAGTGCCCTTGGCGGCCTACTTGCAGAATAAATATTCATTTATTTCATTTATAACAAAAATAGTGGTAGTGGTATCTGAAAATCTGCTATGCAATTATGGCACTAGGTTGTTAAAATGACAAAACCTGGTATATTGTATGTTATACTTATGTTACTAGTTACTACTACTTTTGTTGGCACATCAAAACTTGTAGCCTGTACTCTACATTTACGTTTTTAGTAGGTTAAATAATCAGTTAAAATTTGCCTAGCCGCACTTACGCACTGTATAAACTGTATTGTTATCTCGCTATGGAGATGTTCTACTGTTATATTTTATTTACCGCAATAATTTCGCCGTTGTATGAAGATATTTTACTGCGATATTTTAACTGCGACATGTATAGCTCCGCCTCCCCGCGCGCTCTCGCTTTACTGCTAGCGCCCTGTCTCCCTCTAGGTGAAACAACAACATTTTAAAGCGTAAGCGCGCGATCTCAACGCGGAGTTGAGCGGACCTTGCTGCGGACTCTTAAGAGGCTGACAAGACCTAATTTGGTGAAATTGATGTTATTTAAGCAGTTTTTTTTAAGAAAGACTATTTGTTCTAGCACATCAAATAAAATATATGTTAATATTCACCATATTTCAAAGACCGTGGACGGGCTCGATACATAATTGGATGAAATCGGCTCGATAGAAAATAATTGCAAAGATTGGTCTTAAAATCACATTAAACGGTTCTATGTCTTTATTTTTTGACGTATGGGTCTGCAGTTAAAAACATGAAGTCAACATATTCATACCTAAATCGCCAAGGAGTCATATTTCACAAAAAATCCACGCTTTTTTTAATTTCAATTTTTATGTAATATCTTCAAAAACCGGGCCGCCCAGTAACACTCGCTCTCATTTACTCCGATACAAATAGACAGTGTGCGCGTGTGGTCCATCGAAAGATGGAACGCTGCGCTTTCGGCGTCCATCACATCGCGTACACTTTGGCGTTCCCGCCGGCGGGGACGTCCACCGCGAGATCGCGACAACACAGACACATTACAGTCCCTATTCGTCCCGGTACCGCCGCATACCGGGTAGAGTCAGTCCGACACAGGTCGGGCCTAGCTGAGTTTCTTGCTGGACTCTTCTCAGCTAGGCTAGGTTTTAGCGAACCAGCGATAAAACTCCACTACCAAAAACCACTCCACTCCAAAACCCTAGTTCGACACCACTCACACTCACAGATTCGGTTGATACCGTTCAACCAATCTCACTGGAGCGCAAACTCGTAGAGTATTCCAGTGTATAAACTTTCCCGCGTGGTCGTGCCGGAGGCTTCCCCTGGATTATCCCCAGGCTACCCTCCAACCATGCAATTCGACCGCTATATTGGGTCCGTCCTATTATAGCCACAGTCAGGTTAAAAAAAAAAAAAAAACATTTGGCACTGCTCACAACATCACAGCCGCCGAGACACCACTCATCTCACTCCAACTGCGCCATGTGAAATCTTCATAAGTTGTTTTTATTACTTCATGACCCGGTAAATCCCTCTATGGAAAAGTCAGCCTAAAATACAGTCCACATCTAACAGATGGCGATAGTACTACATATAAGTAGAGTTTGTAAAACAAATGAAAAAGGCGACTGATGACAATGCATAAATACGTTTCAAAAGATTTATCTACTTTGAGGCGGTAAAAATATCTACCCATTTTCCTCAATTGCGCTAAGCTAAAGGAATGAATGTCAGTGAATTTGATTATACTCGTATATATTTAGGCGACGACGTAGCCGTGGGTGGAATTCCGTGCTCTGAGTTTAAGTAAGGATTGAGATTCCAAGTGAACAATTGAAGTCTCCGGGACTTTGAAATATGTCCCACTCTTATATCCATGTCTTTAAAATCAGAATTACATGTATTTAGAATCAAATGACATCTCCCTACTGTGAAATATCGCGTATGGAATACTGGCTCTGTTAGTTGCGTATCTGTAGTAAATCTAGCTAACCTACAAGTTTTTCTTAGAAGTCGCTCCATTGTGAACAAAATGAAAGAAAGTGCTAAACCCACTCTTGCTTCAGTTTGATGATTTCGGGCCTAATAATTAAGAAAATATTGTTTTAAGTTTAAACCGCGTACTGGTTTTTATTCTGTAGCCGAAAATAACGAAATGCCGTTAAAAATCGTTTGTCTTTAACTGCAGTTTTGTGAGTTTTACATTTTAGTATAGTTAACTGAGCATTGTTAAGTTTAATATGATCGTGAGACCGTTAGAAAGATACATTTTTGCTAGAAGTCTAGCAAAAATTTATCATTCTACCGATCATACTTTGCATGGTTGAAAATGACAGTTGGAATAAGTTTGAGGTTCAAACTTACGCCGACATAAATCCACTAAGGAAAGTTCTTGAGGAAAGTTTTGCCTGGAGTTTTCCTTTCTTTCTAACACCATCCGTTACATTTGGAGATGGAGTACCAAGGGCAAAAATATATGTATCGATTTAATCCTCTTAGCCGCTGATATAAGAGCGATGGGACATATTTATGGGTAAGGGTGGTATTCCACTTGTCCAAGATCTTTGTCCAATGTGAGAGTGAGACGCAATGCACATTGCACAAAGATCTTGGGCAAGTGGAATACCACCCTAAGTTTTATTCACCCATATTTTTACACTTGACTGTAGGTACAATTAGATATCTTATTTTTTCGCAAGTCATCGACTACTTGGAGTCAGGTAAATTGTCACCGTCAAATTTTGAACATTGGTTAGTTTATAATCTTACACATAAGGTAATAAACTAATGTAACAATCAGGTTAAAATCTTACGCGTGGTACATAGGTATAAAATATTCTAGCCAGTCATGTCAGCGTCCAGACGAGCGCGCGCATCACAATGAAATGCGATATGGATGTAAGATTGAGCAGCTCGGTTCTCTTTGTAATATATGTATCTACTGGCTATAAGTTTATAATGATGCATTGGGCATAAATTATACATATACAATAAAACTGGGTTCATACCCATTTGATATTAAGACGCTAAATTGGTGTCAAATTAAATTATAAAATAAAGAGCAGGCAGAGTTGGTGGTCGCGTGGTTTAAAAAAACTCAAATAAACGCATTATTTCAAACACTCCTTTATCCCGGTTGAGCTTATAGTTTAGTTTAGTTTATTTCATTTCGTTGTAAAATTTTCACATGATACAGTACATTTGACTTAAATTATATTACTGTTCGTACAGCGATCGCCGTGGAATGCAATAAAGGTAGGTATATATACCTACAATTCAAATTAAATTAATATAAAATAAAACGTAAGTTCAAATACAATTCATACAGTATACAAAAATCTGTCAGGTTATATTTGTGTATAATCAAATCACAATGTCAAAAGAAGTATAAATGTCATGTCAATCTACAATATAAAATACAATAGAAATAAAGTACCTACCAAATAGTACCAATCAAATAATAACAGAAAAATATAAACCAATGTCAAAATCCTAATACTTATTAATAACTAATACAAAAAATAATAATTCTATATAATTGAAAATAATCTATTGTTTTACAATTTCATTATATTCATTGACTGAGTAAAATGACCTTTTCAATAAAAGGTTCTTCAAATTACGCCTAATACGCTTATACGCTTATAGTTAGAGGTCACCACTTCATAATACTGTCGGTTTTATATTGCTACTTTTATTCAGTATCATCAGTTGATAAACTTGATAAATGTTATGAAATATATTGCTGAGGGTGAAGGTCGCGAGAGTCCGCTTGATGCGCCTATCGCAGGGTCGATAATAGGGTACCTATTTTCATATATAAAAATTAAATGATCAAAGTATATTTTAGTTTTTACCATAAGAAATACAAATATGATACTATCTTGTTATAATTATACAAACATAAGATTTTTTTTTTTTTTATAAAAATAAATATCGTCCCTCGGTCCGTGGGGTCCCAGTGTGCAAAAGTTGTTTGCAGAAATCGCGAAACGGCTAGTTGACGTAGATGACCGAAGAGTTTCTCGCGCAACGCATCAGCATTGCAATTTATGGCTATGGCCAGCAGGCCAGCAGCCTCTGTAGAATGATGCCTCCAGGGCCTGTTTAAAATTTAAGAGTCCACAATAAGCTCGGCCGAATTTCACCTTCCCATACTAACTGAGTTTCGTTCTCATTTTAAAACTACGTGTTGGATTGTCACATATACAGTGACATGAGGTATACATAGGTCTGTAATTAGTTTATATGGCTCCAGTTTATAATACAAGCGAAATACTCGTACAGCAAATACCAGTTTTGTATGAAAAACGTAAATTCGCTGTATATTTTTACTATGGTATCTGAAGGCTATTCCGATAGAATTGCAGTATTAAGATTCAGATTGAATAAAGTCCACATATTAACAATAGTCCAAGCATACGCTCCTACCTCAACACACGATAACGAAGATGTTGAGGACTTCTACGATTCGTTAAATAAAGCCTGTGACGAACAGCGGGGCACTTGGAATATGGTTATTGGCGACTTTAATGCTAAGCTGGGCACCAGCAATGATGTGGGCGATGAGCAAGTTCTTGGACCACATGGTTTAGGAAACCGGAATATACGTGGCACCCGTTTACTTCAATTTGCTTTCGGACAAGGAATGAAAGTTTGCAATAGTTTTTTCCCGAAAAAAGATCAAAGACGTTGGACTTGGATATCACCGGACGGTAGTCACAGAAATGAAATCGATTTTGCGCTTGCATCCAAATTAGACATTGTCAACGACGTTAGTACCAGAGTTGGGCAAATTTTTATTTGAATAAGAATAAGAATAAGAACAGAATTTTTATTCTTATTCAAATTGATTTGAATAAGAATAATTCTTGCGCCCGTTATTTAGAATAACATGAAGGTGAATAAATCATGCTACTTTTATTTTAAATAAGAATAAAATACGGACTAATTATTCCACAAATGGGGTTATTCTAACATTTTATTTAAATAAAACGTTATTCAAATAAAGTTAATTTGTTGGTATCGTCGGTAAAATTTTGTAAGTTGATTTATACACACTGGATTTTATGAAAATTTTGGGTTTACTTGGTTTGTTTTGACGAGTTATATACAATACATTATACTTGGTGACGATGGTCTGATGATGGAGTCAGGAGGTGGATAGTGGAACTCCTCAATGGCTACTTGTATATCCTTCGAGTTTGGGCTCATTTGGTTTGTTTTGGCGAGTTCTATACATTATACTTGGTGATGATGGTCTGATGATGGAGTGAGGAGGTGGATAGAGGAACTCCTCAATGGCTACTTGTATACCCATCGAGTTTGGGCTCATTCGGTTTGTTTTGTCGAGTTCTATACATTATACTTGGTGACGATGGTCTGATGATGGAGTCAGGAGGTGGATAGTGGAACTCCTCAATGGCTACTTGTGTACCCCTCGAATTTGGGCTCATTCGGTTTGTTTTGTCGAGTTCTATACACTATACTTGGTGACGATGGTCTGATGATGGAGTCAGGAGGTGGATAGTGGAACTCCTCAATGGCTACTTGTATACCCCACGAGTTTGGGCTCATTTGGTTTGTTTTGACGAGTTCTATACATTACACTTGGTGACGATGGTCTGATGATGGAGTCAGGAGGTGGATAGTGGAACTCCTCAATGGCTACTTGTATATCCTTCGAGTTTGGGCTCATTTGGTTTGTTTTGGCCAGTTCTATACATTATACTTGGTGATGATGGTCTGATGATGGAGTGAGGAGGTGGATAGAGGAACTCCTCAATGGCTACTTGTATACCCCACGAGTTTGGGCTCATTTGGTTTGTTTTGACGAGTTCTATACATTACACTTGGTGACGATGGTCTGATGATGGAGTCAGGAGGTGGATAGTGGAACTCCTCAATGGCTACTTGTATATCCTTCAAGTTTGGGCTCATTTGGTTTGTTTTGGCCAGTTCTATACATTATACTTGGTGATGATGGTCTGATGATGGAGTGAGGAGGTGGATAGAGGAACTCCTCAATGGCTACTTGTATACCCCACGAGTTTGGGCTCATTTGGTTTGTTTTGACGAGTTCTATACATTACACTTGGTGACGATGGTCTGATGATGGAGTCAGGAGGTGGATAGAGGAACTCCTCAATGGCTACTTGTATACCCATCGAGTTTGGGCTCATTTGGTTTGTTTTGACGAGTTCTATACATTACACTTGGTGACGATGGTCTGATGATGGAGTCAGGAGGTGGATAGTGGAACTCCTCAATGGCTACTTGTATATCCTTCGAGTTTGGGCTCATTTGGTTTGTTTTGGCCAGTTCTATACATTATAATTGGTGATGATGGTCTGATGATGGAGTGAGGAGGTGGATAGAGGAACTCCTCAATGGCTACTTGTATACCCCACGAGTTTGGGCTCATTTGGTTTGTTTTGACGAGTTCTATACATTACACTTGGTGACGATGGTCTGATGATGGAGTCAGGAGGTGGATAGAGGAACTCCTCAATGGCTACTTGTATACCCATCGAGTTTGGGCTCATTCGGTTTGTTTTGTTGAGTTCTATACATTATACTTGGTGACGATGGTCTGATGATGGAGTCAGCAGGTGGATAGTGGAACTCCTCAATGGCTACTTGTATATCCTTCGAGTTTGGGCTCATTTGGTTTATCTTGTCGAGTTCTATTCATTATACTTGGTGATGATGGTCTGATGATGGAGTGAGGAGGTGGATAGAGGAACTCCTCAATGGCTACTTGTGTACCCCTCGAGTTTGGGCTCATTCGGTTTGTTTTGTCGAGTTCTATACATTATACTTGGTGACGATGGTCTGATGATGGAGTCAGGAGGTGGATAGTGGAACTCCTCAATGGCTAATTGTATATCCTTCGAGTTTGGGCTCATTTGGTTTGTTTTGGCGAGTTCTATACATTATACTTGGTGATGATGGTCTGATGATGGAGTGTGGAGATGGATAGAGGAACTCCTCAATGGCTACTTGTATACCCCACGAGTTTGGGCTCATTTGGTTTGTTTTGACGAGTTCTATACATTACACTTGGTGACGATGGTCTGATGATGGAGTCAAGAGGTGGATAGAGGAACTCCTCAATGGCTACTTGTATACCCCTCGAGTTTGGGTTCATCCGTATTTATACTTAGGGATCGCGGTCGTGTCCGTGTTTCGTGTACAAGTAGCCGTGCGCCCGTTTTCGTGTAACACGGCAACGGTTTTATGGCCTGTTCGGCACGTGAAATTCGGCTACGTGTAATTAAGTCACGTGTACCCGTGTAGATCCGTGTCACGGGTTCACGTACCTTAAGTACACGCGGATCCGGTCCGCCAGCGACGTTGAGTGAAGATAAGATGCAGTGTCTCTAAAGGCGACGAATAAAAATATATCGTTAGTTCTTATTCGTAGCTCGTTATTCCGTTTCATTCTTTTATTTTTAAGAAAATGGACTTTTAAATATTTAGTGAGTAGTAAATAAAAGGAAACCAACATTCAATATAATAAATAGGTAATACAGTAATTAAACGGGGGCTAAAATAACAGAAGTGTGTGTAGTGGTGACTAATGGATAATCACTACGAGTTCAATATTCTAAACTGTCCCCTCCAGATTCGAAGAAAAAACAAAACGCGGTCACTTCTTTGAACTACATGAACAAAACGGTGGTATACCAGGTAAAGCCGAAAGCTACTTGTATTGTTTGTTTAATTACGTCGTTCGCAAACCTTTATTACGAGTCCATTGTTATCTGCAATTCTGCACGTGCAACTCCAGTTATCTACAAAAATACCGCCCTGGTAGGTAAATTACAATGAATGACTCAATAATTTTTAAACTTTGAGAGAACTCAAATTATTGAATAAAATATTTATATATAGATGCAAAATAAAATGTCATCAAGTCTGCGGCTTTTGTTTTTTACTTTCATCAATGAATATATTTAGGTGAAGTGTAATTACACTCTATATTCTATATAGCCACAATCCATTTAATGAAAATCTTTTTTTACCTTCAGTCGAACAAAAATATGTCACTATCTACTTTGTAATGTGCCGAAACCGATAAGAACTGCAGCTGTGTACGTTTTTGTTTGTTGTTTTCTTCTTTAGTCCATGCACGTGTTGTTTGCCTGGGTTTACCGTCATCATACGTACCGAAGATTCGCAGAAACTTGCTCTTTTGTTTCTTTAGATTAGGATTGCATCCTTAGATAGTAAACTTTTATATTAATTCATTTCACGAATAGCAGATTTTTTTTACTACTCTTTATTTAACGATAATTATGTACTATAACGCTATACGTCGCAGTCTCTAAATTGTATAATTAATACAAATATAACTAATGGAACTAGAGAATTTTGCATCAACGCTAGCTTTGACTAAAATCACAATAGCTGGTTATACAGAAAACAGAATAACGCCGTTAATTACTTAAATATACCTAACCATTATAACTGAAACGACGCAAAAAATATAATTTAAACAAAAATCCAAATAGAAAAAAACCCGTTCGTCCCGTACTAAGTAATAATAAGTAATTCATTAGTAGTCCTAATTTGTTTTAATTTTAACTCCAACTGGCGGAGGCCCGGGTGTATCGTTCTAACCGGTGCACACGAACGCAGGTACGGGCTACGCATCTTAGCGTGTCACGTGAATCCGGACGCGAACGCAGGTACGGGCTACGTACCGGCCGTGTTCGTGAAATTCGTGATCTTAGTACCGCCGGGGTTAAGAACACGTAGCTACGGGTCGGCGTGATCCACGGATATCCAGAGCCCTACTTCTGACTCTGTCATCAGACCATCCTCACCAAGTATAATGCATAGAACTCGTCAAAACAAACCAAATGAGCCCAAACTCGAGGGCCATACAAGTAGCCATTGAGGAATTCCACTATCCACCTCTTCACTCCATCATCAGACCATCATCACCAAGTATAATGCATAGAACTCGTCAAAACAAACCAAATGAGCCCAAACTCGAGGGCTATACAAGAAGCCATTGAGGAGTTCCACTATCCACCTCCTCACTCCATCATCACCAAGTATAATGCATAGAACTCGTCAAAACAAACCAAATGAGCCCAAACTCGAGGGCTATACAAGAAGCCATTGAGGAGTTCCACTATCCACCTCCTCACTCTATCATCAGACCATCATCACCAAGTATAATGCATAGAACTCGTCAAAACAAACCAAATGAGCCCAAACTCGAGGGCTATACAAGTAGCCATTGAGGAGTTCCACTATCCACCTCCTCACTCCATCATCAGACCATCATCACCAAGTATAATGTATAGAACTCGTCAAAACAAACCAAATGAGCCCAAACTCGAGGGCTATACAAGTAGCCATTGAGGAGTTCCACTATCCACCTCCTCACTCCATCATCAGACCATCATCACCAAGTATAATGCATAGAACTCGTCAAAACGAACCAAATGAGCCCAAACTCGAGGGCTATACAAGTAGCCATTAAGGAGTTCCACTATCCACAGACATATACAATAGGTATAAATTACACTACATTCAAGAGTCTACTAGTGCCTCCATACCGATACCAAAATTACCTAATGCGTCTTATTTACCCCCGAGTATCCGATCGAACTACATTCATATGTTATTCATGGTATATTAGTTAAAATAAAAAATCATGATTAGATTTATTTGAATAAGAATAAGTTAACTTCATTCAATTTTCTAACATAAGAATTATTCACGGCGAAATTATTTGAATAACTTTGACGGGAATAAAATCAACATGATTTTATTCATGCGTATTCTTATTCAAATAATGATTTTATTCTTGAGTGCCCAACTCTGGTTAGTACCATAAACAGGATCAAGTTTAGTTCCGATCACCGGCCTCTACGTACAAAACTTTCCTTTAATTTCAAAATATTGCGTCACAAAACATTTTCATCCCGAACCAAGAACCCTGACAGACTTACACTAACAAACAATTACGATATCTTCAACTTAGAACTACAGAACCAATTTGAAAATTTAGACATTGATATGGACGACGTGGAAGACCAATACCAAAAGATCCTGAAGAGTGTAAAGCTCGCCAGTAATAAAATCAAGACCAACAACAAAAGGCACAAAAAGCTATCACACCACACAATTCAATTAATAGAGCAGAGACAGTCTTTACCAAGAGCCTCGCATAGTTTCAATAGTCTTGACAGAATCGTGAAACGCAGCATTAGAAGCGACATCCGTAACTTTAATACATGCGCAGTTAAAACCGCTTTAAATAAAAATATTTCATTAAAAGCTGCACGACAAGGTATCCACAGAGGGACGAAGCCGTGGATAAATAATCTTACCGACGAACACGGTAACAAACAACACAGTCGTGATAAAATATTGGATATTTGTACAAAGTTTTACAAAAATCTCTATTCAGATCCGCAAAAACCCACCACCACCAAGCAATATGTCTGTGCTGAATCCATCCCACCAATTACAGGCTATGAAGTAAACCAAGCTCTTCGGACCATGAAGTTTGGAAAAAGCCCTGGAGGAGATGGACTCAGCACAGAATGTTTAACTCTCGGAAAGCGCGTTTTACTACCCCACATCACCAACTTATTTAATAGTATAATTCAAACCGGAAAACTCCCCAAACAAATGACCCACGCAAACATAATACTGCTTCACAAAAAGGGAAACAAAAGCGATATCAACAACTACCGGCCGATAAGCCTAGTCTCGCATTTATACAAGGCGTTCATGAAAGTAATAGAGTGTCGTATTGCTGGACAACTAGATAAACATCAACCCCCCGAGCAAGCCGGATTTCGTCCCTGCTTCTCGACCACCGACCATCTACATACCCTTAACCAAATTATAGAAAAATACCATGAATACAATAAACCCATCTATCTAGCCTTCGTAGATTACTCAAAAGCTTTCGATAGTATCACCCATATTTCCATATTTACAGCACTCCGTCACCAGAATATCGAATCCACGTACATAGATCTACTCAATTCCATCTACGACAATAGCACAGCAGACATAAAATTACAATCTTCTGGTCAGCCGTTCAAAATCGAAAGAGGTGTAAAACAGGGTGACCCGCTATCTCCTAAACTTTTCACAAGCACCCTCGAACAAATATTTCAAAGCTTGGCAGTCCGCTGGGAAAACAAAGGCATTGTCATCGGCGAGAAAAGATTAACAAATCTTCGTTTTGCCGATGACATTGTACTTTTCTCATCAACAGCCCACAATCTCCAAACAATGTTACAAGACCTAAGCTCGGCAAGCCTTAAATCTGGTCTCTCAATGAATAGATCCAAGACCCAGATAATGACCAATGGCACGAAGCGTAGGGTTAAGGTAGACGGGCAGCCAATACATTACGTCGACGAGTACACGTATTTAGGCCAATTAGCTTCCTTCAGCCAAAGGCAGGATAAAGAAATTGAAAGACGAATCCAGAACGCCTGGAGAAGCTATTGGTCTATAAAAGAGCTTCTGAAGGGAGATCTTCCTTTGACCCTGAAGCGAAGACTCGTCGATATGTGTATTCTGCCCGTCCTAACCTACGGTGCCCAAACATGGTCACTCACTGAGGCACAAAAGACCAAATTGAAGGTTTGCCAACGGGCTATGGAGCGTAGCATACTGGGAGTGAAACGGATCGACCGTGTCCGAAACTGGCTGGCCACGCCTGCCGCATGCATCCACAGAGGTGGGCGAAAATAGTCACGGAGTGGGTGCCACACGATGGGCGGCGGCGACGTGGCAGGCCGAGACGGAGATGGCGGGACGACCTGGACGCATTTTGTAGCGATTGGCCAGAGATTGCTCAAATCCGGGAAGAGTGGAAGTCGAGAGGGGAGGCCTTTGCCCAGCAGTGGGACACTCTATAGGCTTCGAAAAAAAAAAAAAAAAAAAAAAAAAAAAAATCTGAAGGCTACATAAACTAATAACAGACCTTGATATACCTTAACTTATTCTAAGTACAAGGTTTCAGAGCAAACTAGCTAGTCGTTTTCAAATGAGAGCGTAACTAAGAATCGAGCTTACTGCGGACTCTTAACTTGGTATTGTTCAATATAAATTTTCTAAGGTACAAGATGATAGTTATTACCATTAATTTAGTTTGGGTCAGCGGCTTAGGGATAGCGGCAGCGATCTCGTTCCGGATCGTTCCTGGCTCAACGATGTCTTCTTCTTCGAAAGATTTCTTTGGCCATACAGCGTGGCAACGCCGCCAGTGTCATGGGGACTTTCGGGCCACCAACGACGCAGGGCGGTCCTTTTTGTTAGTCTATTGTTGACGAAGCCTGTTGCGGATTCTAACATTGTTAGATAAGTGCCTAGGGGATGTGTTTTTGTACGCAATTGACGAAGCCTGCGTTTCGGATATTTTTAGAGACTTCAAATTATTGTTTATTTTCTCAAATAAAAATATCCTTTAAATAAGTTAAATTGTTAATGTTAATTATCATCTTGTATGTACTTTAGAAAATATATATTTGTTTATATATTAAATTGTAGTTTTATTATCTGTGTGTCACGTGAACGAAAGCACCAACCGCCATTTTTATCTCGTGAGAAACGTAGTCAGTAAACTTAGCAGAAACAAGTGTTTGTTGTTAAGGACTTGCACATTTGACGTTTCTATGTTTCTGCTCGTATGACGTCACGATAATGGCGGCTGTCCTTTTGACTTTTTAAATACAGAGAAAGTGATAAATATTATTCTGTGTCAAATGATATAAAAGAATTAACGAATGAAATTAATGAATTTTTATTCTGCAAGGTAATGGCACTTTTACAAGTCAAAATTCTACCAGCGTTTCTGAAAAAGAAGACCGCTGTTAAGAAGAAACGCCGAAACAAACTCAACAGTCAGTCATTTTTTGCCAAACAAAAGTTTATTACAATGATAGTTCTTAACCTACTTAAAATAAGTCAAACTGAATATGAATACAAAGAATAAAAAAAATCGACTAGGATCGCTGCCTCGTGTTATTCACAATTAGCTCTAAATAACTCACTCAACGAGTTTCTGGCGTTTTTGCAAAATGGCACCGACGCCATGGATGAAGTCAGCATCCGGCAGATCTGCAAATCGAGTTTCAATGAAGACATTTACAGTGGCAAGGCGCTACTATTCCAGACGCTCGGTAAAGCCGACCAAATGCCGCCCCGTCGGAGGGATGGGGTGTCAAGAGTCTCCAGGATATCATCAAGGTGTTTCCCGTGACTTACAACATAGAGTCCATTTTTATTTGTTTATGTTTTGAGACATCAGCACGGCCATCACAGGATGGCCCGCGAGCTGTGACGCGGCGACATAGGCTAGCCGTCTATCTAATTCTAAGCGTTCTAATTAGAAAGCGACGCAACACAACTTGCGGATCGTCCTGTGATAGCCGTGCAGTAAAGAAATAAATATAACTACGTACGTAATATATGAAACTTCATTGATGCATTCCAAAGCCACCGAAGACTTTAAACCCTAATTCATACAACTCTACAAACCTCTATAAATACAATGTTTTTGTCCTCTTCTCACAAATACAAATGTAACAGTTACGATTTTTTAACGGCATTTTAGATGAAATCGGTTTCTTGAACTTTTCTGAATTAGGCCATAAAAGTATGTTTCTCCGCAGGAACCCCACGCCGGACAGCACCTTGGGGGCTCTCTGGACACCCTACACCGCGGAGTACCAGGAGTAGGTACATGGATATAGAAGAGGAGCTCGTCCCGGGCACCCACCCCGAGCGGCCCGAGCGAGAACACGTCGAGTTCTGGGAGAGCGTCTATAGGAAGTCCGTAATTATTACTTATAACTGGTGGCATGTAAAAAGAACGATGGCAGCCTTAAACTTTATATGGATAAAGTGTAGGGCTGCCAGCGTTCTTTTTACGTGTATTGAAGTCTACCAGTGGCTCTGTGAGCTGTTATCCTCGCGAGTCTAATTCATTAAACTGAATTCACAAAAAGAAACCTATATAATCATCGATCCCACTCACAAATTTACACGAGATCGGTTGAGAAATGCTACCTGTAGAGGAGAACATACGAAAGCATTTTGCCCAAGCTGAAACGGAGAATTTCGTTTGTTCGTTCAAATATTTGATATCCAAGTACTTCTGCTACAAAAGGCTTTGAGAACTCTTATATTTGTCGGTACAATATTGAAGTTCCCTACTTTGTTGATTAGTCAATTACGTAGAGTCGCTGAAACTGTATATATACCAATTGTATGTGGACTGCGCCTTATGAAGATGAACTTCGAGGAATCGTCGAAGCAAGCTTATTCTATAATCTCGAAACCACAAACACCTACACTTCGTAGACGTCATAAATTTACTATTCATTGAGCAATTTGCATGCGCGAGTTTAGAGGGATATTATTATCTGCGCAAATGCAAGTATGTTTGCACTCCGTGGTTTTACCGAACCCTCGTTAGCTTAGTCTAATGAATAAACACTAAATGCATAAGCACATTATGTAAGCATAAAAGGTACCAAAGTTCTGAGTGACTTTGAATACGCCGATCTAACTTTTACCTCACTGACAAAGTTGAAATACGCGTTCAATTCAAAGGACCCGCTGAGGACGTCTCGTTGACGTAACATTAATTTTACATTATACCATGCTGATCTTATTTAGCGCAATTTAATTTACCTAAAGTAAACAAAATTTCCTGAAAATGGTGTGGTGGTGGTCTTAGATAATTAATCAAGCCCTAATTATCAACGCCACCAGTATTCATGTAAAGGCGAGTAATAATGCATTTATTAAATGCTAAGGTACTGGGACGGCATTAACATTAAAAAAAAAAAATCTAGAAGGACACTAAATACTATTTCATAATAATCCTAGAAAAGGGGCGATTTTCGACCCGTGTGCTACTTCTTCAAAACTGCGAGTGCTATTGGCTGTATTTTTCTAAAAAATACGGGTTATTCATTTATCTAAAATCTGAACGCATACCTACTAGCTTAGTCTGAAATAATAATGCGTTTTGACAAAATGATTTTTGTAAAAATGTCTTAAATTAAAATCACATCACACCTCCTTTATGTTTCTGCCGAGTCTTTCAATTGTCTTTTATTTACCCGTATAACCTTCCATCCACAATGTTATCCCTTTAAGAGCTATAATAATCGGGATAAAAAGTACCTACCCTATGTTTTAATCTAGGTTATAAACTATCTCTGTACCAAGTCTAATCTAAATCCGTTCAGCCGATTTTGCGTCACCCAAACTTTCACATTTATAACATTTATTGTGGCGCTATCCATTAAAGGGGACCTTGTCGTCGTTGGCACTTACGCCATTATTAACGACGCGCTAATACAATATGTGATGATTCACGGCCTAATAATGGCATTAGTGCCAAGGACAATAAGGCCCCTTTACTTTGAGAACGACACAGCTAATAAGTGGACTAGGTACTAGGATTGGAAATTTGTCTCATTAACCTCACTGGTATAACATGTAGGTATGTTGATAGAGTTTGCTAGCCGCACACACGCAATATTATTGTCAATGATGGGGGTATTGTCAATAATATTGCGCGTGTTCAGGTCGTATTGTCATATTGATCAATATAATTGCAAAATTCCGGAAATTTTGAATTTTATTTTCAATATCAGGGGGAGGGGGATATTGCCAATATTATTGTGTGTTTGCGAGTGGTATTGCAATATTTTGAGTCTGTTTTTGGTTGTAAATATTGACAATAATATTGTGCAGTATGCGGGGTGTATATTTATCAATAATATTGTCAATTTTAGTTTGCCAATAATATTGCGTGTGTGCGGCTAGCCATAGACTTACCCGTTTATTGTATGACCAACTGCCCCCATGGCTCCGCCCGCGTATCCCACAGAACGCAAGCTACGCTGTAGTATGAAATTTAATATGGTTGTGCAAGATTGCACAACTTTTTAGGTGTTTTTAGCTTTTTATTACTTTTTATTGTCTTTGATTTTTATACTCTTTTTATTGTCATATTTGACGTTATTATACTTCTGTTTCTACCATCCGAACCAGTGCCCTTTTGATTTATCCTAAATAATGGTAGTACAGCCTTTGTCCTTCCTTAAGATCCATTGTATATACAGGTGAAATGATTTTTGAAATCCATCGGGTGAGTAGTTCCGGAGATTACGGGCGGTTACAGGAGGCGACTTTTTGCAGCGCGACGACGCGACGTGACAAGTTCGATACCATGTGATTTTGGCAGGTGATCTCGTTCGTGAATATCGCTGCATAAAGTGGCCGTGTAGTGTAACCACTCCAAACTTACAACCACACAGGTACTTTTCCTCTTTATAATATTACCATAGGAAACACGTTTAGTAGCAGAGCACAGCTCTTAAATCTAAGGACGTTCTCGCTAGAACGTAAGAATTTTTATTAAAATAATAAAACGTCACACATTCCCTGGTTTTATTGGAGTAGAAGATTAATATTTTGATTTACATTTGATAACCCAAGTAGAACATTGTCTACACTTACAGTAAAACGTTGAGATAATGTAATTTATATCACATGCAGTAAAATGCTATGCCGCATCCGCGCGCGCTAGCTATGTCGTAAAATATGTACACGATAATGACCTAAACACATTATTAGATCTGGCCCCGTAGCATGGATGGCGTTATCACGCGATAAGTGACAGGATAGGCGCGTCGTCTCGTTCTATCGAACGGTGTCAGCCAGGGACGGAAGCTCTATCCTGTCACTTATCGCGTGATAACGCCATCCATGCTACGGGGCCTGTATTGACGTGGTCAACGAGAGTAACATTACTTTCAATCATAATAGATGTTTACAAATATTACCATGGGAGCAGACGAATTCCAAATTATATAGGAACCGTTATTAAGAGGAAACACTAAGGGCGAGATAATTGAGAAATAGGTATTTTTTAAATGTAAGTATTGCTGTCGCGCCAACCTCAAGCCTCCCCCCGCAGAGCGCGATAGAGACAACTGCAGCTTGGACCGAAAATACCTATTAAAAGTACATAAAATCAACGTTTCGTAGTCCCCTGATTTCTTCTCCAAAACTTGACCTATTTAACTACATTTTTTATTAAAAATCAGAGAAAGGCTTTGGCCGTGTTCCTATGTTTTCCTTTTTTTTAATAATGTAGTCAAAACTGTTTTCTGGATGTTTGAACAAGGCGGAAAATCTGGCATTTTTCTTAGGTTTTTGTAGGTTAATATCTCTTTTCAGAAAAAAATTATGAAAAAAAGAAAACATAGGAACATGTCAATTAAATAGTAGCCATAGATTTATGGAAAAAAATATTGCTCTACTGCCATTATCCAGGGAGAAAATAGGGGACTACGTTTGTATGGAAAAACGGCCCTTGTGTTTCCTCTTAAAGAAATAACTAAAACCCGCAATTGTGTGAGTACTCACACTGTATGATGATAACTGATAACGCCCTTGACCTTGACTGTCATTAAGGCGCCGTAGGTTCATGGTCTTCTCTCCCTCTCACTGAGCATAAGCGTGAGCGAGATGGAAGTGCGTGCTCGGAAGCGTAGATATCATGTTTTTTAATTTTAATTTTTTGGCCGTTTAAATAAATAAAAAAGTAATCACTGAGTTCTCTCAAACATGATATTGTTGATTTTTAGAAGCAATCTCAATATGTTTAGCTTTTGTGCATAATTTGTTACGAATAATTTAAGTGTATTTTAGACCTACATATATTTTCGTGATTTTTTTCTATGAAGCGAAAATTGCTTAATCATGTTTCGAATCACTGATCTCGCTGCAGAAAAGCCTCAAGATTACTATTCGTATTTTTTTGAAACCGTATTATTATAAACAGACGCATTATATTGTTTCAAAAACTCTGTTCGCTTAACTTCGCTGAACCTACGGCGCCTTAAGCGTTATATTGTATTATGACAAATATCTACAGTACACGGGAGACACATTTTTATTTACTTATTTATTTGTTTGGCAATAATACAGAAACATAGAAAAGAAGAACAATATCCTAGGGAGAATATATACAACATATTTAGATTAAGATCTTTTCTTAAACATATCTCACTAAGAACATAGGTGGTATTTAAGACATTTAAATAGGTATATTTTACCGAAAATTATATGTTTTACAATCTTGTAACAATAAGTAAGTAGTCGATTAATTTTATATTTTTTTTACAATCGCCATTAAAACATTAATATCGACAATTCTAAAACACTATCATATTTACACATTTTACAAAAGATTACATTATCCTTAAGTATTGCACATAACTATATATACATACAGGTTTCGTTTGTGAAAAGTTCAATCTCATTGTCTGTCTACAATTTATAAGTATTTTAAATTACAGGTGCACAGATAAAATAAAATAAATATTAGGGGACAATCTTACACAAATCGACCTAGTCCCAAACTAAGCAAAGCTTGTACTATGGGTAGTACTAGACGAGGATAAACATACATAATTATATAGATAAATAAATACTTAAATACATAGAAAACATCCATGACTCAGGAACAAATATTTGTGCTCACACACAAATAAATGCCCTTACCGGGATTCGAACCCAGGACCTCTTGCTTCGTAGGCAGGGTCATTGCACTACCAACTAGGCTAAAGCGGTCGTCAAAGAGATTATAAAGAAGATGGGGGCTAATTTGTTAAACAAATTCCCATTTGACGCTCAATATGTTTCACAGGCCCTGCTAATCAGGACGAGCTCGAGATTAGATTGAAATAGAATAAAATTATGAAACGTCAAAACTCTGTGTTGGTAAGTATGAACTTTGCAGGGAAATACAGATTGTACTTGTATGTAATGACAAAATGTGACGACTCACATTTTTGCATAATTAAACAGCGTCTATATTTTTTGATTATTAAAATACAAAAATTGTTAAGTTGAATCTTGATGTTTCCCGAGCATTTCCGTAAGTTTTTTTTGTTGCTCGTGTTTCTGTTACAATATATTTTATCAACCATTCTATGAAATATTGACGTTTCGTTCCTGCGAAGTATCACATTTCGGAAGTGGCGAGACGAAAGGTCCATAATGGAATTTCGTACAAAATTGTTTGAATATCAATTTGTGACACAACATCACCTGCTATTTAAAAGATTCTTTATTCATTTCATTGCATGTTTGAGAAAAGCACTTGACAAAACACGCAAGCCTTGGCGTGAAAAGGGATTGCCAGCCTTGTATCCCTATCTGTATATACTAGCTTCTGCCCGCGACTCCGTCCGCGTGGAACTCGTTTTTATCGTCGTGATAAGGAATCTAATCCTAAAATAAAGTTCTCACAAAAAGAGTTTCCCCCATACAAACTTTGCACCCCTAGTTAACCCGCTTAGGGGTGGGTTTTTTCAAAACCCTAAAATAACTTTTCTTGTTTTGTAATAGGGAGTCCATACACAAAGTTTCAAGTCTCTCACTTAAAACTTTACTCCATCCCCATACAAACTTTCAACCACCTCTGTACCCCCTTGAGGGTGGAATTTTTAAAAATCCCTTCTTACCCACTACTAAAGTTAGATATACTACCTATTGTGAAAACAACAGCTTTCTAGGGTCAACGGTTTGTGCTGGGCGTTGATTTAAGTGTGCGAGTCAGTCAGCCAGTCAGTCAGGACTTTTACGTTTATATATAGGTATAGAAGACTTCATTGTGAAAAAATCAGCTTTTTAGGTTCAACGGCTTGGGCTGGGCGTTGATTTAAGTGAGTGAGTCAGTCAGTCGGTCGGGACTTTTACGTTTATATATATAGATTATCTACTTGACCGGCAAGCCCTATTTTCTCAACCTCTGCAGTAATGTACTATTATTTCCACTGCTGTCAAATAACGTATCGGAATGCGCAGTAGGTATGTCTCAGATTACACCCCCGATATCACAAATATACATCGAAGAGGAGCTCGCTCGTTCTACTAAGAGCGCGCGCGTTGTGATACGTTGGGTGCCCTTTATCGCCGGGCGACGCGATGCGCAGTGCGGAATCATGCACCAACACACACTTTTGGCAAAGTGCTCCAGGCAAAATACGGTTTTGAAAAACATTAATTTATAATAGCGTTTTTTTTGTTGATTTCATTTGAAAATGTTATTCTAAGATGATTTAGTCAAGAATCCGACAAACTTTCCACCCGGAAGTAATTATGTAGATTTAAATGAAGCATGCATTATCTTTTTTTGAACGATTTATCTTGAATATTATAGAGCAAATGTAAATGAACCAAAATAAAGACAAAAACATTTATTAATATTTTTACTGACTTTTCAGAAGCCAGTTAACTTATCATTTTATCGATGTCTGAAATTTTGTCGGATTTTGTCGCTGGGTAACTATTTAATTGATAATATATCCGTTACACATAAAAAATAAGCTATTATAAATTATTTCCAAAATTGACATTTTTTCCATAGAAGTTGTCAGTTCATTGCCTGGACTAAAGTATGCATGCGTTTAGCGTGGCTTTTCATACGCGTGATACGTGCTGTGCCACGCATCGTCGTTCATAAACGATACCTTAACATTCTCAAAGCCAATCAACTTTTTCTTGTTGTTATTCTGTCCCGGTAAGCCAAGAGACATCAGTGACAAAGTTTCTTGGAAAAAGTAATATAAATAGGAATCCTATTGATGCTAAGGGGATGGCCCACCATGGAATGGGTTTTACCAAAATGACAAAAACATGTGTTTAGTGAATTTAAAACCCATAAAAGAAGTTTTAAAGAGTGACTCAGGTGACGTAACCATGGCAACGAGCACCAAAAAATTGTTGATCGGCCCGCTGAGTAGGCGCTCTGCTCGTAGGCGTTATCCTCGACAAACTGCTACGAGCGTAGCGCTACGACACCGTTGCCACTGAATGTGTTAAGCTCGGCGCGAGACTATAAAAAGGTTTTTTTGAAGTGAAAACTTCTTTAGCGGCGCTGTGCACTTTTTGTGATGGGGAAAAATTGACCGTAAGATGTCCCGTGACCGTGAGATCCGAGAGATACTCGCAAACAGGTCACGTGACCGTAAGATGTCACGTGACCGTAAGATTCGACAGATTGAAAATTCGTAAGACGGACACGTGACCAGACCCCGATCATGGTCGGCCTTATCACGCGATAAGTGACAAGATAGAGCGACCGTCAGTGGCTGACACCGTTCGATAGAATGAGACTGACGCTCTATCTTGTCACTTATCGCGTGATAAGGCCGACCATGATACGGGGCCAGATCAAAAAACTGTTACAATGTCATTGAGTTTTCACTTCTGCCGGCACTCCCGGAGTGCAACCCGGTCGTTGTTTTTACTAGGTATGTACTTAAAGCAAGTAGAAGCCCCCGCACCAACATATTTTCGAAGAAAAATAATAAATAGATAACATTATTTTGCCATTCGATTTCACTATAGTAGACTTGAATTTGTATAATTTAGGGCGTTCCCCAGCAGGTATTATAGGTCTGGTTTAAAAATATATTTAAGAATATAACTTGCTTACCTACGTTAGTTACAGGAAATAATATTATACCACGTACCGGTACGAAAAATCCGCTGTTTCGAAAAAAGACGAGTAAGAGTGAATATTTCGTTTCAATACTAAAAAACTGCATCATGCATATTCCTCTAATTCAATTGGTACCAACCTATTTCATTATATTTTTGAGCACTTCATACATTCTCACACCTCATACATTCAACGCGATTCCACGCTAATGAGTTTTTCTTTCCTTCCCCGAATGTTGATTTTATCGAGTAACGCTCCGTTCGTTCTCAAAAAAACCTTTAACGTTTTGCTCATTTTGGGCTATGTGTAACAAAACACTTCTGTATCGGTTTCATGTCATCATAATATCATATTTTAATATTAAAACGAAGAGTCTGTGACGCTGATAAATATGGATTTATCAGCGTCACAGACTCTACGTATGGACGTTCAATGGCTTCAAAGTGTAGAAACTGCGATGGCATCGTAAAGAGGAAACAGGAACAATGGGCAGATTAGTAACCATTTAGATAAGTTAGTGGATTAATAAGTTGTTTTCTCGTTTTTTAGCAGATGCTATCATATCTCGATTCTTCAGAGTCCGAACATTTTTTCATGATAAGTGTCTACCCATCCGGGAATTATGGTTCTCAGTGAATGGAATGATAACGTAGATAAAACAAATATCATCCAGTTTTGCTTACGTGGCAAAAAAGAACACAGCCTAAATATTGATTGCAATAACCAACACGTTCCCCAAATGGACGAAGTAAAATACCTTGGTCTCATCATAGACTCTGGATTAACATGGAATCCTTATACTGACTCACTATGCGACCGTTCGTCTTCCGCCTGTTTCGCGCTAAGCAGGCTACGCCCTAGTCTACATCCTGCCAACGTGAAGAAAGCCTATTTTCACTCCTTACTAACTTACGGTATTGAACTATGGGCAACTTCAGCAAACTGCGACTGAATATTTAGGCTTCAAAAGCGGGCAGTTCGCTTCATGCGTGGGGTCTCCTGGGATCACCCTGCTCATGAACTGTTCAAGGATACCAAAATCCTCTCCCGCCCGAGCTTGCACATTCTCGACGTAGCCAAGTATGTGAGACGTAACCTTGAACAGTTCCGGACGCGCGGTGACGCGCACAACTATAACACAAGGCGACGAGACCAACTGCGTCCACCCGTCTAGCTAAGTCTAAAAAGTGCCTCCACTCAATGGGTCCTATGATATATAACCATATACTCCTAGAGATTAAAAATGTGACTAATAATACATGTTTCACAAATAAACTCAAAAGTAAACTTATGTCTGAAGCGTATACCTACTCCGTAGACGAATTTTTCAACGGCGTGCACTCTTGAACTGGTTCACAATCCCAAGATATGGAATCAAACAATATGAATTTAACCTACCATCTGTGATATAATTAAAAGTGTACCCATCTGACAAAATTATCTTATACCTAATATTATTTTTATACGAATGGTGTTATGTATGTATGACTGTCCTAATAATACATACTGTTGACATGTAAAAAAAGCTATGTTTTATAAAGGATTAAATGAAATGAAATGAAATGGGATGTAGGCATTATTAACGTAAACTTTGCAGACAGCTATGATTGTTAGAATTTTTCTTCGATGCCTAAAAAAGTTATCGCTAAGAATGTAGTTGATACCCTAACAAGCAAACAGCCTCGTGCCTTATTATAATATTTTCTTTCCGTAAGGCTGCTGCCTCAATTGGCGACGAGTACCAAACATGCGGTATTTTCTACTTTACCGAGAGCTTACTGATGTCGTTTAGATATCTTGAGATGTCAATTTTTATCACAAAAAACGGACGATTAAAGTTTTTTCTTCGAGTATTGATGAGTATCTGTCATTTTGATATTGTGTCGAAAACTATGATGAGTATTTGCTACATTCGTGCATTCGTAACGATGCCATAATTGCAAGAGCTTTATTACCGAGTGACGACATAAAATCTTATACATAAAAATCAATAATTTATCTAAAATAAGACCGAATCAAACAAACTTTGTAGGTCATTTTGTCCCCAAATATTATGTTTTGGTACCTACTAATATTTCGGGTTATACAAGTATTGGCACATTTGGCTCAAAAGTATTTCCAGTATTTCGTCGTGTAACTTAACCTTGATGCTGAAAAATGATGAGTTTGAGTAATAAAGGTATGTTCAACAGTGCAAGTTAGTTATTAAAAGCACCTTCTATATCCATGTAAAAACTGTTTAATTTGAATTACTAACAAACACATAGTACCTACAGTTATTTAGCACACAAGGCACGTTAGGGGATTTTTGGCAAAGACTGATTCGATTAGGTACTTTTGCGCAATATAAACAGTAGGGGTGTAGACACTAAATAAAATAAACAATAATGTCGTATTTTCTCGAAAAAGGATTAAAAATGTAGTCAAATGGAGAAATAAGCAACGGTCACAAACTGTTTGCGTTTTCTGTCTCTAACAATCAATATCAAAACGGTTGTAGCTTCGTAATAGGGGTGTAGAGACTAAATAAAACAATCAATAATGTCATATTTTCTCGAAAAAGGATTAAAAATGTAGTCAAATGCAAATCAACGCAAAAGGTTAAATAATCACGAAGTTATAAGTGTCCAAAGTTTTAAGAAGGGGTATGTTCTGTCCCTTTTTCGCAAAACGCAATTTCATAGGAACCGATGACGCTTGTCGATTGTGACGACACTAACACCGCAACGTGCCGTGCGTGCCCCATCGTGTTCGGCGCCACCGACGACACGCGGCCCGCCGCGCGCGCGATGCGTGACGCGGCTGCCTCGCGTATTGTGACGTCACGTCACACACTGTCTTGCGTTTTCTCTCTCTAACAAGCAATATTAAAAAGGTTGTAGCTTCGTAATTCTTTGGGGTATCTGAATGTGATTTTCGTCACTAGGCATATTTATTTGCCTTCTTTCTTTTGGAGTAATAATTATTTTCGAGTCTACACCCGTATTCTTTGAGCTATCCGAATGGGATTTTCGTCACTAGGCATATTTTTTTTGTTCGTTCTTTTCGAGTTATAATAATTTTTGAGTCTACATCCGTTTTGTGCGACGAGCTTGTACTAAAGCAAAAATGGATTCTTAAGTTGATTAGAAAAACTGTGAGTAGTGTGCATGTTAATTTTACTACTATTTTCACATTTATTTTAAAGAAATCTGGTTAGTTAAACGCAATTCGCCACAATTCAATAAAAATCTCTGTTTAATAAACAAAATTCGCCAGAATTTACTTACAAGGACTTGTTTCTAACAACCACTAATCCTTAGTGTTCTTAAGAACAGTCGAATAAATAATACGCTCTTTGAGTTATCGAAAACGCGGGTATGAGCAGCTGGAATCACGGCCTTTCTATTATATTTAGTAAATATGTAGTGTAATTCACCTCAGATTACATCAGTAGTCATCATTACGATTCAACACTATTAAATCCCTGGGGATCAGATTATACAACAAAGTAAACATAAGACTTCAGAACATTTGTATAGTATGAGCGTAATGCGTCTCGACTTTCTCGCACATAGTGTTTGCATTCGTTTAAAAACTAACTCTAAACATTTGCTACAAGGCAGCATTTCCGACGATACAACATCATTGGCTTTGTAGAATGACCATTACTATTTTTATTGCAACCCTGCACAGTTTTATTAAAAACTATATTTCGGCTGTAGCGAAGGAAACGTCACAAGCTGTTACGGTGTCGAATGCCATAAGGCGTGACGTCAGCACGTTGCTGTCCAAACACACAATAATATTAGCGGCGTGTAGTTTTTATTAAGATACTGCCTTTTGTACATGCAGCATACCCGTATTTAACCTGCTGACATTTTACCGGAAACTGCTTTGGGATTCGGACGTTTTCCATTGTAACTGAACTAACATTTGGTACAGCAGCATAATAGGTGTTTGTTGGTTCATAAAAATGACTCACGAATGAGCAATTGTTTTGAAAATGTCAAAATGTCAACTGACCAATTATTTATCCTACTTTCGTACTAATATTATAAATGCGAAAGTTTCAGAAGTTTGGATGTTTAGATGTTTGTATAGTTAAATTATTTGGATGTTTGGATGTTTGTCACATTTCGATGAAATTTTGCACGAAGATGGTTGATAGCCTGGATTAAAATATAGGATAGTTAATAACCCGCGTCAACGCAGACGAAGTCTCGGGCGAAGGCTAGTAACGTATATTATTTTATCCTGCAAATAAATAGACCCAAAAGTTTGGATATTTGTTATTCAATCACGCTTAAACTTCAGTATCAAACTAAGCATTGTTGTTTCCCGAATGATCTCAGCTTCCCATGAACGGAAAAATATGTAACTTTTTTCATAAGTACATTAAATATTACTCTAGCTTCCGTATAGGATAGTTTTTATCCGACTGCGACGATTAATTAATTTTCGGAAACATTAGACCTCATTAAACAACTAATTAGTCAACTGTCAGTGACGTCAAAATGGCGGGCTAGCTATAACTATCCAACAGTAAGTAATAATTTCTATCCGGTGTTGTGATAGACCTTCACAAAACGCATTTTAAATTCTAAAGCATAAAAAAATAATTGATTCTGATATGGAAACTAATACATGCGCTAAATTCGTATTGAGGCGATTTTTTCAGTAAATGTATCAACTTTCAACAACAAACGTCAAAAGTCTTGACTCTTCCTTTTTTTAATGGCATGGCATAGCGCTGTTCTCGCGTTCAGCCATAAAGCCTATTTGAGTTTCTGCAAGATTACACGCTGAGTATTTGTCACGATACTGCACGGCTATCACAAGACGCCGCGCGAGCTCTCTCGATTTTGTCGCACTATACGTCTCTTTCTAAGTTGTCTAATAAGAGAGAGACGGATAGTTCGAGAAAAATCGAGAGAGCTCGCGCGCCGTCTTGTGATAGCCGTGCTGGTTTATCAGCAATAAACAGTATGTATTAAATCAGTATAGAACGGGCCTTTTATAAACATTAATTATAAAGCGCGTCACTATTAAGGCGGTATTATAACTTCGTACTTCGCACCTTCAAGTTGACATTCAGGCAATATACAGACACAGAAATTGGCCAACATACAGGAAAATACTTTTATCATAAAGCCTGCAATGCAACACACATTTCATTAATGGGGTGTATACATGTCATGATTTGTCAGCCCCAATTTATCAGAAGCTGATTAATTGCTTTCGTCTGGAGGCATGTTGCGCTGCTGGTCCAACTGTCAAACGAGTTGTACTGAGAAATTGCATGCATATGAGGTCGGATTGTTACATCTGTACGCTACACCCAAATATGACTTGGACATGTTGTACTGACAAATTGGGGTAAAATCACATAATCTGTATACCCCATCAGCTGGCAATGGCGGGAACATACACAAGATTTAGCAGAATGTGATAGTGGGATCTGAAATGAAATGAAATGAAATCTGATTTATTTGCCTTAAGTGTGGTTATATAAAGCTCACATGAGATGTCAAGATGTGAAGTGGTCCAACACACTTAGCTATTCCAGCATGCAAAAATTACACGTCACAAACTTATTACATTCAATTTAAACCTAAGTACAATACATTAGATATCAATTAATTAATGTCAACACTTCAAATTATTATTTCATTCAATTTTATTAATTACATTCAAAAAAATCATTTAGTGTATAAAAACATTTTTCTTTCAACCTTATAAATAATTATTTTCTAAATTTGGTTAATGTCGGCAATTGTCCTATTACTAATGGTACTTATGTGATTAAATGTCTTTATTTATGAACATTGCATGACAATTATTTCTCTCTCGCACTTTTACACTGTGGAGCTATTAATTTTGCTGGATCTCTTATTCGAATTTTAGAGTTTGTTGTCACACACTGCAACATAGCAATATGAAAAAATAAACATATTTCTTTAATATTTTTACGTCACTCCGGGCGGATCTACTAAACTTTTACCCCCTTATTCATAAAACTTAAAATACCTCTGTTAAATAAAACGAGTTTTGACCCTTTCTTACTAATTTAAATATCAGTGACAGATAAAGACAAACAAATTTTAACGGCATTTTAGCTAAAATAGGTTTGTTCAACGTTTTACTTGATAGGTTAAATTACAACTGCATGTGTCCTATGTCCAAGAGAAGAAATGCGTTAACTCCTACCACATTACCATGCAAACGAAGTCGCAGGTACAGCTAGTCTATACTATATAAGTATGTATATCAACGCCTAGTACTCATAGTAAAAGCTTTGCTTAGTTTGGAACTAGGACTATTTGTGTAAGATTGTCCCCATTTCTTTTATCCACCGAAATCTTGTAGGAAACCGAATGTCAATAATTAAGTGGAGAAATACGAGACCGTTACTTAATTGGGTTGTTTGTCACGTTGTCGGTCCGGACACGTCTCAGTGTCGTCCAAGTCATCCTTTACGTTGCGTAACGCGTTACACTGCGTCTGTTTGTCCGAATGGCGACAGCGAAATCATTATACACCAGACAGTTGATGACTCAAAACTCTCCTGTCGATAATTTGGAACTGAATGGGCACTTCTCAAAGCGAAACAAAAGAAACCTTCGGTGATCACACTATCGAGGATATGATGTACCTTTTCGAGACAATTCCGAGACGGAACATTCTTTAGGCCTTGTTCATATACAGGTGACACATTCGGCGACTTTATAACCTTATGTTGCAAGTGTAACAACAGAGGTGAACAATAGGTGTCAAGCATTGAGAGGGTTTACTTGCTGTGGGAATGTAGTAACTTGAAAACCGTGGTTCATGCTTCCTGTGTCTAGTTGAAGTGCGTTCGCACGGAGAGCGCACGCACGGGCGGCGGCGCGGCGCGCGCGGCGGGCGCGCGGCGCGTGGACGCGCACGATGAGCACGTCGGCGCGCGCTGCAGGCGGCTGACGCAGCTTGTCATCGTGCCGCGCCGCATTATGCCGTTCATGCCGATCATTTCTGGAGACAACATAAATTAAATGTATACTTAAGTAAGTAGGTATACCTATCAGCAGGGCTATCAAAAGAGTGCGACGCGATAAAAGTCGCCGATGATAAAACTAATACCAATTTGAAGCTTTAAGTCAAATGCAGTCTTAGATTCAAGCCGAGCGAAAACTACACGTTTTTAATTTATGTTTACCTACACGGTATTAAAGCTACCGGAAACACAATTATGTTTCTCATAGTGATTGACTTCATAAAATTATTTCATAATAAAATTGTTTTGTATGAATAGACACGTCATAATAGCCGCAAAAACAGTCATTCGAACCAGTTTTTGGAGAGGAACAAATGTGTGTGTTGCAACTACAAATTAAAGAACATAAATACCCAAAAATTTGAGACAAAGATTGACCTCGCTGGCGGCAGCGCAAAACGCTTCATACTGATAGACACACAAGTATGACGTCACAATTGTACAAAGTAGTTGTATCGTTGTATGGAAAATCCGGTAAATTGTTGTTTCGGTCGCGAAATACTGCGTTATACAATTTTGTGTCTATAAAAGCGTAAGGATTCTATTGGCAGCTTTAAATTTTCTCTTGGACAATAAAAAAAATGCATAATATTTCTAAACTTTCAAGGTTCATATCTTTTTATGATTTTAATTATATTTTATAATTTATACTTTATTACGATAATTTGATGGTTTACTATCCATTTAGCATCACTACGTTCTCAATTTGAACATGAGGCATCATACCTATTAGCCGTGTAAAATGTGAAAATGTTAATCCACGAATGATTTACTCATAATACGCCCGGTTGTTCAAACGATTTTATCGGCATGACGGTGTAATATTACGCGAACAATATTATGGTAAAGTCGACGTAAAAGATATGTTTACACTTTATTGCACCTTCCCCTTTGAAATAAGATGAAAAATCTACACTTCTGAGACGTCAACTGTACGTTACGATTGTGTGTAAAGAGAATTGAACTTACTTTATTACTAGGG
The DNA here is from genome assembly GCA_947578815.1 of Epinotia ramella. NCBI lineage: Eukaryota > Metazoa > Arthropoda > Insecta > Lepidoptera > Tortricidae > Epinotia > Epinotia ramella. Next base: position 15,934,829 of record OX388205.1, on the reverse strand, counting down.
AGTTGTTGTTTACTCGTAGTAGACTGTCGGTCATCGCTTATGGTACCGATGTCAAAAATATATTAGTTGAATAAGTAAAGACTTTGAAATGGGGCGTTGGAAATGAAACGTTGATATTTTTATTACATAACATACATGATCTGTACGTCTGTGACGTCAACTGTACGTTACGATAGTGTGTAAAGAGATTTGAACTTACTTTGTTACTAGGGACCGACAGTCTACACTTTTTGTGTAGACTGTCGGTCATCGCTTATGGTACCGATGTCAAAAATGTATTAGTTGAATAAGTAAAGACTTTCAAATTGGGGCGTTGAAATTGAAACGTTGATAAATTTTGAAGTTTTATGATAATAAGGAAATGGTTTTAGATGGATACTAAATGAACAACCGCACCATCACCATTGGCTCGCTCTCATCGTATTTAACCTCTTGGTCTCTCGCCAATTCACACGCCATTCACCGTCCAATGGTCCATCCGCCTTTTTTTTGTTAACACTCTCCATAACAAGTCGAACATGCAATTTCATTGCGACCCTCACCTTGTGACGTGAGAAAATGAATAAGCGCTGTCTACACAGATAAAAAAGCGAGAGGTGTCGAGGCTAATATCCGACGCCTGAATGTCCAGGCTGAAGGACAAAATCTGTAATGCCTAAAATTCCGTTCATGCATGTTTAAAGATCTTGTAATGATCGTATAGAAAACAATAGTACTTACATTGTGATACAAGTGAGGTATGTTGATAATTACATCAGAGGCGGAATTGTTATATACATGCGTGATAAGAGAGCCGAGGATGTAATTATCAAAGCTCACGCGTTTCATACGACGTTTTTCAACACATTTTGCGAGGAAAAATCCTTTTCATAAGATGAAAATTTGATAGGCCTGCCAAGCTCTTTTCTTTACTTAATTATGGCAACAGGTTTTTACTCACATATTGTACATCGCCAATAAGAGATCAGAAGAAAAAGGCATTTGGTATAAGACGATTTTATTGTTCGTTGAGTAGACGCGACTTAGTATTGATGATGAGACTGCGATCCGGACATATACCATTAAACAAGTTTGGCCATTTGATGGCAAAAGTGGGATCTCCGAATTGTGATGAATGTGATGTACCAGAAGATGTATACCATGTTATAATGGAATGTGTCCGAAACGAAGCTGTCAGGAGATGTCTAGCACTTAACACCAGCTATGATGTCGGGGCCTGCAATAGCGCCCTGGCTACCCCGTTGTCAGACGCGGCCACAGCACTATTGCAGTTAGCTCGAAAGTGTGTTAACAATAGAATAATTCGACATTAAGTAAGAAAAATATGTCATGTTGATTATAACGGAGCGACATGATCACCTGTGTGACAAGCTCCTTAAATAAAGAGACAAAAAAAAATTGTACATCGCCAATAATTTCCAGTGGCGTCCATTCTATTTATCACTTTTCTAGTCACCACAAGTCAACATTTTTGATAATAACTGTGGTAACACCGTAGAGTAAGAGATATGTTATCTGTGGGCAGTCAGTGTGAGGCTCTCTGTGTAAAAGGTATTTGGATATTAAATAAAACAAATGATTAAGAATCGTGGTGTTATTTAATAAATATAACATTACTACAGTGGCGACGAGACTAGTGAAAACACGTGTGCAGGACAAACAGTCGAGGAGTCTGTTGACTACACATTACGTGCATTGTGCATTGCATTTGACAATGCAAATTTGAGGTTATGGATGAAAAAATTTCACAACTAATTCAAGAAGGGAAAACTGGATGGATTAATGAGAAGAGCAAAGAGCAATTAGTGGCAATAAGTACGAGTTTGGAAATACAATTGCCGCATCAGTGCACTTTGGACGAAATAAGAGTATTTCTCCGTAATCACATCCAAGCAAATCGTGTCAGTAAGCCGAAACAAACTAACATGGCGGGTCTAGCCACGTTAGACAATTTCTCGGGAGGCAATTTTAACAGTTATCTGCAACAATTTGACTGCTACATACTGATAAATAACATTCCAGAGGACAAAAAACTTCCACTTTTAATTACAAAATTAAATCCACCAACATACGAAAAATTAACACATTTGTGTGCGCCTAAAACTCCAGTGTCACTCACGTACACCGAGGTAGTAGCCAAGTTGCAAGATTACTTTCATCCCAAGAAAAATATCAGTATTTTAAGAGCCCAGTTCAAAGATAGGAAGCAACAGACCGGGGAATCTATTAAAGAATATTTGTTAGCGCTGAGAGGCTTGGGAAAGGACTGTGGTTTCACTAACCTAGAGGAAGAACTTAAGGAACGGCTTCTTAATGGAGTGATTAATGAGACAATCCGTTATGAACTACTAAAAGTGGGAGATACTTCTTTTGAAAATGTTCAGAAGACAGCGGAAACAGCAGAGATGGCATTTCAAGTATGTAAACAAAGGGGAAACCCGGTTGAGGTGTTTAAAGTGCAGAAGCAGGAAATGCATCCAGCTAGAAGCAATAACAAGTGTTTTTGTTGTGGAAAAATGGGCCATAGAAGAGACCAGTGTATATTGAAGAATAAGTTTTGCAGCGAATGCGGGGCGCAGGGACATATTTTCAAGACTTGTCTTAAGAGATTTGGACAACTTCGTACAGTAAAACATGTGCAAGAGGAGGGTGAACAAAACATAGTTCAAGAAAGGAAGAAGATGGACCGGAAAGAACAAAATGTGCAGGAGGAACCTCACAGTGTTTTAAACTTGCAAACAAACAATAATAAGGTGCAACCTCTGTATTTAGATGTGAGTATTAATAACCAACTATTGAAATTTGAGATGGACACAGGTTCAGATGTAACTGTGATCACAGTATCAGATTGGAGCAAATATTTACCCACTTGTGATTTACATCCAACTAGTGTCAAAATGATAAGTTTCAATCAGTCTATCTCTGAACCTTGTGGTGTAATAAAAGATTTGACAGTATGTTTTGGATCAATTGAATGTAAAGGAATGAAAATCTATGTAATGCCTGATAGTCATCCACGTATTATAGGCAAAGACTTATTATTTCACTTGAAACTTTGGCCTCCAAAAATTGAGCAACAAGTAAATAGTGTCAAATTAACAGAGTGTTATGTAAAACAGATTGTAGAGGACTTTCCTGTCATATTCGAACCAGGTTGGGGAAAATGTAAGGGAGCTGAAATTGCACTACAACTGAAGCCTGATAGTAAACCAAAATTCTTACCAGCACGGAATGTCCCATACGCTTTAAAATCAAAAGTTGATGATGAAATAGCCAGATTACTAAAAGCCGGACGTATTGAGCCAGTACAGTACAGCGATTGGGGCACTCCGGTGGTACCAGTTTTAAAAAAGGATGGCTCAGTCAGGTTGTGTGGCGATTATAAAACTACATTGAATCAAAGCCTAGAAATTGATCACTTCCCGCTACCAACGGTTAATGACATTATTTTAAAATTTCAAGGAAACTCCTTCTTCTGTGAGCTGGATCTAAAGGAGGCCTACCTACAAGCACCTCTGAGCCGTGAGTCGCAGGAGCTAACCACAGTGGTGACAGAAAAAGGTATTTTTAAATATTTATTCCTCCCATACGGAGTCAGTACGGGCCCAGGGTCATTCCAGCGACTCATGTCACAACGCTTGTCAGGTATTGAGGGGGTCATCGCTTATATTGATAATGTGTACATTTGTGGACGTACATTGGAGGAAACGTACCATAGGTTAAGGATGGTTCTGGAAAGATTTACACAATGGGAACTAAAACTTAAAATAAATAAGTGTAAATTTTTTGTTACTGAGCTTGTTGTGTTTGGATATTGTGTTAGTAAGGATGGTATTAGGGTGGTTGAAGAAAACATAAAGCCATTGTTAAATGCTCCCAGACCAGAGAATATTAAAATGTTAAGGTCATTCCTCGGTAAAATTAATTATTATAACAGATTTTTGAAAAACATGGCTATGACATTGGTACCATTGTACAACTGCTTAAGCAATGATATCCTTGTATGGAACAATGAGTGTGAAAATGCTTTTATAGAAATAAAAAAAGCTTTGGCAAATACTGAGACGCTGGCGCATTTTGACAACACCTTACCGGTGATACTATCCTGCGATGCATCGGATACTGGTGTGGCTGCAGTGTTGTCAGTACGTGGCAAAGATGGCATTGTTAAACCAGTAGCCTTCGCAAGTAAAAAGCTAAATGATGTTCAGTATAAATACCCAACAATTGAAAAGGAGGCTTATGCTATTATCTTCGGCATAACAAAATTTTATATGTATTTATTTGGCACACATTTTCAACTCGAGACAGATAATGAAGCATTGGTAAGAATACTCGGGCCAAAGAAAGAAATTCCAAAAATGGCTTGTAAGCGCCTGCAGCACTGGGCCATATTTTTAATGGCCTATAATTTCCATATTAAACACATAAATAGTAATATGAACCCGGCTGATTATCTGTCGCGATATGCGACTGAACTAAATTCCGATTCTGATGATAAGTTCGAGGATAGCCTTTTGTTGGAAGATTGCGAGTATAGTACATTAAACTACATATCTTTGTCAAACTTTGAAAACTTAAGCTGGAAATCAATTCAAACCGAAACTAAGAAAAATGTTACCTTAGCAACAGTCATGAGATATAGTGTGGATGGGTGGCCAGACAAAGGTAATTTAAAAGATGAGCTGATACCATATTATAACAGGAAAGATGAATTAACAATTGATCAGGATTGCTTATTATGGGGACAAAGGGTTGTGATTCCAGACACCTTACAAAATGTAGTCTTAAATGAGTTGCATTTGAGCCATTTCGGGACAAATTACATGAAACAAGTAGCCCGGTCCTACTTTTGGTGGCCAGCCATTGATATTAGCATCACCAATGTGACAAAATCTTGTTTAATTTGTCTGCAGAACCGGAACGATCCGGAAAAAGTACCGTTAACAACTTGGCCACAGGCACATACAGTATGGCAAAGGCTTCATGCAGATTTTTTGGGCCCATTTTATGGAAAAATGTTCCTTGTTGTGGTTGATAGTTACTCTAAATGGGTAGAAGCCTTCGCCATGCCAAATATAACGGCTACCAAAACAATAAATGTGTTCAAAAGTTTGTATGTAAGGTTTGGGTATCCCACCCAGTTGGTAACGGACAATGGCCCTACCTGGACCAGTAAGGAATTTAGTGATTTTTGCGAACTAACCGGAGTACGACAGAGCTTCTCTCCACCATACCATCCGGCTACTAATGGATCGGCAGAGCGGTTTGTCCAAACATTTAAAAACCATGTTACTAAAATTGTTGAAAGTGGTAAAACGTTAGATTATGCGGTCAACCTGTTTTTATTTGATTACAGAAATAGTGTAAATAAGACTACTGGCGTTAGTCCATCCAAGCTAGTTTTCGGAAGGGAGTTAAGAACTAGGTTTTCGTTAATGAGACCCAGACATGTAGGTGATAATTTAATTAAATACCGGGAGACAATGGAATGCAATAGCACGGGGAACAGAACTATAAATTTTTGCGTGGGGGAAAAAGTCATGATACGTGATTACAGAAAAAACCAAAAGAAATGGACTCTAGGAAAAGTAGTGGATGTATTAACGCCAGGGGTTAGTTATTTAGTTGAATTAGATGGTAGCGTCACTAAGAGACACGCCAACCAATTAATAAAGTGTTCCCAGTTGTTATGAGGGAAACGAAACCTTTGTTTCGCATAGTCTTAAGGGGGGAAGAGTGTGGTAACACCGTAGAGTAAGAGATATGTTATCTGTGGGCAGTCAGTGTGAGGCTCTCTGTGTAAAAGGTATTTGGATATTAAATAAAACAAATGATTAAGAATCGTGGTGTTATTTAATAAATATAACATTACTACAATAACCAAACACGCATTAACAATGTCTACAAATATTTATGAATAACCTATAATAGCGCGCAACAGTTTTTTTTCGTGAAGTTTGCGCAGTGCGCGCACAGCCAGACTTAGATGAAATCTCTAAACAGCCAATACAGAAAAAAAAAATATTTTCATTTTTGAATTGTTATCTTTATTAATTCATGTAAAATGTTATCAAAAGTGAATAGTTTTACTAAATTAAACGTTTCATATCATAACCAAAAAGAAATAGTCAATTAATTAACAAAAAAGATTTAATTTGTACCCGTTGTTTGTTACCGAGAATTTAAAAAAAACTGTACATTCTGTACAACCCGGTTAGTTTAGGAATGCACCGTGTTCATGCATACATCTTCCTGCAAGGTGACTTAATCGGGATTTAACCATAACACACAAGTGTCGTAATGTTATAAAACACGCGTGTTTAATACTCAGGATTATGAGCCTAAAAGCGACATAATTAGAGGTAGGTACTTTACGAGCAAATTTGTTAAAAATCTTGTTTCGTATTTCAATTGATATTTATGAATGAGAGCCCTTTAATTTTTGACGATATTAGAGAGTTAAAAAGGTTTAAATCATGTGGTTATTAAGTTATTTTATTTAATCAAAAAATAAAATAAGAGCGGAAAGAGATACGCCCGTGATCATAAAGTTATAAAGTTACCGTCATTTCTAATTCCGTTCATAACGCTAAAAGGATTTAAAGTGTGTACTTTAAACCAGCACTCTAAAATTTTACTCCTAGAAATGTAAAATTGCTAACTAACTTATCTACGACCATATATGATAATAGATGTAAAAAGAATTGAGAAACTTGAAAGATCTTCGATAGCAAATAAGAAAATTATTTCAAAGTTTCGTCTCTGCATTCACGTTAACAATGCTAGGTCTCGAAAGTTGTTGGAGAAGTGGCGAGTTTTCGCACAATAGGATTGCAGTCTACGTCCACATGCTTTATGACAACTTGCAAAGTTTGTATGTAGGGCCCAAAATTTACCTACAGGTATTAAATAGCTTATTTTATTGCCGATCCGATGGAGTTGAAATTGTTTAGTAAGTTTTGTGACAATGCAATCGGTTAATGGTCCTCTACGTCGAAGGCGACCATAGCAATGCACAATTACATACACGGTGTATGATACGCCTATATATATTTCCATCGTGTACGGACTTCTTAGGATCGTCCTTATAAGTAATAGTTGATTTAACAAAAAAAAAAATCGCTTGTTTCTTGGGAGTGCGATTATTTCAGTTCCACGAGGATGAGCGCACAGATGGAATAAAAAGAGTTTTGAAATTTAACAATAACTTTGGTTTGCTACTTTTACATAGGTTGTTATCGTCACATATTGAAGAGGCTCTTGTTAGTGAAGTAATATCCAACTTATTTTAGACCCAATCTTCCTATCCCAACCGGCATAATATTAACACGAGGAGAAGACTGCAGGTTTGGCTTCACTTTACCAACACTAAACACGTAAATAAATAGAGAAGAGATTAATCATCCAGATACTTGTCTAAAGTTCATAATTACATTACACGTTACTTCGTAACTATCTACTTTGTATTTATCTATCCGTACTTCGTCGACATTATGTTTAAGCTAATATTATTAACTGAACGTACAACTTTAAATATCGCCTAGGGTCATAGTTAGCAACTTTACATAACTAAACTAGTTCTGGAAGGGCAGCTGGAAACTGTACGACGAACATTGTAAACAGTTTCTGTACATTTGTCGTAACTTCTAACGGTTAGCTCAGAAAATATGTACATAATCTGGAGTATACTTTAGATAGTCCAGATTCTGGACTATCTAAAGTATACTCGTACGTACCTAAATACTTCGAAAGGTAAAACATACCTACATTATAATTATAAAAAGGTAACCGTACCATCCTGTCGGATTAATTCAACTTCCAAGTCTGAAAGCGCCTTTCAGGTCAAAGTGGCTAATAATTAAAAAAAACACTGAATAAAATATGTTTTTGATAAAAACGTGCCCATTTGTTCCAGAACAATCTTGGATAACCCAGATGACAGATATTTTGTTTTCAAATCAGGTGGATGTCACACTGCGCCGCATCTCCGGACGGAGGTGCGTTTCAAGTACCTCAGTTTGTATATAAATTCCGTATGGTACGGCACACTGCACCGCACCTCCGTCCGGCGAAATTTGTATGCAGCTCCACATCTCCGGACGGAGCAGTGTGACGACCACCTTACGCTATTTTTAGATTACACAGTTCTCAGGCTTTTATTAAAATTTCGAGTTTCCGACCTAGGGTTGCAGTCGATGCCGGCGGCTCAGTCATAACGAATTCATAACTTCATCATTCTGACTTTGAAAAAAAGTTAAGTAATCATCCTGACGTTTAGCTACTAAGTTTTAAAATATATAACGTCGGACAAAAGTTTCAACTTTCGACATTCCCGGGAGTTCCGTCATCGTCGTGAAATTTTAAATTAATTTTGTTACCAAGGTTTCCAGTGATAAAGTGAGTAAATGGCGTTGATAGGTACCTTTCACGCAAATATGCCTTATCTAGAGGAGGTGCAAAGTGCCCCGGTATCTTGGGATGCCATTACCGGTTCGGTTAGCGAATTTACGAACCTTAATATCAGTCGCAGTCGAACACACCTGGATTGTTATTCAAAAAGCTTCACCTCACCTCACTTTTAGAGAACCAGTGTAAGGGCGGGTAGTGTAAGTGTGTAGCATGAAACACACTTTACAAACCGGTTAACATTAAAAATGGCGCCAGCGGCAGTCATGCCATAGAGAATTGTCGAGCTTTTCTTACAATCAGATATTAACGAACGTAACTTACGATTACAGGGCTATAGAAACAGCTACGCAGTGAATAAAACGAATTTAAAAGTCTATCGTCTTCGTTATTCCACCACCACTGACTGAGCTCTCCCCTTTATGCCGGCACCACACTCCGCTTTGCGCTATACACTATGTGATTGCGCCGTATTTGCATGCGTACCTGCCCATCCACACTTCGTGCCGTGATGCCCAACATGTAAATGTTATTTCAACCCAGGCATCGCTAATCTTTGTTTTTACCGTATGGAAACCATTTTGTAGGTCCCAGATGCAGGGCTACATCTGATACAATTCTAGAAATCGTATAACTCTTTCGTTCGTCCTCTCCATTTTACACACCGAACACGTCGAGACACGACCGCCGCAAGCGAGCAAATGAGTGGGTGAAGAGTGAACGAAGTGTGGGCAGTCGACGCGCTATTCGGCTTATTTGTTTTAATTAAGTGTCATTGTAACCAAAGTATTTGGAGGAAAAAGAAACTGTATACTTATTGTACTATTTAATAAAATTGGTAAACAAAACTTGTATTTGAATTACTAGCATTCCGTGTACATAAACATTATATAGAGGTAAGTAGGTTTGTGAGTTTCTATGTCTATACCAATATGTAATTGCATTTTTAAATAAAGGTAAAATTGAAAAATTTAATGCTCCGAGCCGGATTCGAACCGGCGACCACAGGCATTCATGGCCCGTCGCTACTAACCAACTGAGCTATCGGAACAATCCGGTTCGGCCACCAAATCTTTCAATAAGTTTCTTCCTACAACGCCTTAGGGACGCTTTTTTCAATTTTTCCTTTATTTAAAAATGTATAATTTCGTTAGCAGCGTAACTACTTAATACAAAATTAATATGTAATTGATTGTAATTTGTCTAAATTAGGCACTTAGGGTTCAAGTAAACTGTGAAGTATCAAAATTTATATTATTAGCGCCCCTATTATTTTCGAGATTTTTTTGCCAGTTTATACTTGTATATGATATACATTTAGGTACATAAATTATAAAACTGCATACCTACCTAAAATTGTTTACCTAATGCATCCTGTATAATTTCGTAGAAATCCACACAGGAATCAAAATTAACATTTCATAAACACGTTTGATAGTAAAATTGTATGCCTGTTACGAGTATATATGAAATTTACAAATATTTAGTATTCATCTATGCTTTTGAATATTGGTTTGGTTTGTACCCTGTGGGTATAGAGACCCAGCTTACAAATCTGACGATTCTTGGTCCGAAACCAGAGGGGGAATCACGTTACGTTTCGTACGCGCGTTAGGACAGTTTAACTGTCATTTTCCTATGTAAATTTTGACATTTAGATCTACCTAACGTGCGTACATTGCGTTACGTGATCGACCTGCAGGACCCTCTGCTTTAAAGATTGGAGGTAAACTGTTCAAGATCGCAACGTAGAATATTAATATGTAAAATAATAATAATTATAAAGTCACGTTTTTAGACTCCACTTTCATTAATTTTATATGAAGAATATTTAAAAGTACAAAAACAACTATGACGCTCTCTTTACAAATTCAATCTGAAAGATTTGTACAAGATATTATTCTTTACATTGTTCTGATATTAACAGAATACTTGAAACTCAATCCCTCAAAAAGGCAATTTCTAACAATACGTTTATAATTTAATTTCATAGCACTCGTTTTCACGCGGTTGAATTCGATTAATGGCGATGGGCGTCACAATTGAATCACTGTTACTGACATTTAGTACAAAAAATTCAATATCAAGAACGAGGTAATTCATTCAATGCGGTGAACTGTTAATTTGGCTGTCCAAAGCCCGCATAATGATAATGGCCGGCCACACCGCGCGACGTCACGTTAGGCATTAACAAGCATCTCGGTGAGGACACCCCAATTAATGTGAATGGGGAACAAGTGGGTACGCAACTTATTATGCCCGCAGTCGACTGGCAACGACAATGACACGGTAGTTGGATCTTGTACCCAGAGGGGCTAAGGGATGATGACCTTATCACAGGTTTGATGAAAACAGAGACAATGTTGAAAGTAGGTTACTCGTGGGAGCACGAATTATGGATATATAGAGTACTAGCTTCTGCCCGCGACTCCGTTTGTGGGGAACTCGTTTATATCGTAGGTCCATACAAACTTTTACCCCCAATTTCACCCCCTTAGGGAATGATTTCCGGGATAAAAATTATCTTATGTCCTTCCCCGGGACTCAAACAATCTCAAAACCAAATTTAATCTAAATCAGTTCAGCGGTTTAAGCGTGAAGGGCTAACAGACAGACAGACAGAGACAGACAGACACACTTTAGCATTTATAATAACAGTATGGATATTAGGGCTCGCGGTCGTGCCCGGGTTTCGTGTACCCGTAGCCGGGTCCCCGTTTCTGTGTTAAACGGAAACGGTTTTATGGGCCGTTCGGAACGTGTAATTAGGAACCGTATAATTAAGACCCGGGATCCCGGGATCCCGGGATCCCGCGAACACGTATCTTAATTTCACGCGGTTCCGACCCGTTTCCACCATGTAGTGGCGATCTGAGACGTTGCCTTTAAAAGCTACGATAAAGATCATGGCTCGTACTTTACAAATTTCGTTTTTTTACTCTCAAACCTATTGGATATCATAATAAGTATTGGTAATGTCAAAATAGTTTAATGCCTCTATAAAATTAAACTGTATAGTGTCCAATTTAAAATTCCTTGTAAATAAATAAAATATACTTAATGGAATATATACACAAAAAAAGGAAAAAAAGGCAATCGGGTGAATAAAATTAAAATCAGTTTTTAAATGAGTAAAAATGGTTTATGATAATAGGTTATACATTTAAAAAATCAACTCGAAAATACAATATTTTTAATATACTATTAAGTTAACGTGTCTTTGCTTAACCTAACATCATAATGTCGGTAGATTTTCAATTATTATCTAACTTGCTCTAGTAGCAGGTAATCTAATAAAACCCTTTTCGCTGGCAAGCACGAACAAAAAAAACAAAGGAGAATTAGGACTTTAGTAATCGCTTCCATTTTTTGTTGGAATTTCGACTTTATCGCAAATGCATGGAACTTAATATTTCTTGGAATTCAAAGACTCGTTTATCAATACTTTTTTAAACTTTCGGGTTGATCAAAAAGAAAATGCAAGACACTTACAATACTCAATGATAATTTAGTGTACATCTAGAATTTATTGAACTACTAGTTTCTGCCCGCGACTCCGTCTGCGTGGAACTCGTTTATATCGCAGCTCCATACAAACTTTTACCCCCCATTTCACCCCCTTAGGGGATGATTACGGGGATAAAAACTATCCTATGTTACTTTCCATTCCTTCAACTATCTCCACTTAAAAAATCACGTCAATTCGTCCGTTTTGCCGTGAAAGACGGACAAACAAACACATACACTTTCGCATTTATAATATTAGTATGGATATGGATATCAACTATGTACAACTAGGGTTTGCACCCGGGACGTCCCGGAACCGAAAATCCCGGGATTTCCCGGTTTTTTTCACCTAGTAAAGAACCGGGACAAGAAAAAAAAAATCCCGGTTCTTTCGGTTCTTTCATTTAAGCGTTTCTTTTAAAACGAATAACGTACGTAACTTAACATTCTAGCTTATAACTTCCTATTGCTCGTGGTGTTCGGCGCGCTTGAACGTTTGGCGTCACCTATCCTATTCCCTAAACCTTTCCTAGCCATGGCCACGGCTCACCGACCGTCCCCTGCCTGCCCTGCCCCGCACACCGACTTCGGTTCGCTAATTTCACTGCCCAAGTACCAAGTAATTGGCTTCGTAAAGTACCTACTTATGTGTTGTTATGTCGCGTCGATTATAATACGAGTTGGTACTACATGGGCATTTGACATGATCTTCGTCTTATCCATGTTCATTCTTAGACCAACTCGCTCGGAAGCTTTACTGAGGTCATCGAGCATCGTACTTAAGTCCTCCATGGTCTCAGTCAAGACTACTATATCGTCAGCAAACCGAAGGTTAGTGATGTACTCGCCGTTGATGTTGATGCCTAGCCTTCTCCAGTCCAGAGTCTTGAAAACGTCCTCCAGTGCAGCGTTGAACAGTTTCGAGGAAATAACATCTCCATGCCTGACTCCGCGCTGCAGCGGAATAGGTTTCGAGTTCTGGTCCTGGAGTCGGACTGACTTCTCGTACAAACACTTCCGCACTTCGATATAGTGATAGTCAACTTGGCAACACTGGAGAGACAGTAGTAAAGCCCAGGTTTCGATCGAATCGAAGGCTTTCTCGAAGTCCACGAACGCTAAGCAGAGGGGCAGGTTATACTCCTCGGTCTTCTGTATAACCTGACGGAGCTTGTGGATCTTGTGGAGTTGTCCCTTCCAGTAAGACGGAATCGAACAACTTCTGAAGGGCCGGGACCGGTTTTCCATCCGCCTTTAGGAGTTCGGCTGTTATTCCGTCTTAACCGGGTGCCTTGTTGTTGTTGAGCTGTTTAAGAGCCATTACAATCTCGTACAGGTTGATGTCCGCGATGTCGTCGGTATAATATCGATAGTCTAGCTCTAGGTTCTTCCACCCGACCAACTTCGGGTCTGCGTGTTGACGTGTATAGCTGTCCATAAAAGCGCTCTATATCACCCAGAATCTCAGGTTTAGAAGAAACGATTCTACCATCTTCAGTTTTTAACTTCACGAGCTAGCTCTGCCCAATAGACAGATCTCTCGAGAACCGAGAACACTTTAGAGCCCTTATTACGCTGGATGGCCTCTTCAATACGATATGTATTGAATTGGCGCAGATCGAGGGGAAGGGACTTGGAGATCTGTTTATTAAGCTGCCGGTATAAGATCGCATCGGCTGAAGACTGTAGAATCATTTCACTCCTTTCCTTCATGAGCTATATTTTATTATTTATATTTAAACTAGCTTCTGCCCGCGACTCCGTCCACGTGGAACTCGTTTATATCGCGCAGCTCCATACAAACTTTCACCCCCTTAGGAGATGATTTCGGGGATAAAAACTATCCTATGTCCTTCCCCGGGACTCAAACTATCTCGATACCAAATTTCACCGCAATCAGTTCAGCGGTTTAAGCGTGAAGAGGTAACAGACAGACAGACAGACAGACAGACAGACAGACACACTTTCGCATTTATAATATTAGTATGGAGTATGGATATGGATATGGATAGTTACGGGACAAGCTACGGTAGCCTAGCGGTTCAGGCATGCGGCTGTCAAACGACGGTCGTGGGCTCAACTCCCAACTCGTACCAATCAATGAGTGTTTCGGAACTTATGTACGAAATGTCATTTGATATTTACCGTTAGCTTTTTGGTGACGGACAAACATCGTGAGGAAACCTGCATACATCCACGAAGAAGTTCAAATACGTGAGTGAAGTCCGTCCAACCCGCACTGGGCCAGCGAGGAGACTACTGCATGTTCCCTCTCATGCTTAATACTATATGTATGCAGAAAAAGTAGAATATACCTATTTCATCTCGTACGCCAGATATTGTTTTAAGTGATAGTAATGGTAATGATATATAGCTGTGGGTGGAGTGTCGATGAAGAATGGTGATGATTAAAAGTATGAATAAAGCTGTGTATTGATCGCAATGCGCTCTTTTTATTAAAATATAACTAACCCATCAGTTTTATCTCGTAAATTCTATTGATATATGTGTTTTATTATTAATTCTTGAAGTATCGATGAGTATTGGAGGTTTGACCCGAAAGTCCCGAAAGAACCGGGAAATCCCGGTTCTGATTTCGGCCAGTCCCGAAAATCCCGGTTCTTTGAAGCAGTACCGGTTCTGCATTCCCTACTTGGCACAGCCCTGCACCCACCTCGTGCGTGGGTCGCCGGTAGGTACTTATAGTAAAAAGTGCGCCCGCCTAGAAGGCGCTCGGCGTGAAGTATTGCGTTGCACATTATGTGGACCAAAGAACTCGCCTAGTGGGAGCTTATATATTTCTTGGGTTTCTGGGGTACATTCAAGTTTTAGGTCTGGTTGCGAAAGTAATGACCAACAATTAACAAAATCTTTATAAATAACGACCGACTGAGTGGCGAACTATAATCTTACTAAAGATTCATCAGAAATTTAAAAATAATTTGGACATATCTTACTAGCTCTAGTACCTACCTACCAGGTAATGTCATAAAACCCTTTACCCCGGTACGCACGAACAAGAAAAAACAAAGGAGACAAACATAGGTAAAAACTTTCATTTATTTGTTGAAATTTCGACTTTATCGCAAATACATTAAACTTAATATAGCTTGGGACTTCAACGACTTGTTTATCAACTTTTGGCTTTATCAAAAAAAAATGCAAGGCACTGATAATGCCTATCCAAAGGCTAATTTTGTGTACATTCTATTACTGCTAATTATTTTTACCTTGTTGAGCTACATCAACTATGTACATGTTTCAAACTAAATCTTGCCGTTAATAATGAAAAAAAAACCCTTAAATGACACAAATACATTTTTCAATAAGGCAATTTTACTCTACGAGTTTGCAAGTAATAAGAGTATATTATCATAAATCATTTTTACTTCAACTCAAACCGGCGCGGACGGGTCGAGTTGCCTTGCCCGTTACCTGAGCCAGAGATTATTGAAAAGGAAAGATTGCTAACTCCATACATTGCTACAAGCACGCGTAAATCTTATTATCGTCGCCGGTACCTCCTAGTTCCTCTTATTAGACTAGGTGGCGTTGTTTTCAATCTACACTTGTGCCATCTATCGAGTTAGCGGTGAAGCAGGCTGTTAAGTAGTAACCTCTAACATAAGATTCAAAATTTCGGACCGTGCGGCCATTTGATTTTGGTCGAGTGGTTCGGGTGTTTGCTTCACAAGTCTGAGTACTCCGGTTCGCGTCCCAACTCCTGTAATCTGCTTTTGTATTTTTTGTTGCCACGAGACACGTCGCGGCGTCAGTTATGCTGGTACTCCAGGTAAAATACGATTTGGAAAAATATTAATTTATAATAGCGTTTTTTTTGTTGATTTCATTTTGAAATGTTATTCTAATATGATTTAATTCAAGAATCCGACAAACTTTCCACCCGGAAGTAATTATGTAGATTTAAATGAAGTATGCATTGTCTTTTTTCGTACGATTTATCTTGAATATCTAGAGCAAATGTAAATGAACCAAAATAAAGACAAAATATTTATCAATATTTTTTCTGACTTTTCAAAAGCTAGTTAGCGACTTTTTTGATGTCTGAAATTTTGTCGGATTTTGTCGCTGGGTAGCTATTTACTTGATAATACATTATATCCATTACACATAAAAAATAAGCTATTATAAATTATTTCCAGAATTGTCATTTTTTCCATACAAGTTGTCAGTTCATAGACTGGAATATTGACCGCTGCCTGTGACGCGTTTAAATTATCTTTTCCGCGAGGCCATCACAAGTGACGCTGCGACGGTTGCGTGTCGTGGCGAGAAAAATCTACTTATCTTTTTAATTCTACAGTCTGAGTGAGACAGGAATCGATGAGTCGCGCGCGACGCGACTTAATAGCAAGTTGTGCTAGACTTACAACAGCCAGTAAATAGTAATGTTATCCCTATCTATATACCTACCTAAATAAAACAAAGTAGTAATAGTTACATCATTTAACCCCAGTTTGATTTTTTGGATTTGTCTCCGCTCCGAATAGCAGAATAGGTAACTGTTAAAACATGGAATCAATTTTCTCATACATTTTGTATGGCGATACGAAGTTCCCGGGGTCAGCTACTAGCCTAGTATATAATATAATATAGCTGTATTAAAAATGAATGTTTTTTGCGCATCCTTTCTGACACGTCACACTTTAAAAGCGTAGGTATTCACATTCACATTACCCAATACGATATCTGCGGCCCTACCACGAAAATCGAATCTCGAAGTTCGTATACCTATCTCTATCTCTGTCATTCGAGTACCATAAAACATAAGTACGTTAGAGACGGAGATGTCCGAACTTCGAGATTCGATTTTCGTGGTAGCGCCCAGGGACCGGAACCGCTTACCCTTACACGGGTTTTTAAGCGGGTTTTCTTAACGCTTGTTTTGAGAAACCATATCATTCCAGTTAAGCTTATTAAGGGTTAATTGCATGAACGGCTAAGCCGATCGTTTGAGTTAATTCAAGTTAACTCAAATCCCAATCAAAACCCTGTTTAAGGGTTTTAGCGGTAAGCGGTTTCGGACTGAGCGTAAACTAAATGTATCTTTATCGTCATAGCCATTCAGTTCATTTTGGCTTGAAATGGCCGCGCCGTTCATTAGAATTAATTCAAATTAACTCGAACGAAACCCTATCAAAACCCTTTTCAGGGTTTTTAACTTATAGAGCATTAAACGTAATCGATATTGGTCCTAAGCGTTTTACAGATACGATTCAATTTTTAAATGAGGTTCGCCGAATCGAGGCAGCCACCTGCCGCCCCGCACTGCGCAGGCGGCGGCGGTTTCTGTCAAAGCTTTTAAAAAGGCACCGCCACTATTTTTGAGTCACACAAATTTGCTACAAGCTGCCTTAGTAAGAGATGCCATAATCGTCTGAATGTATAATAGCTTTTCACATTACCTAATGAAAGTACTAGCGGGGTATTTTTATGTAGTCCCTTTTCAGACTTATTGAGGTGAAACGTATTCACTGCCGCGAAGACACACACATTATGTGTAAATTGTATTGTATTTGTACTCCCTTTGTCTCTGTGTGTCTTTTGCGTAGTGAATAAATGTCTTCTTTCTTTCTTTCTTTCTTTCTTTATTTGGCGTATAGGCCTTTTTTATTTAGAGGACTACGTTCTGTGCTCTCACGACTGCACGGTGAACATAATTATTTCAATAATATTGTGACCCAGTATATTCGTCCAGTGAATGAACGTATCATTACATTCCAATAGATATTTTGGTACATTTTGAAATAATATATTTAAAAGTCGACCTTAACATGTAGATCTTAAAGTTCAAAATACAACCATAAGATTACGCAGCGATCGGCGGGTGACCGGCTTCTTAGAATAATTTGTGCAGTACATGCAAAACTAGACGAACATTTTTCTGTCGATCGTGTATTTACTTTATGAAAGATTATCACGATCACTACCATACATAGTATAAAACAAAGTCGCTTCCCGCTGTCTGCCCCTATGTATCTATGGATCTTTAAAACTACGCAACGGATTTTGATGCGGTTTTTTTTAATAGATAGAGCGATTCAAGAAGAAGGTTTATATGTATAATATAGTATCCGTGCGAAGCCGGAGCGGATCGCTAGTTGAGAATAAATCCGGTTATGTTCAAAATCGATGTCAGAGAGGTCTAAATACGAATTCATAGTCAGAAATATTTCAAAAAGTGGTTGCATTATTTAAAATTTTTGAAAAATTTGTTGTAACTTAAAATGCGCGTTTTTTTTAAAGAACAACATACATTGGCAGGCTTCTCGAGGGTGCAGATTCTAGAAATGATGTCCATTTTGAATTCCAAGATTTTGCCATCTTGGAAATCAAAATGGACATCATTTCTAGAATCTGCACCCTCGAGAAGCCTGCCAATGTATGTTGTTCTTTAAAAAAAACGCGCATTTTAATTTACAACAAATTTTTCAAAAATTTTAAATTCGGAACAAGTCGCCCGTAGGGACATTATTGACATTGTTTTTCTTTAAAGTCATCACGGGTGTCGCTTTTAGGGTTATCGAGAGTGCACATTCCAACAAGTAAGAATGTGCCTGCGAACTTGGACATTTTAATATTAAAAAAGTGAACATAATTATGCACTTTTTCTTTAATATGTTCAAAATTGATAACTAAAGGGCCAAAGCGTCTCCATTGTCTCCAAGTACGAATCCGAGATCAGAATTGAAAAATTTGGCCGCCACACAGTGGTGGCCTGATAATCTGGCTTTCATAGACATGATCGAAGTTTTCATAATATATTATAGTTTTTTTTAATGCTACTAATAAATTCACGGTTAAATTCACGTATTAAACGACACGACAGGCGACATGTTTTGAACACTTCGGGAGTTCTTCTTCAGGATGAGTGTTTTCGATGTTTGTTTTGAAGAAGACCTCCCGAAGAGTTCGCAACATGTCGCCTGTTGTGACATTTAATGCGTGAATTTAACCGTGGATTTGTTAGTAGTATTTTAGACATGTCTCACAAAAGTTTATATTCGATTATAGCTTTTTTTTGCTTTAGGCTTTTACTAGCCATTATTATGCTAGCTTACAACCCTTACGTGATTTAGTAAAAAAACGGAAGGCCATATTTCAGTTATAGCTCCGATGGTTTTTTAAGCAACAAAATGTAGGTCAAGGAATACCACTGTATTCCTTGGGTAATTAAAGTAATTTGTACTCTATAAAGTGAGTGTTTTCGCGGCGGTGTCGCTTGAATCTTGTCGTGATTCAAGCGACACCGCCGCGAAAACACTCAATCCTGAAGAAGAACTCCCGAAGAGTTCGAAACATTTCGCCCGTAGTGACGTTTAATACGTGGGTGAACCGTGTAATTATTGACATTGTTTTTCTTTAAAGTCATCACAGGTGACGCTTTTAGATTCCAACAATAGGGGCGTAGACACTAAATAAAATAATCAATCATGTGATTTTCTCGAAGAAGGATAAAAAATGTAGTCAAATGGAGAAAAAATCAATGCAAAAGGTTAAATAATCACGAAGTTATAAGTGTCCAAAGTTTTAAGAAGGGATATGTTCTGTCCCTTTTTCGCAAAACGCAACTTCATATGAAACGATGACGCTGGAAGAATGTGACGTCACTGAAGACGGCAACGTGCCGCGCGCATCGTGGTCGGCGCCGCCGTCGAGGCGGCCTGCCGGCAGCATCCTGTAATGTGACGTCACACACCGTTTGCGTTTTCTCTCTCTAACAAGCAATATTAAAACGGTTGTAGCTTCGTAATTCTTTGAGATATCTGTATGCGATTTTCGTCACTAGGCATTTTTTTTTGCCTTCTTTATTTTGGAGTAATAATAATTTTCGAGTCTACACCCGAATGATTGCCTGCGAAGTTGGACATTTTTATATTAAAAAAAGTGAACACAATTTTGCAGTTTTTCTTTAATGCGAGTATGTTCAAAATTGATAACTAAAGGGCCAAGCGTCTCCATTGTCTCCAAGTACGAATTCGAGATCAGACCCCGTATCATGGTCGGCCTTATCACTCGATAAGTGACAAGATAGGGGCATCGTCTCGTTCTATCAAACGCTTTCAGCCAGTGACGGACGCTCTATCCTGTCACTTATCGCTTGATAAGGCCGACCATGACACGGGGTCAGAATTGAAAAATTTGGCCGCCACACAGTGGCCTGAAAATCTGGCTTTCATAAACATGATCGAAGTTTTCATAATAAATTAGAGTTTTTTTTAATGCTAGTAATAAATTCACGTATTAAATGACACGACAGGCGACATGTTTCGAACTCTTCGGGAGTTTTTCTTCAGGATTAGTGTTTTCGATGTTTGTTTTGAAGAAGAACTCCCGAAGAGTTCGAAACATGTCGCCTGTCGTGACATTTTATGCGTTAATTTTTTAACCGTGGATTTATTAGTAGTATTTAGATATGTCTCTCAAAAGTTTAAATTCGATTATAGCTGTTTTTTTGCTTTAGCCTTTTACTAGACATTATTATGCTAAATTACAACCCTTAGGTGATTTTGTAAAAAAACGGAAGGTCATATTTGACTTACTAGCGAAAATTACATCTTCAAATACAGGTACTTACAGATTTTGTCTTTCTTTCCACTTATTATAATTATCTATAGGTATTCATCACGTTTCATCTGACTGTCGGGGCATATACTATGCGAGAAGGAGCGGGGCAGCAATAGACGCATCAGCGCGGCAGGTACGGGGCGCGCGGGTGATTTCTGATTTTTCCCTGGCGGTACGCCCCCTCTTAAGTTGGTTTGGGTGGGGGTGGTTATATGCCCACTTATGCGTGAGAGTTTTTGTAATTAATTATATTGACTACTGCAGTATTTTTTTTTTCATATTTAACCGTATGGCCGGCAGAAGGCCGGTTACACGACTCTAATAAAAAGCGGCCAAGTGCGTGTCGGACCACGCACAACGAAGGGTTCCGTGCCTACTAAAAAGGTCGTATCGTTACTGAAATCTAATGGCACTTACGTCCTTTTCTTTAACGAAGGCAGTTTTTTAGAAATATCTCGATAACCTTTGAACCGGTCTTGTTCAAAACAATTTTCTCTGAAAGGATTTAATAAGCCCATGTCCATGTTTTTTTTAATATTTTCAAAATACACGGTTCAAAAATTAGAGGGGGGGGGACAACAATTTTAGTGACTTTCGGGGCGATTATCTCCGACTCTAATTCTCTAAATCAAAAAAATTGCTGAGAAACCTTATATTTATTTTGAAAGGCCTATCGACGGTGCCACACGTGGCTTGAAATAAAAAAAAATGTTTTTCAGTTTTATGGACCCCTTAAATTTTTTTTTTTAGTAATTCAATTACAAAACTATGTAGCAGCTTACAAAATACACGTTTCCTCAAAATCTTATTCAAATACACCTTATAGTATTCGAGTAAAATGAGATAAAAAATTAAACTGCATAAATAACTTTGTAAACCCGTATAATCATATACGATTACAAAGTTATATTTGCAGCGAATGGGACAAAAAATTAAAAAGCAAGAATGGGACTGCATTCATAATTCGTATGTATTGATAGATAACACAATAACGTACAAAAAGAAGTGAGATCCTATAAAAAAAAAGACCGGGTTGCACTCCGGGAGTGCCGGCAGAAGTGAAAACTCAATAACATTGTAACAGTTTTTCGATCAGGTCACGTGACATCTTACGGTGTCACCTTAAAAATGAATTTGACGCAAATTTATAAACAATTATCAATTACTAGCTTCTGCCCGCGACTCCGTCAGATTAATGCATGAGACTTGGCTCTACGAAATATCTTACAACTTTTTACGGTGGAAGAGTTTCGAGACTTGGCCTCTTTTTTATCTGGAATGTTTTTTATAGGATCAATTATTATAATCGTACTAGATAATGTCACAACGGATGACGTTGACAGAAGTCCGCTGGCGGGTGGCGCAGGACCGGTCATTGGCCGGTCAAGTCACGGGAAATAACAAGAAAAGTATAGAAAAAGCAAATTTACATATTTTTTAATATTCTTAGTTTACTGTTCATTTTGTTTTCTAGAACATTTTTACTAAGAGCATATGATTTAATACATATTTTTTGTGGTTCTCGCATATAGTTTCCGTTACATTGCTCTCGTATAAATATATATTTGTCTTAATACATTCATACATTTTACCTCGTAAATTAGTTTGATGTTTCAAACTTTCGAAATATTGTTTAAAAATATTTAAAGTTGCGTCAACTAAATTCAACAATGCTTTTGATGGAGCAAGTAACTTTGGTGCATGCGCACTTGGGAACACTCTGTTAAGTATTAGTAGTTCATATTTTTCATTTAACTCTTCGTTGCTCTTTATTAAGTTTTCCAGCAGCTCTTACAATTATATTTGTCCAGACATTTTTTTGCCAAATATCCAGCAAAATATGTCACTGAGCATTCCTCCAATGTCAGTCCAGGGACTTTATTTTCTTCTGTTCCTTGTCTTTCAACACCACTGTCCCGTTTTTCAACCGAGTACATAGTGCTCGTGCTTGGTCTGTCCCTTGTCGAAGCATTATTTAAGTTTTCTTCGTCGGTTTGTTTACATTTGTCCTCAACGACCGTACCTATTTTCTATAAAAATGTCCTCGTCTTCCAAACAATTTTTCAAAATCGGAGTGCAATAAACATAAGCCACTATCGAAAAAATACCACGGAACAAGTAACAACGAAACAAACAAAGGAAGCGTGTGCGCATATACGTACGAGTACAAAAACCGTAGAAACTTAGAAAGAAACAACGGCAGGCTTGACAGTTTTTTACAAGTGTTTGCCAGTACCATCAAACAAAAAATAAATAACAGACGAGATTTTACTTTCATGTATATATTTTTGACTATTAAAGTAGAAAACATGTAGGAATATTTTATTATTTTAATTCAAATAAAAAACAATAATACTCAGGGCTCAAAGTTGATCAAAATGTTTTTTTGACTATTAAAGTAGAAAACATGTAGGAATATTTTATTATTTTAATTCAAATAAAAAACAATAATACTCAGGGCTCAAAGTTGATCAAAATGTATAACGTGTCTGTTTAGCAATTTCAAGTTTACACCTTTTTATAAATATGCGCCATCTAGCGGACTGCAATACACGTGCGTAGCCATTCAGCTTAGAAAAACTTGCGATTAATGGAACTAGTGACCGACTTAAAATTGCTTTGTGTGATTTTCGTGTTATGTTGTTACAACAGTGTGTTTTATGCCTTCAAATTGATTAATATGATGATTTAGGACACTAGAATGCAACATTTTGACGAATTCAACGATACTTTTTTCATTGAGAGCCTAGTAGCGCCATCTCGAAATGCTTTCTGAACTACTACGACGTTTCCAAAGAGATAGCGATTTATCCTTTTCAATAATCTCTGCCTGAGCGGAGCCGAGATGAGAAACGTTTCTTGGAAACGGGACGGGACGGGACGGAACGGGACGTTTCTTGGAAACGGGACGGGACGGGACGGGACGGGACGGGACGGATCTTGGCGGGTTCGTGTAATTCGGGTTCTTAGTACCGCCGGGCTTAAGGATACGTGTACACGGTTCGGCGTTTTACACGTATACCGCGAGCCCTAATGGATATGGATTATGCGCTGAGCTGTGGGACAGTGCAGATTTAATTAAACTTCAAATCTATTGTATTGTTTGAGATCTGTTTCGAAATTGCTACTCGGTCGCGATTCTAATAATATGAATAGCAGAAGGAAATATTTGTAGGATATTGCTTTTCTGTATGTGTCTGTCATTATGATTTTGAAGGAAAGAGACATGAAAGTGGGAATTAATCTATGAAGTTTTGACTTTCTACTCGGGCCCCTCAGTTAATATTCGTGCCCGCTTATTTACTCCGCCATGATTTACACACTGACGCCTTTAGAGTTCAAGCGAAATCAGTAAATGTAAGACATCAAAGTGAATGTCATGATAGTATGTTCCCTTCCCCGTACCGTTAAATTGTCATTAAGCATTCATATGCCGAGTAACATGGCTGCGACAAGATCAGAATACTGGTTTATCGAACTCGATGCTTACGATTATTGGCCTTTCTACGAATATGTTTTTTGAGAGATTTTTTCCAGTCAAGTTGTTTTTCATTGCCAAATTGTATTTATTCTGGTCTCAAATGTTTCGATTTATTTTTACTAGACCAGTACTGTCAAGCATGTGTTTTGTGTCCATTAATGAGTTAGCAATTTGGCATCCTTTTTAACCACGTGCGGGCGTGTATCGACGGCACAGTTAACTGACAATTTATGAACGCTATTTCAGCGATATAAAGTTTAATACCTATTGGTAAGGTGTTCATGTTTGTATATATGTAAACACTGCCAAAACATTAACTAAATTAGATACACAAGCATTACCCGTTCCGCCCCCGTATATTCATATTACTGTCTTACATTTCAGTAGACGTTATTAGCTAAGATTTCTAATTAAGTATTTCATGGTGGCATTGTCTGACCTTTGGTATCATGAGAAATAAACTTTCAGGCCTAGAGAGTAAGTACATTTTAACTAAACAGAACTAGTAGTCAAATACATAATAATAAAATGAGAATTTCTTGAAAAGTTCGTACCAATTAAGTGCGTCAATTAAGACCTACTTTTAATTTTCCCCTTTTGTGGACATTTTTTAAAATAATTTCTATCACAATTTTTTGATATTCTTTAGACTTAAAAAAGTGTAAGCATAAGAAAACCGTAGTTAAAAATAGTAATAAAGCTCAAATAAAATTACAAAATTGTATCAGTAGCAACAAAGTAGGAAATTTATATTTTCACGCCACTGCTCGGAAATGTGGCAAAAGATGGTCAGAATTCAGGCTTCACAGCTGGGGTTAGTGTGACATCGCACGAACAGGCCAACTATGAGTGCGGTGCCCCCCCACACGCGAGCGGGCCTGCGCTAAAGTTTTTCATATTAATAATATGAGAAATATGATCTTTAATTAGGTACTTAATTCTGACTTATAATTATAATTATTTACAATTTCCTCGCAGTAGGCGTGAAAAGCACTATGTAATGTCTCGGCCAAAAGTACAATACATGGACTCGTCTCCTTCGAGGTCCTCCCCTTTGGCTCGGACCTCGAACCCACTCGTCCATCTATTGCCTACTTTCTAGCCTTTACAACAATGTACTATTTTTTCTTGGTGAATTTGCGATCGATCCAATCAAATAAGGTGGTTTCTTTTAAGTCGCTTGACCACCGCAGCAGAGTCCAGCAAATCTGCTACGAGTGGATTTTGGTTTAAAGATACCTCAAGGTAATTTATTGAATCAGGCGTTACTTTGCGGAAGTCCATGATATATTACGAGAACAATATTTCTTTGCTATTCCGCTAAAAAAACGTGCTGGTCTATCAGTGAAGATAAGATGCAACTATTTGCGTATAAACATGCAAAAAATTACAGCAAACCACCACCAATATTGACAAAAACCTCGACACGTGTTTCGCCTCTCTACGAGGCATCATCAGGAGATGCTGGCAGGAGATGTTGCTTGCGCCACGTCCACTGAGCAAATGAGCCGCCCGGAGCCGTCCGCCATATTTATATTCTGTCCCCCCATACTACCATTCATGCGTGAAAGAGATGGAAGAACACGTAGTAACGGTGATGACGCAACATTCAATTGTTCGTTAATAATAACGCCTCTATTGTTGTACCTAATTATTTCTAGTTGTTCTAGAACACTTAAACGCAATCCTTTTTCGCAAACATGCAAGATGTTGTAAGAATGATTGTCAGACAACGCATGGTTATTCTCCAATAAATGTTTTGCAAAATTAGACTTGTCCGGGTGATTATGCCGGTACGACGCAACATGTTCTTTATACCTAGTGCTAAAACTACGGCCTGTTTGTCCCACATAAACTTTATTGCAATTGTCACAGCCAAGCTTATAGACTCCCGACTTTTTTGCGCTTTCCACTTTCTCCTTGCCATTGCACAGTCTAAAGCGCAAGGTGTTATTCGTTTTGAAAGCCACGTTTATGTCGTTAGACTTTAAAATGTTGTAGATCTTATCAGACAACTTGCCAACATAAGTTATGCTTGCTTTGTACTTTTTAGGTGGGTCCAAAGATCGTGCAGCGTACAGAAGATTGTTTGTCATTCTAGCCCGTTTTTTCCCAATAATACCATCCACGTGAGACTTGCTGTAACCGTTTGAAATTGCCAAATGGTATATATTACTTAATTCCATTTTATAATGATCATCAGAAAGAGGCACTGTCAATAACCTATGTGCATAACAATGAAAAGCAGCTAACTTATGTTGCCATGGATGAGTGGAAGAAGCCGGGATAACTGTATCTGTATGCGTAGGCTTACGGTAAATTTGGAATTGATGTTTGTTATCTACCTTAGTAATCGTTAAATCCAAGAAATTCAGTGAGTTATTCTGTTCTAATTCCTTCTTAAACTTGATCTTAGGATGCTTGTTGTTGATTTCATTCACAAAAGTATCCAGTTGACTCATATTACCCGTCCAACAAATAATCAAATCATCAACATACCGAAAATAATATAAAATATTATTATTATCCACAATGTGTTGGTTCTCAAAATGATCCATGAAAATATCTGCCATCAAAGGACTAAGTGGGGAACCCATTGCCAAACCGTCACCTTGCAGATAATATTGCCCCCCAAATCTAAAATAATTTTGTCGCATACAGACTGTCGCCAATTCTATTAATTCATCTACCTCCCCTGGATGCAGCCTCTGTTTTTCAAAAAGTGCTCTGAGAATGTCTAAAGTATTCAAATATGGTACATTTGTAAACAAACTATCCACATCCAGTGACAAAAGAATAGCATTTTGTGGCACGTTGATGTCTTTGATCCTTTCGATTAAATCCAAACTATTCTTTAAACAATATTTTGGCTCAAAATTAGACTTCTGTCTTATGATACCATTCAACCTTCTAGCCAATTTATAAGTCGGTGCACTCAAATACGAGACAACTGGACGAATCGGGATATTATCTTTATGTATTTTTGGAAGACCATACAGAATTGGTGCTTGAGGATTCATGGGTATGACCGTGTTTTTCTGATGCTCTGTTTCAAAAACAAATACAGAGTTCTTCACAACATTTCTTAGATCTTTCTGGAAACCAGGCGTTGGGTCCTTCCGTAAAACCGAAAAACCATCACCCTGAATAAGATCCATTACTTTCTGGCTATATTGTTCCCTACCCATGATGACTATGCAATATGCTGCTGAGTAGTGGCGTGAATATAAATATGGCGGACGGCTCCGGGCGGCTCATTTGCTCAGTGGACGTGGCGCAAGCAACATCTCCTGCCAGCATCTCCTGATGATGCCTCGTAGAGAGGCGAAACACGTGTCGAGGTTTTTGTCAATATTGGTGGTGGTTTGCTGTAATTTTTTGCATGTTTATACGCAAATAGTTGCATCTTATCTTCACTGATAGACCAGCACGTTTTTTTAGCGGAATAGCAAAGAAATATTGTTCTCGTAATATACCTCAAGGTGTCTCTTTATACTGTTTTCACGCCACTGCTCGGAAATGTGGCAAAAGATGGTCAGAAAACAGGCTTCAAAGCTGGGGTTCATCGCACGAACAGGCCAACTATGAGTTCAAACTGTCCAACAATGTTATCACACAGTCACAGCTCCGGTCGATTTGACAGATTTTTTCTAAGCAAATGATAAAATGGATTTGCCATTTTAACATCCAGTGTGATTTGATCATATCCCTTAAAGAGTTGTTCAAATCTCTGTTTTAGCCATTTCCCTGCGACATATACGCCACTTCCGGAGCCATTCGAGGATTGTGTTCTGACACAATTAGTTGTTCCTGAAATTTGCGACTGGCAGCAGCTGGGTCATTGTCAACAGTCAAGTAGGCTATGTCGTCAGCATACGTTGCCAACTTGCCACGGTGATGTCGTTGTCCACGGGTAAGTCAGATGTGAATATATTATTCAGTATAGGTTCAAGAACTGATCCTTGAGGTACACCAGCCTCTATATCAAGAATGCTGGATAGCGTTTCTCCTTTTTTGACTTGGAAGGATCGATCAGAGAAGTACGATGCAACAGGCGTAAATATCGAATATGGGAGTTTTTCTTTATTTTTGCCAGCAGCCATCAGTTTGGCACAGGGGTGCCACATGCAATCAAAAGCCTGTTGCACATCGAGGAATGCAGCTCTTTTTGCGTTCAAAGGTCTGCCTAATCGTGCGATATACACCTGTTATTTTGTACAATAAAGTGCTTACACACATACATATTTCTTCAACCGTTGGGTGAGACTTGCGAAAACCAAACTGATGCGATGGAATAACAGCGCAGTCACCCAATGCTGTTTTGAGTCTGATAAGGAATATCCTTTCCCATAGTTTTGAGAGTACGGGCTTATTGGCCGTTTTGATGATGGTTCATGTTTTGGTTTTCCTAGTTTATGAATCATCACTACTTGTGAAATTTTCCAGAGGGCCGGGAAGTGGGAGCTTCTAAAGATTGCGATGGCATGAAAAAAGGACGATACCCTTTCTGGACAGATTTATAAATACCGTCGGGATGATCAGATCATATCCCGGTACTTTCCTTTCTTTTCTATCCCGATAATTGCATAACTTAAAACAGTGTAGTTTCCTGAAGTTAGAGGAATATATTTAATTTAAATGTTTTTCTTGAAATCTAAAACTCCAGACATTAAACAAAAACTTCAATAAAGAACCCCAGATACTTCCTCAGGGCTCGTTCACACCCCGCCATTGTGATGATTCGTTGTATTTTTCTAAAGCCCTCCCTCCCAAAAACACTTGATTTCCGGATCATCAAGTATATGCTTCCTGATTTAAAACCTGCTGACTGTTGATACATTATACAATTATGTTGTACGTCGACTAGCGAGAGTAATGCTCAGAGATGAGGTACGCTCCTGTTACTTTGCCACAGTACACTCGCTCTTACAATACGGTGCAGAGCTGTGAGGCCGCGCTGCCGAATGGGAGCGGGTCTTCCGCATGCAAAAGAAAGCCATACGAGCGATTGTACAGGTGGAACAGAGAACTTCCGCACGGCCCTACTTTAAGTTCCTTGGGATACTTACCCTGCCGTCCGTAGTTATACTCCAGGTGGCCACTTATCTACACAGTCACCTGGAAGAATTTTCGAGTGGAGCAGAGATCCATGGTCTAAACC
Organism: Epinotia ramella; assembly: GCA_947578815.1. Taxonomy (NCBI): domain Eukaryota; kingdom Metazoa; phylum Arthropoda; class Insecta; order Lepidoptera; family Tortricidae; genus Epinotia; species Epinotia ramella. Next base: position 15,905,682 of record OX388205.1, on the reverse strand, counting down.
TGCGCAACTCTCAAAAGCTAGTCGGCGTCAGGCATCGTCTGGTGAAATTTGCCAAACTTACCCACGTTATGGGGCCAAAGGTGTACAACCGACTGCCGGCCCACGTCACAGAAGCACCGTCACTGGTCAGTTTTAAATCGAGGCTAAAACGATGGCTTATCGAGCATACCTTCTACAGTTTTACTGAATTTGCTGAGTCTAAGTACGACTTACTATAAGTACCGTTAAGTATTTTTATTTTTCTCTGTGTAATAGGCATGATGCCTCGTGTTCAAATTGATAACGTATTGATGCTAAATAGATAGTAAACCATTTTTAGAAGCCAAAGTTTAGAAAAAATATGCATTTTTTTTTTGTTCAAGAGTAAATAAAAAGCTACCAATAGAATCCTTACGCTTTTCTAGAAACAAAGTTGTATGACAACTATGTACTTACTCGTAAACGCAGTTTTTCGCGACCGAAACAACAATTTACCGGATTTTCCATACTACGATTAGTACAAATATACAAATGTGACGTCACACTTGTATAGACACACAGTATGAAGCGTTTCGCGCTGCCGCCAGCGAGGTCAATCTTTATCTCAATTTTTTAGGTATTTATGTTCTTTAATTGTAGTTGCTCCCATACAAACATTTGTTCCTCTCCAAAAACTGGTTCGAATGACGTCACAAAAAAAATCTTAGTCATCGTCCCTATTGTAATTATTTTATTTTATTGTAACATGATATGGACTAATTATAATTATTAACAATTTTGACATGTAATACTGAATTATTATGAATAAATATGATTATGATTATTATGAATAAAAACCAAAAACCATCAGGACTGACCTGACATCGGCATGCCTTCGCACATACTCGACCGGTGACAGGACCGGTGACCAACTTCAAGGTCAAGTTTCATACACAGAAGACCGGCTAACGCCTGCAAAAATACAATTTATAATAACCAGCGCTCGAAGTATTACGTTTGAAATATTATATTCCCGGTGGACAAAAGTGAGAATAAAGAGTAACTACATAAAATCAAGAAATAAATACAGGGTCTTAGCAGAAGCATATCAAGAAGCTCATGTAGCAGTAGATGATGTAGTTGTGGCAGGAGTGACTCATGGCCAGCCAGAGCGGGTAATACAAAGTGGATACCTGCTTGAACCCGCGGCGGTAGCGCGCGTTCATGTAGCAGTAGATGATGGGGTTGTAGCAGGAGTGGCTCATGGCTAGCCAGAGCGGGTAATACAAAGTGGCGACCTGCTTGAACCCGCGGCGGTAGCGCGCGTTCATGTAGCAGTAGATGATGGGGTTGTAGCAGGAGTGGCTCATGGCCAGCCAGAGCGGGTAATACAAAGTGGATACCTGCTTGAACCCACGGCGGTAGCGCGCGTTCATGTAGCAGTAGATGATGGGGTTGTAGCAGGAGTGGCTCATGGCCAGCCAGAGCGGGTAATACAAAGTGGATACCTGCTTGAACCCGCGGCGGTAGCGCGCGTTCATGTAGCAGTAGATGATGGGGTTGTAGCAGGAGTGGCTCATGGCCAGCCAGAGCGGGTAATACAAAGTGGATACCTGCTTGAACCCGCGGCGGTAGCGCGCGTTCATGTAGCAGTAGATGATGGGGTTGTAGCAGGAGTGGCTCATGGCCAGCCAGAGCGGGTAATACAAAGTGGATACCGGCTTGAACCCGCGGCGGTAGCGCGCGTTCATGTAGCACTATATGATGGGGTTGCAGCAGGAGTGGCTCATGGCCAGCCAAAGCGGGTAATACAAAGTGGATACCTGCTTGAACCCGCGGCGGTAGCGCGCGTTCATGTAGCAGTAGATGATGGGGTTGTAGCAGGAGTGGCTCATGGCCAGCCAGAGCGGGTAATACAAAGTGGATACCGGCTTGAACCCGCGGCGGTAGCGCGCGTTCATGTAGCACTATATGATGGGGTTGCAGCAGGAGTGGCTCATGGCCAGCCAAAGCGGGTAATACAAAGTGGATACCTGCTTGAACCCGCGGCGGTAGCGCGCGTTCATGTAGCAGTAGATGATGGGGTTGTAGCAGGAGTGGCTCATGGCCAGCCAGTGGCTCGCAAACCACACGTAAGGCATGCCTGGCCACGCGCCCCACTCCGCGTCGCTCTCATGCGCTGTCCACAACATCTGTTTATTGTAATTATAATTATTGTATGCAAAGAAAAAACGCAGGCTTTGAAATAATTTATCATCATCATCATCATATCAGCCGAAAGACGTCTACTGCTGGAAATAGGCCCAAAACGTGCCAAGGTCGCATCCTGAGGACTCCTGTGACCTTTAAAATACTTAAGTCCAAAAATGTATTCATCAACAAACTCATTTTATCGTGACAATGTGAAGGTAAGAGAAAAAATTAATAAGCTTGTAAATTGTTTTTTTTTTCGGGTAAGGATGCTAAGGGTATTACGGCATGCTGTTAATGATAAATAGAAGCTATGGATGAAACGTACATTACATGTGGTACTCACAATAAACACGTTTAACGGCAACCAGCATATAGTAAATACAGCTACGACCATTACCATCATCTTAATCATCTGCGAACAATTTTTTTATTATATACCAATTCATGTACATTATCTTTGCTAAACCAAGGATATTTGTAGGCGTCTGAGACTTCGTGATTTTTTACAATAGGTAGGTAACTAGGTAGTTTAAATATATAAGGTCGGTACCACAGTTAGCAAAGCAGCTAAATACTAGTACCTAGTTGATAGTTTCTATGCAAGGGTCCGGTAGAAAATTGTGTGCAGGGGCGCAGCTTTCTATTTTGTTGAGTGTAAAAGTACTTGAATATGCGAGTCACACGGGTACCATAAAGACGCAATTGGTTCATCATGATTTTCATTATTTAAAGTACATATATTAATTTTCATCGAACGAAAATACATTAAATTTTAACAAAATTTGATTATTCTGATAAAAAACATAGATAGGTAGAGTCAGTGCGGGTTTGTGCGCCACAGGGGAAAGTGCGCCTCATTCATCATTCAGTCATATATATCAATATCAGCACTTTTCCCGGTGGCGCACATACCCGAACTGACCTTACTACTAGTGTACAATTTATACTATAAAATTACTTAAAAAAAATGAAAAAAATACGATTTTTGTTATGTCATTTGGATACATCTATCTATGCTTAAGTAATAATGTAAATAGTAGCGATCTCAGAATGAGCATTAGAACACCCCTGATAATACCTAGTTTAGGGCACAGGACACCGTTTCTAGGCTTATCTAAAAATAAGTGCACTATGTACGTACCATATTATTAAGTAAGCTGAAGTACTGATTCTATAAATATATTTTCATTTTCATTTTTCACTTCATTAGTAATATACAAAGCATAGAGACAACTATTTTATTTTGTCTTCATCGCATGATAAACAAGATCATAATAATCATGAAAATTTCAGGGGTCAGTTAAATTGTGACAATATTTGCTGGCTTCCAAAAGTGCCACTATTTGCCTAATCTTGCGTCTGCGGTCGTTTCTACGGAAAACATGAAAAAACTCTTACTGTGATACACAGACCACATGTCTAGGTACTGTATCCGAGGGTGGTTAATATGTGGGCGAGTCCACCAACGACAGAACCACCACTAGGTATATTGTTGTACTACATCGCTACATAAAGTTACCGATGTTGACACCAATATTACCAATAATTTTACCGGAAGCCAAATGTTACGCAATTAAATTAATTTCACTGTTTGTTTAAACTGTGTTGTTGGTTTCATTCTCATCAATTTACTTAAACGCTATTTAATTTCATATCTATTTTTTTCTCCTAATTTGCGATCAAATCGCCAAGGTGCAAAGATGTTCCACAATTACGAAAGAAAACTGTCGCGATGCCAGTACGCACCAAAATAATACCCGTGTTTATTTTAACTGAAAAATACGAAGTAGGTACAAACCACCAAATAGCTGTATGTACTTATAGGTACAGTAAATTTATAGATAGATTTTTTTTTAAACATGTTTTTTATAGTTTTGTGAACACCAGCGCAATAATTCACCTTCCGCTTGGAGCGCTGCATGCGCGAGTCGCGCGCGCTCTGCGCCTCGCCGGGCGTGCGGCCGCCCCACACGGCGTGCGCGATGCGGGCGTACGTGCACATGAGCGCGCCCAGCGGCAGCACGAACTGCAGCGCCAGCAGAGCGCACGTGTACTGCGAACTCTGCTCGACCCGTTCCCACTGTTCGAGGCAAATATCTCTGTGAAAATGACATAATATTATTCTTATAAAACTATTTCAATAAAATAATGTTAATGTTTGCAGTTTCACTAACACATACATACGTGGTTACTCACGCTTGACAGAACTTATACCACTCCGTTGGCCTCTGGAGCGTGGAAACGATAGGGATCGGAGCGGCCGTGGCGAGTGCTCCGCCCCACACGGCTGCCACCACGAGCTTAGCTGCCGCTTTTCCTAGGCGTGGTCGAAGCGGCCGCATGATAGCCATGTAGCGGTCGATGGAGATGGCGAGCAGCGTGTAGGCGGAGACGAGCACGGACACGGCCTGCGAGTAGTTGACCACCTTGCACATGACGGCGCCGAAGGGCCAGTAGCGCAGCACCAGCATCGACACGAACGAGAACGGCACGCAGAACAGCGTCATCAGGATGTCGCCCACCGCCAGGTTCACTATGAAGTAGTTGGTCACCGTCTTCATGCGCGGGGACGTCTGCACCACGAAACACACTAGCCCGTTGCCCACGAGGGCCACAATAAACACTGCGCAGTACATAAGGTATACACAAGCTTGGAACAGTGGCGACGCGAGAAAATCCCCGCTCGACGTACTTGCTGAACACCAGCTATCGTAGTCCGCCAATGTTTCGTTCGGATACACTGTGGTATTTTCTCCAAATGAAACATTTTTCACTAATCCATTTCTTCTCGGTTCATATATTTCGAAGTCATATTCTGTATGATTGATGTCATACATAATGCGGTTTATTCACATCGTCGTAGTTCTCCGGATCCTGGAAAGAAAGATTTATTTTAGTTTTCTGTGGGTACACGTTTGGGTGTTATTTATGTTTTTACAATCGAATATTCGTTAATGCCCGAGTAAAATTCTGCGTTGCGGTGGTATCCGCGTCGGAAACGAAAGCTGGCCGTAAATAATGTAGCCTGGAGCCGTAATTCGGGCTGTGTTTACATCTCTCGCAAACATCGCGCTGCGCGTGACATTTGTTTACGTTTGTTTACGCCGTATGTCGCGTCTTAGTTTATAACGATACGTCTCATTTATTTGGTGGGTATGCTTTATAACGTAAATTTATATTGTTATCCAGATTTTGATGTTGTACTGTTGGTAATTTGGATACGGGGAGATTTTGGTCTAAATATCTCGTACTGGATAGGAAATAGTGAAATTTTAGAATATACGACCACAAAATAAATCTTTTGAAAAATGCTCCCATACCTACTAAATTAATTTTAACTATAAATGTTTTACTTGGATTTACATTACATCTCACGACGTCTTGCGATAGAGGAACAGCGTTTCGAGATTTTTGTACTTGTTATGTTTTTGATGGGGTATTCTTGATTTGAGTGAGTAAGTTATTCTAGTGATGTAATAAATTGAGCCTGTAAAATTAGGGATTATGATATTCCTTCTGCGGTTTGCAGAACTAATAGGTACTTAACACAACACACAATACTACACGCAAAAAGAGCGTGATTATATTCCATATATCGTACTAGGCATTGAGTTATACGGGGTGGGCCCTGTAACCGGAGCAAATATTAAAAAGGACGCTTCCTTAGAGCACAGAATCTGCAGTAACCCCTTTTGTCCAATCTCTTGTTTATATTCGGAGAAATTTTGATCTAAAGATATGACCTCCAAGTTATGTGTCTTGGCACCACGAGATCATCATAGCACAACAGTAAATGCAGATTTTGAGGTAACATCATGTAACAATGACTCATAATCGTTTTTAATCGTTTGTTTGTGTTTTTTTTTTTGTTTAAAATAAAAAACTACAAAGAGTAAAAAATACACGTAAACTTATTTTTCTCAAACATGCAATGAAATATTGACGTTGTGTTCTTTATAATGGGCTTCGAAGTGTCACGTTTCGGGCGCAGCGCGACGAGAGATCCGTAATGGCATTTCATACAAAATTGGAGGCTACTTCGCTACGCTCGACCGGCAACCCCTTACTTCCCGGCCTCTGTAGTAATGTACCTACTATTGTTTTTTAATTTTTTTATGAAAACCACTAGAAAATAATTGCTCACAGTACCGTTTAATTTTCTGCTCCTGTTACAGGCCCCCCTATCCGTATAGTATAGGGCAGACAATCATCCCCTAGCATATGTTAGCGCATGGTAGACTACTCTCATGGGAATACCTTTGCATAGTCGAGGGCCGTCATTAAATAGAACCGGCGGTGGAACTTTGATTCGGGGGGCGACTTTGATCAAATAGGTGTTTCTCCGAAATCATTGTTTTTACTTGTGGCTGAACTGTGAATTATGCAATATATAATGTTTACTCGATTAAATCTTCTTAATTTCAAATAGTTCTCCTTTTATACTATGTACTTTCTAAATTATCAAAGTAGCCCCATTTTCCACGCCCCATGCCACGGTACTGAATTTCAAGGTGGCAACCTGACGGAAGACGTCGAGGAAAATTATCTAGGTAAAACAGTAATGCACAGGCTGGAGGATTCAGTCCGTAAGCGACAGGGCCAATCCCAGTTGAGTCGGTCAAATTGCCAGTACGTAGTATCCAATGAGAATGAACGAAAAACAAATTAACATGACCACAACAGGTAGATAATAGTATATTACAGCAAAGGCCCGGAAATAGCAATTGATACCCGCTTAAGCCAGTTCATCCCGCGGCCAAGGATGTTGTGACGCCTCCGAAACATCGTATATATTAAGTTAATTATGGGCGATTAAGTCCCGTTTAGTAAAAATTATGTGTGAGAATCGTAAACAATTAAACCAATATACTTCTAGTACATATGTTTTTCCTGTTGTCCATTAGTTCTCTTCTTTTGATGTGTTGTTTGTGATTCGTCAACACGCATTGTGCATTCGTATTATCTAACTAAGGCTGTATACTATTCAAATTTGTTAAGTGTAATAATATATTTGTCATATGATACGAGTCTTAGTAAGCCAGCTGTTAAGGGAATAAGTGAATGTTCTTATCGCATGTTCACAAACCTTACATCCTTATCACTTATTTCTGTTAACTTTCCAAATAAACAATTGTACCTACACTCTACAGATAATTTTAACAAGCGTGCTTTAAATTAAAGTTGCTTCATTCGGCTTAATTCGATTTCCTCGTATTGGCCTATAAACACTAAAATAAACGTATTGCTAACCTTTGTTGTTAATAATTAAGTTTGAAAGTGTTAACAAGTAGGTACTAGGTAGGCCAGTGTCGAACATTAGGGCGTTTTACTTTAATTAAGTATAAGTAGCAATGGCAACTTACGCAGTCATATATATCGACGTATTTATTCCCTACAAATTACTCATTCACGATTTTTTTAATAATTAAATTATACTATCAAAACCAAAAGTTAATCGACAATGTTTCAAAAAGTTACTATTACGACTCATCAAATAATACATCCAGATTTTACCTTTCTCATGCCACGCCAGCAAAATATAATATTTCCGCAAGCCACGCAACTAAGACTTCAGAAGTTTGATGAATGACTAAAACTAAAACTAGAAAAGTGGGCTGGACAGCTGGGGCTCCAACTGACACATAGGTACTTATTGTATATGGTTCCCGTACACGCGGCGCCGCGCGCCGAGCTACCGCGTTGAAACGAAACGCGAAACACATTGGAATCAGATTGTAATGCGAAACTTAGGTGCCAAATTAAGCCCGGTTACGATTATGATAGTTGGAAACAGTATTTATTTTTTATTTTTGTATTACCAACAAACAAAACATACAAAAAAACATCACGTTTCTACCTATTTCTGCTATTTTATGTATTAAATATCGACTTCATACTAAAAGAGCGATATCGACGTTTCATAAAAAAATGCTAATTGAATTAAGTCTGCATCCCTTGAGCACAAAGCGTAGATACCTTAAATGTTTACCAATTAAATATAAGGATATCGGTCGACCATTTATTGAAATTAAATGCGAAACGTCGGCAAGCCTCAAAGAGGCACAAATAATAAGTCAATTACCTATTCCACTAAAATGATTTTAGCGATCCGACAGCAAACTTTATAATAGGTAATTAAGAGTAAGTACCTACCATCCAAAAATGAAACTTGTATTTTGTTCATTCTTAACTTCGAACGAGAAAAAGGTTTAATCATGAATTCTAAATCCTTACGTTTTGTCCTATTAACTTTGATAAGGTGTAATCATCTCGACATATTTAGTTTTACTTTTTTTCCTTGTTTGGCCTTTTAGGCGGCCAGTTACGAATAAAATGCGGGACAACCTCCCAGCGCGCCTTAAGGTGGTTTTCCACCGGATGAGCGCGGATTGAATTGATTTTTTATTTGCACGCTAAATTGAAACGATTGCCGTGCTATTAGAATGCACATTACACTGAAGAAATTTTCCCGCGATGTCAAGCGCTTGAAAATAATCTTCAGTGTGATTTGCACTCTAACAGTACAGCAGTACGGTTCAATTTAGCGTGCAAATAAAAAATCAATTCAATCCGCGCTCATCCGGTGGAAAACCACCTTTATGCGCCGACCAGGGGGTCCAGGAAAGACAACACACTACTGAAAGGGGCATACCTACATGCTCTTCTCGTAGAAAGCATTACTTTAACTAATAGGTAACAGAGACACACATCAGAGACAAGTAGCAATGTAGCAGTAGGTGGCACTAAATAAATATACCTTGCTGAAACGTCCTGGCAGTATGCGGTATTTTGTATTTTGTGCTTACGGATGTTGTCACCCGGCTTTCGTTACATGTCGGTACACCTTCGTAGTATAACATTTGCGGCGTTTTCTTTATTGCGCGGACTGGGCGCGGTACCCGTGTTGTACAGTCATCAGATATATCGGAGCGGCCAAGTTGCTCACAAATATCGGAACACGCCTCTATTGTCGAGGCATTAGAGACGTGTTCAGATATTTGTGAGCACTTTGGCCGCTCCGATATATCTGATGGCGACTGTAGGTGCCGTATTTGTTCCGCCGTTCCAGCTTCCGCGCATCCCGCAGAAAAGAAAACCATACTGATTTGACTGACAGCTGACATCAAATTGATACCAAACCAGCAAACGCGGAAATGGCCTTATATTCCCAGTGATCGGTAATCATAATTCACTTCGTTTAGGGTTCTCGATTCGCACTAACCACAATGATAGAGTTAACCTCTACCTACTCATTCTAACTCGGTTTTAGTTTTGGGCGACGTGCACATGCAAACTCCACAGAGTACATTTCTGTATATGGTATTATATTGTACTCTAATTTAATACGTAGGTACCTGGATAAACGCACTGAACTATAATATAATAGAAGGTTAACTGGAAGAGATCCCTTATGGGAATAAGTTCGCCTGTGTACCATTTTAACCTATTCTGTCCCCCGACGCAAAGAGAGGGGTGTTATAAGTTTAAGGTTTCTAAATTTCGATCATAATGGAAAATTGAAAAATTATTCGCCACGAGCGGGATTTGAACCCACAACCTTTGGAATCCGTCCATCGCTCTGCCAATTGAGCTACCGTGGGTCCGCTGATGGCGACGAATCTTTCAATCCCTTCCACTATTGTATTTTACACCTTAGGGAGGCTCGTAGCGACATCTACCGCGAAGTTATTACAACTTCTGAAAAGGCACCAACGTCTCAAGTTACATTGAGAATCGTTATTAACAATGCGCTACCCCATTTTTAACAGTAAATGTTTATTAAGCAGAAACGTCCACTAACGAAATTCCAAATTTCGATCATAATGGAAAATTAAAAAATTAAAAAATAAATAAATCGGAATTTGGTAGCGGACGTTTCTGATTAATAAACATTTACTGTTTAAGGTGTCTGTCTGCGTATCTGTGTATCTGTCTGTGGTATCGTAGCTCCCAAATGGATGGACAGATTTAAATGCGGTTTTTTTTGTGTCATAGATAATTTTATCTCGAGTATTCTTAGCCATGTTTCATGAAAATCTGTTCAGCCGTTTTTGAGATATTGGACTTTGAAATGAAAATGTCGGGGGCTTTTCAACTTTTCTAAGTTGTAGTTATTACTTGTGTCTTGTGTACAATAAAGTATTTACATACTCGTACATATAACCACGAAATCGTTCTAGGAATATCTCCATATATCGTTTTTTTTTCTTCTAACGTTAGATACCTAGATATGGAGATATAAAAAAACGAAATTCGATGTTCAGGAGTAGTTCCTCTCTTTTTCTAATCACGCACAACCAAAAAATACTTTATTATACTTTTTAGCGTTCCGTAGTCAACAAGGAACCTTGTAGTTTCGCCATGTGCGTCTGTCCGTCTGTATGTGTGTGGTGAACAGTGACCCTTACTACTTAATAATAATAATAATAATATAATAATATAGCCTTTTATTCAGATCACTTTACAATAATTTAAACTTAAAAAATTAACACTGGACTTATAAACTATTTATACTAATATCTGTTGTTTCGTTATCTTTCCAAGATCTGTTTGCCAGTCGGCAAAGGCCTCCTCCAACCTTTTCCATTCTTTCCTTTCTTGTGCTACTCTGTTCCACATGACTCCTGCCACTTGTCTAATGTCGTCCTCCCACCTTTTATGCGGTCTGCCTCTCTTCCTTTTGCCTTCTCTGGGGTACCACCGTGTCACTCTTTTGCTCCATTTGTCGTGTCCTCTTATTACGTGGCCAGCCCATCTCCATTTAAGTCTTTTGATTTTTATTGTTACATCTGTAGTTTTTGTTTTGTTTCTAATGACCAGGTTTTGCATTCTGTCCGACTTTTTGACATTTAGCATGCTCCTTTCCATTGCATATTGGCAAGTTGCTAGTTTGTTCAAAAACTCTTGGTTTAAGGCCCATGATTGACAGCCGTACGTAAGAACGGGTAATATGCAGGTGTTGAACAATTTACTTTTTGTGTTTATATTAAGCACAAACACAACCCTTACTACTAGAAAGCTGTTATTTAGCATGGGTACATAAACCAATAGAACAAAACGATAGAACAAAATCTTGAAAAATAAATGTTTTGGGGTACCTACGATAATAATTATAAGAGGTTTAAAATATTATTTGTTATTTTGTAGAGTTATTTTTTTGTGTCGGGGGGTTTTTAAACTTTTAAATTTTACTTTAATTTTGTCCTTTTTAAAGTAATGATCTTCAAACAGCTGATCTGGTCATGGTTACCTTACCATATACTTTCAATATCATTGAAGTAACACGGTACCAAATTTCGAATCGATAGGACATATGGAAGTTATTCAGATCCCCTCATCAACTATTAACGAGCTGATGATCTTCAGACGGCTGATCTGGTCATGGTTACCTCAACATATACTTTCAATATCATTGAAGTAACATAGTACCAAATTTCGAATCGATCGGACATAAGGAAGTTAGTCAGATCCCCTCATCAACTGGAAAAGAGCTGATGATCTTCAAACGGCTGATCAGGTCATGGTTACCTTACCATATAATTTCAATGTCATTGAAATAACACGGTACCAAATTTCGATTCGATCGGACATAAGGAAGTTAGTCAGATCCCCTCATCAACTAGAAAAGAGCTGATGACCTTCAATCGGCTGATCAGGTCATGGTTACCTTACCATATAATTTCAATGTCATTGAAGTAACACGGTACCAAATTTGGAATCGATCGGACATAAGGAAGTTAGTCAGATCCCCTCATCAAATGGAAAAGGGCTGATGATCTTCAAACGGCTGATCAGGTCATGGTTACCTTATCATATAATTTCAATGTCATTGAAATAACACGGGTGACGGCACCAATCATGGACATGTTAAGCGCACTAAATTAGAATTTCGTTTAAAAATGGGATGTTTTTTGACGATACAAAAATGGTGATTTTTTTTTCGGCACTCAAATACATGAGGAACATTTAAACAAAACCAAAAATCCTGTATGTTTAATATTTAATTAATAAAAAATATATAAATTGAAATTTACGAAATCACCATTGATCGACATCAAAAATTCAGTAATGGACACCCAGTCATGGACATGGACCCAATTATGAACATCCATTAATGGACACTTTTGTATTGAACACATAAATGAAACAAATGACGTCACAAATCAACTTTTATTAACGCTATTTGAACTTTCAACATGATCAGTCTGATTTCCAAGTTATACTATCAGATTTTCAATCAACCATCTGGTTTTCAGTCATTTATTAAACATTAATGGAGGCTTTGCCAGCAGCTGCAGCTTAGAATTGCTTACATAATAATCAACTGAGATCTATCAGGTAAGAAATTAGAATCTTAGCAATACAACAATCATAAAGCACAATAATATAAAATATATAATATAAAAAAACGATCAAAAAAGTTTACTTTTTCTCCTAGTATAACTATAACTTTAACTAAAAAAAGATTTATTCTTCAATGAAGAAAGATTATATAAGTATCAAAATACAGGAATTACGTTGTTTATAAAAGTCAGTTATTTAGCTTAATATCTTGTTGGGTATTCCATTGTACAGTCGAGGAAATTGAATGTTTAGCACTTTTGGACCTTAACGTCATTCAAATAGAGTTGACATGTGCCAAACTTTCATTTTCCTCCACTATACCTACGGACGTTTGACAATATAATCAAAAGTAAGATTTATTATCACATTTTCACAATTATATCTATAATCAATATTATCAATATATCTATCCAGTGGGAAAGTGCTTTTTACTCATTGCGATCAACCAATTTACCAGAATGTCCTCTTCCTGTGCCGTGAGGATAGTTTGAGGCCCCATAGCACAAACTGCAGGACTTTTGCCTGTCACCTTGTTGTGCAAGGTTATTCGAGGAACCCCAAACCGGAGGGAAGCTGTGCTTATCTTTTCTCCCATCCTTACAGCATCCAATGCTCTCCCCATTTGTTCGGGGGTGTAATTTTTCTTTGGTGCCATCTAAGAAAAAACAAAGAACCCAATTGTGGACAACTAAAAATAACCAGTTATAGACATCGTCCATTATTGGAAAATAAAGAGCAATCACAAAGTCAACTCAACCCAAATGTTTAGTGCAACAAATTAAATAATTTAATACAATAAACTAAAAAAGTAATAAAAAACTTAAGCATGGACACTTGTCCATTACTGAATTTCATAAAATATCGAATCCAGTAATGAACAAACCCCACAAAAAACTTATTGCTGTGATTGGACATATTCAACTTAGCTCAATTTACTTGCAATATAGTATTATTCAGTAAAAATAACATCAAAGCTTATTACAACACAACACAAGATAACACCATGCACAAATATGTACTCACCTCCTTAACGATTTCAACAATAAAAACGGATTTTTATGACCACCGCGCGCAACGAGATTTCACTTCGCAGCCATCTTAGAACAAAATGGCTGATTTTGGTGACGTGTGTCAAAATGATAGCTCAAACGTCTATTGGTTATGCTTTAGTGTTGCCAGTTGAAAAATGTTGGGAAAGTTGCTTAATAAATTCGATTAACGAAAAAAATGTCCATAATTGGGACCGTGTCCATTACTGGTGCCATCACCCTACCAAATTTCGATTCGATCGGACATAAGGAAGTTATTCAGATCCCCTCATCAACTAGAAAAGAGCTGATGATCTTCAGTCGGCTGATCAGGTCATGGTTACCTTACCATATAATTTCAATGTCATTGAAATAACATGGTACAAAATTTCGAATCTATCGGACATAAGGAAGTTAGTCAGATCCCCTAATCAACTAGAAAAGAGCTGATGATCTTCATACGGCTGAACAGATTTTCATAAAACATGGCTAAGACCACTCGGGTTAAAATTATCTATGATACAAAAAAACCGCATTCAAATCGGTCCATCCGTTTGGGCGCTACGTTACCACAGACAGATACACATATACACAGACACGTTAAACTTATAACACCCCTCTCTTTGGGTCGGGAGTTAAAAAGGAAAACTATCACGGCTCCTTAGGCATAACTAGTTACCGAGTAACAGTCGACCAACTTAAGAAGTTGACTTACTTGGAAAGGCCATCTTTCGTACAAATTCGGCCGACGCAACCGCATCCATTTAGTTCGCGCGTGCGTGTCGATGTCGTGTAACAAAGACAGACAGGCAACTACGGAACCCCACACTGGGCGTGGCCCGACACGCACTTGGCCGGTTTGTTTCATTATGCTATTAGAACCAGTTTGTAGACACAATCCAAGGTCTGCATGGGACCAACACAAAAAAATGTAAATCTAAATTAAAGTCAAAGTAAAAACATCGCTACATCGCTACGAAACAACGTACGATTTTGTATGAAAACGTTCACAAGACGCCTGTAGCGTGGGGGGGGCGTTAATATCCGTACTATCCGACTTCTAGTACGAGAAGCCCGAACGAATACATACTCTCGTTTGTAAAAAGTATCTTACCGTCTACACTGCCGTACCGTCTGTAGTCCTAAGCACTGCGTTCGTTAAAATCTAAATGTAAGTATAAAAAAAAAACCAAGTTTCTATGGAATGGCGGCGACTGACGCCATAATTAACGTTAATCGGCCACTCAATCATTGTAATCGTAAACTGGTGCAATCCGCCTTTTCTACCCAACCATTCCACTTTTCTACTTGCCACTCCTACTCGTAGCTACAAATAATCCTACTAATATTATAAATGCGAAAATTTGGATGTTTGGATGTTTGTTACTCAATCACGCTTAAACGGCCGATTTGGATGAAATTTTGCACGAAGATAGTTTGTAGCCTGGATTAAAATATAGGATAGTTTTTATCCTAGGTTCACGCAGACGAAGTCGCGGGTGGAAGGTAGGTACATAAAAAACATATTATCGGACTTTTTATTAAGCTTCGTAACAATGTAAAAAACGGTGTACCGTTTTGTCATTCTTAGCTCCGACCTGTAATATTTCTAACACAATCAAACATTTCATCAGTCAACGTCGGTGTCGCTGTATGAAAAGGGTCTATTCAGTCAAGTCTGACAATATACTTAGGTTGAGAAATGGAAGCCATTGTAGTGTCTGTAAACGATTTAATAAGATCAAACATTGTCATTTGCTTGCCACAAAGGAATACAAACTGACATCAAACTATTGATAGAAGAAGACGAAATGGGTACTAGCTAGGTCCACAAAAATATGAGTTAGTAGGTACCTACCTAACCCTGTAGACGAAACGTTTTCATACATATATTAAGAAAAAGGTGGGTGTAAAGTAAACACGACTGCTAAAAATAAATATTTTAATATATTGTTGTATACAAATATTTACCGTGATGATGTTCAAAATAGAACATGATTAACGAAGCAAATTTCGTGACTGCGTCTTCCGGTCTGGTCGCGATAATTTCAAAACTGCTAGACTGTAGGTATTCACTCCGTTGTAGGATAATAAAATGAATGGCGGCGGTTTCAAAATGTAACTTATTAACAGTTCCAGGACCTAGAAGTATGAACAGTTCTTAAACCTCCTGGAGGTTTCTAATTCGACATAACGGCTGTTGTAGTGGTCAATAACCGGCATCAATAGCTTGATGCACGAAGGCGCTCAGTTAATAATGACTCGAAGCAGTGATACCGTCAGAAACTTATCACGGCCGACGTAGCTTAGGATCGTCGCTAGGTCATGAATTCTTATAAATATATATTAAAAATTAAGTCAGTTTAAAAAAAAAAATGTGACAAACATATATGTAAGTACTTACAAGACACACTTACAACAGATGACAAAGTCACCGAGTTACAGTATGATCAAATCAAATTGGTGTAGGTACTAAGAATGTCTACCCGCTTGAATAAAAATTGGCGTATATCGTATTTTATTCTTGTCATAATCCAACTGAGCATGAAAGCGCCCCAAATTGATGCCGCCTGTTCTGAATAAAATTACTTTTATGTTTTACCTCTTTGTTAAATTCACTCTCAAATACCGCCAATAGGAATATTTTTATTAATGGGAAAACTGTGTGCTTGTACTTTTTCCAATGCACAAAGCAGGATAGGACATGAAGTAATTTTCAAAATTAAAACTAGACTGAATTACTTAAGTACAAAAAGTTAGCCAAGTGCAAAACAGGACTCGGGCAATTAGTAGTACTAAGTTTATTATGCTTAAGAAGACAAAGTTTGGTCTCGCTTGAATCTACCTGAAACACATAGTAGCTAATCCGGTTGTCATGTAGACCAAAATCAATTAACAATTATTGTTTCCTTCTTTCATTGTTCGTCTGAAAGATTCCTCTAACGTTTTACATGTTGTCTGTCAGTGTCTGTTACCTCTTCACGCTTTAACCACAGTTTTTATCCAGGAAATCATCCCCTAATGGGGTGAAATGTTGAGTGAAACTTTGTACGGAACTACGATATTAAAAGAGTTCAATGCGGACGTAGCGCGGGCAGAAGCTAGATTAATATAATCTTGTTATGGCGTAGCTATCACATTGACTAGTTAATTAAATGCAATAAATTACTAGAATTAATCAGTTAATGTGCTCAGTCGATATGACAGGCACGTCACAAGATAACATTAGTATTAAATCTCGCAATTAAAATAGTATCTCAGAACCGCGATTGGTCCTAAATTGGGATTTCTTATATTCTGTTCCAATCGTAGTGTCTCTTAGACAGATCCGTGAATTAGATAAGATAATAATAAAAAATAAATATTAGGGGACAATCTTACACAAATCAAATAAACATTATATTGAGACGAATGTAAAACGAAAACTCCTCATGCTTCAAAGTTGCATCCCGTAGTAAAAGGTATACCATTCCGCCGGCGTTCGTTAACTCAATAAAGGTATGTCGAGTATTATCGTGCGGAACTTCCCAAATTATTATGTTACTAGTTGCTAGGCATATGCGATTGTTGTTCGAAGTTATTGAACTGTAACTCAAACTTTTCCAAAGAAAATAGAAGTTGGGAATAAGATTTCCAATTACGCGCTATAAATACATTCGAGTGTGAACGCAGCTGTTAATAGGTTTTAGTTTCGCAAATATATATAAGTATATTATAATAAATATATATCTGATTTAAAAATAGAATCGACCAGTATCATTTCCAACATTGTTTTGTCACAAAGGATCTCAGATTCCCATGAACGGAAGAACAAGAAACATTTTTATATGTAGATTATTAATCTGGCTTTCGCTTAGGATAGTTTTTATTCAACTGCGACCGTTAAGTAATACATTTTTCGAAACATTTGAACTAAATAGAATTTTTAAAAATATTTATTCGCCGTCATAGCTTTGGCTTAAACCTATTAATAATTTCGATAAAAAAAACATTTTATTCTGATATATTTTATTTCGTAATAAGGCGTAATTTCAATAAACTGTAGAAATTTATTTATTCAATACGAAATTATTAAACAATATAATATATCACAAACTGTCTATGAAACTACTAAAATATGTATATTATCAATGTATTTCAATAAATGTATCAACAAATTCGAACAATGAAACGGGTGCGTAACGATCGATATAAAAACTTTTGATATATTTTCACTGGATATAACGATTAAAGGATTTCCCCTTACCTCCCTGGAGGCGATTGCCATCATTATGCCCATACACTCTCCCTGGAAGACCGTGTTATGGGTCCCTAATGGTATCAAGATGCGTATGTTTAGGTCCTCCAAGAACACTCCTGATCCGGCGCCTGACTTTGTCTTGGACCCGTCCGTGAATATTCTTAACTTCCTGGGGTTAAGTTCTTCCTTCGGGTTTCATATAGTTCGATTTTGTACTTTTTGTCGAAGACAAAATGTCTGGGGATGATGTCGGTTGTTGCTTCTATGAGGGATTGCCTACCTACAGCCTCGTAGAGTATTTCGGTGTGAGCGGCCTCCAGAGATGCTGTTTTTTGAGCCGTATGGCTGCGCCAGTGCTTCTTGCCTGATGAAGAGGTGTATCGGCGGAATGTCCATGATGACTTCCAGGGCTGCAGTCGGTGTGGTCCTCATGCAGCCACTAGCCGCCATGCAGGCCAGTCTCTGGAGGCGTTGTAGTTTAGCTTCCACCGTGGTAAGTGTGGTACAAACGCCAACACACAGTTAACTGACCATCCTGTATTTATGGTCAGTTAGCTATGTTGTCGATAGTTCGAGGCCACCACACTACAGCACCGTAGCTTATTATTAGTCGAATTATTGCCTGGTAAAACCATAGAGTGATCTTGGCGTTTAGCACCCAAGTACTAACCATTCTACGGCATTGCCAGAAGGCAACTGTAGCCTTTTGAATTTTGTAGTCTAGGTGACTGCTCCAATTAAGGGGATGCCTTGATTCGAGTCGACCACGCCTCCTTGGCAGAGACACGCTTATATGCCTTCCGCGTACGAGAAAAAGAGATGCAACACTTCGGGAATTAATGACTTTTTTGGACAAATTTCGATAAATACCTAACTTAGTGAAGTTTAATTTATATTTCATTAAGTGAGATTTTAGATGAGATAATATACGAAAGATAATATACGATAATAATATATATATATAGTATTAACTTGACTGTGTCGTAAAATAATGTATGGTTTGAGTAGGCTGAGTAAAAAAAGGACAATAAAGATCCAACTTTGGAATTTATTATATCGAGGAAATTTTAGGCAATCATATATCGATTAAATCAGATAAACAATCATATAGTCAAGAATCGTATATCTGGAAATCAGACCTTACTGTTTCTTAATCTAGTCAGAACGGCGTTTCAAAGCACGTGATAATATGCAATGCACCCCCTGTCTGAGTATTACAGGAGCTTTCAATTTAAAAATATTAGATACTAATTTAAATGCTATGTTGTATCATTTTATATGAATATTAAAGAACAGGAATGATAATTCACTAGGTACCTTAATAGGAAGTACCTGGGCGAGCG
The DNA here is from genome assembly GCA_947578815.1 of Epinotia ramella. NCBI lineage: Eukaryota > Metazoa > Arthropoda > Insecta > Lepidoptera > Tortricidae > Epinotia > Epinotia ramella. The sequence continues at coordinate 15,886,576 of OX388205.1, read as the reverse complement.
AGCTCTACTCGGGTGAAAATATTTAGAAAACGAATTTTCCCACCTATGAGACTTAGCTAGATCGATTTTTCGCCCCCGTTACCCTATTTTGCACATCGAAATCATTAGAGCCGTTTTTGAGAACGATTATTAATGAATATATATACCTACCTACAAATATTAATCGTTTAATAGTATGGGATAGGATAAAGCACGAAAACCACCGTTCAAAGGAACTAAACGCAGCGATTGGAACTTTCTAAGTATGACATCCTTTCTTTCTATATTAGCAAGCATTACCATCTAAACACAATTGATGAAAGTAAATATTTTCCATCAGTGCCATGTCGTAAACAGGACAAACGGAAAAAAATCCTTTTATCTGCAGCCAGGACAAGCGAATAAAATATTTTCCCTTTTTCAGCCCTGCAACTTAAAAGGGACGAATTTCAAAGGGCCGTTTCGTTTTATACGTGGTTCTATGCAGGAATCCAACAGAAGGTCGACGAAACGACCTTGTTATACCGCCAAAAATACTACCAGTTTATGGCCAAATTCAACCGTAATAGAATAACGCAATAAAATAAATCGACATGTTTGTACATACATATACGACTTTAAGCATAAATATTATTATTTTATTTGGTAAGTTTTATTCATATTTGCTCTTAGACCCTGGGCGACCGAGCTCTGCTCGGGTGAAAACAGAGAAAATACGTAGAAAACGATTTTTCCCAGACATGAGACCCAGCTAAATCAATTACTCGCCCCCGTAAACCCGTATGCTCCCAATTTCATTGAAATCGTTAGAGCCGTTTTGGAGAACGTGATTGCAAATATATGTACCTACAAATATTGTTCGTTTAATAGTATGGGATAAGATTTTAGATGAGGTAAAATACTAAATTTGAACATGATTCTTAATGTAAACGTCCAAATCGCATGGATTAGTTCTTCGAAAGAGCTCTTAGTTGATTGAATAGCCTCTGAGGGCAGGTTTGTTCAGGCATCGAAAACATTTGGCAACCGATTAGCGATAAATCTGGCGCCGGCAGTGGTCGTTCCTTAAGTAGCTGTCCAACCTCCCATGTTTAATTAGATTTAAACGGATGTAACTTACGGTTATCGTCGGTTTGAAACAACTGACCACAAGTCACAGAATCTATAATAGTACTACGTACAGAAGGTTTTCTGATAACCAATCTGATGTACCCTTAGTGTGAGTTTGCATTGAGTAGGTATCGTTTACTATAGTCGCAAGCGCCTGCGTAAATTATTAGTAAGGAGGATCTATACACCGCCCCTGGCGGTCACTTATAGAACTAAAAATCCAATCGGTACCATGAGTCACTTGAGTCGCAATCGTTAACTCGATCGTTCGTATAGTTAACGTTAGCGAGAAAAAGGGCGCAAACGCCAAGAAATCCGCGGCACTTACCCGTTCGGCCGACACACAATAAGTTATGATGCGCTTATATGCTAGTGAAATAGTTTACTACAGTCGGTACCGTATATCTCGATATCGAACGTATGTCCAATTTGTGACACATGGTACCGATGCCGTAGTACGAGACTGGCGTGCCATTCAAGTTAGCGAGAAAACGCGCGCAAACGCCATGCAATCCGCGGCGCTTACCCGTTCGGCCGACACACAATAAGTTCTCACGCGCTAATTTGCAAGTGAAATAGTTTACTTCTGTCGCTACGGTATTCGTCGATTCGAAATGTTAAATTTGTGTGCCATGGTACCGATTGGTCGTACGAATCGAAAGTTTAAATGACGCATCGAAAACTAAGCGCTTGCGAGTAACGTTTTAAAGTTGTTTTCGGAGTACAACGGCACCATGAGTTACGAATTCGACAGCTCAAATTTGCGACAGTCGAAATCTATTCGAAGCGCGTTTACTCGCTTGCGAGGAACGTAACGTAATGTGTGTTTTCGATAGTCACCTGTGGTAACCGTACTGTTTAGGTGTGCCGAACGAATCTAAACGTGGCCATGCATTTCTATCGCATGCAATGCGCTGTTTAGGAGACCATGTCTTAGTGGTAGGGTTTCCGCCAGCGAGAACCTATTAAATGATAAAACAGTGTAATAGCGTTATTTCCAGTATTACGTATAGTATTTTTTAAAATTAAAACCCACTACTCAAAAGCTATGTAATTTACCAATATACCTAATTAATTGTTAAACATTATTTGGAGTATTCTTTATTTTTGTTATGATTTTGGGGCTTGACGTTGACTTTAGGGACACTCTTATCTCCATCTCGATAATCGTTTATTAAACAAACACTTACATCGGTAAATCGCAGTATGTATTGAATTAATAAGTGACTGTCTTGATAGGCTATACATAAGTTTTGTTCGCATAACTTAATGTTTAATTGTGTTCCTCCACTTCATATTTGAAACTTGCTAATTAATTATTTAACTTACTCTATGTTCATGCACCCCACTTGACCCCGTTTAACGGTAATTATTTCATAAAACGTTAGTACATGTGCATAATTCTTCCAAACAAAATTATGTTTTCAATTAACATATAAAAGGCCTATGAACATTTTAATTATGAATTATGTATTACGCAGTAACGCTGCTAACGAAATCATAAATTCCAATAATTACAATTCGGTTCGGGACATTACATATTATGAGAACAAAAATCCTTTGCTATTCCGCTAAAAAACGTCCTGGTCTATCAGTGAAGATGAGATGCAACTATTTGCGTATAAACATGCAAAAAAATACAGCAAACCACCACCAATAATGACAAAAACCTCGACACGTGTTTCGCCTCTCTACGAGGCATCATCAGGAGATGCTGGCAGGAGATGTTGCTTGCGCCACGTCCACTGAGCAGAATCATTATTTGGAGTATTCTTTATATTTTTGTTATGATTTTGGGGCTTGACGTTGACTTTAGGGACACTCTTATCTCCATCTCGATAATCGTTTATTAAACAAACACTTACATCGGTAAATCGCAGTATGTATTGAATTAATAAGTGACTGTTTTAAGGAGCCGAAGTCTTCTGGTAGATGTCGCTGCACGCTTCGCTAAGGCGTTGTAAGAAGGAACTGATTGAAAGATTTAATGACCGAGACAGATTGTTCCGATAGCTCAGTTGGTTAGTAGCGACGGGCCGACGATGCCTGTGATCGCCGGTTCACAACCGGCTCGGAGCATTTAATTTTTATTTTCTTTCTTTTATTCGGAATTTATTATAATTATGCATTGACTTACCAAGATTTATCACTTGCTTTGGGTACCTACCTAATATGTTTATGTAGATCATTTGTTACTTTGATTTGGATCAATTTAATCACCCATATCAATTAAAGACCTAGGTTGATAATGCAACCTTTGTCACACTTGTCAAGACCACGCAAATATGAAAAAGAAGACGATGAGAGAATAGTGGACTTGGAACCGATTAATCGCTTGTAGCGGCACAATGTACTTTTTGACAGATTTAACCATTTTAGTGGGCATAATGCATACAACCACTACATTACTGTCACTCCAAAACAACACATTTACATAAACGTGAACTTAATTAAGTGCTTAATTCTTTTTCATACTAAACAATTAAGTACGCAATGTATTCACTACACGTCATGTCGTTTGTTTCGAAACCGTGACGACATCCATAAATGTAAAACGTTTAGTTAGTCAAATAATTTTTGCTGCTCGGCCGTACCTATTTTTTTTATTTATTTATCTGGGAGCACGGCTGTGCCCCCGCCAAGTCGAGCAAAACAGCGGCACGGCCGTACCTTCCTTTTCTCGAAGCAGTTCAGGCCATTTTCGACCCTCCTATAACTTCGTTGTGGAGAAAACTAGAAGCCTGAATTTTCAGTAACCAAGCACGCATTGTATAAACACGATATTTTACAAATTTCATTCAATTTGAACCTGTAGTTTAAGAATGATAACTAGTCAAAATTAAATTTCGTAATTTTATCACTCACTGACTGACTCACCGATCATCAAAAGTCTAAGGCACTTCTATGTCTGCACATAGAAGCTTCAAATTTAGAATACAATTAGTTGTAATCCCATATAAACATAGGATTACAAAGTTATATTTGCAGTGAACGGGACAAAAAATGAAAAAGCAGGAATGGGACTGCATTTAGAATTCGTATGTATTGATAACACAATAACGTACAAAAAGAAGTGAGATCCCATAATAAACATTCCATGTAAAAAAGAGGCCAAGTCTCGAAACGATTCCACCGTAAAAAGTTGTGAGATATTTCGTAGAGCCAAGTCTCAGGCATTCTTATTAATGTTTATTTGCTTGCTAAATAACATTTTGTGACTTGGAAATCACACAATACTACATAAATGTAGGTATGCAGAAATCCATAAATGCAGGAAAGTTGTGTGATTGCCAAGTTACTGAATTTTATTTAGCAAGCAAATAAAGATTAATAAGAATGCCTGAGACTTGGCACTACGAAATATCTCACAACTTTTTACGGTGGAAAAGTTTCGAGACATGGCCTCTTTTTTACATGGAATGTTTTTTATGGGATTAAGCTATTTAACAAAATTGCTTTCTCATATCATTTGTTCGCTCGAAAACTATGGCTGGTTAAAATATACGCCAGTATGAAATGTACAGGGTGTATTATGACAGAATATACGCATGGTAGCGGAGATATCCCTTTAACAACCCAGAACCCTTCATTAAATTCCACTCGTAAAATGTTCAATGTTGTAACTCTATTTTAAAAGTGCATGTTGCAAATAAGATAGAAGTATTATTTATGTATCATGACTTGTTAGTTTGTTAAATAATGAAAATTGAAACAATGTGACACATGGTCAGGGCTTATCATAGGGATATCCCCAGTTTTTTATCTCCTTTAGAATAATATGAGACAAAAGCGATACCTAGGGATGTCAACTCGTGTCGATGCAATCGTGGCCCTGAACAATAATACCTAATTAATGTGACCTCGCATGAAGGCACTCCAACAAATGAGGGCGGAGTTCCGTCTAATCGTCTGCGAGTGGAACTCAAACGTGAGTAATGCGATGCATCACCTTGTTTGTTGGGTCAACATTTTGCAAAAAACAATTTCATTCAAATCACATTTTGATTACCATACCACGCTATAGGTGCATGCTTACCTATGAGTTATCAGAGTGCATGGATCAAGACGATTTATAATTATTTAGTTTTGTAAATGCGTTTTGGAATTGGGCAACTGTAAAATAAAATAAATAAGTTAATATATATTTGGGGACTTACACAAATCGACCTAGTCCCAAATTAATCAAAGCTGGTTCAATGGGTACTAGACGATATACATAATTTATATAGATAAATATTTATTTTTCAAACTTAAATACCTACATAGAAAATTAACATCCACTCAGGAGAAAATATTCGTGCTCATCACACAAATAAATGCCCTTACCGGGACTCAAACCCAGGGCCTCCAGCTTCGTAGGCAGCTTCACTACCAACTACGCTTCAGAGGTCGTCATCAGCATGGATATTGTTACATGATTTTGTTGGGTACAATTCATATTTCTTTGGCTTTTTGTATTCAACTTTTCCATATCCTGTTCTTTATTCTCTTGCCCAATTTACTTGGAGTGGGTCGACACAGCACATCTGTTTATTCTATACATTTGTCTCGTCCATCTCACACAACCTTTTCAAGCTAACCATTCACGAGCGCCCTAACGAGCTGAATGAAGAACAGCCAGGGTCAAGTCGGGCCATGAATGTCAAAACTGTAGGTAGCGTTTAATAATAGTTGGCGCGGCCTGTTGGATATGCAAACAGGTGGAAAGCCAGTGCGACGCGCCAACGCGTCATCCAAACGAAACTCATTGTCCAACTTTAATCTAATCTTCACGCGTTCTGTACTTCACGCGTATATGTAAGAACCTCAAATCAAATCATATCAATTATTTATTCTGCAAATAGGCCACAAGGGCACTTTTACATGTCAAACGGTAATTTACAATAAAATAATAATAATCTTACACAATAATAATTTAAAATTATATACAGGGTGTGGCCTGTAATAGGAGCAAAAAATTAAACGGTGGCTTATTAAGTTAATCAGTAATTATTTCCAAGTGGTTAAATTGAAAAAAAAATAGAAAAAAAATAATAAGTAAAAGCGTACGTGTGTTCTTTTGCTTAACTGGAATGATATCCATTTTGTTTTACTTCAAAAACACCAAAAAATCTTGTAAAATTGAAAAAAAAAAACAAAAAGAATTAGAAAACCAAAGTTAGTATAATCGCAATTACGAAAGTGCCCAGTGTTCTACCAAGATAGTTAATGACTGGCATGCTACGATATCGAGATGTCGAGATCCATTACTTAGGTATCACAACTTCAGATAAGATTATTTCCGAATTCAAGAATCTTGAAACACTGGTACCTTTACAGAATCACTGCGGATAATACATAGAGTCAGCCCTTAAATTTATTGCTCCCATTACAGGCCACACCCCGTATAAAAGGTTAAAAAACTAAATGTCACTAAGTTAATGTAAACAAAACAAAATTGCAAAATATGACCTATGTCCAGTCCAGCCCCCCTATTCTGTAACTAGTTTTAAGGCGAGTTGCTTCGGGGTTCTTCTAGGATATGTGATTTTGTAAACGGTTTTATTTTGAAATACAACATATTAAAAATTAAAAAAAACTGTAATATTATATTTAAGACCTTTATCTAGTTCCGTCGGATGTCATAATGTTACATAATTGGATAAACTTTGATCGATAGAAAAAAATGCCAAACATACCTCTATTCTCATCTTAAAACTGACATTATTCCAATCTTACGTAACTTGATGAATAGAAAATTATACCAAAATAAGCGTCTATGATGATGTGAGTGATGTCGGTCATAATATTTTTAATTTATTAAGACATGTCTTTTTTCACCCAAAATCAACGAAATTATGGCACAATTCACTCCCGCTCCGTTCCCGCTGCACCGCGGCAGTCCCGAGCGGAACGCATTGGAGGTCGGACGTACGCGCATTTTCGCAGCACAGCATTTGTTAAAAATGGGTAACAAAAAAATTAAAAAGAAGATATCGTCACTGGGGCTTCGGAAACTGAATAAGCAGAAAAGGTTAGTACATAAAAAAACGAATTCCCGTATTAAATACATCAACCACACACACACGCTCGCAGATTACACCGCGTACACTTCCACAGTTACACAGTATAGAGAAAAACAGTACGAGAACTACTAAACATATTTTATACTATAATAATTATGTGATTAGCATTACGAAATATTAAAAAAAAAACCCTTGACAGACACTCACTAGTTTCCACTGAAAAATAATAATTACGAACAGTATACAGGGTGGAAATAGATTTTGGGTCAGTGAGGGCAGCTACCAGATCCCGTGTTGCTACGTGAAAATGGTCTTAGACCTTCCTTCGATTTCAAATTAATGAAGATTGGCGTTTATAGATTTTGGAAAAAACATACAGGTTGCGAGAAAATGGTCATTTTGACAAACTTTTGTTTTTGATGCCAATCGATCCCATTCCAGTCCAGGATCAAAAGCTTGTATGGGACCAAAAGAAATTTCCGGCTAGAAAAGCCATAAATCGGGAAAAACTTTCCCCATACAATTTGTATGAAAATGAAAAAAGTTTTTTTTACATGTATTTTTTTAATATAAATCGATTCCATTTCTATACAGTATCAAGTTTCCTAGGGGTCAACTTTCGGTGATGTACAAAAAAGCCAGAAATTAAAGAAAACTGTTTTCATACATTTACTATGAAGAAAAAGTGAACTTTTTACTGCCTGAACGATTGGCATAAAAAAAAGGTTTATCAAAAATGACCATTTTCTCGCACCCTGTATGTTTTTTCCAAAATCTGTAAACGCCAATCTTCATTAATTTGAAATCGAAGGAAGGTCTCCTAAGATCATTTTCGCCTAGCAACACGGGATCTGGTAGCTGCCCTCACTGACCCAAAATCTATTTCCACCCTGTATAGGTTAACATGACATTTTTTCATGTTTTTTTTTTATAATTATACTATTCCCGCGGTGTTGCCCGCGTTTACTTTGAAAGTAGATTCTAAATATTGCCAAACTCACAAACTTACAAACATTACCTCTTTATAATATTTGTATAGAAGACCAAAAATATAAGAATTCTATTTCTGCAGATTGAAAGTGAAGACTATGGTAAACTTGTTAGGCCCATCTTCTGCTGATTGTCAAGACGAGTAAGCTAATGTATTTATTGTACATATACAGAGTGTCCCAGGCTATGCCACATAGAGGGGAAGTACTTTAAATATTAAAGCTAGGACATTTAACAGAAATAAAACCTCATTTAATTTTTAAAAATAATTATGACTGCATTCACAGGTTCGATTCCCGGTTCAGGCAGTAAATTTTTCAAAATCTGTGAAAGCAGTTCTATTTTTAAAAATGAATGAATGAATTCTTTTCTTTCAGTAAAATATCTTATCTTCAATATTTAAAGTACTTCACTTCCATGTGGCATGGCCATGAGACATCCTGTATAGTTTTTTTTTAATAATTCTGGTTTTTATTGGTTTATAGAAGTGCTCACAGTATACTAACTACTAAAAAATCTTGAATTATGATTAACAAAATATGCTACTATACAGAACAATGACGCATAATTCAATGTCGGAGAGGCAACCGGATGACAAGCGGTAGCCTGAAAGTGTGTACGCTGTTTATATAATGAAATGTTTATGCCATCCCTCCTAGTGCGACCGGAGCCGCGTGAGCGGGCGAAGAAAAAAAAATTGGCAGGCAACCGCTTGCAAATTGGCACGCTTGTTCTTCATCACAACCAGACAATTTCAAGCAGTTTCCTGCCAATTTTGTTTTTTTTTTTCGCTTGCTTAAGCGGCTCCGGTTGCACTAGGAGGGGTGGCATAAAAATTCCATTATATAAACAGCGTACACACTTTCAGGCTACCGCTTGTCATCCGGTTGCCACTACAATCGGTAAGATGAGTTAACACTACAATCGGTAGAAGATGAGGCGATGCCACAATCGTTAGAAGACGACGCAATACTACCTACTCGAGCCGTTTAAACCGGAGGACAGTGTATTCGAATTGGAATATTAGTCAAGTTTGCGGACTTATGATTTCGAAGAATTTTAATCAAAAACCTTTATATTTTCAAAAAAAGCTTTATGATTAAAATTCGTCTATGAAACAACAATGTGATATGTGATTGATTTTAAAATGATTGTTAAATAATTAGTGTTTTTCTACTTTGTGTTTTCTTTTATAGGTTTCTGCACCCGTGGGTGCCAAACGGAACCATATTACTAAGTCTATACCAATCAATTCAATTCCATCTGTTTCTTCATCGGACCTTTAACTGAGTTTTCCCTAAACCCGCAAAAAATCTTAAAATATGCACCGTTATACTGGACAAATTGTAAAATAGTAAAATAAACAATACAGGGTTTTTTCTGTTGTCCGAAACCCGTACATAGTTCACACCCTTCACAGATAGCAAACTTGACCCTTGCACGGTCCAGTTAATATACGGCGATCGTAAGATCACTTTACTGTGACCCGTCTTGTCTGTGCAATGGCTGCCGCGCAGTCACGTGCTCGACAGGCGGGTCGGGGCGCGCGGGCGGCGCTTCACGGATTGCCGCACACCTCACCCCCTCAGATTGCTTAGCGCGTCGAATCATATCGCCTTAAGCTCACTTCAAAGCTCACCCATAAATATATCTTGACACCGTGGTGCTTAGTAACTAAGCGTAGGTCTAGCTTCGTGGCGGGTGACCGGCGTGGTGAGGCGCATGAGCGCGTAGCGGATAAAACAGCCCAGGAGTCAATTTCACTAAAATAATGATATATTTCGCGACGGCGTCCCAGGACATCACCTCACTCATCACCCCACCTCTCACCTCACCTGTCAGTGTCACCTCTCGCCTCTCGCCTAATGCGACAGACAAGATAATCTTACCCCGATACGTCATATTTCTTTAATTTGAGAAAATATTGGCTTTGTACACTTATGTTTCACACATACGTTTAGCAAAGTTCAATTGTTTCCTTTATTTATAATTTTTTGTTGATTATAAGCCGCTTAATTAAACTACTCAAATTAGAATAGTTTTAATATATATCTTCCGTCGATGTGTATATCGATAAGTAGCAGGGGACGTCTTTCGACTGATATGATGGATGAGTAACGACACAAACGTTAAATGTAAACTGTTAAATTATACCTACGAAGATATCTTAAACCCTCATTAAACCTTAATGTACTTCTAGACCATTACATTAATCGGGATAGCCTTTTCAGCCTCACTACACTGATTTGTTTTCGTATTAAATTGCTCCATTATATACGGTCGCAAGTATCACAGGTGTACAAAGCAAAGCGCATTTATCTACCCACTGGCAATCTCCTACCCTTATTGAAGTTTCTCTTTTGATAAACGCTTGAATGTAAAAGTATGCCTTTATCAGAAAAACTTGTCTATTCTACTATCGCACAAAATTCATTTGGGCAAGTCATTATGGTTAACAATAACGAAATTACTGTTCAATCTTCATTTGATAAATGAACGATCCGCCTAAGCTTTTTTTTTCAAAATTGGGTTTGTTCTTTATCACTGTCGACGTCGAGTAGGAGCTTTATTGTGAAAAATGTTTGGGACATCGACGAATTTCACGATAGGCTGTCCGATAAATGAATTGAAAGTTTATTAGTTACTAGTCGATGAAGGAGATTGGATTATCAAGTATAATATTTCGAAGATGGATTTCATTTGGTGAGTGATTTGAATATGCCAATCGCATATCTACTTACTTAATTATAAGTTAGACAGCCCTCATGTGCTAGTGTTGTTTTCTCTGAAAAGAAACCTAAGTGCATTTGGCGCTTACGCCATTATCCCGCCGTCAATTGCATTTGTATTAGTAGGTACAGTCAGCGGCAGAGAAATGTGACCCCTTGCATACACACTTCTAAGGGTCGGCTTTCCCAGATAATGATGCATACTTTTGTATCATTTAACAGGTTTTCGTATTTATAAAGTAATTTCTAGCTGACCCCGCGTCTTGAAATCCGATAAGTAGAAAGGAACTGCTCTTACAATAAACCTGCAAACCCAAAAACATTTCCATTTTATAGTATTAGTACCTATCTAAGTTCAAAGAAGTGCTTTTTTTGTTAAAGACAGGTATAACTGAAATATACAGAGATGTTAAATAATTATTGCGAAACAATATATTATAATTAATCAGTTGGCGTACAAAACATTATAGTAGATTTCATTACATTACTTCATATAAAAGAGAGTCATTTGCATAATAAGAATATTTATAATAACATAAAATATAAAAAATTGAATTAAAGTCATCATTTAAATAATAAGAAATATTTAAAACAATAACATTTGTTCAATCTGCCCGTATGTTGCAAAGAACCGAAGCAAAGGCAAAGCCGATATATGTATAGCTCTGCCGTGCAATACTTAAACAACAGTAAGTGCTACTTTTGCGATTTTTTGTTTTTTCTTGATCTTGGACCACCGTGTCAAGACGCACACATGTATATAGTCCACGTGCGATTATGACAATGGGAACATATATAAATCGAAGGCTCCATGTACAGTAAATCAGAAGAATTTAGTAAATTATGGAGGTAAAACTAACTAAACTGCCGTAATAACGTTGTCGGCTGTGAATTTTTAGACTTCACTGATTAAAATACAGTAAAGGTATCATGTCAATCCTAAATTAACTAGTAATGAGAAGGTAATACTTACGCCAAAAACTGTTTAAAATGCAGTACAATATAAATGTTCTAAAATATTTGTACTGTGTTTGAAATGTTATTGATTTTTCAGCATAATTACTAATTAAAATGCAGTAAAAATATTCCTCACTATAATTTAAGTGGTCGAACTGTCGTAAATAAGAGAGCAAAATACAACCTAAAGTACAGTTACTAAGCTCACTTACTGTGATTTAAACTGTCGTTTGGCTATTTTCAAATGTGTTTACTGCAATCGTGATAGCAATTTACTGTATATTAGGTTGAATTTTGCTTTTCAGTCTAGTCTCCGACGCTGTGCGAGGCAGACCGGGTGCGTGTAACACTGGACTTGTTTGTTATATTGCTTTAATTGTATAGGTAGTGGACTTATTATTGTCTATCATTCTGACAATATTTTATTGAACTTGCCGAGTTTGTTAGTATGAATGTACTCGTAGCTCTATGTATGTTTATAAACTGAGAGAACTAGTTTTCAAGTGTCGTTTCAGTTAGATAGATTAACCACATTGTAGGACAAAAGTTAGATAATATCGATACCATTGATGAAATGCGGTCATTGATGATCGTCCTACAAGTTGTCAAACACGGTCCTTATTAATCCCCTATTAGGTCAATTACAGTTTACACACCTCCGACACACGCTGCTGGTTTCCAAGGATTTAATTTACGTAAAGCTTGATTTTTGATAATAAATTTTAATATTGATGAACCTGTTCCATGTCATAATTGCAGTTTTTAGGGCTCGTTAGGTTAGGTTTGTTGGTATCTGGAAGAACTCAATCAATATTTATACGAAATAAATAATTTAAATAAATGAACTTTATTCTGCAAGTAGGCCGTAATGGCACTTTTACAAGTCAAAATTCTAACAGTGTTTCTGAAAAAAAGACCACTGTTAAGAAGCGCCGAAACAAACTCAACAGTCAGTATTTTTTTTTAATAAGTCAAATTTAATATGAATACAAAGAAAAATAATCATCATAATGCGTTGTTCTATTAGAACACATGTCCGAATAAGCTATATGAATAATTAAGCTATTTTCGGCTCTGGTTTGGGCCATGCATTTCTGTCAGTTAGATTAGTCCTCAACCCTGCCTTCGACCTCAATGTTTTTGTCAAGTAATTTTTAAGAGCTGGAAAGGGAAGAGCCAAAATTTCATTAGGTAATTTATTATAAAAATGGATACATTAACCCGAAAATGACTTGCATAGGTACTTTACAAACACGAAACCTTTTGGTTGGTATTTTATTTTTATTTCGTGTATTAAAATTATGGGTATCAGATTTTTTACAGGATGAATCTATGTTCTTAATGCCATAAACAATATTTTTATTGATATATTGGGACGCTACTGTTCAACTGCTAATTTCTTTAAAGAGTTCTCTCACGGATTCTCTTGCTCTCAGTTTATTATACCTATATAGAACGAATGGCTCTTTTTTGTAATACAAAGATTGTCTATATGTCAGCTGCTTTACCCCAAACCAGAATACCGTACGACATAATACTATGAAAATAACTATGATAAACTAGTCGAGCTGTTTCAACATTGGTCAGTTATTTTTTCTAGCATATACGGCTGAACTTAGTTTACGCGCCTACACGGCTATATGGGCACTCCATTGTAGACATTGAATACAAAGTAAATTACAGTAAATTGTTATGAATACTGTACTTTAGCTTGCAATTAATTCAAGTAGCTATTAGTGTACGAGGATTGTTTGCAGTAACCCGCTTTTTTACTGCACTTTATTCTGCATTTATTGTGTTTTTAGTTCTTTTCGAGAGTACAGTAAAGCTATTAAAAATTGAAAATTAGCAATAATTTATTAAATAATTGTTAAAATAAAACAGTGTTCACGTATTCGTATTTCATGTATTCCATGCTATATTTTGACATTCAAGCATTTGTTAATAATCGTCGAGAACACCAAAAAAACCTGTTTGAAAGGGTTTTTTGCGTTTTTCTCGTAACTCACTTTTTGCACTTACTGTTGTTTAAGTATTGCACGGCAGCAGCTTATTAGTCCAGTGACTTTATACATCCAGAAAATGATGTACGTTGTCTATATGAAATTCCGTGTTTAAAAATGGCCACCAAATCTGACAGCTGAGACACGTTTATTTATACGTGTCCATTGACGACGCGACATTGAGGCAAGGTCATAGAATTGGCTGAGTTTTAGTGTGCCCACACGTTTACATTTATTTATTTACCTCAATGTTTCGGATGTGAGGCAACAGCAATGGTCGCGAGAAGACTGGCGAAAGCGGGTATCGAGATCTTCTGGGTTCAGGTATCGAGATCTTCAGGGTTTTTGAACTACCCTCATTTGGCCTTTCATCAATCAGTAGGTAGTTTACTAAATAGGTTTGTGGCTCGTAGGGTAGTCTTTGTCTTTCTCTTTCTATATCGGTGTCTCGGTTCTTGCCTGTTTCAAGCTTAAATCACTAAGCAAATGTTTATTAAATATAGTGTAAGTATACGGTCAAAGCGGACCCCCGGCTTCTTTAGGGCACAACTGAGAATAATGCTAGGAGGATGATGATAGTGCATACAAATCTCCGAAACAAACAAAAAACACTTCTATCCCGGAAATCATCCGCAATCGGCGGAAGTTTCTTTTAACTTGAACGAAATTGCGAGTTTTTATGAGAGAATATAATAAATTGCCCAAACTAATATGCACATTCTTGCCCACGGTGCCTTTCCATTCACGCACTGCCCTCTATAAATAGACCCTTGTCTTTATTTTTTTAAATATCGGAAATTCCTTTGCGTTAAATTCTGTGTGAATGGAATCGATGTACGGATCGCCGCGCCGTTTAATGGGGAGAGGCTACAACACTTACGTTGTTTGAACTTTTTACAAGCCTTTTATTAACTTCATCTGTATACTATAAATGAATACGCATAATGGAACGTAGATAGCTTAAGTGGAACGTGTTTAGCAAGCGAATGTCGCCTTTGTACAAACACCATGTTTCCGAAGCATACAAAAGAATCGGAAGAACGGTTGGGGTATAGGAAAAGGGGCCCGATTTTAGGACTTACAAAATTTACGAGCAAAATTTTTTATTTTCGTTCTTGGTAGATTTTTTTTGTTAAACTTTAAAGAAATTATTAAAATAAGCATCTTTTATTGATAGAAGCTTTTTTATAAACTTGATCGTTTAGGAACTAGAGCGATCTGAAGTTGCGAGTTCGGCCATGGGATTACTAAGGCACCAGACTTAGAAAATTTACGATTAAAAAAAAAGCATATATCGTAATAAGCACGTCAAAACTTGTTCATCATTTTTGTCTTATTTTAAAGAGCACATGCTCAGAACTCCATGAGAGTCACCATCGCTTTGCTCGCTTATATAACTTAGCCCAGACCTAACTCGCCCCCGGTCTGAATGAGCACTGAAATATGTTAGGTACGACGACGAGCGAAGCGAGGAGGAGTGTTAGGTAGAACTGCGACCCTACAGCGCGCGAGCCGAGCGAGCGAAGCGAGCGTGCCGCGGCAGCGGCCGGCAAAGCGCCAGAACCGACTTAAACTACTGTACGTTTATATAAAAAGAGAAGCTATATAAAAAAAAGATTTAAATTTTGCTCGTAAATTTTCTAAGTCTCTGGTGCCTTAGTAATCCCATGGCCGAACTCGCAACTTCAGATCGCTCTAGTTCCTAAACGATCAAGTTTATAAAAAAGCTTCTATCAATAAAAGATGCTTATTTTAATGTTTTCTTTCAAGTTTAACAAAAAAATCTACCAAAAACGAAAATAAAAATTATATAAAAAGAGAAGCTATATAAAAAAAAAAGATTTAAATTTTGCTCGTAAATTTTCCAAGTCTCTGGTGCCTTAGTAATCCCATGGCCGAACTCGCAACTTCAGATCGCTCTAGTTCCTAAACGATCAAGTTTATAAAAAAGCTTCTATCAATAAAAGATGCTTATTTTAATGTTTTCTTTCAAAGTTTAACAAAAAAATCTACCAAAAACGAAAATAAAAAATTTTGCTCGTAAGTAAGTCCTAAAATCGGGCCCCTTTTGCTATACTCTGACCCGTTAATCCCGGCCGCAACCCTCCTATGATTATACTAATAATAATTCTGGACAACTTTACTGCCCTACCTGCGATAGAGTTTTTAAAAGAAAGTTCGGCTTTGCATGCCATATTAGAGCTCACGCTCGTAATTAGCTAGGGTCGCCGTTGCCGATTACGGCATGGATAGCTATATATATATATAAATGAATGTACCTATGTATGCAACTATACAATGTAATCAAGTCACATTGTGCAATCTGCAACTCTGCTTACAATTGCAAGTCGATGTTCACCCAGTCCTATTAGCAGTATCGATTTGAAACGTTGTAACCTTACCGCTCGTATGTTATAGTTATAGATCACGATACAATAATTCGGTACCTATTGTAGGTTACATATTTAACATCTACAGTACCATCAAGTTGATATGACCCCGTATCATGGTCGGCCTTATTACGCGATAAGTGACAAGATAGGAGCGTCGCCTCGTTCTATCGAACGGTGTCAGCCAGTGACGCACGCTCTATCTTGTCACTTAATTATCCTATGATAAGACCGAACATGATTCGGGGTCTGATGATGGACTTGCAAGGTCCATCAGGTGGAACTTTTAATCGACGGTTTACGAGTATAAACTTTAATGTGCAAGGATTGATAACGACGTCTCGCATTCTGTCAGTTTTCGTTTCGAGGTCTATCTCGAGTAAGATTAGAGTGAAATGTCAGAATCTGAGAGCCGAAAGTGTTGAATCCATATGTGCAAAGTCGTATTTTCATATATTCACCTCATCATCCTCATCCTATCAGCTGAATAACGTCCACTGCTGGACATAGGCCTCCCCCAAATACATTAATTTAATTTCTTGAAATTTTATGGAAGAATAAATAATTAGGCTATTTTCAAACTAAAATTCGCACTGCCTCTAAACTACTAGTATTATTTTGATAGATGTTTTGGAAATGTATGAAAATATATTAATCCAAAAGACATTGTACACTTTTTTTTTGAATAACGATATATTTGAACCAAAATCTGTTTTCATACAGATGTAAGTTTCCGTACACGTGCGACAAGCGCAGCATTGCGAGCTCGTACTAAAAATATGTTTTTCATAAAAAAAGCTTATTCAGATGGAACGATACATAACGAAGTTTAGTTGCGTGACATCTTGATAACATCCCAGGGAAACCGATTTATTAATCTGATATAATAATATGTCTAATATACCGCTTGGTAGGTAATTTCTGTTTCTTTTGCAAAAATACTGTTCTCTAGATAAGATAAAACAAAAAAGAACCTTTACTATAGATATAAATACGAGCAAGCCTGTTTGTTAACTTTTCAAATATGAATCCGGCTTTAGATGACAAGATGTTAGATTTGTGAGATTTGCGTGCCCTAAAATAACATAGGATACGTTTTACGTATACAAGAGATTGCCCCTTTAGGGAATGTTGCCGGCCCCCAATTTTGTATGCGAGTGCCTAAAATCGAGAGCACAAAGGCACTTATACCCCTAATAAGCTGAACATCCGTGCGATCCAAACGAAGTTGCGCCTGGTTTCAGCGAGTCTTTCCACTCTTGAAACATTGTTACTGGATATTTATTGAACTGGATAACTAACTAGGCATTTAGGTGTGAACTGCTGGTGATCTTGCTCCGCCCGCGCACTAGAGAAAATCTAGGCGGAACTACGGGATAATCTGTTTTTGCTTCTCCTATAAATAGTACATTATTGCCGAGGTGCGGAAAGAAAGGGGTTTTCGCCAAGGTAAATTTAGTGCATTTCTCAAACATGTGAGGAAATAATACAAAGACATTACAAAAAACGCGGTGTTACTTGTACTATGATTTAGCTGTAAGCATTCTTTCTACGAATTCTTTCAATGGCGGTATTCACTTCACACTATATTTTTCACTCAATGCGATGTTTCAAGTAATTATGTAATAAAACATTTCATTAATTTCATGTTTCGTTTTTCTCAAAAAAGTTAATTTACTTACGGTTACTTTTTAATTTCATTTTCTTCTAACCATAAACAATAAAGAGCAAAAAAATTTTTTTGTAAAAATATCAACCTGAAAACCGCGCGGCTCGCGGGTGATTTTCTTTGGCTGAACGTGATTTTTCCTTAGTCTTCTCAATTTAGTATGGGGCTATCAGGATTTTAAAAAGTTTAACGCAGCGGGAAATAATGGGTTTTGTATAGGTTATTATTACGAGTATACTTCTAGGCAGGGACGAGACTTAACTTTTTAAATGTTGGCGGATAAAAATTAGACACTTCGCGTGTTCGTTTTTCAAACAAAATGCGAATCTTTCCGAGCATGTTTGAGAAAGCCTATTTTTCCATTCTATTTAAATTGGGGACATGGTTGTTTTTAACCGGATAAGTAGTTTCCATAGTATACCATAACATATTATCATCACCCGTAAGTACTTACAATGCTACAAACTTAAATATCATAGAGACTAGCGGCGGCGCGTGAAAATTTTTGATGGGCAACCCGGAACAAAAAAGTTTTGAAAGAGTTTAGAGTATATATAACAATAGGTTTGCCTAATAAGAAATTCTAGGCAATCCAGTGGAAATCGGCTTGTATGCGCGCACAGATCTCTGTGTGAACATTGGTTAGTGATTTGTACAAGTAGCTAACACGTAGTAAAAGTCACACTAGTCGCTAACAAAAATATAAGCAACCTCGAAGTAGTCTCAGTAAATGTTATACTTTTTAGCTGCGCCCGCGGAGCCCGCATCTTCAGTTTGATTTGACAAAAAAATGTTAGAAAAGTTTTACCTTCTTTCTTTTGAAGTAACAATGTATTTTGAGTCTACACCCCTATTGTTAACGCCTTGTCTTACTTTCACCCGCCATTGGTCACTGTCAAGCATATTATCGTACGTTTTTCACTTCCAAACTCCTTTCGCATATCATCCGCACTATGGCAGTCTGCCAAATTTAAATTATGACATGTAAGAATATCTATCACTTCGCAAAAAAAAATATTACAGTTGAAAATAAATAAAACGTTTTTTTTAACTAAGTACGCAATAAAACTATGAATTGTGCACTCAAGAAGAACAGCAACCAGTGTCCCTTGAATTGAAGAGTAATGCAATTTATTCCGGCCACCCGAAAACCGACTCGGAATATCAGGTACGGCAGGCTTCCATTAAGTTTATTTCCTTTCAGAGACCAATTCGTCCCTTTCGGCTGACGGTCTTCTACCGCACCGCACGGTCTTCTACCGCACCGCACGGTCTTCTACCGCACCGCACGGTCTTTCGTCCCTTATTCTTCCCCGCGCTACCAATAATATTACTAACATATAATATCGTCGTCTAGTACCCATAACACAAGCCTTTATTGAGCTTACTATGGGACTAGGTCGATTTGTGTAAGATTGTCCCCTAATATTTATTTATTTATTTATATAAGTTTGCATTTAATCGATTTTGTATGGGATAGTATAGTAGTTTATGGATTTACAATGGGTCGTCAAGCGAACGCTACTATCGTGTGATGAATTCGCCTGAAGATTTAAGTCCTTTTACCGTTTCCCTGAAGCGATGCGCTCAGCAAGCTTTGAATAGGTAGGTAGGTAAGTGACAAAGCCCAGGCGCTTCCACGAATAACAGTTTCCATCAACAGTTTCCCAAGGATACAATTCTCGATTCAGATATTATTATAATTATTAACTAGAGCTACACTGGCGGATACCTACGAAAATTATAACGTCTCAGCGAATTTACTTTTCGTTATTTCAATGCGAAAAATACACCATAATTGTATAATTATGTAGCGCTAGTACAGAGATCAAAGCACATGAACAGCAGATTTAATCACTCTACTCCAGTAAAAATACGGTTTGTGATACATTATTTTATAGCGTGTTTGGTTAATTTCGTTTTAAAGTGTTATTCTAAGATGCTGAAGGTATTCAAGAATCCTACAAATTTTGCACCTGGAAGCAGTAGTTTTATATTTACAAATAAAACGTCATTGTTTATTTTATTTGATTTATCTTAAATATTATAAGCCAAGAGCAAAAATACAACAAAAATAAAGATTAAAATATTTTTTCAATATTTTTCAACCTTTTAGCTGAGCTGATTGTGTTATAATTTTTTTGATGTCTGATATGTTTTACGATTTTGGCCCTATGTAACTATTTCAATGATGATTTATCCACTACACAGAAAAATACTATTGGGTCAGTCCGTTAATCGTTAATCAAGTATACAATTTTCCAAAAGGAAACCGCGCGCAAGCGTACCGACAATAGTGTACGAACGAAACACGACTTTCAGCCGAAACCGAAACCAAATTTCGGCCTTTGTTTTAGTTTCGACCGAAACCGACACTTTTACAGACTTCTTGAAGCGCTATTTTTTTAGCCTTACCGTATGGAATATGCCTACAATTTCATCCAAAGGTAAAGTAAACTTTATATCGGTTTTGTCGTTATTTTCCAGTTTTTTTACGCCAGTTGCAACCCCAGGAGTTCCTCAGGGTTTCACACCAGGGCCTTATAAACGAGTACCCTCTTAACGAAACTAGTTTTGTAGGTAGGTATAATTATCTTGGGATATAGAGACAAGATGCGTGGACGAGTGGATTTTATATGCGCGATATATTAGAGGTCTTTGAATCTACATTGATAGCTACTAGTAACAGTGCACATACACGGAGTTAATGATTAACGTTAACTTCCGTTACATTTACCAAAATGTTACGCATTAACGTTTAACGAAGTTAACTTTTTTAGCATCGGATTAGCGATTAACAAACTTAACCATTTGACTAACGGTGCCCAGCCCTGATATTTGGCAAATATGCATTTTCCCATTTTTTTTCTAAATTCTGCTCTTGATACACAGATTAGTGCAGATCTGTGTATCAAGAGCAGAATGAACTGCCAAAAATCTGTTTAGCTATTTATACATTTGACGGTGCGGATAGTATGTTCGTTTAACTGCTCGCCACATTTAAGCGGTAAGCGCAGCCCGCAGTAATCACCCCTCTGGGCGACATCAGTAAGCTATTGGTAGAGTAAAAATCGGCCAAGTTCATGTTAGAGGTCCTCGCCTTTTTTTTAGGTGTCCGGTTAAAAAACGCAGCAAGCTCTCAAACTTGAATGGTATAAGGCAACAATACAATTCACCACTACAGCTCGGTATTCAAATTTTAAATCAAATAAAGAACCTCGTACTTTAATCCTATTTTGTTTCTAGATTTTAACCAAATAGAGTCAACAATATGTAGACCTGTTAAAATATAGAACACCAAACGCTGCTTGTAGTGTTGAAATCTGAAGCCTAGTAACCCAAACAAAACCGCATATAAGAAGATTCAATAGGAGTTTTTCTTTTAGTTCTCAACTGAATCGTTTAATTGCAAAATCCAAAATATTCATCGATATTGAGATCATAGAGATTTGCTTACGCACTAATGACGTTGACGACTGGTTTGCTTTGCTTTCCTTTTCATTCTCATCTTTAAGGGTTCCTGAGAGCAAAAAGTAATTGACAAGTAAAGTAAAAGAAAATGTTGATAATTCTAGCTTATATTTCCCATAAGAGTGCTTAAACCGCAAAAAGGTGATTTAAGGGGCGCAGTCCGCATGCTTCTCTCCGACTCTTCACTATCACCGATTAATGACGATACTATGACAGCGTTATGCGAGAAGCATCGATCTCCATCTAGAACGATTTGTATTCCCCCAGAGCCGGACCGAAACAGTGTCTTCCTAACGGTGACACCTGTTGAAGTAGCCAAAGCCTTGCAATCATTTTACAATGGCTCTGCGTCTGGTTTAGACGGTTTGCGTCCACAGCACCTTAAAGAGCTCACATCCAAGTCAGCGGGTAATAACGGATCACGCTTATTAGAATCCCTTACGAAACTGTGCAATTTCTTGTTGAAAGGTATGCTCAATTTAGAAGTGAGATCCTACCTCTACGGTGCTTCATTGTGCGCTCTATCGAAGAAGGATGGAGGCGTAAGGCCAATTGCTGTGGGTAGTGTAATTTGGCGTCTTGCTGCTAAGTTGTGCTGCTACGCCACCCTGCAAGATATGTCAAAGTACTTACAGCCAAAGCAAGTTGGCTTTGGCACATCTAACGGCTGTGAAGCGGCTATACATGCAACTCGTGCTTTCGCGTTAGTTAATGAAAACACAGATAATGTCATAGTCAATATCGATCTAAAAAACGCATTCAATTGTGCCGAGAGAGACACTATACTGAAGGAGGTACTAGACCTTGTGCCACGCCTCTACCCCTTTTTATACCAATGTTATTCAGGTACAACCAACTTATACATTAAAGAAAATTTAATTCTGTCGCAGGTAGGAGCACAACAGGGCGACCCCTTGGGTCTCCTGATTTTCTGTCTAGCTGTACACAAAGCCATCACCATTGGCGGTAGGCCGGACACGGTACTAGAAGATTTGAAAAACTCATTCCAGATCTGAAAAATGTAGGCTTAGAAATAAACCCACAAAAGTGTGAGCTCTTTACATGCGGCCGCATTGCAAATTCATCATTATTAAACCTAGAAACTTTGTTACGAGGCATAAAAACTGTCGACAAATCCTTCTTTTCTTTATTAGGTGCACCCATTTTTACTCATGGTGTCAGTGAAGCTCTAAAAAATAAAAATAAATCACTCATAGCAGCACGAAGCCACTTGGTGAATTTGTCGTCCCACGTTTCATTGACATTATTACGTAATTGTTTCGCAACACCAAGAATGACATATTTACTTAGAACTTCTCCATCGTGGTTATTTGTTAATGAAGCGAGGGACATAGATCGTGAACTGAAATTGACGGCTGAGCTGTTATTAAACAGAAATGTCCGAGACACAGTGGGTTCAAGCAGCTCTCCCCATTTGGTATGGCGGCCTGGGAATACGCCGTGATGAAGATGTGGGCCTGATTGCATTTTTAGCTTCTGCTCATGGAACTTCAGATCTTGTCATTAACATCTTTTCTCTCAATGGTGACAATTTCTCGGTTCCATTTCTGCAAGAAGCGCTTGCAAGATGGGCGACGACAATTTCTAACGACTCGCGGCCTGAAAATTCGTCCAGCCAAAGGCAATGGGACGATATTTGGAGCAAACACACTTACGACTCCTTACTGTCCAATGCCTCAGGCGTAGACCTGGCGCGCCTCAAGGCACTCGCGGAATCGGAGTCAGGAGCATGGCTGTACGCAATACCATCAGCCCAACTTGGCACTTTTCTCGACAACAACTCGCTGAGAATAGCGACAGCCCTTAGATTGGGTGCTAAAGTGTGCGAGGCCCACCGTTGCCGCTGCGGGGCAATAGTGAGTGAAAATGGTCACCACGGCCTAAGTTGTCAAAGGTGTGCAGGACGATTCCCGAGGCATCACGCCATCAACGAGGTTATTCGGCATGCCATTAGCCGGGTGCGATGTGGGGAGGATTAGATTATATTTATCTTTATACATATCTTGTTTTTGTTTTTATCTATAAGTAATCACATTTTTTCTTACTAGTTTTTAACGTTTATTTAGTTTTAAGCCTTTATTATCTGTTGTTGTGTTTTTACTTCACATTTAAAATTAAATACTCCATTTAAACTATTAAAGCTAGCGTCATGTTGATAATTTTCCCGCCATCTACACACAATTTCCGTTATACATGTGTGTTTCCAAGTCTTAGTTGGCTATAGTTTTTGAAATAGAGCTGGGGACAGCACTGTATGAAAAAAAGTTACTTTGGTCATATTTTACACTAGTAAGAGCTATCGTAAAAAGAACTCAAAATGTGTATACCGTCTCAAAATTTTACGAGCTTTCGAATGATACCCCACACGTTCTTTACAATCCAAAAAAAAAATTGCGAAACCCCTTATTACCCCTCAAACTGCCCCCTTTATTAGGGTTTACGCCTTTTTGACTTTATTTGTGTAATTAGGCCATAAATTTCTATACCAAACTTCAGCTTCCTATGTCAAACGGTCTTCGAGAAAACTGGCTGTGACAGACGGACAGCCTCCGAGTGATCGCATAAGTGGACGTAGTTAAAGGAAAAGGATCCAATCCACAAAATGACCAAAACATGAGTTAAGTATACCAGAGAGGTCTCTGAGGCGTATATTTTCATTCAGCAAAAAGACATAGTGTTTTCATATTTTAATCAACATGGGATACCATCCCACATGTATGACGGAGTAAAAAAGATATCCTTCATAAAGACCCATAACGCTAATTGATTCACATTTGTTTTAACAAAAGAAATCCAACCTGCTTGGACCATTTTTAAGAAAATGCAATTCACACGTTTTACTTTTAATATTTTCAACGAAACGGATCCAATCCGTTTGGATTCTTTTTGAAAAACTAAATTTAGATTCTTTAAATCTTTTAGATATACAACAAAATAGATTCAACTCACTTGGATCAGTTTTGTTGAGTTGTTTTGAATCCTGCAATGGTGTCTTAGTAAACAACAGAAACGATCCTATTACAATATTTTTTTTGTAAATCTGATTTTTTAAATTCATTTAGCTTTATTTTTAATCATTAAAAGAAGTTTTCACTATAAAGCAGCCTTTATTACGATTTTTGCTGTCAGTATTATTGTCTTGGATCATTATACGTAAATGTATTATCCGATCCAGCGCACATAAACCATTTTTAGGAAAATGGTTATATTAACAACTAACTTCTGCCCGCGACTTCGTACGTGTAGGTATAATTATGGTTTAAACATGATATTCTTATGTTTAACCATATTACTGACAAATTTGAAAATAAACATTCCATTTCCATACTGTGCGTGTAAGAGTTCAAATTGTCTTCGAATCGAAATAAATACCCTCATAAACTTGGTCGTCTATAATATTATATAGATCCCCAAAGTATCCTTTGAGAGAGCGCTCCCTATGCGAGCCCCAGGTCCGAAGGCCCGATGGCGAGCCCCACAGACACTCACTATCCCCCAGGTGTCTTGCAAGCGAGACCTGAGGCCAAAGTCCCTAAATCTGAGCGGCGAAGCAAACCTTCAGAGAGTGGTCTTAATTTTTTTTTACGAGGGCCTAAGGCCCGAGGCCGAGCCCCCATAGATACTCGTTATCTCCGAGTAACTTGCAGGTGAAACCTTAGGGCCGAAGACCTGAAGGTAAACGGGGAGCAAACGGAGCCGAAGGCTGAGCTTTTCGTAGGAATGAAAGGCCCTAAGCATACTTTTAGAGAGCGGTCGCTATGCGAGCTCGGGGGCTGAAGGCCTTACTGTCCCCAGGTGTCTTGCAAGCGAAACTGGAGACCAAAGTCCCCAAGGAGAGCGGGCAGGCAAGCGATGCCGAAGGCCGAGCTTTTCGTAACAATGAAAGGTCCCAATCAAGCCCTAAGAAAGCGCTCCCAATGCAAGCCTGAAGGCCGCAGGCCGGAGCCTAAAGTCCCCAAGGGGAGTGGGCAGGCAAGCGAGGCCAAATGCCGAGCTTTTCGTAACAATGAAAGGTCACAATCAAGCCTTATAAAGCGCGCTCCCAATGCGAGCCCGACGGCGAGCCCTCACGGACACGGACATTTCCTATCCCCAGGTGGCAGCGAAGCCAAAAGCCGAGCTTTACGTTCAAATGGAAGGCCCAAAGCATCCCTTTAGAGAGCGCTCTCAATGCGAGCGCCTACGGACACTCATTATCTACGGGAGTCTTGCAAGCGAAACCTGAGGCCCGAATTCCCGAAGGTAAAAGGGGAGCCAAGCGAAGCCGAAGGGTGAGCTTTTCTGTAGGACTTAAAGGCTTTAGCATGCTTTAAGAGACCGCTCCCTAGGCGAGCTCGAGGGCCCAAGACCCGAATGCAAGCCCCCGCGGACACTTACAATCCCTAGGTGTCTTGCAAACGACCAAACCGACCTGTGGCTAAAGTACCGGAGATGAGCGGCGAGGCAAGCGAGCCCTCACGGAAACTTACAATTTTTTATTGATAATGAGTCTTTCATTCCAACGAAAAGCAAGGCCTTTGGCCTCGCTTGCTTCGCCACTCATCTACGGGACTTACCTCGGCTCGCCACTCACCAAGCAAGCGAGGCCAAAGGCCTTGCTTTTCGTTGGAATGAAAGACTCATTATCATTCCTTCAGAAAGCGCTCTAAATGCGCCCCCATGGACGGGCACTCATTATCTCCCGTTGTCTTGCAAACGAAACCTGAGGGCGAGCCCCCACGTACACTTACTATCCCCAGGTGTCTTGCAAGCGAAATCCCAGGCCAAAGTTCCGAAGGTAAGCGGCGAGGCAAGCAAGGCCATTTTGTTGGACTGAAAGGCCCAAAGCAACCCTTCTGAGAGCAGTTCTCAATGTGGGCAATCACCCCTAAGCACACTCATTATCTTCCGGTGTCTTGCAAGCGAAACTTAAGGGCCGAAATCCCGAAGGTAAACGGGGAGGCAAGCGAAGAAGAAGCGAGCGAAGGCTGAGGTTTTCGTAGGAATGAAAGGCCCAAAATATCCCTTTAGGGAGCGCTCCTTATGCGCTCCCAATAATATTTCAGTGTCACGAGAGTTTTCGACATAAAAAGAATTGGCACCTATATACTCAATTCTCCGCGGAATGCCGTTTTGTCCAAATTTTATACCCGCATTTTTAGATTTGTATGGGATTCAAGGAGTTCCCATACAAAGTTCAATCCCAGTTTTGGTCCCCTTTGCACCCTTATCATAATATTTTTTATAGCCTAAAACCTGGCCGGGGATTTTCTCAACAGATTAGTAAGGTTTGCATCAAAATCCGTTCAGCCATTTTCACGTGGTGCGCGTTCACATAAGCAGACAAACAGATAAACAAACAAAAATTCTAAAA
Organism: Epinotia ramella; assembly: GCA_947578815.1. Lineage (NCBI taxonomy): Eukaryota > Metazoa > Arthropoda > Insecta > Lepidoptera > Tortricidae > Epinotia > Epinotia ramella. Next base: position 15,859,899 of record OX388205.1, on the reverse strand, counting down.
ACTGTTGGAACGTGTTCTGTTATCGATTCTAAGTATCCCAGCAAACTTTTTTTCGAATATCTTCCATGTACAGACTTTCGACCATCTTCAGCTTTATTTTATGTATGTATAGAGATGGTTTTACATGATTATTATGCCAGTTTTATTTCGTGAATCCTTATTACAAAATTAAACAAAAGGAAGGGTCTATGAAAAGTGTATTTCCGCAAAAAAGATCCAACCCCACTTTTGGTCGAAATCCTGAAAAATATAGCATTTAACTGAATTCTGTGTGAAAGAATGTATAATACACGACTCAACTCAATTTTCATCCAAACATATATTATAAAAAAAATGTACCAGTTTTGAGGAATCACGGTTGAAACTTTAAACCGCCATAACTTTTGCTCAACTTTCTGTGGATTGGATCTTTTTCCTTTAACTACGTCCAGTGTTCCGTTGGACCAATTTTGGTACGGAACACTAAAAAACACCGAATATAGATTCCTCCCGCCACGTCCGGTCCGGTACGTCGCCCGATGCAGTTTAGCAGTCAGTACTTTTATTACGTCATAAGTCGTGTCTATCTAAAATAAACTATAAGAATATAAAAAAAAATCCTTGAGTTTTGATTTTATACAGGTATTCAAGAATAATGGAAACTGGTAGGATTTTTTATTACCTGGGATGTCTGTTAATTTACAAAGATCATTATTATTCTATCACATCAGAAAGCTGTCAGAAGAAGACGAATTTGTCACAATTAACACCCATCTATCTACAAAGAGATGCAACAATTCAACCTAGGCAGGATATTGAAGAATCCTCAATATCGCGTGAGGAAATGAGACTTCCTGCCTTATCCGACTGACTGAAGACGCATTCAATTAACTTAGGTACTTTTATAGTGAAGGCTTAAGAAAAATCACTTCACATCAAAATATGTCGTTTAACATAAAGATGTGACATCATATATAATTATGGTTGTGACGAAGCGGACCCCGGGCTCCTTTAGGGCACAACCGGGAATAACGCTAGGAGGATCATGATCAACTATTCGCCGCGTTTCAAGCCTGCTCTTCTCGTTGCAGAGGTATACTTTTCAGAACCGATTTATTGGCAAATTAAGTCAAATTAGATTTAAAGTCGCCGTCAATAGAATTTGCTAATTATGTAAACAAACCGCCATATTGAAATCGTCTTTCACTATGGCGGTTTGTTTACATAGTTAGCAAATTCTATTGACGGTGACTTTATAAGAAAACGATTAAAGAAGTACCAGTAAACCTTTTAATACGACGGGTTTATCTTGTGCAATTGAAGAGTTTGAATCACTTTATTACCATATCTATCTAGTCTGATGAACGATAAGCCCCCATAAAGTTGCTTTAAGATCCGACTGTACAAGACACAAGTGTACAAAGTTTTAACTCTGTTGGATTTCAGGAAGTTGTTCAATTTTGTCTTGCAAGATTTGATCCTAATAAACACACAATGGATGATAATGAAGCTTGTTAAAAGGCCATTTTGCGCTCCTACTAATAATGAAGATTTTACATCTCAAACTAATTTCATTAAATTTAGATCCTTTATTACAGTAGAATTCGTTCAGGTATTCCAATAAATTGAGTTCAAATAAGCAGATAATAGAATGACAAGCCCGTGTCAATGTGTCCTGCAAAATGCTTAAATTAACCTAAAAAAGCCTCGGCGGCGACGCTCGATCAAAATGGAATGGAAATTGAACGACAAATTTCACGGTGAGAAGTCCCCGAGGCTCGTCTGCGGACAAGTCGCCCAGGCGGAATTTAGAGTCGTGTGCGAGTACTGTTCACTATCTTTTTATTGATATCCAAACTGAATACGGAATAAAAGTTTTATGCCAGAAAAAAATGCGACTGGAAATAGCCATCGTCTAAATATTTTGTGAGTAGGTAAATCTGCCGGTAATTGATTGGAAATTAAAATTCTGTGTGTATTCATGAAATACAGAACATGGTATTGACGCGTGTGGCACCCTGCGGTAGATGTAATTCGCGGCAGCTTGAAGCTGGAACGGGGCGGTAGGCTGCCCCGCTTCCGCGCTCCCCGCGTCCCTCTCCATTTGTACTGACTTGAGTAACAGATGACACTGACAGCTGCTCACTTATCGGCAGTCGGGTAGCCCCGTAGTGGAGTCTACCCACAGGCCAGAAATTGATTCGCAGACACAGCCACGGCTTCTGCAAGGCACCATGTCAAAAAAAAAAAAAAGACAGCTGCTGAGGGGCTACCGCGAAGTGAAAACGAACTTCGTTCGAGTATCTCCCTCACTGTCGCTCGAACTAACAAGTGCAACAGAGACGGAGATACACGAACGAAATTCGTTTTCATTTCGCGGTAGGCCCTCTGGTCGCTTGCGTATCGTTCCGTACGTACACCTACGTCACAAGGGTAATCAGTAATCACGTAACGTTCCGAACGCACGTTTGGACAATGCAACTGTCATTTGTTCATATAAAAATTGAAATTGCATTAACAATCAACTGTAATTTTTCCGTATAAAAATGGACAGTCAGATCTACCTAACGTACGTGCATTGCGTTATGTGATAAACCTGCTGCAGGTAGACCTACATGTCATGTTTTGTAGGGGAAAATGACAGTCCTACAGATTGTCCTAGCGCTCGTTCGAAAACTTGCAGCACTTGGCTTTAACTCAGGCCAAAATTACACCAAGGCCGCATGTTAATTCGAAGATAAAAAAATGAATAAAAAAACGGAATGTGCCAAAGTTTACACTGCAAAGTTTGCACATCTGTAAGCATTAGACCCCATTACATCCTAATTTACATATTTACACGTTTAGAAGATAACATTTAAGGTAACGGCCTTAAATGGGGAATATAATTTTAAGGGGATGCCTTGATTCGAGTCGACCACGCCCCCTTGACAGAGACACGCTTATGCCTTCCGCGCACGAGAAAAAGAGATGCAACACTCTTCGGGAATGGCTTTTTTGGACACAAATAAAACTTCACTAAGTTAGGTATTTATCGAAATGTGTCCAAAAAAGCCATACCATCCATCCAGCCATCTAAAATCTCACTTAATGAAATATAAATAAAACTTCACTAAGTTAGGTATTTATCGAAATATTTCATTAAGTGAGATTTTATATGAGATAAAATACTATCGGCCGTATCCTATAAGCCTGTTTTAATTTAACTGAAATGGCGTTAAAATTCGTTTGTCCTTATCTGTTACTTTGACATTTGTGTTCGTAAGAAAGGAACAAAGCACATTGTATTTAGCAGAGGCATTTTATGTTTTATGAATAAGGGGGTAAATTATTAACTTGATTCTGTCGTAAAATAATGTAGAAGGTATCGTTTGAGTAGGCTGAGTAAAAAAAGGAAAATAAAGACCCAATTTTGGAATTTTATTCTATCGTGAATATTTTAGGCAATTATGTATCGGTTAAATCGGGTAAACAATCATATATTATAGTCATAAATCTTATATCTGAAAATCAGACCTTATTTTTTCTTAATCTAGTCAGAAGGGCGTTTCAAAGCACGCGATAATTTCCAATTCACCCCCTTAAACCGATAATGTAAATTATATGACGGTGGTTTATCAATTAATGTTTGCCGAAAATTCAAAACGGTAGTGCCAAGATCACACGAAGCTAAAGTTTAAGCGTACATCCGGAGGAAGGTTGTAGCATAGGCCTGCTAATATTATAAATACTACCGATATGTGTAGCGAGTGTTTGAAGTTTTGTGGGATTACAGTGTGCGTATATAATTGTACTTAATTACATTTTAGTATATTTATTGCTGTTTAAATATATTTATACCTAAAATAATCACAAAATAAAGGAATTGGACAAGCTGTTTGCTACTTAATCACGCAATAAACGGTCACATCAGAGGTATATGACGCATATAGATAATTTATAGCTTGGATTAAAACGTAATAAGATAGATACTTCCGATTCCGATACGTCCCGAAAATCACCTCTCAAAGAGATTGAAGTTGACTGATGGCCGCATGGACGCACATTTTAGTATTAGACAAAGCTGCAGGCAAATGGTAGTGGCTCGTGAAACGATAGTTTCTGTATTCAACTTAGCAAAACAATTGATGTTTGGTCGTGTGCCGGGAAACACAATTTTCTGTGAATTTCTGACTAAACCGTACAAACGCCAACACAGTTATATGACCATCCTGTATTTACGTAGAACCTTATTACAATGCACACAAAGTGCACGGATGGTTAGTTATCTGTGCTGTCGACAGTACTTCTCATCGGGTGATTTTCTCTACATTTTAGCTGACATTCGTTTGTAAATGTAGAAGCAAATGGACTCTTTTAATTGTGAGACTAAACTTAGCATGTTAAGAGGCTGACAAGACCTAATATTGTTGAAATTGATGATTTTTAAGCAGTTTATTAAGAAAAACTATTTGTTACTAGCACATCAAAAAAAAAATGCTATATTCACCATATTTCAAAAACCGTAGACGGACGAAATCGGCTCGATAGAAAATAATTGCAAAGATTGGTCTTAAAATCATCATTAAACGGTTCTATGTCTTTATTTTTTTGACGTATGGGTCTATAATGAAAAACACGAAGTCAACATATTCATACCTAAACCGCTAGCGAGTCATATTTCACAAATAATCCACATTTTTTTATTTCAATATTTATGTACAAATAATTGCAAAGATTGGTCTTAAAATCATCATTAAACGGTTCTATGTCTTTATTTTTTTGACGTATGGGTCTGTAATGAAAAACATGATGTCAACATATTCATACCTAAACCGCTAGCGAGTCATATTTCACAAATAATCCACTTTTTTATTTTAATATTTATTTACAAATAATTGCAAAGATTGGTCTTAAAATCATCATTAAACGGTTCTATGTCTTTATTTTTTTGACGTATGGGTCTGTAATGAAAAACATGATGTCAACATATTCATACCTAAACCGCTAGCGAGTCATATTTCACAAATAATCCACATTTTTTTATTTCAATATTTATGTACAAATAATTGCAAAGATTGGTCTTAAAATCATCATTAAACGGTTCTATGTCTTTATTTTTTTGACGTATGGGTCTGTAATGAAAAACATGATGTCAACATATTCATACCTAAACCGCTAGCGAGTCATATTTCACAAATAATCCACTTTTTTATTTTAATATTTATGTACAAATAATTGCAAAGATTGGTCTTAAAATCATCATTAGACGGTTCTATGTCTTTATTTTTTTGACGTATGGGTCTGTTATTAAAAACACGAAGTCAACATATTCATACCTAAACCGCTAGCGAGTCATATTTCACAAATAATCCACACTTTTTTTAATTTTAATATTTATGTACTATTATCTTCAAAAACCGGGCCGCCCAGTAATACTCGCTCTCGTTTACTCCGATACAAATATTACAAATAGACAGTGCGCGCGCTATCCCAAATCCTCAAGGGCATTTTGGTGTTGACAGCGTCTTAATAATTATTTACAGTCCACTGTTTACGTTTTACACATATGTACAGTAAAATTCAGTATTTGAAAGAGATGGGTAGACTTTCAAGTCACGCGTTGCGTTGTTTCAGCCCTGCTAATCTGGGCTAGTATTCCATACGCGATCATGCGCTTCACCTCACCCGTCACGCCCAACAAAACTAGATCTCTGCGCTACGCTTAGTTACTACGAATCACGGCGTCAAGATATATTTGTGGGTGACGGATGAGGTAAGGTTAATAACAAGTTACAGAATAACGTGGTGGTACAGAGTAACTTGTTCTAAGACTTCCAAGCTCACCTTGCCAACCTTGACGCCGCGATTCGAGTAACTAAGCACAGATATTCTAATAAGACTTAAGAAATATCTGAGACAAAATTTTCTTTTTTGTGATTTATACCTACTGCGTATGATATTAATATTCAATGCAGATTCGTCGCTGTTGCCTGCATATGCGCTAACTTGCTGATCATGCTGTGTGCACTTGCCTTGGATGTCATGCTAGTCTATAAGCTATTCATAAAGAACCATTGTATCTCTTAATGTATGATGTCTGTAAAGTGTACCTAATAAATAAATAAATAAATAGATAGAGCTTTAGTTTCGTTAGGTTAGTTAGTTAGAGTTGAGGCGCGATAGTGGGTTGCCTATCTGAAACACATTTTTTTTGTCCTTTTTAGGGTTCCGTAGTCAACAAGGAACCCTTACAGTTTCGCCATGTCCGTCTGGCCGTCCGTCCGTCCGTCTGCGGCTTTGCTCAGTAACCATCACTACTAGAAAACTGTAATTCGGCATGGATATATAAATCAATCAAGCCGACAAAACAGTAAAATCTTGAAAAAAACTCCCCTACACCTAAAGTGGACTGTAATTTTTGTTTCTCGTTAAACCCACAGTGTGGGGTATCGTTGGACAGCTTATTCAAAACCATGGGTTTTTTTAATCAATTTTTGTTCGAGTCATGTGTCGATGTAACTAAGACAGCCGGCAACAACATCTCCTAACCGTGATAAAGTAAAGCTGTTTATGCTCTATTTTACTTACCCATTTCCTTACCCTTCCCTTATGGAAATATATATATATTTATTAAGCTGTACACATGCATACACACACACACACTCATACACGCTCACACACGCAAAGATAATATATAAAAATTAGTTAAGCATAAGTTCTATTGAGACTGACCGTCTCCCTGTATAACTGTATATCTAAGTGCATGATGCTTTGTACGAAACTGAGTCCTGTAACACAGGGGTTTCTAGCTCAGGACACAGGGTCGTGATGTACTGAAATGTTAATTTATCCAATAAACTTTTTTCATTTTTTTTTTTTTTTTTTCAACTACGGAACACCTACTTTTTTTCGTCCGACATTTTACTTCGATACGTTTACAATTGGTTATTTTTTGGTTTCGCTTTTGTATTTGTTTGACAAATCAATTATTCCCAATTATTGGTATACCCGCAATAACATTATTCCAACGTAACGATTCCGTGGATAAACGTGTTTTATCAAATCAAATCAAATCAATGATTTATTCTGCAAATAGGCCACAAAGGCACTTTTACATGTCAAACAGTAATTTACAATAAAATGATAATAATCTTACACAATAATAATAATAATATCAAATCGGCTTTATCATATTTTACATATTATACTTATAAATCCGACTACTTAAACAAAAGTCCATAACATCAGGCTTTGAAATTGTGCTTATATAATAAATATGTATATGTTATATCATCATCATCATCATCATCATCATCATGTTATATAATAGGTAGGTAGCAAAAAAAAATAGTTCTGGCGCTTCGCGCGCTCACACAGCGGGGGGCAGCGCGGGTCACAGTTCTTCCTAACAATCCTCACTTCGCTCGTCGTCGTACCTATACCGAGTCTGTCTGATACTACTTTGAACTCCAGGCTTAAATTATGGAATGCGGAAAGTAATGATGGATAAGTATAAAATTGGCTGTGAAACAAAAGTTGTAACAAGCCAAAGCTCAAAGAACTGTAGCTGTAAAATATTTTCGGACAACTGATACATTTGAATAACATCAAATGGTAAATAAGTAGTTAATTGTATAGTCGGAGAAGTCATAAAACTGCGAAAAGTTTTCGGACAAACAATATTCGGTCAAGAAAATATTGTGCACCTTACAGAAAACCGCAGCTATGAAATATAATAACACTATTACTTGCTCCATATAAATGTGGTATTCTGTTCCCAGTGGTAGGGCCCAAGATCTTTCGATGATTCGCTGTATTGACAGTGATCATTCGTCTCTTGCTGCCAATACAACAAATTCTTAAATCAGACAGAGACAAATTCTTAAATCAGACAGAGACAAATTCTTAAATCAGACAGAGACAAACAAGGTCAGTCAGAATAAAATAAGTGGACCGGTCGGTACGTTTTTATTATATTAAAATCAAAACTGTCAGGGAGAGGTCGAATCTTAATTAATATTGAGTTTGTTAGTATTTAATTAGCTTTTATGAAAACAGGATAAAATTGAATGTGATAAAATTGTGTAAATTTTCCTTTATGTTGTGATATTAATAATGGGTACTGGCCTTGTTTTTCTGCTGATGCTGGCTGAGTGTGGCTCCTGAAATAACAGGTTTTAAAAGCAATATAAAACTCAGCCATTAGATTTTACTGTTTGTATCTTTTTTTCTTTAATTTCTGTTCCGTTGCTATTCAACTGTATGCCATACGATGATAAAATAACTACCTATAGACAAACTATGATACTAAGACGGCAAACTTAGATGAACTGGCAACCTCGGAACCCTACACTGCGCATGGCTTGGCATGCACTTGGCTGGTTGTTTACGTATGGCCCGGTTACGCCTTTACAACCATTCTTTTCTGGTATCCTGGTCAGATAAAAAAATGCAAGAACTTTGTGGATATTGTATAGGTGAATAAAAAATACACTTATAGGGATCAAACAAGAGAAAAGTGAACAAAAGAACAAGTGCGAGTAGGACTCGCGCACGTAGGGTTCCGTACCATTATCAAAGAAAAAATCATGTTTGTTGTATGGGAGCCCCACTCCGACTCGCACTTGGCCGATTGTTTAGTACTGTCTAACTATCACAGTTCAAGAAATACAGCCTGGTGACAGACGGACACATACAGACAGACAGCGGAGCCTTAGTAATAGGGTCCCGTTTTTACCCTATGGGTACGGAACCCTAAAAACTATGAACGTGTGACGTCATGCGCTCTGATTGGTGTTTAACATAATATGGCGGGCGTCCGTATTTATCAGATTAATTTTATCAAAATAAATAATAATCTCTTACTTAATTAAAAAATAAAAGCATTTTTCGAATTCTATGATTAAAATTTCACTAAGAAAATACCATATTTTAGTGATTTTCAATTACTGTCATCATGCCTATTACTATGTAACCCTCGGACTAACGGACTGATGAAAATTTAATGTTTAATAATATTCGTCAGTCCGTTGTGAATGACAGAAACTGACAGGAGACTGATCGTGCAGATAACCTGTTTTTGTCATCCTCGCGTCAGTCACCGTCCGCGCCAAAGTAGAACAAGACGCGTTGCAAGAACTGCCGCCTGCATTACCCAGCTTCTAATCAACCGTTTTATTTGCTTGCATTTTTTAAATATGTAGTAAAGCGATGATTATGAAATGACATGATTTATTTTGCGAGAACAGGTGTTGAGAATACATGTCAGTGAGATACAATATTTTACATGTATGCATGTTCCGCCACAGTATGACATGCAAATACTTAAAGTAGGTACTAAAAAATGTGATTTTAAATTTTTGGTAAATTAATTAATATTATGATTTTTTTTAGGTCATCGCTTAAGGCGAAACAAGTCGAATGAAGATACATACGCGACACTAAAATAACACTAGGCGGCGCAACATTATCGTAATTTTCCCCAGTGACACACACTACTACATTTCACGCACACCATATCACTTTACAGCGGCAGGTCACTAACCTTGGTTTTTTTTTCCTTTGGTGACATTATGAATTGAAATCAGTCGCCGACCTCCATAGAGTAAGCAAAATCGTCAAAACATCTTATTGAAAAATGACAGAAACTTGTTGACAGTTTCGTATTTTGAATAGTTTCTTAGGGTACATTTTGGCATATGAAGTATGTGCTATTGATAAGTCAATGTCAAGTCAATTTATAACTAGGTACATCGCATTCAAAATTTGTATAACCAGCGTAAGCGGGCACCAAAACGCTGGTAAACAATACGCGACGGAAGCTCACGTTAGACTAGACATGAAAAATTTGCGACTACGGTACGGAACCCTCGTGCACGAGTCCGGCTCGCACTTGACAAGGGGCAAGCAGAGTATAAAGCAGCACAATAATGTCTGATCTAGTGAATTCCTTAGCTTGAGAATAGGTAGGTTAAAAAAATGAAACAATTACTTCATTTGTATGTTTTATACCACAACAATGTAATTTTATGTGTAATTTACGTCATACAATTGAATCATCAAATATTAAAATAAACAATATCTATTATTTTATTTTCATAGACTTGCAAATGCAAATTTATATGCCATGGAATACGTTGCTAATTTAGCTGCATTTATATATTACAAATATTTGCTACCAACTTCTTCTTCATTTGACTCTCAAACTCTAACTCAGGTCTGCCAGGCACCCGCTAGGCGGGTTGCTGGCAGACCTGGACACGTAGGCGCTTTCCGCTACATACGGGGGAAAACCACGGGATCTGCTGAAACAATGACTCGTGTCGTAATGAGCGTAGCGCGTAGCAATTCTTGCTAGTGAATCAGTTAAAAACATGGAGTTGAAGTGTAGTTATTAGGTATTTTGAAGAACTGTATCCAATCGAGTGACTATATTTCGTCTTGAATTGATCACAATAACGCAATTTGCCTCATGCTTGCAGATTCCGAGTTGATACTATAAATATTCTGACAATGTATTTCCACAATATTCAATTCGTTGGCACTGCTGATTTTTGAGGAAGAAAACACGACAATTTCATTGGACGGCTTCATTATTACGGCGGGATCGCAATATATTATCATAATCGCCTTAGTTTTTACAACGATACGATGTTCCTTGTAGTTATACGAGTATTCTTTTATTTATTCAAATGCACTTTTGCAAAATCAATAGTGTCTAAGACAACATAAATGACAAATGTATTCGGACTTTTTTTGATTAAGAACGGGCTCTAATAGGAAAAATATGAAAAATCGGGTTGTAATGGTAGGGTTTGAAAGTAATATTGGGTATTATAGTAGCACAAATGACAGAAAATCTATTTTGAACGTTTAACTATCCACATAACACCCTATGAATTTTCCCTAAAAACGTATTATTTTTAGATTGCTGGTATTAAATTAGCGAATTATACAATTCTCAAAACGAAAAAATCGCGACAGACTTCCTTCCAGTACGAGGCCTTATGGCCGTCTGCCTACTAAAATTGAAAGGAAGTGACTTATGCGTGTCCGATGTGCGTGATTTTGTATTTATGTGCTTAATTCTACTGATTTATGTATATTAAAAATAAAAGGAGCCCACTTGCTTGTCACACATATAATAAGGAACAAACGGATACAAAAATAAATACTAAAAATTGAATAGCAAAAAAATGGTTCATGTTTTTAGTCTACTCGGGCTACCAAAAAACGCAAAATCAGAGCTAACTTTGCCATCCTAATCTATCGAGGCAAATGAATCAAATCGTGTTTTGGGCCTCATATAATTGTAGCAAATATCTTCAAATATCATTTAAAGAAAAAACTGTCACATTTTATGTAGTTTTCGCGTAATAAAGTAGGAAATTCGAAGCCCTATTTTACACCTTTGTGATAATTTCCTCAAGAGGCCTCACCTTAAGAAATTGTAAATTTTAATTCCACTATATTCCAGACTTCTTCTAAAATGCAAATAGTTTTTAGATTCGGGTAGCTAAATGACAGAGTCACAGATATAGGTATAAACTAAAGTGGCCGTCAATAGAATTTGTTAACTATGTAAACAAACGATGTATTGAAATTGACATTTAATGTCAATTTCAGTATGACGGTTTGTTTACATAGTTAGCAAATTCTATTGACGGCCACTTTAGATAACTTAACACGTTCCCTGTGCAGCGGGAAATTCAAAATTTACTCCTACGTGCAATTTTTTTTTTTTCGTATCTAGTAGGTATTGGTATAAAATACCCACAGTATGAGCAATGAAATCATTCTGGAAATCCATTTTCCCATTTTCAAATTTTTTCACAGTGCAACACATGTGTTACACGCACGTACGAGCTCCTTGCCTCGTGCTATGCATGTGATACACACACGTACTAGTTCTTGGTTGCATGGTGCATATATGTAGCACGCACGTTGACAGCTGTTTTGACAGGTATCTTGATCGGTTATCTGTGGTTTAGGTGGAGTTTATGACGTAAAAAGTTATAAAAAGTTTGTAAATATTGTTTCGTGCTTCCAATGTGTATAGTACGAAAGACTTGCTTTTGGTATAAAAAAATTGCAGCTGATTTGATGTCGGTTGCATTTGTAAACGCAATTTTAATCTACAAGGACCTTAATACCAATTAAAAAATGACTATGCTGATAGGCCATGAAATTATTATCACTCGACTTCTGGGCATAGAAAATGCTGAGCCTTCGGTTGATGCATCCACTCGATCTAGCTTGTCTCGCCCCCGCCATGAATTGACTAAAATCCCACGCCGACATGATGGCAAAATACGCAGAAAAAGTTGTACTGGTTGCTACAAAATGATGACTGAGCAAGGTAGCACACCCTCAGAAGCTCGTAAAAGAACAAAATTAACGGACACGGAATGTTTGATGTGTAAAAAAGCATTTGTGCTTACGTTGTCTCAATGTGTGCCATTGATGATTTTATTTGTGTAAATAAAAAATAAATATTTTGTTCATGGTGTATGTTTTCGAAATTACTGATTTGATTATTGATTTATTTAAATAATATTTGACAGAAATGCGAGCCAATCATTTTTTCTTTTTTTTTTTTATAAAAACGACCAAGTGTAAATTGTGTTTTATTTTGACGGTCCAACCTGGCAACATTACTTAAAATCTCCGCCGGTCATTCGTGCTTATTGTTATATATTTCATGGGCTATACGTGCAAGCAAATAGTATTGGTCCAGCTCATACGTGCAAATTTTGATCAAGCCTTAAGTTTATACGGGGTCGTGCGGCACATATGAAGCACTCACGTATCGTTGATACCTCGAAGTGTAACACATATGTCGCATGCACAGGGAACGTGTTAAACACCTCAATTTGTATGAAAACCGACCGGGTCACTTTTTTCTACCTACTGTAACGTCCCAAGGGCGAATTAGTAATGTGAATTCCCCGTTGTCCGCGCAAAATCGATTCTGCAATAAGGCATTTTCTTAATATTCACGGACAACCGGCTACCACAACAGACGCGCGCGGAATGTCAGTCGGATGGCCAATTTGGAGACCGAGTTCGGACACGCGAAGTAGATGCATTTGCGAGATCTATGTATCTGTGGTCAGAGTTATATCTTAATCTAATTGGTCTACTCGTATTGTAAGCTTTACATGCAAATCTAGACTTATTTTTATGAACAAAAATACACATTAATTAAATATAAAGAGTATGTCTGTATTCCATGCTTCACAAAAATGGGACGGCAATGCTCAAGACGCCTTTTTTTGTAAAATAAGAACATGCTTCACGTGAACGCTATTACCCCAAACCTCAAGGCCGTTATCATAGCACAAACCTTTTTTTTCTTTATAATATCCATTTGACAATGGATATTATAAAGAAAATGTTCTTGTGTTGAATAAATTACCGTTGCGTTCTGTATCCAAACAGCGACTGTTCGTACTTTTTATCAGTCTGCTGCCAGTCTGGACTGAACGTGTAACCGTGTCGATGGTCCAACATTCCGGCATCAGTCAAAACTCTCAATCAGTCGAGACTTAACTGACGCTAGAATTAGCGTGTAACCGATGTCTAAGAGTTGTAATGGCCACCTTCTGTCTCCATCATCAGGGCATCTCGGATGTGCCATAAACAAGGATAGGACAAACGCCCGTCATTTTGAAAACTTAACCCTGTTCTGTACAGTAGAGACTTCCTAATGATATTTAAAATTAAAATTAAATAATTATTAATTAATTTTTATTTTAAAATTTGGAAAAAATTGTGGTCATTCTTTTCCATTGGCGAAAGTGATTTATCGCCTTAATCATCGTCATTTGAATAATTTGTCACTGTAAACATATAAATTATGGTACTTAAAATAAATTTATAAAACATTACTTTTGTCCTTTGTTTTGTATTGTCACGAATAAACTATTCTTATTCTTATTTAGTACCTAATTTTTTTTATTAATATAAGGAAGTCTCTACTGTACAGAACAGGGTTAAGTTTTCAAAATGACGGGCGTTTGTCCTATCCTTGGCCATAAAATTGCATTGTGACCGAATATATATAGTTCATAAGTATAGGTCAATCGGATACCGGCAAGTGGCTGAAAAATAAAGCAAATTTGCTAATTTTGAAGTAAGTACATATAACTTACGAACAGTGCAAGCGAAATAAAAGCTTGCAAAAATGATAATTAACCAGCTGATATTATATCGCTCATTATCCTTTTACGTTACGATTGGCTCTGCCCTAAAAATGATTTCCTTCTTATTCGGATTTAACGCCAAAAAAACCATCAAACTAAATCATTCTTTGATCTATGTTCCATCATTGAAATAATTATACTCCCCAACAAATGCCTTTTTTTCAAGCAGTATAATTACGCAATTCAAGATGCCGACAATAATTAATATCACTTTGACAACTCATCTGCAACATTAATTGGCTTGTTGAAGTCCCAAGAAATATTAGCGATGACAAATTTCTTAAAAAAAATGCCATCGAATAAAACTTCCAGGGTTGTAAAGGACGTTTGACGAAGCTTGAACAAAGAACATTGATAGCGAAAATTCGATTCCTTATTCAGTTTCTTAAATACGGCTGCCTATAATTAGTCTCCGTTAGATGGCAAAAATGTTAACGTTGTTTTCTATAGCTGAAACTTGTAATTTTTGTCAAACGGTTTTTGTATATTTTTCTGGTAATTATTTCCTCGTCCCAACATTTTTGGTCGTTACGTTACATTTAGTTAAGACGCATGATTATATAGATACTATCTTCTGCCCGCGACTTGGTCAGTGTGGAATTCGTTTTTATCGTAGCTCCATACAAACTTTCACCCCCCATTTAACCCCCTTTGGGACTGATTTCCGGGATAAAACTATTGTATGGCCTTCCCCGGGACTCAAACTATCTCTACCTATCGAAGACCTATCGACAATTTGATGATAAACCCTGCTGACTGCATCAACACCAACTGCATCTGTGATAAAAGAGAGTATAATATACTTACCCACCTCGCTCTCTTCGGCAATTTGATGATAAACCCGTTTTTATCGTAGCTCCATACAAACTTTCACCCCCCATTTCACCTCTTTGGGACTGATTTCCGGAATAAAACTAATCTATGGCCTTCCCCGGGACTCAAACTATCTCTACCTATCGAAAAGAGCGAGGTGGGTAAGTATATTATATATACTCTCTTTTACCACCGATGCAGTTGGTGTTGATGCAGTCAGCAGGGTGGTTTATCTTCAAATTGACGACACTCACTTCGTCGAATTTCACTTCAAAGACAACGTTTCATGTATTATAATTTCTTAAATATTCTTTAACGCTATAAAAATGGTGTACACTTAAAAAAGCTATGATTACCCTCCTAAATTTAGTGAGAGGTATGTCCAATAGCTTTTGTGGTAGTTTATTATATATTTTATATACCATTACATCGACATTATTGCGATACAAAGCCAAATTTCTTTTAGTAACATGTTATCTGTTTAAACGATTACTTCTAGCATTAGGGTTTACTTGAAAAATGAAAGTAAAACTTTTGCTATGTTTTTTTACGAAACTACATATATATCTGCTATATACATGCATGGCAAGGGGAGAATGTTAAGTTTTCTGAACATTGGTTTACATGATTGCCTAGAGCCGCCGCCACATAATGCTCTAATACACTTTTTTTTTAGCTTTGAAAGCTCTTTCAAATTCGACGGAGTTACCCCAGATTATAATTTTATATATATAATTGTTCGTCCGATGTGGCCCTCCGGATCGCTAAAATTAAGTGGCAGTGGGCGGGGCACATAGCACTTAGAACCGATGGCCGTTGGGGTGGAAAGGTTCTCGAGTGGCGACCACGTACCGGAAGGCGCGGCGTGGGTAGGCCCCCGACAAGGTGGACTGATGACCTGGTAAAGATTGCGGGAGTTCGCTGGATGCGGGTGGCGCAGGACCGGTCGCTTTGGCACTCTTTGGGGGAGGCCTATGTCCAGCAGTGGACGTATGTCGGCTGGTATGATGATGATGATGATGATAATTTTATACCGTAGAATTGAGGAGACATAACTATGATAGGCGTTTAGACCTGTGTTCGAAGATGATATTTCTTTTAGCCGTTTAAGTGCATATACAAATCGGTTTACTTTAGTACAGACTAAATCAACATGTTTCCTCCAGTTACAGTGTTCGTCCAGAGTTAAGCCCAAAAAGACAGTGGAATTTACCATCTCTATTTTGATATCACCATACATTAAGTTTAACTCTAGTTTTAGGCTCTTATTTGTTCTGAATTGGACAGCTTTAGTTTTATCAATATTGATCTTAAGATCATTAATCTTCATCCAGGTTATTACGTCGCTAAGGGTTTCATTTATCTCATTTTAAAAAGTATTAACGTTAGTACATCTAAACAATATGGTGGTATCGTCTGCGAATAATATACGTTTGTGTGTTAGTTAAAGAAGGAACAATAAGGGTCAAAAATACTTCCTTGGGGGACACCTCTGCTATTAAGTTTAAATTCCGACAAAGCAGTAACTTTTTCTTTTCCAACTACTTTAGTTATTTCTGTACACTGCTTACGTTCACTGAGGTAGCTAGTAAGCTATTCATGGGCTTTTCCTCTAATGCCATAATCATGTGGCTTACTTAGGAGCGTTTTATGATTAACGAAATCGAACGCCTTAGACATACTCGTATCTAGAAATAATGCTACGATAGGTTCTTCATGGTCAATACATTCTGGTATATATTTAACTAGAGAGTAACCAGCCAGAGACGTTGATTTGCCTTGCAGTCATCCAAATTGTTCTGTTCTTAGTAGTTGTTTTTTCCCTATAAAGTCAATGTCCCTTCAAAAAATGTATGGAACCATTTTAAGAAGTTTAAATCCCTAGCTCGAAAAAATATATACTTTCGATACAGCAACCAATTTTTTCTTAGGGTATAAATTTTCAAAAACGCTGAAATTACTTTTCGTTTGTTTTATACCTTTTTCAAAGTTTCAAGTCTCTATCTTAAAAAAATAATTAATTTCCATACAATTGAAGTTTTCTTTTTTTTTTGTTATGTTACTATTATGTCTGTTCTATTCCATATTGTGTATCGAATGTTTCTTATTTATAATGTTGTTTTTGTACGATTTTATTTATGTGTGACTGTAGCAAACAAATAAGCGTTTAATCTATCTATGTGGAATTATCAGTGTATCTGTTATAACTTCGGCGTTTCAACGTACACGATATTTTCGAATTCTCGCCTTGAATAAACTGTATGCCTAGCACTTTCGGTGCCAGGAGTCCGCCAGGTGTATAACTGAAATGAAATGAAAATGAAATAAAATGAAATGAAAAATGAAATGAAATTATCGGCACTGAAAAATTTACGGTGAATACCATGCGCATTTCTTTCGGAAGAGTGGATAAGGATTCAAAAACATTTTTAATTCCATCTTGAAGATTAAGAATTCAAATCTCTAGAGTTAACAAAGCAATTGGAAGGGTTCACAAAAACTTTTAACTCGTAAATTAATAAAGTTAGGTCAAGAATATTTAACATCGAGCTCTTTACGAGATATAAATTCGTTTAATTGGTGTCGCGAACAAAATAAGGAAAGGTTAACTTCTGAAATGAAATTAAAATGTAATGAAAATTATTTATTCGAAACGAACAGACACAAAATATTATATAACCACAATCCATAAAACCAGAAACATATAAAAATAACATATCTATTACATATGTATACAGGGTGTATGTGGTATGAACCGATCAGGAGTATATTTGGTAGCGCATTGCGATTCCAAATATTCTTTTTTTTATGTTTTGTTTATTTTTGTTTACACATTTTTTGTTTTTGTTTACGTTATAGTTTTTGTTTTTGTTGACATACAAAAACTTTAATGTGATAAAACTTGAACAATAATTTCCGTTCCGTTCCGTCCGTTCCGGTGACTCAGCCAGCCAGCAGTTCTGCTGCAAGGACGCGGAGGCGTTGGCCATGCCCGGGAGGGAGCGACGAGGAGGCTCCTTGACATCGCTCGAGAGCACGCGCTGGCACGATACGGGCAGACACAGCCAGGGGTGTATGGGAACCTTAACAGCCCCTGTCCGGAACTACCAGTTCCGAGACAGGGCGTGCACTCGGGCTCTCTCTTGTACTTCCTCGTCCTCTGCCGCCCTGGCAAGGTCAACTGACCCACCTATCCGAGGCACCAGTGAGCCAATAAGTATAGGACAGGAGTGTGGGGCTGTTGCAGTCAGGATGAGGAGCGAGGGAAGAAAACCAGACCGAATACTTGCATCGTGCCCAGTGAAAGGAAGTATGGATATATAATTGTGTAAATATGTATAGAAGGGTAAATGACTGCGATTAGGTTATGCTGCGATGCCATCTGAGCATTTTGCTGTTATTGTGTCATTGTTTTCTTGGCCTTTGTTTGCCGTTCTCCTTTGGTTTTAATCCGTTTGTTGCTTTGGAATTATCGAAGTCCCTGGTGCGTTGGATATCTTGTCCCAAAATATTGACAACTTGTGTTTTCCAGTAGGTATCCATGTGGGTGCATGACTTGCTGCTTGATGAATATACGCGATACAGACACTATTACGTTACATTTTATCACTTCACACTAAACATTGTCATGTGACAACATGGAGAGTTGACCGGCAGCCATTATTTAATTTGCCTGTTTTCGTGGGTTAGCGATCATGCCGGAGAGACGTCATCGCCCTTGAAATAAAAACATCTCGTATCCATTCGTAAGGTGGTCCCGTCTTCTAACGCTTGCATGATCAACGCTTTTCCCTTTTTATTTATATGTCACATAAACTGTAGGTATTTATATATATATATATATATATATGTATATATATATATTTTTTTTTCTTTCCGGGTTTATTGGAGTTTGGTGTCTATTTCGTTATTAGTGTGGGAAAATTTAGCTGGTCCACGTTGCAAGGTGTCCTCGACCGATCAGTTCTAGAGGTAGATTCAGGCGATCATTCTACCTGCTCTTCTTATTTGCAGTCTGTTTCTTCCATTGCGTCGATTTCTCGTGCAGTGTTGTTAAAAGTCTCTTTAGTTGTGTGCTTCTGTGGTTGTATTGTCATGTTGTAATGAGGTCATAATATGACTCGCAACAACGACAACTTGTATTTTCCAGTACGTATCCATGTGCGCACTTGCTGCTTGACAAGGGCTGTAAAGTTAGCTTTGCTGTGTTGGAAGCTGAGGGATGCTAGCTAAGGGATGGTAACTCCGGAGAGCTAATGACCGAACCCTTTGAGTGATAGTTGAACACTGCTTTATTGTTTCCACCGATACCTATAAAAGATTGCGACATGGCAATGCAAGCCATGCAAATATTAATAGGTAAGTAATTTGGTATTTTACTTGTGCGAGTTGAACGTATTTATATGTGCGTCAGCTCGTACATCTTGCCAACCCGAAAAGAAGGAAATGGTAGCTTTATAATGGCTAAAATAACAGTAAAGCTTAAGCTAAGTTATAGTAGGTAAACATTTGTTATTTAGTAATTCATGTAGAAACAATATTAGCTGAAGAAATGAATGCTTATAAATTTCACTTAGCGGTCCATAGTTATGTATAATATTAGCGGTTATTCTAGTAAGATAAACGTTTTAAAATGTCAAAGGAAAACTAATTGTCCCCGGTGGGCTCGATTATTTCACTAAAAGAATCACACGGTATGGGAATAGACACTGAACGAGGAGGCTTAGGAGGCGCCGCGCCTCTATTTGCACTTAAAATGCCCATGCTCACTGATTTACGTAATTCAATACACTCGCGTGGTACGTGTTGCTGGTCGCGGTGCGTACGCGCGTCGTTTGCAGCCGCGCTGCCGCGCGCTGAGCTCACCGGGCCCTCCCGCCCGGGAGACGCTGCTAGCTGCATGCTCCGTCGTTTTCTGGCTCGAAGACAGGCTGCTATAATTCCCATTACCACCAGTACGGCAAGCATGCCGTAAATAATGGAAAACTGATGAACATCGTGTATGCTGAGGTCGGATGCTGATTGCTGTTTCAGGTTGTTGATCTCATCCATTACCTGACGATATGTTTGCTCGTGGTTTTCTATCTTAAAGTCGTAGCTGGTTCCAGAAGTCTTTATTACGCTGTTCAAAATAGATACCTCTGGGGCTTCGACAGAAGGCTGAATATTTACTTTTCGTAAAAAGCTGTTGTGAGAGTGAATAGTGAATGTATCACCCCTATATGTACTACCCTGACCTATTTCCAAAAGGCCAGTGCCTGATAAGGTACTCATAGTTACATCAGCTGGGCAATAAGAGCGAATATTGCATTTATCGCAACACGAATAAAGCCAAAAGTTCGGTCGGTGTAACTTGATCCATCTATTTACACAAGTTGAATGCTCATAAATACAAGGTGATGTAGATTTGCCTGTATTTATTAAAGTGATATTGCACAATGTTTGCTGCAAGTTTAAGTCATAAGTTGGTTTATCTAGGCTACATAGTAGTTTTTCTTCTGATACATGAAGACAAGCTTGCAAATCATAATCTGATAAGAATATAACTGCGTCTTTGCGTAAGTTAAATGCTAAGTAAGGGTAGGTAGGTATGGTAAGGTAGGAATATCCATTTTTGTTTTGCGGAACGCTAATTATTTTGTCGAGCTCGTAGATTTCATTGCTTACTAGTGGGACTCTTATTTCAATTATAAGATAATTTTTAAAGACTTTAGCGAATACTTTTAGTAGCTTGTATAAGTCCCGTATATTTCCGGTCTCAGATGGTGCTTTTAGATCGCCCTGTAGCTGGCCAGATATAAAGTTGATTTGTTCTTCAAGTTGCTCGCTAGTTATTAAGTGTGTATCGATGCGACCGTGACTGATATCGGTCACAGTGTCTATGAGTGACGTCTGCATACGTCTGAGACTCTGGAGGATGCTATTCGCTGCTAATGCTGATGACGTAATGTAGAGCCCGTCGTTGACGTCAGACCGTAATTTATTTATGTCTGTTGTTATATTATGGAGATGCTCATTGATAAGTGAAAATTGTTTGTTCATTATTTGCTCATTGCGTTGTATGATGTTTAATTCTGCTTCAACCACTGTAGTTTGGTTTTTGATAAGACTTTTAAGATGATTTTCGTTGTAGGAAATTTTCTCAATGTCTTTAGCATATTGCTGGGCAAATTTGTCGTCTAATACGCCAAATAAGTAGTGAGCTACATTTCCGATACCATTTATTAAACCTCGTTTCTGTCGCTTGTTATTGGAGCTTTGTAGTAATCGGTTGTAGTGCTCAATTTCCGTTAGCTCGTGTGTTAGCTGGTTAGTTATTTGCTGGAATTGAGTGCTAGATTTCATAGTCCAGCCTTTTAGATTTCTCACGTAAGTATCCATGTCAGTGATTGCTTGCCAGTAGCCAGTGAGATTGTAGTATACTACTAGCTTCCACTCGTCTCGAATATATTGTAAGTTCGATACCTTGTCAAAGTATAGTGATTTGGAATCATCGAGAGCTGTGGTACTGAAATGAGGTACCTTTTGCTGTGTAGTTGGAGATACCAACATTGAAAATAGTAAGAGAGCTAAGGTGAAAAGGTTTTTAAAGGTTTCCGCTTATTTCCACGTGCTCGTACATTCGAGTTTGCAGGTAGTGGAGTTTGCTGATTATTATGCTGATGAGCTGAGAGATCGTCTTCTTTTTTAGCTGTTTCAATCGGTAACAGTATAAGCTTTGTTACTGGTCGCTTGAAAATGTTTGCTTCGGTTTTGACAGATACAACCCTAACGTATCCATCGCTTCCAGGGTGCAGGTCTACCACTCTGCCGAGCGCCCACTTTCCTGGAGGTAAGTTGTCGTCTTTTATGAGTACAATGTCGTTAAGCTGAAGGTTTTTTGTGGGTGTTCTCCATTTGGAACGAGTTTGAAGATGCTGAAGATAATCTGACGACCATAGCTTCCAAAAGTGCTTGTTCATGCTTTGTACAAGTTGCCAACGTGCTCGTAAGTTGAAGTCATCTGGGTCGGTCTGAGGTCGTGATAGTAAAGAGTCTCCAATCAAGAAATGTCCTGGGGTCAAGTAAGCATCCTCAGGATTCTCCGTCAGAGAAAACAAAGGACGAGAGTTTAGACACGCTTCTATCTGCTGCAGCAGTGTAGTAAACTCCTCGTAAGTAAGCTTTTGCTCACCTAAGACTCGTTTCAGATGTCGTTTGAAGCTTTTCACGGCGGCTTCCCATAAGCCGCCCGCACTGGGCCACGCTGGAGCATTGAAAGACCACTCGATGTTCATTTCGCTTAGATGCTTAAAGTAGTTTTGATTGATAGTGCTTGAAATTTCCTTGTATTCACTGTCCAATGCTCGTTTAGCTCCGATAAAGTTAGTACCGCAGTCGCTGTACATTCGGCGGGGCGTCCCTCTCCGCGCACAAAAACGGCGAAAAGCTGCTAAAAATGCTGGAGTGCTGAGGTCAGACACCAGTTCTAGGTGCACGGCCTTAGTCGCTAGGCAGACGAACACAGCCACATAGCCTTTGTTTGTTTTGACTTCCCTGCCCTTGCTCGCTTTTAGCTCTACGTACCCGGTAAAATCTACGCCAGTGTGCGTGAATGGACGTGAAGGTGTCACTCTGGCTCGTGGTAAGTCGGCCATGAATTGATGTTGCTTTTCAGTGCTGAAACGACGGCATTTTACGCATTTGCGAAGCTGTTTTTTAACTGTTCTCATGCCGCTTAAAATCCAATACTTTTCAAGTAAATAAGATAGTGTTAGCCGCGGTCCACCGTGTAAGGTTGTAATATGAGCTTGGTCAATTATTAATTCGGTAAAACGGCTGTGACTTGACAAGATCATTGGATGTTTAGCTGAGCTGCTAACTGTGGACTGACCGAGGCGACCACCCACTCTCAAAATCCCGTTTTCATCAAAAAAGGGAGAGATATTCGCAATAGGGCTGCTAAAACCAACATATCCCTTTTCTTTTAATTTTTCCAAGTCCTTTTCAAAATCATTCGCTTGCTGGTTTTTGATAATGAAGTTATAAGCTTTGTTTATTTCTGTAGTGGACAGGACTGTATCATGTTCCGTGTGTTTGTGACGTAACGCTGCTGCGAAACGTGATACCCATGCCACTACTTTTACTGTTCGAGTGATAGAGCTGTTGCTTGTTAATAATTCATTTATGAATGAATAGCTAGGTTGATGTAAAGCTGAGTTCACACAGACCTTTTTAGTTTCAATGGTCGGCGGATCATAAGTTCTGTTTTTGATGTTGCTTGGTTCAAAGGTAGCTAGCGATTCCGGTCCGTTCCACCAAAGTGTATTATTGAGAAGCTTTGTTATGGGTTGTCCTCTGGTGGCACAGTCAGCTGCATT
The DNA here is from genome assembly GCA_947578815.1 of Epinotia ramella. NCBI lineage: Eukaryota > Metazoa > Arthropoda > Insecta > Lepidoptera > Tortricidae > Epinotia > Epinotia ramella. The sequence continues at coordinate 15,836,561 of OX388205.1, read as the reverse complement.
TTCTTCAGACCGGACGTGGTTCCAATTTGATGCTGGTATGATATCGGTTATTTGCTGAACTCGATTCGCGACGAATTGCTTCCAACGAGCTAAGTCGCCATGAAGCCAACCCAAGACTACTGTAGAGTCCGTCCATGCGTATATGTCATATTCAGTGGCTGTCAAAGAAGCTTTTATGATTTGTATAAGCTGAGCTAGAAGTAAAGCTCCACACAGTTCAAGTCGTGGTAGTGAAACTTTCTTCTTTAGTGGCGCTAGTTTCTTTTTAGCTGCGACGAGTCGCCTCGTGCACTCGCCCTTATCGTTGGTTGCTACTAAGTACACGGCGCAGGCATAAGATTTTTGCGATGCGTCGCTGTATCCATGTAATTCAAATTGTTTTTGTGTGTCACCTAAGTATCTAGGTATGTTGAATTGACTTACATTTTGAAGGTCATTTCGTAGCTGGACCCATTCCTTCTGGATTTCTTCCGGAATAGGGTCATCCCATCCTTCACAGGAATTCCATGTATTTTGGAAGAGAAGCTTAGCTCGAACCGTCAGGGGTGAGAGCCATCCCAACGGATCAAATATCTTTGATATTTCTGATAGTAGCTGGCGTTTCGTATTACATAACTCGGCGTGCTCGATTTTGTTCGTAAATATAAATGAATCGGACGAGGGTGTCCATGTTAGACCGAGTGTTTTACGAGACTCTGAACATTTAAAGTCGAAAGGCTTATCAAGCTGATCTGTAGATAAATCTTGTAGTAGTTCTGGATGATTAGCTGACCATTTTCGTAAATTCATTCCTGCTCCTCTCATTATTTTGATTAGCTGTTGCTGCAGTTCTTTTGTAGCTTCGATAGTGTTTTCACCACTAAGTAAATCATCCATATAAAAATTATTTTCTAACGCTGCTGCTGCAAGAGGGTATTTTGAAGCATCGTCTTTAGCTAGCTGTCGCAGGGTTCTCATAGCCAAATACGCAGCTGGTTTTGTGCCATAACTTATTGTGGTAAGTAAGTATTCCTGGATTGGCTCTCGAGGGGAATCCCTCCAGAGAATACCCTGTAGATGCTGATCGCTTTCTCTGATTAAAAACTGACGAAACATTTTTTCTATATCCGCAGTAACTACATATTTATATTGACGCCAGTTTAAAATCAAAGTAGGTAGGTCATGCTGCAAGTTCGGACCACATTCCATGACGTCATTGAGGCTGAGCCCTGAGCTGGTTTTAGCTGAAGCGTTGAATACTACCCGGAGGCTGGAAGTAGAAGATTCAGGTCGGACCACTCCATGGTGCGGCAGATGGTATGAAATGTGGTCACCCTGGTTAGCTGGACGCATATGACCTAGTTCTAGATATTCGTGAATGAATTGTTTATAGCTGTTAGAATAAGATTCGTTTTTTACCATCTTGCTCTCTAATTGTAAAAATTGTGCTGTCGCTTTTGCTTTGGAAGCTCCTAAACTTTTTTCATAGTTAGGCTTCATTGGTAGGGCTACCTCGTACCTACCGTTGTCAAGTCGCTTGGTAGTAGCTGTGTAATGCTCTTCACAATACTGTTCTTCCGTAGTAAGGTCGCTCGATATGCTAGGTATTTCCTCCATCTCCCAATATTTAGCTATTTCGTCAAGATTATTAACGACAACGCTGCAGTTAAATGTTTTTACATTTCCCGACAAAATCCAGCCAAGCTTAGTTTGTTGAGCTATGGGCGCGTTATGTGACCCTTTTACTAGACCACTCATAATCACGTCCGAATAAACGCAAGCATCAAGCAAAATATCAACTGATTTAGATAAGTTGTATTCTGGATCAGCTAGGTTCATGTGCTGGATGTGAGGCCACGATTTCTTAGTGAATGAAACATTGGGAAGATCACCAATAACTCGAGGAATAATGCATGCTTCAGTGTTGAAACTGTAATCATCGTAGATAGATTTACATTCAAGTGATATAAGCTGTTTGCTGTGCTTAGGGACGACACCGACGCCGGATACCGATGCGCTAAATTTACGACGTGGCAACCCTAGTAGTTGTGCTGCGTTCTCCGATACTAAAGTTATCTGAGAGCCTTGATCGAGTAATGCTCGTAGTGTGACGTAATTACCGTCAATCGCTTTTATTTTTAACAAAACTGTCGCTAATAAAACTTCTTCATCGTCAGCCGCAACGTGACTTGCTGTGTAAGGCTTGTTGCTAGGTTGCTTATTTGATGGTAGCGCATTAGTCATTAAAGGTGAGTTTTGCTCAGCTGTAGGTACTGTCGTAGTGCGGTGCAGTGTCCCGTTACATGCGTCGTGCAAAATCGTATGATGTTCGCAATTGCATTCTTTGCACCTTTTTGTTGAATTGCATTTATTACTTGCATGTTTAAATAAACAATTTTTACAAAGTTGAAGTTTCGCAACTGACCTCAATTTGGCATCCGGTGACATGTTGATGAACTTTTGGCATCGGTATAGCTCGTGATCAAAATTACATAGAGGGCACTTACACGTGGATGTAGAAGCGGCTTGATACCTCGATGTATGCTTGCTATTGTAGTAGCTCGGCTTGTAGTTAGGCTTAGCTTGATAGCTTGAAGCTGGCTTAGCTGTAGCTGTAGATTCTCTCTCTCTCTTGTGAGTAGGCTCTAGTGCTATAAACTTACTCTCGAGAAAATTCATTAGCTCAGATAAAAGAGGTAATTCTCTTGGAGACTTACGCGATTCTTTATAGGCGTTGTAGGTATCACTGTCTAGCTTTTTGGTCAGTAAATGGACTAATATCGGATCCCAAGTGTTAGTATTCACACCGAGGTTGTGTATGGCGTGAATACACTCGGTGGTGGTATCGTAAAGACGTTTTATCTCGAAAGATGTTTGCTTGCTGATGCTGGGTTGATTCAGGAAAGTCTCGATTTGAGTCGTAAAGAGTACTTGAGGATTATTATAACGATGCGTCAATATTTCCCAAGCAATATCATAATTTTCAGCTGAGATATTTAAATGTTGAATTAATCGCTCCGCTTCTCCCTTGACCTTACCCTTGAGATGCTGCATTTTTTGAGCTTTTGATAGGAAGTTATTATTATGAATAGATTCAGAGAATAAATCGTAGAACGTAGGCCAGTAGGTATACTTGCCAGAAAAAGTGGGTATTTCAAGTAAAGGAGTAGCTTGCTGGATGTGAGAAGTAGCAGATAGCTTTTGGTTTAGCGCTTTCTTACTTTTCTTATATGACTCTTCCTGTTTCGTAAATTCATCTAAGTAAACTTCATCCTCACCTTCAAGAATGTTGTCTATTTCTAGATGTAGCTTGTCGATGGCGTTCCATCTAGATTGGATGCTACGGAGCTCGTCTTCTAACTCCCATTTCTCGCTGATCTCGCTGACTTTGATGCTAGATATTAGTCGCTTGAAAGCTCGAAAGTTAGTCCGCTGTAGGGACAAAAGTTCATCTACCTTGTTTGGACCAGTCCCAGTGTTGGTACCTTTACCCGAACCTGACCCTACTAAAGGTTTTTCTTTCTGATATGGCTCATAATCTGCTATTTTCGCTCGAGTGTCAGTATAATATTTGAGAGTACGAGTGTAAATATTTTCTTGAAAGTAACGCTGCGATTTAACAAGTACAGTAGTAAGTGTTTTATCGTTAAGTTCGAACTCTCCCCAGAGTTTATCTAAAGCGTCTAACCTTAACTTCAGATACTCCGAGGTTTTTCGATGAGCTGAGTCTTTGTCAAAATTAGCGCCGATGCGCTGAAGCTCGCTGACGATCGCAGCTTGACGGCCGAAGAGTTCTTCGTATTCCGACATGGTAGCTATTTATTCAAGTAATATGAACGATCTTACTTGGATGCTGCTGCTTGCAAGTCTCTCGACTCACGGTGTTGCTGATGCTAAGAGTTGATGCTGGTGCTGCTGTGTGAGTCCCTGACCCACGGCTGCTCGTATGCTGATGCTCGAGGTGCTTCACGTTTATCTACCGCTATATCGCTCGCTAGGTAGAGACACGTGTAACTATATATCCTCAGTATAACTGGGTCAATGAACGTATGCCGAACCGACGGAATTCTTTTTTACACTCCCGAAAGGTCCCGCTTGTACGGTAGCTCGAAGGACCAATGTAAAGTTAGCTTTGCTGTGTTGGAAGCTGAGGGATGCTAGCTAAGGGATGGTAACTCCGGAGAGCTAATGACCGAACCCTTTGAGTGATAGTTGAACACTGCTTTATTGTTTCCACCGATACCTATAAAAGATTGCGACATGGCAATGCAAGCCATGCAAATATTAATAGGTAAGTAATTTGGTATTTTACTTGTGCGAGTTGAACGTATTTATATGTGCGTCAGCTCGTACAAGGGCATACGTGATAAAGACACTATTACCTACTTAAAATGTTGTTACTACACACCAAACATTGTCGCAGATATAAACTATTAAATTCACCGATACCACTGTTTTTTACCTGTAAACACAGACACCACGTTAATTATTTTCATAAACTTAACCAAGATGGTGACACTGCTCACTGCACAACAAAACAGAGTGTAACAAACCCTGTCCCTAGGAGAGTTGACCGGCAGCCAGTATTTAATTTGCCTGTTTTCGTGGTTAGGCGATCTTCCTAAGGAGACGTCTTCTTCATGTGGAACAAAAGCATAACTCGTATTTTTTCTTAAGGTTCTTCAGTCTTCTGAGGCTTGCATAACAATTCAACGCTTTTTGCTCCTCGCTTAAGCTCTAGGTATTTTTTTGGCATCCAGTTTAATTGGAGTTTGGTTTTCTTTTCGTTCTGGTGTTTTCGGTATTTATTACAAGATTATGAATCTAGCATGTTCATCCTCTATGTTTTTAATATCGCTTGCCTATTCAAGCCCATCTAGCGTGGCGTGGGTTCATACAGTCACCATGTTCCCCGATTGTTGGTATGCGTGCATTAAATTCACCTAAAGTGATTGCGATTGATTTCCGTGGTTTTTCTATTGCCCTTTGGAGAGCGTTGGGTAGTTCTTGGCTGCTGTAGTTGTATCTGGCTATCGGTGCGCCTTAATTTGAGTCGATGACGATAAAAAATTGGGTTTGTTGCATAACTACGTCATTTGCTTAAATATGCGCTATTGTTTGCCGATATTTGGGCTTTGTCAATTTCGTGTAGGCGATGCAGGCAAATAGCCAGCAGATGTTGTCAGTTGTCATAGGGCTAGTGTGCTTTTGTCTTTAGTGTACGCAGGAAAAAGTGTTTTATGACGGTGTGCTACGGTTGTTGTTTTAAGAAAAGGTTCACTATCATAATACATTTCACCGAGGTACTTGGGGTTATACATAGAAAAAAAATTGCTGCCTGATGCTGGGAAATATTTGAACCAAAGCGGTTTGGGATAGTTGTTAGGTATTATTCGATTTCATGTATCCGGTACCTATATCTTATGTAGACAGCATTTTACAATTGATTGATTTTGATATTGACCTACTGTTATGATGGTATTCTGCCGGTACTATGCATACAGGCATGTATGCATAGTATTAAGAGTCCGACGTGTTGAATCTCCATCGCGATAGGAAGCGAGCTACCAAAGCTAGATTACAAGTCGGCTAATATGTGCAATTAAACTTGTACAGAAAAACCAGCACAAACGAGAAGCTCATCGCCATGGGTTATCCTCTACTAGGCTAGGAAGTCATCAGGCCCAACTAAGTAAAGGATTGCATATAACTAGGTATACCTACGCCGTGCGTGCGCGCTGCGCGGTTGCGTGTGCAGTGCGTCGACACATTAACCAGTCATTATACAGTACCTACTCTGTACTAGGAGTCTTTGTTTTTACGTCCTTTACTTTATGTATGCTACCTTTTTAGAAATAATCAGACATGGTGGGTTCCCTCTGGCGGGTTCGTAACACCACATTCTTGTGATTTTAGCATTAATACAGTAAGTAAAAAATGGTCTGATCTCACCGGATTTATCTGTTGAGCTTGGGCGACTTTGTAGCGAAGACTCGGACCGCCCTCACATCAGTCGCACTCACTGTTATATATATAATATATAGACGCACTGCACATTTGTTTAAACCGGTATGTATCGCGAGATGTATATATAATACGCGTATCGGAGCGGATAGCGTGGTTAGGCTACGGCAGGGATCGCGGCGAGCAATTTACTGGAACATCTGGCGATAAGCGCCCTTTGTTTCTGCGCTTTTTATGCAATTTGGAGAAACAATGACAGAGGACGGTAAGGGTCCGTGCGACCGTTCGGCACGGCGGCTCAAACGAGACTCCCAACTTGAACAATAATTTCTCATTTAAAAAGTTACTTGCGCAACTTCTCGAAAGAACGACAGGTCATTTCTTTTTTTCACCTTCAAATAATATCAGTTTATAAATAATACGTCCTACGCTTGCTCAAATAAATACGAGATTACTATAATATTTCTTGAACAGGACTTGCAGTAGATGCTTTTCCTCGAGACACTAACCATTATTCACAAAACTTATCAATCAGACTCTGTCAACTCGATTGTATTTAATCTCTGTCTCACAAACATTAATGTCAAAGTGGATAAGGAAAAAAATTGCTCAACATCATTTTAACTAAAATAGGTTAAATTAATGTTTACGAATGATTGATGTAGCATTTTCGTTGCAGCAGCAGTAACATGGCGTCCCTCTAGACATTTTTATAAAAAAAATGTTAAGTACCTACCTACTTATCATGATTAATGTCGGGTCTTATTATTAATTTCGGGTAAAATTCTGTACCCTCAGCGTACGACTACATACTATGTCGCTACAAGGAAAATAATACATTTACGTCTGCGGCATGCCAGGAGCGTTATAGGCTACAATAGGCATGATGCCTCACGTTCAAATTGATAATGTAGCGATGCTAAATGGATAGTAAACCATCATATTATCGTAATAAAGTATAAATTATAAAATTAAATTAAAATCATAGAAGAGTAAATTTAAAGCAACCAATAGAATCCTTACGCTTTTATAGAAACAAAATTCTAAGAAAACTATGTCCTTAAACGCAGTACTTCGCGACCGAAACAACAATTTACCTGATTTTCCATACAACGATTAGTACAAATGTCAGTTGTGACGTCATACCTGTGTGTGTCTATCAGTATGACGCGTTTTGCGCTGCCGCCAGCGAGGTCAATCTTTGTCTCAAATGTTGGGTAAGTATTTATGTTCTTTAATTGTAGTTGCTACCATACAAACATTTGTTCCTCTCCAAAAACTGGTTCGAATGACATCATAAAAAAATCTTAGTCATCATCCCTAAAATGGGTCCCACAGAACCAAATACGGCGTCGCGGTAGACCACGTAGGAGATGGCGAGACGAGCTTGACGTCTTTTCAAGACTGGTCCGTTGCTGCCCGTGTCAGGGATGTGGAAGTATAAGAGGGAGGCATTGGCCCAGCAGTGAGACACTTAAGGCATAATAATACGTTGACTTGACAGTGATAGTTTGTGATCAGCTTAAGAGTCCGCAGCAAGCTCGATTCTCCATACAAACGTAGTTACGCTCTCATTTTAAAACTACGTGTTGGATTGTAACGAAACTTTGCATGTACAATGACATGAAGTATATCCAGGTCTGTAATTAGTAATAGTAGCTTCCGGGTTGTACAAAGAGCGGGTTGCAATCCGGGAGTGCCGGCAGAAGTGAAAACTCAATTTCGGTCAGGTCACGTGTCCGTCTTACGAATTTTCAATCTGTCGAATCTTACGGTCACGTGACCTGTGGCGAGTTTAACAACTTTTCTCCATCACAAAAAGTACATAGCGCCGCTAAAGAAGTTTTCACTTCAAAAATACAGCGAATTTAAGTTTTTCATACAAAACTTGTTTTTGCTGTATTTCTTTTGTTTTATAAACTGGAACCATATTTTAAAATGAGAACGAAATTCCGTTTGTATGGGAAGGTGAAATTCGGCCGAGTTTACTGCGGCGTCTTAATCTACCAAATTATTTTATGGTACTGATATAAGGCGCACCCTGTCTAACTGAGGGTTCTCTATTGTATGGGCAAAAAACATTTCCCAAAGTGTCACTTCCCAAAAAATATTGTTTCGCATTTTATCACTTGGCATTATCTCCTATGGCAAAATATTACTTCGCAAATTATTGTTTGGCAAAGTTTTATATAGTCAAGTTTCATTTAGTCAAACATATTATTTGGCATAACATTCGTTTTCCAAATTATTGCATGGCATACGATTTATATCCTAATTGTGTAGTGCATACCAAATATATTGGCAATTAATATAACCTAACCTAACCGCCAGCGTGTCGACGTCACCCCGCTTCGCGGGGTGCCTATTTCCGCTCTAAGGGGCACAAGTGAACCCTAACCTAACCTACTTATAATTTTATTTCTCAAATTATTGTGTCTATTTTTGCCGTTGATGAAAGATCCGTTATTAAGTTAAAAAAAAACACGGTTTGTTGAACTTTTCTTATACTTATCAAAATGTGTATTGATAAAATATAAATTAAAGTATGTTATGTTTTGCATTTGTTTGACTTTTCATTTTAGTTTGTAGTAAAAATAAAATATTTGCCAAAGTTATGCTATGTGAAGTGTGAGAAATGAAAAATTTGAGCAAATGTTTTGTTTGGAAAACAATATTAGCCCAAACAAAGTGTTTGCTAAATAAACTTTTGTCTTAATAACATTTGACAAAGCAAAATGATGCCAGATGATATTTTGACCAAATGAACAATTTGCGAAACAAAAATGTGCTATTTGTTCGTTTAGGAAATGAAACTACTGCCATAAGTTTTGTGGGAAGTGAAATTCGGCGAAAAATATTTTGCCGGAACGGCAGGACCCCCTAACTGAGTTTATTTTATGTCTATTACCTAAATCCATACAAGTCGTCTACAACATAAATATACTCACAAGAAATATGAATATCTAGCTTATCCGCTTGTGAAAAATTTGTGATGCATATACTAACTACCTGAGACAGTTTTTTAACAAGGTTTTATATAAAAACTTGTACTGTTCGTAAAATATGTAAATAAGTAAAATTTTAATATAACTTGCTTCCGCCCACGACTTCGTCTGCGTGGACCCGGGATAAAAACTAATTTTAATCCAGAGTCTGAGAGAGCGAAGCTATTCTTGAAAATTTCATCCAAATTGGTGGAGCCGTTAGCGTGACTGAGTAACAAACATTCAAACATCTAAACATCCGAACATCCAAACATTTATAATATTAGTAGGATGTATGTTCGCGTATAAATATATTTTTTAAGTTTGAGTCATTCAAAATTTGACAACCCTTTTTTCAGTCACTTGCCGGTTCCCGATTGAACTAATATTTCGCATAAGTACTTATCTCTGTAAATTCGGTAATAAGGCAATATTATTAGAGCACCATAGAGCTGATCTCACGATGGAGATAAGAGGTGGCGACTTGACTATAATCAAGATAAATATTTTACATTATCTTTGGTTCCCAATTTTAGCAAAAACGACTGAACCAGTGTTTATGAAACTTTCCAATATCGTAGTTTAGACCTTAGAATACTAAAAAACCTTCAATGGGATATTAGGGTTGAAAATTTGTATGGTTTTTACATGAACAATCATACCAAATACACAAATATAATAAAATTTACGGCTCCATATCGGGTTGCATAATATTTAAAGCCATAGTTTTGATTGCCACTTGTGTCATAATCATCATTCATCATTACGCATAACCTAAAAAATTCATAAATTATTTCGCATATATTTTTAACCTTAATATTTAAGAGCAGACATAACACTTATCATAAATTTATTGCGCATAAAAGCTTTAAGCACTCACATTTTGGCACTCTTTGGGGGAGACTTATGTCCAGCAAGGGACATTTTTCGGCTGATATGATGAAAAGCTTTAAGCATAAATATCAATCGCCATAATAGTTGCGCATAACGTTTTCAAGTCATAGGTATAAGAAAATCGGTAAAAGTAAAGGTCAAAGTAAATTATCTCTTTGTAACCTAAGAAAACCTTGTAAAAAAACGCACGGCAAATATTTTAACCTAACTTAAACCTAACCTTACCGCCAGCGTGTCGACGTCCGCTTTAAGGGACACAAGATATAACTATAATCTAACCAAAAATACAATAGGGAATATGCATGTGATTTAGAAATGGACAAAAAAAATCACGTGTAATCTATATTGCTTAATAAATATACACACATGATTATTTTTGCAAATTATCATGTTTCTATTGATAAATTTAATTGTTTAAAAGTACCATTTTTCAAATTCCCTCGCAAATTTCCAAAACGCAACGCTATTGGCGGAGCGAAACGTGACGTCACCGTGCACCGTGCGTCGTTAGTATGATTATTGAAAGTTATTCGCATTGTTTTGCTGCTGTTTATGATATATAATCAGTGTTTTTTGGTAATTATTAACTGAAAGCTGTGACTCCTTGTGAAAAAAGACTCGCCACAATGACTGAAGGCGGTTTTGTCAAGGCACAGTCGGATAATCTGCCTAAAATTGATGTGTTCATGATGACTAAATTTAATACGTAACTACTTCGCAAATATTTGTGACTTTACGTCCGCTGAACTAAGAGGAGTAAAAGCTGCAAGGTAAATAAGTTACAGATATTCAATAAATTTTCATATTCCTTGTGTATATACTCGTGAGATTGGTCAATTAAGTAATTATAACCTATTTTGGCGATTAAAATAGATAGGGTTGGACTGGAGCAAAGGGGGGGCCGTCACTTATAAAATTTTACCTCGTAGTGGTATCATTATGAGACCTATTTTGAATGATTTTATCGTATAGAACACGTTAAAATAAGCATCTTTTACTTGAACAATTTTTCTTTAAAATCAAAAATGGCTGAAATAAAGCGCTCCGAATATTGAAAAATTTTAACACTTAGATTTTTTTTGTCTAAAGTGGTGTCATTATGAGACCTATTTTGAATGATTGTATCGTATAGAACACGTTAAAATAAGCGTCTTTTACTTGAAAAACTTTTTTCTAAAATTAAAAATGGCAGAGGCAGACGCATTTAAAGATCGATATTTTAAAACACTTAGAATTTTTGTCATATCAAAATCGGAGCGCAGAGCACGTCCGCTCTCTACGGTGCCCGATCGCGCGGTGTGCCCGCGCGGTTTTATGCTTAAGTGGAAGACCCCCCCACCACGTTACGGACCGAGGTGATGTAGGCGCGCGAATACCGAACAATTTTCATACTAATTTCTTCGGATTTTCAGTGCGCTTACTTTCTCTCGTGATAGATAGACTTTTAAACTACTTCAAATAGGTGTCTTTGTTAAATAAGTGGAATAAAAAACTAGTAGATATTTATCCATACTATATACTATTTTACTATACTATAACTTTATATATTATATATACTAACTTCTGCCCGCGACTCCGTCCGCGTGGAACTCATTTATATCGTAGCTCCATACAAACTTTCACCCCCACTTCATCCCTTTGGGGGATGATTTCCGGGATAAAAACTATCCTATGTCCTTCCCCAGGACTCAAACTATCTCTATACCAAATTTCATCTAAATCGTTTCAGCGGTTTAAGCGTGAAGAGGTAACAGACAGACACACAGACAGACAGACACACTTTCGCATTTATAATATTAGTATGGATATATTCATATATAATATATATTATCCATACTATCCATACCCATCCGTACTATCCATACTATCCATACTAATATTATAAATGCGAAAGTGTGTCTGTCTGTCTGTCTCTCTTTCTGTCTGTCTGTTTGTCTGTCTGTCTGTCTGTCTGTCTGTCTGTCTGTCTGTCTGTCTGTCTGTCTGTCTGTCTGTCTGTCTGTCTGTCTGTCTGTCTGTTACCTCTTCACGCTTAAACCGCTGAACCGATTTGGATGAAATTTGGTACAGAGATAGTTTGAGTCCTGGGGAAGGATATAGGATAGTTTCTATCCCGGAAATTATCCCCCAAGGAGAAGAAGTGGGGGTGAAAGTTTGTATGGAGCTACGATATAAACGAGTTCCACGCGGACGGAGTCGCGGGCAGAAGCTAGGTATATTATATATTTTATATATACTTACTTATTAATAAATTATAAATGCGAAAGTGTGTCTGTCTGTCTGTCTGTTACCTCTTGACGCTTAAACTGCTGAACCGATTTGGATGAAATTTGGTATAGAGATAGTATAAACGAGTTCCACGCGGACGGAGTCGCGGGCAGAAGCTAGTATTATATAATCAAAGAATTGTAGGTACCTATTAGGAATGTTAAATGTTGAGAACATCTTTATGAACTTTAACAAACTAGGTTGTTTTCGTCAAGGCTTATAAATAAAACAAATTTGTGTAGGTCACTCAGTAAAAAGGATTAAATTCTTTTAACTTTCTTCGATCAACAGTGCAAACAAAGAAACTTAGCTAAAACGTTTCTTGATCAAAATCAACACTCGTAGTCAGCTGTTGATCAACAAAAATCATAATATTTGTAACATTAATAACTAAAAAAATTGGGAATCAGAATAGTTTTATGAATAAGTATATAATACAATTTTGAGGTTAGGTTATTGTTTACCTATATTGTTCGCGAGTCGTAATAAAAAAGTTTTTAGGTACATACATATTTAATACTCACGTCGAAATGATCTTCACAACAATATAAACTACTCAAGCACGATACATTATCTCTCCTCATCGCCTTACACCACTTTATCCTTATATTTGCACCTTTGGGCATATGAAAATATTTGCAGTTTTAATGTGATTTTCACACATAGGGACAATACAATATTTATAATAAGCTTTTGTGTGCTCTTCCATTACAATAAGTTGATCTTATAAGCTTTAATCACTCACATTTATTAAAAGTGTGAATCAAACACTTTGTTGTTAATTTGTTTAAGGCGCCGTAGGTTCATGGTTTTCTCTCCCTCTCACAGAGCATAAGCGTGAGCGAGATGGAAGTGCGTGCTCGGAAGCGCGGATATCACGTTTTTTAATTTTAATTTTATGGCCGTTTAAATAAATAAAAATGTAAACACTGATTTCTTTCAAACATGATATTGCCGATTTTTAGAAGCAATTTTAACATTTATAGCTTTTGTGCATAATTTGTTACGAATATTTTAAGTGTATTTTTGTGTGTTTTAGACCTATGTTCGTGATTTTTTTCTATCGAGCGAACTTTACTTAATCATGTTTCGAAGCACTGATTTCCCTGCAGAAAAGCCTCAAGATTACTATTCGTATTTTTTTGAAACCATATTATTATAAACAGACGCATTATATTGTTTCAAAAACTCTGTTCGCTTAACTTCGCTGAACCTACGGCGCCTTAAGAACCGCCGTGCACTAAGCTGCACGGTGACGTCACAAATGAGCGCGCCAAAATGGTGGCGTTTTGATCGTCCGAAAATGATAGTAGTTTTAATTATTTTTTTTTAGCTTATTTAATAATATTGTGAAAGTGTTATATTTTTTTCCGGTTATATAATTACTTATAGAATAGATAAAAAAATATCATGAATATTCCCTATTGTTACGATCGTTTGTTTTTTTTACTGCGGGCCTGCGGGGGGCCTTAAGGGGGATTTTGCCCCCCGCCACCCCTTTTCTAGCTGCCCTAACCTAATTAAATGCTAGTCAACTAATTCAATTGCTTGTTTTTCTTTTGTGAATCATCCATAATATATATATATATATTTCTATATATTGTCAAAAATTAAGCATAGGTAATAGCAATTCTTATGACTAAACATAATTATTTTCTTCAATATAATGACTAAAACTTGATGATATTCAACATTATGGTTTTAAAAAATATGACATACCTACTACAATTATGACAATAAAAGTATTATGCGCAGAATCATTAATGACAAAAGACTTTTAAGAGCAACAACTTTATGCGTAAAGTTGTATCACAATCGAAATTATGACACTATTGTCATAATTTTGGGTGTACATCTATAATATCTATATAGACACCCAAAATTTACATTCAGCGTTGTTACAGAATTCAGCTTACCCTATTAAAAGTTACTTTACAACTTTGAATACTTACATAACAAGTCAAGCACAATCAATACATGTTAGCTAACATAACATTGTAAGATTTCAATTAATATACTTTCAAATAATACTACCTGCCAGCGCGGCTCTGCCCGAATTCTCGAATCTCGCTCGAATTGGCAAGTGCGATAGAGACGGAGATACACGAGTTCGTTTTCGTTCCGCGGTAGCCCCTCAGCGGCGCTACCACGAACTTCGAAAGTCGAAGTTCGTAATACATGCATCCCTGTCACTCCAGTAAAGGAGTGCGATAGAGATGGAAATACCCGAACATCGACTTTCGAAGTTCGTGGTAGCGCCGCAGGGTCAGGGGTAATCACGTCACGTTCCGAACGCGCGTTAAGGTAGAATCAGACGGTTCACTTTTCTTTCATTTTCTTGTTTATTTTTGCATCTTTCACTCAAAGTGACACATCTGAAGGAAAAGTGAAACAAAACATGAAAGAAAAATGAAGCATTCACTCGAGTAAACATTCATTCAAGTGAACCGTTTGATTCTACCTTTAGGACAATTTAACAGACAACTTTTCATATAAAAAGTGACATTTAGATCTACCTGACGCGCGTACGAGTGCAATGCGATCCATGATTGACCTGCATGGATCCGCGCGTTAAAATATTGATTTAATAGTATTTGGACAGAAACGTAACTAACCAGATTCGCATTTGGCCAATATCAGTATCGCGATTAGACAGCTCTCATGTGGACAGAAATGCACTTCACCCGCAACGCACCTGAACATGACCAACCTGACCCGTATCATGGTCGGCCTTATCACACGATAAGTGACAGGATGGAGCGTCCGTCACTGGCAGACACCGTTTGATAGAACTAGACGACGCTCCTATCTTGTCACATCGCGTGATAAGGCCCACTATGATACGGAGTCTGAAGGTCCATTATTTATACTGGTGAACTTTTTAAATCGGATGAATTTCTCCTTTACAAAATAACAATGTCACAGACTTTTTCTCTTTGTAATATTAGTATAGTCGGACCCATATTTTTTGCCAAATAATCTATTTTTGTCCGTTGCTTCCAACCGTTGAGAGGTAGGGCGCAGTGGAACGTCATCTCGCTCGTATTTCGAGCAGCCCAACTGGGAAAGCACCTCCAACTTACATAACACTACTTTTGCTTTCTAGCCTACCTATGTGGTGTTGTGTGGAGTGGAGAGTGAGGGACTTGTATTTGTATCTAGATATCGATACAACGAATCCTCAAATCGATAAAGAATCCACCTGCAAGGATTGCAGCCACTCAAGACTATTCTAGACTCACAAGCTACCATAAGCCACGGTGTCTGCTTAGTAAGCAGTGCTTACAATCAAGCTAGCCGTATGCTTGTTTGTCACCGCCGTGGTATAAAAAAAACATCGCATTTCAATTTGTTACTCACGCTCCATGTATCTCTTTAGGCCACTTTCTCATTTGTCGGTGCGGGTTCGATGAGTTGTCAGTAAAGTGTCAGCTGTCAGTCAAGTCAGGTAAGGTACCTACAGAGTCTTTACTGCGCCTACATTTCAATTCCGCGCGCAACTTCCTGCTTGGTGCGGGGTGCGGGGAAGCGGGGCGATACGGATGCGGTGCTGCTGCAAGCTTACCGCGCCGCGTCCGCGCAATATATAAAAGTACTGTCAATAAGTGATACTGGTAGCCCAATCGGTACATCCGCGTCTTGACAGGATTCCATCATTGTTAATTCTAGTTTAGTTATTTCAGACTCGAAACTATTAGATTGAGCAAGTTATAAGCGCTAAAAATATCCAATTTATTTTATTATGTAAATAAAACTCGCTTCAAACAAATCTTTAAATAAATATATAAAAATCGTTGTATAGTACCTGGTTCAATTTAAACATTTTTGAGTTTCCAACCAAAATGGTTTACAAGTTCACAAAGGCATGCTTGAGAGTTCCTCAATTGGAAAATTACACTGAACTTTCTGATTGAATGCAAACATTTTATACATTTGCCTTACTCCAGTCTTGTTAGTGGTTAGATCTAACCATCATTTGGTTTACTAACTAAAACCGCTTACTGTAGAGTTTGAGCGTTTCTGCCACCACCGGTTTAGCCTAGCTAGTGGGTAATGACCGTGCATGCCTACGGAGATGACGGTCCTAGGTTCAAAACCCGGTAAGGGCAAATATTTATGGGATGCGCATAAATATTTGATTCCGATTTGTTTATTTTTACAGTTTTTTAACAGATTTCACCGGAAACAATTCAGGGCCTCGTCTGAACTAATCTTGAAAATCTTTAAAAAGCTGTTATTGAGCGATCCGTAGTCAACAAGGAACCCTTATAGTTACGCCATAGGTCCGTCTGTCCGTCTTCGGCTTAGCTCAGTAACCCTTACATCTGGAAAAATGTAATTCGGCATGAGAATATAAATAAATCATGCCGACAAAACAAAAGAAAAAAATGTCATTATCCTCCTAGCGTTATTCCCGGAAAATGCCCCTGAAGGAGCCGGGGGTCCGCTTTGACACCAAATACCTAGCATAGGCACTAGTTTTACGAAAGCTACTACCATCGGACCTTCCAACCCAGAGGGAAAACTAGACCTTATTGGGATTAGACCGGTTTCCTCACGATGTTTTCCTTCACCGAAAAGCTAACGGTTTAATATTCCGAAAAACTCATTGGTACGAACCGGGATTCGAACCCACGACCGCCGCTTGACAGCCGCATGCCAAAAATATATTTTCCAGGGTCACTCCCCTACACGTAGTGTTTCAGTTCAAGTTTCTCGATAAACCTATACTGTGGGGTATCGTTGGAAATATTATGGGTTTCTTAAAACCATTATTCAACTCAGTGATATATATTGGACTCTCATTTTTGTTAGAGTCATGTGCCCCCCCCCCCCCCCCCCCCTGCCGGCTAAATGTCTACTAATGAAGATGGGAAAAAAATCGTACATATAATGAATTTAAAATGAAAACTATCACGGGAAACCCGTCGCCTACCATTTGTAGGCGACGGGTGCAGGCACAGGTCGAGAGGAGCGCAATTAAAACAATAGGGGTTGCTTTTTAAGGTAAAGTGCTTGAGTACATGGACATGCGTGTATCGCTCGGAAACTGTAAGGTAACTAAACGGGGTTGGCCGATAGCCGATGCACACATATGCATGCGCTCGCGCACACGTTTATTCAACACATAGGAAACAACTGCGGTGAGTACCTACATTTGTTATTTTGCCAAATTTTATACTAATTAATATTTTTCTTTTTATTTTACAGGTTTTCGGTTTCAGGTGCGGTTGTATAGCGTCGTCTACATTCTCCGCCCCATTGTCCGTCAAGGACAATCATTATCTGCTGTGGGGAGCAACGCTAAGCGAGACACCGGTCTCGTAAACATTCCAGCTTGCGTTTTTACGTCGACGATTCTAACGCGTCCGTCAGCGCCAGGGTGAACGTCGTAGACTACTCCCTTGGGCCACACGTTTCTGGGCATCGCAGGATCTACAATTACCACGACATCACCTTTTTTAAGTTGATTGCCTTCTTGGCACCATTTTTGACGTGGTAGAAGGTTTGGCAGAACTTCACGCATCCAGCGTCGCCAGAACGCGTCGGTAAGTCGTTGAGCAACTCTCCACATCTTTTTCCTCAGCAGGTCACAGTCGTCAAATACTCCAGGAACCGGAAGGTTAGAAGAGGAGCCCAGAAGGAAGTGGTTTGGCGTCAAACTTTCTGGGTCGCCATAGTCTGCAGAAACATAGCTCAGCGGGCGACTATTGACTATATTCTCCACTTCGGCCAGTAACGTGCTCAGAACTTCGTCGCGTGGGGCTCGCTCCTTCAAGACCACCTTCAGAGCAGTCTTGACACTCCGGACTAACCGCTCCCATGCACCGCCCATGTGAGGACTGGCAGGTGAGATAAAGTGCCATTCTAGTTGGCGAGTAGTTAGTACCTCTTTTAAGCTGGCATGGTTGTTTATTTCTCTGAACGATCTCCTGAGTTCAGCTTCAGTACCCCTGAAATTTGTAGCATTGTCAGAGTACATCCGGTATGGCCAGCCGCGTCGAGCTGCCATTCGTCTCAAGGCCATAATAAAAGAATCAGCTGACAGCGATGGCACTAATTCTATATGAATGGCTCTTATTGTCATACACGTGAACAGTACGCCGTATCTTTTCTCATGGCGTCTGCCCACTGTGACCTCCATGCATCCAAACAGGTCTACGCCGCAGTGAGTAAACGGCCTTTGATGATGAGCGAGCCGCGCCGCCGGCAAATCTCCCATCCGTGGGTTTGAGGGTCTAGCCTTTCTTATGCGGCAATATAGGCATCGTGCCGCGACAGTTCGTACAGTAGGGCGCAAGTTGACTACCCAATATTTTTGTCTCATATCGTTGACTACTGTCTCGTTATTGCCGTGAGCAGCCATCTCATGGTATCGTTTTACAATTAATCTTGTGATTGAATCATGTCCGTCTAAAATAATAGGTCGTTTCAGATATGGATCGACATCGGAAGCAGCTTCAATCCTTCCGCCGACTCGTAGCAACCCGTGCTCATCTATAGTGGGAGTCAATTTACGTAGTCGGCTGCATGATTCAATTGGCATGTTATTTTTTAGTGCATAAATTTCGTCCGCGAAGGATTTCATCTGTGAGTAGCGTATCAACTCGGTTTCTGCACGTTGCATTATTTCTGCATCGAGTTGAGCATTGCTAGGTATTTTACACCTTTCTATAAACAATAAAACGTTTGCCATACATCTCCACAACCGGGTCCAAGAAGAAAACTTAGTTAAGTCAGGAACAACAGGTAAGTCTGCGCTGACTATTCTTTGTACTGTGTTTACTTGTAACATCTGATCATTGCTTATTCTTTGTCTTCCAGGATCATACTTCGGCCAGTCTTCCCGCGGCGTGTACAGAAAACTTGGACCACGAAGCCATTCACAGTCGTCACTCAACTTGTAAGTATTTAATTTCGTAGCTTTGTCAGCTATATTCAAGTTTGTGGGTATATAATTCCACTCGTGAGACTGAGATAATTCGTCTATTTCTCCAAGCCTATTGGCTACAAAAACTTTGTAATTACGCGTATCGTTTTTTATTTGATGCAAAACGATTAATGAATCAGTCCAGAAATACCGTTTGTAGGTATTTAACCGGCTCTCGTGCGCTATTGTGTCCGCTAGCCGGCATGCGATAAGACAAGATTGAAGCTCGAGTTTAGGTATAGTTATATATTTCTTCACAGGTGCTGCTCGACACTTGCTGGCGATGAATGTCACACATACTTCATTGTTTTTACATATTTTACGCCAATAAGCGACAGCGGCGCAAGCAGCTGGCGAGGCGTCGCAGAAAATATGAAGTTCCAATTCCAATGTAGACGTCTCGTTCTGGCACGCGGTGCTGCAATGAGCGGTGTTCGTGTAGTCGCGCTCGCTCGCAACTTGGTCGCATTGAAAATAAAATCTTGGAATGCGCAGACGTTGCAAAGATTGTAATTCCGTTATCCAGCTACGGAACACTATGTAATCTTTCGTAGGAATCTCGTCGTCCCATTTGACGCCAGTTTTCCAAATATTTTGCAGCATTATTTTCGCTTTGACAGTAAACGGGGCCAGGAAGCCGAAAATGTCAAATATTGACATATATATGCGCAGGAGTTCGCGTTTGGTAGGTTTTCTTTCTAACTTTGTTATCTCAGAAGGAATGCGCTTTAGTGATAAATCGAAGCCGAGGGTGTCGCTAAGCGGGAACCACAGCAGCCCGAGCGTCCTTTCAGGTAAATCGTCGCATCCAGTTTTGAACCTTATTGCTTTCTCACTTAAGGTTTCTTTTGGTGTGTATTCCAACACTTCTTGTTTATTTGATATCCAATTTCTTATTTCGAAACCACCTTGTATGTGAATTTTGGATACTTCGCGTATCATTTTCATAGCAGAGTCTGTACTTTCTACGCTTTCTATATAATCGTCCATATAGTGTGATTTCAATATAGCTTCGACGGCTTCAGGCATTTCTTTTTGAAATTTCATTGCATTTTTGTTTTTAAAATGTTGTGCTATAAATGATGAACACTTCGCGCCGAACGGTAATGACGTCATGACATAGGTCTTCAGCTCGCTGTTTGCGTTTTCGCGCCACAAGAATCTTAGTGCGTGCTGGTCTTCTTTGTTTATTTTAATGCGTAGATAATAATCCTTGATGTCTCCCATGATTGCTACAGGCTTTTCTCGAAAACGTAGCATGATAGCGAATAAAGACTGTAGCAAGTCGGGACCTTGAAGAAGGTAATCGTTCAAAGACCAGCCAGCGGTAGTTGCTGAGCAGTCGTAGACTAATCTTAGCTTTTGTTTGTTCGGATTGTCCACCCCTAAATGGGGTATATACCACATTCGGCTATGTTGAACTTGCAGTTCGTCCTCTGACAATAACCTGGCGTAATCATTTCCAAATAAATGATTAATTCGGTCCTTATATCTCGCAGCATAGCTTTCACATGCCAACATCTTCCTTTCCACTGTGAGGAATCTCTTATATGCATTTGGGTACGAGTCAGGCATTTTCATATCATTTTTCCATGGCAGGGCTACTTCATAACGCCCATTAACTAACTTTGCCGAGTTATCGATGATGTTGACTGCGCGAATGTCGTCCTTATTTACTCGTGGCTTAGAGCTCACGCCGATCGATTCAAGCGCAAAGGATCGGCGAACCAATTCATGTAGCTGTTTATCTTCGCTGTCGCTAAGTGCATGGTCTGGCCATTGTTGTGACGAGTATTTGTCTGCGTCTGCGCATGTGTGCGTCTCCTGCCGCGCGGCGTGGATGCCCGCGGGGGTGGCAATGGAGGGCGAAGTGCAGGCGGTAGTGATAACAGCGGCCGGTTTGGCGCGCAACGGCGGCGGTAGTGACAACGTCGTCGTTAAGGTATGCTCAGCGGTTAAAGTACGGCCGTTTTGACCGTAAGCAGCTACAGGTACGATTCCGTGCAGGCACCACCCAAGCGGTGTTAAAGTCGCACATGGGGTCGTGCTTACTCCGATAAACAGTCTTAAGGGGCATAATCAGGTGAAAGTTATCCTGACCGATTAATATTTTGGGAGTCGCGTTATCACACGACAAAACGGGTTTTAAATCACGCAAATGTTCGTAGTTATCTAAGTTCACTTTCGATAGGTCCTGTGTAGGTAAGTCTAGCTCACTTATTTTTCGTGCACGTATCCCGAATTGTTCACCATTCATGTTTGAAAGTTTAAAGTTCACCAACTCACTATTACATACGATGTTTGAGTTCCAGGCGCCCTTGATGCGTAACGTTTCGGACTGACCTTGTAGATTGACACAGTTAGCAAGATCAGCTGATATCAAGGACACGGTCGCCCCTCCATCTAGGAGCGCGTGCGCAGTAATAATACCACTTGGTCCATGAAGATTTACGCGAACTGTTTGTAGCATGACACTTGCACTTGGAGCCAGGGTTGTATGAGTAACCGTCTCGGTCGTGGTGATAGGGTTTTCAGTTTCAGTTGTCGTAATCACTGGGAACGTGTCATTTTGATCTTCGTTAGTGCTGGCGCTGCGAGATGCTGGGTTGGGTTTGTGCGGCCAGTGCAGGAGGCGGTGGTGGGGCAGCCCGCAGCCGTCGACGTCGCACGGCGCGGCCGGGCATGTCTCTTTACCGTGGCCTAGCAACAAGCATTTATGACACATTCTATTTATTTTGATGAAGCGCCATTTATCTTTGCGTAGTGCGCGCTTGAATTTAATGCAACTTGAGAGTGAGTGAGTTGACACACGACAGAACTTGCATTTTGCATTAAAACCATTATCGTTGTTTAGCACTGAGTGAACTTGAATTTTTCTGTCATCCATTCTTTTAGGAAACTTGTGTTCAATTTGCGATTGAATATGAGTTACACCAGCAGCAGCAATTTTAGTAGCTTCTTTGTGCAGGAACTCCGATAATAACTGTAATTTAGCTTTGTTCGAATCACAGTGGTCGTATATGTAGTCTGCCCATTTGTTTATAAGCTGGCTGGGACACTTCGATATAACGATATTTAATAATTCGGGGCTTCTTAAATAGTCAGTCTGATTAATAGACTCGGCAGCGGCTACGTAATTCTTCACTTTAACTGCGAAATTCACTAACTCGACGTGATAAGCTTGCGGTAAAGGTTGCAATTTTTTAAATTGTGACATGATTTTGTTTATAATCAAGTCGGGTCTTCCGAACCGTAGCTCGAGCGCTTCCAAGATAGTGCGTGGTGAGGTGTCGCTCGTAAGTAGGGATGATACGGTCTCTTTTGCCTCGCCGCTTGCATAACTTCGTCGATTGCTGGTATGATTTCTTAAATTGAATCCATTCGAGTGCTTCACCATAAAATAACGGTAAGTCCTTTGAGGTGGCTAATCGAGATAAAAGTTGAGTATTAGCACTTTGAGTTGTGGTAGCCAGTTTTTCCATCGCTTGGGCTAGATGCTGCAGTCCATTTGTCGCAGATTTCGGTTCCAGCCGAGGTGCGGTGAGAACTTGCTCTTCTAGCTCGTCTTGTTGACTTTTTTCGAGCCACTGCTCCACTTTGTGAGCTGTTCCAGCAGATGATGCTCCAGCCAAAGATTGTTGGGATCTTTGGGACATCTCCTCCTCGAGAGCGGCGAGATCCGCCTCTAACCTTTTATCGATCAAATCTTTCTCAATTTTAGCTTTAGCTTCAGCGGCGTCTAACTCTAATTGTTTTTTTCTTGCTTGCAGAGAGGACACAGAAGCTTTGTTTGAAGACGTGGTGGACCTATGAAGACCATGTTCGGTTTCAGTTTTTATGCTACCCTCTTTTACAGCGGGCATACTTCTTAAACTGGGTGCCTTTGCGTCGAACTGGTTGGCGCGATCCGTTAATTCTCCTTTTGAGTCACCTGGGCATGACTTATGCGAACGCACCTCACTATTTACTTCCGTGGTATGCTTCAACTTTTCTCTATCGAGAGCGCCTCGCGTCTTAACCATTGTGCGCGGCGGTGTGCTGAACATTCCTGTGAACCCTGTTGTCAGGCTGTACTCCTCAAGATCCGGTTCGAAGGACCATTTGTAGGCGACGGGTGCAGGCACAGGTCGAGAGGAGCGCAATTAAAACAATAGGGGTTGCTTTTTAAGGTAAAGTGCTTGAGTACATGGACATGCGTGTATCGCTCGGAAGCTGTAAGGTAACTAAACGGGGTTGGCCGATAGCCGATGCACACATATGCATGCGCTCGCGCACACGTTTATTCAACACATAGGAAACAACTGCGGTGAGTACCTACATTTGTTATTTTGCCAAATTTTATACTAATTAATATTTTTCTTTTTATTTTACAGGTTTTCGGTTTCAGGTGCGGTTGTATAGCGTCGTCTACAGTAGGCATAACTAGTTACCGAGTATTAGTCGACCAACTAAAAATCTTACAAAGGGCAACTTTCGTACAAATTCGGCCAACGCAACCGCACCATTTAGTTGGCGCGCGCATAAATCGATGTACTTAATTAAGACAGACAGGCAACTACGGAACTCTACACTATTCGTGGCCCGGCACGCACTAGGCCGATTTTCTTAAGTTTAAAATAGACGTCGTACCTACTTAGTTTTTAAGTGCTCTTTGTCTAGACCTCTTATAGTTCTGATTCAGATTGACCCATTCAGATTGATTACCCTATACCTTACTGTTCAAAACGCCCAGAAGGGATCGTTTTGGGGCTTCGCGTTACGCAGGAACTGAGATAACCGCTTATGAACCATTTAAAATGAACAAACTAGAACTCACCGAATACGCCGCCGGTGCTTTGGCTAAAGCCGTCAAGTACTGTCAGAAGGTCAATAGGTCGAGTCAAGTCAGGGCTTGATGCTGGAGTCCTCGCGGAGCCGAAGGCTCAATCCGCACGCGAGGAGCGCCCGGCGTCACAACGTAGAACTTCACTTCTTGCGGAGCCGCCTTTGACACCAAATAACACTCCCGCGCCTAGCGCGGACAAGTATTCCGAGATCGGAACCTCCAAAATGGGTTTCCAAACCGATTCCTCTTAAATTCCTACAATTATCAAACCGCCCCGTGGCGAACAAAGCTAGGTTATCTTAGAGCCTTATCACACTTGCGATTTGCGAGCGTGTTTTCTATACAATTATCAGTCGCGGCGAACACGCTGCGTGATCGCCTTCATACAAAATACGCTTGGAAATCGCAAGTGTGATAAGGCTCTTACACCCCGGTGTGCTCAAGTCATTCTGCCCAATTGACAGTTCAAATGTCATTTTACTTTATAATTCTTAAAGGGCTCGAACACTTACAATTATACTAACAGAGAGTAATAAGTACGAGTATAGGCATAAAGATTATTTAAATTGGTATTTCCTGTAGCTGATATGGGTAGATTCCGAAGGGGCTAACTGGCTACCTGCACGAAGCCCGCAGACGTCATCCCGCCGCGTTGACGCAAAGGCCTCCAAACACCAGTCGCGGTTGCGGGTCGGGCGCGGGCACTCGCAGAGCGACCCTGCTTAACGACCGTTTTTTTTTTTGAAAGATTGGCTCGCTGACAAAAAAAAGGCATCGGGACAGGAGGACAGCGGGACGGACACCGGACACCTGACAATCGATTTTCAGCCCAAGCTGAAGCATAGAACTTCGTCGAGCAAAGCCGCGGAAAACACGAGTTATTGATTCCTTTTTGATATATTCTTATTGAATGTTTTTTTTTTAATTAATAGTAGTTAAAGTTTCTTTTTTATTTTGTTACTTATGTTAATTGTTTAGGTTTATTTATTTTGTTGTTCTTAGTTAATTCCAGTTGTTGGCGTTTGTGCCGCCACTTATAATAATTTTAAGTTAGGTCCCCACCGAAAATCAGCGCCTCTGCTTGCCGTGTCTTGCAGGGGTTGCTAAGTGGGGAATCCTGTTTAACGTCCTCGTATTAAGCCTTTTCTTTTGCTTGTTCTTTTTTTTTATTGTGAAAGTTGTGACGTGAAATAAATGTATTTTCTTTCTTTCTTCTTTCTTTCTTTCTTTTTGCCGAGCAGGCAGCCCTAGCGCGGTGTCAAATGACGTCACGCTGCCATTCTTAAAGATAAAGTGAGACACACATAATGTCTATTACGTACTTAGTAACTAGTATTTCATCTGTGCTAATATGATTTTTGTAGAGAGAATAACTATGGTGCCTTTTGTTGATCTCTATACTTTTAAGTTCATATTATGTCCTGTATCAGTTTCGTATATTGAGGTGTGCAATAAAGATTATTTCTACTGTATTGCAATTATGTCACCTTGTTAATAATAATCATACTTATTATTACGAGTAATTAGCTCATATAAAAAAAGTTTATTATTTTGTGTAAAGTATATCTCTTAGTGCCCTATATTAAATACACAATGAGTAATAAATAAATATTAGAATCAGACATACATTCGTAACAACAACACAACAAACAGTATTCACAAGACAAAGACAACTGAAAAAGTGAATCTGTGCCTAAACACTACTAGATTAGTGGACAATCTTCTAACTACCCTTATTAATAAAATATAATTGTTATTGCGGGTGCTGAAAAACCTTTTCCACGGGCTAAGTAAAACCCTAATCTTATATCCATCCAGTAAAGACTGCCATGGAAAAACTTTTCTCACTCCTGTATTGGAATTCATTATATCGGCGAGCTGATTTAGGACCCGTATCCTATTAAGTCACACCTGCGTCTCATTTACGGAGCAAGCGTAATCCAGGCTCTAGATAATAGTGTGATATCAAATCAGCGTGTGAAGGTCAATCTAGTTTAGTCGTACAAAAGGGTCGCTCAGAGGCTCTAGTATAAGTTTTACCGAAACAAAACGTTACGACGGCGTTCGCGTTTAGGTGTCAAATCCCATAGAGGGTAAAACGCAAACGCGATCGTATAGTTTTGTTTCGGTAAAACTTATACTAGAGCCTCAGGCATTTAGATCCGTGTCTTTCCTACGGACCAAGACAGATACTATTAAATATTATGTAATTTTTCAATTTTAACTACGTGAAGTACTTTAGGATATATATTATGCATCTTGGTTTTTGCTAGAAACCAAAACACAATTGCTTAGAATAATCCCTTTCGATAAAATAAATTGCATTTACTTTAAATGATAATGAACTAAATTAAATTAAAACTGGGTAAGTCTAAAAAAAAGCGGCCAAGTGCGTGTCGGACCACGCAAAACGAAGGGTTCCGTGCCTATTAAAAGGTCGTATCGTTACTGAAATCTTATGGCATTTGCGTCCTTTTCTTTAAGGAAGGCAGTTTTTTTAGAAATATCCCAAAAACCTTTGAACCGATCTTGTTTAAAACAATTTTCGCTAAATTTTTAAAATACACGGTTCAAAAATAGAGGGGGACACAATTTTTGTGACTTTCGGGGCGATTATCTCCGACTCTATTCACTTAATCAAAAAAATTGCTTAAAAACGTTATATTTATTTTGAAAGACCTACCGATTGATGTGCCACACGTGGGCATGCAATGAAAAAAAAAACACTTTCAGTTTTAAATATGGAGTGCACCCCTTAAAAAAAAATTGTTTAGTAATTTAATTACAAAACTATATAGCGGCTAACAAAATACACCTATCCTCAAAATTGTATTCAAATACACCTTATAGTTTTCGAGTAAAATGCCTGTGACATACGAACGGACAGACAGACAGACAGACAGACATGAAGAATCCATAAGGGTTTCGTTTTTTGCCATTTGGCTACGGAACCCTAAAAAGGCTAACTATAGCACCTCGGTTTCTCGAGCGTAATTTACAAGAACCCGGCATCTAAGCCTAAGTTTCGATAGGTCTCTCCATCCGAGAGACAGCAGCGTCTTATCTTACAATAATTTGTAAATAAAGACATTACTTACGAAAGACGCTTTTTGTTTCGAGTAGTCGAATCAAGAGCAAACCTACAATGTGAACTCGTTTTTTTTGCTCCTGAGTGTATAAAACAAAAACAAAAAAAAAAAACTTTTCATTTCTTTTAAATCCATGTTACATTTCCAGCGATAAGGCTTAAGCTTATTATTTTAAGATTTTAGATTGTCTAATCGTAGCTTATAATTAGACTTAGCATAATTATTATATTACACAATTAGCAGCCCGGCCCGGCTTCGCACGGATTACCCGTTTTCCCGTAGGAATGAAGCATTTTCCCGCGGTAAAAAGTAGCCTATGTTCATCGGGGATAATGTCGGCTTCTAATGGTTAATTTTTTTTTTCAAATCAGTCCAGTAGTTTAGAAGCTTATTAAATACAAACACACAAACATACAATAAAATCTTTCCTCTTTATTGTAGATGATAACTTTACTTAAGAGTGTACGATATCGGCAGGAGAATCAATTTGAATTTGAGCGACGGCTGTGTCGATAGTTTTGATTATAACTAGAGAACTCAGCTAGATTAATGTTGATAGCTATTTAATTTCCGGTTATTAGTTTACTATACAGGGTGTTAACGGGGTCATGATCCGGAATGACAAAAAGCGAATAAGATGATCATACTGAACAACCTTTCCCATGGGACCAACCACGAAATCGCAAAAAAAAACAGGTATTCCCACGTTATCCACGTTAATCCCCTAGCCTGATCCCCCAGGGGAATTAGCGGCAATTATTTTATATTCAACTAGGAAAAAATTGATAATGTTCGGTTATGGCGCTTCGCCGGACGCTACCGCGTCACGCTCGCTTCGCTCGCTCGGCTCGCGCGCTGTAGGGTCGCAGTTCAACTAACAACCTAACCGTTTTTTTCCCCTGGGGGATCAGGCTAGGGGATTAACGTGGACAACAGCGGTATTCCATACATAACTCTCAATTAAATCGCAGTTAACTCACAGTTAACTCTTAATTGGCTCTTTTTTTTTGCGATTTCGTGGTTGGTCCCATCCCGCTTTTTGTCATTCCGGATCATGACCCCGTTAACATCCTGTATTGAGATTATTCGTTTTATTTTGTAAAGCGGCTCTAGCGAGGCGAGAAACGATCGAAAACTAGTTTATTTTCACTCAATTTGCCGAAATTTGCCCTTTATGTTTAAATGGATACAATGGTATCGGGCGCTTCTCCAGTTTGAGTGATTTTGTCAAAAGTAGTATTCCGAGAAAAGTTTACTCGTTTTTAATAGTATATACAAATTATAAGTAAATACGAATGCTAAAATTAATGCTTTGCTAGTTCATTTTCCATGAATGGTAAACGTCTCAACTTTATTCGGTGTGTTCAAAGGGTTCATTCACTCGAAAAGAAGCATTTATTCGCTGGAACACATTGACGAATAATAGAGTTAATTCAAGGACACGATTAAGTTTTTCAGAAATCGTATTCAGAAGCGCTTTGCCTTCAACCATTTATACCGTTAGGTATAAGGTCTGTTGTACACTTGTAAGTTCTTACGTAAGTTCAGTACAAATACTGCTCACGTAAGTCGTCTGTAAGCAATATTTGTAGTGAACTTACGTAAGTAACTTACAGGTGTAAGGGCCGCCTAAAGATACCTAACGGTAACTAAAAATTCATCAATCTACAGTCACGTCAAAAAAAAACCTAAATCTACATAGCTAAATAAGTATGTGCTTGAGCACTGTACTAAAAGAGCCCAAATTTAAAAATGCACAGCATGTATGTGTCTTCTACCCATTTTCAACGAGGTATACGATATTTAGACATTATCACCCTAACCCCGGCCGGTTAGCCTAGTGGATAGTGACGCCGCCTATACGATGCTGAACGTTCTGGGTTCGAATCCCGGTGAGGACAAATATTTGTGTGATGCATGAGTATTTGTTTCATCTATTTAATATATCGTCGTCTGTTATTGGTATAACACAAGCTTTATTGAACTTGCTTAGGGGTTGTTTCGATTTGTGTAAGGTTGTCCTCTAATATTTATTTATATATCACGCGCAAGGGAGTGTATAGTATATCTTGGAGAGATTGATGGTGACAGCAAAGAGAAGCAATAGAGCTCGAGGCATAAGGCCTATTCGATGATCGGCTCAGAGATGCCAACCAAATGCTGAAAATAACTGTAAGGGCTGATCTTCACCAGGCGTCTGACTAGACTGGGTTATGGAGATTCCGTAGCACTGAGGGAACGATCAAGTAGAAGTGTACCTATGCATAACAACCATTTTTGAGTTTCTGTGATTCTTCTTTGAGTCTATTATCGCAGAACTCAGATATGATGAATGAAAATATGTCACGCCAAAAAAAAATTCAAAATCGGTTCATAAAAATTATATTGTGAGATAAAAAAAGGCAAAGTGAAAATCATATTTATGGAGGGTGCAAAGAAATTAATAACGTAAATGATATCGTCTCAAAATTTAAAGTTAGCCAACTTTGGGGTTGTATAATGGGTACAACGGGACTAGAATTAATAGGGACACGTTAATTTAAGTAGCTTGAGCAAAACTTTGGTTCATAAAAAGTGACCTTTGGTTGCATAACGATTTAAGTACACTGGTTACATTAAAAGTTCGTTGAGGCGAAGTATTCACGATTTCAGGGCATTCAAACCTAGGTATTTACAATAAATTTACTTTAATCACGTTTCAA
Source organism: Epinotia ramella (assembly GCA_947578815.1). Lineage (NCBI taxonomy): Eukaryota > Metazoa > Arthropoda > Insecta > Lepidoptera > Tortricidae > Epinotia > Epinotia ramella. Next base: position 15,806,925 of record OX388205.1, on the reverse strand, counting down.
ATGCTTACTTGTTGCTATTACTTACTAACAATAATACACTTATTTTTTTTACGTCGTAAAGAGAAGATCCCTAACAATTTTAGAATCGGAATTTGTTCTAAAATAGACGATTAATATTATTCTATAAAAATGGGTATAAAGAGTAAATAAAACTACTGCAATGTGAAACAAAACAAATAATTTAACTGTAAATGTTATTTCGTTATGTACTAATAATATTTTCTATAGTAAAAGCAAACCGCTCTTCCATCAAAGAAAACGAATGGTCATTGTAAACTGAAACGATTTCCTTTTACTTTTCTACTAAAGTCAAATCCCAAAACTTACCTAAAGTGGCGCATTTGCACACAAAAACACTAACCAGTCCACTTTCATAATTGAATTCACTTTTATCAGTTGAGTCACTTGGATCGACGCTTTTTCGTAGTATTTGAATTGTTTTTGTACGCAAAGTTTGGCGGGAGCGAAGCGGGCGGCCGGCGCGGGTGAGTTGAGACTCTGTTTCCCGCGGCGAGTCGCGAGCAGGGCCGAGCACCGCTCACGCGCGCACCCACGTGGATTGGAAAACGCACTGCAAGCACACAAGCTTTCATTTCCTTTCCTAACACACCCACCAGTGTTGGACATATTGATATACCATTTATTACGTATGTATAGCCTCCTGGGTCCTCGCATTTTAAAGAAAGGGACAAATATGATCAATGGAATATAATTGCTGAGTAGCCTTAGTTAATTGCGTTCGATTTTAGAACAAATAAAATTCGAAACTATTATGTGAATAACTTGATTCGAATTCCATCTTTTTTGTATGCCGAATCAGGATAAAAACGTAGCAAAGGGAAAAGTATTCCTAATAAAAAAACGTGTAAATGGTTTGCTAAAAAATGCTCTACACGTGTTTTTCTTTGTATTACTATTTTAGAACGCCATACTCCGTAGTAGAAAAGATTGAGCGTGACTTGAACTAGGAGCAAAAACGAAACGTGTTACATTATTAAGACTGAATGAATATATACAAGTCAAACAGTTCCCAAGAAACACTGACTGTGCTTTATACTGAGGAAAAAGACTGCAGGAATAGATCACGTTCACAATCTCGGATATTATCCAGCAAATAAAGGAGACACCTAACAAGTGATACTAGGTGCCACTTCATCATATGAAGATTATACATCAGCTGAAAGACATCCACTGCTGGACATAGGCCTCCCCCAAAGAGTGCCAAAGTGACCGGTCCTGCGCCACCCGCATCCAGCAGACTCCAGCAACCTTTACCAGATCATCAGTCCACCCTGCGGGAAGCCTACCCACAACGCGCCTTCCGGTACGTGGTCGCCACTCGAGAACCTTTCCGCCCCAACGGCCATCGGTTCTACGTGCAATGTGCCCCGTCCACTGCCACTTAAAATGTTTTACTGTAGGTATTTTTTTTAACATTACTTGTATTTTTTTCTCTTTGTGTTATTGTCTAAGCTTATATGATCGTCACTCGTGTGAGTTTGTGTGTGTGTGTATGAGTCCCTCGATATTATATCCTTTCTCGATGGATTTCATCATGTCAGCCGAAAGACGTCCACTGCTGGACATAGGCCTCCCCCAGAGTGCCACAATGACCGGTCCTGCGCCACCCGCATCCAGCGGACTCCCGCGATCTTTACGAGGTCATCAGTCCACCTTGTAGGTGGGCCTACCCACGCTGAGCCTTCCGGTACGCGGTCGCCACTCGAGAACCTTTCCGCCCCAACGGCCATCGGTTCTACGTGCAATGTGCCCCGCCCACTGCCACTTAAGTTTAGCGATTCGGAGGGCTATATCGGTTACCTTGGTTCTGCTGCGGATAGCCTCATTTCTGATGCGATCACGCAGAGAAACTCCCAACATAGCCCTCTTCATAGCCCTTTAGGCGACTTTGACTTTGAGGTGCCACTTAAGAACGTCCTTTAGCTGAGCCTTTTTATCAGATTCGAGAATTCCCAATAAATATTTCTGTCGCGCCGGAGGCCGAGCCGTGCGCGAGGTTGTGTGGGGTGTGAAAAATGGGGAAAAGCGTATTCAGAAATAATGTATTGGCTTAAAGTAAAAGTACAAATTTCAGTTTTAAGAGCTGTCTCCATAAAGATCAAAGGCGCAAGAAGACAAGTCCGACCTCTCGAATGTGAAGATCGAGCTGGCATCTTCTGAAGATAGTCTGACATAGTCGCCAATCATCATCACAACTTTATTACCAGTATCGTCCGTCCTTCCGTTATTAGCACAGCCCATCTGCCGTCCGTTCTAAGTTAAATAATCGTCTGTCCCGTATTTATTTATAAAAGATCCAACGCATATTTAAGCTTATCTTAATATTGGTAAAAGATTTTAACCAACTAGCTTCGTCCTCACTTTTCATCATATTTTACAAATACATACTCGTAATCATAAACAACATTTTTTCAACATTAAAAGTAACGTAAATCCGGTCCCAATATTAGTCTACTTCTACTACTACTTCCATGGTTTTCTCGATTTAAAAATGTACTTTATCACTAGAAATTTTAAAATATTTTACAAAAAGTGCTGCCGGACGCTGGGATCGAACCCAAGTACATTGACTCTTCAGTCCGTATGCCAGACCACACAGCGATTTATATTTTTACAAAGACGATTAATTTTCAATGACTTGACGGAATTGTTATTATTACCCATTATTATTTAACAAATAAAATAAAATATATCTGCTAAATGATCTCGTTACATTTATCAGATAGATAACAATGGGCCAAAGATCCTGATCTACATCAGGAAGAAAAAAGCGAGTAATTAGTATATATGATTGCTAAACGGAGAAAACATCTGTGTTCAAACGAAAAATTCCCTTCGACAAAAATCTAGCCGTTTGACTTATAATTCTATCTGTAGTGCAAAAGTAGGAAACACGATTCTAAACTCGTCAAAAATCGATGAAAACCTCGGGTAGCCCCTTAAAGCAGATAGGCACATTTATTATCAAGCGAGATACATATTACACAATTTTATTATTCTGGTCCAGTACGGGCTGGTAGGTGAGCAGTGAGCTTTCTTCCACGGCTCGGGTATAAAAAACCATATACATAACAAAGATCAAATATAGAGAACCCCGACAGTTGCAAACAAGGTCCATAAAGGTACCTAATATCGCCCACCGTGTGACAGGCAGGGAAAGGGTCCACACAATTTAATTCCCAGCGGCTTACCCTGCCTTTCTACCCCATTGTGCTATAGAAAATAATCCAAAATGCTTCGACTTGATTTTGAATACATATTTCGCCTTTGAAAAACTAACAAATAAAACGATCGCGCATGAGTAAACTCTTTCTTTTGGATTTCTAGGCCGTATTCACGGGGACGTCTCCTTTTACACAGAAAGACGATTTGAGCAAGGGCCAATAAACTGTCTCCGGAACATAAATGTTTCCGCAGTATTAAAATAATTACTTATCTTTCCTTTCTCTAAATCTAACTGGGGCATGATAATTATTGCGTTTATGGATGGTAAAGACTAAACATTAATAAATACAGGAGACGTTATGAAGGGCATTTTATTGCGTAAACTACCTATAGGTAGCGCGTTTTAAGTAAGTTAGCTAAGGAGAGAGATAGCTACACTATAATACGCTAATAAAATACTGAATGATGAATGAATGTAGGCGTTACCCTGAAAACTTCTAAATACTGTTTTATGTTATAAAGGTATACGAACACTGACAATTAGGTTTCGACGTGAAAAGGTAACAGCCAGTTAGATAAGAACTACTTTCGCCTTTAATATGTTGAGATTATTGAGTATGGATTCGGCATGGAGACAGTTTGAAGCCCCGGAGAAGAACATAAAATATTCCTTATCACACGAACCTTCCCATAGAGAAGTGAAATGGGGGGCATGGGGGTTATGGTAGTATGTTTAACGATATTTATTCGGGAAAAGAATAAAACGATGGAATTTAACTTTCGTGAGACATGTTGAAATAATGCTAATAATTACACGGTTCAACTCACATATTAAGGCCACGTTATTCGAAATCGAGCTATTTTACATTCAATAATAAACAATGAAATAGTTTTTTGATGGGATATTGAGATATGTTATAGTTTAATAATCGCCCTTGTTACTTTAACGGACCATTGCACGATATTTTAAACTTCGCTCGATCATATCATACCAAGAAAAAAGGGAATATTCTGATCTTATTTTGAGTCGTACATAAAGTAGGCGCAAAATTGACTCAAGTGAATAATGACAAAAAATAGGCAATGATGTAAAGAAGATCTTTTTACGGACACTTTCTTTAAAAATGGCTTTATATTTATCCACACACAATAAATCTGGGAAAGTGACCTGCGCGTCTCATTTTAGTAGCCTCGGGCTGGACGGAGGTCTGTAGTGATTTTTTCTTTTTATCAACCGTATTTTTCGCAAATTTAATACCTAGCAACCCGATAATTATATGATTTTAGGGAAAAAATATAAGATGTGATGTGGTTGGATAAGCACTCAAGCAAAAGTTCAAAAATCATACCATTACAACGTAATTTTCCACATTTTTCTTCTTCGAGCCCTTTCTTAATGTAAAAAGTTGCAATTAGTTTCTTTAGTATGAGGAGTATTTTTTTATTACACAGGCCACATTGTCTTTTACGCTGTATATAGGTGTATGTGTGTGTATTTGTGATAGATTGATCGTAACATCTGACATATTAGGTAGGTACTTACGTCTGACATTTGAATATTAGCTTTGCAAAATCAATAGTTGCGTAAGACGGCGTAAGACAACAGTCTTACGCCGTCTTACGCAACTATTGATTTTGCAAAGCTAATATTTTAAATAAATAATACCTCTATGAAGTACAAGGAGCACCGTATCGTGTACCTACGAAATATGAAGAGTTTGCCATTTATTTATGATGCTGTAATTGTGATCCTGCCATTATGTTTACGCCACCCAGTGAAGTGCAGTGCTGCAGTGCTAACGGCTTGAATCCTAATCATTAAGAGAAAGACATAGTCACAATATTTATAAGATCAACTCGTAATCCTCTACAATTGGACGTTTCACTGGTCTCCCTCTAATACTTCTACTGCTGCAAAAACTATCGAAGACATAGTATAGCAGGCCCCGTCATGATGCTATTGAAAAAAATATGGACAATAAAAAGCAAGAGGGTCCTGAGTACGAATCCCGGTAAGGGCATTTATTTGTGTGATGAGCACGAATATTTGTTCCTGAGTCATGGATGTTTTCTATGTATTTAAGTATTTATTTATCTATATAAGTATGTTGATCGTCGTCTAGTACCCATAGTTCAAGCTTTGCTTAGTTTGGGACTAGGTCGATTTGTGTAAGATTTTCCCCTAATATTTATATAGTGTTCCAAAATAAAATATCATTTCATAGAGCTAAAACTCGCCTTTAAACATAATATAATTACGCTACACCAGGAGTTTTCAGAGTTAACAACATTATTAACTCGTCTGACTGAAATTCAAGCAATATAATTAATTAAAAGATTATATACAGAGCTGCTCAAATACTTTCCCTGAAACAGGGAGATAAAGGTCCGAGTCCGACTCACCGCCGCAATATTGACCTTTTCAGACTTTCAGCAATGTAGGTACTAAGACCCTTAAACGATATACGTCCTTTCTTTTTATTACTTTTCTCTAATATCCTCAGAAAAATCTCACACACTACATCATGGCCTATTTAAGCTGGGCATTCACCTAGGACAGGGTTCAGCAACCGGCGGCCCGCGAGACCCTTGCTTGGGGGCCGCGAGCCTCCTTGGCTGTTTTGTATGTAAAAGTCGTTAAATTCAGAATTTTTGAATTGCCTGATACCACAAATAATTAAGAACGCACGGGTCGCGTTATTTTTGTTAGCTCCTTTGTGGCCCTTGGTTGCTTGCCGCTCCCTGACCTAGGAGAATCGCCGTGCCGGGGGCGGTAGTCTCAGCGCCAAATCGATGCATCCAAATGGATGGTCGTAATATTTTGACTACATTCACGGGTGCGCCATGTTAAGGTGCTGAGATATTTGAGACCTGTAACAGAACATCGAACATTTGCCGTTTTTAGGGTTCCGTAGTCAACAAGGAACTCTAATCGTTTCGCCATGTCCGTGCGTCCGTCTGTCCGTCTCCGGCTTAGCTCAGTAACCCTTACAACTAGAAGACTGTAATTCGGCATGGGTATATAAACCAATCACGCAGAATCAATCAATCAATCAAGTAGAATCAAATCCTGAAATTTTTTTTTTAGGGTATCTCCCCTACACTTAAAGTGGGGTTTTTTTTATCGTTAAACCACCCATATCGTTATCGTTGGATAGCCTGTTCAAAAATATTGTGGGTTCTTTCTTATTTCTATTCTTCAACTTAGTGGTCTGTTTGTGTGATATTGGGCTTTAAAGCCCAAATTCTTGTTAGAGTAATGTGTCTTAATGGCTGCTACTGGGAATGTGAGTAAAATCGTAGCAGTAGTACACTAAGACATTAAAAGGAAAACTATCACGGCTAAGTAGACATTAGGTACTAGTTAGCGACTAATAGTCGACCAACTAAAATGTACTTGAAAAGGCCAACTTTCGTACAGGCCGACGCAAGCGCACTATTTACATGGTGCGTGTCGATGTAACAAATACAGACAGGCAACTGTGGAACCCTACACTGCGCGTGACCCAACACGCACTTGGCCGGTTTTTCAATACCTACCACGACGGCCGCAAAAAAGCATACGGGCTTTCTGATGGTGACCATGTCTGCTTACCCTAGCTTATGGACGTTTGCGACTTTTATTGATTTGATAATTCGTTGCGTCGACAGCTGGAGACAAATGCAACTATGACTAACGCAGCATAGTTGATATGGGGATTTTTTATTCAAATGCTGCACTTTGTGATGAAAGCAAGCCGCTTTGCACAGTGATAGTAGGGACTAGACATGTGCGCCGCGCCGCCGCGCCGCCGCCGCCGACGATTTTTCCACGCCGCCGCCGCCGATCAAATTGACCGGCGTGAAATCGGCGTGGCGTAATTTCGTTTTTGTTGGAACAGTGTTAATATGCAATTTATTTAACTCATTTTAATTCTAACGCCGAACAAGGACTCTTTACAGCACATGTCAACTCTGTAATGTTCTACATTGAAGAGTTTGATTTCATTCGCTTCGCAATAAAATAAAAATCGCCAATTCTGCAGCGGGACACGTTCAAACGAAATGAATGCCCTCATGTGGTTTACATTCGTGCTATAGGTATACATGCATAATTATAATATTAGTGCGAACATTCTAAAAGTCTAGTCACAAACCTAATTCCATTTTTCAAATCATGCTTTGACTCTTTTATACAACTCAAAAGTCAATGTCATCAAAAAAATTGAAAATAAAAAACAAGACATGCTACTTATTTAAAAAATTCAAAGCGTATTTTTTAAGCGGATATGATGACTTTTTTAGGGACTACTACTGCAAATCTTACTTTTTTCGTATTTTTTGTTGTGATGTAACCGTGAATACTAGTTTTTGGACATCCTGTAAAATTGGCTCAGGTTGAATAATAATAATAAATAATAAATATTAGGGGACAATCTTACACAAATCGACCTAGTCCCATAGTAAGCTCATTAAGGCTTGTGTTATGGGTACTAGACGACGATATATTTAATAGATAGAAATACTTAAATACATAGAAAACATCCATGACTCAGAAACAAATATACATGCTCATCACACAAATATTTGCCCTTACCGGGATTCGAACCCAGGACCTTCAGCTTCGTAGGCAGGGTCACTACCCACTAGACAACCGGTCGTCGATTGAGTGAAAAGGTTTGCGACTTTAGCCGACGATAAGTAAATGTGAATTCCTTTCTCTAGCACGTCCATCCTTGAGCACGTGACCTAATTTTATAATCGACTGGGTCTAATTCCGGTAACAAAATATTTTTAACTCATTCCATGAAGAAATCTGTTTCCTAATTCCTCTGGGTGTACAACAAAGGGCAGATTCCACTGTTATCCCATATATATCCATAAGAAAGACTTCCCGTAAATATGACAACTATCGAACTATCTCTTTTATATCCCATGCTGGTAAAGTTCTATTGCACATTCTGAACAAACATTTGGAGTACTACATAAGCAAAAAAATCACAATAGAGCAAGCATGCAGTTAAGGATAGTGGCAGAATAGAGCAGATCCTAAATATCAGGCAGTTAATTCAGAAGAGCAGAGAATTTAACATACACATGGCCTTATGCTTCATCGATTACACGAAAGCGTTTGACTACATAAATTGGCGAAAAATGTTTGAAGTGCTTGGGGAAATGGGTATACCTGAACATCTGTCCTTTTAAGTGCAAAACCTCTACCGTCCAAATCTCGTGTCCGGCTGGAAGACATGGCTCAATGACACACACGACCATAAAAGGAGTCAATGAGGCTAAGCTAGCTACACTTCTAAAGAAAGTCAAATTGATCAGTGCACAATATTGCCCCTCCACATCAACAGGAAAAAACGAAGCTGATGTTTATAGGTAGAGATGGGTTGATGCAGAGGGCATGGAAACTGCGAGACCTGAGGGGAAAATACGTAACGTTTTGAACGAGCTTTAGGACAATTCAACTATAATTTTCCAACACAAAAGTTGACATTTAGATCTACCTGACGCGCGTGCTTTACGTAATCAACCAGCTGGACTTGGTACAAGACATTATGTTACTTGGGCTCACAGATCTTCAACGACGGAAACTGTATTAAAAAGGTCATCAGAAGATCGCGCTTGGAAAAGATATGGAGGAACAGCAATATCCACCGCAACACCAAAGACTGACTTCGTGCACCCTTATCTTCTCTATTTTTCTCTATGCCTCTGAAACATGGACATGGAAGCCGCGCGTGAAATCAAAAATAGATGCATTTGTCACATTTTAAATGCATCTATGTGCTGGCCTTAAAATATCCTGCGCATCTGACCGCTCCCGTTAACGGACTAACGCTAGATAGGAGTCGGAGTGGTCGCCAAGGCCGAAAAAGGTCGGACAGATCATCATCATCATCATGTGCTGGCGTAGAATGTCGGGCATCTCATGTATACAACGCCGATACTCAAGGAGCCTTCGTATTAACACCCAGCTTTCAAATACATGCTTCCAGAGAATGATGACATTCATGGACTACGTGGCTTGCCGAGACCAGTCCAGCTTGGAGAAGATGATAATGGTTGGCTGCGTCGAAGGAAAGAGAAATAGAGGCAGAGCTCAAGAAAACAAAGAAGATTATCAAGATTCCTGCTTGATATTTCTTTTTAGTATTTTTGGTACAATTACATTTCAGAAAATGTGTCATAAATGAGATATTACGCTATATATAGTTATTTTTCGATACTCCGGGTAAAAAATTCCACGCTGATTTCACGCCGATCACGCCGCCGCCGCCGATCAAAATCCCACCGGACGCCGCCGCCGATGATTTTGCCATCGGCGCACACCTCTAGTAGGGACTAAGAGAAACGATTTCACCCGCAGCGGCGGAAGTTTCACCCCTTAGGAACAGAGATGGCGCTTGTGTAAGGCTAAACCCGCACATCACACAATATATAAACTCAAAGCTTTTGGCAGAAATGGCATACTTATTAAGATGTTTTTTTGTACTGAATTGGTAGTTTTTTATTTGATTTCGTTAAAAAATCTATGCAACATGTATGTTTTAATAAATAAGTAATATTGCTGCGTAAATAATAAGTATTATGAAATAAAACTTCACACCTTTCATAGTTCACGAAATATTATAGTTGAAATCGCGCCAAATCCTTAAATAATATTTCAAAAACTTGTACAAGCTAAACGAATGGATTCATTTCAATGTGTTGTGTCTCAAATGAAAGCATTTGTACAATACTTTAAATAAAAATATACCGAAAACTTTTTTTTTTAAGTAAGTATATACAGGTAGGTACTGGGTAAATAACAAGTATAATAAAAAACACGACACCTATTATTTTCAAAATATTTCAAAAAATTGTACAAGCTAAACGAATAATAGCGGTTCGCCGTGTGCTCAACTCTCTTCCCCTCGCCCTCCTCTCCTCCCCGCCACCGGCGCTTGGCTACCCCGAGTACTAGTCGTGGCATCCCGACTTCTGGCACTTGGCTACCCGGAGCTTACCGAAGTCCTCCGCCTCCCCTCACCCCTTTCAGGCCGCTTGGCTACCCCGAGCGCTACCTGAGGAGTGACTACGTAGGGCCGCCCCGTTATCCCTGGCGCTTGGCTACCCCGAGCGCTGCCTGAGGAGTGACTACGTAGGGCCGCCCCGTTATCCCTGGCGCTTGGCTACCCCGAGCGCTGCCTGAGGAGTGACTACGTAGGGCCGCCCCGTTATCCCTGGCGCTTGGCTGCCCCGAGTGCTTAGCCGGGATACCGAATCCGTAACCGAATCCGCGATACTTCCTGGCGCTTGGCTGCCCCGAGTGTTAAAGCCGGAGTATCGCAATCCTACCGTTCCCGAATCTCACCAACCAACTCAGAAGCCTGAGGCAACCGTGCCCCGTATCGCGAGTGTTCGTAATAGATTAAGATAGGGCGTGGATACTGAAATAAATGGGCGAAAGACCCATTTCTTTCTGTTAACCCGACCGCTGTTCTCATTCAACCCTGCTCCCGCCAAGTTCCTTATCGACTGAGTTTAACTAGGAAACCCTCAATCGCCCTTCAGGCCGAGGGATATGTGTGTAAGGCTAAACCCACACATCACAAAATATATATACTCAAAGCTTTTGGCAGAAATGGCATATTAAGATGTTTTTTTGTACTGAGTTAGTAACTTATTATTTGATTTCGTAAAAAAATCTATGCAACATGTATGTTTTAATAAATAAGTAACATTGCTGCGTAAATAATAAGTATAATGAAATAAAACTTCACACCCAGGGACCGGAAAACCCGTTCTTTGGCTTAAGCCGTTCGATAAGCTTAAGCCGTTCCAGGGTTAATCGTTTATTTGGGTTACCGTATCATTGGCTTAACCCATATACGGGTTAAGCCCTTCAACTGAGTTAAGCTTAACCAACCTTAGGGTTTTGGGTTAGGGTTTTGATTGGGTTATTGAAGGGGTTTTTAAGGGTTTTTGTAGGGGTTATTAAGTGATTTTTATTTGCTTAATTTAACCGCTGACTTATTGCGCTTATGAGGCGTTATCCCTTCCCGGGGCCCGTGACGAGCGAGTCTAACCTTCTTAGCGTTGGTGTAGACCATTTAGTTTGTATCAACGATTGCTTCAGCCGCACGCGTGACGCGTCACGTTTTTTCGTAAAAAAATATTCAGAGTATTTTTTGTCTTCAAAATATAAGTATGGTAAGTACATATGTATAAATTGTTCATTGTGTAATATATTCGCTTGTATGTTTTTGTCAGAAAACGAACCTTGCTTTCAGTAGGTTTTCTATGCACTAAATGATTTACTTTTGTTTTAGGCTGACAATATCCAAAGTAACGGTCCAGCATCTGATACTTATTTGGATCCCGAGTGCATACGTCTTATACGGCAAAAGCTTAAAGCGAAGGGCAAAAGAACTGCCAATGAATCACTCATGTCCTCCGCATCCAGCGTGAACGGTGAGTATTATTAATAGGATATAGTTATTAGATACACTAAATTATAGATACATAATATGGCTACTTCTATACTCTGGATACTTCCAGTAGGTACAGTCAGCGTCATATAGTTAGTAGCAGGCAAGGTAGCCAAATATTTCGGTACACGTCTTTATTACTGTAAGAATAAGGGTGTGGTGTGATACGAAATATTTGGCTACTCTGGCTGCTATTAACTATATGACGCTGACTGTACACCAGATTATGATATGTACAAAGTATGTACATAAATATCCATCGATTTATATAGATACCTATCCGTAAACATATATGTATACTAGCTTCCGCCCGCGACTCCGTCTGCGTGGACCCGGGATAAAAACTATTCTATATTTTAATCCAAGCTATAAACTATCCTTGTGCTAAATTTCATCTTAATCGGTTTTCGCTTGCGCTTCATACATAGGTACATAGGGTCAGCCAGTAGGGGCAAGTTCGCCAGCAGGGTAATTGCGACTATCATAAAATATTTCGAAACAGATAATACTACATCTTACATCCTTGCAATAAACTGGTTTTAGTTTGTTGCATGCATATACGATGTTGTTAGTTGTGCAATATCTGTCGATATCGGGATATTGTGTGGTAGAGCGCTTATCACGTGGCCCGCCCGAATTACTACTACAACTAACTATTCAGGGTACATGTATGTATTTTGCTGAGGGAAGGTGAGATAAGATACGATATGAGTTATTTAAAAATTAAAGTAAATCTGAGTATATTAAGGTGAATCGACTCACTTGACATTTAATTCAAACTGTTTAAACTTTATTTTAATAATCAATACTATAATTTTAGTTTGTTGATTATTTTTATGAAAATTTTATAAGTAACATAAAATAAGATTTTGTTTATTGTATAACTATTCTTTCATAATTTGTGATTGTAAAACTAAAGATTTTTTTTTCTATATATACAATAGAAAAAATGTATACTTCTATGTTTTATTATTATAATAATAAAACGTATTAATATATAATACACTTGAATTGCATATCATGTAATAAATCTATGAAATAGTAGTAAAATGTTGTAACTAACGTTAAATGTCTGGAAAAAAAATCATGGTAATGTAGGTTGACTCGATTCACCTTAAATGTTTTTTTTTTCAGGTGTCAAGAGTGTTGGTGGCGCAGTCTTGTCAGAGTGTACCTGTATTCATAATAGAAAAACTATACTATTTAGACATCTCATTAATGGTGTTGCAGAAGATGATATAGAAGAATTTTGGGAGGAGGTAGTAGAGTTAATAAAAAAATATTCTTCTTAATGTTTTTTTTTTATTTCGCATTCGAATTAGAAAGAGCCGGATAGTCTATATCGCCGCGTGAGACTAGTTCGGTTCGGGCGGCGGTTGTGCTAACCGTGTAGAATTTGTGCAGGGATCAAAGCGCATCTGTACTTATACAAATAAATCAAATTAAATTAAATCTTTTGCGTAGTGAATAAATGTCTTCTTTCTTTCTTTCTTTCTTTCTTTAAATGTTTAGTGCTCGTAGTGGAAAACATGAAAGATTGCAGATTTTTTATATAATTAAGTATAATGATTATTGTTTATTATTGACTAATCAAAAGTAATGTCCAATTCAAAATATAATCATATGATGAATTTACTAAGTTAGTAAGTCTTTATTGGACCTAATTATCATCAAATCGTTCAAAAAAAGTTTACTTATATTACTTCTAAGCGGATGCAATATAAATTTTAATGACGAGAATAGTCTCTCAACTGACACTTGTGTTGCTGGTGCAGCCAAAACAATATTAGCCACTTGAGCTATGTCAGACGAAATTATAGATTTATTATTCCAGTGGGAAATTATATTTTCGGTTAAGTTTAACCTTGGTATTGTGACTATGTCGTACAAACATGCATCGAACGATCTACTGCGTCTAAGGTTTCCTCGTACTCTCTCTGTGGTCATTAAAATATTCTCGATAGCAGCTAAATCATTATTTGCAACTGCTGCTCTTGATGTAGTCGGCTCATCGTTTATTAGATTTATCGACTCATTGTTATCTTCAGCAATCGTATTTTGAGCATGAAGGTGTGTCATTTGCCGGTATACTTCGTTTAATAGTAAGCGCGCCTTTTGGCACTGGGTCTCTGATAATATTATGTTAAGACGACCATCCAGATACAAGCATTCTAGTACAACATCATTTTGCAATAGCTTTACTTCCCTGCGCTCCATGGCACGATGCAAAGCTATTGCAAAATCATGTTGTAGGGCAGCCACTTTATTTTTACAATTGAGCCATGTAATGAAGAAATCGCCAATAGATAGTTGCTGATGTTGTAGGGCAATTGTTGCCTCGTGAGCAGGCCTGTAACATTCTATAAGCGATTTCAGTTCGTGCCAAAAATTGTCAGAAACCAATAATGTAATCTCGGGTACAGTGTTGCAGAAGTCCTGTAATTCGACTAAACGGACCATCATATTATAGGTTGCAGTCCATCTGGTAGTGCAATCTTTAATGGGTTTTTTCAAGTTCGCTTGATTTATTAAATTTAAAATATTTGGTCGTTTTAATATGTTGACAATTTTCTTTGCCATTAAAATGGTGGCCTGTGCTGTAGTGTCTTCATTATTGGCATCTTTGATGGCTAATTGCAAGGTATGGGCAGCGCATAACATGCCTCGTATACCAAACGTTGACTCAGAGACTAAAATATCATTGGTCGTTACATCTGTTGAATTGAAAATATTATCATCTATTTCCTGATCTTCACAGTCATCTTCGTCTTCATCTTCATTCAGCTCTGCTGACCTCTCCATAAACTCTTCTGGAGAGCAATATTCTCCGCCGACTAGTTCTACCATCTTCTTCATGTTGCTCCCATTGTCTGTGCATATGCAGTATATTTGCTCTGGCGATATTCTGAACTCAGCCAGCACATCAATCAATGCGGATTTTAAGAATGTCGCTGTTTGCCTTTCGTGTACTTCCAGCACTGACAGATTTCTAACTACAATTTGCGAGTTTTTGATGTACTGAATATTCATCCCTATGAATCGTCTTTCTAAACATGTTGCGGCGTCTAATTTTAGACTTATTAATGAATGGGCTACTTCTTTTGATATTTTTTTTCTTAACTCGCATGCTTCTCGTGTGATTTCGTTTTTAATTGCTTTTACGTTAACATGGGTGTGTCCGTCAACTTTTCGAGATGCAAGGTTAATAATTTCCTGAAAGGCTTCGTCCTCCATCATTGCCAGAGGCCTCCCATGAACTGTGACAAGCCGCACGCAAAGTCTTTTTATTTTCTCTATTATAGGTGCTGTGTCAGTTTGAGTATTAATTTGACTGGATGATTCAGTGTTTAAGCCTGTCACAATTCGGTATTCTTCTCTATGCTTAGCGCTAAGATGATTCTTTAGGTTGGTGGCATGCTTACTCTGAAATAAAATATTGATATAAATAGAATTCTACAGATATTGTATTGTAATGTTATTTAAGGTGGTTTGCTTCATACAAAACGTTATTTGACGTTCGCGACTAACGGCGTGATATTTTAAGAAACTTATGTTACAAACTTTCATTAATTGGCCTCCCATTTGCGAGAAATTTGTTTGGGACGTGATACTTGGGGAACACTATTTAAATTATTCTCAAATTATTCTAGTTTATTCTAGGAAAGGGGGAATTTCGCGCAAATGGAAAGCCACTTTATGAAAGTTTACTACATAAGTTTTTGATTCTGTCGCCATATGTATATAGTATCGACATATTTGTGCTTAATGTAATGACATGACAATGAATCTAAAATACGTTTTTTCCACAAATTCTATGCGAAGCCAGTAAAAAGCCACTCAACACAATCACAATTCGAATAAAAGTTTCGGAGGAGAGGTAGGGCACAGCGGAACGTCATTTCGCTCTTTTCCGGAGCAGCGCAGCCCAAAGCCCAACTAAGGAAGTAAATAGAGAAGACCGCAGCCATTATAACACCGCTAAGTAAGATCGCTACACCTCCCGAGGATGCATAGCTCTAGCCTTCAATACAACGAATCCTCATTTTAATAAAAGGTCGGATACGCGATTGTGATTCCTGTGGAGTCGCAAGCGTCAAGACTACGGTGTTTGCTTACCATCAGGCAGGCCGTAAACTTGTTTGCCACCATCGTAGTATTAAAAATTAACACCTCTAAGATTTTTTTATAGAAGACTAATAGATAGATACCTACCTATCATGTGAACATTGAATGTAGGTAGGTATTGCAGTTGTAATAATTTAACATAGGTACATGTTGAGGTAAGAACGGATCGGTTAAGAGCGGACAATTCAAATTAATATAGGTAAATACTAAATAAACGAATTAAACCCTACTATCACGAAACAGTCAGGCTGCAAAAAAATAATTTCGTACGTGTACTCTCTCTCTGTCGCTTGTTCGAGCGACAGTAAAGTAGATATAAATCATATATTAACACCACGAACTAGCTTCGTTTTCGTTTCGCGATTGACACTCAAAGTCAAAATCAGAGGGCCTATCGCGAAACGGAAACGAACTTCGTTCGTGTATCTCCATCTCTGTCGCACTTGCTAGTTCGAGTGACAGAGAGGGAGATACACGAACGAAGTTCGTTTCCGTTTCGCGGTAGGCCCTCAGGACCCAAAATTAGAGAAGCATGTCATCACAGGTGTCGGCACATACCTAATAATTAATTACTCGACGTGGTAGGGAGAAGCACGGTTAGGACAAGACCGCCCGGCGCGCGAGCTCTCTCGCATTATCCGTCTCTCTTATTAGAGAACTTAGAAGAAACGTACAGAGAGCTCGTGCGCCGTCCTATGCTAACCGTGCTGCACACTAATTACAGTAATGAAGAACTCGCGCGCGTATATAAAACAAATTCTTTCGCGCAATCTGCACGGCTAGGACAACTCGAAACTTTTGCTATCCGTGCAGGTCTTTTGAGTCAAAAGACCGCGCGCGGGATAGACTGTTCTTTCTTAGATAAGTGGTACCTATTCCACGCGCTCTTGCGCATTCATGGTCAAGCGACTATTTAAGCGCCGCTAGCTGTAAATGCCTACCTATCCGAAAACAGTCATTATATTGCTTACCTTTAATTTATTATTACATAGCTGACAGGAGCTCGTATTAGACACTTCATCATATACAAAATATCGATGAACGGCATCTTTCTTAGCTTGTGGCATTGTACCTACAATACAAGGCAATATCTATCCACATCCAATGCAGGCACGGCAGCACAACTAGTTTTATTAACTTTTTCCGCATACGACAAGACGAGACACGATTTCAATGTACACAGTTCGCTATTCGCAAGGAAAGTGACGAGTTTCATAGGTAAACAAACAAATTGCCGAAACAGGCGCAATAAATTTATGTTCAGACGATTATGGCATCTCTTACTATGGTAGCTTGGTGCATATTTGTTTAACGCAAAAATAGTAGCGGTGTTTTTAAAAGCTTTGAGACACCGCTGCCGCCTGCGCTGCTGTGAGGCGCGGCGCGTGGCTGGCTCGATTCGGCGAACCACAATAAAAAATGAAACGTATTTGTGTAACGCTTAGGAGCAATATCGATTGCGTTCGATGCTCTAAGATAACTTAAAAACCCTGGAAAGGGTTTTGAGAGGGTTTCGGCTTAATTCGAATTAATTCAAAGGAACGGCGCGGCCATTTAAACCAAAATGAATTGAATTACTATGATGATAAGGATCAATTTAGTTTGCGCTTAGTCCAGAACCGCTTACCGCTAAAACCCTGAACAGGGTTTTGATTGGGTTTTGAGTTAACTCGAATTAACTCAAACAATCGGCTTAGCCGTTCATGCGTTAACCCCTTCATAAGCTTAACCTGAATGATATGGTTTCTCAAAACCAGCGTTTCAAAAACCCGCTTAAAAACCCGTGTAAGGTTAAGCGGTTCCGGTCCCTGTTCACACCTTTCATAGTTCACGAAATATTTGAAATCGCGCCAAATCCTTAAATAATATTTCAAAAAATTGTACAAGCTAAACGAATGGATTCATTTCAATGTGTTGTGTCTCAAATGAAAGCATTTGTACAATACTTTAAATAAAAATTTACCGAAAACTTTTTTTTTTTAAGTAAGTATATACAGGTACTGGGTAAATAACAAGTATAATGAAAAACACGACACCTATTCCTTTTATAGTTCACGATATATAAAAGTTAGAATGCGCCATTGATTTAAAAATATTTCTAAAAACTCTACAAACCAAACTATTGGAACAATTTCAATGTTTTATGTTTCAAATGGAAGAATGTTGTATAAATTACTTATAAACAAAATAATATATAGGAACTTATATACCAAAGAGTACTGGTAGCGTTTCTTTTTTTTCTTGATTGGTAGTTTATACTATATTTAATTTAAAAACAGAATGCATAGCATGCATGTTTTAATGAATATGTATATTACCAGGTAACTAACAAGTATTCTCAAAAAAAATCTTCACATAAATATCTTTCATAGTTCACGAAATATTTAAGAGATAAAAACGCGACTGGTTACCTTTATTGTTTAAATTCTATATTTAATCAATGCCATGTAAGTCGTGGGGATGAATAAACTTTTAATCAATCAATCAAGCAGTCACTTTAGGGCTTCTGATGTTTCAAAGGCGGGTTTTGTCTTTAAGGCGCACAATAATGGCAATTCTGTCTGTTCACGTAGCCGTTTAAATTAAAATGTGCTTTATCACTCCAGAAGATCACGTTTACCTACTGCACAAAATCGCTGTAACATTGCTTGCAATTTTTTTAGGTAAGGTGCAATCGTTTGGTTTGAGCGGTTGGACTATTTGAATCTTCCAAGTGTAAAATTTTAAATCATTTAGATCTTTCTTCCAAATTTCATGCACGTAGATTTTTGGAAGACCCAGAACAGACGCCCTCTTCCGTATGGACTGCCGTGGATCATCGCGTAAACTGTTTGCAACAAGTTCAATATTATCCTCGGTTCGGTCGTAGGTTTGCTGCTGAACTTGTTGTCCGGAACTTTCGCATGCACGATCGGACCAAACTTTCATTGCGCGCATCCTGTAAGCGTCGAGTATCGTACCGCGAACAAAAACTTCGCCAAGCTATAGTAGCGGAATCGTTGGCTTTGCAATAAACCTCGATCGCATACACATACGCACGTTGCTCACCCGTCTACTGAGGCATTTTCGTAAACAAATCCGCACAAAAGACAAATTAAATTATGTCAAAATCCCCGCCCTAAGTTTTTACTTTTTAGGAATTTCGAATTCTGTCACCGCCCTGTATGTATATTAAACACATTCAAGTATGGATGGTAGTTGTTACTGTAAATGTAATGTTATGGCGGCTGCCACGCGGATTTTAGTAGTTGGTACCTATATTAATTTGACTGCTGTCATATATAATTTTAATTTCCCATCCAAATTTTAACATGTTATAATTGTGTCACATACTGCATCCCTAATTAATTTTCCACAGTAATTGTGGGTGAGAAATAACGTAGTTATATTAATAAGCTATTCCAAATGCATGATAATTGATATCTCATCAATCTCTTCATCATCATTGGTCTTATACTAACTTATGCACGCACAATGCATGCACGTTTGTATTAACATTTTCGGCGATAAAATAAAACAACTCATTTCACTGCTTTCCGGAATCGACCATATCTCAACGGTCCCAATTAAAAGAGTCGGATCTGCAAAATTGAGAGTTTTGGTTTTCAACAGCGTAGGTCATAAATACTCTAAAGTTTTAAACCACATTCAAAGGTTCACGTTTTTTTTAATATTTTCCGTAAACACCGAGATAAACTGATCTTAGAACAGGTGACGTTTAAAAACGTCGGTTGTGACAGTACCGACATTTTTATGGAACACAAAGTGAGTGCAACATGCCACATTCTACTATTTATATTAAGTACACGGAAAATTATTATGTGCAAATAATTTTATCTATTTTACTATTTACAGCCTGTTAAGTTGTCAAGTCAATTTTCTCTGTTGTTAAATAGGAGTTTCCGTGCAATATCGGTTCTTCCAGCTACGACATTTTTGGACCAAATTTTTATGTTAGCATCACTCATCGGCTGACAATAAACAAGCTAGTAAAAGCACACATTCGAAGATTGATAAGGATTAACTTAGCAATTTCTTTAATGCAATTTTTTTTTTTGAAAACTTTGACGGCTTTTCCAGAAAAGTAGCTGTTTTTTCAGATTGGGATGCGACTATTTTAATTGGGACCGTCGATCTTGGAATGGTATTTGAGATATTAATTTAGCTAATATATTTAATGTGCCTACGAATAGACAGACATGACAAAACTATTTAGTTTGTGGGAGTAGATGATGCCAAAGAAATAGTATCTCGAGGTGAACATCATCAGCCTATGAACGTTCCTTTGCGGGGCAAAGGCTTCCTCTCATGAATGAGACGGAATATTGGACAAGAGTCCCTTTATCTCAAGGAAATAGTCAGTACATGGTTAAGTCCATTCATTTTACTTACAAACTCTCGAAAAACACAACGGTCCCTTCACAGGCTGTCGGGCAAAAACTATCGATTAAGACTAAACAGTAGAGATGTGCCGTCTATGGATTTGCTGACTAGCCGACTAATCGGCGCTGACGTGAACGACTATTCGCCGACTATAAATGTGGCCGTTTCTTCGGTTTTCCCTACTCGTCGGCGAGTAGTCTGTCATCTCTAATTATTTATTTTTTTGATATCCGCGGATGCGGAGGGCGGAAGCGGATTTTTGGGTCACTCACTATAAAACGTAAAAACAACGTTCATTGTATGATATCGCGCAAACATCAAACACGTTGAGACTAAATTACAATAATAGCGAACAAATAAAAGGTCTTGGTCACAGAAACGAAATGAAGTTTGTTTTTCTAATGGCGAAAATATATGAAACGCGCGCGGTAAGCGTTCTTTCTTGTCGTGAATTGCACTACATCCGCATCCGCAAAAACTTCGCATCGATTTTTGCGGATGCGGATGCGAATGTCTGCAACATCCCTGATAAATAGGATGAAAATAAAAAGTTCCAATTGTTTATATAATGATTATTAGTTGTATTTAAGTAAAATACTTGAAATATAAACCTTCAAGTAAATATTGGTAGTTTAATATTGTGTTTTCCTGTAATTAATAAAGTGCCAAACATTCGGTATCTTTTGCCGATCAGTCGCCGACTATAAATGGGGCCGGATAGTCCGTAGTTAGTTACATCTCTACTAAACAGACATAATTGTATGAAGTTTCATCCCATGATATTTAACGGAAGCTTTCTCCATAGTAGATTGCTCATTATCGTAAAAGCTTTTAATAATCCGCACATGACATGACACCATGCTATCTAGTGGTAATAAGCTTATTACACTGCCTGGTGTCCCAGGAAAATTGGCTACACAATTATAAAGGTCCTACTTTTTATCTAACCTAATTATTAATGCTGAAAAAATTAAGGGACTGACATCGTGATCTGACTATACAAACATAACAATGTTTCGTAATTGTATAGTCCAAAAAACATTTGTATATAAAAATGACTCCGTCGTAACCCCTTTAAGTAGCTACCGTAAACTAGTTATGGTTTTAAAAATGTACATTATCTGGAATACTTACTAATTTTTCACAAATTATGGAAGTGTGTGGTAACGTAAAAAGTTATTCATAAAAAAAAATATATATACAGGGTGCAATCTTTTACGTGATACAAAATAGCAAAATGTGAATCTATCCATGATTCTGAGCAACTTTTATTATGGGACCAACTTTGTGTTATGCCAAACAAATCCAACTATTTCATTAACTCTGCTCATTTTAGACTGACAAGAATGTATGAACAGGTGTGTTTTTTTTGGCATAACACAAAGTTGGTCCCATAATAAAAGTTGCTCAGAATCATGGATAGATTCACATTTTGCTATTTTGTATCACGTAAAAGATTGCACCCTGTATATATAATATTTCAAATGACATACTACGCTCTAAGCCTACCCTCTACCTCTGGATATCGGTTTACCTACCTATTCTACCCTAAGGCAGGTCAGTGTAGGTACGTCGACGAGCGAAGCGAGGAGTGTTAGGCGAACCGCGAGCCTGCGGCGCGCGAGCCGAGCGAGCACGCTCGGCCGCGGCAGTGGCCGGCGTAGCGCCAGAACCGATTTTTTTATAATTCTATATGTTTTAACATTTTTATATCTTACAACACATTGTACCACTAATACTTATAGCATATATTCATTATATTAGGTAAAGGTTATAACTAATATAATTTATACTTATTTAACGTTATACACCATGAAATTATCTATGTTGTTGTTATATCAAAAGTTTATTATGCCTCTTAAGTGACATAGCCTATGATATTATATAAAATGTTGTTATATCCAGTGAAATTATATCTAAAGTTGTTATACCGATCATTACACACCCAATAAAAACCAGTAGGTTATTTGCTTGATTTTAGCTCCCCCCTCTTATCTCCGAAGTTTACCAATCGAAAATTTTGAAATTATTACATAAGAATAACGTTTTTATAAATTTTACAGGTAGTACGGTACGTAAAATGAATGCACCTTCGATAATTCCCAAGGTCACGATTTTTTTGTTAATATTTAGAATATGATGAGTACTACTAGTAGTAAAAAAAGATAGGGAAATTTGACGTTGCTTTAGGTATTACACAGCGTTTTCTTAGCGACCCTTGTAAATCCAGGGATAAATTATACAAGTGGTATTTTTCTTCAATAGAGTATCGCATTTTAGTATTATAATCTCCAGTTTAAGTTGCTAAAACTTTCGTCAAGTGCTTACGTCAGTATAATCCGAAACGAATAAAAAAAAATATTTCCTCTAAAAGATTATACAAGTTGGTTTTGATTACTGAATACTATTAAAAACTATCAAATATAACCTAAGATTGAATTAATAACATATTTATCAATAGGTTAAATTTGTATGAACAGTTTAATGTTAAAAGCCTTCTAATTATTTTAAAATAAAACTCAAAAAATTTTAAGTCGACACATATAAACCAGCTTTATCATAGTAATCTATTGATAAAAAATCTAAGTAATTCATCAATAGCTCCACATTGTATTCATTTATCAATTATTTTTTAAATTTGAACGCACGACGAACTGCGCGCGAGTTTAGTGCGCCGACGGCGAGAGCATCATAACCAATCACAGCACGCCGTCGTTGCTTATTTCCTACTCTGCTCACTTGCAAAATGAAAGAATGTTGATTTTACGATTGTGTTCATTTATATTAAGTGTTGAATTTATAAATAAATCTTTGTAATGATGAATGAATTTATAAATAAATCTTTGTAATGATGACTTTTCCGTCTATTAATTATACACTCATAAGCTTCATCAACCTAAAGAGTAACTATCAACGTACTTATGCAATTACTTATGCAATAATCAACTTATTGTGTAGCTTTAACAAGCTAGGTTGATTCACTGAAACAACGTATGAGTGACCGGTAGGTCGATCACGTAACGCTTTATACGTACGCTAGGTAGATCTAAATGTATTTTTTATATCGAAAAACGACTGTTGAATTGTCCTAACGCGCGTTTGAAACGTTTTGTGATTACCCCTCAGATCTCTAGGCGACCCAGCCGCGGCCCGATTTCTTACAGTCGGTTAACGGGTTTCTTCGGTTTCGGTTAAAACCGGTTTTGCATTCCCTACTCTCAACCAACTGAGCTATAGGAACAATCCACCTAGGTCACCTTTTTTTTCAATCAGTTCTTTCTTACAACGCCTTAGGGAGAAGACGGCATTACATAAGTTGAAATAATTATGAATTATGCCCAGCCAAATAAGTGGTTTTCTTTGTCCAGCGTATGTATGTAATCATAGTATAGCCATTTGGTTTCGTTGCTATATTTGGTAAGGTTAGCCTTAAATATGATTGAAGAGAATGTTTCGCCTTAATATGATACAATGTGTATGTTAACTTAACATACAAAACTAAAAGCAAGCGTTTACGTAACGTATGTAAGAAATAGGGAATGCAATATGCAATTACCGGGCAAAATTCAAAACCGGTAAATTACCGACTTGAGTAGGACAAAACCTATTAACCGGTAAATTACCGGTAATTTTAATTTGGTTTATAAGTAGCGTTATTTGATGTTTATTTCTCGTAAAAATAAGCTAAAAGGTAGTATAAAGAGTAAAAGGCGGTTTCATGTTCCGTAAATGTCGTAATAATCATTTTCATTAATATTTAAAACTTGCTCCGTGGTAGGAGGGCTAAAACACAACTGAAGACGTTCCTTGGGGATTAGCAGGCAGGTAGGAATAGGAATTGGTCCCAGTTTTACAGATTACCATTACAACATCAGTAGTATCAGTACAATACAAAACAGTACCAGTAGTGAATATGGAGTGACGAAGGTTAACGTGAATATTAATATTATGGTGCATTGCCTGTTCCCCTTCACCCATCATTGGCGTCGGCGGGTCACACAGTGCCCTCGGTCATTGTTTTGATTCCTAAATCTACAGATACGCAACCCTACGGATTTAGAATCCTAAAAAACAATAATTTACTGAATAAAAAAACAATCAAAATAATACAACACAAACTGACTAGTTGACTACAAGCCCACGTAGTAGTAAAAAAAGTATTTTACCAAATAGCTGTTTCTAAGGAATGTTCAAAAGACGTAACCAACCATACCAGGAGCGAAAAGATTTAGATAGAGAAAACGGTACTAATAGTAACCGAACATTTTACTAAAGAGCGTTCGGACAAATGGTTTATTAACTTTATCTAGGAAAAACGTGTACTGTTGCTCATGGGGTTCCAAATTGTGGCATCGGTTTAGCGATTTGGGGGGGCTAGGTCTGTATGTATACTTTCTGTATCCTAGCTCTCCTGCGGGTAACCTAACGTCTAATGCGATCACGCAGACAAACTCCCAGCATAGCCCTCTCCATAGCCCTTTGAGCCTTCTAATGAGGCCGATAGTGCGCGAACACATTTCAGTGTCATATGTCATCACTGGCACCACACATGGGCCAAAGACTCTCGTCTTGAGACACTTCGGAATACTAGACGAAAAGATGTGCCGTAGCTTCCCGAACGAACGCTGCCCAGCTGAGTCGACAGGAGACAGTTTGTCCTACGTATATATAATCGTCTACAACTTCGAGCGTAAAGCGTCCGATTGTAATGAGAGTCGGTAATACATGGGCATCAGATGATCTTCGTCTTATCCATGTTAATTCTTAGACCAACCCGCTCAGAGGCTTTATAGTATTCAAGTCCTCCATGGTATACGAAGGTGAGTGATATACTCGCCTTCTCCAGTCCAGTCTTTATAGCATGCACCAGTGCAGCGGTGAACAGTTTTGGAGAAATAACATCTCCTTGATCGACTCGCTGCAGCGGAATAGGTTTCGCGTTCCAATTCTGGAGTCAGATTTACACAGTGAAGTGGCATTCTCGTTTGATTGATTGATTAAAACTTTATTCATTCCCACAACATACATGGCATTGATAAAATACGAAATTGAAACAATAAAGGTAAAAGAAAATAATAATAATATACATATCTAAAGAAAGCATGCAAGAAGTACATTCTAAAGAAGCCATGTGACGTGGCTGAGAAATGGCGCTGGCTTAGCGAGCCATGCCAGGGCCTTAAATTACAAAATTGAAATATAAAATACTTGGACGCTGGAGAAACTGTAGTACAGCCCAGGTTTCGATTGAATCGTAGTCCAGAAACGCTAAGCAAAAGGGCAGATTATACTCCGCAGCCTTCTATATAACTTGACGGGTGGTCTTATTTTATCTTATCTAGGTGAGGGCCCTTTCGGATACACTTCGACCCAGTGGGATCTTTTGTGCATTTGACGTCTCATTTATGACTACTCCCAAATTGCTCCATCATTTCTACAAACTGCATGATACAGCTCAGCGGAAGTACCTTAAAATCCTTTGGTTGCGGATAGCCGTTATCAAAGTAATTAATTATTTTTCTGGCAAGGGCATGACATTCACACAGTAAGTGTTCCATAGTATCATCCTCCTCACCACACATTCTACAGTCTAAACTATCCGATAGTCCCATCTTGGCCAAGATATTCTTGATCCCGAAGTGACCTGTCAACACCCCAAATATAATTCTGAGTTGCTTTCTGCTGGATTTCCAGAGCTTTTGGTCAAGCCCGAGTCCACTCCTTCTATAAGCTGGCTTAGATTGCCTTAAGCCAGCCTCATTCCTCCACTCATGTTGGTATTTGGTTTTGGCGTAGGCTTCAAAGGCCGTTATCATGGTTCCGCGCGTTCCATGGCGAGAGTACCACAAATTGTTCTGGACCTACAATAGTACATTACTACAGAGGCCGGGAAGTAAGGGGTTGCCGGCCGAGTACATATGCCGATCATAGCGAGGCCGGATAGTTATGAGGCTGGCAACCCCTTTTTACGCCGAGGTATGTATAGTGCTTTTCTCAAACATGCAATGAAATAAATAAATTAAACTCCAAGAAATCAAACTTTAATTTTCATGGCTGAATGCCGTGATGCTGTGCCTCAAATTGTGGAATGTGACACTTCGAAGCCCATTATGAATAACACAACGTCAATACATAATTTCATGTTCGAGAAAAGTAATTTGTAGACCCCCTTCTTGCTTTAAGCTCATCTGCTTTTTCGTTGCCGATGAAGCCCTCGTGCCCTGGTATCCAAGCTAGTTGGGTATCTATAGTGCTAAAGCCTCTTCGGAAACTGGCTTGTTCGGGAGGCTGGAAGTCATCTAACCTGCGCACGAGACGATTTGTAATTACTCTCGAAAACAGCTTTTACACACGGCTCAGAAGTGAGATGGGTCGGTGTTTCTTAAGCAGGGTGTTGTCACCATTTTTAAAGAAAAGCACCAGCACACCTCTGTTCGATGCCTTTGCCGTTCACTCTTTCACTAAGACAAAGAGAGGTATTTCCTTGTTTTGAAAATGAAATGATTAGTATACCTATTACCTACAAACTATGTTAAATAAGGCGCTCTCTGTCGTACTTATCCAAGCAGGTCGTTATTAATATTTTATAGAACGGAACCGTGTTTGTATTTTAAGAAGCTTCTGCAAACGATATTGTATTAATTTGGTACTATAACGCTAACCAGTTAATCAATTGACATTTTACATGTCAAAAGGAGGGTATTGATTGAGATATAATCATGACGATCAAGTATTAATAATTGTAAAAAAATATTATTTTACTAATAATTAATGTTTAGGTAAATTACCGGTTTTGATTTAAATTTACTGGTTTTATACCGGCCTTATACTCAGAAAATTGACCGGTTAACCGGTATGCATTCCCTAGTAAGAAATATGCATCGAAATTCTATAATTTCAATAACTCCGGATTTTTAGTATTAATTAATTAAAAAAGTCCTCTTCCGCTTCGATGAACAACTATTTTTTTTGGTAATTCGATCTTTTAGTGTTAGGCTCTAATCGGAATTTGAAAGATTCTTGAGTACCTAACTTTCGGAGTTTATCTCCTACCTACACCCTAATTTTACTACCTACTACTACTTAGAAAGATAACTAATACTAATAACCCTGTATATATACTTTCTGTATCTACTTCATATTAGTAACATCAGATATGACATCGCGACTAGTAAATAAGTACCTACAAATAAAATTTAAGCTAATTTAAGTTTAATACTAAATAACCCCATATAACTTTCTTTATTGGTAAAATAAAATAGATAATTGCAATCGAAAAACAACTAGTAACTAAATATAAAGTAAAATCAAGTACTAAAAGTTTGTACCTACAAGTTTGAGCGTACGCACGGCACGGCCTTGGAGAAGTACTCGGCTGCCAGCACGCTGCACACGAATCACGCGCGAAAGATTTAAATTGCGGATAATAACTGATAAGCTAATGCAATTAAGAGCTATTGATGAATCCGTTAGAATTTGTGTTTATATATTCCTCGATAGAACTGAAATGAATTACGCCGACTTGAGAATTTATGAGATTTCTTTTATGGTAAGGAGAATGGTTTCAAGATATAATTCCTAATAAAAAAAAAGACAATTGATAAATCTGTTAGAAATTTGTGCTGCCATATATTTTTTTAGTTTTGAATACACTATAGTAGCCACTATTCACTTAAATATTCTTTCAGGAGATTTATATTTTTTTTAATCGTTTCCTTTTTTGCTGACGTAATCTCTTGACGAAACTATTAGAAAACGATAAGTAAGGTTTGAATAATCAAATACGATGCATTATAGGAAAAAACAATAACTTGTATAATCTTTGCAAAGTTTTACAAGTGTTCCTTACAAAAAAGTTAATTATTCGTAAACCAATATCAAAAACTGTTAGAAATTATTTTTCGCTGTTAGTACTTAAGGTACTCTCGCTGATAACAAAAAAAAATCAAACTTGGGAGTTATGTTAGTTTGACGACACATTACAGTGTTCGCGTACCGGACTAAGGAAACATATGACGGAATCTCTTTGGGGGAGTCCTATATCCAGAAGTAGACGTGTTTTGGCTGATATTTTGATGATGATGATGATCTCTATCTGGGTTTTTTTTCTTTGTTACATCAAAAACCATTTTTGGATTATCCGCTCCTTTTTTTGTAACGCGACTGCCCACGCGGGAGCATTTTGCCGCCCCACGTTTAAAATTGATTCTTAATAAAAACTAGAAAATAACTTTAAAATCATTTTTTTACGCAGTATTTTTTATAGTTCCGTAGTCAACACGGAACCCTTATAGTTTCGCCATGTCCGTCTGTCCGTCCATCCTCGGCTTTACTCAGTAATCCTTACTGCTAGAAAACTGTAATTCGGCATGGGTATATAAATCAGTCACGCCAACAAAACATGAATAAAATCTTGATTTTTTGAAGTGAAAACTTCTTTAGCGGCGCTGAGCACTTTTTGGGATGGGAAAAATTGTTAAATACGCGACAGAGTTTTGTGACGTCAGATGTGAAGGAGGTCACTTTTTGCTGCTAGCCGATTCGACTTCATTCAAAACTGAACGCTATTCGTAATAGTATGAAGCCGTTAAACACTTTTTGCAATAGCATATTCTGCAAATAAATTTGTAATAATACCAACGCATCCTTCACCGTTTTGCTATTGAGAAAATTCGAATAGTTCGAATTTGGGCGTTATTCCTAAAGAGATAAAGCTTAGAAAAATATTTACCAACGGCAAAAACAAATTGATACCTTGGTCGCCACCGCCGTCTGCTGTTGTGCTGTTCTTGCAAATTCGAATAGTTCGAATTTAGACGTTGTTCCTAAAGAGATAAAGCTTTGAAAAATATTTGGCAATGGCAAAAACAAATTGGTATTGTGTTTGCCGCCGCCCGTCGGCGCGCCGACGGGCCCGTCCGGTTAAGTAATTGATAATTGTTTATAAATTTGCGTCAAATTCATTTTTAGGGTGACACCGTAAGATGTCACGTGACCTGATCGAAAAACTGTTACAATGTTATTGAGTTTTCACTTCTGCCGGCACTCCCGGAGTGCAACCCGGTCTTTTTTTTCTCGTTAACGCCATAGCCTGGTGCGGGGCATCGTTAGATAGCTGGTTAAAAAATATTATGGTTTTCTTAAAAACATTTTTCAACTCAGTAATTCGTTTGCGAGATATTATGCTTTAAAGCCCTAACTTTCCCTAGTAGCATTTTAAGTTGGCATTTCGTAGGGCCATTGATCACCGAATGGTTGGTCAACCGTTGCGAGTGAAACACCTGTTTTCGGTAAAGCCAACGGTGTCTCCCAACATTGGGCCTACTATGATGACTATGTTGGGCCAACCACCGTTTCCGGCTGTAGGGCCAATTTACATTTACAACGTAGGGCCTACAGCAATATTACTACGACAACTACGTTGGGCCAACCACCGTTTCCGGTTGTAGGGCCAATTTACATTTGCAAAGTAGGGCCTACAGCAACATTACTACGAGAACTATGTTGGGCCAACCACAGTTTCCGACTGTTGGACCTAAAGCAACATTGCGTAAGAAGGGCCTACAAAATAAAAGCACTCTGTACCAACTGTAGAATAGCCGTTGGCAGTTAGTAGGGTTAGGTACAGTTGTTTATCTCACGAAGGCGGGTTGGTCTTACTTATGCACGATCTTCACTGACCGGGTGACGCCAGGGCGCACATTGTGAGTGCCAAAGGAAATTGAAACTTCTCTGCTGTAGTTAAATTCCATATTTGCACGGAATTTACGCAGCTTGCCACCTGCGCGCGCGAGTAGTGGAATTTAACTGAAGCAGAGAAGCTTCAATTTCCTTTGGCACTTACAATATGCGCCCCGGCGTCGCTCGTGGTCGGTAGGGATCGTACATTTGTTGTGGGGTGGTACCTATTTAGTGCAGAGAGAGAGATTCTATATTGGCCGAGCACACAACAATGTGCATGTGCATAATACTCACAAACCGCCTTCGTGAGAATAAACATCTGTAACATACAAATTAAACGTCTTTAAATAACCGAATTTACAAACGTAACTGCACATTAACTGTTAACGGAGATTTAAATGCCTTCTGAGACTTTTCACATTTACTTGCGTTACCATCATTTTGTACAGCTAGACCGTAAAATAAAACTTCACATAATACGTTTATAATTTTATTGTAAGGAAAAAAAGACAACCTCGATTTAAAATCGATATGTTTCTATTATAATTAATTGTATTTGAATGCTGGCCCTGTAGCACGATGCTTTTTGACCGGCCTTAAAGCATTCATCACTTTCTAGTAAGTATGTAAGTGAGAAAGGGACACATTCTTTATGGCGGGCCATAAAAGGCATCATACTAGCCCAAATTTGTCAACGTCATGACTGGACTAACATATTTTGACCTCCGATTCCGAGCAGTTGCACTCCGTCATTTCAGTGGGTTCAGGTGTCAAAAATCCAATGGTCCGCTCATCGCGCAAGGTCCAAATAAGTTAATTAGACGCTGGATTATTCAGCAACTTTAATGTGGCGTCCTCACTGGCCAGTTTCGTCAGCCAATTGACAAGGACGCAGCCATCTGTTAGAAGAGAGATGAACACACATTTAAATGACACAGACAAAGAGGACTGTGATGAAATAGCTAAAACTAACCTTTTCATAAAAACGACAAATAGCTAAAACTATTTATTATTACCTATGTACTTATAGAGAAATGGCAGCTCGAAACTTTTGCCAGCATCAGTTTTAAACAGATATTAAATCAAAATGAACACACGACGTTACAAAACTAAATTGACCTTGTGATTTAAAAATTAAATTAACTAATATTAACTCACCTGTCTCGTACAATATGCGTTTAAGAGGGAGCGCTCCGCGAAATCGGGGTTCTTAGATTGAATATTTACCTATGACAAACTAAAGCGAATGCCAGGAAAAAGAACATACCAAAACTACATCATATTTGCAATTGAATCGTCTGAACAAAACCATACAAAACCAAAATTGCCTCGATAGAAAAGAACCGCCAAAACATGTCTTATTTTTACTCAATTTCAATAGTGTGAGGTTCCCGTGCATATAAATTAAGTAAAAGTTTAGTGTATAATAGCTTTTCACATTACCTAATGAAAGTACTAGCGGGGTATTTTTATGTAGTCCCTTTTCAGACTTATTGAGGTGTAACGTATTTGGCGTATAGGCCTTTTTTATTTAGCGCGATACCCTTTCTCCCGTCGCGTGTTTCGTGCGGTTCTGTATATCTTTTGTTGCCGTTCGCGGGCGGAGTCAGTCGTAATCGCTCCGCTGAGACGAGAGGACTACGTTCTGTGCTCTCACGACAGCACGATGAACATAATTATTTCAATAATATTGTGGCCCAGTATATTCGTCCAGTGAATGTACGTATCATTACATTCCAGTAGATATTTTGCTACATTTTGAAATAATATATTTAAAAGTCGACCTTAACATATAGATCTTAAAGTTCAAAATACAACTATAAGATTACGCAGCGATCGGCGGGTGACCGGCTTCTTAGAATAATTTGTGCAGTACATGCAAAACTAGACGAACATTTTTCTGTCGATCGTGTATTTACTTTATGAAAGATTATCACTATCACTAACTACATAGTATAAAACAAAGTCGCTTCCCGCTGTCTGTCCCTATGTATGCTTAGATCTTTAAAACTACGCAACGGATTTTGATGCGGTTTTTTTGAATAGATAGAGTGATTCATGAAGAAGGTTTATATGTATAATATAGTATCCGTGCGAAGCCGGAGCGGATCGCTAGTTGAGAATAAATCCGGTTATGTTCAAAATCGATGTCTGAGAGGACTAAATACGAATTCATAGTCAGAAATATTTCAAAAAGTGGTCGCATTATTTAAAATTTTTGAAACATTCGTTGTAAATTAATATGCGCGTTTTTTTAAAGAACAACATACATTGGCAGGCTTCTCGAGGGTGAAGATTCTAGAAATGATGTCCATTTTGAATTCCAAGATGGCGGACATTGCTTTTCGAATTTAAACTTTCGTGAGACGTGTTGAAACAGTACTAATAATTACACGGTTCAACTCACGTATTAAATGTCACTACGGGCGACATGTTTCGAACTCTTCGGGAATTCTTCTTAAGGATGTGTTTTCGCGGCGGTGTCGCTTGAATCTTGTCGTGATTCAAGCGACACCGCCGCGAAAACACTCATCCTGAAGAAGAACTTCCGAAGAGTTCGGAACATGTCGCCCGTAGTGACATTATTGACATTGTTTTTCTTTAAAGTCATCACGGGTGTCGCTTTTACGGTTATCGAGAGTGCAGATTCCAACAATTATTGCCTGCGAACTTGGACATTTTGATATTAAAAAAGTGAACATAATTATGCACTTTTTCATTAATATGTTCAAAATTGATAACTAAAGGGCCAAAGCGTCTCCATTGTCTCCAAGTACGAATCCGAGATCAGAATTGAAAAATTTGGCCGCCACACAGTAGTGGCCTGAAAATCTGACTTTCATAGACATGATCGAAGTTTTCATAATATATTATAGTTTTTTTTTTAATGCTACTAATAAATAAATAAATTCACGGTTAAATTCACGTATTAAACGACACGACAGGCGACATGTTTTGAACACTTCGGGAGTTCTTCTTCAGGATGAGTGTTTTCGATGTTTGTTTTGAAGAAGAACTGTTGTGACATTTAATGCGTGAATTTAACCTTGGATTTATTAGTAGTATTTTAGACATGTCTCACAAAAGTTTAAATTCGATTATAGCTTTTTTTTGCTTTAGGCTTTTACTAGCCATTATTATGCTAGCTCACAACCCTTACGTGATTTAGTAAAAAAACGGAAGGCCATATTTCAGTTATAGCTCCGGTGGTTTTTTAAGCAACAAAATGTAGGTAGTGGTATTCCTTGGGTAATTAAAGTAATTTGTACTCTATAAAGTGAGTGTTTTCGCGGCGGGGTCGCTTGAATCTTGTCGTGATTCAAGCGACACCGCCGCGGAAACACTCAATCCTGAATAAGAACTCCCGAAGAGTTCGAAACATGTCACCCGTAGTGACGTTTAATACGTGGGTGAACCGTGTAATTATTGACATTTTTTTTTCTTTAAAGTCATCACGGGTGACGCTTTTAGATTCCAACAATAGGGGTGTAGACACTAAATAAAATAATGTGATATTTTCTCGAAGAAGGATAAAAAAATTAGTCAAATGGAGAAAAAATCAACGCAAAAGGTTAAATAATCACGAAGTTATAAGTGTCCAAAGTTTTAAGAAGGGATGTGTTCTGTCCCTTTTTTGCAAAACGCAACTTCATATGAAACGATGACGCTGGAAGAATGTGACGTCACAGAAGACGGCAACGTGCCGCGCGCATCGTGGTCGGCGACGCCGTCGACGCGGCCTGCCGGCAGCATCCTGTAATGTGACGTCACACACCGTTTGCGTTTTCTCTCTCTAACAAGCAATATTAAAACGGTTGTAGCTTCGTAATTCTTTGAGATATCTGAATGGGATTTTCATCACTATGCATATTTTTCTTTTCTTTCTTTTGGAGTAATAATAATTTTCGAGTCTGCACCCGAATTATTGCCTGCGAAGTTGGACATTTTTATATTAAAAAAAGTGAACACAATTTTGCAGTTTTTCTTTAATACGAGTATGTTCAAAATTGATAACTAAAGGGCCAAAGCGTCTCCATTGTCTCCAAGTACGAATCCGAGATCAGACCCCGTATCATGGTCGGCCTTATCACTCGATAAGTGACAAGATAGGGGCATCGTCTCGTTCTATCAAACGGTGTCAGCCAGTGACGGACGCTCTATCCTGTCACTTATCGCGTGATAAGGCCGACCATGACACGGGGTCAGAATTGAAAAATTTGGCCGCCACACAGTGGCCTGAAAATCTGGCTTTCATAAACATGATCGAAGTTTTCATAATAAATTACAGTTTTTTTTTAATGCTACTAATAAATTCACGTATTAAATGACGCGACAGGCGACATTTCGAACTCTTCGGGAGTTCTTCTTCAGGATTAGTGTTTTCGATGTTTGTTTTGAAGAAGAACTCCCGAAGAGTTCGAAACATGTCGCCTGCCGTGACATTTACGTAAATTTTTTAACCGTGGATTTATTAGTAGTATTTTAGATATGTCTCACAAAAGTTTAAATTCGATTATAGCTGTTTTTTTGCTTTAGCTTTTTACGAGACATTATTATGCTAAATTACAACCCTTACGTGATTTAGTAAAAAAACGGAAGGTCATATTTCAGTTATAGCTCTCGAAACTGACTTACCTACTAGCGAAAATTATATCTTCAAATATAGGTACTTACAGATTTTGTCTTTCTTTCCACTTATTATAATTATCTATAGGTATTCATCATGTTTCATCTGACTGTCGGGGCATATACTATGCGAGAAGGAGCGGGGCAGCAATAGACGCATCAGCGCGGCAGGTACGGGGCGCGCGGGTGATTTCTGATTTTTCCCTGGCGATACGCCCCCTCTTAATGGGATACACATGTCAATTCTCGTCCGGTAATATTTTAGTTGTGAGGCATAGGTACTGCACTGACGATTTTATGAGGAGGCCAAAGGCACTCCTTCTTGCGAGGCGTGATCCACTCTTCTGTTACATAAGTATTACACTAAGACCACGCCGTTACCATCAGAATCATTAAATTCCACCACTTGATCATACTGAACGTGATTTTGAAAGGATTGCTTAATAAACATGATATATTGTTATTTGATTAGTGAATATAACATGTAAGTATTAACTTGCACACTATTTTTTATATATATTTGCTAAGTAAATATGCAACCCTTTCAAAAACAAGTAATACTTTATACCATGCACGCACGCACTCAAAAGAAAATATAACCACTAAGTATATACTTATACGTTTACACGCACTATTCACGATGGAGATTGATAACAAAATGGCCGATCGAATTCGCGCGCCGCGCGTGCTCATGTCCACCGCCCCCCGCACCGCACTTTGTTTCCGAATTCCCCTCTCCTCCCGCTGCCATTGGATTCATATGTGGCCCACTGTTGGCCCTATGCTGTTTTCAATATGCAATAGTACTAATGCTATGTGCTCTCTGGTGATGAATAGCGTAAAAAGTACTTGTTTAGCCTATGTCCAGGCCCGTGACAGATGAGCAATGCCTCTACTCGACACGAAATAGCGCTAAATTCCAAATTTTTGGTAGGAAAGCCAACTAAGTCGGCGGTTGGGCCTATGTTGGCTGCTCGTATGGGATTTTCTGTTGGAAATCCGACTAAAACCGCGGTAGGTTGTATGTTACATGATCGTATGGATTTTTTGTTCGGAACGCCGTACAAAACCTCAGTAGGGCCTATGTTGGCTGCTAGTAGGGAGTTTTTGGTAGGAAAGCCAACTCAGTCGGCGGTAGGGCCTATGTTGTATGGTCGTATGGTTTTTTTGTTGGGAACGCTGCGCAAAACTGCAGTAGGGCCTATGTTGGCTGCTCGTATGGGATTTTCAGTTGGAAAGCCAACTCAGTCGGCGGTAGGGCCTACGTTGTATAGTCGTATGGATTTTTTGTTGGGAACGCTGCGCAAAACTGCAGTAGGGCGTATGTTGGCTGCTCGTATGGGATTTTCGGTTGGAAATCCGACCAAAACCGCGGTAGGGCCTATGTTGCATGATCGTATGGATTTTTTGTTCATAACGCCGTACAAAACCGCAGTAGGGCCTATGTTGGCTGCTCGTAGGGATTTTTTGGTAGGGAAGCCAACTAAGTCGGCGGTAGGGCCTATGTTGTATGGTCGTATGGTTTTTTTGTTGGGAACGCTGCGCAAAACTGCAGTAGGGCCTATGTTGGCTGCTCGTATGGGATTTTCTGTTGGAAATCCGACCAAAACCACAGTAGGGCCTATGTTGGCTGTTCGTATGGATTTTTTGTAGGAAATCTAACCAAAAACGGTAGTAGGGCCTACGTCGTTTGTTCGTATGGATTATTTGTTGGTAACCCAACTGATAACTGTGGTAGGGCCTATGTTAGATGTTTGTATGGTTTTGCAGTTGGAAAATGAACCATAAATAGCATTAGGGCCATTGTTGGCAATTCGTTAGATTGCTACTAACGATTTCCCAACTTTTTCCCAACCGTTAGCTACGGTTGGCCAACGCAAAATGCTACTAGGGTTTGTTCGAGTCATGTCCTAACAATGTGGATACATCCTAATAATCCTATGGTCAAATTAGGCTAATTTATTTCACAGTGGTTCCTGCAACTTGTTTGTCTGGGATTTTATTGTTATCTGTTGTTTAGTTATTATGACCAAGGCAATTTTTGTCGAAATTAACTGTTATCCCAGAATTCAAACTATGTAAACGAAATACGCTTATATAATTATGATATTTACATAAAATGATCAACAAATCCAACGAAATCAAATAATATCCCAACTTGTAAGTAATAAAAAAATCTATCGTGAGTTTTACTATCATGAGTGCCCGCGCCGCCGTAAAACGACTTTTGTCTTGACAATCGTCAAAATTGTTAATGTGAAATTCGTTCGTAGAAGGACTATTTGGTTGAAATTAAAAAATTACCGTTTTCTGTTTAAGAGGGGGCGTATCGCCAGGGAAAAATCAGAAATCACCCGCGCGCCCCGTACCTGCCGCGCTGATGCGTCTATTGCTGCCCCGCTCCTTCTCGCATAGTATATGCCCCGACAGTCAGATGAAACATGATGAATACCTATAGATAATTATAATAAGTGGAAAGAAAGACAAAATCTGTAAGTACCTATATTTGAAGATATAATTTTCGCTAGTAGGTAAGTCAGTTTTGAGAGCTATAACTGAAATATGACCTTCCGTTTTTTTACTAAATCACGTAAGGGTTGTAATTTAGCATAATAATGTCTCGTAAAAGGCTAAAGCAAAAAAACAGATATAATCGAATTTAAACTTTTGTGAGACATATCTAAAATACTACTAATAAATCCACGGTTAAAAAATTAACGTAAATGTCACGGCAGGCGACATGTTTCGAACTCTTCGGGAGTTCTTCTTCAAAACAAACATCGAAAACACTAATCCTGAAGAAGAACTCCTGAAGAGTTCGAAACATGTCGCCTGTCGCGTCATTTAATACGTGAATTTATTAGTAGCATTTAAAAAAAACTGTAATTTATTATGAAAACTTCGATCATGTTTATGAAAGCCAGATTTTCAGGCGACTGTGTGGCGGCCAAATTTTTCAATTCTGACCCCGTGTCATGGTCGGCCTTATCACGCGATAAGTGACAGGATAGAGCGTCCGTCATTGGCTGACACCGTTTGATAGAACGAGACGATGCCCCTATCTTGTCACTTATCGAGTGACAAGGCCGACCATGATACGGGGTCTGATCTCGGATTCGTACTTGGAGACAATGGAGACGCTTTGGCCCTTTAGTTATCAATTTTGAACATACTCGTATTAAAGAAAAACTGCAAAATTGTGTTCACCGTTTTTAATATAAAAATGTCCAACTTCGCAGGCAATAATTCGGGTGCAGACTCGAAAATTATTATTACTCCAAAAGAAAGAAGGCAAAAAAATATGCATAGTGATGAAAATCCCATTCCGATATCTCAAAGAATTACGAAGCTACAACCGTTTTAATATTGCTTGTTAGAGAGAGAAAACGCAAACGGTGTGTGACGTCACATTACAGGATGCTGCCGGCAGGCCGCGTCGACGGCGTCGCCGACGACGATGCGCGCGGCACGTTGCCGTCTTCTGTGACGTCACATTCTTCCAGCGTCATCGTTTCACATGAAGTTGCGTTTTGCGAAAAAGGGACAGAACACATCCCTTCTTAAAACTTTGGACACTTATAACTTCGTGATTATTTAACCTTTTGCGTTGATTTTTTCTCCATTTGACTAATTTTTTTATCCTTCTTCGAGAAAATATCACATTATTTTATTTAGTGTCTACGCCCCTATTGTTGGAATCTAAAAGCGTCACCCGTGATGACTTTAAAGAAAAAAAATGACAATAATTACACGGTTCACCCACGTATTAAACGTCACTACGGGTGACATGTTTCGAACTCTTCGGGAGTTCTTATTCAGGATTGAGTGTTTTCGCGGCGGTATCGCTTGAATCACGACAAGATTCAAGCGACCCCGCCGCGAAAACACTCACTTTATAGAGTACAAATTACTTTAATTACCCAAGGAATACCACTACCTACATTTTGTTGCTTAAAAAACCACCGGAGCTATAACTGAAATATGGCCTTCCGTTTTTTTACTAAATCACGTAAGGGTTGTGAGCTAGCATAATAATGGCTAGTAAAAGCCTAAAGCAAAAAAAAGCTATAATCGAATTGAAACTTTTTTGAGACATGTCTAAAATACTACTAATAAATCCACGGTTAAATTCACGCATTAAATGTCACAACAGGCGACATGTTTCGAACTCTAAGGGAGTTCTTCTTCAAAACAAACATCGAAAACACTCATCCTGAAGAAGAACTCCCGAAGTGTTCAAAACATGTCGCCTGTCGTGTCGTTAAACGTGAATTTAACCATGAATTTATTAGTAGCATTGAAAAAAACATAATATATTATGAAAACTTCGATCATGTCTATGAAAGTCAGATTTTCAGGCCACTACTGTGTGGCGGCCAAATTTTTCAATTCTGATCTCGGATTCGTACTTGGAGACAATGGAGACGCTTTGGCCCTTTAGTTATCAATTTTGAACATATTAAAGAAAAAGTGCATAATTATGTTCACTTTTTTAATATCAAAATGTCCAAGTTCGCAGGCAATAATTGTTGGAATCTGCACTCTCGATAACCCTAAAAGCGACACCCGTGATGACTTTAAAGAAAAACAATGTCAATAATGTCACTACGGGCGACATGTTCCGAACTCTTCGGAAGTTCTTCTTCAGGATGAGTGTTTTCGCGGCGGTGTCGCTTGAATCACGACAAGATTCAAGCGACACCGCCGCGAAAACACATCCTTAAGAAGAATTCCCGAAGAGTTCGAAACATGTCGCCCGTAGTGACATTTAATACGTGAGTTGAACCGTGTAATTATTAGTACTGTTTCAACACGTCTCACGAAAGTTTAAATTCGAAAAGCAATGTCCGCCATCTTGGAATTCAAAATGGACATCATTTCTAGAATCTTCACCCTCGAGAAGCCTGCCAATGTATGTTGTTCTTTAAAAAACGCGCATATTAATTTAATGTTTCAAAAATTTTAAATAATGCGACCACTTCTTGAAATATTTCTGACTATGAATTCGTATTTAGACCTCTCAGACATCGATTTTGAACATAACCGGATTTATTCTCAACAAGCGATCCGCTCCGGCTTCGCACGGATACTATATTATACATATAAACCTTCTTCTTGAATCACTCTATCTATTCAAAAAAACCGCATCAAAATCCGTTGCGTAGTTTTAAAGATCTAAGCATACATAGGGACAGACAGCGGGAAGCGACTTTGTTTTATACTATGTAGTGATATTTAGTGATAGTGATAATTTTTCATAAAGTAAATACACGATCGACAGAAAAATGTTCGTCTAGTTTTGCATGTACTGCACAAATTATTCTAAGAAGCCGGTCACCCGCCGATCGCTGCGTAATCTTATAGTTGTATTTTGAACTTTAAGATCTATATGTTAAGGTCGACTTTTAAATATATTATTTCAAAATGTAGCAAAATATCTACTGGAATGTAATGATACGTTCATTCACTGGACGAATATACTGGGTCACAATATTATTGAAATAATTATGTTCATCGTGCTGTCGTGAGAGCACAGAACGTAGTCCTCTCGTCTCAGCGGAGCGATTACGACTGACTCCGCCCGCGAACGGCAACAAAAGATATACAGAACCGCACGAAACACGCGACGGGAGAAAGGGTATCGCGCTAAATAAAAAAGGCCTATACGCCAAATACGTTTCACCTCAATAAGTCTGAAAAGGGACTACATAAAAATACCCCGCTAGTACTTTCATTAGGTAATGTGAAAAGCTATTATACACTCAACTTTTACTTAATTTATATGCACGGGAACCTCACACTATTGAAATTGAGTAAAAATTAGACATGTTTTGGCGGTTCTTTTCTATCGAGGCAATTTTGGTTTTGTATGGTTTTGTTCAGACGATTCAATTGCAAATATGATGTAGTTTTGGTATGTTCTTTTTCCTGGCATTCGCTTTAGTTTGTCATAGGTAAATATTCAATCTAAGAACCCCGATTTCGCGGAGCGCCCCCTCTTAATTTGCATGCTTTATGTAGTTTAATATATGTCTGGATGAAGCACGATGGCATATGAAGGGGTTGACAACATTCAATGGAATTGGGGACCGATTTTTGACTTTCGAGCGCCCGAAAAACAAATAAAAGTAAATACGTTTGTAGTGTCAAAATGGCAGGAACTTACTTTCTACCAATATAATTGAATACAAGTAGTCAATCGTTTTTCAATTTTCTATCGCTATATCAAAATGGCATTTCATAATTTTTGTCGGTTTTCGAGTGAAAGAGTCGAGCGCTCGAAAGTCAAAAATCGGTCCCCTGATTTCGTTCTTAACTAGGTATGATAGCATTAGTACATTACTATAGAGGCCGGGAAACGAAGCGTATCTGCGTATCCCTAGTCTATATCTACTTGGCCGGCAACCCCGTTTCTCGCCGAGATTTGTATAGTGCTTTTCTCAAACTTGCAAAAAATAAAAATAAAAAGTAGTCAATTTGTTTTATAAATAATACGTTTATGAACTGCACCGTCTGCACCGCCGCCGCCACGCCGCCAGCTCCGGGCCCGCGCCCCCCGTTTAAAAACAAAAGAAGGTTGCTTTACAGGCCTAGGTGTGTAAGGCTGTATGAAATTCCTTTACATATCATCTTCATTCATCGCACCGGATACGTAGTATTTCCGAACCTAATTTGAAGTAAGTGACGTCAACATTTCATTGCAAGTTTGAGAAAAAATACTTATAATACATTTTAATCTCGGAAAACTGATTAAAGTAAAGAAAGTTAATATTTTACGATTACATCTCTTCTTTCACCAGTTTAGTAATTTTTTTATACGGCAGTGTGCGATATAATTTGGGGTCTCAATCTCAACCAAACTGACATCATAGACCTACACTGGAGGAATATAATCGCAGAGATACAGGATTTAATAGGTGATGTCCTAGCGAATGCGCAAAAGGGATCGAGGTAAATTAACCTGAATATATATTGAAAAGGTTCAGAAAACTAATACGTCCTTGACATCTCATTTCCTATACAGGATGTCCCAAAAGTCAACGTCAAGCCGCAAACGGGTGAACGATAACCAAGGCCAGTTAGGTATAAAAACATCCAAGACGAGTTAAAAACAAACTTTATTCGATTGATCTTTGAATCTCCTACGAGTATATACTTACGGCATTTGTGTTTAGGAAATTGCATCTCACACTCCTAAAAAAACACAAGTTTTTCTTCAATAACCTAGCAGATGTTATACCATTTTGAAATTCGGGCTAAATAGGCCATCTTTTGAAGCTACTTGCGAAATTAGCGTAGTACATTTATTTTAAAGTTAGTTTATCTTGCGATTTTAAGTACGTTTGGAAAAAATGTGTCATTTTATTCAAATCGGAGGCAGTTGTGTTTTAAATTTAGTACAGTATAATTATTTGAGGTTTACAACTGACAGATAGTTTGCCTTCATTTAATTTTCAACTTTAACCTCATACAAATTAAGTAGTTATTTCTAAATCGGTAGACGTGGGTAACAGTATTCTGAAAATTGCTTTATTTGTATGATATAAAAGTTGAAAATTAAATGAAGGCAAACTATCTGTCAGTGGTTAACTAACAGTAATCGTACTGTACTTATTGTATAAATACAATACTAAAGTTACACTTTTGTTTTACAAAAGTGTTTAGGTTACATACCACTAAAAATATTGAAGAGAAGTAATGATTTGTAGCCGTAGTACGCAGTAAGCTCGGCCGAATTTCACCTTCCCATACAAACGTAGTTACGCTCTCATTTTAAAACTACGTGTTGGATTGTGACGAAACGTTGCATATACAATAACATGAGGTATATCTATGTCTGTAATTAGTTAGAAACCTATCGCTCGCGAGGCCCCGGGCCGCCAGTCAGTCGAGGGCTGGCACCGCGCGAGCGAGCACACGTGCGTCGTGCTGTGATCCGCCGCCGCCGCCGACTTGAACGCGACGACCCGCGCGTATCTATTTTTAACCCCCGACGCAAAGAGATATTATAAGTTCAACGTGTCCGTGGATCGTAGCTCCCAAACGGATTTGCAAAATTAAAATTATTCAAGTTTTCACTTTTACCGGCACTCCCGGAGTGCAACCCGGTCTTTTTTTAAACATTACTTGTATTTTTTTCTCTTTGTGCTATTATATCTTATATGTTCGTCACTCGTGAGAGTTTGTGTGTGTATGTATGAGTCCCTCGATATTATATCCTTTTTCGATGGATTTCATCATATCAGCCGAAAGACTTCCACTGCTGGACATAGGCCTCCCCAGAGCGCATCCAGCGGACTCCCGCAATCTTTACCAGGTCATCAGTCCACCTTGTAGGGGGGCCTTCCCACGCTGCGCCTTCCGGCACGTGGTCGCCACTCGAGAACCTTTCCGCCCCAACGGCCATCGGTTCTAAGTGCAATGTGCCCCGCCCACTGCTACATAAGTTTAGCGATTCGGAGGGCTAAGGCTCGGTTACCTTCTTGGTTCTGCTGCGGATAGCCTCATTTCTGATGCGATCGCGCAGAGATACTCCCAACATAGCCCTCTCCTTCTCCATTGCCCTTTCGG
The DNA here is from genome assembly GCA_947578815.1 of Epinotia ramella. Taxonomy (NCBI): domain Eukaryota; kingdom Metazoa; phylum Arthropoda; class Insecta; order Lepidoptera; family Tortricidae; genus Epinotia; species Epinotia ramella. The sequence goes on along the minus strand of OX388205.1, from coordinate 15,763,894 downwards.
TGACTTTATGGATTGAATGGTGACCAAAGACAAATATCATTACGAAAACGTTTAGTGGGGTTGGTTAGTTTGTTATGATACTCGTACTTATGATGTTTAGGAATAAAGTGGCAGAATGTAGACACAAATTAAAACACATTGCATTTAAATATTCAACAACATCGATGCCACCATACAAATAGAAAGTGATCAAGTTTTCAGCATTTCATTTGTTACATGGGTATTAAAGTACCTAGTGTCCTAGTTATATTAGCTTTATCAAAGAAAACGGTTTTAGAATAGAAATTAAAAAGATGCAATGGCGTCACTGTTTTGAATGAATGTTTTTATGTAAATAACTTTCCCATTAAAAAGATTAACGGCATTTGACGTCAACAAACTGAATTTTATTACATTCGTATCATACTCATAGTAATGATTCATAGCTTTGACTTCTAAATTGTTTGAGGCCTTTACAGTCGAGTTTCTCGGGCCGTGGAGTCCAGATGCCCACCAACCGATCAGGACGCTGTGTCAAAAGCTTGTCCAGACCACTGGGGACCACAGAGCTGGCTCGTTCCTCTCTCAAAGTATCAGCATAAGAATCCAGAGGGGGAACGCAGTCAGCCTAATGGGGACACTGCCGCAGGGGCCATATCTGGGATACATCCAACCTCCTAAGACCCCGCGTACTAAAAATAGAACAAATTTCAAAATTGACTTTGTACTTTTACTGAATGTCAAAAAGTTCCTAATTCAAAACCACTAAAGCGTACCGTGGGTCTCCGGAGATTAAATAGTTTAAGTTTAATTGTAATTTTTATTGAATGTACCATTGACAAGGCTGGTTAGCCCATGGTAATACCTGCACTCTTTATTTATGCATTATTTTTTTACAGGCAGAAAGTAATCATTTACGGTTAATGTCTAGTGTCCGTCGGTCGATGACTTTATATATGCTTTGTCTCAGCACTATACATTTTATATGAATCTGTGGCTACGCTTGTCTATACATTATAATTGGATACCTACTTATTTTATATTTTTCATAATGCCGTATGGAAGATGCCCTCGTTTTTAGAGAGGATCAAAGTTCCTGCAAGCGACTAACTACAATAGGCAAGATTCCTACGGTTTTTTTCGATGCCATTCGAACCAGTTTTTAGAGAGGCTAAAATGTTTACAGTACGGGAGTAACTACAATTAAAGGACCGCATTTTTAAGGAGAGTTTGAAATTTGCGGCCTAAAAAATTTGGAATGACCTCCCACCTCCGCTGCGTGAGCCAATGTCACTTTTAAAATTCAAGCGATTAGTTCGATGTCAATTAGGGTAAACTCGCATTATATGGTGATACGCCTAATTCGGTGAATAGGTACATGTTTTGAAGCACGCTACCGAATAAAGCTGGCCAATTCACCGAATTAGGCGTATCACCAAATAATGCGAGTTTACCCTATTAGATAGACCAAGCAAGTAGGTGTCTCATCTCCCCTTACCTGTTTTTGTTCTCCACTTGAATATTCATATTCATTTTTTTTAACGCTCGCACACATGTACGCACTCACACATACGCACACACAACAACGCACGCACGCACGCACGCTCACACACACACACACACACACACACACACGCACACACACACACAAACACACACACACACACGCACACACACGCTCTTATTTTAACTTTTGGGTTTTTTTTATTTTTTTTGTAATTTGTACACATTTGAAAGCACAGCGTCCAACTCCGACGCTTAGGTTCTGCTACCGACCGAGCCCTAATAAGGCCCAGGCTAAAAACCAGCGCTGAACTCTTGTTGTTCAGCACATGCTGAGTCTGGGACCCTATTGCCCCAAAATAATTGAGCTGTACTTTTTATTGTTTAGCATATTATTATTCTGTATTTGTCACTGTTTGACTGTTTGTATATGTCTGTACTTGTTTTTGGCAATAAATTATTATTCTATTCTATTCTAAATAGACAAAAAAAGAGTCAAAGACAGACCTCGCTGGTCGCAGCCGAAACGCCCCTTACTAATTGACATGACAGAAGTAGGTTTGACGTTACCGTTTTCTATTTGTACTTATCGATGTATGGAAAATCAAGTAAATTGCTGTTTTGGTCGTGATATTAGGTGCGTTTTAGGTGCATAGTCGTCATACATGTTTTTCTATTAAAGTTTAGGGGTCGTATGGACAATAAAAAAATCATCATGAACACATACACAAACAATATCTCGTTTACAATGTAAACAAAAGCTCTATTTGACTAAACATAATTATTATATATGTTATACTGTTGCCTGGAAACAGCCCTAATTACATTGAATTATATCGTAGACTAAAAATGTTCTCCACGAATTTTTGGCGTGTAATTTATGGATAGGTATTCAACACTCGAAAGTCCTTAGGCGGGCATCACACTGCCGCCGTGTCGTGCTGTGGAATGCGGAGCGACAGTTCGAAACGTCGTATGCCTGTACCTCAGTTTGTATATGAATTCCGCACGGTACGCCACACTGCACTGCACCGCTGCTCCACACGCCGCAGCAGGATGCGTCGGTAGTGTGTGATGCGCCTTAACTATAACAAAAGGAAAATTAGAACCTAAACCCGTATTACTCGTATTACGCGACTTCGGCGAATGACATGGTGCAGTAGGTATATTCACCAGAAGACTGGCTACTCGCCGATGGTTTTCCAGCTGCGTTCGCGCCACTACGTGCACTTCAGCTCGTTTGTGGAGCGCGAGCCGAGAGACCATCTCGTGTGCTAATTTCTGGCCGAAGGGTGTCGTGTTTCGGCGGTTCCGGGGCAACCCACTGGACTTGACGACGCAACGGAGCCACACTGTTTCTTTGCGTAAATAATAATTCTGTTTATAATTGTATCGTATTGTATGTTCGTCTTCAAGGTATTTTTGCCGGAAATAAATTATAATATTATTATTATTACCCACCTATGCAAAACAGAGGGCGATTACAAGCTGAACATGCTGCTTTCCGCTCTTGTGTCCATTATCAACGGACAGCGGTATTTACCGATGTAATAATATATACCTACCCTCAATAGCACGTGGACCTTTGACATCGTGTAAAACTCGTTTGCCCCGCGCCTTCAATGACGAAGTCAAAACAGCTCCGCTGAGACCGCTCCCGCTAAATAATGCCACGACTGGAACTATTCGGACTGCCTCCCAAATGATGTAGCTTGTGGGAGTTTCGGGTCATGTTGCTGTGGAATTAACCCCGTTGCATATAACCATGTAAAATTGAATCGAAAAAAGTTATTTAATACTAAGTTACGAGTATAGTCGGCAGCAGAAGCGCGCAGATAATTTTAACCATTTCCTGCAATAATAACTTAGAATTAGTCAATAACCACTCGGGTGATTATGGTTGTTGGATTATAAAAAGGCATAGTACAAAATTTCTGATATATAATCATCACCAGCCAGACATCCAAAATATTGAAGCATTTTCGGTGCAGCGTAGTGTTGTTAACAGAATAATTTCAATCATAAATCATAACGCTTTATTAGCGTTAGTAAAATTAAAATTAAGTAACCTTAATTAACAATTTTGATAGATATTGTCTATGTCAACCCCGTTAACACAACCATGCTGCACTGACAACGTACAGTGTCTGATCATCACTCATAACAGGCCCTAGGTAAATGTTTAATACTCCAGGCAAAATACGGTTTCGCCAAACATTAATTTATAATAGCCTGTGTTTTTTTTCTCCGTCATAAATACATATTTTAAGATACTCTATTTACGAATCTTACAAACTTTCGACCCGAAAGTAGGTATAAAAAAATACTGTCAAATATACGCCGATTTTATTAATTAAAATTAATAATAGTTGTCTATAATCGTCAACACAACAATATTATTGTCTTTAACCTGTAAACAATGAAATCCGACATTTTTTTTACATGTAAAATCAATATATTAACAAAATGCATGGCTTAGGTGACAGGTGACAGAAGTTGGTAGAAAAAAATTGTAATAAGTAGTACTTTGATTTGATTCTCATAAAAATAATTGATGAACCTATTTTGCTAAAAATCGTATAGATTTTTGTTTAGAATTGCATATAAATACATTTACTCCAATAAACTATCGGTAAATATATTTATAGGACCAAATTGTGTCCAAATTTAATTTAACTATATAGATTATTAAAGTAGTACACGAATCCTACAGAAAAAAGGTTTAGGTAAAGCATAATACACATTTGAATAGTCCTGTTTAATTCTACAATTGAACTTGAGCTCTTTCCGCGTGTGTTAACGATCACATTCGCTCGCAACGGCGGCACGCAACGAGTCCTTTTCTGTGACGCGAAGTAGATAGATACCTACATTACCTACGCAGATTATTTGTAAAATCATTTATATCGTCTTCGACGATGTACTAGTAGGAGAATGCGACTATTCACGGTGTAATAATGGCGTAAGCGGGAAACGCGCTAACAATTATTAATGAAATTTATAAACATATTTTAGTGAAAACATCACAAGAATTCAGTACATTTCTATGTTTGGTGTCTCAATGCTTCATAATTATTTACTGATAAATGTCATCATTATAAAACAGTGACGACAATTTTAACAGGTGATTTCCTACTTAAAGTAGTTAATTTCCCACTTAATCTGCGTAGGTAGTACACAGACCACTTAACCTAGGTTAAGTCGTCTGTGAGTTTGTTGTACAAGATCCATCTGCACATCATTGTAGTAACGGAAGTAGGTACTTAATTATTGGAATGGGTAAGAAAGAACACGCTGCTAAAATACTGCTTAGCTGCTATAGCTATACAGAGTGGAAAAACCTATGGGCCCTGAAAGAAAACCACCGTAAATCCATAACATCAGTGGCGTGCACCACGTAAAGGCAGAAAGACACTGCCTGCCCTACTCAAATCTGTGATATTGTTTTACCCAAAGGGTAAAAACGGGACCCTATTACTAAGGCTCCGCTGTCTGTCTGTCTGTCTGTCTGTCTGTCTGTCTGTCCGTCTATTGTAGGTAGTTTGGGCTAATTTGGTTTATTTTTACTAATCATATGTTTAATCTTGGTGAAAATTTAAAGTCAGGCATTAATATATGTACAAAAAAAGGGCATAAATATCTGTGTACGCCTCTATGTCAGTTTTTATCCTTACTCTGGTACAAATATTAATATCCCTGACTGGTAAATTCGATTTTCAGCTACGTTACGCGTGTATCGACTCGATAAAAATGCAATACTTGAGTACCATTTCGTTTTGGTATTCGATGGTTATTCTCGCCAGTTCCCACCAATTTGCTAACACTAGTAACGGCTGTGAATTGTTTCCTATGGAACGGGACTGAGAAAAGTAACCCTAAGTAAAACCATTATTGTCCGCTAATCTAACTTTTTAAATTTGCTTACTAATATTAAACTGACAAAGGAAAAATTACATACTGCCAACCACCACTAGACTCTGTTCTGTAAGCAAACTTGTGACATAAAAAAAAAACGATGGTACTATACCTATGTGCGGTTAAACATAGTGCTCGAACGGCTTGTTTAAATGGCATGTTTAAAAAATAAAAAGGCGGCAAATTACCTATTATTTAATTGATTACCTTGTATTTATTTTTATTTTAATATTTCCTCACATCGTTTGAGAAACGCACTATACAATCCTCGGCCGGAACATGGATTGCTGGACTCGTTGTATCCGGTTTACCCCAATCTCGTCTACTCCAGGCAAAATACGGTTTTGAAAAACATTAATTTAGCGTTTTTATAATAGCGTTTTTTTTGTTGATTTCATTTGAAAATGTTATTCTAAGATGATTTGGTCAAGAATCCGACAAACTTTCCACTCGGAAGTAATTATGTAGATTTCAATGAAGCATGCATTATCTTTTTTTGTACGATTTATCTTGAATATTATAGAGCAAATGTAAATGAACCAAAATTAAGACAAAAACATTTATTAATATTTTTACTGACTTTTTAGAAGAACTTATCATTTTTTCGATGTCTGAAATTTTGTCGGATTTTGTCGCTGGGTAACTATTTAGTTGATAATATATCCGTTATACATAAAAAATAAGCTATTATAAATTATTTCCAAAATTGTCATTTTTTCCATACAAGTTGTCAGTTCATTGCCTGGACTAGTCCAGCAATCCCTTACTTCACTGCCTCTGCAGTAATGTACTATTATTCAAAATAACACACGTATAGTCTGGCCAGGGAAAGATGAGCCTATATTGTTTGTATATTTAGCAAGTAACCAAGTAAGAAAATCTCAATGAGAACAACGTTTACGTTTACACATTCCTATAAATGACTATGACGTAAGAAGTTTCATTATATTTTGCAAAAATGCTTCACAAGACGACGTTTGGGATGAAATGGGTAACTCTGGGTAGGTTGGGTAAACACCATCTCTAGGCAGGGTGTTCTTTAAATAAATCGATACTAAATAATTACAACATTTGGTTTATCAAGTTATTTCTTCCGACCTGACCCTTACTTATACAGTACATATGTAAATATTAAGTAGTAAAAAAGTGTTCGGTTCTGGCGCTTCGCCGGCCGCTGCCACGGCACGCTACGCTCGCTCGGCTCGCGCGATGTAGGGTCGCAAACTCGCAGTTCACCTAAAACTCCTCCTCGCTTCGCTCGTCGTCGTACCTACACCGACCTGCCTTAGTCTCTGTAAAACTACTTTGAATTTCATTCAAAATGAACATTTGTCTAAACGTATGAAATGCGGAAAGTAATGCTGGATAAGTCAAAAATTGGCTATGAAACAAAAGTTGTAACAAAGCTCAAAAGACTGTTGTGGTAAAAGTTTTTCGGACAACTGACACATTTGGATAACATCAAATGGTAAATGAAAAAAGTAATGAATTGTATATTCGGAGAAGTCATAAAAATACGAAAAGTTTTCGGACAAAAGATATTCGGTCAATAAATTTTAGTGATTGTGATAGTAAATTGTAATTCAAATGTAATTCGGGCTAAAAGTAGGTAAATTAAATTTAAATAGTGTTTAATTCATGATAATGAGAGCGAGAGAATGAGCTGTCTTAAGGGTTTCCCTTCAGGTTCCATAGATTTTTTCACCCTGTATATTATCTAACGTGTAATATTGGGCATAATAAAAATCAAATAATAGGTAAGGGTATAAATCTCTCTAGTTTACTATTTTAACGAATTTTGCTCTATTACAATTACTACACGCCCACAATCTGTCTGCTTTGCGCAAAGGTTGACTGGTAGAGAATGCTTACGGCATTAAGTCCGCCTCTTGTACGATAAGTTGTCCTTAGTGCAATAAAGACTAAATATATAAATAAAACTGAACCAAAAAAGAAATTAATGTAAACAAAGCAAGCATCTTCCTCTAGTCTTAAAAAGTCCATCACAAACTACATAATATACACGTGTGCACAATCTTTGAAGTCCCTTTTTCCAACTTCCACTACCTACGTCAAAGTTCAAAGTTAAATTGCATAGGTATCTTCATCCCACGCTCGTCAGTGTCACTCATTGATAAATAAATAAAAATACTTAAATATTTTCATAATTCGTTTCACAACGAGTATATTAAAATTTAACTACTATCAACAACTATAGATCTTAGACGCGTTAGATGGTTTCGCGAATCGCTGCGATTCGTGCGGTACCTACCTACCTACCTAGTATGTAGTACCTACGCGGCGAGCGGGCGGCCGGCCAATCACGTTAGCTCTGCGGCTCGCGCGCGGCATTTTTAAACCTATTTTAACAGGTGTTTGTAATAACATTACTTGCAACCGATTTTATAAGGGGATTCGTACATTATTCGATGAAAAATAGCTTATAATGAAAATCCCAAAAGTAACTGATCAATTTGCATTTTTTTAAATAGTTAAACAGCATTTAACCCCTAAAATCCACCCTCCGTTGTTGTTTAGTGTGCGATTCGTTACTAATGTTTGTGTCCACTACATTCATCAAAGAATGTAGGAACCTACAGCCAATTATTATTTTTGGACACGGAAATATGGTAAATGAATAAAATGTTAGGGATCTACTAAATAGAAATGTAATATTCGGAAACATTTTTTGCCTGATTTATCATCAAACTTATAGAGGAAATATTAATTTATCAAAACAAAGAATAAAAAATGAGTTAATTTTTTTTTCCGATTTTACAGGAATTTATAAATTTTCAATTATTTATTAGAATATCTAAATCACAAATATTTTGTCGGATTTAGTCTCGTCGTTATTAATACAATTATAATTTATCTGTTACGCAGAAAAAAAAAGCTATTATAAATTATTTCCATTTCGCCATACTAGCTGACCCTATTTTGCCTGGAGTATAAGACAATAGCTACGAGCGTGGGTCGCACGGACGGACACTGGACAGATTATTCGCGCAGAAATTATTATAATATCGCATCGCAATCCTGCGCGGGAAATAATGCTACACACGATGTGCTATCAAGGAGAGCTAAATTCGATAGCCTTTTATTAATGTGAAGGGCTTGAGGTGTTTTGCTTTGACGTTTCCTAAAAGTACCTTTTTGTATGATTAAAAAAAAATAGGGGACAATCTTACACAAATCGACCTTGTCCCAAACTAAGCAAAGCTTGTATTATGGGTACTAGACGACGATAAACATACATAATCAACAATGACTACTGCTTAGTATTTATAGGTGAAGATGATTTCCTGAAGTCACAAAATTATGCAAGTTTAGTGTCTTACCTAAAAGAGACGATGGTTAAATGTGCACACACCAATATTATAATATGTCTACCAACGTTTAATTGTAGCACTCATCGTAAGGTATATAATCAACGAGTAGAGATGTTTAATCATATATTATATGAAAATGTGAGTAAATACCAATATGCATACATCCTCGACAGTAACAGAAACCTTACGTATGATTCTCATATGTTTTTTAGGTTAAATGGGCGAATTAATAATACTGGAATGAGGGAAATTTTTCAGGACATACAGAAACTATTAGCAATTATCGACAACGAAATTGACAACCGTAATGCTTTAAACTTGAGCAAAATTCACTGTATAAATGAGTCAAACACAGAGTTTTTTCGTGAGGAAACCGATAGAAAACTATAACATACTAAGCACAAATAAGTTTATGATAATGCACCAAAACATAGGAGGATTATTAGGGAAACTCGAACTTTTAGATATCACGTTGACTGAGACAAGTAGAAATAAACAAAACGTAGACGTTCTCTGCCTTAGTGAAAGTTTTGTAAAACGGGGTTCAGAAAATAATGTTAAGTTGAATAATTTTAAATTGGCTTCATCATATTGCAGAGAGAAAAGTAGAGGCGGAACGGCTATTTTAGTAAGAAAACCGCTTGAATTCAAGCCAATCGATTACGTCTCAAAATTAGCAACGGATTTTTACTTTGAATGCTGTGGAATTGAAGTTGTTGGCCTTGATTTGCTAATTTTTACGATCTATAGAATACCGACACAGACGCTATCCCATGTGGGTGTCTTTATTCAAAAATTAAATGAGCTTTTATACTACCTATCGTGTAAGTATAAACGGAAAAAAATTGTAATTAGTGGCGATTGGAACATTGATTTTCTGCATCAGAATACAGCGATCAAGGAACTCACGAGCACATTGTTAAACCACAATCTCACAGCGCACATTCTCTCACCAACTAGGAAAAATGCGTGCATCGATCAAATTGCGAGTAACTTGAGGAAAGTTGAAGCCGAAACTCATGACTTTTGTCTGTCCGACCATGATAAAGCGCAGTCAATCACATTTAACATTAACAAACGCAAGAATATTGTTACGTGGGTTGAATTTAAAAGAGACTATAGCAAGGATAATATGCGTAAGTTCTGTGACTATATATCAGTTCTTTCCTTCTCTGAGGTACTGGCCTCTGATCACCTTGAACAGGCGTTCAACGCCTTCTATGATCTACTACAGCTTTTCTATAACTTATGCTTTCCGACTGTAAAGGTAAAAGTTACTAATAGACAGAGCAAGGTAAAATGGTTATCAAAAGGTATTAGAAAGTCGTGCCAAGTTAAGCGTAAGATGTTACTTAAGAATAGGGCTGTAAAACTGAATTCTACAATGAATCTTCAAAACTTTAGGAATTACAATAGGATTCTAAGAAGATGCATATATAAATCCCAGCAAATAGTTAACAGTAGACATATAGCTGGCAATAACAATAAATGCAAAGCGACCTGGGACGTAATATCGTCAGTGACCTCGATTGACATACAAAAAAACGACATTTCATCTTTACGCTCCAATAATGTAACATACCAGAACCCAGAGGACATTTGCAATCTGTTGAATAATTTCTTTATAGATCAATGCAGTGCTCAGTCTTTATCATCCAGCAATATGCAATTCAAATCTAGTGACAATATGAGCAACAATACTTCTACTATTTTTTTATTACCAACCGATGCAAATGAAATTTATAACATAATTACCTCACTAAATAACAGTAGAAGTAGTGGAATAGATGACATATCAACCAAAGCTATCAAATCAGCCAGTAGTTTCTTATCTCGGCCGCTCTCACATATAATAAATCTCTCATTTAGCCAAGGCGCTTTCCCTGAACAACTAAAAATATCAATAGTTAGGCCACTGTTCAAGAAGGGTGATCGTGATGATCCCAACAATTATAGACCGATAACCATAATTCCTATAATATCGAAAATATTAGAGAAAGCCATTGTACGTTAGGCTAAATAAGTTCCTGAAAAGACACAACCTGTTACACCCCGAACAATTTGTGTTTCGGAAAGGCCGCTCCACCGAAATGGCTTGCTTTGAACTAGTTAAGTATGTAACAGAGTCTTTAAACAATAAAGTACCGATCATGTCTATATTTTTAGATATGAGCAAGGCCTTCGACTTTGTTGATCACTCTTTACTACTCAAAAAGTTAAACTTCTTTGGTATCAGGGGATTAGCAAATGACTGGTTGAAAAGTTATCTCAGAAACAGAAGCCAATGTACCGACATCACAAAAATTGTAGAAGTTTCTGGCAAACTAACAAAAAAAGTTTACCGATCTAAGCTAAGACAAAATAGTTTCGGAGTGCCCCAAGGAAGTATTCTGGGGCCCTTGTTGTTTTTGCTTTATGTAAATGATCTCCCTTCCGCCACATTATCTAAATGCTTTCTTTTTGCTGACGACACTACTATTGTAGTAAAGGGTAATGATCAGAATACTTACCAAAGTGATATTAACAATGCACTAAATGATGTTAGTACATGGGCTAGTGGCAATAATCTCTTGATAAACTTGTCGAAAACTAAATATATGCAATTCCGATCATATAACTCAAGACAGAATATCCTTAGTGTAACTTACAATAGCAACTGCATAGAGGAAACCGATCAATTTAAATTCTTAGGTTTGATTCTAGATGAACACTTAAATTGGAAAGCACACATTGCTTCCATTTGCACTAGATTGGATCGCTTTGTATTTGCTCTTAGAAAACTAAGGAAGACTGTCTCCATTGAAGCTGCAATTACTGCCTATTATGGTCATGTAGCATCTATTCTTAATTATGGACTATTACTGTGGGGAAATTCTGTAGATATTGACCGAGTTTTTAAGCTACAAAAAAAATGCGTTCGGGCAATAACAAATACTTGGTACTTAGCTAGTTGTAGGCCTATTTTCAAGAAACTGAACATGTTACCGTTGGCATGTATGTACATACGTAAAGTCTGTTTATTTGTTAAAATGAACCCCAATTATTTTGTAACTCGGTCAAGTACTACTGCTAAGAAAATACGAACACAGTACAAAAATATGTTATATAAACCTGCCTGTCACACAGATATTTATAAGAAAAATGCCTACAATAAGAGTATAGAGATATACAATCAGCTCCCAGACGATTTAAAAACAGTAGAAGGCACGCAATTCAAAACTAAATTAACAAAATGGCTTTTGACTCACTGTTTCTATAGTGTAAATGAATATCTGATTTTTAATGTATAATAATATTTGCTGAATCTTAATTTGACATTTATAATTCGACATTTTTATATAATATGAAATCATTCATTAGCTATTAAGGTGATATATCTCTTGGATGTAATTTAATGTAATTTAATTTAGTAATTTAATTTAATATGATTTGATATGATTTAATTAAGAGCTGACTATTCTTTTTCGATTTAAGTGACTTATTTGTCTCCTGTTAAAAGGCATACCGCCACTCCGAAATTTGCATGTCGAATGTTCGACTGAATACTGAGACGCATTTATGTAGCACTTAAGATCCTTGTGAACGTATTCTAGCAAATAAACTATTCTATTCTATTCTATTCTATTCTATTCTATTCTATTCTATTCTATTCTATTCATATATAAATAAATAAATACTTAGAAAACATCCATGACTCAGGAACAAAATATTCGTGCTCACACAAATTAATGCCCTTACCGGGATTCGAACCCAGGACCTCTTGCTTCGTAGGGAGGGCTACCAACTAGGCTAACGCTGTCGTCAAAAGTTATGTACTTATATTTTTTTTAACGTTACATAATAAATACATTCTCGTTTATTTAAAGTCTGAAATTACCGAAGCGTGCTTATGACCTAAGAAACGAAACATCACAGGTTTTCCTTGTTACAATTACTTAAAATATATACGAGTGTGTTTCCTTCTTAATAACATTAATTAAAAGCATCGCATCTTTATTAATTTCAATTAATACGAAAATTGGATGCCTTAGGGCGATTCTCAGAGGTGATCTTCGGTGCCTGACTTCGGTGCCGATTTTATTTTTTTACTTTGTAGACATATGATGTTAAAATTAACAATTAGGCCACCACTATTTAAAAAAGAATGGTGGCGAAGGCCTCCTTATAAACGTAAGAGTTCGCGAGATATTTAAGTTTTTCAAAACACTGAAATCAAACACACTCACCGAAATCAATATTCATAAAAAAAGTGCCACTGAATTCATAATTTACTAATATTGTAAAACTATATCAACATTAAAGTCCACGCTTTATTAACGTAACAGCTTTTTGTACGCATGTTCACATTAGATTGCAGATTGTACTGTAAATAAATAAATACAATGAATCTGGCACCAGCGTAACAATCAAAATTATATATTTATTTGGACATGCACAATATGCACATGCTAGTAGCATATGTTAATATAAACAAAATAAATTATCTTTGTGTACTGTAAAGTAAAAAATAACGAACATTTTATAGTAAGGATTGACAACGGTGGACAATTTTTTGATTTCGGTGGTCAGAAAACCCACCGAATCCGCGGTAATCACACCCACTGAATTCAATTTTAATTGCTATTAAATAATTACAGAAATAATAATCATAGTAAGCAAAAGAGATTCTAATATCCAAATCACATACCTCTGAGGGTTACGCACTATTAAACCGAAAAAATCACAAGCACTTAAACAATTAATTGCTTCACCGAATTAAAAAAATCATGTAACCAAACCCACCGAATGCCGAACACACCTTTACGAAATCCGCTTGCAGACCGGGAGCCGACGTCCGCTCTCGCTCTCGCCGGTAAACGTGACGCGACTGAAGCTACCTGCGCACGGGGCGCGGCGTTCCTAGTATATTCCTTTGTCTAATGCCGACAAGGTTTATAAATTCCAGTGAAATCACGTGTTGCCGCGGGACAGGTCGAATAATTCGATTTATCTGATAATATTAATTACGTGAATTATTTTGAGTCAAATAATATAAATATTAGGTTAATTAAAAATTAAAATATAATTCCCGCCTTAAGTTATAATTTTTTGTTTCAACAAATCTGGCCGTGGGACATACAGTGTTTATATACTACATGGAATGTTTTACTAGTTGTCCAGGAGTATCAGATGCTGATGGATTTGTATGATTTAATTTAGATTTTTTTAGCAATAAATTCACGTGTTTGTGCCCCCGTACACGTAAAAACGCCACCTCCGAGAAATGCCCTTAAAATAAAAGAATACGCATCGAAAATCAATCTGCGCGCATTCGATTCCACGTGTGACGAGCCTAATATGCCAGAACGAGTGCACGTAGCATATGAATATCCGAAATGTCGAACCAAATTCACCTTCACAACGGGGCATTTTCTCAGAAATTGAGATAATTTTGCCAGAAAACATTCTTCCCATATATAGGTAACCTAGGTTAATATTATTAACTTTTCTGATAACTGGTAGTCTATTGGATGAGACCGGTATAATATTTTAGCGCATTTGCTCTGACACATTAGGCCATAAACCTAGCAATAGGCCGCACCGGGAACTGAGCGTGGGCGACCAGTGCCATGCCAAAATCATATCAATCCTCGAGTTCGTTAGATCTACAAATGCCATATTTGACTGATAGTCAAACCAGCAACTCTTAAGGAACGTCTTAAACGCTCAGCATTTAAGACGTTTTGTAGTGACGTCACATTGTTGAATGGCAACTTAGCGTCCATTTTGTAATCTTTATAATAACAATTGTAAGTTGAAGCTTGATGATTTCCAAGAATTTTGAAAGTTTGGTTATTGGTTAATGTTAAATAAAACACTTTATTTTTAATGTACTCAAATTCCATAGGTACAGCTGAAAATTCTTGAAATCGGCTACTTACTTCTTTCTATCCTAGGAGGGCTTAGAATACGTGATCTAAGTAATAATATCAAGATCTCGAGGGCCAATCTGAGATGCGTTTCGCTTTTTTTCCAAGTTGGCCATTAATAATAACAGAAAAGATAAATAAACAACCAAATAATTACATATCACTAATGACGGGCTAATTTATTACTTAAAGTTGGCTCAGCTGTCCCAACTTAATAATGAGCATAACTAATTAATTTATTACCTGCTATTACCTACGTGACAACATTTCAGTTTCATTCCTGGGAGTCAATGGCTCTAGCAACAGAACAAAATTGTACACAGAATTATGTTCTTTATGTAGACAGAAAACAAAACTAAGAAATATTTAACAAAATGTTTTTCAAATGAATTGTCTTACTATGTTTGTATACATACTATTATATTGCAAATGAGATGGTAACTTTGTCTGTCTGTCTATTACCTTTTCTCGCTTAAACAGCTAACTTTTACAGATTGGACCGATAAAATTTGGAATGCAGATAATTTGGGATCCGGGAATAGATTGATTTTTCCTGGAAAGATGTAAAAATGTTGTTTCTATGGGAGTGCGATACAAATACAACATGGACTTCTAGTAAGCATAAGACGGCCCACAAAAAGGATCAATGAATGTGAACCCTACATTTAGAGGATGTAAACCCATTAAAATAACGATTTTGAAAAGTGACACAGGAGACGAAACAGAAGGTACGCTATGTCTCCCAAAACCGTTGTTTGACAGTGGAAAATTCAAATTAGGGTTTTCCGCTCTACCGCAAAAGCCCTAAAACACACTGGCGCGGCCATACTTAAAAAGAGGCACCAGCATAAATACTGTATCCTAATTCCTAATTTTAGGTTACGGAAATAATATTTTTTTTGAACATTCACAGGAGGAATTGACTTACCTACCCCACGTACCAAATTCTGTGAAACTAATTTTATTTCTTTTTCACACAAAACTTAAGACTTGGATATAATAATACCTTAAAAACATATGTGTATAGCGTTCGCTAAATAGATGTCTCCTATTTAGCTGCTGTGCTTTTTTATAAATAAACGAGAAAATAGAAACAAAATCGACACTAAAACGATCACAAATCAACTGGGTACCGTAGCATTTTACGTTCCGTTTTATTTTAATCCTAATTGCGCGATTTCGTAAACAAAATAAACTGTTTGACGGTTGGAAGATTGTTACGACTGATACACGTTGTACTTTGTAAACTAACAGATAATTTGTTAATTATACCATGAATCTTCTAATCGTGCTCTCGACATCAATCAGGGTTTATATTTACTAGTTGTGCCTGCGGTTCCGTCTGCACAGAATTCATCAACAACACCCCATACAAAAAAAAACTGAGACTCAAACTATCTCCTCTATTTAAAGTATCTAAATTTTACATTTTTTTAATAAAGGAAAATTGAAAAACTTAATGCTCCGAGCCGGATTCGAAAGGGCGACCACAGGCATTCGTGGCCCGTCGCTACTAACCAACTGAGCTATCGGAACAATCCGGTTCAGGCACCAAATTCTTCAATCAGTTCCTTTCTACGACGCCTTAGGGAGGCGTGTAGCGACATCTACCAGAAGACTTAGGCTTCTTAACGGCACCAACGTCTCAAATTATATTGAGAAATCGTCAGTAACGATGCGCCACCCCATACTAAATTAATTTTGTATTAAGCAGTTACGCTGCTAACGAAATTATACATTTTTTAAATAAAGGAAAAATTGAAAAATTTAATGCTCCAAGCCGGATTCGAACCGGCACACAGGCATTCATGGCCCGTCGCTACTAACCAACTGAGCTATCGGAACAATCCGGTTCGGGCACCAAATTCTTCAATCAGTTCCTTTCTACGACGCCTTAGGGAGGCGTGTAGCGACATCTACCAGAAGACTTAGGCTTCTTAACGGCACCAACGTCTCAAATTATATTGAGAAATCGTCAGTAACGATGCGCCACCCCATACTAAGTTAATTTTGTATTAAGCAGTTACGCTGCTGACGAAATTATACATTTTATTAATAAAGGAAAAATTTAAAATTTTTATGCTCCGAGCCGGATCTATCTAAATTTTGCTAAAAATATGAAAAAGTGATTTCTAGGAATCGTTTTGTAATAGATCAAATTATAAAGGCCATCACGACTGGTTCAGCAGTTTAAGCGTGCAAATACGACAGACACGCCGTTGGTTTTATCATTTTAGGGTGGATTTGTCGTTTACAATATGTGTATTATTATGTCCTAATTACAGATCATCATCAAAACAGTTGCGAGAAAAAAAACAAGTTTATTTTGTGAAATAATTATCAATTTAATGACATATTTTGCGCCAAAGGTCGGATTAGAAATATACAAAACCATTACACCAAAAACATTACATGTAAAGTGATGCCAAGACTCCATAGCTCATACAGCTTTCAGCGTGAAAAAGATATCAGATCGCAATTAGCGCCAAGCTTCTTACTCCACACGGCGTAACTCTACCACTACCAGCCACGCTCTACAAATTCTACATCTTTCGTCATACATACATATAACATTGTAACAGTTTTTCGATCAGGTCACGTGACATCTTACGGTGTCACCCTAAAAATGAATTTGACGCGGAACTAATTCTAATTATCAATTACTTAGGCGGACGGGCCCGTCGGCAAACACGATACCAATTTGATTTTGCCATTGCCAAATATTTTTCAAAGCTTTATCTCTTTAGGAATAACGTCTTAATTCGAACTATTCGAATTTGCTAGAACAGCAGACCGACGCAGACCAGCAGGCAACCAAAATATCAATTTGTTTTTGCCGAGGGTAAATATTTTTCTAAGCTTTATCTCTTTAGGAATAACGCCCAAATTCGAACTATTGAAGTGAAGGACGCGTTGGTATTATTACAAATTTATTTGCAGAATCTGCTATTGCAAAAAGTGTTTAACGACTTTATACTCTTACGAATAGCGTTCAGTTTTGAATGAAGTCGAATCGGCTAGCAGCTAAAAGTGACCTCCTTCACATCTGACGTCACAAAACTCTGTCGCGTATTTAACAATTTTTCTCATCCCAAAAAGTGCTCAGCGGCGCTAAAGAATTCTTTACTTCAAAAAAATATGCTTACATTGGAAATTCCTAAGACGTCACTTTTTTCTCTTTGTTCGTGCAATAGAAGCAAGAAGCCGTTTGTTGAAAGGGCCATTTTTACGTGTATTATAGCTTTCCTTGCGTCTTCCCATTTTAACTAAAACAATAAATAGTTGGTGCATTATCAATAGTAAAATAGGAAAAAAATAACAAAGAAAAAGCACGTCAAAGTTCAGAGGTGGGGACTCATGACGTCAGTTGTAGTAACAAGTGTGGCACGGCGCGCCGTCACGCGGGACTTTAACGGGCTATATCTTCATTAAGTACTTTTTTTTTATTGAAAAAATTAAAAATACTTCTCTAATATATTTTTGATAATATAACTGACTATACAGGAATAAGCTATATAATAATATCTAAGTACAAGTACAAGACAAAAACGTAATGGTAAGTACTGAAGATAACAAAGCGAACGAGCCCAAACTCGACTATTTAGCCCCTTCCATCATAGAGTTCCACCAGCCATCTTCCGGCTTCGTCATGAGACCCTTGCCATCATGTTTAATGGTAAATACTGAAGATAACAAAGCAAAGGAGCCCAAACTCGACTATCTTAGCCCCTTCCATCATAGAGTTCCGCCAGTCATCTTCCGGCTTCGTCATGAGACACTCGCTATCATAATGTTTAATGGTAAGTACTGAAGATAACAAAGCAAACGAGCCCAAACTCGACTATTTAGCCCCTTACATCATAGAGTTCCACCAGCCATCTTCCGGCTTCGTCATGAGACACTCGCTATCATAATGTTTAATGGTAAATACTGAAGATAACAAAGCAAAGGAGCCCAAACTCGACTATCTTAGCCCCTTCCATCATAGAGTTCCACCAGTCATCTTCCGGCTTCGTCATGAGACACTCGCTATCATAATGTTTAATGGTAAGTACTGAAGATAACAAAGCAAACTAGCCCAAACTTGACTATCTTAGCCCCTTCCATCATAGAGTTCCACCAGCCATCTTCCGGCTTCGTCATGAGACCCTCGCCATCATGTTTAATGGTAAGTACCTACTGAAGATTACAAAGCAAACGAGCCCAAACTCGACTATCTTGGCCCCTTCAATCATAGAGTCCACCAGCCATCTTCCTGCTTCGTCATGAGACCCTCGCCATCAGTTCTCGTTGCTCCTGAGGGGCAACCACGTAACGTTTCGAACGCGCGTCAAGTAGATCCAACTGTCATTTTTCCATATAAAAATTGACATTTAGATCTAACTGACGGCGATACAATGCGTTACGGGATCGACCTGCTTAGAAGCTCATAATATCAAAAAAAATACTTACCCTGTTTTGGTGCGAATTACTGCTCTGCCGTCCTAAGCAAAAAGGTCGCATCTGACTATGAGACTCGTAGTCAGATGCGTCCTTTTGGCTTAGGACGGCAGTGCTGTATTCATATACAATTGACATCGAAGTATTTTTAAGTGTCACCGCGACGCATTGAGACGTGCTCTCTCTCTGAGCTCTCGTGGGTGACTGAATATATCATGCGTTTGCTCGCGTATTATATTTCATCATTTTGTTCCATAGTAATTTTGTATGGCGGATTTGGAGGGCGTTTTAAAAAAATCATAAGTAAATAACCAAATCACTTTGAAATGTTAGGATTGCTTTTGCTTGTAGTTAATACATTGGAGATTCGTTTAAGTAGGATTTTGAAACTAAAATATCAATTTTTATATTCAATTTTACCTAAACGCCAATACACGTTATTCTCATTTTTAGTGCAACTTTACGGAATTGTATTTATTAAACTGTAGATGATTTGAGAATATGTATAGCATTCTATTGTAAACACACTCTTTGTGATTATAATTACATATAAATTATATTTTATTGTAAAGAATTGTGAACTCCACCGTCGGAACGGTGACTGCCGTTTTTGCCGATTATGCTCGGCGCAGTCTTAAGTAACGAAATTTATGTCATAATCATAATCATAAATCATTTATTCAGTCACAGAGTGGTTTACAATTGTTATTTGATGGTGCCTCTTTTTAATTAAGTATACAATACCTGTGGTAGGAGGCACCGCTCTTCCTTAGTTGGTAGTGGACATGTGAAGAATAATTGTATTATTAAATAGTATTCAAAAATAATTAAACTCAAAAGAAATAAAAGAACATCTATTAAGAGAAATAACAAAAGCAGCATTATCTTAAGCTTCAATTTAAAATTAAACATAATAAGTACTTTTATAAGCTGGTATCTAGGCAACTATAAGTAAGTGTACACGTACTTATAGACGCGTGGTGTGTGTGTGTGTGTGTGTGTGTGTGTGTGTGTGTGTGTGTGTGTGCGTGTGTGTGTGTGCGTGTGTGTGTGTGTGTGTGTGTGCGTGTGTGTGTGTGCGTGTGTGTGTGTGCGTGTGTGTGTGCGTGTGTGTGTGTGCGTGTGTGTGTGCGTGTGCGTGTGTGTGTGTGTGTGCGCGTGTGTGTGTGCGCGTGTGTGTGTGCGCGTGTGTGTGTGCGCGTGTGTGTGTGCGTGTGTGTGTTTGTGTGTGTGTGTGTGTGTGTGCGCGTGTGTGTGTGTGTGCGCGTGTGTGTGTGCGTGTGTGGAAGGGTATATTAAAGTTTATATTTGAAAACTATTTTGAAATAAGTTTTCTATATCGTAATAGCTTTTAGCTTTTAGCCAATCATACCTATATCTTTTTTTTACATTCATAAAAAGGTAAGTGATCAATGTTTCATTGCTCATTTAGGATATTATATATTATATACTTATATATATACTTATACATATACTTGGCAGATCTACTAATGAATTGTCTACTTGCAATTGTGGTGTTAATTGAAGAGGTTGGTAACATATTATTATTTCTTCTTCTATTCTGTGTGAAAGTTGTATATTGAATAGATTTGTGTAGTCTTAGAATCGCAAACAGTACTTACGTATAATTTTCTAACAGACGTCAGAGAGCATGTAGAGATCTAACGTAGGATGTCTGATAGGTTTGAAGTGCATAACTTTTAATGCGGTTCTCTGAGCTCTTTCGAGTTCTAAGAATTTTGTTTTTGTCGCGCCTCCCCAAACTGGTATGCAATAAGTCAGAATAGATTGAATAAGGGTTAGGTAAATCTGCTTTAAAAGGGTCTTAGTTGCTATATGTCTCAGGTTTTTAAAAATCCATATTAATTTTCTGAGTCGGGCCATAATCAGTTCTTTATAATGTAAGTGCCATGTTAGGCGTTGGTCAATTAGAACACCAAGATACAAGTATGAATTTTAATTGTAACGTGGCATCCTGGTTGTGAACTATTGTAATTTGTGAAGCATATGTAATTAGTTATAGTAGTATTTAAAGGGAGTCGATGAGAATTTAACCAATAAGCGACTTTGGAGAGTCCCTTTTCTGCTGAGTCTCTTGCACCATACGTTACGTCTTCCCATGTGTCCCCAGAAAAAACAAGAGCGGTATCATCAGCATAAGAGAAAATTCGATCATTATTGATTTTCATACCACAAATGTTGATGTATACTAAGAATAGTGTTGGACCAAGGACGCTTCCCTGCTGGGGCACGCCCAAAGTGATGTTTACTTCATTACTGATATGGTTGCCTATTTTAACTTTTTGGACACGGTTATGGGGGTAATCTTTCATTAATTTTAATGGAATATCTCTGATACCGATGTTTTCTAAACAGTATCAAAAGCTTTTTTTAGGTAAAAAAAAACTGTAAGGCATTTTTTGTTTTTATCTATCTTGTCCACTATTATAGATGAAAGTGCTGTAACAGCGTCTTCTGTGGATAAGCCTTGTCTGAAACCAAATTGTGAACTCGATAACATGTCAAATTTATTTAGATAATTTAAAATGCGGTTATTTAATTGTGTTGTTTCGAACCGACATTAATCCTCATCAAAATATTCACCCGGATCAAATTTACATGCTGTATAAGTTATTATACAAACAATCTTTATTCAAATTTTCATAACTAGGAATCAAAGATTACGCAGCGTACTTCAGGACAATTACTCGTAGTCATAGCTGAATCATTTAAAATGTTATGAGTCAGAACATACGATTCAAAATCGCAGGACAAGTCGATTTCATGAGATTGAGAGGCTTTGCTCAAATATTAAATCTTATAGACATCGCGGAATCTCAGCGTGAGACCAATCTGGCTTCCAATATCGTATATCAATAATATGAAGTGCAATGCATGTGGAAGCGAGCGCGTGTTGCTATCATATTGCTTACTATGCAATATACCGAGGCAAATTGACCTCTTTACTAATTCCGTGGTAAGCCCCAACGAGGGGTCCGTTCTGAGATGGCTCACTTGATAATTCATGGACCACAGAACACTCTTGATTGAAACATTTATAAGCCATCACAATACACAGCTATTAATTAACAGGCTTGAAACTATATCAGAGATGGTCTCCGTTACGTAATATTATGGTTAGGAAGGTAGATCTATGAGTAATGCATAGTCTTTTATGTGTACGTAACTCGGGACAGTGAAATAATTTTGGTGTGTTTGCTCGGAGATAATTAAATTACAGGCTTCAAGCCTCAAATACTTACACGTTTAATCATGGAAATTGGCCAATCAATATCTTCATATTTAAACATACTGTTACGAGCGTGGGGGGGGTAGGATAGAGTTAAACACCTTTTCAACACGACAATAGATTTATTCTGCGATTTACACAGGGTAAAGTCCTCTGAGTCCACATGTACTAACGCTGACAACTCAATTAACTCACACAAGTGACTGAGTTCGCGCCTACTAGTACTGGCACAGCTACACTTTACTGTTACGCACTAGACCACTTCACTAATCACAACTTTCCACTGTACTTCTTCAACCAGTTCTCACCCGATACTACTCCCTTAGTATCCCATCCTGAGAACTCCACTCTGAAGACTCCACTCAACCCTGACTCCTCTCAGGACTGACTCCAAGTCTTCTCTTCAAGAACTCACTTCAAGACTGCCTTCCAAACTGACCCGTACCGCGAACGTGGTCCCCTTATATACCCCTTACCGAAGATTCTAGTCCTTAATTTCGATCTTCATTTCGTTGTTCATTTCATTACTCACTTGTTTTGAGTAGCATGGGCTTTTCCAGATAAACGTGCTACGTCCACGCTTCTCGAATATTCCAAGCCCATACATTCGTCTATAAAATTCCTTAAGCATCGAATGTTCTATTCGCTTACCCTTTCTAGAACATTCCATGCTACTCGGCGTTTTGAAAATGTACTCACCATTAATTAAAAACATACAAAAAGTGCATGTCGGTCTCTGGACTCGAACCCGGGCACATCGGCTCTTCGACCGCCGTTTGTACCGCTGGGCTACAGATGTCTTAGACGACACAGCGAATTTTGAAACACCTTGACGGCGAGTCACTATGCCAACAAAACTGTTATTGACCCCGTCGTCGTAACAATACCATTACTGTAAGTATATTTCTTATTTATACTACGACGGTGGCAAACAATCATACGGCCCACCTGCTGGTAAGCAGATACCGTTGTCTATGGACGCTTGAGACCCCGAGAAGAATCGTAAGCGCGTTGCTGACGCTTTGTTGATTTGAGGACTCGTTTTGGAGACAGAGACAAATGCAGGT
Organism: Epinotia ramella; assembly: GCA_947578815.1. Lineage (NCBI taxonomy): Eukaryota > Metazoa > Arthropoda > Insecta > Lepidoptera > Tortricidae > Epinotia > Epinotia ramella. The sequence goes on along the minus strand of OX388205.1, from coordinate 15,740,499 downwards.
CCCCTCAATACAGCTCATCAGGAGCTTCTCGTTAATATGTTGCTACTTAATTATTTATTCCTATGTAAGAGAGAGTAAAAATCGACTAGGTACCAAATTAGAATCAACATTATAAGTGCAGACGTGAGAGTAGACAAAATGTGTGAAAACTTTATGTTTTCCAGAACATCTCGGAACCCTCGTCAATCATAAAGCCATAAGTCGATCCACGTCGCATCAAATTTCTAGCGTCAATATTTTCATATAAATAGAAAAATATTACTACATTCGGAAATGAGGAGACTTTTTAGTAGTAGTAACAGCAGAAGGGCGATCTACATTTAGAGTATGAACTAAAGTTACAAAGTTCGGTAAATAGGTAAAAATCAGTAACGAAAACTAGGTGTTTTTTCTGTAGACAATACAATAAATAATAGTTTAGGTACTACATATAAATTATGTTTTAATCACCTAAGTTATAAGTCGCGATAACGCTCTATGTAGGTACCTGTATGAGTTTAACAACATCATTAGGCCATAAATGGCTTTACTATTTTGGATTTGAGCACAGAAAAGATTGACACTGGAGCATTGTGCCACAAGTATGGTAAGAGATTACGAACGAGATTCTATTAGAAGCCCGACGCCGAAGGCGGTGGACTTTGACGACTCGGGTTTGTAAAAATTCTTATCTGTGTCGCCACAATGGTTTCATTAAAGTTAACTAAAAACTTTAATTCAAATTAATACTAATCGAAATAAAAACTAGTAATTGTCAGTCGTCCATTTTGTTCAATTTGACGTGACGCGCGTAAGGCGGAGACCCTTCGGCATACAGCCACAATTATAAAATCACTATGAAAAATATTTTATACAGACACTAAATTACTACATTTAATTTTAAAATCTTTAAATGATTCAGTTAAACATGTTTTATTAGTGTATTTGAGTTGCACTATAGATAACTGATGAGTGACAGGTATAGTTTAACAAAAATACGTTCGTGGGCTTAATATAAGTAGCTCTGTAGTGTAGATATTCCTGCGTGTTATTACGATTTTAAATAAACAGCACTCGAATCGGTTCTTCCGTTTGGGAGCTACGATGCCACAGACATACACACGGATAACACATGTTAAACTTACGACGCCCCTGGTTTTTAACGGGAGTTGGTATTGGTACCTATATTTTTCGGTTGGAAATGACCAATGTTCTTGAGGCTATTATATTTTGAGTAAAATAAATTACTGTTTTGTTAAATTAATGAATTACGTTTTATTCGCGAAGAACGCGGCATATTTAATAAATAACGGTTGTACAAGAGTGTTGCCATAATTAACTTAGTGACAGATTATCATACAATAGTTGATTAGTAATTATTGTTATTAATTACATTTGTGATGTGACACAACATACATAGGCATTTAATACAATGGAGAATTTACCACGTGTTAGCAGAGTAGCCATGGTTATCGGTACGAGTACTTACTACTACTTACTATTTGGATACGATCCCAGATTCTGTTAATTAGTTAGGTACCCGAGTCCTTTGATACGCAAATATTTATATTGGAATTATGCTTTAAAATCCATGTGCACGGCTTACACACAGTGGCAGCTTTTTTCTCTAGTATATTTCAAAACTTTTTTACAGAAACTGGTAGTAATTGCCGGTTCGAGTCTTGTTCCGGGCTTCACACGATGATGGTTTATATTTCCATTGGGTATATTTGTTGTCTGTATCATATCGTTGTATTAAATTGACACGAAAAAAACCTACCAATATTGTAAATGCGAAAGTTTGGATGTTTAAATCCTTCCGGTTCAAAAGAACCCAGTCTCAAATTACACTATTACACAATACAACTGATTCTCATTTAACACCTATGGTCATATGAACATAAACTCAAAATAGCCCAGTATCTATTGACCTTAGTCCCAAAATACCCTGAAATGTTAAATCCAAGACGACTTATCTCTATTAAGAACTTATGTCGAAAGCACCTAATGTCATCAAAGCATAAACTCAAAACACAATGTTCCCAAAATACACTAATTACAAATACGCTACTCTCGAAATACCCTAAATTATTTATTTATTGATTTTCGTTTTGTGCTATTATGATCCATGTGGTATACAACTGATAATAGCCATTATTTAATGTTTCGGTAATTTTCTACGCGTAAATTCGTACCAGAAGCCGACATAGAATTAGGACCTGAACTATTTAGAGTATTTTGAGAGTAGTGTATTTGGCCAATGGTGTATTTCAGGATTAGTGTATTATGGGAATAGTTTGTTTTGAGCTTCAGCGTTTATGACTTTAGGTAATCTTGGTAATAGTTATAATATAGACAAAGTCGTTTTGGTTTTAGGGTATTTTGGGACTAAGGTAAATATGAGGTGTGGTAACTATTAGATATAAGTATAGCATGTAATATAGATGTTAAGACTGCCCTAGGGCAGTAGTAAACGGACCTTATTACACAACGTGCATGTCTATCATTGAATCCTCCTCACATAGCCACCTCATGGCGACCGTGACGAATTAGCAGAATAGACATTTTAACGCCGTAAGGCCACCCGCTAGTATGGTGCGGTCGGCGAATTATACTGGCAATGTGCGGTTCTATATTACGAGTGATAATAATAATAATATTTTACAACATGGGCAAAGAGTGCTCTAAGTGTGTTTGCGAGCAGGAAAATAAGGAGCTGGTGGTCAACCAGCACGGTGACCACGGCCAGACGACGGAAGACGCGTCAAATCACCATTACATACACCAGCAATGTAATGGTGGCGACGTTGCTGACGATCTGTGTAGCAGCAGTAATTTTCTTCGGTGTCCAGCAATACCGGAAGTGCCATCGAGGTATGGTGCACAGGGAACTACGATCTGCGGCTTTCGAGAGGGTCCGGCAGAGGTTCTCGCTGCTATACCCTAGGACCGAACAACGACAGGAGCCAGCGTCGGGGACACATTCAGGGACAGCCTGAAGCGCCATCGCCACAGTATGGTTGAATTTTATTTTACTCTTTAAGGTCCGAATTAAATAATAGTGCCTAGCTTACGTCAATTTATTGATTAATATATGTCGGAGGAACTCCATTTTATTTACAAAAATTAGAAAAAATTAGAATAGCGTTAAGAAAATTAGGCGCAGAACGAAGAGGAAAATATGCAGAAAACACTAAAGAAAAGTTCTCGCAAGCTACTGAACTTTTTGAATGTTATAAGTCAATTGTAATTGACGAAAACAAAAGCTCAAAAGAATATTGTTTAGGATATATTTTAGATAGTTTAGTAAATAGAATAGAAGAAACTTATGATAAAATTAAAAACTATTGTCTGTTAAGTATTACAGAAGAAACACCTATTTTCCCAGTTGTTTCGTGTGTACAAACCTCTAACATGGAGAAATTTGATTTAAAAACGGCGGCAAATTTGGTTACTGTCATGGACGGTAAGGAAGAGACGATTGAAAAAATTATTGATAGTGTAGAATTATATAAGGACTGTCTCAAGGATGACTCATGCAAAAAGTTATTAGCTAACTTTGTGCTTAAGACTAGATTATCTAAACCGGCTAAACTTAAATTGAAACAAGAGTACAGCTCTTGCGAAGCCTTACTTAAGGATATGCAGGTATTTTTACTGACAAGGAAGTCACCGAATGCGTTGCTCACGCAAATAAATAATATATCTCAAAACGACATGTCCATTGCGCAGTATGGCGCTAAACTAGAGTCACTTTTTGTCGACCTTACAATCTCGCAGGCTAACTCGAATCAGAAAGCTTACGAAATTCTAAGGCCTCTAAATGAAAATATGGCGATAAAGAAATTCGCCGATGGTTTAAGAAACAGGCGTTTAAGCACCATCATATCAGCACGTAACTACGGCGAGCTCAAGGACGCGGTGCGCGCCGCGGAGGATGAAGAGACATCCCAGCCCCAACCATCAACCTCTAACTCGATGATGCACATGCGAGGTAAGTCATATAATAGGCTACCGACTCAAGGGCGTGCAAGCTACTCAAATAGAGGTTTCAGGGGTAACCCACATAACAATTATAGACCTTTTAGGAACTATAATAACTATCGCGGTAACCAAAATTATCGCGGTAGACAGTTTCGAGGCGCTTACACACAATCGAGTCGCGGGCAAGTCGCCCGTGGTAGGGGATATTATCGTAGCAATAATATGCACGTGGCCCAGGTGGAAGCCACCGCAACGCCTTCAACTAACGACAATACATCTAGCCGAAATCAGTTTTTTCGCGACTAAAGAATGTATTTTGACAACAGACTTAAACAAAGCTAATTATATATTCTCATACGTAAATAATAAAAAGTGTTCATATCTCTTGGACACGGGAGCGTCGTTGTCAGCAATTTGCACCCGTGCGCTACCGAGAAATATACCCGTGTACACGGATAGGATTACTATAAATGGAATTGGTGGGAAAGTATGCTCAGAGGGATATGTTTACATTACAATTGAGGCTCCGAATGGATTAAATATTGAACATAAATTTTATATTTTTGAAGCATTACCATGTAAATCGGATGGAATTTTGGGTCAGGATTTCTTTAATAAATTCGACAAAGTAACTTTTGACTTGGAAAATTTGATTTTGATATTAAAAAACAACAACAATCTATACAGAATGAATACAGGATGTTAACGAGGTCATGATCCGGAATGACAAAAAGCGAATAAGATGATCATACTGAACAACCTTTCCCATGGGACCAACCACGAAATCGGCTGTTGTCCACGTTAATCCCCTAGCCTGATCCCCCAGGGGAAAAAAACGGTTAGGTTGTTAGTTGAACTGCGACCCTACAGCGCGCGAGCCGAGCGAGCGAAGCGAGCGTGACGCGGTAGCGTCCGGCGAAGCGCCATAACCGAACATTATCATTTTTTCCTAGTTGAATATAAAATAATTGCCGCTAATTCCCCTGGGGGATCAGGCTAGGGGATTAACGTGGATAACGTGCGAAATCGCAAAAAAAAAGAGCCAATTAAGAGTTAACTGTGAGTTAACTGCGATTTAATTGAGAGTTAATGTATGGAATACCTGGTTTTTTTTTGCGATTTCGTGGTTGGTCCCATGGGAAAGGTTGTTCAGTATGATCATCTTATTCGCTTTTTGTTATTCCGGATCATGACCCCGTTAACATCCTGTATAATACAAACACCCACTACTAGCGCAAGCTTCTTAAAAATACCAGCGCGGAGTGAATCAATACATTTTATTAAGTGTAACAATATAACTCAGGACAGTGTCATTTTTCCACAGGAAATTCAGGAAAATATATTTTTAGGTAGTACAATAGTGTCGCCCAAGGATAACACCATACCTATTCGAATACTAAATACTAACGAACATGACGTAAGAATTCCAATTTTTATACCTAAATTAGAACCATTAACTAATTATACAGTTTGTACATTTAATAAATGCGAGTCGAACTCGAGCCGTGCAGAAAAGTTGTTATCGGAATTGAAATTGGATCATCGAGTCGATATGCTGACATCTTTCATCTGCCCGGGGACATGCTAACAACAACAAAGATATATGAGCAGTCTATTACTTTGAAACAGGATGCTAAGCCTGTTTATACTAAGCCGTATCGTATCCCACATAGTCATAAAGCAGAGGTGGAAAAACAAGTTCAAAAAATGTTGCAAAACGACATTATAGAGGAGGCTCAAAGTGAATGGTCAAGCCCTATTTTACTAGTACCGAAAAAGTCAGACGAGTCAGGGAATAAATCGTGGAGATTAGTTATTGATTATCGAAAAGTGAACGATAGAATACAAGACGATAAATTCCCATTACCGAATATTAATGAAATCTTAGATTCATTGTCAGGTGCTATTTACTATACACATTTAGACCTTAGCCAATCATACTATCAAGTAAATTTAACGCCAGAAAGTCGAAAAATAACAGCTTTCACGACCAACAGCGGTCAATATCAAATGAAAAGACTCCCTATGGGGACAAAGATATCCCCCAGCGCATTTTCACGCGTTATGACAGTGGCAATGTCAGGTTTGAACTATGAAAAATGTTTTATATACTTAGATGACCTTGTTATATTCGGACGAAATTTAGATACTCACAACAAAAACTTACTTGCCGTATTTGATAGACTTAGAAAAGTGAACTTAAAATGTAATCCAAGTAAATGTCAATTCCTAAAAACAGAAATTTTATATCTTGGTCATATTGTAAGTAAGGACGGAATAGCGCCCGATCCGAACAAAATAAAAAGTATCCAAAACTATCCAACGCCCACTGACGCTGATGCAGTTAGAAGATTTGTAGCTTTCTGCAATTACTACAGGAAATTTATCCATAATTTTGCTAGTATAACATGTCCATTGAATAAACTTTGTAGAAAAAATGAACCATTTGAATGGACAACGGAGTGCGACCAGTCATTTACATTATTAAAAACAAAACTAATAACTCCACCCATCCTACAATATCCCGATTTTTCAGATGACAACCAATTTGTTTTGCAAACTGACGCCTCAGGCTCAGCGGTAGGCGCAGTTCTATGTAACAAAGATTTAAGACCCGTGGCTTACGCGAGCCGACCCTTGAATAAAGCGGAAAAACGATACCCTACGATACAGAAAGAATTGGTTGCAATTGTATGGAGTGTTAAGTATTTCAGACCATATTTATTTGGGAAAAGATTCACAATAATGACTGATCACAAACCACTTATTTATCTATTTGGCATGAAGGACCCAAGTAGTAGATTATTAAAATTTCGATTAGATCTTGAAGAATATACTTTCAATATTACATACGTAAAAGGTTCAGAAAACGTAATAGCTGACGCATTGTCTAGAATAATAATAACATCAGAGGATTTGAAAGAGATGAATGAAAAGCTAGTGACGGTGATGACGAGAGCGCAAAGGAAGAGAGAAGAGGAGAGTAAGAAGAATGTCAGTAGTATCCCTAGTACATCCGAAAACGAGCGGAGTGATCAACCGCGAGTCGTGGAAATATTAAGGATACCAAATGACTCAGTGGAAATGGTAATGGCAGAAGAGGACAAAATAAAACAATTAAGGAATAAAAAAATTATAAATGCAGAATGGGAGTGTTTTGCATATACGAACAGTAAAAGAATATTATACATAAATCTCAGTTACTCAACACAATTTACGCGAGCCGTATTTGTGGAAAAACTGTGCGAATTTAGTAAAATAATTAATGTCGACAAAATATGTATGATAATGAAGGGGAATAAACATGAGGAGTTCATGAAAAAGTTATTAAGTGAAGTACAAAGTAAATATAAATAAAGGAAGGGCCCAAGATTTTAGTGTTGAGAGGAGTTACGAGAATAGAGAACGAAAGAGATGTAAAACATATATTGAATGACTATCACCTGTTGCCAACCAGTGGGCATGCTGGGGTGCGAAGGATGATAAATAATATTAAACGAAAATTTTACTGGCCAGGAATCGAAAGGGACGTCCGAGAGTTTGTTCGAACATGCGAAAAATGCCAAAAAATGAAACATTCAAGGCATACAAAAGAGCCTATGGTGGTGACGACCACCGCAACTTATGCTTTAGAGAAGATATTTTTAGATATAGTAGGTCCTGTCGACAAGTATGATAGCGGTAATATCTATATACTTTGTAGCGGGTACCCGGTGATATGGAATCAAACAAGTGCGTTGGTAAGAAATTATAAAAATGTATTCTTCCGTTTCCACAATCTCCCGGTTAAATTGATAATAACTGCTACAAAATAATTTATATTCGTGGGTTCGAAAAGGCCTGTCTGGTTCCTCTATCCGCTGAACCGTTAAAAGACCGTTTCAACGGTCGTTATTTTCAAATTTAAAATAATTAAATAACGGTTATTTTTGGTAACGGTATTTCAAAAAAACGTTAATCTGCTGGTCCGTGAGAAGCACACTCCCCTGGCGTCTAAGGTCGGTGGCACGTGGCTGGAGGACACGGGCGTAAGGTGCAGGCAGCACAGCTCGGATGCGATGACGTCATGGACGATGACGCGGCGGTTCCGGAACCTTCTTCGGCGTTCTGCAGCCGTATCCTCGCACCCTGGAATTTTCACGTCCAGTGTCAAATTAATCCCGTCGTTATCCTTCCGTCGACTATGACCAGCCACAAGCGAAGCAAGGAAGAAAGTGCTTAGAGAGTGAAGATGAGGTAATGTGCTGTGTAATAGTCAGACGGAGTTACAAGAAAGATGGGTGGATGAAAATGTGTTTCATTTCTTTAAAAAGGTTAGCAAATATAAAGGCCGCAAGGCAAACTGAACTGCAAAACTACATTTGCCTTTACTAGGCTAATTAATTCACACTATAAAAACCACGGGGTAGCATCAAAATATAAAATAAGAATGTGCATTACTCGACGGCAATAGGTACGGCAAAGCAGTGCAGGTACAAATAACAGTAGGCATGGAACGTTAACACTTCAAGCCGCAGTTAGCAACGGCGTATGCCACACCCTTAAATCTACCCGCTATTATCTAAAATGTAATGACATGAAATGACATGAGATTAAATTAAAAGAAATGATTTAAATGAATAACGTTCGTTCGTTCCAAACTTACCCGATCAGGGGTTATAACACTGTTTCTAAAATGTATAAAAGCTAAGCCTTCAACTGGCTACTGTACTTGTTTTAAAAATGGTCTCCTTTTTAATTTTAAAATCTATTAAATCGGAGAGATGCGACACACGTCCACGCGACCAGCGTATAAAAGGACGCGGTCTCCTTGTCGGACGGTCAGAGCGAGTGTGTGGCGGGGACGGCCAACGCCGGCACAAGTCAGGGCTGCGCGGAGGCGGCGGCGGGGAGATCTGCGTCTATTGTATTCGCGCGGTAACAACGGAAGCGTTTAGGGTTCCGCGCGTAGCCAATTCAACTGTGACAAATGGTTCACCCTACTTACTTATTTGCAAATACAACTGATAACCACTTAATCGAACCCAATTAAACAATAATTTACATTTGCAATGTTTCTTTTCTAATTGAGAATACATGCGAACGCGACTATGCTACAACTTACACTACAATGTGAATTAAGTAAGTTCGTAGAAGCGTATCCATTAGTGAATAAGGAAACTAAAACAGTAGCTAGAGCATTAGTAAATAATTTTATTTTAAGGTTTGGTATTCCAAGGTGCATAACAACTGATAGGGGAACAGAATTTATTTCATCAACAATGACAGAAGTCTGTAAATTACTAGGTATAGAAAAATTAAATTCCACGGCCTACCATCACGAGACAATAGGATCGTTAGAAAATTCACATAAAAACTTAGGCTCCTTTTTGCGTATACAATGTGACAAAAATCCCGAAACATGGAGTAATTGGCTCCCTTTTTGGTGTTTTTGTTATAATAACACCGTACACACAGCAACCAAATATGCCCCATTCGAACTAGTGTTCGGAAAACCATGTGAAATTCCAAGTACAATTGTAGAACCACTGTATAACGTAGATGATTATAGTTTAGAGTTAAAGTACCGGCTACAGGTCGCTCATAAAGATGCGCGTGATAATCTTTTCAAAGTGAAAATGGACCGGAAAAATATGTATGACAAAAAAGTGCACCCAGTGACATACAAAAGTGGTGATCAAGTGTTAGTGCGTAATGAAACCGGTGGAAAACTTGACTGTTTGTACGACGGCCCTTTTATTGTTCTAGAAGATAAGGAACCCAATGTCATCATACAAAAAAACAACAAACATGATATAGTTCACAAAAATAGAACAAAACCCTTTGTAACTAGCAATTAAGACTATAAAAATAACATTAATATGATGTTTTAATTTTAATTTTTGCAAGAAAAATGTTATTGTCAAACATTTTTCTTTTTCACCTACCCCTGTAATGAGGTGTGGTAACTATTAGATATAAGTATAGCATGTAATATAGATGTTAAGACTGCCCTAGGGCAGTAGTAAACGGACCTTATTACACAACGTGCATGTCTATCATTTAATCCTCCTCACATAGCCACCTCAAATAGATACTGGGCTATTTTGAGTTTATGTTCATATGACCATAGGTGTTAAATGAGAATCAGTTGTATTGTGTAATAGTGATATTTGAGACTGGGTTCTTTTGAACCGGAAGGGTTTAAATGTTTAGATGTTTGGATATTTGTTGCATAGTTTTAAACAAGATTTTTTCAAATAAATTATTTTTGTTTTACATATAAAGGTATTATATTTTATTATCTCATCCGTGAGAGGAGGCCTGTGCCCAGCAGTAGGACGTGTTTTAGGCTGATTTATTTATTTATTGTTTGAATGATCTATTAGTAGATTACTGCAGAGGCCGTGAAGTAAGGGATTGCTGGACGAGATTGGGGTAGACGGCCGAGTCGTAGACGAGGCCGAATACAACGAGTCGAGCAATCCCTGTTCCGGCCGAGGATTGTATAGTACTTTTCTCAAACGATGTGAGGAAATATTAAAATTAAAATAGATACTAGGTAATCAATTAAATAATAGGTAATTTGCGCCTTTTTTATTTTTTAAACATGCCATTTGAACAAGCCGTTCGAGCACCATGTTTAACCGCACCTAAAGTATAATACCATAGATTATTTTTATTTTTTTTATGATCAAGTATGCTTAAAGTGTCTAGTGGTGGTTGGCAGTATGCAAATTTTCCTTTGTCAGTTTAATATTAGTAAGCAAATTTAAAAAGTTAGAGTAGCGGACAATAATGGTTTTACTTAGGGTTTTCATACATTACTTCTTGGCGTAAGGCCAAGAAGTAATGTAGGGAGCCATAAACAAGAAACTTCACGTCTTCATTTCGTGATATTAACGCGTACATTTCCGAGCATGTTTGAGAAAAAAAAAATTACATCTTGCCTGAATGCGGGCAGCGCATGACCGATCGGTGTGGCTGGAGACCTAGGTATGTCCAACAAACAGTACCTAAACGTCTTTCTGCTGCCGGTGATGATGAAAAGAAGACCAAATATGCAAAGTCTAGTAACAAGTAATAAGTAATAAGTAGTAAGTAGTAATAAGTGCGGTATCATAATATGAATAGGCTGAGTTGCAAAATTCACATACAGTGTTTCTTTTATAGATAAATAGAAACTAGGCGCTGTAGACAGACATAAATAAATATGGGGTGAAAATAATCACTTAATGTGCCATCAAACAAAAAGGTCCCTCTCTGTCGAGGAATAAAGACAATTTCAACTCGCTTCGTAACAGAAAACATCCCGTATTGACAAAGCCAAAGCGGGACCTTTTGTTTGAGAATGTTGCAAATAGCATATACTGATAATTTCACGCTTGTTGATTCAGAATTTAATTAAATGTGTTTGTAAATAACCACGTCCAGTAGACATATGCAAGAAAATTTGTCGTTATACTTAGAATGCTTTTATTCTTATATGTATAATAAATGATGTCAATTTTCGCTTATTACGTCATAACGTCATGGGAGTTATTGGTTCTGCCGTGTAGCCCTAGCGGTACGCAAAATATGCTGCAAATGGTGTTAAAAGCATGAATATCGGAGCGATTGATCTTTAGGCCATACGAATCAACTTGACCCGTAGCACGAAGAAAAAAACAAAAAAGGAGAGGAGTTATAAGGTCATCTTTTTTTAGTATGGGAAAAAAAAATTTTTGTTCTGAAAAAGCCAATTCTAAAAATATATCACATCATTATATTTCAGTCACTTGTTTTAAATTAAAATAGATATAATTTTCAAAACATATCAAGGGGGCTAGCACAACTGACGCCGCGCCGCGACGCGAGTCGAGAAAGATTTACCCTACTTTTTCTAATTTGCACGGTGCGAGTGAGACAGGAGACGCTCAATCGCGCGCGAAGCGACTGAGCAGCAAGTTGTGCTAGACGTACAAGTTTGGGCTCCTCCAGATATGATACGGTTGAATCATTATTTGTAAAATATACCTAAAGTGATATGTAATACCCTCATATCCAACCACAAGAAAGCAATTTTTAAAATATTTACATTTAGTATTTTTTTATAATTTTTAAAGGTTACAATTAGTTGAAACATGTATAGAGATTGTTAATTTAATAAGCCAATCGACAAAAACCTACCTAAGAACTGTCGTTTGTGCTACCTACCAAAATAGTTTTAGAAAAAAAAAATAGAAATTAAAATGTCATCCTTTTATTCACAAAACTTTAACAAACCACTCCAGTCCAACCATGCAGTCAACCCGCGCCGCGAGCCCTACCCAAGCAAATTTGCTTTTATGGGGCTTGGACGAACTGTCCTGCAGTTTGGCAGAAGAAAATATTGTAAAACCAAGGGTTGTTTATTTTTTATCTTTTTTTAACGCGGAAAAATCGGCGTAGATGCCATACGCACGTGTCCAAGCCAGCGTCAAATCCAGCGGTTTGGGCATTAAAATGTTAGGTAAGGATTGTAGGAAACACTGGCTAACTTACAACAGATTGTTTAAACGATATGATACAGAGACAGAATATAATGGAAAAATAAACCATCTTCGTCTGTAGCCCCTGCCGCCCCTGTCGCCTGTAGGTGTTGTAGTTTGTTTCGTGAAAAGGGAACAGATTGTTTATTTAATAAGAACAGCTAACTTCTAATACAAGCGTGGTCAATGCGTCAATCTTGGATCAGTGGGAAAAGTGACAGCGCATTAGGGATGGGGCATAAAACTAGTGATGTACCAAACAAAATACAAACAGGAAGGAAAAAAAAAACATTTTTACCAAAAACAGATTTGATTGACATTTATGAATAAGTAAGCATTATATGTATTTTTCCATAACATGTAAAAGAGCAATTTTCCTTGGCCCTGGTTTCTCGATTAAAATAAGTATATCCTTATTCTCTCAACTCAATTGGAAACCAGTCTAGAGTCGTTTGCATAATGCAATCAGAATACGTTTTCGCCCTTCAGCGAATCAGCTTTTCCTTAATGTTTCTCATCTTATTGCGAGTAAACAACTATTATCCTTGAAACACCGTACAAAAAACCACAGTTCAGGATACCTACGGTTCTCTAATTTGTCGCCGAAAATTGTATTGCCGATTATCAGTTCGCAACCAACTTTTCGCATAATTTCATTTCGCCGAATGACCATGTGTCAACTTATCAAAAGGTTAAGTTTTATTTCCCAACGTCACGTTTGCCAACTATGCTTGGACTTTTTTTTATAGTCACTTTTCAAAATGCCACCTTTCGAGTAGCAGAGAATGGTGCAGTTTGACTAATGTACATTTCGTAGTATAACGCTTACCAAATGTTTTATTTAGTAAGGTTTCATTTAGTAACTATGTACCTACCTAACATATTTATAAACCGCTCACTTGTTTTTATGACTATAAAGGTACCTACCTACCTGAATGAATCGCATCATTGGAGACAAGTGTTTACATCATTACTTTTGGACTGTTGCTTGGTGGAATGTACGTATATATGTGTTTTTCTTTTAAACAAACACGCGCCAATAATTTTAACCTAACCTAAACTGAACCTAACCGCCAGCGTGTCGACGTCACCCCGCTCATCGGGCGCCGTATTTCCGCTCTAAGCGATGTATCCTAGACGTGTAAGTCGACTTAGATTTGTAGAATTATTTGATTTCAAACCGACATAAAACAAATAAATATATATTGGATTGATAGTCTTCTTAGAAATAAGTGGAAAACATTTAATAAGTTACATATTAAATTGTTGAGTAAAACCGTATTTCCATCAAACAACTTTTTAGCAAAAACACACGAAGATTCGCCAGTATTTTTGGCCATATAGCACATTATTTCAAAAATATGAAACCATAATAAGAAACTCCAGTTTAAGCGCTATTCGAAAAAATAAAAAAATATTTATGTGTACAAGTAAATTTTGGCATAAAATATATTTCAAATCACCCTAAAATTCGTATTAAAACACCGTGCATGGCGCTCGATGCGGCAGTCCCCGCCAAGCGGTTTGAGAGAACGGTCACGTCGCTCGTCAATTTCAAGGTCACGTAGCTATGGGCGCTTGGGCTAGCGGGAATTATAGCGTGACGAGGCAGTCTTGATTTGACTCTTGATCATTTGGTAAGTAATGCTTTTTGTTCCTTTTGACTTTTTATATGAAATTGCATTTGTACTATCTAATGGAAATATTTTCATTGTACTAAGTACCTACTAACATTTTTGACCTATGTTCCATAGAAGGAGGTTCTTAATTAGTTGTTTTATAATGTAATTACTAATATATATTATATACACTAAGCGATAATTCTAAAAGTACGTCATGGAATTTTCATCATCATCAGCCTATATATACGTCCCACTGCTGGGCACAGACGTCCTCTCCTGAATTAGTTGGACTGTTCAGGTTGTTATTTTGCAGTTTCTTAATTCTGTAACAGCCGTTTGTAATATTTCCGATTTACGGAATCTCATTCCTATTGCCTTTATCTGTGTGATATAAACTGCTTCATGCAGTGTCCTGGTGCTACTTTGGTGGCCTTTCTAATCATTTCTGGTTTTAACCATATTTATTTATTTATGCAATTTTACCTAACATCTGCTTCGATGACAGGTCTCAACACATCTGTCAGTAATAATTGGTCATATTTGAAAAATTACTCCAACGGGAGTCTGATTTCATGGGTACCTATCAGCTTTCTTTTTAAAGGATAAATCTAAAATCGGCTGCCATCGGTTCCCTCACAAAAAAATGACGCTATTTCTGCTTCTTCTTCTGCACCTTTGTTAGTAGTTTCTGCAGTGTCATTCCACCACTTGTATAGAACTCACGCTTTTAAAGAGCATATCGTTTTGCATCTTGTAAGTCATTTATGACCTAATAGTGATAATATGCAAATATGATGAAATTGATGATACAACTATATATAAAGATTAATATGAAGTTGTGTCATCTTTCATTTTAGTGGTGGACGGACGTGCAACATGTTTTATCTCCATATCTTTTTAACCGCCCATCTTTTCCTTGCTCAAATTCTTACTATTCATGTCGCTAAAGTAGTATACTATAATACAATATTTATAAATTGATTGGTTTTATTATTTTAGATTCAAGTATGGCGCCTAGGAAGACAAACCGTTTATTTGGTACAGTAAAGAGAAAAAAAATATTTTGTGACCCTAAAACATTAAAACCAGACTATAACGAAATCAGCACAACGCTAATCTGGAAAGGTTAACGAATTATTCTTATTTATCTGGTGATTAAGCTAATTATACTTTAGGCAAATTAACTGTAAACAAAAATAAACTGTACCTACATTTCTAAATTACCTGGTATTTTATTTCAACACCTACACTAAAACCAAGAAACGAATAAGTCAGGTAAAACCTTTTTACCTAGAATTTGATAACCTGGAAACTGAAAACTCTAACAGTAATGAATTATCGACCGAGTGAGCGGAAGCGCATAGTCTCCGTTTCAGTTTGGACAAAAATGCTTTCGTATGTCTGTCCGGATTTCCGGCTGTTTTCCTCTAGAGGTGGCGTTTCTCAACCGATTCTCGTGAAATTTGGTGAGCAGGTTCGGTAATTATATAGAATTTTTAGTCGAGCCATTTTTTGGATTTTTTTCAAAATGGCGGAGTTATGCAAAAAGACACTCGCGAGGTCTACAGCTCACAGAGCCACTAGTAAATAATATAAATATAAAATAACCCAAGTTTTAAAATTAGTAAAGATAAATAATAATAAATATTGGGGACAATCTTACACAAATCGACCTAGTCCCAAACTAAGCAAAGCTTGAACTATGGGTACTAAACGACGATACTTATATAGATAAATAAATACTTAAATACATTGAGAACCGATATCCATGACTCAGAAAGAAATAAATGCCCATACCGGGATTCGAACCCAGAACTTCCAGCTTCTTAGGCAGGGTCACTACCAACTAGGCTAAAGCGGTCGTCAAACAAGCAAGTACTTAAATTAATTCTGAATTTGTAGTTATTACATAAATACATTATAATGAACGATACAGTTCTAATTTACCTGATATTTTATTTAAATACTTATAGGTACTGTCTTTTTCTTTAATGGACTGTAAATTACGAGATTAAAATATACGAAAATGTTCGAAATAATGTTTGTGTGGAATAGTCTCAAAGTCAATCAAATTGAGCACTTACCAGGCTTGTCTGCGATTGTAGCATGCAAAAGTCGGTGTCAGCTAACAGGGCAGAGTACTTTCACCAACCTTCAGCTAGCCGACTTACCTACAGTTCGCGAAATACCTTTCCTGAAGCTTCCACCGATAGGAGTCTCGTCGGCACTCAACTGAATTGACTTAATGCCCAAGCAGTCCTGCTTCCACACACGTCTTGTATTTAAAATTATGTTATTCACAACTGCGACACGACAATCAGTTGTTTTACGGAATAATTCAGCGCAAGCCAATCGAAAACGACACGATAACTTTGGCTGCTACAGAACGACTCAAATTCGACTGGTCATTGCATAGACAATATATTTTTTTTTTACTTTTTTTTTTAAATCTTAGACCGATAATGTTGCTAGGCGATAATTGGTTAATTGCAATCTTTGCAATCTTTAACAGGTACATATAAATATTAAGAAACGAAAAAGATCAGTGTTTCGAAATATGATTAAGCAATTTTCGCTCGATAGAAATAAATCACGAATAAAATATTCGTAACAAATTATGCACAAAAGCTAAAGATATTAAAATGGCTTCTACAAATTGGCAATATTATGTTTGAGAGAAAGTTAAAGCCCGGCGTTCGAATTTGTTCCAGAAGTAGTCTGAACTGCAACCCCTAAACAACATCTTCTTCGTTATTTCACTTTTAACGTTAGAGTGGTCGTGGTCATCATTTCAAATGCTGTTTAGCAAGCTTTAGAACACGCCGCCATTCCTTTTCGACAGCCTCCTTCCTTTCTAAACAGTCCCGCTATTCTGTAACTTGTTTTAACCTCACCTCGCCGTTCACCCACAAATATATCTTGACGCCGCGATTCAGTTAAGGGGCTACCCGAGGTTTTCATCGGTTTTTGACAAGTTTTGAATCGTATCTACTACTTTTGCACTACAGATAGAATCATAAATCAAACGGCTATCGGTTCTTCAATCTTTTATCTCCATTTTGACAGACCGGATTTTGAAACAAATTAATACTTAATTTTGTATGATTTTTTTAAACATTGTCTAAAAAACACTTATTTCGCATCTCTATTGACGTGAAAGATCTAACATATACGAAATCTACAAATTTGGGTTCGTCTATGACGTCTCTAAAAACTGACAGAGGGTTTTAATTTTAAACCAATTAACACAAAAGTTATGGCCAGAAAACCAGTTTTTTGGCCTAAAATTGTTCAACTTTGATGCCAAATATCTCGAAAACAATGAAGTTTGAAGTAAATATGGGATACTATATTGCTTAAAGCCGTTGTTGTTAATATAATAAGCTACAAAAAACATTAGAAAACTAAGGGATTCAGATCGAAGGTCATTGGCGTATGGGAGCCTCTTAAGTAAATCAAGTTATAAAGCATTGGAACTACACTTCAAACACACATCGAACGCGGTCCGAACGCGGGCGCTAAAGTTACAGCTCGGTAGCGCGGCCGCGTGTCGTGCGCGTCGCGTGTGATAGAGATAGTGCGGGCGTGCGTCATATCTCTCTCACTACCAACACATTTAATATGTATCTCACTATCTTTATCACACTCAGCAGCGTGGCAGCAGCGCGGGCGGGCGTTGCTAACGCTTACCCCCGCGTTGCTACACGCCGACCGCTTGCGGTGTGAATATACCACATATACTGCAGTAAGGTATTTTCTTAATATTCACGGACAACCGGCTACCACAACAGACGCGCGCAGAATGTTAATCGGAGTGCCAACTCGGAGTCCGAATTCTGACACGCGAAGTACAGTCGAGTTCATAAATATATGTACACTTTTTTACCTAATCGAACGCGTTTGCATACTAATTGTTAGCGGCCGCATTCGAGTTGGTAAAAAAGTGTACATATATTGGAGAACTCGACTGTACATGCATTTGCGTGATCTATGTATATCTATATCTGTGGAATATTCAACCGCGCCTGACACGCGCCGCGCACGACACGCGCCGCACACGACACGCGTTCGGTGGGTGGAGGCCTTAAGCTGGGCTGACAATTCTTTACGCGCTCATGCGTCTCACCTCACCTGTTACGCCTAACGATCCTAGACCTCTGCGTACGCTTAGTTAATGTTAGTAGTATTTGTGGGTGAACGTTGAGGTGAACTTAAAACAAGTTACAGAATACCGGGGCTAAGGTCTAGTTTCGTTAGGCGTAACGAATGAGGTAAGGTGCTATAGGGCGTTCCAAATCAGTCCAGCATACTCGTACGTAGAAACAAACATTTTTAAAACCACTATTAGCCAGTATAAGTTACATTAAAAGCTCTGAGTGCCGGCGCTCCCCATAGGTGGCCAAACCCATTATGTTTTGTGAGTTGGCATGTGGAGAGCAATACAAGGATAAATGTATCTAACCTGTTGCTATAGATGGAGATATTTACAGAAAAACTGAAATAACGACCAAAGCTGTAGCTATCCCCACAGGTCAAGATGAATGCGAGTAACGTGATGGCACCAATAATTGACACTTTAAGAGATTTTAATCAAAAAAAGAATTTGTGTATAGGTAAAGTACTTAGAACAATACTTAATCATTCACATTGCAATTCAGCGAGGAAATGCCACCATCATCCTTGGTACAGTTGCCTCGAGGGCCTTTTTTAGATTACTAAGTTAAATCTAAAAAAAAACTAAAAAAAAATGTTAATGTAGGAAAACAAAATAAACACTATTAAGAGATAAAATTATAAAACATATCTCTAAAAAAATACATAGTGCTATTAGCTTTTTAATAACTAAGTTTAATTGAAAAATTAGAACAAGCAAAAATATATGAAATACTCGTAGTTATCGACACCCAAGCTCCTAGATCCATGACTATGCGCTACGTAGATGATACTTGGTAGCCTATCCTACGTAAAGTCAATATTTCATTGCATGTACCTATGAGAAAAATGTATTGCTGTCTTACCGTAGAGGTGAGGAGGAGAGGATAAGGATATGTTACCCGCCTCCCAGTCATTCATAAAAATTTCAACTATACTTTAACTGGAACAATATGTACACCACACACCCTTAGCTGCGTTAAACACTGAATAATTTTCATGATAATTGAATCCAGAGTTTATCTCAAGACGAGCCAAGCGAAGCGCAACGCAAGGGCACTACCTACCTTTTCTCGAAGCGGTTCGTCGTTTTTTTGAACCCTCGTAACTTGGAATTGAATTATACCAGATAAACAAAATTCTCGGGATATGATGTCAATAGTGGACTTATTAAACATATAAAGTTTCAGTAACATAGCTCTTTATACTTAAGATTTTATTGATATCTAAAAAACGCCGATTTCGTCACTGACTTACTGGCACACTGACTGATGTTGATCATCAAAACCTCTAGGGTGCTTCCTGAAGTCCTAGAAAGCTAAAATTTGGTATGTAAGCTAGTATTAGTACACAATCAACAAAATAATTCAAAAAATTGGAACTTCTACCCCCCAACCCCTTAAAGTAGGGGATGGAACTTTGTATGAGACTTCCGCAAATTTTGATGCTAGGGGTCTGAAAATTTATATAGGGACTCCTTGTTATAAATAATAAAATACGTATTTCAGGATTTTTAGTAAATCACCCCCCACCCTTTAAATCAGGGGGTTGAAGTTTGTATTTTTCCGCAAACTTTAAATTAGGGGATGGAAGTTTGTATGGGTTTCCCCATTCACTTCTTTAGAAATTACCTTACAAAAAGGAATGAGATCCCACCAAAAACATTATATCACTACCAGCCACGCTCTACAAATTCTATATCTTGGCTAAAAAGTATAGACCCGTCACTTATTAATATCATCATAAATTCATTCGGCGTGAAAGTCTATGCGGCGACCGGGATGTGCCCAACAAAGCTATACTTTTTAGCCAAGATGTAGAATTTGTAGAGCGTGGCTGGTAGTGGTAGAGTTACGCCGTGTGGAGTAGGAAGCTTGACGCTAATTGCGATCTGATATCTTTTTCACGCTGAAAGCTATGGAGTCTTGGCATCATTTTACATGTAATGTTTTTGGTGGGATTAATATAACAGAATGTAAACTCGGGATCATGATTGAGTTACGATGATATGCATTAATAGAAATCATAGAAATAAAAAGTATTCCTTGTCCCATTGTTATAAATAAAGTCTTATGGGGTAACAGGTGTAACGAGCAAATAAAACGGTATCACTTATTATGTTCTAAGTATTTGAGCGCTATAAATGTATGTATCGATAACTGTGGCGAAACATGTAACAACTCAACGCATTTGTCACTAATTAGTAAGTTTTACAACGACATAATAAAATCCATCCAAACAGCTGCGAAACTGACGTCTGCAAGTAAAATGCACAATAACAAAGTTACCGGTTGGAATTATCATGTGCTACCATTGTACAATAACGCACGCGAAGCGCATAAAGCATGGTTGTTGCATGGTTCGCCAACGTCAGGTCCCGTGTATGACGAAATGACTAGTAAGCGAAAGTTATTTAAGAATAAGTTAAGTTGGTGTCAACGGAACCAAGAAAAAATTAAAATGGATATTATAACATCACATAGATCTACAGGAAACTTCTCTCAGTTTTGGAAAGAAACGAATAAATTAAGTTATAAACAAAGTAGACCAATGTCGGTAAATGGATTACATAAGGAAAAAGATATAGCTAATATGTTCAGTAAGCAATTTAAAGTAGATAACTCGCCCCAAAACTCACAATCGGCTCACCCGCCAGACAGCGTGCGGGACCGTGGTGAGCCGACGACCGGTCCCGAGTTGTTTATTACGCAAGATATGATATGGCACTGTGTTAGAAAGATGAAACGAGGGAAGTCGCCGGGTCACGACGGTCTAAGCATTGAACATATTTTGTACGGAGGCCCATTGTTACATGTAAAAATGGCACAATTTTTCAACTTATGTTTAACGCACGGATTCTTGCCTGATGAGTTCATGACAACAAGTGTGGTGCCGATTGTAAAAAACAGGACGGGCGATCTCAGTGACCCGTCTAACTACAGGCCTATTTCGCTAGCCACGGTGTTCTCTAAGGTGCTTGAAAGGCTGATTAACCCGATACTCACAGAGCGCATACAATTAAACGACGCACAGTTTGGGTTTCGTCCAGGTCTGTCAACAGATATGGCTATTTTTTGTCTCAAAAACACCGTAAGCCGATATCTTAAGAAAAAGACGTCGGTTTACGCTTGCTTCCTAGATCTAAGCCGCGCTTTTGATACCATTGACTATAGTTTACTATGGGAAAAGGTGTCAAGAGCCGGTGTGCCGAGAAGAGTAGCCGGTCTGCTGGGATTCTGGTACGGGAACCAAACGAATAGCGTTAAATGGGGAAGTAGTAATTCTGACCCATATAAATTGAACTGTGGGGTTAGACAGGGTGGGCTGACATCGCCATTACTGTTTAACCTTTACATGAATGAACTGATAGAGGAGCTCAGCAGGGCCGCAGTCGGGTGTCACGTAGCAGGCGTATGCACCAATAATCTTAGCTACGCTGACGACATGGTTCTGCTGAGCCCTTCTATCACGGGACTGAGGATGCTGATATCCATATGCGAGCGTTATGCGGCACTACACGGACTTAAGTATAATGTGAAAAAGTCCGAGATAATGGTATTTAAGTACGGCAGGGGACCTGAAGTTGTACCGCCCGTTAGACTGAACGGGACTGAGTTAAAAAATGTAAATAGTTTTAGGTATCTCGGACATATACTGACAGACAAACTAAAAGATGACGACGATCTCGAGAGACAACGGCGGGCCATTGCTATGCGAAGTAATATGTTGGCACGTCGGTTCGCTCACTCCTCTGACCAAGTCAAGATTACTCTGTTCGGGGCTTATTGCCAGGCGTTCTACACTAGCCACCTGTGGTGCCATTACACGAAGCGGTCGTTTAACAGACTCAGAGTGCAGTACAACAACGCGTTTCGTGTGATGTTACGGCTGCCGTGGCGGTGTAGCGCGTCTGGGATGTTCGCCGTGAACAGAGTGGACGACTTTTACGCAATTATGCGTAAAAGTCACTGGTCCTTTGTCGGGAGAGTGAGCGAATCGACAAACAGTATTGTGAAGATAGTGTCCACAGCATGCTATATTTTACGATGACGAGTGACTTTTAATTTTAATTTAATTTTAACTTTTTAATTTTAATTGTATAGTATTTTATTTTTGTAAATTTTTAAATGGGTTTTTACCTAAATAAACAACAATTTTATTTTATTTTATTTTTTATTTATTTATTTTTTATTAAGGGTCGGCCTTTGGTAAACTCGACATTTAAAGCGGCTAATTAGAATGCGAGGAAAATTAGGCAATGAATTACACGATATCATTATGAGCTTAATTTTTGATGTAAGTAGGTCACTAAGGGTACTATTAAAAAAAAAGAATTTTGGTCGTAGCATTAGGTACATACTGTGTAACATTTTAACAAAACGCGTCGCATTTTAGCGTTTTAGGGTCTATGAGCATTTCTAAAATAGGTATGGTCAGTTCGGGTATGTGCGCCACAGGGGAAAGTGCGCCTCATTCATCATTCAGTCATATAAATCAATATCAGCACTTACCCCGGGACCCCCGGGGGCGCACTTTCCCCTGTGGGACTGAGCTTAGTTGGTTTTACTTAAATTGTAATCTTACAATTTGTTTTCTTTTTAGTTTACCTATTTTTTTAAACTTGATTACTATTTTTGATGATTAAGTCGCTGATAGAGGTATTATAAATAATCTCAAAACATTGTACAATGTACATATTACAAAAAATGTGGTAACAACTTTGGAAAAGAAGCATGTCTTAATGATTCACCTACTTATTCAGCACAAATGGACACAACTCGAAATTACTGTTCAAATCTGAACAATGTCAATTTGAAAATCCTCGATATGAAAATTGACCAGTCTGAATAATAATGTGCTGGTAGCTAGATTAGTATCTTGAAGATCTGTATCCGACAGTGGTCACCTTGTTTTGTCCACAATTTGTTAATCCATTCAATAGCATCAAGACGGGGCCTGCTATATACTATACTGTCTTTAGGCCCTCCGCTCACGAGGCTACTCTCAAGCGTTTGCGTCTCATACGCGTATGCTACGCGTCGCTCGCGAGTAGCCTGCATACAAATTCACTTCGTTCCGCACACGAAGAGACGCGTCTACGACGCGTTTGCTACCAGTCGCACGCGAGACGAAAATGGCCGCGAATCAAAGATTTAACATTCGATTTGTCCAGGAGGTGGAAAATTATCCATGTTTGTATAATTATAAGCTCGTCGCTACTGTCACTCGACATTTCCGCACCAATTGAGCGGAGAGCCGTACTGTGTGCGGAAACGACTTGAAACGAGTAGTTCAATTCAATTCAATTCAATTCATTTATTCAAGAAACAATGTACATTGTGTTTGAAATTTTCACATAGATTATGATAATAATAAGCAATCCAATTACGCTAACAAAATACAATAATAATAATCTAATTAAATTAAAATAAAGACACACTAATACATGTCACTACTAAAAACTATTGTAAATTACTCATCCATGTCAGAGGTTTAACATTAAAACTAATTAGTTATTAAATATTTTTGTCATTTATAAATTCGGTTACAGAGTAATAAGCTTTGTGTAAGAGCAACCTTTTGAGTCTCGTTCCGAAAACATTCCAATTGACAACCTCTTTGAGTTCTACTGGCAGTTTGTTGAAGAGATACACTGACTGATAGCACGTTGCATGCTTAACAATATTTAGTCTAGGGGCCACCTTGTTTGTCAGATCTTTCCGTCTAGAAAGCAGACGCGTCTCCCTCTCACTATTGCTTTCATAGAGATTTATATGTTTAATTAGATCAGTCAGCACTACAAGTATGTACAAACATGGCACAGTTAATAATTGTAGCGTTATAAAATATTCTTTACACGACTCATAATGCGGAATGCGGACTATTGTTCTAATAGCTCTTTTTTGTAACTTAAATGCCGCATCAACATTATATTTGAAGCTATTTCCCCACAGTCTCACACTGTATCTAAGCCTAGATTCAACCAACGCATGGTAGACCATTTTTATTTGCTTGATCGTGACTTCGTCTCTAAGACTACGAAGAGCATAGCAAGCTGAGCTTATAGAATTACTTATCTCTTGAATTTCATTCTTCCAATTAAAAAAGGAATCTATATTGATGCCAAGAAATTTTACGTTATTAGTTTGCTGTATA
Source organism: Epinotia ramella (assembly GCA_947578815.1). Lineage (NCBI taxonomy): Eukaryota > Metazoa > Arthropoda > Insecta > Lepidoptera > Tortricidae > Epinotia > Epinotia ramella. Next base: position 15,716,117 of record OX388205.1, on the reverse strand, counting down.
CATTCTCCATTTAAACTGATATCTAGAGTCTCACAAGTATTAGCAGCTGTAAAAAATATTGCACTTGTTTTACTTGTATTCAGTTTTAGATTATTTGTTGAAAACCATTTACTGAAGGCAATTAGTGCCGCGTTTACCTTAATGTTAAGATCTGTCATGTTCTCAGCTGAGATTATAGCATTGGTATCATCAGCAAAAACGACTAGTTTGATATGTGGCCCTAGGTTATTTATATATTGTATCAGATCATTTAAGAAAATTATGAAAAATATAGGTCCTAAAATTGAGCCCTGGGGAACACCACGGTTTATTGACACCAATTGAGACCTATATTCTTGTAACATATTATCTTCCACACATTTCAACTCTATAAACTGTTTCCTATTGGTCAAGTATGATTTAAAGATTTTCAGTACGTTGTGTCTTACCCCATAGTGTTCTAATTTTGCCAACAGTATGTCATGGTCGACCATATCGAACGCAGAGCTAAGATCTAAGAATAGTCCTGCTACCTTCTTTTTCTCATTTAACTGAGTAACTGCATCCTGGATTAGAGCAGATATTGCTTCACTAGTGCCAACTCCTTTTCGATAACCAAACTGTCTCTTATTTATGATGTTGCAATGATTAAGATGTTTTAGTAGTCGTACTTTAATTAACAGTTCAAAAATTTTAGACAATGCTGGTAATAGAGAGATTGGCCTATAATTATTCGGGTCACATTGTTTTCCCTTTTTGTGCACTGGTAGTATCTTTGCTATTTTCAATTGATCTGGAAACAAGTTTGCTTTAAAACATCGATTATAGAACTGTGCTAGAGGTGCCGCTAGAAGATCAACATTTTCTTTAATGATTGTGATTGGTACTATCGGCTGCAATAATGCATGGACACCTTACGGCCTAGTTTCGCTTGAATGGTTTGACGTCTTCAACTCACATAGTTGCACGTTGTGTGCAATAAATAAACTAGATGGCGTTCTTGGCGATGGTATTTGAACATCGCGGAACATAAGCCAATTTACTATAAATTTACACCTATTATCACCAGAAGTATTCTCCTAATAGTGTAATTATACTAATTATTAGCAAATACCAATTTACAATAGCTTTATTTAAGTGTGATACAACTGATATGTGAATGCTATATTTCCACTAGTAATTAAAATGATGCGACAGCCCAGTGGATTGAGACATGTGCTATAAACTCGGCAGCCAAGATCGATCGAAGATCGATTCCCTGTTAATGGTAGAATAAGTTATGTTTTTACTTTTTTATAGTTTTGTATTTCTAGATGGAAGTTTTTTAGATATAAATAAAAATCGTTTAATGAAATAAAATATTAATAACTTAAATAATTAAGACAGCTTTTTTTGTTTTTATTGTGTTTATTTCGTTAACTACAGTACTGCTAACGCAGTTTTTTAATAGAACTTAGTAATAGTTACTTAGCAACTTTTCTAACATTTAATTAAGGTGATAGCTTAAGTTTCATTTCCGAAAATTGGAAAAAGATTGAAGCTATACCCCCAATAAATATAACATTAACAATTATTAACTTAAGGCCGGGTTATCTAACATTCAAATCAATCGAACGGATTTAGATGTTAATTGACATACTTATACATATATATATCTATACCTATGTGAGCGTTCAAATAATGAAAACTGTTATTGATTTTTTAATAATGATAATAATATTATTCGGACTTTCACGGTTACTTACACTAGTTAGAACTTATGATTATATAGTTAATAATAAGTAATAATAACTCACAATCACATTTCGAATAGTAAAGCGATAAAAAAAATGCAAACATCATACCTACTAAGCAATGTTTTTGTTTTTAATTTGTCTAGCATAACCCGGCCTTTTCCTAAAACATAATGTATAAATCTAAATGTAAACTGCACTGCACTGTTTGGTCGGCTTCTTCACCTTCTCCATGTTAGGAACTACGCGAACATTATCATACGTATTATTACGATATCATAAACTTAAACGGCCGTGTTCACTGGATTTAAAACACTTCACCATCATTTAAATTCTATAGGGTAAATTACAACCGTGCCGTTTTCTGTGCATCTGTTAGCAACGGCGAACTGTGTCTTCAACTCTTCACTTGCGTGGAAGTGGCTTATCGGTTATAAGCAACTTTCTTCGTAGGTCATCACCATTCACCATAGCTGCACGCTGAATAATGGTATGATTGAGACCTGATCTACTAGATCCTTCCTTTTGTGCCCATAAAACAACCGTTTTTTCGCTGTAACAACAGTATTACATAATAACAACAATGTAAGATACGAGTAGGTAATTAGATTAAGTATCATTAATATTACAAAACATGTAAAAACTACTTACGTTTATACATTATATTAAATAGCAATTAACTGTGATCTTTTAAAGATCAATCGATAACTCATTGCTATATTAGTAAAGAAAGGAATCAATTGGTAAACGGCTAACGAATGAATACGAAGTGAGTGTAATAAAAAAGATTACGGTAGTTATATGTCATCTATCTACCTTCTTCAATTATTATACTAAACGTAGTCGTAATGGATATCTGTAGGTATAAAAAAACAAACTGATGATTAATTTCAATCTACCATCCAAATGGCAAATGGCCCAGTGGCAAATAGACTGCAGTTTAAAGTCGACCTGAGAATTCGGGTTCAAACCCGCGGCCGCGTCCAGCCAAATTATGTTTTTGTAATTTATTCGATGTTTGGAGTTCGCTCTTAGTGCAAAACACTAACAAGAAGAAGAAAATTTAATAATACCTCCACGAAGGTGTGTTGTTAAAAACAAAAAATCGGGAATGCGTTAAAGTTGACTCGATAAATATACAAAAATAGTAGGTGGTGGTTATCCAAGTAAATAGAAATTTCGAAGACGCGGACGAAAACAATTTTTATTTCATTAAAAATCAGCTAACAACGCCATCTAGTGAAATCTCGCTTAACTTTTGAGGCTTACATCTATAATAATACTACACGTTGTGCTCATAGATGGCGTAGGATTCGGCGGACAAGCGAAACTGTTTCTGAATTGACCATGGACTTTTGCTGTCTAGTGTACCTCATCATGCCCGACTGATGACTTGGGTTTCATATCGCGCACTATTTTTTCAACTTCAAGAGGAGTCACACTGTCGAGAACCATCTCCTCGTGGATTCTTTCTGTGCTTGATTTTAACATTTTTATAGCATGTGCCGCATCACTTGATGCCCTTCCTGTGCTGTGGTCAAAGATTTTAGAAAACACGCTGGCTTGGTCTCGCTCGTGGTTTTTTGATTATGGTATCTGTTTTCAATACCAGATTTTTCAAAATTTTACACTGCGTTTTGTTCCTATGCCTATTTACCACCTTCCAAATAGCTTTAGTTGAATTGGCAGCCCGATTTATTTCACATTCAACTGCAGTTCTTTTAGCGTTTCTAATTACACGTCTATATGTTGATATATATAGCTTACGATATCTTTCAACTGATTCGTCACAGTTGTTCTTATTAACAATACTTAAAAACCGCTTCATTAGGCTAGAAATCTTAATTCCTTTTGTTATCCATCGCAACTTTGTATCCATCATTATTTGTTTTTTCTTCCTCTTAAAACTGTATTTAAAGAGATTGCTAAACTTCTGGATAAAAAGGTTGATACCAATATTTGTCCAGTTTTGAGCACCTAGTTTATGTCTAAATAATATTTTATTGACTCTATTTAGTGATCGTCGCATTGTGAATATTACTGGTTTGTTTTTTATTCCTACTACTGATTCCACGAGCAGTTCGCAAAATAACCCTGCGTGTCCATCCGCCAGTCCATTATGATCAACCATTATATTTAAGATAGACTCAGAGGATATGTTTGTGAGTATGTTATCAATGCAAGACTCAGACTGGTTCCTCCTGAAAGTTACCTCAGTGACAAGTGGTTCAAAATTATAACATTTAAGTAACGACAAGAACTCTGCCTTCTTTTTATCATTTTTAAGTAAATCGATATTGAAGTCACCACATATTACACACTTTTTATCCATGAAGTGTTCAAGCAACCTCTCCAACCTGTCCATGAATTCATCGAGGTTACTATCATTTGGGTTGCGATAGCAACAAATAATACATACATTGGTTTCGGAGTCCTTAACACCACAAACTTCAAAACATTCAGATTTATACAGGCTCTTACAAAAAGAAATCTCATCAATTTTCCTACCTTTACGTACCAGTATAAGACTACCACCTCTTTTTTTATTTGTTCTAACATTATGACTGGCCAGATCGTACTGTGAAATAGTGAACAGTGAAACTGATAATTTATTTAAAAAATGCTCACTAACACATATATAATCAATTCCGTTTTCACGGTTTTCCAAATAAATCTCTAGCTCCTGTATTTTATTACTTACTCCACATACATTTTGGTGAAAAATGTGGAGTTTCGTTAGATTTGATTGCTTAATATTGGATTCTTGGGATTCAGAAGCTGGCACATCATGTTGAAATTGATTGTTAAAGGCTGCTAGTTTATGTTCAGCTAAGTTAAAAAAACGGTGTGCTGAAATACATAACTTTTTACAATATTCCGTATTTACGGGTGTTTTTGGACCGGTTGACACGGTCCTAAAAAAGAGTGTTCAGTCTGTTCGTTAGGACATTGTATGTGGCGTAGCACAAGTTTAACATTCGTTAGTATATTTTGAATCCCTACCGGCCTTATTTTCCCTGATAGTGGAGAAAACATGTCAAATGTTAAGTTTAGATTGGAATCATATAAATGTGCACTACTAGAGTTTTGTAGAGCTTCATTTAGGCAGATGTTAAATAATTCCACTCCATAATTAAACAGTGGAGCTCCACATATGTAAGTTGGCGTGCATATTATTACATTAGTATGTGTTATTGTCTCTAAGGTTGAAAGTATTTCCTGCACTAGTATTGCAGGCTCACTGTCCTCCCTTATCGTGAAATCTTCCTCACCAATCATTAGAACGCAACAGTCTTGTTTAGTGTATCCTTGGAGCTTCATAGGCAGATCGGTTAAAAGCTCTCGAATTCTTCCCCCTGGAGTAGCAAGATGTATACATTGCATATTATCGAAGTTCCGTAGCATGGCTGGCAAAATCTTTTTGCCGGTTTTCCCGCTGATCGTGCTAACCACACATAATCGATTTATATTAGTAATTTCTTTAAGTGTGTTATAGTTGGTGATAGCTTGCTTTGATTGTGACGTGTATAGTAGAGGAGATGTTACTCTTTCTGATTTTTGACTATCTTTGATGTGTAGTGTAGAATCGGCATCCGAAGTATGTTGAAGCTTTTGTGACAATATTTCTATTTGTTTAACTAGGACAGCGATCTCGTTTGTCGCGTCTTGCAGTTGCCGCTCAAGAACCAAAATTTTTTGTTGCAAGTATAGGGCATTTGTTGTATCCGTAGTATCCGTTGGTGTTGCTGCGGTAGGTGTAGAGCATCCCATCGGTAGCATTGATGAGTGTCCTCTTTTTGCGTGTTTGTCCTTGTAAGTTTTCCTATCGAATGTAGCCGAATAACATAATGATTGCAGTGTATTATTTTCTAATTTGAGTTTTTTAATTTGCCTATTTAATTCGTTATTTTCCAAGGTAGCATTATCCAATTCATTTTGGGTTGTCTCTAGTGCAGTTGTAAGTTGACTTATGTTTTCCTCCATTTCTCGTAGTAGGCTTGGTTTATCAATTGACCTGTCAGCACTTCTTGATAAAAAGGCTGACGCCAACAAAGTAGGGGGGGAAAATAATTCGTCAGAAGTATCATTTTCGCTAATAAGAGATGAATTTTGAGAGTTTGCAGCCTGATTGTTAAGGGTGCTATTTAAAGGTGTGGTTGACAAGCCATCTATAATAAGATTTCAGCTGTGCTCTATTTTCTCCGCTGGTTTTCTAGGGCTTGTATATTTAGTCTTCGGTAAAGTTTGTTTTTTCCGTAAGGTGATATTATTTTGTACTTGTGATAAATCAGTACTGCGTAGGCATTCCTTACATTTCCATTTTTTCCTTGATTCGACACTTTTTAGGCGATGCAACTTTTCCGATACGCCCGCACAATCAAACTCGTAGTAATTTTTACATACTGCGCACGCTAATGTGTTTTTTATGTCTGTAGTTGTTTTGCATTTGAAGCATGATACTGCGGACGCCATCTTTCGCCCGCTGGTGGTAGGTTTAGAAGTTCCTTTACCTGACATAATATTTCCCCTATTGACCTTATAGGATTGAAGTTCCATACATATGTCAACAGATGGCTCTGTAGTAGACAGATTTTGTAGTATTTATTTTATTTGCAGCTAGCAACATTCACAATTTCCCTTAGGAGGTGGTACGATTGCTGATCCGTCAACTGTCATCAATAGTCACTCAATCAGCTGTGTATAGGTTATATTCCCGACAAAAATATGATCCTCACCCAAATCCATTTCAGTGATAAAAACATTGTAGTGTCTTCCTTGAACGATGTAATATGTTGATGTGAACACTGTTATAATGTTGTGATGTATGAACACTATTTTGGGTACGTTTTTCTTATTTATATTTAATTAAAAATCAAAGAGCTCTTGATAGCAATGTTTACCTAGCTAGGGTTGCCAGTGTATATGATTTAGTATACCAGTATGCGGCCATGAATTGCATTGCAGTCGCGTCGCTTGTCAGTCGCCCCGTGAGAGACGGGCCTTAGCGGGAGACAAGTGCAACGTTCAATTGTAGATGATTCCGAGTTGATCTTATAAAAATTGTGACTATGATATTCTCTTAATGACTAAGATTCAATTCGTTGGCACTGCAGAACTGCACTTCACTGGATGGCGTAAACAATATGACAGGGTCACAATTACAACATCATAAATGGTAAAATCATCATATTTCGTAGGTACACGATTCGGTGCTCCTTGTATTTCATATTATTTATTTAAAATATTGGATTTGCAAAATCAATCAATATTGCGTTCTTACGCAACATAAATGACCTATTTCACCACAGCTACCTATATAATGTCAGATATTACGATAAATCTAGGTATCACAAATACACACACATTCATCTATAGGTACGTGTATAAGCCAATCTGACATATGTAATAAAAAATATTCCACATACTAAAGAAGGCTCGATGAAGAAATATATTGGGAAAGGGCTCGATAAAGAATTTATATTTTAGTGCGTATTGTAACAATACCATAAAATCTAGTTTCAGTGCTTATCCAACCACATCACATACTATATTTTTTGAACAGCCTAAAAAACACTGATTGCACAGTTTAAATCTAATCGATGATAAAATCGGTTTTGATGTTCAATTGTTAAATCTAGATGTGCAAGACAGTATGGGCTCAGTCAAGATTGTTTTGGTAAGCAATTAGAATTTTCTATTTTTTTCTTTATTATTTTATTTGGGGCATTACCTAGAAATACAATATGTCACTATATAATCGAAATTGCTTATAAAAATAATTTATATTAAAGGTGAAATTTATCTCAGGTTGTAATAACTGAACATCGTCTCGAAAACTTATTACGTTTATCCCTTGAACGGGCCATTTAAATGTTTAATGCCTCAGATTTGCGGCCATTATTTTTCAAGAGTATACATTTTCCGGTCTCTATCCATCTAAACAGTGTTTTTCAACGTGTAGGTCGTGACCCGCTGTAGCCTCTTAAAGGGGATCGCAGATACTTGTATAAAATAATAATAATAGTCGTTTCGGCGAATGGTTTAATAGCGAAGAGTCTCGACCATCATCTCAAGAGACTCTCGCTAGACGGCTGGATCAAGGGTCAGATACAGAAGGCGGTACTCCTGGATACTGCTCGGATAGTCAGGAGGTTCCTGTCTCTGTCGCCCTGACCGCCGGTGGCTTAGGCCCCGCCTCGCTGCCGGCTGCACCCTAGGTTAGGTTTTTATAATCATTTTATGCTTTGTATGTATATTGTATAGTTTTATATTTTACTTTTTATATATAATTATTGTACAAACCTAAGTTAAGATGAAACATAAATAAACAGATAATAATAATAATAAATATTAGGGGACAATCTTACACAAACCGACCTAGTCCCATAGTAAGCTCATTAAGGCTTGTGTTATGGGTACTAGACGACGATATATATAATAGATATATAAATACTTAAATACATAGAAAACTTCCATGACTAAGAAACAAATATTCATGCTCATCATCACACAAATATTTGCCCTTACCGGGATTCGAACCCAGGACCTTCAGCTTCGTAGGCAGCGTCACTACCCACTAGGCTAACCGGTCGTCAAATATTATTATATATTTTTCTCACATGTTGTTATACGTTGCCAAGAATTTCCAGTGGCGTCCATTCTTTTTATCACTTTTCTAGTCACCACGAGTCAACATTTTTGCTAATAACCAAACACGCAATAACAATGTTTACAAATATGTGTGAAATAACCTATAATGGCACGCAAACAGTTTTTCGTGAAGTTTGCGCAGTGCGCGCGCATTAGATGAAATCTCTAAACAGCCAATAGGTACAAAATAAAATAAATATTGTCGTTTTGAAATGTTATCCGTATTAATTCATGTAAAATGTTATCAAAAGGGAATAGTTTTACTAAATTAAACGTTTCAGTATCACATCCAAAAAGAAATAGTCAATTAATTAACAAAAAGGATTTAATTTGTTTAGTCGAGTAAGAATCCATTTGCCGAGAATTAAAAAAAAAGCTGTACATTCTGTATAACCCGGTTAATTTAAGAATGCACCGTGTGCATGCATACATCTCGCTGCAAGGTGCCAATGTGACTTAAGGCGCCGTAGGTTCAGCGAAGTTAAGCGAACAGAGTTTTTGAAACAATATAATGCGTCTGTCTATAATAATATGGATTCAAAAAATTACGAATAGTAATCTTGAGGCTTTTCTGCAGGGAAATCAGTGCTTCGAAACACGATTAAGCAAATTTAGCTCGATAGAAAAAAATCACGAACATAGGTCTAAAACACACAAAAATACACTTAAAATATTCGTAACAAATTATGCACAAAAGCTATAAATATTAAAATTGCTTCTAAAAATCGGCAATATCATGTTTGAGGGAAATCAGTGTTTACATTTTTATTTAATTAAAGGGCCACAAAATTAAAATTAAAAAACATGATATCCGCGCTTCCGAGCACGCACTTCCATCTTGCTCACGCTTATGCCCAGTGAGAGGGAGAGAAGACCATGAACCTACGGCGCCTTAATCGGGATATAACCATAACACACAAGTGTCGTAATTTTATAAAACACGCGAATATCCAGGATTATGAGCCTAAAAGCGACACAATAAGAGGTACCTACGTTACGAGCAATTGTGTTGAAAAAGACATAAGATAAGAACAGCGGATGGTGGCGGCGCGATATACTTATTTTTCCGCATTAAGTAATTAAGAAAGTCGCGCCATGAAAAAGATTGAAAAATGCTGATCTAAAGATACGGTGACACTCGCCGCATCTAAATGGCACAATAGGCGTTGTATACAAGAATCGAGTCAACCCCTTAATGTGTTGTAACCTCTTTTTATTTCGCACTTGTAATGAGGTGAGACCAATAAGGTACTGGCTACTCTAAATGGCAATAATTAACTGACAGAAACAAATTGTGTAAATAGTTGACACGTGTTCTCATTTAACATTTTGAATTTGTTTAATATTTTAATTAATTATAAATTATTTATTTAAGTACAGTACAGCAGAGCCGGTTGGTTCTGGCCTGCGGGTTGCCACACCGAGTAAGGCGCTGTACGTGTCGCGCCTGCATTACTCTGCCAGCACGGCTATCAGGCGACGGCAGGCGAGCTCTCTCGATTTTTCTCGCACTATCCGTCTCTCTCTTATTAGAACACTTAGAACAAGAGGTGTAGTGCGAGAAAAATCGAGAGTATGTCGCGGCCGTCCCATGATAGACGTGCTGGGCTGATGACATGGTACAGTTTATTCACCAGAAGACTGGCTACTCGCTGAGGGTTTTCCAGCTCCGTTCGCGCCACTACGTGCACTTCAGCTCAACGCGGCAACGCGCATGTAACACCCCAGCGGGGCTAGCACAACTGACCCCGCGCCGCGACGCGATTCGGGGAAGATCTACCCTCCTCTTTCTAATTTGCACGGTGCAAGTGTAGTGATGTGCCGTTCCCAGGAATATTCCCCAGGTGGGAATATACGGTTATATTGAAATCGTGTATGTTTATATATCTTGCTATCAGGGATTCCATCGAGAACCTTTATTCATTTATTTATTTATTTATAAACTTTATTGCACAAATATAAAATTAGAAGTACAATTGGCGGACTTAATGCCTGCCTGCCTGCCTGAACCTTTCCAGCCCAACGGCCATCGGTTCTACGAGCTATGTGCCCCGCCCACTGCTACTTAAGTTTAGCGATCCGGAGGGCCACATCGGTTACCTTGGTTCTGCTGCGGACAGCCTCATTTCTGATGCGATCACGCAGAGAAACTCCCAACATGGTCCTCTCCATTCTCCATTGCCCTTTGGGTGATTTTGAGCCTTCTTATTAAATGGTAATTGAGATAAAAAGTCAGAATTTGTACATAAATGCAGTTTTTGGCGAATGGCACTTTATTTGTCGGGGCACTATTTATTTTAATTACATTTATTATAACTTTAATTTTCCTAATTTGTATTTCAATACGGGAACAAGGAAATATTCCCCGGCACATCACTATGCGAGTGCGACAGGAGACGCTCAGACGCGCGCGAAGCGACTTAACAGCAAGTTGTGCTAGACGTACTGGAGTTGCAAGCATCCATTGGCTACGGAAACCACTTACCATCACGTAAGCTTGTTGGCCACCGACGTCGTATAAAAAAAAACTCGTCCGGTAATCACCTACTTTCGGCGCTTGTAGCATAAATAACTATTATTTTCATACGTACCTACTTACTTTATTGTGGCCCACTATACATTAAGGAGCTACCCTAGGTTTTCATCGATTTTTGAAAAGTTTTGAATCGTATCTCCTACTTTTGCACTACAGATAGAATTATAAGTCAAATGGCTATCGGTTCTTCAATCTTTTATCTCCATTTTGGTTCACCGGTTTTGAAAAAAAAGAATACTTAATTTTGTATGTTTTTTTTTAAACTTCTAACATATACGAAATCTACATGTTTGGGTTCGTCTTTGACGTTTCTTAAAACTTGTCTAGGATTTTCATTTTAAACTAATTAACATAAAAGTTATGGCCAGAAAACCAGTTTTTTGGCTTAAAATTGTTCAACTTTGATGCCAAATATCTCGAAAACAATGAACATTAAGGAAATATGGGATACTATATTGCTTAAAGCCGTTGTTCTTAATGTAATAAGCCACAAAAATCATAAGGCAACTAAGGGATTCAGATCGAAGGTCATTGGCGTATGGCAGCCCCTTAATAAATCTGTACAAAAAGGTATATTGGTTGGAACGCTGTGCAGCCCTTGGCTACCTTTATATCATTCCTTCTGACAAGCCTCTTGAGTCTGTATCATCGTTTGCCCTGTGATCTCAAGTTGAACCGGGATCATGTTACCATGACGACTTGGCGGAGTTCCCCTTAAAAGCAATAATAAAGAAAACAAGTGAAATAATACGACAGACAAAGTGAGAAAATATTCCCTGTCAAATTCTTTATGACAGTGCATGACTTAAAATTGATTTCATCACTCATCAGGCATGTGGAAAAACTTTTTACAAGATTTTTTTTTTTTTGCTTGCACTGTGCGTATTATTTGTAAGTAAGTTGTCCGTCAAAATTTGCAATCCATTTTTAAGTCTATCCGATTGAGCTGAAATTTTGGGTAAAGGCATAGATTGGATAATAATTCATTATTATTAGGTTTATTGTTAAAACACATACATTAGGTAAATTGAAAATAACATTAAAACTAGATTACCATCGAGCTGATCTGATGATGGAGACCGAAGGTGGCCATGGGAGTTTTTCTCAATGAGTAGTAGTTGATGACAGTATACAGAAAAGTACAGTCGGCAATAAAAGCTTGTACCAAAAATTGGCCCTGAATGGGTTAATATCGTTTGGGTAATCTCAATATTATTTTGCTGTTTTAATGACATCACATGACACACAAACTTATTACGAAGAATTACCCGAAAACATAAACGCAGTACTTTCCTACCTATCGCGTTGTCATTAAGGAGGACTTTTAAATTTTTGCGGGAATGAACGTAAACACGAAATGGCGTGTTTTATTTGAGCCTCGTTTTCTTTTCTTATGTTAAGAGTGCATACATTACGAGTAAGTATATAGTCGTGTCAAATTTATTTGTTCACAAAAGTATTATAGCTTCGGTACATTTACAGTTACGATCAGTAGGTAGGTAGGTATGTACGGTAAATAGCTGTTAAACTCCCATGTAACCCTTTAACGTTCATAAATTTTAGTCATTAACTCCGGCTTCAATATTGTTGTTATTTCGTACCTATTAGGGTCGTTGAACTTAAATTTCTCTATCCTCGTTTCTAATTATCTATCCAACATTATTATTGGCTAAAATCATAACGGGTACAGGAAGGCCTTGGCTTACGTACTTAATTAATCCTTGATTAATCCTGTTGATCACGTAGTAACGTTTCAAACGAGCGTTAGGACAACTTAATTGTCACTATCCTATACAAAAAGTGACAGATCTACAGACGCGCGTAGAATGCGTTACGTGATAGACCAGCAGATACGAGGGTCAAACTGAAAGTTCTTAGAAAATCAAAAACTGAGCAATCAAGCAACTTATTACTTTTATTATATCTTTTCAAAATAGCCTCCCTTCACATCAATACATCGCTGCATTCGATAGAACCACTGAGAAAAGCACTTTGCCCACTCGTCCTTAGGGGTCTCTTCGACGGCCTTTTGAAACGCAGCCACTGCTTCGTCGGCGTCCATAAAACGTTTTCCTCGAAGTTTTTCTTTTATTTTTGGGAATAAATAAAAATCACAAGGTGCAAGGTCGGGGCTATAAGGTGGGTGACCCAGTAATTCCACGTTTGCCGTCGCCAAATAGTCGATCGTTTGCTTGGCGGTGTGCGATGAGGCGTTGTCGTGGTGAAGCAGGATCCTACTGCGAGGCCGTTTTTCTCGAACTTTTTCCAAGACAAGTGGTAAACAATTGTTAGTGTACCACTTCGCAGTAACTGTTTTTTGATCCTCTAAAATAATTGTTGCGTAATGACCAGTCCTTCCGAAGAACGAGGCCACCATCTTTTTTCCCACACTTCGACCTCTCTTCACTTTAGTAGGCAACTCCTCGGAAGGAAACACCCACTCAGCAGACTGTCTTTTAGTTTCAGGATCATAACAGTAAATCCAGCTTTCGTCACCCGTAACTACGTCGAACACAGCATTTGAGTCACCTCCGTTGAATCTTTGACCCATTTCACGGCACCAATCAACACGACGGACTTTTTGGGCTTCTGTCAAATTATGAGGTGTCCACCGGGCACAAAGCTTCCTCACCGCTAAATGCTCATGGAGGATTTTGTGGACTTGACTCATACCAATGGCTAAGCTTGTACGAATCTGCTGATAGGTTACTCTTTTGTCAGTCTCTATCATACGCCGCACAACACTGATGTTATCTTCAGTAGTCGCCGTAGAAGGCCGGCCCTCACGCAGATCATCAGTGAGATTAGTGCGGCCACGTTCAAATTCATTAAACCAGTTGTAAATAGTAGCACGAGATGGGGCTTCATCGAGAAAGGCCAATCGAAGTCTATCATAACTTTCTTGTTGACTTAAATTACATCGAAAGTCGTAAAAAATCATTGCTCGAAAATTTTCTCGCGTTAAATTCATGCTCACGTAGTACACACAATTTTCAATTTGCCGCCAAATCGTAAAACAAATGACAATCGAGTGGAATTCGTACACAAAAATATTAAGAAAGAGTTCCATTTTCAAATTTTGAACTTATTTTTTTATTATATTTATTACAAGTGGCCAGTTCTAAAGACTTTCAGTGTCGCCCTCGTATTAGAGGCTCTGTGAACTGGAGAACTCGCATTTTTTTTACAATACGTGGGTCGTTAAAATAAGTATATAATTAACCGAACCTGTTCACAAAATTTCACAAGGATCGGTTGGGAAAAGCGACCCGTACCACCTATGTTTGGTTCGGCTACCAGGTCTTCTATTTCGGCATGTTTTAGGATCCTCCAACCCCCATCGTCTCCTTTGACTGGTCCCAGGATGTTTCGGAACACCTTACGCTCTGCTACTAACAAGCTATGCTCCTCCTTAAAAGGAAACACTAAGGGCGACATAATTGAGAAATAGGTATTTGTAAAATGTATTGCTGTCGCGCCAACCTCAAGTCTCCCCCCGCAGAGCGCGATAGAGACAACTGCAGCTTTGCCGAAAATACCTATTAAAAGTACATAAAATCAACGTTTCGTAGTCCCCTGACCGAAACTTGACCTATTTAACTATTTTTTGTTATTAAAGATCAAAGAAAGGCTTTGGCCGTGTTCCTATGTTTTCCTTTTTTTTAATAATCTAGTCAAGATTGTTTTCTGGTTGTTTGAACACAGCGGAAAATCTGGATTTTTTTTAGGTTTTTGAAGGTTAAGGTTAATATCTCTTTTAAGAATAAATTTATGGAAAAAAGGAAAATACAGGAACATGTCAATAGTACCCTCTATGGGTACTATTGACATGTTCCTGTTTATAAAAAAAAAAATATTGCTCTACTGCCATTATCCAGGGAGAAAACAGGGGACTACGTTTCTATGGATAAACGGCCCGAAAATGTGTTTCCTCTTAAGAGTTGATGTCCAAGCCTCACACCCATACATTAAAAGGGGTCGGATAACGGTCTTATAAATCCGAAGATCATACTCCGTTTTCATAGCAGTTTGGACGCCAAAGCAGGACAGTAAAGTGTATGTACCCTACTTACAACAAAAATATTGATTAAGAAAACATGAAAACGAATAAAGTACCTCCTCTTTTTATTGAAGTCGGTTAATACAATTTTATGAATATTAACAAACATAATAAAGGCAAAATCAAACCCCGAAGGCGAAATGCGTTCACTCCCAGATAATGGATATTAATACTACTCCAAAAAAGCCTTGAGCTTCTTCTTTATTCTATGTGACAGTAACAATCTCATTATTTAAAACATAACACAGTTTTGCCTTTACTTTGGTAATAGCAAGGCACAGACATCATTATGAATCGAGTGCTTTGTGAATGTAAAATAGTATAAATTATTCAAATACGCGGCTCAGGCCCACGGCGTATCTTCATGGAAATTAAGTTCAGCTAAATTTAACATGAAAATACGTTTCGCGTACTTATCATCGTAATCTATCTTCGTATGTTTGAAAGAAATAAATAGCACAATATTATTATTCTGCCCTTTCGCACCATAAACTGTAAAATGTACGTCACTCTATTTCCCGGACAAAACTGAGGAAAGTACCCACTTGAGGCCACATTTAAAACCACTAACTTTGTTCAAGGGACCTGGAGCTCAAATCGGCAATTGACGTGTAAGAATCATCATTGCGTGACACGTAAACGCGGCGTCAGCTTAGTTGATCGTTTAGATCTAAGAAAATACGACTCTAATTGCCTAATACATCTATGCAAACAGACCTATCCTATGAAGCTTGTCAAAATTTTAGTTGCAATTATACCAGCATCGAAACAACATGATGTATTTTTCTGTATCTCCGCTCAATCACACAAAATTGAGCTTTATTCGAAGAAACTTATGGTCCTAAATCGAACCGGTGAAGTGATAATTGTTAATTAACTTTAAAGTGAATAATTGTGAGTACAATATATTACAATGCCACAACCAACTCCCGAACAAAATCAATTAATTACAAAGCAAGAAGATCCGGCGTGATACAAAAGACGCAAACCAACTTAAAAAAGTGTCCAAAGCAAAGGCTTACAGGGCCAGGGCAGGGCAGGCAGGGGTTATGTATGTTACAAAACGGATAAAAATACTTGAAGATTATTGGAGTATGTTTAAACAAGCACACAATAACCTCCTGCATTGCACGCCGCGCGAACAACGGGGTGATATGCAGTATTTTCTTAATGAAGATTACTACGCAGTCGAGGACCTTTATTTATGTTTACAAGCCGATTTGACAGATTTATTGAAAAAATGGGAGTCTAAAAAAGATTTTAGAACTATCAAACATATCTACTTCGTCAAACGACGGGCAGTTAGCGTTTGGGAATCTTCCAAAAATCCAATTGCCAACGTTTTCAGGCAGATACGAAGATTGGACTACGTACCACGATTTGTTCACAGCCCTCGTTCACAACACAAGACTAAAACACCTTCAAAAACGACACTATTTAAAAACGAGTGTCTCCGGTGAAGCTGAGATTTTATTGCGGCATATACAAATAACCGAAGACAATTACACACAGGCGTGGGAGTTGCTTAAAAACCGCTTCGGCAATAAGAAGATGATTGTTCATTCTGTCTTCAAGAAACTGTTTGGACAAAACAAGATTCGTACTCAGTCTGCAAGCCAAATCAAGAATTTACTCGATACTACTATGGAATGTATGAGTAGTTTAAATAATTTGAAGATAAATATGGACTCTTGGGATCCTGTTATTATATTTCTGATGGGACAGAAGTTGGACACAGAGTCAATTAAAGACTGGATGCAATCTACACACAAAGACAGCTGTGATGACATTGTGCCTAAGTGAGTTACAGAAGTTTCTCTTTGCTAAGTTTCGCACATTGGAGTTAGCTACGGCAGTTGCGGCGCCTACACGAGAAAAGTCACATACTCACAAAACACATTCCACGTCACTGATAAAGAGGAACAAGAACAAGAGTTTTCATTTCAAGCTGCACATGCTAGCATGGCTGCTTCACAACCTGCATGTACCTATTGTCAGCGTGACCATTATATATTTCACTGCAAAGAATTTACAAAACACCCGGTGGAACATACACAAGATTTCGCGAGAAAGAGCCGATTATGTTATAACTGTATTGTTCCATATCACAGTGTTATGCAATGTAAACAAAAGACGTCATGCCGCATCTGCAGTAAAAGGCATCATTCTCTTTTACATCATGTTAGAGAAACAAGTCAAGAGGAAACTACACAGCCATCTTCACAACCAGAACTTGAAACCAAGCTGACAACCACGCTTAGCACCTTTCTAAGCAACAACCTGGTCGGGAGTAGGGCTTCCAATCCCGCAGCCTATCTTTAATCTCGGTACCTGCGGGATTGCACATTTTCGATCCCGCGGGATCCCGGTATTTACGGGATCCCGCATAGAAATTAATTATATCAATTATAAGGTAAATAAAACAGCAAAACAATCAACGTATTTAAACTTTTATTAGAGTCTACCTTTTAAACATTCAATATTACACTTAAACTTACGTACGTATTTAAAGTTTTATTAGAGTTTACTTTTTGAACATTAAATATTAAACATGAAAATATACATTGCACTTCTATTAGTTCTATTTAGATCAAAATCAACCTATGTTAAACAAACTGTAAGGAACTCAATTATAATTTAAGACAAATTATTAAAATATCAAATTTATTATTTGCTTTCATCAATATTTTGTTGAAAATATTTGCGAAGAAATATAACATGTCTAAAGTGTCGTCAGCCAAACTACTACGAATTTTAGACGCAATATAGCCAGCCGCCGAAAAAGCCCTTTCAGCTTCCACGCTAGTTGGCGTAATTCCTTTTAAGGCGTTGTGCGCAAAGCTTAGATATTTGCTTGTGGAGCCCCAAGATTCATAAAGAGTCATCTCTTTTTTTATGATGGACTCGAGTGTGTTAGCGTGTTAGCGCGACGAGACGTTTAGCATGTGCCTTTTTGCAGTCCCGCAAATCCCGCAGGATCCCGCGCTCGTAATCCCGCTACGAGCGGGACTGAAAAAAGGCGCGGGTTCCCGGAATACCTAGATCTCGGAATACCGGGATTGGAAGCCCTAGTCGGGAGGTATTAGCTACAGCACAAGTAGAAGTCATGTCGACTGATGGTGATACGCACATACTTCGTGCCCTAATCGATCAGGGTTCAGAGGCTTCATTTATATCAGAGAGAGTAGTATCAACGGTGTAGTCTCTGGAGTAGGAGAAAGTGCGCAAATAAACATAAAACACTCACCTCACAATCGCATCGAGATTTGAAAACAAGAAGTCCAAACATTACCATTGGCTGATCCTACCTACTACACACCCGGCAAGGTAGATATCTTGCTCGGCGCCGATGTCTTCTGTCAGATTATTGAAGAAGAATTGTGTAATGTATGTAGGTACGTAGGTATACAGCGTGTCTCTGACTTAGGGGCTTTAAATGCAAATGTCCATTACGGTCCTGAAACTGAACCACTTTTGTTCCGCAACTTTGTAAAATAACTATTATTTCTATAATTTATTCGCGTTTGAACTTTAACTGTACCATCAATGTATTGCAAACACGGCCTCATTATTTGACATCCATGACACTGACAAGTATGAAAACTAACTAATGGATGATGTACATTGAACATTTTATTTTATTTGTATGGAATAATGAAAATATAAAAAGAACGTATTTTTGAAAAGTTGTAGAGCAAAAGTAGTTCCGTTTAAGGAGCATAATTGCCATTTGCATTTATAGCCCCAAAGTCAGAGACACGCTGTATAGGTACCTACCTACTGATATCTATCGTGGTGCATTCCGGTGCGCCCTCTGTATGATGATTTAGTTTCGCAATAAACGGTTAAGTGTGTTACGTGTGACTTTCATTTACTCATATATAACAGATTGGTAAAAATGGATGATGGGGTAGTTGCTCAGAGAACAAATTTGGGTTGGATACTCTCAGGTTAGAAACAACAAGACAAACACAGCAACCAGCACAATGTAATCACATTACACATAACAAGGATGGTTGCTGAAGACAATGATATACTACGGAGGTTCTGGGAAATAGACACAGATTTGTACACAAAGAAGACGATCGGTGTGAAGAAATATACAAACAAACAACAAATAGAGATGAAAGTGGAAGACACGTAGTACACCTGCCGTTAAAGCAAAGTATTGAAGAAACAGTAAACCTATGTGGATATACGAAACAGCAAGCTATCAATAGGTTCAAGAGAATCGAAAGTAAATTTGGAAAAAACGACAAGTTGAAAACGGAGTATACAAAGGTCATACATGAGTACAAGGACATGGGCCATTTAAGAAGATCAGAAGACAAAGGCAATGCCAGAACATATCTACCCCATTTGGCTGTCGTTCGAGAGGAGAAAGATAAGAGTAAAGTACGAGTTGTCTACGATGCGTCTGCAAAAGGCTCACGCGGTCACTCTCTTAACGACACAATGATGGTTGGCCCTGTTTTGCAACCCGAACTTCGGAGCATAATAACAGCTTGGAGAAAACATATGATTTGCGTGGTAGTACTAACCGCGTACGTAACTAAGTTTTGTAACTAGTTACGTACTAGGATTTTTTTCTTGGTTTGTAACCAGGTTACGAATGAAGAATTCTCTTCGTCCGCGTACGTAACTAAGTTTTGTAACTAGCTACGAACAAGGATTTTATTTTCTTGGTTTGTAACCAGGTTACGAATGAAGAATTCTCTCCGTCCGCGTACGTAACTAAGTTTTGTAACTAGCTACGAACAAGGATTTTTTTTTCTTGGTTTGTAACCAGGTTACGAATGAAGAATTCTCTTCGTCCGCGTACGTAATTAAGTTTTGTAACTAGCTACGAACTAGGATATTTTTTTCTTGGTTTGTAACCAGGTTACGAATGAAGTATTCTCTTCGTCCGCGTACGTAACTAAGTTCTGTAACTAGCTACGAACAAGGATTTTTTTTTGTGGTTTGTAACCAGGTTACGAATGAAGAATTCTCTCCATCCGCGTACGTCACTAAGTTTTGTAACTAGCTACGAACAAGGATTTTTTTTCTTGGTTTGTAACCAGGTTGCGAATGAAGAATTCTCTTCGTCCGCGAACGTAATTAAGTTTTGAAACTAGCTACGAACTAGGATTTTTTTTTCTTGGTTTGTAACCAGGTTACGAATGAAGTATTCTCTTCGTCCGCGTACGTAACTAAGTTCTGTAACTAGCTACGAACAAGTTTTTTTTTTCTTGGTTTGTAACCAGGTTACGAATGAAGAATTCTCTCCGTCCGCGTACGTAACTAAGTTTTGTAACTAGCTACGAACTAGGATTTTTTTTTCTTGGTTTGTAACCTGGTTACGAATGAAGAATTCAATGTTGATGGGTTTGTTTGCCTGCGTAACTTGGTTACAAACAAATAATTTTTATTTCCTTCTACGTAGCTGGGTTACGAACGAATAATTATTTTACCTTATGTCCTTGTATTAACCTCTTAATAGTCGATCCTATGATGATGGCATAATTAAAACGATCTTGTCATAATAACTGAAGATCTTTATTGATCAGTACAAAACTTAGTTATGTACGCGGACGAAGGGAAGAAATACTAAAGAGAAGGATTTCAAATGAAAAAATGGTCCAGTAATTCAGATGAAGTTTTAGATACTTTGAAGGAAGAAAACAATACAAGAGATACTATGGAAAGAAAAATAGACAAAATTATTAAGATCCTAAGTTTAACATGGAATAGACCAAATGATGCATTTGAAATCACAGTAAACTTACCTGAGATGAGAAATCCGATAACAAAGAGATCTATTCTTTCTGATGTTGCCCGCCTCTTTGACCCATTTGGCTGTAATAATAATCGCTAAAGTTTTAATACAAAAATTGTGCCTAATCAATTTGGAATGGGACGATGAATTACCGTCAGACTTGACTGACGAGTGGGTAAACTACAGAGAAGAATTGATACATTTGCAAAACATTAAAGTACCACGATGGTTGAAAACGACAGAAAATGATGAAGATGTACAGTTGTACGGTTTTGCAGATGCATCGACTCAAGCTTATGCAGCACGTACCTGAGAGTGGTTAGAGAGGGCGTTGTGTACGTTTCTATGAGCTTTCAGTTCCAAAATTAGAGCTTTGCGCAGCGGCGATGTTAGCAGAACTGATCAATGATGTCGCAGAACTATTGAACATTCCTAAGAAGAGAATATTTGTTTGGACGGACTCAATGGTCTTACTGTCATGGCTACAGTCTCAACCTAGCCGATGGAAAACGGTTGTAGCGAATCGGACTGCGGAGATTAAACGCTTGATAGATAATGACCGATGGAGACATGTGCAGTCTGCTGACCTAACAATAAGAGGAATCAGGGCACGCGATCTTAGTACCCAAACCATTTGGTGGAGTGGTCCAGAGTGGCTTAAAGATAATAAACTAGACTACGACAAAGCAGAAATTGCACAAACTGAATTAGAATCTAAAGGTACACATCACGCAGTTCTAGAAGAAAGACCGATACGGGAGAGATTTTCAACAATGTCCCGAATGAAGAGAGTGCTAGTTTAATGTAGAAGAATGTTACCGAAGGAGAAAAGAGAAGCAACAGATTACCAATACATAACGCCTCAAGAGATGGAGAAAATAGAAGAGGAATGTATAAAATGCTATCAACATTTAGTATATGGGAAAGATATAGAAGATTTGAAAAAAGATGGAAGAGTTAAGAAAAGGAGTTAACTAATCACACGTGCTCCATTCTTAGATGAGAGAGGATTGTTAAGAATGGGAGGATGACTTCACAATGCTTCAATATCTGATGGGGCAAAGCTTCCAATTATTATTCCATCCAACCAGCACCTGACTAAATTAATTATTAATGAGGCTCACACTAGAACACTCCATGGTTGGAATCAATTAATGATGACTTATGGCAAAACCTAATATTGGGTTATCGGCTTAAAGTGATCCGAAAATGCATCCACAATTGCAAGATTTGTGTCATAGACAAAGCAAAGGTTAAGCACTAGTCCATGGGTAGCTGCTACCAACGGTGAGAGTTAACCAGAACCGTCCGTTTATAAACAGCGGCGTTGACTTTGCTGGACCCATGCTAATACGAGTAAGAACATCTAAAGGCCGTGGACAGGATGCAACGAAAGGATATATTTGTTTGTACTTAAAAGACTTACTTAAAAATGATGTAAGTGATAAAATTGTGCATGTGAAGTGATCAATATAGCTAAAGTAATTGGAATGTTTAAAAGGCATTCGTTTGTAAAATTGTAATTACTTAACTTTTTACCTAAACATGTATGTAAACGGCATTGCATGCTTTATTTATTAGTGAATTTTATTGAAAACTGTTAGTTTTGGCAGCCGGTATGTCTAATACAAGCTTGTTAAAATTTTAGTTGCAATTATACCAGCATCGAAACGACATGTATTTTTCTGTATCTCCGCTCCCGCACACACAATTGAGCTTTAATCGAAGGAACACTAATGTTAAATGCTGAACCGCGCGTCCCGTGACCAATATTTAATCACTTTCAGCTCTGATTTCCTCTCACGTAACTGAGGTTTAATGTTTCCTCGCTACCAATGGTGAGGGGATAAAAGGTAAAACGATACTCAAATTATCTGGCAACGAAAGAATCTTCGGGCAAGTCATAAGCGGATAGCGATTATGATTACGTAATGAAACTTGTAACTTTGATGATAGCCCTTGGCCAAAGATAGTTTAATTAAAGTATTACTTTGATCCTTTGATCTATTGTTGTCGGCCCTAATCTGACAATATTCACTACTTCAACAGGTTCGATTGATGCCGTGAACAAATTAATTATCATTTGAACTGGTTACTCGGGGTACGAGTACGGGTGAAATTTGTATTAAGTAGGATTAATTCTTCACAAAATGTAAAATTCATACTCACGAAACAAAATCATTCACAAAAACCAGACAATGCGTCGATCTTGAGGAGTTTTCGGCAACGCCAGGTTAAATTGTGAGTCTATAAGTTCCATTTTAATCTGATTACAATATTGTATATCAGTGGGCTCATTCACACAAACTTGCTAATGAATGTGAATAATTAACAAGTTTGTGTGAGTGAGTCACATATGATTTCCACACGTCAAAAACGCATTTTGAAATGGGTTCATTCTGGACCTTTTTGATAGCTCACGCTACCATCTATGGCTTAGAAGATCACAGCATTCACACTAGGCTCATACTATACGTAATGCTGGCATTAAATCGAGCTTCCAAGAAATGCGGAGCAACGGAGACAACAATGGAATTAGGAATCGGCGTAAGAATGCACGAGGGTATGAATTGCCTCTCTAGGGCGCGCATAGTTTCTTAGTATCTCTGTGGTACTGACCTAGTTAGGAAATCCTTTTTGTCCTGAAAGTGTTTCCTGTCCCGAGGGCCTATTGAAATCTGTGCTAACCGAGGAAGCGGAAATCTCGAACTCACATATTTTAACAGAAATAACTTTCAATAACTTTATTCAGGAAGTCGTTTTCATTGCATTTATTTTCTAAAGTATATACAAGGTGATAATTAATATTAACTAAATTAAAGAATTAAAGTGATATATCGTCACTTTGAATTACGACCATTTATGATCGTAGGCATTTAAGAAAATGTCGACCAGCTCAACCTAGTGGTAGTGTCCCTGTCTACGAAGATGAGGGTCCTCGGTTGAAACCCCGGTAGTGTAAGCGCAATTATTCCGCAAGTGAGCCGACAGTGACTAATAAGTAAGTAATGGTTCCAGAATTTCTAATAAGTTATTCTGAAATTTGCGATTCCATTTCCTCCAAAATTCCGCAATGGCATCATTTAGTAGCTAGTGGGTACATTTCACTCCTCCAAATATAATTACTAGTCAAATTTTCTTGACAGATTTCAGTAAATTGGCTATTATGTTTTCAGACAATGTTGAGCAAGATAAGGGTTTTGTTTCATTGTTACAGACAGTTGTTGATACTAATTAGTTTGTGTTGATCTTAATTTAAGTAGTGGGACAAGGAACTATTTAATATGCACATTTTTGTTAGGTACCTACAGATAACCAACAATTTTAAAAAATATGAGTGCTGCATGCACTGATAAATATGTCCCATCGCTCTATGTCAGCGAATTAAGTTAAGAGGAAATACTAAGGGCGAGATAATTAAGAAATAGGTATTTGTAAAATGTATTGCTGTCACGCCAACCTGAAGGCTCCCCCGTCAGAGTGCGATAGAGACTTAGAGACAACTAAAGCTTGGACCGAAAATACCCTTTAAAACTACATAAAATCAACGTTTCGTATTCCGCTGATTTCTTCTCCAAAACTTAACTTTATTTAACTATTTTTTTTATTAACAATCAAAGAAAGGCTTTGGCAGTGTTCCTAGTGCCTACGTTTTCCGTTTTTGAAATAATCTGGTCAGAATTGTTTTCTGGATGTTTGAACACAGCGGAAAATCTGGCATTTTTCTTAGGTTTTTGAAGGTTAATATCTCTTTTAAGAATAAATTTATGAAAAAAAGGAAAACATAGTAACATGTCACTAGTAGCCATAGCTTTAAGGAACTGCCATTATCCAGGGAGAAAACAGGGGACTACGTTTCTATGGAAAAACGGCCCTTGTGTTTCCTCTTAAAGTTTCGGTACAGGGTCAATCAACTTTTAAATGTACACTCAATGAAAATTTGAGTTTTTTAATTTTATTTGATTTTTTTTATATTTCAACATTTTTGCTGTAGATAATTATTTATATTTTAAGAATTCACATGGAGCAGAACAATTTATTTAAATAAAATAGTAAATTTGACTCCGAAGTCCACATGACTCTAGTTAACATAGTCCCTTGGACAACTAACTAAATTGACTTCTGATTCATTTGAAATTCAGTGAAATTGTAAACCGTCACTTTATTCTCACTAAATATAGGATGGATTGCAATTTATCTTCCATAAATAAATGACGCGACTTTTAATTTATAAGTTATTACCAATAATATTGTCTCCTGGACAACGACAAACTTTAAATGTAACAAACTTTTCATTTAACTTGTAAAATAATCATTAATACGTGATATTTAACCTTTAACTACCGAGGTGGTATTTGAGTAGCACTTACGCCGAGGTACTATCTGGCAGACGTACATTTAAAAAATAAAAATGAAAATAGAATTCTAGTGCTAGTGTTTTTCTAGCTTCTTGATTACATATGTACAGGATATGAGGTAAATAATAAGAATATAAAATAAGAACAACAGCATTTAATTTTTTTATAATCACTATTTATTTGTGAGACCATAATTTTTAACGATAAAAATTAGGAACATGTATCAGTCTCCATATTACATATATCTACGCAGATTAAAGAAAAAAAACATAAAGTAGAGTTAATTCTTGAACTATTCAACAACTTAAAATAACAAAAACCCTTCATAAGTGGAACATGAAAAAAATGACACTGGTTGTATACATGGACTATCTAATGACTTAATTTGCAGGCACTGCATATTTGAATGCAGCATGTATTTGCATCAAAAGTACTTTGTACGTCTTTTAGGGCGGCACTAGTTTTTCTAACCCCTGGTGCAATATTTGAGTCGATTTTGATAGGGGGCTCAGGTATATCATTGGGTCCAATGACTCGCATAATCCAATATCATCATCAAAATTACTGCAGTTGTCATCGCTCTCGGCCTCTACATTTTAAAATATCTCTTAAAGGCTTAGCACGTTTACGAAGACTTGGAGGAGACTTAGATGCGCCAGGAGCTGTTTTTCGTTTCTTGGAAACGTTTTGCTTGCTTCTAGGCATTCTGTAAAATAAGAATATAACTAAAACTCCGAGGTCACGTCAATAAGACACTATGAGTTCATACACTTTAACACCGTCGTGACGACTAATAGACGTGCATATTTTTGTACATAAACGACGTCCTTACGTCTGTGAGACGGCAAAAGCTCAGCAACGGTCACGTGTGCAATCGCCGCGCTCGCGGCGTTGACTGCCGGTAAGCAACGCGAAACGGGGAAGGTAGCCGGAGGGGGAGCTCCGCAGGTGGCGTAGTTTAAATAATAATTTTGAAATAAAATTAGCGCCGTCTGTGAGACGTATAGGTCGGTAGTTAAAGGTTAACACTTTATGAATTCACTTTTAATTGTTACATTCATATTTGAAAATTTTGTAAACCATACTGTTTTTTTTTAAATAAAAATGACGATAATGTGTCTTTAGGAGACAGGGACAAAATGGTTGTCCAGTCGACATATACGGTTGTCCATAGGACATACTCGGGAGTCCAAAGGAGATACTAGGATTGAAATCGCCTGTATTTGTTCTTTTTATGTAAAAAAAAAACAACTATATGATAATAATTATCAGTTTTATTATACCTATCTTTTAACGAACTTAGTACTGAAAGAAAAAGTATTGCTTTATGCTGATTCTATCATTATTGTCCTATGGACAACCAAAATGTCCCACGGACAACGGTTTTGGTTGTCCAAGTGACTGGTTGTCCGATTGACATTTATCAGTATTTGCGCTTCCTGGTAATAATAATGATATTTTGAATTAGGTCTTACGCACAGTGAAAAATATAGATTAAATAGAATACATTTCACTTTAATTTACTACGATATATCATATGTTTACGTTTTTGTGCTGGTTGTCCGGTAGACACACAAAAAAGCCACCCACTTTCTCAAAACGCACTCGGCCGACTGACGCCGCGGCAAAGATGAAATCAAAATAGCGGATGGATGAGTGTTGTCACCAAAACAATCGACTTGTTCTCAAGGCACTGATCACGCCATCTATGTTTTGCTTTCGGAACGTTTTTACCGTTGTCCGGTGGAAGTCAGGATAATAAAATATAATAGGGACCAAAATGAACATGCAAAAAACTCGTTAAAATTATGAAGCAAACAAAAATCTATATGCTAGCATCATAGTATGAATCATTATGTACAAGCGTAATTAATTGCCATATAGTATTTTTTTGTATAAAGTAATGTTTAATTGCACTAAGCTACTGGGGGACAAACGAAAAAACACTACATCAGATGTTTTGTCACATGGACAACCATTAAAATTCCAGTTTAATAGTGATTTATTTAAAATAATTTACTCGTATGTTTGCTTAATAATAAGATAAATGCGACATATGCCAACGAACCACTTAATTTTCTCTAGAACTGCGATTATTGGTCAGGGACAAAACATACTACTTACAGGACTAATAAAAGTTGATTGACCCACTATATTTATAATAGGGCATAATTGATACATATTTTTACACTGGACTGTACATGCCGAAATAGCGACCGACCTACTTGAAAGCCAACACTTACGCTCTAGTTTAGAGAGAAGGGATAATTTTTCTTGGTACATTTGGTACAAGCTTTTGTATCCCTCTGTACTTTTTCTGCCAAGTCATCAACTGCTCGTTAAGAGGGTGGGCTCACGTGAGCCCAAACACGATGGGTTTATCTTTTGTAGGAGTTGTTCATGGCCACCTTCTGTGCACAGTCAAGCTCTCCAATGTCTATACAAAGAACCTTTCAAAAACATCAACACATGCGTCTTATGCTAGTAACAATAAAGACTGTGTATAAACAAGTCGACTGAGATCATCCGCTCAGTGGCTGCGCTACTGCGTTGTAACTGAAGTTACATAAATTTGCCATTTCAGCTCAATACGGGTGCAGACTCGAAAATTATTATTACTTCAAAAGAAAGAAGGCAAAAAAATATGCCTAGTGACGAAAATCCCATTTAGATATCTCAAAGAATTACGAAGCTACAACCATTTTAATATTGCTTGTTAGAGAGAAAACGCAAACGGTGTGTGACGTCACATTACAGGATGCTGCCGGGGGCAGCGTCGACGGCCCCGCCGACCGCGATGCAGCGCGGCACGATGCCGTCTTCTGTTACGTCACATTCTTCCAGCGTCATCGTTTCATATGAAATTGCGTTTTGGGAAAAGGGACAGAACATTTCTGAAAACTTTGGACACTTATAACTTCGTGATTATTTAACTTTTTGCGTTGATTTTTTCTCCATTTGACTACATTTTTATCCTTTTTCGAGAAAATATGAAATTATTGATTATTTTATTAAGTGTCTACACCCCTATTGCATAAGCAAGTGGCTGAAAATATAAGTGAAGTGCAAGTTAAATAAAAGCTTATGCTAAAAGCGATATTCTGGGGATTTCCCCTTTAGTAAGCGCAAATGGAATCTTGGCTCAGCGTTAACTTCTGGAAAAAGGCGAGAGTATTTTTTTCTGGGCCATCACCCTTATCAAGAAAGCAATTTCAAAGTAATACATTTCTAATTCGTCTAGCAATATTCAACACACGTTTAGGAACTTAACTAAGCAGATGTCTCCGTCCCCAGACGCCCACAAGTCACGTCTCGCCTCCCAAAGCTTGTTCATCGGATAGAAAGGCAGTGCCTTTTCCGACAATTCTGGGTGCGTTAAACTGAGAGCAAAAAGCTGAGCTCAAAATGCAAAAGTAAAAGAGCAATACGGATAAACACATGTCATGTTATTCCATTCCGTAGACGATACTACGACTATATCGACTGTTTTTAACCCCCGACGCAAAGAGAGGTGTGTGTCTGTGTATCTGTGTATCTGTCTGTGGTATCGTAGTTCCCAAACGGATGGACCGATTTGAATGTGTTTTTTTATGTGTCGTAGATAATTTTATCCCGAGTGTTCTTAGCCATGTTTTATGAAAATCTGTTCAGCCGTTTTTGAGATATTGGAGTTTGAAATGAAAATGTCAGGGGTTTTTCAACTTTTCCAAGTTGTAGTTATTAAATGATTATAATAATAGATTCCTGATGTGCCTATAATCTCAAAAAACTAGTGGCTCTGTGAGCTGTCTATCTGTCAAGAACCTTTATCTTGGGAACGCCTGGAGGGCTATCGAGTTGAAATTAAAACCGTATACTCAAGTCCCTTGAAACTGTAAAGAAATCAAACTTATAAATTAACGTAAAAGAAGGATACGATCGTTTGTGCTGCAAAAAACGTGTATTTCTACACTCTCAAGGGAATCACAATTTATTGGGTACATTTGTAATTAAGTACGGAACCCTCGGTGGGCGAGAGAGAGCACTTGACCGGTTTTTTTTTACTTAGAATAACAAAATCGAATATGTTAATTACCGAACTTGCTCACCAAATGCCACAACTATCGGTTGAGAAATGCGACCTGCACGGCTATCACGCGACGGCGCGCGAGCTCTCTCGATTTTTCTCGCACTATCCGTCTCTATCTTATTAGAACACTTAGAACAAGACGTATAGTGCGAGAAAAATCGAGAGTATGTCGCGGCCGTCGCATGATAGACGTGCTGTAGAGGAACAGCCGGCATAAGAAATCATTTGTTTCCCAAATTGAAACGTAGAACTTCGTTAGCTACGCTCTCACGCTCGTTAAAAAAAATATGTTGTGGTTTTAAAACCCTACCAAACGACAGTTTTAAAGAGAGACCTAGCCGTAACTATGACCTTGAGCAAGACGAGAAAGGTGGTTGGCCCGTCTTAGGGCACATTCAATATTCGTATTGACGATGACGACCGGTAAGCCTAGTGGGTAGTGACGCTGCCTCCGAAGGTTCCAATCCCGGTAAGGGAAAATATTGGTGTTATTAGCATGAATAATCTAATATATCTATATATACCTGTATATACATATTAAAGATTGATGGAAGGAGAGGCAGGGGAAGACCAAGACGTGCGTTTATGGACCAAGCTAAAGAGAAAGTTAATGTAATGTCGTATCAAGAGCTCAAAACAGTGGCAGAGAGAAGAACAGAGTGGCGATTACTCCACCGACAAGAGCCCGGCTCTTAAGTTTATGATGATGATCTATTATATCTACGCTATGTATCCAGAGTTGTGACTTATTTGAAATACTTGTATTTAAAATGCAAATACAAAATACAAAATACGTGTTTTATATTTTGTACTTAAATACTTTTTTTTTCAAGTGCTTTGTATTTTATTTGAAATACTTTTCGAAATGTATTTTATATTTGTCAAATGCAAAATACTTTTTTACTGCTAATTTTCGAATACCACTCAAATTTTCAAGTGAATGGGTCAGCGATTCGGCAAATGGCCACTAGAGGCGCTGCAACTTTGAAAGTCTATGTGCAAAATGACAGTTAAAACAAAATGAACGTTATTATCTGTGAAACATGACGTTACGCTCCGCTTTTTAACGAGAATGACTTCGATTTTGTTTGAAAGTATTTTATTTGAATAAAGTATTTTGAAAATACCTATTTTGTATTTAGTATTTAAATACAAAAAGCAAAAGTATTTTGTATTTTGCATTTGAAATATCAAATTAGAAAAGTATTTGCATTTTGTATTTAAATACTTTTTTAAAAGTATTTTGTACATCTGTATGTATCTATCTAGTCGTCTAGTACCTTCCTTTAATATATATATATATATATTTCTATTAGTATCAAACAGAAACCGTTTACTAACAGACAATAAATTATATAAAATGCTAACAACAAAATAATTTTGTTACCGTCTGGTTATGATTGGAACAATATACAATCAATGTGTTTAGTTTTTTTCAAAAAATCGTTGTCGGTTGAATACCCGAATCAATTTTTTGATTGAATAGGTACCTAACTCAAAAATTCCAACGTGAAATGGTTTATAAAATTTTGTTAAGGATTATAAAAACTTTAAGCTTACTAAATACTCTCTGCTGTCTGCTTTTGCAGACTAGCTGTACCTGCGACTTCGTTCGCATGGTAATGTGGTGAGAGTTCTAATTTAACCTATCAAGTAAAACGTTGAAGAAACCTATTTAGCTAAAATGCCGTTAAAATTCGTTTCTTTCTGATATTTAAATGAGTAAGAAAGGGACAAAACTCGTTTTATTTAACACAGGTATTTTAAGTATTATGAATAAGGGGGTAAAAGTTTAGTAGATGTTTTGGCAATAGATCCAACAGGTAGGACACAGGCTGCAGCATTAATGTTTATTGATCTTCTTCTCTACATATTTTGAACATTGTTTTATATTAAGTAAATAAAAACGTGAAAACTGAAATGATCTTGAGTCACTGGTAAAAATGTGTTTAGGAATTAATAAAAGATAATCCTTTCGAGTACCCATTGACCGGTAAGTGTTTACGCGAAACAAAAGATCTCTTTTTAATTAGACAACCATTGACTTACTTTTACTACGGTATAGACTGGCAACCCAGAACATTTTTCTAGGCGTCTTTCTTCCGACCAGGCCGCCATCTTGGAAAATCAAAGAGTATATGTAAACGTGCATTAGACGCGACAATTTTCTGAGTTAGGATTCAGTTATGGCCATAGCGTGATTTAATACACTCGTATAAAAAAAACGACTTATTGATTTAATCACCGACATTTGTAAATTTTTGATACTGGATATCTTTATAGTTATCGAGGATGCACTTTGTTGATGCAATTTGTCTCAGCGATTTGTGTCAGATTTGATGACAAAGTCCCATTTAAGGTCCAAGCTGATCGTCAGATATCGATTTTGATAGCAATCGCAGCAAGACAAAAAACTAAATTACGACCATTTTCAGTTTCAATCAGATCCATACACATTTAAGCTCCCATGGGATCCTCAGATATATATTTTGAAAGCAATTAGAAATTAATATAATAATTATAGTCTCCTAAATTGCTAATGGGTTCATATTCGGAGACGATACTCGCGGCGCGTACATTATTTATATAAGAGAACTCACCTAAGATTTAAATAAGTACAACTTAAGATCTAAATAGCAACTAAACGTCACCAATAAAATTATACATTAAAACGATTACTTAAATAAATAAAAGCAAATTATTGCTGCTATTTTGGCGCCACAATTAAGATCTTTAAAGCTTTAAATCAGTTAGTCTAGTAAGTTTAATGTTCTACTAATAAGGCAAAATAGTCTTAGAAAATGGTCACTTCTACATTTTTAATCTTTGAAATAATGGCCTTCGGTCTTATAAATTACAGAAAACTCCATGTTATTTAAAAAATCTGTGAATTTGCCCATGAAAAGTGATCCCCGTACTTTTAATATTGTTGGGTTTGTTGTTGGTGCAATAGCGCAATGCAAAAGAAGGCATTTTTTAAAATGTTGAGTCAAAATTGCACTCGAACCGACCGCCATCACTGCCCGACTAACCCAAGATACTCTCATGAGAGTATGTTGACATGCGCAAACTTATGTTAGGTGATGTCTACTCTAGTAACATAACTAAATGTAGACAACAGACGGCCAATTTATATTATCCACCTAACCTAACCTAACCTAACCACTAGGTAAGTTCTACAACCATAACGCGAGTCCGAGTCCCTTTCTATTAAAGGTAATTATTAAAAATATTAAAGTAATATGTTTCTTTTTTTTTCATATTGCAATGTTTCAAATCGCACTATCACATTCTTCCAAATCTTGTGTATGTTCCTGCCATTGCCAACTTAATGAATGTGTGTTGTAGACTTTATGATAATGATAAAAGTATTTTCCTGTATGTTCGCCAATGGCTGAATGTCAACTTAAAGGCGCGCAGTACGAAGTTACTCGTATAATACCGCCTTAATACTGACGCGCTCGATAAGTAATGTTTATAAAAGGCCCGTTCTATACTGATTTAATACATACTGTTTATTGGCGATAAATATAAATACTGACAAACCAGCACGGCTATCACAAGACGGCGCGCGAGCTCTCTCGTTTTCTCTCGAACTATCCGTCTCTCTCTTATTAGACAACTTAGAGAGAGAGATAAATCGAGAGAGCTCGCGCACCGTCTTGTGATAGCCGTGCAGTATCGGGACAAATACTCAGCGTGTAATCTTGCAGAAACTCAAGTAGATGCGCTATGCCATGCCATTAAAAAAAAGGACGAGTCTTACTTAATCTAAATTGAAATATCTGTTTGTACATACATAAATGTTTTAAGTATCATCAACAGACGTTTCTACTTAAATTGGTTTTATTATCATTATTAATTAAAGGTAAATCTAGGTAGGTATTACTGAAAATTTGCCGTTCGGTAGTTCTACTCACGTTAGTCCACGAATTGTATAGTTTTGAAAGCAAAATTATCTTATGCCAAAAGACGTAGAACTTTCCATCTCCATCCCCAGACCTCATTTAACGATGTTAGAGAATAAATTATTATGATTAGACAAAATTAACTTTTAATTTAAGAAGTTGCTTATGAAATGATCCGCAGTTTTAATCTAACATAACCTTATTTTCGGTTCTGTGAGCATTGCAGTTCTTGCCTAATCTACATTTCTATTAGCTGTTCGCTTCTGGAAGGGTTGCAGTTCTGACTTAATCTAACTTACTTTTCTGCTAGCAGTTGAATTATGTATTTTGACTAATTAATGAACCCAGATCAAATTGTATATGACATGGGGAACAAATATATTTTGAAGTAGGGTCAAAAAATATTTGTTCCCCATACATACTTCTAACCCCTTTTAACTTTGGACTCGAAAAAAATGCTGTAATTTGTTTCTAGTCTTTGACTGAAGTTACCGTTACCTTACATTAAAATTGTCTTGTTCCCCGTACAAACTTCCAACTCCTTTTAGCCCTTTTAACCCAAATGTCTTTTAACCCCCTTATGGAATCAATTTGATAAACGCGGTACCTATTTAGTTTTCTAGTCTTCAAACAAACAGTCTAAAACCGAAGTAACAAATCTTTTAAGTAGGTACATACTTTAAAAATTTCTGGCTCTCCATACATACTTTGAACTCTCTTTTAACCCCCTTTACGGAAGAATTTTTAATTTCTAGTTTTTAAACAATCAGTCTTAAACCGAAGTTAGAAATATCTTACTTTAAAAATGTTTTTCTTTCTAATCAAAGCAAAATTCAAAGCCCCTTTTAACCCTCTTAGGGGATGAATAAAAAAAACACCGAAATCAGGTGTGTAGTCTTTTAATAAACAGTCTAAGACCGAAGTTACAAATCTCTTCCTAATATCTTACTCTCGATACAAACGCCCTTTTAACCCCTTTAAGGGATGAATTTCAAAAACCGCTGATATTACTTGTGTTGTCTTTTAACAAACAGGCTAACACGGAAGTAACAAAGTCAGCACTTCCATACCATATATACATTTTAGCAAGTAAGTTATCATTACTAGCCTAAAACACTACTTTTAGGTCTTAAAATGTACTGACATAACAGGTGGATTACCTATCTATTCTACTTTAAGGCAGGTGAGTGTAGGTACGACGACGAGCGAAGCGAGGAGGAGTGTTAGGTGAACTGCGACCCTACAGCGTGCGAGCCGAGCAAGCGAAGCGAGCGTGCCGCGCTAGCGGCCGGCGAAGCGCCAAAACCGATTTATCTTTAAATACTATACTTTTTTATGAATTAACTACAGGAATGTTTATTGGCCAGACCGTGCAGATACCGTGATATGACAGATATTAACTTTTGTGAAACAATCATTTATCAATCGACGATTTGTAAAATGACCTATTTTATAAACGATATATTTGGTAAATGATCATTTTTAAAATGACAATTTACCATTCAATGATTTTTTAAAGTGTAACATTTGTTAAATGAATATTTGTCAAATAATTATTTATAGTATAAGCATTTTGAGGAATGATAGGTTTGTGAAATGAATAGTTTGTGAAATTGTTGTTTGTGTTTATAAAATGATCATTTATGAAACGTTTTTTATGAAATGATGGTGAACCTTAAAAATATTATGGGTTTCCTAACACCATTTTTCAAATCAGTGATAAGTTTGCGATATATTGGGCTTTAAAGCACTAATTTTTGTTCGAGTCATGTGTCCCCCCTCCCCCCCTGCCGGCTAAATGGCTACTACTGGGGATGTGAAAAAATTCATCGTAGTAGTACATATAATGAATTTAAAAGGAAAACTATCACGGACAAGTAGGCATAAGTAGTTACCGAGTAATAGTCGACCAAGGGTACCTCCCCTACACCTAAAGCGGGGATGTATTTTTTTCTCGTTAAACCCATGGTGTGAGGTATCGTTGGATAGTTCGTTCAAAAATATCATGGGGGTTTCCTAGAACCATTTTTCGAATCAGTGATTAGTTTGCGAGATATTGGGCTTTAAAGCACTCATTTTTGTTCGAGTCATGTGTCCCCCCTCCCCCCCTGCCGGCTAAATGGCTACTACTGGGGATGTGAAAAAATTCATCGTAGTAGTACATATAATGAATTTAAAAGGAAAACTATCACGGACAAGTAGGCATAAGTAGTTACCGAGTAATAGTCGACCAAGGGTACCTCCCCTACACCTAAAGCGGGGATGTATTTTTTTCTCGTTAAACCCATGGTGTGAGGTATCGTTGGATAGTTCGTTCAAAAATATCATGGGGGTTTCCTAGAACCATTTTTCGAATCAGTGATTAGTTTGCGAGATATTGGGCTTTAAAGCCCTAATTTTTGTTCGAGCCATGTGCCCCCCCCTGCCGGCTAAATGGCTACTACTGGGGATGTGAAAAAAACCGTGGTAGTAGTACATATAATGAATTTAAAAGGAAATCTATCACGGATAAGTAGGCATAAGTAGTTACCGAGTAATTATAGTCGACCAACTTAATGTGTACTTGGAAAGGCCAATTTTTGTACAAATTCGGCCGACGCAACCGCACCGCACGTCGATGTAACTAAGACAGACAGGCAACTACGGAACCCTATACTGCGCGTGGCCCGAAACGCACTTGGCCAATTTTTTTCATCAGTATTGCCATAACAAGCATTACGAGCATACCGTCAGTCAGGATTTTGGTTGAGTTGGTATTTTTGGAGTGATATATAGAAAAGTCAGTACATTTTAATTTCGTTAAATTAATTTTCTTTTGCATTTAATTTTGTGAAATTATAACAAAATGAAATATAACAGTAATAGCGTAGAGCATGTCTTTATAAATTGTCGCATTGTTTGTGTTTCAAGTTATAGCAACACATCACAAAGCTAGAAAGAGATGCCAGAAAGACGTGACGTCATTCAAGGTCATTTTTTCTTGCTTCAAACGAATGTTGGAAAAGCAACCTCCAGTCTAGATATGTAAGCTTCTTGCTTAATCGCATGGGTTTTTAGGATATCTTTCAGCTGCTGTCTCAATATTTAATACTGAAAGATACTAAAAGAAAAAATACATGTTTTTTATTTTTCGCTAAGGAATCCACTGTGAAAATCTAAACGGTTCAAATTATTTCATCCTGTATATTGTAACGATTATTTATTGTATTTAAGTTAAATATAAAACTAGAAGTAAGTATTAGTATATAACGCGCGCGGATAAAGAATAGATCTGAAAATGGCTCACACCCTATCGCTGTCTATACTCACACAGTTAGTGTTAGTGTTAGATAGCATGCGAGCGGACGCCATTTTCAGATCCATTCTTTATCCGCGCGCGTTATACCTAGTTCATGTTTTGTTTTGCAGTAAGTGCCGAATATTCAGTATCTTTTGCCAACTTATCGCCGACTATTCACCGACTATAAATGTAATCGGATAGTCGGTACATCTCTTGTACCTATCCCATTACTTGAGAACATACAATTAAGCGTAGTTTCGAAAAAAGACACAAATTACGGGTAATAGGTACTTAACAACTACGTAGACACCAGACACTCCAGACAGGCTTTCAGAATGTTTGCGTCTTAGTATGTTTCTACTCAGAATTAGTGTACAAACTATGTAAGAACTAAGCAGACTAATGACTGAAAATTTTCACTAAGGAAATAGGTACGCCGAAACACTACATTGAATAAAATTACACGTGACAGTAGCTTTTTATATGTATATAAACGCATTTTCATCGAGTTAGGTACACATAACACACAAGTCTAGCAAAAAAAAATACCACGATGGTGGTAAACAAGTGTACGGACCGTATAAGACTAGGGTACCGTAGCTTAGGGAAGCTTGTAACTTCTAGAATGTTCTGCAACTTGTACATTGCTTGTTCAGTTTTATGAATAAAAAGGCAAGAAAATAATTTATCATAGGTGACCACCGAAAACGAGTGCAAATGTTATTATATACAATTCATGTAGGTAATTAATTCCGCAGTTATTAAGTAGATATTTACGATCTTATTTGTTTACTCTATTGTCTTCGTTAAATCATGCGCATCAATGATTGGATTACGAACAAACAGGAAACTGTCTCTGGTAGTTAATAATCAAATCAATTAATTTTACGATATCTACCTAAATATACTTCACCGCGCATCCTTGTTTACTCTTCTAAACCATACAAACGATATTTGGTTTAACAATTTTGGTGATATATTATTTACGAGTTTATTTACGAGTTAGCTCGCATAATAACTTCAATTCCCTATTTTATACTACGTGCTACGCCGTTATCAATTTATAAACGATGTGCCAAACTTCATCCAATTTTGAAGATTTGAAGTCTCCACGCCAGCGGCCCAAGGTGGGCTCTCGCCAAACTCGACCGGGAACTCTTCAAGGAAGCAGCGATCGTACAGGCCTGGATACCTGCATCGGAGGGAGCCGTAGTGATAGACTGAAGCGGCCAATATTCGGGAGGCCATTTCGCGAAATTGTGACGCGGCAATGCCCCGGGCAAAGCCTTTGCTGCCAGAACTATGTGTGTATTGGTGGACCGCCGAGCTCGGGCATATGCGCGACGATTGTGTTGCCGCGCGGCGCGGCGCGGCGACAAAGGCGTGTAGGCAAACCGACGAGGACGAGAAGCGCCGTATATATGGGACCTACAAGACCTCTAAACTAGAGCTCTCGGCGGCCATAGGGCAGGCAATTGAGGCGAGTCGTGCCGAATTCCTGGAGACTCTCAATGCTGACCCGTGGGGAAGGCCTTACAAGCACTCCACCCGGAATTTGTGGACCGCGTTGCCACAACGCTTTTCCCGGAAAGGGGACTACAGCAGCCGCCTCCGTGCTAGGAACACGGCCCCAGGGCCGGACGGCATTCCGGGTCGTGCCTGGGCACTGGCCATAGACGCCGTAGAACCGACGCTGCTGCATCTCTTGACCGCGTGCCTGGAGCAGATTTGCTTCCCTAAGGAGTGGAAGGCCGGGAAGCTGGTGTTGATCCGCAAGGAGGGGCAACTGGCAGACTCTGCGTCTAGCTACCGACCGATAACTAGTCCTGCTCGATGAGGTGGGTAAGCTCTTTGAGCAAATAATTGCTGCTCACCTCATCTGGCACATTGAGTGCAAGGGGCCTGACTTAGCCGACGGCCAGTTAGGCTTTCGCAGAGGCCGTTCAACGGTCGACGTAATACAGCGGATCAAACAAACGACCGCACATAGGGACAGCTGCTGGCGGAGTCGCGAAAGTGTGCGCAAGCGTTCCCATGGCTCCGCCAAAGGGCAGCGCGTAGAACACCGTGGGGTTTTAGACGGTAGTCCGAGCGGTTCCCGGGAGTCCGTTATACCCGTCCTGGTTCCCCAGCCAGGCGGGACGCCTAAAAGCATTTCCCCACGAAAAAAAAAAAGTTACTGTTTACGAGGCTCAAACTGAAAGTTCTTAGAAAATCAAAAACGGAGCAAAGTAGAAAGTTATTCGTTTTATTATATCTTTTCAAAATAGTGTCCATTCACGTCAATACATCTCTGCATCCGATGGAACCACTGAGAAAAGCACTTTGCCCACTCTTCCTTAGGGGTCTCTCGACGGCCTTTTGAAACGCAGCCACTGCTTCCTCGGCGTGCATAAAACGTTTTCCTCGAAGTTTTTCTTTAATTTCGGGAATAAATAAAAATCGCAAGGTGCGAGGTCGGGGCTATATGGCGGGTGACCTAGTAATTCCACGTCTGACGATGCCAAATAGTCGAAAAGAATAAAAACGGACTGTAACAACTACCGCCCCATAGCTCTTCTATCCACTATCTCTAAAGTTTTTGAAACTGCAATGTCCAACCGTCTATATTCATTATGCGAGAAATTTAACATATTCAATGACGCTCAAAATTATTTCAGAAAAAAATTGATAGATCGGGTGGATGTCACCGTATCGAGCATAGTTACCTGGCTTAGCGAACATAACCTAAGAATTAACTTTAGAAAAACTAAACTTATAGAGTTTAAACCCTATCAAAAACGCAGCTTAAGTATAGATTACACATTTGAAAACATAAAACTTGAATGTGTAAATTTATACCGCTGCACTTTTGGGTATCCATCTTGACTCTACAATCAATTGGAAAGAACATATACATCAAATATCCCTGAAGTTAAGCCGATTCACCTACGATCTATGCGAATTAAAAAAGTGCATCGATATAAAGACAGCAAAGTCTGCTTATTATGCCTACGCACATGCCTGGCTCCAATATGGAATTTTACTGTGGGGGAACAGCTCTGACACAGAACAACTATTTAGGCTCCAAAAACGCTGCCTGAGAATATTAGTGAATGTTGAGAATAGCGTGAGCTGTATGCAATATTTTATCTCCCAAAAAATGTTGACATTACCATCAATTTGTACATTAGAAACAAGCACTTTTGTAAAAAATAACATGCCTCTCTTCCAGAGATGTACAAAATACTTTTAAAAAAGTATTTAAACACAAAATACAAATACTTTTCTAATTTAGTATTTCAAATGCAAAATACAAAATACTTTTGCTTTTTGTATTTAAACACTAAATACAAAATACGTATTTTCAAAATACTTTATTCAAATAAAATACTTTCAAAAAGTAATCGAAACAAAATCGAAGTCAATCTCGTTAAAAAGCGAAGCGTAACGTCAAGTTGCACAGATAATAACGTTAATTTTGGTTTTAACTGTCATTTTGCACATATACTGTCAAAGTTGCAGCGCCTCTAGTGGCCATTTGCCGATTCGCTGACCCATTCACTTGAAAATTTCAGTGGTAAATGTAATACTTTCGAAACTTATCAGTAATAAAGTATTTATATTTGACAAATATGGAATACATTTCGAAAAGTATTTCAAATAAAATACAAAATACTTTAAAAAAAAGGATTGAAGTACAAAATATAAAATACGTTATTTTGTATTTGCATTCTAAATACAAGTATTTCAAATAAGTCACAACTCTGAAATTAACTTATGATATGATCGAAGCTTATATTTATATTACATACTTGCCACAATGCCCACAATGACATCTTTTTTGTAGTGCTGTTTATGTACCGGTTTTTTTTAAATATATTTTTCTATTTCTGTATTTTTATTTGTCATTTATACATTCATAATCACTTAAATACGAATCGTTAAAATAACGTATTATTTATTGCCTACACGGCATATTGTTTAAATACAATTTGATTTGGCATTTTTTAAAGACATTTCGAGCGAACAACACAGAAATAATGAAATAGGTGACTTTGAGGATTGTCAAGAGGGGTTCCTCATATATTATTGGTCAGGTTTTATATGCGTTTTGTTTCATCTGTCATTTTGCGCATAGACTTTCAAAGCTGCTGCGCCACTAGTGGCCATTTTTTGTTTTTACTGAATCGCGGAATGCTTTAGAAAAATGAAGCTAAGAATAAAAAAGTATTTTGTATTTTACAAACCATTTCACAAATACAAAATAAGTCTTGAATAGTATTTCAAATAAAATACAAAATACTTAAAAAAAAAAGTACTTAAGTACAAAATCCAAAATACGTATTTTGTATTTGTATTTTAAATACAAGTATTTCAAATATGTCACAACTCTGCTCTCTTCCCACAATACTCACGCAGAGAGTTTTTACGACCCCATACAAAACTTGCTTTGCCTGACTCAAAATTGAGAATGGTCAGCTCAGCCCGTTCGCCATAGCGGTAAAAATATTTAATAAAATTCCCAAGACCATCCAAGAGGAAAATAATGGGCACGTGTTCAAAACAAAACACAATCACTTGCATACACACTCTTTAAAGATAGGATTCTTATCTCATGTACCTATTGTAAGCTATTTTTAAATGTATTTCTTTTTTCTTTTTTTTGGTATACTTATATACAAATAAATAAGCAATTTTTGCACAAAACATCTAACATGTATTAGGGGGAGGAGCACTGCTTATCCTATAGCACAGGTTTTTAACCGTTTTAGTTTTAAGAAAAACTTGTAAAATATGTTTTATGGAATAAATAAATAAATAAAATTAAACTATTTTTTATTATATTGTTTAAAAATGAAAACTTATCTTTGATGTCGACCCTTGCTACCTACTAAATAAGTCGTAACTATAATTAAAAGTAATTACAAGTTGACTAATTGAATCTCAATCCCTTGATACAAGATGATACAACAGGGCTTTTATATTGTAAATAGTTTTTAAAACTAGATATAGTTATTAAAAGTTATCGCAATCAGAGAACTTTTAATGATTATGAGATGGCTAAAGCAAAATGAGTGCACAACGTGTACCTACAGACATCATCGCAACCACAGATATATATACACTAGATAACTTAAACACTTTATCTGTATAACAACCGACCGTGACACTTTTTTCTACCTACTTTGACGTCACAAGGGCGAATTAGTGATGTGAATTCCCCGTTGTCCGCGCAAAATCGATTCTGCTATAAGCATTTTCTTAATATTCACGGACAACCGGCTACTACAACAGACGCGCGCGGAATGTCAGTCGGACGGCCAACTCGGAGACCGAGTTCGGATTCAGACACGCGAAGTAGATGCATTTGCGCGATCTAGGTATCTGTGGTCGCAACAAAAACATAATGTGCAACTGAGATACCTGGCGTGATTGGGTTATTGTCACAATATCATTGTCATAGTGATATGATATCCCCACTTTCATGACTCGGTCTTCAAAAATGATATCAACACAGACATGTAATGGACTCGTCACATTTTATCTGTCGAATACCGGATCTGCATTAAGGGGGTCATTGGAAATTATCGCGTGCTTTGAAACACCGTTCTGACTAGATTAAGAAACAATAAGGTCTGAGTTTCAGATATATGATTCTTGACTATATGATTGTTTATCTGATTTAATCAATACATGATTGCCTATAGTTCTCTCTATAGAAAAAAAAACCAAAGTTGGTTCTTTATTTTGCTTTTTTTACTCAGCCTACTCAAATAATACTCTATTTTACGACACAATCAAGTTATACTTTAGTATTTTATCTCATCTAAAATCTCACTTGAATACTATACTCTCTACCCTTGAACTCAATGAAATATTAATAAAACTTCACTAAGTTAAGTATTTATGGAAATTTGTCCAAAAAAGCCATACCCGAAGAGTGGTGCATCTCTTTTTCTCGTGCGTGGAAGGCATAAGCGGGTCTCTGTCAAGGGAGAGTGGTCGACTCGAATCAAGGCATTCCCTTAAATACCTACCGTCAATGAGACTCCAAAAAAATATTGGAAATTGATTACCGCTGAAAAGATAAAATTGACAATATAAATTACATAAATTATATTCTGCATATGTTTGTGTTGAATCCAATTGGTATTATTACCATAGACATTCGTATAATATGAAGCTCGATATGATGAAGCCTGAATATAAATGTCTGAGAATGAACAATAAACTTTTTCATTCGCGCCGAGTCCCCAAAAGCAGAGCACGAAGCTTGTTATTATAATCCATTATCTCAACTTTGTGGCTTCGGATCTGCACAGATAATTATCGGTTAATTTTAAACGAATTAAGGGGTTTTTTGTAATCATTATTATACGGAGTCTGTCCTAAAGTTTTTAAATCCGAAATCAGAGACCTAGTAGTAATTATATGTACGAAATAGTATCATCAAAACTTAATGTTGAAAGGATAACCACCCTTCATTTATTTCCGTTGCGCCCAAAATTCTACAAAGGCCTTTATTATTCTCAATTTCCTTTACAAGCATGTAATAAAGGAATATATGACAAGAAAACTCGTAAAATGATAATAAGAGTGTTAGTTTAGGTTATTATCACAGTATAGTAGTATTCAGTATCATGACAAGGTGCC
This sequence comes from Epinotia ramella, assembly GCA_947578815.1. NCBI lineage: Eukaryota > Metazoa > Arthropoda > Insecta > Lepidoptera > Tortricidae > Epinotia > Epinotia ramella. Next base: position 15,673,149 of record OX388205.1, on the reverse strand, counting down.
TTCATATAACCTATTTCCATCCTGAAAGTCCAATCTATAGATCCATTCTATAGTTGTAAACCTATAATTATTTTCAGCAATATTGGTGAAAGAATTATTAAAATCTAACGAGGAGTTCCGAGGGGTAATCACGTAACGTTTTGAATGCGGGTTAGGTAGATCCAACTGTCATTTAGGTCTAGAACCTACGTACGCACAATACGTTATGCTTGAGATTGCAATTACTTCTATGAGGCTTTTACTACATATGCGCCACTTATTATCGCGAAGGAGGATAAAGTACCTTTTCCCTTCACACTAAATATATTGGCGAGCATCAGAATAAGTTCAATCATGCATAAAATATAATTTCATTTAAGTATCATAAATAACATTAAGTGATCAGATCAATCAATCCAATTTGTGAGCTGAGTCAAAAAACCGAGCGTTTACAAATTGTTACATGCCTAATCTGTCACAGTTTCGGATCGAGTATTCAAGTCATTTTGAAAGTAAATATTGGTCGCAGAACTAATGGACATCCTTCAAACTTTAGTACTGTAGTATAGATAAAATACTGCCTACAAAACTTGTGACGTTGTTATAGCGGTATAAAGTGAGAGTAAACCTGCCTATAGGCGATTTGTTTGTGCGGGCACCGTTTGCGCCCAATCATCTTGGTTACGACTATCGTCATTGAGATTGCGACTTTTATGAAAATAGAAGTTGGTAATATTATACATTTATACAAAACAAGAGATTTTTTCCGACCTCGGCCACGTTCAGAGAGTATAACAATGCTTTTTCATCGGGGATGTTAGAAGTAGGTGAGCGAGGTCATAGCTTGGCTTTAAAACTATATGGCTGAACCGGTACAGTGGACGAGGTGAAATGTGTCAAGATGATGCGTATTAAGGACGACTCATAGGAGTCACAGAACTACTTTCCGAATCCAACCCCATCGCCGAACTAACAATTCAGTCAAAATCACGTTAGAAATAGAACTTTTCGTCGATGATTCACTTTGACAACTAAGTAATGGCAATTTTTTGTATGACAACGTTTCATTTGGTAGAATGATTTTAAAGTCGATTATTATCATCATCATATCAGCCGAAAGACGTCCACTGCTGGACATAGGCCTCCCCCAAAGAGTGCCAAAGTGACCGGTCCTGCGCCACCCGCATCCAGCAAACTCCAGCAACCTTTACCAGGTCATCAGTCCACCTTGCGGGGGGCCTACCCACGCCGCGCCTTCCGGTACGTGGTCGCCACTCGAGAACCTTTCCGCCCCAACGGCCATCGGTTCTACGTGCTATGTGCCCCGCCCACTGCCACTTAAGTTTAGCGATTCGGAGGGCTATATCTGTTACCTTGGTTCTACTGCGGATAGCCTCATTTCTGATGCGATCTCGCAGAGAAACTCCCAACATAGCCCTCTCCATAGCCCTTTGGGTGACTTTGAGCCTTCTTATGAGGCCCATAGTAAGCGACCACGTTTCAGTACCATATGTCATCACTGGCAACACACACTGGTCAAAGACTCTCGTCATGAGACACTGCGGAATATTGGATTATTATAATGACCCAAAATTTTTGGGATACTAAGCTTACCCGAGAACCACCGAGGAAGAGGACGACCGAAATCCACATGGTGGACTCATCAAGTCAAGTATCAAGAAGACCTTGGAGGCCGCAAATCTTGACAAAATGACAACCCAGAACAGGAATGTCTGCCACACGCGATCAAGGAGACCCGACCCCAAGTAGATGGGATAAGGGAAAGAAAAAGAAGAAGACCTATCATTTGGCAAATCTTTCAGTTGGTCAAAAAACTATTAACCGAATAACGTTTCGTCAGTGCAACAGTTCCCTTTTCTTACATTAGGTAACCTTTTACTTCAAAGAACAAGACAGCATACTTTTGCTCAACGTTATTAATCTATACTGCGTGTGTCTGTGTGTGTGTGTGTCTGCGTGTGTACGAGCGAAGCCAAGAGGAGTGTGTTATATAACAACAATATATATAATTTCGTATAACATACATAACGTATAACAATCATAACACATATTATATTTTCGTATAAGGATAATATAGAAGATGAAGCATTAGGGCAGATAGAAAAAGGGGGGGCGAGGGGGCGAAGCCCTCTACAAAGGGGGATCGAGAGGCATATGCAGCGTAATATGGCAGAAGTCAGTCACTGCTATAGCTGCGTCCCATGAAAAAATGTATACTTAATAGAAAGTTTATTTTGATAGTTTTTGGTTTTCTAGTTTAAATTTTATGTTAAATGTGTTGAAATACTTAGGTATAATCAATAAAAATGTGTAAATAAATGTAGTGCTTTTATTCTACTTTATCATACAAAATAAAATTAGCCGTACGTACTTATTTAATCAGAATACATAATTATTTTACACGCACACTATTATTTACGCTAGTGTTTCCCACTAGTTATTTTTCACATTTTGCCGAGCAGGCAGCCCTAGCGGTGTCAAATGACGTCACGCCGGTCTTCTTAAAGATAAAGCGAGACACACATATACACATAATCACTGCGCAGACACGCCCCTGCCCTAGGCGCGTGAATTATCTGTTACTGTAAGTAACTAGTATTAAGTATTTCATCCTACTAATATTATAAATGCGAAAGTTTAGATGTTTGGATGTTTAGATGTTAGGATGTTTGTTACTCAATGACGCTTAAACGGCTTAACCGATTTAGATGAAATTTTGCACGAGGATAGTTTATAGCCTGGATTAAAATATAGGATAGTTTTTATCTCGAGTCAACGCAGACGAAGTCGCGGGCGGAAGCTAGTATTTCATATACTGTGGTATCATTCAAAAATAATCTACTTTTATAAGACCATCTGACGACCGCTTTAGCCTAGTTGGTAGTGACCCTGCCTACGAAGGAAGAGGTCCCGGGTTCGAATCCCGGTAAGGGAATTTATTTGTGTGATAAGCACTGTTCCCGAGTCATGGGTGTTTTCTATGTATTTAAGTATTTATTTATATATTTAAGTATGTTTATCGTCGTCTTGTACCCATAGTACAAGTTTTGCTTGGTTTGGGATTAGGTCGATTGGTGTAAGATTGTCCCTTAATATTTATTTATTTATTTAAGCTTGATACCATATTCCCGTCTTTATACCAGTGTGTCCTGCTTACACACACGAGCTAACGCTTTTGCAAGAGAGGGGTTGAATCAAAACGATTCTCATATGATATCAATATGTCAAAAACTAATGCCGTAATTAGGGCAGTGCTCCAATGATCAAACAGTACTCTCGCTAAGTGGGTAAAAGTAGTTTATTTCAAAGAGCCTCTGATTTATTGGATGTTTTCGGAAGATTTCCGACGCTATCTTTGTTATTTTAACGGTTTACCTGTTTTTAGGCTCCATTTGATAATAAATCATTTTATAAAGAGTTCTACGCTTTTATAAAGTTACGTAGACGGTCAGTAAAGTATAAGTAGGTACGTGTTACTCTTAGCATTTTATTATTTAAACTGTTACTGTGTTTTTTGGAATGATTTTTTTCATTCATTCAAAATTACACATCTTTCTTAACGAAACAAAATATTTATTTAAATATTATGTTTCGTGTTATTTTTAACGAGGAAGTTACCCCGATCATATTCCTCCGTGATCGATTCTCGTAGCTTAGTGGCGTAGCACTCTATCGGCAATAGAGGGATCGCAGGTTCGAGTCCTGTCGGGGGCTACAGACGAAAATGGTTTATTTCTCCATTATATTCGTTCTCTCAGTATCATATCGTTTAAAATTACATAAATTTATTTTTACTGTTTCATAGACCGCTATGAATACATCGCTTACCTAAATCATTTATATTAGTTAAGAGAAAATTCACTTTATCAATTATAATTATCAAATTGTGCAATATAATATTGTGTAAGTAAATAAAATCTTTGTGGGCGAGCGTGAGATTAGCTTAGTGTAATTAGTTATTATTCTCACTAATCATTTATTTCTATAATAAAGACATTAGTCTGTGAAACGTAACATTGTATGTAGGGTAGGGGAGGGGGTAAGACCCGAAACGACTCTCCGATTTTAAAAAAAATATTTCTTATTGTATAGAATCCACCTTGCAGGTGTATATAAGAGTAAAAGTAAAACTGTAGTTTTGTAAGTTTGTAATTTTGGAGTAATCTCCGGAACTACTAATCCGATTACAGTAATGGACTGTTTGGATGGATATAAATATAATAAATCAGCCTTAATACGTCCCACTGCTGAGCACAGGCCTCCTCTCATGGATTAGAGGGAACGGGCAATAGACCCCACGCCGGCCCAGTGCGGGTTGGGGACTTTCCAATTCAAATACACCTTTGAATTTGGATGGACCAAATTAGACTTTTTTCCGCGGGTCTGCCTGTCTTCTGTGCAATACCTGGGTGAAGCCACGTTGGTAGCTAGTCCCTGTTGAATAAAGATAAGCCGGTGTCCAATTTTCGATTGTGGCGATAATCATAATTAAAATGTTGAAATAGCAATGGAACGACAAGAAACACGGTATTTGACAAAAGTCAAATCAGCTTCTTTTTATGAAACGTCAAAAACGCTCAGTTAGTATGGAATTTGTAAGGATTACTTACTTGGTTGTGACGTCACAATCAAACAACGTCCTTATTGTTAGTTTTTATGAATTTAAAAATCATAAAATAGCAAACATAAATGAAATAAATTTTCAGAGTATTTTTGTAATGTTTACCTGTAGCTAATGAAAAGAACAATTAATATTCACCCTATAGCAATGGATTCACAAAATAGTTCTCGGGATTTTTTAAATATTTCTTAAGGATAATTTTAAGTAGTCACTTGTTTTCATATCTCTTGATATCCACAATGGTTTCAAGACCTGTTAATTGTTCAGGACTATTCTGCAATTTGTTCTAATGATAGATTGTGATGAACAGAGTCAAAGTCGCTATACGTGAATTTTAGACGACACGGCACTTGCCAGAATATTCTTAACACCAACATGTGCGAGAATTCTGAAATAATATCCAAACAAATGATGAAGGAGTATAAACACGTTTCGTGGAAAAGTCGAGAGTAGAGTCGTTAAACTAGACAAACAGTCACAGTAAAATCAATAAACAGTACAGTAAGTCAATTTAAAAAAAAGCAGCGAAGTTATGCCGCCTGCATCCTCGGTTCAGTGCCTCGAGGGCCTCATTTTAGATTTAACTTAGTTTTCATTTAATTTAGTTAATGTTATCATATTTTCGTACTATGTTGGTATAGGTACCTATAGCGAGATATTTGAGCATTATTTACCAAAGCTTTTTCTTCCTGAACCAACAACAACTTACGGACTGACATTTTTGTTATTTTCTTATAATATTACATTTTGTTTAATTTAATGTTTAATAAATATATACACGGTGATTTTTAATTCGTGTTCAGGAGTAAATTTTTCTAATTCTGTAATTGATGCCAAACACGATAAACTGAAAGTTACCTACAACAAACGTTCTTTTTTTTCTGAATAAAATTGAGTAAGGAATTACATAATAACTCAAAATCATTGTCACCCTAACGGTAGTTTAAATCTATGAAACTCTTTAACCCTGCATCACACTGGCGCGGCCTGGCCGCGGCGGACAATAGTAAGATTGTCATTGGCTGTCAAATTTACTATTGTCCGCCACCGCAGGCCGCGCCAGTATGTTGCAGGCCTAAAAAAATAAATTAATACACCAACCTAAAAACTCTTGTGTCCAATAATTAATTTAAAAGTAATAAACTGTAATTTTTCACATGCATATGAAAAGTAGCTCATCATCCTCCTAGCGTTATTCCCGGTAGTGCCCCTAAAGGAGCCCGGGGTCCGCTTTGACACCTAAACCCAAGATTTGGCATAGGCACTAGTTTTACGAAAGCGACTGCCATCTGACCTTCCAACCCAGAGGGAAAACTAGACCTTATTGGGATTAGACCGGTTTCCTCACGATGTTTTCCTTCACCGAAAAGCTAACGGTAAATATTCCGTACATAAGTTCCGAAAAACTCATTGGTACGAGCCGGGATTCGAACCCACGACCGCCGCTTAGCAGCCGCATGCCTGAACCACTAGGCTACCGTAGCTGTTATGTTGCATATGAAAAGTAGCTATAAGAGTTTATTGACGATAAGGCCTATTGAATTTCCCGCTGACGCGGAATTTTGGTGTGTGTGTATCTACTTAACTACAACAAATGTGTCGACCAAACATTCAGTGGACATTAGTGTTAAGATTATCATTAAATTTAATTAACTAAACAGTGATTTAATTGCATGAGACCTCACCACTGAAATCTGTTTTGGCTGTCTATCAATATTTTTCGACTCCTGATCACGGATTAAACATCACAGTGAATATAAAAAAATAATATAAATTTACAGTTAATTTCAATAAAAAAAGCGGCCAAGTGCGTGTCGCGCCACGCGCAGTGTAGGGTTCCGTAGTTGCCTGTCTGTCTTAGTTACATCGACGTGCGGTGCGGTTGCGTCGGCCGAAGTTGTACGAAAATTGACCTTTCCAAGTGCACATACTCGTATTAAGTTGGTCGACTATTACTCGCTAATTACTTGTGCCTACTTGTTCGTGATATTAGTTTTCCTTTTAAATTCATTATATGTAGGTCAGTAGTACGATTTTTTCACATCCCCAGTAGTGGGACACATGACTCGAAAAAAAGGCTTTAAAGGCCAATATCTCGCAAACGAATAACTGATTTGAAAAAAGGATTTAGAAAACTCATAATATTTTTGAGCTATCCAGCGATACCCCACATAATGGGTTTAACGACAAAAAATTACATCCCCAATTTAGGTAGGTACCCTAGTTTTTTTTTTCAAGATTTTTTTGTACTGTTTTGTCGGCGTGATTGATTTATATACCCATGCCGAATCACAGTTTTCTAGTAGTAATGGTTACTGAGTTAAGCCGAAGACGGACAGACAGGCGGACATGGCGAAACTATAAGGGTTCCTTGTTGACTACGAAACCCTAAAAAATTGGTTTATTCACAACCTTAACCTGCTAATCTTAAATATAAAAGATTTTCGAGTTTAGGAGCCTGCCTTAAAACTAGTTAATATATATATCTACAAAACTAGCCAATCTTATCAGCTTCTCACACAAACCACACGACTGACCAAGTCAACTAAAATCGTCTCTCATGTAGGGCTAAAAGTATTAAATTTAATAAACTACCCGTTAATGTAAAATGCGTGGGTAGACACTCAACCTTTGATAAGAAAATTAAAATCGTGGCTTCTCACTCTTTTGATGACATTAAAGATTTTTATGAGTTAAGTACCACAATATAATCAATGTTATAACTATAAATTTAATTTAATTAAAGAATACTTAAAGTACAAAATAAGAAATTTAAGATTAATAATTTATATACATAGGTACATATATATTATTAATTAATGACTTATGACTTATCCTAATCTAAGCCACAGACGTACTTAAGTTTTAGTCGAAAAAACTTTTTTTGGTATAAGCTTTTATTGACTACTGTACTTTTTTTGCATAGTCGTTGGGAGGGTTCCGGTAAGGTTCCAAACTCAATGGGTTTATCTTGTACTTTAGGAGTTGTTATGGCAACTATCTGTCTCCATCAGATCAGATCGGTGATGTAGGTATATCCCTTAAATGCATAGTGTTGCCAAATGTCTACAAAGCATTAGACAGCTCACAGATTAAAACAAAAAAACCGGTTAAGTGCGAGTCTGACTCGCGCACCGAGGGTTCAGTACAAACTATCAATTAACTCAAGGTAAAGTTACGGTGGCGACCACGTACCGGAAGGCGCGGCGTCGGTAGGTCCCCGACAAGGTGGACTGATGACCTGGTAAAGGTTGCGGGAGTCCGCTGGATGCGGGTGGCGCAGGACCGGTCGCTTCGGCATACTTTGGGGGACGCCTATGTCCAGCAGTGGATCTCGATTTTCTTTATTTTATTTGAAAGAGAGTACTTCTATTATAGTCTTATAGGAACTCCAAAACAAAAAAAATTGTTATAAAGTTGATTAAAATACAAACTTAACTAAAAAAATATTTTTGAAAATAAAACAAAAATACGCTAGATACAGAAAAAGTTATACCTTTCCAGTAATATTTAGGTTTATCTCAATCACAAGTAATTATTTCAATTTTTTCGCTTGGATAACTTCGGAGATAAGGGGGGGGAATGGTTTTTTTTTACATTTTCCTTCATAGATTCAAATTTTATCAATGTAGAAAAAAAAGAAAAACTGTTTCAAAAATTACAATTCAAGCCCTTTCCCCACTTGACCTAATAGTTGATTTTTTTTTTGCCCCCTCCTCAAAAACAAAACAAAACAAAAAATACGCTAGATACAGAAAAAGTTATACTTTTTCAGTAATATTTATGTTTATCTTAATCACAAGTAATAATTACAAATATTTCGCTTGGATAACTTCGGAGATAAGGGGGGGGGAATGGTATTTTTTTTACATTTTCCTTCACAGATCGAAATTTTACCTGTGTAGAAAAAAAATACTGTTTCAAAAAGTGCAACTCAAGCCCTTTCATGTGATGCCCCACTTGACCATTAGGTCAAAAAAAAAAAAAACAACTATTAAGTTGTTTTTTATTTTTTTGCCCCCTCCTCATATTCCTCATTTTTCATAGAAAATTAAAATGTATATTTAAATTTCTCATTTTCCATGCATGTGGATAACTCTCATTTAAAACCATTCCAAATTTAAAATTGATAGCTGAAGTAGTTCGTGAGATATTTCACTTTGTGACAGACAGACAGACAGACAGACAGACAGACAGACAGACGGACGGAGTCGCACCATAAGGGTTCCTTTTTTACCTTTTTTGGTACGGAACCCTAAAAAAGGCTTACGTTCTTGAACGCACCTTTGTACCAAACGTCAAGTAAGTAGTAGTGTAAAATAGAAAAACATGCATTTAAGGGTTAAATTGCGTTATCACAGAACATACATAAGTGTGCCTTTTTTTTACTATAGGAAACGTAACTTTATGGCAACCACTATTATTGTATTATGTGGAAAAAAGTTAAAATAAACATCGTGCACAGGATTGAGTAATCCTACTAATATTATAAACTAGCGACCCGCCCCGGCTTCGCACGGGTACTATATTATACATATAAACCTTCCTCTTAAATCACTCTATCTATTAAAAAAAAACCGGGTTGCACTCTGGGAGTGCCGGCAGAAGTGAAAACTCAATAACATTGTAACAGTTTTTCGATCAGGTCACGTGACATCTTACGGTGTCACCCTAAAAATGAATTTGACGCAAATTTATAAACAATTATCGATTATTTAGGCGGACGGGCCGTGGGCGCGTTGGGTGCGAGGGGCCGCCGGCTCGCCCGTCGGCGCGCCGACGGGCGGCGGCAAACACAATACTAATTTGTTTTTGCCATTGCCAAATATTTTTCAAAGCTTTATCTCTTTAGGAATAACGTCTAAATTCGAACTATTCGAATTAGCAAGAACGGCAGACGGCGGTGGCGACCAAAATATTAATTTGTTTTTGCCGTTGGTAAATATTTTTCTAAGCTTTATCTCTTTAGGAATAACGCCCAAATTCGAACTATTCGAATTTTTTCAATAGCAAAACGGTGACGGACGCGTTGGTATTATCACAAATTTATTTGCAGAATATGCTATTGCAAAAAGTGTTTAACGGCTTTATACTCTTACACATAGCGTTCAGTTTTGAATGAAGTCGAATCGGCTAGCAGCAAAAAGTGACCTCCTTCACATCTGACGTCACAAAACTCTGTCGCGTATTTAACAATTTTTCCCCATCCCAAAAAGTGCTCAGCGCCGCTAAAGAAGTTTTCCTTCAAAAAACCGCATCAAAATCCGTTGCGTAGTTTTAAAGATCTAAGCATACATAAGGACAGACAGCGGGAAGCTTTGTTTTATACTATGTAGTGATAGTGAAGTGATGCGAGAGTTTTGATGTTTAAATGGCTGTATGTTTGGATGTTTGTTACTCAATCTCGCTTAAATGGCTCAACCTGAAGTTTAAAGCCTAAATTAAAACATATATTTTTTATCCCGCCTAAATTAAAACATAGGATATTTTTTATCCCGGGTTCACTCAGACGAAGTCGCCGGCGGAAGGTAGTATAAAATAACTCAACAATTCAATACGCTAGTTATTTTATGCTCCCTGCCCGAGCAGCTCCGCCCGTGCATCACAAAGAACTCGGGCAGAGTTACGGGATACAATATATGATAAATGAATAACGTCCACTCTATATGCTGGTGAAGAAAATTATGAAATCGTGTTAGTAGTTCCGGAGATTCCTTAACCTTAACTCCCTAAATAGGTACAAACTTACAAAGCTACAGACTCCCAAACTTTACCTCTTTATTATTCCAGTTAACTAGTGGCTTATTTCGCTTCGCTTGCTCGTTCAATTACTTTATAGAAAAGATAAAATAAGAATAAAGATAAGTAGATTAAGGTACTGATTATTTTCACTATGACACAAAGTTAAGACTGACGAAGTGAATTTTACGTGAAGATAAAGTGACGCACGCCGCGAGTGTGCATGCACTTTCACAATGCCACCAAACTTGAAGTTTAGGTACTTACCCATAAATTACCTGAAAATAAAACGCAAGTTATAAATAATCTGTTTCCTTTTTTAAGCACTAGGAACTTGGCTCATTAGCTTCCAGACCCCGTATCATGGTCGACCTTATCACACGATAAGTGACAGGATAGGGCGTCCGTCACTGGCTGACACCGTTCGATAGAACGAGACGACGCTCTTATCTTGTCACTTATCGCGTGATAAGGCCGACCATGATACGGGGTCTGATTAACATACACATTTTAAATATACACCTATATTCCAAGTTTCATTAATATCATTAATAGTATTATCTTATAGGTAGTTTTTAAGTACAATGCCTGTAAAATTGAGACACACAGACATACAGACGAACATGTCGAAACTATGAAGGTACGGAAGCATAAAAAAGGACCTATCTTTTAATCATCTAAAGATTCCAACCAATAGCTAGACGATTCCATCATTAAAATCCTACCAGTAGTTTTATAAAGAGTCATGTATGCTATTTCCTATCCAAAAAGTCTATTCGCACAGGTGAAAGAATTTGTAAAATCAGAGAAGTGGTTCCTGATATTACTTCCTACATACAAACTATTAGATTTTGTACAGTCACGTCCATAAATATGTATAGGGGTCAATTTTCAATCGAGCTGTTTTTGCTGTCCCACGGCTATAATTTCAATTCAGTTTAACATGGAGTATTGGTACATATATATTTGTATTCCGTGTCGTATAAGGTACTTAAAATATATATAACAATACCTTAAATATTAATTGATTCAGAAATAAAATGAATTTGAAATCGTACAACAGCGAAATCTACCGCTTTTTTGCGTGTCCCACTTGCGGTTTTGCTCAAACAAATATTCATAACTATAGACCACGGCAACGTATAAATAAACAACTTGTACTTTTATAAAGAAGATTTATTAGCGTATTCATTAAATTATCTTTCAAAATTAATGCGTGAATAATTAAAACCAGTGAAGTATTTTCGTAGTTGTCCCTCGCGCGACCCGTTTATTAGGACTCCAGCTCAAAACCCTTAAAATCTGGTTTTCTATTGTCCCACCGTTACATTTACTTTACGATACGATAGACAGGTTAGTTGGGCTTCAATCACCAACGGGAGTGAACGGAGCGCCAGTATATTTGAAGGAGGAAACAGAGTTTCTTTAACGTTTATGAACGTATGTCCGTGAAATAAAGTTGAAAACTGGATACATTTTTCTAGAGCTGATCGTGCTAAACCAAAAATTAAGTACATTATCTAAATATTGGACCCCTAAACAAGGTATGAACTAGGGTTGCCAACCGTACTATATTATATAGTATTGTACTATATTTCGACTCTTTGTACTTACTATACTGTTGAAGAAATATATAGTACGCAAAAATACTAAATTTTGGGGGGGTCTTACGAAGTGCTTCAAATTGACCAGGTTTTTTCAGTTTAATTTTACCAAGTAGCAACATTGCCCAGCCAAGTGTACTCGTACTATATTTTTTTACAGTGTACTTTTTTACTATATTGTTGTCGTTTTTCTTTTTGAAAATACTATATCTCCCCCAAAAAAAGTTGGCAACCCTAGTATGAACCTGTGACTATAAGGATCTGCGGCGCTACCACGAACTTCGAAAGTCGAAGTTCGTAATACATGCATCCCTGTCACTCGAGTAAAGGAGTGCGATAGAGATGGAAATACCCGAACTTCGACTTTCGAAGTTTGTGGTAGCGCCGCTGGGTTCGTCCGTCTATATTGGGTCGTAGCAAGTAAAATATCTAGATGTAGGTACTACACTTTAATAATGCCTCGTACGGTTTCTCTTAGTAAATTGGATATAGGTGCGAAGTTTTCAAATGTCAAAGAAACAGCCTTAATTGAAATACGCAATCCAATCAGAGCTATAATATTATGTTCCATTCGTTCCGTTAATTACGAATGTTTTGATATCGGGATCCATCCAATTTATTGAACTTCAAAGCAATGCTATTTCATTATGACTGTTATTCCCAAACTTGACTCACCTCGCCACTCGTCGTTAGTTAAACCACATATGTATTAAGTAATTGTACTTAGAAATAGAAAGTCCACTGCCTTTGTGATGACATCAAAACAAATAACCCTTCAATTAAATTATATATCCTAACTAACCATTAATCTACAAGAGGTTGTGGAGCAAAAAACAATGAAAATTGCCAAAACAATTAACCTATTAAGTGTTGCCGCATGACGAGTATATTAACAATTAAAAACGTTACCGATATTAAAAACATTATTTTTTAAATCATGTAAGAGCACTTAAAATAAAATGAAAGTTTGAATGAAGCATAAAAAATATAAACACATCACAGAGTTTGAATACTAAAAAAACCGTACCACGTAAATGAGACCAATATTAGTTGCGGCGGAGATGAAGGTTTAACTGTCGGTATGTCATTGACCGGATATTGTGAATTAATTTGGACCACGGAAATTAGGCCAACTATACAAGGTGTTAACGGGGTCATGATCCGGAATGACAAAAAGCGAATAAGATGATCATACTGAACAACCTTTCCCATGGGACCAACCACGAAATCGCAAAAAAAAAGAGTCAATTAAGAGTTAACTGTGAGTTAACTGCGATTTAATTGAGAGTTATGTATGGAATACCTGGTTTTTTTTTGCGATTTCGTGGTTGGTCCCATGGGAAAGGTTGTTCAGTATGATCATCTTATTCGCTTTTTGTCATTCCGGATCATGACCCCGTTAACACCCTGTATAGTCACAGCGCAGACGTGGGTTAGGAGAAAGACACTCTCCCAGAAATAGTTTATTTCAGCTATACGGAAATCAAAAAGGTAATTTTACAGTACGGGTTACGACAAACCAAAATGTCTATTACCTACACGGTGTGAGGTGAGCAAACCGACATTATCATGCGTTTATGTCGCATGCAATTAGACTGACATAGCGGCAGAATAATATAAAAAGGCTATACATAGGCTATAAAGTTTACGACCTTCAATTTAGTTTGAGTGACCGCAGTACGGTATGAAAGTATACTTACTCAAAAAGACTAATTTGATATCTAAGAAGCAAAGTATCTACAAGTTAACTCTAATATCACTATATAGCAACCCGTCAAAGTTTTTGGTCATATCTGCGTGGGGGATCTGCCAGCCTCGTTCCAGCTGATGTTTTCTTTGTAATTACTAAGTTTACAATAATAATATAAATTAATCTTAACAATTTTCGTTTACTGTATAATCTTGGATTAGTTGGTGATGACGAAGTAGAGTAAAACCTCCGGCACTACTTATTCGATTTCCGGATGTTGACTTAAGTGACTGTTGGATTGAATTAATATATTTATTCATTTATTTAAACTTTTTTGCGCAAAAGAAAGACATATCGTACAAAAGGCGGACTTAATGCCAAATGGCTATCCAAAAGGCATGTAGGTACTTGAAGCGGCGCACAGTGTGTTTTTTGACCCAAAAAAGTGACATTCTCCTTTTATTAGACAAATCTACTGCTTGTATCTTTACCAATGCGAGACGAGATGTCCCCTGTGCCGATTTTCAATATTTTTTCTAATATTTTTTTTTAAGTTTGTGTGACCTTGTCACGAATGGAAAACGAAAATTAATTCCTATAAAAAAACTATAGCCAGTTCATCGTTTATGTGGCAATTGAATGCGCATATTATGGAAAATCATAATCGCAAAATCATATCTTATGGAATTGTGCTATGGGGAAACTCAACTGACTTCGAACGCGTACTTAAAATGCAAAAACGAGCCATACGAATATTGGCTGTCACAAATTATAGAGAAAGTTGCAGAGAACATTTTAAAAATCTTGGTATATTAACATCGGTGTCGACTGTCGACATACATTGTTCGGGCCGACCGTCTGCCCGCCCCCTTAAACTCCTCACGTGTGTACGCCTCTTTTGAGTCTGTGGTTTTGACAGTGACACTTTGTCAAGGCGGAGAGAAAGGAGATAACCTCGGTTTTGAAGACACACGAGGTCCGAGTGTTTTGTGTGGATATTTCGGTGACATCGGAAGAGTTGGTGATTCGACGCCGCGGATTGTTGGCGATACTGCCCCGGAACACAACGGCTGCTTCTTCAGCCCGGAGACCTTCTTGATTGAACTTGACTTGACCTGACAGTTGACTGAACCTTGACAGATACTAACCGGAGTTGAAGCGAACATCGCGCCTCCCGGAATCAGGTGAGTTGAACAAGTTTTGTAGCCAATCCACTGGCTTATATGACCCGCGAAACGCGTGGCAGTTCACTCCACTCGCACTAGGCGAGGAGTTGAACAATTTTTGGTACCCAGAGCGTGGTTCCTCACAAAGAAAAAACGCGAATTTTGATAGTTTTTTCCTTTTGGGTAAAAATTTTGAGGTTATTTGTTAAAACCAAATTTAGCTACAACTATTTAAAACCTCTATTTTGTGGCACTGCAAGTGTTTTGTACTGTAGATTTCACGAAATTATTGTACTTGCAGTGCAAATTAGTGAGATTACAACCTCCGGAAGGTGATTTTGAGTGTTTGGTACAATTTAATTTGGAAAATATTTGAAGGCAAATATAAGCCACATATTTGATTGATTGTAATTTGGAAAGCCTTTCATAGCTTGTTGTTTGGTAATAAGGCATTTGTTTTATTCAGTTTGCTATAAGCGGCCAAGGTTGTTAAGAATATAAGCTAAAATATAAGGTTACCATAAATATTAGTTGTAAGCTAGATTATTGTACAAGTGAGGTAACTAGCCAATTATAGATTATAATTTGAGCTTCCACTGCGTTTTGAGAATCTATATTGGTTGTTATTGTAAGGCATTCCTGTAATTGAGTTGATATTTGGTTTTGATTCACTAGGGTGACCAAGAGATTGGAATTTCCACATTAATTAAATTAATTTTAATTTTCTCTGGTATTGTTGGAAATTAATTTAAAATTGGATCTACACCTAAGGCTAAGATCCAGTCTGCACTGCGTTGGTTTTCATCTGCAGCAGCTTTGGTTGACAGAAATGACCGGGAGGAGGCTTTGTTGACCCGGTACGAGGAGGTGTCAGACCGTCTTAAGGCTGTGGAGTTCCAGGTTGAACTCTACCTAGCGGAGCCCGGCCGGACGACCCCGGAGACCGAGCAGGTGGAGCGGGACTTTGAGCAATGTATGGATTTTGGGGACAGGATTGTCGAGAGGGCTTCTAAGATACTGCGGGTTCGGAATGGTGCGGCCCGGGACGTTCCGAAACACGCAGTTATCTATAACCCAGGGTTGGCAGCGCGCTTGCCAGCCATACAGATGCCGGTCTTCCGAGGAGACCTGGACGAGTGGACCAGCTTCATCGACCTCTTTGATAGCTTGGTGCATGCCCGGACGGACCTGCCAGCGGCGTTGAAGTTGGCGCAGCTGATGTCTGCTCTCGTCGGGGAGCCGCGCGACTTGATCGCGCATTTGTCGGTCACCGACGACAATTATGAAATCGCGCGCACGTTGCTGAGGGACCGATACCAGAACGTGCGGCGACTTGCGGATACTCTTATGACTAAGATCTGGAATATCCCTCGGATCGCTCAGGCTTCAGACATCCGGCTGAAAATGCTGAATCCTGTTTTGACAGCGACCAAAGGGTTAGAGAACCTTGGTTTGCCGGTGGACCAGTGGTCCTACATACTGTTGAATTTTTTGTTGAACCGGCTGCCGGCTGATGTACGGGCCAGGTTTGAGCACCGGTATGGTGGTGAAAGTGCTCAGCATCTGCCGACCTTCACCAATCTTATCGACCAATTGGAACTTGAGTGTCGACGGGCCGACACCTCGGATCTACCTCCACCCCCGAGGCCTCCTGGGGCCCAGCGGGCCCAGGGGAGAGTTGCACCTCAAAGGGGAGGGTGGGGCAAATCGGCCCCACAACCAGCGGGTCCTCACCAATATAATAACAGTGCATTGGACCCTGAAGTCTGCCTATGCTGCAAGAACCCTGGCCATCGGGTGCCAGCGTGTCCGAAGTTTCTTGCGCAGCGGGTTGTGGGACGCCGCAACATTGCTAAGCAGCGGCAATGGTGCTTTGTTTGCTTGGGCCCACATTTTGTGCGAGATTGTGCCCACCCGCGGGCGTGTAGGTCCTGTGGTGGGAAGCACCACCCCATTTTATGCATGAACCGCAGTGGGGATACACCTCCCCCCCCCCCCTGCGCAGGGGTCATGCTCCCCTGTTCGGAGTCAGCAGCGGGCTGACCAGGGGCCCATGGCCTACCAGTGGGGACGTCGGGTAACACCCCCCTCCCCCCCCCCCTCCAAAACTACGCGACTACTTCGCACGCACCCGGGCCCCAACGGGGGGTCCTTACGGGCGGGTGCCCGCAAACGCCTCCACCCCGGCAGGCGCCACGGATGTCGCCGCCGCTTGTGGAGCGACCCCGCTGGGCGTCGGGACCTCCGGTGTACGGCCGGAGTAGGACATACCGGGGGGCGCAGGCGGCACGCATGGCGCGACGGCAGTACCAGCCGGAGTGGGACCCGCTCGAGCGGTACGAGCGGCCCGCCCATGCGGAACAGGATGCAACGCGTTATCCCTGCTAGGGATACGCCGCCCACGCACCAGCCACCGCCACGCCCTTGGAGACCGTGTTATTGCCCACGGCTTCGGTTTGTGTTTGGGGCCCTGGCGGAGGATCAGCCTGCGTGCGCTCTCTCCTTGACACGGGAGCGCAAGGCTGCATGGTATCCAGTAGGTTGGTGCGACAGTTGGGCTTGGTTGTGAAACCCCACCCGGAAAGTATACGTGGGGTAGGCAATGTGACAGTGTCAAACCTGGTAGGGCAGACCTTACTCACCTTTGGACCGGGTCCCACTTCACGCGCGAGGATTAATGCTCCCGCGTTAGTATTGGATGAAGTGGTGGGGAGACTCCCCCAGGTGAAGCTGCCTCCAGAGGTTCGGAGTTTGACAGCTGGATTAGTTCTGGCGGATGCTGGATTTGACAGACCTGGTCCGATTGACGTGTTGCTGGGTGCAGACGTTCTTGGGCGGGTGCTGTTGAGCGGCAACCGTACCTTACAGCCTGGCGGACTGGTTACACTGGAAACGGTGTTTGGCTATGCTGTAATGGGTTTGGTTTTAGCGGCTCCACCGCCTCCTACTGAGGAGGGCTGTCTGGTTGGAACTGCTCTTTCAGAAGCCGTGCAACGGTTCTGGGAGATTGAGGAACCACCTACCGCGTCGCGTATGAGCCCCGAGCAGGAAGAGTGCGAACGGTTTTACCAAAATAATACTGGGCGCCTCTGCTCTGGTCGGTTCATAACACGACTTCCTCTGCTCATCCACCGACCTCCTCTTGGAGCGTCACGTGAGATGGCTGAGAAGCGGCTGGTTTCGATGGAACGCCGAATGAGAAGAGATGCGCTCTTCCGGCAGAAGTATGTGGACTTCATGAGGGAGTACGAGGGTTTGGGACACATGTCGGTGGCTCGGACGGACTGGAGTACAGTGGAGCACTGCTTCCTGCCGCACCACGCGGTCCTAAAATCCCCGGAGTCCAAGATTCGTGTGGTCTTTGATGGGTCCGCGTCCACCTCGACTGGGGTGTCATTGAACCAGTGTTTGCATGCAGGTCCTAAGCTGCACAAGGATATCACGGATATCCTCACAAATTTTAGGAAACATCAGGTGGTGTTCGTCGCCGACATCCGGATGATGTTTCGGCAGACAGTGATCCATCCTGATGATCGTCGGTATCAGCTGATCTTGTGGCGTGAGAGCCCTGATGAACCGATGTTGGTGTACGAGCTGAATACGAATACATACGGCTTGAAGAGCAGTCCGTACATTTCAATTCGAACTTTGTTAGAATTGGCATCTCGAGAGAGACTGAGGTTCCCTCGAGCGTCCGCCATTTTGGAACGGGACTTATTTGTCGATGACGTGTGCACCGGGGCAAACAGTGTCGAAGAGGCTTTGGTTTTGCGGGATGAGCTGGTGGAACTCTTGCGGACGGGTGGATATTAATTGCGCAAATGGATGTCCAACTCACCGGCCGTGGTGGCCGGCCTCCCCGAGGATCACCAGCAGGATCCGCACCTGTTCGAAAATGTTGAGAGCCCGCACATGTTATCAGTCCTAGGCGTGCAATATCGACCAGTCCAAGATGTGTTCACCTATCGGGTGGAACTGGATTCCCCGAGGGTCTGGACGAAGCGGCTTGTGCTGTCCACGGTGGCCAGGACGTACGATCCGAATGGATGGATCGCGCCGGTCATCTTCACGGCGAAGGCATTTATGCAGCGCCTGTGGATGGTCCAACTGGGTTGGGATGATCCACTATCCGGAAATTTGTTGAGCGATTGGGAGGTTTTCTTCTCCACGCTCCCGGAGATAAATCAGGTCGAACTGCCGCGTAAGCTGTTGCCGGCAGGGAAATGCCGAGTAACCCTACACGGGTTTTGCGACGCCTCCGAGCGAGGGTATGCAGCAGCCGTTTACTTGCGGACGGTCAGCTCCGCCGGATCGGTCGATTTGCACTTGGTAATGGCGAAGAGCAAGGTGGCTCCCCTTCGCACGCGTTTGACAATCCCAAAAATGGAATTATCTGGAGCGGCTCTTCTTGTACGCCTACTGAACCACGTGGCCTCTACCTTGAAGGACACCGTGAACCTTGAGGAGAGGGTCTACGCATGGACTGATAGCCAAATTGTATTGTGTTGGCTGCAGTCGTCATTCCATACTTTGGAGGTCTTTGTGGCCAACCGGGTCTCGCAAATCCAGAATTCGGAGACTGCCTTGGTTTGGAGACACGTGCCAGGTAAACTGAACCCAGCGGACGTGGCGTCCAGGGGTTGCACGGCACCTGAGCTTGTTGCCCACCCACTGTGGTGGAGACCAGATTGGTTGTTGGAACCGGAGACACTCTGGCCTGCCAGTTGTGTGATTGGGACCCCATCCTCTGGCTTGGGTGTCCACCTTGTCGAGACCGCTCCAGTGTCAGACACTGCTTGGTTGCTAGAACGGTATAGCTCTCTCGACAAGCTTGTTGGAGTGACCGCCTGGGTCAAGCGATTTATACACAATTGTCGCCACCCTGACAACCGGTCACGCGTTAGAGTTCTCGCCACAG
Source organism: Epinotia ramella (assembly GCA_947578815.1). Classification (NCBI taxonomy): domain Eukaryota; kingdom Metazoa; phylum Arthropoda; class Insecta; order Lepidoptera; family Tortricidae; genus Epinotia; species Epinotia ramella. The sequence goes on along the minus strand of OX388205.1, from coordinate 15,653,411 downwards.
AAGAGCGGAATGCCGCCCTACATCATTGGATTAGGGTTGTGCAGGAAGAACACTTTGCGGACGTATTGAAGCCCCTGCGGCAGGGACGTCCTAAGCTACCGAAGGCGATAGCACGCCTCAACCCGTTCATTGACGAGTCGGGTACACTCCGGGTTGGAGGACGGCTCCGCAACGCTAGCTTGCCGTACTCGGTGCGCCACCCCATTTTGCTGCCTAAGAAGGGGCATCTGGTGGAATTGTTGGTGATTGACCGCCACATAAAGAACTCGCATGCCAGCTGCAATGCACTCTTGGGCATTTTGCAGCGAGACTTTTGGATATTGAACAGCCGACGGGTTATTCGGAGCATCGTGTTTCGGTGCTTGCCTTGCTTTCGGCTCAAGGCAGCCACGATGCAGCCCCAGATGGGGGACCTTCCTCCTGATCGGGTCAACGAGGCTAGGACCTTCTCTAGGGTGGGGACCGATTTTGCGGGACCTTTTTTAGTGAAAACGTCGCGACTTCGAAATGCGAAGGTTGTAAAAGCGTATTTGTGCGTTTTCGTATGCCTGTCGACCAAGGCTGCTCATCTTGAACTTGTTGGTGATCTTACGACGGAGGCTTTTATTGCGGCATTGGATAGATTTGTATCCCGTAGGGGACTCCCATCTCTGATCCGGTCAGATTGTGGAACCAATTACAAGGGTGCCGACCGTTATTTACAAGATGTTGTAAAATTTTTATTTGAAAATAAGATTGATATTGGAACAGACCTCTCCCGTCGGGGTATCACCTGGACGTTCGATCCGCCAGGCTGCCCCCACTGGGGTGGAATCTGGGAGGCTTGCGTGAAGCAAGCAAAAGCCCATATGTATCGGGTAGTCGGTCAAACTGTATTGACTTTTGAGGAACTCGCGACGTTGTTTTGTAGAATTGAGGCCGTCCTCAATTCCCGTCCGTTGTGTCCGCTCAGCTCCGACCCAAATGACCTGGAAGCGCTCTCTCCAGGCCATTTCTTGATTGGTCAGCCACTTGCAGCGTTGCCGGAGCACCCCCTCCGGGACGTACCCTCCAGTCGTTTGTCGCGCTACCAGATGCTGCAACAAATGGCTCAGAACTTTTGGACCAGATGGTCATTAGAGTATTTGCATGTTTTGCAGCAGCGCCTCAAGTGGACTGACAAAACCAGTCCCCCCAGAGTTGGAGACCTTGTGCTAGTTAAGGATGCTAACCTTCCGCCACTGCGATGGCGCCGGGGGCGCATCGTTAATTTGTTTCCCGGTAAGGACGGGACCCCTCGGTTTGCCGAGGTCATGGTTGGGGACTCGGTTCTGAAGCGAGCGGTAGCAACCCTATCGCGACTTCCCCTAGTATAGCGGACCGGCTTAGAGGCCGTTCCGAGGCGGGTGATTGTTCGGGCCGACCGTCTGCCCGCCCCCTTAAACTCCTCACGTGTGTACGCCTCTTTTGAGTCTGTGGTTTTGACAGTGACACTTTGTCAAGGCGGAGAGAAAGGAGATAACCTCGGTTTTGAAGACACACGAGGTCCGAGTGTTTTTGGATAATTTGGAAACGCATTTGCCTTGTTTTGTGTAATATCGCTCGCTTTGAAGACACACGGGTGTCCGAGTGTTTTGTGTGGATATTTCGGTGACATCGGAAGAGTTGGTGATTCGACGCCGCGGATTGTTGGCGATACTGCCCCGGAACACAACGGCTGCTTCTTCAGCCCGGAGACCTTCTTGATTGAACTTGACTTGACCTGACAGTTGACTGAACCTTGACAGATACTAACCGGAGTTGAAGCGAACATCGCGCCTCCCGGAATCAGGTGAGTTGAACAAGTTTTGTAGCCAATCCACTGGCTTATATGACCCGCGAAACGCGTGGCAGTTCACTCCACTCGCACTAGGCGAGGAGTTGAACATACATTTTGGAAGCCGTAATGTCTGTACGAAAAAATCCTAGCGATTTTGTCCGTGTGGGAGACGTCAGTAAACGTCCACCAAGATATCCAGATGATCTACGGCAAAATAAATGTAGACTAAACATGGCCAGAAAGTGTCCCAAGACAATGGCTCAAAAATTGTATAATAAGCTGCCTAAAGTTATTAAAGCACAGACTAACATCAACACTTTCCGTCACAAAGTCAAAATCCTGCTCCTTAGTAAAACGGTATACAACATCAAGGAATACTTAAATAATGAATACACTAATAAATAATTTGTAAACTTTAATACTGACTGGTAAATGTTCTTAAACCCAAATAGGTACTTTTTGAAATTTGATTATATCCGTGTAAAATTTATTGTATTCTTGACGATCTCAATATTGTGTGCATGTTTTTATTCTAATGTATGAAAATTATGTATTACTATTGAGAAATAAACCATCTGAATCTGAATCTCATATTAATCCGATTTCACTTGCTCTTAAATGTGAATAACGCGTCGCAAAAATGAATTCCTCCTTTTTGGTTTTTAAAATATTTCCATTTCTAGGTTGAAGTAGAATCTCTAGATGTGTGGGATAGATTCCTTATAATTGGTTGTATAACGTCTATTTTTTAACATTCTACATACGCGGATGTTTAGAGAAAATTACATTTAAATAATGTTCTAGAGGCTGTCACTAGAAGATACACACGCGAGATAATGGGATTTAAAGCCCTAATTTTTGTTCGAGTCATGTGCCCCCCCACCCGTGGCAATGGCAATGCTAAAACTTAGGCGGACTTACGGCACGGTGCTTCTTGCGCGCGCGGCTAGTTGTGATGTGCGGCTTGATGCTGTTCGGAGATTTTCGTAATTATTTTACGTAAATAACTCAAAATCAAATCAAATCAAATATATATTTATTTACCAAAAATAAAACAAAAGACAATAAAAGAGAAACAGTGATCCCCACACTAAGCACAGCCTGTATCGTGGAGATCCAAATCTTAAAAAAATTACCAGAGGGTGCGGCACTATTATATTTATTCTAGAATCTTTAAAATCTAAAACTTAAAAGGACTATCTCTTTAATATCGAAAAGACATGCTGTAATACAAATACACTAAATTATTATTTTATATTATTTTTAAACTGTGTATACATATACATGCGAGAGAATAGATGTGTGTGTGTTTGTGTGTATACTTGTTGCTGCTATAAGTTTGCGATCTGCGGTTCGATTAGTTTATATAGTATCTAATATTTACGATTATTTACGAGGGTAAGCTATAATAAAAACCCCAAAAGCCCCTTTTAAGTCCGCATTCTGTGACAGACGGGCAACTACGGAACCCTACCCTGCGCGTGGCCCGACACGCACTTGGCCGCTTTTTACCATTCGTTTTATATTTTACTCAAATACTTACAGATTTAATATCACCTTCAACATCGTCAAAAAGTGTCCACACACGTGCCTTCCTTTTCGACATTTTACAAATCAATTGCTCTAGTCGATAGTTTAATCACTTTTTGTTTTATTTTGCTCACGAATTGAAACACACCGCTAAAATGTAAACAAAAGTTGTCACGACGCGAACGCATGCAGACAGCGCGACGGCAAAGCGAAACGAAGTTTTCCGATTGCACCCGACTTCTAGGCGGCCGACTAGTCGACTAGCCCATCTATATATATATCATATAGACAAGGTTTATAACTGTAGGTATCATTTGCAGAGTCTGCTAGTCGTCAAGATGATTTTGACGAGCCCCATCACGATGGTTTTGAAAGTCAGCTGTAGCCGAGCGTAGGGCGGTGGTCTGCAACAAACGCCGTAGGTCGCGTCCGGCGTGACGCTGTACGCGACGTACGAATGCTTACTATGGAAATGCACTATAGTGGTCTCTCTCACACGCCAGACGCGGCGCACGAGCGCCGTGCGCCGAGTCCATAGGTCGTACGCCGCCCACGCAGTCATTTCGGAGCATTCTGGCGTCACGGACGTCGCGTTTTTGTCATCGAAGATGGTAAAATTTACAAAGGAGCAAGATTTGCATAACATCATCATCATCCACCTCATCTCCAAGAAGTACTCTTAAAATTGTCTGTTCATCCATAATCAATTCACGTCCATTCACATTAGCGCGTGCGAAAAACTGATCGCAGTTTGCGCTGGAAGCCGCGTCCTAGAGTGACCATCGCAGTTTGCGCTGGACGCCTCGTCCAGCGCAAACTGCTGGATGCGGCTTTCAGCAAACGCCGGACGCGACCTACGGCGTTTGTTGCAGACCAGGGCTTTAGGCACGTGACTCTTAATTTAGAGGTCATGGGTTCGAACCCCGCCATGTACCACAGGGTTTAAAAAAAAATTTGCAAGTAGGTACGGAATATCATTTTGATATTTAACAGTACTGGGGGCCTAGACAAGGTTACAATCGACAAGCGCTAACGCTAACGCTAACTAATAAAATGTATGGGAATGACAGATGAAAAGTGTTTCGTCGGCATCTGTCATTCCCATACATTTTATTCGTTAGCGTTAGCGTTAGCGCTTGTCGATTGTAACCTTGTCTACGGCCCCAGTTATCTTTCGGTGAAGGAAAACATCGTCAAAAAACCGGTCTAATCCCAACAAGGTCTAGATTTCCGTCTTGGTTGGAAGGTCAGACGTCAATCGCTTTCATAAAACTAGTACCTACGCTAAATATTGGAATTAGGTGCCAAAGCGGACCCCGGGCTCCGTTAGGGTACATCCGGGAAAACGCTAGCACGCGTGCAAAAAGTTCAAACCAACCATTAATAAATTACATCGCATCGTATAAATGTGAAATAATCAAAATGAATATTCGCTATTGGAATACGAATGATAGGGGGCGAGAGGACAGGTGTTCCCAAACAGAGAGACGAATATAGATAGGAAATCCTACTAATGTTATAAATAGCTTCCATCTCCCATCCTTCCAATCCAATCGTGCAAAATTTCAACCAAATCGGTTGAGCCGTATAAGCGTGATTGAGTAACAAACATCTAAACATCCAAACATCTAAACATCCAAACTTTCGCATTTATAATATTAGTAGGATGCGTATAGATTTTTGGATGTTTGTTACTCAATCACGCTTAAACGGCTCAACCGATATGGATGAAATTGTGCACAAAGATATTCAATAGCCTAGATTAAAATATAAGATAGTTTTAATCCCGGGTCCACAAGGCAGACAAAGTCGCGGGCGAAAGCTTGTATGAAATAAGAAGGCGCGCAATGTAATTGCAGTTTCGACAAAAAACGGTTTTGTTTATATTTTTTGCTAAAACATCTAAAGTTCCATGTGATTCCGGGGAGGTTCGACGCAAAAAAGGTTGAGAAACGCTGATCAAGAGTCGGTGCCATATTTTCGTTATACATATTTTGTCAGATAATTGGGAGGTTCGCGCACACGTAGACGGAAGACCGTCCTTTGAATATCTTACAAAATATTCTTATTTTATTCTGAAGACTTATTCGCCGTACGCGAATATTTTTTTAAAGGTTCATGTGTGAATGGATATTACTCGTACTTACGCGGCTTGCACCGGTCATGGTGGCAGGTGTTCGGAATCTCAGCAAAATATATATAAATATAAAAATTAATAAGTATTCTCGTCCTGTTTGCTCGTGTGATTGTGATGAGTAAGTTTACGCCTTTTTCCTATTCTAGCGCAGTCTGTGAGATCCTGTTATTGGCTTCTTTGTTCATATGCATGTTAGTAATAAGTTTTATAGCTGTTGGTTCTCCTTAAAATAAAATGTTTTCTAGACTTAAAACTAAATAAGCATTCGATTTAAAACGAACATATTTTGTCCGATGTGATCTGGTGATGCCGCTTTTAGAGTGCAAATGCATTAGTCACTTTAAAAACGCAAACTTGACCCCGTATCATAGTCGGCCTTATCACGCGATAAGTGACAAGCGCGCACAACAGCATGACCGCGGGCGTCTTCCGCGCCATGTGATCGTAACCAAAAGTATGCTGCGCTGCGAAACGCGATCCGCTCCGTTCGCTTGCGATCGGCCCCGTTCGCTTGTCGTCGTGTGCGATCGGAACCTTTCGGCTGTCGATGCCGTCGCGTACTATTGAGGCCGTGACCGGGCTTTAATTATATATGTTAATAAGCCCTGACCCCGTATCATGGTCGGCCTTATCACGCCATAAGTGACAAGATAGGAGCGTCATCTCGTTCTATCGAACGGTGTCAGCCAGTGACGGACGCTCTATCCTGTCACTTATCATGTGATAAGGCCGACCAAATAATGTGTGTGCACAATAAAGGTCAGTATAATACTCTAGAGATATAACCAATTATTGTCAATACAAGCATATTTGCAATATTTTTCATCAATATTGATTTATTATTATTATTATTATTTAATAATTTATTCATATAAACAATTACAAAACAGTACAATAAATATACCCGTCTTCTTCTTCCATTGGCTTTATATTACTAGATAAGGCTTTTAATATGTTTTTGCAGCAGTTGCTACTCTTTAAGTATTAATAAATAAATAAATATAGGTACACTATTCAAAGTCGAAGAAGTGGATACAATGCAATACAATTTATTATTATTCTGGTAGTGGCTTCCGGACTGCATGTAGAGCCCTTATATCACTGCGACCATCGCTGATCTATTGTGATCGTCACTTACTACAATTCTTGGTCAAGTCCTGCGAACTCGAAGAATTGCAGGATACTGTTGATCTCAAGAAATGTAATCTCCTCCGGGCACATGATTTGTTTTCCCAGAAAGGAGTTACGGCGATAAGGCAGGGGCAATCAGTTAGGATGTGTGTAGGCGTCTCTTCCGCATCAAGGCAGAGTCTGCACTGCCTTGTGTCACACAGTCCTAACGTTTGCATGTGTTTGTTTAGGCGACAATGCCCTGTAAGCACCCTTACCAACATGCGTAGATGGATCCTGCTTATGCAATACAATACAACCTGAACCAGTTTTTAAGAACGTCAACCTCGCAGTCTTCAATGAGTTTTCAACTCAGTGGGTTTAGCTAGCTTTCCAATACACAATGACCAACTTTTTTATAAAACTGGCATTAATATTTGTACCTACATTTTACCTGGGGCGGTAGAGTCGCTTTTTGAATGCACTACTTTGATGCAATTTCCTTATCTTAAATTAAACTATCTATTTACTCTTCGTCAAAATAATTTAATAAGTATTATGAATATCAGTAACTCATGTCAGAGACTCGCTTTGCATCCGTGAGCCGTTGTAGAAGTTTGTTAGTTAGTTAAAATGAATATACCAATTTTTATTAAAGCAGAGTTGAATCACGTGCATACCCCAGCAGTCCACCCGTCGCAACGTCATTTTTTTTTTTACAACTACGGTGGCAAACAAGCGTACGGCCTGCCTGATGGTAAGCGGACATCGCAGCCTATAGACGCATGCAACTCCAAAGGAGTAACATGGGCGTTGCCGACCCTTGATATCTTTGAGGATTCACCGTGTTGACAGCTGAAGGAACAAATTCCCTCGCTGTCAACACAACGCATCTTCGGGAGCTCTGGCGACCTTGCTCACCTCCAGAAACACAACACTACTACAGAGCAAGTAGTTGTGTTATTATGGCTGTGGTCTTCTGCAAGTCGGAGGTACTCGTACTTCCCTAGTTGGGCTGCCCCAAATACGAGCGGGATAACATTTCGCTGTGCCCTACCTCACCAAAAGATTTTATTAAAACAACGGCTCGGTGCCGAAAAAGTGGTGCCTTCGGCTTTATCTTAGCGGTTTTATTAGCCGGGCATAAATTATCCTGTCACGCGCAGAATTGAGACGAATGAATATCAGAGAACGATTACAGTACGAAGGTTCACAATGCCCCAAGACTTGTCTGAACTCTGAACCAGTGTAAGTCGTTTGTCTTATTTACCCCGATTACGCCTTTGTATTACTTATTCCGGCGGCGTGAAGACCAGGCGCGAGCGATGGGTTCAAGTGAAACGAGTTGTGAATAGCATATCTGTCCTTTACGCTTACCGATGACATGAGAAACAGTAAAGTTTTGCCTTACGGTTACGTTGTTTGTCGCAAGTCTTAGGGTCGAGTCAGGCTGGGGAAGAGTTGAAATAGTTTGTGAATTGCACAGCGAACAAACAGTTCGCGACGATGAATGGATTGGGGAAGTTTTGGGGCGGAAAGGCTGGCCCGGCCCTCAAAAGTTGAAACCTTTTTGCGGAAATGTATAATAGGTATCTATCACAAATATTATATATGGATGTGGATATTACGGCTTTATTTATTTAGGTACTTACACTAAGTAAATACCAAATTTGATTGTTTTATCCAAATATGATATAATCCTATCCCAATATCTATATAAATGCGAAACCTAGATGTTTGGATGTTTAGATGTTTGTTACTCAACCTCGCCCAAACGGCCCAACCGATTTGTATGAAATTCATGGCCTTTAGATTAGTTAAGTGTATGATTTTATCAATTACCTAATAAACGCATTTTTAGTGACCTAACAAATAATATTTGTTCCTAAAATAGTAGATATCACCTAAATTGAATCGCCAATAATATTAAAACGCTTAGGTACCTAAATATTAAATTAGAATTACTTGGGAATCATCAAATAATTACATTGGATTTCAAAATAAATAATTTCTCACTAAAACTGAATCACCGAACAATATAAAAATGTTTATTACCTAACAACTAATCTTTAATCACTGGAAAACAATATTAATCTTCAAATAATTCGGTCGAGGTGAAGCAAAGGGTAACCAGGTAATTTTTTGTAGTTGTATACATATTTTTTTGAAATATTATTATGAAAAAAAAAATATTAAAAAAATTCGCTGCCCGTGACTTACTTTTTAGGCTTTCAGCTATATCTTTTTCAGGCTATAGAAAAAAGTGATCAAACTATAATTTAAGATACATTTATACTTATATTTTATGCTTAGAGACAGTTTTGATTAAAATGATGACTAAATCTATTTCTTGGGGAACTTTTCTTTTCTATATGAACTAGAAACTTGCAAAATTAAAAAGGCTAATACGAGTACCACGTTAATTAACGTCACAGTTAAGAACCGTTTACACTGGTTAAAGTTGCATAACTGGTTAAATTAAAATATTGAATATCTTGATAACAGTAAGAGTTAAGATACTGGTGTCTTGGAGAAATTACCTTTATTTGACCTAAGCTATGCCCCCTTTCAATTAACGGAAATTGGCGGGAACACATTGTATATTATAATTAGGGTATTGCAGATTAGTGACATGTAAACTTAGGTGACAGAAAATATTGTACCCGTTAGTTAACAGCCCGGACCGGATAGTTGTCATCCCGGGTCCACGCCGGCGAAGTCGCGGGCGGAAGCTAGTTAATAATATAAATGTGAACGTTCAAGGTTATTTGAATGTTTAGATAACTATTTAGATGTATATTACTCAATCACGCACAAACTACTGAACATATGTTGACGAAACTTTCCTGTAAGTAATGTAGCTTAGACATCAAAATAGAACATAGGCTATGATATATACGCGTAGGAAGCAGCGAACGAAAAAAACCATGGAATGCGAGCTCCTTACAGCAGTTTCTACCTAAATCCGTGCCTTTAACCCGGTATGCGCATGTTCGAACTAAACGGCTGCCTTGCACCGTTTTGACACCCCGCTCCCAACCCCGCATAATGGCAATGGCGCCTATTCTATGGGGCCGTTTTGACACCCCGCTCCCAACCCCGCATAATGGCAATGGCGCCTATTCTATGGGGCCGTTTTGGCACACCGCTCCCAACCCCGCATAATGGCAATGGCGCCTATTCTATGGGGCCGTTTTGGCACACCGCTCCCAACCCCGCATAATGGCAATGGCGCCTATTCTATGGGGCCGTTTTGGCACACCGCTCCCAACCCCGCATAATGGCAATGGCGCCTATTCTATGGGGCCGTTTTGACACCCCGCTCCCAACCCCGCATAATGGCAATGGCGCCTATTCTATGGGGCCGTTTTGGCACACCGCTCCCAACCCCGCATAATGGCAATGGCGCCTATTCTATGGGGCCGTTTTGGCACCCCGCTCCCAACCCCGCATAATGGCAATGGCGCCTATTCTATGGGGCCGTTTTGGCACACCGCTCCCAACCCCGATTAATGGCAATGGCGCCTATTCTATGGGGCCGTTTTGGCACACCGCTCCCAACCCCGATTAATGGCAATGGCGCCTATTCTATGGGGCCGTTTTGGCACACCGCTCCCAACCCCGATTAATGGCAATGGCGCCTATTCTATGGGGCCGTTTTGGCACACCGCTCCCAACCCCGATTAATGGCAATGGCGCCTATTCTATGGGGCCGTTTTGACACCCCGCTCCCAACCCCGCATAATGGCAATGGCGCCTATTCTATGGGGCCGTTTTGACACCCCGCTCCCAACCCCGCATAATGGCAATGGCGCCTATTCTATGGGGCCGTTTTGACACCCCGCTCCCAACCCCGCATAATGGCAATGGCGCCTATTCTATGGGGCCGTTTTGACACCCCGCTCCCAACCCCGCATAATGGCAATGGCGCCTATTCTATGGGGCCGTTTTGACACCCCGCTCCCAACCCCGCATAATGGCAATGGCGCCTATTCTATGGGGCCGTTTTGACACCCCGCTCCCAACCCCGCATAATGGCAATGGGGCCTATTCTATGGGGCCGTTTTGACACCCCGCTCCCAACCCCGCATAATGGCAATGGCGCCTATTCTACATATGGCGCCGTTTTGCGGCGCTACTTATGCTTCTATGGATTTTCGTTCACTTGTAGGAAGCCGCGGGCAGCAGCCAGTATTATTTTCCAACTAACTTCGTCCGCATCGAACTCCTTTACATCGCACTTCTATACAAACTTCCGCACCCCATTTTACACCCTTTGAACCCTATGTCCATTCCAGGCTCTTAAATTATCTCCGTACCAAATTTCATCTCAATCGGTTCAGCGGCTTAAGCGCGAAAAGGTCAGACAGACAGAAATATATAAATAAAGAAATAAATAAATAACCCAAGTTTGTATGTAATATAGACCGATTTCAAAAAAAAAGTTGCATGTGTATAGATTGAACTTTCTGGATGGACATAAGGGTATATTTAACTACCGCGGGTTTACCTGCCTGTTTTCTCTGCAAGACGCGGACGAAACCGCGCGACCAGCTAGTTTATTATAAAACTCCTGCGCCGTTTACTCCGAACACCGTTTTCTTATAATTGGCAGCTGGAACAAAAACCAAACAACCTAACGTACCTAACTTTTATAAAGTGCCAATTAGTGCCGGTCTTACTCAAGTTGTACTAATTAATATATTATGTAAAACTGAAATAATATTCCAGACATTGAAGAAGTTCAAAGTTCTTTTGTATACATATATTTTTAAGCTGAAATAGGTTTGTTCAACGTTTTACTTGATAGGTTAAATTGGAACTGCATGTGTCCTATGCCCAAGACAAGAAAAGTGTTAATTCCCACCACATTACCATGCAAACGAAGTACAGCTAGTAATAAATTAATATTGAAATAAAAAAAGTGTGGATTATTTGTGAAATATGACTCGTTAGCGGTTTAGGTATGAATATGTTGACTTCATGTTTTTAATTGCAGGCCCATACTTTAAAAAAAATAAAGACAGCCGTTTATGATTTTAAGACCAATCTTTACAATTTTTTTCTATCGAACCGATTTCGTCCAATTATGCATCGAGTCCGTCCACGGTCTTTGAAATACGATGAATATTAACATTTTTATATTGATGTGCTAGATCAAATAGTTTTTATAAACGATATGATACAGAGAAAGAATATAATGGAAAAATGAACCATATTTGTCTGTGTCCTGTAATTATCGTTTATAAAAAATGATCGGGGTAACTTCCTCGTTAAAAATAACACGAAAACTAAAATATTTTAATTAAATAATTTGTTTCGTGATTATAATGTACACCAGCGCCATCTCTCGCTAGTCCGAAACTAAACTACCTGATGTGGTTCGATTAGAATGGAGCGGGCGCATAGCTCGCCCATTAGAGTGGTGCCAAGACCGTGAAACAAGTCTATAACACGATACAGAGAGGACGCTAGTCTTAGCGGGAATATAGTTGAAAAATATACAATTTCCGTCCCTGTCCTCGTAGCTCAGTTGATAGAGCATTCTAGCGTTAATAGAAAGGTCGCAGGTTCGAATCCTGTCGGGGGCTACAGACGAAGATGGTTTATTTTTCCATTATATTCTTTCTCTGTATCATATCGTTTATAACAAATGATCGGGGTAACTTCCTCGTCAAAAATAACACGAAAACAAAAATATTTTAATTAAATAATTTATTTCGTGATTAACCCTTCAGCTGTGGCGAAAAAACATGGCCGCTTACCCACGTCTGTGGCACCCTCTGAGGGACGCTCCACCTCCAAGGTTTGTGGGGTGAAGTGATTTGGTAAAATGATATTTTCTTTAGTTTTTTACATAATCACAGCCAGGATTTTGGACGAAACTCGATCTATATTAAATTATCTAACTGCAACGATATATCATTGTTACATTAAAGTCGTATTAAGGCTATCTAGCTGACCTCGTCACCAGGTCACCGAAGTTTACGACATATTTTGGTCATTTTAAATATAATAAATTGGATATTTGGGGTGTTTAATGGGCTTAATTTGAAGAAATTAGTGTTATACTTATTCGAAAAACATAAAATGGGAGGCTCATGAGTATTTTTTTTACACTAGACCATTTGAAATATTCTACCAATATAATGCCTACACTCAGAAGTTGCTCGTGTGGGCTTCAATTTACATGTTTATATCTGAAGTGTTTTATACTGTATGTAATCAAATTCATGCCTAAACAATACATTTGGGCCATCAACTAGGTGTAACCGAAGCTTTTTTTATTGTAGGTGCAGCAGGTTTTATGTGAGAGTAAAATGAAAAAAGTATGTCTACTTTGACACAAAATAACCTCTTCCAAACGACTGCAATTATCACAGCAACCATGGGCTTTAAACCAAACAAATTTGGTTGGAAGCATCTTGATTAAATATCCTTTCAATTAAAATTACAACATTAATACCAGTTAAACAAAAAACACGTAAAACATGAACATTAAAACAATGAAAATCAAGACCATTTCGAAAAAAAAATGGTTTGCTTAGTATGGATATACCCTTACACACACCATGAGTTTGTAGTAGCGGTACAACCTGATGAACATGAAGGAATAGTGGTGATTTCTGAGTGGTCTCTCGTCTGTGTAGAAATTAGTTCTTACTTACGATGGTTCTTCGTAGATTGTACAAGCACCTAAATAACACAGCACACAGCTCAGTTAACACTTATTAAAACTATGATAGCACATGGACCATCGTATTCGTTACAATCGAAAGCGCCACTCACTCACTTGATTAGTCCGAAGAGTCCGAACGAGCACTAAAGACACACCTGAATATTTATTAATATTAATATTGATAAGCACATTAGGCACAAACACAAGCACTAGTATTTATCTAATGTTAGTTAGTTCACCGACATAAAGCTAGACAATAGCAACAAATCGCGAGCACAACACAAGATCCAACTTTTCCGTTAATAGATACGAATTAAGAACGTTGCAAGACAATCAATCCATGGCGTATCCATATTATGAAATCGCGCTGGTGCGCTGAGTAAGTGACGTCACGAGGTCTCATGTGACCATCCCTCGGAGGGAAGTTCCTTGACGGTTCCCATCCCTCTGTGGGCTCTGTTATGACCGTTACCAATTTCGATCTAATTATCTACTTTTGGGCGATTTTTAGTCCATTTCCTACATTTTAAATAAATTTACGATAAATAGCGGTAATATTAATAGCTGTTAGTCATTCTAAATTAGTAGAAAAGCGCTAAAAACCCTGTAGGCAAATTTTGACCATGAGTAGGTATGGTGTGTTAGCCACAAGTTTATTATCGTTAATCAACTAAAAACTATATTTTTTTAACAGAAAACGAAGGATTATTTACATTTCTCCAAGATATCTCCTTCTGGCAACGAAAATTCGCACTAAAACCATTAAAACTCACTCGCGAAACTCGACCGTGGTAACGCGCCAGTGGCAGTTTTAGACTACCGATCAAATTCAAAATTTTCCTCCAATGGCCATTGAAATTGTCGCTTGTTAGCTGTCTCGCTTCATTGGCTATACGTTTCAATGGATTAAAACGAGATCAATACACGAATGGCGGTTTTATTTCTAAGAAAGTAAGCACAGCCAATGCGCCCCTCCGAGGGGGGCTCCACCAACCTGCAGGAAAAAATATGAAGCCCACAGAGGGATGACCACAGCTGAAGGGTTAAGGGCAAATAGTTTTTCTTAAAAACTGCTTAAATAGCATCACTTTCAACCAAATGAGGTATTGTCAGCCTCTTAAACGATACGTATAGGTTAGTACGAGTAGGTAGTGATGTTTATTGTCATTATCGATAATCACGACCACCACAGCACACTTCAACCCCGTTCCCCTCATCGAATACTACGACACCCACGGGAGGAAACTCGATTGTGAGTGGCTATTCCCGATACCATACACCAGACTTGTAATAATTAAAAATAACTGATGAATGTAATTGGGCAGGTACTTGCAGTATACCTGCATACTTACTATCTTTCTCAGTAATTATTATTAAAGACTAAGTACTGTGAATAAATGTATATACTATTTTTTGATTGTTTCATTCCTTTGGCTATTATACTATAGTTGTTTAAAAACTGAATAGATACACTGCACAGGGTCAACTCATTTAAAAATAAGCTGAGCATACTACTGGAGCGAGGTTTGGCGTAATTCACAAATGCGTGCGTGCGAATGGATTGTTTGCCTCGGCTCCCGTAGGTTTCTAGAAGCTTCTGTAAAATACTTACCTCGTTTAGATCCATTATGCCCTGCTAATGCTAGGGAGCACGATCAGCGGCGGCAGCGATAATCATAATCTTTCTATATTTACCTACTATTATACTTTTTAGCCACACACTTTTTAATAACTAGGGTTTGAATCACATGCCCATGTTAAATGTTATTCTTAGTGCAGAGTACCCATGATGTCCCTGGCCGTAAATTATCGATATCGATAACATTTTAGTACTACATCCCAATAGACCGTATTGTCCTCGTTACGTTGGTACGACTTCCTGCCGCGTTAGACGTTTATTTTATTGTGTGTTGTGGTATGGCAAAAAAGCTAAATCATAAATGAGTTGTCATGCCAAATCAAATGACAATGTCACTGTTATCCAAAACCTAGTTCGAAGTCCCGTCTCTTAGAACGTAGTGGTTATATTATCTTTTCTCAAACATGCAATGAAATATTGACGTTGTGTTCTTCATAATGGCCTTCGAAGTGTCACGTTTCGAGCGCAGCGAGACAAGAGACCTGTAATGGCATTTCATACAAAATTGGAAGCCTAGGCTTGCAACACGGTCTTTTTTAATTTCCACTCCACAATTTGTGGTACAGGATCACGGCGTCCAGCCATGAAAATTAAAGTTTGATTTCTTGGAGTTTTTTTAATTTATTTCATTGCATGTTTGAGAAAAGCACTATACTTACCGCGATGGGATCTGTATCATCATCATAATCACTATCACTACACACACACACACACACACTACATAGTATACAACAAAGTCACTTCCCGCGGTCTGTCCCTATGTATGCTTAGATCTTTAAAACTACGCAACGGATTTTGATGCGGTTTTTTTAATAGATAGAGTGATTCAAGAGGAAAGTTTATAATTATGTATAATATAGTATCCGTGCGAAGCCGGGGCGGGTCGCTAGTAGTATATATAATGGATGTCTTTCATCAAAAATTTACGGCATTCACAAAATAAATAATCGAATTAGAAAAATATTCTCGTAATGTTAATTTGTAAAACGAAAAAATCTCAAAACGATGTCGTGGTTCTGACGTGAAATAATTAACGTCGGATGTAGATAGATAACAGATTATCAGTTATTGTATTTCGCGGAACATATTTCGGGAAAATCACATGTCACATAATCTTATACTGAGGGGGATTGTCCACTACTCTAGTTGAGAATTAAAAGTGAAAGGTTTTCATTTTAAAATATAGCAATAGCGTATACTATTGGGTATATTATTCAGCAGTAGATGAACGCAGATAAACCAGGATAACGTGTATAAGGAATTTATTACATTGTTAACATATGAATTGTTCTTGACCGACTGACAATATAAAAAGTAAAGAAACAACCCATGGAACGGTTGCTAGTCAAAATACAGACACACTTCTATCTATACTACTTAAGCCCAAGCCTGTAAGTAGGTGTGGACAGATATCATATTAAATATATTCAAAACTAGCTTCTGCCCGCGACTTCGTCCGCGTGGAACTGTTTTATATCGTAGCTCCTTATATACAAACTTGCGCCCCCTATTTCGCCCCCTTAGACGATGACTCCCGGAATAAACACTATATGTATACCAAAATTCATTTTAATCCGTTTTTGCGTGATTGAGGTCCAAACTTTAGCATCATAGCCTAGCGGCGGCTGCGAGTCGGAAACGATAACGCAGGTTAAGCAAAGATGTCTGCATATTAATCCATTCGATAGTTTTGCCATGATACCCAGACTAAAACAGACAAGACGACGGGCTGTCGTATTAATAAACAGATAGATGGAGCGCTGTTGCGTAAAGTAAAGACGACTTTATCCAAATATTCTCAAATTTGGCCTGTGGGTCACCGTAACTCCGTCAAACTTTTTTATACGTTTAATATGGTTTGTTGGAGTTCAGACGCTGACAAAAATCTGGAGAATGACCTTCTAAATGCGTGGAAATTGTTGAAGTTCTGCATCGCGCTATTGAAGTTTTTAATGTATGTTGCATAAATACAATTTCCTTCAAGCTCTACTTATTATGTCTCACTGACAACCTCAACGAACTTTCACATTTATTATATGCAGAGATATACAATAACCACGGGATAAGTGGCTTTATATCGACATTAACTAATGTATCTCAGCGTTTTGACTTAAAGTACATAAGAACCTTCAAATGATTTATAAAGATTAAGGAAAATATTGTAGAAAAATGGATTATTATAAAATAAAAGGCTAAATTATTTGGTGTCCTCCCAAGCAGCTTATACTTATACTTTTTAATGAGTTCGTAAAAACATAGATAGGTAGGAGCATAATGATGGATACTTTATTGAAACATAGCATTGAGGTGACGGGAGACACGTAATGACGGTAAAAATGGAGAACAAAGGTATCAAAGGAACACATTCTACGGCGTATGCGTAACTAAGCCGCAGAGATACCAGAACTTTAGAAACTACAACCCAACAAGAAACCAAGAAGGGTCAGCCAAACTAACATTACACGATATGTTAAACAATTCGCGAGAGAAGCATCCGCCTCCGGGGAAAACGGTGGAGTAAAGTACAATAACCATAACAATACAATACCCTAAACCTGCTCATTATATTCCTACAGTTTTCTTTGCAAACTGGAAAAACGCGGCTATGCCTTAACACTATCACTGATAGGAACCCGCCTAATCGACGTCTACGCCGTAGGCGCTTTCCGCTACTTAGCAGAAACACCTCGGGGATCGGCTACGAGCGTAGCGCGTAGCGATTCTTGATGGCAGTGAATGTGTTTGCGCGCTACTCTTTCTATAATATCGACAGCCGAGAATTTTATTGCACAGTGAAGCAAGCTACAATAATGCTTAAATACGAGTAACAGATATATACCGTATTTATAAGTGAAATCACACGTTATATATTATGTTCGACGCTGATGTGCATCATGCGCGCTGTAAGGGTTGGGGCCGAGGCCAAATAACAAATATTCGTGTAGGTACCTTTATCTATGGAATATTTATAAAAAGTAATAAGCATCCAAATGCTATAAAATATTTAAAAAAACCAGCCAAGTGCGAGTCGGACTCGCGCACGAAGGGTTCCGTACCATTATCTATAAAAACGGCAAAAAAATCATGTTGGTTGTATGGGAGCCCCCTTAACTATTTATTTTATTCTATTTTTTAGTATGTCTGATAAACTTAATCGAATCCGGCTGGAACAAGAAACGCCACTTTCACAATAGCTGCAACAGAAATACATCATCTGTGAAATTTCAACTGTCTAACTATCACGGTTCATGAGATACAGTCTGGTGACAGACGGACAGACAGCGGAGTCTTAGTAATAGGGTCGCGTTTTACCCTTTGGGTACGGAGCCCTAAAAAGTGTAAGCATGCATTTATATTGTAATTGTATATTGTGAAATAAATAAATCTAAATCTAAATCATGTACCAGGTGCCCGGTCCTATTAATTTAATCAACCCGAAACTGTCATTGGCCATGCATTGCGGCTGCCCCTATGGACAGAGACCTTTACCGAAACCCGTAACGATAAACTTAATCGAATCCGGCTGGAACAAGAAACGCCACTTTCACAATAGCCGCGATAATTAAGGTTAGCGGTCTTCTAATAATTTATACGGTTTCCGTTACACCTTATTTATGGTTGAGATTATTTCTTGAGGCCTACTTTTTATTAAACTCGTGGGAATTGGAATATTTTACTTTGGGCTTTTGCTGCTTTTTAATGGCCTGCATTGATGCTATTCAGCCAACTGAAGAAAAAATTTTTTTTATTTTTTATTTAGGCAACACAGTCAAATACAAAAATAAAGTTTTACATCATGTTAAATAAAAGACCTTGAGTGCCATATCCTAAAATTACTTAAACATTTTACTTAATCTAGCTTAGGAGCGGAAATAAGTGAAAAGCATTCGCAAATCGAGTGCATTTTTGGCTAAATAGTTGTCGCAGAGGGAAACGTTTAATGTCTCTAAGTATAATGTCAGTCATATGTATAGTAAGCAGGTTACGTTACATGAATGGTAGGCATAATACCTTTATTTGTACCGTAACCTGCTGCTTAAAATATTGAATGTATTTCAAAGCCCACTGAATAAGCAATTATATTAACGACAGAAAATAAGTATTTTTATCTAAGATATTTATGGACTTTCGGAGTTCTATTGTGTCTGGATTAGGGAATGCAAATCGGTTATAACCGATTATTCTGGCCAAATCGCATAACCGATTATTGGAATTTTGTAATAACCTATTTCGGTTATTTTTTGTATACATACATAATAAATAATAAATAAATAATAAAAACTTTATTTCGTTACAACAGAAGTTAATTTGTACAACAAAAGTGTAGCTGAACCTAGTAACACAGTTATCACTTATCAAGTTGTAATTTACATAATTGGTGCAGAATGAAGTCCTTTACTTCCCGTACTGACATATAAATACAGACATGATATTTAAATGTATCTTTCTTTCTTTCTTTTTCTTTATATTTTGCCAATAACTTATAATGTTGATACTGATTCAATATTATTAAGTTTCTGGGTGCCGATTATAACCGTTGCATTATGGGGAATAATTATTAGAAATACCTGGTTCAATTTTAGTTCCAAGGTCTCCTTGCTCGTTCGGCAGCGTACTGTTCTAAGGCTTCGATCGAATATTGACACCGTTAGCTGTGATAATCTTATTTATTTTCACGGTTTGGTTTCACGACTTTTTCATCTTGACGTGACGACGACGACAGTTACTGTCTTTTTCTTGACGGCTCGATTTGCGATCCGCGCAAGGAGGTTAAGTGACCGAGAGGATTTATGGCGTAACCACATTATTTGCATTAATTGAAGACAAATGGCGTAATAATTAGTTTCAGGCCACTTTTCACAAACATTATAGTTAATAAAAGTATTAATAACTGATTTAACTGAATACCACGAGTGTTGCTACATAAGTTGGCAGTTGATTCCGCAGCATCTGCTGCAACAAGTCCTCAATCTGTAGATGACTGTAAACCCTACCACAAATGATTTTATTTGAAATGACTACACAAAAATGGAGGTCAATGGTACAAATTTGTCCACAGCTTACCGAGGGGGCGCTCCGCGAAATCGGGGTTCTTAGATTGAATATTTACCTATGACAAACTAAAGCGAATCCCAGGAAAAAGAGCATACCAAAACTACATCATATTTGCAACCGAACCGTCTGAAAAAAACCGTACAAAACCAAAATTGCCTCGATAGAAAAGAACCGCCAAAACATGTCTTATTTTTACTCAATTTCAATAGTGTGAGGTTCCCGTGCATATAAATTAAGTAAAAGTTGAGTGTATAATAGCTTTTCACATTACCTAATGAAAGTACTAGCGGGGTATTTTTATGTAGTCCCTTTTCAGACTTATTGAGGTGAAACGTATTTGGCGTATAGGCCTTTTTTATTTAGCGCGATACCCTTTCTCCCGTCGCGTGTTTCGTGCGGTTCGGTATATCTTCTGTTGCCGTTCGCGGGCAGAGTCAGTCGCAATCGCTCCGCTGAGACGAGAAGACTACGTTCTGTGCTCTCACGACAGCACGGTGAACATAATTATTTGAATAATATTGTGACCCAGTATATTCGTCCAGTGAATGAACGTATCATTACATTCCAATAGATATTTTGGTACATTTTGAAATGATATATTTAAAAGTCGACCTTAACGTAGATCTTAAAGTTCAAAATATAACCATAAGATTACGCAGCGATCGGCCGGTGACCGGCTTCTTAGAATAATTTGTGCAGTACATGCAAAACTAGACGATCATTTTTCTGTCGATCGTGTATTTACTTTATGAAAGATTATCACTATCACTATCATACATATAGTATAAAACAAAGTCGCTTCCCGCTGTCTGTCCCTATGTATCTATGGATCTTTAAAACTAAGCAACGGATTTTGATGCGGTTTTTTTCTAATAGATAGAGTGATTCAAGAAGAAGGTTTATTATGTATAATATAGTATCCGTGCGAAGCCGAAGCGGATCGCTAGTTGAGAATAAATCCGGTTATGTTCAAAATCGATGTCTGAGAGGTCTAAATACGAATTCATAGTCAGAAATATTTCAAAAAGTGGTCGAATTATTTAACATTTTTGAAACATTTGTTGTAAATTAAAATGCGCGTTTTTTTTAAAGAACAACATACATTGGCAGGCTTCTCGAGGGTGCAGATTCTAGATATGATGTCCATTTTGAATTCCAAGAGGGCGGACATTGCTTTTCGAATTTAAACTTTCGTGAGACGTGTTGAGACAATACTAATAATTACACGGTTCAACTCACGTATTGTTTCGAACTCTTCGGGAATTCTTCTTAAGGATGAGTGTTTTCGCGGCGGTGTCGCTTGAATCTTGTCGTGATTCAAGCGACACCGCCGCGAAAACACTCATCCTGAAGAAGAACTTCCGAAGAGTTCGGAACAAGTCGCCCGTAGTGACATTATTGACATTGTTTTTCTTTAAAGTCATCACGGGTGTCGCTTTTAGGGTTATCGAGAGTGCAGATTCCAACAATTATTGCCTGCCAACTTGGACATTTTGATATTAAAAAAAGTGAACATAATTATGCACTTTTTCTTGAATATGTTCAAAATTGATAACTAAAGGGCCAAAGCGTCTCCATTGTCTCCAAGTACGAATCCGAGATCAGAATTGAAAAATTTGGCCGCCACACAGTGGTGGCCTGAAAATCTGGCTTTCATAGACATGATCGAAGTTTTCATAATATATTATAGTTTTTTTTAATGCTACGGTTAAATTCACGTATTAAACGACACGACAGGCAACATGTTTTGAACACTTCGGGAGTTCTTCTTCAGGATGATTGTTTTCGATGTTTGGAAACACTAAATCCTGAAGAAGAACTCCCGAAGAGTTCGAAACATGTCACCCGTAGTGACGTTTAATACGTGGGTGAACTGTGTAATTATTGACATTGTTTTTCTTTAAAGTCATCACGGGTGACGCTTTTAGATTCCAACAATAGGGGCGTAGACACTAAATAAAATAATCAATCATGTGATATTTTCTCGAAGAAGGATAAAAAATGTAGTCAAATGGAGAAAAAATCAACGCAAAAGGTTAAATAATCACAAAGTTATAAGTGTCCAAAGTTTTAAGAAGGGATATGTTCTGTCCCTTTTTCGCAAAACGCAACTTCATACGAAACGATGACGCTGGAAGAATGTGACGTCACAGAAGACGGCAACGTGCCGCGCGCATCGTTGTCGGCGCCGCCGTCGAGGCGACCTGCCGGCAGCATCCTGTAATGTGACGTCACACACCGTTTGCGTTTTCTCTCTAACAAGCAATATTAAAACGGTTGTAGCTTCGTAATTCTTTGAGATATCTGAATGGGATTTTCGTCACCAGGCATATTTTTTTGTCTTCTTTATTTTGGAGTTACAATAATTTTCGAGTCTACACACGAATTATTGCCTGCGAAGTTGGACATTTTTATATTAAAAAAAGTGAACACAATTTTGCAGTTTTTCTTTAATACGAGTATGTTCAAAATTGATAACTAAAGGGTCAAAGCGTCTCCATTGTCTCCAAGTACGAATCCGAGATCAGACCCCGTATCATGGTCGGCCTTATCACTCGATAAGTGACAAGATAGGGGCATCGTCTCGTTATATCAAACGGTGTCAGCCAGTGACGGACGTTCTATCCTGTCACTTATCGCGTGATAAGTCCGACCATGACACGGGGTCAGAATTGAAAAATTTGGCCGCCACACAGTGGCCTGAAAATCTGGCTTTCATAAAAATGATCGAAGTTTTCATAATAAATTACAGTTTTTTTTTTTATGCTACTAATAAATTCACGTAATAAATGACACGACAGGCGACATGTTTAGAACTCTTCGGGATTTCTTCTTCAGGATTAGTGTTTTCGATGTTTGTTTTGAAGAAGAACTCCCGAAGAGTTCGAAACATGTCGCCTGTCGTGACATTTAATACGTTAATTTTTTAACCGTGGATTTATTAGTAGTATTTTAGATATGTCTCACAAAAGTTTAAATTCGATTATAGCTGTTGTTTTGCTTTAGCCTTTTACGAGACATTATTATACTAAATTACAACCCTTACGTGATTTAGTAAAAATACGGAAGGTCATATTTCAGTTATAGCTCTCGAAACTCTGACTTACTAGCGAAAATTATATCTTCAAATATAGGTACTTACCGATTTTGTCTTTCTTTCCACTTATTATAATTATCTATAGGTATTCATCATGTTCCATCTGACTGTCGGGGCATATACTATGCGAGAAGGAGCGGGGCAGCAATAGACGCATCAGCGCGGCAGGTACGGGGCGCGCGGGTGATTTCTGATTTTTCCCTGGCGATACGCCCCCTCTTAAGCCCACTACCACTACTAGCGTGGAGGCTGAACGTGCATTTTCAACTGCGGGTTATTTCTGCAGCAAATTAAGATCAAGACTCAGTGACGCGACATTAGATGCTCTCATGTTTTTGAGGGCTTCCATACTTTCACAAATGAATTACACTTGAGATGAGTGTCATTTAGTACATATCAATGTTCACTTTGGCTGAATTTATGGTACCTAATAATTAGTGATTTTATTATAATCAGTTTTTAAAATATATTTTTTTATTTCAAAAAACTGATTGGAATTAATAAAGAAAATGAAAGCAAGGGTTATGTTTCATGAATACTGCTTATTTTATGATTGTACGTCACGTAGAACTAGATTTATAGGTATTTTTTTAAAAACGTTGAATAACCGGTAATAACCGAATATCGGTTATTTTTCGGCCATAACCGTAACCGAAACCGGTTATGAAGTTAGGCCGGTTATTGCATTCCCTAGTCTGGATTAAGGGCCTAATTGCCATTAAAAAAGTTTGTGTGTAGATATTTCAAGCATATAAGATCTTATTACTACGTGTTCGCGCACCTACTCGCGACATCTAGCGCCGCGCGACAACATCACACCAACCGCCCCTCTCCGAGCAAGATCTCCGCTCTCACTCGACTCGATATACGGCACGATATGCGATCGTCCGTTACGCATTAAATATTTTTATATAATAACGTCTTTCTGCGAAATAAACGCACTTTACAACTACATAAAATAAAATTCTTCATTGAATGGACCCTGGAAACCACCGAATCCTGCACATAATTTGGTCTTCGAGCACGGATTCAGCGAGAGAAGTCAGCTCGTCAGGAAGACGAATTCCCCTACGAGAAGACACCAGCACCTCGCCGACGTCTGCAGCAGTGAACGGTCAGGTCTACCTATACCGTCTATTCCTCTCCTAGTCGAATTGTGTTAAAACCGTGTCGTTTTGTGCATTCCAGTGCGCTCGTTATCGCAAGTCACGCAGCGGCAGCTTTTGTCATCTACCGCACTCATTCTTTTATACACGTAAGTTATTTCAATTTCACTTAATCTTGCAAAATGGTTGGAGAAGGTGAGAAGCTGAATATTCCTAGTGGATCAGGATCACCTAGGAGAAGCCAGGACTCCGCAAATTCAGACCTTCGTAAACAAAGAGGTCACATGAAGGGCAGGCTAACCCAGTTTAGAAAATACGTAGACTCCTTTCTAGCGGTGACTCCTACTAAAGTACAAATTGCCGAGTTAAAATTACGTATGCAAGCGGCTACAGAGATTTTTCAAAGTTTTAACGAAATCGAAAGTCAAATTGAACTTTGTACTCCAGACTCGGAAATGCGTGCTAATTACGAATATGTAGAAACACTCAAATTGTTATATTTTGGTACTATGGCTAGCGCTAATTGTTTAATCGACAGTGTTGAGACAAATAACGGTTCTACAGCAAGTTGTGATCATACCGCGCACAAACAACTATCAAATCTGAAACTGCCTGAAATAAAATTGCCCTGCTTCGATGGTTCGTATGATCGTTGGCTCGAATTTAAAAATTCATATGAAACTATGATCCATAAACATTCCAATCTCGATGCAATTCAAAAGTTTCATTATTTGCGTTCATCACTAAGCGGTAGTGCATTACACGTAATTAGTGCGTTAGAATTTACGGCCTCCAACTACGTTCAAGCATGGGAGTTACTTGAAATTCGGTATCACAACCCTAGGCTTTTAGTGCACAATCACATAAAATCGTTGTTCAATATTTCAGCTTTGAAACAAGAATCTTCGACTCAGATTCGTAAATTAATCGACACTATTTTGCGTAATTTACGCGCTCTGAAAACATTAGATGAACCTACCGATTCGTGGGATACGTTATTAATCCACTTAATTGTATCGAAACTCGATGCGTCCACGGAACGTAAATGGGAATCTCACATAGGGTTTATCTCGGATAAGTCGAGCAATAATGAGTCTAAGAAACTTAAGCTGGAAGATCTCTTATCGTTTCTCAGAAACCGGGCTGATACGCTAGAAATGATAAACTCGAGTCAGTCTAAAGCACCGATTGTGACAGCAAATAATCATAATTACACGTCTAACAAACCGACGCAAGTAGGCAGTTATGTATCTACCGGTACCAATGCGACTAAATCTAAGTCGTTCCAAAATAAACCCTTTCGATCCTGTGCGTTGTGTAACGAGAATCATGCACTGTATACGTGTGTTAAGTTTCTGAATTTACCTGTACAAGATAGGTTAAATTTAGTTCGTACCAAAAACTTATGTAACAACTGTTTACGCGAAGGACATTCCTTAAGTGAATGTTTATTCGGTCCATGCAAACAGTGTCAACAAAAACACAATAGTTTATTGCACGTTGAGAGTAGCCGCGGTGAGAATGTGTGCGTGAGGCCGTCGAATGCGCCTGCACACAGCGCATCCTTATCAATGCCGAGTACGTCTAGCTATTGTGTATCTGCCTACCGCGCGCCGGTGGCTGAGTGCAGCGAAGGCGCCGCGGACGAAACGCGGTTCATTCCCAAGCAAGTTTTACTTTCCACAGCATTAATCGAAGTAGTCGATGCAAACAATCAATTTCATACGTGTCGTGCTCTTTTAGACAATGGGAGTGAACATTGCTTCATTACGGAAGATTTAAGAAATCGATTAAATACGACTATTATACAGTCCACTATTCAGATCTCGGGTGTAGGACAGTCTGTCACACAGTCGAGTCATTCATGCGACATAAATATACGTTCTAAAATAAACGATTATCACACGTCGATAAAATGTTTTGTCTTGCCGCGCATAACTTCCAGTTTGCCCTCGACTTGCATCGATGTCGATCTTATACGTATTCCTGATAACATTCAGTTAGCAGATCCCACATTTGACGTGCCTTCTAAAATCGATATACTTGTCGGTGCGGATAAATTTTGGGAATTATTAGACGAAGATAGGATTCGCTTATCAACTGGACCTTACTTACAAAATTCGAAGTTAGGCTGGTTGTTATCTGGTCCAATAAATACACGGAACATGCGCATTAATAATCAAGTTCAGTGTAATTTCACTCAGGCGATTGACACTCAACTCCGAAAATTTTGGGAGATTGAGGACATTCCTCAAGTAAAGTGTATTCTTACAGCTGACGAACAGAAATGTGAGGATCTCTTTATCAATACGACTAAACGCGAAGATAACGGTAGATTTTCGGTACGTATGCCGTTAAGAGAATCGCCCGACTCATTAGGTGATTCTTATACGTTAGCAAAAAATCGATTTTTATCCTTAGAACGTAAACTTGAACGTTTGCCGGAATATAAACGTTTATATTGTGACTTCATGCGCGAGTACGAGGAGATGGGTCACATGACTCGTGTAAACAATTATGGTGCGCCGAATTATTTTTTGCCCCATCACGGAATATATCGATCAACCAGTAGTACCACTAAGTTACGAGTGGTATATAGTGGAAGTGCCACTACTACTACAAATAAATCGTTGAATGATATTCAGCTTCCGGGCCCAGCACTCCAAAATGACATATTTTCCATTTTACTACGTTTCCGTCAATACAAATACGTAGCTTGTGCTGATGTGGAGAAAATGTTTCGGCAGGTTTTGATTCAGCCAGATCAGAGATCCTTGCAAATGATAGTCTGGCGCGAGAAACCCACTGATCCGTTACACGTCTATGAGCTACTAACTAGTTATGGCACCGCAAACGCACCATATTTGAGTATGCGATGTATACGACAACTTGCATCGGAATGTGGTGATGACGTCATCGCGCGCGTTATTAACCATGACATATTCGTTGACGACTTAATTACGGGGGATGATAATTTTCAAACCCTACTCGATATTTGCCAGAAAACGTATAACGTTCTGCAGTCAGGATGTTTTCCTTTACGTAAATGGACCTTCAACCGTGACATCAATGATGCCAAATCTAAGGAGCATTTTACTGGTGAACACACGCAGAACAAAACACTCGGGATAGGCTGGGATAATACGCGCGATGAATTGTATTTCACCACAAAGATCGATCCGCTGCCTACCTCGTCACACTTAAATAAACGTACGATGTTGTCAATTATTTCACAGATTTACGACCCGCTAGGACTACTGTGTCCTGCGGTGATAATATCCAAAATTTTGCTACAGAGACTTTGGTTAAGCAAGATCGATTGGGACACTCCAGTGTCTAGGGACATCGCGTTAACCTGGCATAATTTCATGGACACTCTGCATTACTTAAACGATTTACGAATTCCGCGTCATGTAAGGGGTAAACACACTGGACGTTCGGAACTTCACATTTTTTCCGATGCGTCGTTACATGCTTACGGTGCATGCGCATACGTTAGGTCATACGAGGTAGGGTCAGATGTTACCGTGAAATTACTGTGTGGCAAAAGTAAAGTCTCACCACTCAAATCGCTTACGATTCCGAAGCTTGAACTTTCTGGCGCATTAGTTGCTGCCCGCCTTTTCAAGAAAATAACAGATTCCTTAAGGTTAGTGTTCACTAACATTTACTTTTGGACCGACTCGACAATAGTCATGGGATGGATTCGTATGTCTCCCCATTTACTAAAACCGTTCGTTCAAAATCGAGTAACCGAAATAAACGAACTCACTGGTAACTCGACTTGGTTGCATGTAAATAGCGGAGACAACCCTGCTGACTTATTGTCAAGAGGGGAAGGACTAGATAGTTTAGTTAACTGTAGTTTATGGTGGAACGGACCATCATTTTTACATGATTCGAAATCGGATTTTATCCATGACAATTCAAATGAAAACATGGTAATTGATAACTTACCTGAATTGCGATCCAAAATTGTAAGTTTGGTTTGCAATCCATGCGATGAAACATTTCCATTTGATAGATGTTCGTCATACATAAAATTAATTCGTAGTGGCGCGTATGTACTCCGCTTTATTCTGAACTCACGCATTAACTCTGAGCGTAAACAACTTCGCCAAACCGGTTCATTATCAGCGGACGAGCTGGGTGCATCACGTCGCATGCTAGTTAGATTCGCACAGATGCAATCATTCCCGGACGTTTACGATAACTTACTTAAAAATAAAGCTATTAAGACTAACGCTAAACAGTATAATCGCATATCTAGTCTTAACGTGTTTTTAGACGATCATAAGTTACCAGTGATTCGAATCGGTGGTAGATTGTGTAACTCAACTAGTTTCGATTACAATAAAAAACATCCGATGTTATTGTGCAGTATGCTCTCACTTGGGAATAATGTGACTATTTTTGCTGCTATCAGATTATAATCTTCTGGTACTAATTTGCTGAAATTAATAAAATATGGTGTTGTTGTTCAAATACGAACATAAGCGGCTGCTCCATGCAGGCGCAGCTTCTCCTGTCTACCATGCGTGAATGTTGGTGGCCATTAGGTGCAAGGAACTTAGCAAGGAAAACAGTTCAGCAATGCGTTACCTGTACTCGATTGAAAGGTAAAGTTCTGAGTCCTATTATGGGTAATATTGTTTTAGACCGGTTAGAACCTGGTCTTCCTTTTGATCGCACAGCTACTGATTACGCGGGCCCAATTTTCATCCTAAATCGAAAGGGCAGGGGAGCTCAACTCATTAAGGCATATGTTTGTTTGTTCATATGTATGGTCACACGAGCCGTCCATTTAGAACTTGTTACGAGTCTCTCCACTGATGATTACTTGTTAGCACTTAAACGATTTATCAGTAGAAGAGGTAAACCTCACGTAATTTTTTCCGACAACGGTAGGAATTATGTAGGCGCTGAAAAGGAGTTTTCAGTGTTTCTAAAAGATAAATCGACGGAAATAATAGACTTTGCAGCAAATGAAAGCATTAAATTCAGCTTTATTCCTCCTTATTCTCCTCATTTTGCTGGATTTTGGGAAGCTGGAATAAAATCGTGCAAATTCCATTTAAAACGGGTTGTAGGCAACGCTAGGCTAACGTACGAAGAGTTTAGCACGGTTTTAACACAAATCGAAGCCGTCTTAAACTCCCGTCCTATGTCCCCTATGTCCACAGACCCAAACGACCTTTCTCCACTTACGCCTGCACATTTCCTGATCTGTCGACCGCTGACTAGCCCTGCAACCGAGGACCTGACAGCTGAGCAGCCTTCCCGTCTGTCACGCTACGCCAGGATCGAATTGTTACGCCAACACTTCTGGCAGCGCTGGGCCAAGGAGTACATCGCAGAGCTTCAGCTTAGAACGAAGTGGAAGACAAAGAAAGCTGATATAACTCTTGACAGCCTCGTCATAATCAAAGACGATAACCTGCCACCACTTAAATGGCGGTTAGGCCGAGTCACGCGTCTATATCCTGGAACCGACGGTGTATCCCGGGTCGCTGACATCCGTACAGCGACGGGTACCATTCGACGCGCCTTTTCAAAGATCTGCCCGCTACTACCAGAGCCGGCGGTCCTCGACGGGTGAAGGATCCTGTTGGGAGCTGGTGCTCCCAAGGCCGGGGGCATGTTCGCGCACCTACTCGCGACATCTAGCGCCGCGCGACAACATCACACCAACCGCCCCTCTCCGAGCAAGATCTCCGCTCTCACTCGACTCGATATACGGCACGATATGCGATCGTCCGTTACGCATTAAATATTTTTATATAATAACGTCTTTCTGCGAAATAAACGCACTTTACAACTACATAAAATAAAATTCTTCATTGAATGGACCCTGGAAACCACCGAATCCTGCACACTACGACTTACAGTAGAAATACGAACTGTACGAGTTCCAGACCCCGTATCATGGTCGGCCTTATCACGCGATTAGTGACAAGATAGGAGCGTCGTCTCGTTCTATCGAACGGTGTCAGCCAGTGACGGACGCTCTATCTTGTCACTTATTGTGTGATAAAGCCGTCCATGCTACGGGGTGAGGTGTCTGGATCGTTATTTTGATCACAAGTAGAACATTATTTGTAAAACCTAAGCAGGCGGAAAAGAACGAAGAATATTATAATATTTTTTAAATCTGATTACTCTTCAGCAGCTAATAACGAGCACGTATAATAAAAATAAGATCGTATAAGAAAATGTTGCGTAATAGCTAAATACTTAACCTTTCGACGCTAAGCAATGCTACGTGTGCTACGCCGTAGCGCGTAGCAGCGTATTTGTAGCGGATATCGCTCATAATTATGTGAGTAATTGGCCTTGAATGGGTTAAGTAATAACCTTTTTCATCACTCTTGCTAGTAAAATGCTTCATAACGGGCAGGCATACATAGCTACAATAGCTTACGCTACTAGTATATGCTAAATGAAATAACCGAAACAGTATACTAGATGAAAAACTCCGTGGAAATCTCAGAACTCATGCATCTTGAATTTCACGTCTCTTATCCACAATCTACGTCTAATTTAGTCTCCCCGCTATCTTGTACTTGATGAAACGACTCCTGAAATAAAGAACAGGAATGAAAAGTTGATTGGCTTTTCCGCGATATACAAAGAAACACAACGCTCATTTAAAACACAGTTGCTTCATAAAATCAATCAATCAAATGTCAACAAAGGACTCCATATAGTTAGAAGTAGCATTCTGGCGTAATCTGTCATGTGTCTGGCGTAATGTTCTTAGCGAAAAATCAACCGTATACTCAAGAATGTTTCATATGAACCGGTATCAAAGTCAAAGTTATTAACACGCTTTTATTAAGTCGACCTGGGGACCGATTTTTGATTTTCGAGCGCTCGAAAATCAAATAAAAGTAAATACGTTTATAGTGTCAAAATGGCAGGCACTTACATTCTACCAATAGAATTGAATACGAGGGGTCAATACCACTCGTTTTTAAATTTTCTATCGCTATTTAAAAATGGCATTTCATAATTTTTGTCAGTTTTCGAGTGAAAGAGTCGAGCGCTCGAAAGTCAAAAATCGGTCCCCTGTATGTAACTAACTATGTAATGGAATCTAAGGTAACTAATTTAACCATCTTCCAAGAGTCGTAGCGTCATGAAATTTGGCAGCTGTATGTAGTTCTGATGACAATACAATAATATGGTACTGTCGAACTGATCTGATGATGGAGCCGGAAGATATGAACTGGAACTTAATGATGGAACATCGTACCATAGCTGTGTTTGGATTTGTTAGAAAAGTCTTGTAATGACTTTGACCACGATTAGGTTAAAAGCGTGTTTTTCTAGTGTTTTTTAAACTATTCATTATTTATACTTCAATTTAGGCATATTACATGCACCTATAAATGTCGATAAACTACCACCGGCTTGGAAAGAAAACCTCTGCCTCGAAAGGAGCCAGCGTAAAAAACTCGGCGAGGTATCATTTTTTCAAAACGGTATACAATATATAGTTGCAGTATCACAGTATTTTAAAATTATATCACTACATAGACAGCCTTTTTTTATTTTACTTTTTTCGTGGAGAAAACCTGCGAACCTGGTACCGAATCACCGGGGGAAGACTGGGTTATGTGATATTTCTATCCACTAAAAACTCCACGGTGCCCTGCATCTGCGCTCTCATGCAGGGGACTCCAGGATATCATGCTGAACGCACTGGAGCCTAAACATTTGTTCAATCGGTAGCGAGCCTACTGGTTCATATTTTTGCGGTAGATAGCAAATCAAGTGACTAGTCTAATAAACGATTCAGAACCAGCTTAGCGTGATTGTGTTTATGATGAACATAAAGAATTAATTCTACACTAGCAAGTATATTTATAAGTGCGGTTACGGTTATCACGATATAACCGACATGATGAAGCTCAACAGCCTGCCCTCTGACATCAGGCATGATAATTTATGTTCTACAAATGTTTGATAGTAAAACTTTTTATTTCGAAAAATTTGCTTATGAAGTTACCACTGCAAAATGGCGGCCGATTGAAAAAAAGTTACATGATTTGACATCGTGGTAAACAGTGCTTTTATGAAAAATGTATAAACCATAAAAGTACACTAAATAGTGCGTTTATGGGCCATAGAGCATAGAGTTTTTCGACAACTTATTATCGGTGTCATTGTATTTGAGCTAGAGCCTATATAAATGACAGATAACGGTACAGGAGTAGAAAAAAAAATAACCACAGTACTTAAATCGTTTTTAGGGTTCCGGAGCCAGAATGGCAAAAACGGAACCCTTATAGTTTCGCTATGTCCGTCCATCCGTCCGTCCGTCCGTCCGTCCGTCCGCAGCTTAGCTCAGAGGCTCTTGGTACTAGAAAGCTGTAACTTGGCATGAATATACATATTAGTCATGCCGACAAAGTGGTAAAATAAAATCTTGAAAAACATTTTTTTTAGGGTACCTCCCCTACATGTAAAGTGGGGATGATTTTTTTTATTGTCGTCTACCCCATAGTGTGGGGTGTCGTTGGATAGGTCTATTAAAAATATTGGGGGTTTGTAAAAACAATTTTTCGATTAAACGATCCGTTTGTGAAATATTAAGCCTTAAAGTGCTAATTTTTGTTAGACTCCAGTGTCCTCACCCCCTGCTAGCTAAATGGTTGTTTTGGGATATGTGAAAAAATTCATGGTAGTAGTACATATAACGAAGTTAAAAGGAAAACTATCACAGCTAAGTAGGCTTTACACGTTTACGACTAATAGTCGACCAACTTATAAAATGTACTTCAAGAAGTAATAGTTTCGTACAAATTCTATTGTAACTTACTTATAAAACGTTGTTAGGTGTGTAAAAGAGGTAGTAAATATAAGTGAATGAACCATGTAAAAATATTGTAATATAAAATCATAATATCCTTAATAACAATAAATAAATAATAATGTTTAAGCTCGAATGCTTTCGCATAGTGGTCGGCGATAGATAATATTTTTACTAACTTCACTTGTGAAGTTGGATTTTATAACTCCTTCTTCAGTTACCATCGTCCTATGTGGGCTCGTTTTTATTATATACTAGCTTCTGCCCGCGACTCCGTCCGCGTGGAACTCGTTTATATCGCAGCTCCATACAAACTTCAACCCCCCATTTCATCCCCTTGGGGGGTGATTTCGGGGATGAAAACTATCCTATGTCCTTCCCCGGGATTCAAACTATCTATATACCAAATTTCATCCAAATCGGTTCGGCGGTTTAAGCGTGAAGAGGTAACAGACAGACAGACAGACAGACAGACAGACAGACAGACAGACAGACACACTTTCGCATTTATAATATTAGTATGGATAATGGTACGGAACCCTTCGTGCGCGAGTCCGACTCGCACTTGGCCGGTTTTTATTTATTTATTGATACATGGAAAACCAACAGCGCAACATATTTTTAGTACTAATTTGTACAATTTTTTCCTTTATTTATGCAATTAAATGTGTTTTTTGCCATTTGTTCGTTTTATGTATTGGGGACTCCTACATACTTTAATAATTAGTAAAATTAATTATCATTTGCCAAGCTTCACTATCACTACATCACTACATAGTATAAAACAAAGTCGGATCCCGCTGCCTGTCCCTATGTATGCTTAGATCTTTAAAACTACGCTACGGATTTTGATGCGGTTTTTTTAATAGATAGAGTGATTCAAGAGGAAGGTTTACATGTATAATATAGTACCCGTGCGAAGCCGGGGCGGGCTAGTATACTATATGTAGCGTGTACGAAGTGACTATTTGAGCAAACGTTTGCTAAAAGACCAATCACTTTAATGAAAGTTTACAAAGTAAAATTATGCCAAATGATAATTTGACCATATATGTACCTAAATAAAATGCGAACTGTAAATGTGCTAAACATTCGTTTGGGAAATGAAACTACTGCAATAAAAAACTACTACTGGAAGTACTACACTACTACTGGTACTAGACTATTACTGGAAGTAAAATTTGGTGAAAAATATTTTGCCCTAACGGCACTAAACCCAATTACAGAGCTATGGTGGTAAAACAAAGTGTATCCAAGATCAGCAGGTCGCTCATGCAACGCACTGTATGCGCGTAAGGGAGGTCTGAATGTCACTTTTTGTATGGGAAAATGACAGTTGAGTTATTTTAACGTATGCGTTCGAAAAGTTACGTCATCACTCCTCTGATCGCAAGGCAACTGCATTAAAGTTGCGATCTGAGAGTAGGTATCTTTATAACTGCTCGTGATGTATTCCTATAATTTCACATTTTCCCATGAGTCCTATAACGGAAAAGATACTTATTTATTTATTTAAACATTATTGCACAAAAAAAATACTTATCGTACAAAAGGCGGACTTATGGCATTTTCTACCAGTCAAAGCGGAAAATGTGTTTGATCGCGTAGCGGGCAATGGGGCGATAATTTATTTATTTATTAAATTTTTATTGCACAAAAGAAAACTTATCGTACTTATCGTATAATTGCCGCTTTATGACCCTAAAAAATCTCAAAGGGCGTGCCCAATACAGTCTTTCGAATATAAAAAATAAGGGATTTCGGTAAACATTGAATACCGCATTTTTTATTAATTACGAGTACATTCACACGAAACGGCGACATGAAAGATTTATCTAGCTACGAATTGTGTACGGTGGCATGCAATAAATAAGGCTACAGAATTGTGAAACTATGGCGGGAGCTGCGGAAAATATTCACTTTCAATTTGTTTCTTTTCCTCAGTTGGATACGGGCTACACGGCAACTTGTGAATAATTCAAACACGACAACACACGGCCAAATTTCGTTACTGGACTGTTTGCCTATATTGCGTTTTCTCTTTTATGTTACAAAGTAAGTTCCTATTGCATTATCTCCGAGAGTTTTTTAAACTACCTTCCAGAAAAAAGGGGGTTTCAATGAAATTATTTTACGTTGGTCCACTGAATCCGAATATTCAAATACCCCGAATAAGCACACGTATTTAGGTTTGGTTAAAATTATTTAACGTGGCTGACTTTTGCTGATTTTTTCTGACGGTAAAGGTGCTTTTTGAATGGACTACTTTAATGCAATGTGGGCATCTCAAATAATCTCAACTATAGACAGTATTTGCATAGCATCACGGAGCAAAACATGTTATACTACTGTAAAATGAACGCATATTAAAAAAGATGTATTTGAGCTTTTTTTGCTTCTTATTCTGATAATCGACCTTGAGTGTGTTCCGAAACAAAAGACTACTAACTGAAAAAAGATTTATCCAATCCATAGTAAACAAAAAATTACAATTACAGTGCAAAACTTGACAATGTGAGTAACAGCACAATAATATTTACTCTAAATAAACTTGAAGACGAATCACAATAACACTCCTTGACAATATCCTTGTTGTTGTGAAACTTCAAATCCTGTATAATTTCTTTAATCAGTGCATCCTGATTGACATCGTAAACAATTTCTACTTGATTCGATCCCTTCTTGCTTTCCTGGTAGTATTCGTTTTCATCGTAAGGCTTTCGTTCGCGGCTATCATTGTCCTCATAATATAAATCATCTTCAAGACGTGACGTGAGTTTATGCCATTTATGTTTATGTTTACGGGGAATTTTCAAATCACTCATTAGGTTTGGTTGGGGATAACTAACTTTGTACGGAATCATTGGAGGTTCACTAGCGAAATATGAATAAGGTAAATAAACTGGGTAAAAACTGTACGGGTTTGACGTAACAAGGACTGGTTGGCTCTGAAATGGTTGACCTTGACTACACGAGTGGTTAGTAACGGCAACACCATAGCGCGAGCACTCGTGCGACCTGACATTCGGAGTTGAATGAGTGCATCTCTTTTTATTATTTCTATTGCCGGCGCACGAATTGCATGAACTCGAGGGGTTTATTTTCCTACAAGTACATTTTGCTTTCACTTCGTTATTCGGTAAACTCCTCATTCCAATGATCTTGTTGTTTGATGGGTCGCTCTTTGAAGGTTTATTAATGTCAAATTTTAACCCCGAAACTTTATGAGTGTTTAATACATCATAGGACGCCTCCAGTTTATTAGCTTCCAACTTTAACTCTGATTTTATTTCAGGCTTCGATAGAGGGTCCAAATAATCGTCATCGTACTTAACAATGTCCTGCAATAATGTCGTTTTACTACCGGTATTTTTATTTTGATCTCTTCTTATGTCATTAACGTTATTAATGTGCTTGAACATGGGCCATTTTTGTATTATTTCTAGTGTTGGAGTAACCAAATGATTCTTACTCGAAAGAGATATAGGAATGCCTGAACTATCTTTTAAGTTATGTCTGTGTTCCACGGATAACATTTCGTCGGTAAGTATATTTTGGAATGCATTTGATTTCAAATCCTTGTAGAATTTGTTTGTTTTATGGTTCGCTCCTTTAAGTAGAACAGGACCTGAAATGAAAGTATAACAGAGACGGTGTAACGCTTATATAATGTGGAACGAGGGCACTTCGGAGAAAATTTACATCAAGTTCACCTCTGGAGTTGGAAATTTCTTCGTGTTTTTTCACATAATTCGTAGCCCTTATGTTTCCTTGGGTAGAACAGTTTATCCCGAAATGCGTTAAATATGCAAATACTAAAAAATTGAACACAAAAAACATAACAGAAGATGGTCATTTTAACTGACACTGATTGAAAGCTGCCACACCGATGTGATATCATCTATTAGGCCACGCTTGACGTACTTCACTTTTGGATAGTTTATTTGTGTTTAGGATATTTTATTATGATAAATGTAAAATTGCTCGTGTTGTTTGTTTGTATCAACTACGTTCGTGAATGCTACACTGATTACTGCAAAATATGTCCGAGACACACGCTCTGCATGTATAAGGTTAGTTAATGCATATTGTGTTTGTAGTATGCACAACGTGACGTCCCATATGAGTACCTACTCTAGGTCTCTCGTCACATGTACAGTCGACTACAAAGATAAGTATGTTTTTTAATGTTACAGTTATGTATGTATATCTTATTACTATGGTAGTAAAGTCTATGTATACATATTTTTGTAACATCGTATGGATACATCTCTTTGTAGTCGACTGTACATGTATATTGTAGTCATATGTGACATTATTTTTTCTTCGAAGATATTGTGTTTAGGACGTCTTTGGATAGACATGCGATTTTCATGCTCAAGGCATAATTAATTAATAATACTAGGTTAATATTCTAGTAGTGTACTAGACTAATCCTGTATACAAAGGAGTATACAGGATTATTTAAAACTAGCTTCCACCCCTGAGTTCGTTTGCGTGGAACCGGAATAAAAACTATCATATAATTTTAAAATAGAGTAACAAACATCCAAAGATCCAAACGTTCGCATTTCAAAAACCAACCTGTAACTAATCTAACCTTTCTTAAGTTTCAACGTCAGACATAAGTCAGAAAAGTAAAAACACTCGTATCGTGTCTTAAATTTTCCGTTAGATACTCCAACGTTCTCATCAACCTGGCTTTTCAGAAAACTTCTGCCACATTAATTTCAGTCTCAAGACTCGTTGTTTTAATTTGTGCTGAACAAACATGGCTGGAGAAATACACGGAAGTTTTAATTCAAAAGCCAAACAAAAGAGAACCCTTTGATGTTTTACAAAATCAAGCAAAAAATTGCGAAGTTCGAAAACATTATGAATTTTGAAAAGCTTTATCTCGGAAACTATTGGGACTACAAAGACAATTCTGGTGTCATATTTTAGAAAATTTAGTCAACTTTAAAGACGTTTGCAGAACTTTAAAACTAGTTCTTTAGGGTTTTTGCGATATTTAATATTTTGACAAAGTTGCGTTCGGCGCTCGAGGTCACAAACTTGGATTATGCATTGGGCCAACATCATAAAAAAGTTTTGCAAGCAAATTTAACTACCGGATTTGACGCAAAGTAACCCGTTCTTTCAGGCGACAAGGTTACTGGATTAGTAACGTTCACAAAAAGTGCAAATTCGAGCTTTGGCTCTTGAATGTTTGCTCCTCCAGAATTCAATATACAGAATAATTTTGAAGACTTTTTATTTCTCTATTTTGGAAGAATAAGAGTCGA
This sequence comes from Epinotia ramella, assembly GCA_947578815.1. Classification (NCBI taxonomy): domain Eukaryota; kingdom Metazoa; phylum Arthropoda; class Insecta; order Lepidoptera; family Tortricidae; genus Epinotia; species Epinotia ramella. The sequence goes on along the minus strand of OX388205.1, from coordinate 15,615,160 downwards.
AATAAAAACAATGAATGTGAATACCCCGATTAAAGTCCGGTGTAGTAAAATCTAAAAACAAACAGACTCGCATTTGTATAGACGGGGCAAGCCATTAAAATAAACTTAAGAGGGTAGGTAGCTTAAGTTAGTTTGTTTCTTTCTGCCAACTCACGTTTGTAGTTGTACGAAAGCGACTAAATATAAGTATTTAAATAAAACACATTTCAATTAACGGTGGCTTAAGTTTAATTGGCTACAGTGATTGTTCACATTTTATTTATATTTACAGAATCCTGGCCCAGGCCCTTATTGCAGCTTATATGACAAGACGGCTTTATTAACGAAGGAAGATGTGGAGACCATCGTTAACAAAATCAACCAGAGGAGGAACTTTGTCGCCCTTGGTCTGGCGAGGAACCTACCCAGCGCCGCTAACATGAATAAAATGGTATGGTCAGTCTCAAAAATGTTGGAGATTTAGATAGATTGCTGTAGTCCGACCGCTTCAATGAGTCCTCGCCGACTAACTAGTTGTAACTATTAGCACTGTAGGTAGACATATGGCGTCAAGAAGTAGAACAAATCCGTACAAACGTCCGATGCGACGCACTCACACAGACGGGGTAGACCGGTACATCAGTCCGCGTGCCGCCCGTACGCCTCGTAGAACTGGTTTTAAAGGCCGCTTCCCACGGTCCGCGATTCTACGCACAGCCGACGACCACGGACGGCAACGCACCTTTGAAGTTACCGCCTCGCGACGGATACCGGCGCACCGCCACAAACGTCCTGTGCTACCACGGACTGACCACGGTGTGTCGTGCGAGCTGGTCCGCGTCCGTCCGCGATATCGCGGACCGTGGGAAGCTGCTTTAAAGCGATGCTAGTGGAATTACCTCATTTGCTAATTAATATATTTACCGTGCTTATTAGTTATTAAATAATCTCCACGGCCGATTTCAGCTTTTCGATTATGCTCCTATGTGGCTAACGCAGCCAGCCAATTTTGTTAATTACGGTGCGCGAGCATTGCGGTCATATAAGCACATCATATATTAATTAGTTATTCATTCGATTAGTTATTACCGTGTTACTAGGTACAGTCAGCGTCATATAGTTAGTAGCATCCAGAGTAGCCAAATATTTCGTAACACACCCTTATTCTTACAGTAATAAAGAGCGTGTAGGTACCGAAATATTTGGCAACCTTGGTTTTAAAGGCCGCGGCGAATCGCGGCGTCAAGGTATATTTATGGGTGAGTGTTGAGGTGAGCTTTAGAACAAGGTTACAAAATAGCGGGGTAGGGCATTCATGTTTCAATTCACCTTACCTCAAGTGAACCAGTGTTATAGCCCGCGAGCTAGCAACAGATTTTCACGACCAATCAACCCCCGTGCGATAGCTTGTGAGAAGGTTAAGAATGTTGTATTATGAAGCTACGTGGACGGCAGCTGCGGCTCCGTCGGTGGGTCACCAGCAGCAGCCACCCAAACACGTAATTTTTTTAATACTAGTGGCTCTTTGAACTGTAAACCTCACGAGCCTCACTTCTTTCAAAAAACATTTAAAAGACAAAATAGACAGAGACACATAGATACACAGATACGTCAAACATATAACACTCCTCTTTTTGCGTCGTTCATCATCTAGTAGGCCGAACATAACATAGCCATTATAAATGAAACGGATCGTAACGGATCTAAACTAGTATTTACGTTGTTGGTTAGGTTACTATCCTAGTTAAACAATTTGTATAGGTGGTGGCAACTTTGCTGGTATAGCCTGTCGCCGTAGTATTAAGTAAATTTTAGTTTCCTTGTTCTTTTTCACTTAAATTTAAATTTAAACTAGCAAGTATTCACATTGTTGGTTTTGGTTACTATCCTAGTTAAAAAAAAATGTATTATTAAGTGGTGGCAACTTTGCTGGTTGATGTATATCCTATCGCCGTAGTATTAAGTATTATTGTACCGTTGTTTGCCCAAATAAACATTAAACATTAAACATCTTTGCGGGTTCATGCTAGTACCGGCTTAAGGACACACGTACACGTAGGTACACGGTTCGGCGTGTAACACGGGTACCGGGACCCCAGCCCCTCCATACCTACCTGCAGAGCTTCCTTTGACAGTCTATATTCAAATACAACACCAACATAAATATGTAAAAAAAAACTGACATGTAACTTGGCGTTATTAATAAAGTATTTGTATTTGTATTTGTATTTGTAATAAATATGTTTACATAATTTTAGTAGTATTCTTGCATGGCATACGAATCCAAGTTTTATGATCAAGTGAATTTGTATTGGGTTGACATGTATTTACTACCTATTTATTTATTTTCCTTTAGATTTAGATTTATTTATTTCACAATATACAATTACAATATAAATTAAAGCTAGCTTAATCTATATCAATAAGAATTGTAATAAAATGTCAAGTTACATTAGGTTTAAATTATAGTCGCAATTAATGAATAAGCAAAAGTAAATAAACTAAAAATTTCAAAATACACATAACGATATAATTTACAATGTGAAAACAGTAATATTATTAATGTTTAATTTCCATAAATTCCTTTACTGAATATAATGCGTTTTTCAATAAAAAGTTTCTTAGTTGGCGTTCGAATGTTTCGTCAGATGACTCTGTTCGCAATTCGTCGGGTAGTCGTTCGTAAAGCCGGCGGTACACATTGGGCCAACGTTGGCGCGTGAGCAGGATGCAGCTGTAAGTTAGAGGGATAGGACTATAATCCGATCTCATTCGTTTACATAGCTGCATCCTGCTCACTCGCCAACTTTGGCCCAATGTTTACAGCCGGCATAATAAGTTGGGCCTATCACTCGAGGATTCCTACATGAAAGTGCCATGCGACGCGGGACCGTTCTGAGTCTCCCTCTCCCTGTTGATCGGAGTTGTTTGCCCGTGACCTCAACACGCTTGAACATTGGCAAATTCTTTCTCACGAATATCAATACCTCATATATGTACAGTCGACTACAAAGAGATGTATCCACTTTTAGACCTTATTATAAAGCAATAAGGTGAAAATGTGGATACATCTCTTTGTAGTCGACTGTACAGTGTGGAGTGCGTCATGAAGCCGTTACTTTCAAAAAGTTTCTTACACGGATGTCTGTGCTTTACTCCAGCCAGTATTCGAATAGCGCGTTTTTGGAGTAGATAAGTATGAATACTCGCGTGGCATCCGTAGAATTGCCCCATATCACTATACCGTATGATATTGAAGGGTGGAAATGTGAAAAATATACGGACCGTAACGACTTTTTGGATATTAGCGGCTTTAGCTTTTTTTAGAGCAAATACAGCACTGCCCAGTCTACCACACCTGGTCAACATGGCCCTTCCAGTTAAGGTTCGAATCAAGTGTAAAGCCCAGAAATTTGCACTCGTTACGTAATGGCATCGGACCTTCAGCAATGCACAGGGGCACTGCGGAGTTACGACCAGCACGGCTAGCACGTGACGGCGCGCGAGCTCTCTCGATTTTTCTCGCACTATCCGTCTCTCACTTATTAGACCACTTAGAACAAGAGGTATAGTGCGATAAAAATCGAGAGTATGTCGCGGCCATGGTGTGCTAGACGTGCTGAGAAAAGCATGATATTCGATTTAGCGAGATTCAAGAGCAAGCCATTTGAGGAAAACCACGTCTGCAGTTGGCAACATGCTTCGCGGATCCTTTCAGCAAGCTGCTCATGAGTCCTTGCGCTAACTACGACAGTTGTGTCATCTGCGAATAATACAGAAAGGCCACTCGTGATTGCTGATGGAAGATCATTCACAAATAATAAAAATAACGTATTGCCAATTGCTGATCCTTGTGGAATACCCAAGTGTATAGAACCAGTATCAGAAGTGAGCTTTTTGCCGTTGCTAGAAATTTTCACTACCTACCTGTTTGCGATCAGACAGTCTATTCAGTTTAGTCTCTTTTATATGCCTCAGCTGCTGGGTGGTCGATCAAGAAAATAACTAGGTACCTTCTCAGAATCACTTCATTGTACCTACATATTTTATTGAATTAGTGCTGCTGCATCATAATAATATTACTTTTGCTGAATTCATTTTAAGTAACCTGCAGACTTTACCAAATGAAAGGGGTCTTATTTGCGAATATAACGTTACGAGGCTCGCCCGAGAAAAGGTACACAGACCTATACAAACTCTGGCTTTTCGACGCAAGGATGGGGCGAAATGTTAATATGTTTGCTAAAACAATCATAAAGATAGCAAAACAATTTGTATCACGATTATACAAGGTTATTGGCATTTCAATGTATTCCTGTCAAGGGGTTATAGGGGAGGTTAATTGCAACGTTTTGACCCACATAATGCATTATAACCTAAGCGAGGTACGGTCGCACTATAGTTGAACGAACAACAATAAATAGATATCAAGGTTTGGTAATGTGACCCAGTTCTCTTTTATTGAATAATCCGCCTACATTTAATACCGCGACGGTAAAAATAAATAAAAAGTATTGTGGCCTGATTTTTACGGAATTTATATAGATTTATTATGCCAAGATCGTAAACATTTCATTTAATTTTTCCAATTTCCTCTTCGTTGTTTACTCTTTCATTTTTCTACAATTGGGTTTGCACATAAATTAAAGTTAGATATACACATTTCTTTTATGAAATAATGGTTTTCGAATATTGAAAATGGGTTCTTTATTAAGGGACCATTTAAGACCCTATCCGCGTTAGGGGTTAGGGGTATTCAAAGTCAAAGTTATAGATTCTTCAATTTAGGCATATTACATGCACCTATGAATGTCGATAAACGACCGCCGGTTCGGAAAGAAAACCTCTGCCATGAGAAGAACCGGCGAAAAAAACTCGGCGAGGTATAATTTTTTCATAGCAGTATACAATATAATAAAATATCACAGTATTATAAAAAAAAACGGAACTTATGTACGGAATATTTACCGTTAGATTTTCGGTGATAGAAAACATCGTGAGGAAACCGGTCTACTTCCAATAAGGTCTAGTTTTCCCTCTGGGTTGGAAGGTCCGATGGCAGTCGCTTTCGTAAGACTGCCAATGCCAAATCTTGGGATTAGATGTTAAAGCGGCCCTGGGCTCTTTTAGGGCACAGCTGGGAATAACCTAAGAGGATGATGACAGTATTATAAAATTACATTGCTACAGTGGAATGCCCATTTATTTATTTTTTGTAACACCAGCCTCCGTGTCGTATCCGACGACGGTGACCCTTATAATTTTCTCCTTAGTTTAAAATATGTGTTATGTATGACATTTACGACTAATCAGTAAACAAATCCAAACATCGGTTGCTTTGAGCCCCCACAACCACACACCTACAATTATGCGTAAGATTTGTTTGCTATCCATTACATATTTAGGTACGTTACGTATTTACATTCTCAAGTTTCTCATTTACATGCCTGACGACGGGAGAGACAGGGATCCCTCATAAATTACATCAAATAAATTGTTTAACAGTTAGCCCAGTTAGATCTAATAAGACAGCCCGATTCCTACAATATACCTACGCCTTATCTAAATACTGTTTATATTTTAAATACTTGAAACTTCTGTAAAGGTACCAGTGTTTCAAGATTCTTGAATTCGGAAATAATCTTATCTGAAGTTGTGATACCTAAGTGTTTGAACTACGACAAGCTACGTATTGGGCGAAAGAAAAAGGGGTCTCACTTACATTTATCCATAGGCTTTCTGATTCCAGATACATGCACCACTTTCATATTTTCACATTTTTAGTTTCAGTTTTTACAGCGATCCGAGCCGGCCGGCGTTTTCATTCGAACTCATAGTTTATGGCCGCTCGCAGGTGACATAGAGCATTATTTCATGCAGTTCCGTCACAAAAGAGGTTGTGGCAGTTTTCTATGTGCGTCAATTTGAACGCACATTTAAAGAGAGATTCGTTCTCAAGCCCAATATCGTACATAAACCCCTCACCGGGAATCTACCCCAGATTCCCCAGTCTATGAACCAGGGATGGTTGACAGTGAAATATAGAAGAACAATGGACTGTATATACGTGAATACTTGAAAAAAAACATATTGAAATTAAAACATTATGTAACGTGTCAAACGTGTGTTACCTTAACATACTTATCTAACTAATATTCACAAACTTGACACCTTCTTGCGTCAAATTCATGTAACAAATCGGTTAACATTATAAACATGACTTTTAAACTAGTCGGCATCCATTGGAAGCGGACTGAGCTTAACAACGGGCCGCGTATACTCTCCATTCTGAGTGCGTACTTTGACTACACGGACTACGCCGTCTGCGCCAGGGTGAAGCTCCGTCACACGTCCAAGGGACCATTGAAGTGGAGGAGCATCGGAATGTATTAGAACTAGTTCACCTACATTAAGGTTTCGACAATTGCTAAACCACTTCTGTCGCTGCTGGAGCGTATGAAGGTAATTATTCTTCCACAATTTCCAAAATTGTTGTGACGCTTGCTGAACTAATTGCCAGCGAGTTAATCCGTGAACTGATTCGTCAGACAAGTCGTACTCAGGGACAGCTAAAAGCTCGCGACAAACAAGGAAATGTCCAGGTGTGAGCGCCGTATATTCCGACGGGTCACTCGATATACTAGTCAGAGGACGGGAATTTAACACAGCCTCTACACGAGCGAAGATAGTGCTAAGTTCCTCGAACGTCAATGGCCTATTGCCGATTACACGTTTCAACAATTGTTTTGAAGACTTGATAGCGCTTTCGTACATCCCACCGAAATGACTACCAGTAGGTGGATTGTACGTCCAGTTAACGCTGCGATTATTGAAACCGTTTGTAATTCCATCCGTATTTTGTTTATAAAATTGAGTGATTTCAGCAAGTTGTTTGCCGGCAGATACAAAGTTTTTGCCATTATCAGACACAATCGTGTGACACAAACCACGCCTAGCCGTGAAACGGTCGAAAGCTGCGAAAAAACATTGAGTTGTGAGCGCACTTAGAACCTCCGCGTGCACTGCACGGGTTGAAAAACAGACGAAAATCAGCAGATACGATTTCTTTGTCTTTGCGTTCCGTCGGTTACTCTCCTTCGTATAGAAAGGACCTCCCGCGTCGACGCCTACAGTGTGAAAACTGTGTATATTTTGCATACGAAATTTCGGTAAATTGCCCATGATGGGCTGTAAAGCAGTCGGCGACACTTTGAAACATTGAAGGCATTTAGAGAATCGCGATCTTATTACTCGCCTTGCTGAAATAATCCAATATTTTTGACTTAATAGACTATGAAGCGTACGCGGGCCTACATGTAGATACATTTTGTGATAATAGTCTATTAGAATTTTAGTGAAATTCCCGTTTTTAGGAAGCAACAATGGGTGCTTAACTTGATATGGCAGATCCGAAAGCGACAGTCTACCCCCCACCCTGAGGAAACTGAGGGGGTCCAGAAAGGGTGTTAGTTTCTTGAACGATAGGCTGCAAGTCTTACCCTTGGCAAGTGCATCGATGTCAGACGAGAAGTTTTGTTCTTGAACTGATTTGATAATAGCATCGTGCGCTTTCTTTAGGTCAGACAGACGCGGCGGACCCGAGTTACGTTTTGATTTAATCGATTTGCAATTATTGATAAACTGAAAGCATCGTGCTACAACGTTTTGTAGCCTCACAAAACTTGAAAACCTTTCAGCCAATTCGGAGAGGAACTTTGATTCAGTATTATCATTGTTAGACACGAGTGCCTGGAGGGTGATTCTTGAGAGGGTCAATTTTCAGCGTCCAGAGGGAAAAAGTACCCGAAAAAATAAAATAATTGACCTTACACATTTTTGTACAGTAGTTCAACACTTAATCTAACTGGGGCAGGATTTACTTTTTGTTAAAGGTAAGTAGAATTAGCCATAAAAAAATGTCAAACACCTAAATTATCATTCCCCCGGTGCGTCCATCCGCCATTTTGTGAACAATCTACTCTGAAAACAACTAGTTATGGATCAAAATCAAATATTGTATCGAGTTAAATCGTTAGAATATAAGTTAATGATTTAAAAATAAAAATATGGTTCCCCTATTTATCATAGTTTTTATAGGAATCTATATCAAAGGTTTGTCCAGAGCTAACCTATTATTTCCCTAATGCCTGACTAAACAACGCGTACATCCTTACTGCAACGTCTTGTGACGCGTAATCTTAGCCGTGTCTCACCCTCGTCTGTAGCGCTACCGACGCCGCGGAGAGAGGACGCGTCTCGTCGCTGGAGCTCGGAGCAATGAAGGTAGATATATCATCCCCTAACTTTGGTTCACTATGATTATCATTACCCTATATTTACGTATAAAATCTATTTCCTGCAATTGGCATACAATATTTAGTGTAGAGAATAACACATGAATGATTGCATGTGTTGATTTAATAGTTACTCTTATATTAATAACAGTTTCGGCATAATCGACAAGAAACCTACTTTTTCTTATTCCCCCGACTCTCATTCCCTCGGTTTCTCATTCCCTCGACTCTCATTCCCTCGATTTCTCATTCCCTCGACTCTCATTCCCCCGGTTTTCTGAACGGGGTAATGATAGATTTCTGAAGTTTCTTGAAAATTATAATATTTTATCATATGTACCGGCTGTGGCCTGTAATAGGAACAATAAATTTAGAGGAAGACTCCATAGAATATATATGTCATAGTGATTAATAGTGTTTTCTTGTTTGTTTTTTGTTAAACCACTTAGAACTGATTGCTGATTGGGTTAGTAATCCACCGTTTCATTTATTGCTCCTATTACAGGCCAAACCCTTATTTATTTATTTATTTATTTATTTATATAGGAAGATCATCAGCTTAAATACTACACAGTAGCTTAAAACAGTAGTGACAGTGAGCTAATTACAGATCCTCACCGATAGCGTAATAAATATGCAAAAAATAAGTGAGCAAAAGCCAAACGAGAACACAGGGCTTTTGCGTCTTGGCTACATAATTTATAAGTACTTATTTCTAATAGACTAAAAAGAGTCACCTAAACTATTTCCCTACCTCTACCGAAAAATTCTCGAGATAAACGTTGTCTCACTGAGGGAACACTTGCACTGAATAGGTCCAGGTCGTCAAACCTCTGAAACACATCATTTAAGCCGTTGCTCGCTCTGATCATAAAAAACTATTTTGCCTATAGTTGGTGGATGATAATGGCACGGATAGTGGCGGCTTACGCCGAGCTCTACTGAGTATACGGATGTTCAATTTACCAAGTAAGGTGGGGCTGTCGACTGAAATAGATGTAACTTTAAGTAGATATGTAATGTCGGCTATATTGCGACGGGTCTCAAGTGGGAGAAGATGGAATCTCCTACACAGATCCAAATACTTACTTGAGTCGTAGTGAATCCCCAATTTGAAGCAAAGAAACTTTAAAAACTTCTTCTGGATATTTTCCAATCTCATAACATAGCATTTGTAACGAGGATTCCAGACCTGAGATGCATATTCCAAGGTACTCCTAACAAGGGCACAATATAGAATCTTAAATGTTTTAGCCTGTTTAAAATCCCTTGAACAACGAAACAAGAAACCTAGTGATTTTGATGCTCTAGATATGACATTATTAATATGGTTATTAAAAAGAACTTATACCGTACTTATAACATATTATGGTCGAATCATTTATTCAACAATTTATTTATAATATCATGAACGTAACATTACATTTTCTGTTAAGTAGAAGGTCTTGAAATCAATACTAAGTATAAGCATGGTTGTCAATTTAGGTTACTTTAGAATTTAGAAAATATACATTTTATTATTAAATTGTTACTAAAAAAACGTTAATAACTAATTAAGAGTCTGATTTTTATATAAATGTTACAAATATGTTTTATTTGTGATCTCAAGTGATATTTATCATTACGTAGTAAATAAAAAAATGTTACGACTATAGTAAAAAAAGGTATTATTCCAGTAATACAAAAATATTATATTAATGCTATAAGTAAAGTTGTAAATTTTAGTTTCTTTAGGAATCAAACCAAAAAGATGTTAATACTTAGGTAACTAACTAATAGTCTGATTTTTATCAACAAATGTAACTTATAAAAAAAGAATTGCTTTAAAACAAATGTCCAGTTAAACAAAACGATTTTTGTGTTATTTTTGTTGAACTGGACCTATTATTGTGTGTTGTTTCACTTGTTTCTAATCATGCATACAATTTTATGGGATCTCAAATATTAAATCAAGTATTTGAGAAAAAAACATAAAGTACCTATTTTAGTCTTTGATACGAAGCGTATACCTAATGATAATCATTTTCAGAAGTTTGAGAATTTAAGTGAGTTAGATGTTATTAAAATTACTTCCCTGTTAGATTGCGATAAGCAAAAGAAAAATATATATTTGTAGAAGTATTTTTGCAAAGCGGACCCCGGGCTCGTGTAGGGCACTACCGGGAAAAACGCCAGGATAATGATGATTGTTGCAAGTAATGCGAAGAATTAATGTCAATGAATGGTTAAGACTGAAGTCTCAAATTATGGTACTTAGTCTATAAGATTATTAAGAAAAAACTGTGATTTTTTTCTTTATTTTCTAACTGATATTTTGTATTATTTAATAAAACATCTGATCTAATACCAAAGATTATCATTCCCTCGTCAATTTTATCATTCCCTTGTAGGTTTTATCATTCCCCCGTTATTTTTCTCATTCCCTCGTACTTTTTATCATTCCCCCGTCATTTTTTCTCATTCCCTCGACAGCTAAACTTTGAATTGGTATATTTCCGTACCTAATTGACCCAAAGTGATGCCTATTCGATAAATATGTTTATTATTAAATACTTAATTTGATTTTATTGTAACTTAGTACAAATTTCTTAAAATAAAAAACGTCGAGGGAATGAGATGAATAATGCAATTCTCAAGAATGACCCCTGAACAGTCTGAGCTGACAAGCCGCTAACCTTCAATTCTGGTACACTATCCGCTTTAAATTGATCAATTGATCGAATAGGCCAGTTCTCTTGTGGCGTGTAAAGCCAGTTTGGGCCCGCTAACCACTCCGGCATAGCCAGCAGCGCGGAGGGAAGCGCCCCTCGAGAGCACACGTCAGCAGGATTGAAGGCCCCACTCACATGAAACCAATATTCGCTAGACACGGTTTCTAGGATTTTAGAAACACGCGTAGCTACAAATGTTTTTAAAGTGTAGCTGGGTGTATTCAACCAGTTCAGCACGACTGAAGAGTCCGTGAACAGAAAAATGTCATTAATAGATATTCGCTGAAGTAACACAGACTTGGCGTACTTGACAAGTTTGGCTAATAAATGCGCTGACATCAACTCGAGACGAGGTACGGACACAGTTTTTAAGGGTGCTACCTTGGACTTGGCAATAACAAGGCTGACCTTAATTTGACCTTGCTCGTTGAAAGTACGCAAGTAAATTACTGCAGCTATTCCTTTTGTAGAAGCATCACAGAAGCATAAGAGCTGATAGTAGTTGTGATTTCTGACAGTAACCTGTCGATCATGCCTAAAGTTTGACAACAATGGAATTTCAGACACGTAGTCGAGCCAGTTCTTCTCCAGCTCCTGGGGAAGCCTCTCGTCCCAACCGAGCTGATGGAGCCACAGCCTCTGCATGAAGCATTTCGCGTAGAAGATGCAAGGGGCTACGAAACCTAGAGGATCGAACTGACGACCTAACTGAGACAAGACATTGCGCTTAGTGATCGCCTGTGAAGGTGGGAGTACATTGGTCGCAAATGAGAACGAGTCCTCTGCCGGCCGCCACTGAAGACCTAGAACTTTCAATGACAGGTCCTTTTCTTCCTCGAATGCTACCGGCGTCTCGCGATAATCAGCAGGCACACGTTCCAGTAGCTGGGGACAGTTGCTTGCCCATTTGCGCAGAATGAAACCTCCTCCTTCCAGTAACGCCAACAGCTCATCTTGAAGCTGAGCTGCCTCTTCGAAAGTACCCACAGACCACAGAAGATCGTCGACGAAGAATCCTTTTTTTAGAACCTTGCTCGCTAAAGGATACTTCTCAGCGTCGTCGTCTGCTAGCTGGTGCAGGACTCTTATCGCTAGATAAGGGCTAGTGGCGACGCCATAAGTAAGGGTATTTAGCGAATAGACTTTTATCGGTTGATCTTGAGAGAACCGCCACAAAATGTGTTGATATTTGCGTTGAGCTTCAGCAATCAAGGTCATTCGAAACATTTTACAAATGTCACGACATGCAAATTTCATGAAGACGAAAGTTGGTCAAAATTTCGTTTATGTCCGTTTGCAACTTAGGGCCGGCGTAAACAACCGAATTTAGAGAATTGCCGTTTGACGTTTGGCAAGACGAGTCGAAAACGACGCGTAATTTCGTCGTTGTACTTGAAGGTCGCAGAATGCAAAAATGTGGAATAACATACTTCGAATCCACAGACCCTAAATCACCTAAACAAGTCATATGACCTAAGTCCTCATATTCGGACATAAATTTGCCGTACTCAGCCTTAAGTTCCGGCATACGGTTCAACTTCGTTTCTAAATTATTAAAACGTCGTAACGCTTGTTGACTTGAATCGCCCAACTCAAAGTTAGGTTTGAATGGGTACGTCACCGTATAACGACCCGTGCTATCGCGACTATGTTCTTTTTGAAACAGCTGTTCGACATACAAGTCTTCGGGGTTCTTAGGTACGTCACACGGTACGTTTTCAATCTCCCAAAACGAGCTCATAATTTTATCGATGCTACTGGTAGCCGAGAACAAGCCAAACGAAGGTTTGTTCGATTCGCTATCGCTGTCCAGCACTGTCTGGCCAGCTATGACATACCCAAATATCGAATTCATCGCGACGGGCAAACCCGGTTCACGCGGTAGTATGTTTTGTCCGTTGTATATATACGGAAATAAATCACCCGCCAATAACAATTCAACAGGAGCAGCCGAGAAATAATTCGGGTCTGCTAACTCGAGATCATTGAAATTATTGACTATTTTCTTGGAAAGTGTCAGTGTAGGTAAATTGCCGGTTATATTGCCTACTATTACGGTCTCGGTAGTCAGAACTGGAGCAGGTGAATTTCGTGGTTTAATTGAACATGTAACCAATCCGAAATTTTGCACTGGCGCACCTCCCAGACCCGTGGGCTCAAACGGACACTTCCGTCGCGATAGACCTAGGCGCTGAGCACACTCATTAGTGATGTACCCAGACATCGCCCCACTGTCAACGACTGCACGCACGGCGTGGTAAGTTCCCCAACGATCTGCGACGTGCACCATTGCAGTGCCTAACAATACAGTTGAATTTGATGAACAAGTCAAACCGACATTGGGTGGTTGGCCTTGACCTTTGACCTGAACTTGACTGCTAGGATTTTGATGACTAGCGCTTTGAGCACTTGACACTGAATCTAAGTGCAAGCTATGATGGTGCGGTTGTTTGCACAAAACACAACGAATCTTTGAAATACACTCTGACAGCGGATGCTGACGCAAGCAATTTTCGCATAATTGAAGCTGTTTCACTTTGTCAAGATGCTGTGTGGGCGTAAGATCCAAAAATTCGTAACACCGGTAGGTCGAATGCGGTTTATCGCAAAATAAGCACTGATTTGACCTCTCATGAACCGTCTTACTAACAGCTGACAGACACGGCTTCGGTGACTGTTTATTTGCGCCGGTGTGATAGTTATTATTATTATTCGGAAGCCACACATTCGGTTTTGTTACTACGTTAGAAACAGCTCGCGGTGAAAACTGATTCTTTTGAGCACTAGTTTTTACTTCCGACATTTCCAAAACGCGCGCTTGTTTCTCTACGAAGGCAATCAGCTGTTCGTAAATAGGTATTTGTGTTTGTTCGACGGATTGTTCGAACTCCCGCCTAGTAACCGCATCTAAATTACGAAGTCCCATGTAAAACAATATGAAACTAGACAAATTGTCGATATTTAAATGTTTCAACGCTTTGACACATTCTTGATACGTTTGTAAGAAGGTATTTAACCCCGAGGCCGATTCTACCAACAATGGTTTGAATTGAAATAGCCGATCTAAATAACTGGTTGCTAGGGCGCGTTTGTTTTCGAACTTTTTGACTAGCAACGCCCAGACTATCGGGTAATTATCGGATGTAACTGGCATGCCCTTGACGACAGTGAGCGCAGAACCGCTGACGGCAGACAGTAGGTAATAGAACTTCTCAACATTACTAATGCCGTCATTCTTATGTATCAAACTAGTGAACGTGTCATGAAAAGTTTGCCAGTTTTCCAGTTTACTGTCGAAGTGGAATAGCTCGAGTTTAGGTAAACGCGCTCGGACTGAACGCGAATCATTGTTGGTATGTCCGGGCCCACAAAAGCTACCGTCGGTCGGGGGCAAGCTGCCGCTCTCGCACGACTGCCACGATTCATTTGAAATTGCCGCGACACTCAAGATTCGATAATACAAATCATCAAACGATTGAATTTCTTTAAAATTAGGTTCAATCCTAGGGGTTTCTTTCTTTCGTAAACTATGTATTTCGAAAACAGTTTTCTCGAAAAGTTCCCGGATTGAGTGAATGTCCTTGAGACGTAAATTGAATTCGGTTAAACGGTTTGAATCGGTCACAACAACTTTGGATAATTCGAATAGTGTTTGAACACGTAAAAAACACATCTCCTTTTTATTCACAAGTTGATTTAACAATTCCGCGTCGGCCATGTTGACTTGAAACAGAACGGCAACGACGGGTATGCAAAATGAATTGAAATTCGTAAATTACACAATCTTTAGTTATGAAATAAAGCTTTGTGTATGAAAAACTGTTTTAAAACTGTGTTATTGAGTAATTGTAATATGAGTGAATGAGTATCTGGTTCACAAACTGAGAAATCCGGTTCGAAGGACCAAAATGTTTGAACTACGACAAGCTACGTATTGGGCGAAAGAAAAAGGGGTCTCACTTACATTTATCCATAGGCTTTCTGATTCCAGATACATGCACCACTTTCATATTTTCACATTTTTAGTTTCAGTTTTTACAGCGATCCGAGCCGGCCGGCGTTTTCATTCGAACTCATAGTTTATGGCCGCTCGCAGGTGACATAGAGCATTATTTCATGCAGTTCCGTCACAAAAGAGGTTGTGGCAGTTTTCTATGTGCGTCAATTTGAACGCACATTTAAAGAGAGATTCGTTCTCAAGCCCAATATCGTACACTAAGTAATGGATCTCGACATCTCGATATCGTAGCATGCCAGTCATTAACTATCTTGGTAGAACACTGGGCACTTTCGTAATTGCGATTATACTAACTTTGGTTTTCTAATTCTTTTTGTTTTTTTTTTTCAATTTTACAAGATTTTTTTGGTGTTTTTGAAGTAAAACAAAATGGATATCATTCCAGTTAAGCAAAAGAACACACGTACGCTTTTACTTATTTTTTTTTTCTATTTTTTTTTCAATTTTTTTTTCAATTTAACCACTTGGAAATAATTACTGATTAACTTAATAAGCCACCGTTTAATTTTTTGCTCCTATTACAGGCCACACCCTGTATACACTATGTGTATACCAAAATTAATTTTAATACGTAAAGCCGTTTTGCGTGATTGAGGTCCTAACTTTAGCATACATAATATTAGTAGGATTTGCAAAATTTCCAGGGACACGACTCGCTTGACAGACTAACGGGCATTTTAAGTTTAATGAATTTATTTAATTTCGAAGCGCTTATAGCCTAGCGGCGGCTGCGAGTCGGAAACAATAACGCAGGTTAAGCAAAGACGGCAGCGGTCAGTCTTTGGAGGGGTGACGGCCTGATGTTTGAGTGGTTAATATAAATGAGCGCTTCCGTGCTTGTGTCCGTGAAGGCACGCTAAGCAGTTGATCCCGGCTGCTGTCTTTGACGTAGTCGTTAAGCCGAGTTAGAGGCCTTCGGGCAGCTTAAGAACTCCTAACAGCTTAGTCAAGTTGCCCACTCACTTGACAAAGGAGGCACAACTGTTACTCGCGTCCGCGGGAGCTACCTACCACAACTCTGCACGTGTCCCCTGGGTGGGTACTAAAGAGTGACAAACTTTAAAGGCCAATAACTACAACTTAGAAAAGTTGAAAAACCCCCGACATTTTCAATTCAAAGTCCAATATCTCAAAAACGGCTAAACAGATTTTCATGAAACATAGCTAAGAACACTCGGGATCACATCAGCTTTTGAATAATAAAAACTGCATTCAAATCGGTTTATCCGTTTGGGAGCTACGATACGGATACACAGACACACAGACACGTTAAACTTATTCACCCCTCTCTTTGCGTCGGCGGTTAAAAGTATTGTATGCCATACGATTAAATAGTTTAACGAATGAGGTTTATTCACGATTTTCGTTACGGCGATGGAATTGTGCTGAAGTTTACTAACAAATTAAAAATTTAATTGATAAAATATAAAGTAAAGGATAATCCTACTAATATTATAAATGCGAAAGTTTGGATGGTTGGATGTTTAGATGTTTGTATGTCTGTTACTCAATGACGGTTAAACGGCTCAACCGATTTGGATGAAATTTTACACGAAGATAGTTTATAGCCTGGATTAAAATATAGGATAGCTTTATCCCGGGTCCACGCAAACAAAGTCGCGGGCGGAAGCTAGTCCTACTAATATTATAAATGCGAAAGTTTGGATGTTTAGATGTTTGGATGTTTGTTACTCAATCACGCTTGGCACGAAGATAGTTTATAGCCTGGATTAAAATATAGGGTAGTTTTTATCCCGGGTCCACGCAGACGAAGTCAACAATTTTCAATATTAATCCGCTTATTTATTATTTATTTTAATGCATCTTATATTCAAACGTTTACGTTCGCTACAAAAATAGCGCGGGAAACGTGAAACAGTTTACGCCATCTAGTGACCAGTAGCTAACTTAAATTTAAAGTATTAGACAGGCTTCAACTCAGGTACTTTATTTGATTGTACCTAACTGTGTTTTTTATATGTGAAGTGCAATAAAGAGTATTGTATTGTATTGCAGGAAATTGTATAATTGTCATGACATTTTTTTATCTTTATAAATAGTAGATTATCATCAGGTAAAGTTTTACAAAGCTTTAAGGGAAGTTATATAGAAATGCGAAAAAACTGAAGCAACATCAACAATTCTACTGTGATTTTCCACAAAAACGTGTACAGCATACTATGCCATCCAGTGACGGGTAGATAAACTTGTGGTACTTAAGGTTTCCTAATATAAACTTTCAACCAAGTTTTAATACCTTTAGAAGATGAATTTTCAAAAACGCTAAAATTTGTTTTCTTGATTTTTAATATGGAATCATTACGAAGTTTCAAGTCCCTAGCTCAAAAAATATTCATTCATCAAACAAATTTTCGACCCATTTTTGACCCCTTTAGGGTGTGAACTGGCGAAGACGCTGAAATTTATTTTCTTGTATTTCATTAAAGAACCTTTTTACAAAGTTTCAAGTCTCTATCTTAAAAAATAAACTAATTCCCATACAAATTTTCAACCCATTTCTGACCCCCTTAGAGTATGAACTGGTAAAAACGATGAAATTTGTTTTCTTGTATTTCATTAAAGAACCTTTTTACGAAGTTACAAGTCTCAATCTTAAAAAAAAAAAAAAACGCATACAATGTTTCGAACCTTATATCACCCTCTGAAGAAATTATATCTGAAAAAACGCCACGCTATGTCCTATTCTGAGGTCTAAAATATAATATTAGAAAGTTTCATCAAAATCGGTTCAGTAGTTTTTGCTATATTTTTCCCCCAAAAATATACTGGTTTGTAATCGCCGCCACGGGGCGTCCACTTGACAACAAAAGATGGCGCTGTTACGTATACACGACTTCATCCAATCAGTTATCCTCAAATTTGGTCTGCGGGTCACCTTAACTCCATAAAACTTTATTAATACGTTTCATATGGTTTGACGGAGTTTAGACGCCGACAAAAAACTGGAGAATGACCTACTAAGGCTTGAATATACGTGAAAATTGGTGATGTTCTGCATCGTGCTATTGAAGTTTTTAATTTATGTCGTATAAATAAAAAAAAAAAACAATTTCCTTCACGATCTTCTTATTATGTCTCTCTGACAACATCAACGAATTTTCACATTTACAATATCAGTGTGATGTGATTAGTATGGATTGTATAAAACGTTTATTGGTCCTTATGGTTGAATTGATGATTTTATAGAGTACCTCACTTTGGACGCCTTTTTTTACAAAAATAGTCTTTGCCGCAAACAATGCTTTTGTACCCCACCTCACCATAATAGATGCATAGAGGTGTAGGCTTTTTTCAGTATTATTTTGAATATTTTCTTATCATACGGCCGCAGGTAAGGTACCTTATTTTCTACTAAACCGTGGGACCAAAATTAACGAATTGGTAATTAACATAATTAATATGATTACACTAATAATTTAATTTAAAAACAAAGTTCTAACCGACTTCAATTTAGTACTCCGCCAAGCCACGAGAACATTTTCACATTTCTTTTCCAATTTACCACATGAACTGATTTCCGAGAGCAAATGCGTTGATTATTAGAGAAAAAAACCGAATCGCTGTATGTGGTCCGATAATATTTTAGGACTTCCCTCAATTCCTCATGGATCCCATCATCCAACTGGATTTTTGCAAACAATGGGACCAACCTGGAAGCATACACCTACTTACAAACAAAAATAAATTGTACGAATCGGCTCATAAATGACGGAGTACTGAGGTAAATAAATGGAAAAAATATATATATAAAAAATAGAACCGAATTGAGAACCTCCTCGTTTTTTTGAAGTCGGTTAAAAATAAAACTATGTCAACAACTATTACTATAGTTTTCAAAATAGCGATTTAAAATATCGTCTTTTTTACCCATTTGTACAAAAAGGAATAAGGTATAGATTGTAAGTTATATGGATCCCAAAATGTTCAAATACATCTCTGTTCAAGCAGCAGATTATCAAATTATACTGCTTTAACTCCGTTTGGCAAACATTTCGTTCAAACAAAGCGAACGAGAGCGAAATGTACCTAAGTCTTTTCAATAAAATTGACGTGAACTACGTAAATGCTTTTCTGCGAATTTCTCAAGCACTTTATTTAATTATATTTTAGGTAATGTTCGGACCCGTCAGTGGGTCCTTAAGAATTAAAAAGTAAAATGAGTGACTTGAATTGAGATTAATGCCATGCGGAACGATGGCCGACTTGAAAATGTAACCTAACGTTGGGAGCCGCGGTGGCTGTTAGAGATTGGTTAAATAATTGTTAGAATCTGTTTGGAAACCTAGTCCTGGGTTCAGATATATCAGTATTTGTCCGCGCTAGGCGCGATTGTGAGTTTGGTGTCGAAGTTGGATCCGCGAGTGTGAAGTTCTACGTGGCATGCGGCGGGCATATGCAGGCCTACACGAGGACCCAGCGGGCGACATTGACTTGACCCTTGACTTTAACTGTTGACTGTTAACTGCCCGTCTTGAATCGAAACCGGCACACTCAGTAAGACCTTGGAACTCATAGTAAATTTAAGTGGCTAGGTTTTAAGTGCTTATATGACCCACGAATCGTGAGACGTCAATGACGGCCGTAAGGTCACGTTTTGAATAGGTAATAGTAGATTATACACTAAGGGGATAAAGCACTGTTTTATGTCACGGGAGCGAATTGAATCCCGAACGTAACGAAGGACTCATAATTTAACTCCTGAGCGTAGCGAGGGAGTTATAAGTTAATTCCTGAGCGAAGCGAGGGAATTAAGACTGAGTCCTGAGTGCAGTGAGGGGTTCAACCGCCCAAGACTAAAACAGTCTTATCCCCGAGGTGTATACTCTACTTTTCACACCTTATGCGAGACAAAAAAACAGGCTCAGTAGATAAATAATGTTTATTTACAAATATTCAAAATAGACCAGAAGCACTGATTCAGACACAGACTTTACGCCTTTTACAGCTTTCCATTTGTCAAAATCGTTGTAGGCTTTTAGGTATTTTTCCTTTGACTTCTCTGGCAGCAGATTGTTGACAATGCCTATGGCATCTAATTTGATAAACTCAGGAGTCAAAACACTTTCATCACTCGACATTTCCAATATTATTTTTGAAATTAAATCTTCTATAGGCACCTACAAGAACTCGATTTGTTCGTCACGCGTAAACAAATGAAGGCGCGCGACGTTCCAAATTCGAAAGCACAAGCCGTGGTCCTAGATTCGAAATTCGAATTTCGAACACCGCGCTCCTCCGGACCGGGGTTCGCACGGAGGCAAACTTCATTTATTTTGTCAAATCAAGTAGGCCATGGCCTAGGACAAATTGTGTTTAGCAAAATTAAACTTTATGCATATAGTAATAAGAATTATGAAAAGTGAAATCATATTATTAACCAGCGGGTTATAATGAAATTCAGTACAACATTATAACCCGGCTAATACCAAGGGATTTAATGTCTTGCTTTCGGTAGGGTTTACATGACCTATAATTCGGCATTGTCGAGCATGTGGTTTGAAAACATTATTATTTAATTTGTTACCCTGATTAGAATTGCATAAAAAGTTGAAATTCGCAACAGTGTTTATTCGGGTAGGAGTATGAGGAGAACAGATTTTCTATACCTACTTAATTTTAATTGAATTCATTTGAATTAATAAATATATTTAAGTAGACAACAACCCAGTTTCGCGGTAAGTTCAATAAGACTTCTACTACACTAATGAGCATAGCTACCTACAGTATGTGTACATGGTGTACACTCAGCATCAAGTAGATAGTAGCACCAAAACTAGCGAAATAATATTTCAACAAATCTTTATTACTATTAGGGTAAGGATATGTTACGATATACTCTAGTATTGGGGCACTTTAGTTGCTACAATCTATTTGCTGTACTAGGCGACAATATCATTACACAAATTAGGAGTATTTTCGAAGAAACAGTAGATAAAATATAAGTGAGCTCATTTGAAAGACTTCACGATATCATACAGTTACTTCGCAGTACCTTAAATGTTGATTGTCAAAGCCGAAAATACCTGCCCCCCTACTCTGTAACTTGTTTTAAGCCCACATCAACGCTCACCCACAAATATATCTTGACACCCGCGATGCGTAGTAACTAAGCGTAGGTAGAGGTCTCGTATCGTGACACGTGACCGGCGGGGTGAGCCGCATTAGCGCGTAGCGAATAACAGCCCTGCTACAGGCGACGGCGTACCTCGTGTAGCGTAGTTGCGTTGTAGAAGAATTAATTCACGCGTACTTTTCGTTACAATGAGTCCCAATATAAATATTTTGGTTGTGCCACACACCCAAGAATAGTGTCCATACCCTTACAGAAGACCGCAGCCATAATAACCTCATTACTTGCTTTGTGTGTACCTGGGCAAGGCCGTAAACTTGGCCTTATTTCGTCGCATACAAAATGATACAAAACGTGCTCAGTTTTCATAAAAACTATTCATGCTAGCTTGATGCCTGTCTTTGAATCTAATAAAATAGTACCTATTTTGAGCAACTTTGTGACATCTCCAATTACAATAAAACGAAGACTGCATATTTTTTTGGGTTTTAGAAATGTCAGATGGCGACGCTCTTCCATACAAACTAAAAATGTGATTTTGTGCCACAAAATGGTTTTTTACCCACCACTACTCCATGAACAGAACTGTTTTTGCCGGCCATATTCAGTCGTGTAAAGACCGTTCAAGTGAATGCACGTGGCTTCGTCATCCTATATTGTGACATGGTATTTGGTGATTTTATTGTCTTTTCATTGGTTTACGTATGAAAACAGCCGGCATAGGAGTTTGATGAATGCTAATCAGCTTGGCAGCAGTTGAAACGTCATTCTACTGTCTTAATAAAAATGTATAATTATGAGCGCGTGTGTTTTTACGTAACTATATAACTTTTTTATAATACTTTAATAAAACTTATATATAACTTTGTAATAGGCTTCTCAAGTACCTAACGTTACTCATTAGTGTGGAGAGCTTAGTTCACTATAGTTACCAAAATAATTTGTCGTCTGAAATAAGGGATATATTTTTATATATTTAAAAAAAGACATACAATTCTAACGGGATTATGCTCATACAATTTTAATCGATTACAAAAATAAAAGATTCAAGATACTTCATTGAACCCTTTGCTAAACTGTTGCATATTTTCTTATGCTACTTTTATGTGATATAATGCCAATTTTACAGCCTTGCCTTCCTACGTGGTGTGCTGATGGTGAGTAAAGTCGCCAGTAGGGCGTGCTCCCGGGAAATACGGGTTCTCAATTTCCCGGGAAATCCCGGGATTTATTTGGAATCCAAAGAACCGGTAACGAGTACCGAGTCCCGGTTCTCCCGGTTCCTTCCATAACGTCAAATATAAATTTGTATTATCAGTAAATGTAACGCACCGGCAAAATTTAGTTATTAAAACTTTACAAAAGTAGATTATTTTTTAAGATTCAAATTTTTACACTTACGTTCGTTTTTTATGGTATTTGGCAATGACCTGAATACCTGATTATAATTTATTACTTATATTTAAGTTAAAGTTTGAGTAATGTTGATTATATTCTTCACAGTGTTTAATAAATAAGACTTGTTATTTACCTTGGTACAACTACAATGTTTTTGTTTAAATCACATTCTTAATACATTTCGTTCTTGTGTCTTTGTTTTCCGCTTTTAAGCCAAAGATTAGGTATTGGGTTAATCCTTTATGTTGATTTATTTGTAAAATGATTCGATTTTTGTTAACAAGCGAGTATTCCGTTAGTAATTCTTACTCACTTTCACTCGCTTGAGCGAGTAGCACGTAGTAACACTCGCTTACTCGCCGGCGGTGGAACAAGTGCCTTATGTAGGTTATTATAAAAAAAAATGCAACAAAAAAATGCTACAATTATCTTAAGTTAATCACATTTAAAATTGAAGTAATCATCAGTGTCTCGTCAAGTTAATTTGATATACTAACATAACTAGTCGGATTTAGATAATATTAATACTTGTATAACTTTGTAAAAGTTTTTTTTTTTTAATTTCTTATTATTTTAACATGATGCGTGAAAATTATAAGAATGTTTAGAATATGGTGTTTGTAAGTATTACTTACTAGATATGTTATGATTACGATAATGGCTGATGACTCCTGTTACACCTGATTTATTAATTAACGGTGAAGTCTTTTTATTACTTAAACATTTTTTTTATTTTTTTCCCTCAATATTTTCCAAATTATTCCAACGATTTCTTTTTAAATGTCATTAGAGTTACTTACACGATTGTCAGTTAAATTATGTCATAAAGAAAAAAACTATGAAAATAAATCAGCTAAGCATTAAGAACCGGGAGAACCGGGAATCCCGGTACCGGCCCCAACCCAGAACCAGGAAATGAAAATCTCGGAACCGGTCCCGGTACTGCACGCCCTAGTCGCCAGAGCTCCTGAGCATACGCTGTGTTGAGAGGGAGAGACTTGCAATTTGTCGCTAACTGTCAACATAACGAATCTTCAAATCAATAAGCGCCCGGCAACGCGATTGAGATTCTGCTGGAGTACAAGCGTCTATAGGTTACGGTGTCTGCTTACCATCACGCTTGAGAATCATCGCGAATGCTTGTTTACCACCGCGTGTTTGTTACCGCGGTATAAAAAAACAAGATTATTTTTATTTACAGCGTTGGTCAGAAGAGCTAGCGGTGGCTGCCCAGCGGTGGGCAGACCAATGCGATCCAGCCATTCGCCCGGATAAGAAGGACCTTTGTAGAGATATGGGTAAACAATAATTGTACAATTTGGTTAGACTTAACACTTTACTGTACCGACGGACAGTGAGTACCCGCCAAGTATATTATATACAGTGTGTGGCCTGTAACAGGAGCAAATATTTAAACCTAACCTAACCTAGTTGATACAGTATATCAAATATGATTATATCAACTGTACTTTAGACGAATTGAGCATTATAACCAGTGTTCAATATAGGAAATATGCATTATACTTAATGTATGTTATATGAAATATTATTATATAAAATGATCGTTATATTATTTTTATTTAAGGGACCGTGCCGTTTTATTAATAGTATTTTGGTAAAATTTCATAACCTTTTAATAATATTTTGCTGAATGAAAATATGACGTATTGAAAATAATCGTATTAAAATTGTGCCAAAGTTTGCATTGGCAAATTTATTGCTAAAATTTGTTTGGGAAATGAAATTTGACCAAAATAAATTTGGTAAAACGGCAGGATCCCATTTATAAGAACTCGATTATGTCTGAAAAATCATGAGAATTTTAAAGTTTCGCTAGGTGGGTTAACCTTTTTTTACAACTATTCCAACTATTTCAAGTTTAAGTAAGTAGTGTCTGAGATAGGTACAAAACGTTAAATAACGTTGTGACAGACGGACAGAGTCGCACCATAATTAGTTAGGGTTCCATTTTTACCTTTTGGTACGTAATAAAAGAGTCTCATATACTTAGTAAATTGATCGTTATTAGTAGTAAAATTAAATACGAGACTAGTTTTAAAATAACAAAACTAGTTATGATGATTGCGTTTCTAACTGTTGTCTGTCCCTTACTAGCAATGTAAGTGCGAGAGGTATGGATGATTTATGTCCCACATAAACGGTGTCACGCAAGCTAGGCTTCTTATTTCAGAAAATGTATGGTTTTCATTATTTTGTCGCAAACAAAAATGTTACAATACAAGATGTATTAAAGGATTTGATGCAGAGAACAAATACAACGAAATAAGTTTCTGTCAATAAAAAATATGGTATAAGCTTTTATTAATATTGAATTGTCATCCAAACTATATTTATTCGCAAAAGTTCAGCTCAATCGATTGACGTTAACTGGTTCAAAATTCAGATCCAAGATTCGTCCCTCACTAACAAACAAATGAACTGGTCAAGTTAATAAATTCAGGTGTTTCATTGAATACACGTATATGGACGCATTGAGTCAAAGCTCATTTTTATAATACATGTTTTTTGTTAAGTAACTGTTAAAGTAAAGTTGTTTTTTTAATATGATTGTGATTACTAACTCAATTATCTATCTCGGTGCAAAATATCAGACTCTTAACGATAAAAACGTCGGAGCTAGGATGCTTTAAAATGTTGGTGTTTCATTGATGGACAAGTTACCCTATATAAAAACTTGTAAAAATAAACCATCGTCGTCTTAAGCCCATGACAGGACAAAAATATTAAATAAATTATTGGTTTCGTTAAGAGGTGTATGTACATTGTTTCAGTGGACACAAAGGTCGGCCAGAACATTGCCACAGTAACGGGATTGTCGCCTGGATTAAACGTCAAAAGTTTTGTCGAAATGTGGTATATGCAGGCTTTGGAGTATACGGCAAGCGTCACGTATTATAACCAGTGAGTACACACAAACAAGCTTCTTTCAAAAATGTCCTTTTTGAAAGAAGCTTTTTAGTACAAGCTTTTTTTTTTTTTTTTTTTGCTTTCTTTCTTTGCTTTTTGGTACAAGCTTTTATTGCCGACTGTACTTTTCTGTATTCCATCATCAACTACTCTTTGAGACGATCCTAACGAGCCCAAACTCAACGGGGTTACATCGGTTAAGTACTGAATTCCCATGGCCACCTTCTGTCTCCATCATCAGATCAGCTCGATGATACCATAATATTGAATTGTCATCCAAGCTGTACTTATACCCAAGATTTCAGCTCAATCGGTCACCGGGAAGTGGGTCAAATTCAACTTGCAAGATTTTATTACAGACAGACCGATAACGGGACAGGTGAAACTAAATAAAAGCTTGTAATAAATGGACTACTTATACACAGATTGGATCAAAAAACTACAATCCTTTTTCAGAAACTATGCCACATTTGGATTTTAGACGTAGTCTCGACGTAATTTTGACCGTTATTATTATTTATTTATTTATTTATTAGGCTTACCAACAATTGTTTACACCATATATTACATGAATAGCTTGCAATAACAGTTTTATGCTAGATGTAACAATCACTGACAGGTAAACACCACATGCATATTACAAAAAAGGCAGTGAGAAAACTAAAGTTAAAAAGTAACCATAATTATCGAAATTCCCCAAAAAAACAACATGGAATTTAAAAGCTCATTTACACACGTTAAGGGGTCTATATCATAATAGACAATTGCGTTAAAGTTTCTAAAATGAGTAAAAAAGAGTGAATAAATATGGTTTAAGTGCATACAGAGGTCCTGAAAAAACTAAACTAAACCAGACAGGCAATCGCGAACAGTTCTCTTAAATCTAACTATAGGGTCAAAGTGTATATCCGTCCCATGACAGCATGCATTTAGCATTTTGCATAACCTCGGGATAGGTGAGTTGCTGCCGGACACCGTGCGTCTGAGCGGAGGACAGAGCGGAGAAATGGGGTTGCGAGGCATTCGGGACGGAGCTCGGAAACATACTTGATCCAATAATTGCGGACAATCAATTTTATTCCTTACCAGCTTGAACAGAAATATCGCGTCTACTATCCTTCTACGTAGCTCCAAAGTATCCCAAAGTGGTTTAAGCGCTTATTATAAGAGGCAATTTTTTTGGCTATGCCAGCTGAAAAAGAAAGATGTTGGAACCGGAGGAACCGCTTCTGCACCCGCTCAATACGCAATGAGTGAGTAGAGTAGTGCGGACGCCACACTACACTACAGAGGCTCTAGTATAAGTTTTACCGAAACAAAACGTTACGACAGCGTTTGCGTTTAGCTGTCAAATGCCATACAAATTGAGCGTAAAACGCAAACGCGATCGTAAAGTTTTGTTTCGGTAAAACTTATACTAGAGCCTCAGTATTCCATTATACTCTCACTGTACTCTCTTGGTTTTACTCCGTCGAAATGTTTTCGCATTTCTTATAACAAAGCCCAGCATTCTAGATGACCTCTTAATAACATTTTCGATGTGAGGCACAAAAGTGAGTTTATGGTCAAAGACTACTCCTAAATCGCGTACTGTGTCTATTTCATTAATTAGGCCATTTCCGATGAAATATTGGGAATTTACCATTTTATGTTTTCTAGAAAATTTTATATGTGCACATTTCTTAGCGTTCAGGACCATTTGATTATTACTGCACCACTCGGTGAGTCTATTAATGTCGCTCTGTAAACTAATAATGTACCTATTACCTACTCAATACTCCAAAGAACTTAACTATCAGCACAATAAATTCAAATGGGTCGTCAAATTATATTGATAACAATTAAATATTATACTGATTGCAATAAATATATTATATTGATTGCCGTCATTATTTTTACTATGAACCCTGACCCTTCGTTATTATATGAGAGTACTGGCAACGTGGACTTTCGCAATTTCTCAGAATCGGTATGTTGCTTAATTAAGCAACATACCTATTCTGAGAAATTGCCTACCTAGGCAACCTAGGGGGGTTTTGTACCTAATTAGGTACAAAACTATTTTATGATATTTTTGTTAACTCTAGGCAATCTTATCACCTTATTGCCGCAAAAATAACAGAATTCATAAAATAGCCACGATTACTTAATTTAAGCAATACCTATTTGTTTTGATTGAAAAATCACGCTGTAATCCATAGCAGCTTGACATCCATCATGAAGCTATAATCTCCCGTATTGCTCTGATGCATAATTTGTGTCGAGATTGGCGCTGAAAGGGTTAAAAAAAATACTTTTCAGATCCGAGGAGAGCAAAACCAATTATTTCACACAATTAATCTGGGCAGAAACAGCGCTAGTCGGATGCGGCAAAGCAAGATTTCGCGTGAGTACGGAATTAATGCTGTAAATTGGATTAGTGCTTGTCTTTTTTTTTATACTTTTAAGTTCCGAATATAAATCTTGAAAATAAACTAAAATAAAAAGGAAACTTTAATTAAAAGTCAAAAAACTAAACATGTAATAATGGTTTTCAGATAGATGACAAAGGCACGATGGTGGATAGATTCGTGTGTAACTTTGCTCCCAAAGGAAACGTCCGGGGCAAACCAGCGTACACGATTGGATACCCGGCCACGCAGTGCAAAGAAGACACTCAAAAAGATGAGATATTTACGGGTCTTTGTCGACCTTTGCCAGAAAAAGGTGAAGTATTTTTTTGTATGAAGTAGATAAGATACGACTGCTAACAAAAATGTACTATTCGTAGCGACAGGCCGCACATGCCTAAGGTCGTCGGTTTTTTTTTTTTTCATCTTTGCTATAGTATAAAGGTAATTCAAAGTATTTTTTTTACATTCTTAAAAATATTTCGTTGTTTATTTAGCTCAAAAATCTTCTGTGGCACCAACCGAAAGCAGTCTGCTAAGAATAATCAACTTGCCGAATAATCCAATGAAGCTGGAGATTGACCCACTTCGGGTCGATTACAAAAACAGAGAAATGAATCAGGATGTATTGAATTTTATGAGACATCAAGACTTGAGACACATCCCTAACAACACACGTGGTATGCATTTTTTAGCAGACATTTCCTTTCTCCTATCCGATTTAAAACCACATCATCATCATCATCTTCATTTATTCTTCTTTCTGTGCAACTTAACCTAACCTTCCACGCTGCTCCAACCCCACATTTCACGTTTTTCTAACTTTTAAAAGTGTCGGTCCTGGGTTAACTGACTCCAAGGTATTCTCCAAACGTTAAAATTGTTCTGATTTCAGGACTAATACACCATGTTAGACCATTGAAGCAGCAAAATCTACAGGAATTACCAAATATACCTAGGCATGAGGTCATCCCACGTCAACATCCCTTCGAACATCCGCAGAATGTACATAGTGCTATATACGTAACAAGATCTCCAATAGAACAATACAGAAGGAATGATTACATGAGGGAAATAGTTAACCCAAGTTACTATGATAGCAACGTAAAACGGCGTACTTTCAGTGGACAATGTACTCGTAATTCTGAAACAACTCATGAAAATAACGCATACAAATTAACTAGCAGACACCAATGTACTAGAACAGCCAAAAAAAAGAATGAATACATACTAACAACCCAACCTTGCTGCACAGAAATAGACAAAAATGAACTCAAAACAGTGCATGCATGTAATTCCCAAAAACCTGCTTGCATAGTGAATCCAACGACTACGCCATTCAACTGCCGCTGTCTTAACATTAACCATCCCCAGTCTGAAAATCACCGCCGAATCCCAGGCGAATACAGTTATTACGATTATCCTAATTTGTCGCTTCGTGGAGGAGAAGAATTTGAGAACAAGCGCCTCATGAAACACAGTGATTCAACTCAGATTGCTGCTTCATTCCCTCAATACCAAAGTGATGCTTTTACCGACGACGTGAAAATATTTGTGTTCAATGATCAAAAAACACAAAGACAGTCATATCGTAAAAAGTTTCGAAACCGCAACAATCCCCATTTTATCAATAATAGACACAGGCCGAAGAGACAAATCGAAAGACAGATTACAACCATGTCATTTTGGAAAGCAGATAAATCTGATAAAAGGTCCCAAAAACGAACTCCCAGATACACAACATTGCGAAACAATATAAGAAATAAATTCAGAACAACATTTGGAGAGGCACATATTAACACAGAATCCATAACTATAACGGTAGGAGATTTCAATGCACATCGACATGATAGTACAGACAGGTCTTTGTCGTTTGACGAATTAATGCATTTCAGGAAAAACCGTGGTGGAGAAATCGAAATCCAGGATCTAAGAAGAAAAAACAAGAATAATAAAACGATAAGTAGTAAAAAACTACCAAAACCAACAAAACGACCACCAAAAAAAATTAACAAGATAGGTAAGACTAAAATAATATTACGTGACAGTAAAGAAAACACAACAACTGGATCTACAACTGCAACGGAGTCCAAAACGACGCCTACAACGAAAATGACTATAATCGGTAGTTTCTCACCGCAGAGTGCTTGTACGCGTAGAATTACGTGTACTTGGACTATGCCGGTAGTTACTGATGCCAATGGAAACGTAATAACTGGCGGTGGTGGTAGTGGGGGAGGAGGGGGAGGTGGCGGGGAAGGCGGCGGAGGTTTCCCAAATGGAAGGACGCCATGGGGTCACGTTGAAAACTGCACTCGAAGATATACCTGTAGTCGTCTTTTCTATAACCGAAACGTACAAGCAAGTGATACTGCTGCTGGCGATATTACTCCTCCTGACGAAGATTATTGCGAAAGACGAGCGCTCAATGTAAAAAGAAAAGATGCGTATGGATCTGATACTATCCAAACGTTGAGTCATCACATGGTTTCTTCTGAGAGTTCTTCTTTAGGTACTCCTTCAATGAACCATCATAATAATGAACACGGCCAAGGAGATTGCTGCCAATGCAGTATTTGCACCCACCAAGAATCCAGGGAGAAAAGAAGCCTTACTTGCACACACAAGGAAAAAAAAGATCAGGAGTATAAACGAAAGAAAAAGGGGCCTCCTAATAATTTATATTTCTTAGCGTTCAGTAAAATCTTACAAATGTGGGAAAATGATCGTAATAAGCCTAAAAATTATCGTAGTGGATGTCATTGTAATGCAAGTGCTTCAAATTTGTACAGATGTCACTTATTTATATTACTTATTTTTTATGTTTAATAAATTAAACAAATCAATTATGAACTGTGTTTATTTTGATTACATGTATCTTTGAAAACTAAAACTATTTATAACAGGCAATACAGATATTAATCCTATAGGGAATAATTTTACACATTTATTACGAAAAAAATACTCCTTATCATATTCTAATTGTAATATTATTTTTTCCACTTCATTGCCATATTTCTTTGAATGTTCCCTGATGGGGTGTTCATCAAATCTCGTCATCATACATAAATTGTGCCCTAATTCAAAGCTGTTATGTTTTTTTTTATTTTTATTTCTTCGTTTTTTCCTTTTAAATCGATTGGTTTCTTTTCGTATACTCGTAAACATACCACTCGAACCTAAAAATATAACGTATTCCATCAATGATAAAGAAATTAATTTTGTATTAAGCAGTAACTGCTAACGAAATTTATTTATTTTTAATTAAAAGGAAAATGTAATCTGTCCGGCACGGAGTACTAAATTAAAAAAAAAACTTTTAATTTAAATAAATCATAAATAAAGTCTCAATAATACGACTCTCAACTTGTTTTGACTTAACGTTAACGTAATCTCTCTATTCAAATAATAAAACATATTTAAACGATATTGCCACTTACACATTATATTAAGTACCTCCTTTTTAGAAAACAATTACAAATATATTTATGAGAAAAAAATATTAATGTTAAATATCAAGTGAATGCTTATTATTATTACTTTCTGATTTTTCAGCAATATCTTTTAAAAAAATTCTCATATTATTATAACCACTAGTATGTAGCTTCATATCGTCAGGTGATAGGGGTTTCAATCTTGTTGTAGTTTCTATGACGGGTTCGGTTTCAAGTATTTCATCTAAGAAATCTCTGGTAGGTCTGCTTTTTCTTATTTCTTCAATTTCCAGTACAACGTCTGGCACCGCAGTTTTAGCAGCAGTGTCGTAATCTGTTTCAGTAGTTTGATCTATTGTTTCCTCCCCATCATACTCCGGGAAAAAGTAGTGTCCAGTAAAATCGTAAGTCGGTTTGCCTGCAGAGACTGCTTGTACTTTGATTGGACCAACAAACGGTCTCGCGACTAATTCTTGTGTTACTTTGTTTTGTATCTCATCTAAAACATAAAATATTCAATTTAGCTAAAATAACCACTACCGATCCGATTTGTCTTAATACAAGTTATTCGGGGAATCCGGGCTATTAAGTGACCTATTTTTGGTCAGTGGATCTAACAATGATGATTATTTAATACCTAGATTGCCAATGGGTTGCCCACTCTGAGATATAATGGTTCTATTTATTTATTTATTTGAGTCAGGCAACAAGGGCCATATTTACAAATACCTTACAGACTAACATACATAAATTATGAACGAAAAACGTGAAATTTCTCTAACCTGTGTTCCTAAGCATGACAGCTTCCACCAGATTGACAAGTAATGTTGAATTAAAGAAGTCAGTGCTGGTTGTTACTGGTTTCGTAAGGGATGTTGCCTTATTATAAATTTTATTTAAGAACGCTGCTACTTTTTCGTCTTTAATAACGCTTCCAGTCATAGGAGGGAACGTAGTTGCAAAAACTGCTTTTAATGCTGGATCATCACTAAGTTTATTTTTTACAATTTCCACAATTTCATCAACTGCTAAATCGTTTTTACATTTAGATTTCGCTGAGGTAGTAATGGTAGGAAAATGTTCTTTCGTTAATTCAAATAAATGTGAAAAATAATCAAATGTCATAGTCTCATCCCCGTAAACCTCTAAGACAACTGCATCAGTCGTCAAATTTTTTGTTTGATTATTGAATATTGGGATTTCATCATCGTTTATGGTATCTGTTGTGGTTTCAGTTGTTCCCGACTCTGCGTCATCTGAATCTTTATTGTCGATGTCATGTATATCCATCGTTTGTGAATCTGAAATTACAATGTGCGTCATGTATTTTCCATTCATTTTTCCATCTTATGACGGCCCATCCACAAATGTATGAAAAAACGTCACACAATCGAATAAAATTAACATTATTTGCTACAACGTCTACTTTTTTTTTATTAACCCTCGATAATTTTTCAATTTAATAATTTAAAAGGAAACTAAAAATGAAGGTTTTTAAGATTCTTTAAAAAACGTTCTCTAGTCTATTTTCTTTCTAATAATTTGCAATAATGCCAAAAAACCTTTAAAACTTTATTAATTTGCCAATTTTGTGTAAGGGACGTAATCGGCGTGCAATTATTTTTTGTAAACAAAAACGTGACACGTGCTTAGAAATGCATCAGCTGTCTCTGTCTTTCATGAAATAAACGATAAACGATGCCAACCAAGCAATGAAATAATGATAAGCAGGTTTTTATGTAAATAACGTAGTGTAACATACGCTAAGTAGTGTAGGTAATAATCAAATTTCAGTGACACGACCTTAAAGAATCCGATGACAGGAAGGACCCTAAGCATCGTCACATTTTGGGTACCCCACGAAGGGAGCCATCCTTTTCTCAAACATTTTGTTACTCACATGAGGGGAAAAGCACAATCATCATACATTGGGTAGTGGCTAGGAAGAGCTACCTGTTATTTCGTACTGTGACACTTACTGCATAATGTCTTATAGATGTTGCTGGTACCATAGACACATTTCGCGCCAGCCTGCCCAGCCGAATATACTGACTGTTCCAATTGGTTCCCTTGTGGTGCAAAATTGCATACCAATCTGTAAACGATTCTATCCTTTTTATCTTCTGAATCTTTAAAATGTTCCTGCGAATCAATATTGCTAAGTTAAAAACAACTCAGGCCCATTGACAGCAACTTCGCGTACATGAGTTTTACATTATTGTACTTATTTATTGTATATGTATAGGTATACATACCTAATTTAGCTGCCCACACAGCGAACAAAGGTGCAGCCGCTGGATAATATATGTATGTATAACCTATATAACAGTCGATATATATGCAAGGAGTTACAAAAATACCCCTCAAGCCGAAAGGGGGTTAAAGGGTACCTTGTAAAGAGTGTATTGGCAATATTTGACAATCGTACCTACTCCACAAAAAAAGTAATCCACAAAAAAAAAAATTGGATAAAACATAAATAATCGTCATTGAAACGCAACCCTAAATACGTAAAACTAAAGAGTAAACTACCCAGAAAGTTATGTAGATTTTTACCTAATTTCCTCTGAAAGGTAAATGACAACAACGAATTTAGTTGTGAAATGAAATATGCTGATGATGATGAAGATTTATTGAGATGGCGTAATTGAGACAAAAATATTTTTCTGTTTTTAAGTACTTTACAGTGATTTGATTTCCTTTTATTAAAATTGCAAACCTTGTTAGAGTTAAATGGTTTAATTATTGTAAAACTAAATAATCTATGAACATTCGAATTGATTGACGTGACAGATTATTGGGGTTGGCACTTTTTTCGGTTAAATAATTATTTTCTTTTTCATGGGGAATTATAATCTATGAACATTCGAATTGATTGACGTGACATTTTATTGGGATTGGCAATTTTTTCGGTTAAATATTTTTTTTGTTTTTCATGGGGAATTATGTATCACGTTGAAAGAATTTTAGAAACCGGATAAGTAGTTTCAGTAAATACCTCTACATACATTTTTTACGATAACTTACTTTGAATTTGACCCCTCCACACCCCACTTGGTATGAAGCTGCCCAAACAAGCTGTGTGAATTGATTGTAACTCGAGGGTCCTACTTCATTTGACCTGAAAAAAAGATTAACCTGACAATGTCAATTCAATGTACAGTCGAGTTCATAAATATATGTACACTTTTTTACCTAATCGAACGCGTTTGCATACTAATTGTTAGCGGCCGCATTCGAGTTGGTAAAAAAGTGTACATATATTGGAGAACTCGACTGTACCTACAGTCAGCATCATATAGTTAAGAGCAGCCAAAGTAGTCAAATATTTCAGTACACGTTTTTTTTTCATCATCATCACTATCCTGGCCGATTTCGACCACGGAGACTGGAATAAAAGGCTAACTGGAGCGTCGTTCGTGAGCTCGCAGGTGACTGACGTAGCCTATCTTTGCAGAGAATGTGCGACTACATTGCCTACAGGTAGGCACCCCACCGACAAAATTGTAGTGAATGGCCGCAGGTGGTCGAGCCTTTAACTCCTCGCGCTTAGCGTCGAGTTCATTTCGTCTTCGTTCTTCGAAGGCTTTCACATTAACCTTCACTGCATGCCTCCACTTTGACCGATCTTCAGCCAAAATCTCCCAGCGCGATGGTTCAATATCACATCTCCGCATGTGACGCTGCGGTTTATTACTGTAAGAGTAACGATGTAGTATATTTGGCTACTATGGCTGCTACAAACTATGCGATGCTGACTGTACATTAGTCTATAGGGGAAAGGAAGGTATAACGGACCCTGTGGGTAAAACGGACCGGACTAATAACTATTTCCTGCTTACGTTAACAATTTGATAGTCACCTCTCATCTCACTCAGTGTTGGTCAGTGTCCTTGGAGCGGCCGTGCAGCGGCACACGTTTTTATCATGGTTAGTATTTTTTTGTGTATTTTGATGGGTGTACTGCCATCTGGCCGAAATACTTTTCGCCTAATTTCACTTCCCAACCAACTGATTGCAACATTTTTAGTTGGCAAACCAATGCTTGGCATAATGTTACTTAGCATACTTTTTCTTTGATCACAATCATATTTTGCAGATATTCATTTTACCAAGAATCATTTCGGAAAATAGTTAATAGGCAAATATTTTATTTGAGCTTACTATTTATTGTCAAATAACCTTTGACCAAATTTTAACTTCGCATAATTTATATTTGACAAATAATACTACGTAGTAGTTTTTTAATCAGAATTTATTGACACAACTTTACATTCGGTAAAGGTTTAATGTAGTTTACTACTTCTTGATTTTTTAATGTATAAATTAAGTTATAAGTAAGATCGGTTGGAAAAAAATTGAAATGGAAATGGAAATGGATTGGAAATGTCTATATATTCATAATGTTATTCAACATAAGGATCTCTGTTACTACTATCTATGTTTATAAACTTTTATATCATAGTGGTTTTTAGCAATATAGTTTAATATCACATTTATTTATATACATACTAGTAGTTATTGCTAAATTTTGTATTAATAAACTTCTCTCTGAGATCAACTAATACCAAGATAGTGGTGAATAAGTTCAAGTAGCAGTAGGGAACAGGGACTTAGTGGCAAAACCGACTCGGATCGCGGATAGGTTAGAAGACGGAAGCGGGAGCTTCGCTCCCGCTTTCGTCTTCGAGGTTATTTTTTTTTATAAAAGAGCTGAAAAACTTGTTTGCAAAAAAATATTACTTAACTAGTTGTATTCTTAGTTATGATTTATGATATTAGGACTAACAAAATTATGATATAGTACCTTAGGTCCATTATGAAGTAAACTGTTATGAAAACCCAAATTATGAGTTCAAGTCTGTTCTTAGTAATGACATTATGAAGAAACATTTTATGAAAACTGTCCGTTATGAGTTCCGATAATAGTTACAGAAGTGTAGGAACATAAAAGGTAGGAAGTAAAAAATTATGAAGAGTGATGATTATGATTACAAAGCGGTATTACAAGAAAAAATCGACACATCAAGTTTATATGAGCCAATATGGACCCGTTTATTTTAAACCGCTATCACAAAAGAGGTATTTTTATCAAAGTAATAATATTAACTACATGGTTAGGGTATGTTAGTAATATGTATCACAATAATATGGAAAAAATATACATGCCAATCAAAACATTCGACATAACAAATAAAGTCTTTTTAAAACATGACCAACTAAATATTTTGCCAACTAACATTTTGCTAAAACAATCATTTGGGACATGTTATATATACGAACCATTGGTATGCTACCTAAAAGTTTGCCAAATGAAACTATGGGATAAGTTGTTTGGGAAGTCAATAATTGCCACATAATTTTCGGCCACATATTAGTAAACCATTTTGATGTAAAAAACAGCAAATTTTGATCTGCCTTCACTTTTATCGCGTTAACAATATCAGGCTTTTTGAGTTATTCTATGAGAATATATTGTTTATTTCACTTAATTTTAACGATAAAATAAGCAAGCTCCTGCGCAATCTTAACTTCAAAATCATTTATTGTTTACCTGCCATCGGAACGGGCAAAATGGACCACCTGGGAAAGCAGCAAATACACAAGAAGGAAAAGAAAAGCGGACATCTACAAAATAAAACACTAAAAAGAAAAGCAAAGACTCATCTAGCGAAGATGAAGAAGACCTGCGATGCTTCTATTGTTCTCATTTATTTTCTGAATCAACAGAAGGCTAGGTTCAGTGAACCGCGTGTTTTTTGGGGGAACTCTGTAGTTGTGCCTACTGTGATTCGATTGAAGTATTTTTTAATAATAAGTTTGATTATTATTATTATTAAAATAAATAAATAATGGAAAATGGAACTGGGTTCAGGAACACGCCATATGTCGGTAAAAATATAAAATAAAATACCACTTACAATAAAACCAATAGAATAGGATAATGAATTTTATAAAAAAAAACAAAAAATCCTTAAAGATAATAGTTTTTTCACCTCAGCAGCTCGAACAAGCATATTTTGCTGCGTGAAAACAGTGTGTAAAATGCGATATTGCTTACACCGTGAGACAAAGTAGCTTTTTAAGTTTGATGCCAAGCACTGACATTTCATCGTATGGGGGATACTACAAGTTCAGAATATTTTAACTTTATTAGCTCTGTCCCTTTCATTTCATTACGAAAAAAGAAAATGGCAGACATAGGTCGATCAATAGTTCGACTATCGAATTTCAAAGTAGACCCCCAAAAAAGCGCGAAACAAGTAACACGATCGAAAACTATCAGATTGACAAGTTTAAATTACCAAATAATTACACCAAGGAAATTTCAATTGAAGAATATTTAAATAAATACAAGTCAGAATAAACTCCGTTTTTCATACTAAATATTATGTAAGCATGAATTTTATTGCGGTAGCTAATTAATAATTCTAGTTTGAACAATCATACATTTTATGAACGTATATTGCAGTTTCCGAACGCAAGCGCGGCGCCCCGCCCCTTTTAAAAAACTGCGCGTTGTTTATTTGATTCAGCTATTAATAGGTAATATTATTCGTCATTCTTGCGTTATTGATATTAGATTATAAAAAACTACTAGGATAAATAATTTCTCGATCTAACTAGGAAATATAGTGAAGTCAGTGACAAAGGCAGTATTTTAACAACAGTACGGTTGGTTTTTGGTGTGCACGCGAGATACAGGTAATATGCTAATGTGTGCCTTTGTCTCTTTCTAGCGCAATAGACATTAATCCTAATATATCCATACTATCCATTTCCATACTTCTATACTAATATTATGAATGAAGAAAGTGTGTCTGTCTGTCTGTCTGCCTGTCTGTCTGTTACCTCTTCACGCTTAAACCGCTGAACCGATTTGGATGAAATTTGGTATAGAGATAGTTTGAGTCCTGGGGAAGGACATAGAATAGTTTTTATCCCAGAAATCATTCCACAAGGGGATGAAGTGGGGGGGTGAAAGTTCCCAGAAATCATCCCCCAAGGGGATGAAGTGGGGGGTGAACGAGCTACGATATAAATTAGTTCCACGCGGACTAGAAATATTATAAATGCGAAAGTTTGTATGTTTAGACGTTTGGATGTTTGTTACTCAATCACGGTTAAACGGGTCAACCGATTTAGATGAAATTTTGCACGACACTTTTTTGCACACTATCTAGTTTGTAGCCGGGAATAAAATATAGGATAGTTTTTATCCCGGGTCCACGCAGACGAAGTTGCGGGCGGAAGCTAGTGATACATATTTCGAAAATAGCTCTAAAATATGCGTAAAAACTGTGATTTTTAACAATAATACGGTTGGTTTTTAGTGATGTGTTAGTGTCACGCGAGATTCGTATCGATACTAAAATATCCTTTGGTTTCTCGCGCCTCGTCTCGCTTTTCTAGTATTAACTAACGGCGCAGCGCTGAGGAGTTAAAACAAGCAGTAACGAACGCCTAATTAAGTTTTCTTCCTGAATAATCACGAGACGAATTGGTACGTGATACTACGATATATTTTTAATTGTGAATATGTTCTCACTGCTGAGGTGAAAAGTTGTATGTGTTACTCGAGAGCAAAGTATTTGCATCTCGTGCTTTTGAGTCCCTCGCTGCGCTCAAGATTCAAATCTTAGAATCTTTCGCTTCCTCTGGACTCAAAATCAGCACTCGCAGGAAAAACAAACTTTGCTCTTGTTGCACAAATAACTATTATACCTTGCATGAATTCCTTGATTTTAATTATTGATAGTAACGAATACCTACCTAGCTCAAGATTGTGTATGTAAATAAACTTGTCACTTGCTGCGCACTTACAGGGTTCATGTTGTACTATATGATAAGACATTTAAAACACATAAATACAATAAATAAATTAAATGAATGAATTATTTATTATTAGAGCCTATGCTGTCCCATTGCTGGGCAAAGGCCTCCCCCCTCCGTTTCCAGGCATCCCGATCCCGAGCCGCCTCTCACCAATCCTTTAAAAAGGAGTCTATCTCGCCATCGCCGGTGAGGTCTGCCGCATCTCCGTTTTGAGTTATCGGGGTGACATTCAGTGGCGATCTTGGCCCACAGCTCACTTGGCATGCGGCAGACATGACCAGCCCAATCCCACTTCAACTTAGCCGCTTTCCGAGCTACGTCGATTATTTGCGTCTTGGAGCGCAGCGTGGTGTTCCGGATACGGTCCATTAATTTTACACCTAATATGCTGCGCTCCATGGCCCGCTGGCAAACCCGGAGTTTGGACTTCTGAGATAACGTCAAAGACCAAGTATGTACACCGTAGGTGAGAATCGGTGCATGTGCATATTTCACTAAATAAATTAAGTGAAATACGGAGATCACCCTTCATGAGATGTTTCATGGATG
Source organism: Epinotia ramella (assembly GCA_947578815.1). NCBI lineage: Eukaryota > Metazoa > Arthropoda > Insecta > Lepidoptera > Tortricidae > Epinotia > Epinotia ramella. The sequence continues at coordinate 15,575,532 of OX388205.1, read as the reverse complement.
GAAGCTTTTTCAGTCCGTCTTACGACTTCCTTCTCCTGTCGCGCCAGGAAGGATACTAGTTGGCCCAAATAAAGGTACTCATGGACATATGCTATAGATCCTACGTGCGGTGCTATTGGTCATAAGCTTCGTCTTCGACATGTTCATCGCTAACCTCGAGGCTTGCGTTGGTTAGAGTTTGATTATTAAATGCTCAATTATATTATGTCAAAGGAAGAAGAATAATGACGTAATTTTTATACACTGATTTTTCCTTAAGTGGTCCGTAGTACCTTCGCTTCCCCTACGTAACAATGCTTTGCAGCCACCATCTAGGTCGCCAGAGCTCCCGAAGATGTGCTTTGTTGAGAGTGCGGGATCTACATTTGTCTCTTCACACAGGAACGCGCTTGTGATTTTCTGGAGTCGATAGGCTACGGTGTACGCACCATCAGGCAGGCCATATGCTTCTTTGCCACCGTCGTAGTATAAAAAAAACTTACGCTTTAAACTGGGCTATCACACTAGAATTGACGTTCAGCAGCTGCAGATACCACACGTCGACTAGTGCCGACGCCGTCAAACCGGGTGCCTCGCCGTACACAGTCGCAACGTTCTGTCCTACTCGCATGTTCGCTGGTTGATGAAATAGAAACATAATGGTAATAGTGACACCGTTTACCTTACAAGTAAAAAAAAAGTACGGTAGCCTAGTGGCTCAGTGGTTCTTAGTGCCAGGTGGGCTCGAACCCCGGCTCGTACCAATGAGTTTTTCGGAACTTACGACTATGTACGGATTATTTACCGTTAGCTTTTCGGTGAAGGAAAACATCGTGAGGAAACCGATCTAATCCCAATAAGGTCTAGTTTTCGCTCTGGTTTGGAACTCCAGATGGCACTCGCTTTCGTTAAACTAGTGCCTATGCCAAATCTTAGTCCATTGGATTAGGTGTCAAAGCGAATCACAAAAACTTTCCAGACATGCTTTTATTGTCTTTTATAGATATCAGTGGCGTAGCGTCCATATATGTCGATTCCCTGTAGTGTACCTCACATTCACCCATTCGAAGCCGATGACTTTCTGCTACAAAGCGGAAAATGCTACGGCGTAGCACGTTGAGCGCCAATCAAGACAAACATGTCAGAGGGCTACGGGCGCTATTACGGAGTTCAAGCTGCTACGGACTAGGGCGTAGCGCTACGAGCGTACCGTTGCGGTGCATGAAGCACCTTAAGCCGGGGTCATATTAAAGCCACGTTGCGTGTCACAACGCGTACTTTGTATTGAACGTGGCGACACGCGGGACTGAGCTAATGTAACCACGTTCATACAAAATGTAAGTATGTAACCGATTGCGTTGCGACACGCGGCGTGGCTATAATATAACCCCGGCTTTACTGTACAGCTCTTGAAGAATTGGTAAGTCAAATTAGCTACTGCAAACTTTCAAGTTTTAGATATAATAAATATCTGCATCAAGCTTCTAGAAATCAAGGCACGCACCTACATCGCAGCAGCTATCTTCCACATCTCCAAAATCTTTTACTGTAGATACAGCTCTTGAAGAATTGGTAAGTCAAATTAGAGTCTGCTAACAATCAAGTCTTAGATATTGAATATCTGAATCGGGCTTCTAGAAATCAAGGCACGCACCTAAATCGCGGCAGCTGTCTTCCACATCTCCAACATCTTTATTCGTCACGCATTGGTCTGCCCAACGTTGAGCGGATTCTGCTAACTCTTCATTCCACTCCTTCAACAAGAAACATTATTAGATAGTAGACAGTTATTTTATAAAGAAACCCTTTATTAACCTAAGGCATAAGGGCGGGTTGCATCCACCACATGTTCTAGTCCGGTAAACGTTAAATTTGGCGCCGGCAACTGTCGTCCGATAAAAAACTGGCAAAGATCCCCAATCAGAGCTATAACCACGAACTTCGAATGTCGAAGTTCGGATATCTCTATCTCTATCGCACTTACTCGTACGTTACTCGAGTGATACGGCAGTACACGAACTTCGAGATTTGATTTTCGTGGTAGCGCCGCAGATTTTAACCGACGTTTACGATACTCGTAACCGACGGTTTGAAACGTGGGTACTGGATGTGGATGGTGGAACGCTTGGGTAGACCCTGCACTTTTTTTTACCGCAAACTCGCGCAAGTTGCGGCAAATAAAAAAGTTGAACTACGACAAGGACAACGAATGATACATCCCTTTCTGTCACACTTATTGAGATTTATATACAATAGAATTACTCTTTATTGCACACCTTAAAACACCTACCTACCTATATACCTACTACCATCTCGCTTGGTATTAATATTACCATAGCTTCTCTGTTGAAATCTATACTAGCAGCACAGGTCGTTGAACGACAGCTTAAAACATGTTTTAACATGTAGGCTCTATAAATAACTAACATAATTCTTCGCTTGTGACACAAGAGACAACCCCTTTGCATTAGAGATTACCATTTTAAACATATCCTCGGCGGGTGGCAACGACTTTATCTCGCCGGCTGCCACTTTATCGCGTCTCACATTTATCTTGTCGAGCACTAGCTGTTTGTCCTTGTCGCTCTTTATCAGCGGCTCGTGGGTGAGACAGTGAGAGGCGGGCCCCGGCGTCTGTAATAAAAGCGAGATAGCGAATGGAATTTTGGAGATAACGCTCACCATGCAAAGTCCCAAATTGTCGGTAGGTCCTCAATACTCATCCGTAAGTATGGCAGCTTAGCCGAGCAGTCGAAGCGGTGGTTGAGGCGTGCGAGTCAATGTTGAGGTCGTGGGTTCGAGTTGGCTTGTACATTGGACTACAAAGAGATCGATACGACTAAAGTTACAAAAATATTTAAGTATACATGACATTAATTTTAAGGCAATAATGTCGTGTATACATATTTTTGTAACTTTAGCCGTATCCTTCTTCTTGTAGTCGACTGTGCCAATGAGAGTATCGGAACTCATGTATCTACGGAATAGAATATCATTTGATAGGTATTTACCTAGAGCTACCTTTTCGATGGAGCGCTCATGGCTTAGCCGACTTGATCCCAGCAGATGTATATAACAGCATTCGTTAAAACCGATTGGGAGCCGGGCGACGATGCGACTTGGATAACGCAAGGATGAATAAGGGACCTGTCGTATACTAGCTGTCGCGCCCAGCGCGATTCGCCATACAACAATCGGTATGTATCAACCATTAGTAATGTCAACCTATATTTTGTAGTATGGTAACACCATGCTTGGATTTGACTAACCTTTATGTTGGTACTGTGCAATAAAGATGGCGGGAAAAAAGATGGAGGCCGGACTCACCATTGGCAAGGTACGGAAAAAAGGGTTAGGAGCCCCGAGCTCCTAGGAGGTTCATCTGCAAGACCCCGGTGAGTGTTTACTTTGCAATATCTTTATGTCGACTTATATGTGCATGATCAGTGGAAAGATGAGAGGACTGTTGTAATATGACATTCTTTCCATTACTGTTGTAGTCCAATCATGCAGTGCACAACACACTTAGAATTGGACAGGGAAGCCTGGAGCTCCCATATATTGGTAGTGTGGTCCGGAAACACACTGGCACGGTCGACTGAGCTGGAGCAACCGTGGCGAGGTTATGGGGATGGTGGAGACCTCTGGGGGGCCACAGGCCCCCTATCCGGCTTAGTGACTAACAAGCAAACATGAATAGAGTCACCAGGGGTATACCCTGTCAAGACCGGAGCAAGTCGACCGATGCCCAATAAGATACTAGAGGTGCATAGCCATAAGGAAATAATACTAAATGAGGTACCTCTATAGCATACGTGGGAATGCAACCACGAAAGAGGGAATTAGAGTATGGCAAGGCACTCGGTAAAACCGAATAATGCATTGTGAGTGGCACAGCCACACGACAGAGGCTAGACCTCACCTTATCCGTATACACATACAAGTAACATGAGTATAGAATAACTGGTCGACTCATCTTTCCACTCTCATGATGATAAATGTGTATTTTATGAACCCTATGTCGTCATTATATACCTGAGTTACATATATGTGCAGTAAGAACTTCACATACATAGTATAGAAGGGACGACACTAGCTTATTAGTCTTATTACCAGAGCATCATGACGTAAGTAGCAAAAGTTAGTCTCGGATACCCTTTTCACGTTCATTACGTATTCATTTGCCTATTTAGATTCGTTGCGAAAGTTAGATATGATATGAAATCCAAAATTCAAATTGACGGTTCGATGTTCGATAAGCGGTTTTTCTAAGCGGACTTTCTGTTTCCACCACACTTTTTTCGTTACCATAACTTGCACAATGTGTGATTGCCAGGCCCTATGTCACGAAACAATTACTTACAATTTACAAATGACATATTGTGTTGTGTTATGTGGTGCAAATATGGTGACCCGCAGCTTTGCTCGTTATTCTGCTGAGGTCAGTGACTCTCGTTAGAGCCTTAACTTGTACAACATTTTACACGTGCAGTCTGTCGGTCTCATTATGCGAAAAAACAATACAACAATGCCTTCAGCACGTCTAGCACACGATGGCCGCGACATACTCTCGATTTTTATCGCACTATACCTCTTGTTTTAAGTGGTCTAATAAGTGAGAGACGCATAGTGCGAGAAAAATCGAGAGAGCTCGCGCACCGTCGCGTGCTAGCCGTGCAGGGCGTTGATGGGTCTGTCACGGTATTGTAGCACACCTTGCACCTTGCGTCTACACCACCTTGCGTAAGCGATGCACATCGCTGACGCACAGGGTGCAAGCCAGTTCCAACGGCAGCTGAGGGCATCCACAGCTTGGTTTGACTGCTACATGATTACTACCGCTTCCTATATCTGATCCTTATCATTATTATATGTGAACCTATATGTATTTACACATTTGTAAATTGTACTATGGAATGTCCTTTGTATTCATCATCATCATCATATCTGCCGAAAGACGTCCACTGCTGGACATAGGCCTCCCCCAAAGAGTGCCAAAGCGACCGGTCCTGCGGCACCCGCATCCAGCGGACTCCCGCAACCTTTACCAGGTCATCAGTCCACCTTGTCGGGGGCCTACCCACGCCGCCTTCCGGTACGTGGTCGCCACTCGAGAACCTTTCCGCGTACTATGTGGCCCGCCCACTGCCACTTAAGTTACCTCGGCCACATCGGTTACCTTTGTATTATATTCAACAATTTTGTTGACTGGTAGTTACCTACACTAGTACAGTTTTGTGGGAGATGGGTCGTGGATTATTCATCCAATCTCATCGTCGTGCGGCTGGCCTTGTGCTCTTTGGTGCGCAATCGTGACGAAAGAGCACGTGCTATGCCGTAGAACAGGATGCCATTACTTAAGTTTTCTAGCTGTGCTAGTGAGCTAGTGTTCCTTCTGTATGTAAGTACTATTGTTTATTCTGTGGAACAAATAGGGAAGGAAATATTCTGGATCCTATCTCGCTTTATCTTCGTACCCGTATGCCGCTCGCTGCTCTGGAGTGTGATGATACGGCTTAAGGACGCAATCGGGAACATCGCTATAAGACGAGAGAGGGAGACAGAGATAAAGCATGGGTACTCGTTCTTACCTGAAACTTACACAAGGTGTGTTGCCGCTTATTAGCGCATAAATTTGGATTGCAATATTTGTTAACACAGTCTGAAAAGAATACGCCTGAAAAGAAAAAACAGTACAAGATGATATTGGACAACATTCGGCTATTAAAAAATGAATAAAAAATCATATCTAACTAAAAATGGCTAGGGACAGTGAAACAGTCTAGTTGGTTGCGCTACATTTTTTTTATATTAGCTACGCCGGTGGCAAAGATGCATACAGTCGGGCTGATGGTAACCAGACACCCAATAGCCTATGCCCGCTTGCGATTCCAGAAAAGCAAACGCGTTGCCGACTCTTTATTGATTTGAGGATTCGGTGCAATTATCATAGGCATTTTTAATTTTAATCGCTCTATTGCACATTTTCACACTTGACATGTAAGCACGTCAAGATGCTACGACCTACTTTCGGTTCATATCCTGGACAAATAAATCAGGAGAACCGCCAATATCTATATCTGTAGAAAGGTCTCTGTTAACACAGTGCTGCCACCGAGAATAAAAAAACTCCTATAGAAGGCGAATTGTAGTAGTAACCCTTAAGTACTGCTACTGTAATTCAGCATTAATATAAAATGAATCACGCCGAAAAAACAGTAGAATAAAATCTCGAAAAAAATTTTTTTTCTAAGAGGACCTAGGTAGGTACACGTAAAGTTGGGTTGCATTAATTTTTAGGGTTCCGTACCCAAAGGGTAAAAACGGGACCCTATTACTGAGGCTCCGCTGTCCGTCCGTCAGTCCGTCTGTCTGTCCGTCACCAGGCTGTATCTCATGAACCGTGATAGTTAGACAGTTGAAATTTTCACAGATATGGTATTTCATGCAGTTGCCGCTATAACAACAAATACAAAAAAAAAACAGAATAAAATAAGTAAGTATTTAAGAGGGCTCCCATACAACAAACGTGATTTTTTTGCCGTTTTTATAGATAATGGTACGGAACCCTTCGTGCGCGAGTCCAACTTGCACTTGGCCGGTTTTATTTTCTCGTTAAACTCATATTGCGGGGTATCGTTGGCTAGCTTGTTCAAATATATTATGGCTTTCTGTGTGTACCTATGTAAATTCTTTATTGTACAAGGAACAGAACACACCAACAGAACAATTATTACAAGAACAGATAACACATGTACAAAGGCAATTAGTCAATTTATGTATTTTTTATCAGTATTTTTTTCCAATGCAAAGGCGACTGCTACAAGCCCGATATTTATCGCGATATTTAAATCGATTTGGATTCAAATAGCGCAGGCTCACGATATTCTTCCAGCCTTTGAACCAGACGATCAATGATACTACACGCTCATGGATCATGGATTATACACTAGATAAATATCGTGATGCATGGATGAAACATTTCGATCCAATTATCGAGCATGCAGCAGTAAAACAAAGTACAAACTATCGTAAAAACATAAGTCGAAAAAACGAAACGCAACAATGACCTGTCAATGTCATGCAGGCCGAAAGGATAAATAACCTAACTTTTAGCATAGCATATAGCATTCCGAATCAATTGTTTTGCTTGGAAATAACTGTTAGTAATCTTGTTAGTAGTAATAAGTTGAGGACATCTTAGTTTTTTTTATAAGTCGACATAAGTAATATTTACAAAAGATGACTTCACGTAACTTAAGAGCTCTGATTGGGCCTTCAATATTAAACGCAGATCTATCGAAGTTACACGAAGAATCACAGAAACTGCTCGATAATGGGGCAGATTACTTGCATTTAGACGTTATGGATGGTCATTTCGTTCCAAATCTAACGTTTGGCCATCCTATAGTCAAGTGCCTCCGATCTAAGATAAAAAATGCATTCTTTGAAACCCACATGATGGTATCCAATCCTGAACAAGTAAGTTTTTCGCTAGTAATATGAAATAATTTTAATAATTAAAAATCTTTTGTACTCTTGTGTCTAATAAACTTGTCCTACAGTGGAGAGAAAAGGTTATCTTCATACTGAAACCAGGTACAGGAGACTACACGGACCCCAAATCCTATAGACCAATAAGCCTAACCTCCTTCCTACTTAGGATGTTGGAAAGGCTGTGTGAAAGACATCTGAGGGAGAGGGTGCTGGTGCGTGTGCCTCTGCATCAGAACCAACATGTCTACAGTTCAGGTAAATCAACAGAATCTGTGCTTCATGAGGTGGTTACCAAGGCTGAAGCTGCAATCAAAAACAAGATAATGTGTACAACACCGTCATTGACATCGCGGGAGCCTTTGATAAGACTAAATTCACCAGCATAACTGCAGCACTGGCAAGACACGGAGTGAATGAGATTATGACAAAATGGATAAAAAACATGTTAAGTCAAAGATTCATCAGGACAAAGCAGGCACGGGTAGCGAAGGGGTGCCCCCAGGGAGGCGTCCTCTTGCCACTACTCTGGAACATGGTGACCAATACTCACCAGACGATAAAAATGCAAGACGATAAAATAACTCGGAGAGAAAATGTTTTGCGAACGTATCTGGAAAATCCTGATTCAACTTTTGCAGCGGTCGGAAAGATGGTGAATGTAAGTCGCGCAACGGTGCGAAATATAGTTAATTGATACTTCAATAAATACAGAATTCAAGACAACGCTTGAAGTGGACGCCCGACAGGTCCGTCAAGTAAAAGTTTAGAAAAGAAAATAGTGAATGCTTATAAGAAAAAATGTAGTTTATCAGTGCGGGATGTGGCAAAAAAATTGAAAACTAGTACATCTATGGTCCAGAGAGCGAAAGTACGTCAAAATTGTAAGTCCTATAATAAAGCAAAAGCCCAAAAACAGTCGATAAAACAATTCAATAGTTCCGTTACAAGGTCGAGAAAATTGTACAGGCTGATTTGCGATTTGAATGGAACATGCGTACTCATGGACGATGAGACATATGTAAAAAAATATTTTTCGACTTTGCCAGGTGATGAATTCTTTACAACCGAATCAAGGGCTAATATAAGCTATCAAAATAAATATATTTTTATGGAGAAGTTTGGAGAATAATATTTGATATGGCAAGCAATATGTTCCTGCGGAAAACGCACTGGGTCATTTATCACGAAAGGTACCATAAATGCAGATATTTTTGTCCAGAAATGTATAAAAGGTTTTATTTTACCATTTATAAGGCAGCATGAAGGGAATGTGTTGTTTTGGCCCGATCTGGCTACTGCACATTATGCCCGAGACACACAAGAGTGTCTGGCTTCAAATAACGTGCAATGTGTGGTGTATATATTTTATCTAAATAGACACTATCCATAATATAACTAAAACAAAATATCTTTGCTTTGCATTAATATCATAAATATAGTATTTAAAAACACTTTTCGGTACAGGCCTTAACTAGCAGTCAACCCAAGGAAGACTGAGCTGGTAATGTTCACCTATAAACGGAATCTGGGGACCTACCGCCTACACGTACACGTACTGTTCAATACAGAGCTCCAATTGTCAACAGAGTTAGGTGTAATACTCGATACCAAACTTAATTGGAGTGACTGCTAGACAACAAAATCCAAAAAGCTACAGTCGCTTTCTGGCAATGTCGTAGAATGGTAGGTAGGACTTGGGGGCTAAACCCCAAGATCACTCTATGGCTTTACCCAGCAATAATTCGACCAATAGCAAGCTACGGTGCTGTAGTGTGGTGGCCTCGTACCACACTTACCATGGTCGAAGCTAAACTACAACGCCGTCAAAGACTGGCCTGCATGGCGGCTAGTGGCTGCATGAGGACTACACCAACTGCAGCCCTGGAAGCCGTCATCATGGACATTCCGCCGCTACACCTCTATCAGGCAAGAAGCACTGGCGTCCCACCCATGGTTTGTCACCACAATACTCAATGAGGCTGTAGGTAGGGAGCCCCTCATAGAGGCAACAACAGACATCATCCCGAATCCCGTAAGACAGTATAAAATCGAACTACACGAAACCCTCCAGGAAGGACTTCACCCCAGGGAGTTAAGAATATTCAGGATGGGTCCAAGACAAGGTCAGGCACGGATCAGGAGTATTCTCGGAGGCACTAAAAATACGCGTCTTGACACCATTAGGGACCCATAACACAGTCTTCCAGGCAAAGTGAATGGGCATATGCAATAATGGCCCCTCATGCAATCGCCTCCAGGGAAGTAAGGGGATGTCCCATCCTCATACTTTCCAACAGTCAATCTGTACTGCAAGCCCTGCAAGGTCACACAAGAACGTGGGCTGATACAGGAGTGCCACAAAATTCTATCAGCGGTATGTACCAACAGCGACATAACCCTGCAATGGATCAAAGGGCACAACAAGCACGCGGTAACGACGCAGCGGGTGCACTGGCTAGAGAAGGCTCAGACTCAAAATCCGTAAGACCGGAACCTACGAACTCTACCCCGTGCATGGCTGCGGAGCACACTGCGACTAAACACCAAGGTACCCATTTTGGAATACCCTAGGTACTTGCAGGCAAACCAGGGAGGCTCTCCTGACAATCAACCCCGGATTGTCAGGATAACTATAACCTATAAACTTGTTCTAGATTAAGTACCTACATACAAAGAATATTCGAGTCTCATTATTCTAATAAGATCCTTATTTGGATGTTTAACATTGTATTATTTGGAATTGCAGTGGATTGCGCCCATGGCAGACGCTGGTGTCGACCAGTACACATTCCACATAGAACCAGTGACAAATGTTGAGGAAGTTTGTAGAAAGATCAAAGAAAGTGGCATGAAGGTATGTAAATTTGAGAAAATCTTCCCTTTTACAAGCTTTTGTTAACCGACTTCAAAAAAAAGGAGGAGGTTCTCAATTCGGTCTTGTTTTTTTTTTTTTTTTTTTTAATGTTTGTTACCTCAGAACTCCACTGATGAGCCGATTCGTAATATTTTTTTTGTTTGTAAGTATATGCTTCCAGGTGGGTCCCATTTTTTTTTTAATTCAGTTGGATGATGGGATCCATGAGAAATTGAGGGAACTCCTCAATTATACAATGTGTATTGCTTATACTTGATCAAACGAAATGTGCGGATACTAGACAAAAAAATATCGATAAAAAAAATAAAAATAAAAATTATAGGCTAAAAAAAAAAGAAAAAAAAGCCAAAAAAGTGCAAAAAAGACTTGCACTTTTTTTTTTTTTTTTTGGTAGGCTTTTTTTTCTTTTTTTTTTTTTTTTAAAGCCAAATTTTTGCACTATTGGCTTTTTTTTTTTTTTGGTAGGCTTTTTTTTCTTTTTTTTTTAGCCTAAGATAATTTTTATTTTTTTTATCGATATTTTTTTGTCTAGTATCCGCACATTTCGTTTGATCAAGTATAAGCAATACACATTAGGGTGGATCGATTTAGCTTTTTTTCAAATTTTGATTTTGGCAGGTATTAGAAAGTTGCTACTCACAAAAACATTAAAATCTGTATAATTCAAATTACTGAAATATTTCAGGAAGTACTGCCCCAAGCTAACTGAAAAATGACGAAACCGTCATTTTAGGGTAATAACTATAATGGGTATATAAATGATTAAAACATCCTATTTTTTTCTTAATTTTATTTTTTTATACACTTCAAATTGGCAGTTAACATATATTATTAGAAAACCATGAAAATTATGATAGATCTTTGTTTTTTTTCACGCTGAAAATAACTAAAATTATTCAATTTTGTAGTCTTTCTTGGAGTTAAATAGAGGCATAATTTTTCGAGATTTAAGCCTTGTCTTAATAAAACCATCTCGTTTAATAGGTCCACAAACAGCAGCAGCTGCCTCTGTTACTATTTTAACACATCTTTCAGTACTTTGAGTATGACAAGGGTATAATTTCAGTAGGGGTAAAATGAATTCATCAATTTTGTTGAGGTCTTCGTTGCACTCTCTTAAAATATCTGTGCTGAGAATTTTAAGCAATGGTGGCTCAGTAATTGTAACATTGTTCCAGGGTATCATATCAACGTTATCCATTGAACAAAAGTCAAATTTTGGTAGTTTAAAGATCCTTACATTGGATGGTAAACACTCGTGACTTGAGTATTTTTTGCAATGCCAAACATTTTATTTCTGGTCTGTCATCATCTAGCATCGCCAGTAATATGTTTTCTACGTGACCAAATAAACCGTTTCGTTGTATTACAGGGTCTATAACTGCTTTTAACTGCTGTGGCATATATCTTGATAGTTCAACCGTTTTGTGTAAGTGTTTTGCACCGTAAGTGCAGTTCGACTTCAATTTAATCGCAAACCACATGGGAGCATAAACTTGTAAAATGAAACCAACTAAATGTTGTAAATTTACTGAAGGAGCATTCGTGGAAATATATAATCTGAGGATCCGGTTTGCAGTGGTAAGCCACCTAGAATGAACCACTTTACCAGGGTTTCTTTGAGACAGCCTATAATTACAATGGCCACAACTTATTGCGGTGCAAATATCATACAAGTACAATTGGTCTGTGCTTAGATCTTTTTTATTTGTAATATCTGGCAAATCACACTTAATTGACTTAAAGGATACTAAAGGAAGATTTTCACAGTCCTTTAGAAGTTTTCCTATTGGTCCTGAAAAGCTGCGTGGTCCTGTTGTGGGCCCATCAAGAGCTTGGAATAAATGGCGTAAAGGAAGTTCGTTAGCATGCAGTTGACAAATGAACCACTGTAATGGCCTTTGTAAGACCGCGGTTGTATAGTTGGAATAGATGCCGTTTTCCAGATTTTCAACACGTCGTCCGATATCTTCTGGCAAGTATCAGTAGCTAAGTTCTGGTACTGCTTTTTCTTACTACGACTCGCATATAGGTAACACAATATAATATCTTCGTAAGTAGGCAAAATATTAACTTTTAGTTCACTCCCATGACCAAATATAGGGCAAATTAAATCACTTCGCAATGTAGACAAAGACATTTTAAAGATTTATTGTTTTATCAATGTTTGTGTTGATTTGATGTAAGAAACCAGATTGTAGTGAACTTTGTCATTTATTGTGATAGTGTAGGGTATTTAAAATTTATGTTGAAGTTATAACTACCCTCTAAATTTAAGGTTTGAGTGAAAACAATGTTGCCAGATGACAAATCAGTCATAATTATATTGTTTTGTTTTAATTTTTCTCATTTTTATTGAAAATTAAAACCATTATGCGACAGGCAATTTAGGTTTAATTTTTTCAAACTTCATGTGAGTTGGGGCAGTACTTATTATGGTCCTATTTCAATAATATTTCATATAATGAAGTTTAAGGTATGTGAGCAACTTTTGACGAAAGCCCGTTAAATTATAATTAAAAAAAAAAATTTCCTTAGTAGGCCGATCCACCCTAATACACATTGTATTAGGCACGCGTGTAGTGATTTTGGTATTTTCTATTATACTCCAGGCAAAATACGGTTTTGAAAAACATTAATTTATAATAGCGTTTTTTTTGTTGATTTCATTTGAAAATGTTATTCTAAGATGATTTAGTCAAGAATCCGACAAACTTTCCACCCGGAAGTAATTATGTAGATTTAAATGAAGCATGCATTATCTTTTTTTGTACGATTTATCTTGAATATTATAGGGCAAATGTAAATGAACCAAAATAAAGAGAAAAACATTTATTAATATTTTTACTGACTTTTTAGAAGCCAGTTAACTTATCATTTTTTCGATGTCTGAAATTTTGTCGGATTTTGTCGCTGGGTAACTATTTAATTGATAATATATCCGTTATACATAAAAAATAAGCTATTATAAATTATTTCCAAAATTGACATTTTTGCCATACAAGTTGTCAGTTCATTGCCTGGACTATTAGATCTCGTGTATTTACACCCGGAAATCATTTTGATGGTATGGAATTACTCAATTATGTACTTAAAAGTACAAAAGTACGTCACAGATTCTGATAAGATTCCATTGAAATAGCAACTAATGAAGTACCAAAGGTGATCCTTGTGGAATCAACGGAAGTCCTCAAATATTATCGGCCCACATACAGTGATTGGGTTTTTTTCTCTAATAATCAACGTAATATATGGCAACACATCTTATATTTGGGTTCTTTGGCTGCTACTAACTAAATATATGATGGGTGTGTAATGATTTTTATAAAAAGAATTTATATAATTTCATTTTCCATATAAACAAATATTATAATTTCAACTTGTATAAGTGATTAAGTCGCATAAAATCAAATTTTATTACAACACTAAGCATAATTGCATAAAAACAATGATCAGTTTTCATAATATAATGCATAAAAACAAATATCATAATTTTGTCAAAATAGTCTAACACTAGCAGCCTGGCCCGGCTTCACACTGATTACCCGTTTTCCCGTAGGAATTAAACATTTACCCGCGGCATGGCCTCCCAACTAGAACAACGTATAATTGATACTAAAAAGAACTCATAGATGGCGACACAGGTACCGAGCGAAACATTTAAACCAGTAATCGTGAAGATAGAATGATTTTTACACCTTAATAAATTCAACGTACCTTAATTATATCACAAACATACTTTGGCACATACAATAAAGGTATATTTTATAAGTCTAGTAAATGCAATAAAATTGATACTAAATCCATGTAACTCGTACTACACGAGTGAGCTTTCAAGCTTGCTACGTATTATTGGGTACTGTCACTAGATGGCGCCATCACGGGTCGCGAAAGTTCTATGGAACCACAGGCTCTAAGCATTTGGTTATGTATATTTTTGTGTGATGTGTAATATTGTCTCTAAAATACTACTTTTATATCGAAAAAATCAAAAATACTCTATTTGTTGCCCGGGAAGTCAACGCCATCTGGTGATATCTCAATGTATTACTAAAGGCTGACAGCGTCATAGCCGTGGTAGCTCGGATACTGCATCTACTGGTGTAGCTACGGGACTAAAATTGTATACAGAATTGCCTACATTAGGACGGTACGCTTTTGCTCTATGAGATTGGGTATCTGTACTTGTATTCTTTAATCTGTGCCCGCGGTAAAAAGTAGCCTATATTCATCAGGGATAATGTCGGCTTCTAATGGTAAAATATTTTTTCAAACCGGTCCAGTAATTTCGGAGCCTATTCAATACAAACACAGAAACAAACAATCAAATCTTTCCTCTTTATAATATTAGATAACTATTAATCAATCTTCCAGGTTGGTGTAGCTATCAAACCTGGCACACCAGTAGCAGCAGTTGAGAAGTACATAAACATATCAGACATGGTACTTATAATGACAGTGGAACCAGGGTTCGGGGGACAGAAGTTTATGGAGGACCAGATGGCCAAAGTGCGGTATTTGAGGGAACAGTATCCACTGTTAGACATTGAAGTGGATGGGGGTGTGGGGCCTTCCACCATTGACTGTTGTGCTAAGGTCACTATCATCATCAGCCCTTACATTATAGCATGATTAATATTTGTTGATTGGTAGTATGGAGCTCATATGAGTCATTGGCCATGAATAATGGGTTAACACGTTCGCAACCAAGAACCCGCCTAGCGGGCACTCGTAATGTTTGCTCAGACGGAGGAGGCAGGCAGTAGTATGAACTTACACGCCTAGCGAATTCTGTCGGTTTCTGGTGAATTGTTCCATTTTTAGTCCGGTTGCGAAAGTGTTAAAGAAAAGTGAAATATTTGATGCCGATTTGGGCCTAGATTCTATCTTCTAAGAAGAATAACTATAGCTAGCAATAACGCTACTGTAAGGCAGATATAATCATTACATCTCTTATATTTACAACCGGTTTTCAGTGGTTAAAAATATATTGAGATATCTACTTTTCTTATTGGCCATAAAAGATGTTTTGACAAATTGTTATTTTATTATTTCAGGCCGGAGCCAACATGATAGTGTCAGGAACTGCAGTCATAGGTGCGCAGGACCAATCTGCTACTATCAAACTCTTGCGAAACTCGGTGCAAAATGCTATTGGAAAGCAATAGTCATACATCTAGAATTCTACACATTCCTATCAAGTGGATAACACTAGACGCCGCATATCTGCACTGCGCGCCGTGCAAAAGGCCCGCATTTACCAAAGTATAATTTTTTACAACTATTGCAATGCTGCAGAGCTCGGCGCCGTGCATAAACCGCCTGAATGTACAATTGGTCTTCCACATCAATATTTTTATAAGGGTTATACAATAAAAAAGTTGGTTTTTACGTACATTTTTAATCAAATCTGCTTAAATCAACATGCTTCCCGGCTTTCAGAGTACTTTCGGCTTTCGCAACTGGATATATGGAACTGGTAGCGATGCCTTCTCCCTTAAACACTATAGGCTCATTCTTTGCTTGTAGCTTGCTCCGTAATCCGGAAAGTGTAACTAATATAGCCTCTTCCGTTCTGATGGTTCTGGAGCCCTGATGAGGTAGGACATTGAGGTAATGGTCGAAAAGTAACCTGGCATCGTCAACTTGCATCTGTTCATCGCTTTCTAAAGCTGTTTCAATACCATGTAGACCTCCAAACACTACGAGTGCATGATTGTACTTTAGCCCTTTGTTGGGAACGTCATCTATTGGTTCACCTCTGTCAGATGTGCCTATGGTCAGGTCATATCTGGAAACAAACAAATAAGTAGGTTTATTGTCATCTAGTACCCATAGTACACACTAAGCTTTGCTTAGTTTGGGACTATGCAAGTTTGTCCCTCAATAATTACCTTATATTTTAGTTTTTAACTCATAATTGGCTCGTTGACACTTATGTTCAGTGACATATGTCAACAGGGGTACCATATGTAGGCTTAACAATCTTTAATTGACAGTACTGTCAGCGAACGTGTTAAAGAGCAACGAAATAAGAAACATACAAACAAGTGCAAAAATATGGGTGCATACAACTAACTCAAAGTATGTTGTATCATAATTATGAGAGGATTAAAACATAATTTGGCACTGCTTGGCAAAATATTAAATACTAACCCATCTTTGTAAGGGCTTTGTGAGAACATTTGACTCAGGTTCTGTGCAATCCGAACAGTGTACCCCCAATAGACTCCTGTCTCGGCTCTTGGTGTGGAGAGACTGACGATCTTTCCTTTCAGCTTTTTGCCTCCTTCCGGGAGCATCCGCACGGTCACTCGGATGCCAGGGTTCAGTAGCTCATCAACGGAAATATCTCTGAGCAATCCAACATTTACTTGGGAGCCTTTTCCTGGCTTGACTGGTTTATTCATGGTGATGCCTTCTCTGAAAGATTTAAATGTATGCAAAAATTTGTCAATATTTGCTTTCAATTGAATATTGCACTAGCTATTGAGACTACATTCAATGCCAAGAATCGCTAGGTATGCGTTATGCTAGCCGATCTGCGTTATGCTAGCCGATCTGCGCTATACTAGCCGATGCTGTGGTTTTCCTACTAAGAAATGGAAAGCGCCAATGGCGGCTGACGCGTCTTCTACGTGGGTTCCTGGCAGAATGTTTTAAAACATAAGGGGTGGGTGAAAATGTTTATTTTGTCATTAAAATGTGTAAGAGCAAGCAAGACAAAAGTAGAGACCCAAAGATTGTTTTGTCATGGGCTGCACGGCAAAGATAGGGTTTATTCAAGGAATTAAATGATTTAAAGGGAAAACATGTAATCCTGAAAAAAAATATAGCTGAATGTTAAAAGAATATTGTTTTAGTAACTTTGCAAGGAAATCTGCAAAGTAAAGCCTGATTCAATCGATTAAGCAAGGCCTCGACCTTGGGACTGGTCATTTATTTAGAACAAGTAACAAAGAAAGATTGAATTTCCAAAGAGAGGCCAGAATGGAGAAGATTGGAGGAGGCCTTTGCCGCTTGGCGAGCAGACACACAGAATTTGAAGAAGAGTGAAATCTATGATTAAGCTCCATAGCAGAACACTAATATGACAAAGTTTATGTCCGAATAATAGGCTATTATTATTATTATGTATGTGTCCCATATCTTGGGAACATGGGATTAACATTCATATTATTATTAACAATCAATTTAATTTCTACAGATTTCATACCTGAAGGTAAAGTCATTTGATGACCGCAAATGATGTGGTGCATCCAAGGGATTAAGCAATCCAGCAAATTCCAAGTCTTTATGCAGAGGAAAGAAATGTTTCCTCAAATATTGAGGACACTCCAAGTACTGCAATATCCTTGCCAATTGCACGCAACTCCTGCGAGCCACCTTCACGCCATCCAATCCTTCAACTTTAGACTTCTTCGTGTCGATCTTATCCCCGATATCGTCGTATACTATGACTTCATCGACGCAGAATACACAGGCAGCTCTTGCGATTTGACCAGCTAGATAAGTTCGCAATTCGGCCGACTGCGCGTTCTCCATTATAGAACCAGGCACCGCTATGCTGATAGTTGATATCTCAGCGTATTTCTTCTTCTTTTCTTGCTCTACTTTGACTTTAACTTCTTCCTCCTCCTCCAAAGCACGACGCTTTTCTCGTTTCACAATTTTTTCCTCGTTCCGTTGACGTTTTGAGGCTTTCCTTTCCTGGTTTATTTCTCGCCATGTTTTACCAGGGGGCTTTATGGGAACGGGTGGTTGAGACATTTCTTATGATCAATGAAATTAATCAAACACGTGAATTTTAGTAACCATAACAATTCCGTACACGCCTCACGTCACGCGATTGTGACGTTTCGCTGCCAGTGTCACTGCTGACCTGACAGTCATGAAAATGACATTAGGCAACTGTATTTTCGTGTATAGTTTAGTCATTTTCTCACAAATAAAACGTTACTAGCGTTTTAACAAATGACTCAAATAAAACTGGGCTGCCATCCTTTAAAGTCTCCCCGTTTGTAAGGACTATTGTTTATAGCAAAAAAATGCGATATTATAACCTCACAAATCAATGAAATTCAAGAAATATAGAGAATAACTGTATAAGGTGCCGCTTTACTGCGCTGTACACGTGCATGAAATCTTGAAATAGGCGGACGGTAAGTGGCAGTAGCGGCACACTCCGTGATTTCGTCGCGCCGTAGCTTCTCGCGCGTGCTCATAAGGAGACGCTACATGATGGGCCAATATTGGCGGACGGCCAAGCAAGGACACAGAAAGATAATCAAGTATGGAGTGACCTTGATTTGGTTGGACGCCGTGCTTCAGACACGTCCAAATCACGCGTCGGCCGGCATGCAGTCCGGCCGATATCGGCCCGTGTAGCGTCTCCTATAGAGTCTGGTCAGCACGGCTATCACAAGACGGCGCGCGAGCTTTCTCGACTTTTCCCGCACTATCCGTCACTCTCTTATTAGAAAAATTAGAAAGAGAGGTATAGTGCGAGAAAAATCCAGGGAGTTCGCGCGCCGTCTTGTGATAGCCGTGCAGCGAAAGATGGGCATAGGAAAGAGCGGTAAATTTAAAAAAAAAACTGCGTGTTGCAACACCGTGTATAACGTGATAATGTAATGTGGCACTATACCTTTATATCGTCTAACATTTTTAATCCTTTTTCGAGAAAATACAACATTATTGATTACTTTATTTAGTGTCCACACCCCTATTATTATTTTTCTTCAATTCACACAATGCAACTGATCCAGCACAAGGAAGTTAAGTTATATGAAATTCATTAATTCTAGTTTATAAAGAAGAAGAAAATACAAAACTATTTTTCCAATTTACAATTTTGACTTAATATTTTGAATATTAATATTAAGAGCCTTATCACACTTGCGATTTTCAAGCGTATTTTGTATGAAGGCGTTGACGCAGCGTGTACGCCGCGACTGATAATTGTATAGAAAATACGCTCGCAAATCGCAAGTGTGATAAGGCTCTAAGTACTAACAATAAATCCCCCTTTAAGCTGGTTCGGCTTCCATACAAAACGTTATTTGACATTCACAGGCCAACGGCGTGATATCTTAAGAAACTTATGAAACAAACTTGCATAGATTGGCTTTCCAATTGCGCGAAATTCCCCCTTGCCTTGTATAAACTAGACTTGAAACTTGTATTTAAACTAGAATAATTTGAGTAAAATAGTTTTTCCAAAGTATCACGTCCCAAACTAATTTCTCAAATTATTCTAGTACCGAATTATTATCTATTTTTACAAGTTATTGTATTGGAATTGCTGTTATATAAACAGTGCAAAATTATATAAAGCTTGTGATAGATGATTATTGATATTCAAGTCTATGTATATTGTACGGAATTTTGCCTATTTTACCTGGCATCACTAAGGAATGAGTTGATTTTAAAATCAATTGGAACGAAATAAATAAAGTGGAAAATGACGAACCATTTATGTCAATAAACAGTGTTAACAAACGATATTCGTCTTTATTGTTGAAGTAGGAAGGTTATTTATTTTCTGATACCCACCACTGTCAAATCAACCTAGATTTCCGTCAAAGAGTATTGTAATATAGAGGAGAAAGAGTGGCAACTCTATCGTCAAATGTGCATGTATGGACGGCGGTGCTGCCCCTGTACGGCTGTTGAAGAACTAATAGTGACGTCTAGATATATAGCTATATATAGGCATGTATAATAAAGCTGCAGTACTACTCTATACATACGCATCTATAGTAATGTACATTGCGGTATGAAAATATAACCAAACATTGTAAGCTTGTATCGATTTTATTGACGCTTTAAAAATGTACTTGGTATAGAGTATATCTATCGAAGAAAGTGAATGAATGTAAATAGTTATTTACGATACAAGTGCCGAAAATAGGAAATTCGCAACGAGTGGTGATAAATTAAAACACGATCGAAGGGAGTGTTTTAAATCGACACGAGTTGCGAATTACCTATTCGCACGTGTATCGTACAACGTTTTACTGTACATATGGCTCTTTAAAGTTTCGACATATGCACGGAAAGTGCTCTTTTCCGCACTAGTGCGGGAAAGTAGCACCATATGTACTGTAAATTAATAAATGTTATTGACCCGAATTAATAAAGTCGAAAAATATAGTGTATAGTAAGTATATTTAACACTACGCGTCAATAAATCGACACAAACTTTACAACGTCTAATTAAAATTGCATACTGTATTGCCCATGCTATAGATGCGCATAAATAAATATTAACTTCTTGCTTCAACAATAACGATACCAAACTTACCACAATATACAATTAATATCCGGGCTATAAAGTCCGCATACTAAGTAATCCTTCATCGCAAATTTCTCAACGACATCAAACTATTATGTTAATTTCATGTCATTAAAACTGTAATATTCATTTAAACTATGAATATTACTTAATGAAAACTGGGTCATTTTCTTCATTGTGATTTTTTTTATTATTAGGGAAAAGAAATAAGACAAATAAAATACGTGATTTCGTTCATTTTTTTATTGACTTATGTGTATTGTGATACACTTGTGCAGCTTTTTTTACAATATCGTCTCCCTCATAATTAATCTTACCATCTAAAATCCTATTTACTGTTCTGCACCAACTGTAAATAATTATGTTGATAGTTGTATTTAATAAACAGTCTTTCAACTTATCTTTATGACTCTCACAGTTCATAAAAGAAAAATCAACAAATAAATCTATAAAAGCAATGATACGTTCTTTAATATTCTTTTTGTAACATTCACTATTGAGGAAAGCAATTGTTGTTTTTTGTATATCATGGAAACAAGCTACTAGGCAATCAGAGGGATAAGTAAGCCATTCTCGATCTTTTTCATATTCTTTGGCCCGTATGAACCTATATTTTGCATTCTTTGAATCGCCTACTAGCTTGCTCTTACATTTTTTACACCCTTTAGATACTTTTTGTAAACATTTTGTCAACGCCCATCCACAGACATAGGTTCTTTGATCATCCCCAGAATCAGCTACAGTACTTTGCATGACATCCAGAGGCTGATCGATTACTATGTCTTGGGGTTGCGAGGGAGCATTACCGGTATCTTTGTGTTTTATAAAAAAGGATAATGATTGTAAACACTTATTCGAGTCTTTTTCGCAATAGGAGTGGACTGAGTGATCACTGCTTATATTATTTAATAACAGAGTTTTAAATGCTCCCTCGAACCCCATGCAGTTGGGTGCCACATTTCGTGCACCCAAACTGCGAATGCTGCCAAAAAAGTTTTCGAGTGGGTCCTGGTTGAAATTGCGTGTCAGCATTGAATCCAAACAATATTTTTTGGACAACAATTGCCACAAGGATTTAAAACCCTCAATAGTTTTAATAAAATTATTGACCGTTGGTACATTCTTGACTAATTTTGACCCGTCACCTCTTATAACTATGAATTTAATCGATTTTAGTAATTTGATAGCCTCTTGCCAGAGCTCATGGTGGGGAGAGTTCCTTTTAACGGCCGCTCTGTACTTTTTGCCGCGTGGCACTGAGAAGCTCGAAGCATTGAGGGAGTCGAACAATTTATCAATTAATATTAAAAATGGTATGACATCTAAACATGCTTGCGGTAAATCGCCTCTCGCCACCAAGTTGTCTGTAGCAACAGCCATACTGTGACTGAGCACTTGGACGGCATGTTTTACTCTCATTTTTTTTATTCTTGTGGGATCAACATGTTCCCTCGTTATTTTCGGTAACAACCGCAACTCACCATGAGCCCTGTCAGCGGCAAAAATTTGTTGGAAATATTCCCACTTCACATTTTTCGTTCCATTTTGATCCTTATAAATGATATCTTTATTTAGCAAATTATTTCTTATTCCTTTTATCAGATGTGGAACGTCAAAAAGAGGGATTATTTCCTGATCATTTATAACTATTACATCATTTTTCCACTCTTTACCTTCATTAAAATAATTCTTCTTAGCTTCTAAAATTAAATTGTTAACACAACTCGAATTTGGCGAGCCCTGGTCACAAACGGTTGCTACTATTTTGAGACCAGTAGCTTGCACTTCGGTAGCTACCTCTTTTAAAATTTCCTTAAGTCTCGGTGTCGACAACCGTTGTGTGAAATAATATGCGACTGGCTGTTTGAAATTTTTCTTCACACCTTTCACCATAAACACCAAGGCATGATTTGCAAAATGTTTTGATTTTGCTTTTCCTAAATTTTCGAAACCTACAAGATCGTCTGTGTACGGGTTATAAAATATTTGCGGATAAATCGACATCTCGTCAAATATTAAAGTACACAGACGATCTTGTGGCTGCATTTTGGAAACTGTTGTTTTTAATTCATTAAATATAATTGGGTTAATGCCTGGTTGCATTTTCACTTGGGCCAATAATGTTTTGAGCACCTTCCTGGACGGCAAGGTAAAATATTTACTCATCAAAGAGTAAGCTTTAGGGCTTTTTTTGTACAATGACAAGGATAATATTTTTTCATCCAATGTAAATCTATGGCCTTTTTTTTTCTTATGCCCTTCCATGAATTGCATCCTCGTAAATATTTTGGATGATTTCGGCATATTTCGTGTCAGCTTTTCAAAATCTGTTTTTAATGATGCATTTTTCAGCTGTCGAAGACGCATTTTGTAATTTTTAACTTTTTGCCGCAATCTGCTAATCTCATTTTGCTTACGTCGCACTTTTCTTGCGCAGTCCTGGGAACTTTTTTCTCGTAAAAACTCGAAGGTTTTTTCTGTAAATCAAAAAAATAACATTATATTAGACAGAGGAGAGAAGGCAATAATAATATTAATATATCGGGTATGTTATGATTTGTATAAAAACAATTTCTATAATTTTATTTCCTATATACATATAGCCCGACGAGCCGCTATTTGACCCTAAGATAGTCTCGCTGTAAAGGGCATAATATATGGCAATAATACACATACGTCATGTATAGTCAAGACACTGTCTATCGGCTTGGTGTTGTTTGTTGAATGTAAGAATTCTGTGCTTTATAATAAATAAAGATTTAAAGTTTTTTATGCATAGTACATAAAACAAGCATATTTAAAATAATAAGATCGTAAGCAGTTGCTCTAGTATTAAACCGTGTCGCAGCTATTTACGCCCACCTCGGGACATAGGGAGAATTATTATTTTAGTTTCTTCGGTTTCGGTTGCACGCCCTATTCACAGCTAAGGAACATTATGTCAATAAATATTTTAATATTAGGGGACAATCTTACACAAATCAACCTAG
Source organism: Epinotia ramella (assembly GCA_947578815.1). NCBI lineage: Eukaryota > Metazoa > Arthropoda > Insecta > Lepidoptera > Tortricidae > Epinotia > Epinotia ramella. The sequence continues at coordinate 15,551,894 of OX388205.1, read as the reverse complement.
TCCCATAGTAAGCTCAGTAAGGCTTGTGTCATGGGTACTAGACGACGATATATATAATAGAATAAAAATACTTAAATACATAGAAAAACTTCCATGACTCAGAAACAAATATTCATGCTCATCACACAAATATTTGCCCTTACCGGGATTCGAACCCGGGCTTCCTAGGCAGGGTCACTACCAACTATGTAGGCTACAGAGGTCGTCAATATTTCATTGCATGTATAAAAGAGTATTATTTTCTCACCTGCGTCAAACTTCGTGCGTGGTGCTCGATATTGGGACATATCAGTTGCAGTTAGACAAGTTGTTTCTGAAGATCCAGATGGTAATGGAATTTCGGTTGGCTCAACTGCAAGTCTTGACGGCCCCGGTAGATTCGTTATGTCCATTAATGGTACAGATTGGAGACTTCCTCGTAGGGGATTTGTATAGCAATGGTCTGCTTGTAAAAAAGTATTATATCCTTGCTGTATACCTGGAACACAAAATTGCAATATTGTTAACATATATTTTTGAAGAAATTCCATACCCTGCTCACATAAAAGTTATATAAATAGGATCAGTAGTTTGCTTCAGAAATTACCGTTACACACAAACCTACATAGTCAAAAACTTACTAACTTTACCTCTTTGTATTATTATTATTTATTACCTACTGTCGGCGGCTTTCCTCGCATTTCACAAAAAAGGCTGGCAGAGCTACGGTGTAAAGAGTAAAATAAATTATTGGCATTTTAACATTTTGATGCAGGCTCTTCCCTTAGCTGTATTTGAAGTAGAAAACAAAAGGGATGCAACACGAATATTTGCCAAAGAATTTGGATAACTATTGACCATTGTAATTTCTTTGCACCATAAAAATGTTAAGATTAAATTAATTATACTTACGATGTAAATTCACTGATGGGATTGCTGAAGGCTTTATCCGATCTACTGACATCTTGTCACTGGGATCAAAATGATGATCACACAGCCTTTTAGACTTGTATATTTTCATACGGTCAGTTTCTTTGAGTTTGTCTCCAACCACTGACACCCAAGCATCAAAAACAGCAGGTTTTTTTTCCGGGTTAGGAAACCGATGTACTGGTACACAGAATGTGACTGAAACATAATGAAATACATGTTATTTATTATTTTTTGCAGAGTACATACATATACTCAAGCCCATATCCAACTGGGGTAGGTAGAGATAAAAAAGCGTCACATAAATAAACAAAGATTAAGGGACAATCTTAAACAAATCGAATATTAAGTTCAATTAGGCTTGTGTTATATATAATAATGACTAGATGAGTATAAAAGCTTAAAATACATAGAAAACACCTAGTTATGACTTTTTAGTTTCTCTCCACTACCCAAAGGTTGTCTGGAATTGATCACTCTTTAGCGAAAGGACAGCCTGGTGTTTGCTTTTGTTCTTAGAGTCGCTGTTTTCTGTACTTATACTGTTTTCTATATTACTATTGAGGTGTGCAATAAAGAGTATTTGTATTGTCAAACATCCAAGACTCGGAAACAAATATTCATGCACACCTCATCACACAAATATTTGCCCTTACTGGAATTGGAACCCAGGGCGTCAACATCGTAGGCAGGACCACTAGTTACTACCCACTAGGCTAAACCGGTCATCATAGTCGGTACTAGGCTACTACTACTACCAGTCAGTGCTAGATTAATATGGTCCTTACCTTACATACTTCTTTCGTTATGATCTCTCATACATATCATACAGCATCAGTTATAATAAATATTAATTTGCTGATTATAGTCATCTGTGTATGCTATTCTTTCTGCTACAATTACTGCAAATCTTCAATCAATATTTAAGTAATTTAAGGAAAATTACTTTTTGTACACAAAACAACCTAAATAATATTAATGATAAGTTTACCATTCTCATTTTTCGCTGCATATTTTTTTCCTATGCCATACTGTATGTATACTCACACAAATTTTAAGGGTAAATGTTTCATGCCTACAAAACTAAAATAATTAATTTGTTTGTTTTATTTCGCCAGTCATGTTACGATATTATATATCATTTATATTGGCAAGACAAAGTGGATCCCATAATGTATTTAATCACTTTGTACAGTACACCTATGTTCTACAAATAAACAAATGAATGATTGATTGATATACTAATATTAATAATGCAGTCTGCGAGATTGTAGGTTTTAAGTTTGTAAGTAGGGGGTAACCACCGGAACCAATTATATTCATACATACATACATACATTCACGCCTTTATTCCTTTAGGCAGAGCACATGAAACTTATGTTCCAGCGCCACTTTTAGCATAAATGTGGATATAAAAGATGGACAAAATGTGACATTGCAGTGAAAGGTTGCTAGCCCATAACCCACAACACACTTCAACCCCGTTCCCTTAGTCGACTCTTATGACACCCACAGGAAGAAAGGAGGTGATGCTATGCTAACCCAACACCACCCGGGGACCCCTTACACAATTTCAAAACTTCTTTCACCTGTGTATAGAATGACTTACTGAATGGACATAGGCTATATTTAGTCCCGCGGGTTTGACTTTGCAATACACGAACGAAGCCATGCCGGTAGCTAGTCTCTTATACAAAAATACCACTTTGGAGCTCTTGGCGATAGTGATAGATAGATAAGTCCAAAATATTAATATGACTTGTAGTGTTACTCAACATTCGCACACAAGAAATAATGGCTTAATAAGAAAGTGATTATTCACAACACTTCTTATTCTGTTTATGACCGACAGCACTGTATAAATTTGTATTTGTAAGACAACCAATTTATAACTATGCCTATTCTTAAAGATGTGTAAACAAGAAGAAAATTGGTTTTTAACTAGATACCACAACAGTACATAGAAAATAGGACATGTACAAAATGGATCACAACCATGAAAAAAGTATTTAGTTACTTATTAGGAAGTTGGTGTTACCAACTTGTTTAAGTACTAAATCTGCACGGCTATCACAAGACGGCACATGAGCTCTCTCGATTTTTTCTCGCACTATACGTCTCTTTCTAAGTTTTCTAATAAGAGAGACAGATAGTGCGAGAAAATGGCACTCTGCAGCTTAACATTGTATTTTTACCCGACTGTCTCAGAAGTAGTGCTTTTCAAGTGTATGGCTTCAATTCATGTATGTTTATAGACAAGAATAATTATATTTCATGGGCTACAGACCAAACAGTTTGATAGATTTGCACAAAGCTTATTAGCCAGTTCAGAAAAATACCACGCGAAGTAAATACGACGTATTTTTCGGTTTCCTTTTAATCGTGCGAGTGTCCGCCTACAGCAAAGGGGGGGAACAAACACTTAGAAAAAAAATCATCAGTGATGTTATTATGTGTGTATAAGTGTTTGTGCCCCCTTTGCTTTAGTCCAGCCCACTTGCTGTATTTAAATTTTCGTATATGCTTGGCGTGGTATTTTTTTGAACTGGCTAATAAGCTTTTAAAGAAAGAGTCCAGAATCAGGTATTCGGGCTTATCGGCGTGAGTTAAATATAATCTAAATAGTGTAATAATAAGAGATACTACTTACCCAGAAAGTCACAGCCAAAAACACAATATCTTTTCGGAATTTGACTCATGTTCAAACAACACTTGAAAACAAATAAAACTTAACAAGAAACAAAACACAACAATAACAACGTTAAAGAAAAATAAAAACAACTAACAAATTAACAATAACTTTTGCAATAACAAGAGATAACCTCGAAAAGAAAGCGCATAAACATCCAACCAAACAACAGAGCGTCAGGGTTTACAATGGCGATGACAACTTTGACAAATCCATACAATATGGCTGCCATTTTAGTTCATTACCAGGCGTCTGAGGTCGCTGTCGACTATGAAAAGTGATGACATATATAAGTGTGCCCCCCCTGATTTCCGTCTACGCATCTCACTGCGCCGGCAAGAACTTTGTCAGTTTTTAAAAACAACGAAGTAAGTTTAATTTATAGTTGTTATACGTAAATATTGTGCTGATTTTCCTGTCTTGTATAATATTGATGTAATTTGGTTCCGAGATAGTAAACCACGAGAGTTATCAAGAGTTGATAATCAACTTCCTCGTGGTAAGCTTATATTGTGGTTAGGTAGGTAGTGTTGAAACTTGAGTCTTATTAGAATTTGTGTTCATAAGGTAAGGGAAATAAGTATTAAGTCTAGTCTCTAGTAAATAAATAACTAAAAAACTCAAGATTCCGGTATTATACTGCAAACAGGGTTGAAATCTTCTTCAAGCATGTGCTAGAAACAAATACAAAACTTGATATTGTACTAAAATGTTTACTTCTCTTAATATAATCTGGAATCGGCTATAATATGAAAGTGAAATGTTAGAAGTACTTACCTATTTTCAAAACAACAGGTTTAGACATTTTATTATAAATAAAAGTTAATAAATATCATTATTGGTTATGTTTAAATAAAGAAATAGATGTTTACATTATTGTTATATGTATACACAATTGAAAATTAAAATTGAAAATTCAATTAGAATACATAATGTAACTAAGCTAACTACAAACTATACATATTTTGGCAAATTAGAGGCGACATTGTTGGCCAGAACGCCATAAAAAAAGAAAGAACTAAGGTCAATGAGGGCATTTCCGTCATACTTTTTGATAAGTTCACTTTGGCTGGTCATAACTAAGAGGATATTTACTTTTTAATAAACCTCATCACTGTAATAGATTGGGCATCTATTTAACTATATAAATGTATCCATATTAAATCGCTAGTCCTGCTGGTTATTTATATATGTATTTTTTTTAAAACATGTCAGTTGACGGATTTTCCCTACGGTTTGGGGCTATTCCGTCAACCAACAATTTTTCTTGTATCGTGACGTATTACAAACATATCCGTCAAGTGAACAAATACCGCTGAACTCTTAATCGAAACTAAACTTTAGCGAACTCAATTTAAGGTTTATTTTAGATTTTATAGCCAAATATATTTTTTTGGGGAAATTCCGGCCTATTTTTATAATCAGGAATAGTAAACCTTTTAAAACGAATTCCCAAACCCTAGGGAAAATCCGTCAACTGACATCATGTTTTTAAAATAATGGGCTACTGTTTTTGTGCTCACCAGTTGGCGCCACTGTTGAGTAAGGTCCGAAGTACAATGTCAAACTCATTGTTATTATGGGCGCGACAATATTTTTAATTTCAAATCATAAGTATTTAATAAGTAAATTGGACAGTTTGAAAATGTAAACGTAGCTATCTTAAGTATTCCCTCCTAATACAAGTCACACTGCTTGCGAGACGCACGCGTGCTCACGTCACACAAGCGGTAAGACCTGTCCCACAGAAATGTATACCTTCAAATGTAGTAGGTAGCGCACGTCTAATACATCTGATGTGCAATGCCTTTACATATGGGTGAACTACACGCAGAGAGCGTACAGCGCCCTCCGTGTCCAGTTCAACAACGCTTTCAGGGCGGTGATGGGGCTGCCCCGCCACTGCAGCGCGTCGCGGGCATGTTTGCGGAGGCGCGCACAGCATGCTTTCATGCGAACATGCGCCTGCGCGCTGCATCCCTGGTGCGCAGGGTCCGGGCCAGCTCCAACACCGTCCTGGCAATGATAGCCGACAGGCTGGACTGCCCGTACATGCAGCATTGCTGTGCGAGGCATATTACAATTAATTAATATTATTTATGTGTTGTTTATTCTTTGTATTTTTATTTTATTATATTACTACTTGACATTTATTGATCTTAATTTTAATTTTATTATCGAATTGTTTGTAATTATATAAATATGAGTCCTGTTACTTGAAATAAACGAATTTTAATTTTAATTTAATTTAATATAACAGATTTAGTACCAACTGACTTTCAATCAGGACTAATCTCCGTCTTCCGAGTTGAATAACAAATAAAAAAATAAAGCAAAAATGAAAAAATAAACTTGCTCATCTGCAAATTAAACTAAGAATCATTGAAAATAAATTATAGTATAACAATCGTAGTTATTATTTAAGTAAGCCAAATCAAAAAGGTTGACAATATATGAAATGGGGAAATTCCGGCACATGACGGTTTTGCCCGTTTCACAATTGACGGATTTGTCTACTCGATCATTTCGTTAATACCAATATTTAACCACTCATAGTTTCTCACCAACAGATTATAATTGAAAATTAATAAAACTACCATCAAACATGCATATCGAACTATATAATAAACATACTTACTAAGCCATAAACTTACATTTTCTCATCGCACCGTCACGAAACACAGCAGCATACTACACTCGGGTTCGAGTTCGGAGCGCAACTAAACTTTAAAAGCGGGGTTTTTCCGTTCACTGGCTAGACAGCGCCTTTTGTTTTTGACTGCGGGTATAAAATTTTCTCTCTGCTTTACCGATCGAGTCGGTAAGCGTGTACTGTCGTTTGAATAGCCGCAAACGCCGTTTGACGGAAATGCCCCGCTGACGGAGTTGGCCACCCTGACCTTATACATATTTATCTGTCCAAGTGCATATCCATATCAGTAAAAAATATTTTTTTGAATCAAGCTCTTTGCCCTTCATGACATTTACAGACATTACCAATTTGACTGAATACTTACTGCTCTACAATAAAAGTGAATACTACTATACTACAGATATAGATATACTACTTAAAAAATCATAATTTTTCAATTGATACCTTATTCATGAAAATCGGTTCAGTATCTTAAATGCTATGGTGAAACACATAATTACAAACATAAACTGCTAAAATCATATATGTCTGCATTTCGGCTCTGCCATAGTCGACCAAAAAAACTGATGTACATTTCTATGGACATCATTTGTATGTATGTCTTATAGTACATAATTATGTACATACAAATGCTGTAGGTTTATTAACCTGTGTAGTCCCCACACCCTTATATTTTCCAGATATATTATTTAATAGTTTTCTGTAGCCAAACAATTAAAATATGGTGGATATATTATATACCGTAATTATGTTGATATTCCATGCCTTCCATTAATATATTTAAGCATTGTTTATCAGCAATTAAGTTGTATGCTATAACTTATCAGCTCACAGAAACTGAAATATTTGTCAATTATATCATCACAAGCTAAAGGCAACAACAATCATATTTTCATCACAATGACATTGACGTAAGACCATCAGGGTTGTCACAATCATATGTTTTAAAGCATTAATTGGTGTAATAAAAAAACTAGAGTTATGCTAGTAGTTGGGATTGCTCCTTTGGTGGTTTGTTGGAAAACAGGCTTCTTTAGGATGTAACTCATATAATGCTAAAATGAGGAAGAGTTGGTGTAAAATTAATCAGTTTTATTTCAGTAATTATTTAATTTGCCATAATACAATAATAAAAATAAAAATGCCACTATCATTTTGAACTTTTTTAAGAGCACATCAATGGGGGTGGGCTGGTGTTTATTGAGGTACCTACTTATCACATTTTTTTTCGACTTACTATAAAGTAATCTTTGCTTTGAAGGGTTTGATGTGCAATACAATTCGCCTTTACGCAGGCAAGGTCATTTGCTCAAGTTGCTTACCGGGAATTATAACTGTGTTGGCGTTTGTACGTCTCTACCATTGCACCTGCTGGGTTATATAAAGTTTTTTAACACACCATTAATTTATTTGTATAATTTAATTAAAAATACAATATCTGAAAAAACAAGATAATATAATTTCTAGTTCAACCCTATCTATGTGATAAACAAGTTATTATTATCAGGAACCCCTGCGAGAGGTCACCGCGATATATCGGCGCTCAGACGGCCACAGTGTATTATCAGTTTATTACCAGTTCTTCAAACATACAGACATGGCTGCCAATGGAAAATTAGGTGAGTTATATAATAAGTATCTATTCCTTATTTATAAATAAAAAAATGCTCTTGAGTGTATTTAAAAATATGCCTATTTAACAATTGAACAATTTAAAGATATACCTGTACTTTTTTCATAATTACGAATCCAAAGTTCCTTACGTATTACTTTTTTTCTATGTAATGCGCCTGTGTCTAAAGTTTTAGGTAGTATTTCAATTTTAAAAATGGTTAGTTCAAAGGAGGAATCTTTGGACATCTACAGTCGAGATTGTCTCAAACAGTTCGTAAGTTTTCTACACAAAGTATCGCGCTGGACACAAATGGTCATCTACACTTTTGTATACATCCAAAAGTGTGACATATTCCTACCTATATAAATTCATATTATTATTTTACGCGGGTCTAACGCGATATTTCTTTACCTTTATTTCTGACGTTTCGACGTAGGATCCCTCGCTACGTTCAGGATTCAATAGACAGCCCTCGCCGTAAATATACTATTTTGCTCCCTTGTGACACAAATAACTATTGTCCCCAGCGCTCCTCAGCGTCTCCGACAAGACCGATCTGCTACCCCTCGCCAAATGCCTGTCCTCGGTCGGCCTGGGGCTGGTGGGCAGCGGGGGCACGGCGTCGGAGCTGCGCGCGGCCGGGCTGGCCGTGCGGGACGTGGCCGACGTCACCGGCGCGCCGGAGATGCTCGGCGGTCGCGTCAAGAGCCTGCACCCTGCTGTGCATGGGGGCATTCTGGCTAGGTAAGGACATGAAATCTCGTCCGTTTCCCGGGTAGGTTCATTCACTTTCATGACGTCCTTCATACATCTTAGTAAACAACGGTACTCCAAGCGTTTGAGTGGCCGAATCAGAGACAAGCTGTAGTCCAGGCAATGAACTGACAACTTGTATGGAAAAAATTTCAATTTTGGAAATAATTTATAATAGCTTATTTTTTATGTATAACGGATATATTATCAATTAAATAGTTACCCAGCGACAAAATCCGGCAAAATTTCAGACATCGAAAAAATGATATGTTAACTGGCTTCTAAAAAGTCGGTAAAAATATTAATAAATGTTTTTGTCTTTATTTCGGTTCATTTACATTTGCTTTATAATATTCAAGATAAATCGTACAAAAAAAGATAATGCATGCTTCATTTAAATCTACATAATTACTTCCGGGTGGAAAGTTTGTCGGATTCTTGACTAAATCATCTTAGAATAATATTTTCAAATGAAATCAACAAAAAAAACGCTATTATAAATTAATGTTTTTCAAAACCGTATTTTGCCTGGAGTACTGTGCGAGTGGCTCATGCTGCTATCTGTGGCTGTAATGTGCGGGCGCTCTAAGGAGAACCAAATTGGCAGCAACACTCAACCTAATCTCCAAAATAAGAACGATCTAGATTCTGGTCAGTCAATGCCGGCTTTCCTAGTGTAATAAGGTAGGACAGGGGTGCTGTTACCTTTCGCCATTAACATAATCTTCATTGCTACTATTGATTTCATGTTTATACAATTTAGTTGAAAGTGAAAAATTAATTATGAGTTAACCATACAATCAATAATTCTGTTTCTCTTTCCCAGGCTCACAGACTCCGACCAGGCTGACATGAACCGCCAAAAGTTCGACATGATCAGCGTAGTAGTGTGCAATCTCTACCCGTTCGTTGACACCGTGGCCAAACCTGACGTCACCATCGCGGACGCAGTCGAGAACATTGACATTGGCGGCGTGACCCTGTTGCGAGCCGCGGCCAAGAACCATGATAGAGTCACGGTGCTCTGTGATCCTACCGACTACGCCAGTGTTATTAAGGAGCTGACGGAGTCTAAGAATCATCAGACTTCTTTAGAGACGAGGTTAGTAACGATGTATCGACATTGGTTATAATTATAATATTCGGTGTGACCATATTGCGAGCCGTGAAACTGGACAAAAGGCGCTATTTAAATATGCACTTATATAACTTTAGTGCATTTGAATGGATCTCCTCTCTCGAAAATATCCAAAGTGCTTGATCCAGTGGTAACTATGAATAAAGTTAAATTACCACACCCTATTTTACATAGCAGTTATCTTAAAATATAAACAGAAACGTAACTGAGTGTCAATACTTATCAATTTTATCATACATTTTGATAACCTTTCAGTTACCCCTCGGATACTATTTCAGTTTTGCTCGATTCCCATACAAAAGTAGTTACGCTTTCATTTTAAAACTACGTGTTGGATTGTAACGAAACATTGCATGTACAATGATATGAGGTATATCCAGGTCTGTAATTAGTTTATGTAGCGTCAGATACCATAGTAAAAAAAATACAGCGAAGTTAAGTTTTTCATACAAAACTTGTTTTTGCTATACTTTGTTTGTTTTATAAACTCGAACCATATAAACTAATTACAGACATAGATATACCTCGTGTCATTGTATATGCAAAGTTTCGTCACAATCCAACACATAGTTTTAAAATGAGAACGAAACTCCGTTTGTATGGGAGGGTGAAATTCGGCCGAGCTTACTGCGGACTCTTAAGTATGTTAACCTGATTCGCTACGGGTCATATGATGCTTTTATACTTAATTATTAGTTTGAGAGTGTATAGCTTTGTAAGTTTGTATGGAGGGGTAGGTACTCTCCGGACTACTCTTTCGATTTCAAAGATTCTTTCACCAGGGCATCAAATAGGCGTTCGGCATTCACACAGGCTATATTTTATCCTGTGGTTTTGCTTGCGTTATTTGTAGTACGTGGGCGGAGCCGCGCGAGCAGCTAGTAATATTGCAGTGAGAGTATTTAATCCTATGGCTAGTTCATAGTTAGCAGTATTATAAGGAACTGTTTATGTTTTCAGACAAAAGTTGGCCCTGAAAGCTTTCACCCACACGTCAGAATATGATACGGCGATATCGGACTATTTCCGCAAACAATACTCGGCAGGGCAAGCGCAGATGACCTTGCGATATGGTAAGAATTTGAATGAAGAACTACATTACACATATTCTATTAGGATTTATCGACCTTCCCCTTCTAAAGTAAAGGTCACATTTGTGACGAGAGGGTTCGTCGCGTCTTAACGTTCTTCTTACCTACCGACGTTTTTTGAAATAAAAAATACGGTACCAACCCTAAAATTATGTACTAAATAGCTTTTCATTCCGTTTTTGTATAAGTATTTTTTCAAACCACATGCTCGACAATGCCGAATTATAGGTCATGTAAACCCTACCGAAAGCAAGACATTAAATCCCTTGGTATTAGCCGGGTTATAATGTTGTGCTGAATTTCATTATAACCCGCTGGTTAATAATATGATTTCACTTTTCATAATTCTTATTACTATATGCATAAAGTTTAATTTTGCTAAACACAATTTGTCCTAGGCCATGGCATGATTTGACAAAATAAATGAAGTTTGCCTCCGTGTGAACCCCGGTCCGGAGGAGCGTGGTGTTCGAAATTCGAATTTCGAATCTAGGACCACGGCTTGTGCTTTCGAATTTGGAACGTCGCGCGCCTTCATTTGTTCACGCGTGACGAGTTCTTGTAGGTGCCTATAGAAGATTTAATTTCAAAAATAATATTGAAAATGTCGAGTGATGAAAGTGTTTTGACTCCTGAGTTTATTAAATTAGATGCCATAGGCATTGTCAACAATCTGCTGCCAGAGAAGTCAAAGGAAAAATACCTAAAAGCCTACAACGATTTTGACAAATGGAAAGCTGTAAAAGGCGTAAAGTCTGTGTCTGAATCAGTGCTTCTGGTCTATTTTGAATATTTATCTACTGAGCCTGTTTTTTTGTCTCGCATAAGGTGTGAAAAGTAGAGTATACACCTCGGGGATAAGACTGTTTTAGTCTTGGGCGACTCAGTCTTAATTCCCTCGCTTCGCTGAGGAATTAACTCATAACTCCCTCGCTACGCTCAGGAGTTAAATTATGAGTCCTTCGTTACGTTCGGGATTCAATTCGCTCCCGTGACATAAAACAGTGCTTTATCCCCTTAGTGTATAATCTACTAATAACTGACTGTGCTTGGCTCTTCGATGGAGCTCTCGAGATCATTGCAATAAGTTCTTTCTATGATCTGAGGTGGAGCCATTAGAGCCTAATAGGCAAAAGCCTAAAACCCTATTCCGCAAAGAGTTTTTAGTCATGGCTGATTTTATATATACGGTCGAGGAAATTGAATGTTTGGCACATGTCAACTCTATTAGAATGACGTTAAGGTCCAAAAGTGCTAAACATTCAATTTCCTCGACTGTACATCGTTTGAATCCCTCACTACGCTCTACCTTTAACACGTCATCTACAACTCTCAACTCCAGGTATGAATCCCCACCAGAAACCAGCACAAGTGTTCACAACGCGCGACCGTCTGCCGCTCACGACCGTGAACGGTTCACCCGGTTTCATCAATCTATGCGACGCGTTGAACGCGTGGCAACTGGTGCGGGAGTTGAGGGAGGCACTGGGCGTGCCGGCCGCGACTAGCTTCAAGCACGTGTCGCCCGCTGGCGCGGCTATTGGACTACCGCTTAGTGAGCAGGAGGTTCGTAAACAATTGTTTTTATGGGGTTCTTGGGCTAGTAAAGCTAAATAAATATTAATAAACTGAACTGTGTTCACGCTTTACTTGACATCAAAGCTGAGTGACAGCTTTTTTAGCATCTATCGCAATGTATTCTTAATACCCGTGACTTTGAGATGCTAATAAACGTATTATTTCATACATTCTTTAATCTAAATAAATAATTATTAGGGGACAATCTTAAGCCCCATAGTAAGCTCAATAAGGCTTGTGTTATGGGTACTAGAAAACGATATACATATATAATACATATAAATACTTTTTTTTTTGAAGTTTAAATACATACAAAGCATCCAAAACTCGGAAACAAAACATACTCATCACAAAAATATTTGCTCTTACCGGGATTCGAACCCAGGTAACGTCACTACACTACCCACTAGGCTAACCGGTCGTCCAAAGGGTAGGCTGAATAAAGTGGGTGCAGAGAGAGGAAAAATATTGGGCGTTAAAAACGCACAATATCTGTATGCAACCGTTAAGTATACAAATCCTTTGACATGCTTTGATATGTTCCATTTTATATTTGTAACAAATTAACAAAAATATATCTACAGACATAGAAGATAACCTACTATTATTTCACTTCCAGGCCTCCGTATGCATGGTGCAAGACCTGCTTCCCAACCTGACTCCGCTCGCTTGCGCGTACGCGCGCGCCCGCGGCGCCGACCGCATGAGTTCGTTCGGCGACTTCGTGGCCTTGTCGGACGAGTGCGACGAAGTCACCGCGAGGATCATCTCGCGAGAAGTCTCTGATGGCGTCATCGCGCCTGGCTACAGTAAGGTGGCATTAGAGCTGCTTAAGAAGAAGAAGGGAGGAAGCTACTGTGTTCTACAGGTCGGTTTATAGTCACTTTCTAAAATACTTATAACACCGCATGAGTTCGTTTGGAGACTTCGTAATGTTGGACGAGTGCGATGAACTCACCGCGAGGATCATCTCCCGAGAAGTCTCTGATGGCGTCATCGCGCCTGGCTACAGTAAGGTGGCATTAGAGCTGCTTAAGAAGAAGAAGGGAGGAAGCTACTGTGTTCTACAGGTCGGTTTATAGTCACTTTCTAAAATACTTATAACACCGCATGAGTTCGTTTGGAGACTTCGTAATGTTGGACGAGTGCGACGAAGTCACCGCGAGGATCATCTCGCGAGAAGTCTCTGATGGCGTCATCGCGCCTGGCTACAGTAAGGTGGCATTAGAGCTGCTTAAGAAGAAGAAGGGAGGAAGCTACTGTGTTCTACAGGTCGGTTTATAGTCACTTTCTAAAATACTTATGTTTTAGCGGACATAAGGGAGCTTCAAATAAACTCCAAAATTGTATTTTGACAATTTAATTAAAATAAAACATGCTGGTTGTAACAAGATCGGATTGCAAGTGAAGGCAAGTAATTTTGACAGCCGTAGATTATTTTAGCGCCTGACGATATGTGTTAGGCAACGTTGTGAAGGCGCGTAGCTTTGCTCGGCCGGAACATATTCCCGCCTCGTTGAAAGACCATCTTTCAACTTTCAGTTGTAGGTAGAGGGCAGAGTCGAACAAGGGGTCTCCGTATGCATCCTCTTATGGTATTGATGTCAGCCACTCTTGAAATTCCATCTGGACCTGGGAATAGACGAGCGACGCGTCCAAGTCGCCATTTCAATGGTGGTACGTATTCTTCGTGGATGATCACCAGGTCACCCACTTTTAGTTTTGCTGTACTAGTCCTCCATTTGCTTCGCTGCTGTAGTTCTGATATATACTCCTTTTGCCAGCGATTCCAGAAGTGTTGTTGGATTTTTTCGAGGCGCTCAAATCGTTGTAAGCTGTATTCACTGCGGTTCTCCAGAACAGGCGATGGGAGTGCAGTCAAAGGTCTTCCAATCAGGAAGTGCCCTGGGGATAGGGATAGAAAGTCGTTGGGTGAGGAGGACAACGGATACAAGGGACGACTGTTTAATATTGCTTCCACTTGAGAGAATAAAGTAGAAATTTCCTCGAAGGTTAAATGACTTTGTCCCATTACGCGTTTTATATGGTATTTTGCAGATTTTACTCCGGCTTCCCATATGCCGCCGAAGTGAGGAGCGTAAGTTGGTGAAAATACGAATTTAATGCCTTCTTGATCTGCAAAATCAGATAGAGGTTCAGTGTTTGATTTAAGGAATTGACCTATTTCCTTCGCGGCAGCTACAAAGTTACGCCCGTTATCACAGAAGATTTCGAGCGGTTTGCCTCTACGCGCGATAAACCTTTTCAGTGTCATAATGAAGGCTTCCTTAGATAGGTCACTGACAGCCTCGAGATGTATACATTTATACCGTAAACATACGAAGAGACATAAGTAGCATTTTATTAGCTGGCTACCTCGTCCCTTTCTATTCAAAATATTAAAAGCACCAGCAAAGTCCAGCCCAACAGACAAAAAGGGATAGCCGGGATTTATACGCTGTGGCGGTAGATCACCCATTTTAGGACAGAGTGTCTTCCCACGGGCGCGTCTGCAACGCACGCATTTATCAACAGTGCGTCTGGCTAAGTGCCTTCCGTTTATAGGCCATATAGTCTCTTTGACTGAGGCTAAGAGTGCTTGAGGACCGGAGTGTAATGTTTTGATATGCTCTCGTTCGAAGAAAAGCTTCGTAAAGTGATGAGCAGAATGTAAAAGAATAGGATGCTTTTTCTCATAAGCGCATTCCGCAGCACTGATCCGGCCTCCTACTCTAATCAAGTTTTCCTGCATAAATGGTGATAAAGGCAAGATTTTACACTTTGAACTTAACGATTTATTTTTAGCAAGCGTACTATATTCATTCGGGAATGTTTCAACTTGAGCTATTGCGCAAAGTGCATGAAATGAATCGTTAAGTTCATCTAATGTTAATTTTCCGTTGATTTTAATTTTCGATTTTTTTATATTATGTATAAATCTTTTTACATATGAGAAACATCTTATTAGTCTATTTAATTTCGAATGATTTTCAAAGTTAACTATAGACGTAGACTCAGTAGTACTATTAGAACTTACATTTGCTTTTATTTCAGGTACTTGATCACAATTATATTTTTGTGGAGCTATCGGCCATTCAGACTCATTTTTAGTTAGAAACTCAGGACCTGTCCACCAGAGCTTAAACGACACTAATTGAGTGGCATCCACGCCCCTAGAAATGAGATCAGCAGGATTTACTGATGTGGGCACGTAGCGCCATGATGATGGGGTAGTGGTTTCTAGAATCTCACTGACACGGTTTGCTACAAAAGTTTTTAAGTTTGAACAGTCTTTGTTCAACCACGCGATGACTATCATTGAGTCACACCAATGAACCATGCGATCAGGTTTGTACCTAAGGGCGTCTGTGACAACCTTGCACAGCCTGGCGGCCAGCAGGGCGGCGGCAAGCTCAAGGCGCGGAATTGTAGTAGCCTTTAGAGGCGAGACCTTTGATTTAGCACATAATAAATTTACAGATACTGCACCATTGGCATCTATAGATCTAACATAAATGCAAGCCCCGAACGCGGCTGGAGATGCATCACTGAAAGAATGGATTTCTATATTTGTAGGTAAGTCACAGAGTACCGGTCTACGAATGTGCAGTTGTTGAAGAACTGGTAAGTCTTTTGTATATTTCTCCCATTCATGTTTAATATCATTTGGGACTGGTTCATCCCAGTCTAATTTTTGTTTCCATAATTTCTGTAGTAGCATTTTAGGTTGGATGATACATGGACTCAATAGGCCTAATGGATCAAACATTTTAAATGAATTGGACATAATATGCCTTTTAGTAATTTTATCGCATGAATTTTGATCTTTTACAGGGAAATTTAAGCTGTCACTGGAGGGATCCCACCCCATTCCGAGGGTGCTCGCCGACTCGCTGATTGTAAGTTTTTCTTTAGTGTCAATATCAGAATCTTCAAACAATGAAGGTAGGTTACTTTTATATTTTCGCAGATTAAAACATCCAGCACTTAGGGCTTCTGATACCGACTTTTGTATGTATCGCAGCTCTTTATCAGTGTTAGCTCCTGTTATTAGATCATCGACGTAAAAATCTTTTTGTATTATTGTTTTGATTAATTCATCGTCCTGCTCCTCTCCGATTTGTATTAGACAACGTGTACTGAGATAACTTGCACTGGCTGTGCCATAAGTCAGCGTATTTAAGCGTAACGTTTTGATGGGTTGAGACTCTTCTTCTCTCCATAAGATAAGTTGCAAGTCACGGTCTTCTTCATTAACCTGTACCATTCTGTACATTTTCTCGATGTCGCCAGCGAGAAGGTATTTGTATTGTCGTGCTCTTATCAAAATGGCGAAAAGAGAGTCTTGCACGTTTGGACCAACCATAAGTATATCATTAAGGGCGACGCCGCTGGAGGAGGGCGCCGATCCATCGAACACAACTCTGAGAGAGGTGCTTTCACTTTTCTCCCGGAAAACAGCGTGATGACAAAGAACGTACCCTGGTTTAGGTTTAACAACAGTTGATTCAGAAAGATGACGAAGATGAGCATATTCTTGAATGAAATTGGAATATTCTTGTTTAAGGGAGGGATTTCGTTCAAATTTTCTTTCTAAATTCATGAAGCGTTTTTTCGCTAAGTAGTAAGTATCACCGAGCTTATCAGGAGAATCACGCAATGGTAGTTTAACACAGAACCTACCTGTAGGTAGGCGATACGTATTTTCTAAGAAATGTTTTTCACAAATTGATTCATATTTGTTTAACTTTATTTTGTCTGGAAGCTCTTCAAACTCCCAAAATTTTTCTAATAATTTTTCTATATTGTTATTTGAATCATCTGATATGATTGCATGCTTACAATGAATTGTGCTATTTGTAGCACTTGAATTCATTGGACCAGAAACCAACCATCCAAATTTTGTGTTTCGTAATTTAGGATTGTTGGGACCAAGAGACTGTTGCTCGCTGCCTATGATGTCCCAAAACAAATCAGCCCCAATGAGCACATCAATGGGAGCTGGTTGGTGAAAATCGGGATCTGCTAATTGAATGTTTTTTGGTAATTTTAATGTTTGAACATTTATAGGAGCTTTAGGGATCTCACTTGTAAGTTCATTCAGTACTAAGCATGACGCTAATGCATTGAATTGGCCATTAAGAGAACTTATTTGCGCAATACAACTTTCATCAATTTTGTTAACACAGTTGTTGCCAATACCTATGACATTTAGCGTGTCAATTGGGTTTGACTTTAGTAACAACTTGTCTTTTAGCGATTTTGTTAAGAATGTGGACTGGCTGCCGCTATCGAGTAGGGCGCGAACCTTTTGCTTCTCTTTTGTAATAGGATTAGATACTTCTATAACCGCTGTTGATAAAAGCACCTGACTGTTTTGATTACAATAATTAACCAACGACTCTGCTTGGGTTATAATACCAGCATTATTGACAGTCAATGGTTCGTGCAGAAGACTGTTGTGCTTCTGCTTGCACTCCCGGCAGGGCCCCATACGACAATCATTAGTGGGGTGACCTTGCCTCAAACAGTTAGCGCATAGTCTATATTTATTTACATCAGCCATTCTTTCGGGAATGGATTTGGCCTTGAACGAAGAACATTCGTAAATTTTGTGATTTTCGTTGCAAATTACACATTGATATATCATTGGTTTATTATTATTCATATTTTGATTGATGCTTGCAAAGGATTTCGTGTGAGAAATTCTTTCAGGCTTTTGATTGTAATTATTGGAACTATTTTTATTATAATAGTTAGCATACATTCGATCATGCTTATCAAAATTATTGTTATTGTAATTATTATCACTATATTTATTATAATTGTTGTTTTGTGTTGATAGCATTGGCCGAGATGTCGAAGGCAACGACTTTGATGTACTATTTTCATATTTATTTCTGCCCAGAGCCTCTAGGACATCCGCACGATTTAACAAGAATTTGTTAAATTGCTCTAGCGTTGGTACATCATCAAGAGTGTTCCTAAATTCTTCCCATTTGGTGAGCGTGTGACTGTCTAATTTCGACGTTAGCATGTAAATGAGCAACATGTCCCATTTGTCTGTGGGCTGGCCCAAACTGGCCAATGCACGCAAATTTTTTGTAACGTGGTCGACCAAAAATCGCAAAGCCTTTTCCGTTTCTCGAGTGAGCGCATGAATGTTGAACAATGCACTAATGTGATGATTGACAAGCAATCTTTTGTTATTATATCGCTCACCGAGAAGCTTCCAGGCCTCAGCGTAATTGGCCGATGACACTTCAAGATTTGACACGATACGGGCGGCGTCACCTTCAAGGTAAGAAAGTAGGTAGTGAAATTTATGAATAGGTTTTATGCGACTGTTATTGTGAATTAAATTTTCGTATGTATCGCGAAATTCTAGCCAGCGAAAGAATGAGCCATCAAATTTACTAATTTGAATTTGAGGCAATTTGAACCCCAAGTCGTGTTGTTCGAAAAAAGATTGAGCCTCAATCATAGACCCACGTCTATGGGAATCGGAGTCGATTTGATTATATTTTTCAACTAGGGTCTTCGCAGTTGCAATATTCATGATAATGTCGTGCTCAATTTTTTCTCGCTCATCGATTTCATTCGCTATATTATCAGGACTTAAAACCTCGATCTTATTTTGCAAATCGTCGAATTTAAGCGATAATGCTTCCAGTTTGCCAAGCTTAAGCGTTAATTCGGCTAATTCCACATTTGTCAACTGTGGTTTATTTATGATTGTAATTATATAGTTCTTAAATTTGGTAATCTGGCCTTTTGTGGAACTACGCATAGTAAGTAGTTCTTTTAAATCAGGCATTGTAATTCGTTATGTTATATTTACTTTCGTTAAAATGCGTTAATTTAAAGAGATAAATGAATGGCTCACGCTCCTCACGGACTGCACTTCCCCCAAACACTGGTTTCGGCAGAACAGCTGATGATGCTCCTGCGTATTCCTTCGCTTGTGTACGAGCGAGGTTTGCTGCTCCGCAAATACGCTGGAATAGTCGGCAAGATATGTAAGAATAGCGTAAACACAATGGAAAAAATACTGGGACAAAGTATTACCACTTTGAAATGAACGTGGGAACAAACTCGAAATTTACGAAAAAAAATGCTATTTTTCTTACAAATTTTGGTACTAAACAACTACTTTTATGATATTTATTGCATTTAACATTAATTTAATCTAATATATTTACCAATTCTTAACGAAATTACGAAAAAACTACGCAAATTTAACTTAATATTTTTTCCGTGTAGGTAGAAGTAAACAAAAGATACAACGATGTATTTCTTTGTTCTTAAAACATGGTTATTTAAATGTATTTCGAGAAATCACTGCTTTAACTAACAAATGGAAGCTTAGTTTAATGATATTAGATGTTATTTTGTGATAATTTAACGTATATTGTCTGATTTGGGAAGGACAAAGGAATCCAAGGCACTTAACTTTTTCGTAGACTGCACTCGAAGTGTGAAACTTTTGATGCCTCACTGGTCTTCTTTGTGATTTTAGACGTCCATAATCATGATAGTTATTGCCTCAGCTGGTCCAGGAATCCATTCTTCAACCCTTTTGTGGCGAAATTCTGCGGCGATGAAGTAGGAACTCGGAACTGTCGAATCGGAGTGTGTTCGTATCTTCCAATATTTACGTATATTTTATTTTTCATGGGCCACCATTTTATGTTTTAGCGGACATAAGGGAGCTTCAAATAAACTCCAAAATTGTATTTTGACAATTTAATTAAAATAAAACATGCTGGTTGTAACAAGATCGGATTGCAAGTGAAGGCAAGTAATTTTGACAGCCGTAGATTATTTTAGCGCCTGACGATATGTGTTAGGCAACGTTGTGAAGGCGCGTAGCTTTGCTCGGCCGGAACAACTTATAACACCGCATGAGTTCGTTTGGAGACTTCGTAATGTTGGACGAGTGCGATGAACTCACCGCGAGGATCATCACCCGAGAAGTCTCTGATGGCGTCATCGCGCCTGGCTACAGTAAGGTGGCATTAGAGCTGCTTAAGAAGAAGAAGGGAGGAAGCTACTGTGTTCTACAGGTCGGTTTATAGTCACTTTCTAAAATACTTATAACACCGCATGAGTTCGTTTGGAGACTTCGTAATGTTGGACGAGTGCGATGAACTCACCGCGAGGATCATCTCCCGAGAAGTCTCTGATGGCGTCATCGCGCCTGGCTACAGTAAGGTGGCATTAGAGCTGCTTAAGAAGAAGGGAGGAAGCTACTGTGTTCTACAGGTCGGTTTATAGTCACTTTCTAAAATACTTATAACACCGCATGAGTTCGTTTGGAGACTTCGTAATGTTGGACGAGTGCGATGAACTCACCGCGAGGATCATCTCCCGAGAAGTCTCTGATGGCGTCATCGCGCCTGGCTACAGTAAGGTGGCATTAGAGCTGCTTAAGAAGAAGAAGGGAGGAAGCTACTGTGTTCTACAGGTCGGTTTATAGTCACTTTCTAAAATACTTATAACACCGCATGAGTTCGTTTGGAGACTTCGTAATGTTGGACGAGTGCGATGAACTCACCGCGAGGATCATCTCCCGAGAAGTCTCTGATGGCGTCATCGCGCCTGGCTACAGTAAGGTGGCATTAGAGCTGCTTAAGAAGAAGAAGGGAGGAAGCTACTGTGTTCTACAGGTCGGTTTATAGTCACTTTCTAAAATACTTATAACACCGCATGAGTTCGTTTGGAGACTTCGTAATGTTGGACGAGTGCGATGAACTCACCGCGAGGATCATCTCCCGAGAAGTCTCTGATGGCGTCATCGCGCCTGGCTACAGTAAGGTGGCATTAGAGCTGCTTAAGAAGAAGAAGGGAGGAAGATACTGTGTTCTACAGGTCGGTTTATAGTCACTTTCTAAAATACTTATAACACCGCATGAGTTCGTTTGGAGACTTCGTAATGTTGGACGAGTGCGATGAACTCACCGCGAGGATCATCTCGCGGGAAGTCTCTGATGGCGTCATCGCGCCTGGCTACAGTAAGGTGGCATTAGAGCTGCTTAAGAAGAAGAAGGGAGGAAGCTACTGTGTTCTACAGGTCGGTTTATAGTCACTTTCTAAAATACTTATAACACCGCATGAGTTCGTTTGGAGACTTCGTAATGTTGGACGAGTGCGATGAACTCACCGCGAGGATCATCTCGCGGGAAGTCTCTGATGGCGTCATCGCGCCTGGCTACAGTAAGGTGGCATTAGAGCTGCTTAAGAAGAGGAAGAAGGGAAGGAGCTACTGTGTTCTACAGGTCGGTTTATAACCTTTTTGTACCGACTCTTCTTCCTAAAATACCTAGAACACCGCATGAGTTCGTTAGGTGACTTTGTAGCGTTATTAGACAAATGAGATGATTTGGCCAGGTCTGTTGGCGTCATCGCTGTAGGACTTCTTTGTGTCAGCCGTCGATGTGTTGCAAGATAGCCTGAAATAAATTACAGCCGTACAGGCATTTTGGGGTGCTAATTAAGTCTGGTATACATAATTAGATTAGAAAAGTAACCGGAAATTAAACTCATGTAGAGTGGGAGACAGGGAAACTCGAGAACTATAGAAAATCTTATTTATTTACATATTAATATGTACGTTTTCATTCGTAGCAATCGTCTTACAAACTCAATTATACGTCAAATCATTCACCGTTCTAAAACTATTCAAACCACGTTCGATCGTTCCTTATTCATCATCTAACAGCCAGCATCATACAAAGTCATCAAAAAGTACCAATCCCACACTCGGCCATCCTGCAATCATAAACTGTCCCCAGTCATGCACCTTCAGTCACCTCACTTACCCGTCGTCAGCACTCATCTTACTTACGTCGTCATAACACATCCTATTTACACCGTGATACAAAAATACATCAGAAATCCACTAAATACTCATTAACACACCGAATAAACAATATCTGTACTTCCAAAAACATAATAATTCGTCGTAAACAAGTCCGAAAGGCGTCGTCGTGCCCGCGTCGTAGAATCTTGATCCAATCTTATCACCTCCGTGGTGAGAACTCATGTCAAGGTCACCGATGCTGTAGTACTCCCCCCGAGAGAACCGCTGCAACCGCGACGTATGGTTCCACATGCTTCTATTATTGTCGCAACCGTGAGTTTGCTTGTATCGTAGCACGTCGTGCACGTCTTCTGCGGTATTTAATGCAATGGAACTGTTTTCGTTGTTGACTGCATCTTCAATCTTATTATGTTCATGCTGCTTCGAGTAAATTACATTATTTCCATTTTGACACGTGATGTCAAAAGTTAGTTCCGCGTTTTCTTCTTTTTTGTGTTCAAACCATAACGCAACCTCCAT
Organism: Epinotia ramella; assembly: GCA_947578815.1. Taxonomy (NCBI): domain Eukaryota; kingdom Metazoa; phylum Arthropoda; class Insecta; order Lepidoptera; family Tortricidae; genus Epinotia; species Epinotia ramella. Next base: position 15,529,126 of record OX388205.1, on the reverse strand, counting down.
CAACGTTGACACTTCTTGCGTAAAGGGCTGCGCGTCGCTATCGTGTGTCAAGAACTCGTCATCACTGTCATCAATGTTGTCATCTTTATGATTTCCAGGAAAATAATCTTCATCATCATATAAAGGGTCGTCGCTGAATTCGCCGTTACAGAATTCTCGTCGTATCGCATGCTTCAGTTCTTCCCAGTCGGTGAAAGGATGTTCGGAGCGTAACCAGAGAGCCGCCGTGCCGCCGAACCTCTTTTTGGCGATTAAAAATTGCTGCCGCTCCGTCCACTTATATAGTAGAGACTTCTCTTCGACTTCTTTGATAAAAGCTTCTACCTCAAAGCCTTCCTCCGCCGTAAACAAAGGCAACGTTAAAATTTGATGATAAACATCCATCGTCGTCTCCATTTTCCGTTTTCTTTTTTACACAACTTTCGTTTTAAATCTTTCGTCGTTTCTCACCGTAGTTCCGTCGTCATCGTCGTCGTCGCATTAGTTACATATTTCGTTTCGTCTTTGCCGTCGTATCTTCGTAGTCACGTAATTTTCCTTGCATCCCGGACGAGCCCCCAAATGTAGAGTGGGAGACAGGGAAACTCGAGAACTATAGAAAATCTTATTTATTTACATATTAATATGTACGTCTTCATTCGTAGCAATCGTCTTACAAACTCAATTATACGTCAAATCATTCACCGTTCTAAAACTATTCAAACCACGTTCGATCGTTCCTTATTCATCATCTAACAGCCAGCATCATACAAAGTCATCAAAAAGTACCAATCCCACACTCATGTGCCTTTAATTGGGATAAAACGAGCTATGTAATATGCATAACATATTAGATTAATATTACAGCACAGACTAGTAAGTACTTACGTACAGAAGGTCCTTTGTCGGACAAAACATTCCGTATTCGATCAAATAGATAACTTGTAATGTTTTTAACAGATGGACCCGACCTACGACCCAGCACTCATCGAACAGAAGACCATCTTCGGCCTGACACTAGAACAAAAGAGGAACGACGCCAAAATAACCCCGGAGCTGTTCAAGAACGTTGTTACTAACCAGAAAACGCTGCCAGAAAACGCAGTGAGGGATCTCATCGTGGCCACCATCGCGCTCAAGTACACGCAGAGCAACTCTGTGTGCTTCGCTAGGGATGGACAGGTTAGTACAACGTATAGTGTACACCCTAGTACCTAAACGGTCGCGTACAGTACGGTTTCAGTGGAATTTTATCTGCTCCGGTTGCGAAATGAGTTCCATGTCAAGGTTTTGCCGAGGGACTACAGTATGAGAAAGAAAGAAATATATTTAATTGGTGTGATGTCATGTTACATGTGTTTCTTACAATTGGAATTCACCAAAATGGATGCCACTCAGCATATGCCACCAGCAATACATGCTAAAGGCGCTGGTTTACAGGGCACCCAGAGAGAGATACAGATATAGATCTTAATATTCAATATAACTTATAATTATAACTTAAACGTAACAAAACTTAATAAATGAGAAGGAGAGGTCAATGGTCAATCAAGTGTTTACAAATCAGGTCTAAGTTAAGTATGATGAAATGCAGGTGTATAGGTATGATGTCATTTACAAATATTGAAATGAAGAGCTATGTGGATTGTCCGCTTATGCATTAGATATTTGTAGGTTGATAAGATACATTTTAATATTGTTTTTAAATGATGCAGTGGATATACAGTTTTTGATAGGTGGTGGAAGATCATTCCAACACTTCGTGGCAGCATACCGAAAACTGCCACGAAAAGCGGACGTGTTGTGTTGGTTGCTAATCAGTCTTAACGCTCCTCACTTTTCATGTGTGGAGAAATTTAATTTGCTGTACAAGTATGATGTGGTTGTTTGGTATGAATGATTCCAAAAAATAATTAAGAAAAGTGTGAGGTTCGTCTGGCGGTCATGTTTAATAATTTGCTGCTATTTAGAAATGCATGCTGCATTGCATGATGGGGTGATGTGGGATCGGCGTGGGACACACGAAAACAGCATCGGCGTCACTCAACTTGGACAGAATAAGAGTGTCACAAAGAATAATGCGTAAGTCCACACTAATGAAGTGACGGACGCGATAAAGCACTTGAAGTCTGTAAAAGCAGTTACGCATCAATTCTAAGACGTGCTCTTCAAAACGTAGTCTACAATCCATGACAAGGCCTAAGTTACGAGCTACGTAGACGCGCTCTAAGCGATCGCCCAAAACGGATACCTTGGGGTCGTAAGACGCAAGATCGCGTAAGCGTTTGTCTGTACCAAACATCATTAATTTGGTTTTACTCGCGTTTAAGACAAGATTATTAGTCTTGCACCACTAAGCAATACGTTCTAAATCTAAATTTAATTTGTTTTCTGTTGAGTTGGTTTCGTGAGGTTTAAATGATACATACATTTCAAGATCATCAGCGTACATATGATAATTACAATATTGTATATTCTTTATAATATCAGCACTATACAAAATAAACAGTAATGGTCCTAAAATAGACCCTTGCGGCGCTCCCCGTTTCACAGCCAAAAGTCGGAGACTGGTACATTCCCGTTTTCATACGTGCTTCGACATATTGGGTTCGCCCAGTAAGGTAACTCGCAAACCAGCTGAGAGAACCTGTGTCAACTCCATAGAAAGCCAGCTTGGATAGTAAAAGTGTAGTATTTATAGTATCAAAGGCTCGAGAAAAATCCAACAATACTAACATAATATTTTTACCACCATCCCTAGCAGCCAAGATGTCATACTATGTCTAGTAATGCTGTCGTTGTGCTACGAGCTTTCCTAAAACCAGACTGTTTCTTAGGCAGGATCTCATTCCCTCTAAATAATCTGTTAGTTGTAAGCACACAACTCTCTCTAAAAAATTTGATAGGAATGGCAGGATACTAATCGGACGGAAATCTTTCAAACAAGTTGGGTTAGTTATTTTAGGGATTGGTTTAATTGTAGCATATTTCCACGAGTCAGGAAATACACCCGATTCAATAGATTTGTTGATACTAGAGGTTATTATTGAAAGCGTATAAGGTAGCGTCAACAAAATCATATTTAACGTAATGCCGTCGTTAACTTGTGCATTAGTGTAATTAGTATGGGGTTCTTAAAGAAAGGAGTGTATAGCATAATATCAAGCAGGTCGAACGCGAGTTTGCCACTGACTTGGTATTAAAAAATAAAGTATGGGCCAACTAATGTTGGTCCAATAAAGGAAGAAATTGAATTTTTCTTAAGTTGAGGAGAGCACTCGCCTTTTTTCGAAGTCATTATTTAATGCCATAACGAGAAGAATACTCTATGGTTCAATAGTCTCCCTTGTTAGACTGCACTTCACTCTAAATGCATACATTCGTTATCACTTTTAGTGTAAATAATTCTCTATAGGGTGAAACAAACATAAAAGTACCTTGCCACGTAGTTACTGTCTTGTTTTAATTATTATATTAGTTGGTTACCTATTGTTATGTATATGTAAATGGTTTTTTAAATCTTAACACGTTCGCAACCAAGAACCCGCCTAGCGGCCACTCGTAATGTTCGCTCAGATGCCGGCTCAGCCCGCTAGGCGGGCAGTAGCTATAAACCTCACGCCATCCACGCCAAACCACAGGGTTGACACTAACAGAAAGGTTTTAATACTTCTGATTATTATGTAATTTAAATACTAAATCTGTGATATAAAATTATATCTATTTAAATACCAAATTTCAACTTAATGTGATCAGCCGTTCTCGAGGGATATATAAATATACATCTACAAGAATATACATGAAATGCTACCCCACTGGATGCATTGTGGTAAAATGGGGGGCATAAATAGATCAGATAGTAGATTTAATTTTATTCACGTATACGAAAGTTACTTGGCACAGCACTGAGCGTCCGCCTAGTGCCCGCCTAGCGGGCATGCGGCGTCCGGCATTGCGTTGCACGTCGTGAAACGCCTAGCGAGTTCTGTCGGTTTCTGGTGTATTGTTCCATTTTTAGTCCGGTTGCGAAAGTGTTAATAGTAGTACTTATAATCCGAATCCGTATTGACGAAGCCTGTTGCGGATTCTATCATTGTACCGAGGGGGATGTTTGTTTGTACGCAATTGACGAAGCCTGCGTTGCGGATATTTTTATTTTAATGTACCTAATCATTCCTGTTTATTAAATAAAATTTGAGACTTATAATCTAATTTGTAGTAGTTATGTCGCTTCACATTGTTGAGCATAAGGGCATAAGTTAATGTACATGTTGTGTTTGCCTGTAATTGGATAAACACTGCTTTGTTCTTGTACCAAGTTTATTTCCTAAGTCACATAGTGTTGTATCTGTTGGCAAACCTTAAAAAAAAACCATAATGCCTGTCGTCCAGGTGATCGGCATCGGAGCAGGCCAGCAGTCCCGCATCCACTGCACCCGCCTGGCGGGCGGCAAGGCGGCGCTCTGGTGGGCTCGCTCGCACCCGCGCGTCAGGAGCCTGCGCTTCAAGCAGGGAGTGACCCGCGCGGTGCAGTCCAACGCTATCGACAACTACGTCAATGGGACCATTGGTGAGTAACATTGTGTCTACTGCACCCGCCTGGCGGGTGGCAAGGCGGCGCTCTGGTGGGCTCGCTCGCACCCGCGCGTCAGGAGCCTGCGCTTCAAGCAGGGAGCATATATTCGGCTTCAGTGTTAGAGCAGCATGCACAGACTACGGCAGTAGCCGAGGAAATTCACCCACCAGTTTATTTAATAACATTTTAGGTGTTTATCAGTATTTATTTATAGGTATAGTAGTATCAATCCACGAAGACTCGCCGCGATTCATACTACGCTACGAACCCAATATGAGCAAAGTGTAAAAGCCAATGTTCTTTGGCAATAACAACACTGCCATGGTGACTTGGCACCTTTATTGCTGTGTGTTAAGATTAAAGTCGCCAACTATCGGGGCAGTGTGCACTGAGGCATTCACCTCAACATCTATATAACGGCAATTAACTCCGCAAGAATGTTTTGAACTTTAAATCACCGCTTTTGGTGATTCTATTACCTATGTGTTCGAGTGCAACACTTTTTTATTGGTTTTCCCCTCACTGTCTCGGAAAGCCGTCTTTTATCCTTTAAAACCAGTGAGCAAAAACGCATTTTATCCACTAGTGGGGAAAGTAATTTGACCTTGGAGCGTGTTTAAGCAGCTTTTGAGACTTGACAGATAACAAAACGTAAAACACTCATAATACAACATTTTCACAGATGATGTATTTCTGTTGCCGCTATAACAACAAGTACTTAAAAACAGAATAAAATAAATATTTAAGAACTTTTAAATAATTGCTTGGTGACTTCATTCAGGCGCTGGGTCTCAAAATGTATGGGAAAATTAAAACCCGACTCGCACTTGACCAAAATTCTAATTGATATTACTTAACGTTATTATTACTATTTATTACTGTTAAAAAAATATAAATATTATCATTTAAATTAAATAAAGTTGTTTTGCATGTTGCACTTTCCTCGCTACAGTGAGGTGAAAAGTTTTGTGTTACACACGGGTGCAAATGTATTTTACTTCTCGTGTGTTGAAACACTCGCTACGCTCAGGATTCTAACTTAGAACCACTCGCTTCGCTCGTGGTTCAACTATAGAATCCTTTCGCTTGCTTGTGTTTCAATTCCACACTCGCGGGTAAAATACAACTTTGCACTCTTGTTTAACAAAAAACTATTTCCGAATAGTCCGAGAGTCCTAATTATCTATTTTTTTATGAAATAAAATTTGTCAGTCAACTATGACATTTATGACAATAAACATATTTAATAGAAATCTTGCCTGAAATGTTTGTGTGTAACTTTTCAGGCACGGACATGCCGTTATCGCAATGGGAGTCCCTGTTCGATGGCGCGGCGCCGGCGCTGCTGACGGAGCAGGAGCGAAGCGAGTGGCTCAAGCAACTCGACAAGGTCGCGCTCGCGTCCGACGCCTTCTTCCCATTCCGGGACAACATCGATCGTGCTGTACAGGTACAATACATTTATAATAATTACTAGAATTCATCAATAACCCTCGTATGACATAAATCGCGTGTTCGTTGCACAAAAAAAATGCATCAGAGCAATGCATGGTATGCGACCAGATGAATCGTGCAGACCAATTTTTAAAGAGCGTAATATATTACCACTTCCTGCCTTGTATATTTATGAGATATGCATGTTTGTTCATAAAAATAAAAGTATTTTTGAAAGAGCATGTGATAGTCATCCACGAACATGTCGAAATCCGGATAGACTACTTCCTGACGAGCACCTTACTTTGTCAAAATACAGGAAAAGTTGCATAATATTGTCAATTAAGATCTATAATAAAATACCAACAGACATTAAGAAATTAAATATTAGATTATTTAAACAAAAATTGCACCAATGGCTAAATAATAATAATTTTTATTCGTTAAATGATTTTTTTTTGTTCGTTGACATAAAATGATGTACTTAAATTTTAATTGACATGAAATAATGTAATAATGTATACGTATTAGAATGTATTAATTTAGTTTGTTATATTTAATGATTTTATAGTGTTTAAATATTTTGAATGTGTAATTAATTTTGTATAATTCTTTTAATTTTTATTTTGCATACCAGCTAGTCCTGGTTAAGCATGGAAACATACCTCTAATTTTGTTTGTAACACCTGTTTGGTAATGTTTAACGCAAATAAATATTCTTATTCTTATTCTTATGTGGATGTCAAAACAATTTATTTTCACTGAGGGGCATTTCACGTCAAGCGGGTAGCCAAAAAAGGGTAAGGATCCGGATTTTGTTTATAACTGGGTTAATTAAACATATATGAGATCTAAAAAAATTGGCAACTTTTTTTATTTATTGCTTGGTTACGATTATATACGACTTTAAAAAAAATACAAAATCTGAGGAATGGATTTTACAAATGTCATGGATGCAAATCCTCAAATGCATTTTAAAATAACTTAATGATGTTTTATGTAGAATAATAATGGTATTTCTTGAAAATGAAAATATATATATATATATATAATAATATAATCGTAACCAAGCAATAAATAAAAAAAGTAAATTTGCCAATTTTTTTAGATCTCATATATGTTTAATTAACCCAGTTATAAACAAAATCCGGATCCTTACCCTTTTTTGGCTGCCCGCTTGACGTGAAATACCCCTGATGTCAAGTGACAACAGTGAAAATAAATAGTTTTTAATAGTTATTTAAGATACATCATCCTCCATCATCCTCCTAGCGTTATTCCCGGTAATGCCCCTAAAGTTGCTCGGGGTCCGCTTTGACACCTAATCCCAAGATTTAGCATAGGCACTAGTTTTACGAAAGCGAATGCCGTCTGACCTTCCAACCCAGAGGGAAAACTAGACCTTATTGGGATTAGACCGGTTTCCTCACGATGTTTTCCTTCACCGAAAAGCTAACGGTAAATATTCCGTACATAAGTTCCGAAAAACTCATTGGTACGAGCCGGGATTCGAACCCACGACCGCTGCTTGACAGCCGCATGCCTGAACCACTAGGCTACCGTAGCTCTCGTAGTTTTTAATAGTTATTTAAGATACAAGTGCCGAAAATAGGAAATTCGCAACGAGTGGTGATAAATTAAAACACGACCGAAGGGAGCTAAAAGCTTTTTCACGCCACTGCTCGGAAATGTGGCAAAAGATGGTTAGAATTCAGGCTTCAAAGCTGGGGTTAGTTGGACGTCGCACGAACAGGCCATCTATGAGCTCAAACTGTATAACAATGTGTTTGTAGTCCAGTTTGAACAGCGATTCGAACAATGACAGCTACCCCCGCCCCTGCCCCCACCCCCGCCCGCGCCGGCACCCACTCGCGTGTGAAGGGCATAGAACAATCACAGCTCCCCCCGCCCCTGCCCCCACCCCCGCTCGCGCCGGCGCCCACTCGCGTGTGAAGGGCATCGAACAATCACAGCTCCCCCCGCCCCTGCCCCCACCCCCGCCCGCGCCGGCACCCACTCGCGTGTGAAGGGCATCGAACAATCACAGCTCCCCCCGAATGCGAAATTCCTATTTTCGGCACTTGTATCGTAAATACCTATTATTTAACTTGGAATGTATGTATGTAATTTGTTCGGGTGCAATTTTGCAACTGAATTTTGAAGCAGATATCTTCAACGGATTGAGCAAAAATGTTGGGTAAAGGTATAGTTTGGATGACAATTCAATATTATTGTACCATCGACCTGATCTAATGATGGAGACAGAAGGTGGCCATGGGAATTCAGTACTTAACCGACGTAACCCCGTTGAGTTTGGGCTCGTTAATCGTCTCGATGAGTAGATGATGATGGTATACAGAAAAGTACAGTCAGTAATAAAAGCCTGAACCAAAAATGAATTTTTTAACGGAAACTTTTTTAGTGTTCAGTACATCTACACAAGTGCAATGTGCACGAAATTGCAGAAAGTATTCGACTCGGCGAGTTGTACTCAAAAAGTATATCAAAGCTGATAAAATTGATTTTGTTTTTCAATTGATTCAGTCAGTCTGATCCTACCTACCTACTCAAATTTCTTCTTTTAGTGTTTAGGCTAATGAGCCTCTCAACAAGTAGTCGATGACTGCAAAAAAGTACAGTCTACAATATAATCTGGTTCCGAACATTTCGTTTTTGACAGAAACTTATAGTTTCTAGTCCAGGCAAATTATTGGCCATAGAAAATCTTTGTAATTTTGCAATCATCCAACATTTTATTTATTTGTTTGTATCAGGCATCGAGGCATACCATACGTAATCTATATACAAAACGTTAGCAGTGTCTAGAAGGGAGACAACGTGTTTACCATAACATTACACTAACGTAACATTTTGTTCAACAGTGTGGCGTGAGGTACATCGGCAGCCCCGCCGGCTCCAACAACGACGCGGAAGTCATCGCGGCCTGCAATGAGCACAAGATCACGCTTGCGCACACTAACCTTAGACTTTTCCACCACTAATGCAGCGGCCATCTTGCCTCGCAAAAGTTTTCCACCGCTAATCCGCACGGGCAAATGAGCACAAGATCACGCTTGCGCACACTAACATTAGACTTTTCCTCCATTAATGCGGCGGCCATCTTGCCTCGCAAAAGTTTTCCACCGCTAATGCGCACGGGCAATTGTGCTCATTTAACTTAATTGCATGATATTTCCCTTAGGGTAGCGAAAAATGGCTACCAACTGACCCGAGGTCTAAGTATCGTGGTAGTCAGTTTAAAGTTACAAACCATCCTCTTGGATACAGTCTTCATACGTATAATAATGTATACAGTATATTATGATAAAATATACGCATATTCGGGGAAGGTTGCGTATTTACAAGAGAATAAAAACATTCCATGTTTTAGAGTGTTTAAGTTTATTTTTGCTAGCTTTTATTAAGACAATGTATTGTTAGCGAATCTCTTTATAATTGTTAAAAGTATGCGTACTAGCATGTGCCTTGTTAGACTTTAAGAATACAATAAAAATATGACGTTAATATAACTGATTGGTTCTATTATTTATAAAACCCTGAAATCCGTACCTATACTATACTGATTTTTTTTAACTACAAACTATTAAACTGCATCCATAAATAAGAGTCTTAAAATGTAAACAAACCACTTACCGGTAGAAAAATACACATTCCTGGTGTAATCACACGCAATAACAAGTAGGCAATTGTTGTAACATCTAGGTAATCACGTGCAACACCATTATTTCTATAATAATATGTCAATTTTATCGTAAAACACTTATTTTTTTGCAGAAAACCGAGATCGCTGTAACCTAAAACCTACAACTGACATTTTAAATACTCTGTATTGTCTTTGGTGGATAGGGATGGGATGTTCTTTCACATCGATAAAAACTCGATGGCAGAGTAGTCTTTGGTCGAGGCAGTGATGTTGAGCTAGTAAACAAATATTAAGTATTCCGGTGCGCCAAATTTCTAAAAAAAATCATTGTTTGCCGAAACCTATTGTTGCAGACATGTCAGAGGCAAATGGCTGAAAATCAAAAAAAATGTACATAGTTAAGGGCCTTAATCTAATCTACGCTTAATTAACTTACTCTGGCTAACTTAAATGGTAAATGGTAATTTTTTATTGTAAATGGTCATGTTTTCAATTCTGTCCGGTTATCTAGCAAAAAAAGCATTTTCAATGAGATTACTAGAAAACCGCACACAGAAAAAAAACAACGCTACGCTCTGACAGCAACCGTATTGTGCCTTCTCTTTCACACTTAGAAAATTTTAATTATGCTGTCCTGCTGTCATAGTGAACGGAGTGCAGCCTTGGAACGAACTACATGTAACGAAAGATGTTGCGATCTGTTTGGTTGCCAAAGATAACTTAATTATTTTGTTGAATATTGTATGCAACACCATGTTTGTTTTGTGTTTAGTATTGCTTAAAATCTCATTGAAAATACTTTTAGTTTTTACCCACCTACAATAATATTCTACAATAATTATATTGCAAAATTTTAATTAACCCTACCGGGCACACGGACGACAATAAAATTTATCAATAAAATTGACTAATCACTTATGTCAATATTCCCGTGAAAGCAACATGTCTGGTAAATTAAATTTTTAAGTTAGTTTTTTGTTTACATTGTAGGAAATTTCTATTGAAAGATGGTTTATAACCCTATACTCAATAAATTATTCACGTTTTTTATCATTTATCATCGTAATTCATCATTTCCGCTATAGTAATGTTGCCGACATCGACATTATTCGACATACAACACATCACTATAGTAGTCTATGGTTATCCATTCCGCCATATTTGTTTACCTTTTAAGACTCTTATTTATGGATGCAGTTTACGCCATATAGCTAGAGGCCATCAGTCTTCTTTTTTTAGAACGAGACTTTTTCGATTTACAGCCCAGGAGCTCGGAGTCTGCTGCTAGCTTTCTTGAAGTCTGCTATATAACTCAAATTTAGGCCAATTGTTATTCGTTTTTTTTTATTGAGATTTTAATTTAATATGCCTAATGACGAAAATCCCATTAAAAAAAAAAAAAATATAGCCTCACAAAACAAGTTAAAGTCTATAGAATAATACAAAATTATGCAATATGTTCGGATCTGAACTATAACTCAAAATATGTGTGCACAGAAAGAATAATTTAACATAAAATACATTTTTAGAGGATAGCTGTACTTACAATTTTAGACGGTTGGCGTTAAACTATTTAATCATCTAAAGCTGCGTACGAATTTGAGCGGCTCAGCGGGTTGGTAATCAGGCCTTTAAATAGCGCTATTTTCGTATAGCGCTATCATTTATAACGTTATTATTCCTAAAACCGCTATACTCGAAACCGATATTTGACGCGCTGTATAGCGATATCCATTATAACGTTATAAATCTAAACCATTAATATAAAACCGATACTTTTTTAACCGATATAATAATGTAATAACGTTATAGGCTACCCCTTTCTCGCATTCAGTATAGCCTACTCGTGCAATGTAAGCGATGTTGTGATTAGGTAACGTAGGTTGTTTGTTAGAGTGCACGACGTCATAGTAAAATAGAGAATTTTTCGATTTGCTCGGCTTGTCGGCGCAGGTTGTAGCCTGATACGAATATCCTGACTAATAATTTTCAAATCAGATTGTCTTTAGCTACTCTGTGCCTCATTAATCGGAAATGCATCATCCCATAAAAAACATGCCATGTAAAAAAGAGGTCAAGTCTCGAAACTCTTCCACCGTAAAAAGTTGTGAGATATTTCGTAGAGCCAAGTCTCAGGCATTCTTTTATCTTTATTTGCTTGCTAAATAAAATTTTGTGACTTGGCAATCACACAATACTACATAGCTTTAGGTATGCAGAAATCCATTAATGCAGGAAAGTTGTGTGATTGCCAAGTTACAGAATTTTATTTAGCAAGCAAATAAAGATTAAAGAATGCCTAAGACTTGGCTCTACGAAATATCTCACAACTTTTTACGGTGGAAGAGTTTCGAGACTTGGCCTCTTTTTTACATGGAATGTTTTTGCTTGTTAAATAAAATTCTGCAACGTGGCAATCACACAACTTAACTGTATTTATAGATTTTTGCATACTTACCTAAAATTATGTAGTATTGTGTGATTGCCAAGTCACAAAATTTTATTTAGCAATAAATAAATATTAAGGGACAATCTTACACAAATCGACCTAGTCCCATAGTAAGCTCAGTAAGGCTTGTGTTATGGGTACTAGACGACGATATATATAATAGATATAAATACTTAAATACATAGAAAAGTTCCATGACTCAGAAACAAATATTCATGCTCATCACACAATTATTTGCCCTTACCGGGATTCGAACCCAGGACCTTCAGCTTCGTAGGCAGCGTCACTACCCACTAGGCTAACCGGTCGTCAAGCAAGCAAATAAAGATTAATAAGAATGCCTGAAACTTGGCTCTACGAAATATCTCACAACTTTTTACGGTGGAAGAGTTTCGAGACTTGGCCTCTTTTTTACATGGAGTGTTTTTTATGGAATCTCACTTTTTTTTTAAGGTTAATGTGTTATCCATACATACAACCTATGAATGCAGGCCCATTCTTGCTTTTGAATTTTCCCATTCACTGCAAATGTAACTTTGTAATCCTATATATTTGTATAGGATTACAAAGTAATGTATACAGTTGGTGTATCTAGAAAACTGGGTTGAAATAGCAATTTTTTATAGTTTTCCCTTTATGTGGCCATTAAACCCTAACTCTGTACCAAATTTCAGCTTTCTGAGTTTATGGGAAGTACTAGTTCTATTTTGATGATCATGAGTGAGTGTCATAAATGCGAAACTTTGCTTTCGCTTAACTTCGGAACTAAATGACCTACAGACTTGAAATTTTGGATTTTAAGTATGTGATTATAGCTTACTGGATGACGAAAATTTCTGCATTCTGGTCTTATCCAGAGGTTCTCAAATAGGGGCCTGAAAATGTGGCACACACTCTTTTTCTCTTTTCACACATTCTTTGGTTTCATAATCAGATTTTATTTAACTTGTCGTTTTCGGAATGGCTCTAAATCAAAAATAAAATAAAATGTCGGAAACTAAAAGTATATTTTAATTTTATTAAGATTAATGAACAAAAGCACATACCGACATACCTATGCATAATATTTTGCTCACGGCAACACCGTCGGTCGTAGGGCTTGTTTGTCTGTAGTCTGCGATTTAGTGCCGAGACAAACAATTAACATAAAAAATATTGACCCTCTTACATATTGTAATAGTGTATACCTAGGGGCTATTAAGATTGGCACTCTTTCTTTTTATTTATGAGCAAGTCCACGAATCTGTGGACAGTGTTGCGTTTCCTGCGTCCCATTTTTATTCCGCCGCATTTATCGTCGCAACCAACCAAATATTCACAATTCACAACCAATTTGCAAATGATCGAGGTAAACAGGCATTAATAAGATTTAGAAGCTAGAACAACATAACGGCAACGTCGCACGTCGCGCTACGGCCCACGTGGTGGCATGTTGGCATTGGCACAGAGCGGCAACGGCGCAGCCGTAGCGCGCGGCTCGCATTTTAAAACGATATTATAACGTTATTATATATCGTTCTGTTATTTATTCTGTTACGGTATTTATATCGTTATGGAGAATATTGATTTTGTTATAACGTAATTTTCGAACACTAACGGAATATACCGTTATAATTCCGGTTCATTTTATAACGTTTTAAAGGCCTGGTTGGTATCAAAACGACTGGATTCTCAAAACGACATGAACCGCATAAAGACTGGATCGCAAAACGACCACAGCTGCAAAAAGTCTTTTTCGGATAATGACTATCCAGCAAATCGACCACCGAGCATAAAGTCTTAATCTCAGAATGGCTTACTATCAAAATTACTAGATCGCAGAAAGACCACCTCGTGCAAAGTCTACCTCTTAAAAGGCCCATAGTTAAAATGGCCAGATCGCGGAAGAACTTAATCTCAGAATGGCATGGTAGCAAATAGTCTTAGTGTAGTTTTAGTGTTTGTCTTGTTGGGGTGTCATTGTTGTTTTCTCATAGACTATACGATTGATATTTCAACAAATTATCGTGGTTGGACTTTACCGGTACACGGTGTCAATGTTTGATAAGATAATAGTTATATCAGTCATTCTAAGTTTTTTTGACGATGCCATTCGAACCAGTTTTTGGAGAGGAACAAATGTTTGTATGGGAGCAACTACAATTAAAGAACATAGGTAAATACCCAAAAAATCTAGTCAAAGGTGGACCTCGCTGGCGGCAGCCGAAACGATTCATACTAATTGACAAAGAAGCACAGAATGCTAAAGTTTACTTTGTATGTTACCTATCGATGTAGTGGTCTTGTCGGCCTTGTTTTTAATTTTCCTCGAGGTGATTCAACTTATAAAAAGAAGGAAGAAGAGAAACATTTACTTGTATCATTTAACTAACAATTATAATAGCTTCTATAAATAAATAGGATTAACATACTACTTATGGCACAAACATTACGTCATAGCGTCTTAGAAAATAGTAGTACCTAGTATTGACGGAAAACAAACATCGGGTTGAGCCCATGTGCACGCCCAAGGTATGTGGGGCGCCCGCTGTGGCAGTATTAGGACAATAACATCATACCTGTATTGTCCCTCGCTAGGCCACCTCTTCATGTACTCGCAGGCGGTTGTGGTGTCTCGCGGACCCTCGGCGTCGTCGTCCAACCTCCTCACCTTGTAACGGTCCCGTCCCGTGCACTCGACAACCTCGTACGACGGTCCCAGGTATTTCGGTCTATAGCTTCAAACCGACACCAAACTGGGTTATTTTTATGGCGACTTTATCACCCACTCGGTACCTGGTGCTCTCTTTCCTTCGTTTGTTGTAGCTCCGTCTATTCTCTTCCTGTATCTGTAAGATTTGCTCTTTTGCTTTCTTTCTGGTTTCTTCTCTGCTCCCTAAAGATGATGGTTATGAATCTGGTGAACACCTTCGGACAGACCGAATGGGGCCTTCAGGAACTCCTACTGTGAGCTTTGTGTGACAAACGCTGTATATTTGATAGAATCATCATTCACGGGTAGATGAAAATACCCATTCTTCAGATTCAAGCTCAACACCTTTGCCCCACACAACTTATCAATATGATCCGCAATTATTGGTAAAGGAAACGCATCCTTCACAATCTTAGTCGTTGGTAATCTACGCACACTGTTTTTCCATCTTTTTTTCTAACCAATACCAAAGTACTCGCATAATCAGAAAAACTCACCCTTATTATGCCGTCTTCGAGCCACTGTGCTACCTGCGTATCTACCTCATCCTGTTCCTTAGGTGCCAACCTCCTTGGCCGCTGTACCTCGTCTTTAAGGCGGTGCATTGGAAATTAACGCGTGCTTTGAAACGCCGTTCTGACTTGATTAAGAAAGAAGGTCTGATTTTCAGATATATGATTCTTGACTATATGCTTGTTCATCTGATTTTATGGATACATGATTGCTTAAAATTTCCTCGATAGAAAAAAAATCCAAAGTTGGGTCTGTATCTTTTTTTACTCAGCCTACTCAAACGATACATATTTTACGACACAATCAAGTAAATTTTATAGTATTTTATCTCATCTAAAATCTCAGTTTATGAAATTTTAATAAACTATCACTAAGTTATGTATTTATCTAAATTTGTCCAAAATAGCGATTCCCGAAGAGTGTTACATCTCTTTTTCACGTGGGCGGAAGGCATCAGCGTGTCTCTGCCTACGGGGCGTGTACGACTCAAATCAAGGCATCCCCTTAAGCACCAGCTTGAGTTTGATCGGCGCCTCTTTCGTCTTCCTAGAAACATAGGATTGCACCATGTTGGTCACCCTCTCTTGCACCTCCGGACTCATCTCGCAACCTACAGTCAACGTCACATAGTTAGTAGCAGCCAAAGTAGCCAAATATATCGTAACACTTCCTTACCCCTTTAGTAATAAAGGCGTGTTCCGATATATTTGGCTACTTTGGCTGCTACTAATTATATGATGCTGACTGTACAACAGAAGAGTCAACCACACATATTTCATACACCCAGTTACTAGCCGGCTTTAACCTGGCATTGTTGTTTTCCATCATTACCACACAATGCTGAAGCAAATCTTGACCTATTATCATAGAATACGGCATAGCGTCTCTAGAAATCACGTAGAACACAACTTCGTTATACGATTGTTCGTCAATGGTAATGTTTATTAGAACACTTAGAACAAGAGTAATGCGAGAAAAATCGAGAGTCGTGTCGCGGCCGTCTTATCCCAAAAAAACAAGATTAAAAAAAAGACCGGCTTGCACTCCGGGAGTGCCGGCAGAAGTGAAAACTCAATAACATTGTAACAGTTTTTCGATCAGGTCACGTGACATCTTACGGTGTCACCCTAAAAATGAATTTGGCGCAAATGTACCTATAAACAATTAGGTATCAATTATTTAGGCGGACGGGCCGCGGGCGCGTTGGGTGCGACGGGCCGGCTCGCCCGCCGCCGGCGGCGAACAAAATACCGATTTGTTTTTGCCATTGCCAAATATTTTTCAAAGCTTTATCTCTTTAGGAATAACGTCCAAATTCGAACTATTCGAATTTGCAAGAACAGCGGACGGCGGCGATGAACAAAATATCAATTTGTTTTTGCCGTTGGTAAATATTTTTCAAAGCTTTATCTATTTAGGAATAACGTCCAAATTCGAACTATTCGAATTTGCTCAATAGCAAAACGGTGAAGGACGCGTGAACAAATTTACAAATTTATTTGCAGAATATGCTATTGCAAAAAGTGTTTAACGGCTTTATACTCTTACGAATAGCGTTCAGTTTTGAATGAAGTCGAATCGGCTAGCAGCAAAATATCCACTTGAGTGCCCGCGATTTAAAAAAAAGTGCTGTAAAGTGCCTAAGATTTACCGCGCGCCAGCGGCGCCGTGTCATGTTTTGTAAATAAATCAATTGCTGGCTTTCACTGAACTTTTTGATCTGATTCTTTTTACGTTGTAATGCTAAAGAAACGGGCAATTTATTCATATAAATAATGAAATAACTCAAAATAGTGAAATTAATATTAAAAAAATCACAAAGTTGACGTACAGTTTCGAATAGGGACTTATGCCAGAAATATTTTTGTTTTTTAAAAATCTAAATTACATGTGTATTTTTTATGTTTATTTAAAACTTTAATAGTTTACGCTTCGATTGGTACTAAATAAAGAATATGGTCGCGGGGAAATATTCCGCATAAAACCTTTTTCATTTGCAATGTCTAAAATGTCAGTTTCGCAATTCAACAACAAAACAACTTTACTTTTTGTAAAATTGTTCCATAGACTGCGGTTTTTATTTTTTTAATATTGCCACATTAATCCTCTACCTAACTAAGTCAACAGAAAAGAGCTCTTCGCACGTTCCACATAGATATCATTTAAAAACCGTTTGAACTCCACCTCGCAACTAGTGTTGCGAAAGCACTTTGCGATTTGGCGAATCGCAACCGTAGTTGCGCTGGGCACTTGAGTGGATATGAAAATTTGTGACCTCCTTCACATCTGACGTCACAAAAATCTGTCGCGTATTTAACAATTTTTCCCCATCCCAAAAAGTGCTCAGCGCTGCTAAAGAAGTTTTCACTTCAAAAAAACCCGGCCTACACTAGTTCAAGACGGCTGTTAATGTCCCTAGATCTTATAATTACCCAGCGGACGTCTAATTTCAGAAAACTCTCTCTAATGTACGGTCGAGGAAATTGAATTTTTGGCACATGTCAACTCTATTAGAATGACGTTAAGGTCCAAAAGTGCTAAACATTCAATTTCCTCGACTGTACCTACCTATGTATATTACATTTTAGAAGATAATGTCTAAAACACATACTAGTGATTCAAAATTATATCATGAGCCTCATGACATGAGTTATCAATAACGGTAAATTTAAATTCGACAGTAAGCAAATAAAATGGCCTTCAAGAGTTCAAGTTGGGTAAGGCCGTTATTTCTTGTTCCTGATTAAGCAGCTTAAATCGTCTACATTTTAATCAATTCCAGTGTGTTACGAATATTCGTAATCCATTTATATGGCTAATTGGCGTAACACACTGGAAGTGATTAAAATGTAGACGATTTAAACTGCTTAATCAGGAACAAGAAATAACGGCCTCACCCAGTTACGTGCGCGGGCTCGGGGGTTTACGTGAATCAGCGGCTGTGGTTCTTCCCCGGCCCTGCTACGTCATCACATGCGAAAAGTTCTGCGGTACCGGTGTTGCCAGTATGTAAAATTACCCGTAAATTGATTATTTTGTAGGTCATCAAATTACGATAAAAATATAAGTTGGTAACGGTGAAAGTAATTTAATAGTTGCATTAATTTATTCGTTTGCACCTTTTGCAGTTGCGTTTCGCAGGAAAATCAGAGCGATTTTAACGCAGAATAATTTTTGATGATGCTTTTTGTTTTGTGATGGTATGCGTGGACTGATGCAACGTGCGTGTAGTCGATTTGCCCTTTGCAAGAGGACAGTGCAATACGTTACGCATAATAGGGAATATTCATGTCATTTTTTTATTTTTTTTATCTATTCTATAAGTAATTATATAACCGGAAAAAAATTTAACACTCACAATATTATTAAATAAGCTAAAAAAAATAATTAAAATTACTATCATTTTCGGACGATCAAAACGCCACCATTTTGGCGCGCTCATTTGTGACGTCACCGTGCAGCTTAGTGCACGGCGGTTCTTAAACAAATTAACAACAAAGTGTTTGATTCACACTTTTAATAAATGTGAGTGATTAAAGCTTATAAGATCAACTTATTGTAATGGAAGAGCACACAAAAGCTTATTATAAATATTGTATTGTCCCTATGTGTGAAAATCACATTAAAACTGCAAATATTTTCATATGCCCAAAGGTGCAAATATAAGGATAAAGTGGTGTAAGGCGATGAGGAGAGATAATGTATCGTGCTTGAGTAGTTTATATTGTTGTGAAGATCATTTCGACGTGAGTATTAAATATGTATGTACCTAAAATATTTTTTATTACGACTCGCGAACAATATAGGTAAACAATAACCTAACCTCAAAATTGTATTATATACTTATTCATAAAACTATTCTGATTCCCAATTTTTTTAGTTATTAATGTTACAAATATTATGATTTTTGTTGATCAACAGCTGACTACGAGTGTTGATTTTGATCAAGAAACGTTTTAGCTAAGTTTCTTTGTTTGCACTGTTGATCGAAGAAAGTTAAAAGAATTTAATCCTTTTTACTGAGTGACCTACACAAATTTGTTTTATTTAAAAGCCTTGACGAAAACAACCTAGTTTGTTAAAGTTCATAAAGATGTTCTCAACATTTAACATTCCTAATAGGTACCTACATATATTTGATTATATAATACTAGCTTCTGCCCGCGACTCCGTCCGCGTGGAACTCGTTTATACTATCTCTATACCAAATTTCATCCAAATCGGTTCAGCAGTTTAAGCGTGAAGAGGTAACAAACAGACAGACAGACACACTTTCGCATTTATAATTTATTATTAAGTAAGTATATATAAAATATATAATATAACTAGCTTCTGCCCGCGACTCCGTCCGCGTGGAACTCGTTTATATCGTAGCTCCCCCCATATCCCCCAAAGGGATGAAGTGGGGGTGAAAGTTTGTATGGAGCTACGATATAAATAAGTTCCACGCGGACGGAGTCGCGGGCAGAAGTTAGTATATATAATATATAAAGTTATAGTATAGTAAAATAGTATATAGTATGGATAAATATCTACTAGTATTTTATTCCACTTATTTAACAAAGACACCTATTTCAAGTAGTTTAAAAGTCTAGCTATTTGAATCGCCAAAATAGGTTATAATTATTTAATTGACCAATCTCACGAGTATAAAAACAAGGAATATGAAAATTTATTGAATATCTGTAACTTATTTACATTGCAGCTTTTACTCCTCTTAGTTCAGCGGACGTAAAGTCACAAATATTTGCGAAGTATGTATTAAATTTAGTCATCATGAACACATCAATTTTAGGCAGATTATCCGACTGTGCCTTGACAAAACCGCCTTCAGTCATTGTGGCGAGTCTTTTTTCACTTAATAATTACCAAAAAACACTGATTATTTATCATAAACAGCGGCCAAACAATGCGAATAACTTTCAATAATCATACTAACGACCTGCACGGTGACGTCACGTTTCGCTCCGCCAATAGCGTTGCGTTTTGGAAATTTGCGAGGGAATTTGAAAAATAGTACTTTTAAACAATTTATTTTATCAATAGAAACATGATAATTTGAAAAAATAATCATGTGTGTATATTTATTAAGCAATATAGATTACACGTGATTTTTTTTGTCCATTTCTAAATCACATGCATATTCCCTATTGCGATTACTTTCGACGAATTGGATCATCTGGATATATTTTTATTTGGATCCGGAAAAAAGATGAAGATAAACACAAGAATTTTGCACGACAAAACAGGTACGTTAATAAACGCTCTTCGCGTTTAATATAATAATGCGTTTCGGATGCTGTTGGGACTGCCTCCGAAGCCTCCTGAACAGCATTTTGGAGAAATTTGACTGCCCAGTTGTAAAACATTGGAACAACAGGATACCCATGTTCAATGTAAAATAAATTTATAACATAATTAGGTATTATTATATTAATTTATATTATATTAACGTAGTCATAGGTGAGCAAATGTTACTAACAACGCTATGGATGTTTTATCTGAAAATAAATTATAAAATAAATTATAATATTATTATACTCTTTATTTTAATTTCGTCTTAGACTAGGTTTTTACAATAATTATATCTAAAAAGTAAAATATAAAACTATACATACAAAACATAAAATCATTATAAAAACCTAACCTAGGGTGCAGCCGGCAGCGAGGCGCGGCCTAAGCTACCGGCGGTCAGGGCGACAGAGACAGGAACCTCCTGACTATACGCGCAGTATCCAGGAGTACCGCCTTCTGTATCTGACCCTTGATCCAGCCGCCTAGCGAGAGTCTCTTGAGGTGATGGTCGAGACTCTTCGCTATTAAACCGTTCGCCGAAACGACTATCGGGACGATGATCGTCGAATCAACATCCCACATGGCGGTTACCTCGTGAGCCAGGTCTAGGTACTTGCTGGCTTTGTCCTTCTCGGCCTTCAAGAGGTTCTCGTCATGGGGGATGGTGATGTCGACGAGCACTGCCTGGCGTTTCGATCGATCTGTCAGCACGATATCAGGCCTATTGGCTAGAATAGTCCTGTCCGTGATCACAGATCGATCCCAATAGAGCGTGGCACGACCATTTTCGAGAACTGGTGCAGGTGTGTACTTATAGTAAGGCACTTCGGAGGCCACAAGACCGTATAGTAGAGCAAGTTGCTGGTGAATAATTCTGGCTACAAGGTTATGTACCCAAGCAAGCACTCGCCGTTAGCAAGATGACCACAACCGGAGATAATATGCCTGAGTGACTCCCCGGGACGGCGGCATGCCCGACAAATGTCGACCGTACCGTCCTTCAGGATATACCTCCGGTAATTGTTCGTCATGATAACTTCGTCCGCAATTGCACAGACAAAACCTTCGGTTTCCCCGAAGAGATCCCCGAAACGTAGCCAGTTCACCGACGCGAGCAGATCTACATCGGGCCCTGTGAGGGCCTTGTAGAACCGCCCGTGTAGCTCCTTGCTCCTCCATACCGCCCTGCGGTCCTCGGCGCTCATTACTTTAAGCCTGCGCCAGTTCTCGTTTGCCAAGGAGAGCGGGGTGAAGTTTCCGTCTACTGCTACTACGTCGCGATGCATCCCACACTCGTTGTTAAGGAAATAATCCCTGAGGCTGCACACCTCGCGGTTGTGGAGATCTTTGGCATTTAAAAAGCCACGACCTCCACATTTCCGCGAGATGTACAGTCTCATAACAGACGAGCGTGGGTGTAGCATGCGATGCGCAGTATGCATATTATTATTATTATTATTATTATAAACGATACGAGTAAGTGTAAAAAAGTGGACAAAAAATATTCCTCACGTATATCATGATAATCTAGGACTATAAAATAATTGGTACAATAGGTATATTGGGCGTCATCGTCAATATTAACAAACTTAATACTTGTCATAAATTTGATTCACCTTTGCATTAATAATCCCCCTGAACTGAAGTTTCAAGTCCCCCATTGGGTAGTTCATCCAGTTACATTATCGTAACGCAATCAAGTTACTATTTCCATTATCAAGTTAATATGGTGTAATTCGTCCATTATAAGTAATGTCTTAAAATATCAACTTTCATTTAAGGGGTTCCCATGCCCCAATGACCTTCGATCTGAATCCCTTAGTTTTCTTATGTTTTTTGTAGCCTATTATATTAACAACAACGACTTTAAGCAAATATTATCCCATATTGACTTCAAATTTCATTGTTTTCGAGATATTTGGCATCAAAGTTGAACAATTTTAGGCCAAAAAACTGGTTTTCTGGGCATAACTTTTGTGTTAATTAGTTTAAAATGAAAACCCTGGACACGTTTTTAGGGACGTCATAAACGAACCCAAATATGTAGATTTCGTATATGTTAGATCTTTTACGTCAATAGAGATACGAAATAAGTGATTTTTAGATAATGTTTAAAAAATCATACAAAATTAAGTATTCATTTCTTTCAAAATCCGGTAGACAAAAATGGAGATTAAAGATTGAAGAACCGATAGCCGTTTGACTTATAATTCTATCTGTAGTGCAAAAGTAGGAGATACGATTCAAAACTTGTCAAAAATCGATGAAAACCTAGGATAGCCCCTTAAGCGTAATATGGGTTGGTATGAATTGCTATAGAAAATAAGAATGATACCAACATTTTAATTCTCATTTGGATGAGCATTAAGCCTGCATCACATTGACACGGCTTGCGATAGCGATCAATATTAACATCATTAGCTGTCAAATTTACTATTGACCGCCACCGCAGGTCGTGCCAGTCTGTGAGAGGCAGTTCTTAAATTTACAAAATATTATATGAAAAACCGACGAATTAGTTATGATTGTACTGGCAACTCCTTCAATCTGTCAATGTCAAAGATTTCTGCAACTGCGTGCACTGCATTGTGTTGTTGCAGATATTTTATTTCTATTCCCATTTTAATCAGAAGTTGAAGTGGTAGTACATTACCGACATTAAACATATTAATAATATTAAAACGTTTTAATTAAGTGCGTCGTGATCTAACTATTGTTAGATGTTCGAATGAGGTTCTTATTGTGAAGTTTTCTTTCGGATTTTCCGTATTTTGTTTCATTCGTGAACAATGTTTGTGCTGTAAGAGGGAGAGAGAAGTGTATACTTGAATAAAACTGGAACTTGAAGGTTTTTGAAGTGAAAATGTCATCAAGTGATACTATGAGTGAGACGGCGTCGTCTCCGCTCTCGTACATGGGGTCTCCTCACCGGTCCCCGTGTCAGCAGGTGCCGCAATTGGCCAATTGCTTTACGGAGCTTACTTGTGCTGATATGAATGGGTTCACAGGTAATAATAATGAAACATATTACATGAGAAAAACTTTATTTTTAGAAACGAACTCCTTTTTTTGACTAGTATTCTGGCCTAGGTGGTCATTCCCATGACTGAGGAGTTTAACAACACCTCAGATGTTATAATCCTTCCAGCTTTGTAGGCTGCAGAGTGCCTAAATACTTACATCCTGACACTCAGAGAGTATCCCTTCTTCTGCAGCATAAAAATATGTTAAATGATTGTTAACTGTAGGTAATAATAATAATATAATGTTTACGAGAATACAATTTAACTACAAACTCATTATAACTCTTAAATTTCAAATTGTACAGTGCTTGAAAATATCCTATGCTACTAACACTCAAACAATATCTCTAACACTGACTCATTGTCATTCGAACAGAGTAGGTACATTGATTGAGCCTAAAATTAACGGTTAACGGCATCAATATTTGTGTGCTAGGGTTAGCTACAACTTTATTTGCGGGATTGCAAACATTTAGAATAAACATTCCGTTTGTAACTGATTTTGATAATGCTTCTTTTTTGGTATATTGACACACAACTTTTTTGTTAACAATTTGATAAGCTTTCCTTTTGTCATAAATTAATTTAGTTCTATGGCACTAGCATATTATTGGCCCAACTATCAATGTTTTGTTCCTTGAAATGCATCAAATTATTTTAGCCCTAGAATAAAAGTTGATACTTTCCTTCTTCTTTTTTTACACTTATGACCGTTATGGCACGTCATATTTAAGACAATTTGCGAGATGTAATATATCCTGTTATGTAATTTTTTTATTGCATTAAATGATTTGACTTAATTTCTGTTGAAGTAAGACTAAAAGTAGCAAGATTGTATGTTATTAAAAAACTAACGGTTTTTTTTTACCACGGATGTTGCAAGTCCTTTCCATGGTCATGATCACAAGGTGGTCTGGGAAAAGCGAATTTCCGGGCCGGAAATGGGCCTTCTCATATATATGCCCAGTGTGGGTTCTTGGGCCTCACAATCGTTGAATTTTATTATAAAACGGAACACTAATGTCTGACCCGTTTTATAGGATTTGAATATGTCTGAGACTCACGGAAGTTTTCTATATAGAACTGCTTTTCCTCTTGAAAATATTGGTATAGAACGTATGGGCCTCATACATAAAGTCAATATGAGTTCACATTCATGCATGATTCATGGGTTGATTAACTTGTTGATAGATATGTAATGCGTCAGAAGTGATTTCTGATTATCTGTGAATAGTATTTATTGCGAAATCAAACATGCTTTTTCTTTTGGGTTTCCCTTGTTAGACCTAACTAATTTAGTTTTAAATGCTTCATTAGACATACCTAGTGCTTTTTTTTCATAAATAGTCATCTTCTTAGGATTAGTGGGAATTTTCCCAGCCACCTAGCTAGATCGATTTCTCGGCCCCCGTAAACCCCTATATCTCAAATGTCATCTGAATCGTTAGAGCCGTTTCCGAGAACGTGACTGGAAAAATGGTTATGGCTTTTATATATTACAGGTATATATGATATATATATATACATACCAATATTGCCCGATAGTATAGGATAGGATTGCAAAACAAATCTAACCTAACCTAATGACTTCTATTTGATGATATTCAAAGAAAACCCGAAAAATTCACTGTTTCGAAGAAAAAAAAATTGTTCTAGTGAAACAATAAATCTGTCTAATGACACATTAGGGCAAGAGTTAGTAGGTCAAACAGGACCCAAATAAACTGTATCTTTCAATTCTTCATCACGCTTTGTCATTCCTGATCAAGTCTCCTGAATCACCCTGTATACATTCTGAAGTATTGTTACACAAATGAGGTTAAGCTGAAATCATAGAACTATAGTTAGATTGTGATGTCATCACTACTCTTGACTACCTTATCAGTTATTGTTATGCTGCATGTAACTATTTAATACAATACAGCCACCAGTAGTAACTACTAACTAGGTACATATCCATTTGTTTTATGCCACAATGGTGACATACAAGCGCAAGGTCCGCGTGAAGCAGTCATCATAGAACATAATACGCTCAATCAAGTTGCCAGTCAGGTTAATGTAAGGTCAGTTCGGGTATGTGCGCCACCGGGGAAAGTGCGCCTCATTCATCATTCTGTCATTTAAATCAATAATAGAAAAAGCCTTACCCCGGGGGCGCACTTTCCCCGGTGGCGCACATACCCGAACTGACCCTACCCATTCCACTGTTCTCAGAATTAATGCACTAAAGTTAGTTGGGCGTGTTGTTATGCTACGCTGCGATTGCATTCGAAAACTATGCTAATGATAGATTTGATGTACTCGTTTTGTTATAATAATATATACACCGATTGCTAATTCAAGACCAACATTGAATGGACTAGTGGCTTTGTGAGCTGTAAACCTCACAAGTCTGTCTTTTTTCTGGAGAACAGCCGGACATACGAAAGCATTTTGGCCCATGCTGAAATGGAGAACTTCGTTCGCTTCGCTCGATCGTTCAATTGCCGTTATTAAATAAATATAATTTCTTCAATGGTTTACCCTTGAACTATATTAAACACGTAATACGTGCTTGTAAAATTTGAGGGTTGCCCTCGATTTCCCTGGGATCCCATCACCAGATCCTGGCTTGCGCTCACTTAAATAACTTGAAAGAATAAGATTAAAAGCTATACATACCTATAAATTAAAAAAAATCGTCCAACTCCTAAACGTTGAGGAGTTGTACATTCCATTATAAGCCCACCAACATGAAGTATTCGTTTTTTTTGAATCTGTCCACAATTGACATCGGCGAACATACATTAAAAAAAAATACAGTGAAACATATAACCTCCTTTTTTAAGTCTGTTAAAAGGTAGAAAAGGCAGACTACCAGTCAACCGCAGCTCGCAGGGCTAAACAGAAAAGCTCATAGGTGCAACCAAATGTACAGCCTCACATTCGCCGTCCACTATATCTCTGTCTTTTTTTAACCCGTGCCTAAAGTGGACAGATACATGGACCCAGATTATTGGGCCGTACAATACTTATTTTAATTATAATTTGTTGTACTTAATTTTAAGAGTCTGTCCCTTTTATGGTTATTTCAGTGCCATCTTGCCCCTTAATGGCCTCACTGAAAATCAGCGTCACGGAGCGCGTCTTGTGGCTCGCTCCGTGACACCAAGCTCATTGAGGACCCTTTAGCGTAATAGATATTATGCTGTATAAGCCACCGTTCTTATCTTTTTGTTTAGACGTCATGTAGTTATTGAAGTGATAACTTCTTTAGCGGCGCTGTTCACTTTTTGTGATGGGGAAAAATGTTAAACTCGCCACAAATGACGTGACCGTAAGATTCGAGAGATACTCGCAACAGGTCACGTGACCGTAAGGTGTCACGTGACCGTAAGATTCGATAGATTGAAAATTCGTAAGACGGACACGTGACCTGATCGAAAAACTGTTACAATGTCATTGAGTTTTCACTTCTGCCGGCACTCCCGGAGTGCAACCCGGTCGTTTTTTTTTTGCTTATTATGTTGTACCTAAATCTTTTTATTTATTACAGAAATGCCGTTCCTGCGCATCGTGGAGCAGCCACAGGACCACTTCCGGTTCCGTTACAAGAGCGAGATGGTCGGCACCCACGGCTGCCTTCTCGGGAAAACTAGCTCCACCAATAAGACCAAAACGCACCCTATGGTCGAGGTATGCTAACCTGTAGAGCTAGTACAGTCGACGTGAAAAATATGTTTACACTTTGCAGCTTATTCCATTGCAATAAGGTGAAAATTGTAAACGTCTCTTTAACGTCGACTGTACAGATAATAAATGAATAATAATAATAAACACATATTAGATGTATCACTGCAAACAGTCGCCGTGTGTAACCCCATGTAACCGCTCTTACTCTTACACAAATCGAAATCTAGCTCTATAAGGATTAAGTATAAAGTCAGAGGGGGCAAGTGCGCCCCCGGGCTAAGTGCGCCTTTCATCAAGCATATCGAGATCTACAGATATTTCACAAATAACGCCATCTTACATTCATGCAACAAACTAAAACAAGTTTATTGTATGGATTTCAGCGAATTTATATTGATTTAAATTACTGAATGATGAAAGGCGCACTTTCCCCCCCTGGCGCACATACCCGAACTGACCATAGTACTAGAAAACGATATTTATTTTGAGGATAACAGCGTTTTCAAATTAGTTGTAGTACAAGAGTGTAACTCTTTATTGTAAACATAAACATTGTAAACAATTAACAACAAGTTATGTACAAAGGCGAACTTATCCCTTTGAGGGATCGCTTCCCGTTAACCTTTGAGTAGATGAGAGTAGAAACGAGAAGAGTACACAAGTGCGAAGTGGTCAAGAAGGATGCTGACTGTACCAACAGGTACATACGAATTACCTACATATGTTAACAAAGTTTCTATTTCCAAGAATTCATTTCAAAATACGCAACATTTATTTATTTAAGCATCATTGTATGTCATAGTTTTACTATCTCTCTCAAATTACAATACATAGTGTTTGTTTATAAACAACCCATATTATATAAGGCGGCAGGCGGCCTATATTTAGTCCGCTATCAAGCTACACAATACAGGTCTGTTTCCAAATTCTCCGAATGCGATCGTATCTTTATCATAACAACTTGTATACTATCACAACGCGATTAGGATGAGATTCGACGTGACAGTTTTGCTATACTATAATACTTCAAACTTTATATGATTGATTAGATTTATTTATTTCATAATACTTAAAGACAATATAAATTACACTAGGTCAATTTATACGACTTTATATTAGGACAGTCTGGTAATTAAACAAAAAATCAAATGAAAATGAAATGAAGACAAATGTCAATACTTATAGAAATTAATTCAACTAAATAATTTAGATATCTCAATAAATAAAATTTAAATACTAATCAGTAATCACATGACCCTTTAGTGATGTTTTTTTCTACTTCAAAGAAATTAAAGTTGCGTGTATACGTGATGTTAAATAATATAAACTAAATAAGGTGAAAGAAAATGTGATATATATTTATATTTATCTACACTTAATAAAACGCCTACAGGAATAAAGTTCTTGAGGTGCACAATTGCTATTTCACTGGAGCAGGCACACTCAAATGGCAAGAACTAATTGGTGTCTAATTTATTAGGTATGCTATTGCATTCAGGAAATATATGTACATGCTGCATGCATTAATTACCGAGAACGTACTTAATTTTGGATATGTAGACTACATTTTCCGATTCAATAATTAAGATTACATTGTTTGATAAAACTGGGTCGGACACTAAAATCAAAGCATTTATTAAATCCCTATTTGATACTGCATTTGCGTGTATGATGTAATCTCACGTGGCAAAATACTTTGTAACGGGCATGTAATCTCGTTGCAAAGTTCATATTATGTAGGTATTATTAATTATTCTGGGTACTATTAATTATTCTGTAGTATCATCTCAATCGAAACGAATGATTTGAAAAAAGAAGACAATTAACCCTTACAGCTCGTGATGTGATTTGTTGCTATGATTCGTTGACAATAGTTTGTTTTTTTGCTGAAAAATTCATTTACTTCGAAAGAGCTTGGTTTGGCTAAGCCAAATTTTTACTAAACATGTTGCTCAATCTGCGAACTTCATGATGGTTTTAGTATCGACTTGAAGTTCGCTCTAGAACGTATTCAAAACTAAAAGTTTAGTCATTTCGGTATATGTCTATTTATAAAATCCGTGTACGAACGAATTCATGAAATTCTAAATTATGAAAACGAATACTCAACTGATACTTCTTTCATTTACTTTTATTACAATTGTTTGTTACCGGCCATAGACCCGAAATTACGACAAATATAGTAATACTATTTTTTCCTATTGGTGAATCATACCACTTTAAAGGTCTGCTGTATCATATCGAACGAAGTAATTTAAAAAATGCTGCTGTATTTGAATACACCAATTTTATTATTGTACTACAATATTATCTAACTTTTACCCAAAACAAGTAACTTTAGTAAGAACTCAAATGTCCAACCGCTAGTATGAGACCCGTCCACTGTGAGCTCTGGCGACCTATTTAAATATAGGTTGCCGTTGTCCTGGATGTCTAATCACTTCGACTGGTTATAGATGTAAAACTAAAGTGAAGCCCCTCTTGCATGCAGCCTGTGGACTGTTTGAATAGGCATTTGTTTTAACAGTGTTACATATTGTAGCATTAAGTTTTTAACTATATCAATTAAACGTTTTCGCCCTTTGACTTGTACCTAAAGAATACGTCTAACAGCCAATGTCTCCCTTAGTTGGTGAACTACAACAAGCGAGCGCTAGTCCGGTGCCGATTGGCACAGCACCTTAAGCCGGACGAGCATCCCCACCAGCTGCTGGAAGACGAGCAGGAAGATCGTGACGTCAGTGCCGAGGTGCCGGAGCGGGGCAGCTACCGTGTCGGGTACGTTCTCGGTGACCTCATCATCATATCAGCCGGAAGACGTCCACCGCTGGACATAGGCATCCCTCAGACTGCCACAATGTCCGGTCCTGCGCCACCCTCATCCAGCGCATCATTTCATAAGTCCACCTTCCGGGGGGTCTACCTACGCTGCACCTTCCGGTACGCGGTCGCCACCCGAGAACCTTTCCGCCCCAACGGCCATCGGCTCTAGGTGCAATGTGCCCCGCCCATTGCCGCTCAAGTTTAGCGATTAGGAGGGCTATAGCGGTAACCTTGGTTCTGCTGCGGGTGGCCTTATTTCTGATGCGATCACGGCCCCAGCATAGCCCTCTCCATTGCCCTTTTGGGTGACTTTGAGCCTTCTAATGAGGCCCATAGTAAGCGACCACGTTTCAGTGGCATATGTCATCACTGGCATCACACACTGGTCAAAGACTCGTTTTGAGACACTGCGGTATATTAGACGAACGGACGACATCAATGACCTATACATACGCACAGAATACAGAATAAATAATAGTAGGTACTGTTTACGTACAGAAGGCCCTCTTTCTAACACAACCGATATTTGACAGGTAGTAAACTCAAATCACAGCATCTCACTCCCACTCGATCGCCGCATAGCACGTGCTCTTTCGCTCCTAGCGCGATCGGGCTTATCGACACCTCGAAGGCACGGTTAGCATTAGACGGCGGGCGAGCAGTGTCGCGGCGAGATAGACTATCTGTCTCTTTCTGTGTTCTAATTACAAAAAGACGGGTCTATCTCGCAGCGACACATCTCGCGCGCCGTCTTGTGCTAACCGTGCAGGCTTGCTATAAGCTACAGTCCTGGTCTGCACAAGCTCCTTCCATGTTCTCACCTTTAGCTGACGACAGACGAGCATCTTCAACAGCTGCTCAAAATATCCACCGTATAAAGGCCGAAACGCACTGACAGCGGTGGGGGAGCGGCGCGGCGCGGCGCGGTGGCGGTACCGGTTGTAATGTTCGAGCTAATATGAAAGGGTGCGCACAGAATACCGAGCCGCGCCGCGCCGCTCTGTGCGGATCCTTTCATATTAGCTCGAACATTACAACCGGTACCGCCTCCTCGCCATGCCGCGCCGCTCCGCCACCGCTGTCAGTGCGTTTCAGCCTTAATAAAGGCGTTGTTTAAGAAAACAAATAGTCATTCCATCCTTTTTAACCCCCGAAGCAAAGAAGTGGTGTTATATGTGTTGGACTTTCATTTGGGACCCAGGTGTCAACCTGTCATATCGTACAGGAATCCAAATATTTTTGAACTGAAAACTTCTTTAGCGGCGCTAAGCACTTTTTGGGATGGGGAAAAATTGTTAAATACGCGACAGAGTTTTGTGACGTCAGATGTGAAGGAGGTCACTTTTTGCTGCTAGCCGATTCGACTTCATCCAAAACTGAACGCTATTCGTAAGAGTATAAAGCCGTTAAACACTTTTTGCAATAGCATATTCTGCAAATAAATTTGTAATTTTAACCAACGCGTCCTTCACCGTTTTGCTATTGAGAAAATTCGAATAGTTCGAATTTGGGCGTTATTCCTAAAGTGATAAAGCTTAGAAAAATATTTACCAACGGCAAAAACAAATTGATATTTTGGTCGCCACCGCCGTCTGCTGTTCTTGCAAATTCGAATAGTTCGAATTTAGATGTTATTCCTAAAAAGATAAAGCTTTGAAAAATATTTGGCAATGGCAAAAACAAATTGGTATTGTGTTTGCCGCCGCCCGTCGGCGGGCCGACGGGCGAGCCGGCGGCCCGTCGCACCCAACGCGCCCGCGGCCCGTCCGCCTAAATCATTGATAATTGTTTATACATTTGCGTCAAATTAATTTTTAGGGTGACACCGTAAGATGTCACGTGACCTGATCGAAAAACTGTTACAATGTTATTGAGTTTTCACTTCTGCCGGCACTCCCGGAGTGCAACCCGGTCTTTTTTTTTGCGAAATGGGTCATAAATTAAAGAACGCATCCGGGTGTGTCTGGGTATCTGCATGTCTGTCTGTCAGCTGGCCTCCCGTAAACTTTATTCCGACACAATGATTGTCTAGGTTAGGTTGCTTTGAAGACGCAAAGCAAGAGTGAATAGGCTTACTGGTTAGTAAGCTCCATCTTAGGGCCTGTCGTCATTTACCGTCTGGTGAGACTAGAGTCAACCACTGGTCAGTCTATTGTTGAACGCAAAATGTCGCCAGTAGTTACATATTTTCTCGAAAAAGGATTAAAAATGTAGTCAAATGGAGAAAAAATCAACGCAAAAGATTAAATAATCACGAAGTTATAAGTGTCCAAAGTTTTAAGAAGGGGTTCGCTTTTTCGTATAATGCAACTTCATATGAAACGATGACCCTGGAAGATTGTGACGTCACTAAAGACGGCAACGTGCCGCGCCCCGTCGTGGTCGGAGCCGCCGTCGACGGGGCCCCCCGGCGCGCGACGCGTAACGTCACACACTGTTTGCGTTTTCTCTCTCTAAAGCAATATTAAAACGGTTGTAGCTTCCTTATTCTTTGAGATATCTGAATGGGATTTTCGTCACTAGGCATATATTTTTGCCTTCTTTCTTTTGGAGTAATTATAATTTTCGAGTCTACACCCGTTTGTACATGTGAGTGCAACCGTTTTAGCTCCAGATCGTGCTTCTAATAACGTTCGTAGTCTATACTCGTACAGCGTCAGTGGTAAACACATATATTATCCGGTGATAATATATGTGTTTACCACTGACGCTGCCCTGAGTGCCGGTGCATTCGGTGGCGATATATGAATTAATGATAACACAAAAATACCGTGATTATAAGTATAAAAATTGTTCTGAAATGCGATCAGGGTTTTCCCGGTTCGTTTATCGGTTTCATACTCTGTACTGCGCGTGTGTGTGGGGTCGCCAACTCGCCAGATGCATGCAATATTTAGATGAGCAAGCTGTGTAGCATAATAATACTACTTATACAGTTAAGTGCAAAAATATGTATCGATAACATCCTCTCATAAATATGTACCAAAACCTTAATCCGCTGACATACGAGTTATGGGACATATTTATGCTTAAGTTGTATGCACCCATATTTTTACACTTGACCGTATAAGGATAGACGTAGAGTTAAATGAAGGATGGGAACCTGCTCATAACTAATATTAAGCCATTATCGTTGGTTTTTTTAACCAATAAAATTTTGCCCGGTATGACATAGGCTACCTTTTGTATGAAAAGAATTAGTACATTACTACAGAGGCCGGGAAGTAAGGGGTTGCCGGCCGAGTACATATAGTCCAGGCAATGAACTGACAACTTGTATGGAAAAAATGTCAATGTTGGAAATAATTTATAATAGCTTATTTTTTATGTATAACGGATATATTATCAATTAAATAGTTACCCAGCGACAAAATCCGACAAAATTTCAGACATCGAAAAAATGATAAGTTAACTGGCTTCTAAAAAGTCAGTAAAAATATTAATAAATGTTTTTGTTTTTATTTTGGTTCATTTACATTTGCTCTATAATATTCAAGATAAATCGTACAAAAAAAGATAATGCATGCTTCATTGAAATCTACATAATTACTTCCGGGTGGAAAGATTGTCGGATTCTTGACTAAATCATCTTAGAATAACATTTTCAAATGAAATCAACAAAAAAAACGCTATTATAAATTAATGTTTTTCAAAACCGTATTTTGCCTGGAGTAATAGTATAGACCAACAGAATTCATTTATATTCTAAAGAGAGTGAATTACTTACTCCTATTTCAAAAAAAAAACCGGTCACCGGTCGGTTATACGGCCGAGCGTAGCGAGGTCGGATAGTTATGAGGCTGGCAACCCCTTTTCACGCCGAGGTATGTAGTGCTTTTCTCAAACATGCAATGAAATAAATTAAAAAGACTCCAAGAAATCAAACTTTAATTTTTAATGGTTGAACGCCGTGATTCTGTGCCAGAAATTGTCGAATGGAATTTTTTTTTTTTGTTTAAAGGCAATAAATATATATTTTTTTCTTTTTTTCTATAAAAAAAACCGGCCAAGAGCGTGTCGGGCCACGCTCAGTGTAGGGTTCCGTAGTTTTTCGTCCAGAAATTATTTTGTATGTTTTTTCAACAACTATTCAACCTATCAAGTTCAAAATAATTTTCCTAGAAAGTTTTTATAAAGTTCTACTTTTGAGATTTTTTAAATATTTTTAAAACTTATGGTTCAAAAGTTAGAGGGGGGACACATTTTTTTTTACTTCTGGAGCGATTATGTCCGAAAATATTAACATTATGAAAAAATGATTTTAGCAAACCCCTATTCATTTTTAAATACCTATCCAACAATATATCACGCGTTAGGGTTGAAATGAAAAAAAAAACACTCCCCACGTTACGTATAGGGGAGGTACCTACACTAATAAAAATAAAAAAATCACTTTTATAATGTTGATATTTTCGGAGATAATCGCTCCAGAAGTAAAAAAAAATGTGTCCCCCCCCCTCTAACTTTTAAACCATAAGTTTTAAAAATATGAAAAAAATCTCAAAAGTAGAACTTTATACAAACTTTCTAGGAAAATTATTTTGAACTTGAAAGGTTGAATAGTTTTTGAAAAAAATTATAAAAACTACGGAACCCTACACTGAGCGCGGCCCGACACGCTCTTGGCCGGTTTTTATTTGAACTTTTTATGCTCATTGAACTAATTAGTGCGTCCGTACATTATTGTAAAGGTCCAGAATCCACGGTAACATTTTGTTTGATTTCGCTAACAGGTTTGCCGGCATGGGAATTATACACACGGCCAAGAAAGATGTCCCCGCGTTGCTGTACAAAAAATACAAGGAGAGACAGAAACTTATCGATAACAGAGAGGTGAGTTGTTTTTATGTTTATAGATATAAGTGTATCCGAGGGCTCGAACTCGAAACAACGGGAATGTTTGTGAAACCGAATAACGACCAAACGCATTAGGGTTATAATGGGGCCACACTGGCTGGCTAAATGTTACATAAATAAAATAAAATTAATATAAATATATTATTTCAGAATGCGTAATGGTTGTAGGTATTTTATTAGCGACAATCAGCCTAAGGAACTATGTAAGTGTGGAATTGAATCAAATTAACCACATCACATTAATAAATTTAATTTAATTTAATATACATTAAATAAATTTGGGGGCACGGCAGTGCCCCCGCCAAGTCAAGCGCGAAGCAAACACTGCCGTACCATCCTTTACTGGAACCATTTCGCCGCATTTTCAGGCCCCTATTTGAGAACCTCTGGATAAGACCAGAACGCAGAAATTTTCGTCATCCAGTAAGCTATAATCACATACTTGAAATCCAAAATTTCAAGTCTGTAGGTCATTTAGTTCCGAAGTTAAGCGAAAGCAAAGTTTCGCATTTATGACACTCACTCACTCACTCACTCATGATCATCAAAATAGAACTAGTACTTCCCATAAACTCAGAGAGCTGAAATTTGGCACAGAGTTAGGGTTTAATGGCCACATAAAGGGAAAACTTTAAAAAAAATTGCAATTTCAACCCAGTTTTCTAGATACACCAACTGTATACATTACTTTGTAATCCTATACACATATATAGGATTACAAAGTTACATTTGCAGTGAATAGGAAAATTCAAAACCAAGAATGGGCCTGCATTCATAGTTTGTATGTATGGATAACACATCAACCTACAAAAAGAAGTGAGATCCCATAAAAAACATTCCATGTAAAAAAGAGGCCAAGTCTCGAAACTCTTCCACCGTAAAAAGTTGTGAGATATTTCGTAGAGCCAAGTCTCAGGCATTCTTATTAATCTTTATTTGCTTACTAAATAATATTTTGTGACTTGGCAATCACACAATACTACATAATTTTAGGTAAGTATGCAAAGATCCATAAATACAGTTAATTTGTGTGATTGCCACATTGCAGAATTTTATTTAGCAAGCTAATAAAGATTAATAAGAATGCCTGAGACTTGGCTCTACGAAATATCTCACAACATTTTACGGTGGAAGAGTTTCGAGACTTGGCCTCTTTTTTACATGGAATGTTTTTTATGGGATAAACAATACAGCTTCTGCCCGCGGCTCCGTCCGTAATAAATAAAAACTATCTTATGTCCTTCCCCGGGACGGGACTCAACTATCTCTATACTAAATTTCATCCAAATCGGTTCAGCGGTTTAAACGTGAAGAGGTAACAGACAGACAGACAGACCGACACACTTTCGCATGTATAATATCAGTACTATAGCATGGATATTAGCACACGGCGTCATTTTGCTGACGTGCACATGTATTAAGGTGGCGCGTTATGGCTATGGTCTTCCGCCCCCTTATTCTGTAACTTGTTTTAAGCTCACCTCAACGCTCACCCACAAATGTATCTTGACACCGCGATGCGTAACTAAGCGCAGGTAGAGGTCTAGTTTCGTGACGGGTGACCGGTGGGGTGAGCCGCATTAGCGCGTAGCGAATAACAGCCCAGGATGGAGTTATACTCTGGACGTTTAGGTATTTAAAAGAATGTAAACAAACAAAACCACGTGACTTGGTCAGTCAGCCAATAAGATAATACCATAGATACAAAATGTTGCTATTCATAGCAATCTTTTGTATCTATGGTATTATCTTATTGGCTGAAAGACCAAGTCACGTGGTTTTGTTTGTTTACATTCTTTTAAATACCTAAACGTCCAGAGTATAGAACTAGCGCAATCTGCTGAGCAAGGAGGCAGTAGTGTTACTTAGCATTATCTTTGTTACGCTGTGCGCGACTGCCATTTGACTTTCCAACCCAGAGGGAAAACAATACCTTCTTGGGGCTGGTTTCCTCGCGATGTTTTCTTTCACCGAAAAGCCAATGTTAAATATCAAAAGGTATGTACGAGCCGGGCTTCCAACTCTCGACCTTCATTGAAAGTCACGTGCGTTACCGCCCGGCAACAGTGGCTTCAGTGGAAAGCAAATTTATAAACTATGGAAGTATTTTCATTTCATAAAAGGTACTCCACTATATACAGTAGAATGTATGTAAGGAAATCAACGAACATGTAGCTAGAAATAAAGTGAGGAGAGTTTATGACATTGACATTAAATTGTATTTCACCTGCCTGTCTGTCACAAAGTTTAATTTCTCAGGAATTACTAATGCTATCCATTTGAAATTTTAATATATATTTTTTATAATCTATCTAAAATTACGGATAAGAAGGGGGGAAAAAATTCAAAGTTTAGCTGCTAGGTCAAGTGGGATATCATATGAAAGGGCTTGAGTTGGACATTTTAAAACAGTTTTTCTTTTTTTTCTACATTGGTAAAATTTCGATCTATGAAGGAAAATGTAAAGAAAAATACCATTCCCCCCCCCCTTATCTCCGAAGTTATCCAAGCGAAAAATTTCAAATAATTACTTGTGATTAAGATAAACATGAATATTACTGGAAAAGTACAACTTTTTCTGTATTTTTTGTTTTATTTTCAAAAATAATTTCCTAGTTAAATTTGCAATTTAATCAACTTTATGAGTATTTTTTTGTTTTGAAATTCCTATAAGACTATAATAGAAGTACTCCCTTTCAAATAAAAAAATAATAATCGAGATCGGTTCACGTGATAAACAATAATCGCTAAAACACCAACATACATACTAAGCTGATTGCCCTTGCACGTTAGTACCAATTGGGGCCGATAGATGGCGCTGACCCCATTCCTACTTCGCGCTGTTAAGATTTTTCTAGAATTAATGGGGTTGGGACGGGTATATTTCAATAGCAAAAAAGATGGACATTCAATTGTCTAAAAAAAAAAAAAAAAATATTTGAACTGTTTATTTCAATAAATCACATTTTTTTTTTATGTTTCATGACTTAGCACAATCTTAACTTTTAAAGATTATTAGCTAAGTTTAGTTTAATATATATCATAGATTTGACAATTATATTATGTTAGTTAATTAATTAATTAATTAAGATTTAAGATTTTTCTTAACACTGAGTATGGCTTTCTTAATTACACATTTGGCTTTATGCGGTTTATCCCCTATACTGTTAATTATATTTTCTATGCTATTTGTCGGTAGACTGTTTAGGACAGCAGGCACATAGCTGGAGCAGACCCTTCGCCCATAAAAGTTGTTGCTGTTTGGTACTGTAAAGGCTTTACTGGTTGACAGTGTCCGAAGGCTCTGTGGTCTGCTATACCTATTCAGTTCTCCTAGGTGTTGTCTATACTCTAATTGTCTTGGTAGTTTGATGGTCTTGGTGTAAAAGTTATTCGTTGTTCGAAATTGAATTCTGTTGTGTTGGGTTAAAATAACTATAGGTATATTGATTCAATTGATAGTTTGTACGGAACCCTCGGTGTGCGAGTCAGACTCGCACGTGACCGGTTTTTTTTTTGAAATAGGAGTAAGTAATTCACTCTCTTTAGAATATAAATGAATTCTGTTGGTATATTTTAATACTTAATAATTTGGTAGGAGATAAGTCTACAGTACCAAGAAGAAATATCATTATCATAATGGGATTGCGACTATACATGTAAATCACGTTCTTATAGTGCTAAATGGCATCCTTATTGCTTCCCAAAACAAATGCCTGTCATCCTAGAATGGGTATCATGGCGGACTGCAGATTCAACGTAATACGCAAGGCGACGACAATGCGCCCAAAATTTAAATTTTATAAATAGACTGTCCATTTATTGACCCTAGTCTCACCTGATGGTAAGCGACGACAGTCTAAGCCTAATATGAAGCTCATGGGTTCAGTAAAGGCCTATTCACTTTCGTTTTGAAGGCACCTACTAGATCGTTCTCAGGAAATACAGATGAAGGGAGCGATTCCATTCCTTAGGAGTTCGCATTAGGAAAGACGAGGCAAATAGCTTCGTGCGAATAAATGGTATGTTGATAACATAAGAACGCATTCGCTCTCCACGCCTGGTCGTTCGGTGATGGAACGGGGAAGGTGAAATTAAGTTGTGTTAAGGCGCCGTAGGTTCAGCGAAGTTAAACAAACAGAGTTTTTGAAACAATATAATGCGTCTGTTTATAATAATATGGTTTCAAAAAAATACGAATAGTAATCTTGAGGCTTTTCTGCAGGGAAATCAGTGCTTCGAAACATGATTAAGCAAATTTCGCTCTATAGAAAAAAATCACGAACATAGGTCTAAAACACACAAAAATACACTTAAAATATTCGTAACAAATTATGCAAAGCTATAAAAAAAGCTATAAATATTAAAATTGCTTCTAAAAATCGGCAATATCATGTTTGAGAGAAATCAGTGTTTATATTTTTATTTATTTAAACGGCCAAAAAATTAAAATTAAAAAAACATGATATCCGCGCTTCCGAGCACGCACTTCCATCTCGCTCACGCTTATGCTCAGTGAGAGGGAGAGAAGACCATGAACCTACGGCGCCTTAACGGTTGTTTACATACAATATTTCAAGTTAGCTACTCCTGAGGGGTAATCACGTAACGTTTCCTACGCGCGTTAGGACAGTTTAACTGTCATTTTTCCATATAAAATTTGTCATTTAGATCTACCTAACGTTCGTACAATGTGTCACGTGATCGACCTGCTGGTCACAAAGTGCCAATTACCTTTTTTACCGTAATGAACTTGTGTCAAATGTAAAATCTACCCCATAATTATACTAGGCATGATTCCGTCGGTTTTTTTCGATGCCATTCGAACTAGTTTTTAGAGAGGAACAATTGTTTGTATGGGGGAAATTACAATTAAAGTACATAAGTACTATACAGTGTGTGTCTACGACCCGGGCTTTTATAAAGACTGATGATAATATGCTTCGTTAACAATTGTTTGCACGTATTAGTAAATCATAATTATGTAAATTAACTGCGCAATTAATTTTCCAAAATACAAACCTTCAATGGACTAGGTGTATGACGCCGTACTAAACAAATTATGACGAGCTGTCACTTACACTTACTTGTCAATTTACTTTGCTGTACATTGCTGGCAATTAAACGTTTGTTAGAAAGTTAACGAAGTCTGAGATCTAGTTTATTAATTAAATTAATGTCATGGTTACATTATAAATATACGTTATATTAACCTCCTTTAAGAAAACCCAAGGTTGTAGACACACACTGTATAATATAAGTTCTTATTAAGGGACTTGGCCTGGAACATTTTGTTACAATGCAATGACACGCTGGAACCAAACGACTCATTGTACTTAGATGTACAGTCAACGCCAAATATAATATAGTAGTAGTACATTTTCATCTAAATACTAGGGAACAAGATCCATACATGCACGAGTTAGCGTTAAATTGTGAATATCTGACGCGTAAAATTATGATCTTGTGAAAGTTTCACTATGTGTTAGATCATGAACTAAAGGTTCGTACAATTATATGGTGATACATGTAATAAGCTACGGCAGCCTAGTGGTTCAGGCATGCGGCTGTCAAGCGGCGGTCGTGGGTTCGAATCCCGGGTCGTGAGCACACCAATGAGCTTTTCGGAACTTATACAACGTGTTTTTTTAACCGTCTTAGAGCCGAAGCCCACTTAAAGTATCTAAAACGTACTAATCATTCGTGAAAAAAAATATAGTTACGTTTTTAGTAATAAATCGTAATTAAGTTTGAAAAATCCAGTATGGCGCTCGGCGCGAAGTTCATATCATATACAAAAAAAAACCTTTTTTTAGTTCTTTGTAATGTATATATTAACTGGGCTACGGCTCTTAGACGGTTAAAAAAACACGTTGTATTTACCATTAGCATTTCAGGACAACATCGATGGGGAAACCGGTCTAATCCCAATAAGGCCTAGTTTTCCGTCTAGGTTGGAAAGTCTGATGCCAGTGGCTTTTGTAAAAACTAGTGTCTGTCAAATCTTGGTATTAGGTGTCAAAGCGGACCCCGGGCAGCACTAGGGCACAACTGGGAATTACGCTAGGAGGATGATGATATTAAGTACCTATTACCTATACACACCTTTGACGACCACTGTACAACCTAGACTCTATGCCGGCTGTACACATTGGGCCAACGTTGGCGCGTGAGCAGGATGCAGCTATGCAAACTAATGAGAACGAAATAAAGCCCTCTTCCTCTAACGCATGGCTGCATTCTGCTCACGCGCCAACGTTGGCCCAATGTGTACAGCCGGCATAGAGCGAGCGTGCTTTATCTGCTAGGTATTATCTCTGTTATTACAAACTTTATATTACACATCTAGAAGCCTGTAATTCTTTAAGTAACTAAAGTATGTCGTATTTGAGTATATAACATGCAAGCATAGCGTTCATCTATAAAAGGACTTACAAACTCGGAGTAACTAAATTGTTCTTATGCCATAGTCTCTCTTGCTTAAGTTTATGAATAAATCCGTCCGGTTTTTCTGCCTACTCGTAATTTGATCCGGTT
Organism: Epinotia ramella; assembly: GCA_947578815.1. Taxonomy (NCBI): domain Eukaryota; kingdom Metazoa; phylum Arthropoda; class Insecta; order Lepidoptera; family Tortricidae; genus Epinotia; species Epinotia ramella. Next base: position 15,487,612 of record OX388205.1, on the reverse strand, counting down.
TTTCTGCCTACTCGTAATTTGATCCGGTTTTTCTGCCTACTCGTAATTTGATGCGGGCGATGCGTAATTGCACCTCAAGAATTAGGATCGTTTAATTTACTTTTATTTAATTAAACATTCATTGTTTCAATCTTACTGAAGCCCACAGTGTTTTATAGGAGCCAAAAAACAAGATTTTCAAAAATGTATATCTCAATAACTACACATTAGAAACGGGGATGGGGGGGAACAAAAAAAATGGGGATGTCACCTTTTTGGCTCCTATAAAACACTGTGAAGCCTCATCAGGCTTAAGAAAGAATCAGTTACGACTTAATTAGGTTGATATCTAGTACATTTCCTATTTACTAAGATTATTTCTCAGTGCTGGCGTTATGACAATCTATGTAATGTTTTTATTGAATATTTTGTACGTGTTCTGACTCTCTGCTCCCTGTATTTTGTTAATACGTTAAGTATTTTTGTAAACCCGCTGTTTACTGAAGTATTGCATAGCCTATGCACAAACCAAGTGGTCTTTGAGCCTATGACACCCGTAACGTGAAATTGTAACATTTGTAACTATAACTCACACATCTAAATCAGCTTTATTTTATATTTTTAATGGCCTCGATTCTAAATCAGCTTAAAACGCTGTCAACATCAAAGTGCCCTTGAGGATTTTGGATAGCGCGCACACTGTCACACTGTCACTGGCACTGTCTATTTGTATCGGAGTAAACGAGAGCGAGTGTTACTGGGCGGCCCGGTTTTTGAAGATATATCATAAATATTGAAATAAAAAAAAGGGTTGATTATTTGTGAAATATGACTCGCTAGCGGTTTAGGTATGCATATGTTGACTTCGTGTTTTTAATTGCAGACCCATACGTCTAAAACATAAAGACATAGAACCGTTTAAAGTGATTTTAAGACCAATCTTTGCAATTATTTTCTATAGAGCCGATTTCGTCCAATTATGTATCGAGCCCGTCCACGGTCTTTGAAATATGGATAATATTAACATATATTTTATTTGGTGTGCTAGAACAAACAGGTTTTCTTAAAAAACTGCTTAAATAACATCAACTTCACCAAATTAAGTCTTGTCAGCCTCTTAAGCGTGTTGTAGTCGACGTCAAAGATATGCTTACACTTAGCGTAAGGCCTGAGTGGACGCCCCGCTCAGAGCGGGGCGTGCAGCGTCCATATAAAATAGATGCAATTTATATGGACGCTCGACGCCCCGCTCAGAGCGGGGCGTCCACTCAGGCCTTACACTTAGTATCTTATTCTATTGTAATAAGACTAACAAGGCGATAATTTACTCTTTCTTTGTTTAATCTCTGACGTGGACTGTACCTAGTTCAGGTGGAATAAATAAACTCACTTAGGTAGGTACAGTCAGCAACATATAGTTAGTAGCAGCCAAAGTAGCCAGATATATCGGAACACGTCTTTATTACTATAGGAGTAAGGAGGTGTTACGATATATTTGGCTACTAGTACAAACCTGAACCTTGAAAATATTACACTCCTTTTTTTAGGAAGTTGAATAAAAAGTCAGTGCATTACGGTATAACACAAAAATTTGGTTACACCAAAAAAACCGTGTTAAAACGCTGAGATTATCTACTTGCAATGTCTCGAGTTTGATATAAAAAACCTGCATTGATAAGTGATGACTTAAAATGATCCACTTGCAATGCCCCTAGTTTTTCGCTAAAAGGCCTCCTAAAGCAAAAAGCACACCACATTACCACTTAGAATACAGATTTCTCAGAAATTGTAAGCTAGTACAAACACTCCCTTGTCCCTTCAAACAATGTTAAGGGCCCACTTATGTCGCAAAGTGTAACATTTATTGGGTCCCCGCTACAACATTGCGATAAAGACGTTACTTTTTCTAACATTTTTGAATGGTGTATTGTTTCAGTTTATTAACGAATGGTCATGTTTTTATAAAAATAAGAGGTATTTTTTTTAAGGAAGAGCTTATCACATGAGTTTATGGAAATTATGTCTTCTAAAATAAGGAACAATATTTATTTAAAGAGGGTTTTACAAATGCCACTCGCGTAGCGGCACTCTTATTCTAATTGCCTCTTCTATAGGATCTATCTAATTTGATTATAGTCTTAACTAAGTTGTATTGTATATCTACTGATTCCGCCTCTTTAGAGCTCGAACTATTAGCCTAAGCAAGGTACGGTTGCGCTTTATATGAAACAAACATCAATATATGTATATTATCAGCTTTATTCACGCCAATAATAACAATAATATAATAACCCACCAACATTCGATACCGCGACGGTAATAGTACATTGTGATACAGGTGAGGTATGTTGATCATTACATCAGAGGCGGAATTGTTCACGCGAGCCGCAGGTGAGCGTGATAAGAGAGCCGAGGATGTAATTATCAAAGCTCACGCGTTTCACACGACGTTTTTCAACACATTTTGCGAGGAAAAAATCCTTTTCATATGACAAAAAAAAATATAGGCGTGCCAAGTTATTTTCTTGACTTAATGATGGCAAAAAAATCGTGGTAGTAGTACATGTAATGAATTTAAAAGGAAAACTATATAACACGGACAAGTAGCCATAAGTAGTTACCGAGTAATAGTTGGCCAACTTAGTGTGTACTTGGAAATGACAATTTTCGTACAAATTCGGCCGACGCAACCGCACCGCACGTCGATGTAACTAAGACAGACGGGCAACTACGGAACCCTACACTGCGCGTGGTTCGACACGCACTTGGCCGGTTTTTGATAATAACCAAACACGCATTAACAATGTTTACAAATATTTCTGAAATAACCTATAATGGCGCGCAACAGTTTTTTTCGTCAAGTTTGCGCAGTGCGCGCGTGTGTGTTAAGCCAGACATACGAGTAGATGAAATCTCCAAACAGCCAATACAAAATAAATAAATATTTTCGTTTTAAAATGTTATCTTTATTAAATCATGTAAAATGTTATCAAAAGTGAATAGTTTTACTAAATTAAACGTTTCTATATTATATCCAAAAAGAAATAGTCAATTAAATAACTAAAAGGATTTAATTTGTTTAGTCGAGTAAGAATCCATTTGGCGAGAGTTAAAAAAAAAAGCTGTACATTTGTATGTACAACTCGGTTAATTTAAGAATGCACCGTGTTCATGCATACATCTTGCTGCAAGGTGACAACGTGACTTAATCGGGATATAACCATACCAGACGAGTGTCGTAATGTTATAAAACACGCGTGTTTCATACCCAGGATTATGAGCCTAAAAGCGACATCATAGAGGTACGTTACGAGCAAATGTGTTGAAAATTTTTTAGAAAAACCGGCCAAGTGCGTGTCGGACCACGTACAATGAAGGGTTCCGTACCTTCTACTAGCTAACCCACATTAGGAATAACTAGCCTATACCGTAAGTTAAAAAAAGGCTTATCTTCATAAGAAACTTACGGCACTGACGTCGTTAAGGAAGGCGAATATATTAACTTAATAAAAAAAAATTGACAAAAGACCATATTTTTTTTTTAAAGACCTATCGATTGATGTTCCGCATGACTTACAGTAATAACTTTTGTTGACTCTAGTCACATGTATGGAGTGCCCCCTAAAATAGTATTTTATGCAATCGAGTAACACGTTTAGCCCACGAAGCTTGCTGAATGGTCTAATTAAGGTACGAGACTTAAAAACATAATTATATTATTATTGTAAGTATACAATACCTTTTCTACGAGTCAACTGAACTAATTAAACAAACTTGGTACTTATCTATTGAAAATCTAAGCCCTCTTTTTTGTCGTTGGTGTCTTTTCTTTTCTCCTATTGGTCAAATTCATGATAGAGTAAAGGCCCCACGTGATTGGTCGAATTTATTTTAGCTGTGTAAACAGTTGTAAAATGTTGAGTTGGGCCATAGTAAAAAAAAAGTATGTGATTTTAGTTTGGTGTACGAAGTCTTAAGTCAGACAAAGTCGACGAATATAAAATTAATTTTTGAAGTGAAAACTTCTTTAGCGGCGCTGTGCACTTTTTGTGATGGGGAAAAATTGTTAAACTCGCCACAGGTCACGTGACTGTAAGATGTTACGTGACCGTAAGATGTCACGTGACCGTAAGATTGGACAGATTGAAAATTCGTAAGACGGACACGTGACCTGATCGAAAAGCTGTTACAATGTCATTGAGTTTTCACTTCTGCCGGCAGTCCCGGAGTGCAACCCGGTCTTTTTTTTTTGCTCTTGGATTACCAATCTATGTAGCGGCTAAATTATTTCTATAAAAACCGTATCTTGCTTAGGCTATACTATTTATCCTACCGAGATCATTGTCCATATTAATATCATCAATACAGAAGTGTTTCTGTCAGTCTGTCTGTTACCTCTTCACGCTTAAACCGCTGATCGGATTTACATGAAATTTGGTATAGAGATACTTTGAATTCCGGGAAAGTACATAAATAGGATAGTTTTTATCCCGGAGATCATTCCCAAATGGGGGGTGAAAAATTGTATGGAGCTAATTTATGGTGGGTTTGTAAAGGTGTTTGAATTTGTACGATATAAAGAAGTTCCTAACGGAGGGAGTCGTGGGCAGAGGCTGGTTGTTTATAATCAGTAGACGTCGCTGTGCTTCGCCACGGCCACACTCCATTGTAACATGGCACACATCTTCCACACCCCCAAATATGCTGCAAGTGGGAGAGTCAAGTTTCCGCATCATGTATGCATAACTATTTACTTAATGGAATGCGAAGCGAAGTCTAAGTGCATCAGTCATATCTTGTCTACTAAAATTACTTAAACTGAACCGCGGGATCCGAGGCGGTGTTGGCTGCATGGTTTTATACCAATTATGTACCTTTAGTGCGGGATCTTTCATCGAAATATTCGGTCCACATTTCGTCATAACTTTGAGCCTTTGACCTTTTACAGAGCATTAGTAAAGTCATACTAAGGTATGAATCACCCGTTTATTAACATTAATATAAATTAAAAAGTACTTTAATGTGAATAAGGAAACAGGATTTTCGCATCGCCATGTGAGTGTTGCTAAAATAATAGATGACAACTAACATAAAATTATACCAATTATAACTACCGCAACCGTAAAAGTATTTACCTATACTCAAAAGTCTAGACAATAAGAAAGTTAATTTGTCGACCTAGCATTGGCTGAACGTGGAATCATAAATCTAATCTCTAAATTAAGCTTCTCTAACCTAGGCAATTATTGCTTTAAACTACTTTTTGGTTATAGACCAAGCTACTATTCAAAATTCCATTTAGATTTAGATTAAATAGTATTAACTTATCATAATGTAATGTAATTTATATTTTTTTATCTTATCAATTACATGTCATAAAAATAAATATTCTTAAACTCTGTGTATATCAACTTCCGGCGCCTCGGTGCCTACGGACGGATTTAGGTATCACAATAAAGTCGGTTCGGGAACAACCATAACACAACCTCGAACCTCGTATCCCTCAGTTAGTTCGTGACATCACGGCGACACAGTCGCACTGGCCGCTTACTCAACTACGCGTACGAAATTTAAAAAGTTAAATTAAAAAATGCAGGCGGTGTTTTATTTTACCGGCCGCGTGAAACGGGCTAAACGTGAGTATTTTTTTTTCTAGCTCATGAGTTACTGTGAGACGGAGGCGCGAGGAATCAACCTGAACATTGTGAGGCTGAGGTTCAGTGCTCATGATATCGAGACTGATCAGGAGATATGCGCACCAGTTTTCTCCGAACCTATACACAACATGAGTGAGTGTTTAAGCTATTTCGTTATATACCATTTCAGGAAGAATACAAGTCTTGCAGGACTGGTGTGGTGCCTTAAGTGGCCCTTGGGTGCTTTAGTAGAGTGCATGAGGAATTTAATTAACTAAGTATGTATAAATACTTTATTGTACACGAGACATTGGTAAAAATATAGACAAAATAGGTTAAGTTGGTACATAGGCGAACTTATCCCTGTTATCTGAGTTTATTTGTGAGTCATGGATGTTTTCTGTATATGTATGTAAATATTTATTTTATCTATATAAGTATATATGTCGTCACCTAGTACCCATAGTAAGAGCTTTGCTTATTTTGGGACTAGGCCGATTTGTGTAAGATTGTCCCCACATATTTGCTTATTTATTTATTTTTAGACTTCGGTATGAAAAAGTACTACTTAACCTTTGCTGTATATCTGTCCTATCTTCTTATGTTCTTAAAAGGGACATTTTATATAGTATGCCAGTAGTAGTAGTAGTAGTATTTCATACATACCATATTACATAGGTCCTAATTATTTACTTTTATTAAACTTTGCTTTAAAGCTTTTATTATTTTTCGCCATTTTCAATAGATCTGCTATTACTGTTTTCTTCAGTTCTGTTTAGAAAAGTACGCCATTTCATTGTGTATCTTGTTTTAGTCTAATGAAATGAAAGTCCATTTGCTTGATTGTCAATAATTATAGATTGGTAGTGATGTCAACATAATAAGTCAAATATGCTTATTCCTATCGAAGTGATGAAAGGTTGAAGTTAGGTAAAATATAATATACAAATGTCACTGTTGAATTTAGTTAAAGTTTAAATTAAACAACCGTATGTCTACTAACTAAAAAGCAAAAAAATAATTCTACGAGAGTTTTGTTCAAGTGTTTTAAATATTACTCGGATGACAAATGTTAACATTTTAGAACATGCTATTTCCGCGACAGATATTTTGGCACAAATCTAAATTAAACAACCTTATGTCTACTAACAAAAAAGCAAGAAAAATATTCTACGAGATTTTTGTTCAAGTGTTTTAAATATTCCTCTGATGACAAATGTTAACATTATAGAACATGCTAGTTCCACGACAGATATTTTGGCACAAATCTAAATTAAACAACCGTATGTCTACTAACAAAAAAGCAAGAAAAATATTCTACGAGATTTTTGTTCAAGTGTTTTAAATATTACTCTGATGACAAATGTTAACATTTTAGAACATGCTATTTCCACGACAGATATTTTGGCACAAATCTAAATTAAACAACCGTATTCTACTAACAAAAAAGCAAGAAAAATATTCTACGAGATTTTTGTTCAAGTGTTTTCAATATTCCTCTGATGACAAATGTTAACATTTTAGAACATGCTATTTCCACGACAGATATTTTGGCACAAATCTAAATTAAACAACCGTATGTCTACTAACAAAAAAGCAAGAAAAATATTCTACGACATTTTTGTTCAAGTGTTTTAAATATTACTCTAATGACAAATGTTAACATTTTAGAACATGCTATTTCCACGACAGATATTTTGGCACAAATCTAAATTAAACAACCGTATGTCTACTAACAAAAAAGCAAGAAAAATATTCTACGAGATTTTTGTTCAAGTGTTTTAAATATTCCTCTGATGACAAATGTTAACATTTTAGAACATGCTAGTTCCACGACAGATATTTTGGCACAAATCTAAATTAAACAACCGTATGTCTACTAACAAAAAAGCAAGAAAAATATTCTACGAGATTTTTGTTAAAGTGTTTTAAATATTACTCTGATGAGGATGACAAATGTTAACATTTTAGAACATGCTATTTCCACGACAGATATTTTGGCACAAATCTAAATTAAACAACCGTATGTCTACTAACAAAAAAGCAAGAAAAATATTCTACGAGATTTTTGTTCAAGTGTTTTAAATATTCCTCTGATGACAAATGTTAACATTTTAGAACATGCTATTTCCACGACAGATATTTTGGCACGAATCTAAATTAAACAACCGGATGTCTACTAACAAAAAAGCAAGAAAAATATTCTACGAGATTTTTGTTCAAGTGTTTTAAATATTACTCTGATGACAAATGTTAACATTTTAGAACGTGCTATTTCCACGACAGATATTTTGGCACAAATCTAAATTAAACAACCGTATGTCTACTAACAAAAAAGCAAGAAAAATATTCTACGAGATTTTTGTTCAAGTGTTTTAAATATTCCTCTGATGAAAAATGTTAACATTTTAGAACATGCTATTTCCACGACAGATATTTTGGCACAAATCTAAATTAAACAACCGTATGTCTACTAACAAAAAAGCAAGAAAAATATTCTACGACATTTTTGTTCAAGTGTTTTAAATATTCCTCTGATGACAAATGTTAACATTTTAGAACATGCTATTTCCACGACAGATATTTTGGCACAAATCTCCGATCAACTATATTTGTCAAACGTTAGTACTCGTAGCGACAATACAGTATTGCCTGAATTGTCTGTCAACTCAGCACGTCTATCATGAGACGGCCGCGACATACTCTCCATTTTTCATAATCATAATCATAATTTTATTGCATCCATGGTAGTACAATACAAAAAAAAAAACAAAAATACAAAAACAATACAAAAAATTTTCTCGCACTATACCTCTTGTTCTAAGTGTTCTAATAAGAGAGAGATGGGTAGTGCGAGAAAAATCGAGAGATGTCGCGGCCGTCTCATGATAGAAGTACTGGTTGAAAGAAATAACAAAAGCATGCTGCTTTTTACCCGACTACGTCACAGCCGAAAGGAAAGGATGTGATTTTAGCAGTTTATTTTTGTATAAATTTACGTGCGTTTTAAATATTGAACCGATTTTGAAGGATGAGGTAGCAATCAAGTCGAAATTATGCTTTGGGTGACATATGGTACTAGGTATATTATATAGTACATTTCGCATATTTTGGTAGTCAGGATACAGTTGTTTGATTTTTTCATGCTTGTTAACTTTATGTGCATTGATGTCTCGTATTACCTAGTTACTTTAATGCGCTTTCCTTATAATCTGCACTGAAGTGTTTATTTATAAACTTCACTTTGTTTTTATTGCTGCCACTTCGTGGATATCTGAAGGTCGACTGATTCACTCCGATTGTTTAACTCATTAATCAGTATGTGATGTAAACTCGCCTGTACACAATCCTAATAATCTGAGTCTTTGTCTAAATGTGTATTCTCTGTCTTGCATTTTCGCAAGAAGAGATGCATCGTTAGTGACGTCAGTAATGACCGAGTAAAAGTTCTCGCGAAAATGACCGTTTGGATTGTGTAAAATTGTATTTCCATATCTTTCAGCGACGAACGACTTGTTTTTTTCAAAACGGTAACGACGTTTCAGTTTGGTAAAGTTTAATCTTTTAACTTTAACGATTTCGATGTGTTTTACAATACAGAGTTTTGTATACATTTGTTTTTGTGTTTTAACTCTCTTTAGATACGTACTGAGCTATAACCACGAACTTCGAAACTCGGAGTTCGGGTATATCCATCTCTATCGCGCTTATATTACTCGAGTGACAGGGATGCATGTATACGAACGACGAGTTTCGATTTTCGTGGTAGCGCCGCTGTTAGATTTAAGGGGCTACCCGAGTGTTTCATTGATTTTTGACAAGTTTTGAATTGTATAGTCTCCTACTTTTGCACTATAGATAGAATTCTAAGTCAAACGGCTATCGGTACTACTTCAATCTTTTATCTCCATTTTTGTCTACCGGATTTGGATGTATTATTTTTTTAAACATTGTCTAAAAAACACTTATTTCGTATCTCTATTGACGTGAAAGATCTAACATAGGTACACGAAATCTACATATTTGGGTTCGTCTTTGACGTTTCTAAAAACGTGTCTAGGGTTTTCATTTTAAACTAATTAACACAAAAGTGAGTGAAAACCAGTTTTTCGGCCTAAAATAGTTCAACTTTGATGCCAAATATCTCGAAAACAATGAACTTTGGAGTAAATATGGGATACTATATTGCTTAAAGCCGGTGTTGTTAATATAATAGGCTACAAAAAACATTAGAAAACTAAGGGATTCAGATCGAAGGTCATTGGCGCATTGGGATCATGTGTAGATCTTGAGAAAACATGTCATTATACATACCGACACTGACACACATTTTACTAAGCTTGCCACTCTAAATACGGTATTTGACAACAGTAGAATAAAATAATTTTCCATTACCAATAAACGAAACTTAAGAAAATACTCGGGAACATCGAGCTTCGGCTTATTTTGCTAGAACATTGTGACGACACTTGTCTTGTATGTACACTCCGTTATACTTTAACTTTAACTGCTTTTCATATACCTTGGGTACGGTGACACCATACGCTATACCCAAGCAACTAGAAAAGCACTATAACAGAGCGTTTTCCATAAAAAAACCACTCAAATATCTTATTATCATTAGGTACGAGTTATCGGTAATTTATTGAACTGTCAAGAAAGCGTGTAGGTATTTTGTTTTAGTAAAGAAACGAAATACTAAATAGCTAACACTAACAAAACTACCTGCTTTTGAACTCTTACACACAAGCAATTCTTTGTTTGCCGGAACGCGGTCATTTTCGCGGGAGTTTATAAAATAAGTTATAAACTGACATTTTAACATTCGTGGCAAAATAAACTAACACCTAGGCTATGGGTATAGAGAACATTGCTTACAACCTATAAGCTGCTATGCTGTTAGTCCCAATTTGAATCTACTGGCTTATTCGTTACGGTCGCTTTTCCAAGGATGGTTGGTTGGTTAATTCGGCCAACTCGAAAGATTTCAAGTATAGCCATTTACACACAGGAGTTTGATGAAACCTGAATCCGCCTTCCCGTGCGTACAATTGATTAGTATAACAATAGACCCTTGTTATGCTTACACTGGCCAGCACTTTGTTTATTACTAGGTACAGTCTCATTCACTATATTCAGATACATTGTAACATGGTAGGGTGCTAAAATATCTAAACACGGTTAACGCCTTTCAAAATAGGAAAAGTCTGTGAGAATTGAAGGGATGATTACAAAGACTACATTGCTACATTTTGGACTGTTTTAAGGAAGCAAAAAAAACTATATTTCTCGTAAAATAAAATTTATTTTACAGTACATATACTAGCACTAGTGCGGAAAAGAGCACTTTTCGTGCATATGTCGAAACTTTAAATAGCCATGTGTACAGTAATAGTTATTTACGATACAAGTGCCGAAAATAGGAAATTCGCAACGAGTGGTGATAAATTAAAACACGACCGAAGGGAGTGTTTTAAATCGACACGAGTTGCGAATTACCTATTCGCACGAGTATCGTACAACGTTTATCGTCAACTTAGTAATGTTTTTATGTTATTAATGTTTGTATATTTATATATTTGGCGTTATATGTTTGACGTACATAGTCTATAAATCTTATATAGGTACAGTCGAGGTCAAAAATATGTTTACACTTTTGCACCTTATTACAAGGCAATAAGGTGCAAAAGTGTAAACATATCTTTGACCTCGACTGTACTAAGGTTGGGAAACTTTACGTGCATGGGCACGAGTGTGACTTGCAAAACCAAATTTGGTTTAGAACGTACGACCGCAAGAGACACAGTGAACACAGCACACGAGTGGCACTTTGTCAGGATGTCGCCGTCGACGGATACGTCTGGGAGGACATCATCATTATCATCATCATAAATCTTATACAAAAAAAATCGAAAAACACTATTCAGAGAACAATGTGCATTTACTGCAACAATTTTGTTTCTCTAATGTTATTTCAAACTGCGATAAAACATCAAAAAAAGTTAATTATGACAAACTCGTAGACGTAAAACATTATAACATAAATTACTAACTTCTTTCCGCCCGCTAACTGCCCGGCTACCACGATAGGTTTTATGGTCACGTTTTACGGCCTAAAAGTACCTATTGAAACGTCACGTAAAACGTTACTATAAAATAGATCAAGCTACTAAGCCTGTTACCCGTATGAATAATAGTCTTAAGTATATGTTATTCTGATGACGTGTTTTAATTTAAAGTTTCATTAAACTCCGTTTGGTATGTTTGTATGAAAGAGTTACAGATATTTTATTTGTATGAATTAAAATCTTAGGTATACTAGTAAATACCCTTTGTAATATGTCCTTCAAACATATTTTAGTTAAAACGTCGTTTTAAATCATTCGTTATCCGTCACTTTAAATTCTGTGATTGTGTGAAAGAAACAAAGGCAATTTTACTTTACCCATTTTAAGAATGGGTTTACGTTGTTAATTATTTTTTAATTGTTTGTAGAAAGCGCAGCAACTAACGACTTGAAGATATGCCGCATAAGCAAATTCTACGGCCGGCCCAAAGGCGGCGAGGACGTTTACATCCTAGTGGAGAAAGTGAACAAGAGTAAGTGCACATTTTTTATTGCCCTAAAACCTCTTTTAATGAAACAAATACTTTTTTGAACTACGCAACTTACAATGCTGACACATGCAGAGATGCCAGATGGCAAGTAACGGAAGGATAATAAAATATTCTTGCAAAGTTTTTAGATTTTATTACCTACGCAATTATTGTTTAGTATCCGACCGGCAATTGTAAGAAATTCATAAAAACCAGTTCTGCCCATATATCAAATTCTGTTAGGCTTAATCCGTGAACTTGATTATAATTTGTTTTGATAAGAAAATATCAGTGGTATTAGTTAATGTCCCTCAGTTTTAATTCTTAAAACGTACTTAAGAACTCACTAATTTCATGCTTTAATTAATTTAATAGTTCTAATATCAGTTTAATCTGGGGATTACAGTTAATTAGTTAAATCTCTGTTAATCTTTGCTTATACGTACAGTAGTATTCGAAGGTAATGGACCCGATTCTACAGTGGCCTCTAAACTTCCTAATTTTATTTAGGTGTCGCTAAAACACTTTGCTATTCTATGAGCAGCTGTCATAATCAAATGACAGCGCTAATTTGAATTTGAATCTGATATTTCTTATTTTAGGCGGTCTATACAACTTACTTAGCTGCCTAAATGCTATTCTAAATATGTCGCTTTTAATCTGCCGCCTAAATTATGTCTAAAAATTAGACAATTTAGTTTTAGGCTAGTTAAGCCATGTGCACGTAGAATCGGGTCCAATGTTTGCGACTTTGTAAGTTTGTATGTTACAAGTAATGTCTTGAAGTGCTCTTATGATTCAAAAATTCTTTCACCAGTATATATAAGCGCTCATAGCCTAGCGGCGCCTCATCATTCTCCTAGCGTTGTTCCCGGTTATGCCCCTATAGGAGCTCGGGGTCCGCTTTGACACCTACCTAGCGGCGCCTGCGAGTCGGAAACGATAACGCAGGTTAAGCAAAGATGGCAGCGGTCAGTCTTTGGATGAGTGACCGCCTGTTTGAGTGGTTACTATAAATGAGCGCTTCCGTGCTTTGGAAGGCACGCTAAGCAATTGATCCCGGCTGCTGTCTATGACAGTAGTCGTTAAGCAAAGTTAGAGGATTTCGAGCGGCTTAAAAACTTCTAACAGTTGAGTTGCCCACTCACTTGACAAAGGGGGCACAACTGTTACTCGCGTCCGCAGGAGCTACCTACCACAACCCTGCACGTGTCCCCTGGGTGGTACTATCGACGACACAGCTAACTGACCATCCGTGCACTTTATATGCATTGTAATAAGGTTCTATATAAATACAGAATGGTCAGTTAACTGTGTTGGCGTTTGTACTAAAGAGTGACAAACTTTAAAAAGGCCAAATAATGAATGCCATACGATTAAATAAACCAGTATATAGAATGGGTCATTGGAATTGACGTTGGCCATATCCTACGGCTCCGCCTCGGTAAATACGTGGGCAGAGTTGCCTGGGCAGCTAGTCAACGAATAAAAAAAAAAAGCAATGAATGGTACAGTCAGCAGCAGAAGTAGCTACGCAAAATAACAAGCTCAAAATGATCTAGACCGTTCTTATCCTCTTGGCATTAGAGTCGTGTGTAGATCATTTTGAGCATTTGGTCCGCTTAGCTACTTTTGTCTTAACTCAGCGTGGAAACTGATCGGGATTTGTTACTTGAGTAGACTGTTGGATATTTTCAAGCTGCCAGAAGGCTTCTAAATCAGCTAAAGAATTGCTGCCACAGACAACAATAGGGATCATCAGCTTATCGTGCTTTGCAAAGCACGGAAGCGGTCAGCTTGTAACCGATCAAATCCGACGACCGCTATGGGCTGAAATTTTCTGTGCAAAATACTCGAATGTGGAGTCGTAGCAAGCCTATGAGCTAACGCTTTAGTATGTTTTCGTCATTAATCAAAGCCATAACATAAGTCATGTACTAAACAGTGTCATCATTTCCTTAAGGCGCCGTAGGTTCAGCGAAGTTAAGCGAACAGAGTTTTAGAAACAATATAATGCGTCTGTTCATAATAATATGGTTTCAAAAAAATACGAATAGTAATCTTGAGGCTTTTCTGCAGGGAAATCAGTGCTTGGAAACATGATTAAGTAAATTTCGCTCGATAGAAAAAAAATCACGAACATAGGTCCAAAACACACAAAAATACACTTAAAATATTCGTAACAAATTATGCACAAAAGCTATAAACATTAAAGTTGCTTCTAAAAATCGGCAATATCATGTTTGAGGGAAATCAGTGTTTACATTTTTATTTATTTACCCGGCCAAAAAATTAAAATGAAAAAACATGATATCCGCGCTTCCGAGCACGCACTTCCATCTCGCTCACGCTTATGCTCAGTGAGAGGGAGAGAAGAGCATGAACCTACGGCGCCTTAACTAAATAGGTAAGATTTGATGTTGGTATGGAAATTCGAGTTAACTGAAGTACCTTGATTAATTATTGTACACAAACCCCTAGGTTTTAACCCTCCATTAGAAACACGTCGGCGTAAAAAACCCGTCGCCCCCCCAATCTAACTGTAAATCCATAGACATGGATTGCGCTTGATGCCGATTGCGCTTTATACTGCCTTTTTGTAAACACAAAAAGGCAGTATAAAGCGCAATCGGCATATATTTACAATAATGTTCATAGTACGAGTTGTCGAGTATAGTCAACATCCATCAACTATTACTAAATAAGTGAAAGATTGAAGTAACTACATGGCTGAAACATCCAAGCTATGACGATAAGGAGCTACTGCTGTAACGTGCCAATTATTAACTGAACCTAAATGTACACACATAAAAATACACACACAGTATTAGTAATATTAATAATAATATTTCCTACCTACTTACCAGTTATGGAAGACGGGGCATCCTAACACGGGTTTAAGGCGGTGCATTGGAAATTATCGCGTGCTGATACGCCGTTCTGACTAGATTAAGAAACAATAAGGTCTGGTTTTCAGATATAAATTATTCTTGACTATATGATTGTTCATCTGATTTTATCGATACATGATTGCTTAAAATTTCCTCGATAGAAAAAAAATTCAAAGTTGGGTCTGTATTTTCCTTTTTATACTCAGCCTACTCAAACTATACATTATTTTACGACACAATCAAGTTAATACTATAGTATTTTATCTCATCTAAAATCTCACTTTATGAAATTCAAATAAAACTTCACTTATCGAAATTTGTCCAAAAAGCCATTCCCGAAGTGTTACATCTCTTTTCCTCGTGCGCGGAAGGCATCAGCGTGTCTCTGTCTAGGGGGCGTGTTCGTCTCAAATCAAGGCACCCCCTTAACTACCTAAAAGGAAGTCACAATCATGCAAGCATTGTTAAGTAAAAAGGGAAAATTTAGCAATTTTAATTTTAATTGTCTAATTACGAAGGAGTTTATAAATAGCTCACTTTTCAATAAGGATGTTGAGTTTTATTAGTATTTTATGACTTTTATGAGAATCTACAATTTTACGGGACAGTCTAACACAAATCGAGCAAACGCAATCTTGTGTTATGGGTACTAGAATAGACTACAATATATTTAATAAATATAAATACATAAAGAAGTTCCTAGATTCAGAAACTAATACTCATGCTCAACAGATAAATATTTGCCCTTACGCCATTGGAACCCAGGCCCGACAGCTTCGTAGGCAGGGTCACTATCCTTAACTGTAAGTCAAAAATTGTAATCGGCATACTTATGTTCCGCTTATTTCTTAGCTTCCGCCCGCGACTTCGTCTGCGTGGACCAGGGATAAAAACTATATCTTAATCCATGCTATAAACTATCTTCATCCACACCGGTTGAGCCGTTTAAGCGTGATTGATTAACAAACATCTAAACATCCAACCTTTCGCATTTAAAAAAAAAACTAGCTTCCGCCCGCGACTCCGTCCGCGTGGAACTCGTTTATATCGCAGCTCCATACAAACTTTAACCCCCCCATTTCACCCCCTTAGGGGATGATTACGGGGATAAAAACTATCCTATGTTACTCTCCATCCCTTCAACTATCTCCACTTAAAAAATCACGTCTATTCGTCGCTCCGTTTTGCCGTGCAAGACGGACAAACAAACAACACACACACATACACTTTCGCATTTTTAATATTAGTATGGATTACTATCCATAGCATGACATGAGGGGATAGCATGGCGCTCACTGGTGAAACCCTTCCTATCCCGTGACCTTCAAAGGTCAAAGGTGTTCAAGTCCCGGACGTTTCCATGTTGTTGTTTAAATTAGAATTTTGATAAATAGTAATAATTGAGTCCAAATTATTTTGAAAAAAGTGACCCATATGTGGGTCAGCGGGAGTCCAGGAGATAAGACCTGTGACCCATATATGGGTCAGTGGGAGAGGACCAGTTAAGAAGATAATGAAAATATACATTTTGTTCACAGAAAACATCAAGATCCTCTTCGTTGAACGGAACGAGAATAATGAAGAGGTGTGGTCAGCCGAAGCACACTTTCTTCAGAGCGACGTTCACCACCAGTACGCCATTGTGTTCAGGTAAGTTCATCATCATCATATCAGCCGAAAGACGGCCACTGCTGGACATAGGCCTCCCCCAAGGAGTGCCAAAGCGACCGGCGGTCCTGCGCCACCCGCATCCAGCGGACTCCCGCAACCTTTACCAGGTCATCAGTTCACCGTGTGTACGTGGTCGCCACTCGAGAACCTTTCCGCCCCAACGGCCATCGGTTCTACGTGGTATGTGGTAAGTTATATTACCTATATTATATTATTTATATTGCTATTATTCCACCGCGATGGGTTTGAGTATGGGATAGCTGTCGATTCATACAAATTTTGACGTAATTATATGGCAAAAATGTCACGTCCGTTTCCAAACTAATCGCGGTCGAGTAATGTGCCCTGCTGGGCATCACATGTATGTATATTTCAATCTATT
Organism: Epinotia ramella; assembly: GCA_947578815.1. Taxonomy (NCBI): domain Eukaryota; kingdom Metazoa; phylum Arthropoda; class Insecta; order Lepidoptera; family Tortricidae; genus Epinotia; species Epinotia ramella. The sequence goes on along the minus strand of OX388205.1, from coordinate 15,470,456 downwards.
AGGCAATAAATATTTTGAGTTTTTCCAGTTACAGAACGTTACTTCATCCATGTCATTTTATTTTCAGTCTATATACAATATACTTGTATAGACTGACAATAAAGTATAGTTCACGAACAAGTCTAAAAAAACGAACACTGTACTTAATCTAAACATGAACAAATTCTATATACCTATACCTGCATTCAATTTAAGGTTAGGAATGTAAAGATCTATTTATTGGGCCGTCTAAATGACATAGAGATATATAGATGAAATAATTAATTACATGTGAAATAGATATGGAGATAAATGCGTATCACCGACTACTTCCCTTCCCTTTAATTATTTGTTTATTCAAGTTTAAATAAACTTTTTTTATACTTCTCTCTGTATCGAGTTATAAATACGAAAGGTGATCTTAATGGCTTAAAGCAGTTTTATTCAAACTGATCGCGACCCCCCTTTTAATTTTAAAGCGTTGCCCTTCCTTGCCTACGAAGCTGACAGTCCTGGGTTCGAATCCAAGTGAGGACAAATGTTTGTGATGTGCATACATGCTTGTTTCTAAATCTTGGAAGTTTTCTATGTGTAAATTAAAAATATCGTCATCTAGTACCCATAAAACAAGCCTTATTAAGCTTATTATGGGGCTGGTTCGATTTATATAAGACTGACCCCTAATATATGTATTTATATATATATATATATATATTTCTAGGACTCCAGCGTACAGAGACCAGCAGATAATATCAGACGTGAAGGTGTCTGTGGAACTGGTCCGGCCTTCGGACGGACGCTCCAGCGACCCTAAGGAGTTCACGTATAGGGCAGACCCTCTCACCAAACAAAGCAAGAAACGGAAGATTAATTCACAATCCCCATACGATTCCTTCAGCAGCACTGGATCATTCGGTGAGATTCTTGTTATATCACAACTGGGGCAGTCATACGGCATGATGGTAAGCAGACAGCGTAGCTTATGGACGCTTGCGACTGCAGAGGAATCACAAGTTTATCGGCATCGAGTTGGATTTTTAAGCCTCATGGATAAGGCTTGAAGTGTTACTCCAGGCAGTGCATCCTAGCTGCACCGTGGGAACTTAGAAATATACCTACACTATGCGCGCCGCTAGCGGCGACTCGGCCAGTCGGTTGGCACATGCGCTCACGACCGGACGCTGCTTACGCGCACAATAAAAGTTGTGTCCAATTATTAAAAAAATAACTTCGTCGCGAATACTTCCCGTTCGAATACTTACTGAAAGGATTCATCAGATTCAGATTTTTCACCACTCTTCTATTTAATCATCATCATCATCATCATCATATCTGCCGAAAGACGTCCACTGCTGGACATAGGCCTCCCCCAAAGAGTGCCAAAGCGACCGGTCCTGCGCCACCCGCATCTAGCGGACTCCCGCAACCTTTACCAGGTCATCAGTCCACCTTGTCGGGGGCCTACCCACGCCGTGCCTTCCGGTACGTGGTCGCCACTCGAGAACCTTTCCGCCCCAACGGCCAGCGGTTCTACGTGCTATGTGCCCCAATTCAATTCAATTTAATAACCGAACCATTTAAGAAGAAAAAAACCATTTAACACTCCATACAGGTAAAGCAATAGGGGTGTACCGGTGTAGACACCAAATAAAATAACCAATAATGTTGAATTTTCACCAAAAAGGATGGAAAATATTGTCAAATGGAGAAATAAGTAAAGCAGGGGATAAATAATCACAAAGTTTTAACAGGTATATGCTGTTCCATTTTCCGCAAAACGCACCTTCATATGAATCTATTGCCATATACTGTCTCTAGCGAGCAATATTAAAACGGTTGTAGCTTCGTAATTCTTTGAGATATCTGAATGAGATTTTCGTCACTAGGCGCATTATTTGCCTTATTTCTTTTGCAGTAATAATACATTTTGAGTCTACACCCGTATTGTAGACACATCATAATAAAATTGATTTATTAAAATTATTTTCAAAAATAAACCGTTTTTTATTTCACTCAACTATTAATTATAAAATCATTTCGAAACGGTGTCAACCCTAACGTCGATTGGCCGGCACGAGCGGGCTTTAGTAGGCATGAAAAGCGTTAGGTATGCCCTCTTTTATTCAGACTTGAGTATCTGTTCGTAGAACTTATATAATCTGTGCCAGGAAACTGAATTCAGTTCTAAGGAATAGATCTAGCTTGCTATCGCCGTTCAGGTTATCATTCAGAAGAGCCAACTTACGATTCGGCGGTGAGTCGGACAGGGCTTGCGTCCGCGCCGTCGGAACTGCAAATAGCGTGCGAGAGGGGCTTGAATGCCGGTCACGGGAGGCACAGGCAGTGGATGACGGCCAGCAGCGAATGGTTATACAATTGACCACGTATCAGATTAAAAATAGTAGATTGTACAACAAGTGCATAAAACGCACCATTTTACTCGAGACGTTTATCCATCCGAGCGAGCTTGCGAGCGAGGATAGATATAAAGTCGAGTGTAAAATGGGTTTTATGGACGAGTTGTACACTCTACTTTTCACTTCGATTGCGAGGAAATGAAACAGCAACATGTAAATATAGTAAATGCTAATTTAATTAAAATTGAAAGTTACATTAGAGCAATGAGAAATATTTAAAGTAATCGTTTTTCCTGGCATATTTAATGTTGTATTAGATTGTATTTGTGATGCGATATTTGGCATATTGTCAACTTCAGGTTCTTTTGAAGGAACGGGATTACCATTTAAGCTCTGTTCCAATGGTAAGTTAGCACTAGATGGGCCTGGTTCATTTGGGACTATGTCGATTCCTTCGGTAATCAAGTCGGTAATTTTAGCTTTTTGTTCTATGGATTCCTCAATATAGCCCTCTGCCACTTGGTCAGACTTCCAGCCGCCATGTCGCTTTAATGTTGTGAGATTTGCTCCAGAATCGGCTAACAGCGTAGCTGAAGTTCGTCGAAAGCAATGGCCTGTGTACTTTTCAGGGTTTTCTAATTTGAGAAAGGCTGCTATCTCCTTTGGCATTGCAGCGAATTTATTGCGTCCTATGGGTTGCCGTGTACATTTCCCGTTTTGATAATTAAGGAAAAACCGTTTCGTTGCCACATTTTCTGGACGTAGGGCTTGATACTTTCTAACTATATTTAAGTATTCGCCTTTGACGACGAATGTTCTTTCTTTATTTGTTTTTGTGTCAGGTAAGTTTATAGCCTGCAACTGAGTGTCCGTTTTCACGTCATCCACAGTAATGTTGATAAGTTCTATACCTCGACATGCACCACTGATTCCATATATGAGCGCCACCTACAATTAAAATAGTAATCATTATTACAACGTTGCACACTAATATAAGTACTAGGTAATGAATTATTGTACAATATTAAATTGCTGTTTAACAATGTAGAGTTTTACGTACTTTTGCAGCCAAATATCTTACATCCGGAGCGGTCTTTAAGAATGTTTCGATTTGATTCGCATTGAAAACCCTGGATTTTACACTTTTGTGCCCAGTGGAAAGCCTTTTCAGGTAACATGTGAGCTTCACGTAGGTTTTTATATGCACGTCGTTTTTCATCTGCAGCGTAGTCTTGAGCATAGAATACACACTCCATAGTGTAGACGGCTTAAACTTCTTAGATAATTCGTTGAAATACGTTAACCCATTCAGGGCCCATGACGACACATATGCGTCAGACCGCCGTAGTCGCTTTCCGCTACATACGAGGAAAACCACGGGATCGGCTACGAGCGTAGCGCGTAGCGATTCTGGGCAATGAATGTGTTAAGAAAACGCTCTCTGAGAAACTATTCACTTGTTTTTCCGCCCTCCAACGCATGAAATTTTCATAAGCGGTAAGATAAATTCGCTTAGATTTCGACGGCAATATCTGTTCAACGACGTTTTCCGCGTGCCGCTCCATTAAAGTGTTAGGAGTGAGTGTTATTTCCTCTTCGCTTGACGACATTATTTATCGTTAATCAAAAAACAATTTCAAGTTGTAACACAAATATTACAATGAAAAAATAATTATGGTTCCCGCCAATTAACTTTTTTTTCTTTTTTTTTCTGTAGGGACGTGACACCTGACTTAAGGTCGTTACATACTGCTCAGTTATAAAAACATTTTCTTTTTATAACTATGATAAGTTGTTGTTATGGCTAAAATACTATACTGATCTACTAAATTGAAAAATAAACAAATATAAAAAATAATAAATGAGACGAAATACAAATTATAAGTTTATTTCATGAAGTTTTATTGTGTACTTTGGCTGTTGATATCTTTGCCTTGGTCTTAGAATACGAACGAAACGAAATAAAATAAAGAGGTTGTTGTATGAAGTTAAAGATGTTTGTGTGGCTGTTGCAGCGATTGCCTTGGTCTTCGACGAAGATTTTACTTTATGCTCTAGAGCATAAAAAGCGACTTTATGTCGCCTACGCACGACATAAAGACGAACTTTTAGAGCATGAGAAGTGAAAAAGTATTTTATTGGAAACATGGTCCTTCTAGTCTCAAGGGAGGTTAGTTTATCAATCCCAGTACTTACAGCGTCCGATAGAAACGGGTAGTAGGTACCCGTAAGTACAGTTTTTTGAAAAGGAAGCGAATAAATCATTTCTGAATCCAAATAATCGCATCGAGTCGAGACTGTTATAATTTTTTTTTGTGTGCGTAAGAAAGGTGCAAAACACATTTTTGTTAACAAGGGTAAGTTAAGTTTTATGAATAAAAAGGTTAATCTTGTCCTTTTGCGTTGTTTCAGGATCGATTAAAAGTTGCGGTTTGCCAGCCACAGTGGTCGAGTTAAATGTGAGTAACAACATGTTTTATAATTTTAGTTAGGTATTTTTATGCTTTTGTTTTTATTAAGTTATTCCTTTGTTTCGATGTTGTTATTTTTTTCTTTTGTTTTAATTTTTAGCGACAAACCCCTCAGACAAACCCAGAACATGATTATATGTTGGAAATCATGACACCTAATGCCGTAAGTATAAACTTAAACAATTATTACGAATCTTCATAATCACACACTTCATATTTTAAGGAATGTAAACAACACTTAAAGTGACGTCATCTCTAGGGCTACTGACGATGATGGTTTATTTTTCAATTATATTTGTTCTCTCTGTATCATATCGTTTAAAATTTCATCGTGGTACCTTCCACGTTAAATTAAAACTTAACAAAAATATTTAATAAAATCATTTGTTTTGTTAAGTGTAATGTACATCAGCGCCATCTCTCTCGTTAATCAGAAACTACCTGATGTGGTCCGATTTCAATAGGTCGAGCGCATAGCTTGCCCATTACAGTGGTCCTAAGGCTGTGAGCCTTTCAAGAAAATACAGCGAGGTCGCTACTAGCAGCGGAAAATATGATTGAAAGATACGCGTCTTCCATCACTGTCCTCGTAGCTCAGTGGTGAGAGCACTCTACCGGAAATAGAGGGGTCGCAGGTGCGTATCCTGTCTAGGGCTTCAGACGATGACGGTTTATTTTTCCATTATATTCGTTCTCTCTGTATCATATCGTTTAAAGTTTGATCGTGGTAACTTCCACGTTAAATTAACACGAAACGAAAAATATTTAATAAAATAATTTGTTTCGTTAAGAAGTGAACACTGATAATGGGGGGCGGAAGGTTGTATGGAGGCACGATATAAACGAGTTCCACCCGGACGAAGCGCGGGCAAAAGCTAGTACTCATTGAACGAGCGAGCGAAGCGAACGAAGTTCTATGCTTCAGCTTGAGCCGAAAATCGTTTGTATGTCCTGGCCCCGTATCATGATCGGCCGTATTACGCAATAAGTGACAAGATAGAGCGTCCGTCTCGTATCGAACGGTGACAGCCAGTGACGGGCGCTCTATCTTGTCACTTATCGTGTGATAAGGCCGACCATGTTACGGGGTCTGGTGTCTGTCACGCTGTCGGGCTGTCCTCTGCAGGTCTCATTTCTCAACCGATTCTCGTGAAATTTTGTGAGCAGGTTTGTTAATTAATTTTACGTCACACCTGGCCATAATGTGGGTTTTACCACACGCTACGCGTACGATAAAACTCGCATTATGGCCAGGTGAAGACGTAAAATTGTGTACTCACCACGGGCAGTAAAAAAGAAAGCCCTCTATCGCATATTTACAACCCTCGCCTGCGGCTCGGGTCACAAATACCTGCGATTTCGGGCTTTCTTTCTTTCACAGCCCTTGGTAAGTAATGTACTATTTTATCACACTTGCTCGAAAAGGGCTTCATAATGCGCAGACATACAGAGCTGTAATAGCCTGTGTTACGCCCACGGGCGTAATGGTTTTTTTCTTAAATTGTATCTGTCACTCTTGCGGCAGTTACAAAGCAAAGAGGTTTTATATCAAATACGATGTCTGAAAACGTAATTATAAATAAATTTAAACTTAAAAAACTACTTAAAGATGTTTAACTGAATTATTTACAGATTTAATATGTTATTATTTAGTGTCTATGTAAAATGTTTTTAAGTGTTTTCAAATCGTGGCTGTATATCGAAGGGTCTTTGCCATACGCGCCTCACGTCAAATTCAACAAAATGGACGACTGACATGTTGCAGTTTTTATTACGATTTGTATTCATTTCATCTAAAATGTATTTGTTTATACGGGCGTAAGAATATTGCAAACTCGAGTCATCAAAAGCCCTCCGCGTTCGGCGTCGGGCTTCTGATAGACTCTTGTTCGCAATATTCCACTTACGCCCCTCGGTAAACAATGTACTATTTTTTTGTAGAGCCATTTTATCGAAACACAAAAAACAGCTGACAGTGCCACTAGTATTATAGGTAAAACTGAAGGGAATCGTGTCTCAAACTCCGCTCGCTTCAGGTCCCCGTAATGATAGAGACCCAGTCGCCCGCGGACATGGGCAACGCACTGATGATGGACATGACTGGCCCGGAGCAGGGACGGAGCCCCTTGCAGCTCCAGTACACCGTGAGCCCTATGTTGCCGCAGGCCGAACTACCCGCATTCAGTTTGAACTCTAACGAGTTCGCGAATATGCTCACGGCAGACTTACCGCCGGACCAACGAGAGGATTTTAGCGGTTTGTACTTTGGCGACCGTATCATAAACGTTCTACAGGCCTGTTTCAACTAAAATGGCATTAAAATTCGTTTTTCTTTATCTGTCACTTTGTCATTTGTGTTCTTAAGAAAGGGACGCACATTTTATTTAGTAGAGGCATTTTAAAAATCAAAATCAACTATTTATTACTTAAAATGTATGGACGCAGTTTTGTTTGGCAATTCTTATGGTATATTTAAAAGATTAGTTTATACTTTACTTTAATTAATAGCGTTATATAGTGTAATATAAGTTGATAAGTTGTAAATTCTCTATACATATTTTTTTATTTTTTATGACTCACGGATAGTTTTGGTCATATTTTTTAAGCATATTTTTAATTCTGCCTGTAACTTTATAAAAATGTATGAAACTATAGGTCTATTACTATAATACTCACATAGCCATAGCTAAGTTACTGATGTGTTTTTTTAAGACTGTTTGTTTCTGAATAACTTGTAAAAAAAAACTGCGAAAAGGGTAATAGGTAATTATATCGTTTTTTTTGTCGACTCACTTATTGAAAAACATTTTTTTTAAGGCCGGGCTCGTGAGTTGTACAGCTCACAGAGCCACAAGCCAACATGCCATTAAGAATATTTCTTGTTGCAGAAATGTGTCGGCAGTTAATACTGACTCCTTCGATGACTGAGTTCTTGCAGGACGGCTTGGTGGCGGACTCGGGTCGTGGGAAGGTTCGTTTACAATGATATTGTACGCCAACTACACTCGCGGACAAAGAATACGGTACGGTAAAATACCGTCATATTTCCTAAAATAGTGCAAGGTAGTACAGATTTTGAATCCTAACATGATCTTTTTTAAACTATATGACACAGAGAGAAAGAATATAATGGAAAAATAAACCATCTTCGTCTGTAGCCCCCGACAGGATTCTAACCTGCGACCTTTCTATTAACGCTAGACTGCTCTACCAACTGAGGTACGAGGACAGTGACGGAAGTTGTATATCTGTTGTGTTTTCTCTGTGTCATATATTTTAAAATATGATCGGGGTAACTTCCTCGTTAAAAATAACACGAAACAAAAAAAAAATTAATTAAATAATTTGTTTCGTGATAAAGGTATAATGATCTTTTTTTTTTATAAAACATATAAACTGCATAAAAAACAGTATAAAAATAACGTTACTGGGTTTAAATCGGACTCTTCAAAACCCATGACAAAAGATGATGAGATATATACCGCAAAAATCGATATGGTTTCGGTTTTTTTACCGCGAGTGTAGTAATAAGAAGTTGCCTCCTTTCTTATTTTTACTCAACCTCTAGACGCCCATATGCTTATTAAAAGGTACCACTTCAATGTAATTTGTGTCATTTTAAATTGTAATATTATGTTTATGTAAATTATCGTCGTGTACATACTTTATAAAATAAAATATAAACTCTAATTGTAACAGAGTTGTATTTGTTCAGTGTATTTCCAGTTGCTGCAATAGGAAATAGAGTATTTGTTTTTTTTTTAAGTCAAATGAAACAAAACAAATGCAAATCTGTTCTACTTTTATTGCCAATATTCACCCTTAACTTTTTCTATTGCCTCGTTCTGGATCCGTCCGGAACGGTTGGAAACTTACGTCTAAGTTTTAATGGTCATGAATCATGTTTTAAGTAGCACTTTTTTGCCTTCGGCATCCCAAGGTTATCGTATCGGCATTTTTAATTTTAATTTTTAGGACAAAATTTCAATGGCATGCTTGTACAGTCTTTAAATATTGTACGCCATATAATGGCTGATTGTGACGAACCACTATCAACTTTAGATTACTCACTTTCAGACAATAAATTATTTATATTTGTGAGGGTCAAGCTTTCCTCAAATTAATTTGATTATTTGCAGGCTAAGCTCCACAGCAACAAGGCGCAGCAAGTTAAACAAGCAAGTGCTCACCCTGGTCAAGCCGGGAAGAGCTCCCAAAATACAACGGACAAATCGAGCGGTTACACCGCCGTTTACACCCCGGAACATGGATCGGAGGTTAAGAAAGTAAATATAACGGGGAAAAGGGAAACATTAGCTTGAAAGCTTTGTATGTTTAGTCAATAGATACGCCCTGAGCCTAGGACACTTGGAGAGATGCAGTATGTAGTTATTTCTATTGTCTCTGGCTCAGTGTTCGTCAATGCAATATTTCAACGCCATCCGTTTTCATATTTACACATAACGATGGGTTCAAAAATTGAAACTTATTATAAATGTCGGGAATGGTTTATGTACTCCATGTCGACCTTGTCACTAACTGAAATTTTTGACATTAATTTGATTTAATTTGGTTTGGTCTGGTTTAATTTTTGATACTGTATGCAGCTAAGGCTTAAATATAACTATTGTTATACATATTTATTGGTAAGAATCAGTGAAATACTAGATATCGCAGGAGTCTAGTTAAATTAAAGTTAAATAAACCGATGATGGCTTTATTCATACACGTCCATCAAGCCTATTTTAGCTAAAATGCCGTTAAATTGCGTTGGTCTTAATCTGTCACCTTCACATTTGTGTTTGAGAGAAAGGGACAAAACATGTTTTAGTTAGCAGAGGTTTGCTAAATTTGATAAATAAGGGCGTTAGTATAAAACATACCGCATTGTGAAAGTTCATATCGTCTAAAAGTATTGATTATTAACTAAAGTTATCCAATTTCAGTTAGTTAAGGAGATCTGCGACATCATACGGACGAAGACCGGGTTCAAGAAGCAAGTTGTCAAGGAGAAATTGGAAAGGCTCTTTGCGATGCGCTTATCAAATGGAGATACGTAAGTATAATCTACTTAACATTTTGGAATGTTTTATAATTTACTTTAAAACAAAGTTTTAACCGACTTAAATTTAGTGCTCCGCCAAGCCACGAAAATAGTTCCAAATTTCTTTTCCAATTTAACACATGAACATTTCCAAGAGCAAATGCGTTGATTATTATAGAAAAAAACCAAATCGCTGTATGTGGGCTGATAATATTTGAGGACTTCCGTCGATTCCACAAGGATTACCTTTGGCACTTCATTAGTTGCTATTTCAACGGAATCTTATCAGAGTCTGTGATATACTTTTGTACTTTTAAGTACATAATTGAGGAATTCCATAAGTCATCTGTGGTCTTCATCATCAATTCCACTCCACCAAATTTATGATTTCCGGGTGTAAATACACGAGTTATAATAGAAAATACCAAAATCACTACACGCGTGCCTAATATAATTGAGGAGTTCCCTCAATTCCTCATGGATCCCATCATCCAACTGAATTTTTGAAAAAAATGGGACCCACCTGGAAGCATATACTTACCAACGATAAAATAAATTTACAAATCGGCTCATCAATGACGGAGTTCTGAGATAACAAACATTAAAAAAAAAGCTAAAAAGAATACAACCGAATTGAGAACCTCCTCCTTTTTTTTAAGTCAGTTAAAAATAGGCTTATTGACAACATTTTATTTAAAGAATATTGTCCAAGTATACCAAGGTAGAGTCTTATTCGCTACAAATTTAATTTCCTTCCATTTTATTTGAAATTGAAGTGTGATTTTATCACCTTATTATCCTGCTAATAATCCTACTAATGTTATAAATGCGAAAGTTTTGATGTATGGATGTTTAGATGTTTGTTACTCAATCACGCCTAAAAAGGGCTCAACCGATTTGGATTTGCACTAAGATAGTTTACAGCCTGGACTAAAATATAGGATAGGATTTATCCCGGGTCCACGCAGACGATGTCGCGGGCGGAAGCTAGTAATATAATAAGGTACAAAACTGTAAACATATCTATGACGTCGACCGTCCAACCAAAGAGCGACCGTAGGTACTTTTAAGAGTCCGCAGTAAGCTCGATTCTCCATACAATTGTAGTTACGCTCTCATTTTAAAACTATGTATTGGATTATAACAAAACTTTGCATGTACAATGACAAGAGGTATATTCAGGTCTGTAATTAGTTTATGTAGCTTCAGATACCATAGTAAAAAAATACAGCGAATTTAAGTTTTTCATACAAAACTTGTTTTTGTTTATCCTTTGTTTTATAAACTGGAGCCATATAAACTAATTACAGATATAGATATACCTCATGTCATTGTATATGCAAAGATTCGTCACAATCCAACACGTAGTTTAAATATGAGAGCGTAACTACGTTTGTATGGGAAGGTGAAATTCGGCTGAGCTCACTGCGGACTCTTAAGTAAGGTTATATCTAACTTTTCAGATCGTAGTCATACCATATTAATAAAGCTAAGAAAATTTTCAGATTCCTGCACATGAGTCTATACAACAATAGAATCAGCTTCGAGTACATCGTGAAGCTATTGCATACGATGAAGATGCATCATCTGTTGAACCTGACCAACGACCTTGGGCAGACCATCCTGCACTCGGCCATCATCAACGACCTCCCGCAGATGGTCACCGTCCTCATAGCCAACGGTAAGACCAGTGTATAAAAGCCAATGTTTCAATGGCCAACAGCCCAATCCAACGGACCGACCAAATCAAAATCAATTATTTATTCTGCCACAAATCCTCGGAAAACGACTTTGTCGGGCTATAAGTCAAAATATATATGACTACATTCAAAAATAAATGGCCGATTAATTGTATCACTCATTGTGAACACTCCAGGCAACGTCTGCTATGCAAAGTGCTGGAACATTATTCCTCCTCTCCGTGCCGTAAAATCCATTCATAGATTTAAATCAAAATCGGACACATCTTTTTAATGTCCAAATTAGTCGTTAATTGATACTTATTAGTCGTATTACTTATAAATTATTGAAATCTGTGGGTAGATACTTACCGTTTACAAAAGTAAAAAGGAGCGGCTGTTTCTTGTTATATTGCTACATAACATATTGCACGTAAATTATTGATGATGAATGTTTTTTTTTTAATTTTGTCGCCATTACGTACTAGATAATTGCATCAGTGTTGCCTGTAAAGAAATTGTTGGACAATAAATACATAGTTTTAAGGTCAGTTTTGTATTGCCTAAATTAAAAATTATAAAATTAATTGCTTAGTTTAGTTTTAATTATTTTTGGGGCTTTTAGTGATAATCAGCGTCACGGCCTCCATCACAGCACATTATATGCCTGTACCTTTATTTGATGTGTGCTAAATCAATCAATTTTATGATTCTTATAATCATTGTTTTTGGGCAGGTTGCGACCCGATGACGGGCGACCAGGATGGCAACAACGCGGTACATTACGCAGTGCAATATGGCACGTGCTTGCAGCAGCTAGTGGAAGCCATCAGGGCCAAGCACGTGCCGTGCGACCTCAACGACGTCAACAAAGGTGAGCGACATAGTATGCCCGTTGCGATCAGGATGGTAACACCGCGGTATAACGTGGATCGTGCGTGCAAGCGCAACTGACCGCCCGTGTTGTCTTTCCGGAGGTTTCTCTGGACTTTCCCCAGGCTGCACTCCCACCACGGATTCTGATCGCTGTATTGGGTTCGTCCTATAAAAGCAAACGTTCAAAAAAGCTACTGGAAGTCGTCCGACCACAACGTTAACAATGTTAAGCCGGCGATATTACATTGTGTATGAAGGGTGGTAAGAAACTCTGCCTCTGATGCGCAGATGTTTGTGATTACTTTGGGTTTAGTGATAGTGTACGATTGAGGCTGATTCTATGGAAAGTTTATACAAATTCATGCAGCGTGATCGATTCCCACTGTTGGACATGTGTACTTATTTAATTGTCGAGACACTCCGGTCCCAAGCGAGTAGGAAACTTCAGTCATTCCATCACTAATTGTTTGAAAAGGTACATTTATAAACACTAAACTAACATTGTCCTCAAAGACGACGACCGGTTTAGACTAGTGGGTTCAATTCCTGGTAATGGCAAATATTTGTGTAATGTGATGTTTTTTATTTCTATTAAATATATCCACGTCTAATACCCATAACATAACAAGATTTACTGAGCTTACTACAGGGCTAGTTCGATTTGTGTAAGATTGTCCCGTGATATTTATTTATTTAATTCTAAGTATGTCTCTCTTCCACAGAGAAGCAAACCGGCCTTCACTTGGCAGCTGTGCCTGGTATCGTCCAGGCCGACATCGCAGCGGCCTCGCAGTCTATTCGGCTGTTGTTGAAGCACGGAGCGAGCCACAACACAAGGGACGCCGAGGGCCGGACCCCGCTACATCTCGCCGCTTACGACGACTGTCTGCCCGTTGCGGGCGTACTGCTCGACCATATACCCGAGGTGAGAGTGTCATACAGTCTATACTGTTGTTGAAGCACGGAGCGAGCCACAACACAAGGCACGCCGAGGGCCGGACCCCGCTACACCTCGCCGCTTACGACGACTGTCTGCCCGTTGCGAGCGTACTGCTCGACCATATACCCGAGGTGAGAGTGTCATACAGTCTATACTGTTGTTGAAGCACGGAGCGAGTCACAACACAAGGGACGCCGAGGGCCGGACCCCGCTACACCTCGCCGCTTACGACGACTGTCTGCCCGTTGCGGGCGTACTGCTCGACCATATACCCGAGGTGAGAGTGTCATACAGTCTATACTGTTGTTGAAGCACGGAGCGAGTCACAACACAAGGGACGCCGAGGGCCGGACCCCGCTACACCTCGCCGCTTACGACGACTGTCTGCCCGTTGCGGGCGTACTGCTCGACCATATACCCGAGGTGAGAGTGTCATACAGTCTATACTGTTGTTGAAGCACGGAGCGAGCCACAACACAAGGGACGCCGAGGGCCGGACCCCGCTACACCTCGCCGCTTACGACGACTGTCTGCCCGTTGCGGGCGTACTGCTCGACCATATACCCGAGGTGAGAGTGTCATACAGTCTATACTGTTGTTGAAGCACGGAGCGAGCCACAACACAAGGGACGCCGAGGGCCGGACCCCGCTACACCTCGCCGCTTACGACGACTGTCTGCCCGTTGCGAGCGTACTGCTCGACCATATACCCGAGGTGAGAGTGTCATACAGTCTATACTGTTTTTGAAGCACGGAGCGAGCCACAACACAAGGGACGCCGAGGGCCGGACCCCGCTACACCTCGCCGCTTACGACGACTGTCTGCCCGTTGCGAGCGTACTGCTCGACCATATACCCGAGGTGAGAGTGTCATACAGTCTATACTGTTGTTGAAGCACGGAGCGAGCCACAACACAAGGGACGCCGAGGGCCGGACCCCGCTACACCTCGCCGCTTACGACGACTGTCTGTCCGTTGCGAGCGTACTGCTCGACCATATACCCGAGGTGAGAGTGTCATACAGTCTATACTGTTTTTGAAGCACGGAGCGAGCCACAACACAAGGGACGCCGAGGGCCGGACCCCGCTACACCTCGCCGCTTACGACGACTGTCTGCCCGTTGCGAGCGTACTGCTCGACCATATACCCGAGGTGAGAGTGTCATACAGTCTATACTGTTGTTGAAGCACGGAGCGAGCCACAACACAAGGGACGCCGAGGGCCGGACCCCGCTACACCTCGCCGCTTACGACGACTGTCTGCCCGTTGAGAGCGTACTGCTCGACCAATACCCGAGGTGAGAGTGTCATACAGTCTATACTGTTGTTGAAGCACGGAGCGAGCCACAACACAGGGACGCCGAGGGCCGGACCCCGCTACACCTCGCCGCTTACGACTACTGTCTGCGCGTTGCGAGCGTACTGCTCGACCATATACCCGAGGTGAGAGTGTCACACAGTCTATACTGTTGTTGAAGCACGGAGCGAGCCACAACACAAGGGACGCCGAGGGCTGGACCCCGCTACACCTCGCCGCTTACGACGACTGTCTGCGCGTTGCGAGCGTACTGCTCGACCATATACCCGAGGTGAGAGTGTCACACAGTCTATACTGTTGTTGAAGCACGGAGCGAGCCACAACACAGGGACGCCGAGGGCCGGACCCCGCTACACCTCGCCGCTTACGACGACTGTCTGCCCGTTGCGAGCGTACTGCTCGACCATATACCCGAGGTGAGAGTGTCATACAGTCTATACTGTTGTTGAAGCACGGAGCGAGCCACAACACAAGGGACGCCGAGGGCCGGACCCCGCTACACCTCGCCGCTTACGACGACTGTCTGTCCGTTGCGAGCGTACTGCTCGACCATATACCCGAGGTGAGAGTGTCATACAGTCTATACTGTTTTTGAAGCACGGAGCGAGCCACAACACAAGGGACGCCGAGGGCCGGACCCCGCTACACCTCGCCGCTTACGACGACTGTCTGCCCGTTGCGAGCGTACTGCTCGACCATATACCCGAGGTGAGAGTGTCATACAGTCTATACTGTTGTTGAAGCACGGAGCGAGCCACAACACAAGGGACGCCGAGGGCCGGACCCCGCTACACCTCGCCGCTTACGACGACTGTCTGCCCGTTGAGAGCGTACTGCTCGACCAATACCCGAGGTGAGAGTGTCATACAGTCTATACTGTTGTTGAAGCACGGAGCGAGCCACAACACAGGGACGCCGAGGGCCGGACCCCGCTACACCTCGCCGCTTACGACTACTGTCTGCGCGTTGCGAGCGTACTGCTCGACCATATACCCGAGGTGAGAGTGTCACACAGTCTATACTGTTGTTGAAGCACGGAGCGAGCCACAACACAAGGGACGCCGAGGGCTGGACCCCGCTACACCTCGCCGCTTACGACGACTGTCTGCGCGTTGCGAGCGTACTGCTCGACCATATACCCGAGGTGAGAGTGTCACACAGTCTATACTGTTGTTGAAGCACGGAGCGAGCCACAACACAAGGGACGCCGAGGGCCGGACCCCGCTACACCTCGCCGCTTACGACGACTGTCTGCCCGTTGCGAGCGTACTGCTCGACCATATACCCGAGGTGAGAGTGTCATACAGTCTATACTGTTGTTGAAGCACGGAGCGAGCCACAACACAAGGGACGCCGAGGGCCGGACCCGGCTACACCTCGCCGCTTACGACGACTGTCTGCCCGTTGCGAGCGTACTGCTCGACCATATACCCGAGGTGAGAGTGTCATACAGTCTATACTGTTGTTGAAGCACGGAGCGAGCCACAACACAAGGGACGCCGAGGGCCGGACCCCGCTACACCTCGCCGCTTACGACGACTGTCTGCCCGTTGCGGGCGTACTGCTCGACCATATACCCGAGGTGAGAGTGTCATACAGTCTATACTGTTTTTGAAGCACGGAGCGAGCCACAACACAAGGGACGCCGAGGGCCGGACCCCGCTACACCTCGCCGCTTACGACGACTGTCTGCCCGTTGCGGGCGTACTGCTCGACCATATACCCGAGGTGAGAGTGTCATACAGTCTATACTGTTGTTGAAGCACGGAGCGAGCCACAACACAAGGGACGCCAAGGGCCGGACCCCGCTACACCTCGCCGCTTACGACGACTGTCTGCCCGTTGCGAGCGTACTGCTCGACCATATACCCGAGGTGAGAGTGTCATACAGTCTATACTGTTTTTGAAGCACGGAGCGAGCCACAACACAAGGGACGCCGAGGGCCGGACCCCGCTACACCTCGCCGCTTACGACGACTGTCTGCCCGTTGCGAGCGTACTGCTCGACCATATACCCGAGGTGAGAGTGTCATACAGTCTATACTGTTGTTGAAGCACGGAGCGAGCCACAACACAAGGGACGCCGAGGGCCGGACCCTGCTACACATCGTCGACCATATACCTGGGCAGAGGGTCTGGCACTCATGCCTTTACACCTCGCCGCCTGTATCTACATCGTTCACCCTGCTTGACCCGATTCTTGCGCATATGTTTGTCAATAGCCAGCTGGAAATGATTGCAGTTTTAGGGGTCCTACATATTTCAACTAATATTTTTCATTTATTTGCAGAGTGACATCGACGCGGTAGACGGTCGCGGATTAACAGCTCTGCAAATTGTGTGCGGCGGCGCAATCAGAGAAAACACCATAGAATTTATGAAATTACTTATTGCTAAAAAGGTAAGATGATCGGTAAAAAAACAGGATTGTACTGTATTAGGCAAAAGAGTGAGAGGACAGTACAGACTGACCTCGCTCTGCTCAGCGAAGGAGAAAGTAGCTGCTAATGTCAATTGGCTTACAACGAACAGATAAAAAAAAATGTTTATTTATAAATATTGTTGATGAAACCAACATAAATATTGGGCTATTGGTATACTGCGTAACGCTTTGTATGTGCGTCAAGTAGATTTTGTTATCAAAATCTTATTTACTGTTCTTATTACTTACTCTGTTTGCTCACGGACCCAAAGTTAGTCTTGGCATCCGACACAACTGAGCCACTCTTCTGGGCTTTGCGCTAGCTCTTGCCAATTTCCGAGAGTTCACGCAGATCCTACAGACGACCTACGTAAGGTCCCTTCCCTTCACTTACTTTTTTTTGTTTAAATCACAGATATAGATAAACATAGATCACGCAAATGCATCTACTTCGCGTGTCCGAACTCGGTCTCCGAGTTGGCCCTCCTACTGACATTCCGCGCGCGTCTGTTGTGGTAGCCGGTTGTCAGTGAATACTTAGAAAATGCCTTATTGCAGAATCGATTTTGCGCGGACAACGGGGAATTCACATCACTAATTCGCCCTTGTGACGTCGCAGTAGGTAGGAAAAAGTGACACGGTCGGTTTTCATACAGATTGAGGTGTTTAAGTTATCTATTAGTGTATATCTATATCTGTGGGTTTAACTGCCGCAGTATTCACTCTCACTTACGAGTTTGGTTTTAATTTGTTGCAGGCGGACCCTTCAGCGCACGAGCCGCACACGGACCCCGCGTGGAGCTTGTCGCGCGACAAGCCGGCGCTGCGCGACGCGCTGGCGGCGCTGTGTCCGCGACAAGCCGACGTCAAGTCCGAGCCCGAGGACGAGTGCGAGTACGAGTCTGCCGAGGAGGTGACTCCTACTCATTATTACTATTACTATGTATACACTGACTGACGTGATTTTCACCTCACCGGCTCGGAAAGGCTTGCTTTATCGCTCAAAATCTGCGCCCAAAAGTGCATTATATCCGCGCTAGCGTGGAAAGAGTTTTTGAATTTGGAACGTGACGGTCAATCGCGAGATCCAACTTTTTCTATACAGAATAAGAGGTCATTATCCGTCGTACAGAAACTTATGGTGTTATGCCAATAATTCACTATTATTATTTTGATAAAATGAAATTAATAAGACTTATTCCTTCTTAATTACATATTAAATATTAATAATTAGACTGACTTATAATGAAACAACACAAATAAATGTAGTTTTGTTTTTGAAAAATTTGGAACGCGCCGTTTAAAAAATAAAGACCGGGTTGCACTCCGGGAGTGCCGGCAGAAGTGAAAACTCAATAACATTGTAACAGTTTTTCGATCAGGTCACGTGACATCTTACGGTGTCACCCTAAAAATGAATTTGACGCAAAATTATAAACAATTATCAATTATTTAGGCGGACGGGCTGCGGGTGCGACGGGCCGCCAGCTCGCCTGACAAAAAAAAGCTCCTAGCTCGCGGTCTAGTAGTAATGCCAAAGATTTAAAAATCTCTTCTCTTCTTATTTAAGAGCTAAGCCGCTACACCGATTTCAAAGTAGGCCATCTACTCCGATCCCACGCAACCTCTTCGACATCTCGATACGACCTAACACCAACTCTCTTTTTGAGCTGCTCTATGTAGTTTATTCTAGGTCTCCCTCTTCCTCGCTTGCCCTCTATCTTTTCTTAAATTATATTGAGTATGAAGTTGTATCTTCCTTCTTCTATTTTCTATTTTCTCACTAACTGCCTGGTTTGCCCCACTCTATTCAGCACTTGTTCATTGGTTCATCGGTTGGTATTGGATTGAAAAGTAACCAGGTTTATTTTGTTCGCAGAACGAGTCGTGTCTGAGCGAGCTGGCGCTATACGGCACGGAGCTGGCAACGTTGCTGGACGCGTCGGGCGCGTGGCGCGCCCTGGCCTCGCGGCTCCGGCACGAAGCGCTCGCCAACTGGTACGAGCACACGCCGAGCCCGACGCGCACGCTGCTCGCACAGCTCCGGGTCAGTACTGTACACTCATTTGTTACTGGTGGCAGATAAAGAGCTCAGAGCGCAGAGCACTCAATGGAGTGTGAGCGAGCTGGCGCTATACGGCGCGGAGCTGGCAACGCTGTAAACGGCTGTAGCCTGCCTGAGGTCAAACAAGTAGCCTGCCTACATGGAGTGTGGACTGTGTCTCAGCGAGCTGTCGCTGTACGGCGATTGTTCGAATCCTCGGTGTGTTAGTCTCCACCTGAGGATGAGTATTCAGAGCTATGCGTGGTAGTGGAGAAAAATCAGCTCTGGATACTCGCCCTTAATAGAATGGTTTATTACGGTATACTGCCTTTTCGGCGAAATATGTTTCGCTAAATTTCACTTCGCAACCAACTTCGCAGATTTTTCATTTGGTAAACCAATCGTTCGCATAACTTCGCACTTTTCTTATTTGGCAACATTTTTATAATGCAAAATTTTACTGCAACAAACTTTTATGTGGCAAATAATTATGAAGCAAATGAATTGCTGGGGCAAAACACCAATCGTCAAATGTAATTTGGGAAAATATAATCTTTTTTTGGAATTATGATATTTACTATTATTATTAGCGTACAGTTAGCATAATACTTTTTGGTACACTCTAAGGCAGGTCGGTGTAGGTACGACGACGAGCGAAGCGGGCATAATATTTTTTGGTAGACTAAGGCAGGTCAGTGTAGGTACGACGACGAGCGAAGCGAAAGGAAGAACCGCGAACCTGCAGCGCGCGAAGCGAGCGTGCCGCGGCAGCGGCCGGCGAAGCGCCAGAACCGAACACTTTTTTACCTGATACTTACATAATCATATAGTATTCAATATGTTGCTAAAATTATGGTATGCCAATCAATACATTTGACGGATACATAAATGACATCTTAAAAAAAGCCCAGGTAATAATTTGCCTGACAATAATTTATCAAATCATTAGTTGGGAAATTATATCAGTGCGCAACGTTGAGTTGGGAAATAAAACTTCGCCCAAATAAAAATATGGGATAAAGAGGTAGTTTGGGAGTTCAAAATTTCCTAAATATTTTTCGTCGAAACATTAGTGAACCGTTCATTACATCACCAAGTGGTACTGGAAAATATAATGACAATTTGATTATAAAACATGAGAAAATGTAGAAATAAAACTATTATCTTTAGTTACAATTTTCCAAGTTTGCCTCATTTTATTTATTTATTTAATCGTATGGCATTGAAAGGAGAAACAAAATGCTTCTGTTTAATTGCTGTTAGATTCTCATAAAGAGTGCAGTGCAGCAGCCAAAGTTGATTAATCTTGCCTCGTATATGTATGTAAATAATATACAAGTACTCAGGTTTGCAACAACGAGCGGCGTGCTCGTTGTTGCAACCCTGAGTACGATACCGTTTAAGCACAGTGAACAATAAACACTCTATATCGACACTGTTGGACTGGTGTACTGTTTTGAAATACGCGCTGCTTTTGTGATGCGTACTGTTTTTAGTACTTTGCTCATATGATATGTATTTGTAACAGGAAAGCGACGACGGCATATCCTCGAAGTCGCTGATACTGATTCTGGAAGAACTGGGCCAAAAGGAGGCCGCTCGTATCATCCGCACCAAAATCGGCGCTCTCGACTAGACATCATCAGCGGTTACAGGGCGACTTTCAGCAGCGATAAAAACGCGCCACTGTCGCGTCGCACATTAGACCGGCCCTAAACGATCAATTAAATTGCACAAAATTACGAACGGTGCAATGTTTTTGACCGTTTAGGGTTAGTATTCAAGATTGCGCAATGATTGAACAAAAGTTTGAGCAAGTTGAATTTTTATTGTAAGTACCATCTTTTTTTATTTTACCGTCTAGGAACAGTATTGCACAATATTATACAAGGCAGCGGCAGACGCATCAAAGTTATTGCGCAATGTCATTGCGTGAAAACATTGATCGTTTGATCGCAAGGGGTAGTTCACTTATATTGCACCATAAAAATATTGTCCAAAGTTATTGTAAGTCTAGGGCCGGCCTTACGCATAGATCATCTGTCAAAATCACCTGTATCAATATTCAATACCTTTGTATAAAGTCGCCATGTGTAACCGCGATTAGGCCGTGTGACGATATGTCAATTCAAACCGTGTTACAATTCCATTTATATAGCAATAAAAGGTGGGTTAATTCTGCTTTGAAGGTTATAAAACACGTAGTAACGGAATCTGTTCCGCAATCTGTTGCATGACGGGTTCATTTATGATAGGGTCATGACGTGCCTGTTATATCGATAAGACATAATAAAGCCTGCAACACACTGGCGCGGCCTGCGACGGCGTTCAATAGTAAACTTGACAGCTAATGACAAGTTTACTATTGACCGCCGCGGCCAGGCCGCGCCAGTCTGTGAGAGCCTTAACTGCGGCCGGTTTCACGAAGCTATACGCTACCATTTTACAAAGTCTGCACTGGCAACACTGAGGGTCTTGATCAATAGCGACTGGCCATTTGACCTGTGTTGCTTGTTTAGAGTTGTATAATTGGGGTCCGGTTAATGGCCGGCCCAATAATACGCGTCCAAGTATCTTTCTCTCTGTCTTTATGTATGGATTAAAAAGAGTCCGAGATATAGTGGACGCGGATTATTGGGACGTACATACCGGACCCTACAATAGGCATGATGCCTCATGTTCAAATTGATAACGTAGTGATGCTAAATAGATAGTTAACCATCATATTATCGTAATAAAGTATAAATTATAAAATATAATTAAAATCATAAAAAGATATATGAACCTTGAAAGTTAGAAAAATTATGCATTATTTTTTATTGTCCAAGAGTAAATTTAAAGCTGCCAATAGAATCCTTACGCTTTTATAGAAACTAAATTGTATGATAACTATGTACTTAAACGCAGTATTTCGCGACCGAAATAACAATTTACCGGATTATCCATACAACGATGCAACTACTTTGTATTTTACTTGTGTGTCTATCAGTCAGTATGAAGCGTTTTGCGCTGCCGCCAGCGACGTCAATCTTTGTCTCAATTTTTTGGGCATTTATGTTCTTTAATTGTAGTTGCTCCCATATAAACATTTGTTCCTCTCCAAAAACTGGTTCGAATGACGTCATAAAAAATCTTAGTCATCATCCCTATTTTTTTAATTATCAGCTTCGTGAACGCAGTGGTTTATTGATCAGTCTATGTGACAGGCACATTTATGACAAGGTTACAACACTTAGTCCGTATGTTCCGAACCCATAATTTAGCTCAATGGAACCCTCATTGAGCTAAATTATGACTTGAAGAATGCAGAATTGCAGAACAACGTTCGTACACGTCGTCACTAGCTGGCAGCACTGTAGGAACTCTAGGAGTGAAATTCACCAATCATATCATAATGTTAATTTTAAAGGTTGATTTTTGTCTCCTAGAACTACACTCAGAGGCAATGAAAACGGGTCACTTCCCATGGATTACTTTACAAAGTGACCCGTTTTTATTGCCTCTGAGTGTAATTCCCAATGTAAACTATGAAGGTACGCTACCTCAGAGGCAATGAAAACGGGTCACTTTGTAAAGTAATCCATGGGAAGTGACCCGTTTTCATTGCCTCTGAGTGTATTATCGCAGTGTGGCATCGGCCTAGCATGATCGCGTATATGTCGGAAAGCATTCGCCCCTCTCGCACTTGTTAGTAAATGACGAAAGTTTTATGTCCGACATAAACCCGATCATGATAACTCTGAAAACCCTAATTGCTCACTGGATGATATTGTTCTTCTTTGTTTTATAATTAGATATCTACACCAAATAAGGAGTACAAAAATGCAGTATATAATGGGGGCTTAAAGCGGGCCACATTTTGCTGCAATTTCTGGCCGGCATTGCTGTCTTACGCTGACTTTGTACGCTAGAGCAAGATGCACATACTTGCCGGCCACACATTGCCGCGCCGTAAAAATGTTGCCTGTTTAGAAGCCCCTTAAAGGCAACACTATTATAGGCCAAATTTAAATTGCAGACTGAGTCATAAATTACCTCACGCTTGCACCCCTTGACTCGAATCGTGTAAGGGTGTGCAAGCGAGAGGTCCGACCTAATGATGACGACGGCACATTAAGTGTGGTTCAATAATAGGCATGTACAGCCGACGTCAAAGAGATGTATACATCGCCTAATGACAAGATCATAAGTAGAGATCGGAAATTCGGGAGCTTTTATACCTAAACTTCGGCCCCAGTACCTACACCGCGTTGTTGTTGAGTAGCATGGAGGCGGACTCAATTTAATTTTACTAATAAATTTCCAGGGATTTCCCGGAATACCGAAAGTTAGGATAACATGAACACATACGTATGTGTTCATGTTATCCTAATTTTCGGTATTCCGGGAAATCCCTGTTAATTGGAGTATTTAAATAAACTATTTTAGTTGTTCCTATTTACAAAATATTATTTAATTCACATATTCATTTAACTGACAGTTAGATAACATCAAACCAAAATTGTTTTGTAACTTTTATTAAAAATAATGGTACAAACGTGAGTATCTCTGTTAAATCAATAAATTAAAACAAATGTACATAGCCACACAAAAGTGAATAGGTAATCAACCTACAGCGACACACGTGGTATTTTTGCATTTCCGTCCTTGTCTAATGTATGTCGTTAAAACTGTTTACCCAACGTGTATGTTGACAAAAATCGCTGAAAATAGTCAGAACCTAAAAAAAAAAGGTAGGCTTTTCATGATGCTTTATACAATCCCGGAACTTAAATAATTAAAATATTCTTTTTATGAAGCCGACTCCATACTTGCTTCGCTTTTTCCGGGATTTTGCTAGGTTTAGGTATAAAAGCTCCCGAATTTCCGATCTCTGATCATAAGGTGCAAAATTTGTATTATTGTTAAAATTAGTGTTAGATTAAGAAGCCTATGTCCAGCAGTGGACGTCTTTCGGCTGATATGATGATGAAGAATTATTAAGACATTTATAAGATAATTTTATAAAGAGTTTTATTTGACTCGACGTACCTACTGATATGAAATTAGTTGGGACACGTTTTTTTATTACGACGATCTAGATAGATAAGTTTTTTTGACACGTATTGAATACATATAAATTGAATTAATGACTGAATGTTATGCGCGCGCATGCTTCGTGTACAGTCAGCATCATATAGTTAGTAGCAGCCAAAGTAGCCATATATATCGGATCACGTCTTTATTACTATAGGAGTAAGGAAGTGTTACGATATATTTTGCTACTTTGGCTGCTACTAACTATGTGATGCTGACTGTACCGTGCCATTAGCTATTTGCATTAATGACATCAATTTACCTTTATTCAACAAATGAGGCCATTGGATTAGGGCAACATCTAAAATTGGACATCTTTGTATTCGATATTGATTCGGAGTTCTTAGAAAAACGTCTTTAGTACCTATTCCATTATAATTAGCGCTTCGGTAAGTAAAATATAATCACATGATGTCATAACAGAAAAACCAAATTTAGATTAAGCTATATATTTTTATGGAAACCGTGCTATTTGTTAAGATATATTTAGAGGGGAAGTAGATATTAGAGTCCAATGCTGTGACGTCATAAAGCGAGACTGTCTCATTTGCGTAATAAAATTCTTAAGTGCAATCCACGTCGATGGTTGCGTCGATTGGGTGGTTGATTGTTTTACCACAAAACAATCGTTCGATCCACATCATCTACGATATTTATACTAGTAAACAGTTTTATTTTATAATTAACAGTACAATACTGACAAAAAGAAGCCTGTCTACTAGTAAATGTCTCATGACTTCACTCCTTAAAGTACGCCCATGGTAATGTGCAGAACACCAAGAAACTTGTCGCTTCGTGAAATTAATATCATTTATTGTATTTTGCATGATCTCTGTTGATTAAAAGAAGGTTAATCTTACACGGTTATGCCTTAAGCATTCATTGAGGTATAAAATTTGAAATTAACAAGACAAAGCACCAAAGTGTTCCACGTTTTCGTTGGCCGACACAACCTCATCAATCGAGTTTCTTGTAGTAAGGAAAGTGATACGTCATGTGGCTTACATTTTTATATTAATGAATTAATTCAATGGTTATATGAATTTATATTGACTTATGCGAAAGCGATGTTTATAAATTTAAATTATAGTTTTTAGAATTACATCAAACTAATAGACCGTATTTAATGTTTTAACGCGCCAATTTATGTAATTTTTGCAAGCATATTATGTGTTATCCCTGAAATCATTACTCATAGAGAAAATCTAAATGTCTGTCAATTTCGACCAGCTTGAGATACTGGCTTTCCATGACACATTCGCAATGGAGCGTCATCATAACCTGAGTTGGCAATTGTTACGTAAGAAAGACTGTGCGCTCAAATGTTAGTCTGGCAAGCCATTCGTATCACTGAAGCATAGCTTAGAAACCAGACCATTTACCCCAAAGAAAGGAGAGTATAATTATGCTCTGTTTGGCGGTCTTATACGGGTAATATTCGTTAACGGTTAAAAATTACCGTTAACGAATATTACCCGTAAAAGACAAAGGTATCCGGGTGTTGAATCCCCTGCAAGTCCATCCTTGTTGTATAATAAATGTAAGTAGTTATAAGTAATAAAATATAAATCTTAATGAAATGCATTTCTGATATTTTTAATAAATATTTTATTATTTTTTTGTCTTTTAATAACATTGTATTCTTTTAATTATATGCAGAAAAGAAAATCTTGGCCGTAGTACATATATTGAATTTAAAAGGAAAACTATCACGGCTAAGTAGACATTACTAGTTACCGAGTAATAGTCCACATACTTAACATGTACTTGAAAAGGCCAACTCGTACAAATTCGGCCGACGCAACCTCACCTTGGCTCGTGTCGACGTAACAAATACAGACAGGCAACTACGGAACCCTACCCTGCGCGTGGCCCGACACGCATGTGGCCAGTTTTTTTATCACAGGACTTTAGCAGTGGCCTGTGAAAGGAAGATAGTTTTTACCATATTTACAGAATATTTCAGCCATCTCACTCACACCATAGAGCTATTATATTCACAGAATATATGTCATTAGCTTACGCCACGCGTCCGAGCGCGGCGGAAGGCACAAGCGGTACGTAGTTATAAGATGGAGCGAGATAGGGATATCATTTTTATGGTCATAATCACGCGGTGTCCACGGGTTTAGTACCTGTTATACCTTTCCATAACAAAAACCGCCATTTAAAATTCTTATCCTTTATTGGGACAGCTTTTATCTGTAGTATCCAAACGCACACTTGTCATAACATAATCTGTCAATGTCACTCGCTTATGTCAAAAACAGCTGTGTTTAGCTTTCGTAACATTAGAGTAGTTATAAATAGTTTTATTATTGCCAAAAATGAATAATGATTTTATTTCAACACGGTATACGAAGAATGTTTTAATTGTCGAGCTCCTTATGTTATTAATTTGTAAGAAAAGATGTCTTTGAACACAGCAAAACAGTTGATTAAAAAGAATCTAGCCGCTTTGCAAGTTCCGCGGATGTTTAGGTCAAGACCAGGCGCTTCCGAAGTTCTTACCGCGTACTTGATGCAGTGCAATGAACCCTCGTGGACCTCTTACTTTGTTAAGGTAAAATCTGGCCATGGCTTATGTGTAACCTATATCTTTTTAGGTATTTTTGTACAGTATGTAACTCTGCTTAGTAAAAGATAAATAATTGCTCTTAACACACTGGGGACTCCTCATACAACTTTAAATTTCTTTGCACTATATGCAGGTTTCCTCATTATGTTTTCCTTTACCAAAAATAGTATATAATTTTGATAAATTCCATATCCTTTCCTTAGCCCCTCAAGTGGCAAGTCACCAGGTGGTGGATATCATTAATTTGTGTTAAATGGTAAAACTTGTAGAGCTAGACCCGTAACCGATAACATGCAAAAAACTCTGTATGAAGAGAGCACCCACGTACAAAGCACCCTAGTGGATTAAGCACTGAAAATTTTAATTAATTTCTACAATAAATATTGCCCCAAAACCAACAAATAATGTAACACAAAAGTTTATAAATTGATTTCAGTACAGTAGTGTAAAAGATGATCAGTTTGGCATGTCCAACTTCAATTGGCAAGTTGGCAAGTCCAACTACCAGATACTGAGGACCGGCTGCTTTCCATACATCAAGTATCACTGCTCAAGGAGACATGTGGAGGACCTTAGCGCTTCGGATACGTTTATGAGAGTAATCAAAGTGGCCAATTTTGGTAAGGATAATATGATTATAATATTTTTTTACTGAACATTCATCACCAAAGCATATGAGTCATATGTAAAATCTAAAGTCACTGGGTTTAGTTTTATTATTTCTCCAAAAGAAAGAAGACAAAAAGCTTTAGCTAACATTGAAAAAGAAAAACAAAATCTTTACAAAATACTAATGGGATGTGACATAACGCCAAATTAACGGACATGGTCGCGTTTATGTCGGTCATATAGCATGTGTCCCTCACGCACTGTCATAAACACTATCATGCTAGCTAGGCTGTTCTACACTCATAAACATTTTGCAGAGAAGGGACAGAATACCTCTTAAACATTTCTGTCCTTTTCCCTTCTATGTCATTTTGTGACACCATGAGTTGCTCTATTTCACCACATCATTAATGTACTATTATTGGTTCCAGGTGTACCGTGTCTGCTCTACGGCCTGGCAGCCACGCAGCTTATTCGACACACTGAGATAGTGCACACCACGAAGGGCCCCGTGACGATATACTTCCTTCTGCCGGAGCATAAAGGTTCTACGCATTAACACTTTCAAGGTACGGGGCCCGTAGTAAATCTAGTCTATCGCACGTAGCTAAAATGGATTATAGCACAGGCACGCAACATGTACATTGTACGGCATTCGCAGAGAAGGGGTTAATTGTAACAAGACGAATTATTCTTGTTATAAATTTATTTAATTATTGTTGAGTAAATATAGATGTTATTCGTACCTACATGGTTTTTTTTACTTATTACCGTATTCGCTGAAAATGAGAAAGGATATGCAACTTTCTTCGTCAGGGTTTAGAGTCTGTTATGCAAAATCTTTAAACGGCAACATTTTTACCTATGAAATAAGCTCTCAGTTATAAGTACCTATTACGCCGCCATACATTTCGTGTTACCAGTAAGTATGCTTTTTTTTTCAAATTGGACGCCATTTTCTAGGGACACGAGTCGCTTGACAGACCTCAACTGTGGCTACTTTGCGCCCGAAGTAGTGTTTTGCGTTAGGTACGATATAGCGCTGGACGTAAGTCCTACGTCCATCTTGTTCAACTCAGTTAACCTTGTTGTCGTCTAGGTGCACTTATAACCCGTATTCTGCACTGCTCAAAAACATCGTACCTATGTAGCAAAAAATTGCCGTAGCCCTAGCGCGCAACGTGGGTAGCATGCAGAGGAAGGATCAAATAATAGTAAATTTATTCTAATATTGTTGTAATTTTATTTTATTGTCGTGTTAAAATAAACGTAACTAATACAAATATAATATAGGGGAAAGTGTGAAGCATTCGTACACTTTTTACTTTAGGCGGTGTAAAAAAAGAACTGTTAGTCTAATCAAGACGAATTAAACATAAATAATCCATTTATTTGGCTTTAATATTGGTGTAGTATGGTGTTGCTTTAAATTGACATAGTTGAGCTACCGACTCACTTTACGGAACACAGCCAGACAACTATAGACCTTATTTGCTCCGACGCTCGTGTTCTGATGTCCACAGACACGGACGTGCAGCATATCCCGGACCTAGGAAGACATGCATTCATCACAGCCGAGTTTGACATTAAAAAGCGGAAACCGACACCTAAGACGTATTACTTATAGACCACTGAAAGACATAAAATTAACTGTATTTAACAATGACCTTGACGCCATAAACTGGGAACAAATTTTATTACTTAACGACGTAAATGACATGGTTAGACTATTTAACTCACTGCTACTAGGACTTTTTGACAGACACGCGCCGGAAAAGACGATAGTGGTGAAGGAGGCACTTAAACCATGGCTCACGAGCAACGTTCGGCTCATGATGCGGCTCAGAAACGAGGCTCACACTCGTTACAAACGAACCGGGAGCGATGTTCACAAGCGGTATTACCTCGACTTGAAGCATCTAGTGATCGAAGCCATATATAGCGAGAAACGTGCCTTCTTCACGCATCATGTCAATCACATTACTGACTCGAAGACTTTGGTAAACTTAAAGCGCACTGTTCTTCCAGATTCACAGACGCAGACTCACACAATTTGATCACCCTGACTTGATAAACCGTAATTTTCTTAATATTCCTGGGACACAGGAAGTGACTTTATCTGGCTTAACTTTTTTTGAATTTAATAGACATAACGACAAAACTTTCACGCTTTCTCCTACCACTGCTACTGCCGTCACAAAACTCATTATGTCAATAAAAACTATAGCAAAAGGACTCGACTCAATTGATATCGACATGTTACTTATTAATATGAGCATTCTGACAATGACTTTCCCAGCTGACTGGAAAATCGCTCAGGTGACCCCGTTACCGAATCCCACCGAAATGTCTCAACTGCGGCCTATAAGTATTCTTCCTTGTGCATCGAAGATAATAGAACGGGTAGTTTGCGAACAGCTGTCCGATTACCTGGAGAAAAACAGCATACTCCCTGAACTGCACTGCGTTGCTCGACGTAGTCGATAACATCTTACAGGCTCGCGATGCTGGTAAAAGTACCTTTTTAGTTCTTTTAGATTTCTCCAGGGCCTTCGACTGCATTAGCGTACCCCTACTATTATCCAAGATGTCTTATTATGGGTTTGATGTCACTGCTACAAAATGGTTCAGTAGCTATTTGTCTGGCCGTGCGCAGGCAGTTGCGTTGCGTAGGGTGGATGGTAGTGCTGTGATACTTACAGCTCTCTATACTGTTAGTGATGTCAGCGCTATACAGTATAAAGAGCAGAGGTCCGAGTATCGAACCCTGCGGTCCTCTGTTTGTCCTGTGACAAGAGGAGTACCGCAGGGTTCGATACTCGGACCTCTGCTCTTTATACTGTATAGCGCTGACATCACTAACAGTATAGAGAGCTGTAAGTATCACCTGTACGCGGACGACGTGCAACTTTACTTTTCTAGCTCGCCGTCAGACACATCTGCTGCCATAAACACGATAAATGCTGACCTTGACCGTATTTCCTCTTGGGCGGACCAGAACTGTTTAGTTCTTAATCCTAGCAAGTCGAAATATGTGGTTTTTGGGTCAAAACATCAAATCCGTAATACCCTTAATAACCGATATGATACAGAGAAAGAATATAATGGAAAAACAAACCAAAAAAAAAAAAAAAAAGAAAAAAAAAAAAAAAAAAAAAAAGAGAACCCTTAATAACCTTGAAGCTCTAACTTCCGGGAATGTCGCCGTCATGGGCGAACCAATAGAACGGGTGGTAGAAGCAACCAACCTCGGCCTTCTTATGGACGGAAATTTGCGCTTTGAGAACCACATTCTAAATGTTGTGAGTAACTGCTTCTATCGCCTTAAAGTTCTATATAATATACGAGATTACCTTAGTGTCGATTTGCGTGTTGACCTATGTGAATCACTTATATTATCTAGGTTAAACTATTGTGATGCCGTGTATGATGGGTGCATTACTGGTCGTTCCAAGAGGCTCATACAATGAGTGCAGAACGCATGTGCTCGTTTTTGTTTCAGAGTCCCTCCCCGATCCCACATGGGTAAGGTCGTTATTTCTTGTTCCTGATTAAGCAGTTTAAATCGTCTACATTTTAATCTCTTCCAATGTGTTACGCCAATTAGCCATATAAATGGATTACTAATATTCGTAACACACTGGAATTGATTAAAATGTAGACGATTTAAACTGCTTAATCAGGAACAAGAAAGAACGGCCTTACCCACATCACTCCATACTTGAACGCCGCCAACTTGCTTAACATGCTTAGCATGCCACTCTGCTGTTCGGGGTAGTAAAACACGAAACCCCCAGCTACCTTTTTCATAAACTGGTATGGTCCAAAAGTAATTTAGAGCACTTTCATCAAAATTATAATAACTTTATACCTACGTAGGATACCTAAAGTTGATGATCGGCATGATCTCGGGTATTTTATAGCTAGAGCAAGTAGGAAATTGCTGGCTGAGCATTAATTTTAAACGAACGACCTTGATAATTTGTTCCCGGCAAAGCCAAAAGACAAATATCTAAAGGCGTCCGACAATTTCATGAAGTGGCGATAAGAAAAGCATGCCTCATCATTTTCAGAATGTATATATTTGTTTACTTGCACAATTTTTGAGATATACTCGTACTCGTACACCATATTTGTCTCAGCCGGTAGGGCAATTGCTGGCTGAGTATACCCACACAGCAATTGCCTTGCTTTGACAATAATGTATAGATCTAGTAAATATCTGAAAATTAGTTTGACATGGCAAAAACATAAACATTTTTTTTTTAAAGCTAGAAGTCATACTATTATATCTCCCCGTGGGTAACGTGTCTCTTCCATAACAATATAGATGGTCCCGCATATGGTATTAGAGACATGGCTAGTGTAGGTACGAATGATCCACACTTTCCCCTAATGACATTTTAACTTAATTGAAAAAATTATATATTGATTTAGAAAAATAATAAAAATAGTCCCTTTTTATACACACAATTTGTGACGGGCGTAGAAAGTATATGAAAAAAGATACAAAATGGAATACATAAATGAGGACTTTTTTTCATTCTTTTAACTTTGCTAACGACACTTATTCAGAGCAATGACGCGTATAGTTGCAGTGTCCAAGAGGCAACTGGATGGCTCGCGGTATTTGAGCTCCCGAAGTGTTGTGGAACCGCCCTGTGCAACCCGAACTGAGTCAACTTGGACTGGGGCGGAAATAGAAAAAATCATGAAACATTTTTGTCGCGAGGCAGCCGATTGAAACAGACGTTCCCTGAAAGTGTGTACGCTGTTTTTATAATGAAATGCTGTTTCAAAGGAAAAAAAAAATCCATCCCCCCTACCCCTGTCCAAGTTGGCTCAGTTTAGGTTGCACAGGGCTAGAGCTGTTCCACAACACTTCGGGAGCTCAAATACCGCGAGCCATCCAGTTGCCTCTCGGACACTGCAACTACGGGTCACTGGTTTAACTAACTTGGCTGGATAGACTCTCAGACCGAGAAAAACAATTTTTTTTTGTCTGAGGATAGAGTATGCGATGTTTATCTCGATATTTTCATTATAATTTAATCTACTTATGTTGTTCTCAACTGCCAATAATATTAACCAAGACTCAAATAAATAATAATAATGTACAAACGCCAACACAGTTAACTGACCATCCTGTATTTATATAGAACCTTATTACAATCCACATAAAGTGCACGGATGGTCAGTTAGCTGTGTTGTCGAAAGTACACTATTTACTCAGTCTAACCTAGTTATTAGACAGAACTAAGTACTTAAGCGTATGTGCTGATTGCAGACGTTGGTAACAGTAGAGGTATATGTATGTATACAATGATATTATTATATAATATAATGATTTCTAGTTGTACTGTCGGAGCATGTTGAATAATGAATACGCATTGCTCATTATCTGTAACAAACATATCAGTTTTAGGGTCATGATGAGATTTATGAGACATTATCTTAAAGGACTTGTTTACATGCATAATTGCGTAATTGTAAGATTTTCCTTATTCAAATATAGGTATCTTCTATATTTTATATACAGGGTGGAATCTTGTACGTGATCCAAAATAGCAAAATGTGAATCTATCCATGATTCTGAGCAACTTTTATTATGGGACCAACTTTGTGTTATGCCAAAAAAATCCAACTATTTCATTAACTCTGCTCATTTTAGACTGACAAGAATGTATGCACAGGTTTGTTTTTTTTGGCATAACACAAAGTTGGTCCCATAATAAAAGTTGCTCAGAATCATGGATAGATTCACATTTTGCTATTTTGGATCACGTACAAGATTCCACCCTGTATATACTCGTATATAAACGTAAAGTCCTGACTGACTAACCGACTTACATCAATACGCAGCCCAAACCGTTGAACCTAGAAAGCTGATTTTTCACAATCGGTAGTTTATATCCATACTCCATACTAATATTATAAATGCGAAAGTGTGTCTGTCTGTCTGTCTGTCTGTCTGTCTGTCTGTTACCTCTTCACGCTTAAACCGCTGAACCGATTGCGATGAAATTTGGTATCGAGATAGTTTGAGTCCCGGGGAAGGACATAGGATAGTTTTTATCCCCGAAATCAACCCCTAAGGGGGTGAAATGGGGGGTGAAAGTTTGTATGGAGCTGCGCGATATAAACGAGTTCCACGCGGACGGAGTCGCGGGCAGAAGCTAGTAGAATATAAATCATTTATTTCGAGTAACACACGACTCATAGATGAAATATGTTAGTGATTTTATTTACTTATAACTTATGTTAGTGTTAATGTATTATTATTATTATTATACAATATATGGACTGTTGGAGATATGCATCTCGCAACAGCGCCTCACATAGTCGTATAAAAGCAATCTATGCGCGCTTCAGCAAACATCCCTGATGCGCTACAGAAGCGGGGCAGCCCCACCAGCACCCGGAACGCGTTGTTGTATTGGACCCGAAGGGCCCCATAGGCCCGCTGCGTACAGTGCACCCATAAGCTGCTCGTGTACAGGGAAGTGCAATACGCTCTAAAAGGAGTTAATTTCAGATCCCTAGTACAGCGTGCAAACTTACGCGCAATTATGTTAGCCCTCACCGACAGGGCCCTCCGTTCGCGCTCGATATTCATGTTGTCTTTTAGATCTGAGGTGACAACATGGCCTTAATATTTGAAAGAACCCTTTCCAGCGGACTACCATACAAATTGATGGGAGGTACCTACCTCGGGTACCCTATAACCAGTGGGCTCAAACACCATGTAAATAAAACAATAAAACATAATGTAAGTACCCACTAAGAAGGGGGTTGAAAGTTTGTATGGGGATAGAGTACAATTTTAACACATTCAGTGCCGAAAACCCGACTATCGTGTATTTTAAGAACTCCTCAATTATATTAGGCATTTTCTATTATTTATAAGTAACTCGGGTATTTACCTACACCCGGAAATCATAAATTTGGTGGAGTGAAATTGATGATGAAGACCACATATGACTTATGGAATTCCTCAATTATGTACTTAAAAGTACAAAAGTACGTCACAGGTTCTGATAAGATTCCGTTGAAATAGCAACTAATGAAGTGCCAAAGGTGATCCTTGTGGAATCTTGTTGACACACCCGTCAACAAGATAAATAGCAAGCAACGTAAATGGACTTCCATTTATAATAAGATGAACTCATTATAAATGAGGGAAAAATTACGTTGCTTGCTTCCCGCTTGCCGTACAATAAATAACTTTAATCTTTGCCAAGAATTATCAATCACTTGGTACTAGGTTGGAGTTGAAGGCGAAACAAAAAGCAGCGCACTGTGGATCGAAAATGGCCTCTCCATAGAATTAGGGACTTAATTTTCTAAGTGCCTATTCTATAAATTGAAATCGAGTCTTCTCGTGATAATTAGGTAAAAAAATGAATATGGTTAAATTTGGCTAGAAAACCGCCGAGTAATATTTTTTTTACGAAAATTTTGTATGGAGAGTATGATTATTTTTATGATTTCTCTCATAAGTGTAGAGGCGGCATCAGTCGTCGAACGGCCCCGGGTAAAACTAAATTGTTGGTTGTGGAGTAAATTATTTGTGTTGAAATGGCGAAGCAACTGGTTTAGCAGTTTAGCGTCCGTCTGTCTTTGGCTTAGCTCAGTAACCATTACTTCTAGAAAACTGTAATTCGGCATGGGTATATAAATCAATCACGCCGACAAAACAGAAGAATAAAATCTTGAAAAAAACATTTTTTTGGGGTAGGTAAGTACCTCCCCATACCGACACCTAAAGTGGGGATGTAATTTTTTTTTCTCATGAAAGTATCGTTGGATGGCTTGTTCAAAAATATTATGGGTTTCTTAAAACGATTTTTCAAAGTTGGTGAGTTGGTGATTCGTTTGCGAGATATTGGGCTTTAAAGCCCAAATTTTTGTTCGAGTCATGTGTCCCCCCTGCCGGCTAAATGGCTGCTACTGGGAATGTGAAAAAATCCTGGCAGTACTACATATAATGAATTTAAAAGGAAAACTATCACGGCTAAGTAGGCATAACTAGTTACCGAGTAATAGTCGACCAATTTAAAACGTACAAATTCGGCCGACACAACCATTTAGTTGGCGCGCAGTCGGTGTAACTAAGACAGGCAACTACGGAACCTTACACTGCGCGTGGCCCGACACGCACTTGGCCGATTTTTTTATTTATTGCTCAAGAGAACATTAAAAGTTACCAAAAGGAGAGGAGGAGTAGGAGGTATGTTGTATTAAAAAATATATTGTATGACAGTTTTGTACGTACGCAGGTCTTATGTATGACCAAAACAGCATTTACTTGATTTTCCATATAGTAAGCCAGGCAACGAAAAGGTATAGAGGGAAATGCTTGAAACGAACCGAAGAGAAAGTTTCAAGCTGCATATGCGGAAGGCCGGTGAACTTGATGAAGACGGGGCGCTGCGAGTGCTGGATGAAGATGTTGAGGTCCTGGCGCACCAGCCACAATCGGACAGCGTAAGCTAGAAAACGTACCGAAGAGAAAGTGTCAAGCTGTAGATACGGAAGGCCGGTGAACTTGATGGCGACGGGGCACTGCGAGCGCTGGATGAAGATGATGAGGTCCTGGCGCACCAGCCACAATAGGACAGCGTAAGCTAGATAACGTACCGAAGAGAAAGTTTCAAGCTGTAGATGCGGAAGATCGGTGAACTTGATGAAGACGGGGTTCTGCGAGCGCTGGATGAAGATGGTGAGGTCCTAGCGCAGCAGCCACAACTGGACAGCGTAAGCTAGATAACGTACCGAAGATAAAGTTTCAAGCTGTAGATGCGGAAGGTCGGTGAACTTGATGGCGACGGGGCGCTGCGAGTGCTGGGTGAAGATGATCAGGTCCTGGCGCAGTAGCCACAACAGGGCAGTGTAAGCTAGATAACGTACCGAAGAGAAAGTTTCAAGCTGTAGATGCGGAAGGCCGGTGAACTTGATGAAGACGGGGTTCTGCGAGCGCTGGATGAAGATGGTGAGGTCCTAGCGCAGCAGCCACAACTGGACAGCGTAAGCTAGATAACGTACCGAAGATAAAGTTTCAAGCTGTAGATGCGGAAGGTCGGTGAACTTGATGGCGACGGGGCGCTGCGAGCGCTGGGTGAAGATGATCAGGTCCTGGCGCAGTAGCCACAACAGGACAGCGTAAGCTAGATAACGTACCGAAGAGAAAGTTTCAAGCTGCAAATGCGGAAGGCCGGTGAACTTGATGAAGACGGGGCGCTGCGAGCGCTGGATGAAGATGACAAGGTCCCGGCGCAGCAGCCACAACAGGACAGCGTAAGCTAGATAACGTACCGAAGAGAAAGTTTCAAGCTGCAGATGCGGAAGGCCGGTGAACTTGACGAAGACGGGGCGCTCTGAGCGCTGGATGAAGATGACGGGGTCCCGACGCAGCAGCCACAACAGGACAGCGTAAGCTAAATAACGTACCGAAGAGAAAGTTTCAAGCTGCAGATGCGGAAGGCCGGTGAAATTGATGGCGAATTGGCGACGGGGCGCTGCGAGCACTGGATGAAGATGATAAGGTCCTGGCGCAGCAGCCACAACAGGACAGCGTAAGCTAGATAACGTACCGAAAAGAAAGTTTCAAGCTGCAGATGCGGAAGGCCGGTGAACTTGATGAAGACGGGGCGCTGCGAGCGCTGGATGAAGATGACGAGGACCCGGCGCAGCAGCCACATCAGGACAGCGTAAGCTAGATAACGTACCGAAGAGAAAGTTTCAAGCTGCAGATGCGGAAGGCCGGTGAACTTGATGAAGACGGGGCGCTGAGAGGCCTGCGAGCGCTGGATGAAGATGACGAGGTCCCGGCGCAGCAGCCACAACAGGACAACGTAAGCGAGATAACGTACCGAAGAGAAAGTTTCAAGCTGCAGATGCGGAAGGCCGGTGAACTTGATGGCGACGGGGCGCTGCGAGCGCTGGATGAAGATGATAAGGTCCTGGCGCACCAGCCGCGACAGAGGTGTCTCGGCCCAGCCGCAGGTAAAGCAGCGGTCGCCCACGAAGAACCCCTGCACAGAGAGTTCGTTGAATCGACTTTAAACTCGCTACCTCGTAAGTCCCCGTGTAGGTACAGTCAGCGTCATATAGTTAGTAGCAGCCAAGGTAGCCAAATATTTCGGTACACGTCTTTATTACTGTAAGAATAAGGGTGTGTTACGAAATATTTGGCTACTCTGGCTGCTACTAACTATGTGACGCTGACTGTACTTGTAGATTCATGCATAATGCGAATCACTGCCGCGAAGACACACATAATTATGTGTCAATTGTATTGTATTTCTACTCCCTTTGTCTCTGTGTGTCTTTTGTGTAGTGAATAAATGTCTTCTTTCTTTCTTTCATAAGTAGGCACAAATTCAGGTTTCGAATTCTAATAGAATTAACAAAGGTTCCAAATTGAAAATATTAAAAATCTATCTGGGACTTTTCCTGGTGAATTCTTAGGTGGATAAAACGGGGCGGTGCTTTTATTGCAGTAACATTCTACAAACACGACACGCTGCATTGCTACTTTTGGAAGTGTCTAAATTGATCATGTGCAGCAAAATCAATTCGGTAGTAATATAATTAAGTATTTATCGAATCCATCGACGAATTATGTTAAGTAGGCTTTATGCAAAAGCATTTCTTCTCAATCGGAATTGTTCACATACGAAATTCTTCGCAACAGCAATTCACTAAGTACATTCGAAATTCTTCGCAGTCCTTATTATTACATGAAAGCTATTTTCCTCTTGTAGTTCCTAATCGTATGGGGCATCCCTATTGAAAATTCATATTTCATTTATTAATTGCATTAAGGTCAGTCGGGGCAAGTGCGCTAACGGGGTAAATGCGTCTATCATCCAGGACCGGTCATTGTGGCACTCTTCGGGGAAGGCCTTTGTCTGGCACTGGACGTCTTCTGGCTGATATGATGATAATGATGATCATCTAAGATGTCTGTAGTACTAAAATATCAGTAGATTTCAATATTATTGATAAATTCGCGATTACCCCGGTGGTGCACTTGCCCCGACTGACCTTAGTTATATGGTTTTGGTTACAAAAGATCTTCAATATAAACCCTGTTAGGGCACGGCAATCTTTTATACACTTAAATAATTATTTATTTAATCGTAGGTATGGCATATATTATTTTGGCCTTAAATAATAACAATTAAAGAAAGAAAGAAATAAAATAATTTATTAGCGTAAATATTTTGGTACATATACTTCGTTCGCATATATCATCCCATTCCAGCAGCACTTCGTCCTGTCCGAATCAGACCGCTGACCCCAATTATAAAACGTTCGGTCTGGGATTCGAGTAAAGGACCTTTTTCTATATTCGTATTCAATTTTCATTACAATATTTTAATAAGAAAATAAATTACGAGTTAAATCCAACCAAACTAACCAGTTCAAACAATACCTACGCGTCCTACGACCGCACTATAAAATATCAGTGCCGGTCATGTCAACAACTAATTTCAAGACATAGAAATACTAGAAATCACACTAATATTATAAATGTGAAACAGTGTCCATATGGAAATCCATGTGGTCAAAGATACATAATAAAGTAACAACGAAGTAAATTGTATTTATACAACTAACGTTAAAAACTTCAATAGTGCGATACAGAGCTTCACACATTTCCAGGCATATTCTAGCCGTAGTAGGTAATTCTTCCGATTTTTCTATGCGTTTAAACTCTGCCAAACCATATGAGAACGTATAAAAAAGAGTTTGATGGAGTTTAAGAGTTCGAGAAAGAACGATTTAAGAACACATCACCAGCGCCATCTTTTGGTAATCAGTAGAAACATGGATTCTTCTCTAATGTGGTATAGTGGCGTTGAGGACAAATTAAACAAAAATATGCGAACCGATTTTATTGAAACTTTCCAATATTGTTGTTTATACCTCAGAGTAGGATATAGCGTGCCGTTTTTTTAGATATAATTACTTCAGAGGGTGGAATAAGGAACCAAAGATTGTATGGGACTTAATTTTTTTTTTAAATAGAAACTTGAAACTTCGTAGATTGATTTTATATCAAAATATTAGAAAACTAATTTCTGCGTTTTTGAAAATTCATTCCCTAAGGGGGTCAAAAGACGTTTGAGAATTTGTATGAAAAAAAACGGTCACCCATCCAAATATTGACTTTTCTCGACGTTGCTTAACTTTGGTGATTGTTGCGAAGTGTTCATCGCTATTAGACTACATATATTATAGGCAAGTAGTTTCTGAAGGTTACATTATCTTTTAATGATTTTTATAATTACAATAACAGTGTTTTTAAAATAAAACTGTACTGTTTACTTATAATTACAAAATCAGTGTTTTTAAAATAAAAATGTACTGTTTACTAGAAGGCGACATATTTGTATAAGTCAGCTACTGATCACTAGAATCAGAGGATATTTTGCACAGATTCGAAAGAATGGGTCAGATCAACAATGATCTCTGTTTAAATGAAGCGCTGCGCCTAATAGAAGACAAAATATTATCAATATCCGGAAAGAAAATTTCCGACTTTGGTATGCCCACGCCAGAGCGTAGAGAAGGGTTGTCAAATGATTTGATTAGAGAGCTCAGCTACGATACCAATATATTGGACACATACGTAAGAGAAACTGAGTCACGTCTACTACCCGAGCAAAAGGAGATATATCATAAAGTTTTACAACGAGTTCTAAGTGGGAAAAGTGGTATTTTCTTTCTTGATGCGCCGGGCGGCACAGGCAAGACTTTTTTGCTTAATTTGCTCCTCGCAAAAATTCGCAAAGACAAACATGTTGCATTAGCTGTGGTTTCCTCTGTAATCGCTGCAACATTATTAAGTGGTGGCCGAACAGCACACTCAGTTTTCAAGTTACCTCTTAATTTAGCAAGCGAAGAAAATCCAACTTGCAATATTAGCAAGAGTAGCGCCCGCGGCGCCCTATTGCAACAGTGCAAACTGATTGTATGGGACGAATGTACGATGTCTCATAAGCGAGCTATTGAGGCGCTCGATCGTTGTCTGCAAGATATGCATAGCAATCGAACGTTAATGGGTGGTGTGGTTGTGTTACTGGCTGGTGATTTCAGGCAGACATTGCCTGTTATCGAGCGAGGCACTCCAGCAGACGAAATAAACGCATGTCTGAAAGCATCACGCGTGTGGACCAAGGTGGAAAAGTTCCATTTCACGACAAACATGCGAGTCCAGCTGTTTGATGATGTAGAGTCGGGTGCGTATGCTCAAAAATTACTCGAGATAGGCGACGGTCGATTAAAAACTGATGTTGAAGGTATGATTCTATTCACCAACCAATTTTGTCATGTTGTGGATTCGGAAGACGAGCTTATTGCTCAAGTTTTTCCGAATCTGCAACAAAATATTCTGGATGAAAATTGGTTGTGTGAAATAACCATACTGGCACCAAAAAATGAGACAGTATCAAAAATAAATAAAAAAATCTTGGAAAAAATATCAACCGAAACAACAGTGTACAACTCCATAGATACAGTAATGACATCCGACGACAGCACCAGTTACCCGGTTGAGTTCTTAAACTCTCTGGAGCTATCCGGGGTACCTTCCCACAAACTCGAATTAAAAGTAGGCGTACCCGTAATGTTAATGCGCAACTTAGATGCACCAAAATTGTGCAATGGAACAAGATTACGGGTCACTGAATTGGGAATCTTAACTGGTGAAGCGAAAGGAGAAGATGTACTCATACCCCGTATTCCAATTATACCTAATAACTTGCCATTTAACTTTAAACGACTACAGTTCCCTTTAAAAGTAGCGTTTACAATGACAATTAACAAATCGCAGGGTCAAACCTTAAAAGTAGCGGGATTACATTTAGGCACGCCATGTTTTTTTTGTTGTAGCTTGCTCACGTGTGTCTAAATATATGAAATAAATCTTACAATATAGTTTATAGAAGTATATTGGAATAAGTAGCAGCGGCGAAGCGGCCAACTTATTTTTTTGTTTCAGTATTTTTGTAAGCTTTTCTCTTAGGTGCTTTATTGTCTGACAATATACTAGGTAAGCAAAGTAATTTTTTTAGTTTTAATTATGAATAGCGTGAAAAAGAAAATAATCTCTAGAGGGGGTAAAATAACAACAATTTGTGTAGTGAAACGAATTCTACGCGGACGAAGTCGCGGGCAAAAGCTAGTAGAAATATAAATAGAAAAAAATAGTGTACAAAAACCGTGTAGACATACAAAGGTATAAATGCATGTAATGAGTTCCAACAGTTTTTACCCTTTTCGGGCATACAATTTTATCAATCTTAACCTAGTTACAATTTATAAACCTGACTACGGTACATTATCCATAACTATAATATTCGTTTAGGTTGTAGAAAACCTTATCTATAAGAAAGTTTTTTAAACGCCTCTTAAAGCTATTTCCTTCCAGGCTTTTTATTTCTACAGGAACATTGTTATAAATGCGTATGGCCGATATGAATGTACTTTTCTTATATATCGATGCACTAACTTTTGGAGCGGTTATATTATATTTATATTGAGACCGTAAGTTAGACTTGCACGATCTCCATTTAAAACGTTCAGGGTTTTTAACGAGTAGGCATAATTCTAGTATGTAAATACCGGTAAGAGTCAGGAAACGCTTTTCTCGGAAAATGTTTCGGAGTGATTCCACAATGTACATTCGGTATATAGTCCTTCCGTCCGTCCGTGACTCCATAGGTAAGTAACGGATAGATTGTACCGAAATATGCATTTTTTACTATGTTTTCTGAGAAAGTTTCAGAAAGAATTGACAAAGCATAGCATCGACTAGAAATCATTTTATTAACCTTGTCAATATGCGCTTTCCAATTCAGATGTGAATCTATTTCGACTCTAAGAAAGTTTACATGATTTACTTCATCTATTACAGTTTTTTCGTTTGACACTACAAGAGATTTTGGAATAGATTTATAATTTCTGGATTGGATAAGCTTGGTTTTGTTGAGGTTAACATTGAGGTTAATACTATTGAGCCATATTGTGATTTTCGTTAATTCGTTATTTATATGTTCTTGCATACTTTCACTGGTGTTTTCCCTTGAAAACAGCAGAGTGACATCGTCAGCATATAAAACACAAGGCACATCGACTATGTTGGGAAGTTCATTAAGATAAATTAGAAATAGGAGTGGTCCAAGAATGCTACCTTGAGGTACTCCCATCACAACTTTCTCAAACGAGGACTGCAGGTGTTCTACAGTTTTCGTTTCAGCATTGTAGTTTACAATTTCCACTGCCTGCTCTCTGTTACACAAGTAATTTTAAAATAACTGATTTGCGCTTCCCCTTAATCCTATATGATCAAGCTGTTTTAAAATAATGTCAAAACTTACACAATCGAAAGCCTTAGACATATCGACCAGAAGGGATGCACAAGGTTTCTCACTCTCCACTTTCCCAAACAAGCTTTAGCATTTCAAATATGGCTTTAGTTGTAGATTTCCCTTTTTGGAAACCAAATTGACATTCATTTAGAATATGATTTACTTTAAGAACTTGGTCATAACCTTATAACCTTTTCAAAAATTTTGGAGAAACTAGGTAATAAAGCTGTATGGGCCTGTAGTTACCCGTGTTGGTTTTTTGTCCCTTTTTAGTGTTCCTTACCAAAATTGGTCCAACGGAACACTTATGCGATCACTCGGAGGCTGTCCGTCTGTCACAGCCAGTTTTCTCGAAGACCGTTTGACGCAGGAAGCTGAAGTTTGGTATAGATATATAAATTTATGGCCTACTTACACTTACACACATAAAGTCAAAAATGTGTAAACCCCAATAAAGGGGGCAGTTTGAGGGGTAATAAGGGGTTACGCAATTTTTTTTTGGATTGTAAGGGACGTGTGGGGTATCATTCGAAAGCTCGTAAAATTTTGAGACGGTATACACATTTTGAGTTCTTTTTACGGTAGCTCTTACTAGTGTAAAATATGACCAAAGTAACTTTTTTTCATACAGTGCTGTCCCCAGCTCTATTTCAAAAACTATAGCTAACTAAGACTTGGAAACACACATGCATAACGGAAATTGTGTGTAGATGGCGGGAAAATTATCAACATGACGGTAGCTTTAATAGTTTAAATTATATTTACAAATTAAAGTAAATAAAATCGGTGTAGCGTCTCAATTTACGCTGGTTCTTCAGTATAGCCGTCCCTGGTGACGTACATTGCACTTCGCAGTCTGATAAATGAATATTGATAAAATGAAAACACAGCATTGTATTTCGTGTTGTTTCCTCTTTCCGATTTGTTCCGACCGAAACCGAAAAATACCCGATGTCAAGTAATTAGACAACGCAGGTCTGGTGTTTTCAACAATTACCCACGATCCAGTTAAAGTCTGACCTTCGATTCGGTGTAGTTGTTGCAGATCTGGGAGTTAATATATACTAGAGGTGTGTGCTAGTTCAGAGATAGATTGTGAATAGTTTATATTTCCGTATTTTCGAATGAATCCGATGAATAATTTGCATCTAGTAAAAATAAGATTTATTGTTGTCATAATCTATACCAATTCAAATAAAGAACTCCGTACTTTATGAATGTTTGTTTTTAGTGTTCCTTATTTAAAGCTGATACATACTCGTAGACCAAAGGTTAATTAACCAAATAGAGGCGTCATAGTTATCACATCACATTATTTAGTGTTCAGTTTTGTGCAATTTTTTTGTTTGTATAAGTGCGCGTGAGCGTGTGCTAAACTTAATTCACTAGGTTTTTCGTAATGCTCTATCTTTTTTCTTGGTCTGACGAAGTTATCGCTCGCGGATTCGACAAATTTAAAGTTATTAACACATTAAAGTAAAGTAAGTAACTAGCCCTCACACAACACAACAATAAGTGGCAGTGGGCGG
This sequence comes from Epinotia ramella, assembly GCA_947578815.1. NCBI lineage: Eukaryota > Metazoa > Arthropoda > Insecta > Lepidoptera > Tortricidae > Epinotia > Epinotia ramella. The sequence continues at coordinate 15,426,154 of OX388205.1, read as the reverse complement.
GGCACATTGCACGTAGAACCGATGATGGCCATTGGGGCGGAAAGGTTCTCGAGTGGCGACCACGTACCGGAAGGCGCAACGTGGGTAGACCCCCTACAAGGTCCACCTTCCCAGCCCAGGCCAGGTCATCGGTCCACCGATGACCTGGCCCCGTATTATGGTCGGCCTTATCACGCAATAAGTAACAAGATAAGAGCGTCGTCTCGTTCTATAGAACGGTGTTTAGTGACGGCCGCTCTATCTTGTCACTTATCCGGTGATAAGGCAGACCATGATACGGGGCCTGGTAAAGGTCACGGGAGTCCGCTGGATGCGGGTGGCGCAGAACTGGTCATTGTGGCACTCTTTGGGGGAGGCCTATGTCCTGCAGTGGACGTCTTTCGGCTGATATAATGATGACGCATCAATATCGATGAATATTTTGGATTTTGTAATTAAACGATTCAGTTGAGAACTAAAAAAAAAAACTCCTATTGAATCTTCTTATATGCGGTTTTGTTTGGGTTGCTAAAACACACAAAGAATACTATGCTTAATAATGGCTTCAGATTTCAACACTACAAGCAGCGTTTGGTGTTCTATATTTTAACAGGTCTACATATTGTTGAAGTACGAGGTTCTTTATTTGATTTAAAATTGGAATACCGAGCTGTAGTGGTGAATTGTATTGTTGCCTGAAGCTTGAAGCAAATTATCGGACGCGTCCGGCGGACGCGGCACACAGCTGGTATCTAGATAATGAATATATACACTGAATTGTGCAAACTGTCGGACGTAAGCCGTGGACGTAACCTTGAGCGGTCGGACGTCCGACAGGCATCTGGCGCGCTAGATCCCGTTCGACTGTGCACATTTATCAGTCGCGAACGTCAGTCGCGTCCGCCGGACGCGTCGGATAATTTGTTTCAAGCTTTATACCATTCAAGTTTGAGAGCTTGCTGCGAATTTTTTTAACCGGACACCTAAAGAAAAGGCGAGGACCTAAAACATGAAAATGACTCGTTTTTCGTATGTACTGAGAAATGAATATATTGAAGACGAATGCGTAACTGCATTTCACAGGATACTTTCAGAAACTTCAAGCTACCGTCGCGCGACGTGTTTTTATGCAGGCTCTGCACTTGATTGAGCCTGTGCCTCGGGGAGAAGACCATTTACAAGTAATTTTCCGAGAAGCTCCCGGGAACCGACCATTTAATGACGTTGGACACTGGACTTGTGTTCACTTTTTGTCGAACTCCATTCAATAAATCAAGCAGTTTACTTAGTAGTAGTTAGCTTCAAAATCAGGAGATAAAGTATGAATAATTTTCTCTGCTTACGACAACCATTTTGGCTATCGGTATATAATATATGTTATGTTTTTCGCAAAAAGAATTAAGGCGTTAAAAATAATCTCGTTAATGATGATTTCCAAATAGAAAGAAACGCTTTTGCGTAATGCCTGTTTAGTATTCCGTCTAACACGACGCAGGTTGGTGGCACATCTTATCAGTTGTTTCGCTACTGAATCAATCAATCATAGGTTTAGTCGAGCCATATTGTATATTTTATCCATAAGACTGTATGAGCTGTTGGGTTAAGTTATCTAGCGTATAGTGCATTAGGTTTCCTACTTTGTTCCTTAGCAAAGTGCCGATATAGCACGGGATCCACAGCTGTAGACAGGCGCCAATTCCCAATATTCCGAAGAGGTAATCAATCTTCCCTTCTGACAGTCGCTGCAAAGTTTCACAACGCATATCATAATCATGTTCACTAAAATGAGATCTGTGGTGGGATTCATGCATTTATTTAGTATTGTACCAAATTTGTGTGAAAGTGTAGGTACTTTTTATTTTACCGTCTCAGAATCTGAGAATTTTGGGTTTTTCCTTCTCCTTCTGCTGTCTCAAGCGGAATTAATTTTGATAAAGGATAAATGTAAAATTTTTAGGGTTTCTACTTTGTGGGGCCACTTAAAATGTATGCAACAGATGAAATAAAATATAAAAAAATATTAAAAAAAATAATATTATTAATTCTTAATAAGGAAAAAATATACATTCAGGAATTCAGTAAAATACACATTTTTCTGCTAACGCCCTAAAGATAGATGCAACTAGTTAGGTAGGTAATAATTATATAGCTACCTAATTAGGTACACATCATACTCACCTCTGCAATTTGATATGCCATTAAACATATGACAATGGAACTGAACATCACTTGATACACCAACACCGGCCCGAACACTGAAGATATGTCGTCCACAGACCTAGATGAAAGAATGGAAGATGAGTGGGATTTCTGCTTTTTTTCGTTATTCCTAGATTTTTAACTAGAAAGAAATCGAATACGTTGTCATTAAAATACGAAATGCTACAACTTACACTATGCCTATTTTGTAAATTAAGGTGGAACGACAGGGTGAACTCAAAAAAGTATAGGTCACGTTTTTCGGATTAAGTTACTACCTAACACTGTCGAACAAAGATGTACTAGAACAATACTTCGGTCTCAGTAAGTATTTCAGAGAACAATGCGACTCGCACCAACCATTTAAGGAATATATTTAATTGTTGGAAAAATATATCTTTTATTACGTTCAAGGCATTTCTATGGACAAACCACTATTCATTTAGCTAAACGCTATACGAACAGAAATAGGAAGAATCCCGAATTCAGCGAAATTTACACATGCAAGAAATGGCATGCAAGTTTCATGCCATTCCGGGTTACCGAGACCATACTGAGTTTAATTGATTTATCAACCCCGCAATGTAGTTAAGTCTGCATGCACTTTCTTGCATACATGTGTAAGTTGCGATTAATGCAGAAGACCTACTTGAAGACTGATATATGCCAGCGCACGATCCGCCTCATCCTGTCGTTGAGCTCAGCCTGGACAGCTTCCCGCCGCGGGTTCCCGCGCGGCAGCGTCGCCACCGACGCGTCCAACCCGAAGAAAAGTTCGTCCAGCCCCATCATTATGATGTCCATCAAATTGTAGAAGTGCAGTAACAGGTGGAACAAGATGTACACGTAAACTGGAAATTTAAGTATTCCGCTGAACGTACGCACGAGAGGGCACGTTTTATGAGTTTCCATGTGGAGGGTCAAATTGCATTCAAACAAGTTGCCAGTAGCTACTCAGTCAGTTAAACTACATGAGTGGTTACCAACCTTGTCAATATATTTAACCCCCCGTGACCTATTAGGGGAAACTGATTTTAGCCCCTGTCACAGAATAGATAATATGCCCCTGTTTTAAACAAAGAGGCACGGCCATCCTTTTCTCAAAGTCATTCAGACCATTTCCAACATCCTGTAATTTTGTGCTGGCTAAAGCTAGAACCTAGATATATTCTAAATAATATTCAATTCGAACTTGAGGTTCAAGAACTATTGCCCATCAAAGTTCCTTAGTTTTGTTGCTTATACACACTCACTGACTGACTGATCAACATAATTCTACGCTACTTCTAGCAGACCCAGAAGCTCAAAATTTTACACATAATCCGTTTTTAGCCTACCAAGTCATAAAAAAGCTAAATATATTTATTTCAATTTCAGTCAAGATTTAGAAATATTGAACTGCATAAGTAAGTTTGTAATCTATACAAATACAGGCGATAAAAATTAGGTTACTTTTGTAGTTCCTGCAAATAGTCATAACATAATATGTACCCACAGTGCACTATACGATGTAGTTGCATTCGGTTAGTGTTAGGCTTAGGTGTACAATTAACTAGAATACTATACAAACGTTATTTGCGGTTGGTAAAATAACAGTTCCATCAAAGTTTATGCAAAAATATTATTCCCAGCTGGATTCATAAATTTGTGAATGATTCCCATAAAAATCATTCCATGTAAAAAATTGCCCAAGTCTAGAACTCTTCCACCGTAAAAAGGTGTGAGATGTTTCGTCACGAGCTAAGTCTGATTCTAATTAATCGTTATTTGCTTGCTAAATAAAAATTTGTGACTTGGCAATCACACAATACTACATCTTATCTTATCTTATCTAGACGGATGATGCAGCTCAGCGGCAGCAACCCATGCTTACACTACTGACTTCTGCATAAATGCATGCACCCGTTCCGGATCCCATTTTTGACCCGTCTATGTACCATATGCTGTCTTCGATACCTGCCTTAGGTGGTTCTAGACCTTCGGCCCATTCAGCCCTGGGTGGAACTTTTGTTTTGTAGTTCCTATGGAATACATACTTGGCCAGCATTTTGTTGCATCCCATGGTTGTTATTCTGTCTAAAATACCATGTTGTCAGTTTCCATGTTTATGTGCTTAGCCTTCGGTTTGCTGTCGCTCCACAGTTCGAGAGTTCTTAATCTGTGGAGCGATTCGCGTGACTCGGACTTTATCACCATGTGAAGTGGCGGTAGGTCCAGTAGGACTTCTAACGCCACTGTAAGCGTAGTTCGAAACGCCACTGTTATAGCCATGCATGCCGTTCTTTGCACCTTCATCAGGGCCTCTCTACACGTGCTCATTAAAGTCCTTGGCCATCATACCAGCCTACCGTTCTGTATTATGGATCTCACCATCATGGTAAACGAGCATAGATCCACTTCGGTACCTTTGGGTTTAGTCCCCACGCTTTGTCATACGCTGATCTACACATTCCATTTCAAATGTTGACACAAATTCCTAAGTGCCTTTGTAATTTTGAGATCTGTATGCTTCTTCCAGGTCAGTTCCTTATCCAGCGTGACAGGCGTCACGCTACAGCACGCGCAGGCTACGCTACGCGCAGGTGTGCGCTAGGTGTAATATCTAGGTAGATATTTCACGTTATTTCACAGTTCTAGTACTTTAATTGCTGTACGCCGCGAAGCGACCTTTTCCTAGTAAAGGGTATTAATACAGTTTTGTCTGGATTAATGGATAATTGGTGACATGCATCATCATTGGTGCATCATCTATCCACTTTCTTCGGCGCCTTGTTCATGATTTCTGATGCGTACTTGGGAATTTCCCATTAACAAGTATCACTAAATCATCATCATATCCTACCGTGTGGATGGGACTTTTATTGAGTTCTACCAAGAGCGAGTTCCAAATTAACTAATATCATCATAGCAGGGGACTTTAATGTCAATCTTGCAGCTAAAAACGATAATAATACTAAAATGTTTCTGCAGACTCTTTTAGAGCATAATATTAAACCTACGATATCCGATTACACTCGAGTAACAGCTAAGACATTAACTTCAATAGACAATATAATGACGGACTTTGATGAATACACAGCTGCCTATGTCTTACCATGCAGTTTTTCTGATCACGATGTGCAACTGCTGGAGTTACCAGCGCAACTTAATAAATAAAAAAAAAAAAAAAATAAATAAACGTTTATTCACGGACTTGCTTACAACTAAATACATTTATATTCTTCTGCCAAACCACACAGTGGTTTGTTGGCAGACGAGGCTCCTTTACTTTTGTGTAAGCTATTATTATTGGGTATTTATTTATGACATGAAGTTAACTTAACTAACTTTATAATAACTTATCTTAACTTTATAATCTGCGCGTACAGTATAAAAATGTAATGTATTAAGTATTAAGGTTGTATTTGATCTTTTATTCGATTTAATAGAAAATTACTCAATTTCTTTTTAAATGTTTGTTTTGTCATCCTTGTGGTCTTTAAATCCGATGGCAACTCATTATAGATCTTAGGAACTAAATATTTTCTACATCTCTGGCCAAAATAATTCGTAAAACTAGGTACCAGCAGTTTATTACTATCTCTGTTTCTTATTAACCTTTGATTGACAATAGGTATTTTAAATTCATCATTACAAATTTGTTCCAAAGCTAAGAACAACGTGACTTTTTCATGAACTGTTAAAATTTTACATTCTAAGAAGAGTTGTTCATAGGTAGTACTCTTACATTGAAGTTTAGTTTTTTTGTCCACCATTAATTTCATGAATCTAATCTGCAATGCCTTTATCTTGTCTAGATACGTTTTAAAAGTACGACCGTAACTTGACAGCCCATACGACAGTAGAGAATCCACTAGAGCATAGTACACTGCATACATAGTAGCCCTATTTAAAACAAATTTCAGATGGTGGAATTTTGCAAGTACTGCTCTTAATTTACTGCATAAGCCATTAACATGTGGCTGCCACGAGAACTTATAATCTATAAGCAAGCCCAGATACTTGTATTGTTCCACCACCTGGAGCTTGACACAGTCGCACGCGACCCCGGACGGCCGCGCACTGTGGAGGCAGTCAAAACTGTGCCCCACAATGCACGGCGGTCTGTACATATCTCTAGAGTAGGGCGACCGTATACACATACATTTTGTTTTTGTAATGTTAATAATAATCTCATTATCATGTGACCATTTAATAATGCTAGTTAGATCTTCCTGTACTTTTTTTTCTATTAGACCTAGGTCTTTATCCGCGTATATTAGGCAGGTGTCATCTGCATACATGTAGACACTACAATTTTTGACCACATTACACATACTGTTAACATGAACTATGTACCCAACAGGCCCGGTTACCGAGCCGGTCGGCACGCCGCAGGAGACGTGCGCGGGCGCGCCGCACTCGCCTCCCACGGCCGTGCGTAAGGTTCGGAAGATTGAACCTCGAAAACTAACACAAACACGCATTTTTTCACGTAAGGCCACCAGTAACTTTCAAAATCATCTCAAAAGCATTGACTGGCACACGAGTTTAGATAATAAAGACTGTAACAATCAATTAAAACATTTTTATGACATTATATTTCCATTAATTGACAAGCACTTTCCATTAACAAAAGTACACGCAAGAAAAATGTCTAATAAATGGATCACAAAAGGTATTAGAAAATCTAGCATAACCAAACGTAAGCTGCTCATTACATCAAGATACATAAATGATGAAAAATTTAATGAATATTTTAAGCAATATAAGAACACGTTTAGAATTGTCCTATCCCATGCTAAAAATATGCACATTCATCGTACTATTTCCACAGCCAAGAATAAAGCGAAAACAATATGGAAGCTGGTTAAGGATTCCACAGGCAAGGGTACAAGGACTCAGCCGAAGATCATGCTAAAACTTGAGAATGGTGTAGAAAAAGACAAAAAGACGATAGCGAATGCCTTTAATGATTATTTTTTGAACGTAGGGAAATCAACACAGTCAAAACAAAATAAGCAACACATGAGAGCTGAACATAAACTAAAGCTTAATAACGGTAGTTCAATATTTCTGAGTCCTATAACAGAGCCAGAGATCATACGAACTACGATAAATCTTAAAAATAGTAACTCTAGAGGACCAGACAATCTGAATACTAGATTTTTTAAAGATAATATACACTTACTTTGCACACCATTATGTATCATTTTTAATAATTGTCTGGAAGAAGGAGTTTTCCCTAGCCTTTTGAAAAGAGCTAAAGTGATCGTAATACATAAAAAAGGAAGTCGCTCTGAACTGAATAATTATAGACCTATTTCTCTTTTATCTGTAATTTCAAAAATATTGGAGAAGTGCCTAGCTCTTAGATTAGAAAAACACCTGGTTAAACACAACATGCTAACCTCAAGTCAGTACGGTTTTAGAAAAGGAAAAAATACCTCTGGTGCTGTAATAAATTTAGTAACCGAAGTAATGACTAACCTAAACAGAGGAGACAAATGTGGCGGAGTGTTCTGTGATCTGACAAAGGCATTTGACTGTGTCGATCACAAAGCACTCCTAAGAAAACTTGAATACTGTGGAGTCCGGGGTACGGCTCTTAGTCTTTTTGAGTCATACCTGAATGATCGATCGCAATATGTCGAAATTTCTTGTGAAAATACAGAAAACAAATTTCATTCTGAAGAAGGTATGATAAAATACGGGGTGCCACAGGGCTCAGTGCTTGGACCTCTATTGTTTCTAATATTTATTAACGATTTACCTGAACATCTTACCTATGGTACACCATATTTATATGCGGACGATACCAGCATCATTCTGAGTGCAGCTACTACCCAGGAATTTAATTTAAGGATCAAGAAGTGCTGGAAAGAACTGGATAGTTGGTTTACATATAATGGATTAAAAATAAACTGTGGGAAAAGTTTCTATACAATATTTCGCCGTAGCTCAAAAAGTGCGGATTTTCTTTGCGATCTACCTATAGAAAAGTCAGCTTGCGTGAAATTCTTAGGCGTGGAACTGGACCCTTATCTGAGATGGCACAATCAGATAGAGACGGTCTGCAAAAGACTGGCAAGTGCATGTTACTCTTTAAAAAGTCTATCGAAAATAGCAGACGTAGGCGTTTTGAAAACTGTGTACTTCTCCTACTTTGAAAGTATCATCAGATACTGTATTGAAGTATGGGGCAATGGTTCGAATATAAACTCTGTACTACTGTTACAAAAAAAGGCAATAAGACTCATTAATGGATCTAAATGTATACCAGTGACCCATCGAAATATGTTTGTAGATCACAGAATTCTTACTATTACCTCCTTATATCTGTATCGAGTATGTCTCCATGTTTATATAAATAAGAGTAACTATAAAACAGCTAGAGAAACTCATAGTTTTAATCTCCGAAATAAAAATAAACTGGTACAAAGTGAATACACTTATGTTCACTTTAATAATAGCTTTAACAATATTGCTATTAAAATTTTTAACAAATTAAGCGACGAAATAAAACAATGTAGTGACATAAGAAGCTTTGACAAGAAATTAAAGAAATATTTTATAGATAGACCCTATTATGCAATCAATGAATTTTTTGCCAATGCACTTGACTGATTTAATTGTAATGACTATTTATTTTATTTTATTATTTTTAATGTATAATGTATCTTACTTTGCTATTTATAACGACATTTGTGAATAATTTACCTGACTTTCTTATTACTATTTCTACCACTGTAACTTGTAAATTGTGCTATATTCCTCTATTTGCATGTACTTGTACGTTAAGCAAATAAACATCTGAATCTGAATCTGAATCTGAACAACCAAAATCCATAGAGTTGGTGAAAGTACGTCCCACCTTGTGGACATCACTTTGTGACCGTGGCTATTATCTCATCCCCCAGGAGATATTTATTTATTTATTTATTATTTAATTAGGTTACACGGCCTTACAGCGAACCAATACGCCGAGAAACCAGATATGATTTTATTAGTCTGCCATTTTGCATGTTGCCTATCTATTTACACATAGTTTTTGGTACCTACTAGATGTGCGCGCCGATGGTAAAATCATCGGCGGCGGCGTCTGATGGCATTTTGATCGGCGGTGGCGGCGTGATCGGCGTGAAATCAGCGTGGAATACCCGGTGTATGGAAAAATATACATATATGTACTTAAAGCGTAAATTCTCATTTATTTCACATTTCTGAAATGTTATTGCACCAATGAAACTAAAAAGAAATATCAAACAGGAATCTTGATTATCATCTTCTTCTCCGTTTACCAAGGCGGAGGTTCGTGAATTTAAATTCTTCGAACGCAACTGCGGCGCTACCACGAACTTGGAAAGTCGAAGTTCGTAATACATGCATAATCCCTGTCACTCGATTAAGGGAGTGCGATAGAGATGGAAATACCCAAACTTCGACTTTCGAAGTTCGTGGTAGCGCCGCTGGTTATGAACTTTCGCTTTCGAATCGACGACTCGTAAATGGCTAGATACTTATAATATCTTACTATCGGCGATGGAAAAGTCTCGAGACTTTTTACATGGATTGTTTTTTATGCAATGGTAACTTTCTGATACCCCCAAAGAATATATGTTTTACCCCTGCGGGGATATTTTTTCCTAGGCTCGGAACCGATTAACTATAGATACAAAAAGTATCGAATATAAAATCAAATAGCAATTGTAGTAGAGATAGATCATATGGAGAAGAAGCAATTATGACGGAACCTCCTTGAGAAGTTTCTATTGATCCAAGAAAATCTGACTTGTAATTCTCTTATTAATAGGTAGGTACTTTCTTTTACATTGTAAATAAATCACTTACAGCCAAAGGTTAATACCACTACGGATATCAATATCATTTGGAGACAGATGAAAACCTCGTAGTTCGGTGTCCTGTAAGGGTCGTCTTCAGGGAGCCACATGGGGAATATCAGCGGTCGAACCGTATGCTCGTCCGCCGTGCCCAACACGCTCTGATACAGCAGGTACAGTAGCGTGTTGGATACGTACAAAATTGCTACGAAAGTTACGAAGACTATCCAAGACCAACACAGCCGCCAAATGAGCAGTTGGCCCGATAAGAACGTGTTTCTAAAAGAAATACATCTTCATTACTGCTGTTTTAAACTAAAAATTAAAGTTAGACTCATGGAAGAAAGGAATGGTTTTTTATTCAATTGTTTTTTTGTGCACTGACGTCATAAGTAAGACCCACCCAATACAAACTTTTACTACCTACTCGCTTGCTTCTAGCAACCAGAGGTTCCAATTTCACACACCCCCGAATTGATTGTGGAAACTGTAGTTTAACATTTTGTTGTTTTCAGTTGATATAGGTAGCAAACACTATTTTCCATGGCGACGAATTATTTTAGCTGTCGCATCGCAGCTAAAGTAATAACACGTAATAAGCAGCTGTGCCAAATTTATTTTGCAGCTACCTCTAAATAAAGCTAATAAAAATAGCTGCCACTGCTAATATAGTTTGCAGTTAGCTAAATTTTGCTGTCCCTGCTAAATATAGCTAATATAGTTAGTAGCCACAGGTAAATTTAGCTAATATAATTAACTACCACTGCTAAGTTTTCAATTCCTCGGAGCGATTTATATCACAGCTAAAAATATTTTCTATCACAGCTAAGTTTTGATAGCTAAAAACGCTTTGCTTATTAGCAAAAACTAAAAACGGTTGCTAAAACTTAGTTGTCCATATAGTTTGGAAGGAATTTAGCTAAGTACTACCACTTAATTTTAGTTACCACCGCTAAGTTTTTTTTCCTGTGTGTGTGGGTGTTTACACTCATGACCAGTACGACAACAAAGGTAATCCGAAAATCTTCAATTTCCTAAGATCTAGGAATGTCAAAAAACTGCAAATATTAGTTCTTACCTGTACTCCGATTTCAATTTACAAATGAAAAGGAAGTCACTGTTCATATTGTACACCAGTTTGAACACTTTCTCCCTGTTACGCAACACGCTAGAGTAGACGATCCCCACGGCGCCGAGGATGAAGAAATAGCAGAAGCATTCGGTGGCAAAGCCGTAATCTTTGATGGAAATCCCATGCCATATGAAGAGGATTTCGAAACCCACGGCGACCAACGTTATAAGGGTACTGAGAACTGGGAATATGAATCTAGAGGAATCAAAAACATATTTTTTCATAAATAAAACGAGTACTAATAATTTGGTAATATCATTTTGAAATTAATAGTAGGTTACCTACTCGATACACGGCATTTTCAAAAATGTGTAGTACTACCTACCCATTTAATGTGCGAAAATTACTCGGTGTCAGTTTTGTGACAACAATCAAGCATACAATAATAAAGTCATTAATAACTAGTTTCACATTTAAAGAACGTGTTTTTGCAGACTACCTATTTATAAATTCAAAACTTAGCACTCAATTGTCATCACAATACTGACATTATGTTAATTTTTGTGTGTGTCAACCTGACAGTGACAACTGACGCTCATTGAGTAGGTACTAGGTACATTTTTATGAAAATGACCTACAACACGCTCTAAAAACCGATTTGGTATGAACAATAAAGTAGGTAAGTATTTTAAGAGATTGGTATGTGCTAAATATCACGATTCAGATAAACGTATACTTACCTTATTTTCGATTCTCTATTATTAAAGAATATTCCATTAACCGCAAGGAATAATTGCATCTGTGGATGAAAATTCTCGAATGTGATTTCTTTATCCCAGTCAAATTCCTCTTTATACAAGAAGGCTTTTGCAGTTTGTTTGAAAGATTTCATTTTGCTCTCGTTTCGTTGTATTCAGCTTAAAGAACAAGACTTAATGACCCCATTTTACAATTTCTGAAGCAACTACTGCGCTACTTCGAAGAACCTTAATGGGCTAATCAAGTTAATCGTCATGAGCAATTGGTATAAATCGTTGCAATATTCCGACTTTTATATAATATCGTAGGATAGTGAAAACCGTACTTTTGCGACTAACTAGGGGTTCCGCGAAATTTCGGTCTTTAGCGTAAAGGAGTGCTTTCTACGCGATCCGTGCATTATTGGAAACTAAATGAGATGCAAGTTGAAGCATCCCATTCCAGCAAATTGTTGCCCCATGAGCACGTTGATGTTGGTACTGATAAGAATAAGAAGAATAAGAAACATTTATTCACTTAAACAACCCTTGTTTTAAGCATTTTCTTCTGCCAAACTGCAGGACAGTTTGTTGGTTGATAGATCCGAATTTCCATTTTTACGGTTCTGTAGTCAACAAGGAAACCTTATAGTTTCCCCATGTCCGTCTGTCTGTCCGTCCGTCTTTCTTCGGCTTAGCCCTTACCACTAGAAAACTGTAATTCGGCATGGGTAGGTATATAAATCAATCACGCCGACAAAACAGAAGAATAAAATCTAGGAAAAAAAAATAGGGTACCTCCCCTACACCTAAAATGGGGATGTAATTTTTTTTCTCGTTTAACCCATGGTGTGGGGTATCGTTGGATAGGTTGTTCAAAAATAGTATGGGTTTTAAACCATTTTTCAACTCAGTAATTCGATTGCGAGATAAGTATTGGGCTTTACTTACGCCTTGTTTTGAAAGATTTTAATTGTTTTCAGGCGCCTGAAGAGTAGCATACCTACCTAATACTTAAAGCCTTTAGTTTTCGTAACACTCACTTGTCATAGTCAATCATTAGTCAAAGCATATACATGTTATAATACATTTATTTATTACGTTTTAACAAAACAATTTTTTTAACATTATTATCATGTTGTAAATATTGGAAGCATGTTGAAGTATGAGTACGCAGTGCTCATGATCTGCAACAAAAAATAACTTGTCTACATTTTATATAAATAGATAGGTATGAACAAATGGAGTGTGTCAAGGGTTTTTGAGAGTAACCCCCCAGACCTATAGTAGTCAGATACCTACAGTTGCCTGCAAAATGCTCATGAACAACTGCACGTACCAAGGAGAAACGAAATCTCCAGCTACAGTACCGTATGCCACTCATAGAAGCCATCATATAGCTACAAACACCTACCGAGGAGAAGGTCCGGTAGACTCGTGAACTTGATGGCGACGGGCTCCTGCACAGGATAAAGATGGCGAGGTCCTGCCGCACCAGCAGCGCCAGCGACATGCCACTCATACAAGCCATCAAATAGCTGCAGACATCTACTGAGGAGAAGGTCCGGTAGACTCGTGAACTTGATGGCGACGGGCTCCTGCACAGGATAAAGATGGCGAGGTCCTGCCGCACCAGCAGCGCCAGCGACATGCCACTCATACAAGCCATCATATAGCTGCAGACACCTACTGAGGAGAAGGGCCGGTAGACTCGTGAACTTGATGGCGACGGGCTGCTGCACAGGATGAAGATGGCGAGGTCCTGGCGCACCAGCAGCGCCAGCGACATGCCACTCATACAAGCCATCATATAGCTGCAGACACCTACCGAAGAGAAAGTCTCGAGCCGCATCTCCGGTAGACCTGTGAACTTGATGGCGACAGGCTTCTGCGCGCGCAGGATGAAGATAACGAAGTCCTGGCGCACCAGCAGCGCCAGCGGCGTCGCGTGCCAACCGCTGTAGAAGCAACGGTCGGCCAGTGATAACGCCTGTGTCACAATTTATTTATTTAAAAAGTACATAATCGTATCTGCACTGCAACTTACAGGTAAATGGCAAAGCGTTACGACTTACAGATCTTAAACTAGAAGTATTAGGTCCTTACCAATGAAATTGGCGTTTTTACCACAGATATTATTTTGTACGTAAGACTATGTAACAAAGGTTTTAAATACAAATAATAGGTTTTAAATTTTTATTTAGTGTTTCAAATTAAAGCTTGAAACCACCCTTTTCATGTGCTGCCGATTCAAGTGTTTCAATTACGTATAGTTCTATGATGCGAACTATTTTTAAGTAATTAAGATATGTGTAACGTATCTTAAAAGTTTTCTATATTCATACCAAAATGTGGTTTGAATTTGACATTGCTGAATAATCCGCAAAATTCAATGTATGAAAATCACAGTTTTCATAAAATTCCCATACAAAACACCAATTTCATAGGTAAGGACCTAATATCACACACACACATCATACCTACCAGACCCCGTATCATGCACGGCCTCATCACACGATAAGTGACAAGACAGAGTGTCCGTCACTGGCTGTCACCGTTCGATAGAAAGAAACGGACGCTTTATCTTGTCACTTATCGCGTGATAAGGCCGACCATGATATGGGGTCAGGAAAAGCGGATTATTTTATAAAGAAAATCGCTACAGAGTAGGTACTCGTTTATATAATTTCTGACTATAATTAGAGCCGTGCCTGTCAAAGCCTGTGATTTTTTCTATTAAAATAAATATTTTAAATACGTTTACTTTGGTCCTCAGTAGAGTGCCAATGTAACACGGGATCCAGAGCTGCAAGCAGCCGGCGATGGACAAAACGCCGAACAGGTAGTCGAACCCCGCTGACAGTTGCTGAAAATCGTAGAATACCTACATTAAAAATGCGCATGGTTGAGATTATTTAGGTTAGCCGACTTTTTATAAATCTATCATTAGAATTGTAATTTTCTCCTTTGGACAATAGAGTTGCTTTTAGAATGGACTACTTTGATGTAATTCGGCCAACTCAAATAATCTCAAGTTTAAGGTAATTACGTAACGACCTCACCAAATTTGCTGTGCAAGGTAGCTGTGGTATCCCATTGACGCCGCATTACTGAAATGTAGCTCTACCGTAATATGGGGTCAGTAGGGATGAAACCCGGGGTGAGATGGGATTTTAAGGCTACTGCTACCTCAATAATGTATTCCAATTTAAAATGGAGCTATAGTAATATTCATAATAAAATAAAATCGATCCAACAATCTTCCAAAATCATCTTTGTATGAAAACCCATCTCACCCCAACTACGAGGGACTACGGAGTGAGGTGGGATTTCGTGTTTATCGTTGAAGTTATGAAATGGAACTACTCAAAATCATAAAAAAACCAAAATAAAAACGTCCGGAACACTTTATTATTATATACAACATTCAGTTTGCATATGTACAAATAAAATGTTATCGAGGAAAGAATGTCAGTTTTGTACCTACTCACACCGTCTTACGGTACGTCCGTCCATACAACTAGACGGGGTGTGTACCTACCTACCTACTGTTTACTACACACAAAACAAATAAATTGCCTTTATTCATTTTGCATAACAATGAATAGCATAATATCGGCTTCATTAAGTGGGTTATTTGCGCAACAACAAAATGAATGAAAACTATTAACCCCTCCCCCCCTATTACTAAAGTCCTAGCAACAGTTCTAATTTCGATTGCGTTATAGGCACTTATGTTATTTGTCTGAGTTTCTTCAGGATCACAATATGATGTAGGTAACGGTGAGTTAATGATAACTTAACCTTATTATAGATTCGCGATTATTGAAAAATATTCCATTTATGGTGAAAAATAATTCAAATTGTGGGTGAAAAAGTTGCAATGTAATATCACTGCGGCCCCAATCGAAGTCATCTTTATTGACAAATGACTTCACAATGCTTAGTAAAGTCATTGCTTCAGGCGGTAGTGAGTCACAGTAGAAGATTGAACTTGCAATGCATGTCACTACTACGAATTTATTTTTCATCGATTTTTACATGGAATGGAATAAATTAAAATTGCCTACAGATTGCATGGGTAATCAAGTTAATCGCAACGATTATCGAATGCCAAGATTTTATTATCTTATTTTGCTAATTGTACCGTTAGTTTTATGGTTCCGTGCGTAAAACGCGAACTCCACGTGTAATTTTTGCCACATGAATTAATATTCAAAAATAATGAAGGGGCAAGGGCTTCTTTGACTGAGATGGCAGGACCGAGTTCCAAATTCGGACGTTTTACTTCGGATGAACATGGCTGGTATATAATGTCTGCTCATATAAGGGCAATTGCGTTGGAAATTGTGTACGTATGGCACCTTCGAGACTGCCTATTTTTACTCTGAGTTAGCCTTGGGTAAACGTAGAGCAGGCGGGCAGTTCCTACGACACAAATATTTCCTAAAACGCCACCTGTCTGCTACTGGCACATCATGTAAGTCGTGGGAAGAAACTGCTACTATAGAGATCGGACTGGCGAACTACTGACAATACGGGTAGGTATAAAAGACTAACGAACGCGCCCGTCTCGTAGATCTGGACGCTAAACGCCAGCTCCATAAAACTCGACCCAAGCCTTCCTACGTCTACACTTACAACTCTAGCTGACAGCTAACTAACTGTACATGCACGTAAAGTTTCCCGTATTCAGATGACCAAAGATACTTTTCGGTATCCTATCATTGGACAAAACGATCATTAGAAAAACAAAGTTTAACAAAATAACGTTTCATAAATGCGTCATTTTATTTGACAAAATAACGCATTATAAACTTTTTTTTGCATCCACCTGTAGTTGTAGCAAATTTTAAAGTGTTGCAGCAGCATGTATAACGCGATAAATAGTTATTTGTTATGCAAGGCTGCAAAGTTGTTGTTTGGCGCAAGTGCTTGTATTGAAAGCCGAGTTAGCGAAGGATTGTAAGTTTGAACCATGAGCGAAGCGAATGGTTCAAAAGTACAATCCTGAGCATAGCGAGGTTTTCAAGGCACGAGACGCCAAACAACTTTGCTGCCGAGCGAAACACAACTTTTCATCTCACCACCGCGAGGAAAATTATAAATGTAATAAGTCATTTGGAGCATTTACTAATTTTCAATAAAGGTACACACATATTTCATCAAGATCAAGTATTTTATAATTATTAAATGTAACATATACATGTTTGCATCTTTAAAAAACTCCACGCTTACCTACATTAAAAAAGTCAAAGTATTGTTGGGTACTCACGGATAAACTAAGGCTCAAATACGCATATTTAACTTTTTCCGCTAACTTAGCAGGCATTAAAATTCAGATATGTATATCTTCTGCACTAAAATCTATAAATAACTTCCATTATTTTGATTTTACTGTGACTTTAGAACAAAACAAAGCAAAATTAAATGTATGTAGTGTTTTCTTAAATTAACTTTTTAAACTGCGTTCCAAATTTGCACGGAGCGAAAAAATATGAAAAATAAAAGTTCATTTTAAAATTATTTGTTTGTATTGTATCCTTATAACATAAATGTATTATAAGACAGTCTAATTATTAATATTAAATATGTAATTAAGAAAGAATAAGTATTATTAACTTAATTTTATCAAAATAATAATAATTACGAAAAACCTAGTGAAGCCGGTTTTCAACCAAGCCAAATAAGTTTAGCACATGCTCATGCGCACTTATACAAAGAAAAAAAATGGAACACTAAATATGGGAACACTAAATAATGTGATAACACTGATAACTATGACGCCTCTATTTGGTTTATTAACCTTTGGTCTATGTATCAGCTTTAAATATGGAACACTAAACACAAACAAAATAATAACCTAAAAAAAAATAATAACCTAGGTCCAGAGATACTAAAAGAAGAATTTGATATGGCTATCAAAAACATAAAAAATGGTAAAGCAGCTGGATACGATGGTATACCTATAGAACTCATCAAATACGCAAATGAGAACCTACAAGATGAAATATTTAAGATAGTCAAGATAATATATAACACTGGAAATATACCAAAGGACTTCACACTCACCAAAACAGTAACCTTGCCCAAAAAAGCTAATACCTTAAAGTGTGAAGAACATAGGACGCTAAGTCTGATTTCACATGTATCTAAAATACTCCTTAAGATTGTACAAAAAAGAATACAAAGACAAATAGAGAACATTTTAAGTGAGGATCAGTACGGATTCAGGAAGAATAAGGGCACACGAGAAGCCATTCTAGCATTAAGACAAATAATAGACCGAAGAATGGAGGTGGGACTGGACACATATATTGCTTTTGTAGACTTAGAGAAAGCGTTTGATAAAATTAATTGGAAAGGAATGATGAAAACTTTGAAAGAAATAGATCTGGATTATAGAGATAGACGGATTATCTGCGAGATGTATAAAGATCAAGAAACACTAATAGAATTAAGAACAGAAAAGGTGCAGGCAAAAATTCGGCAAGGGGTTAGGCAGGGATGTCCACTCTCCCCACTAATTTTCAATGCTTTTATAGAAACAGCTATAAGGAAAGTCTGGGAACTGACTGACGTAGGTGTCAAATTTAATGGACATACAATTAAATTTATTAGATTTGCAGATGATATAGCGGTAGTAACAGAAACACACCAAGATTTACAACTACTTCTTAACACTATGAACAGCACGTTTAAGGAATTTTCACTAAAGATTAACACAAATAAAACTAAAATCCTAAAAACATCCAAAACAGGTTCGCCCTCACAAGAAAATATAGAAATAGAAAATATTCAACTTCAGAATGTAACTAGTTTTAAATATTTGGGCAGTGTTATCACAGCAGACTCGAGATGTACGAAAGACATAAAAATCAGAGTAGGCTTAGCAAAACAGGCTTTTTACAATAAAAGGTACCTACTGACTGCAAACATATCCCAGAAAACCAAGAGAAAGTTCATCAAAACATTTATATGGAGTATAGCGTTATATGGGTGCGAAGCGTGGACCATGACCCAAAGAGATAAAGAATATTTAGAAGCATTGGAAATGTGGTGTTGGCGTAGAATGGAGAAAATTAGCTGGACAGAAAAAGTTACAAATGATGAAGTGCTGAAAAGAGTAGGAGAGAAAAGGAAACTAATAAAAACGATAGAGAATAGGAGAGGGAAAATGATTGGTCACCTTATACGACATGATGCTCTTATCAATAACATCATAGAAGGCAAGGTAGAAGGCAAGCGAGGAAGGGGAAGACCAAGGATAAGTTACATGAATCAAATAAAAGAAAAAGTAGCAGCCACGTCGTATAAAGAGGTCAAGGAGGCGGCTCTAGACAGAGTCAGGTGGAGGGAGCTACACCGACAAGAGTCTAACTTTTAAATTTGTGATGAAACACAAACATTCATAAAGTACGGAGTTCTTTATTTCAATTGGTATAGATTATGACAACAATAAATGTAATTTTTACTACATAGATGCAAATTATTCGTCGGATTCATTCGGAAATACGGAAATATAAACTATCCACAATCTATCTCTAAACTACTACACACCTCTAGTATATATTGACTCCCAGATCCGCAACAACTACACCGAATCGAAGGTCAGACTTTAACTGGATCGTGGGTAATTGTTGAAAACACCGAAAACACCAGACCTGCGTTGTCTAATTACTTGACTCGGGTATTTTTCGGTTTCGGTCGGGCCAAATCGGAAACAGGAAACAACACGAAATACAATGCTGTGTTTTCATTATATCAATATTCATTTATCAGACTGCGAAGTGCAATGTACGTCACCAGGCACGGCTATACTGAAGAACCAGCGTAAAAATGAGACGCTATACCGATTTTATTTACTATAATTTAAACTTAAAGCTAGCGTCATGTTGATAATTTTCCCGCCATCTACACACAATTTCCGTTATGCATGTGTATTTCCAAGTCTTAGTTGGCTTTTGAAATAGAGCTGGGGACAGCACTGTATGAAAGAAAGTTACTTTGGTCATATTTTACACTAGTAATAGATATCGTAAAAAGAACTCAAAATGTGTATAGCGTCTCAAAATTTTACGAGCTTTCGAATGATACCCCACACATTCCTTACAATCCAACAAAAAATTGCGAAACCCCTTATTACCCCTCAAACTACCCCCTTTATTGGGGTTTACACCTTTTTGACTTTATTTATGTAATTAAGTAGGCCATCAATTTCTATATCTATACCAAATTTCAGGTTCCTATGTCAAACGGTCTTCGAAAAAACTGGCTGTGACAGACGGACAGCCTCCGAATGATCGCATAAGTGTTCCGTTGGACCAATTTTGGTACGGAACACTAAAAAGACCATCTTGCAGGCCTAGGCCTCCAATTTTGTATGAAATGCCATTACGGGTCTCTCGTCTCGCTGCGCCCGAAACGTGACACTTCGAAACCCATTATGAACAACACAACGTCAATATTTCATTGCATGTTTGAGAAAAAGTTATTTGAAAACGAAATGAAATATCTGTATCATTTAATTACCCAAGTAAAGCCGAGGGTCACAATGTTGGTTCTTCATCATACGTCCATTCGATCGTCGTCGATATGATAACTGCCAACGAAGTGGTCAGTCGTAACCAGCTCCGTGCGCGTGCGCCACCATGATCGCGGAAGCCGTAGCTGTTGTGTTGTTCCCACTTCTACTTTTGTATATGTACAACAGTGCTTTTAAGAAGCCTGTCAATTTTCCACCTGGTAAGTTGTATTAATAATTAAGGCCTGTACCGAAAAGTTTTTTTACAGAATATATTTATGATATCAATCAAAGTACAATGAACAGCAAGGATATTTAATTTTAGTTATATCATACCTACATAATGTCTATTTACAATAAATATACATATACATTTTATGGTTTGAGGTTTTTGCGGCTGAACAAGCGATTTTTTCTTCAAGCCTGCCATTAATTTTTGCACAGTGGTTTCAGTGACTTTGTTGGCGCGTTTTTTCCACTTCTTTTTAAAATCTGTCTCTGATGTTGCTGCCCCGTAGCATGGATGGCGTTATCACGCGATAAGTGACAGGATAGGCGCGTCGTCTCGTTCTATCGAACGGTGTCAGCCAGGGACGGAAGCTCTATTTTTCATTTTTACGCAACTCTGCTTTGACAATAAATACCGCTCGATGGGTCGTAGCTGGTGACAATTTGGGGGGTTCATATCTCTGAACACACAATTGCACGTTGTTTGAAGCTAGACACTCCTGTGTGGCTCGGGCATAATGTGCAGTACTTAGCCAAATTGGGCCAAAACAACACATTCCCTTCATGCTGCCTTATAAATAGACCCCGTTAAATCTTGTCGCACTGACATTGCTTTTCCGTAGAGCGTGAATGTTTTTTTTTGTCGACCATCTAAATGTCGACAGTGTAGTACTTATAATTCACTGGTAATTAATAATAAATAAATTAGTAAACTGATAAAGAGAGAGGATAGAGGAGGGTATGGATAGAGAGAGGTAAGAGTAAGATAAAAAATAAGGAATAAAAGTCTCCCGTTTATACAATCGAAATTCTGTGTTATTCAATATATTCCAAAGGATATTGGAGGAAATCATAAATTTTGTCACATCCACCTATTAAACCGTACTTGGTTTGCTTTTTCGCCTACTAAATAGTGTTTTTTTTTATCTAGATGTTTTGTATGGTGTCTCTTTTTGGAACTATTCGTAAATTGCACTATGTACAAAACAATTCGTTTTCAACGTTTATCAAACAGTCAAAATCGTTAGTGTAATTTGTTTTTAATTCTTCCATTGTGACATAGTAACATGTGGTAATATGTACTAAGCAATTAAATAAACTACACGTCAATATTAAACAAACGCTATTACAAAGAACTGCAAGGGATTGCGGCTGTCAATGTGACATGCAGTTGCAAATAGGTAGGTAATAATCATTCATCTAAGGTTATCGCTTCACGTAAGACCAATGACTGAATCTACTTATTTTTAATCAAGAAGTTTTCATTGAGATTGAGCAAAGATTTAAAAGGCGAAAATTCAATCGCATTGTTGCATTATATATAAACATCCATATCCAGACGGTCGATAAAAAAACATTCACTCTCTACGGAAAAGCAATATCAGTGCGACAAGATAACGGGGTCAAGTTATAAATTCCCAACACCGTCCTACGTATGATAGCGGACAGGCTTGACTGTACCTACATGTCACACTGTGAGGGACTGCATTCCCCTACTAGTGTGATACTGTGGTAGTGCGTCAATTAATAAATAACTAAAATAAAATAAAACGTATATATTGTCACTCTTTCTAAATACTAACCTTTTGAGTATAGTTTTAATAATTGCTATTCCTAACATAATTATGTGTCCTGTTACACGAAATAAATGATTTTTATATTTTTATAAATGGTAAAATCAAACCTTTTGTAGAAAGACCCCACTTAGGAAAAAAATCTTGTTCCACCACGATAATGCACCGGTTCACACGGCAAGAGTTGCAATGTGAAAAATTCAAGAGTTGAGCTTCGAAACGAAATACTGCCCCACCCCTACCCGTCCTATTCTTCTGACTTGGCCCCATGCGACTTCCATTTGTTCCCGAATTTGAACAAATGGCTAGGGGGGCAAAAATTTTCGACCAACTCTGAAGTCATTGTGGGAATTCAGATCACTAATTCGCCCGTGTGACGTCAAAGTAGGTAGAAAAAAGTGACTCGGTCGGTTTTCATACAGATTGAGGTGTTTAAGTTATTTAGTGTATATCTATATCTGTGGTATATAGTTTTTAACTGCTACTTTGCTCTCCGCTCGACAAAAGCTTCAATTAGGCATTCAGTTAATACCTGTGCAAAGCAGTAAAGCCTCGAATAAAAACGTGTCCAATTTTTTTATGTTTATGAAACATCTCTCACAGGTCCGCCAAGTCTCCCGATATACGGGGCCTACTTCTTACTCCACGCGCTGTCGCCTAACGACTTAGCGGGCGCTTTCATCAAGCTGGGCGACCGGTACAAGTCGCGGCTGGTCGGCTGCTACCTCGGCTGCTTCCCCGCGGTCGTAGCCAACGACCCCGTCCTAGTCAAAGAGGTGCTCAACAGAGAGGAGTTTGATGGCCGGATGGACATCATTCTGGGAAGGCTGCGGTCCTTCTGGAAAAGACTAGGTTTGTGTACCGATCTTAACCGAAGTATAGGTTACTCCAGAAGTTTGTTCAGAATGTGTAAAAAAAACTTTACCAGCATGAGAGTTAAGAGAAATAGTTCGATAGTTGATGCATTTACGGGACGAGCCTTTCTTTTGTAGTGGGATAACATTGGAATCTGCCTTTTGTGGTATACCCATCAGGCAACAGATTTCTTAATTGAATGAGTTAAAAAAATATTTTGTTACTGGAATTTGACCCAGTTGATTATAATAATAGATACATATAATTACTATGATAATAGATAGAATTCACAATCCAATTTTACAGGCACAAAAAATAAAAGCGTGTCCCGCTGCAGTTGTAGATTTTTATTCTATTGTGAAGCTAATTAAATCAAACTCTTTAATGTAGAACATTACTTACAGGGTTGACAATGTTGACATGTGCTGCAAAGATTCCTTATTCGGCGTTAGAATTAAAATTTGTTAAATAAATTGCATAGAATAATGAACACTGTCCCAATTACGACACGCCGATTTCACGCCGGTCAAGTTTATCGGCGGTGGTGGCGTGGAAAAACCGTCGCCGACGGCGGTGGCGGTGGCGCAGCGCACACCTCTAGTGGGTACACTGAAAGTGTTCTAAGCGGTTCATCATCATTCATCGTCATCGTCATCATCATCATATTAGTCAAAAGACGTCCACTGCTGGACCAGCCCTGCGATACCCGCATCCCTCGGACCCTCGCGACCTTTACCAGGTCAGCAGTCGCCACTCTAGAACCTTCCCATCGCAACGGCCGTCGGTAATACGTTCAAGAAGCGGGTTGACCTTATATAATTTTTATACGTAGGTATATTCTTCACTGACGGCTACTTCTGGCACACGCAGCGACGTTTCTCGCTGCGCTACATGCGCGACTTCGGGTTCGGCCGACGCAGCAGCAAGCTCGAGGATGTGGTCGCTCACGAGATCAAGGAGATGATAGACATGAGCATCAATGGACCGCGGAATGATGATGAGAAGGTATCATGGGAATAATACTAGATTTCTGCAACTCGTTTGACAGTTGGCACATTATAATAAATACTCGTAGTAGCTTTCCGGTAAAGGAACACATCGTGCGGAAACCGGTCTAATCTGAACAAGATCTAGTTTTCCTTTTAGGTTTTACTTCCAAAGGACAGATGGCAGTCGCTTTTATAAAAGTAGGTTCGACCAACGCCAAGTGCCAAAATTAACTGGACTATGACGCCGTCATTATAATATTATAGATAGGTACTGTTCAATAATACCTACTAAAATTTGTGTAAATAGGTAGTTAATACACTTTGTTTTCTCACTCTTGTAATAAGTACCTGCTATAAAAACATATTTTTATTCCTAATCCCTTCGTTTACACGGCATTGTCCTGCACGTTTTTTTGCAGTACGAGTATACCTACGTGTTAACGTATGTTCCATAGTGGCACATACAAAATGTTGTTTATACGTTTAAACGAAGACTCATATAGATAGACACGACGAGATAGACGATAGACAGCACTCTAGTTTAGTTGTTAACTGGTTGAGGGTGATGCATTCGATCGTTGGACGAAAAAAATACTGTATCTCTGTATCTGTATCTGATAGTCCCCATCCCCACGGCCTAAATGAATGGGTGTACATAGCTAGAAGCCTATTCCGCAGTCCGTCCTGGCGCATGACCTAAATTAAACTCTCACAGTATACTCACATTATTTTACGAAACGGGACTTAATCGCGTAAAATTAAATTAATTTACATATTTATTTATGAGACTATAGATGCCTCTGCTCGCGAATGTAGCAACACATCCGAAACTTCGAGTGACCTAACGGTTAATAAATGCACTAGTTACGAGTAGATGCGATTAACCTCTCGTATGCATCGGCATACGTCAAAAAACAAACAAATCATGACCTTGAAGTTTAAGACGTAAGTTCAAACCGTTATGGACGGATCCGGAACAAGGCATAGGAAAGGTTAAGTGCCGTTTAGTCAAAATAATTGATACGAAACGAATGTATATCGAGTGGGGTCATAGGTCAGCATATCTTGTCAAAAACTTCCAACCAACTATATAGGTGTGAACTGTGTCTTAGGGGTTTGAGTTCATCCATATTCAATGTCCTGCTCCACCAGCCAGGAAAAAGCAAGACTACTGGCTGTGTCCAGGGCCATCTTTAACCTATTGGAGGCCCTGGGCATATTAGGATAATGGGGCCCCTATGACTTTGTATTTGATCTGATGGGCCGGGCCCCTATCGATCGCGGGGCCCTGGGCACTTGCCCAAAGTGCCCACTGGGAAAGAGGGGTCTGGCTATGTCGGAAAGGGAGTCTGGCTCATGGCTCCATGACCTTCCCTCTACAAATTACGGGACACTCCTTGACTGCAACGCCCTGGCTGTCGGTCTACGCCTTGGGGCTGACATTGTTCCTCCACATCATTGCCCCTGCGGAACCTTGGTGGGCAGCCTAGGACACGATGGCCTATCTTGCGTGAAGAGTGCTGGTCGCCTGTCTCAACACGCCTGCCTCAATGATATCATCCGCCGGGCCTCCGTCAGCGCCAACGTGCCGGCCGTACTGGAATCGCCGGGGTTGGCTCGGGACGACGGCAAGTGGCCAGACCTAGACGGTATGACCCTAAGTACTTAGTGCCTTGGAAACTGAGACGGGACCCTTATTTTGTTGGGACGCCACATGCGTAGACACCCTAGCGCCGTCCCATCTTAGCACTACATCTTTGAGAGCAGGCGGGCAGCAAAGTGCCGCAAATACATGTGCCTCACAGACCGGCATGTTTTTGCGGCTTTTGCTGTCGAAGCGCCCGAGCCTTTTGACCCTGGAGCCCAGGCGCTCACTAATTATTAGGTCTTGGTCAGAGTATCCGGAGACAAAATGGGAAAATGGTTGAATAAAACTTCAATTATTTTTTTACTGTAGGTAGGTAGTTCCCCTACACATAAAGTGGGGATGTAATTTATTTTCTCGGTAAACCTATGGTACCATTGGATAGCTTGTTCAAATAAGATGGGGGGGAATCTAACCATTTTTAAATTCAGGGACGGGTTTGCGTGATATTAAAAGAAGTATCACGTCCCAAACTAATTTCTCCAATTATTCTAGTTCATACAAGTTTATTAAGTATAGGAAAGAGGGAATTTCGCGCAAATGGAAAGCCAAACTTGCTTGAAAGTATTGCTTTGTATTGTATCTTTTGAATTAATCCATGCGGATCTTTATCGTTTTTAATTTATGCTGTTTTTTGTCCAACCCGATCTGACCCCCAGCGGGGCCAAGTTTAATCACAAAATGGACTGATAAAATGTTGTTTGCGAAGTTACGTAATCACACTGATATTATAAATGTGAAAATTTGTTGATGTTGTCAGAGAGACATACTCGTAATAAGAAGATCCTGAAGGAAATTGTATTTAAGTAAGACGCATTAAAATAAATAATAAATAAGCGGATTCATATTGAAAATTGAACATTTATAGAATACTATCTTCCGCCCGCGACTTTGTTTGCGTGGACCCGGGATAAAGCTATCCTATATTTTAATCCAGGCTATAAACTATCTTCATGTAAAATTTCATTCAAATCGGTTGAGCCGTTTAAGCGTCATTGAGTAACAAACATCTAAACATCCAACCATCCAAACTTTCGCATTTATAATATTAGTAGGATTATCCTTTACTTTATATTTTATCAATTAAATTTCCAATTTGTTGGTAAACTTCAGCACAATTCTATCACCGTAACGAATATCGTGAATAAACCTCATTCATTAAACTATTTAATCGTATACAGGGTGTCCCATAAGTGGCACGTCACAGTGACACCGGAGGTAGGTCAGCTAAAGAGGGACCTAACCAGCCTAACATGACCCCAGTAAAAGTTGCATGGTTTTCGAGTTATTACCAAATTACGTTTTTTAGTGAATTTTCACCTTTTTTAACATTATCAGGGTCAGAATTCTGCTGGAAAGCTCTCGAAGCTTATTTTTTTTGTTGTAATGGAATCTTAAATAGTTATTTAAGATGACATGAGTATGATTCTGTCAAAAAGTTATGTGGATTTCCGTAAAATAATGGATAAATCTTGATTTCAATTGCTAGCAAAACGAGAACTTCGACTTTGGACACCTGCTGTGAAAAAAAAATCCTTGAAACAAAACGAGCAAGTAACATCAAAAAATTGGGCATGTTATGCAGATTTAGAAATGGTACAATACACGAATCTTATGCCCATAAAACTAGGTAATTTTCATCATTTTACCGATGCCCTACTTAACTAAGTTGAAACTAGGAACCCCGCTAGCCGTCCCTATTAGGTAAAAATTCGTCCTCTTTTACCTGAGAGCGACTTATTGCCAGGTCCACGAGAGGAAAAGAGATAGAAACAATGTTTATTACCCTTTTGAAGGACATCGTTCGCTTCGACTCTGGCACACGTGTCGATTTCTACCTGAACCCCCACATAACGAGCTTTGTTCTGTCTCTCTTTATCTACTTGGTAAAGAAAGGGATGGATAGAGTGCTTTGTTCGATCATGTAGCACGAGCAGCGATGGCCCTGCAAACCAAATCAGTTCGTTACCTTGCGTTTCGTGCGATCCCCGTGTTCTCCGTGTCTCTGTTTTCGTGTGTTCCTTAACTAAAATCGACTTGGCATTTCTCTGGACTCTGATTTACTCTTTATTTGTGGAATAAAGTGACAACTCGGCACTCTATCGGACACTGATTTGTGTATGCAACCATGGCGAATCACAATCTCCAGTTTACTCATAGTGAGTACGCTGACATGCATTTAATCTACGGCGAAACCAGGCGTGTTTCAAATCGAGGCAATGTGAGTTACAATGCAAGATTGGCTGCAAGGTTGTACTTGGAACGATATCCGAATCGTAATCCTACTGTGGCGGTGCCACCTATATGTATATACTAATAAATACACACTATTTACTTATATACATAAATAATACATATCTAATTATATACAAAACACAACCATATAACTAACTATACATAATATAAATAAGCTCATATTAATAGTTAGATATTTTACTACATTCACAATAAGTTTCTACACAAATACATATACATATACATAAGCACAGATAAAACATATTCATAAATATATAAACATCGACACATATACACTCGACCTGCGCACCGTCGTCAGGCTGTGTCGACCGCGGTGCCTACGCGCACCAACGGTACCCTGTGACGTCATCGCCTGCAAGCCATGCGCCCGCGGCTATCGGCCGCGTGCACGGGCAGTCCGAAACTCACTTCGACGCCGGATGCACGCCGCTTTGCGCTGCTACTCTTTCGCTTTCTATACGCTTATATTGTGCTTTACCTTTACTGTGTGCTTGCCTAATGCTTGTCTGTGCTTGTGGAACATTATACCGCTTAAGGATACAACTGGTGTGTGTTATTTGGACCTGCAAACCTTCCGAACCCTGCACGTAAGTTTGTAGTTATTTAATACGCAGATCGTACATAGCTACACCTACATTGGTGACCCCTTAGGTTGAACTTATTACGCAACCTTACTGAGAAGTGCAAATGGTTGACGGGAAAGGTAATAAAGACGACCAGGGTGCAAACACGTCAGCGAAAGCGCCGCCGGCGCAACCTGATATGGAAAATTCCGCCGCGCAGTTGTCCACCGGTGCCGACACATTCCGTGTCGGAGTGCGAATGCCACCGTTCTGGCCACAAGAACCAGCCGTTTGGTTCGCACAAGTGGAAGGTCAATTTATAATTTCTAACATCACAGCCGACTCGACTAAATTTTATTACGTGCTGTCACAGCTGGATCATCAGTACGCCGCGGAAATTAAAGACATCATTGTCAATCCACCTGCCAATAATAAATATGAGAAACTGAAGACGGAGCTCATCTCAAGACTATCAGCATCCCGCGAGAAGGAACTCAAGAGACTGCTGATACATGAAGAGCTAGGAGATCGCAAGCCATCCCAATTCTTGCGGCATCTTCAGCACCTTGCAGGACCAGAGGTACATGACGAGCTTTTGAGGACTATATGGATAAACCGCTTACCGATGAACATTCAAGCAGCCATAGCATCGCAGCCAACACCGCAGACGCTGGACGCCCTGGCAGGTACCGCTGATCGCGTATGGGATCTTACCCCTGCTACACCACAGGTAGCCAGTACATCTGCCGCTGTCGTGCCGCAGAACGCTGCAATTGACTTCATGGCCAACCAGATTGCAGAACTGACGAGACAGATGCACGAATTGAAGGCAGAACTCAGTTCCAGGTCTCGGCCTAGGAGCAGGCACAACGGATCACAAAGGTACAACCGTAGCCGCAGCCGTGGAACAAGTCAAGGCCGATCCCAGTCTAGCTACCGCAGATGGCCAGTTTGTTGGTACCACGCCAAATTTCATTCGCGCCTACACTACCAACTACGAAGTCATTTTGAGAACTGCAAATGCTTATCGCGAGGGCAGACTACCAGGGACGAGTAGCCGATCTGGAAGACCTCGAACGATCGACGACAACGTCGTTTTAGAAGAAGTGCGAGCGGAGCCAGGAACTTCAGTGCGAAATATTGAACGCCGTACTGGAGTCCCCAAATCCTCGGCACAACGAATTTTGAACAGGAACAAATACCATCCCTTCCACATTCAACGCGTACAAACTCTACAGCCGACTGATTATGCACTGCGTGTTGAATTTTGTCGAAAAATGATACAAAAGTGGAGAGAAAATCCCAACTTTTTTAATGAAGTGTTGTGGAGCGATGAATCGGCCTGCAGAAGGGACGGATACACCAACTTACATAATATCCATAGCTGGCAACTAGAAAACCCGCACGAAAAAAGAGAAGACCGGGCCCAATACCAATTCAAAATCAATTTGTGGACGGGAATTTTTAACGGCCAAATAATAGGACCGGTCGAGTTGCCAGCTATTTTAAACGGGGCAAACTACCTTGAAATGCTTCAAAATGACCTGCCAGGATTATTGGAAGACGCGCCGTTGGCACTCAGGCAGAGGATGTGGTTCCAGCAAGATGGCTGCCCGGCACACTACGCTCGGCGGGTTCGCGAGCACCTCAGCAACACATTCCCCGACAGGTGGATTGGGCGATTAGGACCCATACTCAGGCCTTTAAAACGTTATAAAATGAACCGGAATTATAACGGTATATTCCGTTAGTGTTCGAAAATTACGTTATAACAAAATCAATATTCTCCATAACGATATAAATACCGTAACAGAATGAATAACAGAACGATATATAATAACGTTATAATATCGTTTTAAAATGCGAGCCGCGCGCTACGGCTGCGCCGTTGCCGCTCTGTGCCAATGTCAACATGCCACCACGTGGGCCGTAGCGCGACGTGCGACGTTGCCGTTATGTTGTTCTAGCTTCTAAATCTTATTAATGCTTGTTTACCTCGATCATTTGCAAATTGGTTGTGAATTGTGAATATTTGGTTGGTTGCGACGATAAATGGCGGAATAAAAATGGGACGCAGGAAACGCAACGCTGTCCACAGATTCGTGGACTTGCTCATAAATAAAAAGAAAGAGTGCCAATCTTAATAGCCCCTAGGTATACACTATTACAATATGTAAGAGGGTCAATATTTTTTTATGTTAATTGTTTGTCTCGGCACTAAATCGCAGACTCCCAGTATTAGGACCTATTCCAAACAAGCCCTACGACCGACGGTGTTGCCGTGAGCAAAAAATTATGCATAGGTATGTTGGTATGTGCTTTTGTTCATTAATCGTAATAAAATTAAAATATACTTTTAGTTTCCGACATTTTATTTTATTTTTGATTTAGAGCCATTCCGAAAACGACAAGTTAAATAAAATCTGATTATAAAACCAAAGAATGTGTGAATTTTCGATTTCGGTTCTTCGGTCTAGATAGGGGAGACCAAGGACGGTTGGTACACATAAATATGTATCGATCCTCCTTTTCTTACGATTCATCCTCCTTTTCTAATTAATCCTTAGTCACTAAATATTTATACAAATAACTAGCTGTTGCCAACGACTTCGTTCGCGTGGAACTTGTTATGGTCTTAGAAAAAATATTGCTATTAAATTATGTTCGGTGCAAGCTATTTATCGCTGTCCCAAACACACTTCTACCATCTTAAAGATATACAAAAACTATCCTATATCCTTCCAAGGGTCTCAAATTATCTGTACGGGAAATTTCATCTAAATCCGTTCAGGGATTAAACCTACGTAAAAGGTAACAGTGCGATGAGTTCGTTAGTTTAAATTGATAAATCTAAATTGAAAACTTCGTTTTTACAAACATAAATATCTTAAGAATCATCAACAGACGTTTTCACACAGTATTAAAGAAAAATATATTTTTATATGTATACTAAGCTACATTACTGTTATAATAATAAGTACCCAATGTTGATTAAATCTATTCGATTCTGGGAGCATCGCAGTTCTAACCTAACCTATCCTACATTTCTGGTAACTGTTCAAATCTGTAAGTCTTACTTTAAAAAAGGTCTTGCTCTCTATGCAACCTTCAAACCTTTTAACTCTCTTAGGGGATGAATAAAAACAACGCTGAAATAGTTTTCTAATCATTAAACAAACGGTCCATAACCTAAGTAATAAATCTATTATTTTAAAAATATCTTGCTCTTCGTATAAACTTTGAACTCCCTAGAGACCCTCTTGGGGGATGAATTTCAAAAACATTGAAATGTATTGTTTAGTTTTAAACAAACCGTCTAAAATCGTAGTTACACTAATGTTTTACTTTAAAATTGTCTTGACCCTATACGGCCTTCGAATCCCCTTTAAACACTCTTAGGTGATGAATAAAAAAATCTACTAATCTGCTCTCTCTATTTTAAGAACAAAATTAAAAAATCTTACTTAAAAAATTACTTTTCCCTCCATATAAACTTTGAAGCCCCATTAACGCCTATACGGGATGAATTAAAAAAAAAACTCTGAAATCAGTTTTGTTGTCTTTTAACATACAGACTAAGACTGACATTAGAAATATCTTACGATATTTTCTTGCTCTCCATATAAACCTTGAATACCGTTTTAACACTTTTAACCCCCTTAGGGGTGGTATTTTTCCAAGACGATGAAAGGGTTTTTTTTTTCTAATAAGTAATCGTACCACAAAGTTGCCCATCTCTAGCTCAAAAAAAATGTTTCTCATCCTAATCTTGCATTAGTACCTTTTTAACCCCCTTAGGGATGGAATTTTCTAACACGTTAAAAGTACTAACTGTTTTTCTATTCTAATAAGTAATCTTTCTACGTTTCAAATCTCAAGCTCAAAAAAAGTGTTTCTCATACAAACCTTTCACCCCTATTTAACCCCCTTAGGGGTGGAATTTTCTAAAACGCTGACAGTCCTTTTTTGTATTGTATTTAGTAATCTTTCTACAAGGTTTGAAGTTTCTAGTTCAAAAAATAATGTTTCCCCCATACAAACATTGCACCCCTGTCCCCTACTTAACCCCATTAGGACTGGAATTTTCTAAAACGCTGCAAGAACTTTTTATGCATCTTAATAAGTAATCTTCCTAGAAAGTTTCAAGTCTCTAGTTTAAAAAAAAAGTTTCCCTCATACAAACTTTGCACCCCTATTTAACCCCCTTAGGGATGGGATTTCCAAAAATTCCATCTTGTCCCTTCTTTTTAGTCCCAGTAGTTTCGGCTGTGCGTTGATGAATTAGTCAGGAAGTCTTCTCTTACATATATAGATAAATCAAATTTCTCATTCTCTCCACCTCATTTTAAGCATCTTAGCTGACTATCCATCCGTAATGTGCGTGCTGGTGCCATGAGACCGGTTTAATTTATTTAAACTTTGTGACACAATACAAAAAAAAAAAATTATGGTGGACTTAATGCCATAAGGCATTCTCTACCAGTCAATTAACAGACTAAGCAGAAACATTTGATGCAGGCATTTAAATTATTAATAATTTACCATGTTATAACAATGCCATTAATATCTGGGGGAACGGCAGTGCCCCCGCCAAGTCGACCGCGAAGCAAACACTGCCGTACCATCCTTTACTGGAACCATTTCGCCACATTTTCAGGCCCCTATTTGAGAACCTCTGGATAAGACCAGAATGCAGAAATTTTCGTCATCCAGTAAGCTATAATCACATACTTAAAATCCAAAATTTCAAGTCTGTAGGTCATTAAGTTCCGAAGTTAAGCGAAAGCAAAGTTTCGCATTTATGACATTCACTCATTCATGATCATCAAAATAGAACTAGTACTTCCCATAAACTTAGAGAGCTGAAATTTGGTACAGAGTTAGAATTTAATGGCCACATAAAGGGAAAACTATAAAAAATTGCTATTTCAACCCAGTTTTCTAGATACACCAACTGTATACATTACTTTGTAATCCTATACAAATATATAGGATTACAAAGTTACATTTGCAGTGAATGGGAAAATTCAAAAGCAAGAATTGGCCTGCATTCATAGTTTGTATGTATGGATAACACATTAACCTACAAAAAGAAGTGAGATTCCATAAAAAACACTCCATGTAAAAAAGAGGCCAAGTCTCGAAACTCTTCCACCGTAAAAACTGGTGAGATATTTCGTAGAGCCAAGTTTCAGGCATTCTTATTAATCTTTATTTGCTTGCTAAATAAAATTTTGTGACTTGCCAATCACACAATACTACATAATTTTAGGTAAGTATGCAAAAATCTATAAATACAGTTAAGTTGTGTGATTGCCACGTTGCAGAATTTTATTTAGCAAGCAAAAACATTCCATGTAAAAAAGAGGCCACGTCTCGAAACTCTTCCACCGTAAAAAGTTGTGAGATATTTCGTAGAGCCAAGTCTTAGGCATTCTTTAATCTTTATTTGCTTGCTATATAAAATTCTGTAACTTGGCAATCACACAACGTTCCTGCATTAATGGATTTCTGCATACCTAAAGCTATGTAGTATTGTGTGATTGCCAAGTCACAAAATTTTATTTAGCAAGGAAATAAAGATAAAAGAATGCCTGAGACTTGGCTCTACGAAATATCTCACACCTTTTTACGGTGGAAGAGTTTCGAGACTTGACCTCTTTTTACATGGCATGTTTTTTATGGGATGATGCATTTCCGATTAATGAGGAACATAGCAGCTAAAGACAATCTGATTTGAAAATTATTAGTCAGGATATTCGTATCAGACTACAACCTGCGCCGACAAGCCGAGCAAATCGAAAAATTCTCTATTTTACTATGACGCCGTGCACTCTAACAAACAACCTACGTTACGTAATCACATCGCTTACATTGCACGAGTAGGCTATACTGAATGCGAGAAAGGGGTAGCCTATAACGTTATAACATTATTATATCGGTTAAAAAAGTATCGGTTTTATATTAATGGTTCAGATTTATAACGTTATAATGGATATCGCTATACAGCGCGTCAAATATCGTTTTTGAGTATAGCGGTTTTAGGAATAATAACGTTATAAATGATAGCGCTATACGAAAATAGCGCTATTTAAAGGCCTGCCCATACTGTGGCCACCGCGATCCCCGGATTTGAATCCACTGGATTTTTTTTATTGGGGATGTTTAAAGGACAAAGTGTATGCAAAACCAATAAGAAGCGTGGAAGAATTGCGTGAACGCGTATTCGACGCAGCCCGGACCATATCGGAAATTAGTTTAAGAAAATTGAATCGTAATTTTATAAAACGGTGTCATTTATGCATTAGAGTCCGAGGGAAACAGTTTGAACATTAACTGTAAGTTAGATTTAAGAATTAAATAAATAATCGAAAGTTAAGTCTGTTTTTAATTAATTTACCTTTTTTAGTAGGGCATCGGTAAAATGATGAAAATTACCTAGTTTTATGGGCATAAGATTCGTGTATTGTACCATTTCTAAATCTGCATAACATGCCCAATTTTTTGATGTTACTTGCTCGTTTTGTTTCAAGGATTTTTTTTTCACAGCAGGTGTCCAAAGTCGAAGTTCTCGTTTAGCTAGCAATTGAAATCAAGATTTATCCATTATTTTACGGAAATCCACATAACTTTTTGACAGAATCATACTCATGTCATCTTAAATAACTATTTAAGATTCCATTACAACAAAAAAAATAAGCTTCGAGAGCTTTCCAGCAGAATTCTGACCCTGATAATGTTAAAAAAGATGAAAATTCACTAAAAACGTAATTTGGTAATAACTCGAAAACCATGCAACTTTTACTGGGGTCATGTTAGGCTGGTTAGGTCCCTCTTTAGCTGACCTACCTCCGGTGTCACTGTGACGTGCCACTTATGGGACACCCTGTATACGATTAAATAGTTTAATGAATGAGGTTTATTCACGATATTCGTTACGGTGATAGAATTGTGCTGAAGTTTACCAACAAATTGGAAATTTAATTGATAAAATATAAAGTAAAGGATAATCCTACTAATATTATAAATGCGAAAGTTTGGATGGTTGGATGTTTAGATGTTTGTTACTCAATGACGCTTAAACGGCTCAAGCGATTTGAATGAAATTTTACATGAAGATAC
Organism: Epinotia ramella; assembly: GCA_947578815.1. Lineage (NCBI taxonomy): Eukaryota > Metazoa > Arthropoda > Insecta > Lepidoptera > Tortricidae > Epinotia > Epinotia ramella. Next base: position 15,390,591 of record OX388205.1, on the reverse strand, counting down.
TTTATAGCCTGGATTAAAATATAGGATAGCTTTATCCCGGGTCCACGCAAACAAAGTCGCGGGCGGAAGATAGTATTCTATAAATGTTCAATTTTCAATATGAATCCGCTTATTTATTATTTATTTTAATGCGTCTTACTTAAATACAATTTCCTTCAGGATCTTCTTATTACGAGTATGTCTCTCTGACAACATCAACAAATTTTCACATTTATAATATCAGTGTGATTACGTAACTTCGCAAACAACATTTTATCAGTCCATTTTGTGATTAAACTTGGCCCCGCTGGGGGTCAGATCGGGTTGGACAAAAAACGGCATAAATTAAAAACGATAAAGATCCGCATGGATTAATTCAAAAGATACAATACAAAGCAATACTTTCAAGCAAGTTTGGCTTTCCATTTTACTGGGGGGCCGGGGGGCTGTATAAAACTTGCAGAAGGTCTTTAAGATCAAAGGAGAGATAAATGGACTGAAGCGCTGGGCAAATCTGGTCTTATATTTGGGCGTTTTCCAGCGTTGCAGTCGTCTCGTGTCGGCGTCAAAGTTTTTGTCGTGACTGTTGCCATATGCAAACATGACCTTTCTAAGGAACAGCTGTCGGACCGTCATAATGTTTACTTTTCATTGAATTTGACTCAAATCATGAACATTACCATATTATTGTTAATATCAGTTGTAAAGAAGATCTGAACTGCTTTAGTATTAACATGTTTAAAGGCACGCGGCCCGGCAGCTTATCCTTTCGGGCCAAGGCAAAAACAGGAAAACTGCTAAAAATCACTTTATGGTTTTATGTTACTAAACGACTAGAAATATTATACTTTGTTCTCCTATTTAAGAAGTCTGGGTTACAATTGTGTCTCCGAGGCCCCAATCGAAGGAAATACGAAACTCTTTCTGCGGGGGCCATCCATGGGGTCGCCGTCTAACCCCGCAGCCCACCCCGCGGTTCACCGCTGCGTAAATCCGACTCGATCTTGGCCTGTTTTATCCCTTACAAGCTTCCGCTCGCGACTTCTTCTGTGTGGACCCGGAATAAAAACTATCCTATATTTTAATCCAGACTATAACCTATCTTAGTGAAAAATTACATCCAAATCAGTTTAGCCGTTTAAGCGTGATTGAGTAATAAACATCCAAACTTTCGCATTCATAATATTAGTTTTTCATAAATATCTTTTACCTAGTACTTAATATTTTATCAATGAAATATATTCGCTTTCTCTACTTAAGTGTGGTTGTAAATTGTCACTTTGTTTGGTAAACTTCAGTGCAATTCTACCACTGTAGCGGAAATCGTAAATAAACCTTATTCATAAAACTTAAAAAGCCTCTGCTAGAGTCTGTCAAGCGAGTCGTGTCCATGCGAATTTTGCAAATCCTATCCTTTTGCAGTTATATTATATCCTTCTAATATTATAAATGCGAAAGTTTAGAGGTTTGTTACTCATTCACGCAAAAACGGCTAAACGGATGAATGAAGAAGAGAGAGATGAATATTGCTCTACATACATATAGTGTCCCTATAGCCTGCATTAACAGATATAATACTTTTTATCCCGGGAATCATTGTCTAAGGGGGCAAAATGGGGGGCGAAAATTTGCATGGAGCTACGACGCACGATATAAACGAGTTCCACGCGGACGAAGTCGCTGGCAGAAGCTAGTAAATAAATAATTTTCAAAAAACAGTATACTTAATTGGATATTTAACATATTAAACACCTAATTTCATTAAAAATACTGACGATTTTATTTTTCTCTATTTCGAATGATAAGTAAAGTGTATAAAATACAAAGAAAATTAAATGACGGCGCGTATGAGCAAAAACTGTAATACAATTTGATTGTGACCGTAGGTAAATGCATGTGCTCTCGATAATTTGAAGTAGCTACTTAGTTTAGACAACCATAACTGCGAGTTTTTAAAGGTTGTCAGCATTAGATACTGATTTCAGTAAATCATATTTTATTTCCCCAGTTTTCATGATTTTACCTATAGCTACTTATTTTTCCAGCAACTAGTGAACGGCGAGCTAGTCCACTTACCGCACTACCTCTCCGTGCCATTCATCAACGGCATGCTGCACGTGTTCACCGGGCTCACCCTGCCCCGAGCCGACTACCCCGCCCTCTGGGGCCTGGCCCGTCACATCCTGAGGTTCCAGCGCGGTTCCAACGACCTCGGCGGGGCCCTAACCTTGACTCCATGGCTGAAGGAACTCTTCCCTAAGTTGAGCGGGTTCCGGGATTTGTACGATGGGAACCAGTTTATGACGGACTTTTTCAGGGTACGTAGTCGTGCAGAAAATGCGGAAATTCCCTTCAGGTACACTAGTGAATGCTGAACTAGCCCCGCCCTCTGGGCCCTGGCCCCTCAAGCACTGGGGTTCCAGCTCAGCTCCAACGACCTCGGCGGAGCCCTCTCCTTGATTCCGAGACTGATGTGGAACCAGGTTTTGGCGGACTTTTTCATGGTACGTACCTAGTCATGCGAAAAATAACATCTAGGTACACTAGTGAATGCCGAGCTAGTCCCGTGATCCGGTACTCTGGGCCCTGGCCCGTCATACCCCGAGGTTTCGGCGCGGCTCGAACGAACTCGTGGATATATTAAATTAATATTAAAATTGACTCAAAATCAGTTTAGAGCATATTTACACAAACTCAAGGCTAAATTCTTAGTTCTTTAAAAAAACATTATATGTATTATTTTTAGACTCATATTTGAGTATGTGCGGTTTTACTTCGTTTATAAATAGTCATGTCATTTATTTTATAGAGATTTTGTCACGTAGACTCTGCAATGACTTTCAGAAGTCGCCGGCAATTTGTTACTTTTTACTATAGTAGAAAAACCAGGTATACCTGGTTTTTCTAAACGCAGCATCAGCTTGTACTACTTAAATTAAGTATATTTTGTAACCATTGTAACATTGTATATTTTGTAACCATTGTAACATTGTATATTTTGTAACATGTGCATGCCGTGTTTTCCTGTAATTGGGTGAATACTCGAGCAATCTAATCTTATATTCTGTTTTTAATGATTTAAGTATTTAGTGTTAAGTACACTTGTATACTTGTATAAATATTTCCTTGTCATATAAATAAGTTAAGTGGCGTACAGTCAAACATAAGTAGTGAACCCTTTCACTAGTTTGTCAATTTCGTTGGCAGATTAAAACGACGTTAGAGCAACACGGTACAACAAAGGTGTTTAGCACTATGTGAGACCGACTGTTCATGCGCAAGCAAGATAATTAGTGTCGTAAAATTGTAAGATTTCTGAAGTAGGATGAAATATTCTACTTTCGATCTTTCTTGGCCAATGTCACAAACGTCGTGGTCGACGCCCGACCCATTTAAATGTGAGGATATTATTAAAACTATATTTACTTGCGTAGAATCTCACAAATAACACACGTTTGGCGAAAAGTGCCAACCGTCTCCACTAGTTATTTTAACCATGTCCCTGTTTCAGAAACTCATCGAGCACGCGATGGCCACACACGACGGCGCCCACGACCGCCACTTCCTCGACATGTACATTCGAAAAATGAAGGAAGATATCCGAGACACAGGCCGCACCACTTTTTCCGGTACGTAGACACCTGGGAAATACCTATACGGATTAAATTGATGAGAAAAGATTTTCCCTCTCAAATGTCATAAAATCGAATTTCATCCGGCTTGTGGATTCGCATCCATATAGTGCTTCGTGGTCCGTGGATGGGTGAGACAAAGCTATAAAATACAGGGAGATGGGATCGATCGGGAAAGCTGAGACGGTGTCGCGCCATAAAATATAATTGAACCTAAGTTACTTCCAAATGTCCATTCTAAATGCTGGTGATAGTATTTCGATACCGTTGCAATAGTGTCGGAAACTATCCATACTAAGATAACCCGTTAAACGAGTTCCTATGTCAAGTTAATTAGTAACGCAAAGAGCAACTGTGGTTAGATACTTATGCGTGTCGAGTGATGAGATCGACGAGATTTAAGTATTCAGTGCGCTTTTCAGTTTAAAGTTTTTATTAAAATTCAAATATTTATCTTGCAAGTAGGACTCAAGGGTTCTTTTACATGTCTTAGCTGAATAAATATCAACAATGAATCAGCAGACAACACCCTACATATGCACACATCTGCCGAGACATTTACGAGTATCAGAGTCTCCGGGTCCATTAATGTTACACGTATTCACTTCAAAGACAAGAGTTAATTCATTTTACTTTCCTTCAATCTTACATTATTACGATACAGTTATATAAATACCTAAGAAGCTAATGACCGAACGTATCACTTCTCTACCGACATTATAGATACACAATGATTAGAAAAGGTTATCACTAACTGATGCTCTATAAAGTCTCTGTTTATTTATACCTAATGATTCGCCTAAGTAACATAAGGCCATTTTCGCATTTGCCGAGATAGAATCGGTATGCAATATCTTGTACTTTTCCAAGAGCTCCTAACTTGTCGGTGTCAGAATAACATTTACGTAGGGCTATAGGTACTGCGTAGGGTTAGAATAGAGCACTGATGAGAGTTTCATACCTGGTTGACTAAACCTAGCCCAGCTGAGAAGATTCCAGCAACTCACTAGGCCTATCCTAAGTTGGACTGACTCTACCCGTACAGGATCGATACTTATACCTACTTACGAAGGGCAGGGGTATTATTCACATTTCATTTCTCATTTCAGTGGACCAGCTCATCCTGATCTGCACAGACTACACGTTCCCGAGCGCCACAGCCGGGGAATCCGTATTACAGTTCCTGGTGGAACAGATGCTACTGCAGCCAGAGATTCAAGATAAGATCCACGAGGAGATCGACTGTGTCGTTGGACGCGATCGGATGCCTAATCTGGACGACAGGAAAAAGTAAGGTTTATTAATTGACTTGCTTATATTGGCCACAAAGAACATTTTTTTTGACGTGTCCCTCTGCTGGGCAAAGGCCCTGGATTACTACTACTACTTATCTCTGGCCAATCATTTGCGAACGCATCCAGGCCAACCCGCCATCTCCGCCAGACGTAAGAGTCATATATAGTCAATGTTTTCGATGTTTTTACAAGCTTTATATTAACTTGCCCTGTTAGTATGGGACAAATCTTGCAAGTTAAATTTGACCCACTTCCCAGTGACCGATTGAGCTGAAATTTTGGGTATAAGTAAGTATAGTTTGGATGACGATTCAATATTACGGTACCATCGAGCTGATCTGATGATGGAGACAGGAGTTTTATATTAACTCGCCCTGTTAGTATGGGACAAATCTTGCAAGTTAAATTTGACCCACTTCCCGGTGACCGATTGAGCTGAAATTTTGGGTATAAGTAAAGTTTGGATGACAATTCAATATTATGATACCATCGAGCTGATCTAATGATGGAGACAGAAGGCCATATTTATTTACTAGCTTCTGCCCGCGACTCCATCCGCGTGGAAATCGTTTATATCGCAGCTCCATACAAACTTCAACCCCCCATTTCATCCCTTTAGGGGGTGATTTCCAGGATGAAAACTATCCTATGTCCTTCCCCGGGATTCAAACTATCTCCATACCAAATTTCATCGCAATCGGTTCAGCGGTTTAAGCGTGAAGAGGTAACAGACAGACAGACAGACAGACAGACAGACAGACACACTTTCGCATTTATAATATTAGTATGGATTTATCGTATGGCAATTTAGTGTATTTAGAACCGTGAGATCTTCGAAAAGACAGTACGGTACTGCCATAGGAACTCCGTAATAAAACCACATAACCCCATCGAGTTTGGGCTCGTTAGAATCGTCTCAATGAGTTGATGGCGGTATACAGAAAAGTACAGTCGGCAATAAAAGCTTGTACCCAAAAATGATTTTTTCGACAGAAAGTTATCAAACATCTAAATAGGTAAGATGTTAACCCCTGATACTCTTAGTAGCTCCCGCCTTTTTTCTAACCTCATAATCTCCCCAGTATAGTTGTTTTGTAGTAGGTACTCACTAAAACATAAATAGGATCATGGCAGTATTGGGTAAATCAAAAACCTGGCTCTCAGGGTAAATATTTAAGTGAATAGTTGTAAAATTTATATTTAAGCAAGACAGAAACCGTTGCATGTGTAAATAAACGATACACTAGTTCTTGCTCATATAAAAACGCGCGCTAACGTACTCAAGCATAAATAATAGTGTAATAATAAAACCTCAGTGAAGGTAGCACTCGAGAAATACGGTCTCGTAATTCTTCTACGTGACACAAGCATGCAAAAGTCATGTCATTATACCTACGTGTATTATTTCTATAAGGGCTAGTTCAGACACGGCGGGAACCGCGCGATTATAGAATCGCATGGAAATCGCGCGGGTCTTATTTATATGAGTTAGTTAGTAATCGTTCAGACATAGACCGCGCGGTTATGTCTGAACGATTACTAACTAACTCATATAAATAAGACCCGCGCGATTTCCATGCGATTCTATAATCGCGCGGTTCCCGCCGTGTCTGAACTAGCCCTAACTGTTAGCGTTGGTCGTGTAAATTCTGTCGTCCATACCTAAAATAATATTATAAAGACGAAAGTGTCTGTCTGTTACCTCTTCACACTTAAACCGTCAAACCGAATTTGCTGAAATTTATTATAGAGATAGTTTGAGTCCCTGCGAAGGAAATAGGACAATTCTTGTCCCGAAAATCATCCCCTATGGGGGTAAAATGGGGTTGAATAGTCTTTATGGAGCTACGATATAAAGGAGTTCCACGCGGACGGAGTCGCGGGCAAAAGCTAGTTAGATATAATTATAATAATGGTTAGGAAAAACCGGGCTAAGCTAAGGCTTATACAAGAAGGGTTTCTTAGAGACACTGTCTAACACATTTTTTTTTAGGCTGGGACCTGATAAAACAACTTTCTTGCCTTTAATTTCTAACTTTGTCTCAAGAGATCGTGCTACTCAAAGCGACTCTCCATACAAACGTAGTTTAGTTTTCATTTTAAAACGGTGTACTAGAATAATATAGTTTTTTCATACACTATATAGTATCCATAGTATCTAGGTCGTAAACTTGTTTCTGTTGCTAGAAATTTTATTAGAAAAAAAAATTAAGCGAAAACCTTTCTACTCACATAAGGAAAAAACGGAACCCTTATAGGATCACTTTGTTGTCCGTCTGTCTGTCTGTCAAGACCCTTTATCTCTGGAACGCGTAGGGGCAGGGGAGGCTCACTCCGTGATTTGGTCGCGCCGCTACAAGTACATGCCTACCGGCCCCGGCCGGTATGTTAGCGCTGCTACGGTACGCACGCGTTCTATCGCAGCGCGTTGCATGCGATAGGAAGGGATGGCCACATTGGCCACGTTTAGGCTCGTTCGGCATACCTAAACAGGGGATTTGCTAACAGAGAACCATCTGTACGTAGTACTATTATTTATTCTGCGGTAGAGGTATCGAGTTAAAATTAAAACCATACTCAAATTACAGTCCCTTGAAGCTGTGAAAAAATTCGAACTTCTAAGTTAACGTTAGAAAAGATACGGCCGTTTATGACGCAAAAAACGTGTAGGTATATCGACACTCTTAATGGAATCAAAATTTATGGGGTACTTCCCGTTGAGCTAGAACTATGAAAGGCAAGTAATATCGTCTGATACTACAAGGGAAATCTGAAAACTAATGCATTTGTTATTAAGTACGGAACCCTTGGTGGGCGAGTCCCACTCGCATTCGCCCGTTTTTTTTATATATTTTAATTTCTATCCCACGGTGTCCTCGGATCCCACTGTGCATACATATTTTCATGTTATTCATTAGCATGTCGTTTTAAAATGAAAACCAAACTACGTTTTTATGGAGAGTCATCCTTTTTTTTTTTTTTTTTCCCTTGTCCTGTTCCCATTATTTGGGGTCGGCTCTCCTAGTTACTTTTCGCCAGGATTTTCGATCCTGGGTCGTCTCTGATGGGATTTGGGCTTCTTGCATATCCCTCCTTACAGTAGCCATCCATGTCAGTCGGGGTCTTCCTCGTCTCTTAGGCGGGGGGGAAATATCTAGCACCTTTCTAGTCATGTGTTCAGGTTCTCGGCACATAACATGCCCGTACCATCTTAATCGTCCCTCTGTTATCTTTTCGGGGATAGATCTCACTTTGAAACTACCACGGATATAGGTGTTTCGTACACGGTCCAGCAAGGTGACACCATCGGCCCATCGCAGCATCCTTATTTCAGCAGCATGTAAATTGTCCTCTAGTTGTTTCTTAAGGGGCCAACTCGGCGCCATACACCATGGCGGGAAAATGGAGAGTCATCCTGGCGACCGTTCATTATTTGGTGAGTAGAAATATAATGCAACGCTTATTTCTAACACCTGTCTGCACCGAACAAATTACTAAAATTATAAATGATCTAAGAAATACTAACTCAACGGGATACGATCTGTTCTTTTCAATTTGCTTACCCATTAGCAGATAATCAACTTGTCACTGGAACAGGGTTTTCCTGACCGGTTAAAATACTCTACTCTACTGTAATACCTATATAGAAGAAAGGCTCAATTTATGATATGAACAATTATCGTCCTATAACTCTAAGCCCTGTCATATCTAAAATTTTCGAGAAGATTATGTTCAGCCGAATTGATGATTTTATGTATCACAAAACATACAATATTAATCAATTTACCTTCAGAAAGAAAAGCTCTACGTCATTAGCATGTTACAGTTTGATATCGTATATGTATAACCGAATGCTTACATAATAAGATACCAGTAGCTGCCCTGTTTCGAGATCTTACGAAAGCGTTTGACATGATTAACCATAACAACCTCTTAAAACAAATTTACAGCTATAGCATTCGGGGCAAATGCTTAGAGTGGCTGCAAGACTACCTAAGTAATCGTTATCATCGCGTCAAAATTAATTACGAAAGATTCAAAGATTTATTTGTCCAACATAGGTAGTTATTAGGTATTTTTTTTTTTCAGTATCACTATGTGGCGCCTTGCGGCATACAAATATAGTTATATTTTATAACATGCTTCTGCATGCAGCATGCTTTACAAATAATTTACATTAGGTAGTCAAAATTATTAAAAATATATACAAAGTTCGCAGTCCATTAAAATTAAAAAATATTATTTAGTCAACATTATTAAAATATAATAGAGAATAGAGTAATTTTAATTAAGTTCATATGTCCGCTAAAAATTGATGAATTGAGTAATAGGCCTTTCTTAATAGAAATTCTTTTAATAGTTTTATATCAACATAATTTTCAACTGTTCCAACAATAGTCTGTGGTAGTAGAAATAAATAACATAAAAGAGAAATATCAACTCCACATACGAACACAACAAATGCGGAGTACCACAAGGCAGCATTTTGGGCCCACATCTATTCCTGGTTTATGTCAATGAAGTCACACAAATAACGAGCTACAAAACTATTCTATCTGCTGATGATACAACTATAGTAATATTTAAGCCACGGACGCGCAAAATTTCGAAAACGAAATAAACGACACACTAAGTTGCTTCCTAAGATGGCTCCAGATCAACCAATAGAACAACGAGAAGATTACAACAAAATTTATTGAAAACAATATTTATTCGCTTCCGTAGCTATAACTCAATTCCGATTGCTCTGAATATCAACTATGGAGGTCAAAAAATTTAAGAGGTCGACAGAATCAAATTCCTTGGTATAACACTAGACAAAAACTGCAACTGGAAATAACACATACACCTATTTTTAAAAGCCATAAAATCCTCCCTTTGCCTTGCATGTACATCCGAGAAGTATGTATTTTTGTAAGAGAAAACCTGCTTGCTGCTGCTGCTTGTTTGACAGGGTTAAGTCCAATCGGAGAAGGTTCCAAAAGGCAATTCCTATATCTAGAAAAATGTATTTACTCATTAGGTGAATATTTCAAGCATGAATTTGACCTAGCTTGATATGTAAGTACTTATGTATAAATATTGACCATATAGTTTAATTATGTTATTCAGTGTTCCACACTCTCTTTGCATGTTGTATTTATAAACAGTAGGACATGTTGCATTTAAATAACTATGCCTAAGACCACGTTTATAAATATATAGGTATACACATGTTCAGCAATGTAATACATTTTCATTTTGTATTTTGTTATATGTACAACAATACAAACTGTATGAAGATATCAAAGTGTCTACCATGACAGTTAAAAATGCGACAGACGGACAGTTTACTCTTTTGGTCCCTAAAAACTGACAAAAATGCGACATCCAGGTCAGCGACCGACCTCTGAGGTCTTTGTAAATGTACGCCCATTCAGCCTACTTCAATTATCTTCCATGGTAGAACTCTGACAATTTTGTTACCCAATTTAATTTAAGTGCGGCGTAGGTACTTCTTTAAGTAGGTAGGTACATATGATAGAAAGAAATTTCTAATTTTGACAAAAAATAGCGAAGGTCAAAGAGTTGTGTGTACCCGGGTGGACGTTGTTAATAAAAGGGTTGCACCAAACTGTCTGTAATCGTCAGCGGTGTTCGTTGAAATCTGAATGTAGGAAAGTTTGACAAGTTTGTATGTAATGACAGCTGCCGGCGCCATATTTAACGTTGATCGGTCTGTAATCGTAAATTGGTGCAACCCGCCCTTAAACTTGTGCCTGCCTAGCTGTGTTGTCTTGCTGGCATCACAGTCCTTTAATGAAGACAAGACAGGAACTTAAAATACTTATACTTACACTGTATTCGAGATCAAAAAGCTTCGAAAAACAAAACTACGCAAAATAGTATAGGTTCCTGGGCATCACTACGATACCTTACATAAGCATCATAATATAACACGCGTTTTATTTCAGAATATTTCCGAGCTTTTATTTTTATGCAAAAAAATCTCACAATTGGTAAGTAAGTATGTACCTACGTAACTGCCATAACCATCTCAAATAATTGCGGCGGTTCATTCGACTATCACGCCTATTTTGTTATACAAATCCCATGTAAAAAAGAGGCCAAGTCTCGAAACTCTTCCACCGTAAAAAGTTGTGAGATATTTCGTAGAGCCAAGTCCTGAGACTTGGCTCTACGAATGCTTATTAATTTTTATTTTCTTGCTAAATAAAATTTTGTGACTTGGCAATCACACATTCTTATACTACTGGTTCAAATTGGATGAAATTTGAAATATATCGTGTCAATAGAATGCGTGCTTGGCTACTGAAAATTCAGGCATCTAATTTTATCCACAACGAAGTTATAGGGGGGTCGGAAATGGCCTAAACTGCTTCGCGAAAAGGATGGTACGGCCGTGCCGCTGTTTTGCTCGACTTGGCGGAGGCACTGCCGTTCCCCCAGATCTGATCGTCCATCTTACCGTCGGGCCCTGTCATTACGTAAAATGACTCGGCGTAACCAACTTTTTATTATAACAAAGGCATGGAATGCAATGCCGTTGCATCATGGTCCGTTAGTGTTATTATTTCTCTTAGTCGTCGTTTTTCTTGATTTATCACGTCTCTAGAAAATAAATACGCAGTAGGAGTAATATAATATGTAGGTATTCGTTCTTGTTACGCTTTGCATTTGTAGCGACATTGTTATCTTTTTGCGGTGCGTTATTCGTAACCCTTTGCCTTCCCATTCTGTACGCCATTGGCGGTAACAAACTCCAGTATTGGCACGACACAAGGGAACTGTGCTTAACTCTAATATTTTAGCCACTGAACATGGGAAAAGATGCGCATTACGTGTACGAAAACGCATAAAACCTTTATTTGTGTGACATACCATTGCCAATGTTTTCCGGTGGCAATATTATAATGCCTACCTAATGCATGCGAAACAGATACAGCGAAGCTAGTAACTACCGCCCCATAGATGTTCTTAGGTTGGTCTTACGAAAAACCTACATAGATCGAAGTTCGTGCATCTCAGCTCAAATACGAGTAGAGATGAGATACATGAACTTCGATCTAAAATTTTCGTGCTACCAGCCCAGGATCGGCTACAAAGTAATCAGATTTTTCCTCTCTCGTCAATAATAGGCATGATGCCTCATGTTCAAATTGATAACATAGTAAGAGCCTTATCACACTTGCGATTTCCAAGCGTATTTTGTATGAAGGCGATCACGCAGCGTGTTCGCCGCGACTGATAATTGTATAGAAAACACGCTCGCAAATCGCAAGTGTGATAAGGCTCTAATGCTAAATGAATAGTAAACCATCAAATTATAAAATACCTATAATTAAAATCATAAAAAGTTATGAACCTTGAAAGTTTAGAAATTATGTTTTTTTTTTTATTGTCCAAGAGTAAATTAAAAGCTACCAATAGAATCCTTACGCTTTTCTAGAAACAAAATTGTATGACAACTATGTACTTAAACGCAGTATTTCGCGACCGAAACAACAATTTACCTGATTTTCCATGCTACGATTAGTACAAATATACAAATGTGACGTCACAATTGTATAGACACACAGTATGAAGCGTTTCGCGCTGCCGTCAGTGAGGTCAATCTTTATCTCAATTTTTTAGGTATTTATGTTCTTTAATTGTGGTTGCTCCCATACAAACATTTGTTCCTGTCCAAAAACTGGTTCGAATGACGTCACAAAAAAATCTTAGTCATCATCCCTATTGGTCGTTGTCCATAGTATGCCGTACACGGAGGCGTGTCTGCGCGAGATGATGCGTTTCGAGACTCCTGTACCTCTGGCCGTGCCGCACCGGGCCCTCGTTGACACTACGCTGGATGGATACCATATCGCTGAGGTATTTGAATGGTTACTGTCCACAGCACACGGGTATGTATCTGCGAGACGATACATTCGGACGAATGCTCGACAAAAGACCTGTTGTTTATATTATCATCCTGACAGTAAACAGATGGAAAGTATTGCGCAAACAAACCCCGTATCATGGTCGGCCTTATCACACGATAAGTGACAAGATAGAGCGTCCGTCACTGGCTGACACCGTTCGATAGAACGAGACGACGCTCCTATCTTGTCACTTATCGCGTGATAAGGCCGACCATGATACGGGGTCTGATTACATATTACTGGATTACGTTCGAGCTTTCGGAATGCCCATCTGTCATAGACGCTGGGAAACCACTCAAACCTCCTCGTTTGGCTTTAATTAAAGACTAAAATAATTTTGGATTCTTAGGTATGTTAGTCTCAATGTGAGTATTATCTACTACCCTACTAATAGCATCGAGAAACATTTCTTTGTCCGCATTATTTTCTTGAATTATATGTCCCTACATCTTCGGACCTTCCAACAACGAGTGCAATGAACATCCAAGGTTGCAATATGCATATAATTATCTACGGCACGGTTGCGAATGATGCAAGCGTGATAAGATAAATAAATTATTTGCCAGTACGCGATTAAATCGATGTGTGAAAATCTTGAAGGTTAATTAATAGTCGGAGGTGGGTAATTCTCAGCTGACCTGACTTCTGTGGTCGCATCATTGATGATGTGCTAAGAATTATAGTAGTAATTTTAAACGTAGGCATTCCATCTCTGCCGTCTGCAAAAATATCCAAAAAGGATCCAAATTACTGTACCTATCTTTAAACAGAGGCGTATTTACCTATGGTGCAGGGTGTGGGTTGCACACGGGCGCAGCGGTCCTAGGGGGCGCCGAGCCGTACTTTGTATCATTCCATTTTGACCGCGCGCTTACTTAGGGGGCGCTAGAGTAATGTTTGCACACGGCGCTACATGGGCTAAGAGACGCCTCTGTCTTTAAACAAACGGTTTACCTATTAAATATAACTAAGTATGCTTGAGTATCTCTATGCAGCAGTACTTCATTTAATCCCATATCCAAACGACCACTCTTCCTCAGAACACACTGGTGTCCGTGAACCTGACGAGCCTGCACACCGACAAGAGCGTGTGGGGCGACCCCGAAGTGTTCCGGCCGGAGAGATTCATCAAACACGGCCACCTCGACGTTTGTAGTGACAAATCTTTGCCTTTTGGAGCAGGTAATACATTTTTGAAGTGAAAACTTCTTTAGCGGCGCTGAGCACTTTTTGGGATGGTGAAAAATTGTTAAATACGCGACAGAGTTTTGTGACGTCAGATGTGAAGGAGGTCACTTTTTGCTGCTAGCCGATTCGACTTCATTCAAAACTGAACGCTATTCGTAATAGTATAAAGCCGTTAACACTTTTTGCAATAGCATATTCTGCAAATAAATTTGTAATAATACCAACACCAACGCGTCCTTCACCGTTTTGTTATTGAGAAAATTCGAATAGTTCGAATTTGGGCGTTATTCCTAAAGAGATAAAGCTTAGAAAAATATTTAAAACGGCAAAAACAAATTGATATTTTGGTCGCCACCGCCGTCTGCTGTTCTTGCAAATTCGAATAGTTCGAATTTAGAGGTTATTCCTAAAGAGATAAAGCTTTGAAAAATATTTGGCAATGGCAAAAACAAATTGGTATTGTATTTGCCGCCGCCCGTCGGCGCGCCGATGGGCGAGCCGGCGGCCCGTCGCACCCAACGCTGCAAATTTGCGTCAAATTCATTTTTAGGGTGACACCGTAAGATGTCAGGTGACCTAATCGAAAAACTGTTACAATGTTATTGAGTTTTCACTTCTGCCGGCACTCCCGGAGTGCAACCCGGTCTTTTTTTTATTCAACCTGCTTGTTCGTGAATGGGATGGATGGAATTGGACAAATTGTGGGTTCGAATCCCTCTCAATCTCAGTGTCAGTTTTGTGACGATAATTAGATAAGTATTGAGTTTGAATAAAAAATCACTTTCTTATATTTAATTTATAAATGAATATGCATATCCACGTTATTGTAATGGCAAACAAATTCATTTCACAAAAAAAATATGATTATTTTCCGATTTTTCGTCACAATACTGACACCGAGTTATTTTTTTAATGAATTCTGACTAATTGGGTAGGTACACGCATTTTTGAAAATGCCCATTTACCGTCAGCTATTCTTTGAGGGAAAATATCGTGAGGACACCCGCATAAATCTGTCAAGAAACTCGAAGGTGTACATATATGTACACGCAATGGGTCGGCGTGTGGGGACTGCCTGTGCCCATCCCCTCTCATCTATGAGAGCCTTTGCCCAGCACTGAGACGTGTATAATAGAAGACCAGATGACGATGAGACAATTCCGACGCTCTGTAGGTATTTGTCCCTATGTCGATAGGATAATGGGTCTATTCTACCTTCATTGAATGGATTGAATTGAAATCGGTTTGCATTTATCGTGCGCGCTCGGTCTGTCATATAAGGGTGGACTTTAGATAAGAAAAACCGGCCAAGTGCGTGTCGGGCCACGCGCAGTGTAGGGTTCCGTAGTTGCTTGTTACATCGACGTGCGGTGTGGTTGCGTCGGCCGAATTTGTACAATTGGCCTTTCCAAGTACACATTAAGTTCGTCGACTATTACTCGGTAACTACTTATGCCTTCTTGTCCGTGATAGTTTTTCTTTTCAATTCACTATATGTACTACTACCACAATTTTTTTCACATCCCCAATTCCCCAGTAGCCGGCAGGGGGGGGGACACATGGCTCGAACAAAAATTAGGGCTTTAAAGACCAATATCTCGCAAACGAATCACTGATTTCAAAAATGGTTTTATGAAACCCATAATAGTTTTGAACGAGCTATCCAACGATACCCCACACCATGGGTTTAACGAGAAAAAAAATACATCCCCGCTTTAGGATTAGGGGAGGTAACCTAAACAATTTTTTTTTCAAGATTTTATTGTACTGTTTTGCCGGCTTGCTGGATTTATATACCCATGCCGAATCACAGTTTTCTAGTAGTAATGGTTACTGAGCTAAGCCGAAGACGGACAGACAGACAGACAGACAGACGGACATGGCGAAACTATAAGGGTTCCTTGTTGACTACGGAACCCTAAAAAGTCGGCCGCATTACATAATCCCAACCACATGTAACCAGTTAACCACTTTATTTTCGGCACTGCGTAATGGCCAATAACGAACCTTGTCCTAAATACAGGATAAGCTTGTTATCTTTTCCTTTTCGGGCTCAGACTTACGTAACATCTCGATAAGTATCAATTAATCTTGATTAGCTGGTCACCAGAATTTTTAAAAGGCTAAAGAAAATTACGAAATGTAGGGTTCCTTTGTTACACTAAGTAAATGGTATCTCGATCACGAACCTCCAAGTAACTGCTCAAAACTATGTACAGTCAAGGATTTGAATTGTTGAGCCATTTAGACCTCACTTTATACCGGACACTTCAAAGCTACTATTAAAAACCAAAATGAGTTGACACCTTAATAGCCCAACAATTAAAGACCTTGACCGTACCTAAGTATTTATTTTAACTTAGTAGGTAGGTAATAAAGACGTAATGCACGTGACGTGTGTGTGTGTGTGTGTGTTTGTAATGTCTGTGAAACGTAATTTTGTAGCATTGTTCGTATGTATGGGCGTACAAACAAACCTCCGAAACTAGTGGTCATCGGCATCGGCATCGGACAGGTTTTCATTTCTTTTTTGGTCGTCCGATTTTTAAAATCTTTCACCATGGACTCTCAGGATGGACACATGCTATATTTACCCCGTGGTTTTGACTGGGTTATTTGTAATGTTGCCCATATACACGGCCTTAAGCTTCACAATTTTGTCTTACATATATATAGCGTAGGTCGATCTTTTCCTTTTTCTCATTTATTTTATCACTAGCTTCTGCCCGCGACTCCGTCCGCGTGGAACTCGTTTATATCGCAGCTACATACAAACTTTTACCCCCCCCATTTCATCCCCTTAGGGGATGATTACAGGGATAAAAACTATCCTATATTACTCTCCATCCCTTCAACTATCTCCACTTAAAAAATCACGTCAATTCGTCGCTCCGTTTTGCCGTGAAAGACGGACAAACATACAAACAAACAAACACACACATACACTTTCGCATTTATATAATATTATAGTGACGGACAAACATACAAACAAACAAACACACACAAACACTTTCGCATTTATAATATTATAGTGACGGACAAACATACAAACAAACAAACACACACATACACTTTCGCATTTATAATATTAGTATGGATGGATGGATACTGCGTGTCTCCACTGCTACTATTGCTTTTGTACTAAAATTTTTAGGGTTCCGTATTCAAAAATATATTCTTATTACATATTCATGATATCATATAAATTAAATTTCATTGAACGTCATCCATTAGTTTAATTATCATACTTGTCACTGTCATGGATGTCAAATAATGTGGTCGTGTTTGCAATACATTGATGGTATAGTCATTCGGTTTGAGTTGTGCCCAATCCATTGTCTCATTGTAGTCATTGTTACAATGAGACAATGGATTGGACACAACTCAAACCAAACAACTATAAACTAACCCCCTTATTCATAAAACTTAAAATGCCTCTGCTAAATAAAATGTGCTTTGTCCCTTTCTAACGAAAACAAATGTCAAAGTAACAGATAAGGACAAACGAATTTTAACGCCATTTTAGTTAAAATAGGCTTGTAGAACGTTTATGAATACTTACAGCCGTTAAAGTTCAAACACTAATCTAATAGATGAATGATAAAAATAGTAGTTATTTGGGTGAGGACCAAATTCTTGGCCAGCAGCAGGCGCGGGACACTCCGCGATTTACGTTCATCGCTACAAGTACATGCTGGTTCCCCAACGTTGGGGACTATTCAGTGGCTGCCAAGTGCCACAGCGTGCGCACACGCTTACGTAAATCGTAAATATATCGCAAGTGAACGTGCCGCATTCGTCTAATTGTGTGTTGCATTGTTTCTGTTGAAATTAATAGAATAAAAAAATATTGTATCGCAGCGGGTTGCAAAAACAATGATAAAAATTCGAATCACGGGTTTTTCTTTCTCCCGGCACGCCCGAAGGATGTCGAAAGGCAAGAAAATGAACATAATAGAATAAATAATAAGTAGTTACTGAATAATAATAAAAGAGATATTATAGGTGTTTACTTCCATATAGTATAACACTGTATATGAATCAAGTAATACAATTTTTATTTGGTTTAAGTATGAAGGTATATTTGAATTGATTATTTGCTGATATATGTGAATTTGAATTCTAGTGTAGTAAAGTATACGTCTACTTACTTAACCAACAACTTCGTATGCCTATAAAGGGTACGTCATAATCATAGAGGTTCTTATAATATTAGATGTCACCTTTGTAAAATTACCAGTGATGAATTTGTATTCATCACTTCAACAATCATTAAATTTTTTAAATGATTGATTGATAGTTTCATAGGTAGGTATATAAAATATATAAATGAACGCCGTAGAACGTGGGTTGCAGCTAAGCCAATAAATTGTGAGATTTATTATTTAAGAGCTAAATAATGAAATAATATATATAATGTATGAAGAATATGCATTAATTGCTCTCTATATGAATGCAAGAAATAAGAAGGCAATTTAGGCAATACACTATTATTTTATTTTTAGTCGTTGTCAGCCCTCACTATCGGAGACGCGGCGAGTGAGCCAATTCATTTTTACCGTTCGTACACAGCCTTAACGTTCCGTTAGGCTTGCGCTGGAGTCGACGATGTCAGAGGGCCATAAATCTTATAATGTTTTGGCTGAGAAACGGCTTTTGTAAAGATCAAAGGAGTGTCCCTTCTGTAGTTGTACTATTATCTATTCTGTGCCAGTAGTTAGCCTGGTTAATCGGTAGTAGTTAAAAAAATCCGCTGTGACACGAAAATTAACCGTAGAATTGTATGGCTATTTTTTGCGTCACAACGGAACTTTTTAACCAACTTCAAAAAAAAGGAAGAGGTTCTCAATTCGGTTGTATTTTTTTATTTTTTATTTATTTTTTCAATGTTTGTTACTCGTACCTCAGAACTCCGTCATTGCTGAGCCGATTCAAAAAAAAAATTTTTTTTGTAAGTATATGCATCCAGGTGGGTCCCATTTTTAAAAAAAAATAGTTGGATGATGGGATCCATGAGGAATTGAGAGAACTCCTCAATTATATTAGGCACGCGTGTAGTGATTTTGGTATTTTCTATTATATCTCGTGTATTTACATCCGGAAATCATAAATTTGGTGGAGTGGAACTAATGATGAAGACCACAGATGACTTATTACACTGACACATATTCCTCAATTATGTACTTAAAGTACAAAAGCACGTCATAGATTCTGATAAGATTCCGTTGAAATAGCAGCTAATGAAGTACCAAAGGTGATCCTTGTGGAATCGACGGAACTCCTCAAATATTATCGGGGCACATACAGCGATTGGGTTTTTTTCTCTAATAATCAACGCATTTGCTCTCGGAAATCAGTTCATGTGGTAAATTGGAAAATAAATGTGGAAATGTTCTCTTGGCTTGGCGGAGTACTAAATTGAAGTCGGTTAAAACTTTGTTTTTTAAAGTAAATTATTAACTACTACCGATTATAACCAGGCCAACTACTGGCCATGAATTTGGTCCTCACCCAAATAACTACTACATATTATTATCATCACATAGTTCTATTTTGAGAAATCCCTAAGATATAAATATCTAAGTTTTGTGCTAATGTGAACAATTTAGGTCTTAATGATATTAATTACTACTGAAACTAATAGCGGTCTTATGTACTAAGTTTAAATACATTGTTAGTTGTATAGCTATGCAGAATTACGATGTAATAAAGTTTATGTCTAATGTTCATAGTTAATTGTTTATTTATATACAGGGTGCAATCTTTTACGTGATACAAAATAGCAAAATGTGAATCTATCCATGATTCTGAGCAACTTTTATTATGGGACCAACTTTGTGTTATGCCAAAAAAAACACACCTGTTCATACATTCTTGTCAGTCTAAAATGAGCAGAGTTAATGAAATAGTTGGATTTTTTTGGCATAACACAAAGTTGGTCCCATAATAAAAGTTGCTCAGAATCATGGATAGATTCACATTTTGCTATTTTGTATCACGTAAAAGATTGCACCCTGTATAAGTGAATTTCGTGAATTCTAGTACAAATTTGGATATGAAACGAACAGTTTCGACATGAGAAATGTATCTCAACACATTTCGAACTTAAAACAGGTTGGAGCAGTGCCATTTAAACAGAATTGCTTAAGAGATTGATATGACTTTTAATTAATGCAAAGAACTAGGTGAAATGAATCTACGTTAAAACTAGTTATGGGTCAATCTTTAGGAAAACAAGTATGTAGTCTGGTATGGTTATGTGTTAACGACCCACGCAGCATGCTACGCGAGCCGAACACTGATCGTTAAGGGTGATCAGCCGCTAGTCATCATTGGGTACCTAATATCTTTTTAAAATAGGCTATTCGAACATACATCCCGTGGGATGTATGTGACCTATGATCGCAAACTTACTAATCGAGGATACGGGGTACCAGTGTTTGCGATCTGTAATGTCTTGTCTAATCCGGTGTGAGAGAAGGCTATTCGAACGTTCATTCCAGGAATTAACGTGACCTATCGTAAACTAGCTAACTAAGATATTGGGGTATCAGTGTTTACGATCTACTCGTATGTATACAAAGTGTATAATCCGGTGTTTGAATGGTTAGTAAACTAAACCTATTCGTTGTATAAAGATGTTGTTATCGTATAGACGATTCGTCTGACATAGGCAGACTTGCGTAGCAGGGAAAGCTATCCTAAGATGGTAACTAGATATATAGAATTAGTAAATGTCTGATTGATGGGTGTCCTGAATACTAGCTGTACAGTTGTAGTGCAGTTGGCACAATTTCAATAGAACTGCAATATACGTTGGAGTGAGGTCGACAGAACTGCACGTCGACTACAAGCGGGCTACAGGTTACGGTTTCAATGCAGTTACGTCTGCTGCAAAATAACTGCATTCAATTTAAACTGCACATTTGCAGCCAGAAAGCAGCTGAAATTCCACCCGTCTATCGTTGGGGGTCGTTGCACCACGACGTAGGTGATCAATGTTATCCGTTAGATCAGTTTTATTATTTGTTTATTTATTTAATAGTTCACTCCTATCAGGTCGTTACAACCTTATAAATGCTGCTCCGAGTAAACAAGTCGCCCCAACGATAGACTGTGATGATATGACTGAATGTGCAGTTTAAATTGAATACAGTTTTTTTGCAGTTGACGTAACTGCATTGGAACCGTAACCCGACTGCGCAGCCCGCTCGCAGTCGACGTACCTGTCGACTTCACTCCAACGTATATTGTAGTTCGATTGCAATTGTACCAACTGCACTACAACCGTACAGCTAGTTTGCAGTCAGGGTGTAGTTGTCAAATGCGAAATAACTGCATTCAAACTGTACCATTGCGCCCGGAAAGCTCCTGTAATGCAGTCCGTCTGTAATAGTAATAGCGCTTGTTTAATTATATTCGTTTCTGGCAGGTCGGCGACTCTGCGCCGGAGAGACGTACGCGCGGCAGTGTATGTTCCAAGTTTTGGCGTGTTTCATGCAAGCGTTCCGGGTGTCCACGGCCGACGGGCGGCCTCTGGCCCGACCGGCGCGCCGGATACAGGGCATCATCACCACCATACCGGAGTTCTGGGTGCGCGTCGTGCCCAGGACGTAGCGGGCGGATTGCGCTTACTGAGTGACAGAACGGTTTGGTCTCACACCTGCGCGACGCCAGCAGGAAGCCGGCTGTACACATTGGACCAACGTTGGCGCGTGAGCAGATGCAGCTATGCGTTAGAGGAAGAGGGCTTTATATCGTTCTCATGCGTTTGCATAGCTGCATCCTGCTCACGCGCCAACGTTGGCCCAATGTATACAGCCGGCATTAAGTGCGCGATGCGTGCGGGGCGCGACAGATGCGGGACGCGAAGCTACTTAGTGCTACTAGTGTACTTAGCTTAGGGGGTAAGTAATACGAGATATAAGAACTGATCATATAACAGTTATAATATATGCGCTCACTTTGTATAAGCTTGTTTAGTATAATATTCACTGGATATAATTAACGAAATATATAATTTCAAAATATATATTTTCGTAAAGTATAACGTTAAGTATGTAGATATAATACCAATTGATATAACAATTAAAGCGTATAATGTTCATAACACCTAAGATTTAAAACATATATTATACGATTAATCCTTAAAAAAGTATAATACTCGTTTAGTACAAACGCCTACTACCATTTTAGTAGCAATTGATTTGTGTAGGGGTCGCAGTTCTAACCTAACCTACCTACTTTCCTGGCAGCCGTTTATTGAAATATCGAAAATTCGAATTTCGATTACCCGTTTAAATGCCGATTTTCAAAATTCCGAATATTACTAAACTTCACGCTTTTCAAATAGTACTTATATAATATGTAACTATTAGGTAGTAAGAAATGTTCGGTTCTGGCGCTTCGCCGGCCGCTACCGCGGCACGCTCTCTTCGCTCGCCGGCTCGCGTGCTGTAGGGTAGCGGTTCACCTAACACTCCTCTTCGCTTCGCTCGTCGTCGTACCTACACCGACCTGCCTTAGAGTATCTCTGAAAGTTCTGGAACTACTTTGAACTAATAAAAAATCCGAATTACTTAATTCCTAAAAAAAAATATCTGAGAGCCAGGAGGCTCCGCGGGCTCTTATAATTATTTGTCTCATTAATCTTTTATCTTATAATCCTTATACTAAAAGATATTATATATTATGATCGTTATACGTTTTGTATGTTATACGAACTGACATTAGTCAATTTGAGTGTTATAGAAAAAAACTATACTTAAGTTATAACGTTTTATCCTATAACACTCAATTTTATTTAAATTAATTTGAAAACTATTTATTTCATGAATATAATGTCAATTGACCGTTATTCCTTGTATTGATTTTGTTGTTATAGCTAACGTTCATTATATCTTGTTTACAAACGTTATTAATATCCAATGACACCACGAAATTGCGCAACACGTCGCGTCGCAGTAATTGTGTGTTTTGTAGTTATTAATAAGTTTATATTGATATGTATGTTAGTCTTTAAAAGGTATTTGTAATATGGGCCTTATTGCCTGATTTAAATAAATAAATAAAATAATATGAAATTATATTTTAAATGTTGTTATATGCTGCATCTAGGTAGTGTGTACATGTATCCACGTACACACTACCGCATATAGCCACAATCTACAAATTCTACATCTTGGCTAAAAAGTATAGCTTTGTTGGGCACATCCCGGTCGCCGCATAGACTTTCACGCCGAATGAATTTATGATGATATTAATAAGTGACGGGTCTATACTTTTTAGCCAAGATATAGAATTTGTAGAGCGTGGCTGGTAGTGGTAGAGTTACGCCGTGTGGAGTAGGAAGCTTGGCGCTAATTGCGATCTGATATCTTTTTCACGCTGAAAGCTGTATGAGCTATGAAGTCTTGGCATCACTTTACATGTAATGTTTTTGGTGAGATCTTATTCCTTTTTGTAAGGTAATTTCTAAAGAAGTGAATGGGAAAACCCATACAAACTTCCATCCCCTAATTTGAAGAGTGGGGGGTGATTTACTAAAAATCCTGAAATAGGTATTTTATTATTTATAACAAGGAGTCCCTATATAAATTTTCAGACCCCTAGCATCAAAATTTGCGGAAGTCTCATACAAAGTTCCATCCCCTACTTTAAGGGGTTGGGGGGTAGAAGTTCCAATTTTTTGAATTATTTTGTTGATTGTGTACATACCAAATTTCAGCTTTCTAGGACTTCAGGAAGTACCCTAGAGGTTTTGATGATCAACATCAGTGAGTGAGTCAGTGACGAAATCGGCGGTTTTTAGATATCAATAAAATCTTAAGTATAAGAGCTATGTTACTGAAACTTTATATGTTTAATAAGTCCACTATTGACATCATATCCCGAGAATTTTGTTTATCTGGTATAACCCAAGTTACGAGGGTTCAAAAAAACGACGAACCGCTTCGAGAAAAGGTAGGTAGTGCCCTTGCGTTGCGCTTCGCTTGGCTCGTCTTGGTGGGGGCACTGCCGTGCCCCCAGACCCCAGATGCTTACAATAAAAAAAATTGTTTTTATACTAAACGGGACTTAATCGCGTGAAAGTTTAAATCAATATAAAAAAAAATATGTACGAGGCGGTTCATAAATGACGGAGTTCTGAGGTAGCAAACATTAAAAATAATGTCAAAAAAAATTATATATATGGAGAACAAGAAAATTTTAAAAGACTCCAAAACTAATTTCAGTTTTTTTTTATCCCCTATGAGGGTTAAAAGGGGGTTTGAAGTTTGTATAGAAAGCAAGACATTTTTAAAGTAAGAGATTAAGTAGTCTTTTTAGGCTGTTTGTTTAAAAACTAGAAAACTCTTTCAGTGTTTTTTGTAATTCATCCCTTAAGGTTTTAAGCAAATTTATAATTTAAAATCTGCTCAACTTAGGTAGGTACCACGTACTACTTAGGTACACAGATGGATACCTATATCTACCTAATAAATAATACAGACTCAATCTATCAGTCGTAGTGTTTCCTCATATTTCTCCACAACCACAATTTATCTTGCTCAAATCAATTAGGTACCTATTATAGGTAGGATTACCTACGGAATGTCAACAGTAATTGCTACACTTAGGACTAACTCCAATTAAATCCCCAGGTTAGCGGCTAATTAGGTACTTATATCGCAGCATTTAACTAGTTAATTAGTCGTTAAAGGAGAATAGATTTTCCCTTGGCACTTATCTTATCTCTATTTGGTAGTGCCTTTAAAATTACCCCTGTTTTGGACCGGGTAAGGTTCAAACTCGAGGTTTAGTTGCGGGAGTAATAAACCCTTTCAGCAGAATGATAAATAGGATTGATATTTACACCCCAGTACTTGTTAATAACAAGCTCGTATAATGTTTACTGAAGAAAACACATTAAATAGGTACCTATAATTTTTATCGCGTTATACATGGTGTTGCATTGAACCACGCTGTTCTTTTTAAAGCCGCTCTTTTCTAGACTCAAATTTCATTAGCCACACTCTAACTGTCAACGACAGAAGAGCAAGACTACACTTAGAACCGAAGCCAAACGAATGTCTACTACATAAGCACCTATGTAGATTGTATAAGTAAATAAAGAGAACCCCCAGATAGGACCCCATTTACATGGTCAAAAGACACATAACACATTGTAACTCGTAATAAGTACATGATAGGAAACATAAACAAATAAATAAACATATGTCAATGTAAGTCGTATAAGGTAATTAATAAAGGTCACAGCTTGAATGGAAATAGGTAAATAATCAAGGCATATAGGCCAAAATACATGTTTAAAATCATTAAAATTGAGTATATCTCAGAGGCTTAGAGAGCATATCTCGCTGGCTTGACCGTAACCGTTGCATTGACTTTCCTCCGATTTCACATTGATGGATCAGTGGGCTACGTGCCCGACTAATCGAAATTACCGTACACTTGGTTTCGTTGAAGTATAGTTTGTTGTTCACACTCCAGTGCACAACTTTGTCGATGTCCTCCTGCACGGCTAGCACGCGACGGCGCGCGAGCTCTCTCGATTTTTCTCGCACTATCCGTCTTTCTCTTATTAGAACACTTAGAACAAGAGGTATAGTGCGATAAAAATCGAGAGTATGTCGCGGCCGTCCCATGCTAGACGTGCTGCAATTTATGACAATCCGAGATATCCCTGATCACTCGGACCAGTTTTAAGTCATCGGCAAACAAAAGGCATGTCGAATCCATCACCACATCAGGAAGATCGTTGATCATAAGGATGAATCCCAACGGCCCCAAATAACTACCTTGACTCACGCCTGAGCTGACGTAGTAAGGCTGCGATTTGCTTCCAGAGCAATCCACAATACTGCTGTCTATCGCGCATGTAACTATAGCGAAGAACTCTAAGGGCCCCCCCATACTACCGGCGTCTTGTGAACGTTCTCATACAAAATTGTGCGTTGCGTCGACGATGTATGAAGGCGATCACGCAGCGTGTTCGCCGCGACTGATAATTGTATAGAAAACACGCTCGCAAATCGCAAGTGTGATAAGGCTCTAACGGTCCGGCCACGACATTGCGCGGATTGCGGCGCGGCAAGCGTTTTATCTGTTCATTGCGCGGTCGAGACGCGCAACGCTGTGTGGTTAGTTAGGATCACACGCAATGAATTAGAAAAACCGCTGCCGCTTCCGCCGCCGCTCGAAGTCGTGGCCGTAAGGTAGGTGGCGTGCAACCTGCCCTCGCAATTTTGTCAGTGAAATGTCATTGTCCACTGTGTCGAATGCTTTAGGGAAATCAAAGTATGCTACGTCTACCTGCGGCGCTACCACGAAAATCTAAACTCGAAGTTCGTATACATGCATCCCTGTCACTCGACTGTTGTAAGTGCGATAGAGATGGAGATGCCCGAACTTCGAATTTCGAAGTTCGAGGTTATAGCTGTAATGACCCGCATCCACTGCCAGGATGAGATGCAAGAGGTTTCCTGTTGTGCTGCGCGCTGCTCGAAATCCATATTGAGCCTCGGAAAGTTGAGAACTCACCTGTGAATATAGGGTCTTGTGTAAAGCTGACTCGATGACCTTGGCAGGTGCATTCAGCACAGCTACCGGACGATGGTTACAGTTAGTAACTGGTCTCAGGCCCAACGCCACCCTTCGGCACCGGTACCACCCTAGTCACTTTTCACATACCTATCTTGGAAATATCTTGGACATGACACAAAGGGTCGGCTAGTGTCAAACGACAACCCTTCAAGAGGAACGCTGGTATTCCATCTGGGCCCGTAACATATTATCTTATTTCATGTTATATACTTAACACTTAAAACGTATATATAAATTAACGGATAAAGTATAAAATAACGATCAGTAATCTGCTACTTAGCTACCTACCAGTAATGTAGGTTAGGTTAGGTTATTACTTAGCTACTGCTAAATGGTGATGATCATTTACGAAGGAATAAAACTTCCTTTTCTTTTTGCCAATAATGTCAAGCAGGGTCCTGAATACAGCAGTGTTCTGATTTTAACTACTAATTAAAACGTTTTTATGAAAAGTTGTACACTGGCTTAAACAATGATGTAATATAAAAAGCGGCCAAGTGCGTGTCGGACCACGTACAACGGAGGGTTCCGTGCCTATTAAAAAGGTCGTATCGTTACTGAAATCTTACGGCACTTACGTCCTTTTCTTTAAGGAAGGCAGTTTTTGAAGTGAAAACTTCTTTAGCGGCGCTGTGCACTTTTTGGGATGGGGAAAAATTGTTAAATACGCGACAGAGTTTTGTGACGTCAGATGTGAGGAGTTCACTTTTTGCTGCTAGCCGATTCGACTTCATTAAAAACTGAACGCTATTCGTAAGAGTATAAAGCCGTTAAACAATTTTTGCAATAGCATATTCTGCAAATTTTGTAATAATACCAACGCGTCCTTCACCGTTTTGCTATTGAGTAAATTCGAATAGTTCGAATTTGGGCGTTATTCCTAAAGAGATAAAGCTTAGAAAAATATTTACCAACGGCAAAAACAAATTGATATTTTGTTCGCCACCGCCGTCTGCTGTTCTTGCAAATTCGAATAGTTCGAATTTAGACGTTATTCCTAAAGAGATAAAGCTTTGAAAAATATTTGGCAATGGCAAAAACAAATCGGTATTGTGTTTGCCGCCGGCGGCCCGTCCCACCCAACGCGCCCGCGGGCCGTCCGCCTAAATAATTGATAATTGTTTATAAATTTGCGTCAAATTCATTTTTAGGGTGACACCGTAAGATGTCACGTGACCTGATCGAAAAACTGTTACAATGTTATTGAGTTTTCACTTCTGCCGGCACTCCCGGAGTGCAACCCGGTCTTTTTTTTTTTATATCTCGACAACCTTTGAACCGATCTTGTTCAAAACAATTTTCGCTGAAAGAATTTAATAAGCCCTATGATGTCCATAATTTTTTTCATATTTTAAAAATACACGGTTCAAAACTTAGGGGGGGGGGGGGGGGGCACAATTTTAGTGACTTTCGGGGCGATTATCTCCTACTCTAATTGCTGAGAAACCTTATATTTATTTTGAAAGGCCTATCGATTGATGTGCCACACGTGGGCTTGCAATGAAAAAAAAAATTTTGACCTTTAATTTTATGTATGGAGTGCACCCTTAAAAACATTTTTTTTTAGTAATTTAATTACAGAACTATGTAGCGGGTAACAAAATACACCTATCCTCAAAATTTTATTCAAATACACCTTATAGTTTTCGAGTATAATGCCTGTGACATACGGACGGACAGACAGACAGACTGACAGACAATGACGAATCTATATAAGGGTTCCGTTTTTTGCCATTTGGCTACGGAACCCTAAAAAGAGGTAGATACGTTGTCTATACGAAATTCCGTGGTTAAAAATAGCCACCACATCTGACAGCTGAGACACGTTTATACGTGTCCATTAAAGACGCGTATCTAAGGCAAGTTCATCCAATAGGGAATATTCATGACATTTTTTTATTTTTTTTATCTATTCTATAAGTAATTATATAACCGGAAAAAAATATAACACTTTCACAATATTATTAAATAAGCTAAAAAAAATAATTAAAATTACTATCATTTTCGGACGATCAAAACGCCACCATTTTGGCGCGCTCATTTGTGACGTCACCGTGCAGCTTAGTGCACGGCGGTTCTTAAACAAATTAACAACAAAGTGTTTGATTCACACTTTTAATAAATGTGAGTGATTAAAGCTTATAAGATCAACTTATTGTAATGGAAGAGCACACAAAAGCTTATTATAAATATTGTATTGTCCCTATGTGTGAAAATCACATTAAAACTGCAAATATTTTCATATGTCCAAAGGTGCAAATATAAGGATAAAGTGGTGTAAGGCGATGAGGAGAGATAATGTATCGTGCTTGAGTAGTTTATATTGTTGTGAAGATCATTTCGACGTGAGTATTAAATATGTATGTACCTATAATCTTTTTTATTACGACTCGCGAACAATATAGGTAAACAATAACCTAACCTCAAAATTGTATTATATACTTATTCATAAAACTATTCTGATTCCCAATTTTTTTAGTTATTAATGTTACAAATATTATGATTTTTGTTGATCACGAGTGTTGATTTTGATCAAGAAACGTTTTAGCTAAGTTTCTTTGTTTGCACTGTTGATCGAAGAAAGTTAAAAGAATTTAATCCTTTTTACTGAGTGACCTACACAAATTTGTTTTATTTATAAGCCTTGACGAAAACAACCTAGTTTGTTAAAGTTCATAAAGATGTTCTCAACATTTAACATTCCTAATAGGTACCTACATATCTTTGATTATATAATACTAGCTTCTGCCCGCGACCCCGTCCGCGTGGAACTCGTTTATACTATCTCTATACCAAATTTCATCCAAATCGGTTCAGCAGTTTAAGCGTGAAGAGGTAACAAACAGACAGACAGACACACTTTCGCATTTATAATTTATTATTAAGTAAGTATATATAAAATATATAATATAACTAGCTTCTGCCCGCGACTCCGTCCGCGTGGAACTCGTTTATATCGTAGCTCCCCCCATATCCCCCAAAGGGATGAAGTGGGGGTGAAAGTTTGTATGGAGCTACGATATAAATGAGTTCCACGCGGACGGATATAAAGTTATAGTATAGTAAAATAGTACATAGTATGGATAAATATCTACTAGTTTTTTATTCCACTTATTTAACAAAGACACCTATTTGAAGTAGTTTAAAAGTCTAGCTATTTGAATCGCCAAAATAGGTTATAATTATTTAATTGACCAATCTCACGAGTATAAAAACAAGGAACATGAAAATTTATTGAATATCTGCAACTTATTTACCTTGCAGCTTTTACTCCTCTTAGTTCAGCGGACGTAAAGTCACAAATATTTGCGAAGTATGTATTAAATTTAGTCATCATGAACACATCAATTTTAGGCAGATTATCCGACTGTGCCTTGACAAAACCGCCTTCAGTCATTGTGGCGAGTCTTTTTTCACTTAATAATTACCAAAAAACACTGATTATTTATCATAAACAGCAGCCAAACAATGCGAATAACTTTCAATAATCATACTAACGACCTGCACGGTGACGTCACGTTTCGCTCCGCCAATAGCGTTGCGTTTTGGAAATTTGCGAGGGAATTTGAAAAATAGTACTTTTAAACAATTTATTTTATCAATAGAAACATGATAATTTGAAAAAATAATCATGTGTGTATATTTATTAAGCAATATAGATTACACGTGATTTTTTTTGTCCATTTCTAAATCACATGCATATTCCCTATTGACTGAGTTTTAGGCCCCTAGCATACGGCGTATTTTAATTAAACGCGCCGTCGACGCGCGTTTCCCTACTACCATCGGCTGAGTAGTAGGGAAACGCGCGTCGTCTGCGCGTTTAAAATACGCCTTGTGCCCTACAAAATGCCCTAGGGCCCTTAGTGTGCCACTTTTGGAGCGCTTATAACCTATCTACCTCTTTTTAGTGTTCCGTACCGCAATTGGTCCAACGGAACACTTATGCGATCACTCGGAGGCTGTCCGTCTGTCACAGCCAGTTTTCTCGAAGACCATTTGACATAGGAAGCTGAAATTTGGTATAGATATAGAAATGTATGGCCTAATTACATAAATAAAGTCAAATGGTTTACCCCTTACCCCAATAAAGGCGGCAGTTTGAGGGGTAATAAGGGGATTCGCCATTTTTTTTGGATTGTAAGGAACGTGGGGGTATCATTCGAAAGCTCGTCAAATTTTGAGAAGGTATACACATTTTGAGTTCGTTTTACGATAGCTCTTACTAGTGTAAAGATAACCAAAGAAACTTTTTTTCATACAGTGCTGTCCCTGCTCTATTTCAAAAACTGTAGCCAACTAAGACTTGGAAATACACATCCATAACGGAAATTGTGTGTAGATGGCGGGAAAATTATCAACATGACGCTAGCTTTAATAGTTTCATTATATTTACAAATTATAGTAAATAAAATCGGTATAGCGTCTCATTTTACGCCGGTTCTTCAGTATAGCCGTGCCTGGTGACGTACATTGCACTTCGCAGTCTGATAAATGAATATTGATATAATGAAAACACAGCATTGTATTTCGTGTTGTTTCCTCTTTCCGATTTTTTCCGACCGAAACCGAAAAATACCCGATGTCAAGTAAATAGACAACGCAGGTCTGGTGTTTTCAACAATTACCCACGATCCAGTTAAAGTCTGACCTTCGATTCGGTGTAGTTGTTGCGGATCTGGGAGTCAATATATACTAGAGGTGTGTAGTAGTTTAGAGATAGATTGTGAATAGTGAATATTTCCGTATTTCCGAATGAATCCGACGAATAATTTGCATCTAGTAAAAATAAGATTAATTGTTGTCCCAATCTATACTAATTCAAATAAAGAACTCCGTACTTTATGAAGTTTGTTTTTAGTGTTACATATTTAAAGCTGATACATAGACCAATGGTTAATAAACCAAATAGAGGCGTCATAGTTATCACATTATTCAGTTTTGTGCAATTTTTTTGTTTGTATAAGTGCGCGTGAGCGTGTGCTAAACTTACTTGGCTTGGTTGAAAACCGGCTTCACTAGCTTTTTCGTAATGCTCTGTCTATCTTTTTTCTTGGTCTGAGGTTATCACTCGCAGATTCGACAAATTTAAAGTTATTAACACAACACAGTAAAGTAAAGTAAGTAACTAGCTTACTTACTTAACTTACACAACACACAACAATAAGTGGCAGTGGGCGGGGCACATTGCACGTAGAACCGATGATGGGGCCATTGGGGCGGAAAGGTTCTCGAGTGGCGACCACGTACCGGAAGGCGCAGCGTGGGTAGACCCCCTACAAGGTGGACCGATGATCTGGCCCCGTATCATAGTCGGCCTTATCACGCAATAAGTGACAAGATAAGAGCGTCGTCTCGTTCTAACGAACGGTGTCAGCCAGTGACGGACGAACTAGCAAAGTAGTCATTTAAGATTGAGCTTATTCAGCTAATAAATCATATAAAAGTCATGTAAACGTGAATTATACAGCACCTGTCGTATAAAGCCAGCTTATGCAGCTTTTTAGTTACTCAGCATATCAGTCATACTATGGTGCTGAGTAAACGTTTACTCGACTTGCTTATATGACTAATAAGTCATATAAGAAATGCAGAATAAGTCACTTTTAAACGAGGCTTATATGACTATTTAGTCGAGTAACAGTCACTTATATGACATGTCAAGTGCAGTCGAGTAAAAGCAATGTAGTTTGCTATTATATGACATCATGTAACTTATACAGCAGAATAGCTGTAAATGTTACATGGTTTCAAATAAACGCGAATTATAGAACATGTTATATATGAGTATCTTATTCAGCGATGTCCGACAAATGTGTAATGGCGCTTGGACCGCTAAACTTGCTATATAAGATGCGATTATATAGCTTAATAACTGGATAAATGTCGTATAACAGCAGCGTTCAAGACAATCAACAATATTAATTAAATTTACATTTAATTAACTAAGAATTACAGTGGCGCATTAAATATTTGCTATTAAACATAGTTTACTTCATCAATAAACATACCTTCGCAATACATTTCTACCATACGCCGGAGTTATGAGCATTCTTAATAAAAACATGTAACATTATGGCGGATTAAAAAAATACTTACCGTCATCCAAAGCAAACCAATTAAATTACTTTTTATTTTTTTTGTGTTGTTTAGTTGCCTAGGATGCGATTACTCCACAAATATGTCATATAAGTGGAAGTTATAGATCAAATCAGTCATATAAAAGTCGTATAAGTTGCTAATGTACAGCTAAATTGTCATAAGATAGTCACGTCGGTGATTATTATAAGATCTATAAGTGGCGGTGGTTACAGTTATACAACTTTTATATGACTGAAATGCTGAATAAAATGGGCCCAAATCGCGTTATATAAACGTGCTGATTACGTTTATATGACTAATAGTAAGAGATAAAAGGTTGCCGCAGAAACGTTGCCGCAACCATTATATGACGAAATTTTGCTAGTTTGATCTTGTCACTTATCGCGTGATAAGGCAGACCATGATACGGGGCCTGGTAAAGGTCGCGGGAGTCCGCTGGATGCGGGTGGCGCAGAACTGGTCATTGTGGCACTCTTTGGGGGAGGCCTATGTCCTGCAGTGGACATCTTGCGGCTGATATACCTAATGATGAGCACGCAGCAATATCGATGAATATTATGGATTGAGAACTAAAAAAAAAAAAACGATTGAATCTTTTTATATGCGGTTTTGTTTGGGTTACTAAAACACATAAATAATATTATGCTTAATAATGGCTTCAGATTTCAACACTACAAGCAGCTTTTGGTGTTCTATGTTTTAACAGTTCTATACATATTGTTGAGTCTATTTGGTTAAAATCTAGAAACAAAATAGCATCAAAGTACGAGGTTCTATTTGATTTAAAATTGGAATACCGAGCTGTAGTGGTGAAACGTATTGTTGCCTTACACCATTCAAGTTTGAGAGCTTGCTGCGAAAATTTTGAACCCGACACCTAAAAAAAAGGCGAGGACCTAAAACATTAAAATGACTCGTTTTTCGTATGTACTGGGAAATTAATATATTGAAGACAAATGCGTAACTGCATTTCACAGGATACTTTCAGAAACTTCAAGCTACCGTCGCGCGACGTGTTTTTATGCAGGCTCTGCACTTGATTGAGCCTGTGCCTCGGGGAGAAGACCATTTACAAGTCATTTAATGACGTTGGACACTGGACTTGTGTTCACTTTTTGTCGAACTCCATTCAATAAATCAAGCAGTTTAATTAGTAGTTAGCTTCAAAATCAGGAGATAAAGTATGAATCATTTAAAATAACTGAATGTACGGAACACTAATTGCTGAGTTCCGACTCGCACTTGGCTGATTTATTTATATTACATCAATTTACATCATTGGGTTTACATATTTTTTTTTTGAAGTTTTAGGTTATCCCTACGCAGAATCGAGAACTTGACAAAAACTAATAATATCAGCAATAGGAAATGTTTTTCTAAGGGTTTTCCATTTCTCGTAAAATGTATTAAGTATTGAAATTTCGACTAAATTTGGCCCGCACAAACACACCCTGTCAGGTCCACAATGTGCTGCAAGCTCCTGGCAGTCCTGGCCGAGGTTAGACATGTCATGTATGACTCAAATTAAAGTCAAAAATATAATCTAATTTTTACTAAACGTAATAAGGTTGCCCATAATGTGCTGTGTTTTCGTTCACTAACAGATTTGTTTAAAATTGTTTTTTTGGGAAAACCTCCCTCTCCCTGATGGCAAAGTAGGCGTATAATATTGTGCGGTAAGTACCTAACGCCTTGGCCACGACTTTGGTCTTAAGCGACCTGCGGCAGCGGTTTTTCTAATTCATTGCGCGTGATTCCAACTAACCACAGTGCGTTGCGCGTCTCGACCGCGCAATGAACAGATAAAACGCTGCCGCAGGTCGCTTAAGACAAAAGTCGTGGCCAAGGCGTTAGATCTGTGGTAACCGAGCGAAGCAAGTGTGGCCTGGCTTGTTTCGCAATGGACTAACCTAATGCAGTGATCCAAGCTACAATTAATTTCGTCTCGGAGCTGTCATTAGGGCCTACTATGTAGGCAGCTTACCGTTATGCGGCGATATGCTCCGGTAACCGCTGTCTAATTATTGTTAAGTAATCTAAATCTTTACTACGAGCATTTAATGACGTTGGTTGTAATACTTGCATAATTAAAATCAAAATCAGATACGCTATTTATAATTTGATACGCACAAGGTACAGTCAAAGAAATTGAAAGACGTAGGTACCTTTTTCGCATTTGTGCACAGATGAACCTATTCTATGAGACCAACCATAGATTAAACATATATTACAACTATGACAATAAGGCATAAAAAGGTACGTGTTTCAGTTTCCTTCACTGTAGTTTCCCAAGCATCCTAGTCCTCTACGTTGCACTAGACTAGTATATAACATGGGCAGTGGGCACCTTATGTCAAAGTGGCTTAAATTCGAATGAAGAAAAATCCTCTTAGTTAAATTTAACCCATATTGATTTGATATCGATATAATCAGATAAATCATATAGTCAAGAATCATATACCTGAGAATCAGACCTTATTGTTTCTTAATCTAGTGAGAACGGCGTTTCAAAGCACGCGATAATTACCAATTCACCCCCCTTAAACGGGTCAACCGATTTGGATAAAAATTTGCACGAAGATAGTTTATAGCCTGGATTAAAATATAGGGTAGCTTTATTCCGGGTCCACGCATACGATGTCGCGGGCGGAAGCTAGTTATTAAATAAGTGATAAAACTGGCCAAGATCGAGTCGGACTTACCCGGATAGTCGGCCTTCCCGACTAGTCGGTACATCTCTAGTGTTATGGTTATGCCATAATTCATAATGTCTTAAATTAATTATGAACTATCTTAGACTCAAGTACTTATTGTAATGTTTTCAGACACAATCTATATTATACTTGATTGAACTTGAACTTGAACTTGAGATTATAACAGATATAACGTGGTAGAAAGATTGTAGATGTGCTAAGGTCCCATGCAAATAATAGCTATTCCCGCCGACTACAAAATACTTATCCGTAATACCTCTTCATTTAGGTCTTTGTCAATAGCGAGTAGGTACTTATAACGACTGCAATCGGGGTAGTTGAAACGCTCTGAGAAATGCCCTTCATGATATTTATTGTGCAAAAATATGTCTGAAAAAGTGTCTCAATAAGTCTGAAAAGGGACTACATAAAAATACCCCGCTAGTACTTTCATTAGGTAATGTGAAAAGCTATTATACACTCAACTTTTACTTAATTTATATGCACGGGATCCTCACACCATTGAAATTGAGTAAAAATAAGACATGTTTTGGCGGTTCTTTTCTATCGAGGCAATTTTGGTTTTGTAAGGTTTTTTTCAGACGATTCGATTGGAAATATGATGTAGTTTTGGTATGTTCTCTTTCCTGGCATTCGCTTTAGTTTGTCATAGGTAAATATTCAATCTAAGAACCCCGATTTTGCGGAGCGCCCCCTCTTAAAATAAGTACAGGCGGCGATAAATGCTCGTCTCAGAATGTCTGACGACCCTTCGATCTGTGTAGGTACCTAGTCACCCTGCCTACAGTGCCTACGAAGCCGGATCCTGGGTTCGACTCCCGGTAAGGGCATCTATTTGTGTGATGAGCACGAATACTTGTTCCTGAGTCATGGATGTTTTCTACGTATATAGTTAAGTACCTACATATGTATTTAGGTGTACCCTTGTTTTGCCGACAACCTTTTCATCGAATATTATTTCATCGACAACGATTCATCGAAACTTCAGTACCTACTAGTAATATTGTTTGACGTTATTTTATTTTTACTACTATTAAAGATTACAGTTTACACTACTATTACAGTTTCAACTACTTATACAGAGTTTAAACAAAGTTATAGTTAAATTAGATATGAGTAGACGTATTTTGTGATAGCATAACAAGCAATAAAATCTAAACTGACAAGATTCTTCATGTGTGATACTTCAGGAGTAGGCTCGGGTTACTAGAGTTTATATATCCTAATTTATTAACTACCTTGTACTTGTATATTCCCATTGCCATGATTGCTATTGGTGCGCGATTGGTTACTGTGCGTAAGGTACGCTAAGTTTAAGTTTGGCTATAGATTTATTTGTGTTAGTTTATTTCTATAAGTAAGTGAGAACCTGTAATTGGCTATATGGTTTTATTATTTTGTCTATAAATATGTTGCGCTGTTGGTTTTCCATGTATCAATAAATAAACAATAAATTTATAAATAAATATTTACTTATTTTTTATCTTACTACGTAGAAATACTATTCAACGAATATTACTTAATCGCTGATTTGTTTCAAATTATCTTAATTGGCACAACTACAAAACATTGCAATTCATTTCTTCGACGTATTACTTTAATACAATTTTATATGTCCTACTGCACATTTATACATTATTCAAATTATGTAGTTACTGGTGTGACATACAAAATATGTATAATATGTATGTATGTCGCATCCTGCCTGGTCATGAGTAGGTACGGAAGTTTTCCTGAGTCCGTACTCCGTACTAATTAGGGTTTGCACCCGGGACGTCCCGGAACCGAAAATCCCGGGATTTCCCGGTTTTTTTAACCTAGTAAAGAACCGGGACAAGAATAAAAAAATCCCGGTTCTTTCGGGAAATACATTTTAGCGTTTCTTTTAAAAGGAATAACGTACGTAACGTAACGTTCTAGCTTATAACTTAGGCGGCGCGCTCGGACGTTTGGCGTCACCTATCCTATTCCCTATCCCGTTCCTAGCCATGGCCACGGCTCAGTAGCATTTTCGTTGGCATTTCGTTGGGCCAACTCGGTGATCAATGGCCCAACGTGGTGCCAACTTAAAATGCTACTAGGCCGGTCGTCCCCTGCCTGCCCTGCCCCGCACACCGACTTCAGTTCGCTAATTTCACTGCCCAAGTACCCAGTCATTATATTCATCGCTCATCAGAGTGGCTTCGTAAAATACCTACTTATGTGTACATAACAGTCCTGATGTTGGTGTCCAGGACATGCAGTGATCAATGTATATATAGCGATTATATGGTAAATTAGAAGTAAAAATAGAAATTGATGAGACTGATTGTTAGCTATTGAAATCACGGTGATTTTGAAGACTCAATAATTTAAATAGGACCGACTGTTAGTGTTATATTATATATATTAAAATGTGAGAAATTATTTATTTTATTATTTAAATTTAAATAGTTACGGGACAAACTACGGTAGCCTAGCGGTTCAGGCATGCGGCTATCAAACGGCGGTCGTGGGTTCGAATCCCGGCTCGTACCAATGAGTTTTTCGGAACTTATGTACGGAATGTCATTTGATATTTACCGTTAGCTTTTCGGTGAAGGAAAAACATCGTGAGGAAACCTGCAGACATCCACGAAGAAATTCAAATTTGTGTGTGAAATCCCCAACCCGCGCTGGGCAAGCGTAGGGACTACTGCCTGTTCCCTCTCATGCTAAATACTATGTATATACAGAAACAGTAGAATATACCTATTGATAGTAGTGATACTTAGTGATCTATAGCTGTGGAGTGTCGATGAAGAATGGTGATGATTAATAGTACGAGTATGAATAAAGCTATGTATTGATCGCAATGCGCTCTTTTTATTAAAATATAACTAACCCATCAGTTTTATCTCGTAAAATCTATTGATATATGTGGTTTTATTATTAATTCTTGAAGTATCGATGAGTATTGAAGGTATGGTCCGAAAGTCCCGTAAGAACCGGGAAATCCCGGTTCTGATTTCGGCCAATCCCGAAAATCCCGGTTCTTTGAAACAGTACCGGTTCGTCTGAAGCTGCAGCGGAACGCAAGCGCCATCTGTGGCGCTGTACGGAGTCTAGGAGTGGTAGCGTGGACCTGGAGGTCGACCACTATCTCTGACCGTGGCAAAGTGCGCTAGTCTCTTGGGAACTGACCGCGTTTCGTTTATAACGTTGATTATTCTGATGTGTACCTAATTGTAATTATTTGAAAAGTAAAACGAGTATCGAGTTGATTTCTTGAGTTTAATTTCTACCGTGCTTAGACGTTACAACTATGTCCGATAATGAGTTCAATCACCCTGACCCCTCATGTACCTATAATAAAACTAAGAATCATTGGTGTTAATCGTTTATTACAAAAAAAATCAGGGCGGCCAAAAATGGCTTAGTTCGCTTATGACAATAAGCGAACTCTGTTTTAGGTCGGTTGGTCGGTTTTAGGGTGGTTCACCTGTGTCCCTCAGACCAGAAATAGACACCCCGCTCGGCGGGGTGGCGTCGACTCGCTGCACGGCAAAAATAGGTTAAAAACGTTAGGAATTCAGATATAGTTCCGTAATAATTTTATGCGGAATAAATATTTTTACACGTAAAAGAAATGAATTAAAAAAACCCGAAATTAAAAGCCATGACTGACCTCGTTTCAAATTATCTAGTATCGAGTCCTCGACGCAATGACTTGTCGATGAAATGAAAATACTTGAAACTAGAGATGGGCCGAATACGGACTTTGCCGAATACGAATATTCGGTCGAACAATCGGTTCAGATCTTACCGAACCGAATATTCGGCCGAATTATTCGGTAAAACTAAACAGGTTTATGCAGGTCCGCGCGGCTCGCTGAGCGCGAATTTGACCGACCTTGGCATTGTCAATGTCAACATTTGCAATGGTGAATTAGTGACAGACGTTGATATGGTGATTCCACTGAATAATAAAGCTTACTAAAATCATGTTTTCTTATTTTATTATATGCTTAATAACAATAAATATATAACTTAACTTTTAAGAGCTATAAATAGTATGAA
Organism: Epinotia ramella; assembly: GCA_947578815.1. NCBI lineage: Eukaryota > Metazoa > Arthropoda > Insecta > Lepidoptera > Tortricidae > Epinotia > Epinotia ramella. The sequence goes on along the minus strand of OX388205.1, from coordinate 15,351,115 downwards.
TGATTTATTTATTATCAGATAAATATCATATGTTTATTCGGTAAATATTCGGCAGTTTTACCGAATAATTCGGCCGAATACCGAACATTGAAAAACATGCCGAATATGCCGAATAATTACTGAATATTCGGCGCATCTCTACTTGAAACGTTGTCTTTGAAATAATATTTGATTAAATGTTTGTCGGCAATTCAATGGTAAACTATTTATTTATCTATATAAGTATAAATATCGTCGTCTAGTACCCATAGTACTATCGACAACACAGCTAAGTGACCATCTGTGCACCTTAAGTGCATTGTAATAAGGTTCTATATGTATAAACACAGGATGGCCAGTTAACAGTGTTGTCGTTTGTACCTACAAGCTTTGCTTAGTTTGGGACTCGGTTGATTTGTGTAAGATTGTCCCCAAATATTGTTATATTATTTTTGGATTTTTTTTTCTTTTCTTAATTAATGTAATTACTTATGTAACAGATTTTACACGAGTTCTTTCATATGCTTTAGCTCTTGTCCTCGTGATATCTAAATCAAACTGTCGACCGGATCTGCGCCACTGGCTTTTCAGAGCAATGACGCGTAGTTGAGTGTCCGAGAGGCAACCGGATGGCTCGCGGTGTTGGCGAGGGCTCAAACTCTATTTCATTATAATGTATTTAATATTTATGTAAAAGCAATGACGAGTAATTTAACTTGGACTGGGGCGGAAATAGAAAAATGTTTGAAACAGCGGTTGCCTGAAAGTTTGTACGGTCTAAATCGAATACCTGGCGACATTTTTGTTCAGCTGCCTGCCCTCCAATTTCCGCTCCAGTACAAGTTGGCTCAGTTTGGGTTGCACAGGGCAGTTCCACAACGCTTCGGGAGCTCAAATACCGCGAGCCATCCGGTTGCCTCTCGGACACTGAAATTACGCGTCATTGCTTTAACTATAGGAAGGTATTGCATGCTAGAGGTCATAAAGTCATTGTAATTAAATAGATTATAAATAATTTGTAAGTACTTTGCACTTAGCTACATAGGTATGCTTACACCAAGACCATGTAGATTGTAGATATTAAGCGCTAAATGACCTGGAATTAAAAAATAACGTAGCCTTTTAACTACTTATCTTGTAACTTTTAATGACTAATTACTGTGCTCTGCTCTGTTGTGTAATAAAAAAGAGAATATCAAGAAGAGTTGCAGTTGGTTTAAATTAGGGCTCGCGGTATACGTGTAAAACGCCGAACCGTGTACACGCATCCTTAAGCCCGGCGGTACTAAGAACCCGAATTACACGAACCCGCCAAGATCCGTCCCGTCCCGTCCCGTCCCGTCCCGTCCCGTTTCCAAGAAACGTTTCTCATCTCGGCTCCGCTCAGGTAACGGGCAAGGCAACTCGACTCGTCCGCGCCGGTTTGAGTTGAAGTAAAAATGATTTATGATAATATTCTCTTATTACTTGCAAACTCGTAGAGTAAAATTGCCTTATTGAAAAATGTATTTGTGTCATTTAAGGGTTTTTTTCATTATTAACGGCAATATTTAGTTAGAAACATCTGAAACATGTACATAGTTGATGTAATTCAACAAGGTAAAAATAATAAGCAGTAACAGAATGTACACAAAATTAGCCTTTGGATAGGCATTATCAGTGCCTTGCATTTTTTTTGATAAAGCCAAAAGTTGATAAACAAGTTGAATTCCCAAGCTATATTAAGTTTTATGTATTTGCGATAAAGTCGAAATTTCAACAAATAAATGAAAGCTTTTACCTATGTTTGTCTCCTTTGTTTTTTCTTGTTCGTGCGTACCGGGGTAAAGGGTTTTATGACATTACCTGGTAGGTAGGTACTAGAGCTAGTAAGATATGTCCAAATTATTTTTAAATTTCTGATGAGTATTTAGTAAGATTATAGTTCGCCACTCAGTCGGTCGTTATTTATAAAGATTTTGTTAATTGTTGGTCATTACTTTCCCAACCAGACCTAAAACTTGAATGTACCCCAGAAACCCAAGAAATATAATAAGCGCCCACTAGGCGAGTTCTTTGGTCCACATAATGTGCAACGCAATACTTCACGCCGAGCGCACTTTTTACTATAAGTACCTACCGGCGACCCACGCACGAGGTGGGTGCAGGGCTGTGCCAAGTCATTTTTATGATCAAACATTATTATATTGTCACTTTTTAATGTTGTTCGCGTACAAACTTTATAAATACTTACGGTATAATTATATCACGTAATACTTATTCAAGTAAAAGCCGCAGGCGGTTTTATCGGCGATAAGCCGCGTTCTTACCTGAATTACTCGTGGTGTTAACCGTTGCAGTCTCATTTTAACACCCAAAAGGATAATATAACAATAAGATTAGAGTCGTATTGTTCTATCATTCCAGGTAGCCGACTGTAGGCTTGAGGGCAGTTTGATGAACCGTGGTATTTTTTAGCTAATTGGAATTAGTGCATTGGGTTGGGGTGCGATTGGATTCTTGTTGTTACTTGGAACTCTGACTGACCTGTGCAGTGTGCGTGAATTACTGGACACTGAACTGATTTAAAAGATGGATTTATTTAATGCGGAAGAATTTAAGATGAATTTGTGGTATGCAGTTATTATAGGAAATATCTACCATAAGGCAGTAAAATACCAATGTTTTGTCTCTTGTGGTACCTACCTAATATATTCTCAATTCGGTTTTGCGATTAATGATATTCTAAACTTTTATCGATAGGTAATAGTGAGTGAAACTAATAAAATCTGGCACCGTATTTGGTAAAAATATTCCCTAACATTAAATAACAAAAATCTTTTATGTTGGCGTCAACCCTGTGCGTCGTGGTGATGTGCGCCCGCTAGGCAGGCTCTTTGGCACTGAAGCACCACATAGCGCATCCCGCCTAGCGGGCTGTCCGGTCTGACCAAAGTTACGGAGCGCCCACTAGGCGGGTTCTTGGTTGCGAAAGTGTTAAGTTGTCGTGACCGGCGTCTAGCGCGCGCTCCGCGGCCACGACGTGTCGTGAGTGGCGCTGAATGGGTTAACGGTAAAATTACAGTGGCTATTGTAATTTACTAAATAACTGCCACACATGTTTCAAACATACGTCGTACATTAATTTTGTATTAAGCAGTTACGCTGCTAACGAAATTATACATTTTTAAATAAAGGAAAAATGAATGCCTGTGGTCGCGGGTTCGAATCCGGCTCGGAGCATTAAATTTTTCCTTTATTTAAAAATGTATACGTTGTACATAGTTGATATCCATATCCATACTAATATTATAAATGCGAAAGTGTATGTGTTTGTTTGTCCGTCTTTCACGGCAAAACGGACGAATTGACGTGATTTTTTAAGTGGAGATAGTTAAACGAGAGAGAGTTAGAGTAACATAGGATAGTTTTTATCCCCGTAAATCCGTAATCATCCCCTAAAGGGGTGTGTTAATACTGACGCGATTTGATAATTATTAATGTTTATAAAAGGCCTGTTTTATACTGCTTTATTACATACAGTTTATTGTTCATAAATATAAATACTAGCATAGGTACCAATATCGCGACAAATACTCAGCGTGTAATATTGCAGAAACAGAATTAGAATCAAACATTTATTCGTAATGGGGTATATACATGTCATGATTTGTCAGCCCCAATTTATCAGAAGCTGACTAATTGCTATCGTCTTGAATTGTTACATCTGTATGCTACACCCAATTATGACTTCGACATGTTGTACTGACAAATTGGGGTAAAATCACATAATCTGTATACCCCATAACACAACACAAGACAAAGACAAAGAAACGTCACGAAATGGGCCCAACTCAGCATGATGCTGGCTTTGCAGCCAGCGCTTTTCTTCTGTTGGGTCCATCCAGTGCGGACACGGTATGTAACGCACATAACAAGAATAAAACATAACACTCAGGATAAAAAGACAAAACTTCAAAAATAAAAAAACATGGCAGAAACCGAAATAGACTGTTTGTCTGAACGCATCAACAGCACATTAAAAAAAAACGGAAAGAGATGGTCGAACCGTCAAATCTAATTTGTAATTTGAGTCGTGGATTAAGTGACTTATATATATTACTTGCTGTATACTAGCTTCTGCCCGCGACTTCGTCCGCGTGGAACACGTTTACAATAATAATAATAATAATATTCTTTATTGCACCACAACATAAGAAAAACATGTTACAAAAGTATAGTCAATATATAAAGGTAACAACAGGCGGTCTTATCGCTTTAGAGCGCTAAACTGTTATTCCAGTACTAACCGGTGATAGTAAATCACTCCCGGAGGAACCTTTTTGTCTTTGCTTGCCTTTCGGCACGACAAAATTGCACAACACGGCATGTTTTTATTTTTAATACGGCAAAAATCGTCACCGACGGTCAAATGCCAAATCGCAATCTGCGTGTCGACAACGTTTCACAGTTACATGTCATACACCCGGCTACGCGTTACCCGCCCACTACCATTTCTAGTGGCCTATAGCATGCTTTTAGAGACCGCTACCTAGGCAAGCTCTAGGGCCGAAAACCCGAAAGCAGGCCTCCACGGTTACTTACAATCCCTTTGTGTCTTTGCAAGGGAAACCTGTGGCCAAAAAGTACCGAAGATGAGCGGCGAGGCAAGCGGGCCCTCACGGACACTTACTATCCCGTAAGTGAGTGGCGAGGCGAAGGGCGAAGTAAGTCCCGTAGGTGAGTGGCGAGGCAAGCGAGGCCAAAGGCCGTGCTTTTCGTTGAAGTGAAAGACTCGAAGCATTCCTTCAGAAAGCGCTCTATATGCGCCCCCATGGAAGCACACTCATTATCTCCCGGTGTCTTGCAAGTGAAACCTGAGGGCGAGCCATCACGTACACTTACTATCCCCAGATGTCTTGCAAGACAAATTCCAGGCCAAAGTTCCGAAAGTGAGTGGCGAGGCAAGCAAGGCCTTTTCGTTGGAATGTAAGGCCCAAAGCAACCCTTCTGAGAACAGTCTCAATGCGAGCAATGACACTCATTATCTTCCGGTGTCTGCAAGCGAAACTTGAGGGCCAAAATCCCGAAGGTAAACGGGGAGGCAAGCGAAGAAGAAGCGAAGCGAAGGCTGAGGTTTTCGTAGAAATGAAAGGCCTAAAATATCCCTTTAGGGGGCGCTCCTTATGCGCTCCCATAATATTTCAGAAAGTCACGGGAGTTTTCTACATAAAAAAAAAGGATACCATAGATACTCAATTCTCCGCGGAATGCCGTTTTGTCCAGTTTGTCAACATCCCTTGTCGTTGGTGAACTATGATAATTCGAGATAAGTACCTATTCAACTCAACCTTCAAACAACTTTAGATGACCTCTGATTTCATAGCAAATATAGGAAGGCAGAGATCAAGGTTTCTCGTTTTTCAATAAAAACAGTGACGTCGTCAGTGACTGAAAGATCCAATATAATTAGGTCTATTATGTCTAATAGTTACTTAGTGGAGGTATCAACCAGTTTTGGTTAGTGTTTAGCCGCCTACCACTACATCCCGGGTTTTTTCACGTTTTATCTATATTTTGCTAAAAGTTTGAATGGGGTTCTTTTTACTTTCTAGTCAAGTATATGCTTGTCAATTTTGAAGTCTTTAGCTCATAGATTTAAGGAGTTCCCATACAAAGTTCAACCCCCTTTTTTAACCTCTTTGCACCCTTATCTTTATAATTTTTATAGCCTATATGTTGGCCGGGAATTTTCTCGACAGATTAGTAAAGTTTGCATCAAAATCCGTTCAGCCGTTTTCACGTGATGTGCGTACAATTAAACAGACAAACAGACAAAAATTCTAAAAACTTTTGGATCGTGTTCTGTTATCGATTCTAAGTATCCCCAGCAAACTTTTTTTCGAATATCTTCCATGTAAGTACAGACTAGACCGTCTTCAGCTTTATTATAATATATATATACAGGATCTTAACGGGGTCATGATCCGGAATGACAAAAAGCGAATAAGATGATCATACTGAACAACCTTTCCCATGGGACCAACCACGAAATCGCAAAATCCTAGAAGAAAAATTGTGAGGATCAAACTTGTAGAGAATCAAATTTCCTACAATTTTTGTCCTCACGGTTTTTACTGTAGAATCAAAAATGGCCGAGTTATTCAAGAAAACCCGTTTTTCGAATACACAGGAGCCTGATTCAGTCTACTTTTTGAATGTACACTCCCAGTGACCCCCCCCGAGGGACCTACGAAAATAAATCCAAGAACTAATTATTCACGGGTCAAAATCTATAATGACTGAACTATATCGAAAATGGCCCGAATGGCTTCGAGAAAAGGTTGGTACGGTATAGGTAATAAACTCTAAAGTATAGGTACCTATTATTGTTTTGTCTACTGGGCTGTTATTCGCTACGCGCTAATGCGGCTCACCCCACCGGTCACCCGTCACGAAACTAGACCTCAACTTACGCTTAGTTACTAGTAGTCTTACTACGCATCGCGGCGTCAAGATATATTTGTCAAGTTACAGAATATATAGGGGGGCTGGTGATTTGCGAATCGCCCTGCATGGCACCTCAAAGTCCTCAAACAGTGTCACGATTGGACAAAGACAGGACAAACCAATTTGCAATTAGCAGCTAATCAGAAACATTGCATCCATCCTGTTTGAGTTATGCAAACCATTACGAAAGATAATGATAATTGAGAAGTCACATCGGACTTTGCCACCGACGATTCGCATCATCACCTTCACATCGTAATGTCATTTGAATGTTTCGCGCTCGTTTCGTTAAGTTAGCTCGCCGCGCGAGGAAGCGAACGCGAACACATCGTAATGTGAATAGGAACGGAAGCGGTGGATAAAAATAGACCTCATGGACGCGACGATGATAAAGCGTCGGATGGCGTGTGGTCATCGCAGCGTGAAAAGTTAGCTACCTTACCTTACGTGTGACTTGCACGCATATCTAAATCATCTATTTGGCAATCACTTTCAAAAACCTCTAATAAACCTAAGGGGCCGTCTTTATTAGCAAGCGGGCGATCGGGCGAATGGAGGGCAGGCAACCGTTGTATTCACCCAAGTACAAACATTGTTGTTGGTTATACGTACAGACCTACTTACTATTGAACTCTTTTAAAGTCACTTCGGGCGACATGTTTCGAACTCTTCGGGTGTTCTTCTTCAGGATGAGTGATTTGCGGCATATCGGCATCGGCAGTGGCGCATCGCATCACCCACTGCCTGTGCATTATTGGTATTTTTAGTAAATACGTAACTTTAAAAATGTGTCAGAACAGTTTAAATTCGAATGTGTTGGTGTTGCCATACTCACTTCACCGTATCTCGCGTCGCTTATAACATAAGGCGCCTCCAGACGGCAGCGCTTGATATATATATATTGCTTTTTTTTTCACCAGACGGATGCATTTGCAGTAAACCGTGCTCCGTACAAGTTTGAGAAATATTTGCGGACAATCTTACACAAATCGACCTAGCCCCAAACTAAGCAAAGCTTGTCCTATGGGTGCTAGACTAGACGACGATAAACATTGGTACTTATATAGATAAAGACATACTTAAATACTTACATAGAAAAACATCCATGACTCAGGAACAAATATTGGTGCACATCACAGAAATAAATGCTCTTTCCGGGATTCGAACCCAGGACCTCTTGCTTCGTAGGCAGGGTCACCAACTAGGCTAAGGCGGTCGTCATGTGAATGAATCATTTCGAATAAAATGTAGGTATACTTTGTAGCTGGCAGCCTAAATAGCCTAATGGAAAATTACGTTTCATAAGTAGGTATTACACTGAAAGCAGATAGTTACAATATCGCACAATTATCTACAGCTTACATTGTATGGCTTGTACCTACATGTTTTTATTCACGACTAGAGTTGCCCGGGCCGTAAGTTAAATTGTGATGAGTGATGACTTCGGCCGGCCTGAGAAGTTCAATGGATTGTACCGGGGTATTTTATAATTAATTAATTTCAACTTGATACCTACCTACACGCGTTTCTGAGAAAAAGGGTCTAAACTTAAGCTCTGGCTGGACAAACAGACCTTTTGAGGTACGAAACTCTATAAATATAAACACATATATGCTACACTAACCGTGTGAACATGTAATATATACACGTTACTATACAGAGTGTTTTTTTTAAATGGGACAGTATGGGGAAATCCGAATCTAAAAGAGATAGAGGAAAAGTGTCCAAGGAGACATTAGGTGTTTTTTTATGTAAACAAATTTGGCTCATTAAAATTTTTGGTCAAGCGTGAGTTGTTCTTAAAAACATATAAAGTTGGTCAATTTTTTTTTTGACGCGGGTCGGCTCTGTTTCATGTAAGGATTATTTCATTGTATGGAAAGAAAAAAATCTGAACAGCAGAAGTTGGTCAAATTTAATGAAAACTAATCTTCATACAATTGCAGTATTCGCCTTTTAATATTGTTGCAAGTGCCTAGTGTAAAAAAATATTTAAAATTATTCTATTTTTAAATTTTGATAATCGATAAGAGCTCCAGATGATTCAAGAGAAGAACATTTTTTTTAATCTTCGTAAACATCATGGCACGCGATAGTCTTGAAATTATAAAAAAAAGAATTCAAATTTGGAACGTAAGTTATTTCTGCAGCTGTGATTTTGTTTCCAATCAGTTCATGCTTGTAATTTTATTCATCATGGCGTTTTTCTTATGGTTACCTTAAGGGTCGAATTTATGAATCCCGATACAACTCCGTACAAGAATTAAAAGATGCTGTTTACAACACTTTAAACACAATTCACCATAAGTCTCTTTAAATGCAACTAGAAGTGTCTTGAAGCGTGCTCGTAGGTACCTGCATAAGACAAGACGGCGGCCACATCGAACATTTACTCAAGTAATAAACCAACTGTATGAAGATTAGTTTTCATTAAATTTGACCAACTTCTGCTGTTCAGATTTTTTTCTTTCCATACAATGAAATAATCCTTACATGAAACAGAGCCGACCCGCGTCAAAAAAAAAATTGACTAACTTTATATGTTTTTAAGAACAACTCACGCTTGACCAAAAATTTTAATGAGCCAAATTTGTTTACATAAAAAAACACCTAATGTCTCCTTGGACACTTTTCCTCTATCTCCTTTAGATTCGGATTTCCCCATACTGTCCCATTTAAAAAAAACACTCTGTATAATCTAACCTACAAACAGGTGTACCTATACCTAAAACTTAGCCTCAATCTGTCAGTCCTATCGTTTCCTCATATTACTACACAGTTTATCTTGCTCAAGCCAATTACGGAATGCCTAGTAGCAAATTGCTCCACCTAGAAACAACTGTGCAATGAAATTATGCACTTTAAACGTTAACTTATGTAAGCCGCTAATCATAGCATAGCAAATAAATAGTAACTAGATAATTAGTCGTTACAGGAGAATACATTTTTACCTTATTTCTATGTTGGAAGTGCCTCTAAACTGACACCTATTTATGACCGTTTAAGGTTCAATTTTGAAGCGTTGGGAAGTAGTACACCATTTCGGAAGTGATTACTAGGATTGACATTCACACGCGACGCGAATATCTATTTATTAACATGTCTATAATCATCTTTACTGAAGCGAATGAATTAGGTACCTATTACACAATATACACATGTAGCTATACCCAGAGGCGTCTTTACCTATGGTATGGTGCAGGGTGTGCGTTGCACACGGGCGCAGCGGTCCTAGGGGGCGCCGAGCTAGTACTTTGTAACCATTCCATTTTGACCGCGCGCTTACTAGGGGGCGCTAGAGTAATGTATGCACACGGCGCTACATGGGCTAGACGCCTCTGCTTCTGGGTATACCTACCTACTTAAAACCGAAGACATTGTCCTCTCTACGAAATCTACGGAATGAAATACGGCGAGACAAATTAGATGAAAGATCAAAAATTAAACTTGCCTCTGTTCAGGTTCATGGAGCCCACTCGGTACCTTTCTATTCTAGGTACCCCATTGTTTTCTTATCGGATAAACTTCTCCTCGTTACCGCTAGGAGAACAAAAAATATGCATTATTATTATTTTTAGTGCAAAGATTAAATAACGAGACAAGTGTCGCCAAAAGTGGTTGTTTCCTTGGTTAGGCATTAATTGGCGATAATGGCGATCATTTTCGAGGCTCTATGTACCATCAGGTTCAATGTTGGCAGCAACAGCAAGTGATTATGTCGCCCGCCAGGGATAGAAGTAAGGTGCATAAGTAGGTAAATAATTAACAACATGTCTTATCTCACAAATCGGTAATTTTTCCTTTTATTAAGTATTCACATTATAAGATCACGCTATATTAAATATTCTCTTTCATATTTTTCCACGTTCGGCAAGGACAGAAAAGTATACAAAATGATTGGATCGTTTAAGGATCATTTCCTGTTCTGGAATCGCCCCTCGCAAGGCTAAGGAGTTATGTATACACGTACATTGGTAGTATACATCGATATAGAAATAAAGTCATTCAATGAGATACCAGAGGTAGGAACATGTATGTACGTACTAGCTTCTGCCCGCGACTCCGTCCGCGTGGGACTCGTTTATATCGCAGCTCCATACAAACTTTTATCCCCCCATTTCACCGCCTTAGGGGATGATTACGGGGATAAAAACTATCCTATGTTACTCTCCATCCCTTCAACTATCTCCACTTCAAAAATCACGTCAATTCGTCGCTCCGTTTTGCCGTGAAAGACGGACAAACATACAAACAAACAAACACATACACTTTCGCATTTATAATATTAGTATGGATTATCAAACCGCGATTAAAATACCCTTCGAAAGTACCGTTAGCACGAAAGCTAGAGAAAGCTCGGAAATTCCTCGTACTGAAGTACTTATCAACATAGGTATGCACTGCACTAAACTATTTACATGCTGTCAAATGTGAATATGTGTATTTACCACTATTTAGCACACTAATTACCCATTTTACTTTCTTTGTAAGTACCAGCCCCCCTAGCACACTAGGTTTTATGTCCGACATAAAGCATTTGTCCCTCTTGCACTCGCATATTGGCCAGAATGGGACGAATGCTTTATGTCCGACATAAAACTTAGCGTACTAGCCCGTCAGGTGATGATACAGACAGCTCAGAAGACGATCATGTTATGTTGTTATGTGGGAATAATATTACATTATTTGTATTTTATTGAAATAGGTAATGTAATTTATGTTATTTTCCTAAGCTTTAGATCTTCTTCGTACTGTAATAATTATTTTCTTTTATCTGCACACTCTACCATTGACAATTTCATTTCATGTATTAATTCGAAAACGGCATATGTGCTCAAGTGTATCCTAATCGCGGTTTGATAATAGGTATAACATAATAATATTAATAATATAGAACTCGTTATGACATACACAGTAATTTTATATTACAGATATGGGTTAGGTACCTAAGGATGGTAGGTATAGAATATATGCTGACGTCATCAGTAAAATGGGAGGATATTTAGTTGAGCGTCAAAAGCGATGTTGTCAAAATTCTGATGTGGTAATAAATATTGATTAGGTACCTATATGATAAGAATTTTATCTCAATCACGTTTTCTAAGCACAGTTCCCCAAACTTTCAAGGTGGGTTTTTTTAGTCATCAATTTCTTTTTAAATGTGTCTATGATATATATGTAAAGGAAGCCTCGGGTTCTTTTCGCGATTTTACATACTTAATCGTAATGAATGGCAAGACAGACAATTTTGCTATCTAATCTAATCGAGTTCCGTAGTTTCAATTGACATCTTTGTCGATATTGCTTGACTTATTACCTACATTCTATTCGTTTAGCACCTATTAGCAAATTGATATTGGTATTCATTTATAGGGTAGGTGTACAGATTTTGTGATTTTACCCCAATTTGTCAGTACAACATGTCGAAGTCATAATTGGGTGTGGCGGGCGTACCTACAGATGTAACAATCCGACCACGTGTGCATGCAATTTCTCCTTACAACTCGTTTGACAGTTGGATAAGCAGCGCAACATATGCCTCCAGACAATACCAATTAGTCAGCTTCTGATAAATTGGGGCTGACAAATCATGACATGCATGTATAGACCCTATTATATTTTTCCCTTTGGAACGTCCCTGGGTACTAGTGTAACCCATAGTACTTATTTCAAAAATGTGTCAATTTTATATATGTACACGACTCTCTAACATTAGCTTAAATGTAGGTACTTTACATTAAGGGCCTGTTTCACAATCTCCAGTTAAGACATATCCGTCACATAAATGTTGGCTGTCACTTTTCTTTTATATGACGGGAGAAAGGATAGCAATATTTTTAACTGGCAGATAACTTTATCCGGCGATTGTGAAACAGGCCCTAAGTATCTAACGTTAAATTTAGAATTACTCAATGTTGGGCTTAGCGCTTAGGTTAATCAGACTCTTGAACCTATACCTACGTTAAATTTTTTTACGTAAGGTACTTAGCTACTTATTTATTTTTAAGTTGAAATTAAATAAACAACAAAAACGTATAAGTACTTACTTCTTTTTTTTTGCGATACAGAATTAAAACAAATTATAATATGCCCACACGTTAGCTAATAGTAAATTAATTATGTAGAATAATCCAAAATGATAAGTTCAAAGGCAGCAGACGGTCGTGCCTTGACACTCCACGTCATTCACGTTACTAGACAGCTCATACCACTGGTTTTTTTTTTAAACTTATGTACGAAATATCATTTGATATTTAACAGTAGCTTTTCGGTGCAGGCCAACATCGTGAGCAAACCGGTCTAATCCCAATAAGGTCTTATTTTCCCTCTGGGTTGGAAGGTCAGATGGCAGTCGCTTTCGTAAAACTAGTGCCATGCCAGATCTTGGGATTAGGTGTCCCCGGGCTCCTCTAGGACACGATCGGGAATAACGCTAGAAGGATGAGGATGATTCTTTGAAGGAATTCGCTTCGTCCGCCAAATTCTACTTGTCCTAAACAATTGCTTTTTCCCTTCTTCTGAACCATTTTTTTTTTTTTTTATGCCGCTTTACATTTTACGTACAAGTTATAAAGGGTAAACGGTGTAGTTTTAACCGAGGCTGTTCTTATGCCTGTTTTAAGTAGGTACTGCAATAACGCCAATAACGAAGTACGTAGGTATAGCCAAGTCAAATGCTGACCGTAATGACATTCATATTTACATAATCCGTGACAAGGACATTGCAGATAAACAAGCATTCACTCACACACATTCAACGGACAACAAATATCATTTTATTTACCCCCGACGCTAACGACGGTATACTTAAAGCAAACTTATAAAGTTTAACATGTGTTCATCTGTGGCATCGTACCTCCTAATCGGATGAACCGAACCGATGAAGTCTTGTGCTTACCAGACAATTCAGTTTTTTTTTTGTTAAGGCACTCATTACTTATCTAGGACAAATATTAACAATAGACTAGTAAATAATGTGTGTATGTATACTATTGGTGGTTAATGCCCAGGAACTCATAGCCTACTGGTGCTGTTAAAAATCAAAAACTTCGCACCAACACCAAACTGTTGTACTAAAACTAAAGTTGCAAGGGTGCATGCGGACAGTACCGCTGAATAAGTTCCTGTATGAAACATTCATTTTCTTTAAACACTGGTTTACATCTGCTCTTCACTCTTGAAAGTGTTTTTCCCATTCATTTCTACTTCTTCAGGCTCTTTTTCTACTGGTCTGTGTCCCGCTGGTCCTACTAGTGATAGGACAACTGGTAGAAATATCAACCCATTGAATAAACCGAAAACTATAACGAGAACGAAAATTTTGGCAAATATTTGGAAAGTATAGGCTTGAGACATGCTGAGCAGCGACAACGAAAGCAAAGTCGAACCGCCACCTAGCAGCACCGCTCCGCCTATTGCGGTGACTGTTTTCAAAGCCCTGTCACCGCGGGAGCCGTCGGGTATTGTAAGGAAAGTGTGACCGACGTGAGCCGCGTAGTCTACGCACAAACCTATCGCAAGCTCGAGGCCGATACAGCATACTATGTCCACAGTCATTCCCCACCTTTGCATAAATCCTAAAACATTTACTATAGTCAACAAAACACACATGAATATCCAAAAACACATCTGCAGGTTTGTGATCAAGACTGCCGTACACACCATGACGCACAGCAGTGCCAGCTCCACATTCCTTTCAACCTCAACACCTATGATTTCGTCTGTGACCCAGTTGGCGAAAGCTTTAGACCATACACTACGATATTCATCACCGGAGGATATATTAACGTTTCTCACCAGATCTTTTACTTGATTCATCGCTGGTAAGTATTCATCTGGCCCTTTGAATTTAGTAAATTTAAACGAGATGTGAGATGCCGTAATATTCGTTGCGGATTGACCGCACGCAAACGGTTCAGAAAACTTTAAATTCATATGAAATCTTCCGCCAAAGGGACTAAAAAAGAATTTCGATAAATACAAAAGGAATTGGTCTTCTGAAACGGCCGTAGCATTGTACACATCTTGATGATAATTGCTTTGCACGTATCCGTGAAAGGCATCGACCCATGAAACAACGTCGTTTACATACGACTTCTTTTCCAAAGACTTTGTTAAATTATGCAAATTTGTCATTTCCTGCCGATAATCCATTTCCCCGAAAAAGACCATTGCCGTATACCCTTCTTCCGGGTAATAGAGTTCGTGAGCATTGAGAAACTGCTTGTAGTCCGAATAGTCGGGTATAAACCATTTTGGATCAAACCTCTGTTCTAATTTAAGTATCGCTTCTATGCTAAACCCTGTTACAGCTAATGTAAAAATAATTACTATTATTTTTACTGGAGTGCTAAACACGACTTTTTTATAGAACTTTGCAAAAAATTTTTGGAGAAACGTCTTGTCCGTAGACAGGGGAATGTTAGTTTTGTGGCGATAACAAAACAGAATCCCATTTCTACTCGCTTCTATTCTCTTTATGTCCAGAGTAAAAACAGCCACATAAAATGTAACTGAATAACAAAAAATGAAAAATACTCCTAAAGCCGCGTATATGCAAAAAGATTTTAGAGAAGGCAGAATTGTGATGGCGCCAATCAATAGAGCAACAATGTCAGTGAAAGAAGTGATGACAATCGAAACACCCGCATGTTTCAACATGAGCCCCACTTTATATGGAACACTGCTTTGTGAATTGGCTTCAGATATATGTTCCCAACAAGCTTTCATGACAAACATGTCATCAATACCTAGACCCATAAGGAGAAATGGAAGGGAGGAATGAACTGGTCCAAATGGAACACCAAGGATGGAACACCAGCTGACAGCTGAGAAGTATGCCATGGCTACACATAGTAAACCTACACCGCCTAGTGTTAGCCTTACCTCTAACCAGTTACATCGAGAAAGTCCGAACTGAACATAGAAAAACATTAAAAGAATACCTAAAAATAATTTATCCATTTCTTGGAATATCGCATCGCCACTGACATCAGCGAAACTGCGACCAGCCTCATAATACAATGTAATATTGCTCAAATCATTTGACAATTTCTGCATTAACTCAATATAATGCTTTTCCCATAAAGCAAGAGGAATAGAAACCCAGTCTTCAGTTCCTACTAAATTACCCACTTGATTCAAATCAACAGCTGCCATATCAACTTCTGTGAACCAAGTCAGAACAATAGACTTGGCTGCTACAATGTCCCCACTCTCATCCAGACTTAAACCACCCAACAACTGCTTATAATCAAAATCATGACCTGTAATAGGATTAGTCTTAACATTATTTACTTTACCAACAATGTCATGTTTAGTTGCATTTTGGAGTGATATTTCATCATTCTCAAACAAATCCACAATATTATTCCTCAAACAAGTTGTTGCCATGTTCTGAATAAAGCCACAATAAAATTCTTCACCAATCCAGGATGTTGGATCTTTGAATTCACTATCACTATTTTCCGATAAGCTAGAATTGTCAATCACTTTTTCTTCAGATCTAGTATTAAAATTAAAAAAAGCGTTTTTTATCTTAGGCAGTTTGTAACATAGTTCATCAATAGAGTAAGTAAAACTATTATATGTAACTTTGAGTGAGTTCACTTGGTTTGTAATGTTAAAGATGGTGCGGAGCACATCAGGTTGCAGCACATCGTCAGCTTCCAGCAGCATCCTCTGTAGCCGGAAGGCAGTTCCAAACTTATCTATATACCAATGTGTATCACGGTAAAAATCTGACTCAGGTGGAACCCACAAATTCATTGGGTTCTTTTCTATATTGAACTTGATCAATCCGATTCCACTTAATATCACAAAGCCCCAAGTCAGTAAGATAGTCCGTACAGGATGCTTTGCAACTTTTACTCCAAGGATGAAGAATATATGCTCCACAAAGCGGACAAATCTTGATGATATATTCTCCCATAGCTGTTGGGGGGTTTTTATTTTCTTATTTGATGGCATGTTTAGTATCGAAGCTAAAAATGCCAGTTTTTTGTCCGGAAGTACTACTGTTTCCTTGTAAGTTTCGGAAAATAAAAAAGGCGGCAATATTGAGTTTGAACTTTTTCGCACCGTAGCCACACTATAACGTGAAAATGTGACTATTTAGTCTATTGAAAACAAAGCGAAATTCCGCATTGTATTTTCTCGCACACAACACTGGGCACTTCACAAAATAGATTGTTATTATTGTCATCAACACTGTCGCTGCCGTATCCCGTACGATAACATAATCATTTACTTTAAGTGGTAAAATTAGCCTCGATCATAGGTGGTGTTTGTAGAAAAAAACCGTGTCTTCAGTGAAAAAAAATCGAAATTCGCAAGGTAAGCCGAGTAAGCTTTTACGATGTTAGTTTAGTCCATTCCACTAACAACCCCACAGTGCTCACACTTGCCGCTGACCGCACAACAATGAAATAATTTGTAGTTTGTTTGTTTCCTATGACAGATACGTGACGTTTCATTCTGAAATCAGATTGTAGTAGAAATAGTAGAATACAGATGTTCGGAGGGGAGGGCTTGAATGCATATCTTTACAAATTATAGCGATAAACGAATGAACTTTATTTTAAGGTGACTTTAAGATAGTGATAAATAATTAAAAATTGGTGACGTCGTAAAAGGATCTAGCTATTTATAATTAGCGTTTTTCCTTAATACCATTTTGTGATATGGCATTACTAACCAAAAACTGTCACTTTTGTGGGAGCCAATAATGCACGGCCCAATAATGTACAGCCTGATAATCCGCGTGCACTTTTTGTGGACTCGGATTATTGGGTCGTGCATTATCAGCCCGGACAAAAGTGGCTTCCAATTATTGCCCCGGACCAAGTTTACTCAGGGTGATAATGCACGGCCCAATAATGTACAGCCTGATAATCCATGTACAGTATGGACGCGGATTATTGGGCTGTACATTATTTTGGCCGTGCATTATTATGGCTGTACATTAACCGGCACCACTTTTGTTACTTTACTTTAGTAGCACCACAGACATGAACCTATAATACTCAGGACAAGCTATGGAATGTAATAATAATACCACGTGCGAGCAAGGGCGGATCCAGGATTTTTTTCTGGGGGGGGGCACAGGGGGCAGGCGGGTAGAAACAATCAACAACTGTTAAAAATAATCTTGTAGTATTTACTAAAGTAATAGAAACTCCACATTTCCACAACCGTCTGGGGGCCCCCCTTGCGTCCCTTGCCGCCCTTGCGTGCGAGCGAGCTGGTATTAGCATACAAATCACGATAAGTGTGACGGATAGGGAAATATTATTCATTGTCCTTGTCATAGTTCCACTTTTTTTCATTTGCCACAACTGATTTAGTATGAAGTTGTGGCACATAAACCATTACCCGTCCAAATTAAGTAGGTTGTTTATGGCAAGTCATCAGCCATTATAAGACAGTTCTCAATTTAGCTGCATTTCCGTCCCTCGTTGTGGCATCACGTATAGCCGGTCCTATGACCACAGACTAATTTTAGTAGTGAGATGTTGCACACAACAATAGATGTTGTATCTTCTTTTCTGTCGCTCAAATTATCAAGTGCGATGGAGAAAGAGATACATGAAAGAAGTTCGTTTTCGTTTCGTGGTAGCCGCTAGTCCATGCTGTCACTGTCACAAGTGTCACTGTCAATTCAATGCTCATTGTATGTAATCTGTGGTAGCAAGCTGCAAAACTTTGCAAACGATTATCTTTATTTTGTATAATTTGTATTGAAAAACACGCGTTTGCAGTATTTTGATGTATATGATAATTTAGAATTGATATTGTTTAGTGTAGACCTTTTTCGAGAAACATGTGGACTACTAAAACGTTTTTAACTAAAACGAAACGCGGCAATATTCTAAAGGTAAGGTTATGTTTTTATTTAGTGAATTCTGTTATGTTGAAATATAAATACATAAACACTATCTGATTCTAGATTGTGAGGGAGCACTATCTGCGAGATGATTTGCTGTGTGGGTCGGACGCTTGCGTGATATGCCCTCACAAAGATGACGAAATAGTGTTGGAGACGAAACCGAAATCCATATGCGCTCTCTTCGAGGAGCCGCACTATCTGGTGCTGGACACCAACGTGGTGTTGCACCAGATCGATGTATTGGAGGAGGACGCGCTGACTAACGTGATTGTACTACAAACAGTGCTGGATGAAGTTAAACATCAAAACACTGCTATTTTCCAAAGGCTGCTTGAAATTATCGGCAATAAGAAAAGGAAGTTTTATTCCTTCGTAAATGAACATCATAAGTAAGTCTGCGGGCGTAGCATGGTTGCCATTTTATCAATTATCAGTATTATCACTGTGGATAAGTGTTCTCTCAAGTATGTGGTCGCGAGAGTGACCGGATATCTTAAGGTGCGTACGAATTTCAGCAGCCTCGGGTTGAGGCACGCACGGCTCACCTATTTTGCTCTAAATCGTACGCGCCGTGCGAGCGGCGCGGCGCAAGCCGCCTAGAGTCAGTATTTTGAGTGTGCTCAAAGGTGCCTCAGTGTGCGTGCCTCGCGTAATTTGGACGTGTATTCGAGCGTGCCGCGTACAGAACGATGTAATTTGGTGAAGTAAATGTGCACCACATGAATTACGATTTTTGTACCACTGTTTCATCCACCACCAAGGCGATTTCTTCTTTTTGGTAATAATTCGGTGAATTACGTAAATCGTGTCTGACGCCATTTTGAACGACGCACAATGTCGGCTCGCCGCGAGCGCCCTGCCTCGCCCGCGCATGTTTATGTGCACCAAATTGGCTCGAGAGCAGCTCGCCGCGCGGGGCGAGCATGCCTCAGGATGAGCCGCTCAAATTCGTACGCAGCTTTATACACAAAGACACGTGATAAAATGGCAACCATGCTACACCTGCTTGCTAGTGTCTTGCACAATACATTTTATGCGATAAACGATAGACAATGGCGGGATACACATAGTTCATTTTTGTTTCGCTAAAGACAATGTTTACATTTTTTTATGTTTGTATATTTTCAACTTCTGGTATGTCAGTATCTTAATTAACTTAATCAATTGATCTAACTACATCAATATTTCAGGGACACATATGTAGAAAGAAATCCAGGGGAGAAGCAAAATGACAGGAATGACAGAGCTATCCGCAAGGCAGTGGCATGGTATGCCTCTCACCTGTCCACCAACAACACTGCGGGCTCGTTCCCACAGGTCGTTCTCCTGACTGATGATGAGAACAACAGGAAACTGGCACAGGAGGAAGGGACCATGTGCTGCTCTGGTAAATATGGTCATAATTTGGTAGTTATATAACTAAGGCCATTAATTTGTGTTAAAAGGCCTTACGTCTACATAAGCAGAAGCGGAAGCGTATTTTGCAAAATGCTTCCTTTTTCATTCAAGATTACGACGTAACTATTAGTATTTATGCGAAAACTGATAACGTACTTAAATAATCATTTCTTAACCTCTTAATCATTTCTTAAATAAAAATTTCGGTTGCTGCAGCGTGATTTATACGTCTTTTAAATAAAATATAAATTTACGGCAACATAGGTCCTATAGTTAGTTATGATTATTTTTTATGGGTTAACATAAAGTTATAATTTGCTATAATATTATTTTTAGGGCAAAATATGAGTACAATTGGCAGTAAAAAAATATAATGTAACCCTGTTTTCACCAAAAATATTAAGAAAACTGGAAGGTGTTTTATTAATTTTTAAAATGAATCTTTGATTTTCAATCATGTCAGCCCCTCGTAAAAGATTTGGTGATGTGAATTGTAATCATTCATGTACAGTCAAGGACTTTAATTGTTGAGCCATTTAGGTGTCAACTAATTTTGGTATTTTAATAGTCAAACTTTGAAGTGTCCAGTATAAAGTGAGCTCTAAATGGCTCAACAATTAAAGTCCGTGACCGTACCAAATGATTCTTGTTTACTGCAAAATTTGAAAAAGACTCCCGAGGAAACTCATTTATTTTAGGTTTAGAAAGAGAAAATGAAAATTTGAACTGTGTTAGCCTTGAAAGATTATTTAAGTACGTTATAGTTTTTGAATAAATACTAATAGTGACGTCGTAATCTTGAATGAAAAAGCAAGCATTTTGCAAAATACGCTCGTTTGTAGGCGTAAGGACCCTTAAGATGGGAAGAGGACCCCATTTTAATGCCTTTTCTTTACTGTGTAAGAGGGCTTCATCCTATTGTTTATTATTTGTTAAATATACCTTAAATATGTATTTTTTTAATTTCATAAATATGATAACCCTACTAATATTTTTTTGCAAGTAGCCGCGACCCCCTTCAAGAAGCTTTACGACGCCCGAAGGGGTGTTGACTCACAGGTTGAAATACACTGATTTAAAGTAATACAATATTTTCTCCTTTTTTGCCCAACTACAGCAGAGCCGAAAGGAAGGGATATGTTTTTATCAGTCTGTTTGTATTTACGTGTTGTAGACTATCTTTTGATAAAAAAAAAACTTTTCTTCTGTCAGGTTTTCCATGGTTGGCTCACAGTTTTTTGAACTTTTTATTAATTCCAAGAAAGTGGGTGAACATTGGCCTGCAACATTTTTGGCAATTTTTTTTGTTATACAAATGCGATGACAGTCTGCTTTTTTTCCCAACACAAACCTCATATTCATTATACAGAGTTGTTCTCTATAAACTGTACATATTGACAGGGTTGACATCTTTGGTTTTATTGGTAAAAAATATTTTGATTTTATGTTACGGGCATTGTTTTTTTGCCGATTTTACTTATTAGGTACTAAAATTTTATAGTTAATCAAGTAACGGTTACCTGCATCAATATCTGACTAGACAAAGCACGCAATAATATCTGACACACCCCTAGTGGCCTATACAAATAGAGTTTAGTCCGATATTTCTGAGCGCCTTGTTCAATTGTATCTTGTTGCAGGTGGCTGTACCAACCTGTATATGGACAATTAAAATTCAAGTCCACTTTATAACTATTTTCTCTCAATTGTTTTCAGTCAAAGACTACATAGAAAATGTGAATGGTTTCCCTGGTCTAGTGGACAAATTATCCAAGAATGTGGTACCGGAGAGCTGTGCCAAGGATGCCCTGTACCCTGCTCACCTGACCCTGGGACAAATCCGTACGGATATCAAACATGGCAAACTGTACCAGGGGACCTTCCATGCATCCAGGGATAATTTCTTGGAGGGCACTGCTTCAGTCAGTGGATTTGATAAGCCAGTAAGGATTCAAAGCTTTGTTGAATATTATTTACCAGCGGCTTTGCCCGCATATTGCAAAGAATATATAGCCTATGTTCATCCAGAAAGTTCATTCTATAGACAGGTGAAATATTTTTTGCAAATGGACAAGCAGTTCTGAGGTCCTACCGCGAAACGAAGGCGAGCGTTCGTGTACTATCGGCTGCAATAATGCATGGACACCTTACGGCCTAGTTTCGCTTGAATGGTTTGACGTCTTCAACTCACATAGTTGCACGTTGTGTGCAATAAATAAACTAGATGGCGTTCTTGGCGATGGTATTTGAACATCGCGGAACATAAGCCAATTTACTATAAATTTACACCTATTATCACCAGAAGTATTCTCCTAATAGTGTAATTATACTAATTATTAGCAAATACCAATTTACAATAGCTTTATTTAAGTGTGATACAACTGATATGTGAATGCTATATTTCCACTAGTAATTAAAATGATGCGACAGCCCAGTGGATTGAGACATGTGCTATAAACTCGGCAGCCAAGATCGATCGAAGATCGATTCCCTGTTAATGGTAGAATAAGTTATGTTTTTGCTTTTTTATAGTTTTGTATTTCTAGATGGAAGTTTTTTAGATATAAATAAAAATCGTTTAATGAAATAAAATATTAATAACTTAAATAATTAAGACAGCTTTTTTTGTTTTTATTGTGTTTATTTCGTTAACTACAGTACTGCTAACGCAGTTTTTTAATAGAACTTAGTAATAGTTACTTAGCAACTTTTCTAACATTTAATTAAGGTGATAGCTTAAGTTTCATTTCCGAAAATTGGAAAAAGATTGAAGCTATACCCCCAATAAATATAACATTAACAATTATTAACTTAAGGCCGGGTTATCTAACATTCAAATCAATCGAACGGATTTAGATGTTAATTGACATACTCATACATATATATATCTATACCTATGTGAGCGTTCAAATAATGAAAACTGTTATTGATTTTTTAATAATGATAATAATATTATTCGGACTTTCACGGTTACTTACACTAGTTAGAACTTATGATTATATAGTTAATAATAAGTAATAATAACTCACAATCACATTTCGAATAGAAAATGCAAACATCATACCTACTAAGCAATGTTTTTGTTTTTAATTTGTCTAGCATAACCCGGCCTTTTCCTAAAACATAATGTATAAATCTAAATGTAAACTGCACTGCACTGTTTGGTCGGCTTCTTCACCTTCTCCATGTTAGGAACTACGCGAACATTATCATACGTATTATTACGATATCATAAACTTAAACGGCCGTGTTCACTGGATTTAAAACACTTCACCATCATTTAAATTCTATAGGGTAAATTACAACCGTGCCGTTTTCTGTGCATCTGTTAGCAACGGCGAACTGTGTCTTCAACTCTTCACTTGCGTGGAAGTGGCTTATCGGTTATAAGCAACTTTCTTCGTAGGTCATCACCATTCACCATAGCTGCACGCTGAATAATGGTATGATTGAGACCTGATCTACTAGATCCTTCCTTTTGTGCCCATAAAACAACCGTTTTTTCGCTGTAACAACAGTATTACATAATAACAACAATGTAAGATACGAGTAGGTAATTAGATTAAGTATCATTAATATTACAAAACATGTAAAAACTACTTACGTTTATACATTATATTAAATAGCAATTAACTGTGATCTTTTAAAGATCAATCGATAACTCATTGCTATATTAGTAAAGAAAGGAATCAATTGGTAAACGGCTAACGAATGAATACGAAGTGAGTGTAATAAAAAAGATTACGGTAGTTATATGTCATCTATCTACCTTCTTCAATTATTATACTAAACGTAGTCGTAATGGATATCTGTAGGTATAAAAAAACAAACTGATGATTAATTTCAATCTACCATCCAAATGGCAAATGGCCCAGTGGCAAATAGACTGCAGTTTAAAGTCGACCTGAGAATTCGGGTTCAAACCCGCGGCCGCGTCCAGCCAAATTATGTTTTTGTAATTTATTCGATGTTTGGAGTTCGCTCTTAGTGCAAAACACTAACAAGAAGAAGAAAATTTAATAATACCTCCACGAAGGTGTGTGTTGTTAAAAACAAAAAATCGGGAATGCGTTAAAGTTGACTCGATAAATATACAAAAATAGTAGGTGGTGGTTATCCAAGTAAATAGAAATTTCGAAGACGCGGACGAAAACAATTTTTATTTCATTAAAAATCAGCTAACAACGCCATCTAGTGAAATCTCGCTTAACTTTTGAGGCTTACATTTACATCTATAATAATACTACACGTTGTGCTCATAGATGGCGTAGGATTCGGCGGACAAGCGAAACTGTTTCTGAATTGACCATGGACTTTTGCTGTCTAGTGTACCTCCGTCTTTGTCGCTCGAACTAGCAAGTGCGACAGAGATTCGTTCGTTTTCGTTTGGCGGTAGGCCCTCCCCCTATTAACAAACACTAGCGACCCGCCCCGGCTTCGCACGGGTACTATATTATTCATATAAACCTTCCTCTTGAATCACTCTATCTATTAAAAAAAACCGCATCAAAATCCGTTGCGTAGTTTTAATGATCTAAACATACATAGGGACAGACAGCGGGAAGCGACATTGTTTTATACTATGTAGTGATGTCGTGATAATACTTACAAAGCTACTATGGCACAGACTTTCCCTCTCAATTTATTAGTATAGATAAGTAACAATATTATCTTATAGTATAAATGGCCTCCCCATTTTTTTTTAAATGGAGGAGCGGGTCTTCCTGACACAGGTATTTTTTACCTACTAGGAAGGCCCAAACCTATTGTCATTTAAACTCGCAATTTATGAAATAAACCATTTTTTTTTAATTTTTTTTTTCATTGTTACTGTGCCCTTTCAAAATGAACAAGAATAAGAACTTTTGAAAAACTTTCAGAATGTAGTCTTTACTTAGGGCCGTGGATTTGTCTGCGTGTATTTTTGTTTGTTTATACTTTATTGCGTTGTTGATTTGTGTCATTAATAGAAAAAGTGGGCGTGACCCATCGTATTTTTATCGACGATGAGGGATCCGCGCGAAGCATTTGCGTGTATTGTTTTAAATTTCAATGTTGATTAATTATTTTAACATAGGCCTTCGAGGGCTAATGCCCCAAGGTATTCTCTACCAGTCAACAAACAGGCCAAACAGATTTTTTCTAAAGAGCGTGTAGAATACGAGCCAAGTTGAGCGTAATTTCACACAAATATCTATTTTATAAATGGTTTTTTATAGATTCTTCTTCAAGGCCACATAGGCATCAACAGGGCTGTCGATGGTGACTTAGTCGCCGTAGAAGTGTTCGCTAAGGCGGAATGGAGCAAGCCTAGTGACATCGTTCTAGAAGACAAGGCTGATGACCCTGGCGATTTGCTGGAGGAAGCTCTTCTAAAGAATGCTCAGCCAGCGGCCAGTGATGATGAAATAACACCCACTGGAAAAGTGGTGGGCATCATTCGGAGGAAGTGGAGGCAATATTGTGGGATACTAGTGCCTAATAAATTCCCAGGTTTGTACTGGTTGTCAGGTTTCGTGTGGTGAATGGTTTAAACACAAATCTATGGATAAGGAAAGATAATTTTAAGTAAGTTGTAATGTGCAGTCTTAAAGTATTGGTTCACATATATTTAATTCACGATGACGACGGCTATCTTTTAGAATGAAAAAGTACAATTTATCTCTGATGACTAATGGCAGAGATATGCGTTTTGAACGCGTGTCGAAAAAGGCCTGTCAGGTAATCTACACTAAGAATATTATAAAGAGGAAAGATTTGATTATTTGTTTGTATTGAATAGGCTCCGAAACTACTGGACCGATCTGAAAAAATATTTTTCTCAAACATGCAATGAAATATTGACGTTGTGTTCTTCATAATGGGCTTCGAAGTGTCACGTGTCGGGCGCAGCGAGACGAAAGACCCGTAATGGCATTTCATACAAAATTGGAGGCCTAGGCCTGCAAGATGGTCTTTTTTAATTTCCATTCCACAATTTGTGGCACAGGATCACGGCGTTCAGCCATGAAAATTAAAGTTTGATTTCTTGGAGTTTTTTTAATTTATTTAATTGCATGTTTGAGAAAAGCACTATACATATCTCGGCGTGAAAAGGCGTTGCCAGCCTCATAACTATCCGACCTCGCTACGCTCGGCCGTCTATATGTACTCGGCCGGCAACCCCTTACTTCCCGGCCTCTGTAGTAATGTAGTATTACCATTAAAAGCCGACATTATCCCTGATGAACATAGGTTATTTTTTACCGCGGGAAAATGCTTCATTCCTACGGGAGAACGGGTAATCCGTGCGAAGCCGGTCCGGGCAGCTGGTTTTCAACATATTTGTCCATATAACTGTATATCGTCATCTAGCACCCAAAGCACGAGCTTTTCTTAGTTTGGGTTGGGTCTAGATTGATCTGTGTGTTTCTCCTCAAATATTCATTTATATTGTGTTCCTATAGTGAAAATGCCCTTACATCCAATATTTGACAGCTGTCATCATTGACGTTTATTGTACCGGGATGACTGTCAAATATCGGCTGTTGAAAAAATCTAATCATAGGTGCAACGCGTCACCTGTTCACCCCGGCGGAGCGTCGCGTGCCGCGAGTCCGCATCGAGACGCGACAGAGCGACATATTGCAGTCGCAGCGGATCCTAGTCGCGCTCGACTCTTGGCCGCGCAACAGCCGGTACCCGCTGGGACACTTTGTAAGGGCGCTTGGCCCTATCGGTGAGTGATTAGTTGCAGCATTCTGGTTGCGTCGGACTGGTTTAGTAATTTCAGGTAGATACGTTCTTATTACCCGACTGCCCGAAGAAAAGGAGTTATGTTTTTCGAGCGTATGTATGTATGTGTGTATGTCTTATTCTTCGTTGGATTCCTCTTAATCGTAGGAGTGCCATAGGCTATAATATTTGTAAAAAAGCATTTGAGTTTTTCGAAAAATCTTTTGATTTCACTTTTTTTATTCTAGAGATTATTTATTTAAGCCTTTATTGTTCCCTGAAGTATTTATTACAACTTGTTTATACATATAAGCATCTATATAAAATTAAATAAGGGAATTAGGGAGGTATAGGTCTCCATGTCTTTCCACTTCTCTCTGTCTTTGGCATTATTGATCCAGTTTGGTCCAACTACAGCTATTATGTCATCAGCTTTCCCACTCGTCTTTTTAACCCCCGACGCAAAGAGTCTGTCTGTGTATCTATGTATCTGTCTGTAGTATCGTAGCTCCCAAACGGATGAACCGATTTTCGTTTAGTTTTTTTGTGTCATAGATAATTTTATCCCGAGTGTTCTTAGCCATGTTTCATGAAAATCTGTTCAGCCGTTTTTGAAATATTGGACTTTGAAATGAAAATGTCGGGGGTTTCTCAACTTTTCTAAGTTGTAGATATTCCCAGTGGCCCTCGCCATTTAGTGGCTTTTTTAGTCCATCGCTTGTCTATGATTCTTGCTTTGTCGCCAGCCCATCTCCATTTTTGTTTGAGTATGAAGTCGAGTGCGTCTGTAAGTTTTGAGATACGTAGAAGTAATTGCTAGTTACAGGAGTACCACAAATATAAGTTACATCGGCAATCTTCGTCCAGGCTGACAAGTGTTGACAAGTACCGAATGAAATCGAACGTATGACCATTTCAATAAAGACCTAGTTGCACTATACGTAAGGTACAATATGCAATGACAGGTGAACTCATGCTTTCCCGCTCATGGCGCCAGACAAAATGGCGGGCGCCGGAGCTGCCGGCGTCGTGTGCAAAATTTTGGCCAATAATTACCCGCGCAAACGCGCTGCCTTCTGATTGGTTAAAATGTTTTCAAAAAATGCTCTGCGCAGGTGCATCGTTGTAACTTATATTTGCGGTACTACTGTAATGTAGGAAGTTTACTGAGGTGTTCTCGTTTGTATAGGTGACAAGGACGCTGAGAATGAGGTTCTGCTCCTCGAGCACGACGTGCCGCACGCGCGCTTCAGCGAGGCGGTGCTCGCGTGCCTGCCCGTGCAAGACTGGACCATCTCGGAGGAGGTATTAAAAAAACCTTCAAAGCATCCGGTTTCATCATCATCATCATATCAGCCGAAAGACATCCACTGCTGGATATAGGCCTCCCCCAAAGAGTGCCAAAGTGACCGGTCCCGCGCTACCCGCATCCAGCGGACTCCCGCAACCTTTACCAGGTCATCAGTCCACCTTGTGGGGCATCCGGTTTATTAATAATAATAATAAATCTTTTATTTCAGGCAGGGCCCATAAAATGTTAGTATGTACAGTCTCTTACACATTTAATGTTAGCAATGTACAAGGAGAGTAGAACATAGGTACGAATTTCATGTTTTATGACGCTTTAAAACTTAGGCTACAAAAGAAAAGTAACAAGTAGTAAGAAAAACAAATCGTGATTGATATGGTCTCAGTCTATGTCAAGGTACCTTGTAAGTACCCTAACGCTGGTTCTTCCGTGGATACCCTTCGAAGAGAGCGCTCTTATACGCGGCAAACATAATTTAAAGTACATAATCTACTTATAAATCTATACATGCCTATTAGAAAGGTGTAGAGGGTTGAAAATCTTTGTCTGTAGTGTATTTTTTAACTTATATTTGACATTTATATTATTAGGTTAAAAAATACACTAAAAAAACACTGTTAAGGGCTCTTAGAGTCGATAACAGAACACACTTCAAGGTGATTCACCCACAATCCAACGAATGTCGTTGGCTCGCCTATGTTCGACACTCCGTACCATGTATTCAAGCGCTTTACTTTATCATTTGTTTTATTTACGTGACGATTTAGGCCATTTTACTCATGGTAATGTTACAGGAAGTGAAGAAGCGCGTAGATCTCCGCGGGATCTGCGTCTGCTCGGTGGACCCGCCCGGTTGCACGGACATTGACGACGCGCTGCACGCGCGGCCTTTGCCGGGTCTCACGGCCAACGGGCTGAAGCGGTACGAGGTAACAGACATTTGAGTTTGACGTACGGTTCGCATTAAATAAATGAGTAGATCTCCGTGGGATCTGTGTTTGCTCGGTGGACCCCCCTGGTTGCTCGGACATCGACGACGCGCTGCACGCGCGGCTATTACCGGGTCTCACGGACAACGGGCTGAAGCGGTACGAGCTACTCGTAACAGACATTTGAGTTTGACGTACGTTTCGCATTAAATAAATGAGTAGATCTCCGTGAGATCTGTGTCTGCTCGGTGGACCCGCCTGGTTGCACGGACATCGACGACGCGCTGCACGCGCGGCCATTACCGGGTCTCACGGACAACGGCTGAAGCGGTACGAGGTTAAAGACATTTGAGTTTGACAGGTACATTATGCACGGTTCGCATTAAATAAATGAGTAGATCTCCGTGTGGTCATGTTTCTGCTCGTTGGAACCGCCTGGTTGCACGGACATCGACGACGCGCTGCACGCGCGGCCATTACCGGGTCAAACGGACAACGGGCTGAAGCGGTACGAGGTAACATACATTTTAGTTTGACAGGTACATTATGCACTGGTCGCATTAAATAAATGAGTGGATCTCCGTGGGATCTGCGTCTGCTCGGTGGAGCCGCCCGGTTGCACGGACATTGACGACGCGCTGCACGCGCGGCCTTTGCCGGGTCTCACGGATAACGGGTTGAAGCGGTACGAGGTAACAGACATTTGAGTTTGACAGGTACATTACGTACTCTTCTCATTATAAATGAGTAGATCTCCGTGGGATCTGCGTTTGCTCGGCGGACCCGCCCGGTTGCACGGACATCGAGGACGCGCTGCACGCGCGGCCTTTGCCGGGTCTCACGGACAACGGGCTGAAGCGGTACGAGGTAACAGACATTTGAGTTTAACAGGTACATTATGTACGGTTCGCAATAAGTAAATGAGTAGATCTCCGTGGGATCTGCGTCTGCTCGGTGGACCCGCCCGGTTGCACGGAAATTGACGACGCGCTGCACGCGCGGCCTTTGCCGGGTCTCACGGATAACGGGTTGAAGCGGTACGAGGTAACAGACATTTGAGTTTGACAGGTACATTACGTACTCTTCTCATTATAAATGAGTAGATCTCCGTGGGATCTGCGTTTGCTCGGTGGACCCGCCCGGTTGCACGGACATCGAGGACGCGCTGCACGCGCGGCCTTTGCCGGGTCTCACAGACAACGGGCTGAAGCGGTACGAGGTAACAGACATTTGAGTTTGACAGGTACATTATGTACGGTTCGCGTTAAATGAATGAGTAGATCTCCGTGGGATTTGCATTTGCTCGGTGGATAAAGTATTATTATCCGTGAGATGCCAAACAATATCATTCACGGGTCGGCAACACGCTTCTGATTCTAGTGGAGTCGCCAGTTTCCACCCACACTCTGTATGCTTGATTACGCTTACCAAAGTCCCTCTTTTTTACAAGCCTTTATTTAGTTTCACCTGTCCCGTTGTCTGTCTGTCTGTAATAAAATCTTGCAAGTTAAATTTGAGCCACTTCCCGGTGACCGATTGAGCTGAAATTTTGGGTATAAGTATAGTTTGGAGGACAATTCAATATTATGGTACCATCGAGCTGATCTGATGATGGAGACAGAAGGTGGCCTTGGGAATTCAGTACTTAACCGACGTAACCCCGTTGAGTTTGGGCTCGTTAGAATCGTCTCAATGTGTCGTTGATGATGGTATACAGAAAAGAACTGTCGGCAATAAAAGCTTGTATCAGAAATTAAATTTTTGACAGAAGCTTGTTAGTTGCTTGTTGGTTAGGTTAGTTGGGTTACTTGCCTATGTGGGTGTCCCACTGCTTGGCAAAGGCCTTTTCCCTTAGATGCTATGACTCCCGTACCCGCGCTGGCTTATTGCCGAAGAAGGCACCTTAATCATCCCGCCATCTCGGCGTGCTCTATCTGCGTCGTCCTTGCGGCATCCACTTGGTGGCTATACTGGTGCACACCTATCCGAATGCATGCAACAGACGTGACCGGCCCTGCCCCATTTGAGCCTAGCAGTTTTGTCGCCTACATCAGCTATGAGTGGTCTACATAAGAAATCTAAAACCGTGTATATTTTAAATTAAAGGTGGGCGTCCATATTGCTGACGTCACGCACTTCGTACGGCCGAACACTGCACTGGATAAGGAGGCTGCGCTCAGGTCCACTACCGTGTATCTTGTGGATAAGAGGATCGACATGGTGCCAGGTGAGTGGTGATGAAGAGGGCCAAGTAAATTGACACATATTGGCATAATCTGTAGTTTTTGCATCTCAACTCGCATCGCAACTCGTTGCCAATGATATCTCCTGGAAGACTCTTAAAACGACATTTTATGGTAGGGCATATGATAACCATATCTAACCGACTTCAAAAAACGACGAGGTTCTCAATTCGTCGGTTTTTTTTATGTATGTTCTCCGATTACTCGAAAACGCTTGGACCGATTTGGAAGAATCTTTTTTTGTTAGAAAGGGTACCCTTCTCAGGTGGTCCTATGGTTATCCATCCATCAGATCTTCTGATGATGGCGTCTTGGAGAAATCGAGGGAACTCTTCAAATTTTGTAGGCTCACTTGAAGCAGTTTGGGTACTCATTTAAAGTTGGTTAAAACTTTGTTTTTAAAGTAAATCATTCTAAGAAACTGTCACTATAATCTTCTCGCTTACAGGGACAAAATAACAACCGGAAAAAATTGATGCGTTGTGTTGAGAGCGAGGGAATTTGTTCCTTCAGCTCTCAACACAGCGAATCCTCAAACATATCAAGGGTCGGCAACGCCCATATTACTCCTTTGGAGTTGCATGCGTCTATAGGCTGCGGTGTCCGCTTACCATCGGCCGGGCCGTACGCTTGTTTGCCACCGTCGTATTAAAAAAAAAACTGTACTATTGTTGTAGACCTGTTGAGTTCGAACCTGTGCTCGCTGCGCGGGGGCGAGGAGCGACTGGCGTTCTCCTGCGTTTGGGAGATTGATGAGAATGCCAATGTCCTCTCCACTAAGTTCCACAAGAGTGTCATCAAGGTACGTATCATCATATCAGCCAAAAGCCGTCCCCTGCTGGACATAGGCCTCCCCCAAAGAGTGCCAAAGTGACCGGTTCTGCGCTACCCCAAGAAAGCAAAGAGCTCTTTAAAAAATAAGTTTGAAAACCATTTTTCCTTTCAATGATGCATTTGCGGAGCTTTAAAGCCCTATTTTTTGTTAGTCATGTGTTCGTCCCTCTGCCGGCTAAATGGTTACTACTTGTATATGAAAAAAAAAACATAGTAGTATATAATTAATTTAAAAAGAAAACTATCATGAGGCTTATTTAGGTAACGATTAATTGTCGACCAACTTAATAAATGTACTTGAAAAGGCCAACGTTCAAACAAATTCGGGCGACGCAACGTTTAGTTGGCGCGCGTGTCGATGTGACAAAGACAGACAGGCAACCTACGGAACCCTACATTGCTCGTGGTCAGTTTTTAGGGTTCCGTACCCAACGGGTAAAACGGGACCCTATTACTAATACTCCGCTGTCCGTCAGTCTGTCACCAGGCTGTATCTCATGAACCGTGATAAACAGTTGAAACTTTCACAGATGATATTCTGTTGCCGCTATAACAACAAATACTTAAAAAAAAAACAGAATAAAATGAATATTTAAGGGCTCCCATACAACAAACGTGTCTTTTTTGCCGCTTTTATAGATAATGGTAGGGAACCCTTCGTGCGCGAGTCCGACCCGCACTTAGCCGGTTTTTATAACTTACTTACTTTTAGAGTAGCAATCATCATCATCATATCAGCCGAAAGACGTCCACTGCTGGAAATAGGCCCCCAAAGAGTACCAAAGTGACAGGAGCGCCTCTTGCATCCAGCGGACTCCCGCAACCTTTACCAGGTCATCAGAGTGTGTTGCCAGTGATGACATATTGCACTGAAACGTGGTCGCTTACTATGGGCCTAATAAGAAGGCTCAAAGTCACCCAAAGGGCAGTGAAGAGGGCCATGTTGGGGGTTTCTCTGCGTGATCGCATCAGAAATGAGGCTATCCGCAGCAGAACCAAGGTAACCGATATGGGCCTCCGAATCGCTAAACTTAAGTGGCAGTGGGCGGGGCACATAGCACGTAGAACCGATGGCCGTTGGGGCGGAAAGGTTCTCGAGTGGCGACCACGTACCGGAAGGCGCGGCGTGGGTAGGGCCCCCACAAGGTGGACTGATGACCTGGTGAAGGTTGCGGGAGAGTAGCAATGACTGATATAAATACATTACTGCGGAAATGTGGAATGGATTGTTGCCTGCGGTATTTCCGGACCGATGCGACCTTCAAACCTTCAAGAAAAGAGTCGTACTCCCATCTTAAAGGCCGACAACGCACTCACAACCCCTTGGTGTTGCAGGTGTCCGTGGGCGGCGGTAATCGCTTACCATCAGGTGATCCGTCTGCTCGTTGCCTCCTATAGATAAAATTAAACAAAAAGACCGGGTTGCACTCCGGGAGTGCCGGCAGAAGTGAAAACTCAATAACATTGTAACAGTTTTTCGATCAGGTCACGTGACATCTTACGGTGTCACCCTAAAAAAAATTTATAAACAATTATCAATTATTTAGGCGGACGGGCCGCGGGCGCGTTGGGTGCGACGGGCCCAACGCGCCGCCGCGGCGCAACGGTGTCGGGGTCCGGCGCGCCGACGGGCGGCGGCAAACACAATACTAATTTGTTTTTGCCATTGCCCATTATTTTTCAAAGCTTTATCTCTTTAGGAATAACGTCTAAATTCAAACTATTCGAATTTGCAAGAACAGCAGATGGCGGTGCACGGTGGCGACCAAAATATCAATTTGTTTTTGCCGTTTGTAAATATTTTTCTAAGCTTTATCTCTTTAGGAATAACGCCCAAATTCGAACTATTCGAATTTTCTCATTAGCAAAACGGTGAAGGATGCGTTGGTATTATTACAAATTTATTTGCAGAATATGCTATTGCAAAAAGTGTTTAACGGCTTTATACTCTTACGAATAGCGTTCAGTTTTGAATGAAGTCGAATCGGCTAGCAGCTAAAAGTGACCTTCACATCTGACGTCACAAAACTCTGTCGCGTATTTAACAATTTTTCCCCATCCCAAAACGTGCTCAGCGCCGCTAAAGAAGTTTTCACTTCAAAAATACAATGTTACCAGTCTGCAGCGGCCATGACATACGAGGAGGCGCAGATAACGATCGACGACGCGCACCGGAACGACTCCGTGGCGACCTCGCTGCGGACTCTCAACGCGCTGGCCAAGAAGCTAAAGAAGAAGCGAATGGACAACGGCGCGCTACTCCTGGCCTCGCCCGAGATCCGGTTCCAGGTACTACATAACCTAGTCATCATCATCTACTTGTTAACCCCCGACACAAAGAGAGTTTGACGCGTCTGTGTATCTGTCTGTGGTATCGTAGCTCCCAAACGGATGGACCGATTTGAATGTATTTTTTTTTATTCGAAAGCTGATGTGATGCCGAGTGTTCTTAGCCATGTTTCATGAAAATCTGTTCGGCCGTTTTTGAGATTTGAAATGAAAATGTCGGGGGTTTTTCAACTTTTCTAAGTTGTAGTTATTCGTAATATGAGCCGGAGGACGTACTCTGCTAGACATAGGCCCCCAAAGAGAGTCACAATGATCGTTTCTGCGCCACCCGCATCCAGGGGGCTCCCGAGCGAAACCGTTATGTACTGCTGAATAAACATAATCGGAGGAAAATTCCAGATATTACCCGTAACATAAAAGCTCACAAAGTCACAAA
This sequence comes from Epinotia ramella, assembly GCA_947578815.1. NCBI lineage: Eukaryota > Metazoa > Arthropoda > Insecta > Lepidoptera > Tortricidae > Epinotia > Epinotia ramella. The sequence continues at coordinate 15,316,608 of OX388205.1, read as the reverse complement.
CATTTAATTTATTACTTATTTACTCTATATAAAATTACTAACTGCTCGTGCGGCTGCTCCTGCATATTGCAAAGAACAGAGGATAAAATATATCCAATGTCAAACTGTCCATTCTATACACAGGCGAGAGAGACAGAACAAATAATACTTCACCGACTTTTCCGATTGTTCAAATATTATTTAGATCGACCAAGACACAAGGCTGGGTAGTACAATTAAGAGGAAACATAAGGGCCGTTTTTCCATACAAACTTACTCCCCTGTTTTCTCCCTGGATAATGGCAGTAGAGCAATAAAAATTTCTCCATAAATCTATGGCTACTATTGACATGTTCCTATGTTTTCGTTTTTTTCATAAATAAAAGAGGTTACCTTCAAAAACCTTCGAAAATTACAGATTTTCCGCTGTGTACAAAAATCCAGAAAACAATTTTGACTAGATAAAAATGCGAAACCCCTTATTACCCCTCAAACTACCCCCTTTATTGGGGTTTACACCTTTTTGACTTTATTTATGTCATTAGGCCATACATTTCCATATCTATACCAAATTTCAGCTTCCTATGTCAAACAGTCTTCGAGAAAACTGGCTGTGACAGACGGACAGCCTCCGAGTGATCGCATAAGAGTTCCGTTGAACCAATTTTGGTACGGAACACTAAAAAGGAAAACATAGGAACACGGCCAAAGCCTTTCTTTGATTTTTAATAAAAAAAATAGTTAAATATGTCAAGTTTTGGAGAAGAAATAAGGGGACTACGAAACGTTGATTTTATGTACTTTTAATAGGTATTTTCGGTCCAAGCTGCAGTTGTCTCTATCGCGCTCTGCGGGGGAGGCTTGAGGTTGGCGCGACAGCAATACATTTTACAAATACCTATTTCTCAATTATCTCGACCTTAGTGTATCCTCTTAAACAGTTTACCCCTAGTTTCAGCATAATAGTATGTACTTACAGCAGATACAGCAAATAATTCGTGTACTTAACCCATTCACCAACAACCTGCTCCGCAGTTTGGCGAAGTTTTTATAGTAGTTTCAAGTTTTTATTTTATGTGAGCAATAAAAAAGATTATAATATTTATTGGCATATGATAAAGCCGTGTTTTGTTTTAGGTGGATTCAGAAACGCACGACCCGATAGAAGTACAAGCGAAGAAGATAGTCGACACCAACTCCATGGTGGAGGAGTTCATGTTATTAGCCAACGTGAGCGTCGCAGAGAAGTTGGCCGCTGAGTTCCCACAGTGCGCAATGCTGCGGCGGCATCCTTCGCCGCCGCCGGGCAACTTCACGCTGTTCCTCAAGGCGGCAAGGCAGCAGGTGAGTGAAGTTGGCCGCATACAAATGAAATATATCCGTGACGTCATTTTCAGTACAATATTTTGACAGGTGGTGGTGGTGGCAAACAAGCTGGCCCCTATTTCACCAACTTGACAATTGTCACCTGACAACGACAATTCTCCGTACATTGTTGGATCCACAAGTACCCTAGCGCCCACCTTAACTTCTAGAACAAGCAATGTATAGCGAATTGTCACTGTCAATTTGTTAAAAAAGGGGCCTGGTGACAAACAAAAAAGCCGCGCTGAGGGACAGGAGATTTGACATTGCATCTCGTTCCCACTTGTAGTGTGTTGTCTATGCTTACATCTTTGTCACACATTCAGAGCGCATCACGCGTCGCGCGCGTGGCGAGCCGCGTCAACGGCGGCGCCAAACACGACGGGGCGCGGCACGTTGCCGTTTATTAGTGACGTCACAACTTCATATGAAACGATGACGCTTGTAGCGTCATCGTTTCATATGAATTCTAAGAGAGGTAGGGCTCAGCGTAATGTCATCACGCTTGAATCTGGAGCAGCCCGACTGGGGGAGTACCTCCGCCTTACAGAAGACCACAGCCATAATAGCACTGCTGCCTACTCCGTAGGTATGTAGTGTTGTGTTCCTGTTGGTGAGTAAGGTTCCCAGAGCTCCAACCCCAACCCCCCCTTTCTAATGATAATGGCGCAGTTAAAGAGGTTACCCCAGGAGGGTACCAGCTGCACTAGCGCTGGAGAATCCCTCTCTGGGCTTCCACGCTCAGGTAACATTATGCCTGAGCGTAGACGCCGAGACCGCCCCACGTCGTACTCTGGGGGGGGCAAAACCGCGCTCATTCATCTGCCATCTGCCCGAGGCAAGAGCAAGGCAGCTCCGGCACCCCTTGCTACGCTGGCCGTGGACTTCTGCAACATCAGGGGTTTACATTCCAACCTTAATGCTGTCCACCTACACCTCGAGACAGCAAAGCCGGCCTTGCTTTTCTTGACCGAGACGCAGATATCGACTCCAGCGGACACATCTTACCTCTCCTACCCTGGGTACGGACTGGAACACTCCTTTTCGCCCAGGGCTGGCGTGTGCGTGTACGTTAGAGACGATATCAGTTTTCGCCGCCTCAGCAATCTTGAAGGTAGGGACCTCTCCTCCTTATGGCTACGTATCGACAACGCTGACCATCCCCGTGTCTATTCGTGCCTATACAGGTCCCATAGTGGTGATGCCGAAACTGACCGACTCATTGAGCAGATCCAAACGGCTGCAGACTCTGTGCAGCAGCAGATCCCATCCGTTGAGATTATTGTACTTGGTGATTTTAATGCCCACAACGCCGAATGGCTCGGCTCTAGCAAGACTGATCATGCGGGTAGATCTGTTTTTGACTTTGCTCTGGCATATGGCTTGACACAATTGGTTACTGCGCCTACGCGAATCCCAGATGTGGAAGGCCAGGAACCTTCCCTGTTGGACCTTCTGCTGACCTCTCATCCGGTTGACTACCATGTATCCGTTGAAGCCCCACTCGGTTCTTCGGATCATTGCTTGATCCGGAGTACGGTGCCACTCGCGTGCCCGCCGCGTTGGCGAGTTGCTTGTGGCCGCCGTGTGTGGCACTATAGGTCAGCAGATTGGGACGTGATGCGGTCCTTCTTTGCATCTTACCCTTGGGGGCAGGTTTGCTTCACGCCGGATGATCCCTACGTCGTTGCTGATTCTGTTGCTGACGTGGTACTGCAGGGAATGGAGCTTTTCATTCCTTCCTCTGTGGTCCCTGTTGGTGGCAAATCCCAACCCTGGTTTGGTCACTTCTGTAAAATGGCCTCTCGCCGAAAGCATGAATGTTACCAAGCCTGGGTAGACGCAGCGGCAGTACGGGATGAAAAGACTAGCGTATTAAAAAAGGAGTTTAACTTTGCCTCCAGGTCCTTCAAAAGAGATATTGCCAGAGCAAAGTCGCTGCATATTGGTAGAATTGGTGAGAAATTAGAGCGCCTCCCGTCGGGAACTCGTGCGTTCTGGTCTCTTGCCAAAGCTATCCAGGGGAATTTCTGCACGCCGTCTTTTCCGCCTCTGCACATGGATAACGATTCATTGGCCCACGACGCAAAAGACAAAGCCGATCTTCTGGGTAAACTCTTTGCGTCCAACTCGACTTTGGATGACGGGGGAAACGCGCCGCCGACCATTCCGCGGTGCGAGAGCTGTATGCCGGATATCCGGTTCAACCAAAGCTCGGTGCGTAAAGCTCTTCTTTCCCTCGACACTCATAAGTCGAGTGGGCCTGATGGAATCCCTGCAATTGTGCTGAAGAGGTGTGCTCCCGAGTTGGCTCCGGTCTTAACGCGTCTCTTTCGGCTCTCTTATTCTTCTGGCGTAGTCCCGACCTCGTGGAAGTCAGCTTTGGTGCATCCGATCCCTAAAAAAGGCGACCGCTCAAACCCGTCCAACTACAGGCCAATAGCTGTTACCTCCCTTCTCTCGAAGATAATGGAGTCCATTATCAACTGCCAGCTCCTTCGGTACCTAGAGGACCACCAGTTGCTTAGCGATCGACAATACGGTTTCCGTAGAGGCCGCTCGGCTGGTGATCTTCTAGTCTACCTGTCACATCGTTGGGCACAGGCGATCGAGACTAAGGGTGAAGCATTGGCTGTTAGTTTGGATATAGCGAAGGCCTTTGATCGGGTTTGGCACAAAGCACTTCTTTCGAAGCTACCATCCTATGGGCTTCCCGAGAGATTATGTGTATGGGTCAGTAGCTTTCTAGCAGACAGAAGCATTAAGGTCGTAGTTGACGGGGAATGCTCCGACTCCATGTCTGTGAATGCTGGTGTCCCCCAAGGTTGTGTGCTATCGCCCACGCTATTCCTTATGCATATCAATGAAATGCTGCAAATCAGCGGAATTCATTGTTATGCTGATGATAGTACAGGTGATGCCTCTTACACCGGCCGTACCAATATCTCTCGGGAAATCGTCATCGAGAACCGGAACAAACTTGTGTCTGAAATTGAGACTTCCCTAAGTGCAATCTCTGAATGGGGTCGACTTAACTTAGTCCGTTTTAACCCTACCAAGACACAGGCTTGCGCGTTTACCGCAAAAAAGTTAAAGTTCGACGTGTCACCTTGTTTTGAGAGCACTCCCCTGACTGCCGCAGCCAGTATCGGAATCCTTGGCGTCGACATTTCGAGTGAAGTCCAGTTCCGCGGCCATTTAGAGGGTAAGGCCAAATTAGCCTCAAAAAAGCTCGGTGTGCTCAATAGATCGAGACAGTATTTCACACCGGCCCACCGCCTGCAGCTTTATAAGTCGCAGGTCCGTCCACACATGGAATACTGTTCTCATCTATGGGCAGGGGCACCCCAATACCAGCTTCTCCCTCTGGATCGCATCCAACGACGAGCAACTCGAATTGTCGACAGCGAGCATATTTCGGTTCGGCTTGACCCCTTGGCGCTGCGTAGAGATGTGGCCTCTCTCTGCATTTTCTATCGCATGTATAACGGGGAGTGCTCCGAGGAATTGTTCGGATTAATCCCTGCCGCTTCTTTTCGCCATCGTCCAACGCGACAACATTACCATCCTCACCACTTAGATGGTTGGCAGTCCTCAACTGTGCGCTTCTCCAGAAACTTCCTGCCTCGCACTGCTAAACTGTGGAATGGATTGTCGCCTGCGGTATTTCCGGACCGATACGACCTTCAAACCTTCAAGAAAAGAGCGTACTCCCATCTTAAAGGCCGGCAACGCACTCACAACACCTCTGGTGTTGCAAGTGTCCATGGGCGGCGGTAATCGCTTACCATCAGGTGATCCGTCTGCTCGTTTGCCTCCTATATCATAAAAAAAAAAAAAAAAAAAAAATGAAGTTGCGTTTTGCGAAAAAGGGACAGAACGTACCCCTTCTCAAAACTTTGGACACTTATAACTTCGTGATTATCTTCTTGCGTTGATTTTTTCTCCATTTGACTACATTTTTAATCCTTTTTCGAGAAAATATGGCATTATTGATTATTTTATTTAGTGTCTACACCCCTACTGTGCAACTCTTTGGTGCAGATGGGGATGGTGCGAGTCAGCGGAATGTCCAGATCAGACTGTAAACCATATCATCTTTGAGTGTCCTTTCACCAAATTTAGCGGGAATACGGCTGATTTCAAGATTCTCTCCACGAATGCATTTGCTTACCTTAAATCTAATATCGATACTCTAGTTCACAGTCGTACTAATTACATTTTTTTTGTCACTGAAATTGTTACTTTATGATTTGAGCACTATCGTACTAATTACACCATTTTTTCCCCGTAATTAGTACGATTGTGAACTATGGTATCGATATCATCTTACTAATATTATAAATGCGAATGTTTGGATGTTTAGATATTTGTTACTCAATACGCTTAAACGGCTTAACCGATTTGGATGACATTTGGCACTGTCTTGTCTTCAGTGACACTCGCTGGATTAATAATACCAATCAATTGAGTATGATTCATTAAAATTGGCCCAGGCGTTTGATCTCTAAAGTGCCACTAAGGAACATACATTAGACTGGTAAACACATTACCCTCCTTTGCGTCGCGCAGTTGGTTAAAAAGAGTTTATATCGGCCATAAATATATAATAGTTCCTATGCTTTGATATGACAAAGCTTCTGGAGGCTGAAGTAAATTAAATGAAAATTATTTCCATCAACCAGGGTTTCGACATCGACGTGGCCACAAACAAGGCGTTCTCCGCATCCCTGGACGCAGCACGCATCCCAGACCGACCGTTCTTCAACATACTACTGCGCATCATGGCGACGCGCTGCATGCAGCAGGCGGTCTACTTCTCCAGCGGAACCATGGCCCAGCAGGAGTTCTACCACTACGGGCTCGCGTGCCCCATTTACACGCACTTCACTTCGCCCATCCGAAGGTACGTCAAGCCTTCCTTCAACACACTTCGCATGATGGCTCATGCTGCAGCAGGCGGTCTACTTCTCCAGCGGAACCATGGCCCAGCAGGAGTTCTACCACTACGGGCTCGCGTGCCCCATTTACACGCACTTCACTTCGCCCATCCGAAGGTACGTCAAGCCTTCCTTCAACACACTTCACATGTTGGCTCATGCTGCAGCAGGCGGTCTACTTCTCCAGCGGAACCATGGCCCAGCGGGAGTTCTACCACTACGGGCTCGCGTGCCCCATTTACACGCACTTCACTTCGCCCATCCGAAGGTACGTCAAGTCTTCCTTCAACACATTTCGCATGTTGGCTCATGCTGTAGCAGGCAGTCTACTTCTCCGGCGGAACCATGGCCCAGCAGGAGTTCTACCACTACGGGCTCGCGTGCTCCATTTACACGCACTTCACTTCGCCCATCCGAAGGTACGTCAAGTCTTCCTTCAACACATTTCGCATGTTGGCTCATGCTGCAGCAGGCAGTCTACTTCTCCAGCGGAACCATGGCCCAGCAGGAGTTCTACCACTACGGGCTCGCGTGCTCCATTTACACGCACTTCACTTCGCCCATCCGAAGGTACGTCAAGTCTTCCTTCAACACACTTCGCATGTTGGCTCATGCTGCAGCAGGCGGTCTACTTCTCCAGCGGAACCATGGCCCAGCAGGAGTTCTACCACTACGGGCTCGCGTGCCCCATTTACACGCACTTCACTTCGCCCATCCGAAGGTACGTCAAGTCTTCCTTCAACACACTTCGCATGTTGGCTCATGCTGCAGCAGGCGGTCTACTTCTCCAGCGGAACCATGGCCCAGCAGGAGTTCTACCACTACGGGCTCGCGTGCTCCATTTACACGCACTTCACTTCGCCCATCCGAAGGTACGTCAAGTCTTCCTTCAACACACTTCGCATGTTGGCTCATGCTGCAGCAGGCGGTCTACTTCTCCAGCGGAACCATGGCCCAGCAGGAGTTCTACCACTACGGGCTCGCGTGCCCCATTTACACGCACTTCACTTCGCCCATCCGAAGGTACGTCAAGCCTTCCTTCAACACACTTCGCATGATGGCTCATGCTGCAGCAGGCGGTCTACTTCTCCAGCGGAACCATGGCCCAGCAGGAGTTCTACCACTACGGGCTCGCGTGCCCCATTTACACGCACTTCACTTCGCCCATCCGAAGGTACGTCAAGTCTTCCTTCAACACACTTCGCATGTTGGCTCATGCTGCAGCAGGCGATCTACTTCTCCAGCGGAACCATGGCCCAGCAGGAGTTCTACCACTACGGGCTCGCGTGCTCCATTTACACGCACTTCACTTCGCCCATCCGAAGGTACGTCAAGTCTTCCTTCAACACAGTTCGCATGATGGCTCATGCTGCAGCAGGCGGTCTACTTCTCCAGCGGAACCATGGCCCAGGAGGATTTCTACCGCTACGGGCCACAAGTAAGTGGTTGGTATGTACAGTCGAGGTCAAAGATATCTTTACAATTGAGTGTTACAAAAACACCTTTACATTTAAATAAGTTTACACACTATATGACAAAAACATACTTACAACGCACATGACAGTTTCATCTTTTCACTTAATGCACCAAAGTTCTGTTTACCATCTGTCTTCCATAGAAATATTTACACACATTGTGACATAATAGGTTTACATTCCATGTTACAAAATAAGATTTCCTGTCAATGTGCCCTAAATATGTTTACAATAGCAGTGGCACTTGAAAATTTACGTTCAAGCTTACTTTTATTTTACTTACACCTATTGCTACATAAATATCTTTACAGTTTGACACAAACCACAGTTCCTATTTCAAATAATGACAATCACCGAAAACAGTACCATACTGTCAAATATTCTATCTCTTTCATTTTGGGCGTGACGTCAACGACGACGTTTTTTCTGTATGGGGCAGGGGGGCCCGTTTCACGAAGCAACAAGTTACAAATTACAAGCGGAAGTCTCTTTTCAATACCTTTTGATAGACAGATACTTCCGCTTGTAATTTGTAACTTGTTGCTTCATGAAACGGGCCCCAGGTCTTCTAAGAGAAGGTCAACCCAACATAGAAAAGTGAAGATATACGCGTCAAAAATATAGTTTTTCCTACTTATTTTATAATCAGGATAGGTACATACAGATTATGCCGTTAATTAAACGTATTTATGTTGTTTTGTTGTATGTTATGTGTAAGAATATATATTGGTTTTGTGCAGTTTGTAGTTTTACTTACCACATTCAGCTTAATTTTTTGAAAAAACGAATAGTTTTACTTCAAAGTTAGTGAATCATTTCAATGGCTGAACCGCTTTTAATTGAAATTAGCTATGCGTTAGAGCTATGGTGCGGATATATCCGTCATTGGCTTCATAAAGGTTTAAAACTCAAGGAATATTCCTCTTACATAAATTTGTGATCTTCTAGAATAATATATAATAATATTAATACTGTAAACATATTGAAATCTTGTTAATAATTTATCTACCGACATTAATTTCATTAATTTAATTAATTTCGTTCCATTCATAATTGATAATTGATATAGTATTAGTATGGAATATGGATCAACAACACCATGTTATAATTTTTAATAAAATCTATCAATTGGACATTCTCATGTAATTACAATCAAAATTCTTATTATGTTGATGCTATTTCCTAGGGCCAATAGTAAACATTTAACGTGAATTAAGTAAAGAATTAAGATGATACAGTATAAAAAACTTTCTCAATACATCCTTACTAATATTATAAATGCGAAAGTGTGTGTTCGTATGTTTGTCCTTCTTTCACGTCGCAACGGAGCGTCGTATTGATGTGATTTTTTTTTATGGAAACAGTTTAGAAGCTGGAGAGTGACTTTTTCCAGCGGGAAAACCTCTAATTCCCACGGGAAAATTCAATATGTTACATTTTCCTATAACCACGCGGGCGAAGCCGGGGGCATCAGCTAGTTTAATTATATGAATTTAATTATATGAATCTAGATTTAAGATCAACAAATATTCAGTGCCCTTTACTGGGTGTCATGCACCTATCATCTATTATGCTTGTAACACCTCAATGTACTATGAACATGACTACAATATAATAATAAAGTATATATAAAGAACCCGCCAATTGACAGACAGTCAGACATGGCAAAACTATTGGGTTTCTTGTTGACAAGGGAGCTAATATAAAAACGGGGTTACCACCATTATAACACAAACCCAATCTTTTGCAAGTGAACGTTTAAACAATTACTGGCTTACCTACTTCGACCTAATTTCATGTAGTCAAATGTTTCAGTTGGAAAAACATATTTTACGCCAAGTATAATAAGGCAAATGATTTGTGTTGTCAGTTTTCAAGCAAGCAACCAAGCATGATTTTTCAAGGCGCATAAAAAAAACGCTTGGCAAATTTTACTTAAATAATATTTAAGTATTAGGTAAGTAGTAAATAGTGGTGTGGTCTCTAATATTGTTTCAATAATTCGTGCATCGTTACGCATCTGCCTAAATATTATTTTCCGTCGCAATATTCCGTCGTCTTTAAATTGTTTGTCATGACAATTCATTTGACTAAATGTTCAATGTCTAGACATTTTATGCTTTAATAAAGTATTTGCTAAAGACCAAATGCCTGACCGTTATTTTCCGTGGTAATATTATGCTGAGTGAAAATTTGACCAAATGAAAATGTGCATACTAAAATTATTCCAAACATTGCATTACCAAATACAACGGTTGCCAAAATTCGTTTGGGTAATGAATAACTTTGGCAAAACGTCAGGATCCCATAAAAACGATTTTAAGAAATTCCTCCTTTTGTTGAAGTCGGTTAAAGAGCCGAAATTGATAACAAATACAAGACGCAAATGATGAAATTAAGAAAGAACCATACCATATGACAATTCAATGTCATTATTCATCTTAAGAACAGTTCAATCAACCTGTAAATATATTTATGTAGCAATAGCTGTAAGCAAAAGAAAAGTACGCTTGAACGTAAAGTTTCAAGTGCCACTGTTAATGTAAACATATATATGGCACATTGACAGGAAATCTTATTTTGTAACATGCCATGTAAACCTATTATGTCACAATGTGTGAAAATGTTTCTATGGAAGACAGATGGTAAACAGGACTTTGGTGCATTAAGTGAAAAGATGAAACTGTCATGTGCGTTGTAAGTTCGTTTTTGTCATGTAGTGTGTAAACTTATTTCAATGTAAAGATATTTTTGTAACACTCAATCGTAAAGATATCTTTGACCTCGACTGTACATCAATTCTACATTTGCTAGGGAATATCTCTTCAGAATATTTAAAGAGGACGTGTCTGTGAGTTGTAGCTCTGTAAGTTTGTTAGTGGTCATCTCCGGAACTACTCTAAAATTCTTTCTCCAGTATACATAGAAAATTAACCTGCAGGATGGAAATAGGCTATATTTTATAACGCCGCACCGCCTTGGTGTAGCAGGGTGGGGAGCAAGTTATACAGGGTGTCCCATAAGTGGCACGTCACAGTGACACCGGAGGTAGGTCAGCTAAAGAGGGACCTAACCAGCCTAACATGACCCCAGTAAAAGTTGCATGGTTTTCGAGTTATTACCAAATTACGTTTTTTAGTGAATTTTCACCTTTTTTAACATTATCAGGGTCAGAATTCTGCTGGAAAGCTCTCGAAGCTTATTTTTTTTGTTGTAATGGAAAGAGAAGACCGGTCCCAATACCAATTCAAAATCAATTTGTGGACGGGAATTTTTAACGGCCAAATAATAGGACCGGTCGAGTTGCCAGCTATTTTAAACGGGGCAAACTACCTGGAAATGCTTCAAAATGACCTGCCAGGATTATTGGAAGACGCGCCGTTGGCACTCAGGCAGAGGATGTGGTTCCAGCAAGATGGCTGCCCGGCACACTACGCTCGGCGGGTTCGCGAGCACCTCAGCAACACATTCCCCGACAGGTGGATTGGGCGATTAGGACCCATACTGTGGCCACCGCGATCCCCGGATTTGAATCCACTGGATTTTTTTATTGGGGATGTTTAAAGGACAAAGTGTATGCAAAACCAATAAGAAGCGTGGAAGAATTGCGTGAACGCGTATTCGACGCAGCCCGGACCATATCGGAAATTAGTTTAAGAAAATTGAATCGTAATTTTATAAAACGGTGTCATTTATGCATTAGAGTCCGAGGGAAACAGTTTGAACATTTACTGTAAGTTAGATTTAAGAATTAAATAAATAATCGAAAGTTAAGTCTGTTTTTAATTAATTTACCTTTTTTAGTAGGGCATCGGTAAAATGATGAAAATTACCTAGTTTTATGGGCATAAGATTCGTGTATTGTACCATTTCTAAATCTGCATAACATGCCCAATTTTTTGATGTTACTTGCTCGTTTTGTTTCAAGGATTTTTTTTTCACAGTAGGTGTCCAAAGTCGAAGTTCTCGTTTTGCTAGCAATTGAAATCAAGATTTATCCATTATTTTACGGAAATCCACATAACTTTTTGACAGAATCATACTCATGTCATCTTAAATAACTATTTAAGATTCCATTACAACAAAAAAAATAAGCTTCGAGAGCTTTCCAGCAGAATTCTGACCCTGATAATGTTAAAAAAGGTGAAAATTCACTAAAAAACGTAATTTGGTAATAACTCGAAAACCATGCAACTTTTACTGGGGTCATGTTAGGCTGGTTAGGTCCCTCTTTAGCTGACCTACCTCCGGTGTCACTGTGACGTGCCACTTATGAGACACCCTGTATATAATATATACAATAATAAAAAATAACTCCAATAATTACCGTCTTTTCCGGTTCGATTCCCGCTTCGACGATTTACGATCGCGGATTTTTTTTGTTCCCTGTATCAAATGACTGTTAATTTGACTAATAATTCCAGATACGCTGACGTCATAGTCCATCGGCTCCTAGCGGCGTGCATAGGCGCCGACGTCACTCACGCAACTCTACTGGACACCAAAGAAGCGGGTGCCATCTGCGACAACCTCAACTACCGACACCGGCAAGCGCAGTACGCGGGCCGAGCCTCTGTAGCGCTGAATACGCATGTAAGTTCGATAATTTATAAGTCTTAACAAGCAGTAAATATACTGCTTGTTAAGACTTATAAATTATAATTCATTAAAATTTGATCAAAGTGGAACATTTCAAAATGATTCGCCATCGCTCTTATTCAACTGAGCTGCCGCGGGCCCCGCTAGTGGCGAAGAAATAATCAATATGGGGTACAGTAGTACAGTCAGCATCATATAGTTAGTAGCAGCCAAAGTAGCCAAATATATCGGAACACGTCTTTTTTACTATAGGAATAAGGAAGTGTGACGATTTATTTGGCCACTTTGGCTGCTACTAACTATGTGATGCTGACTGTACCACAAATATAAGTTACATCGGCAATCTTCGTCCACGCCGACGAGTGCTGATAAGTACCGAATGAAATCGAACGTTTGACCATTTCAATAAAGACCTTGTTTAACTATATGTAAGTATAACTCGTGCTTTCCGGAGCTCATGGCGCCAGACAAAATGGCGGGCGTCGAAGCTGCCGGCGTCGCGCCGAAAATTTCGGCCAATGGGCGTTGAAGATTTTACCCGCGCAAACGCGCTGCCTTATGATTGGTTAAAATGTTTTCAAAAAATGCTTTCGGCGCAGGTACATCTTTGCAACTTATATTTGTGGTACTACTGTACCACATACTGTAGCACATTGTAACTATCGATTCTCAATGTAACTTGAGACGTTGGTGCCGTTTCAGAAGTTGTAATAGCTTCGCGGTAGATGTCGCTACGAGCGTCTCTAAGGTGTAAATAGAAGAATGGAAGAGATTTAAACATTCGTTGGCACTAGCGGAGCCCACTGTAGCACAGTTCGATAAGAGCGATGCACGGTTTCCCGAGGTCGCGGGTTCAAAACTCGCTCATGGCGAATACTTTTTAAATTTTCCACTTAGATCGAAATTTAAAGTTTCATCAGCGGACGATTCAACTTAGTAAACATTTACTGTTATAATTCTTTGGCAGCTGACGTGACTGAGGTTAGACTTCGGATTCTCTTTTTCGTCGTTCCCTCATTGTTGAGGATCGTGACCAATCACGGTGCCATTCCATGATTGTGTTGTGTTGAGAGTGACAACGAATCCTCAAATCAATAACGCTACACGCCTCCTTAAGGCGTTGTAAGAAGTAACTGTTTGAAAGATTTAGTGGCTAAGACAGATTGTTTTGACAGCTCAGTTGGTTAGTAGCGAACGGGCCATGTATGCCTGTGGTCGCCGGTTCGAATTTTTATTTTTTTCCTTTAATTTGAAATTTTAATTAGCCACTGAATGGCTTCAACAAGATGGCTTCCGAGGTAGAGGCAGACCGAAAAGGAGATGGCGGGAAGACCTTGATACGTTCTGTACAGATTGGCGAACACTAGCACAGGATCGAGATGAGTGGCGGAAAAAAGGGGAGGCTTTTGCCCAGCAGTGGGATATAATATCCTACTATATTATATATAATATTATAAATGCGAAAGTTTAGATGTTTGTTACTCAATCACGCTTAAACGGCTTAACTGATTTGGATGAAAATTTGCACGAAAATAGTTTATAGCCTGGATTACAATATAGGATAGTTATTATCCCGGGTCCACGCAGACGAAGTCGCTGGCGGAAGATAGTAGACTAATAAATTTAGAAATTTAAAACACATTTGTTAAATAAAGTCGATTATCTTTTGTCGTAGATCCTGTTCAAGAATCGCGTGGAAGTGGAGTCTGCCGTGGTGCTAGCCGTGAAGAGGAACGCGATACAAGTGCTCATCCCCAAGTACGGTCTAGAGGGGCCCATCTACCTCCCCGAAGACAAGTTCACGTACAATGAAGAGGTAAAATTTAATGTAGTTTTATCAAAAAGATCCTATTCACTAAGAATCAATATTTATTTTGCAAATAGGCCACTAGGACTTATACAAGCCAAAATTAAAACTATTAACTGTAAATCATAGAATATTCAAAGTAAATTAATGAATTGAGGTTTCGAAGGTAACAACAGTATGCAGTTATTGTTTGGCAGTTTTGTATTTAGGCACCTGTTCCGTCGGCGAGTAAGCGAATAGCTATCGACAATTTTCTCCCTGAAGAAAGGTACAAATGGGTGAGGATTTCGTGTAAATAAAAGATCAAACAAGATGACTCACAACTTCACAAGATGTGTCACAGCAGACACATCACATGATCACAGAAGATGTAAAAGTTTATCAGAGACCGTTCACACTGGCGGCCAGATGTTTTACTCGCTCCACTTGGTCACAGTATAATACAGAGTTGACTTGTTTGTCCCAGTGCGAAGAGATATCATCGCTCAGTGATCCTCGCTTGGTCGCTGACTTCGAACACGCGAGTGTTGGTTTGTGTTGACGCAGGTTCAGGAATAATGTAGGCGACACAGATTTAAACTTAATAACTGTATATTACAGAATAAATGAATTACAACTTGTAGGTATTTCGATTTGAAAGTATTAAAAACGGTCGCGCGCGCACCGGCCGGGCTCGCTGGAGGAAAAAAAGGTGGCTTCGTGGCCCGCGGCGGGGCGGCCGCGGGCGCGGCGGCGGTGCGGCTGCTGGTGGTGGGGATGCCGGCGGAGCGCGTTCATGGAGCGCGCTAACAAGCTGGCCCCCTTGGAACAGGACTGTCCTGGTCCAACATGACGGGTAGCGGGCATAGCCTATTGTAGGCCCGCCTCACGGTCCCCGACGTGGTGGAGACGTCAGCGACGCGGCCGACGCCATCGGCGCCGGGGTAGACTGCGGCGACTCGCCCGAGCAGCCACCTGCTGGGCGGTAGGCGGTCGTCCTTGACGAGAACCATCTCACCGAGCTGCAACTGGCCTCCGTCCCTGCGCCATTTGCTTCGGACCTGCAGTTCTGAAATGACTTCCTTATAGTATCGGCTCCAAAAATGCGCCTTGAGCGCTTCTATTCTCTGGTATCTTGTGAGGGTATGGATCTGCGAGTCTTGAACCAGGGGAGCAGGTAGCATAGTGAGTGTTCGTCCTATCAGAAAGTGCGCAGGGGTTATAGGAGTGAGATCCGATGGATCCGATGAAATAGGGGTTAAAGGCCTAGAATTTAATATTGCCTCTATTTGAACCAATAATGTGGTCATCTCTTCGTAATCTAAATGGGCCATAGACGTCACACGTTTTAAATGATACTTTACCCGCTTCACTGAGCCCTCTGCCAAACCATTAAAGTGTGGACTGTAAGCTGGACAAAATTTGAACTCTATTTCCTTTGTAGCCGAATATGACGTTATTTCTTTAGAGTTATTTTTAAGGAACTTGGCTAATTCATTACAAGCCCCTACGAAACAAGTCCCATTATCTGACAGGATAGTGGCTGGTTTGCCTCTGCGTGCTATGAATCTATTTAGAGCAGCAATAAAGCCCATGGCTGTCAAATCAGTGACGAGCTCTAAGTGCACTGCTCTCACTGCTAAACATACAAAAACAACTATGTATGATTTTTTTAGTTGGCAACCACGACCTTTTCTGCTCGCTATCAGTATTGGCCCAGCGTAGTCACATGATATATTAGCAAATACGTGTTCAGACTGTACCCTTTGCAGAGGCAGGTTGCCCATGATTGGCTGATGAGTTCTACCTGAGAATCTTACACATGTAGTGCAACGTTGTGAAGTCTGCCTGCAAAGGTTACGGCCATTGATTATCCAATACTTTTGCCGTAATGTGGATAGCATCATCTGTGGTCCAGTGTGTAACAACATTCGGTGGTAATGGTGCACTAAGATTTTAGTGATGTGATGTGATGCATGCAACAATATAGGATGCTTTGTGTCGTAATCGTAATTGGAATTTGCAAGTCTGCCCCCTACTCGCATAATACCTGAAGGATCTATGAATGGGTTACATTTCAAAAGATTATCCTTGTGTGAAAGTGGACGTTTGTTTATCAAATTAGTAAGTTGATTACTAAACATGTTTTTCTGTACTTGTTTACACAATATTTGTAACGACAAATTAAGCTCTGAAACTGTCAACGGACCTGTCATTTTGTTAGTTATATTTTTACAATTATGCACGAACCTATTTAAGTATGCTATGATACGTTGCAGTTTACTTAAGTTTGAATATTTAGAGGTAAAATGATTCTCAGCCTGTTCGTCGGCGGAAACATGACACTGTATCTTGATTTCTGGTAAGTTTTCTATGGGCATGCTTTGAGGTTGTGTTGGCCATTGAATTTCAGTTTCGTGTAGGAAGGGCGGTCCTTCCCACCACAAAAGTGAAAGTTTGAGTTTTGATGCATTCTGACCTCTACTACCTATGTCGGCAGGGTTCAAATTCGTTGGTACATAATGCCAAGCTGTGGGATCAGAATTATTAGTGATTTCAACTATCCTGTTATGGACAAATTGCTTTAACTGTTCTTTACATGTTTTTATCCAACATAACACAATAGTTGAATCACACCAAAAGTACTGTGTGTCAATATTTAAGCGAATTGAGTTTCGTACCTTTTTTGCTAGTTGGGTTGATAAGAGTCCACCGAGTAATTCTAAACGCGGCGTGGTCAGTTTTTGTTTCAGTGGGGCAACTTTGCTTTTGGCAAGTACTAAGTGTACATTGACTTTTCCATTGTTGGATAGTGAGCGTAGGTATATACATGACGAGTACGCTTTATTACTAGCGTCACTGAAGGCATGCAATTCCACTCTGACGTAAAAATCGATCAGGATTCTTCGCGGGATTCTAATTTGCATTATTTCTGGGATTTGTTTTGCAAAGTTGTTCCACTGTAACTGAAGGTCAGCGGGCACCTGGCCTTCCCACGATATATTTTTAGCCCACAAGCTCTGTAAAATTAATTTAGCTTGTAACAAACATGGGTTAATTAGTCCTAAAGGATCGAAAATAGTAGCAATGATGGACAAGATAGTGCGTTTGTTTGTGGGTTTGTTTTTTATGTTGTCGGTTACCGAGAACAGCAGCTCATCAGATTTACAAGACCAAAGTAATCCCAATGTTTTTGAGTAATCTTCTTTAGTTAATTTAAACAATTCATCGCTGCTGTTGTCTGCAACCAAGCGGTCCAGTATGGATGGTGTATTGGAGCGCCACTTTCGTAGGTGAAAGTGGGCGCTCTCTAGTGTCTGAATAACGCCCTTGCACGTTTGTAGCAAGGTTTTTTTATCGTCGTTTCCTGAAATATAGTCATCGACGTAGAAATCGCGCCAAATTGCGTGATGCGGAAGTAGGTATGAAATTTCGTGTGTGTGTGTGTCTGTGTTTTCGGACATATGTCCTAAACTCAGATATTCTTCAATAAATTCAACATACGCCTTTTTGAATTCTGGATTGCGAGCGAATTTACGTTCTAGTGATTGAAATCTTATTAGTGCTTGTGTTTTGGAATCACCCAAGCATTCGGGTGATTCTTTTAGTGGTATTGTGACAACAAATTTGCCATCTGGGTGGCGAGTTGTTGTTTGGGTAAATATGCGTTCGCATTCACTCTCACCTTTAGTGTGGATTTGTTGAGTGTTTGGAACTGATTCTAGTTCAAAAAACTTGTCTAGTTTCGCGTCGAGCTCAATTTTGTTTATGAAATTGCAATGGACTGTATAGGATTGCTTTTGTTTTGAATTTGATGTTTGTATAGAACCTGATACAAGCCACCCGAGTTTTGTTTCAACTATGGTGGGTTTATTCTTGCCCAAGGTTATGTGTTTGTTTGTAAGTACCTCCCAAAAGAGGTCTGCACCCAGCAGCATCTGCACCTCGGAGGGCTTGTAAAAGGTTGGGTCCGCAAGGTGGATGTGAGGGGGAATAGTGAACGAATCACAGTTTAGTTTAGTAGTTGGAATCATCTGGGTGATTTCTGGCACAACGAAACAATTGACGTCTGTTGTGTAATCGTTTGTAAGTGAGGATATAGTGACGTCACACCGTTTGGTGATTTTTGACGTTTGCCTATTTAACCCTTGAACAACTGTATTTGTAGAATATGTAGGCAATTTCAGTGTTGCTTGGAGTGCTTCCGTCATAAAACTGGATGTACTACCGTTGTCTAAGAGTATTCTTACTTTGTGTGTGTGGCCGTCACAGTCGTTGACCTTGATGACGGCTGTGGATAATAGTACTTGACTACTGTGCGTGGAGGACAAAGTGACATTATTAGTATTTTGTGATTGCACCTTTGTCTGCTCCTCTACAGCTGGTAGTACTACACAATCACTTGAAGGTTTGGATGCGGAGGAATCAGGATGTACCTTCATCTGATTGTGAGTGTGTAGTAAGCTATTGTGTCTTTTTGTGCAGAGCCGGCATGGGCTCAGCCTGCAATGTTGCTCGTTATGTCCTGCTCGCAAACAGTTTGTACACAGATTCAATTGTCTGACTTTCTCGATTCTAGATTCAATTGGCATTGTTTTGAATTTAATGCATTGATAAATTGAGTGATTATTTTTGCAGACATGACATTTGTATTTATAGTGAGTTGAATTTTGAGCATGGTTAACAATCAGTGATTTAGGACGATTGTAAGTGACATCGCTGTGTCTACGTGGTGTATTTAGTGTTTGTGCTTCCTCCATGGTTTCCAGCAAATCAGCGCGGTTTCTCAAAAAGGTCGTGAATTCCGTCAATGTCGGTATGCCTTTGATATCATTACGGTCGGTCTCCCAATCGCGGAGTGTAGCCGAATCGAGTTTGTTAGTTACCATGTGGATAATGAGGATGTCCCAGTGCTCTGTGGGTAAGTTAAGAGTCTTCAACGCCCTTAGATTCTTATTGACTGAATCTATTGTGTTTCGTAAGGCCTTTGAAGATTCTTTAAACACTTGGTTTATGTTAAATAATGCATTTATGTGGTTGTTTACTAGTATTCTATCGTTACTGTAACGTTCACAGAGTAAATCCCACGCGACAGTATAGTTGTCGGACGAGAACTCTAGTGATTTGATTATGAGTGAAGCACCGTCTTTTAATGAACTTCGCAGATAATGAAATTTGTGAATTGTTGGAATTGACAGATTATCGTGTATGAGAGATTTATAGGTATCATGATATTCTAACCAGTCCTGATAGCGCCCAGAAAAAGTAGGTAAATGAATAGTAGGAAGCTTAATG
The DNA here is from genome assembly GCA_947578815.1 of Epinotia ramella. Taxonomy (NCBI): domain Eukaryota; kingdom Metazoa; phylum Arthropoda; class Insecta; order Lepidoptera; family Tortricidae; genus Epinotia; species Epinotia ramella. The sequence continues at coordinate 15,297,169 of OX388205.1, read as the reverse complement.
TTTGGCCCACCTGTGAGTGCAGTGACGAGATTAGAACCGTTACCGATCTGTCCTCGAGCGCCGCAGAGGCAGCGCCAGCCGCGGCGTGCTTGCTGAGCAGCTCCTGCGCAGCAGCCACGGCGCCGAAGTAATTTGTCTCGAAAGTTTCCCGTTCAGTGTGCTCCTCACCTGGAATTTCCGTTAAATTTTCTATTTCAGTCTGAGTTGAATCATAGTCGTTGTACATGTCTTGGATTTTACTTAATCTGGTATTTAATTCGTGAGCTTGCAAATTATTAAGCGTGTTGCATGGCAAAAGAGGATCTAAATATGCTTTAAATATAGTAAGCTTTGATTTGAAAGAGCCTCGTGTTTTCTTTAAGGTTTTTAAGTCCATGATGGAACCGTGTTATTTAATGCGTAATGCAAGATTTTGGATTGAAATTAGGATTTAAATTGTGCAAATGGCGACTGAATTCAAAGCTTTTAGCTGCAATTGAATGAAATATGTAATTATAGGTAGCACACGTGTAAATGAAGATATGAAATTGAACAAGCTTGTGGAACGATACGTAAATTTTAAAATGCGTGCGGCGTGCAATAGGCTTAGGCGTGGCAGGGGTAGGCAGGGAAGCGAGCGCAAACAAGGAAAGTAGCAGATGCGCGTGTGCGCCACAGCTCTGGCTACGGCACGGCCCGGTCACGTATGCAAAAACGTGCAGTTTTCCTGGAATGTTCCAAATAAATATTAGAAGCGAATAATGATGGCACCCAATTAGCACAAATAGGTGCAACACAGCTAATAAGGCCTTGAAAAAGAAGGATAAACACAAAACGTGTTATTTTTTTTTGAAAAAGTTCAAAATCAAAATTTTATCAAAAATATGAGTGGGAATAATATCCTCTGTACGAAATCTTCTTAATTCTAAAGTAATTTGTCAAAATACTTGGAAATTGACTGAGATGCAAGCGGATTAACAATTTAGTGACGTAAACGGATTGGTGATTTTAACACTAATAGGTTGGAATTTAACCTTAAATTGAAAGGTTACGAAATAAAATGGGTCAACTATGAATGCGCAATAATGATTTTAGCTAGTTAATAATTGGAACGAACTCACAAATGCGATTGCAAACCCCTTTTCCTGGTTTCTCGAATTTTGCTTCTTTCTCGAACTGGACGATACTTCGGTCAAACTGTTTCTTCAAATTATAGTCGATTTGGTTGTAGTTATATGCTTGATACTGTAGTTGCGATGCTTCAAATGTATAACAAGCATGTAGGTATGCTTGCTAGCTGCGGTGATTCACTCCGATGTTCGTTAATGGCGAATGTAATGCCGGCCGGGCGCGCTTTCTTGTTTTTGACCTCGTCGAAACGGCGTATCTGCTTAAACGTCGAATCCGGTTCGAACTTGTTGACGCAGGTTCAGGAATAATGTAGGCGACACAGATTTAAACTTAATAACTGTATATTACAGAATAAATGAATTACAACTTGTAGGTATTTCGATTTGAAAGTATTAAAAACGGTCGCGCGCGCACCGGCCGGGCTCGCTGGAGGAAAAAAAGGTGGCTTCGTGGCCCGCGGCGGGGCGGCCGCGGGCGCGGCGGCGGTGCGGCTGCTGGTGGTGGGGATGCCGGCGGAGCGCGTTCATGGAGCGCGCTAACAGTTTGCACAGGAATTTATGGCTCAGCCACTCCGAGCGAGTGGTGCTACTAATCGTCCGTTGCACTCGCACACTCGCGTATAGCCTTGCGACAAAACTATCGCTCGCTGCTGCCGGGCTATCACGGGACGGCGCGCGAGCTCTCTCGATTTTTCTCGCACTCTCCGTCTCTCTCTTATTAGAACACTTAGAACAAGAGGTATAGTGCGAGAAAAATCGAGACTATGTCGCGGCCGTCTTATGATAGACGTGCTGGTTTCTAGTTTCTCGCTAATCGTCGGCGGTGGAACTGCTGCCTTGACTGATATACAGCCAGAGACTAGTACATTTAAGTTAAGACTGCTAATCTCTGTACATTGCAATGTCGCGTTTCTTTAAAAGTATGTTTATCGTCGTCTAGTACCCATAGTACAAGCTTTGCTTAGTTTGGGACTAAGCCGATGTGTAAGATTGTCCCTTAATATTTATTTATTTATTTATAAACCTGCTGTAGCTAGTTCATTCAACTAAAGCTGAGAGAGACAGCAAGATAAAAACGAATTTATGCGACATAATACGATGACAAGACATTATTCACAATTTTATTTTGCGGGAATCTTATGACGCCTAGCGTTATTCCCGGTTGTGCCCTAAAGGAGCCCGGGGTCCGCTTTGACACCTAATCCCAATACTTGGCATAGGCACTAGTTTTACGAAAGTGACTGCCATCTGACCTTCCAACCCAGAGAGAACTACTATTGGGATTAGACCGGTTTCCTCACGAATCTTATAACAGTAACTCAAGTTAATCCAAAAGCTTCCGATGCGGGTCAAAGTACTGTTAGTTTGTTTCCAAGGAGTCCAACTTTTATTTAATCGGTAAGTTGCGTATTTTTCGTTATTAAAAATCTCACCACTTCAGTGCTAGGAACCCGTACAAAGCAGAAAAACTGCAGTATCAACAACGAGCTTAGCGCTACAAAGTCTTTGGCACCGGATGTGTTAAAGTTATACCCACCTTCAGCCTTATAAGATTTGCTAATTATGAAACACCGCTTATTTCCAGGAAAACATTCAAACCTGCGGCGGCACGGTACTCAAAACATTCGACGAGCTCACAGTCCGACTGAGTCTCGACAGCAGCAACCCGCAGCACCGCAAACTTGCGTTCCAACTCGTCCAGCCACGTATCCCGGGGTTCAGCTACGAATCTCCCGACACGGACGTAGAGATGCAAGAAAAGGATGAAAAATCCTCTGGACCTAGTAAGGATGTAGAAGAAAAAAGAGACAACAGATCTTCAGCATCTAAGAGCAAGAAGTCGAAGGACGTGGATGTGGAAGCGAGAGGGGACAAGAGAAAGGAGGCGTCTGAACCTAAGAGTAAGAAGAAATCTAAGAGGAAGTAATGTAATTTGTATGAATATATATTTATAAGAAGTTTTTATTTTATTGGTCACCGGGGGTCCATCGTGTAACTTATAATACAAGCAATATCTCTTTTTAATACAAGCAGTTGAAAAGAGGCTTCTGCTAGTGTTGCTAAGCATTTTATAAGCACAAGCGTGTGTGACTTTGATGGGTTGTTTTAATCCTGTCACGGCTAAACGCGGCGACCCAACTTTCTACTTTGTCGTAGTTAGTTAGTTTTACTGGGCTTTTTCCGCAAGTCGACATCCAGTGTGCCTATTTTGCGTGAATCGGTGGGGTAGCGCTACTCTAACCACCCCAGCTCCTCCAGAAAGTTTGTGAGTGCCTTGGTGTTGCTGACTGCGTTCAATAGTATGTCCGGAGACCCTAGGTGTTTTTTCCTGTATACTTCTACCTGCTTACAGTCCAGTAGAATGTGTTTAGTTGTTTCTTCTGCTTCCATGCACGCTCTGCACATGGGGCTGTCTGTGATACCTAAGTTATAGAGGTGTCTGTTCAGAGTGTTATGTCCTGTTATTATTCCAACTATCTTGCGTACTTGGCTTCTCTGTGTCCTCAGTAGTGCGGTTGTGAGTTTGTTGTCGCGTTTCGACAAAATCTCTTTAGTCTGTCTGCATGTGTCTATCTCCTCCCAGTATCTTTGGTGTAGGTCTTTGGTGTATAGGTCCAGTTGATTATATATGTAGCTTTGTGGCAGGGGCATAATTGGCTCCGGTCCGTATGCCGTTGTTTCTGAGCCTTTTCTGGCCAGTTCATCCGCTGCATCGTTTCCTCTTGAGCCACTGTGCCCCTTGATCCATTGTATAGTAACGTTGTTTTTATCTGCGCACACCTCTGTGAGGATTTGGTGGCATTCGTATATCAAGCTAGATGTGATGATATCACTGCTCAGTGCTTGTAGTACCGATTTACTTACTTTGTCGTAGTTCATGAAGGTGTAATTTTCATTGTAGGTCACACAATAGTGGTTATATAGTTGATTCATCCGTTTTACATCTCGCATAATTGATGATAGGTTAAGGGTTTCAAACATAGACAGTTATCAGTGATATAAGCTTGGCATAACGTGCTGCAACATTGACAGGTAAATGTGTCCAATCGATATGTGTATCTCGTAAAGTACGGTCGGCCTCACTAGGGGCTGAATCATGCGTAAACTGCCATACGACGTCACACGGGTGAAAGCGACAAAGTACCAAGATCTGCTACTTATAAGTTCGACTGTACTACGACAAGGAATAGGAGAGAACAGTAGTAAAATATGGTTTTTTTTTATCGTTTTTATTAGACGAAATTATGAAAGCAAGGCACCTTGATTTCTGCCCTGTAAGACTTAATCGTTCTCGCTATAATTGAATAGTCAAGTCTTACGGTCCACAATTATACAGTGACTTTCTTAACTAATAATTACATTGTAACTTAAATATTATTTGGCATATAAAACTTACAAACGAAATCTTGCCTTATCAGCTGTCATGTCTTACTAAATTACACTGACTCCCTTTGTCATTTCCACATGCATACATATTCGGAAAATATACGCACAAGTATATTTATATAGAACACGCCTCCTAAATCAGGAGTACATTCGAGTTCAATGATTTCCCTTGGCCTGCAGGTACGTTAGCCAATCTAATGATGCGTCGTACGCCTACGAATCGGTGGTGGACTAGCGACCTGTGTAGCGGGCGGTCTTAAAGAACTAGTACTAGAAGAAGCTTCTAGAACAGCATCAGAAGATTCTTCATTTGTCTCTTCGGGGGGCGTTATAATCTGCGGAATCTCCTGCGACTGCGCCGATATCCGCGCGATTTCCGCGTCTATCTTTGCGACTAGGTGGTCGACGACCGCGGGCCAGCGGCTCGCGGGGATGGTGTGCGAGGGAGACAGACGCGAGTCCGCCATTACGGAGAGGCGGACCGTGTCTGCGTATTGGATCACGGTGAGGGACATGCCTGTCAAAAGTAAGTAGTGGATTAGAAAAGGAGGTAACAAGCTTTATTAGAAAATAAATAATGAATTATATTCCGGAAACAAGTAGGTACATTTAGGTAGATCATTCTGAGATTGACTGCAACTTTTTTTGTCATCCAGCACGTCATTATTTTTATTAATTTATTTCAATTGGGGAAAAAAACTGAAATAAAAGAGGAAAGTTGAGACCATTTATACAGATATAGGACAGATTATTAAACTCTGCCCAATGGTCAAATTATCCTGTTACAATCACTACGAATAGTTTGTCCAAAGATTCATTTCGTCAAAAAGCCAGTTTTCTCGGAGACCCTAAAATTTTTGTATTTATTAAAATACTCACCAATTGTGTGGCATCGACTAGGTTATTAGGTTTGTTAGTGAAGTTTATAGTAGGTAATACCGTTTTTTTTAACGAAATAAAAATATGTACAAACTATTTAAAAAAAACCTTTGATAATAGCGCAGTCGACTATCAAGGCCGATACATACATGATTGCTAGGTTTGACGACCGGTTAGCCTAGTGGGTAGTGACGCTGCCCACGAAGCTGAAGGTCCTGGGTTCGAATCCCGGTAAGGGCAAATATTTGTGTGATGAGCATGAATATTTGTTTCTGAGTCATGGAAGTTTTCTATGTATTTAAGTATTTCTATCTATTATATATATCGTCGTCTAGTACCCATAACACAAGCCTTATTGACCTTACTATGGGACTAGGTCGATTTGTGTAAGATTGTCCCCTAATATTTATTTATTTATTATTTATTTAGGTCAAGTAGTCCAGCGACAACGTTTTGTGTCACCTATACCTAACAAACAACAAGACCGGACTACCTGACCAAGCATTCTGTACGTAATATGACAGGGTTCCAAAGGATAATTATCACGATACGATTGATAATAACAAAAAATTGCGCTCGTGAAAGTGAACTGTATTCGAACGTGTATTTCCGCACTTGCGTCTATCGGAATGCACGAAGTACGAAGTAAGAACGCCGCCGTGGGGATTCCCCTTACAAGAAAAAATCAGTTTGGATTGTGCAAGTTAAGTGATACTGGTGATAATTATCCGATAATTAGCAAGAAGTGTAATTATCTTGATAATTTCGAACCCTGTAATATGAAGCAGTCTCCAGACTTACTTATGTTAGCCTGCGGCGGCCGCCAATACACCACAGCATCAACCGTATGCCCCCACAACGTAGTCCTCTGGCGCGCGTCAACAGGCGCGCTGATCTCAGCATAAGACACTGCATATTTCCTCGACAGCAAATTCAGTGTTAGTCGCGCTAAAGGTGAAGGCACGGCGCGTGTGAGAGCCCCGTATCGCGCCTGCGCCGCCCAAGCACCGGCGAGCACGCCTTGCCGGCGACACGCCTGCTCCACGACCGAGGCTATGCGCCGCGGGGTAGCGCCCACGGGTAGGGATAGGCACACCATTCCTGGAAAATAATGTGATTCATTACCAATCAATCAATCAATCTTAATTAAGACTTACCCGCTTATTTATAAATCTTATGCGGCTCCTAGCTCCCAATGACCTTCGATCTGTATGTGTCCGTTTTTCGTGTTTTTTGAAGTGAAAACTTCTTTAGCGGCGCTGAGCACTTTTTGGGATGGAGAAAAATTGTAAAAATTGTCGCGACATATTTTTGTGACGTCAGATGCGTAGGAGGTCACGTGACCGTAGGATGGTGAGACTTTAGTGAGACTTGAGAGATTCGGGACGAGGCTTGGGGGCGGGGGGGAAAACGGGGGTTTGACTAGGGGCACATAGTTCTAATTTGTACTTTATTGTTAACAGTATAAGGTCGTAACACATTTTCCGTAAATGCAAATTCCATTTTGTTTTATCAAACTTTTATATTTTGCTGTTAGCCGATTCGACTTCATTCAAAACTGAACGCTATTCGTAACAGTATAAAGCCGTTAAACGCCTTTTGCAATTGCATATTCTGCAAATAATTTTGTAATTTTGTCCACGCGTCCTTTACCGTTTTGCTATTAAGCAAATTCGAATAGTTCGAATTTGGACATTGTTCCTAAAGAGCTAAAAGATTCCTATAAAGCTTTGAAAAATATTTGGCAATGGCATAAACAAATTGGTAGGTATTTTGTTCACCGCCGCCGTCCGCTGTTCTTAGATTGCAAATTCGAATAGTTCGAATTTGGACGTTATTCCTAAAGAGATAAAAAAATATTTGGCAATGGCAAAAACAAATTGGTATTTTGATCGCCGTCGCCGTCCGCTGTTCTTGGCGCCGACGGCGGCGGGCGAGCCGGGCCTCTAGCTGTCAACTCAACGAATCAACAAATGTGTGATTCTTCACGAGTCTGTCTGTTGACGGTGTCTGCTTACCATTACTGCACCGTATGCTTGTTTGCCTCCGTTGTAGTATAAAAAATAAATACTACTATCCTACTATCCTACAAATATTCCTACAACCCTACTTTCCTATCCTACTACTAATATTATAATTCGATTGATTCGATGTTTGGATGTTTGAATGTTTAGATGTTTTCTACTCAATCACGCATTTATAAGCGGCTCAAGCAATTTGGATGAAATTTCGCTCGAAGATAGTTTATAGCCTAGATTAAAATATAGGATAGTTTTTAATAGTAGTAACACTTATAAATAAAACGATTCATAAGTGTCTATCAAGAAGTTTTGTTCAAGACCATACTTATGTAAAGGACAATATACTTAGTTCCTCCCACATCCGAGGTTTAACATGCGTTACTCACCTCCTGTTTGCGACTTCTTATACTTCTTCCCGTCTCCCTCAGCGAAAGTGAAGAGGAAATCCTCGGTGGCGGCCCGAGCCGTCGTGAGCACGGTATCGGGCGCCCGGTTCTGCGACAGGTCGAAGAAGGACCTTAGGGCTTCGGTGGCGGCGAAGAGCGCTACGTCGGTGGAGGACACGCCGAGCGCGCGGGCGGCGCGCTCCACGGCGGCGCGGGACACGGGTCGCGACCAGGCCGCCACCTGAAAGTATTGAGGTACTATATTACAGATAGCTAATTGCTAGGTAGCACAGACTAGTCTTAGTGCCTTTCGGGCTTGTTAGTCTCGCACTGTCACCACGGCAGATGTAGCCTATGTGGTGTTGAATCAAATCTAACAGCTTGACAAAACTTATTTATTGATATCAGGACATTCTAAGCCAGCCAAGCAGGCCAGCATCAGTTCAGTATGAAAACGCAACAAGTAGGTATTTATAGTTCGAGTCGGCTCTACTTCATGCCGCTAAATTAACGTAAGAGCATTCTCTGGTTGACATAAGAATTCTCGTGTCGATTTGAAAACGTACCTTCCTCCCGCATAAACTGACAGTTTGCAGTTGATGTCGCTGCCCATCGTCAGCTCCCACAGTATCAGTCCATAGCGTAGCCGGGGCCTTGTATATATCCACCATAGTCTGCCACGCCTCAGCCAAAGCCCGCGCATACAGTTGCGCCAACCCCGCATACTTCCAAGTGAACGTGTTGGGATATATCACTTGACCAGTCCTCTTCAGTTCGTTCAGAGCTCTGATTTCGTCGCGGACGCGGATCGGAAGTCTAACCACCGTGCGAGTCACGGACATGAACGTTCCAAACGCCCGTCTGGGCCATTTACGTGGATCTGCGGTTACGAGTGGCGACAGTATGACCTGAAATAAGTAGGTATATTATGAATGAATGCAGAAAACTTAATTGTAGGTACATTGTGAACCAAGAGCCGAAATACACCCATTCCAGACGAGACATTTCGGCGCTCTGGTTTCCCCGGAGGTAACTAATAAGTACTTACTGTTCATTTCGAATACGATGATTCGAATGGGATTCTGTCATTGCTCAATACTTTTCATTCGTTCTCAGCCCTTGGGCCAAAATGAATCACTATAATCGAGCTACTTAAATAATTAGGCAGGCTGCATGCTTGTTTGCCACCGTAAAAAAAGAATGACCTACTTCCAGAGTATTTGAAATTGAACATTAATTTACCTTTGGTATTGTCAAATTCCTTCTTTTGCACTCGCGTTGAACCGCAGCGATGAGCGTTGTTGCAGTCAGAGGAGGAACGTTCCTAAATTCATCAGATGATCTCCTCTTGGTGAGTTCTCTTAAGGCACTGGCTCCAGAAATCATCACTAAACCAGCCACATGAAACGCTCCTGGCAACGTTTTGTGAGCGCGGGGGCTCTCTACCGGATCATACTCCGAGATAAACTCGTTCCAAGCATTCGATAAGTTGTCGCTCAGCTTCTCTATCAGTTCTGGTATAGCTGATGGGGCCGGCAGCAGTTTGTTCAAGGGGCTTTGTTGCGTGTACTCGGAATGGACGGGCATTCTACCCGTTAAATTCAACGGTTCCACCATCAGCATATCTCCGATGTTGATGGACTTCTTCCCTGTGAGAAGTAGGTGATGTACGCGAACTAGGATATGATATTTCGGCCCCGGCGACGTGCTGGGTATGATTATGTACTGCCAAGGCGGTTGTTCACTTAGGAAGTATTTTGAGACTATTTCGCTGACAAATTCCTAAACAAACCAAAGTTTATTGAGTTAATAATTGAACAAAAGGGATCTGCTTTATGTCAACTGTTTTTAGATAGTTAGTTACCTGGATATTGCTGTCAGTTACTGGCCTGCCTCTGTGGATACCGCTAGCGACGATGATATGGTTCTCCGGCCTGAACGGGAAGTCGGCATTCCATGCGTAATTGCCCCAGCAGGACACCAGCAGATGCCGTAGTCGCGGGAACGTCAGTTCGCCGTTCTTGTCGCGTCGTTCGATCACGTGGTGACTGAGCTGCTGTTTGATCTTCTCTGCATCTAATGTGCCTGGAAGACCAAGATCGTGTTTCATGAGCAATATTATAATGAGTAATAGTTCCAATCGTAACTTTCCGTAGAGGTCAGTGGCCCGTCGTAAGAAGCTACACGTTATAATTTCGCAAGTCTAAACGGGCAATACAGGTAAAATGGCCAGTCACCATTGGTTAAGCGCCTCAGTGTTGCCAATTAAGACTTATATCTTCACTAAACGGGCTATAGGAGTATCTGTAAAGCAGGGTGCAGGTAAAGGAACCTGCTTAGTTCTATTAGATTTTTCTCGCGCATTTGACTGCATAAATACTGACTTACTTCTCTCCAAATTGTTGTACTATGGAGTAAATTCAAATTCAATAGCCTGGTCCAAAAGTTACCTTGATGGACGTACACGGACAGTCAAGATCTCACGGGAGGATGGCACCTTTTTGTTATCTGACGCTAAGCCGGTTACACGTGGAGTCCCTCAAGGATCTATACTGGGACCTCTACTTTTTATAATTTATAGTGCTGACATAATTAAAGTTATAAAGCACTGCAAATTTCATTTATACGCGGATGACGTTCAAATGTACCTCTCAGCACGCCCTTGTCATTTTGCCGATGCTATCCACAAAATAAATGAAGACCTAGAGAATGTTTCGTCATGGGCTGATAAAAACGGCTTGTTATTAAACCCGCAAAAATCGAAATTTATGATTATGGGTCTCAAATATCTCGAATTTTGCTTTGCAACCCACAACTGTATATTCGAGGTTCGCTTGTCGAACGCGTGAATGAAGCTAGAAACCTGGGGATCGTGATGGACAGCCAGTTGAGGTTCGAAAATCATGTGTGTGTGTTGGTCGTGTTTTTTCCGCTTGAAGGTTTTGTACCAGATACGAAACCTTTTAAGCGAGAAAATACGCATGATTCTATGCGAATCACTAATCTTGTCAAAATTAAATTACGGGGATATAGTGGACCACGTCTACAAGAAAAAACGCGACGATTGATACAACGAGTCCAAAATGCCTGTTATCGTTTTTGTTATTGCATACCTCCCAGAAGTCACATCACACCGTATTTGAACATCATCGACGCTTAATATGTCCTCTCGTAGGCACTTACATCTTCAATGTTTACTGTTTGGCGTCATGGAATACGATAAACCAGAATATCTTTTCTCGAAGATAAATATCTCCTCGTTTCACAGTCGTCATGGCACTAGACCTGCACGGCAGTGTCTTCTAGAAGTGCACCCTCACACAACTGTAGCTTTTACCGGTTGTTTCAGGTATCTCGCAACCAAATGCTGGAATAATAGTCCGCCTCCTGTCAGACGCATTAATAACAAAAATGCTTTCAAATATCATTAAAAAAAAAATTTTGACCAAACAGAGCGCAGGGATACCTTACGGTTATTTGGTTGCTGATTTCAGAATCTAGTTTTGTGCTAATAGGTAGTTAGTTACTTGCGAGAAATACCATACAGAGCACATGTATTTTATTATAATAATTATTTATTTTGTTACCTTCTATTTGAGTATTTTATTTCGTGATATTGATGTTACTCACCTACATACACTACACTTCAACAAGTTGGCACGACGACGTACCGTTATGAGACTGAATTTCGCCTGGCATGAATGGAAGAATGCTATAAATATTTTAAATTTAGTTTTTTTTTTCAGTACAGTTTTGATTTAGCGTTATTTTTATTTTTTGTTTGTTGTGATACTGAACTTACGTGTCTCGGGTTAATATCAGTGCTTCTCTCGAAAGAGCGAAGCGTATAACTGAGCCGTGAACCCTTTTGTTTTGCTGCAACGCACAGCAATTGTATGTCGAACTTTTTTTTGGTAGGTTATTGTATTTCTATTCTGTTCCATATTGTGTATCGAATATTTGTTATAATTTTGTTTTTTACGATGTTGTTTCTGTTTCTGTGTGATTGTAGCAAACAAATAAAAGTTTTATATATCTATCTATCTATCTATCTGCATCATCAACCCTACTGGGTTCTCCAACTGTCAACACAGCGAACCTTCATGTATTTTGAAAGGGTCGACAAGGCCAGATGAACTTGACTATCAAGTTCTATGGTTTTAGTGTGCTCCTGATACGGGTCGATTCTCTTCAAAGTAAGATTGTATACGGAATTGAACCACTACTTAAGCTGCATATTCTGATTTTGTCATATTCCATCCTGTCAGTTTGTATTAAACGTGTAGGGTAAATAGGTACCGTTAACTGTCAGCAGAACATTGATGATGCCCTGGTTCCGATGCGTGTCGAGTAGAGACCGCACGGTGTCAGTGCGAATGAACTCCAGTCCCGGATAACGGCTGGACAGCAGTTTCAGCCATAGGTGCTTGCTGATGCTCACCACTGGAAAATCAATCAATCAATCAATCACCCGCAACTGACGAGCCTGTACCACAGACCAGTAAACCTATAGACGTCGCTTAGTCGGGCGACCCCCTCTGCCACACATACGGTGAATTCACTCTATATTTGAGACACCGGACCAATCACTTACGCGCGCGGCCTTGAATGCACCAATCACAGCGCACTAGACGTCCCCCGCGCCCCGCAAGTATGGCAGCTTTGTTTGTTAGTAAAAATTAGGCTAAGCGGGGTCTTTAGGATATATGGTCTGTGGCCTGTACGTACGGAGATGCATAAAAAGTGGGAACGAGGAACCTTTGCTACGGTCTCTGTTGCACATGCTTGCCATGTTTGGCGTGACAGAAAGCGCAACAGAGGCGTTCCGTATCCATTTTTATGGCCCCGCGTGCAGCGAGTGTTTGGAAATACTAGTGATTTATATTATGAAGGCCTGGGGGGAGGAAGAGGAATAGCTATCACAGCAACTGCGGTCACAGCTAGAACAATACGCGCCACATAAGTTTGCGTCTCTGATATACACTAGTACAGAGGGGTTCGACGGGTGTGCGGGAGGCGATTAGAGGCTAACTTCACAGACACAAACATATGATGCGCGTGTATATACATCTTTGATATACACTCAGAGGCAATGAAAACAGGTCACTTCCCATGGATTACTTTACAAAGTGACCCGTTTTCATTGCCTCTGAGTGTAATTCCCAATGTGAACTATGAAGGAACGCTACCTCAGAGGCAATGAAAACGGGTCACTTTGTAAAGTAATCCATGGGAAGTGACCCGTTTTCATTGCCTCTGAGTGTATATAGGATCTACGATATAATCGTTTATATCGTAGATCCGTACAAACTTTCACCCGCCATTGCACCCCCTTAGGGGATGATTTCCGAGATAAAAACTAACCTATGACCTTCTCCAGGATTCAAACGATATCCATATAAAATTTAATCTCAATCGTTGAGCGGTTTAAGCTTGAAGAGGTGACAGACACACTTTGGCATTTATAATAGTACTAGCTTCTGCCCGCGACTCTGTCCGCGTGGAACTCGTTTATATCGTAGCTCCATACAAACTTTCAGCCCCCATTTCACCTCCTTATAAAAAGTATCATATGTCCTTTTCCGGGATTCAAACTACCACCATATCAAATTTCATCTTAATCGGTTTAGCGGTTTAAGGGTGAAGGGGTAACAGACAGACACACTTTGGCATTTTTAATAGTACTAGCTGCTCGCGACTCCGTCCGCGTGGAACTCGTTTATATCGCAGCTCCATACAAACTTTCACCCCCCCATTTCACCCCCTTAGGGGATGATTTCCGGGATAAAAACTATCCTATGTCCTTCCCCCGGATTCGAACTATCTCCGTACCGAATTTCATCTAAATCGGTCCAGCAGTTTAAGCGTTAAGAGGTAACAGACAGACAGACAGACACACTTACGCATTTATAATATTAGTATGGATTGATTTTTAAGTTACTAGCTTCTGCCCGCGACTCCATACAAACTGTCATCCCCATTTCACTCTCAGGGGATAAAAACTATCCTTTGTGTTTCCCCGAAATTCATCTCCTACAAAACCTACCAAATTTCATCTCAATCTGATCACCGATTTAAGCGTGAAGAGGTAACAGACAGGACAGACACACTTTCGCATTTGTAACATTATAGTATGGATATGGATAATATTAGTATGGTTGGGCTCGTATCGTAGTTATATTTTTTCTTATAATTATAACTCACGTATGTAGGAGATGGCGAGGGCCGGCAGCGCCGACACAGCCACCCAGAAAAAGCAGCAGGTGTAGGCCTCTCGCGCGAGGCGCGCGCGCAGCGACACAACCGAACCCCGCGGCTTCATCGCCTCTTTCTGCAACCAACACAGGTGACCTCTCAACATTTTCCACTCGCCTGTACTACTTATTATCCGGGAGCAGTACAGTCGCCATCAGATACATCGGAGCGGCCAAAGTGCTCACAATCATCGGAACACGTCTCTAATGCCTCGACAATAGAGGCGTGGTCCGATATTTGTGAGCACCTTCGCCGCTCCGATATATCTGATGGCGACTGTACCTCAGTAATTTATCGTTTTTCTTTTTGCACTCTTGCCGTCCGTAACGTCGCATGCGCTTAAAATAGGAACTACTAACAACATGACGCCAATTTATGTTTATAAACACGCGTTGGAAAAACGAAACTACGGATTTGATAGATTCAACCCACGCCGTTTCACTGTTTTAGTTAGGTACTCGTAGGCGTAGGTATCATCAAATTCATCCTCCTAGCGTTATTCCCGGTTGTGCCCCTAAACGAGCCCGGGGTCCGCCTTGACACCTAATCCCAAGATTTGGCATAGGCGCTAGTTTTACGAAAGCGACTGCCATCTGACCTTCCAACCCAGAGGCAAAACTAGACCTTATTGGGATTAGACCGGATTCATCTCGATGTTTTCCTTCACCGAAAAGTTAACGGTAAATATTCCATACATAGGTCCCGAAAAACACATTGGTACGAGCCGGGATTCGAACCCATGACCACCGCGTGACAGCCGCATGGCTGAACCTCTGGGCTACATACATACACATATTAAATATATCTTCATCTAGTACCCATAACACAAACCTTATTGAGCTGACTATAGATAGGGTTAGTTCGAATTGTGCGACTTATCTAATTATTATTATTTATTATTATGGGGCAAAGCTTTTTTGTAAATATCATTATTTTATTATTAGCGTAATAGGGTCCCGTTTTTACCCTTTGGGTACGGAACCCTAAAAAGTACTCTTTTTATAATAATAAATAAATAATCATAAATATTAGGGGACAATCTTACACAAATCGACCTAGTCCCATAGTAAGCTCAATAAGGCTTGTGTTATGGGTACTAGACGACGATATATTTAATAGATAGAAATACTTAAATACATAGAAAACATCCATGACTCAGAAACAAATATTCATGCTCATCACGCAAATATTTGCCCTTACCGGGATTCGAACCCAGGACCTTCAGCTTCGTAGGCAGCGTCACTACCCACTAGACTAACCGGTCGTCGTATTATAAAACACTCTTTAGTTAAGTCAAAACAACTTACCTCGAGGCTGCGAGGCGAGGTATTTATTTGATTACGTTAGCGCATGTCCCTCGGCTCCTAAACTCGAGCAAATCGTACTTTATATCTCCTCTGTTATTCTTTTTATTTCTTTCTTTACATTTCTTTATCGCAACACACTGATTCCGTGATGAAATCTCCCATACGCGGTCCGACCGAATCACTTTCACCTTCGCGAGTGAAAGCCTCTCTCACTAGATAACTAAATGCTTCTTCGCATATTTATTTACTGAATACTAGTATCTGGTAGTTTTTATAAAACTACACCTTTAGAAATATTAGGAATAAAGAAAAGGTGCCTTTTTTAGAGACAGTTATTTGTTTTCATCGGAAGATACTGCGGCGCTACCACGAACTTCGAAAGTCGAAGTTCGTAATACATGTTACTCGAGTTAGGGAGTGCGATAGAGATGGAAATACCCGAAATTCGACTTTCGAAGTTCGTGGTAGCGCCGCTGATCTCTAGTGCCCATTACGCCAGCACCAGGCTGAGATTGAAGGCACTGGGGCCGAGACAAGGTTACAATCGACAAGCGCTAACGCCAATAGAAACTAATAAAATGTATGGGAATGACAGATGCCGACGAAATACTTTTCGTTAACATCTGTCATTCCCATACATTTTATTAGTTTTCTATTGGCGTTAGTGCTTGTCGATTGTAACCTTGTCTACGGCCCCTGGTGTGCTTATGCTTACTGATTTTGTATGCTGATTTCTGTCCATCTTCTGTATTGTCACGAATAAATGCTTAATTCTACTATTTTCTAATTTTTTAAAGGATTAAACAGCTTAAGAGGAAACACTAAGGGCAAGATAATTGAGAAATAGGTATTTGTAAAATGCATTGCTGTCGCGCCAACCTCAAGCCTCCCCCCGCAGAGCGCAATAGAGACAACTGCAGCTTGGACCGAGAATACCTATTAAAAGTACATAAAATTAACGTTTCGTAGTCCCCTGATTTCTTCTCCAAAACTTGACCTATTTAACTATTTTTTTAATTAAAAATCAAAGAAAGGCTTTGGCCGTGTTCCAATGTTTTTCTTTTTTAATAATCAAAATCTAGTCAATTGTTTTCTGGATGTTTGAACACAGTGGAAAATCTGGCATTTTTTTTAGGTTTTTGAAGGTTAATATCTCTTTTAAGAATAAATTTATGAAAAAAAGGAAAACAGGAACATGTCAATAGTAGCCATAGATTTATGGAAAAAAAAATGTTGCTCTACTGCCATTATCCAGGGAGAAAACAGGGGACTACGTTTCTATGGAAAAACGGCCCTTGTGTTTCCTCGTTACACCTGTATGTACAGTTAGCAAAGCACGACGTGGTACGAACTTGATGCCTATTATGCACGGGTCCATTCCACTCTACTTTGCCGACTGTACACAATTAGCCCCTTTTCACGAGAATATTACGATACATTTATTTTTATCGAGAACTCGATTCGCAATGTGTTTCCTGACATATTAAGATTAGATTGGAATCGTTCTGGTTGGTACGCTCTGAGCCCTGTACATAGGTTATGGTCTAGCTAGTGCATCGGTTCCCAGTCGGTATCCCGGTGGGGATAAAACAGCTATTATTCGGGGTAAATAACGGAGTCGACATCTCAAATGGATGAATATGCAGGGGGTATTGGCGGTTATTTAAGTTTTTAATCGGTTTTCCTTGCTCTGCTGCAAACAACAGCCGTAAGTACGTATGACGGCACAAGATGCCCCAAGATATATAAATGAAGTGTATTGCAAACAAATAGTTATCATGCTAAGTAGGTTAAGTTATCCAGAAAAGTAACTAAGATAAGCTAACTAACGAACGTCATAAACGAGATGTCCACATTAATCCACACGTGAATAGACTTCAAACCTACGTCACTGGTTAAGTCAGTACGTCAGAGCTGAACTGTGAACCTAAGAGTTCGAAAACCTAGTGTTTCCACTGTTTCTACAAGTAGGTACACTAAGTACACAGGAGGAGTAGATATAATTAAATCTCATTTAATGTGCACTGGAAAAATCTGATATTTCCCAAAGGCAGGTTGAACTAGGAAACGAAAATAATTAACTATCGGATATATTTAGGTACCTGTTTGAAATTATAATTTCTTGTTAGTTAGAAACTAAAACACGATTGTTTACAATTTTCTCTACTTATAGAAAATTTTATAGTTGAGTCCTTATTTTCCCTTTTTTACCTCAGCCACCCTTATAAATTGAACTGAATTAATGAATTGTTTACGATCGATCGGTTAAAACCGGTTTTTCAATTAAAAAAACTGCATTAAAGGTGGTTGCAAGTAATCATGACTTCGTTAGCTCGTTCCATAGTAAATCTTGCTGTAAACTACCTATTGAACCCCCAAATTCTGAAACAAAATTAGACATTTCATCGGCGGCGTTTCACAAAATTGACCCCATTGTCACCGTATAACGATAACTGATGGTGGTAAAAAGTCCAAATACTGTGAATGCCGATTCTTATTGTTCAAGTGGCTCACTAAAGCGGACGTCCAGTACATCTTGACTCCGTGTATCGGCAGTGACCCGCCGATAGCTCTTATCACTCTCTCATGCCCGTAATAGTTGACAATCGTATTTGAAACAAATAAACAAACAAAATTACTTTAATTACACAGCTTGACGGTCAATGCTGGATGATTAAATCAAATTCATATGAAACATTAAGTCGTTGAGATAGTATCGTAATATAGGTAGGTACATTGGCACTCTTTGGGGGAGGCCTATGTCCAGCAGTGGACGTCTTCCGGCTGATATGATGATGGTGATGATGAGGTAGGCAATTGTTTTGTTTTGGAAAATGCAAATGGGCAATTGTATGCAAAAAATCCACAACACTTTCAGTGTTTACTAGTAGTTTTACCTAGTGTTTTTACGCGATTTCCGCTAGAAGAAATGCATTTCAATCTATGTATAAATAAGTATGTCATCATTATCATCATAATATCATTCGAAACACGTCGACTGCTGGTTATAATAGGCCTCCCTTAAAGAGTGCCACAATGACCGTTCCTGCGCCGCCCGCATCCAGCGCACTCCCGCGACCTAGCTTTTTCCCGCCTGCCTTGCAGGGGTCTACCCACGCTGCGCCTTTCGGCACGTGGTAGCCACTCGAGAAACTTTCCTCCACAGCGGCCATAGGTTCTACGTGCAATGTTCGCCAGAAATGCTCGGGAACATAAGACACATTTTATTTTATCTTTGTCCAGTGCGAAATTTAAATAAATATACGATCGCAGGGCGCTTCAAACGCTTGGTTGTGAGTTACTATAGAAAATCTCCAGTCCAAGTGTGTTGCCCAAGATATTGTGAAAAGGACTGCTAACACTTGATTGTAACACAAACTTATTAAATTAATGAACTTTGATCTTAGTTATCAATCATTTGTATGCCTATTTTACGTTCACAGGCGTGCAATGGAATGTAGAAGTTATTGTCATAGTCATAAGACATACTTATTACCTATGCATGATGCATTTCGGTTCACAAGTCAAGGGCTTTACCTTCAGACAGTTTCATTCTTATAAAGCGACGTGTGCTGTCAATGTAAATTTTAATTGCAAAGAAGACATGTCTATGTTTGAGGCAAATGATCTTACTTCATTATTATCGTATCTTACTGGTAAATAGTTGACTCTATTATCAAGTTTCTGTACACAGCAATTATCAATCTATCTACAAATGCTTCATAGATACACGGTTAACATAGTTATCTTTGGGCAACCGGATTTCTACATGGTTTAAATGATAACATAGCCTTTGAAGTCTTAATTTATTTTGGACAAACATTATAGCTAGACGATTAGCATGATTATTGTATTTATTTTAAATAGATTTTCGATTGGAACAAAAACAATCACCTCGAGTTAGCATTTTACCTTAACTTATCTATGCACATTATTTGAAACATGTAGGTATAGCAAACCATTAAACTGCATAAATCATCACATTTTGAGTGTTTCATCGTCCTAAGCTCGCACTGTACTATATTTTATTTGAATTCAAAAGGCTTGTAAAGAGATCCATTTCACTACATTGTATCTGTCAAATTTGTTACAAACTACCCACATTCAACGACATAAAAATTACCTACCTTTTTTATCACTGGCACCTGAATTTTTCCGAACAGCGGGAATTCTTAATTCAAATTTTCAATGGTGTGTTCAATTTTGTTCCCGCGGTCCGGTTTGAAAGACGAGCCGCGTTGGACGTGGGCTGACCGGTGGCCGGCATGCTACTGCCGTCGCCCGAATCGTGATGCCACTTGCGCTTATCTAACCCCGGCAAACGTTCGCTCTAACATTGGCGCCAACAAAAACTCCGAATTCGTGCGACGGGCCATGAGCAAGCAATTGGTATCCAAACTAATGAATTCTGATGTAAACAGTATTATTTTCGCATGCTCGCGTGCTGTTTCGTGTTAATTAAATCGGTGCAACCTCAAGGTCTATAGGTATTAAACGCGCTGCCCCTTGAACAAAGTAAATACCTACTTCACAAAAGATTTTTTTTTGTCGGTATTACTTCGATGTTGTAAACTCTGTTCCTTTTACGGGCTCCGAAACAGTAACTGAGGATGCGACCGGGATAAGCTATTATGGAAAAGTGAAAGAGAATTTATTTATTTTTTAGATGCCGAAATGTCAAATGGGCATTATGCCTGCGATGCAAGTAAAGCACTGACGATCAGTAATGAATAATGATGCATTCATGTACTGGCAAAGCAAGACAACTTTAGTTTGAAATGATGTATAAATCAGTTTTGACATCGTTGAACTAATTATGTTATGTACGCACGAGTGAGTAAGCGAGTTGTCACGCAAGGCGTGAACTGCCTATGCCTATTACATCGGCATGCATGAGCGCACCGTGTTCAGTTTCAGTTCAAAGTTCTAAGTGTATGTTACTGGAAAACTTTTGTTTATTATATAGCACGAGACATAACTAGCTAGACATAATTATATCAAAAACAATGACATTGTTTTTGATATAATTGATTGGCATACTAAGGGGCATATAATGGCAGTTTAACAAGGAATTCTAATGTAACTGAACGTAAAAGAAGGTATGTTGGGGTAAGATCGGAGTAAATTTCGATACATTGATAAGCCTGCGGGTTTTTTTTATTATTACAATAAATGTATTATAAATAAGCACAATATTTGTTTCCAATATATTTTATTTTATTTAATAAAGCGCTTTTTGTGTATTTTCTTCATCGGAGAACATCGAATACATATGGAGTAACACCGGACTGCGTGGTAAAATAAACTGTATGCGTATGGTTTACTGAAACAAAAAATCCGCTCTTTTCCACTTCAAGCTACAAAATCTGAAATATCCGAAGTATGGAATTGTTTCCAAAGTTACATTTAAATTTGAAAACGGTTAGCCACGTCCGATCCGCAGGCAGGTGTGCTGCCAGCAATCGAACAACTCCTCAAGATTAGTAGTTATTTGTATTATCCGTTCTTGCCCCGATCCTTTCTTACCCCAGCATGCCTTACCTATATACACAAGTATGGGTTTTGTCTATAGATACGGGACGCTGTACCTACCTCATGATCCTCCGCCTTAAAATGGGGGGCGCCGCAGGACCGCTCTTGGCATTCAACTGCGTAGTAATTACACATGGTATTATATCTCTTAATTCAAACCGTGCACATAACGGATTTCGCAATCTCATGTCGACCTTATCTCTAAGCAATTGTGTCCGAGAACCTAGAAGATATATACATATTTATGATACTGACTGTACCTGCATACGTGAGTGACGCGAGTCCAGGGGGCCTACCGCGAAACGAAAACGAACTTCGTTAGTGTATCTCCCTCTCTGTCGCACTTGCTAGTTCGAGCGACAAAACAGATACACGAACGAAGTTCGTTTTCGTTTCGCGGTAGCCCCTCAGAGCGGCTACACCGTGAATCGAAGATGTTTCGCAGTAGCCGTTCAGGCGTAAGTAAGGCTGTGCATACATTTGATCGAGTTCAATCAATGACAGCCCGCTCGTCGCCCCGCTGCCCGCTGACGTCCAGACCGCGGCCTAAGGGCTGGCCGTGGCTGGCCGCGGTCGCGTATCGCTTCCGATTGGTCTATTTTGCCTCGTTCAACGCCTCGCACCCTGGAACAGTTCTGGTGGACTCTCACCCTAATTGGCCAGTTTTTAATTACTTACCACGAGATTTCGGGCTCAGGTACAAATGTAGTAAAAGATCTACCGCGATCTACCTACATTTATAACCGACTTCAAAAAAGGAGGTATGTTCCTTATATACCTAAATCCCGCTCGTGGCGATACATTTTCCAGTTTGATTGGACTTTCGACAGCAGACGTTCCTGCTTAGTAAAGATTGACATTGTTGTGATGCTTTGTCGCCGTCAATATATCCGTCATCAAGGGCCGTTTTTCCATAGAAACGTAGTCCCCTGTTTTCACCTTCAAAAACCTAAAAAAATACCAGATTTTCCGCTGTGTTCAAACATCCAGAAAACAATTTTGACTAGATTATTTAAAAAAAATCGGCCAAGTGCGAGTCGGAACTCAGCAATTAGTGTTCCGTACATTCAGTTATTTTAAATGATTCATACTTTGTAGCTGGAATTTTCTGAAAGTATCCTGTGAAATGCAGTTACGTATTCGTTCTTCAATATATTCATTTCCCAGTACATACGAAAAACGAGTAATTTTAATGTTTTAGGTCCTCGCCTTCTTTTTTAGGTGTCGGGTTCAAAATGTTCGCAGCAAGCTCTCAAACTTGAATGGTATAAGGCAACAATACGATTCACCACTAAGTTTGTACAGCTCGGTATTCCAATTTTAAATCAAATAAAGAACCTCGTACTCTGATACTATTTTGTTTCTAGATTTTAACCAAATAGAGTCAACAATATGTAGAACTGTTAAAATATAGAACACCAAAAGCCGCGTATAGTGTTGAAATGTGAAGCCATTATTAAGCATAGTATTATTTTTGTGTTTTAGTAACCCAAACAAAACCGCATATAAGAAGATTCGATAGGAGTTTTTTTTTTTTAGTTCTCAACTGAATCGTTTAATTACAAAATCCAAAATATTCATCGATATTGCTGCGTCATCATTATATCAGCCGAAAGACGTCCACTGCAGGACATGGGCCTCCCCCAAAGAGTGCCACAATGACCAGTTCTGCGCCACCCGCATCCAGCGGACTCTCGCGACCTTTACCAGGCCCCGTATCATGGTCTGCCTTATCACGCGATAAGTGACAAGATAGAGCGTCCGTCACTGGCTGACACCGTTCGATAGAATGAGACGACGCTCTTATCTTGTCACTTATTGCGTGATAAGGCCGACCATGATACGGGGCCTGTCATCGGTCGACCTTGTAGGGGGTCTACCCACGTTGCGCCTTCCGGTACGTGGTCGCCACTCGAGAACCTTTCCGCCCCAATGGCCATCATTGGTTCTACGTGCAATGTGCCCCGCGCATTGTCACTTATTTTTGCGTGTTGTTACTTACTTTACTTTACTGTGTTGTGTTAATAACTTTAATTTTAATTTGTCGAATCCACCTCAGACCAAGAAAAAAGATAGACAGAGCATTACGAAAAACCTAGTGAAGCCGGTTTTCAACCAAGCCAAATAAGTTTAGCACATGCTCACGCGCACTTATACAAACAAAAAAATTGGAACACTAAATATGGGAACACTAAATAATGTGATAACTATGACGCCTCTATTTGGTTTATTAACCTTTGGTCTATGTATCAGCTTTAAATATGGAACACTATAAACACAAACATTCATAAAGTACGGAGTCCTTTATTTGAATTGGTATAGATTATGACACAATAAATCTTATTTTTACTAGATGCAAATTATTCGTCGGATTCATTCGGAAATACGGAAATATAAACTATTCACAATCTATCTCTAAACTACCACACACCTCTAGTATATATTGACTCCCAGATCCGCAACAACTACACCTGACCGGCTTTAACTGGATCGTGGGTAATTGTTGAAAACTAAAGGAAGACACTAAAGGAAAAAAACCTACTTGTTGCCGAACGGAAGATATTTCGGAACATTTTGGGCCCGTACCAGTTGCCTATGCTCTCTAGAAACTTGCGAAACAAGCAGTGTTGAGGTTGTCATGACAGCATATGATGACGATGAGTGACTAGTGCTCTATCTTGTCAGTTATCGCGTGATAAGGCCGACCATGATACGGAGTCTGGGCAAACTCCACGAATAGAGAGACTGTCTTCAAGGCTCAAAAGAGGTGCATAAAGGCAATCCGCGAACTCGAGCGAACAGACAGTTGTGTTAATATATTGATTTAAACTCTCACGATTCTCACACATTATTTATACTAAACGGGATTTAATCGCGTATAGTTAACTTATTTTTTTTTTTCCATTCACGCAAAAATAAAGTTCACATATTGTTACGTATGCATGCATGTGTGCGTGGCTGCGCCCACGAATCGTCTATTATAATAAATGAGTGTGCTACCGACCAGCGTTCGTTTCACTCGCACCCTGTCCCATATTTACCAGTGGCGACGACAACTACCCACATACGCAAAAAATGACTGCCGTTTTTGGAATTCTGCCAACTTTCGACCATAATGTACAAGTTTGGAGGATTTACAAGAGTCGGCTCTGTCAGTGGTTCATTGCGAACAATATTACTCAAGCAACGGACGCGCATGGCGAGAAACGACGAGCGATTTTGCTGAGCGCACTCACCGAGAGCTCCTACGAGCTCACAGCGCATTTAGCGCTGCCCAAGGACATTCAGGAAGTGCCCTATGAAGATGTCATAAGCTTACTGGATGAGCATTTCACTCCAAAACGCACTGGTTTTGGCGAGCGGCACAACTTTTATTCGGCGACACAGCAACGAGATGAGTCATACCCACAGTGGGCAGCTAGGCTACGGGGCCTAGCCGCCCATTGCGTGTTTTTAAACGTAGAAGAAGCGTTACGTGACCGTTTTGTTATGGGAATGTTGCCGGGAGGTGAAAAAGAAAAGTTGTACTCGCAAGACGTATCGGCGTTATCTTTAGCAAAGGCGGTAGAACTCGCCGAAAACATACGGTGCGCGCGGGCAGGCGCTGCGGCGGCAGCGGCCGGCTCCGGCGCCGCCGCCGCGGAGGTCTTCAAGATCGCGCCTGGAGATCGTCGGAAGGAAGGAAGTGATAAGCCCAAGTGTTCCGTGTGCGGTTATACTAGCCATAGTGCATCACAGTGTCGTTTTGCTAAGTTTACATGCAAAAAGTGCAATAAAAAAGGACATTTACGCAGGATGTGCACTAATGTAAATTACATGGATGCCTTCGCGGATTGTCAGGGCGATAACGACGACGACGGTGAGTTGTATCACATACGATCCGTAATGGGTGAGCCTATGGTTGAAACCGTTAAAATGAACGGCTTAAAATTAAAATTTCAAATCGATAGTGGGTCCGCAGTGACGGTCATATCTCATATCACATACAAGATGCATTTCAACGATGTACCATTGTTACCTACGTCTAAAAGGTTAATGACCTACTCAGGTCAGCAGTTAAAATGCATGGGTCATTTAAAGTTGAATGTGGAATTCGCGGGTAGCACTCACGTACTAAGCGTGTTTGTTGTTCGTGCCGGCGGCCCACCGTTGCTAGGCAGAGATTTCATCTCGTTATTTAAATTGCAGCTAATGCCTGTTAATTATTGCAAAGAGATCTCGATTATGGGAGGCGATAAGTTAATGAAACAGTACCCCAAACTATTTTCGGATGGCTTAGGATTGTTCAATAAATATCAAGTCAAATTAAGGCTCAAGGAAGATGCAAAACCGGTTTTTTTTAAAGCTCGGCCTATAGCATTTGCCTTGCGTGACGCAGTTGGTGAAGAAATTGACCGATTAGTCAATTTAGGGGTCCTTCAGCCAGTTGACCATTCTGAGTACGCGTCACCTATAGTGCCGGTTTTGAAGAAAAACGGTTCTGTACGTTTATGTGCAGATTATTCTGTGAGTATAAACAAGCAGTTGATTATTGAACAATACCCGCTGCCTACGATAAATGAGTTATTTTCCAAACTATACGGGGGGGAACGGTTTACAAAGTTAGATTTGTCAATGGCATATAACCAGTTTGAACTAGACCAAGAGTCTCAAAGGTTGACGTGTATTAATACATTTAAGGGGCTATACCGTTTTACCCGGCTTGCATTCGGTCTTGCCCCCGCACCGGCCCTGTTCCAGCGCGCCATGGAGTGCTTGCTGGCGGGACTGGACGGCGTGCTCTGTCTGCTGGACGACGTGCTCATCACCGGCGCCAACGCCTCCGAGCACGTGGCTAGGATGCATGTAGTGTTGCAAAGGTTGCAGGACGCGGGATTGGTTTTGCAGCGGGATAAGTGTGAGTTTTTCAAAGAGGAGATTAGCTACCTGGGTTACATTATAAACAAAGATGGCTTAAAAAAATCACCAGAAAAAATTAGAGCTATAGTGGATGCTCCCGTGCCAACAAATGTTAGTCAGTTACAATCGTTTTTAGGGCTAAGCAACTATTATCGAAATTTTGTTCCCGCCGCCTCGACGATACTCAGACCTTTGTATGACCTACTTAAGAAAAATAGCAAGTGGGAGTGGTCCAAGGTGCACGATGAAGCGTTTAAAAAAATTAAAAGTTATTTAGTTTCCGATCAAGTACTAACACACTTTAATCCCAAAGCAAAACTAATTTTGACCGTGGACGCATCCCCTAGTGGCCTTGGGGCAATTTTATCTCAAAAAGATGCGGACGGGGTGGAACGGCCGGTTTCGTTTGCCTCGCGCACTCTCAACCCCGCTGAGAAACGGTACGCCCAGATACAAAAGGAAGCGACCGCTATTATTTATGGAGTACGGCGTTTCCATCAGTATCTGTACGGTCGGGCGGAACCGTTTGTGTTGCGAACGGACCACAAGCCACTTATTTCAATATTCGGGCCCTACAAAGGTATTCCTGAGGTATCAGCCAATCGCTTACAAAGGTATGCACTATTTCTCAGTGGTTACAATTACATAATCGAATATGTACGCAGCGCGGACAATAGCGCGGATTACCTGTCCCGGGCTAGCCTGCCGGAGGGGCGCGGGGGCGCGGCTCTCGCAAGCGCCGATAGTGACAAGGCCGCTTATGTTTGTTTCGTCGCGGACGGGGATAACATGCCGATTACTATTAACGAGCTGCAGGAAGAAACTAAACGGGATGCAACTTTGAATGTTGTTAGTAGGTTTATTGTCGATGGTTGGCCTAATAAAACTACCGATATGCAATTGAAGCCCTATCATTTGTGCAGGACTCAATTAGCTGTAGAAAACGGGGTTATTATGCGAGGTCACAAAGTGGTAATTCCGCAATCGTTACGCAAAAAAGTTTTATCAGAACTACATACGTCGCATTTAGGAATCGTCAAGACCAAAGCGGAGGCTCGTTCTCGGTTCTGGTTCCCAGGAATTGACGAGGCTTTGGAGATTTTTTTAGGTTCCTGTGAGGTGTGCCAGCAGCTGCGGCCGTCCCCGCCCCGCGCGCCGCCCGCGCCGTGGCCTCCCACTACGCGTTGTTTCGAGCGATTACACATAGATTTTCTAGGGCCTTTAAACGGTCATATGTATCTAGTAGTGGTGGACGCATATAGTAAATGGGTCGAAGTGTACACCATGAATACCACCACATCTACTGCCGTAGTTGACAAACTGTGCGAGTTTATATCTAGGTTTGGCCTACCAAAAACAATCGTTAGTGACAATGGTACCGCGTTTTGCTCTCGAGAATTTACTAAATTTTGCAACCTTAACGACATAGAACATGTTACGTCACCACCTTACCATCCAGCCAGCAACGGGCAGGCTGAGACCTTCGTTAAGATTACAAAAAAGGGTATTAAGTCAAGCATGTTATCAGGTAATAATGAAAGACAGAGACGGCTACTTTTGTTAAGATATTTAATGGATTACCGCAACTCGATACATTCAACCACAGGCTGCGCTCCATCGCAATTAGTATTCGGACATAAATTGAGATGTAGGTTAGATGTGGCAAGTCCTCACTCGGAGTTATCGCCCTCACTATCCGTGGAACCGATGATCAAACCTGTACAATCTCAACAGTGTTCACAAGTTAAAGAATTAGAATCACGTAACTTTAAAAAAGGTGAGCTGGTACTATATAAAAAGTATACAAACAAAGATAAATATAGTTGGAGTAAAGGGAATATTGAGAAAAAGATCGGAAAGGTTTTATACCTAATTAAAGATTACGTGACTGGGGTGATTATAAAAAAACATAAAAATCAAATAGTTAGGTATAAGGGAACACTAAACAACTATAGCCAGGGGTATAACAAAAATCAAGATATAGATGAGTACTCACCGCTGTCTGTGCCTCAGTCGCCTCTGCTGCCGCCGCCGTCGCTGCCGCGGTCGCTGCCGCGGTCGCTGTCGCCGTCGCTGTCGCCGTCGCTGTCGCCGTCGCCGTCCCCGTTGCAGATGACGCCAGCAGATATCCGCACACCGCACTCACCCCAGAACCCGTGCTCACCTTCGCCTTCACAACCAGCACCACTACCGCCCTGTGACACCCCTTCGGGTCAGGTGGGGCTGACCGGAAGCACCGCTGAGCGTTTGCCGGAAGGAGAAGGGTCAGTGCCGAGCGACTCGGAGTTTCAAGAGGCAGAATCTTTCACGGATGATGTGGATGACGAGGAGATGGTTCCCACAGAGGCTGAGCAACAGGAGGATCAACGCTTACGCGAAGTTGCGCGAAGCCGGTTACGTCGTCGTTCCCAATTAAACGTAGATTTTAAGAAGTACTTTTAAGAGATTTTGTTAAAATGGGGGAGGAGTGTTACGTATGCATGCATGTGTGCGTGGCTGCGCCCACGAATCGTCTATTATAATAAATGAGTGTGCTACCGACCAGCGTTCGTTTCACTCGCACCCTGTCCCATATTTACCACATATGAATTGGAATCAGAACGCAGTCTGCCTTTTCTGGATGTTAAAGTGATAGGTCGAATGGATGGGTCCTTGACGCACACTGTTTACAGGAAACCGACACACACAGACAAGTATCTCAACGCTCTGTCTCACCATCACCCCCGCCCCCTACAGTCTGTGGTTAACTCCCTGCGGAACAGGGCACAGGACCTTTGTGATCCTGAATTTTTAGAGAGCGAGATGTCGCATATTCAGAAGGTCCTTAGGTGGAATGGGTATAAGTTAGACGGACGGCAACCCAGACGGAAGTCTAGAGGCAAAACATCCTGATGTTCCAAGGCCCAAGCTCAAGCTCAAGCTGTTTCAAGCTTTTATGCCCTACGTTAAGGGAGTAACGGACAAAGTTGGTTCAATACTGCGAAGGTATTCCATTAATACCATATACATGCCGTTATCCAAGGTCGTGGGACATCTAAGATCACCAAAGGATGTTATCCCCTTTCAATCACCGGGAGTTTATAAGATTGACTGCAGTTGTGGAAGTTCCTACATTGGCGAGACCAAGCGAACCATCGCGGAAAGGGTCAAGGAACATATTGCGGCTGTCAAAAAGCGGCAGCTGAATAAGTCTGCGATAGCCGAGCATTTGTTGGAGTCAGGACCAAACCACTGGATTGAGCGTCATAAACCGAAAGTATGTCTACGGAACGTCATTTCTACAGTAGAAAAATACGTGAAGCCGTTGAAATCAGAAAACATCGTAATTTCAACCGGGACGACGGTTTTAAGATTTCATCTTCGTGGAATCCTATCATAAGTAAATGCCAGTGTCAAAAAAGATCGTCCGTTATATCACCGGATATTATTAGTGTTGTGTGTCGGCCGGGTGACAACCCTAGTGTACAAGTGGTGTACCGCGCAGCAAGAAGATGTTGATGTGCTCATGCTCAAGCCAGTTGTCCCGTGACCATGGATGTTGCAACACATCCGAAACGTCGGGAGACCTCAGTGAGGTAAATAAAATAAGTTAATTATACGCGATTAAGTCCCGTTTAGTATAAATAAAATGTGTTAATGATTTAGAAGTACTAACATTGCCGTGATTTAGAAGTAGGTACTAGCATTGTCCGACGTCGTTGGAGAAATCAAATCTGCAAGACTCCGCTGGCTCAAGGTACACCTTGAGAGAATGCCAGTAGACAGGGCGTGAAGAGCCTACGTTAGACGGCTGAGCGGTCGAAGACCGGTTGGTCGGCCTAGATAACGTTGGAAGGACAAGGTAGAGAAAGATCCTATAATAGGGCGCGCTGACGCCAACTCGCATCGGAGGCCAAGATCCACTTCGGGTCGCTGAGCCAGTATTCATGTTAGCTACTAGCAGCTTCGTAGAGGTCTACATATGAGAAGGGATAGGTAGATAGCACATGAAATTAAATTTTCAGTGTCACTTCTAAGCCGGAGATGTGACGACAATGTGATATTACAGTCAGGTTGCTAGCCTATCGATAGCAACACACCTCAACCCGATCCCAGTCCCAGTCGATTTTTTTCGGCATCCATGGGTTGAAATTAAAAGGGCCACTTCTTGCTATTCTAGACCTACACCACATGAGAGAATTATTAATCACCCTCCGCTATCATCGGTCTTTGTACTTGATGTAGTGATACTTCATCGCCTTTACTATTCCTTTTCAACCCTCTGTCAAAGAGAAAAGTTGTCAATACGCTAAATTATGTCAATGCAAGAGGGTTGCTATCGCGCTGAGGAATGGACGCATATATCAGTCGTTGCCGTTGAACCTGCGGTGCGGATATATGCGGCGTTGGCGTCAAAATGGTTAAATGAGCAATATTTTGTGCATCTATTCGGAATCACATTCTCGAAAACGGATATAACGATTTCGATGTGTTCTGCAATAGGTAAGTAAAGAGCGTTTACGGGGGCGAAAACTTGTCAGTGGCGTTATACTATGGGGTGAAATAAGGAGCCAACACAAAATTAATACTATTTATTGAAACAATTTCAAAATAATATTTTGTTTCCCTAAAGCTAGTGGGCTTAAGACTCACGTAAGTAACGCAGGATAGCGCTGAGAACGAATAAGATAAATAGCCAGTACATCGAATAATGTAACATGTTGTATCAATTCAATTATTCTAGGTATCAATATAGGATATTTATAATTAGGCTTCGTGGAAGATGAATATAGCTTCACTATGTATGGCTAAATACATTAAATTACATTAACACTGATCATACAAAATGCTTTAAAATGACATCCGGATAACACAAATGCCGGGGGCCCACTCATATACCTAAAGACACAAATTATAATTTTATGGGTAAAAACTGGCAACATTGATAGGCAAATGAGATCTGTCAGGGGTGATACCAGTATTTACTTACCAAATAATAACTTGTACCTTTATAACATTGGGACCTGTGGGGACACAAATATTTGTACCTATATGATACCTACCTGACGATTAAATAACTCTATGGAGCAAATAAATTATGAAACTTCCAATAACAGTTACAATGGTTAACGGGAAGATATAACGTGGAAACGAAATAAGTTCTTACAGCCACTCTTATCACATATTACAGTTTTATATCTACTAGTTTGTCTACAATAGAAAATCTAAGATAACCACTTTTATGCCTGTATACAAATTTGTAAATTAAACCTACAAAATTAGTTCCTGTTTCTATAATCCGCTAACTGTATGATACAGAGGTCAAACTTTAGCCTTAAAATTAGGATAGTAAAAAAAATATGCGCTATGCAATCGAAAATTACGAAACGAAACATCGACTGTTTACATCTCAGGTCAATATAGTGATTTATAGTTTGAATACATCGAGATTTAATGAATTATAATTTAATCGAAACGATTACAACGTTACAATTTGGCATCCAACAACTAAAGTACGCGCTCATATAGTAGCTTATTGTTAGCCTCGCGAGTGGACTCAATAAATGCAAACAAGCGTTGCCCCGACAACCGTGACTGACGGACTGATGGCACATTCCTCCACTCACAGCCAGTCCCGAATTTGTACCTAAATATTTAACTATTCAGGATGTATTAATTATCAATATTATCATGTAGGATGAGGAACGAATATTAAGTTTACAGATAAAGTGCTGAAAGCACTTTTGGCAAGTTAATGGGCCTATAATGCACATTTTGGTGTTGTCAAAATAAATCTAAAACTTTTGAACAGGATGCACAAACGTATTGCACATGTACATAACAGACCCGCTAAAATACATGTTTAATGGACCAATATTATAATGAAATGTAGAATGATTTTAAGATACACTTTCTTGTCCAAGAAACTTGATGTTAATGCCACTTGTATTCGAAACTGGCTTCCGAGACGCACGGACGCGGTCAAACAGCGCTCGCTTTCACGGTCTTGGCGGATAGGAACCTCTGCTCGATGGACCTCCGGGGTATCCCACTGATCTTCTTGGGCGAGTAACCGTTACAATTGATAGACGACGGCAAGGATTTGTATCCCCCGTCGGAGCTGTAGTCCGTATCCGTGGACTGCCCGTTCAGACTAGGACTGTGTCTGTTCCCGTTCACACTTTCTTTACTGCTGATGCGACCGTTGTACAAGTCCCCGTACGATGTGTGGTGTTTTATCATGTTCTCTTCGATCACTGCGTTTTTAGCTAGCAGCGGTTCCGCACTTGAATACGCTTGGTTGTGAAAGTTCTCAATGGAACGAGATCTGGTCGAATACAGGTTCTTGCGTACCGTTTTCTCTCCTACAGAATCCCGCTTAGCAAAGCGGTTGGAGTCGCTATTGGCTAGGGCTTGGAGGTATTTGGAGCCGACGCGGCTGTTGGTTTTGAGTTGGACCGCGTCCGTCCGTCTGTCCTCGTCCTTGCGCGCACCGCACTGACACTTCACGGTCCCGTTGACTACAGGCCTCTTAGTCTTTTGTGCTTCGCTGTATACCGGCAGCTTCCTCCCGCTAGCTTGCTCATTCCAACTGATGAAGTAAAAAAATACGATTAGTGTAAAGATAGGGGAAACAATGTAAATGAAATGGTTGACTAAGGGTGCCATAATACTGCAAGCTACGAAACTTAAAGTTCTATTAGTTAAATTGAGAATTATTGATTTGATTCAATAGAGACTGTCATGATTTGTTAACGTATAAACGGACTGCATCAAAGTTTTAATGGAAGAAATTATTAGTTTGGCAGTAAGTTTTTCCTCTAGATTGATCTGAAAACATAGTTTCTACGATCGAATTCGAGTCTCACCTTTACGTTCTGCAGGGCAGCGTGTAACAGAGAGCGATCACATAGTCAAAGTATATTACACATTAGTTTCAAAAAAAGAAAACCATAACGACAAACACACGACTACCTACGTACAATACAAAATTAATGCAACGAACCTACGGTATTCTGGAAACCACGCTTGTGAATATAAAATCAAGTACCAAATCGTGCTGTTAAGTCAGTCGTAACACAGCGTTATACCGTTCAACCCATCCAGCACAGACTTGAAGACAACAATATTCAAATTACATAATGCTTCTAGTAGTTACAGGCGGTAATTTACATAGGCACAATATTAGTTATTCGATCTGATCAAGTCTAACTCCTCATGCGTCACTTGATGTATATAGAGCAACAATCTTCGATATCCCTATCGGATGTTCGGAAGAGATCACCCGGTTGGTACACGAGATGCAGCAAGCACAAAACATTGACGGAACACAAGAGGCAAACAGCGAGAAAGCAGTCGATCCACGCTACCTGCTGCGACGGACGAACGCCCCCCAAGTGGAAACTGCACCGGTATCCAAACAGACAAATTGCCCAAAATCCAATTTGAATTAAAAGCAGCATGTGAGGAAATTAGAAAATGATGATTAGTCGATGTGGATACAGTAGTACCACTATCAGTTGAACATGACCAAGATAAATGTGTGTGTCATTGCTCATTGCATCATGAAGACCAGGGCAAAGAAGCTAAGGCTTGACCAATTGTATCCACTCAAGTAGGTTATTGAAGAAGCCAATGCTAATTTCCGAATAGTGGTAGCACTATAATGGTTAAGATTCTAGTTAAATCTAGATGAATTAAATGAAGTAGTATTTACAATATGAAATCAAGGTCAAATGAAAATGCCTGCGAAATATGGAGTGACTGTGAGAGTGACCCTGCACATCGAAGTGGGCGCAAAAGTCATCTTCTTGTACATATAATCTCTAAAAACTGGAATCCATCGAGAGTTTCTTATGAAAGAAGCCAGGGACTGGGTTTTTGAAACGGTGTTATTTAATATAATGCTGCTGTGGTCTTGACATAATGATAAATAGTAAGAAGGTATAATAGACGGCATGAAAAGGAGGGTGATAGATGAGTGCAATGTGTGTAAAATAGTCAGCAACGAATTTATCGAAGTGATGATGAACCTAAAACAATAAATAATAAGATATTTAAATACATACAGGAAGTGTAGGGACGATGTGCGGGAAAATAAGCTACGGCTTTTAAATCATGTGTAACAAACAAAATAATTTTTACATATAATAATATAATTGTTGGATGTATCACAAGGTAGCGTCATAGTTCCGAAACTATTCGTGTAAGGTGTTTGTTAATAATGAATTTAATTACCTCACTAAACCGGAATTTTCAGAACTCGTTAGCGCCGAGCTCATCGGCGGCCGCAACTGAAACGAAAACACGCAAACGTTAGATATATTAAGCGTAAATGTATAATTTATGTGATAAATGGCGTGCTATTTATGGTGGTTAAATTCAACACATCGTTTGTCAACGACTTGACACTGGTAATGACTTTACTTTAAAAAGATTAATAAATATGTATATGAACGTCGACGCAATCATGCCACGAAACTTTCGAAGGTGAACATATTGATGATTTGCTCGACGGTTTTCACCAGGCCCATTTTGCATATTAGCATGCCCTTCACAATTTTTGTCCCTACATATTCAGGCACTCCACCACACTCCCTTAGCATTCAACGAGGATCACGCTAAAATGATTGATCTATTCGAGTACCTTCTCAGCACTCTCCATGGTGCTGGGTGGCTCCTGCGCTGAGCGCCCTGCGCAGCTATCATGTTAGGTTGTATGGTCACGCTTTACGTGACATTTGAGGCCATTGTGTGACTGTGGTGTGGTGCGCTATCGCATTGGCGCGACGGGCACACAGCCATAATTTTGGGGACAGCGAACAAACACTAGAATGACGATGTAGTGCTCATCCGATCAGTCTGCGTGGCCACGTTGCACGTATTGCGCGGCTTATGCTCCGATATGTTCAGCTGGGACCGTAGCTGGCCTAACGCTAAAATGATTGGTTCGTACGAGTATCTTCTCAGCACTCTTCATGGTGCTGGGTGGCTCCCCATTGGCGGGACGTCAATGTGGGGCGAACTAACGCTAAAATGAGCAGGACTTGTAAGGTAAATAGTGGTCACCCGATCAGTCTGCGTGGCCACGGTGCACGTGTCGTCGGCGCGCGGCTCGTGGCCCTCCGCCATGCGCAGCATCTGCGCCTGCAGCACGCGCACCAGCCGGTCGCGCTCTTCCAGCTGGCTCTGGAAACGACAGCCACATCCCAATTCACACATATAATCCTCACAAAAAAAAGACTGGGTTGCACTCTGGGAGTGCCGGCAGAAGTGAAAACTCAATGACATTGTAACAGTTTTTCGATCAGGTCACGAGACATCTTACGGTCACGTGACCTGTGGCGAGTTTAACAATTTTTCTCCATCACAAAAAGTGCACAGCGCCGCCAAAGAAGTTTTCACTTCAAAAAAGCTCGTTCTACCGTCATCACGTTTGCATGTTATTGACGTGGCCGTTAGCCGCGGTACGGCGGTACGGTAAGTGTCACCCCAGTGTTACTGTCTACCGCATTCGGGTGGATTGCACCTCGAAGGTGTGGCAAGCGGCAAGAGGGACAGGCCTTATGTAGATATGTAGCTGTACAGCTACCATCATTCATGCATATCATTTTTAGTTCTTTACTCAGAAAGGGTGGGATTTTGTTTTTATCACCCTTTTTTGTTGTAGACAGAATGCGCTTTATGCCTTAAAAGAATACGCCAAAACTCACACCAGGATTACAAATTCTACAGGTAATTAGTGCTTCACGAACAAGGTTTATAAAAATAGCTCTACGAACTACATGTCTAGAGAATGCCGATATATTTGCCGCGATGATGCGTTTGTAGATAACTGTTACATAAGGCCTGTCCAGCTTTATCAACAAAACGACCCTGACAATCAATAAACAATGAAGGAACGGTAATTATTTTGTGAGCGGTAGCCGAGTGGCTCAAGGAGTGGAACAAACATCGTCATGGGTTCGACATCTGACTCGAACCTACTCATAAGCATGATAACGAAGGAAAAAAACCTTCAGCAAATCAAGAACCCAGAAATTTTGAAGAGTAAACTCCCAGTCCGTACATGAATGCCAATAGACTTATACACACTATACTTACCGATGTGACGAGTAGTGGCAAGTGTATGTAATGAATTAAGAGGCCTTTAGACCTGGCTAAATGCAGTGCACCTACTTAGGCACTTGTCCCACCGCCGGCGAGTAGCGAGTACTCTCATAGTAATTCTTACTCGCGCGAATAAAAGCGAGTAAGAATTACTATGAGAGTACTCGCTACTCGCCGGCGGTGGGACAAGTGCCTTAGGGAGGGGAATTAAACCATCTCAATCATTTTAGCCACGTAAAAGAAACTAAAGACCACTTTATCGTGTACAGACCTGGGGCCGTAGACAAGGTTACAATCGACAAGCGCTAACGCTAACGAATAAAATGTATGGGAATGACAGATGCCGACGAAACACTTTTCGTTAACATCTGTCATTCCCATACATTTTATTAGTTAGCGTTAGCGTTAGCGCTTGTCGATTGTAACCTTGTCTAGGCCCCCTGCAGATATAGTGTACAGACCTGCAGATAGAGGATCTGGCGGCGCATCTCTGCGCAGGCGTCGGGGTGCAGCGGGGAGGCGGGGGGGCGGCGCCCGTTGACGCGCGCGGGGCTCTCCGCGCACGCGGCCAGCAACGGGTCGAGAGTTTCGCTCTGGAACGTGACGTCACCGGTTAGTTGAGGGTTGTCAATGAGCCAGCCAGCCTTGACACCGTTTGAGGGGGCCTCGATTTTTGCTAACCCCGCTGACGTTAGATTTTTGTAAGGACTCAGGTGGGCTTGAGACCCTCCGATGCAACTTGATAGAAATCATATTTGTAAATAAAAGCGAAGAAAATGCTTCTTGCACCCGTCACCCTTTCTGCAGATGTGCTGCTCTAAGTACCTATGTGCCAAAAACAGTATTATGCTATTGTTTTGGCTTAGCACGGAAATGTTATGTCTTGTTGAGGATCCTTGTTTACAAGGGTTCAAAATGACGTCAAAAAAATTGGAGCTATAACATTGGAAAAAAGAAATTAGCTATGAGCAAGTCATCTATTAGTTACAATAAAGGTGAAAGTACACATAAAGAATGGAAAGAAGCATTAACAGCGGTGCTAAGATTTGACAGAGCGTTCGTTAACTACAGAAGTAATTTAAGTACTTACCTTAAGAAATAATATTTTTTAGTTCGTTACTCTACTTAATGACAGGGCATCTGCTAAGACATAACCTTTTCTTTAAGACTTATGGAATGGAATATTGAAGGAACGAGAGGCAGGGGAAGGCCAAGAAGAAAGTAAAGGAAATGGCAGGATAGAATGGGCTGGCGCTTGCTCCACCGACAACTTCAGTTAAAGAAGAAGATTTTTTTTACTCAGAAAGGGTGGGATTTTGTTTTTAACAATAAGTAGAGCCAGAAAGCGCTTAAAGCCTTAATAGTTATTTACGATACAAGTGCCGAAAATAGGAAATCCGCAACGAGTGGTGATAAATTAAAACACGACCGAAGGGAGTGTTTTAAATCGACACGAGTTGCGAATTACCTATTCGCACGGGTATCGTACAACGTTTTACTGTACATATGGCTCTTTAAAGTTTCGACATATGCACGGAAAGTGCTCTTTCCGCACTAGTGCGAGAAAGTAGCACCATAGCACTGTAAAATATTAATCCTTCGTAATTAGTCATTCAAGAACAATTTAAAAAAACAACAACCGATATATTTGCCGCGATGATGTGTTTGTTTTAACGAACCCTCTGTACAATTATTGCAAATGGCGGAGGCGTTACTTACACTCATCGAATGATGCTCGTCCCCCGGCTGCGTGCGGCAAACAAGGCGATGCAACCAAATAAACAAACGTTACAACACGCAAACAAACATGTGCACTAGCCTAAACACAATCTGGGGGCATTTAGAACAACTAAGTGCGGAAAAACATAAACTAAACGTTTCACGAAGCTACAAGTTACAAAATTGACCAATAACGACCGGGCATTTGATCGGTGGTGCCTGTTTAGAATTTTAAAATTGGAATTTGTAGCATCGGTAATTGCGTAACTTTGTAACTTTTCGAACGAGTCAGAGCATACCTAGGGTATAATCAACTATCGTTACCACATTAAGAATTGCAATTGATTCGAACGCGCGTTACGGCGCGTTCGAAAAGCTAGGTAGGTAGGCATTTAGCCTGCTATGCGCAGAGCCGTTTTTGGTCGGCGGTTCTTTGAGCATTCCATACAACACCAAACCCAGCATTAACAATTAATGGTGGTATTTGTATGAAATAGCTGACGAACAGCCATCCAGAAACACCAGAGTGCACAAGCTTTGATGGTCTTTTAAATGCAGTAAAGCTTCACTTTACTTTAGTCTTACTTGTTTTGCTTGTTGTTGTGTGTTTAGTGTTAAATTAAGAAGCTACACCGACTTAAAATATCAAACAACATTTCAGTCAGCAAAATCCCCGAGTTAAACGTACAAATAAACGCCTTCTTGAACCTACACACCCTGCCCTTAAATGAACCCGACCTTCCTTTACTTCAAGCAAATGAACTTGTCAACCTGTAAGCCGATACCTCGACCTATATTTACGTAGGTATCTATTGCTACTCGTTTGCTCCAAACAGGGAAAATGCCTTCTATTTTCGACCTTTTCTGTAATCGTATACGTTTATTCTTGCCCCATTCATATCCCTACAAATGGTAGCCGACAAAGAACAAAAACTTTTAGAAATTTGATAGCAAGCCTCGTGGGTAACGTGATCTTGGCAAACGTTCATTGTTACTAAGTTCTAATTACACATTAGCTGCAAAAACATCTACATAATAAAGATCTAAAGAAAATCGGTTCCAATTAGGCATTGTGATAAGACGGATTAGAGTACCTAATTAGCTTAATATTTCCCAAACGCTACTCAGAGAACAATGGGTCTAGATTTTAACTATGGCACCTACATTGAATTACTGAACTGATGGTCATGGGAAATGTGACTCTAAGTAATGTAGCTCGCGGCCGCACATGATTGGTACCCGTAACGTGCTACTATTAGAGCAACTAGGGGGAAATTGTAAATTAACCACCGCTTCCTATGTTCTAGGCCCTTGCTTGCACACGTCAACATAATAATCATGCTTTCTCGTTATGCATACAACACACGTAAATGTTACCTATGTGTTTATATAACAGTACATCACAATCACTGCAGTAATCGCAATTTCTGCTAGGCATGTTTCTAATGAACAGAAGGGTCGATAACAGTAACTGCGTTTTACTTTATTCCGAGTTTGTGAGTGTTATACTATAGTCAAGGCGTTGTAAGGGCTTACATAATCGAAATGTATGACTAATGACAATGACAACTACGTTGTTTAAGCCCGATATGGACAGGGCATGTGGGTCGGCTATCGCCTTGAACGAAGTCACATTTCTTGCAGTCCCATTATGCATTTAATGACAGAAACTTTGTCTTTAAAAGTAGCTTAGCATTTCCCAGTTGACTAATTTGGCAACTCGAATAAATCTGGCCATTTATATTTTTGACTAAGGCAACTTTGCTTGTACTGTAATTTTTGTCATGAAATAAATTAATCTAATCTATTCTAGTCATTAAGTTTTGTTTAGTTATTAGGAGGTAGTTATATGATCATAGTTGTAGTTTGTTACAATGTAATAATTCTATCCGGATTTATTATATCTACAAAAAAATAACATGGAATCTAACTAGGTATTAAAGGTTCGGAAACAATCATCTAAATTTTATTATAATTCTGAATAGTGTAATCTACGTAAAACTATTTAACGCTAATATTATCTGGCCTGAAATGGCTGAAGTAGCTCATTATCATTACCTACTGAAAAAGTTAAAACAAACTAAAACACTTGTTGTACTCTCTAATCATGCATCATAGGTACCAGTGACGTAACGTCTTCATAACCGTATGCAAGATGCATCTAAGCATTAATATAGAGCTATAGAGCTGTCGATCGATACTCTTCAAATACGCCAGTTTTCGAGTTATACAGGGTGATTCAGGAGACGTGAGCAGGATCAACCCTACACATACAGTTAATGTTAATGGATCTTTTACCATCGTGATTAAGTTAAACGCCCACAGTTTTTTTTTACATTTTGTGTAAAAGTTTCATTCACAATAAATCATGGTCACCCTACACAACTAAAAAAAAATTCACGTTAATCTTACCAACGCTGGTACGACTGAGTAGCTTATAAACTATTGAATCCGTAGGGTTGATCCTGCTCATGTCTCCTGAATCACCCTGTATAGACGTCATGCCACTGCTAGCAACAAACGAGCATACATGATCTAACCACACAACATTAATTGAACGCTAAAACGTGCATATACATGCCTCCTGCAAGACGCGCTTAAGCTGTAACAGCAGTGTCTTGATATCGACGACGTCCTGCAGCAGCGTAGCGGGCGCGGGACCGGGCGAGGCGGTGCCCTCGCTCGCCGCGTCGGACGGCGTCTGCGCTCGCGAACGTTGGAGCAGCCGCGCTGTGCGCACTGGCAGGCTTGCCCTGTAGACAACAACACGGATTTTTAAAAACAAATATAAATCGGTTCGTCTTCAATTGGTTGGGAAATATAACGTTTTAGTGTAAGGCCTGAGTGGACGCCCCACTCAGAGCGGGGCCAGCGTCCATATAATTTGCATTTGTTTTATATTGACGCTGCACGCACTGCAAGTGTAAGGCCTGAGCGAGGCGTCCACTCATGCCTTATGCCGGCTGTACACATTAGGCCAACGTTGGCGCTTGAGCAGGATGCAGCTATGCAAACGCATGAGAACGATATAAAGCCCTCTTCCTCTAACACATAGTGCATCTGCTAACGCGCCAACGTTGGCCCAATGTGTACAGCCGGCTTTACACTTACTGAAGGAACAACCCACGAGTGTCACAACAACATTTTTATTTTTCTTTCGGCTCATCTTCTTTTGAAGGTTGGGTATTGGGTAGCAATACTAGCATGATGATCTTTAACTTAGTGCATTGTAGAACAACTCAAGAGCTCTTTAACTGTACACAGGAATACAATATAGCCTCGTAAGTCCCCGCGTACAAGTCCAAAAACGATAGTTCCAAATTCAGAATCGCAAAAGCTATCACAGCTCGTCTTACGAGACTATAATTATCTACAAAAAAATGTCGCCTAGTGGCGATGGCGTGGTGCTAGGACCCTTTTCGGGCTAGATCTCAGCGCTCATGTCTCTGTAGTGTCAATGTCATCATCCTCCTAGCGTTATTCCCGGTAGTGCCCCTAAAGGACCCCAGGGTCCGCTTTAACAACTAATACACCCTCTGTAGTGTGACGTACGATAATTTGAATGGGTGTGTAATGTTTTTAATAACAACTATTTTCGATTTTTCATTTTGCATAAATCGAATGGCATAATTTTGAAATGCAGAAATGATTATTTAGTTTAAAAACAAATTGCATACTTTCAGTAATAATAATAATTCAATGCGTAGTATTTGCATAACAGGCAATCAGTATAATGATCACTTTACTACTATACTATTTAATACTCATAACGGTCTTTTTCC
Organism: Epinotia ramella; assembly: GCA_947578815.1. Lineage (NCBI taxonomy): Eukaryota > Metazoa > Arthropoda > Insecta > Lepidoptera > Tortricidae > Epinotia > Epinotia ramella. Next base: position 15,255,804 of record OX388205.1, on the reverse strand, counting down.
AATAAAACCAAGTTCATAAGTTCAAGTAGAGCATCGTCATATATACGCCCCACTGCTGGGCACAGGCCTCCTCTCGTGATCAAGAGGGCAATAAAATGTGTACTTTTATAAAATAAGTCGGTTCTGGCGCTTCGCTGGCCGCTGTCGTGGCACGCTCGCTTCGCGCGCTCGGCTCGCGCGCTGTAAGGTCGCAGTTCTACTTAACACTCCTCGCTTCGCTCGTCGTCGTACCTAACGGCGACCTGCCTTAAGGTAGTATATGTAAGTTGTTTTATAATTTATGTAATATTATATTATGTCACCCGAACAATCGTTAAAATATAGTTGTACATTTTAATCATAATACTAATTGTATGTTATAACAAGTAAAATTATTCCTAATGATCGTTATAAACAACGTTTTTAAGATTATACAACATGCTGTAATTTAATTATTATAACGAATAATATTATGGATTTTGTTTCTAGACATTATGTTTATTATGAGTTTTAAAAGTAGATAATGTAATTATGCAAAATGATTGAACGGCACCCAATTTGAATGCTACTTGCTCCATTAAAAGGGCCAAGGGACCAACCGGTTATTCTAGCAAGTTGTAAAATAAACATAAATTAGGAAAGTTTGTTGACGATCTAAGTACAAACCTCAAGAGCAAGAAGTGCCGTGACCTTCAAAGTCTTAAACCGCGTATACGCGCAGGCGTAATGTTGCGCGAGTTGTCAAGCGACTATGGCCGGCGGCAACAGGAAACGCCATAGTTGCCTGATAGCTCGCGCGTCGTATCGCGCAACACGGGTGAACCCGTGCAAACGAAACATTCTGAACGTGCTATCCACAGGTTGGGGGTGCTAATGCCGAGTGATACCTAAGGGACCCTTGGGCGATCGTTAGTGGAGACGTGTACGTATACCAACGTCTGGCACGATAAACTTGCAAATGTTATGTGTTTTAATAGTTTGAAAATTACTAAGATTTAAGACCGTATGAACGACTTCATAAACTAAATTGAGGAAATCATCGTTTCTAACATAATCTATTAGACAAAAACTATTAAAGTATTAATGTAATATAAAGTTGCTAATCACTGACATAATGAAATTACGTAAGTATTATGTTTATTAAGTTTGCACATAAATGCGCACGAACGGATTCTTCTACTTATCTATTTTAGCTCCTTATTTAGAAACATAGCATATTTACCTACACTACAGTGCATTTAATTAAGGTAATTTTAACATTTACTTAGTTAAATTACACCTCGTATTCATACCCCCGCCAAACTGACCGTCGATCTACCTTTACTGATTATGTGTATGTACCTATATATGAACCATTATCTTTTCTAATTATAGGTAAGTTTGATTGTTTTGATTTGGATAAAATGAGAAGACTTCCACCCTAAAGCCGGCTGTACAGTCGACTACAAAGATAAGTATGTTTTTTAATGTTACAGTATGTTGTTTAAGTTATGTATGTATATCTTATTACTATGGTAGTAAAGTCTATGTATACATATTTTTGTAACATCGTATGGATACATCTCTTTGTAGTCGACTGTACACATTGGGCCAACGTTGGCACGTGAACAGATGCAGCTATGCGTTAAGCCTGCTGTACACACTGGGCCAACGTTGGCGCGTGAGCAGAAGGCAGCTATGCGTTAGAGGGAGAGGGCTATAACTCGATCTCTTTCGTTTACATAGCTGCCTCCTGCTCACGCGCCAACGTTGGCCCAATGTGTACAGCCGGCATTAGAGGAAGAGGGCTTTATATCGTTCTCATGCGTTTGCATAGAACTTTTGATTATTTTTTAATACAACTTGTCATGCAGAAGTCATTACTCCACTCATTGTTTCACTTAAGATGAATTTGAAGAAGTTGTGGCTTTCCAATGACTTGTGAATTGGTTGAATATAGTATTTATTTATTTATTTATTGTATATTTGAGATATATATATTGCATATGATAGTGTGTATTATATTTTATATTGTATATTTATATATGTATTGGCATGTTTTTATTTGTCTAGGATTAATACCTATTAGGTTTTGTTTTCATTTTCTCTGTGTTTTTGTACACGGTATAAGTTTGCCTATCTCGTTCTACCTACCTTCCTCTCAATTGCTCAAAGGTTAGCTGGAAGAGATCCCTTATAGGGATAAGTTCGCCTTTGTATACTTTGATCTATTGTGTGACATGTATATTCTTTAACCTGTTATTGTTTACAATAAAGTGCTTACATACATACATACATACATAGCTGCATCCTGCTCACGCGCCATCGTTGGCCCAATGTGTACAGCCGTAAGCTGGCTGTATACATTGGGCCAACGTTGGCGCGTGAGCAGATGCAGCTATGCGTTAAAGAAAGAGGGCTTTATTTCGTTCTCATGCGTTTGCATAGCTGCATCCTGCTCACGCGCCAACGTTGGCCCAATGTGTACAGCGGGCATTAGGTTTGTCCCTTAGTTCTAAACCTACGTCACACGTTCGGACTAGCCGGATGCCCATAGATCTATGCTTAGCTTAGATACCGCCGGGTTCTAAAGTGTTAATTATCAAATAACGGTTACCTATCTGAAAATTATAGTTAAAAAGTATAGTTTGTCCGAATTTTTCATTTGTCCAAAAGCCGTGGTCCTCTGAAGCCATGACATTTTTATTATAAAACAAACCTCGCCTAACCTAATTACTTCTGCATTTAAGTTGTATTAAAAAATAATCAAAAGCTTCGGGGTTTTCGAGAAAATTGGCTTTTTGGCGAAATTAAAATTCCGACAAACGATGCAGTTGGGAAAAGAAATTTTGTGATTGCGATAGGATACAGCTAATACAGTACTACCGTCACTTCTTAACAACAAAACATGTGTGTTCCTAGATCTGCTCCTATATTGTCTCACCAGTATCAATATACTATCAATGTAGGTAGGTACCTATTAATGTATTCTATAATGGACCTTCCGTCTTCCTCCCGCGGGTCCACCTGGGTCCTCTGTAATGTGTACGCGGGCGGAGCCTTGTGGGAAGCTAGTCGTTTATAAACCGTCAAATATATATAAATATGAGCTAGTGAAACAGATTACCAATTCCATAAGTCAGCAGACGCGTGGGTGCGACGCGCCCCGCCAAATTAATTAGCGAAAATAGGGCGACACCCGCTAGCTGTACTTATGTCACCTGCAGAGAGCCTAACACGCCCAAGCCTATATTTAGAACTAGAAGCCATTTAAGTGATTTCAATATGCGAAATGTTGGTTCTTGAAGCGCTAAGGCTTTAAATGAGCCGGCGACATGAAAAAATATAAATTACTAGCTACTGCCGGAACATTAGGGGATGATTTCCGGGATAAAAACTACCCTATGTCCTTCCCCGGAACTCAAACAATACCCATACCAAATTCAGCTAAATCGGTTCAGTGGTTTAAGGGTGAAGAAGTAACAGACAGACTTTCGCATTTATAATATTGATATATATAATACTAGCTTCTGCCCGCGACTCCGTCCGCGTGGAACTCGTTTATATCGTAGCTCCATACAAAGTTTCACCCCCCACTTCATCCTCTTGGGGGATGATTTCCGGGATAAAAACTATCCTATGTCCTTCCCCAGGACTCAAACTATCTCTATACCAAATTTCATCCAAATCGGCTCAGTGGTTTAAGCGTGAAGAGGTAACAGACAGACAGACATACAGACACACTTTTGCATTTATAATATTAGTATGGTTTCAGTATTTTAAGTATGGATTTCAATTTTTCAAATATTAATTTGAATGTGTCTAGCAGCTCACTGAGGATCATGATCGCATCCCCTCCGTGTAGTTCCGTTCCTCATCAAGTGAATTGCATTGGGATAGGTATACTGCATTTGGCAGCCCTCTTAACTGTATCAGTCCAGCAACTCCAGCGCAATGGAATCCTTCCACTAAACGCACTTAATATTTACCTCTACTACTTATATCAAAATAATTATTTTCAACTTAAAAAACTCTTATTTCTTCAAAAAATAAAAGCAGAACGAACACGTCATTTGACAATAAATTTTTGTATCAAATGTCGCAAGTTAATCCGGGTGAAGAGCACAGCATATCGAGCTCACATTAGTGAGCGAGGACAAAATTGTTAAGGTTCAAGTCGCCTTAAGTAGGCAGAAGAGGCAGAACGATCACGCCTTTTTGCGTAGAAAAAAAATATATCAGGAAGAATATGCTCCACCCTGGCCACAAGGGAAACTGTCACCCATGCGATAGTCTGACGACAATAGTTTAGATGAGAAACAATAGTTAAGCCCTCGAGGACTTGCTTGTTAGTAACATTGATTGTTATATTTGTTATATTGTGAATGCTGGTAGTACGAGGGATAAAATAAATGTAATGTAATACGAAAAACTAACGAGACCTGAGGATATTTGGGGATATTTGGATGGTAGGATGAGGATAAGGAGGATGTAAGAACTTCTTACTACTAAGAAGGATAAGGTGATAGTTATATGAGAACTGATTCAAATATCAAAATCTACACAGCAAAACAAAGGAGTGTCAAGTATTTACATTGAGTGTATAAGGTTGACTAAGTGATGGCTCTGTGTCGAATGTCTTTTTACCTATCCAAATGTTGATTTTGTTTTGGATAATCTACATAGATCATGAAACAACATGGGTCATGATTCTTATCAGATTCAAATAAACAATACCTAATGGCTTTTATCAACGATACATAAATACGTGATATAAGTCAGCACAGATTAATGTGACATGCACAATGAAGTCGCATTAACGGTTGATATGTTAATTGGACCATAATAGCTGGTGATTGGCTTAATTAACATTCATGACTGTCATGCCAAGTCCAAAATCCCTTCTATTGCTCCTCTTTTCAGATGTTTTTCAGACAGATATTATCTTTGTATCCACTCTCAAGTGTTGACAATGGTACAGGCGCTGGAAACCAAAGGAATCTGTCAGATATGTCAACTGATATCTTACTAGGGCACACCTTTATACAAAAGAATGCCAGGAATCGTCATATCTTTGCATTGGCGGAGGGAATATTGGCAAAACAAAATAGGTACACCGATGCTATTGGAAAGCCAAAACATCCGGTTACGAATGCATTGACCAATAATGCGTTAAGGGTAACTAAACACCTACACAATGAAACAATAAGTTTCATTGTAACAGGCAACATTGGCAAATAAATATACCTAATACCAAACTGGACATTTTGCGGTTAGCTGACACAGTTTGCTGATACCTTCTTAATACATTTACCTCGTTGGCGACTTCGCGATAATCCAATTGAGGCATTATATTAAGAACTATATTACATTACTAGGATTACCACCAGGAAAAGCCTTGTTCAATATTTTGGTAGACTTGACTATGACGAAAACGGATAGAGTGAATCTAAATTGCACACGTTTGCCTCTCATTTGGCCTTGCATTAGTTAGTGGCTTGGCAGTGTTGGTTTTTGGCCTTTATGAGCACACGAAACAATACATTTTATTTGCTTAAGATACAATTGTGTTTGATTCTTTGTTCTAAGATAATTCGTGAACCAGCAACGATACAATGAAGCCAAATCAATAAATCATTGACTAGAGTACCATTGAGCTGCCACAAACAGTTGTGAAAACATTAGTCCGCGATATAGAAACTCTTGATATCTGATAATACACGCTAGTCTCAGATATCGTATCGATCGTGAAAAGATCGATGTTTATTGTGAATCTAAGTCAACCGAACAATATGGTACGAAAAATGCTAACACTAGATTAACGTACGCACTGTACCGTGAAGTTTGTGTTTGTGAACCTGTATTGCTTGGCGCGCTGGCTACGGAGGCTGGGGGCGGGGCTGCAGGAGCGCACGGTGCTGGGTTCAGCCACGTGCAGGTCGGTCTTCTGGCGCCGCGCGCCCAGCGCCGCGGGCCCGGGCGTCGTGCAGGCCGGACGCATGCCGCGGAGACTTTCACGGCGCGCACGCACGCGGCCGACTGAACACCGCGCGCTCGCGCTATCGCGCCCGCCACCGCCGACGCAGCTCGCCCGGAAAAATCAGATCTCGTGGCGTCGACCCTATCCATTCAAGCCGAACGGATCACAGCACCAGTTTTCTTTTTACACTCTGTTTGCAATCAGCTCTTGCGCCGATTACGCTCCATGATTCCGCGTCGAGTTATCGTCCGTGCCGAGTCATGGCGATTGAAAATGTCCGAGTGCGTTGACAGTTAGTTTGGCAACGGAGGCATGTCGAATGCCAGCGAGGTGTGTCTGAAAGGGAGAACAGAGCGAGCGACACTAAATGCCGGCCGCGTTACACAGCGTCACGCTCGTTGCCCGCACTGGCTCCACAACACTTTCTTTTGCACGTGATTTTTGTTTGTTTTACTATAAGCGGTTGCTATCCGAATTCTCTTTCACTACACAACAGTCTACTTCTTTGTTAATTTACAAAATTAAACCACTTTATTAAGCCATGAAGTCGCTCCAAATGTCAATGAACTAATCAGATCCTATCAGACGATAGTAAGTGCTATAATGGGAGCTCCACGACCGGTGTGGGTCAGTGTCACTGTCTGGACTCGTTTGTTTGTTTGGTGCGAGACGCCGGTTCTTATGTCGCCTGGTCGGTGCAGGGCGCATGCGTCGCCCCGCTCAATACCGTCCCCTCGCTCAGCTGATTTATTTTGCGGGCCGAGGTGACTCAAGCTGCAAGCGTTAAGGTTAATTTCATCAAAGTCCTGCGCTTTCTAACTTTCCAATTGGCCTACATTTGGCGCGACGTCATCTCAAACGTACTGAGCTATTTTCGAAATGGAAGCCCCCAAAATCACGTCAGTCAATTTTATCAACGCCAGTCACTCTTCATTAGTAATTAGCTACGTTTAATTTGCAGAACGTAATTTGCATGTAAGTAGCGGCATCTTAGCGAGGTATTAGAATTAGTTGGCTGGTGCGTGCATAACGTGAGCCCACTCGAGACAATCTGCCAGTAATGATCGTGAATGCAGTGCGGGAGCTCACAACGCAACTCACTTCTCATGAACCCGTGTAAGTCTGGTCTCTAATTACGCATAGGGGTTACGTATCTCTCGGTCAAGTAAAACTGGTGATTTGACACAGCAGGTTGTGAATCGCATAGCTTACGAACCCGAGTGTCACGGCACTCGCACTCAGTACCGCTCCTCTGCTCTCATTCACAAAACATGTCGTCTCAACTGTTAGATACTTTCCAGCATAACTTGCTCCCGAGATATAACAGCTACGTGTAATCGAAGGTCTGTATTATACTGGTCCGTCGGTGGCGAAAGGGTCGCGGTAAGCTTTTTATATTCAACCCATTCCAACCGAGCGCGACGCATGTTAAAAAAACAGTGCTCTATGGCACTGCACTCTATTCTGCACGTACTGACGTTTTTGGTCGTATAAATTCCCAAGTGTTACTTATTACTTAAACACAGGACGTCCGAGAAGTAATGCGCAGCGCCGCACCGCAGTGGTAGCGCCTTACTAAATAAATCTACCGAATGTTTCTCTAAAACGCAATCTGCAGAATAAATGATAAGGAATTGTATTTGACTGGATATCGTTCATTTCAATAATCTAGGTACAATACAATACAAATACTCTTTATTGCACACCTCACACAAACAAAGCAGTTAAAAAGAGAAACAATACAATAACATGTAGGTAGAGGTAGACAACAGGCGGTCTAAACCAGGTACTTTAAAAACAAAGTTTTGACCGACTTCAATTCAGTACTTCGCCTTATTTGAAGTTCGAGGATCCCATCATCAGGTCCCGACCTGATGACCATGGGACCACCTGGGAAGGATACCTTTTAAACCAAAAAATAATTATCAATATCAAGTATCAAGTTTCTTTTTGATCCTGGACATGCATGTTGCGGATTTTTAATGGAACTAATTTATTTTACTGGCAAGGAGTACTCTTTGACAGACGTTAGATTAGAAGTCATCGAATGTCACCGTTGTAAACAAACAGCATGGAAGAGAAAATACCTACCTCGCGATTGTAAAATAAATTACAATAAATATGTCGAAAGCGATCCATAGTGATGTCAGAAAGCTTATTTTGAATATAATTTAATATTTACAGTAAAAAAAGGATGCTAGTTTGGCTAGTATTTCTATAAACAATGTCTGAAATGGGTTGTTGGGTTGTTGGTCGGTCATCCGTTACTGAGATTTTATAGTGCGTCGTAGGTATTGATTGAACTGGTTAGTTTGGTTGGATTTAACTAGTAATTTATTTTCTTATTAAAATATTGTAATAAAAATTGTAGACGAATATAGATAAAGGTCCTTTAGCCGAATCCCAGACCGAAAGTTTTATAAATTGAGGTCGGCGGTCTTCACGCAGTCACATCAGCGACACATCAGAGTCAAGAGTCTTCGGAGTCACAATCTGAAGAATATTTAAATATCGAATACGTAATTGGAACCAGATATGGATCAATAGGTATCCATACTAATATTATAAATGCGAAAGTGTGTCTGTCTGTCTGTCTGTCTGTCTGTCTGTCTGTTACCTCTTCACGCTTAAACCGCTGAACCGATTGCGATGAAATTTGGTATGGAGATAGTTTGAATCCCGGGGAAGGACATAAGATAGTTTTCATCCTGGAAATCACCCCCTAAGTGGATGAAATGGGGGGTTGAAGTTTGTATGGAGCTGCGATATAAACGATTTCCACGCGGACGGAGTCGCGGGCAGAAGCTAGTTTCTTATAAAGCATGGAATTTTTACATTAAAAAAACAACACAATGCCAATACACACTGTCCCGACTATACCATATGACGTATGTACATTATTGCCATATATTATGCGGTTTACAGCAACACTACCTCAGGGTTAAATAGGGACCTGTCGTGCATACATAAAAAATAATAGATTCTGAACCTCCTCCTTTTTTGAAGTCGGCTAAAAACGATGGTGCGTGTATTACACACACAAAACAAGACAAATGCCTATTAGAGTAGTCCACAACAACATATACAAGAGGGGCTTAACTTACTTACTTTAACTTTTTTACCTATACAAAACTGGTAGGAAGAGCACAATGCCCCATTATAAAATGTGGATACAGCCGGGCAGCTGTATATTTAATGTTTTTATTAGGTACGTATAAAATTGAGGGCAGTTGAAAAACAAGAGTAGGTACCTACACCTACTCACATAGTACTTACTTAAGAAGGAATTAGAACAACAACTTTACAGTTACTTTTAACTTACCTTTTTGTTCTCATTCCTTCTTCCGTCAAGAATTATGCCATAGAGGGCCTACAACACCTGGGGCCGTAGACAAGGTTACAATCGACAAGCGCTAACGCTAACGCTAACGAATAAAATGTATGGGAATGACAGATGCCGACGAAACACTTTTCGTTAACATCTGTCATTCCCATACATTTTATTAGTTAGCGTTAGCGTTAGCGCTTGTCGATTGTAACCTTGTCTAGGCCCCCAGTAATGACACTGAAAGGGTTAACGGCCGCTAAATAGATGCCTAATTACTAAGGGCACTCGCCAGTTGATCGTTAAATGTGTTCTAATGTTTACAATACGGTAAAAGATCTACGCAATTTCAAAGTTTTTGTTTTAGGTTTAAGAAAGTGAAACAATTGCAAAAACGGGTACTGCACGGATATTGTGAAACAATGCTAAACACGTACGTGGAGCTGTCGGGTGTGTAGATGAAAATGATTGAACTACAATGGGAAAGGAAATTGGCTTCAGCGCATCCATAGGATGTATCTAGTGTTGTTACCAGTTCTTGAGGATACTGTTATTCATTATTCTTTATGAACGGCGTAAACTATTCTTGACCAATTTGCGTTAGTTATTGCGTACAAAGTGAGTGTACTTAATCGCAAAGTTTCTCGTATAACGCTTATGAAGTCGGTTTTTTCAGCTACATATAAATAAATGATCAATATTAGGGGACAATCTTACACAAATCCAACTAGGAGCTAGTAAGTTCAATGAGGATTGTGTTATGGGTACTATACTTTGACGACGATACATTTTATGGATATACCTAAAACACTTAAATTTGTACATCAGAAAACATCAAAGACTAATCGCACAAATATTAGCCCTTACCGGAATTCAAACCCAGGACCTTCAGCTTCGTATAGGCAGTGTCACTACCCACTAGGCTAAGGTACAATGCCTGGCCTTAGGTACAAAAACTTAATTCTATGGACACATTAAAACCTCTCTTAACAATCAAACCCATATCATTCCAGAAGCCAGTCCTATACTTACTTAAGCTACGTGTAAAAAAACTCTCGAAGGCTCGAATCCATTACATAACACAATTAGGGTCATAACTTTTTTTAAACATCAATAATTATTACATCTGGCCACTTCAGGAATGCTGTACGGAGCTCTGATAAGGCTTAAGTGGCCTCTTAATTTCAGTCTGCCGGTATGATTTACCGTAACCGAACTAAGTGCCGGTATCGCCTGGGTTAAAAATAATGAATGTGCTACTGTGCTTACCAGGAACGCCGTTTAGCGGTGAATATTATACGTACTTAAGTCCATTTATATTAAGATATCGTGGCATTAGTCGGTAGCTGAGATTAAAACCAAAGTGTTTGGCAGGAAGGTACCTATTTCGAGGATACCTGGCCCTGAACCTATATAGGTAATGTTATTTTTAAAGGATATTGCTTATTTTTAATTTTGAGTGTTGGCAAATTCAAGTTTTAGGTATCATTACATTAGTTATCACCGCCGTCACTCACACACTTTAATCAAATCCCAATTTGAACACAACACAAAAATAATCATGAAAAATAATGCGTTGTAAAGGTGATTGGATATATATACTTCTTCATTACCTTGTAATAAAGATAAGGAAGACCCCTTTTACATGAAAAAAAGCATTATAATACATATGATCATATGTATTATAATGCTTGATGCATACCTACTTATTATAAATTCTTGAGGAAAAATTGTTTCTGCTAATTTTTTTCATGGTTAAGTAGGTACCTACTTATACCTAATCACACTAATGAATGACTAATGACGTAATGACTTTCCCAACCTTACGTTGTATTTAATTCAAATATGGAATGTAAGAGTCTATTAAGTATATACCTATGTTTTGTTTAGTTGGAAATGTAACTTCATTCTGTATCGAAGTGTTACGTCTTCAAATTCAAATCGGAACGAAACAGCAAGTGTCGCCGTTTTTACCGTCGGAAATTACGCAACGATAAAGTATTACAATTATATAATTATCACGTTTTTATTCCATCATTACACCATATTATAGCCCGGACAAATAGGTAGGTACCAAATGCAATAAGTAAATAAGTTTACTACAATATTCTTGTTTTGAACAATTCTAAAGAAATATTCAAATTGCGGTCCTCTGATTTAGTGTTGGGTAGGACATGAAATTAAAACGAGTTTGTATGAGCACCTCATTTCAAAAAATGTGGTGGTAAAATGTCCTACTTCAAATGAGGTGAGGTACCATCTAATAATTGGCATCTATCGGCAGTAAAAACAAGGGTTTTTCAAGTGTAGTGTACAATAGACCACCAATTACTTTCATGTTCAATATTCTTACTTACCTTCCTCCGCTACATACAATATTGTATTGTAGATGCGGGAAAGTTAGGCGCGAGTGGCGAGTCCGGAGCTCGAGGGGCGAGGCTTTGGGGTTTGAGGGATAAATGAAGCGCGAGGTGAGGACCGAGCGAGTGAGGAGCGAGGCGGTGCCTCGTGAGGAATGAAATAGTACATTTTTCAAGCGTGAAGTGATGCGACAATTTAATGAAATGAGTATGACAAATGAGGTGCCTCACGAGTAACCCAGTTAGTTAGTTAGTTATCCTGGGCTCTTTTCCGCAAATCGACATCCAGTGTGCCTATTTTGCGTGAATTTGTGGGGTAGCGCTACTCTAACCACCCCAGCTCCTCCAGAAAGTTGGTGAGTGCCTTTGTGTTTATGATTGCGTCCTGTAGTGTGTCTGGAGACCCTAGGTGCTTTTTCCTGTATACTTCTACCTGCTTGCAGTCCAGTAGAATATGTTTGGTCGTTTCTTCCGCCTCCATGCACGCTCTGCACATGCGGCTGTCTGTGATACCCATGTTGTAGAGGTGTCTGTTCAAGGTATTGTGTCCTGTTATTATTCCTACTATCTTGCGTAGTTGGTTTCTATGTGTCCTCAGTAGTGCTGTTGTGAATTTGTTGTCGCGTTTTGACCGAATCTCTTTGGTCTGTCTGCATGTGTCTATCTCCTCCCAGTATCTTTGGTGTAAGTCTTTGGTGTATAGGTCAAGCTGATTGTATATGTAGCTTTGTGGCAGGGGTAAGATTGGTTCTGGTCCGTATGCCGTTGTTTCTGAGCCTTTTCTGGCCAGTTCGTCCGCTGCATCGTTTCATTTCGTTTCTTGAACCACTGTGCCCCTTGATCCATTGTATGGTAATGTTGTTTTTATCTGCGCACACCTCTGTTAGGTTTTGGTGGCATTCGTATATCAAGCTAGATGTGATGTTGTCACTGTTCAGTGCTTGTAGTACCGATTTACTGTCTGAGAGTATCCGTATGTTTGTGTTCTGAACTTGTCGTCTCTTTATGGCATTGCAGGCTTAAATTATCCCTACGCATTCAGCCTGGAATACCGTGTTTTGTTCACCCAGTGGTTTGGATATGTGTATGTTTAAGTCCTCCGAGAACACTCCACATCCCGTTCCCGTATTTGTTTTCGAGCCATCTGTGAAGATTCTTAGGTCTGTTTGGTTTAGTCCCTCTCTTGAGTCTTCTGTTAGTGCTATGCCGTAGTCTTTCCTGAAGACTGCAGTTCTTGGTATTTTGTCGATTGAAGCCTCCATGATAGGGAGGCTTGTGATCAGTCTGTTATGGATCTTCGTGTGTGGTGTGTTTAGTTTCGTCCATAGGTTGAGGCTTTTTAGGCGTATTGCCGTCGCAGCCGCTTCCTTTTGTATGTGCATGTGTAAAGGTAGGAGTCCTAGCATTATTTACCACGAGTAACCCAACACTACTCTGATTCAGCATCCGGCCCGTGTAACCCTCAAAATGTTGTCTCGCGACAAGCTTGCCAAGTTAAAAAAAAAAACTATTGTCAAAACGAATAATTATTTCCGGATAATCTACGTTCAGAATACATAAATTAATAACATAATAACCAATCTTTATTCAAAAGAACCGCTAAAATAACAGTTGTAGATACATAATTTCGAAGCAGTATGGCACATTCCAAGTTGAAAAAGCTTCTCGACAGTGACAATAGTTTTGTCAAGTATTATTTTGGCATGTTATTCACTGTTCTACGGCGAATATAAAAACGTTCAAATTAATAATTAATTAATAATTATTGAAGAATGTACCTACTATCTTCTTTGATTTTTTCGCGGGCAAGGGAGAACATTTTGCATACCCACACCACACGGCTGTCTCGTGTGTTCACATTGAGATATAAATAATGGTCGTTGAACAAACTTGCTTTGAGAATATTTCAACGTAGGTATCCCTCAACCCTCACAAATACAATTTTGAATGAAAACGTTTTTATACAACACGAAAAGTGAGCCGGGGCAACCTACACAACTAAATAAGGAGCCATTCTGTATTTTTATTTATCCACATTTACCTAAGTGAATAAAAATAACGTTGATCATTCTTCGCACTTATTTTTTTATAATAAATTTCTTTCCATATGTCATTTGGCAAAAAAACTGTGCTTTTTTGCACAGTATCAGCTACTAATTTGGAGGGATATCTATTGACAATCACGAAGGACCTAGTCAACCCATTCGAGGCCACGGAACGCTAAGTATGCTACGCCGTAGCGCGTAGCAGCATTTTTCCGCTTTGTACCGGAAACCCCACGTAGAGCGTAAGTCATTGACCTTCGGCAACGTTCTCTGACAAGCGGGGCGACACGCGGGCTATTAGGCGAGTATGGAAACATTCGCGCATGTGGGTACACAAACACTCCTAGGCAACACCATATGTTTGTGTTTGCGCGTGGACGGCGTCGCTAAACGCCTCGCTAATCCATAAACACGGCCTTATGCTGCAAAAAGTTAAACGCTTTGACAGTGAAAGCTTATCCCGGTTTCGAAATCGTTACGACGTCGTAAAGTAATTTGTGGTTTACGGTTTTTGAATGTTACCACCAATGCACGGCACTTAAATGTCAATTAGTGTGAATCTCGAGGCATTCAGTGTGTGTATTCCTACTTCCTAGGTAGGTAGGAAGGTATGATCGTGAGCATTAATATCTGAAATAACAAACCCAGCAAAAATATATGACATCCTAACGGCACTAGAAATAGAGTCGCGTCAGGCACTCTCAATTTGGCGCGTAACGAAGTTTGTCTATGGTAACTTCCTGTGGAGGTCTAGCAAGGGCTGTGCATCGTACCGCACGCAATGAGGTTTCGTATATACGTTCCGTTTTACGTAGTAAAAACATAATTAAATTGATCACACACCGTTATACGAATTTCAACATCTTGCTAACATAACGAAAGAAGTAATCCCATTGCAAAATATGAACTGTTTTGTAAAAACTTAACTTACACTTATTATTATTATTTTATACTTAATCCTGACTTCCCGTCTATTGTATGATTTTATTATCATATCATATTATTATTTCCAAAATTTGATGATCATTTCGATAGCAAACATAGGAACTAAAATAGTTATCATTTCGGATGTTCAGTTATGTGGTACGTTAACAACCCTATCTCACTCTATGAGTCTATTGCAAAAAAATGTTAGCTGACGTTTAGGCAGTGGACCTTCTGTACCTTTAGGTACAGTCAGCTGCAGAGAAACATGCCCCCCCTGCATACCAAATTTCTATGCAGGGGGCATGTTACTCTGCAGCTGACTGTACTATTAATTATTCTGTGCGTCAGGTATTTATGCGAGCTTTGCTGTAGCACATATAAATTCTGGTGACTGTACCTACAATGAAGGTTTACAACAATGTACGTTCCTCAAATCATGATGAAGAAAACAAGTTATTTTGCTTATGTCACACAAACTTTCCCATGTGCAAGGTTGGTACAAAAAAGTTGCCATTGACTGACATGTTCCATACAAACAATGAGTTTGTTAAAAATGCATGATATTTTTTTTATCGTTAGTTTAAGAGCCTTATCAAGTTATCACACTTGCGATTTCCAAGCGTATTTTGTATGAAGACGATCACGCAGCGTGTTCGCCGCGACTGATAATTGTATAGAAAACACGCTCGCAAATCGCAAGTGTGATAAGGCTCTAGCCATTTATTTGGAGTGAAAAGACAACTTGTAGGTATACAATTAAAAGTTCAACGTAAATGAAGTAGTGCAATTTACTCGGGTAATTTACTTTCACACAGTGGCAAACACACTGAGAGCCTTATCACACTTGCGATTTCCAAGCGTATTTTGTATGAAGGCGATCACGCAGCGTGTTCGCCGCGACTGATAATTGTATAGAAAACACGCTCGCAAATCGCAAGTGTGATAAGGCTCTTACAGTCCGCCATTTTTAAGATGCTGATGACGTAGGGAAGGTGCGCTGACGTCAAGAGCTCTCACGGGCATGATTTGACTGGTTTTATTCTATCTAGCTTAACATTATTTATACGTACCTCTGGGCCTGGCCATTGAATATGGTGACCACCTGCGCCACGATGCCTTTAACCGGTGCCTCCTTCTCCAACACCACTGACCCCTTCTCCATCCTCATCACAACACGATTGACACACTTCACTATAATAACATTTTTCAGTTGCACAATCTTAATGTACCCACTGGATTTCTAGAAGTTGTTAATTTATAAAGTTTATGCGTGCGGTGAATAAGAGCTATTCATGTCACAGACCTAATATTAAAAACCAGTAGATAGTGGCGGATCCAAAATTTTGGTTTGACGGGGGCTTGATAACCATTGGCGGGCGGGTTTATATGTATATATTTTTGTGTTGCTTACAAATATGCTTAGGGATATCCTCCCTGAGAGCCTTATGCCCCAGGGGGAAAGTACATTGACACCGCTGAGTTTAAACTGTGGTTAGGACTCAGATGTTTTGGGGGGGATTTGAGCAGAAACAATTAAAATCTAAATATATAAATTAGCATATATATATATATTCTTTTAATCATGAAAAAGATTTCATTTCGATACGACCAAAATTTTTCTTTTTAAGTATAAGTGAAACAAAAATCGTCTTTTCTTTTATATTAAGAAGTTATGTTTATATACAGGGTGGAATCTTGTACGTGATCTAAAATAGCAAAATGTGAATCTATCCATGATTCTGAGCAACTTTTATTATGGGACCAACTTTGTGTTATGCCAAAAAAATCCAACTATTTCATTAACTCTGCTCATTTTAGACTGACAAGAATGTATGAACAGGTGTGTTTTTTTGGCATAACACAAAGTTGGTCCCATAATAAAAGTTGCTCAGAATCATGGATAGATTCACATTTTGCTATTTTGGATCACGTACAAGATTCCACCCTGTATAATATAATATGTTTTTGTCGCATAGAATTATAGAAGAGGCGATGCTGTTTATGCGGATTCAGAGATCAACCAAAAATTTGGCTTTATAGCCCTTAACTTAGGGAATGTCCACAAAAGAGACGCGAACCTAAATCTGACAGTTATATACCCAAGTACCTACATTATCTTTGGCTCGCAATAATTTACATTCTTTTTTCTTTCTTTCAAAGTAGAAGTCTTAGATGCATTTACGTGATCTCCCTAGATGTATATCTGTGGTTCTACTACCACTATTCAGTCCTAGTAATAGTAGTTTAACGTAAATAACCATGCAATTAATTAAGTTAAGCTATAAAAAGTTTTACTTCCTAACCTCCCCGTGGCGTTACAGGAACTGCTTACCGTTTAATTAAAATTAAACACTTAAACTAGCCAATGTAGTCATTACTTAGAATAGAAAGGAAATTCATAGACTCTTTCTTACGTTAGATTTCATTGATAAAATACCGCATCATAATAACATGTCAATCAGCACTCTCAATGCCGTTATGAAACAGTGCATAGCAATCATCTTTTTTGAAACGACAGTAGCCAGTTTTGATTATTGAAATCTTACATGTCCGGTTCGGGCGGATGAATATCCGATGTGGCCTACATCTACTTGTGTGTTGTTTCCGCATGTTGAGTCCATTTGGTCACACAATAATATTGTTTATTCCACGATTAGCCTATACAATTTTGACGTTAACGTTAGATTAAGCACATACTCTAGTTTAGCAAAATCTAGTGATAGTGATATAGCTATTAGTACGGACGAAAGTAGGTATCAAAGCTAGACTTACACTCAGAGCTACAGTCAGTAGTCAGTTTTTGTTTACGATTATTTGACAGAATTTACTCTTACGCCGCGTATACGCTGTGGATTTCTAGGTAGCTATTATTTTGTGTTTTTTAAACATTTTGGTCACTAAATAATGGTAAATATTATAGCTGTACATATCTTCCCTATTCAGTTCAGTAGGTACTCCGCCAACGCCAACGACAATGACATTTCCACATTTATTTTCGAATTTACCACATGAACTGATTTCCGCGAGCAAATGCTGTGGTTATATGCGTTAGTATACAAATTGAGGAGTTTCCTAACTTCCTCATGGATCAAACTGAATTTTTGAAAAAAATGTGACTAACTCGTAAGCATTATATTCTTACAAACGAAAAATAATTGTACGAAGCTGCTTTTCAATGACGGAGTTCTGAGGTAACAAATATTAAAAAATACAACGATAAAAAAAAACAACCGTTTTTCCTCTTTTTTTAGGGCGGTAAAAATTTGCTAAAATGAAGAAGTTTCGTTTTATAGGTAGGTACTGATCTAATCCCAACAGCTGTCAATTTAAATCTTGCTTTCTAAAAGTTATTTCATTAAGCATGTACATGTAGTACCAATACCAATATATATTTACTTACTTATAGTGAATTTTGATCTAGGTACTTTCGCGATCATACAATTTAAGCATGGTTTCGAAGTAAATCTTACATCATCAATATTTTGTTGCTACAGTAACGGTTTAAATGCTACTAAGTAAATCTAGCAAAACTATTAAAAAGCTTACAGTTTATTAACTAAGAGAATAATGAACCAACCAATTGAGGTGGAAGTGCGTTACGGTATGGTGCATACTTCACCTACTTATTATTTGACAGAAACACATTCATAAATACTGTTAAAAATAGCCAATTCGTGGAATTACAGGCCATTACAGTGGAAAAGGCAATGATTGCATAATAAAATTAATAATTCACTTATTGTAGACCTCTAAACGCGACGATCTGGACATTTCAATCCATGCAGCCTGAAGTGATAATGACACAACTATTGTTGCAGCGCGAAATGAAGCGCTTGCCAAATGTATAAATCACTTTTTGTGGATCTCTTTGACTAAAACAAAACCCCATCTGTCACGGGTTTTAGCTGTGTATCGAACCATTAAAATCGTGCATTAATCGCCATTATGAAACGCAAACAGAAATGTATTGTTATGTTTGGAAAGCACTTAACTTATGATCAAAATAAGTAAAACTAGCTCAATATTTCCCTTTGATATCCTAGATAAACGAAGAAACATGACGAATTTGTCCGTTTAAAATCGAATCCATATAAACGGAATAAAGGACGCATAATGTTGAGACAATTGTATTCGGATTTCGGCATACATTCGCTCCTGACCATTTTTCGTAAAACCCAAACTACCCAAAGCCACAAAAATGAAGGCAAGTAAGTAACTTCACCGGAACGTTAGCATTACATAAAGGCAGGTCAAACCACCAGCTAAATAACGTCGTCTTATTTTTGCAAAGCAATTAAGATGCTGTTACCTAAGTCCCATCGAAGCAACTACTCCATTATGGAGATAATCGAATAAAGTCGAGGTCGCGGCAACTTTCTGAATGACGACATTGACTGGCGATTCTATAGGTTTTCGAGTGCCTAATTAGGAGGTAGTTCCGAACGATTGACACGCTGTATTGATTCCAACCATAGCTATATTTAAATACGCATAAACGGTGGAAATCTTTGTAAAATTTGTAGCATTTTCGTTGCAGCGTAGTGATGTTAACGGAATTATTTTTAATACTTTAAATAGATATTTTCGATACTAATTCCATTAAAATCACTAAGTACGGTTGCAACGAAAATGCTACAATTTCGGCGCATGGTCAACATATTATTATACCTAAACATGTCTAAGATATAGCCCGACTGCATTTGAAACACATTGTAATTACACCTAGCAGTTTTACATTTCACAACTTGCTTCCAGTTTGCGAACATCGTTATATTTCAAGTAAGTCCGTTCTAATGAAATGCAAATGATACCCGTACCTATAATATTCGCAGCGCCGTTTAATCAACGCACTTATAAAAAAATACTATAAAACGTGTATGTCTAACTACAGTTACGTGAGCACTGGCTAATTACAAACTAAGCTCAAAAGAAACGGTAATTTGCAATTGGGCGACTAACTGGAACCAGTTTTTTGTTATAGAGTAAGTTTTAAATTGTTCTCTCGCGTTTAAGAAAGCGCAACAAAAGGATTCAATTTGACTAATTAACTCACAAGCCTCCGATACTGTTAGAGTCATCGTCAATATCACAGTCTGACATTTAAGTTTCACGCACACAATGTGGATTTAGTAAAATGACAACATTAGCACTCAGAGAGCCTTTTCGAGACTAACTACCGCCAAAGAGTATAATAAGTATATGACTACCGCACACCGCACTGCACGATGCCGAAATCTAGGCCGGTAAAAAGCAATTCAATGTTGCCATGGCAACGGAATTTGGACAACAATACTACCACGTACGCTAACGATATCGCCCTACTCCATTCCAAAGATTACAATCCGAAAATTTAGTAAAAATACGACATAATTGTAGAATTGTCAAGTAATAACCGTTTAATAAAGCTACAAAATTGTAAGTGTAATACAGTGACATATTTGAAAATCGTAACGCTGGTAAACCCTGTTCAATATAACTTACAATTGTAAAAAAGTACCTGTCGTTTTTACCGACATTTGTCAGTTACAGTAAAATTCAAATTCAATTTACAATTAATTGTCAATTCATTTACTTAAGAGCTATTGCTCTATTGCTAGATCGTTGCTTTTGTCTACGTCAGAAAACAAATTTATTAGTAAGTCTGTCGGTAAAATGGATAGTGCGCACAAATTAACAATATTGTCGCTTATTTGTGAAAATAAAGATGTACTGTTTGGAAAATTTAGTGACAAACTAACCCATGAAATGAAAATAAACAAGTGGAAACAAATAGCGGACCAATGCAAAGTGCACATAATTTGTTTAGTAGGTGAAAGAGCTACGTTTCTGTTAGTGCTATAGCTCGTTGGCGATTTTAGTAAGTAAGTATTCGTCAGTGGTCTTGCTGACTCGAAACTTTTCTTTAAATGTATGATCAGTCAAATAAAAAGAAATGTTTATTCGTTTTCGAAATACTCGCCGCCTTCGCCCAATAACAACTGAATATTCCTCCTCACTAGTTTCACTACTACGAGACGACGACGTGAGCACCATTTTACTCTGCTCTAATTTATTGTATCAAAACAGTAGCCGTTAATTTCCAAACTTCTTGACAGACGGTGTGGTTGCCTGTCACAATTGTATTATAATTCTACAATATTGTAATCCAGTAACTACAATTATGCGTTCAATAAACCAGTTACCTTGACAAAGCAGTAAACTTTCGCCTGTCAAGTGATTTTTTTTATTAAACAGAAATATGTAAAATTGTCGATACAATTCGACAATTTTGTAACTTTCTGAAATTAATTTATTGAATCAGGCGTTACTTTGCGGAAGTCCATGATATATTACGAGAACAATATTTCTTTGCTATTCCGCTAAAAAAACGTGCTGGTCTATCAGTGAAGATAAGATGCAACTATTTGCGTATAAACATGCAAAAAATTACAGCAAACCACCACCAATATTGACAAAAACCTCGACACGTGTTTCGCCTCTCTACGAGGCATCATCAGGAGTTGCTGGCAGGAGATGTTGCTTGCGCCACGTCCACTGAGCAAATGAGCCGCCCGGAGCCGTCCGCCATATTTATATTCTGTCCCCCCATACTACCATTCATGCGTGAAAGAGATGGAAGAACACGTAGTAACGGTGATGACGCAACATTCAGTTGTTCGTTAATAATAACGCCTCTATTGTTGTACCTAATTATTTCTAGTTGTTCTAGAACACTTAAACGCAATCCTTTTTCGCAAACATGCAAGATGTTGTAAGAATGATTGTCAGACAACGCATGGTTATTCTCCAATAAATGTTTTGCAAAATTAGACTTGTCCGGGTGATTATGCCGGTACGACGCAACATGTTCTTTATACCTAGTGCTAAAACTACGGCCTGTTTGTCCCACATAAACTTTATTGCAATTGTCACAGCCAAGCTTATAGACTCCCGACTTTTTTGCGCTTTCCACTTTCTCCTTGCCATTGCACAGTCTAAAGCGCAAGGTGTTATTCGTTTTGAAAGCCACGTTTATGTCGTTAGACTTTAAAATGTTGTAGATCTTATCAGACAACTTGCCAACATAAGTTATGCTTGCTTTGTACTTTTTAGGTGGGTCCAAAGATCGTGCAGCGTACAGAAGATTGTTTGTCATTTTAGCCCGTTTTTTCCCAATAATACCATCCACGTGAGATTTGCTGTAACCGTTTGAAATTGCCAAATGGTATATATTACTTAATTCCATTTTATAATGATCATCAGAAAGAGGCACTGTCAATAACCTATGTGCATAACAATGAAAAGCAGCTAACTTATGTTGCCATGGATGAGTGGAAACAAACAATCTTCTGTACGCTGCACGATCTTTGGACCCACCTAAAAAGTACAAAGCAAGCATAACTTATGTTGGCAAGTTGTCTGATAAGATCTACAACATTTTAAAGTCTAACGACATAAACGTGGCTTTCAAAACGAATAACACCTTGCGCTTTAGACTGTGCAATGGCAAGGAGAAAGTGGAAAGCGCAAAAAAGTCGGGAGTCTATAAGCTTGGCTGTGACAATTGCAATAAAGTTTATGTGGGACAAACAGGCCGTAGTTTTAGCACTAGGTATAAAGAACATGTTGCGTCGTACCGGCATAATCACCCGGACAAGTCTAATTTTGCAAAACATTTATTGGAGAATAACCATGCGTTGTCTGACAATCATTCTTACAACATCTTGCATGTTTGCGAAAAAGGATTGCGTTTAAGTGTTCTAGAACAACTAGAAATAATTAGGTACAACAATAGAGGCGTTATTATTAACGAACAATTGAATGTTGCGTCATCACCGTTACTACGTGTTCTTCCATCTCTTTCACGCATGAATGGTAGTATGGGGGGACAGAATATAAATATGGCGGACGGCTCCGGGCGGCTCATTTGCTCAGTGGACGTGGCGCAAGCAACATCTCCTGCCAGCAACTCCTGATGATGCCTCGTAGAGAGGCGAAACACGTGTCGAGGTTTTTGTCAATATTGGTGGTGGTTTGCTGTAATTTTTTGCATGTTTATACGCAAATAGTTGCATCTTATCTTCACTGATAGACCAGCACGTTTTTTTTAGCGGAATAGCAAAGAAATATTGTTCTCGTAATACTTTCTGAAATTTACAAATTTGTAGTTGGTAATATATAATGAACAGAAATACTTATGTAGAATGGTCACCTGTCTTCGACAATTACAATTTACAATTTGTAACGTTTATTGAACAGGGCCCTGGTACCTACTGTAGATTTGGATTAAGGGTTGCTTTTTATTTAATGTCAAAACAGGAAAATTTGAAGTACGCCTTATACTAGTCGAGATTGTCAAACCTCGAAATGGGAGTATGATGAAATCTCTCACTTATAATAAATCTCTAAATTAAAAAAATAATCAGCCAGTATCAAACTAAGCAATGAGTTGTCCCGAATGATCTCAGCTTCCCATGAACGGAATACATGATTTTTTTTTTACAAGTACATTATTATTCTAGCTTCCGTTTAGAATAGTTTTTATCCGACTGCGACGATTAGTTAAATTTCGGAAACATTTTGATCTCATTAAATTATTCCTTCAATTCAATTCAATTTTTTTTTTTAATGGCTTCCATCTAAGTTAAGATGATTTCGCCAGTGTCAAGTTTGCTTATAAAGCGACGTTGTTCGGTAGTTTGGTCAGTCGTCAATAATGCAATCAGCGTCAGAAGCTCCGCTTGAGAAGCAAGGCGTCCACCGCTGACCGCATCCCCGACGAAAGACCAAATTATTCCTTTCTTCTGCTTGAAATCGTAGCCGCCATATCTGTCAACTGTCAGTGACGTTAAAATGGCGGCCTTGCCATAACTATCCGACAATAATAATTTCGGTCCGGTGTTGTGATAGGCGTACACAATAGGTACGCATATTAAATTGTAAAGCATAAAAAAATAATCGATTCTGATATGGAAACTTATATGCGCTAAATTCGTATTGAGGCGTAATTTCAATAAATGTATCTACAAATGTCTGACTCTCACGCCTTGGCCACGACTTTGGGCTTAAGCGACCTGCGGCAGCGTTTCACCTGTTCATTGCGCAGTCGAGACGCGCAACGTACTGTGGTTAGTTGGGATCACGCGCAATGAATGAGAAAAACCGCTGCCGCAGGTCGCTTAAGACCAAAGTCGTGGCCAAGGCGTCTTCCTTTTTTAGGGTTCCGTACCCAAAGAGTAAAAACGGGACCCTATTACTAAGACTTCGCTGTGCGTCTGTCTGTCTGTCACCAGGCTGTATCTCAAGAACCGCGATAGCTAGACAGTTGAAATTTTCACAGATGATGTATTTCTGTTGCCGCTGTAACAACAAATACTAAAAACAAAATAAAATAAATATTTAAGGGGGGCTCCCATACAACAAACGTTTTTGAAGTGAAAACATCTTTAGCGGCCCTGAGCACTTTTTGGGATGGGGAAAAATTGTTAAACACGCGACAGATTTTTGTGACGTCAGATGTGAAGGTCACAAACTTTTATATTTTGCTGTTAGCCGATTCGACTTCATTCAAAACTGAACGCTATTCGTAAGACTATAAAGCTGTTAAAAACTTTTTGCAATAGCATATTCTGCAAATGAATTTGTAATTTTGTCCACGCGTCTTTCACCGTTTTGCTGTTGAGCAAATTCTAATAGTTCGAATTTGGATGTTATTCCTAGGAAGATAAAGCTTTGAAAAATATTTGCCAATGGCAAAAACAAATTGGTTGGCGGCGGCGACGTTGGGGAACGGTGTGGGGCGAGCGGCGGGCCATCAGCGCGTCCCACACCAGATCAAACCACACACAGCAATGACGCGTCCGTGATTCTTATATTAACATTTTTGAAGTGAAAACTTCTTTAGCGGCGCTGTGCACTTTTTGGGATGCGGAAAAATTGTTAAACTCGCGACAGGTGTCACGTGACCGTAAATGGTGAGAGGTTCGGATCAAGGCTTGGGGGCGGGGGGGCGGACCGATGCCGTAGTGGCGATGCGGCGCTTACCCGTTCGGCCGACACACAATAAGTTCTCACGCGCTAATTTGCAAGTGAAATAGTTTAGGTACTTTATGTTGCTACGGTATTCGTCGATTCGAAATGTCATAATATTCAAGTTTTCACTTCTGCCGGCACTCCCGGAGTGCAACCCGGTCTTTTTTTTCAGGCTGTATCTCAAGAACAGCGAGAGCTAGACAGTTAAAATTTTCACAAATTCTGTATTTCTGTTGCCGCTATAGCAACAAATACTAAAAACAAAATAAAATAAATATTTAAGGGGGCCTCCCATACAACAAACTTTTTTTTTTACTGTTGTATAGATAATGTTACGGAACCCTTCGTGCGTCTCTTTCTAAGTTGTCTAATAAGAGAGAGACGGATAGTTCGAGAAAAATCGAGAGAGCTTGCGCGCCGTCTTGTGATAGCCGTGCTGGTTTGTCAGTATTTATATTTATCAGCAATAAACAGTATGTATTAAATCAGTATAGAACGTGCTTTTTATAAACATTAATTATCAAGCGCGTCAGTATTAAGGCGGTATTATAACTTCGTACTTCGCGCCTTCAAGTTGACATTCAGCCAATATTATAGAGACAGAAATTGGCCAATATACCGGAGAATACTTTTATCATGAAGCCTATTAGCCTACTACACATTTCATTAAGTTGGCAATGGCGGGAACATACCCAATATTTGGCAGAATGTGATAGTGCGATCTGAAACATTGTACTTTAATAAGAAAAAAATAGACATATTACTTTAATGTTTTTAATAATTACTTTAATAGAAAAGAAGGGGCCTCGGACTCGCGTTATGGTTGCAGACCTTACCTAGTGGTTAGATATAGTTTAGAAAATATAAATTGACCGTCTGTTGTCTAATTAAAAACAGATTTTTTGTTCCGCGTAAACACTTACCGGTCAATGGGTACTCGAAAGGATTATCTATTATTAATTCCTAAACGCATCTTTACCTGAGGGTCGGAGTGACTCAAGATCATTTCGGTCATCACGTGTTTTTTATTTAATATAAAACAGTGTTAAAAATATGTAGAGAAAAAGATCTATACTAAACTTTTACCCCCTTATTCATAAAACTTAAAATGCCTCTGTTAAATAAAACGAGTTTTGTCCCTTTGTTACTAATTTAAAGAACAGAGTGACAGATAAAGACAAACGAATATTAACGGCATTTCAGCTAAAATAGGTTTATTCAACGTTTTACTTGATGATAGGCTAAATTAGAACTGCATGTGTTCTATGTCCAAGAGAAGAAATGCGTTAACTTCCACCACATTACCATGCAAACGAAGTCGCAGGTACAGCTAGTTTCGAAATAAATCCGTTCTACGGGGTCCTGCGGCGCTACCACGAACTTCGAAAGTCGAAGTTCGGGTATTTCCATCTCTATCGCACTCCCTGACTCGAGTGACAGGGATGCATGTATTACGAACTTCGACTTTCGAAGTTCGTGGTAGCGCCGCTGACCCGGGGACTTTTGGGAGACGAAAACCGGGCTTCCAACAAACATTCGTACCAAATTTCAACAAACTCCCCGGGATTTCGATGTTTAAAAATCTCGACTGTACCTACCATTATTTGATGCACTTACGTAATTGATGAATAATTTAGCAGTCGAGTAGAAGCTGCTGAAGTAGTATACAATGTGGGCCAATAATAACAATAACATTGCTCCCACCCATTTTCAGACGGCGTCGATTCAATGAACGCATTCATAATATTCATATTGTTAAAGTCAATTATTTTCGATTCCCCTCGGTGATTGACAACGATTTACGGATGTCATGCGCCACAACACATGATATTTATCAGTGTTGAACACGAATGATGGAACATCACAAACAGTATTACGATATGTTATGTCATGGTGAACTTTTAGAGTTCACGGTACTGTTGACACGTATTAACGGTGTCAATACGTGCAGTTATTTGTAATCATGCAAATCATCTCTAGCAAGTAAGAATGTTAGTTTTAATACGGGTTGTATCGCCCACATTTTATATCATAGAGAACCGTCAAACTTCCAAAACTTAACAAAAACAGTAAGATACGATTACAGATGGTTTGAAACAGCCGACCTTAGTTATCTGTCAATCGAGAGATTATTTCTGGAGCTGATACACGTAGTGGGTAGGTAAATATTTGTCATGCCGATATCGATAGCCATTAGGCGACATATCGAAAAGATAAACAGGGTATTACATTGCAGGCGTTTGGTAGCTGTAAATACCTATGGATTTA
The DNA here is from genome assembly GCA_947578815.1 of Epinotia ramella. Classification (NCBI taxonomy): domain Eukaryota; kingdom Metazoa; phylum Arthropoda; class Insecta; order Lepidoptera; family Tortricidae; genus Epinotia; species Epinotia ramella. The sequence continues at coordinate 15,228,930 of OX388205.1, read as the reverse complement.
TATGAACCAGAACGCTTTTGGATATCGGTAAAACAACAATGTTTCGAAGTTCTTCGCACTTCCCTTGAAACAAATGCAAAACGCCTCATAAAACAATAAATTATGCAGGATGACGTACTAAATTAGCGGTATTATCACTAAAAGCAATATCATACAGACAGATTTGGATAAAATCAGTTTAGTGGCATTATTAAAATAAAAGGGATTTTTTATGCAAGCCTCTATAAGATGTAATAAGAGGAAACTGTTTGAAAGATATGTTCGCAAAGCATCGACAGGTTAGTTACGAGTTAGGTATAGCAAAGTTCCCGGTCGGTCTGTACTAGAATAATCTCCTAGCTGGATCAACTCGTAGGTAAAATCTACATTATTGCCATTAGTTGTAAAGCTTTGGATATAGATACATTTTGAAAGGTTTATACATAAGTTACCTACCCGTGTACGTAACTTATACCAAGGCTTCATGGTCATGGTCAATACCGGGGTGGGTTACCTTTTGCGTAATTGCGGTTTGGTAAACAACATCTCGTGTTACAAATGCTAAATAATGTTTCTAGAAAGAATATTTAAATAAAGTAATGTTTAAAACATCATTCATTACTAATAATATAATTAGTTTATGACATCCACAATCACCATTTTGTAAATTATCAGTTTTCGTCTATCTTCTTGTTGACTCTTCATATGGATTGGTACAGTCGAGTTCTCCAATATCTATACAGACAACCTTTCAAAAATATCTACACATGTGTCTTATGTCAGTAACAATAAAGCCTCTGTATAGATATTTTTGAAAGGTTGTCTGTGTAGATATTGGAGTACTCGACTGGTACATAAGTACCTAGACCTCGCGAATCCGCATTTTATTCAAAACATTTATTTCCAAAAAACTGAATTGTCTTAAAGTTATTAATTATCGAACCTGTTCATAAAATTTCATGAGAATTGGTTGAGAAACGCGACCTGTGGAGGAGGACAGCCGGCCATACCGTAACACGGGGTGAGTAGGGTCAAAACTGACATTAACGTCAACAACATTTTATTTTTACATAGGTATGCAAACCAAATGTTGTATATAATCAGTGTTCCGGACGTTTGTATTTTAGTTTTTTAATGATTTTGGGTAGTTCCATTTCATAACTTTAACGATAAACACGAAATTCCACCTCACCCCGTAGTCCCTCGTAGTTGGGGTGAGATGGGATTCATACAAAGGTAATTTTGGAAGATTGTTGAACGATTTTTTTTTATTATGAATATTAGGTAGGTACTATATCTCCATTTAAAATTGGAATACATTATTTAGGTTACAATAGCCTTAAAATCCCATCTCACCCCCCTTTCATCCCTTCTCTCCCCATTCATAACCCAACTCTCCTCGCGATCCCTACTCGCCCCATTTTACGGTACAAAAGTTTGGCCCAAGCTGAAACGGAGAACTTTTTTCGCTACAACCGCTTCGCTCGCTCGTTCAATCATAGTATCAGCATCAAGCGAACAACATTTAATTAATAAGGAGAACTTTTAAAAGAGTAGGTAACATGTGATTTTTACAAGCTTTTCTTTAACTTGATATGTTGGTTTTGTTAGTTAACCTCAACCGATTGAGCGAGCTGAAATTTTGGTTATAAACATAGTTTGGATGACAATTCAATATTATGGTAACCTTTGCTATAACATAAAATAACAAAGTTTGATATATTTGAATAATCACTGCGGTAGGTGAATTTTTTTATCAATGTGTCGTTTGCCAAGCAAGTGTGAAAGAAAGGTGTTAAAGAGTTGTGTTAATAGAAAATGAGATTCTACACATGAATATTACTTATAAATAATGGCATTTCATACATGGCTAACAATAAAACTAAGAACATAATTGTTGCGTTAGTATCAAAGGAAACGTGTCATGAATTTGTTATCTTTGTTAGTGCAATTACAAACTTTATCTTTGCGCACTTAAATAATAACAGTCAATGACCAGACGCAGTCGTTTTGAGTAATGGTCCTTGCTTCCCTAACGATACGTATTGTGCCTACCCTATACCCTGCCACAAGAAGTCTTTTGTTCAATAACAGGAAGGGCAATTTTGCTGCACGTGCAGACCTCAAAAGTATTGTACAGTTTATTAACGTAAAAAAAGAAAGTATTTACATTTGATTGAACGCGATCGTTTTTAGGGTTCCGTGTTTTAATGGCCGTTGTCATTTCCAAAGAGCGCAATCGGGATTTGTTGCTTACGCACCAGCTAATTTAATTACCGACCTACAAGCTAGGTAATCTCTGCTTCATTTGTGTCGACAATATTCCTTCTACTTGGACGACCACAATTACTCTGATTTTGTATCACAACCGCTGCCATCCAGCAACACGCATAGACATCATATTGATCACTTTGGGAAGCTTAGTGAGTTTATTAATTAGCACATTTCAATCACAGTAGATCAATGACCCGGGATCAGTATCGGGATAAAATCGATCGATAGCACGTGTGTCGTGCCGGCAGCGTGCTCGTGCTCGTGCCGCGTTCGTCCCCGCGCGCGATCATCGACAAACTAAGGCAACTAAGCTGGCATCCCGCACTCGGGCGCCGAGATGACCGAAGCCCCATGCCGGCTGCGCCACGCTTTATCTGATTACCTCATGGAGCAAGGACCTTTCGACACAAAGCTCGCCGTAAAATCTACCTTGAAAATTCGTGCCTTCGCGGCGAAATTGTCTTACGAAATGCTTTTTTACGATGATTGTTTGACAACCCGGTATTTGGCAATTATTGATTAGTTTTCTGAAATCTATTAGGGTTAAGTAGGATTTTCAACAGGGTTGCTGCAAAATTGCGTACCTATAGGAAAACAAACTTTAATAATAGGATGCAACTGATGCAAGTCACTTCCGTCACGAGGTTACCAGAACAATGTATGCAAGTTAAGTAGTTACAATAAAATATTAAGCTTTTCGTTCTCATTGTGCACCGAATTGATACAAAGGTTACACTAGCGAAGCTTGCGCATATCGTTTGCTCTAAAAAGTCTGAGGAGGTAGCTGTAGGGGAAACTGGGGACACTTGATCCCCCACTTTGATTGTATGATCTCACGTGTACATTTTTTAACAAATATAGCACGTGTATAGACCAAACGGTGCATAATTTAACCCAGTACCTGTTAATCGGTAATTAGGATTATACCATGTTATTTATACAAGTTATTGAAGTAAAACTGGTATAACAGGTTTGCATCAAGTATCCCTTATGTAAGGGAGGAATGATCCGCCTGGTTGGATGACTTGATCCGGGGCGGATCATGTCTCCCATAGTAAGGGAGACATGGTTTAGTTACATAAATAGGTGAGGATCATGTATCCCATAGTCAGGGACACGTGGGTCATTAGATAGAAGTAAATGGCTGTTTATCAAGTGTGAGTTTTATTTTCCCTACCAATAATAATCTGATAATTTAGACGTGAACTTAAGGTAATTAATTACGGCTCATAATCAGTAATAAGACGATATATTTTTTTTTAATTTTTCCTTAGTATCGGATCATGTCTCCCGTAGGAAGAAATGCAATAGTGATAAGGTGGAATCAAGTTAAAATTTATTTGAAACTGGACCATTTACGTAAATATAGCCTAAATATTTACGTAAATAAATCAATCAGTCTTGATTACAAGTTTATTACTAACTAATATTGTATTCAGTTGTACCATCTGTCCCACATTGTAAGGGATACACGATCCACCTATTTGGACGGTGGATCAAGTCTTAGACTAAACAATGCATAATTTAACCAAGTACCGGTTTATAGGTAAAAAGGATTATACAATATTATTTGTAACAGTTGTTGAAGAGAAACTAGTAAAACAGGTTTGCACCAAGTGTCCCGTATGCAAGGGAGGGATGTTGGACGTCCTAATCCGAGGCGGATCATGTCTCCCATAGTAAGGGAGACATGGTTTAGTTATATAAAATATGGGAGGATCATGTGCACCATAGTCAGGGACACATGGGGTGATCTAATGAAACTAAATTGTTGTTAATTAACTGAAGTTTTATTTTGTCTTTTAATATGATAATCAGTTCTTCTTAACTTAATTATACACTTGTACTTTTAATTATTATTATCTGCTTAGAGATCGATTTGAGTGGTATTGTTTTTAGAATCAGTCTTATGTAATACTGTTTCATTACTAATATAATTAACAAAATCAACCTATCTAATAGGCATAAAAAATCTTAATTTGACTAACATATCAAAATAAAATAAAAAACAACAAATAAACAAAATTAGGGCTCTTATCCTTATCTATTTAGAGATCGTTTGAGTACCATTAATTATTATTATAAATCGTTTTAAGGAATCTTGTAAATTTTACATGTGACTATCCCTTTCTACGTTTACATTTAAATGTAATAAACGAATGCCTTATTTAACGAAAAGAAAACATAATTACAAAAATAAAAATAATTGTTAAAAACATATTAAACATAGGTAACAAACTTCTAAAATAAAAGTCTCACATATCTACTTAGAAATTATTTATAGTAGCTTAATCGTAATATAATCAGTTTTAATAGATGTAGGTACAACATTTTGGAAGTCAAAAATTCACGTTAAAATAGTACTTTATCAAAAACGGGAAAAATATAAAAAGTCTACTTCTTTATCTCAAATTTGTTGCTTATTCACGTATCTTTTTAGAGTCATCACTGAAATACCATATTCCTTTGCAGTTCCTCTTTTACTTTGACCACCAAGAACCGCTGCTACTGCATTTTTTAATATGTTTTTATCCAGTTTATTTCTTTTTTTGCTTCCGGGCTTAGTTTTGTAAACTTGTGGCATTGTGGTTATCTGAAAGAAATTAGTGTACGTATAATTATCGTTTGATTAAAAATTTGATTAACTTGCATTGTATAATAAAATAACTCTTTCTAGTTTATAATGTTTTCAATCATAGTTTTAAGATATCTAACCAAAATCGAAAATAGCATAAAACAACGTTTATAAAATTATGTTTTAGTATTAAAAGAAAAAGAATATCTGTAAATAAATCAAATATAGTATACATAATTTTGTTTGGTATTCTATGCCAGACATGGTCCCCTTAAGGGAGACTTGATCCTTGGTGATCATGTCTCCCGCAAAAAAATGTACCAAGTCTCCTTTATAGTATTAGGTTAGAAATTATTTCTTAAGCAAAGTTATACTTTAGATAAACGCTATCTTTCAATCAAAACGCATGGCTAATGAAATATCTTACATAATGAAACAGTTTCTTCTGCAAATCTATACTTTTTTGTAATAAATAAAAGCCTGCAAATACTCACCAAAATGCTCTTGCGCCGCCATAGAACATGTGAAGACCTGTCACTTCGAAACGTCAAATAGTTGACACACCCGACTGTGAAAAAAAGTTTACCCGTACCATAGACAAAAAGTGTTGCTAGCAGTAATAAACGTAGCTTTGGTAGAATTTCCGTAAATTGAATGTACCATATGTCCCACAGGGATCTAGTGTCCCCAGTTTCCCCTATTGTTGTGAGCCGCCATTGTCGCGCCGTGCCATGGCACATGGAGGTCAAACAAACACCCACAATTAATACAATAATTGGAACCGAAACGGTTCTTTGCCTTTGTTCTAAATACAACACCTGCCATTATAACAGAATGAGGCCAACATCAGGCAAATAAATACAGGCATTTGTACAAGTATCTACCCATTACATACGCTGAGATTGGGACCCTTTGCCCACCTTACTAGTTATAACATATAGTTAAGTTAACAGTTTTAGCTACTACCTACTGTTTATATTAAGTTAGATAAGTTTTTACTTTTATTATTGATAAGGTGTGGCAATAAAGATTTTTTTTTTTTTTTTTTTTTTTCTAGATTATGAGGAACGAATGATGTAGCTATAAAAACAGAAACCTGGTAAATCACGCAGCACAATTGGCACCGTAGCTAACTTCTCTTACTTGGCATTGAATTCTTCGACTGTGCATACGGCAATTTGGTATCACAAGCCATCGTACCTACTCGGATATTATTTAATTGAACATGGCAATAAAAGTGCGGATAAAAATAGCATTCTTGACCTTACACTTTAAGTTTACATTAACCTTTTTAATGCAACGGGTTTAAATACCAGGATAATATCGGAAAGCCCTTGACTGTCAGTAATTAAAGTAAAATTGGAGCATTTAAAATAATTGCACCTTTTCTTTCCACACGGAATTTCTCCATCTTGCTATATGACTCTCTCAGACTATTATGTTCGCTTGGCATAAATAAGTAATCAGTCTGGCCCTATTGAAATTGTCCAAATCATTTTTTAAATACTTCAACCTTAATAAAACTCGTCTAGTCGGTCGTTACAACTCGTGTTTAGAAAGCTTCTAAGGCATTATAAATATGGTTTATAATTAATCCTTAAGAATTACACACTTAAGGCGGTAAAATAATGAATGTCAGATGGCACGACTTTTTTTTATTTTATATTAGGGGACAATCTTACACAAATCGCCTAGTCCCAAACTAAGCAAAGCTTGTACTATGATCTATGAGTACTACTTAGACGACGATAAACATAGTTTATAGATAAATAAATACTTAAATACATAGAAAACATCCATGACTCAGGAACAAATATTCGTGCTCATCACACAAATAAATGCCCTTACCGGGAATCGAACCCAGGACCTCTTGCTTCGTAGGCAGGTTCACTACCAACTAGGCTAAAGCGGTCGTCGTATTTGTCACTTGATCCGAAGGCAAGGGCGATACACTTGCGATGTGAGGTTTTCTTTATTACCCCCCATGGTAAGTCCAACATTTTACGTCTCCCCCTGTCCAGGAATTGGGATTTTCGGCGTGGACAGCGGGCGATAAGTGCCACATTATATTTCGCTCAGAATAACAAATTCACATCACTGAAAATCACGTGAAAATCGGTACGTACAGTAGTTTCTGAGTTAATAGTGAGTGAACATATTCACGTCGTTGTACGTGATTGCTTCATTCCTTTACTTATATTTAAAGATTATTTTTGACTCAAACGACTCGCGTATATTTTCTTGTCTTAAAATCTGAACATGACACGAATTTGGTTTTGCAATAAAAAGGACATAATAAGATTAATAAGCAAGGTTTTAAAAACCGTAGGCTGTTGAAAGACAACGTTCGCAGTGATTGTTTATCGCCAAGCATTGTGCGTAGGAAGTCGTTAGTGGGTTCAAACCGAGTAGCGTATAATTGATATCGTGGCTCAGACGGTTAAATTGTGCATGGCAGCTCGGGCGCATTGTTTACAGTTACAGAAGTTTGTGAGAATTGCGAGACGTGATTAAGACCCAAAAAAAAGGTATCTTGGGTCGTACAATATGGTGTGGCGGCCGCATTTTAATTTTATGACCGTTTCTCAAAAAAGAGAAAAGAGAAGAATGGTGAATGCTACATCGACAAGAGCGAAGCTAAAATAAGGACTTGGAATGTAGCATTTATGCAAGCGATTCGGAAATGCGTGATAAAACCATCCCTATTATGCTGACCCTTTCTGTCTGTCTGTGCTCAGCAGAATCTAAAATGATATGATACTAATTTAAAAAAAAAGACCGGGTTGCACTCCGGGAGTGCCGGCAGAAGTGAAAACTCAATAACATTGTAACAGTTTTTCGATCAGGTCACGTGACATCTTACGGTGTCACCCTAAAAATGAATTTGGCGCAAATTTATAAACAATTATCAATTATTTAGGCGCACAGGCCGCGGGCGCGTTGGGTGCGTCGGCCCGCCTCGCCCGCCGCCGTCGGCGCCAAGAACAGCGGACGCAAGGCACAGAACAAAATACCAATTTGTTTTTGCCATTGCCAAATATTTTTCAAAGCTTTATCTCTTTAGGAATAACGTCCAAATTCGAACTATTCGAATTTGCAAGAACAGCGGACGGCGGCGGCGACCAAAATATCAATTTGTTTTTGGCGTTGGTAAATATTTTTCAAAGCTTTATGTCTTTAGGAATAACGTCCAAATTAGAACTATTCGAATTTGCTCAATAGCAAAACGGTGAAGGACGCGTGGGCAAAATTACAAATTTATTTGCAGAATATGCTATTGCAAAAAGTGTTTAAGGGCTTTATACTCTTACGAATAGCGTTCAGTTTTGAATGAAGTCGAAGCGGCTAGCAGCAAAATATAAAAGTTTGTGACCTCCTCCACATCTGACGTCACAAAAATCTGTCATCCCAAAAAGTGCTCAGCGCCGCTAAAGAAGTTTTCTCTTCAAAAAATGTTTTGTACCTATACCTATTTCGAGCAGGTATGTTACAGTTGACCTTTAAAAGCGAAAGTCCTTTGATACACTTTCTCAAATATCTACCTGCGGTCTGAGTTGAATATTGCGTAAAAAATACAGTTTACCGTTAACTTGAAATGTCCAAAATGTTCGCCATTTCATCGAAAGTTTCTGACGACAAGACTAAGAGCCTTATCACACTTGCGATTTCCAAGCGTATTTTGTATGAAGGCGATCACGCAGCGTGTTCGCCGCGACTGATAATTGTATAGAAAACACGCTCGCAAATCGCAAGTGTGATAAGGCTCTTAGTATAGTAATTATAGCTCCATAACTAATAATACAGTTGTTATATGCTACACATACCGCTATTGTTTTCTTCATCTTTGGCTCTAGTTGAATGGGTAACGTCAAGTTATTTATTGATGAAAGACAACAGTCGTCATCTTGACAATTGATAATGAATCATACAATTCACAGGAATTCGTGATATCAGGCGCTAGTTGCACCTAGTTTTTAATAGATAAATAATAAGATAAAACGGTATATCCTTTGTTTGGAGTACCTAGGTGAAATAGGGACAACAATAAGCCTTATCTATTTGTCGACATCGAGTAATCTATAGGTAGGTATAGGTATATGAGTAAAGAATATAGGTAGGACCCATTGAACTCCAGCTTAACCTAGAGCATCTACAAAAATTGAATAGCCTAAGATCTCAATTAATAGTTGAGATTATATACAACGGAAACGCAGATACCTGATTAGTAAGGTTTCTTCTAGGCATTAAATGCGTACAACAACTCTGCCTTACAAAGAAGCTCCTTCCAGCAATTTCTTCAAAAAGGGCCTGCTACTGATTAACCTCTGTTCTACAGGGCTCGTCCAAAGTTAATGAAGCTGTCCAGGAAATCCAGAAAGTTCTCGACTAGCAACTGGGCGCACTGTACTCTTACAATGGCAGTTAGGTACATAACGTTAATAGCAGGGATGCCGCGGATGCGTTTTTTTTGACATCCGCGGATGCGAAGGCGGATGCGGATATTAGGGGGCACACATCCGCGTATGCGGATTTTGGGATCAAACACTCAAGAAAGTAAATAAACAACATCCATTTTATGATATCACGCAATCATGAAACACGTTGAGACTAAATTACAATAGTAGCGAACAAATCAAAAACGCGTCTGCTCTTGGTCACAGAAAGGACAAGAAGTTTTTTTTACTAATGCCGAAAATATCTAAAACTCCCGCGGCAAGCGCCGCGTTGGCTCCTTTCTTGTCATGAATTACACTACATCCGCATCCGCAAATAATCCGCATAGATTTTGGCGGTTGCGGATGCGAATGTCTGCAACAGCCCTGGTTAATAGTATAAAAGACTCACCCGATATTGGTGAGGCTGGTGTTGCTGGCGCTGAGCGACTCGGTGGTGCTCTTGCCCTGCGCCATGGCGGCCAGCTGTCGGTCCAGGAAGTTGTTCTGCTCCAGCAACTGGCTCCACTGGCGGACGGCGTTCTTGGATGACGACAGCTCCTGGCGCAGTTGCCTCTCGTCTAGAGAGTTGAGGCCGCTGCGCAGAGAACTGTCTAGCCTGGTGACAAAATACAACGTTAGGATGAGAAGATTGGTTTGGGAAGGTCCATAATAGGGATTATGACTAAGATTTTTTATGATGTCATTCGAACCAGTTTTTAGAGAGGACCAAATGTTTGTATGGGAGCAACTACAATTAAAGAACATAAATACCCAAAAATTTGAGACAAAGATTGACCTCGCTGGCGGCAGCGCAAAACGCTTCATACTGATAGACACACAAGTATGACGTCACAATTGTACAAAGTAGTTGTATCCTTGTATGTAAAATCCGGTAAATTGTTGTTTCGGTCGCGAAATACTGCGTTTAAGTACATTAGTTGTCATACAATTTTGCAATAGAATTCTATAAAAGCGTAAGGATTCTATTGGCAGCTTTTAATTTACTCTTTGTAAAAAAAATGCATAATTTTTCTAAACTTTCAAGGTTCATATCTTTTTATGATTTTAATTATAATTTATACTTTATTACGATAATTGCATGGTTTACTATCCATTTAGCATCACAACTTTAACACAACACGTCTGCTTATGAGTATGACAGAATGCGTATTGATATAATGTTTAGGAGGTGATTTCATAGGCGGGTGAAAGTTATTTGTTTTTTTATCCATTGTGACTCATTCATCTATTGTCAAATTGGATACCTACGGAGCATTATAATATTTTTCACCTCAGCAGCTCGAACAAGCATATTTTGCTGCGTGAAAACAGTGTGCAAAATGCGATTTTGCTCACTCCGTGAGACAAATTAGCTTTTTAATTTTGATGCGGAGCACTGACATTTCGTCGTATGGGGTCTATTACAAGTTCAGAATATTTGAACGCGCGAATATTAGCGCTGTCCCTTTCATTCCATTACAAAAAAAGAAAATGGCAGACATATTATGGTCGATCCATAGTTTGACCATCGAATTTCAAAGTAGACCCCCAAATAACGCGACACAAGTAACACGTTCGAAAACTATCAAATTAACAAGTTTAAATTACCAAAATAATTATACAAAGGAATTTTCTATTGAAGATAATTTAAATAAAAGATCTCAGAATAAACTCCGTTTTTCATAATAAATAGGTAAACATGAATTTTATTACGCTAGCTAATTAATATATCTAGTTTAAACAATCTTAAATTTTATGAACGTATACCACAGATGCAGTTTTCGAACGCAAGCACGGCGGCCTGCTTTTTAAAAAAAGTGCGCGCTGTTAATTTGTTTCAGTCAGAATTGATTAGGTACCTATATTATTCTTCATTCTTGCGTTATTGATATTAGTTTTAAATATAAAAATGACTAGGATAAATCAATTCTCTATCGAACAGGATATGTAGGATATACAGTGAAGTCAGTGACGTGACGAAGGCAGTATTTTAACAACAGTGACCTACGGCTAGTTTTTGGTGTGCACGCGAGATACACGTAATATCCTTGTGATAATGATAATGATAAATATTTCTAAAATATCTCGAAGATATTAGTAAAATCTGTGAATTTAACAATAATACGGTTAGTTTTTAGTGATGTGTTAGTGTCGCGCGACGCTCGTATAGATACTGAAATGTCCTTTGGTTTCTCGCGCCTTGTCTCGCCTTTCTAGTATTGACTAACGGCGCGGCCGGCGCTGATGAGTTAAAACTAGCACTAACGAACGCTGCGCTCGTGATTCAAATTTTATAGAATCTAATAAATCTAAATCTCTCAGCAAAAACAAACTTTGCTCTCTTGTTGCACAAATAACTATTTCACACCTTTCATTCGGAATAGTAAGTTTTACTCCACGACGAGAGGGATCAAATTGCTACTTTTCCGTTCAAGCTACTTTTTTAATTTATTCTTTGGCATGTAGCATTTACGCAATGTGCCAATTGAACACGGATCTTAATAAAATAATTGATTGTTATTTCATCGTAATCGTTAAAAAGGATCATTTTTCAAGTTTTAACTTTCACAACGCTATAAGAAAATTATGATTTTTTCGTAATATTTTATAATAAATTAGTAATAAAAATTAAGAAAGTTTTGTTAAAACTATTTAAGTAATTTTTAACAGCTTTTTTTATTTATAGTCGGTGTGAAAAATAGTAAATATGCGTCACTCGGTAGCAAAATTATATTCGTCTCGGGCGTTAACACTTACTACGCTCAGGATTCAATACACCTCCTTCGCCGTAAATATACTATTTTGCTCCGTTGTGACACAAATAACTATTTGCGAATGAATAGTAACTACTAACTAACCCGTGTGTTGTTCCCAGGCAAAAGGTACCTACCACTTTGTTGGTTGTTGATAAGGATGATTTTGAATTGCATAAAATAGTAATAACAGACCACGCTTTGTGAATACGCCGAGTGAGGGTTCCGTACACATTTGTGTGTAAATAAATAATCCGTTCATCATAGAAATAGTCTCGAGGATTTTTCTCGGACTTTGCCGTTGCCGCTGGAAAACTGTTGTCACAAGTTCACAACAAAGTGGACTCTAGAAAGCCTATTGCCATATTTGGGTGTTTCCCGTTCGCCCGATCGTTCGACCGATCAATTGGTCCAGTGAGCCTTTTTTCTCTGGGAAAAGGTATTAAAGAAATCCCATTGGGCCGATCTACCGATCGACCGATCGGACGAAAGAGAAACACCCCCATATTTACTTCTTTCAATTCTGTACTTTTGCATTTAGGTTTACAATAGGGGTGTTGACACTAAATAAAATAATCAGTAATATCACTTTCTCGAAAAAGGATTAAAAATGTACTTAGTCAAATGGAGAAAAAATCAACGCAGGAGGTTAAATAATCACGAAGTTATAAGTGTCCAAAGTTTTAAGAAGGGATAGTAAGTTCTGTCCCTTTTTCGCAAAACGCAACTTCATATGAAACGATGACGTTCGCAGCTTGTGACGTCACTAATAGACGGCAACGTGCCGTGCCCCATCGTGTTCGGCGCCGCCACCGACGCGGCCTGCCGCGCGCGCGGCTCGCTCTGCGACAGCCTCGCAAATTGTGACATTTTGTGACGACACCACTCTTTGCGTTTTCTCTCTCTAACAAGCAATATTAAAACGGTTGTACGAGTATAGCTTCGTAATTCTTTAAGATATCTGAATGGGATTTTCGTCACTAAGGCATATTTTTGAAGTGAAAACTTCGTTAGCGGCGCTGTGCACTTTTTGTGATGGGGAAAAATTGTTAAACTCGCCACAGGTCACGTGACCGTAAGATGTCACGTGAGCGTACGATTTGACAGATTGAAAATTCGTAAGACGGGCACGTGACCTGATCGAGAAACTGTTACAATGTCATTGAGTTTTCACTTCTGCCGGCACTCCCGGAGTGCAACCCGGTAGTTTATTTTTGCCTACTTGCTTTTGGAGTAGGTAATAATAATTTTCGAGTCTACACCCGTATTTACATAATATTAATATACCTATGCACGCATCAACGGATAATCCATCGTCGGAGTAGAGAATGTGGATGCTTTGGTTGTCGTCCAAGATGTTAATTAGAGAACGTCGTAAATTAACTATGTAGGTGACAAACAAACACAAGGAAGCAGCCGTCTTGGCGGAAACGATCGTGTTTCCGCCATTAACGAATGGTATTAGTTAAGAAGCAAAATTAGGGCCCACCACTTCAAAGACAATATACCTACTACGATGATAAATGTGGGCGTACAATTTGATTACTTGTTTTCCTGTTTGATTTTTATAACATCGCGTTTTATATAGCAAAGTATTATTATTTCACTTCTAGAGCTACTGATTTGAGTGTTTTTTTCTCGGTTTTTAAAACGGACGCGAGGGCTTGTTGATATAAAAATGTAAGTCTTTGACCCCACATAAAATAACACACACCAACATATTTTCTGCCAGAGAGTCAGCTAGACATCTATGAAGATTATTTTGACACCATACGACGTTATGCCTATTATGCCTAAGTAATAAGTATAGTCGTTCTTTATTACATCGTGGGTAAAATACCACACCTGATAGGACACTTCTAGGCGCTTTTTGCATGAATGTGGTTAATTAAGTACCTATTTATACATAATCTACTAGGCCACCCTAGACTCTTCAGACTACTGCTAGTAAATAATGACATTTGATAATATCGCGTCACCCACTCTTTAACCATTCGTAGATAATCCAACCCACGGACATACTTAATAACTCCATTTCAAACGAGGTCAGTGTAACGATATTTGGTAGTGGACAATAATACCTATGTAATATCTAATTATAATTCTGTTCCCTGTAATTTTATAAATGCAAGTTTGTGAGGGTGTTTGATACTCATTCATTCAAAATGTATCTACACGTGACGGATTTCAACGAAAGTTTCCAGAAATCGTAGATGGGGTATAATTTTACAAAGTTAAGGGGATGCCTTGATTCGAGTTGCCATGCCCCCTTGACAGAGACACGCTTATGCCTTCCGCGCACGAGAAAAAGAGATGCAACACTCTTCGGGAATGGCTTTTTTGGACAAATTTCGATAAATACCTAACTTAGTGAAGATTTATTTACATTTCATTAAGTGAGATTTTAGATGAGATAAAATTATATTAACTTGATTGTGTCGTAAAATAATATATCGTTTGAGTAGGCTGAGTAAAAAAAGTAAAATAAAGACCTAACTTTGTTTTTTTTTTCTATCGAGGAACCTTTAGGCAATCATGTACTTATCGATTAAATATGATTAAAAATCATATAGTCAAGACAAGAATCATATATATCTGAAAATCAGACCTTATTGTTTCTTAATCTAGGCAGAACGGCGTTTCAAAGCACGCGATAATTTTCAATGCACCGCCTTAAGAAAGGAATCTGAAGAAGTATTTCACGCTGTTTTGTTTTTGTTGTTAAAAGAGATTTGCGAGAGAAGAGGGTAAGTAAGGGGAAAAGATCTCGTGGGCGCTCGCGAACCCGAATGACAGACCGCACATCAAGTCTGTAACACACTCCAGTATAAATGACAACTCTCGGTCCGCCAAACATAAAGCTATATAGCGTCGTATCACAAGAGTAGCAGAGGCGCAAGACTCGACCGAGACATGATCACGACCACTCTGCCAAGAGATGACTATAAGAAGAGCTTGATGAGTAGAAAGGCCTGTAGACAGAGATCCAACGTTGCACTAACTGTCCTATAACGGGATTTCCTATCTTTAAATAAATAAATAAAATAAATATTAGGGGACAATCTTACACAGACCGACCTAGACTCAAATTAAGCAAAGCTTATACTATGGGTGCTAGACGACGGTAATCATACTTATATAGATAAATAAATACTTAAATACATAGAAAACATCCATGAAACAGGAACAAATATTCGTGCTCATCACACAAATAAATGCCCTTACCGGGATTCGAACCTAGGACCTCTTGCTTCGTAGGCAGGTTCACTACCAACTAGGCTAAAGCGGTCGTCAACAGCTTTGACCTGGTAAAGGTCGTGGGAGTCCGCTGGATGCGGGTGGCGCAGAACCGGTCATTGTGGCCCCCTTTGGGGAAGGCCTATATCCAGCAGTGTACGTCAGTTAGTGTGATGATAATGGGATATCCTACGTACCGTTCAATGTAATCATCGACGCTCTGCAGACTGGTGACGGAGCGCGCGAGGTCGTTGTCCATCATCAGGTCATCGGAAGCCAGGCTGGACAGCGTGTCCAGCGAGGGCGTCCGCACCGCGCCGCCGTTCCGAAGTCCACACACTGCCATATGCAAGCACATATTTAGATAATGCTTAACTCTGGTTATAAAGGAGACTAATGTCCAAATTTAGTTTTCTTCTCATTCACTTTCGGCGTAAATATGGCAGACTATAATCCAGCCGAGGTCAGCTTAGGGACTGGCATATATTTTTCTTACGCCAGCACTAATACTCCAAAGAAAGAGATTAGTGCTGCTCCTTGCTAAGAAAGAAACGATTTAGGAATTGTTTAACCACATATAAAAGGAGTGGAATACCTTTGCGGTTTCTTTGCGCTAATGGACTCGCTGGTATGCGCTCCCTTGACCTCCTCAGTTGCTTGCTATTCTCCGACTCCAATTTGCTTGAAGGGCTGCCTTCGTTGTTTTCTGCAAGCATATATGATAGTCAAAATACATTTTTGAAATTTCGTTATTCTTCTCATCATAATATGATTGAAATGACTTCGTATTAATTAGTATCTTCATGAGTTACATATATATTCAGGAGCTAGGTCAGTTGTCCTGTTTCCTAGCCCTGCCCTAGGTGACATGGGGCCATTTACCATTGACTAAAACTACATTGGCAACGCCATTATGCTGATACTAAACGGATACCTACTTAGAATTAGATGTTTACCTTTGTAAGTTTTGTAACTTTCATAACAGGATAGGTACCTAGACATTTCTTGATTGTTAGTGTCGTGTGTATGTATATCACGTTCAAGGACCGGAATTCTTCATAGCAAAAATCAAGCTGTTAGAGGGAATGACCAAAGCGTTTTATCGACTATCAATAAATAAATGTCACTTAATAAAATAACACATCGTCAAAGTAATGAAATCAGGCTTTAGGATATATACAATGTACTTATGTAAGCATAATGGCAAGGAATAAAACGGAAAATATTTTTTCATCACACTTGCTCGAAAAGGGCTTCATAATGCGCAGACATACAAAGCTGTAATAGCCTGTGTTACGCCCACGGGCGTAATGGTTTTTTTCTTAAATTGTATCTGTCACTCATGCGGCAGTTACAAAGCAAAGAGGTTTTATATCAAATACGATGTCTCAAAACGTATTTATAAATAAATTTAAACTTAAAAAAATACTTAAACATGTTTAACTGAATTAGTTACAGATTTAATATGTAGTTATTTAGTGTCTATGTAAAATGTTTTTAAGTGTTTTCAAATCGTGGCTGTATACCGAAGGGTCTTTGCCATACGCGCCTCACGTCAAATTCAACAAAATGGACGACTGACATGATGCAGTGTTTATTACGATTTCTATTCATTTCATCTAAAATGTATTTGTTTCCTCGCAAATGTGATGAAAAACATTGTGTATAACACGGGCGTAAGAATATTTCAAACTCGAGTCATCAAAAGCCCTCCGCCTTCGGCGTCGGGCTTCTGATAGACTCTTGTTCGCAATATTCCATTTCCGCCCCTCGTTAAACAATGTACTATTATTTTACAGATTTAATAGGGCACAATGAAAAGTTTCAACAAGTATACTAAGAGTAAACTAACCTTAATTCAAAGTAACAGAGTCGAAATCTGTATCTGTACTAATTATGTTTTCTTGACATATGTGACTTTGGCATGATTTATTTTAATATGGAGATGCAGGTTGCTTATCAAAGAGGTCAAATGTTACAGAATAATCGTATAAGTCGAGATGCGATAATATTCCGTAACATCAATAAGTGGAATTGTCGATAAAACAATTTGGTCATTCCCTCTGACAGTTTGATTTTTGCTATGAAGAATTCCGGTCCTTGAATTCACGTTACTACACTTGAAGCATCACTTTGGGAGCTCTTACTCCTGAAGACCTTAGAGCAGAACAGGCTGGTCGGAGAAAACAGTGAAACGTGCGTGGGCATGCCCAGGGATGCAGGAGACACGTTCTAACTGTCGTCTCTGTTCCGCGTCTCCTCGCTGGAGACATCTGACAACTGTTTAAGTACTCACTCCTGAACAGCAGCGCGGGCTGGTCCGCGATCTCGTCGTCAAAGAAGTCCCGTCCGTCCGACAGCGAAAGCGAGCCCGAGGCGTGTGTGGGTGTGCCCGGTGACGCAGGGGACACGTTCTTACTGTCGTCTCCGTTCTGCGTCTCCTCGCTGTGGACAATGTTAATATAATTATACGCTTTATTAAAAAGTATTTTTTATTTTTTTACTTACAAGGTTTACCAACTACAGGATTTACATGGTTGTCTAGACTCCGTCGAATTTATAAACCATTTCAATAATACATTTGGCATGGGCAATTTAACACATCTGTGTACAATTTCCATGCCTACTTAAACGTTAGAAAGTTGGCATTTAACTTGTAACAGACCTGTGACAAAATATAACGCCTCTTCCTCATTATATTTGATGTTGCATCGACACGCTGGCAAAACTTCCTTGTGCATAAGCTCTAAAACTTGTAATAAAAACATGTAACACTTACACGACTTCATTCGCGGTCTGCAACATCTCCCCATCCACTCCATCCTCATCCACTGGCTCCGGAGACTTCGTCTTCGTATTGGCTGTCTGATACGCCGACGAAATCGACGGCGGATCCCTCTCGACCACCAGTTCGTTCACTGAGTCACTGGTACTGGTCGAAGATATGAGACTATCTGCCGGCGAAGTTTCGTCGTCCAGCAGACTTTGCGTAGAAGTCTCTAGAGCTGATATGTCGAATTTGGATTCTTCTAGAGTGAGGGTCAGATGGTCCACGCTTTGGTTAGTGCAAGTGCTTGTTGTACTGTAGTTAGAGCTGGTCATCGAACCTGCGAAATAAAATGTATTTATTAGTAAATAAAATGTATTAAGTTTAGTGGGGGAATTAACGGCAGTGAGTATGCACTTTTGTCTTTTATCTATGGTAAGTGTCTTATGGTAAGTGGACACCGCAGCCTATAGACGCATGCAACTCCAAAGAACACGTGCGCTGCCGACCCTTGATATGTTTGAGGATTCGCCGTGTTGACAGCTAAAGGAACAAATTCCCTCGCTCTCAATACAACATATCCTCGGGAGCTCTGGCGACCTCGCTCACCTCCAGGAACACAACACTTCAAAAAGTTGCTAAATACGTAGAACATGTTTCCGTTCACTAGGTTTTCTGTGAAACTGTTTCTAAAAATTCTGTGTAACCTTTTACTAATTAGCTTAACCTGATCCAGGATAGGTACTTTTTCGTGCTTATATAAAGATATGTTTAATAAAAATGGAAACTATAGGTCTAAGATTAAGAGAAGAAATTGTATTAATATTTTTTGTATGACCGTTTGTTTCATAATTAAATAAATAAATAAATAAACTACTACAGAGCAAGTAGTAGTGTTATTATGGCTGTGGTCTTCTGCAAGGCGGAGGTACTTCCCCAGTTGGGCTGCTCCAAATTCGAGCGGGATGACATTTCACTGGCCTTTGAACCCAAATATCTCGGTAAATATCGATATGACAGAAAAGGTTTAAACAATAAAACATGCTTATTTTTACGTCTTTTTTACGATAGGAAAAGAAAATTTAAAAATAATGAAAAAAAATAAAAAATATTAAAAAAATCTTAAGTCCAAAAACCGGCCCCCCTTTCCTATACCCCAACCAATGTCTGTTTTTTTCAACTCTCATGTATGCTCCATTTTAGTTTTTTTTTTTTAAACTGACTTGACAAAAATATTTTATATAATTACCGAGTCCGCTCCGTCCGAACCGCTCACAAAATTTTACGAGAATTGGTAGCCGGAAATCTGAACAAACGGACAAACGGACGTACGAAAGCATTTTTCCCCGAGCTGAAACGGAGACGCTTTGCTCGCTTCTTTCAATCGGTTAATAATGAAAAATGTTTTATTAAATCAAAGTAATTTGTAATTTTACGAAGTAATGCATTACAAATTAAAATTACAAAATGTAATTTTCGATGTACCTCGACATATCGAGGAACACTGACAGCTTATGTTATTGTCCTCATGCGAAAGCTCACGTCCAAAAATAAAAACGTAATGCTACAATGGATTCCATCTCACATAGGTATCGAGGGTAACGAAGTCGCTGACAAACTGGCAAAAGGAGCTGCCTCGGAAGGTGTAGCCTTACATGCGGTGCCTTTTTATACCGAAACCCCGGTTAAGGTTAGAAGATTTTGTGTCGGTATCTGGAAGGAGTTTTTTGATAAAGGGTCCCAAGAAAAGGGTATATGGTATAGGACTATACAACCTGAACCGTTACAGTCTCCGTGGACAACTCAGTGCTCACTCACACGACAAAATCTTGTGATTGCGATGAGACTCCGATCGGGACACATTCCTACCAATCAATTAAAGCATATACTTAGTGGGGAAAGCGCCCTAATTGTACTGACTGTGGGGTTGTAGAAGACGTATACCACATTTTGATGGAATGCCTCTTCGTGCAGCTTCTAACACCGGATTATGTAATGTTGTGCTTGCTGATCCTGAGTCAGCGAGCAACTGCTTTATAAGTGTTACAAAATGTGTTTAGGTATATAAATGTTAAACGTACGCTTTAGAGTACGTATGGAGCGACATAATCGTTAAACGACTAAGCTCCTTAATATGTGATTAAAAATAATATATATAATTTGTAAATGCATTACAAATTACATTTTGTAATCTGTAATTGCAAATATAAACTGTAATTTCAATTATTGCATTACAAATTACTAAATGTGGAGTAATTTGTAATGCAATAATTGAAATTACAGTTTATATTTGCAATTTGTAATGCAATTACTTTTTGCCCCACACTGCTTACAGCACATGCATGCATTTTTATGATCAGTGTTCTCTTGCCAGGGGATTCGGTGAATGACTGATTGTGTAATTGTCTTTATATGATTTTTTGCACATGGTGCAAGGTTTTCAACAGAGGTGTAAGCTACTGAAAGACTACTTCAGTTATGTATGCTACTTAGCATATCTACAGGTTGAAAAGTAGATAAAATTATATCCATGGCTATGCGGATTTTAGTGTCATATTAACCTGATACCATCAGCCAAATGGGTTTTTAATAGCATTAGTATTTTATTCCGCGTGGGTACGGTACCATTGAAGAAATTAGTTTCTCATCAATCGCGGCAATGTCGCCACGCAATCACGAGCTAAAAGTATCGGTGTTTTTAACTACAATTCTAGTATTTACTTTTAATACTACCACTGCAAGTACTACAGAAAAATATTTTAAGCTTCTAAGCGACAAAAATTGTTCCAAGCCCGATCTACCCTTCGCAGATAATAGCCCGTTCGCTCTTCAAAGAGACATATACAACAGGAGCAATGGGGATTCACTGGCTAGAGGAAATGTCAGTATCAAAGAAGATATCAATGGAAAAGACAAGACAGGTAGCTTAAAATTCGGTATTGAAATAGGAAATCAAATCATTTGGAAATACCGAGTGAAGAATTTGAAATGTGACAATTTTGTTATCAGACAAATTATTAACATGTACCGTATCAAAATTGATAATAATTGTATTGTGAGAAAAGGTTTCTACCGCTTTAATGATTTAAATTTTTCGAACAAATTATTTCTAGAAAAGTATATAGGTATGGACTTGGTGCGCTGTGGCACGGTCGCCTACTACATTGACATTCGCGACAAGACTCGCACACTCGGCTGCTGGATAACACGATTTGCATTGGGTTCTTGTTCGAAGAAGAAATTCACATGACAAAATGTGATCTACCAATAGGGGCGTAGACACTAAATAAAATAATCAATAATGTCAATGTAATGAGAAAAAATCGACGCAAAAGGTTAAATAATCACGAAGTTATAAGTGTCCAAAGTTTTAAGAAGGGGTATGTTCTGTCCCTTTTTCGCAAAACGCAACTTCATATTGAAACGATGACGCTGGAAGAATGTGACGTCACAGTAGAAGACGGCAACGTGCCGCGCGGAATCGTGGTCGGCGCCGCCGCCGTCGACCCGGCCCCCCGGCAGCATCCTGTAATGTGACGTCACACACCGTTTGCGTTTTCTCTCTCTAACAAGCAATAGTAAAACGGTTGTAGCTTCGTAATTCTTTGAGATATCTGAATTCTGAATGGGATTTTCTTTTAGAGTAATAATAATTTTCGAGTCTTCACCCGTATTCTACCATTTATTTATTATTTATTTCAGGATTTCCATCTGCACCTAGTCTTCATCATCAGTTCCACTTCACCAAACTTGCGAGATCACTACCCGAGATCACTACACGCATTACCCATAAAATTTGAGGTTTACCTTAAATTTTCCTAGGATCCCATCATCAGACACTGACTTAATCCACCTCAGGAGTGCATACTCTTTCGAATAAAACAAGAATATTGAAAATCGGTCCACTATTGACAGAGAAATCGGTGAGCATACATAAAAAAATACATAGTGGTCCTACTTATGTTCCAGAACCTCCTCCTTTTTTAAGTCGGTTAAAAATAATGATGTGTCTTGTGCTGTATTAATTATGTTTGGAGTAAACAAATAACTTGTTGCATTACAATTTATTTCTTGAACTATATGTATATTATACGTATGTACAGATTGTAGTGCATAATTAAATTATTTTCCATCGTATTTACACGGAAACTTTACGAACGTGTCTTGCTATTTCAGTCAGTCTCGGTACAAAAAGTACCTACTGAGGGTGACTGAAGTAGCATGACAAATACGAACGTTTCCGAGAAAATACGATGGAAAACAATTATTCACTACATCTGTACACATGTATATTAACCATGTAGAAATTACGAGGAAATCACAATAATATTGATGTCATTAGTTACCTTGGTAAATTAATTATTTCCGCCCGAAACTCGACGACGGATGCACGCGTTAATAACGCGTACAAATAGATGGAAACCTTGTTGACTCTATTTGGCACGATTTTTGACGGGTCCGTGGGTTAGGAACACTTTGGGAGACTCAACAGTGATGTAACCTTAACATAACGGAGCTGTCACATTGGCTGGTTGATTAATAGTTAATGTGGATAGCAGCCCAACCGGCGAACCTCCACCTTAATAACCTTGTAAAATATCGCAGAAGTAGGTACTACTTGTGTTAGTTATTGGTGAGTAAGGCCGCCAGAGCGCCCGAGTGTATGCTGTGTTGAGAGTACTTGAGAATTTGAGAGGGACCTACATTTATGTCTAGCTGTCGACACAATTATTGTTCGGGCCGACCGTCTGCCCGCCCCCTTAAACTCCTCACGTGTGTACGCCTCTTTTGAGTCTGTGGTTTTGACAGTGACACTTCTTGTCAAGGCGGACGAAAAAAAAGATAACCTCGCTTTGAAGCATGAACCTATAATTTAGTATGGACAGGCTATGGTAATAATAATACCACGTGCGAGCGAGCTGGTAGCATACAAATCTCGATAAGTGTGACAGACAGAGATATATCATTCGTTATCCTTGTCATAGTTCCACTTTTTTTCTATTTGGCACAACAGTTGTGGCATACAATGCTGTCAATGCTCGCGCGTGGCTGCATACGAATCCGAAATATTTAATATTATTGTGAATAAAATAGTGTCCTAAAAGTAATTTACGCACGATAAGGTATCTCGTGTTCCGTCTGTGCCAAGAAAATGGTTAATTGTTGCGTGCTTGGCTGTAAAAGCCGGTCGGAACAATGTGATGAAAATATAACCTTTCACACGTAAGTAGAACATCTTTCACTTTTCTGTATACGCAATACGTAAAAATAGCATGGTAAAATTACATTACGCTCAAAATCTTGTAAAATTTGACGATTACAATAGAAATAACATCATTGTTTACATTGTACAAGAAAATATTTGTTGACAAATTATCCGCCCAAATTACGTAGATTGTTTATGGTAAGCTGCGAGAGGTGTTAGAATGTCTTCTCGATTTAGCTTCTTTGCAATCATTTTAGGGATACCAGCCAATACAACTTAAAAATACCCGATTTCTCGGGTAATTTATACTCTAACAAAATTCTTGTACTTGTTATTACATAACATTCGTATATAATGGATGGGATATATTCTTATATACGTATATTTACTCTGTACTCATAGTAAAGATAAGCTTTTATGTAGCGAGTAATCTCGGACTGTTCATCCGATTTCAAAAATTCTTTCATCTGGCTTTATTTAATCCTGCATCTGCGCCTCCGCTTGTGTTCTTTCTACTACGCGGGTGGAGAGGAGACGCGTGGACAGCTAGTAATAAGTAAAGACGATCGACGGTTTAGAATGAATCATAATTTTCTATAAGCCCTTTGCTTGAAAAATTTTATGTAAAATAATATGTTTTTTTTTCTAGGTTTCCACTAAATGAGGATGCGCGTGCGCGTAGTATTTGGGTTAAGGCTACATATATATATTTGTGATCGCATTCTCGAAAACAGTTCTTACGATTTTGATGGCATTTGCAGTATAGGGGTTTATGGGGGCGAAAAATCTATCTCATCATCATATCAGCCGAAATGGCCGGTCCTGCGCCATCCGCATCCAGCGGACTCCCGCGACCTTTGCCAGGTCATCAGTCAACCTTGTAGGGGGCCTCCCACGCTGTGCCTCATAAAAAAAATCGATCTAGCTAGGTCTCATATCTGGGAAAAATCGTTCTCAGCATATTTTTACCCGAGCAGAGCTCTTTATCATTAATTTGTAATAATTTGAATATTTGAATAGTAAATGTTTTTTAATATGGTTGTGTCTCATTTCGGTATTTAGTGTCATTATTTTTCCCGCCTTAAGCCTGCATCGCGGTCAATAGTAAATTTTACAGCTAATGACAAGTTTACCATTGATCGCCGCGGCCAGGCCGCGCCAGTCTGTGAGAGACTTTAAGCCTCTCACAGACAGGCGCGGCCTGCGGTGGCGGTCAATAGTAAATTTGACACTAACTGTCAAGTTTACTATGAACCGCCACCGCAGGCCGCGCCAGTGTGATTCAGGCTTTATAATAATTAAGTAGATCAGCACGGCTATCACAGGACGCCCCGCGAGCTGTGTCGCGGCGAGGTAGACTGTCCGTCTCTTTCTAGTTAGAACGATTAGAAAGAGACGGATAGTCTATCTCGCCGCAACACAGCTCGCGGGCGTCCTGTCATAACTGTGCTGATAAGAAACTACCAGGTAAGCCGCTTGCACAAGGACTATTAATTACCTACATGTCATGTTCTGTTACTAGAATCATATTTCATGTTATTAAGCTGAATATTACTAGTGGTTGCGAACAGAGCGCCTGCTAGGCAGTGAATGTGTGTAAAGCTTCAGTAAAAACTACTTACAATAAAAGCGCATTATTTAAAATAAACATATGGAAGCGATGGGGTAATTTTTAGTTACATGGCCACCCCACGGGAATCATCTACTTTGTTGCCGTCCCTCATTGTGGCGACACTTACGTCGCCTCTGTAGGTATATACTCTAAGCTTTGAAGACACACGGGTGTCCGAGTGTTTTGTGTGGATATTTCGGTGACATCGGAAGAGTTGGTGATTTGACGCCGCGGATTGTTGGCGATACTGCCCCGGAACACCACGGCTGCTTCTTCAGCCCGGAGACCTTCTTGATTGAACTTGACTTGACCTGACAGTTGACTGAACCTTGACAGATACCAACCGGAGTTGAAGCGAACATCGCGCCTCCCGGAATCAGGTGAGTTGAACAAGTTTTGTAGCCAATCCACTGGCTTATATGACCCGCGAAACGCGTGGCAGTTCACTCCACTCGAACTAGGCGAGGAGTTGAACAATTTTTGGTACCCAGAGCGTGGTTACTCACAAAGAAAAAACGCGAATTTTGATAGTTTTTTCCTTTTGGGTAAAAAAGGGCATTTTGAGGTTATTTGTTAAAACCAAATTTAGCTACAATTATTTAAAACCTCTATTTTGTGGCACTGCAAGTGTTTTGTACTGTAGATTTCACGAAAAATATTGTACTTGCAGTGCAAATTAGTGAGATTACAACCTCCGGAAGGTGATTTTGAGTGTTTGGTACAATTTAATTTGGAAAATAGTTGAAGGCAAATATAAGCCACATATTTGATTGATTGTAATTTGGAAAGCCTTTCATAGCTTGTTGTTTGGTAATAAGGCATTTGTTTTATTCAGTTTGCTATAAGCGGCCAAGGTTGTTAAGAATATAAGCTAAAATATAAGGCTAACATAAATATTAGTTGTAAGCTAGATTATTAGAAGTCATGTAACTAGCCAATTATAGATTATAATTTGAGCTTCCACTGCGTTTTGAGAATCTATATTGGTTGTTATTGTAAGGCATTTCTGTAATTGAGTTGATATTTGGTTTTGATTCACTAGGGTGACCAAGAGATTGGAATTTCCACATTAATTAAACTAATTTTAATTTTCTCTGGTATTGTTGGAAATTAATTTAAAATGGGATCTACACCTAAGGCTAAGATCCAGTCTGCACTGCGTTGGTTTTCATCTGCAGCAGCTTTGGTTGACAGAAATGACCGGGAGGAGGCTTTGTTGGCCCGGTACGAGGAGGTGTCAGACCGTCTTAAGGCTGTGGAGTTCCAGGTTGAACTCTACCTAGCGGAGCCCGGCCGGACGACCCCGGAGACCGAGCAGGTGGAGCGGGACTTTGAGCAATGTATGGATTTTGGGGACAGGATTATCGAGAGGGCTTCTAAGATGCTGCGGGTTCGGAATGGTGCGGCCCGGGACGTTCCGAAATACGCAGTTATCTATAACCCAGGGTTGGCAGCGCGCTTGCCAGCCATACAGATGCCGGTCTTCCGAGGAGACCTGGACGAGTGGACCAGCTTCATCGACCTCTTTGATAGCTTGGTGCATGCCCGGACGGACCTGCCAGCGGCGTTGAAGTTGGCGCAGCTGATGTCTGCTCTCGTCGGGGAGCCGCGCGACTTGATCGCGCATTTGTCGGTCACCGACGACAATTATGAAATCGCGCGCACGTTGCTGAGGGACCGATACCAGAACGTGCGGCGACTTGCGGATACTCTTATGACTAAGATCTGGAATATCCCTCGGATCGCTCAGGCTTCAGACATCCGGCTGAAAATGCTGAATCCTGTTTTGACAGCGACCAAAGGGTTAGAGAACCTTGGTTTGCCGGTGGACCAGTGGTCCTACATACTGTTGAATTTTTTGTTGAACCGGCTGCCGGCTGATGTACGGGCCAGGTTTGAGCACCGGTATGGTGGTGAAAGTGCTCAGCATCTGCCGACCTTCACCAATCTTATCGACCAATTGGAACTTGAGTGTCGACGGGCCGACACCTCGGATCTACCTCCACCCCCGAGGCCTCCTGGGGCCCAGCGGGCCCAGGGGAGAGTTGCACCTCAAAGGGGAGGGTGGGGCAAATCGGCCCCACAACCAGCGGGTCCTCACCAATATAATATCAGTGCATTGGACCCTGAAGTCTGCCTATGCTGCAAGAACCCTGGCCATCGGGTGCCAGCGTGTCCGAAGTTTCTTGCGCAGCGGGTTGTGGGACGCCGCAACATTGCTAAGCAGCGGCAATGGTGCTTTGTTTGCTTGGGCCCACATTTTGTGCGAGATTGTGCCCACCCGCAGGCGTGTAAGTCCTGTGGTGGGAAGCACCACCCCATTTTATGCATGAACCGCAGTGGGGATACACCTCCCCCCCCCCCCTGCGCAGGGGTCATGCTCCCCTGTTCGGAGTCAGCAGCGGGCTGACCAGGGGCCCATGGCCTACCAGTGGGGACGTCGGGTAACACCCCCCTCCCCCCCCCCTCCAAAACTACGCGACTACTTCGCACGCACCCGTGCCCCAACGGGGGGTCCTTACGGGCGGGTGCCCGCAAACGCCTCCACCCCGGCAGGCGCCACGGATGTCGCCGCCGCTTGTGGAGCGACCCCGCTGGGCGTCGGGACCTCCGGTGTACGGCCGGAGTAGGACATACCAGGAGCCGCAGGCGGCACGCATGGCGCGACGGCAGTACCAGCCGGAGTGGGACCCGCTCGAGCGGTACGAGCGGCCCGCCCATGCGGAACAGGATGCAACGCGTTATCCCTGCTAGGGATACGCCGCCCACGCACCAGCAACCGCCACGCCCTTGGAGACCGTGTTATTGCCCACGGCTTCGGTTTGTGTTTGGGGCCCTGGCGGAGGATCAGCCTGCGTGCGCTCTCTCCTTGACACGGGAGCGCAAGGCTGCATGGTATCCAGTAGGTTGGTGCGACAGTTGGGCTTGGTTGTGAAACCCCACCCGGAAAGTATACGTGGGGTAGGCAATGTGACAGTGTCAAACCTGGTAGGGCAGACCTTACTCACCTTTGGACCGGGTCCCACTTCACGCGCGAGGATTAATGCTCCCGCGTTAGTATTGGATGAAGTGGTGGGGAGACTCCCCCAGGTGAAGCTGCCTCCAGAGGTTCGGAGTTTGACAGCTGGATTAGTTCTGGCGGATGCTGGATTTGACAGACCTGGTCCAATTGACGTGTTGCTGGGTGCAGACGTTCTTGGGCGGGTGCTGTTGAGCGGCAACCGTACCTTACAGCCTGGCGGACTGGTTACACTGGAAACGGTGTTTGGCTATGCTGTAATGGGTTTGGTGTTAGCGGCTCCACCGCCTCCTACTGAGGAGGGCTGTCTGGTTGGAACTGCTCTTTCAGAAGCCGTGCAACGGTTCTGGGAGATTGAGGAACCACCTACCGCGTCGCGTATGAGCCCCGAGCAGGAAGAGTGCGAACGGTTTTACCAAAATAATACTGGGCGCCTCTGCTCTGGTCGGTTCATAACACGACTTCCTCTGCTCATCCACCGACCTCCTCTTGGAGCGTCACGTGAGATGGCTGAGAAGCGGCTGGTTTCGATGGAACGCCGAATGAGAAGAGATGCGCTCTTCCGGCAGAAGTATGTGGACTTCATGAGGGAGTACGAGGGTTTGGGACACATGTCGGTGGCTCGGACGGACTGGAGTACAGTGGAGCACTGCTTCCTGCCGCA
This sequence comes from Epinotia ramella, assembly GCA_947578815.1. Classification (NCBI taxonomy): domain Eukaryota; kingdom Metazoa; phylum Arthropoda; class Insecta; order Lepidoptera; family Tortricidae; genus Epinotia; species Epinotia ramella. The sequence continues at coordinate 15,200,408 of OX388205.1, read as the reverse complement.
CCACGCGGTCCTAAAATCCCCGGAGTCCAAGATTCGTGTGGTCTTTGATGGGTCCGCGTCCACCTCGACTGGGGTGTCATTGAACCAGTGTTTGCATGCAGGTCCTAAGCTGCACAAGGATATCACGGATATCCTCACAAATTTTAGGAAACATCAGGTGGTGTTCGTCGCCGACATCCGGATGATGTTTCGGCAGACAGTGATCCATCCTGATGATCGTCGGTATCAGCTGATCTTGTGGCGTGAGAGCCCTGATGAACCGATGTTGGTGTACGAGCTGAATACGAATACATACGGCTTGAAGAGCAGTCCGTACATTTCAATTCGAACTTTGTTAGAATTGGCGTCTCGAGAGAGACTGAGGTTCCCTCGAGCGTCCGCCATTTTGGAACGGGACTTATTTGTCGATGACGTGTGCACCGGGGCAAACAGTGTCGAAGAGGCTTTGGTTTTGCGGGATGAGCTGGTGGAACTCTTGCGGACGGGTGGATATGAATTGCGCAAATGGATGTCCAACTCACCGGCCGTGGTGGCCGGCCTCCCCGAGGATCACCAGCAGGATCCGCACCTGTTCGAAAATGTTGAGAGCCCGCACATGTTATCAGTCCTAGGCGTGCAATATCGACCAGTCCAAGATGTGTTCACCTATCGGGTGGAACTGGATTCCCCGAGGGTCTGGACGAAGCGGCTTGTGCTGTCCACGGTGGCCAGGACGTACGATCCGAATGGATGGATCGCGCCGGTCATCTTCACGGCGAAGGCATTTATGCAGCGCCTGTGGATGGTCCAACTGGGTTGGGATGATCCACTATCCGGAAATTTGTTGAGCGATTGGGAGGTTTTCTTCTCCACGCTCCCGGAGATAAATCAGGTCGAACTGCCGCGTAAGCTGTTGCCGGCAGGGAAATGCCGAGTAACCCTACACGGGTTTTGCGACGCCTCCGAGCGAGGGTATGCAGCTGCCGTTTACTTGCGGACGGTCAGCTCCGCCGGATCGGTCGATTTGCACTTGGTAATGGCGAAGAGCAAGGTGGCTCCCCTTCGCACGCGTTTGACAATCCCAAAAATGGAATTATCTGGAGCGGCTCTTCTTGTACGCCTACTGAACCACGTGGCCTCTACCTTGAAGGACACCGTGAACCTTGAGGAGAGTGTCTACGCATGGACTGATAGCCAAATTGTATTGTGTTGGCTGCAGTCGTCATTCCATACTTTGGAGGTCTTTGTGGCCAACCGGGTCTCGCAAATCCAGAATTCGGAGACTGCCTTGGTTTGGAGACACGTGCCAGGTGAACTGAACCCAGCGGACGTGGCGTCCAGGGGTTGCACGGCACCTGAGCTTGTTGCCCACTCACTGTGGTGGAGACCAGATTGGTTGTTGGAACCGGAGACACTCTGGCCTGCCAGTTGTGTGATTGGGACCCCATCCTCTGGCTTGGGTGTCCACCTTGTCGAGACCGCTCCAGTGTCAGACACTGCTTGGTTGCTAGAACGGTATAGCTCTCTCGACAAGCTTGTTGGAGTGACCGCCTGGGTCAAGCGATTTATACACAATTGTCGCCACCCTGACAACCGGTCACGCGTTAGAGTTCTCGCCACAGAAGAGCGGAATGCCGCCCTACATCATTGGATTAGGGTTGTGCAGGAAGAACACTTTGGGGACGTATTGAAGCCCCTGCGGCAGGGACGTCCTAAGCTACCGAAGGCGATAGCACGCCTCAACCCGTTCATTGACGAGTCGGGTACACTCCGGGTTGGAGGACGGCTCCGCAACGCTAGCTTGCCGTACTCGGTGCGCCACCCCATTTTGCTGCCTAAGAAGGGGCATCTGGTGGAATTGTTGGTGATTGAACTCGCATGCCAGCTGCAATGCACTCTTGGGCATTTTGCAGCGAGACTTTTGGATATTGAACAGCCGACGGGTTATTCGGAGCATCGTGTTTCGGTGCTTGCCTTGCTTTCGGCTCAAGGCAGCCACGATGCAGCCCCAGATGGGGGACCTTCCTCCTGATCGGGTCAACGAGGCTAGGACCTTCTCTAGGGTGGGGACCGATTTTGCGGGACCTTTTTTAGTGAAAACGTCGCGACTTCGAAATGCGAAGGTTGTAAAAGCGTATTTGTGCGTTTTCGTATGCCTGTCGACCAAGGCTGCTCATCTTGAACTTGTTGGTGATCTTACGACGGAGGCTTTTATTGCGGCATTGGATAGATTTGTATCCCGTAGGGGACTCCCATCTCTGATCCGGTCAGATTGTGGAACCAATTACAAGGATGCCGACCGTTATTTACAAGATGTTGTAAAAATTTTATTTGAAAATAAGATTGATATTGGAACAGACCTCTCCCGTCGGGGTATCACCTGGACGTTCGATCCGCCAGGCTGCCCCCACTGGGGTGGAATCTGGGAGGCTTGCGTGAAGCAAGCAAAAGCCCATATGTATCGGGTAGTCGGTCAAACTGTATTGACTTTTGAGGAACTCGCGACGTTGTTTTGTAGAATTGAGGCCGTCCTCAATTCCCGTCCGTTGTGTCCGCTCAGCTCCGACCCAAATGACCTGGAAGCGCTCTCTCCAGGCCATTTCTTGATTGGTCAGCCACTTGCAGCGTTGCCGGAGCACCCCCTCCGGGACGTACCCTCCAGTCGTTTGTCGCGCTACCAGATGCTGCAACAAATGGCTCAGAACTTTTGGACCAGATGGTCATTAGAGTATTTGCATGTTTTGCAGCAGCGCCTCAAGTGGACTGACAAAACCAGTCCCCCCAGAGTTGGAGACCTTGTGCTAGTTAAGGATGCTAACCTTCCGCCACTGCGATGGCGTCGGGGGCGCATCGTTAATTTGTTTCCCGGTAAAGACGGGACCCCTCGGTTTGCCGAGGTCATGGTTGGGGACTCGGTTCTGAAGCGAGCGGTAGCAACCCTATCGCGACTTCCCCTAGTATAGCGGACCGGCTTAGAGGCCGTTCCGAGGCGGGTGATTGTTCGGGCCGACCGTCTGCCCGCCCCCTTAAACTCCTCACGTGTGTACGCCTCTTTTGAGTCTGTGGTTTTGACAGTGACACTTCTTGTCAAGGCGGACGAAAAAAAAGATAACCTCGTTGTTGAAGACACACGGGTGTCCGAGTGAGTTTTGGATAATTTGGAAACGCATTTTCCTTGTTTTGTGTAATATCGCTCGCTTTGAAGACACACGGGTGTCCGAGTGTTTTGTGTGGATATTTCGGTGACATCGGAAGAGTTGGTGATTTGACGCCGCGGATTGTTGGCGATACTGCCCCGGAACACCACGGCTGCTTCTTCAGCCCGGAGACCTTCTTGATTGAACTTGACTTGACCTGACAGTTGACTGAACCTTGACAGATACCAACCGGAGTTGAAGCGAACATCGCGCCTCCCGGAATCAGGTGAGTTGAACAAGTTTTGTAGCCAATCCACTGGCTTATATGACCCGCGAAACGCGTGGCAGTTCACTCCACTCGAACTAGGCGAGGAGTTGAACAATTTTTGTTCAAATCAATTAAGGTTCGGTATGGCGGACCCGGGTACGTCCTAAAACTACGACCAAGACCACCGGGGGGATGGGCAGCAGCATCCCTGGAGTGCGGTGGAAATGCTGCGATAACCAACCCTCATGCCAAGCGTGGCGATTACGGCATATATAACCCCCATGGAAGGTACAAAAAAACCACGGCCCCCGAGGTTCCGGCGACCCCCGGTACCCTGGTTGTAGTAGTGGCCAGGGTACCAGCGGGGTCAGGGGTGCGAAGAAACTCCGGCAAAGATCCGGCTAACACCACCGACGACCCCTGTTGTTGTTTTGGGATGTCATAGGGTTATCTGAAGTCCGAAGAGAGGGGGAGGACACGATAACCCTCAAATTCGGCAACGCTCTGTTTCCGGGAGGGCGACCAACAGTCCCGGGTAGGTGTCGGGTTCCTCGTCCACAAGTCCTTGTTGACTATCGCTATAGCAGCCGAACTCCTGAAGGTGGGTGGAAAAACGGTCCTTACGGCCCTTCAGAAGTTGTTCGATTCCATCTTACTGCACATCCACACGCTCCGTCAGGTTATTCAGAAGACTGAGGAGTATAACCTGCCCCTGACACCTAAAGTCTCTCCAGCCAAGTTTACTATCGCTTTATCGAAGTGCTGAAGTGTTTGTACGAGAACGCCACTATGACAGTCCGACTCCAGGACCGGAACTCGAAACCTATTCCGCTGCAGCGGAGAGTCAGCCAAGGAGATGTTATTTCTCCAAAACTGATCACCGCTGCACTGGAGGACGTTTTCAAGACTCTGGACTGGAGAAAGAAGCTAGGCATCAACATCAACGGCGAGTAGATCACTCACCTTCGGTTTGCTGACGATATAGTAGTCTTGGCTGAGACCATGGAGGACTTATTAAGTACAATGCTCGATGACCTCAGTAATGCTTCCCAGCGAGTTGGTCTAAGTATGAACATGGATAAGACGAAGATCACGTCAAATGCCCATGTAGTATCAACTCCCATTTCAATCGGACACTTTAGGCTCGAAGTTGTAGAAGATTATGTATACCTAGGACTGACTATCCAGTAAGGTAGGTCCAACTTCGAGAAAGAGGTCAATCGTCGAATCCGACTCGGCTGGGGCTGGGCAGCGTTCGGTAAGCTACGGCACATCTTTTCGTCCAATATCCCGCAGTGTCTGAAGAAGAGTCTTTGACCAGTGTGTGTTGCCACTGATTACATGGAGAGGGTTATGTTGGGAGTTTCTCTGCGTGATCGCATCAGAAATGAGGCTGTCCGCAGCAGAACTAAGGTAACCGATATAGCCCTCCGAATCGCTAAACTTAAGTGGGCGGGGCACATAGCACGTAGAACCGATGGCCGTTGGGGCGGAAAGTTTGACGAGTGGCGACCACGTACCGGATTAAGATGCGGCGTAGTCCCCTCACAAGGTGGACTGATGACCTGGTATAGGTCGCGGGAGTCCGCTGAATACGGGTGGCGCAGGACCGGTCACTTTGGCACTCTTTGTCCAGCAGTGGACGTCTTTCGGCTGATATGATGATGATGATGATGGCGCTGGTGACTCCTCGGGAGTTGCAAGCGTCTATAGGCTACAGGCAGAGCGTATGCTTGTCTGTCACTCGCTAAAAATATATATTTATCCTGGACTAACCCATCAAGGTCCCACGTAGCGCGTCATGCTGGCTCAGGGTTAGCGACTTCATGAGCAGCGGGTGAGGCACGGGCGGCTCCTCAATCATGATGGTTTTTGTCGGCACCTCGACCTTCGGCAGCTCGGCCAGTTTTGACTTATCATCCTCGCAGCTTGACACGCTCAGCGCGATAGACACGTCGTCTTGAGATCTGAATACAAAGTTGTTAGAATTTAATTTACTAACAGTTACACGGTTCAACTCACGTATTCAATGTCACTACGGGCGACATGTTTCGAACTCTTCGGGAGTTATTCTTCAGGATGAGTGTTTTCGCGGCGGTGTCGCTTGTATCACCGAAAACCGACCGCCGCGAAAACACTCATCCTGAAGAAGAACTCCCGAAGAGTTCGAAACATGTCGCCCGTAGTGACAATGAATATGTGAGTTGAACCGTGTAACTGTTAGTATTATTTCAACATGTCTCACGAAAGTTTAAATTCAATTTAATTTACGTTAGGTTTCACGTTAAGCTTTTAGTGGGGCGGGGTGCTCGAACAAATTGTCGTAAATGTGGACACGCTGGACAAAAGCAGCAAAAAATGCACATTAACACCTGAAACTGCCTTACTATTTGTTTTCACACAAAAATGATGTCTTCTGTACATAATAAATACTTGATACTTAACGAGTGACTGAAGGAACTGAAGCAACGATTAGGAAGATAAATATCAGAAGACTATGTAGCAGCAAATATACACAAAATCGCATTTTCATTTGATAGGTATGCTATGACTATGAAAGCTAATCTTAACAGCAGATGGATATAACTGCATCCAGCAATCTTAGTCGGAGGTTAACCCTCTACCTAATATGTTATCGTCGACAAAACCATTCTCGTTTCATTGACTTATTTTTTTTGTAAAGAACCGACTAAAAAAAAGACCGCGTTGCACTCCGGGAGTGCCGGCAGAAGTGAAAACTCAATAATATTGTAACAGTTTTTCGATCAGGTCACGTGACATCTTACGGTGTCACCCTAAAAATGAATTTGACGCAAATTTATAACCAATTATCAATTATTTAGGCGGACGGGCCGCGGGCGAGTTGGGTGCGAGGGGCCCAACGCGCCGCCGCGGCGCAACGGTGCCGGGCTCCGGCGCGCCGACGGGCGCGGGGCGGCGGCAAACACAATACCAATTTGTTTTTGCCATTGCCAAATATTTTTCAAAGCTTTATCTCTTTAAGAATAACGTCTAAATTCGAACTATTCGAATTTTGCAAGAACAGCAGATGGCGGTGCACGGTAGCGACCAAAATATCAATTTGTTTTTGCCGTTGGTAAATATTTTTCTAAGCTTTATCTCTTTAGGAATAACGCCCAAATTCGAACTATTCGAATTTTCTCAATAGCAAAACGGTGACGGACGCGTTGGTATTATTACAAATTTATTTGCAGAATATGCTATTGCAAAAAGTGTTTAACGGCTTTATACCCTTACGAATAGCGTTCAGTTTTGAATGAAGTCGAATCGGCTAGCAGCAACAAGTGACCTCCTTCACATCTGACGTCACAAAACTCTGTCGCGTATTTAACAATTTTTCCCCATCCCAAAAAGTGTTCAGCGCCGCTAAAGAAGTTTTCACTTCAAAAATATTCTTGTAACAACAACATGGTTCAGTAAATCAAGTTTGAGATACAATCTAGATTCCGACCTGGTGGCCATAGCTTCCCCGGCCGCGTGGCTCTGCCAAGCGCTACTGTTGCCGAAGTGGCTCTCCTCGCTCTTGCACGACGGACTGGACTCCTTGCTCGACACTGTTGTAGGGGACACCACGCCGCTTGACGACTTGATGAATGAGTTCTGGAAATATTGACCAAAAATTAATTCATGGTGAGATTCCTCAACATCAATGACATTGGGTGTGAATATCAATGTCAATAGGAGTTTGACTATAGATATACTATCTAGTCAAACGAGTCCTATAGTCACACGTAACTTACGTCCCATGTTTTTTGTACGGCGCCAGCACTTCACTTGTATTATATTATGTTATGCCCGGACATACCAATGCGGACGTCGCCTATAGGTACGCGGTGATACGTCTTAGTTCTTACGCATCGCAATTTTTTATTAATTTTTCTGCGTTAATGAAACATCAGGTTATTTTTATTAAGCTTCTTCATGGTCCTTAAAGTTCAAAACTATCTACTATTTTCTGACACTCACTTGTAACTTGAGTCTTTTAAATACAAGACTTGGTAATGGATTCATTCATCACTAAATCGGTTGAGCCGTTTAAGCATAATTGAGTAACAAACATTCAAACTTTTGCATTTATAATATTAGTAGGATTACTCTAGAGTCAACATAAAGTCAAAGCCGCTTACCTGCTTATTCAATACTTCAGGTTGCGCCTTATCCAGCACAAACTTCTCCTCGTTCTTATAATCCACGGTCTGGATCCGACTTGGCCGAGTCCTGGTTCTGTACCGTTCCAGGGTCGACATCGGCGATTGGCGCGAGCTCTCCGCCACTGGGGAAGGTTTAGGGACCTCGGGGGAGGGGATAGTGTAGGGGGGAGGAGAGGGCGCTTGGTATATGGGAGAGATCTCGTCGAAGGTGCTGGGGAGTTTGGGGAGTGGGATTACGGTGTGGCCGGTTATGACAGCGTCATCTGTTGGGAAAAAGGAATAACTAAGTTTAGAGTTCATTACATCTCTGCATTAGGGCCCACCCACACTACCGGCGTGTGGGGTCCTTAATCTCTTACAAGGCGTTGTCCGAATTTCGCAACTTCTTGGTGTGTGCATGGCGTATATAGTTCTACAGTCAGCGTTCACCATGCTATCGATAGCACCATCAAAAGGGCTTAACATTAGTGTAAGATCATTTTATTATCAGAAGCCGTAATTGGCAGCTGCTCGCCTATCACAAGACCACGCTCGCGCAAGACAGCTTCATGTGCTGGGCGTGCTGGGAATATGGTTGAGACACGTGAGCAAGTACTGGGCACGTGCACAACTCACCCATGATGTCCAGGTCGTCCCGCAGCTCGCGCAGGTGGAAGCTGTGTGCGCCGCGCATCACCATCTCCAGGTTGCGCGGGCGGCGGCGCGAGCGCGGGGAGCCCTCCGCCTCCCCGCTCGTGTAGACACCCGAGTCGGACGATACGGCCGAGCTAGCACCTGGAAACGCAACATAATACAATGACACATACCTACTACAATACAACAGAAATTCAGGGATGTTGCAGACATTCTCATCCGCATCCGCAACCGCGGATGTTCCGCATGATTTTCAACATCCGCATCCGCAAAAAATAATGCGGAGTTTTTGCGGATGCGGATGTAGTACAGTTCGCGACCAGATAGGGGCCAACACGGCGCGTGCCACGCGCATGTTCAGTACTTTCGTCATTAAATAGTGAATAAGAATCTTCATTTCGTTTCTGTAATCTGACGATTCGCTGTTGGTGATGCGTTAGGTTTGCAACGATTGTAAATCAGTCGCAACGTGTTCGAGTACTGCGTGACCCTAAAGACGTTGCGTATTTATGTTTTTTAGTGTTTTGCCTAATTTGCTCAAAATCCGCATCCGCGGATGTCTAAAAACTCGCATCCGCGGCATCCCTGAACAGAATACAACAATTTTATATTGCACTCCTCACAAAAACGAAACAAAACATTTACATGACATACATATTGTAAATCCCTTTGCAATATTTATCAGGTCATAAAATAAAACATCGTGCGTTTAAATTCTTGCGGGTGCGCTGTATACCTACATATAGAGCACAAATACAAGGACGTAAAAATGTGTGCATTTAATGATACACTGCCAATTTAAGGGTACCTAAACAGTAAACTATTGTTAAGTATGCACTTATTACGTATGTTCTAGATTTTGATAATTGTTACCAAAGAATTTGAATGTTTTAAGTTTCCAGGATAAACAGATAGGTATTATTTAGGTATAACGAAACCGCACGAAAGTCTTAAAAAAACTCAAATCGTAACTGCTAAATTAACTGTGCTAAAACAGAATATTTACCTTCCCTCCATCCTTCTACGGAAGCACCGGCTTTTCTATTATTATTCACCACCTGAAAAAAAATACTCGATTGAAATCCACTGCACTAAACCTTCACATTCCAGTTGGTCCTTCTGTCTACTAACTAAGTATACTTTCGTTAATTACACAAAAATAAAGGTATGCACACAACTAACAAAAACTAATAGAACTACGATCACACGAATCACATTTAGGTATAAAGAGTAAATATTGACCATTGTGACCTGTCATCCAGAGAGCATAGTTCTGAATGGGCCCTTTCGCCCTATTCAATACAATGCCCTATGTCGAAATGACCGCACGGTTCAGACATGTTGGTTAACAGGTTCAAAAATAACTGAAAAACTTTTCTCACACGCTGTTACTACTAGCGATGTGTCCCGAGATAGATCTACTTACGAGTGCCTGACTAAATCCACTTTTTATATCAGTTTTTCTTGCAATTATTGTTTTCTAGAGTATAAAATAAGACGTGCACATAGAAAGCCGTCGTGTTACGGTCTAAAACGAATGAGAAATGGTTGCATAACAGTAATGAATTTAAGTTTTAATTGGTTTCCTAGCAAAATGTATAATGTGCAAGACAACGGTAACCACCGCTTATCAAGATTGCATCTTTTAAAATATGAAGTTGCAGCATATGGTTTAAAGTACCGATGATATTTAAGGCAGGACACCTAGCTATTTTTACTAAGATATAAAAAGGGTGTGATACGATTTGTCTAACTGTGTAAGAGAGCCTCTTTTCGACTTTACGCGATACCAAACATTAACACTTGGATATATTTTGCAAGCTAGGTACTAGGACTTCTACTTCTACGTAGTTATTGAGACAAGACAACTCTTTCCTGGAGTTAATAATATTGTGCGTCATGCGTGTTGAATCAAATAATATATTTTATAATGTAGGTATCTATATTAACATTGACATTTATAACTAAGTACATATGAATTATCATTCATTTAAATAGTTTTAAGAACTATCCCGGGTGTTTATTCTCATGTATATCATAAAGATGCACTCTGCAACGATGATATTTTCAGCGGTCGCCGAGTCGCTACACGAATAGATGACTGATGACCCACTTCCTCGTGCAGCCGAAACTGAATCCTAGACTTAATGGCATACGGCTTATTTTAGTTTGTAATGTCAAGTGTCGCGCAACACTAGACATTCTTTTATGCGAAGTAAACAAGTAGGGATTATTAAAGGGGAAGTGAGTTTATAAAGATTTAGTAGCTCGCTTGTGGCTGCAGTAACGGCTGTTGTGTAGGACCTACCACGACGCAGTCGTAAACAGTGACTTGTGTTATGTGTTGTAATGGTTATTTTGGTAGTGAAATCAACGCAATTCAATATCTAAAAGAATTTTGCTTACGTAGGTATTATTTATAGGTAGGTTACAGGTGGAGCGAGCGTCGTAAAAAAATAAAATTTGTTTAATTGTTTATGTTACTTTGTACAGATTGTTGGTAGGCTAACTTCATTGATGTCTCTAATAATTTTGTTTGTTTAATTTGGATTGTACAAATATATATATATATATATATGTATACATATTTTATATAAAAGACTCCAGTGATTGACCCTAGTCTCATCTGATGGTAAGCGACGACAGAGCATAAGATGAAGCTCACTGGATCAGTGATAGCCTTTTCACTCTTGTTTTGAAGGATGTTAATATACAGTGTGGTCACGATAACAATAACACGCGCTCTACAATAACAATAAAACAAAGATGTAGGTACATATTTCGGTTTCCTTTGCCGTAAGTTACAAGGGCATAAGATATATATGTAGGTATTACAGTTCGAAAGGTATGTTGCCCCGGACTCACTTGTGGTACCCGAGTAGTGTGGCTGTGGGTGAGGGAGTTGGTTGCTACGCAGGGTGTACTTGCCGAGCGGCGGCCTGTCCGCTCTGGAGTTCAGTATTACCTCGGCCCGGTTTCAGTAGCTCACCTGTTTAGCACTCTTAGTGTTGTCGATGTGCTTGACAGACGGGTACTGTGGGCGCGGCAGTTGGTTGCTCTGCAGGGTGTACTTGCCGGGCGACCCTGCCGTTCGAAAGGTATTACCCCGGACTCACCTGTGGTAGCCGGGTACTTAGGGTGATGGAGTTGGTTGCTCTGGAGGGTGTACTTGCCGGGCAGCTTGTCTGGCCTGGCGTTCAGTATTACCTCTCGGCCCGTGTCCTTCAGAGTTTCGGTAGCTCACCTGTTTAGCATTCTTAGTGTTGTCGATGTGCTTGACAGACGGGTACTGTGGGCGCGGCAGTTGGTTGCTCTGCAGGGTGTACTTGCCGGGCGGCCTGTCACTCGGTGTTTGTGATCGGGTGGCTGAGGGGGCACGGGGGCACTCGAACCGCGTTTGTTTTGGGCGCTCCTGTAACGTGAGATACGTCAGTTTGAAAATCAAAAGGTCTTTTTGATTACGTAGTTAATTATTATTTTACACCATGTAGTCAAATATTTTACATCACGTAGTAATATTTTTTAGTGTTCAAAGTCAGCTGCTTTTTTACAAACATTATAGCCTATTCACTGCCAAGACTTGGAGGAATGCCATATGAATGCATGCCATTGGGATTAGATGTCAAAGCGCGAGGTCCGGGCGCCTTTAGGGTATAGCCGGGAATAACGCTAATATGAGGATGATGATATGAATGTATGCCGAAGAAATAGACATAGGTACATCCATACATACAAATATCCGACTGCACCAGAAGGGTTACGTTCCCTTCTTCTGGCGCAGTCGGGTAAAAAGCATTGGACTTTCTGAAAAACAATATTGAGGCTCGGAGTGCTGAGCGTGTTGAGGCTACCGCCCATCTCTCGCCTACGGGGAGGTACTAGGTATAGGTTGATGACAATAAATCTATGATGCTAGTGCATGTATTGTCGTTAATACGTATTTTTAACCGACTTCATGATGGGATCCATGACGAATTGAGGGAACTCCTCAATTATATTAGGCACGCGTGTAGTGATTTTGGTATTTTCTATTATATCTCGTGTATTTACATCCGGAAATCATAAATTTGGTGGAGTGGAACTGATGATGAAGACCACAGATGACTTATGGAATTCCTCAATTATGTACTTAAAGTACAAAAGCACGTCACAGATTCTGATAAGATTCCGTTGAAATAGCAGCTAATGAAGTACCAAAGGTGATCCTTGTGGAATCGACGGAAGTCCTCAAATATTATCGGGTCACATACAGCGATTGGGTTTTTTTCTCTAATAATCAACGCATTTGCTCTCAGAAATCAGTTCATGTGGTAAATTGGAAAATAAATGTGGAAATGTTCTCGTGGCTTGGCGGAGTACTAAATTGAAGTCGGTTAAAACTTTGTTTTTAAAGTAAATTATACGCACTACAATCATTTGATTCACGTGAAATTTGAACACAACTAAGCAGTTCGGGTAAGTGCGCCACCAGGTAAAGTGCGCCCCGGGGTAAGTGCTGATATTGATTTAAATGACTGAATGATGAATGAGGCGCACTTACCCGAACTGACCCTACTTAATAATAAATGAAGGTCGAACCTGTGCAGCGTATTGCTGCGTTTGGTAGGTGAGGATGACGGTCTGCTTGGTGACGGTCTTGGGCTGTCCGCCGGCGCCCACGATCGTGGTCACCCCGCTCGACGTGACTTGCGTGAGGGGTGGGTAGTTTGTACTTTTCTTATCTGTGAATTTGCAAATTAAGTACATTGTTCAGAAAAGCTCTGTCATAGATATTACGCTGTCTAGAAATAAACAGTCCTTTCAAAAGTATCGACATTTCAAGGAGTTAATGTACCACCTGCTCCTTACAAATTTACATGATCATTTTAAATTGAATGCAAGTTATATAAATCTAGCCGAAACTAGCAGTTGAAATACCTACTTAAATATAAAGCCACACTACAGAGAACATTTTTAAGCGACATTCCACAGCATTTGACCTTTGCCAGACTTAGCAGAAATGACTATGCCAGCCTTTCAGTCCAGATTGACATCTATAAGTTATAGGTAGGTATTAGTTACTATAAAGGTCAGAACATACCCTGGCAAGTTGCCGCGCCTCTCATATCTTTCAACCTTTGCTTGCACTATTATAGCTCGTGGCCGAGTGCAATTCTAGCTAAAAGCCTTTCTGTTTCATCGAGTCGAGCGACCTATATTCTGACACGTGTCGCGTATACTAACGTATACCTTAGAGCTACGAATCCAGGAAGTATAATCTCTGTGCTAACTGTACCTATACACACACACATACACATTTCATACACATTTCAGCTTAGCTAGCAATGATTGCCGAGATTTATATAAGATGATGAGATGAGTATCGACCGTGCACTTAATAACTCGCCCGAACAGAAATTCCGAATTGTAAAGTAGTCTCATCATACATTTACCTTGGAGCCTTCATCTGGAACAAGGGAGGGAGCGTTGATGAGATCAAGCGACGTATGGTTATAACTAGATCTGCGATGGACAAGATGCAAAAGATTTGGAGAAATCGCATCATCACCAAAGCCACAAAAACCCGGCTCGTCAGAGCTCTGATTTTTCCAATCTTTCTTCATGCTGCGGAGACGTGGACCTTGAGAGAGAGCGAGAAGAAAAAGATCGACGCATTGGAAATATGGTGCTGGAGAAGGAGGTTAGGAGTATTGTGGACCAAATTCCGGACCAACAAATCCATATTGGAAGATTTCATCAGGCAGCGCCATTACTCCACGGCTTATACTTCTTCGGCCACGTATCACGGCGGGGCGGTGACTCTGTCGAGCGGCTTGTAGTGCAGAGCAGGATGGCACAAGAGCGCGCGGCAGATCGCCTATGCGATGGACTGACGCACCCCTGTGCACAAGGCAGGCGGACTTGAGAGACGAATGGTGACGGATTGTCAAGCTTGCCACTAAACCGACATGACGATCACGACCTGCACTCTCTGCCAAGAGTGAAGCGACTAAGAAGAAAGCAATGATTGCGTTTATGAAGTACATTATGCCTAATCCCTTGCTTGCGAAGTATGTAACTGCGAGAGGGACGGATATTTTTGCGTTTTAAAATTGAGCGTCTCGCCATCAAACGTAGGTACCTAATATTAGTTGGCCACACTTTAGCGCACTACCTACTACTCGTGGTCCTGCTGATCAATGGAAGAGGGTTGAATAGAGAAGACCAGCTTGACGACCTCTGTAGCCCAGTTGGTAGTGACCCTGCCTACGAAGCCGGAGGTCCCAGGTTCGAATCCCGGTATTTATTTATGTGATGAGCACGAATATTTGTTCCTGAGTGATGTTTTCTATGTATTCAAGTATTTATTTGAAGAAACGACGGGAGATGGAGAAACGCGTTCTAGAACGGAGGCCTCGCTCGAAGAGGCAGGTCGGCAGACCCCCGGCAAGATGGTCGGACGTCATAAAAAAGTTCGCGAGTCTGGGGGCGAGCTACGGCAAATCCGGCTGAATGGAAGAAAATTGGAGAGGCGTATGCCCAACGGTGGGCGCATACATGCTGAAGAAAAAGAAGAAGAAGAATTATGTATAGCGTCGTCTAGTACCCAGTCAGCGTCATATAGTCTGTAAAATCGACAACGCCAAATAGTTCGTAATACATCTTTATGTCTATGGGAATAACGATGTGTGACGAAGTATTTGGTGCTTAGAATGCTACAAACTATATGATGCTGACTGTATAGTTAAGATGATATAAGCTGTCTGTTTAGCACTTGAAAGCTTATCTTGTGAACAATGGGCTGTTTCCTATTGTATAAGCCCACCGCAAATCCTCCGACCAGATAAAATTAAGCAAGTAACAATAAAACTTATACAAATTAGCTACCATCTCCTCTAAGTCACAAGGTTGAAATTGCTATAGCATAACACTTTCGATATGACACTTGGACATTGAAAGCCGCAGTCAGGTAAGTCACCGACGTTTTAGTGCGTCCACAAAGATTGTCATTAACAAAATGACTTTCTTAATGAGTTAAGCAATAGCAATTTCAACAGGAGATGGTAGCTATTTATATGAGTTTTATTGTTACTTGCTTAATTTTATCTGGTCGGAGGATTTGCGGTGGGCTTATAAAATAGGAAACAGCCCATTGTTCACAAGATAAGCTTTCAAGTGCTAAACGGACAGCTTATATCATCTTAACTATACAAGTTTTGCGTAGTTTGGGGCCAGGTCGATTCGTGTAAGATTGTCCCCAAATATGTATTATTTATTTAAACTCGATACAACCTCGATGCAAGCTGGAACCACTGGCACCCAATCGTCTCCACACGTAAGGACTTTGTCATTCCAGTGGTTTCAGTACCTAGGTAAAGTCAAGCGATCGACGTAACCACGGGCACGGGTGCATTATCTTAGTTGCGTACCAGATCTTTTAGGTTCTTCAAGGTCATTAACGATAGTATCCACTCACCAAGTGCGTTGTTGTTGATGGCGGTTTCCTTGTCGCTGTGGCCGAAGGCGGGCTCGGCCGTCGGGCCCACGTCAGCCACGCGCGCCGTCCTGCACGGCTGCTGCCTGAAACCGAACCTAGCAAATCAAACGGGCCGTGTCAATTAACATGTGTATTCAGATGTTAATATAGGCTTCAATAACTTTAACATTAGTATAGAAAGATTATTTAGGAAGTCGAGAGTCTAAAAATAACAGCAATCGTTTTTCCTGTTGTCAATAGATAAGGGCTTAAGAGTCACAATTTTTTATTTAGCAAGCAACTAAAGGTTAATAAGAATGCCTGAGACTTGGCTCTACGAAATATCTCACAACTTTTTACGGTGGAAGAGTTTCGAGACTTGGCCTCTCTTCTTTATGTAGGATATTGTGTTATCAATACATACAAATTATGAATGCAGTCCCATTCTTGCTTTTTAATTTTTTGTTCCATTCAATGCAAATGTAACTATGTCACCTCACCTCAACTGTGTATGGAATACAGGGATATGGGATTATTTATGCAGTTGGTGTATCTAGAAAACTGGACTGCAAAATATTTTCGTTTTTTCTTAATTTATACACTAAACATCAACTTGATTTATATTCTAAATTATAAAGCTTCTATGTCTGGTAGAGATCTGGTCTTAGAGTTTTGATGATCGGTCAGTCAGTCAGTCAGTCACTCAGTGAGTAAGTGACAAAATTAAGAAACTTTGACTAGTTATAATTCTTAAACTACTGGTTCAAATTGAATGACAATTTGAAATATATCGTGTTTATAGGTACAATGCCTGCTTGGTTATGAAAAATTCAGGCTTCTAGTTTTATCCACAACGAAGCTATCCGGTCAAAAATAGCCTAAACTGCTTCGAGAAAAGGATGTTACAGCCGTGCCGCTGTTTTGCTCGACTTGGCGGGGGCACGCCACATATAAACGAAAGAAAATGAGAAAACCGACTTGACGTCAAATTTCAGTCATTCGACACAAAACTATAATGGTAACTATATACCTATCTATATACAAAGCAAACCTTCGAAAAGTTTCGGCACGTCTAACTAAGTGGATCAAACTAGGCCGTAATTAACACTAAACTGTTTTCGTTGGTGTGAATAATCAGATAGTGAGTTTGTTTAAGCTTCAAGCCGTCACACCTAGTTGGTGGGCAAAACTTAATTGGATTACAGGCTCCGATACCTGCCTAATGGACATTAAACAAATGCTTCACTGTCCTATACTATTAAACGAGCAATACCTATTTGTATATAAATATATATATTTGCAATCACGTTCTCGAAAACGGCTCTAACGATTCCCATGAAATTTGGAATAGAGAGGTTTACGGGGGTGAATCAATCTAACTAGGTCTCATGTCTGGAAAAAATCGTTCTCTCCGTATTTTCTCTATTTTCACCTGAGCAGAGCTCGGTCGCCCAGGGGCTAGCAAAATAATAGGTACTATATTTTGCACGATTATTTTTAATCTTACCACTTTGCCGCCGACAATTGAGCATACGTCCTACCCGAAGGTATGTAAGCAGACGCGCCTGCAACACCCCTGGAGTTGCATGCGTCCATAGGCTACGGAGACCTGTTACCATCAGGGGGGCCGTAAGCTTGTTTGCCATCGACGTGGAATAAAAAAAAGCAAACCGTCGCCTATGGATATTTGCGACAAAATGTTACAGGTAATTTCTGACTTTACAATCCAATTCTTTATCCTTTATCTGTGGCAGATTAGACCTGCAAATCCTAGGTAAGTACTTAAGTTCGCACACGAAACACGTACTGAGCCATAAGTTCCAAGTTCTTCCTAGAATACTGCTATAATAATCATTTCCCATTACACTAGAATCTTAGGTAAGCATTTACCTGCCCGAGAAAGACATTCTGTTCTGATGGTAATGTTGTTACCGAACGGCAAAGGGAAGTAAGTATAAAATATAATGTAAGGTACCGTTAAAGAACGCCTGCAAGCATGCTACAGGCAACAAAAGCATCTAAGAGGCATCTCGATGCTTTTATTTCAGGCACTTTAAATTATTATATTGCAGATTGCAGCTCATGTACCTATACAGTTTATTCTATCGAGGCAATGCACGTAATAACAGAATACCTATGATGTGAAATATTAGTAAGTAGGTACTTAAATATTTGATGTTTTTTATTTTATTTTTAATATGTGGGTACCTAGTACCTACGTAACTAAAATTTGAATACAGCAATCTGAAAATGCAAAATCATAGATCACAAAATATAAACCTCTTTAGGTTGCTTGGGAAAAACATAAATTTATAAGTAGTTATTTATCAAAATAAGTATGTAAACGTAATATTATGTTATGCAATGCGTAAGGGTTAATCTTGCAATTGAACGAAAAAAACCTCGCCACGTATAATATGTACCTACACACGTCTATTAGGTAGTAAGTAAACAATGAAAGTACCTGTTGCTTCGTAGCGGCTGTCCGACCGTGTCCTTGCGAGGGCGCGCCAGGGGTGTCGACCGCCCGGAGAGCACCTCCTCGGCTCGCAGGTCCTCGCTGGAACCCGCTACAACAATAATGGGAGAGTTGACAACCTTAACTGGAGTTATGGTAGGTAAACCTATTGTTTGACATAAAGGTACGTAGGTGTACAGTCACAAATTCAAATTCACTCACAGACTCAAATTGTAGACGTAGCTCGAAAAGCGGCCAACTTAAAGTGGGACTGGGCTGGTCATGTCTGCCGCATACCTGGTGAGTTATGGGCAAATAGCGCCACGAAGTGGAAACCACAGAACTCGAAAAGGAGACGCGGCAGACCTCGTCGGCGATGGCGGGATGAGTTGGACTCCTTTTTAAAGGACTGGCCACATCAAGCTAAAAACCGCGATCAGTGGAAGAAGAGGGGGGAGGCTTTTGCCCTGCAGTAGGACACATCAGGCTCTATATAATATAATAGGTACCTACAGTCAGCGTCATATAGTTAGTAGCCTCCAATTTCTGTGGTAGCAGCCAAGGTAGCCAAATATTTCAGTACACGTCTTTATTACTGTATAAGAATATAAGAATAAGGGTGTGTTACGAAATATTTGACTACTCTGGAGCTATATGACGCTGACTGTACAACAAAAAAGTGACAATGCTGAAGACTGCTAACGGCTAGGTCGAGCAATGGGAGATTTAGCCAAGAGTATGCCTATTCAGTTAAGTTTATGATTTTTAACTCAAGTTAAACGCTACTTAAAATGTTTTAACAGAGTATATTCGTTCAGTCACTAATGGCCTCAAAATGTGTCAAAATGTAACTGTAAGGAAAACTATCGGTGGATTGATTATTGGAACCGGCCCTAATTATCCATCGGCTCTACAAATATTAGATATTTATGAGCATCATGTCCTGTCACATATCAATACAGGAATTGCATTGCAGGTAACCACAGTGCCAGGATGTTTACTCTCGATAGGTAACAATTATTTGCCTGATATCTAATTGTAAACATAGGTGCCTATTATCTACGACGAAATGCATGAAAGATTGAAAACAAAAGCCGGCCATAAATGTTGATTTATGTTTGAGAAATAAAACAATGGAAGAAAAAATCGCCAATCACTGAAAGTAATCTAGGTATTGAAAAGTTCGTATAGATTAGAAAATGTGAGTAAACAACGGACTCGCAATACTCGCATAACATACTTATCCTCTAGCTAGAAGCAATAAATACAAAAAGAATTGCTTACCAAAAATATTCTTTGAGAGAGACTTATTTGTGACATAGCTCGCTAGTAACATTTTATATTAAACTAGCTGCCCGGCCCGGCTTCGCACGGATTACCCGTTTTCCCGTAGGAATGAAGCATTTTCCCGCGGTAAAAAGTAGTAATGGTAAAAGAATTTTTGAAAGTAATTTCGGAGCCTATTCAATACAAACAAACATACAATCAAATCTTTCCTCTTTATAATATTAGTGTAGATGTAACTGTCAAAAAATAATTTGTGTTCAAGCTTTTATTGCCAACTGTACTT
This sequence comes from Epinotia ramella, assembly GCA_947578815.1. NCBI lineage: Eukaryota > Metazoa > Arthropoda > Insecta > Lepidoptera > Tortricidae > Epinotia > Epinotia ramella. Next base: position 15,180,735 of record OX388205.1, on the reverse strand, counting down.
TTCTGCATACCGCCATCAACTACTCATTAAGACGATTGTAACGAGCCCAGACTACGGGTTACGTCGGTTAGCTACTGAATTCTCGTGGCCTTCTGTCTCCATCATCAGATCAGCTCGATGGTACCATAATATTATATTGAAATGCCATCCAAACTATACTTAAACCCAACATTTCAGCTAGAGGTTAACTAGTTTAAAATTCAGTTCTAATATTTGTCCCACACTAACAAACAAACGAACAGGTAAAAAACGACCGGGTTGCACTCCGGGAGTGCCGGTACAAGTGAAAACTCAATTGTAACAGTTTTTCGATCAGGTCACGTGTCCGTCTTTTGCCGGCTGTACACATTGGGCCAACGTTGGCGCGTGAGCAGGATGCAGCTATGCAAACGCATGAGAACGGTATAAATCCCTCTTCCTCTAACGCATAGCTGCATCTGGCCCCGTAGCATGGATGGCGTTATCACGCGATAAGTGACAGGATAGGCGCGTCGTCTCGTTCTATCGAACGGTGTCAGCCAGGGACGGAAGCTCTATCCTGTCACTTATCGCGTGATAACGCCATCCATGCTACGGGGCCTGCTCACGCACCAACGTTGGCCCAATGTGTACAGCTGGCATTACGAATTTTCAATCTGCCGAATCTTACGGTCACGTGACCTGTTGCGAGTGTCTCTCGAATCTCGCGCTCCGTGACATCTTACGGTCACGTGACCTGTGGCGAGTTTAACAATTTGTCCCCATCACAAAAATGCACAGCGCCGCTAAAGAAGTTTTCACTTCAAAAAAGCTTGTAAAATCTCAATGGATCGCGCAAAGACCAACCTCCATTTCCATTCTTATCGTGCGCCTTCTGCTTGCGTCTAGCATTATCATCAGCCCGAGATGTGCTGGCTGGCCGCCTCCGGAACCCGAACGACGTGGCCACGCCACGGCTCGGCTTCCCATTGCCGTTGCCACTCGCGCTCTTGTCGCGTTTCTTCGCTCCTTTCGACTCTGAGTGACCCTGTGGAAGAGTAAAGATGGTTAATTTTGTTGTGGAAACGTCTAGGTCCAGTGGGGGACTTAGGGTGGGTTGCTCTAAGCCGTCTGTAATCGTAAGCGGTTTTCGTTAAAATCTGAAAGTATGGAAATGTCAAGTTTCTATTGAATGACAGCTGCCGGCGCTACATTTAACGTTTATCGGTCTGCACGGCTATCACAAGACAGCGCGCGAGCTCTCTCGATTTTTCTCGCACTATCAGTCTCTCTCGTATTAGCCCTTCAAGTTCAAGCCCGGCGGTTGTCATTATCTGTCTAGTGCAGTGGTGCGGCCATTTTTGGCGAACTACCGTCAAGTGGCAGGGGCCATACGGGTGATACAAAAAAAGATTATGGATGGTTTATTATAAGCCTAAATCGTTGGATTCAGCATAAAATGGCCTATAACCTTTATATAATAATAATAACGGAGGCCGTTCCATGTACCTATACATGTGAATTTGGCTAACTCTGATCCATTTTTGGATATCCAAATTTTTCCATTTTCTTGTATATAATAACTATAACTATGGAATACTGTTTACCCCTAAAAATATTTATTACAAGTATATACTTACATTTATTTACACTTTTATATATAATATTTTTTTTTATTGTCTCGTAAGTATATATTTTTATTATCTCTCGCCTTAGAATATTTTTACACTACAAGGTTTCCAAAAACTGACACACGCGCGTTCAAAAAATGATCTGAGGAATTTCTAACGAACGACGAAGCGACTACCGAAATACAGCTATCCTCAAAATTTTATTCAAATACTCATACACCTTATACTCGTAGTTTTCGATTAAAATGTCTGTGACATACGGACGGACATACGGACGGACAGACAGACAGACAAACAGAGAGACAGACATGACGAAACCATAAGGGTTCCGTTTTTTGCCATTTGGCTACGGAACCCTAAAAAGAGGTTTGCCTCAATGTCGCGTCGTCAATGGACGTCTCAGCTGTCAGATTTGGTGGCCATTTTTAAACACGGAATTTCATAATACTATAGTCAACGTATCTACCTCTTTTTTATATTACATCATTGGAATATTTGGAATTACTTAAGATTAGCGACAGTTAGAAACAGCTCCGTCCTTTAGGGTCGGTTAGGTGAGAGTTGAAATTTAGAGTTGAATCGCTACCTTATACATAAATGGATTATTGCTAGTTACGTTTTAAGAAAGCTGCCAAACTACCACTATTTGAGATACTGTTCTTCTGCAATGCGTCAAGAGAGGTTGTCAGTTAATTAGTAGATAAGTACCTATGCAAACCTACCTCTGATTGGACTTTTATAAGCGGTACTTATATCGTCCAAAGGATAATAAACGCCGTACTTACACGAACGAATTTATTATATTCGTTACTTCTTTCCTTATATAACGGAAATAGTTATCTGCTATAAACATTAATAACGTGCCTAGGCTGATTAAGATCTAGATTAGATCTAGATCCCAACCAATATCCTACTCAACATTATAATGTGGGATTTTTGGATGTTCGTTACTTACTTAATATTGTTACGTAAAACGGCCGAACGGATTAAGGTGAACTTGCCAGGAATCAAAACATAGTAAGTATAGTTTTTATCCTAAAAATCACCCCGGGATGAAATCGGGGGTGTACGGTAGTACACGCGGACCATGTCCTGTGCAAAAGCTAGTGGGAACATGAAGCTCTGATTTACCTAATACTGTCGTGTAAATCGCAACCATCTCCATAGTACCTACCTACATAAACAAACACCGTTTAACTCATTTTACTTATTATGTAGGTGTTTTCCATACTGTTCAAGTGTGCCGTGAGATGAGATAATAGCATCGCGTGACTTCCATTTGAACTTTCTTTCGACTTTCCGCCAGTTTCCGCCGGTCAAGGTTAGGTTAGAACTGAGCCTATTTAGAACATGCACGTGCTGAAACGTTACTGAAATTACTAAACGTTGTGTTTTTTAGGTGACATTGAACTGGCCTTTGGATGAACTACTTTTGTAATTAGGTAAATTCACCTGAAAAATAAATTAAGTATACCTACTAGGTACTAAAATACTATGATAATCGTGCCCTGACTAACATAAGTTTTGTTAAGGTAGATAATCTCCTCGTGGTTGAACACCCTAGTTACAATAATTGGCAACTTGTTTTCTAGTCTCTATTCGTGTAGGCGACGACGGCCCGCCGATGGTGAAATAACACACGTAGGTTTGACTTTGTTTAACAGTTTATATACAAATAATAAAACACAGACAACACAGGTAACGGCACAGAATATTCAGAATAAACCATTTACAGGTAATATACCTACCTAACTGAATTATAGTACAGTAGAATTATTTGGGGTTTACCACTGACAGATAGTTTGCCTTCATTTAATTTTCAACTTTAACCTCATACAAACTAAGTAGTTATTTCTAAATCGGTAGACGTGGGTAACAGTATTCTAAAAATTGCTTTATTTGTATGACATTAAAGTTGAAAATTAAATGAAGGCAAACTATCTGTCAGTGGTTAACTAACAGTACCTAATCGTACTGTAAATAAGTGCCTAAATATTTTACAGAAAGCGAATTGACAAGGCGACAAGAGAGCGAAGAAAAATCCTTTGGAAAAACAATATCTACTTATAAACAAAAGACGCGCGCTGGTGGTAGTCAGAGGCCGCGCCGGCCGGCCTGCCAGCGCGCGAGCACTATGGAGGTTGTTGTGTGCTCCACCGAACCGTCCGTAATTACTCCAGGCAAAATACGGTTTTGAAAAACATTAATTTATAATAGCGTTTTTTTTGTTGATTTCATTTGAAAATGTAAGATGATTTAGTCAAGAATCCGACAAACTTTCCACCCGGAAGTAATTATGTAGATTTAAATGAAGCATGCATTATCTTTTTTTGTACGATTTATCTTGAATATTATAGAGCAAATGTAAATGAACCAAAATAAAGACAAAAACATTTATTCATATTTTTACTGACTTTTTAGAAGCCAGTTAAGTTATCATTTTTTCGATGTCTGAGATTTTGTCGGATTTTGTCGCTGGGTAACAATTTAATTGATAATATATCCGTTATACATAAAAAAGAAGCTATTATAAATTATTTCCAAAATTGTCATTTTTTCCATACAAGTTGTCAGTTCATTGCCTGGACTAAATTGTAATGGTGGCACTACACTTGGGAATGCGTGTTCGCGTAGCGTATTCGCCGTGTTTGTCTAAATATTCGTTGAAGTCCAAACATCACAAACACGACATCCACACTTGGGACAGCAACAGAAAATATATCAAATGTTTGCAGTATCGAGAGCATTTTGGGTCCCAAATACACCTATTCATTTGGTACAATTCTAAAATCGCATCACGACATCATTTTGTCCAATCCATTTTGCTGACGTCTTGACTTGTTGCCGTTGCTCACACACTGAGCTGAGTGTAGACGGTGAACGCAAATATTTGCAACATTTGCGTCCTTTGATGTGTGACAAAAACTGACAGGCGGGCAGACGAGTGTTTGTCTGTTTGTGTGTTTGGCTATTCGTACAAATATGGCAAATATATCCTCCACACATGGTCATATTTGGCCAAATGAAGCAAATACGCGAACACGCATTCCCAAGTGCAGTGTGACCATAAGCAAGTGGTGTTCGAATCTGAATGTATGGAAAGTTTGCCAAGTTTCTATGGACTGACAGCTGCCATACTCGTATTTAACGTTGATCGGTCTGTAATCGTAAGTCGGTGCAATCCGCTCTGTGGCAACGTATAGGGCCGTGTCGATCATTGGGGGGCATTTACTTGATTAAAGTTGATAAACTATTCAGGACAAGGGCGGCTATTTCAGAGTTTGAGTTTGAGTATCTCTATTATATCTCACAGTCCTGACTGTACAAAGCTATTGTGCTGTATTACATAACATACAAGATGTGTTTCGTTTGTCTTCAATATACATAGGTTAGGTACCTACATACCTACTTAAAAGCGCGTGAACTTATAAGGATAATGCGGATGGCCAAGCTAAAAAATGGCGTTGGCGGTGACGCCATTCACTACTCATACATCTGTCCTTCTGCAATGTGTCAACAGTAATTATCATGCTATGACTACACATACGTTTGAAGTGACATGTGATTTGATCTAGACCTTGGGTGTCAATCACAGGACACGCCAGTGAGCCCGCTGGAGCAGCTTGTGATACGTTTACGCCTTGAGATTATATGCGTCTGCATCCATATAACTACCGCCAACGACACAGTGAACTGATCACTCATGTACCTTGTTACAGCGTAATAAGGTATGCTAGTGGGCACTCCAGCTAACCATATCGTTTTATGAATCGATAATATGCAAAAATAACTAGGTAGGTATGTCTTTCTGGCTGTCTGATGATTGTTACGTTTTTCACGCTTTAACGGCTGAACCGATTTAGATATGTGAATATATATGATGTATATAAATGGATATGACAATATAGTCCTCAATGGATTACTAAAAACATGATTCAGAAAACTTTGCCGGATAGTTGTAGGGTCTATAAAATATGCGCGGCCCAACATGCACATGCGCCAAAGCCCGTTTTAATATACATGTATAAGAAACAAGTGTTTGTACATAGCATTCTATGAGGTTAGGTACTAAGTCCTAATGAGGTCTATTGTCATTAAGAATATCTCAAAGGCCTATCTAGATGAGTATAATGACTTTAATATGATGTTGTAATAATTATTTCTGCGACTTGAAGGCTGCCGATCGTATTATTATACTAATTATAAAACTAGGTACGTACCTATAAAATAACGTGTTAAACGCTTTGGTTTTTCGTCGTTTCGAATTTACGTACAAAATAAACTGTAATCAACTCGTTTAGTATAAGTATTCAACTATTCATATTATTATGCTCGTGTTTGTTACGAAAGACACCCTATATCCTGGGGGAAATACGGACCATACTTTAAGAATTCAACCCCCAATTTCCCCACGGAAGGCGTTTTAGTGTTAAAATATTAACACGCAATTCCACCCCAGTTATCATGCTCCGAGGTTAGAAGTGTGAAATCGGGGTTTGTCGTCTGTTAGTATACCCATTTGGATTTAAGAATAGAGGTAGGTATGTTTGCTGTCAATATCTGAGCAAAATCAGATAGATCCATACCATAACGCCTCGGTAAGGTAATCCACCGTTGTATTGTTGCGTACAACTGTGATTTACTTACAATTCTTCATTATCCCATCATCCAACTAAATTTTTGGTGGTTTCTAAACTAAAAAATGGGACCCACCTGGAAGCCAACAAACCAACCAACCACCAACAAAATAAAATTACGAATCGGCTCATCAATGACGGAGTTCTGAGGTAACAAAAATTGAACTCAAAAGAAAAAAAAAAAAAAAAAATACAACCGAATTGAAAACCCCCCCCTTTTTTTCGAAGTCGGTTAAAAAGGGTGGATATTGCAAGCCCTAATTCCAAATCTCGAATCTAATAAGTTTACCAATCCTTGCTCGAAGCCTAAGACATTTAATAAACATCATGTTAGGAATTAAAGGTAATCATCTAATCATGATATGGGCCCATTTATCGCTTGATTGATACGCATCAGTCGATTTACTGACAGACGAGATTCGTTTAAAGTATGAAGTAAGGAATGATAGCAATAAAGATAAAGATCTTTACATTTATCACGCTACAAACGCCGCCATTAGGCCTTATGGACACCGACGCGTGCCACTCGTCCATGACCTACTCATCGTCGTCTTCCTCGTCACACTTTCGGTGGGTGGTCGTGATCGCTACGTCAGGGGTGAAATCAGAAATCAGAAATATTTATTTGCTCCGATACAGTTCACAAGGTCTTACATTCTTTAGGTACATTGTATCAGCCCGCGAGCAGGCGTGCAAATAATTAACATACCTAATACAATTTATAACATCAAAAATAATTAATAATTCAAAATTAATAAATCCATGTCACACAACTCAAATTAAAAATGAATAGTTATAATAGCATTGAGTAATTTATATAATAAAATTTTAATTTATAAAATAATTAAAGAGGCATTATCGAGGCGGGAGTAAGTAATAATAATTTAAATTCATCTTTCCTTTGCAGTTTGTGCTCCAGGTAAGCTTTCACGCTATAAAAACAATGCTCAAGGAGTTTTGTGAGGCTGCGTTTGAAAGCGTTACCTGTGAGCACTTTCAAATCTTCCAGGAGCCGGTTGAAAATTATAATGCACATATTATAAACATTCCTCCTGTATATCATTTTGTGACAACGAGGATGGTAAAAAAGGTTCATTATCTTATGTCTTGTCTGCCTACTTATGACTAGACTTCGTGTTTTGGTGGTGGCAAGATTCACAATCCGTCGCCAATCCTCCCGTACGCGTGCACTTCTGGCCGGCTAGCACGATGTTTTATCGTCACGTTTTAAGGCGAAAATGTATTGAAATATCACGTAAAATATAACGATAAAACGTATCATGCTACTAGGCCTGTGGCCCGTTCCCCGAAGCTACAAGTTACAATTTTACAAGTCTACGCTACCAACATTGGTTGACTAAAGTCAATTAAGTACAAGAGTTTCCAGCAACTACTTTTCTACAAATTGTAAAACTCACGTTACAATTCTAGTACAGTCGAGTGCAAAAATATGTAGTACCTATCGATTTAATCCTCTCATAAATATGTACCGAAACCTTAATCCGCTGACATTAAGAGCGACGGGACATATTTGACTGTATATACGAATAATAATATTTTGAACCACAGACATTTTTTATTATTTTATTGTTTGAAATTGCTTAAATCGAACTAACGTTTCTCGAAGATTTTGTTGAATTGTCAACTTGTATTTCTCATTGTAAAAAAAACACCTAGCTTCTGAGTTAAGTACCTATATAAACTTGTAAATTATTAGAGTTCTTTGTTCGTAATTGAATCCTATACATTTTATTCGAGCAAAATATGGTACTCGTGGGGCTCTGATTCAGATGACAAAGATGATGCGCCTTCTACACTCGCGGTCAAAGAAACCGGGTCAGTACGAAAATCTGTAATATCTCCTAAAATAATAAAGCTAGGGACATGAATTAAACTGCATATTGTAGATAATTTTATACTGAATTAAATAACATCAAATGGTGGAATCGTAATTCTTTTGTTTAATAAAATTACATAGGAAACAAAAAATCAACCAATTTTACGTACAAAAATAAGCAGTAGGTACTTCACATACAACACAAAAAATAAAAAATAATACTTCGTATTGCCTCCTCGGGCTCTTCTTACAGCTTCTAGACGATTCGGCATGCTGTTTATTAAGTTCTTTATGCGTTCTTGCGGGATATTGTCCCATTCTTCCACTAACGCCTGTTTCAGGTCTCTAAGTGTAGCTGGGGCGGGGTTTCGAGCTCTTACACGCCTCCCAAGCTCGTCCCATACATGCTCAATCGGATTTAAGTCCGGAGTCCTCGAGGGCCAGTTCATACAGTTGATACCAACCTCCAAAAAATAATCTCTGACAATTTGAGCTGTGTGTGGCCTGGCGTTGTCATGCATAAACATAGAATTTCCACCCATATTAATTAAGTATGGGCCGACATGCTCATTAAGAATCTCTTCTACATATCTTGCACTCGTTAATGATCCATTTTCTATTAAAACTAACTCCGAGCGACTGAAGAGATTCCAGCCCAAACCATGACTGACCCACCGCCGAACGCCACTTTTTCCTCAAAACATGCTGGAATAAAACGTTCACCAGGCCGTCTGTAAACTCTTTGCCGCCCGTCATTTGCATAGAGCATAAATCTGGATTCATCGGAAAACAAAATTCTTGCCCAATCTTCGTCACCCCAGTATCTGTGATCGCGGGCATAAAGTCGTCTTGCTGTTCGATGTATTCTTTCAAGTTTTGGGCCATTGGCCGGCCTATGTGGGGTCAAATTTGCTTCTTTGAGCCGCCGCCTGACAGTCCGCTCGCTGATGCCGTCCCTTCGGGTCTCTAAAAGCTGATTTTTCACTTCAACTGCTGTGAGGTGCCGATTTCGGAGCATGGTTGTAACAATAAATCGATCTTCTCTAGCTGTAGTACATCTTGTTTTGCCAGTTCCTGGTCTTCTAAGGTTCTGCCCAGTTTGTAGGTAACGTTGGAGGACTCGCTGCACTGTAGAAAGTGACACACCTGTTCTTCTCGCTGTATACCTCTGACTTCTTCCTTCTTCTAACATAGTGATGATACGAGTACCTACATTCATCTCGTGTTAGCGGCATGATAGACATTCAAGAATGACCACAAAATAAAACAATGACAGCCTTTTATCATAGTTCTTTGACAGATTGAAAACAATTGCTTAAAAACAAGCAAAAGTAAAACGAACGCAATTAGTACCTAATTGGTTTTTTTTTCAATTAAACCTTTTTCCAGTTACTACGTAGAACATTGAAGGTTGGATTTAGAAGGATATTAAATTCTCTATAAAACAGAGTTAGTTTCATGCAGATACGACCAACGATTTACAAAATATTGAGGTTTTCGTCACTGACCCGGTTTCTTTGACCGCGAGTGTAGTACCTTTCGCCATTGGTTACCGAGTAGTGTTGTGAATTTAAGCTTCGAGGCATAAACTACAAGACTCGAGTCGCGACTGCTGAGTCTAGAAGCCTCGAACCTTAAAGCGTCGAGCGTATAAGCCTGAAATTAAAAGGTTCGTGTTACTGCTTTCAAGCACAGAAACCTCGAGTCTTTATACCTCAAGCTTTAAAGCCTCCTGAGCTTTGAAGGTTTAAGTTTATAAGGTATGGGGCGTGTAAAAGTTTTAAAAGCTTGTAACAAATCAGATCAGTTTATGAAATATTTGAGATATATTAGAGGCATTACTTTTCTTATTAATAATATTAATAAATAATACATCAAATCGTGTCATATACAGTGTGGAAGTCTAATACAAGCAAATAATTAAATCAGGTATAGGATTAAGTACCGTAATCATGAATTAACAGGACTTTTTAAGTTAGACTTAATTTAAAGCATGTAAATAATTTTTGAAAAAATATCAAGCAGCAATGTAATGCACACAGCTAATACACCACGTAACAACTGTCAAAAAGTCTGACAAGTACCTACCTGTCAATCAGCTTTAGTAAAGTGATGCTGCGTAATGAGTGCTTTACACTGCGGGCTGAATTATTTTGTATGGAAAATTTTTTTGGCGTAATTTAGGATAAAAACTAACTAAATACTCGTCTTAGGATCTTTATTAACCACCGTATAATTATTTGCTTGTATTAGACTTCCACACTGTATATTCAATATGTTTTTTTTGTAATGTATATCGTGTAATTTTAAGTAAAGTCAAGTGAAAAAATATAATTGCATACAACTCTCAAAATGATTATAAGTAATTACTTTAAATTCACGAAATTGTTACTATGTAGTTGAACCAAAGTCAACCGGGACGGGAAAGAACTGGTCAAGTAGTTGTATTTGCAATCTTAGTAAAACCTCTTGTTACTATCTAACATCAGAAACATCGCACCTACTTGAGATAAAATCGTACTAAAAATCGTGAAATTGTACCTAGAGCGCTCAGTGTTTGAGCTCTTAACGCTTGACTGAGGCCTTCGAGGTTCGGAAGGCTTGAGCGTTCAATAAATGAGTTTTTAAAGCTTGAGCTCTGTATGAAGGCGGAGTCTTAAAGACTTACTCTTAAGAGCTCATAAAAAGCTTAAGTCGTAAAGGTTCTGAACCGTTTTTGAGCTCAAACCTTCAACGCTCAAGTCTTCAAAGCTTGAACCTTCAAGGTTTGCGAGTCTTTAAGGTTCGAAAGTCTTTAAGACTAGTCTTCTAACAACACTATTACCGAGACTTTTCTGGACCAGAATTAATACCGGAATTACCGGATTCCGAACAGAATATGATTTTAAAGAAAGTAGTACTTGGATAAGGGCTCGATATCGATATCACGAAAGCAGACCGACAGTAATTTCATTATATGGACACTTAGTACACCCCTGTATACCTCAAGGACGTGTCACTCGCTCACGATGATAGTTCATGATCAACAATAGCAGGTACATTACTATAGAGGCCGGGAAGTAAGGGGTTGCCGGCCGAGTGCATATATAGACGGCCGAGCTAGCGAGGTCGGATAGTTATGTGGCTGGCAACCCCTTTTCACGCCGAGGTATGTATAGTGCTTTTCTCAAACATGCAATGAAATAAATTAAAAAACTCCAAGAAATCAAACTTTAATTTTCATGGCTGAACGCCGTGATCCTGGGCCACAAATTGTGGAATGGAAATTAAAAAAGACCATCTTGCCTCCAATTTTGTATGAAATGCCATTACGGGTCTCTTGTCTCGCTGCGCCCGAAACGTGACACTTCGAAGCCCATTATGAAGAACACAACGTCAATATTTAATTGCATGTTTGAGAAAAGCTTATTAACGTGTCACTGCTGTATGAAGTCGCATCAATGTGATCTTCCAGTCAGATCTATGTCGCCTCATGAATGTATGTATGAACACGCAACAGGCAGGTTGTGAGGCTATTCTATGTTAATGACTGCATGTCTCACACTATACGTACTTACACTACTTACATACTGGTACAAGATCCGATAAAAAATATCAGAGTAATGAATTGTTTTTAATCTTCGATTGTAATAGTATAGTTGAGCTTTTTCCCACAGTATTGAAACATTACAAAAAGCAGTTTTTTTTTAAATACAACGACGGTGGCAAACAAGCGTACGGCCCGCCTGATGGTAAGCGGACACCGCAGCCTATAGACGCATGCAACTCGGAGGGAGAAAGGAGTAACATGGGCGTTGCCGACCCTTGATATGTTTGAGGATGCAGATGCGAACTGTGGAGGCAAATTGTGGAGGTAGCGCCGTTGTTAAAAAGTCAGTTTCCAGAGACTAGTACCTATAACTTGACCCCTATACGGCCAATGCGAAGAAATTCGAAGATATCTGTAAGTGTTCTATCTGCACTGGGATCCCTATGATGAGAATCATGTATGTATTATATGACCAGCAGTAGCTGTACCAACGCGTATTAACACGTTCATTGCCAGGGACCCGCCTTTCGACTACCATAGGCGCTTTGCGCTACTTACCGGGAAAACCACGGGATTTGACCACGAGCGTAGCGCGTATATAGCGATTCTTGGCAGTGAATATGTTAATTATGTGCCTATAACGAATATAATGTTGAAACTTAATTAATGTTGATAGAGGAATTCCTCCCGCGAATGCTCCGGCTGTAGGGTCATAAGAGACCACAGGTACGAGTAAGGTACTTAACGCACTTACGAGTCCCTGGATTTGCACGCGTCCATAGGCTACCGTAACCCCTTACAGCAGGCCGTGCGCTTAAAATTTGCCACCGACACACACACGCCACAAAAATATGTATGAAGTAAGGCATTTATTTTTTCCAATTCTATATTACTTACATGTATAACACTGTGTAAGTACCTCATGTAGATATAGGTACCTACATGATTTAACGCAACATATTTTTTAAGCCTCATCATTAATTTAATGGTCAGTCAAGTTTTTGTTTGCCTAAAAACCAACCCGTGTGGTCCTCCGTGGTTTATAGTTTTATACCACGATTAAGCATAATTCTAGCATTTAAAATATCTTAATGGTCTTGTACCTATTTTACCTTCATTAAAACAACATTAAAAACTGCTTAAATAACATCAATTGCAACAAAATTTTGTCTTAACCGTATTTTTCTAAGGGCATGCTTTACTCAGTCAATTACAGAGTGATAAAATACGATACGCCACGAGCTATAATCCATTAGTTGGATTATACTACAGTCTAATATAGAGTACAGTAAAGCAACTATCATTAAATTATCATATCACGAACGCTTGAATGCTGAACTTTCGACTGTTTAAAATAACATCTTGATTTTCTCACGATAGGCGCTCGACGTTTTGACATTGTGTACAATGGGACGCGACGGCTCCAATAGCTTCGTAAAATTACAGTTAAAGTCATTTAGCCAGTACCCTAACATTACATAAGTTTCTGTCAACAATTTAATTTGTGTCACAAGCTTTTATTGCCAACTGCTCTTTAATGCATACCGTCATCAACTACTAATTGAGACGATTCTAACGACCTCGGGTCTTCCATGGCCACCTTCTGTCTCCATCATCAGATCAGCTCAATGGTACCATAATATTGATATGTCATCCTAATTTACACCCATACATACCCCATTTTTTTTCCCACACTAACAAACGTCAAGGAAAATTATTTTCAAATTCTACAGTAGGTATCTAACGCTTTTGCTGCTTGCCGGTTTGCAAAGGTACTTCTATAATGTTGAGCATCGTGTCGTGATATGCGGGAAATGAAGATCCATTTAAAGATATATTTATGCACAAAATGTAGTCATATTTTTTGCAAAATTACGATTCTATGCCACGTTAAGACAGAATGGACATGACTCAGACATGCTGTCCATGAAAGCCGTTTGCCTCCTAATCTGGACCGGGAGGTTTAAACGCTCATAATCATACGAGCGTTTATACTTACCGGTCTTCCCACATTCATTGCCCAGAATCGCTACGCGCTACGCTCGTAGCCGATCCCGTGGTTTTCCTCGTATGTAGCGGAAAGCGACTACGGCGGTCTGACGCATATGTGTCGTCATGGGCCCTGAATGTGTTAAAAATTACTTTGCTCTTACAAAATGGTTGGAGTCAAAGTACTGAATCGTTGTATTATACATTTCTATAGTAAAAGCACATAATCAATGTTGTAGACTGCCGTCATTGTTGATCGAGGTTGCCTTAAAGATCCAAACGAAATTAGATTTGTGCGAACGCGAGCGCTCACTCAATTTGACAGCCCTTCCGTAAAACGTGACACTCCGTATAATAAACCTTCCTCTCCTTCGGCAATTGGGTAAAAACTAAAAAGAGCACGACGTAAAATCACGTTTACGAACACCAATATTTTTATTGTAAACTTAAATGGTTTTGTTAGTGAAATAAGTTTCGACTTATTGAAACTTATCGTGATCGAAAGATCTTAATCTTTCGATCACGTAGCGAAATGCATTGGGCGTTTTATTTCTTTGTTTTCCTATGTCCGAATGGAAAAGTGATTAAGTATTCTTTGCCTTTGTTTACGCGCAAAACCAATATTTATGTTTGGTTCAGGTTATTGCACTTTGGGCGTCGATCACGCCGAAGTGATACAATATTCAGCGGGCGTAGCATAGTTGCCACTTTATCACTTATCGTTGTGGATACGATTAGACGCGATTTATCAAGAAAGGTGATTCTGAGACCTTTGGCACGTTCTATCTAACAAGTGTGCGAGTGCGAGAGTGACGGATTTCTTATCCGCAATGATATGTGATATAATTTATTTAAAAACAAAGTTTTTAACCTACTTCCAAACTGGTCAAACTTTCCAAATTATCCGATTTTAACGGACACCGCTTACGATTACACACGGTTTGGTGCAACCCGCCCTTATCCTTTAAGTTTTCAACACAGCAAAACCCCCTTAACGTTTAACCGGCAATGTGACACTGACTCCCTTGAAGTTACTAGATTCCAGTGGCTACCGTTATTACATAACAGTATTTTTCTACACTAACTTTAAAGCGGGCCGTACGCTATTTCGCAAACAACGCAGTATGCGATACTAGTATACTGTTCTGTGGTATGAGTACCTATATGGGCTATTTTATGCCTCAATATTTGTAGGTTTTCGACTGATGGTCACTATAACACCTTCCACAGCTATTATAATTAAAATGCCTCCTCAGCAGAGCATCGCAACTCTGAGTTAAGGCTGTGTTTATGTGATTATGGACTCGCTGCGTGTTCGGTGCGCATGCGACGAGACCGCAGACCGCATTGCTGGTATTCACAACGCTTACCGACTACTCCCCTATGTGAACCAGTGTATCTCTGTTCTCCGATTACACGTAGTTGTTAAGAATGCTGGGTTCAAGATATAAGCTTTGAGGATGGGTGAGACAGTTTGTGAATAACATAGCAGGAGCTGCGGTCGCTGTCGGCATCCGGTACACGCCTGCTTACGACAGGTTATAGTATAGGTACACTTGAAGCTGATAACACACAATTGATTAAGAAGAATTCAGCGCAAGTATTGCTGTTCTCATTAATCATTAATTATACATTTAAAAGTTATTTAGACTCTTGTCTCAATGATGTAATATAAATAATTTACTTTAAAAACAAAGTGTGAACCGACTTCAATTCAGTACTCCGCCAAGCAACATGAACATTTCCACATTTCCTTGCTATTTTACCACAAGAACATTGATTATTTTATTACAGAACAAAACCAAATCGCTGTATGTGGGCCGATAATATTTGAGGAGTTCTGTCGATTCATCAAGAAGACCTTTGGCACTTCATTAGTTGCTGTATGTGGGCCGATATTATTTGGGGAGTTCCGTCGATTCATCAAGAAGACCTTTGGCACTTCATTAGTTGCCATTTCAACGGAATCATATCAGAATCTGTGACGTATTTTTACAGTTTTACGTACATTATTGGGGAGTTGCAGGAAAAATATGTGGTCTTCATCATCAGTTCCACTTCACCACATTCGTGATTTCCGGTTGTAAATACCTACACACGAGTTATAACAGAAAATACCGAAATTACACATGCGTGCCTAATATATTTGAGGAGTTCCCTCAATTTCTCATGGATCCCATCATCCAAATGGATTTTTGAAAAGAATGGGACCAATCTGGAAGCATATACTTACAAGAACGAAGAAAGACTATTACATTGTCAGTATATCTATGAAAATATTGTGTATGTACATAAAAACATTGTCAATTTTAGGAAAAACTGTGACATACATCATATTAATACTAGGAATAAGCATAAGCTCGCGGTGCCCAAAAAAAAACCTTTTTAAAAAAAGGGTAATTGTGTAAGTAAGGTTTTATAACAAACTTCCAGGAAACGTAACTGAGTTATCTATTAATTAGACGACCGGTTAGCCTATTGGGAAGTGAAGATGCCTACGAAGCTGAAGGTCCTGGGTTCAAATCCCGGTAAGGGCAAATATTTGTGTGATGAGCATGAATATTTGTTTCTGAGTCATGGAAGTTTTCTATGTATTTAAGTATTTATATCCATTATATATATCGTCGTCTAGTACCGATAACACAAGCCTTAATGAGCTTACTATGGGACTAGGTCGATTTGTGTAAGATTCTCCACTAATATTTATTTATTTAATAAATTCAAGAATTCTCTGAAGCGTAAACTTATTTCGAAAGCTTATTATAGCACACAAGACTACATGAATGATAATAAAACTCCATGGAACTAATTGTGACTGAATTTTTAATCAATAGATTACTTCTCGTTATATTTTGTTTTTTGACATTAGATTGTTTTTCTAGAAAACATTGACTAGTATTTTCTATACAACTTTTACTTCATATAATTTTTATTTTGTATGTTTAATAAATAAATACGTTTTCCATTGACTACGAAAAACTGAGGCAAGTTGGCGCAATTGACTCAGTTCTAGTTTGCCACTTTTGGAGCGTTTATAACCTATTTTTATCGTCATGGCGTAGCTTATATCTACCTTTTTTATCGTCATGGCTTGTCGGTGTTCTCTTATCAACTATTGATTGGGAGGATTATGCAGTAGGTTCCCATTATTTTCTGCGCCGCAGTTTGAGAAGCAGTCGATCTCCAATCTCCACCAGCGCGGTTAGCTAGCACAAAACGGCGCGCGAGCTCTCTCGAGCTCTCTCGCAGTATTCGTCTCTCTCTTATTAGAAAACTTAGAAAGAGACGGATAGTGCGAGAGAGCTCGCGCGCCGTCTTCTGCTAACCGTGCAGAAGTCTTAAACCTTTTGCCGATACTGACGTTGGTGCCTTGCTGCTGCCCAGTTTTAGGCCAGGACCGCACTGGTGGGGCGATTGACTTCGATTTCTGTACAACTTGGGCGGCTTGATTGAATTTACTGCGTTTATTCACCATGTCACAGGGTGATCTTCAGATCTAACTGGCTTAGCTTTCTCATTAGTGACTAAAATTAGCAAAGTATCATAAGTACTTTGCTAATTTTAGAACCTAGGTAGGTACTTCTGTCAAATTTCTCCCCACATAAGTAAAAGCAGGGATGCACTAATATATGCGTCATGATGGTCGGATTTAACAGAGCTTGCAGGCTCCGCCGACCGGTTGCGTGTTGCGTGGGTGTTACTCAACTATGAGATCTGATGATAACAAATAATGGATGACTTTGCTGGCGGCGCTGGAACCAGTTTTCTTTCAATATTTTCATATAATGTGGAACTTGGTTGCGAAAAAAAATATTTATTAACGTCTCAAAAATATCTCTACACCGACTCTATTTTAGTGAAAATAGACTAGGAATAATCATGTTACTGCAATTTCACTATCCCATTAGCCAAAATCCTTTTAATAAAGCTTTTTAATGTCTCGTAGCATGTTTTTTTTGCACAAAATGGGTCGCAACACTCGCAACGCTGTACTAGTTATTAAAACTTTATTGATCACTTGTCGAATATGTACCGTAAAATGGGGTGAGTAGGGGCAAAACTGACATTCAAACCTCGGTAACATTTTATTTTTACATATGTAAACGGAATGGTGTATATAATAAGTGTTCCGGACGTTTGTATTTGAGTTTTTTATTTTATTTTGGGTAGTTCCATTTCATAACTTTGACGATAAACAGGAAATCCCACCTCACCCCGTAGTCCCTCGTAATTGGGGTGAGATGGGATTTCATACAAAGGTGATGTTGGAAGATTGTTGGATCGTTTTTTATAGAGTATTACTATAGCTCTATTTTAAATTGGAATACATTATTTTTGTAGCAGTAGCCTTAAAATCCCATCTCACGCCCCTTTCATCCCTTCTCTCCCAATTCATAACCCAACTCTCCCCGCGAACCCTACTCACCCCATTTTACGGTACCTAAGCATAGCAGGACATTACAATAGCGTGAACCTTAAATACTATGTAGCTACTCGAACATATCATAGTAAAAATACCCGCTGTAACGATGTAAACTGCAGTCCAAACTAATTTAAAACTGTCCTCGTCCCGAGAATGGATCGAAATAAAACGAACATTTAAATTGGATTGAACCAAGCTAATTTATGGGTGAGAGCTGCCAAAATTGCATATTGTTTCCGTGGAATATAAATCCACCGTTAAAACTCAAGTCCTCTGCTGCATTTATTATGACAAATTCCTCGGTTATAAGTAATCTAGTCCTTCAATTTGAGTCCATAATGCCATGGATGGATCGCACTTCTCTGCTGTATTTTATCATACTTTCACCTTTACTGTGATCACTTTAACGATCATATGAGCGATAGTGAGTCTATCTGCTTATCATCTACTCACTTCCTCACACAAAGTATTTCATCCGTTTTAAAACTGCGTTTACACTGCACTACCTAAAGTTCCCGGCCTCATTACTTGCAAATTGAGCCAACATAATTCGACTTATATTAGTTATCGATATATAGAACTCGTTATCGTAGCTCCATACAAACTTTCACCTCCCATTTCACCCCCTCAGGGGATCATTTCCGAATAAAAACTATTGTTTGTCCTTCCCCGGGACTCAAACTATCTCCATGCCAAATTTCATCTAAACCGGTTCAGCGGTTTAAGCGTGAAGAGGTAACAGACAGACAGACAGACAGACACACTTTCGAATTTATAATATTAGTATAGGTAGATATCGCCGTCATCCTCACACGCCTAAATTAAACGTGAAATCGAAAGAGACAAACCCATTGGTCAAGTCAAGTGCATAGCGGGTTCAACCCTTCATAACGGTAAGGCTTCATTCATAGCGATACCGTACAATGGAAAAGGGTTTAAGGTGCATCACAATACAAGTTCATTTACGTCATTTTAGTTTAGAGCGAATAGCGTGGTGAATTGGTGCTGTTAGCAAATCGCAGGCAACATTAAATAAATTGTTCCTGGTATACCGTTTAAACACCGGGGCGAAGCGAAGTACAGTATGTATTGTAACTATGTATTGAAAAGCCTTTCCAACTCGCTTCAGGAACACCAGTATAAGTCTATCCTCCGCTTGCGTATAGTTGTGTGAAGCTCGGAGCGAAGTTATGCTATGGTTGTAGTGTTGGGTAGGACATGAAATTAAATTGAGTTTGTATGAGCGCCTCATTTCCAAAAATGAGGTGGTACAATGTACTACTTCAAATGAGGTGTGGTACCATCTAATAAATAGCATCTATCGGCAGAAAAACAAGGTTTTTTCAAGTGTAGTGTACAATATAGCACCAGTTCAATACTCTTAATTACCTTCATCCACTACAAACAATATTGTATTGTAGATGGGGGAAAATTAGGCGCGAGTGGCGAGTCAGGGGCTCGAGGGGCGAGGCTTTGAGGTTTGAAGGATAAATGAAGTGCGAGGTGATGACCGAGCGAGTGAGGAGTGAGTCGGTGCCTCGTGAGGAATGAAGTAGTATATTTTTCAAGCATGAAGTGATGCGACAATTTAATGAAATGAGTATAACAAATGAGGTGCTTCACGAGTGAGTAACCCAACACTACTATATGGTGGAGTGAGTTTTTAAGACGTCAAAGTCACTCTGATTCATATTTATTAATATAGCATGATGCTCATAGATCAGCCGACGTATACGTAAAGAATTAAAAAATAGGTATGTAGTTAGTTGTAACCATCTTCGAATAGACATTACATATGTAGGTAAAGGCTCCTCTACACAATGGGCCATCATAGGTACCTACAGGACGCAACTATGCGTTAAAGCGAGGAAGGCCTGGTTTCGTCGCATTCCACCGCATAACTGCGTTTTGCCCTTTGACCATGTTGGCCCCTTAGTGTAGAGGAGCCTTAACATTTGTAACACAAACAATACAAATGCCTATTCGAACGGTCCTTAACTACATGCAAGAGGGGTCCAACTTATTTTTTTACCTAAGTAGGAGATAGTAGCGTGTGGCTAGTAGCTCCGCTATTCTGTAACTTGTTTTAAGTTCACCTCAACACTCACCCACAAATATATCTCGATGCCGCGATACGTAGTAACGAAGTGTAGATTGTGGTCTAGTTTCGTTATTCGTGACGGGTAAGGTGAGGTGCATGAGCGCGTAGCGAATAACAGCCCTATGCTGTTATTCGCTACGCGCTAATGCGGCTCACCCCGCCGGTCACCCGTCACGAAACTAGACCTCTAGCTTAGTTACTACGCATTGCGGAGTCAAGTTATATTTGTGGGTGAGCGTTGAGGTGAGCTTAAAACAAATTACAGAATACGGGGGCTGTAGTGGACTTTTGGTGACACAGGTGTTTGTAGACATAATGGATACTGTTTAGACATAGATATGACCCACAATAACCATTTCTATCTACTTAATTAATTTCATTGTTGTGGGCGTTCTTATTTGATATCACAGAAAAGATGATATATTTACATGAAAATATAACATTTCGCCAAACTGCGGAGCAGTTTGTTGGCGACGAGCTCGCTCGTTCTCGCACTGAAAAGATCGATTTCCTCTTTCGTCGAGTTGGATGGTATTCTGCATCGAATGGTTTGTATACCTAAGGCCCGTAGGTTTTCCATCCTTTAGAGTAGTTCCCGTTGAATTAGAATCATGAAATTTGGCAAGAAGCAAGGTCTTAGATTACCAATAAAGTCAGTGTTCGATACGCCTTAAAAATCCCTATAGCATGCAATTTTTAATTGTTTCACCCTGACTTTTTGTTGGTTACGGTTTCCCATTTGCTCCGATACGATCCAGATAAGGGTTCAAGAAAGGTACCTACTACCGCTGATACAAAACACTGTCATTTTGACCGTACCGTACCGTACCAAGTTCTGTAAGTCGAATGGGTGTTCGCTTTTCACCTTTAATCGTAGATCAACCTCAGAAAATCCAACCATATATCTATAATATTCAACTATGCCGATTTAATAAGAAAAACATATAATATTCATGCAGATAATAGTAACATAATGTTTACAATTACATTATACAGTTAAACCAGATGAAGATATCGAGTATACAATCGAAAATCCATTTATAACAATGCGTCTAAAGTAGCATTTGAAGTATGTTTATACCAGGATTAGTAATCTGTTCATAGGTACAATTATAATGTTTAATCTTCAAGTTATATACCTATGTTCTGCAGCAGTCACACAGTGTTTTGGATTAAAAGAAAAAGATTGCTGATTCTAGTAGGAATATAGGAATAAAATAACAAATACTTACAAAACGCTAAGACAGATACACTTAACCAGTGAGAAGACAAAATGAGCATAATAGGTAGATTCATTGGAACAATAAATATTACCTTGTACTGAGATTGTTAAGCGATTAATTACTGTTAATTTAGAGCCAATAGAAAGTTAATTTCTCTTCTATTATATTACGTAGGCGAGAACCTATAATAAGATTAATAAGATACCCACATTGTATTACTGAGAAGCATATCAGCGGACATTAATTATGCTATAGGCTCGCGGCCAGCAAGTTTAAATTGTATCGATTTGTTTGATGTTCTCCGTAGATAATAGTTTATGAATAATATTGTTTTTAATTTTGACCAATTGACCATGTTTTTTCAATTCTTCGTATTGCCAAGCATATATTGCAAAAAATCCTCTGTGGAAATCTATAGATTTCCACTACTTTATTATAATGAGAGCGCAGTGTATCGTAAACGAACCTATTAAAAACTATGATGAAATGATTTATAATGAGTAATTTAGATAAAATGGGCATCTTTAAAGTTAATAGATCTTCTGACTCTGTGAGTACCGTAAAACGGGGTGAGTAGGGTCAAAACTGACATTCAAACCTCGATACCATTTTATTTTAACTGAATGTTGTATATATAATAAGTGTTCCGGACGTTTGTATTTTAGTTTTTTTATGATTTTGGGTAAATTCCATTTCAGAACTTTAAAATAAACACGAAATCCCACCTCACCCCGTAGTCCGGTGAAGTGAAAGGTGATTTTGGAAGATTGTTGATTACTATTATAGCTCCATTTTAAATTGGAATACATTATTTAGGTAGCAGTAGCCTTAAAATCCCATCTCACCCCCCTTTCATCCCTTCTCTCCCCATTCATAACCCAACTCTTCTCGCGATCCCTACTCACCCCATTTTACGGTAAGTACTATTAAGTAAAATATGCAAACTATAGCAAAGTTTTATTGCGTATCTACTGCCCGCTATATTTACTAAGAACCTAAGCCTTTCATGTAGGTATATCTTAGAAAAACTAAGTTTATTGTGGCCTACGAGTACATGTTTTTCTCAGTCAATATGTGAGTTTATTCTCTGCAATGTACTCCAGGCAAAATACGGTGTTGAAAAACATTAATTTATAATAGCGTTTTTTTTGTTGATTTCAATTTAAAATGTTATTCTAAGATGATTTATTCAAGAATCCGACAAACTTTTCATCCGGAAGTAGGTAATTATGTAGATTTAAATGAAGCATGCATTGTCTTTTATTGTACGATTTTTCTTGAATATTATAGAGCAAATGTAAATGAACCAAAATAAAGACAAAAATATTTATTCATATTTTTTTTGACTTCTCAGGAGCTAGTTAATTTATCATTTTTTTCATGTCTGAAATTTTGTCGGATTTTGTGGCTGGGTAACTATTTAATTGATAATATATCCGTTACACATAAAAATAAGCTATTATAAATTATTTCCAAAATTGTCATTTTTTCCATACAAGTTGTCAGTTCATTGACTGGACTAATGTGTCGACGACAGATATTCACACTTTTCAGAGTTCACACTTTTGCATTGCTTCTTCTTCTATTGTAATGAGGCGAAAAAAATATATAAGTGATAGATATGTAGGTATCTTTGGCGTAAACTGTAAATTATTATACACGGAACACAAGATTGCCCCTTCGGTTCACATGAGTGGATCTCAAACGATATAAAATTCGACTGAAAATAAAATAATAAGCTATGTTTCTGAGGCTATAGTTTGGTTCCAGAAAAACTGGTAAATAATTAATGGCTTAGAGTCGGAAACATTACTTACTCCATTTTATGACCACGATGTATTGAAATATGAGAAGAGTTCGTTAAATTATACCTCGGCCAGGTGGATGAAACAACATTTACAACGGAGCAAAGGTGGCTTTATTGCACCTGACTCATTGTGTTGTTGATTACATTTTTAATTGCTTCCGCAATCTCACAGGTTCATTCGCGTTTGCAAACTGTTCATATAGGTGCCTGTAGCAATGATGTGACTTCTGTCAACACACTCGGAGGAGTGGGACCTCTATTAATTGAAAAAGGCCCCGTATCGTCTGTCACTGGCTGACACCGTTAGATAGAACGAGTCTATATAGAGATATCTTGTCAATTATCGCGTGATAAGGCCGACCATGATACCAGTTCGGAGAGGAGCTGCAGTTAGTTTTTAGGGAAAGGCGAGAGAGATCAAATGAGATTGCACTCAGTCGGCTTGCTTAGGAAAGAGGGTACCTAGAAGGAGTAGAGGATGTGAATTTCCACGTGTGCTAGGTATTTGGACCTTCGACGCTGCTCTGTCGAGATGCTTCGGGTCGTAAACCCTCAGGTTCGCTTGTAAAATAGGAACTCAATGGTGGAGGGATGAAGAAGACAAACGGCCTAATAGTAAAATTTGATACACTCCATCCTCGCATATCGGATACTTAATCATATAAAATCAAAGTAGTTATTTACGATATACAAGTGCCGAAAATAGGAAATTCGCAACGAGTGGTGATAAATTAAAACACGACCGAAGGGTCCGTCTCAAGAACTACCTTAATGCTAACAATCAATTTGAAATCTACATATTATAAAACTCTTGCGTTACTAAACGATTGACAGACAGCGCACAGCCTAAACCGCTAAACGCAGTACGTGGACGTGTACTAAGAAAGGATTTTACGAAATTCAATCCTTAAGGGGGTGAAATAGGGGTCTAACCGTTGTATGGAAATCGTTCATTTAGAAAGTTATAGGTCAGACTATCTTTGTATGAAGGTTTCTTACTAAAAAGCAAAATAAATTATTTAGCGTTGTTATAAAAATTCATCCCCTAAGGGGGTTAAAAAAGAGTTGAAAGTTTGTATGGGAAACATGTCGTTGTTAATACTTCGGTCACAATCTCCTAATGTACAGTCAAAAATATTGATAAGAGATTTTTTTCATAATTCATCCCTTGAAGGGGTTAAGATAGGGGTAGAAAGTTCACATGAGTAATGTGTGATTTTTAATGATAAACTTTGGCTAGAAACATGAAAGCAGGACAGCATCACAGCAGGTTTCTTTTATAATATGTAGATCTATCCAGAAATATATTTTTTAAAACTTGCCCCTTAAAGGAGTGAAATAGGTGTTATACCGAGAAGACGTTCTTTTAAAAACTTAGAAATTTGAAAGTTCGTAGCTATATACGTTCCTTAATTATTTATAAACCAGATAATTGACAGCGTTTTCATCCAAATTCAACCCCAACCCATTGGAAAGGTCACATGGAAAACATAATATGAGAGTTGAAACTTTGCGCATAGGCTCCTTTTTAACCGACTTCAAAAAAGGATGAGATGCCATGGTTAACCTTTACCGGTCAGTAAATGGCAGGCGACGCAACCCGTCTTTACTACTACAATAATAATTTAGCACTGGGTACACGATGAACCAGATGAACGCTCGTTAAAGGTTTGTGTTCACTATCGCAAAATGGATCGTGTTTGGGCGTGGAAGTGCTATTTGCACTTCATGTTTTGCAATGTGCTTTGTTCCATCACTGTATAAAGACTAGTTCACACGCTTAAAACTAAAAGGCGTTGTGATAGAAACGCTACCTTGTTTTGTTTCGTGTAGAGCCTTCATTTGATGCAGCCGCGGTGTTTCATCTAGGTATGGAATAAAGGTGCATCGATCGGGGTTCGGGTATTTGTTCTCACAATTCGCAAGGTTTCATTAAATGTATTGCAACAAACCCAGCAAACGAAAACACCATAGAAGTCTAAGTAGCGCCGCAAAATGGCCCCACAGAATGGGTGCCACTGCCATTATGCGGGGTTGGGGGCGGGGTGTCAAAACGATGCCATGGCAGCGGTTTAGTTGCAACATGCGCATACCGGTTTTAGGCACGTGTTTGGGTAGAAATTGGTAATAAAACAAACGGTAGTATCGCAAACCTTGAATAGTGACAGTAGGTAGTCGTAGATCACGATATTTCTGTTGACATCTTCAATTCGTGACGTTGTAAGACAAGTTGACTTATACCAATAAGCATCCCAACAAATGTCTAGCAAAGGCTAGCTAGGTTAACACAGCTAGTGAAGTAATGGATAAAAAAGTAAAGGTTAAGTACTGAAAATTCAGGCTTCTAGTTTTATCCACAACGAAGCTATAGGGGGTCGAAAATGGCCTGAACTGCTTCGAGAAAAGGCTGGTACAGTCAGCGTCACACAGTAAGTAGCAGCCAGAGTAGCCAAATATTACGTAACACACCCTTATTCTTACAGTAATAAAGACGTGTACCGAAATATTTGGCTACCTTGGCTGCTACTAACTATATGACGCTGACTGTACGGCCGTGCCGCTGTTTTGCTCGACTTGGCGGGGGCACTGCCGTGCTCCCAGATATTTCAATACAACAGGACAACATTTTGTCTCTTCTGAAAAATAGGTAGTTTTCAACTGTGCCCTTGTAAATTGAAAACTTTACTGTAATATAACATTAGTTATTACAGTATACAGCATAAGATATATTTCGCAATTCATTTCGTGAGTTCTATGAACTTGAGATGTCGAAACTGGAATGGAATACCGTCTATAATGACGATTTCCATTCACCATGCCAATCGGTTCTCATGCTCAATTAGTCATAAACAGTTTGAACAGTAAGGTTTTGCTCAATCGTTCCAGTTACGGCACTCGGTACTAACTAAGTATAATAACGAGTGCACAAGGTGATAATGTGATCCATACCCCGGAGTTTTGGGTGCGGGAATAACTTGAGAAAGAGTAGAGATAAACAGATAGGTTATATTGACAAATAATCATATTGTGCCTAATGAATAAATACCTTCCTGCGAATTGTAAACAAACTACAATTTAATTTTAACTTAAGTAGAAGGACTTTAGCATTTCTACCAAGCCCTTCGAGATAATAATAAAAATATTGTTAATTAATTACCTGCCGTCAATTAGTATTTAACACGATTTTCAAAATAAACAAATAATATTTTTTCTACATTTGGAACAGTTAAGCTTCGGCGTCTAGCTGTAAATATCCATTTCAACAAACTAAACGATCTTTCTACGTCGGCAGTCGTAATAGGTGCAAATTTAAATTTTTTGAAGAAGTCAATTGTTGCACGATGATGATGATAGATGTTATCCGCGGCTTCGTAAGCGTAGTTAAATGAAATATTTTCAAATAAATCAATAATTGAACGTATGTTTTTTTTTGTATTTTTTTATTCAATTAATTATTCAGTAGGTAAGTATACATTCTGCTATTTAATTCATACCTATTCTTTGGCTTATGTCATTCATTCCCGCACCCAAAACCCCGGGGTATGGACTGATCATACGACACACACTTTTACATATAGGTACTTAGACGTCCCTGTACATAAAGGGTAGGTTATTTCCAAGTATATAATTTACTTTAAAAACAAAGTTTTAATTGACTTCAATTCAGTACTCCGCCAAGCCACATGAACATATCCACATTTCCTTCCACTTTACCACAAGAACATTGTTATTACAGGAAAAAACCAAATCGCTGTATGTGGGCTGATAATATTTAAGGAGTTTCGTCGATTCATCAACAAAGGCGATTCTGAGATCTTTGGCACTTCATAAGTTGGTATTTGAACGGAATCATATCAGAATCTTTGACCTGTGTGTTTGGGCCTTTCATTCCTACTTTTACAGTTTTAAGTGCATCACTGAGGAGTTGCAGGAGACATCTGTGGTCTTCATCATCAGTTCCACTTCACCACATTGGTGATTTCCGGGAGTAAATACACGACTTATAATAGAAAATACTACATGCGTGCCTAATATATTTGAGGAGTTCCCTTAATTCCTCATGGAACCCATCATCCAACTGGATTTTTCAAAGAATATGAGAAGCATATACTTAAAAACCAAAAAAATATTTACGAATCGGTTCATAAATGACGGAGTTCTGAGGTAAAAACATTAAAAAAAAGCAATGATGAAAAAAATAAAAAAATACAACCGAATTGAGAACCTCCTCCTTTTTTGAAGTAGGTTAAAAAGTACACATACATCGATATTCGATATAGTGAAAAAAGTGATAAATACTAATTTCATGAGGTACTATTGTTGTCTACTGCTTAATTGTCCATCCTATATAAGCCTAATGTTAATTATTACTTAGCCAGGCCGTTTGTTCCAAATCCGCTGATCAACCTGTCAAGTTATATAGCACTAACTGTACATGTGAACAATCGTAACCCTGAGACCCAAAAAACGTCAGTATTGTTCGCTGTTCGTGGGTACGTACTGGCATGATGGAGATTAATATTCCACCTTGCGCTCTTAGCTTACCGGGGCTTTCACTATACAATTGAACTCAGAAATAGGTTCATCACGCACAGCACACTCCAATTTTCCATTTCAACTGTAATCATCATTTGTTTCGTCGGTTTGTGCTGTGTTTCAAGAGTAAGAACTATCTGGCACTGGAGAAATGAATTTAACTTTATTAATATGTATATCCGCCGGGAGTCCGCTGGATGCGGGTGGCGCAGGAACGGTCATTGTGGCACTCTTTGGGGGAGGCCTATGTCCAGCAGTGGACGTCTTTCGGCTGATATGATGATGATGAATAGGAAAGAAATAATATACAAGAGCAAAAAGCAAGGTACGGTACCTCGTTACATTTTGTTCTGAATTTCCATAAAAAGTGTACTTACACGTATTTTATTGAATGTAGCTTACGGAATTAATTAACCAATATTCATTAGTAAGACGATTGAGAATAGTCACTCACAGTAAAGCTAGTACTAGAGGGACTCCTTCATAGCTCAACTAGTACTAGAGGGACTCCTTCATACCACATTGACGGACTGTACTTCTTTCGTATATGTAGAACCTAAATTAATTAGTGTTTCAGCAGTATATATTTTTAAGATGATCACATGTTAGTCTAATAACAAATGTCAAAACGTTGGTTCTTCCATCTCAAATTTACCAGTAAACACAAGATACATTAAGTGAGAAAGGTTTGTGAAAGCCTTAATGACATTGACTTAACCTCCTGGGGTTCAAAGTGATAATACTAGGACAAAATCAGTTTACAGTGAAAGCCCAAGTATTTAAACAGAGACTTGGAGCAACGACCCACTGTGATAGTACTAGAACAAAATATTTACTGACACCTGGCATTTTTATATTACGCGCCATGTTATCTCTACGTTGTCGGTTAGTCTGTGGATATATTTGGCATTGTGGCAGCACTGCTTCAAGTGAGCGGGGAGGGGTACCTTCGGTTTTCTGTCACGAGACGTCGCAGCAATGACACGTGAAATGAGAAGAGGTTAGTTTAACTTATTAATATCTTTGAAATCTTTATCTGAAACTTACTGTATTTTGTATTGTCTTTGAGAAAAACGAATAGCTTATGTGTAAATACTGTTATTTCATCGTAATGTCGTCATTTTCGACATGTATTTTTGACGATAATTTATTTGTACTAGTACTAGTATGCTGGGCGGGTATACTGTAAGTCGCTTTTTTTAATGGTTTGGAATCCTGCTTATTCGAATGAGTTTTTGTATTCGTGTGATAGAGAAACAAAGAATGAGATATTTATTTTTGTAGAGTATAATTTGTCATAGTTTTAGGCCGTTGGGCTCATACGTTTTTTTTTTTTTTTACAGCGTTGAAAGATAGTCAAGTGCTTGACCTTCTTTAACAGTCCGATTTCGAAGACGATGAGGACGATCCCTTCGGAGGAGATGATGTAGAAGATGAGTATCTTCCACGCAGAACCAGAACTGGCGAAATTGACAGCGACAGCAGTACCAGCTCAGAATCAGAGCCTGAGAACCCAACACCAGTCTCGCGACGTGAGAGATCCATCGCGTGCGGTATCCCGTGGTCGATCATATTCCAGAAGAGGTCGTGGACGCGTTTCTAGTTTGTATACAAAAGAAGGTTTATAAATAATGTTAATTAAAATTAAAATAATAATAAAGTTTTGTTGATTTTTTGTTAGAAATATTGTATAGAAATGTACATTTTCTATGTGATTTTTGAATTCCTATTGTAAAAAAAGGCCAATAATGGTAATTATTAGTATTGTTATCGTGTTTTTTTTGTCTAAATTCCCATTCGCCGAGGGGTTTTCGAGTTTTTATTAGAATAAGGCCAATTATGAAACTTTAATGGTACAAATATTATTGTTTTGTTGATTTTGATGCCAAAATTTTGATTTTATGTGTGATATTTGAGCTTTATATGAGAAAGAAAACTTATTATTGTAACTTTGATAAGGCTGAAAGCTATTTTTGTTGATCTCTGCTAGTATTAAGTATCTAAATACTAATTTTTAATAAGATTTTGAAGACTGTTCGATTTGCGGTAGATTATATGTGACAGCCCAATGTGCTAAATAAAGAACAAAAGATATTGCTGTTTTTTCTTTTTGTCTGACAAGCCTAAATCAATATTATAACACCCCTAAAATATGACGGCTGTATATGTTGCGGTTAACCAGATACGATCAATTTTTGGTCTGGGCGTTAAGTACTTTATTAATTAGTTCTAATATTAGGACATTGGGTCTTCCTCGGAAGTACCCTCTTCGAAACTGGGTCGTAGGAGGATAAGGTTGTATTCCACGTGGCCTGTGTTTTTTCACTATTAGTAACATCACTTCAATCTCGCTACGTTGCGGTAATCATTTTAAGCAACCGTTTCACATACGCACAATTGTTTGCGTAACCGTCAATTAATTTCGCTTCTAGAATGGTGGGTAATTAATTCTTTCTCGGTTTAATTTAACCGCATTGCAACTAACAAACAAGCATCTTGGGTAACAATGTAAGTATTTTGCGATACGGAGTTTCCTTATCGTGCTATTAAAATGATCGTATCAAAATACTTTTTAAAGCGATCGCTAAGTAATGGCACTACTGCTTAATAAAACGTTACTTAAAATACTTAGATAATCACATTAACCGATCGTGAAAAGTTAATGTCTCGTAAATTCATTCCACGTTAAACGAAAAACGAAAATATCCTACTAGCCTTTAGCATTTGTTTTATTACGTTTCATTACACTTAGGAACAAAAGAAATACCTACTTAGCTCGTGCCTTCCGCAAACCGTGATCTCACGATAAGTTTTTATGCTGTACGCTACGTGCTTAGTACCTATTAGAATAACCGGGTGGTCAAACGTCAACACCAAAGTGCATCGCTTTACAAATATTCAGTAGAAGGAAGAACGGAGTAACCGAATACCTTGAATTCTTTTTGATGTGATGACATTGACTTATGCAATCGGCATGTTCGGGCGTCCATTTTGTAAACACCTACGCTTTTTACAAATTTGGTCATTTCATGAACCCAAATCGTTTGAGTGTCCGATGCTGTTTGGTGTGACCCGGCCTCAAACCGGGTGATTAATAAAGATTAATCAAGGTTAACAATGCCGGATGCCAGTTGCTGTCTGGAATTACGACTGTTGCTCTCGAGATAGTATGACTATTACTATTGTACTCATTTAACTGACACAGTCACCTATCTATCAAGTTACGGAGCACTGACAAAAAATCTATTACACTTTTACTTTCCACTAGATGAGCGAGTAATACTATTAAGCTGAGAAAAAAGGCTCTCCGCATGATGAGATCTCCCTTCCAGACAATAAGCTTTGACTTCCCATTGGCTTAGGAAGTCATTCCACGTACCATATCGCACTGCGCGTCTGTGTCGTCGTCATAGAAGATGTCAGTACAGTCGTCCATCCTGTGGCTTTTCACTGGTCCGCCAGGCGCCGCGGCCCCTCGCACGCCCGGCGGGCAACCTGCATCCGAACAGTCCAAGCACGCACTGATACCCCCAGAACAACCACCAAACGGTATCGGACCGAATCCACGTTCGGGACAATCCGATGAGTCACGCGATCACACTGGCGAGATGCAACACTCAGACCCCACGGCGGTAGCGTGTGGGTGTCCTTAGCGAATCGAATGAGACGCGACGAACCGAGTAGTCAGATTGAATAGTCTAGTTTTATACAATTTTTTGCCGATCGCGGATGAGTGCGGCTAGGTTTACCAGACAGTGTTTTTGTGATGTACTGCGTAGAACGCCGAGGCCGGGGGCGCGCGCACCGCAGGGGTGGCATTGATCGCACTTCCACTGCGCATGTGCCCAACAATTCTCGGCGATTTTGACATTTGCCACGCCGCCCGACGAAACCAACCATTTATTTGTATACCACTAGCGCTACGTGGGTAATATTTGCTGCTAATAAACAATTACTTATTTTGTTTGAAAGTACTTAATCATCCTTGTTTGCCATAACAATACGTCGCCATGAAAATAAGTAGTTTCTATTACCTTCGCTACTGTAATTGTGTTATACAATTTTTATCTTGAAAATAATTCTATTATATTCCACGTCTCACGCTCTTACCAACTTGTTAATAGTAAAACTCCATTGTGTAGGTACTCGTTATGCATCTGATAACTTTTTTTTTTAATAATTTAATCATTAAGATCTGTTTCTGTTCTTCTCGGATACATAAAAAGCGCGTGAATGCTGGTTGCCCTGTATGGGAAGTTTCTTTGCCCATGAATAGAGGCTTGCTCAACTGGGTACACTTTTATTCTTAAACGAGCTTTATAATCAGGTGGGCGCTCACTCGGGAACTTGGTCGTTATGTATAATTAAACAGACTGATTAAAAATAAGTGGCAGTACATAATAGTTTCCTTTAGTTACATAGATTATCACACACACCACACACACATTGCACGTAGAACCGATGGCCGTTGGGGCGGAAAGTTTCTCGAGTGGCGACCACGTACCGGAAGGCGCAGCGTGGGTAGGCCCCCCACCAGGTGGACTGATGACCTGGTAGAGGTCGCGGGAGTCCGCTGGATGCGGGTGGCGCAGGACCGGTCATTGTGGCACTCTTTTGGGGAGGCCTATGTCCAGCAGTGGACGTCTTTCGGCTGATATGATGATGATGATGACATAGATTATACAGACGCATAGGCTACATGCAGTCCTTATGCAATTGCTAATATTATAAAGAAGAAAAGTCACTGCTGAGGTTGTAGGTTTGTAGTTATGTTGGGGTAATCTCCGGAAGTACGCATCCCATAAAAAAATCAGACGAAGACGAACGGACCTCCGGGATGGGCATAAGCTATATATTTATCCCGCGGTTTCGGCAGCGTTCTTTGTAATACACGGGCGGAGCTTGTAATTTGTGCAATTTATTAAGGTAAATCCAGCTAACCCGCGCTTTCAGACTAGTTAATCCAAACCTCGCTTAGACGGCAGGTGCAAAGTTGAACGTTGAACTATGTCAAGGCGCTCGGGACCCGCGGGCGTTCACTCGCCTAGTCAGGTTGGTTGTTCCCACTGGAAGTTAGCGTTCCGCGAAACGACAAGCGGCGTTCATGGATTGTACTCGATCTAATGTGTGAATAGGGATGATGACTACGATTTTTTGTGACATCATCCCAACCAGTTTTTAGAGAGGAACAAATGTTTGTATGGGAGCAACTACAATTAAAGAACATAAATACCTAAAAATTTGAGACAAAGATTGACCTCGCTGGCGGCAGCGAAAAACGCTTCATACTGTGTGTCTATACAAGTATGACGTCACATTTGTACATTTGTACTAATCGTAGTATGGAAAATCAGATAAAATGTTGTTTCGGTCGCGAAATACTGCGTTTAAGTTCATAGTTGCCATACAATTTTGCTTCTAGAAAAGCGTAAGGATTCTATTGGTAGCTTTTAATTTACTCTTGGACAATAAAAAAAAATGCATATTTTTTCTAAACTTTCAAGGTTCATATCTTTTTATGATTTTAATTACATTTTATAATTTATACTTTATTACGATAATTTGATGGTTTACTATCCATGTAGCATCACTACGTTATCAATTTGAACATGAGGCATCATGCCTATTGTCGTTCGTCGCCCCTCTGCCCGCTGGCGTCCAGCACGGCTATCAAAAGTGGCGCGCGAGCTCTCTCGATTTTTCTCGCACTATCCGTCTCTCCCTTATTAGAAAACTTAGAAAGAGAGGTATAGTGCGAGGCAGAGCTCGCGCGCCGTCTTGTGATGGCCGTGCAGACCGCGGTTTAGTAGTACTTTTGAAGCGCAATAAGTGTCGCACTATTTGCAGCGGCGTAGCAAGTCAGTTTTATCAATTTTGTATGTACCTATGTACTGTAATAATTTTGGTTTTGAAAGGATATAAAGGCTAATTAAAAAAAAAAAATGAGCGATTATGCCTATGCCTCACTTTTATTCTAAGGTTGTTGAATTAGGATTAAATATGGTGAGTCCTGATATTGACCGTGATCAGTGACGAGGATAAAGATAATGTAGTTGGTGAGAAAAGAGCGAAGAAACAATATTGGGATAGGTCACGAGGAGTTTTGTAAAAAAAAACTTGATAATAGTGACGAGCGATATTGGTGTCAAAATGTCTGATTTATATCGATAAGTAAGGGGAGATCTTCAAGAGGAGCGAAAAGAAAAGAAACACTTTTACTTGATTAGATAGATTTCATCTGATTTTTTATAAGTAAGCACTATTTTATGTAGGAATCATCTGAAGAAAATCAAAAATTACTTCAGAAGGTAAGTAGATAAAACCGCGGAAATCATTTTATTACGCTATTTGTGGTTCGTACATTGCATCTATACATTATATTTTTTATCCCGAGTTCATTACCGCATTGATATCGGTCGGGTGGGAAAACTGGATTTCCGACAGCGCGTGTGAAATTACGTGATTATAAACATGTGTAAGAAGTGATTTAGATCTAATGACAGGCAGGATACGGGTGCCATGAGATTGATGAGATTATTGATCATTGATTATTACGCTTCAGTTTCGCATGGGTTTTATACTTACCTATTGATAAAACTATACAGTCAGATTAACTGGAATTTCTAGAAAAAAATGTAGGTACTACCAATTGGAGGTAAATTGTCAGTATATAAGCAAACTTTTAATTTCCCTTTTTTGTTTCTTTTTTTTAACAAGTTTGTATGAACATCATTAACGTGTTTGATAATGATAAATGATAATCCAGGTTAATAATAAAAATTCTCAAAACATTGTAATTAGAAATTGCTAATAATGCAACTTTTTAAGCTAAATATGTGCAAACTATTTAAGTAATGCGCCCACTCTACATACCCCCTCTTTCATGCCTTATTAAGTTGAACAACAAGATGTCTACAGTCATTATAAGAAATTAGATGTAAAACACTGGGACGTTAACTTAATTACAGCAGCTATTGGAATTTTTATGTTACGTGACTTTGAGACATATGCCCATGCACGTGCCACGCTTACTTTATTGTTGCAAACGTGGTAATGCACCATAATACTACATGAAAACTCACAATCACGCTACTAAATTCGCTCACGATCGTTGCACGATCTTCAGGTTACTGAGTAGGTACTCGTAAGTAAGTTGCCCAATACTTTCGGTTGCTACACCGAATGGCACCCATTTTGCTCTGTTCATTCAGTAACCTTGGCATTTAAGTTATCATTAAAGGAGTTTGTACAGTCAGGAGCAGAAGGAGCTACGCGGCCCTGGTGAATACAATCTAAACACGGCTTTAGTCGCAAGAGAATAATGAATTGTTTAGTTAATTTTAAGTGTTATTTTGCGTGGCTTCTTCTGCTGCTAACTGTAAGAACTCCTTCGGCTTCGTTTAAACATTTTGATATGTTATCTTATCTACCTACATATCAAAGTGGTTAGGAAGCCGAATGAAAAAAATACTGTACTATCGACAACACAGCTTGTATTGTAATAAGGTTCGATATAAACACAGGATGGTCAGTTAACTTAACAGTGTTGTCGTTTGTACAATTTCTCTCCAAATATCATTGCATTAATTTATACATTTATAATACAGTACAATACATAAAATTGTAAGAACCGTTAGTTTGTGATCTTATGCGACGTACCTATATATATTTTATCAGCACCCATGATAGGATGCTTATATACTATACCCAGACACACACACTGGCACGTAAATAAGTCAATGATGATGTTGATTTAAACAAATATAAACAACAAATCATGACACATCAGGCTCGTAGGTTTGCGAAAGATGAAGTTGCATCAGAGTGTAATGACATGCAGCCCGACTGCAACTCTAATCGCCGCAATTTCCGACCTGTACATTGTCCGCAAACAATACACCGTATAGAGACAACCTGAATCCTCTCAGCCGTGTAATGTACTAAATCAACAGACTACCATAAAAAGCTTGTAATTTGAATATTAACTATAGATAAAGCAATAAAGCAAGCTCACGTATTTGACAAAATTATACCTCGAAGCCACTGTAGCAACTCTAGCAAGAGCGTTTTTGAAGCAATCTAGAATCGCTGTTCATTTAACAAAAATTACGATTACATAAAAGTAAGGGTTTATTTTTGTTGCGAAACCAGTACACGGTTACAGGCCGTAAAATAATTTTGAATTCAAAATTAAACTCTTTGTCCAAATTGCATTGTTACCGAATATCATTACCATCAGAGCCGTTTCTTGTTGGTGATAATGAAAAGCATATGTGTTAGCATTCTACACATAAAACCTTTACTGGATTAAGGTCCTAAGTGATGAAAATATCTGTAGACACATATGATATTATTCTACTGGGGGTATTAGATGTAGTTGTTGGTGGCAACGGCTGGAGATGGCGGTCATTCCCCCGCTTCCTGCTCGACCGCATTCCTGTCCTACGTGCGTATAAAACTCCCGAGGGATTTGAAATGCCATTATGCCGCTGCATTGTGCTGTGTTACTTAAGAAGTCGTGATTTAATTAGTAATATAGGTGTTACGAATCATAGTCTACATAGTCTAAAACCTTTCTATCACTACCGCATATTTTTCAAATTAGTTACTTGTTAATGCGCTCTGAGAAATATCACTTCGTTCGAACGCCATTATTATCACTCAATTACCGTCCAAACACTATAATCTGTATAACTATGCCATATGGCATTAAGTCCGCCTTTTGTACGATAAGTTTTCTTTTGTGCAATAAAGTTTAAACAAATAAATAAATAAATAAACTATTAACCTAACTACCTCTCATAATAGCATAGGTTCGTCATAACCGTTGTGAACTTATGTCATTACCGGTAGCACATTTAATACGCAACCACAAATGCCGCGATTTAACAATCAATTGAATAGAGTTAAAGCAGTGACGCGTAGTTGCAGTATTCAAGAGGCAACCGGATGGCTCGCGGTAATTGAGCTCCCGAAGAGTTGTGGAACCGCCCTTGTTGCACCAAGAGGAATGACATAAACATTTCATAATAAAAACAGCGTACACACTCGCGACATTTTTTTTCCATTCTATATTCCCATTTCCGCCCTGGGGCAAGTTGGCTCTGTTCGGATAATGCAGGTTGCACAGCAGGGCCGTTCCACAACAGTTCGGGAGCTCAAATGCCTCTTGGACACCTACTGCACTACGCGTCATTTGCTCTAAATGATAGTGTTTTTACCCGACTGCCGAAGGTGTTGGTGACTGTTTTTACCCGACTGCCGAAGGAGGGTTATGTTTTTCGAGCGTATGTATGTTATGTATGTGACCTTATTCTTTGGCACGCCCTGCAGCCTAAACCGTTAGACAGATTTCGACATATGAGGTGTCGTTGGATTCCTTTTAATCGTGGGAGTGATATAGGCTATAAAATGTGAAAAAAGCAGTTGGGTTCATTGAAATCTTTTAATTTCACTTGTTAAAGTGAAATTATCGAACAGATTTTCCGCCGTTGACGTCGGTATATCCACTTATTATGACGTCGTTTAGGTGTACAATATTGCGGTCACGTCAAATTTAATGCTTCAATATTTACTCAAGCCTATCAAAGTTTGATCTTTTACGTGTGCGTAGCAAACATTTTGAAATGCTTGCATTGCTTCTTTCCGTTCAAGTTTAGTTTTTCAAATGAAGTTGATGATTTCGGTTTATTCGCCCGTTCGTTCACACAAATAAATAACTGGCTAATAAGACAATAATAAATCATGTAAGTATTAAAATAGCTTATCCCTACTTGTTACCCTACCAAAGTTGATATCACGGTAAAAGATGCCAGCAATCTTTCTAGGCAATGCCCAGCTGCAACCACTGTAATGTTGGTGCTAGCTACCTATACTTTAGTGGTAACAGCTGAAAAGTGGCTGAAAATAACCCATTAAAATTGCCAAATCGGGCATATCTTAGACGATCATTGTTTTAATGTAATCTTTCTTTTTAATTAATTATTGTACTTTTTTTGTAATTAAATATGGACTTATGATTCCAAATAAATGAATAAATAAATAAATAAATTGGTCAAATGGTTACCTACAATACTTACATGTACCTAAACGACAATATCAAAATTGTAAGTACATGCGGCTGCAAAACGTTGTGCTAACTGACCTCAGACTAATGAGTTTTCATTTGTCGATGTCGAAACGATCCACAGTCAATATAACCTAACACAGTTATTAAGGGGCTCCCATACGCCAATGATCTTCGATCTGAATCCCTTATTTTCTAATGTTTTTTGTAGCTTATTATACTAAAAACAACTGCTTTAAGCAATATAGCATATTGACTTCAAAGTTCATTGTTTTCGAGATATTTGGCATCAAAGTTGAACAATTTTAGGCCAAAAACACAGTTTTTCTAGCCATAACTTTTGTATTAATTGGTTTAAAATGAAAACCCTAAATATGTTCGTATATGTTAGATCTTTCACGTCAATAGAGATACGAAATAAGTGTTATTTTAGACAATGTTTAAAAAAATCGTACAAAATTAAGTACCTATTCATTAGTTTCAAAATCCGGTGAACCAAAATGGAGATAATAGATTGAAGACCCGATAGCCGTTTGGTTTATAATTCTATCTGTAGTGCAAAAGTAGGAGATACGATTCAAAACTTGTCAAAAATCGATGAAAAAAATTTGGGTAGCCCCTTAACCTGATGTGCTTGTCTTGCTCTTGAATTTTTTATTTCGCGATGGGACTTGGTAACAGCTATAAATTGGCTACATGACCGGTACCTACATTTCGAATAGAGGTTCGCATGACGCATCCCTAATCGAGAATGCAGAAAATGACGCCGCGGCCGGCGCCGGCGCCGCCTCCGTCCTCCGCTACACAGCGGTTGTACATGCTCAATTGCTCACACAGTACAGTCAGAATCGTAAACATGAATACACTTTTCGACCTTATCCGTAAGCAATAAGGTCCTAGGACCACCTAAAATGTACCTATACTTGCTTATGATGCCGATGTACGACTATATACAATTATACAACCATTGGAAGGTTTCCTTGGTGTAATTTAATATATTATACTATGCTTTAATTTCATTTAAATTATTTGCAATTATTAATAATGATGACGATGATGTATCTACTTACTTACTCTATTTTATATGGACTAGTATGTTTCCGGAATAAACATAATATTCATTCATTGGAATGTAGGTACGCGTTGAATAACTTGTATTGTAACTAAAAAGAGTCCCATTTGTATTTAAGTATCTACATTATATGTATAGGCAAAGTCAGCATTTGCCTATACACTTTGCCTATACATATAATCCATCCTGCATATTTAGTCTCAACAATTTCAACTAATTAAGTAACATCACCTGGTAGTATCAGTCTTTTAAATTAGATCTAGAAGTTCATCAGCGTTACTACGTTACGTCTCGTATTGGCCGGAGTTACTTGGTTCGATACCAAGCTGCCTGTTTGCTATAGCTGCGATGTGATGTGATGAACTATGTAGATGTGTTTGTAGTAAAATATTTGGTAATAGAGCTCGTATGTGAATGTGATGTTAAATAAAATAATTACATATAATTTTATGATGTGAACCTAGTTAAAAGCTTAGCAATTAACGCATTGTTTTTTCTGTAATTAAACGCTGTAGTGTGGACAATTAAGTGCCGTAGGCCGATTGTCAAGTGACGTTACGCAATGTGACGAGTACACGGTTATGTTAGAGAAATTATAGTTGGAAGCTTCCCATCGTTGAGTATGCGAATCTACAATCAATTACCTTTTCCAGAGTGATTCCAACAATAACTAAGTAGTGATGTTTGTAGACCGCTCAATCCAAGAGGATGCGGCCCATTAATTACGAGTTCGAAACAGTAGTTTGTTTTTTTCTAAATAGCGTAAGTAGACATTGTTCTTAGTGGATTGATTGATACTTACTTATACGTTTTTTGATTATGGAAGTAAAAAATCTAGCTAGACAGCACCTATAAAGCGGCGATAAGGATGTGTGCGTATTGCTTAGTGATCGTTCTTTTGATTGTACTAAAGAAAGAAAGAAAGAAATATATTTATTTGGTGTCATGTCATGTTACATGTGTTTCTTAAAATTGGAATTCACCAAAATGGATAGGTAAGGATAGGAAGATAAATAATGGATACCTATAAAATGTAAGTATGGGCTTTTTGTATCAAATTATAATTACCTATTCAATTCCTAGTTAAATGGAAAGGTCGACAGAAAAGCGAAAACGTATACAAATGCCGAGTTTACGATCACGATTCTCACTTTAGCGAGTTTAATCGAACGCGGTGGGATCACGGCTATCGTCATTAGAGGCAGATTTACCGGCAGGTAAGATAATCTTGAGGGAGCGGTGAAAGGGCTCTCGAAAGTTTTGCGGCATAACCCCGGAGCCTTGGGTGAGCCTTCTGAGCCAAACCAATGATGCACAAGTGGATATATACCTACGTCTGAGTTAAACCCGAAACTAAATGGAAACGCTTTAAGTTGTATTGGCATAGGTACCTTAGTCATTTTGACCATGTAACACGATAAACAGAGAATTGATTTCAGATCATTTCATTTGAAAACAAGGTACCTACGTCAAGAAGGAGTTGTAAAGAATGGATTGTGTGAAATACTCGGCATAGGTACTTAGGTATGAATAGGAAGGAAGTGAAGTGACGAGGCGGCAAAGAAGTATGGGTAAAAAGAAATGGTGCACCGACCTGAATGAACTAAATGGGATAGGGCAAGCGAATGATAAAGTAATACGAAGACGTATTAGTCTAATGAAAATAATATTGTAAATACAATACTAACATAAGTAGTACAGTCGAGTTTAGCAAACCTGTACGAATATTCGTTGGAAGCCCTCTGTTTTCGTCTCCCAAAAGTCCCCGGTTCAGGAGTTCAGAACCTTGTAGAACGGCCTCCGCCTTGGAAAATGTAGGTAATCCATTCGTAACCGTGTAGGTGTCGAATAGGTAGGTAGGGAGGTAGGTATTAGGAGGTAGGTAGGTCTACGGTCTCCCCCACCTGGCGTAGAAGGCGACTAAAGGGGGTCATCAGGGTCGCAGTGTTTCTGGACGGGAGCCGGGGCACTCGCCTCAACACCCCAGGGAGGGCGCGAACATCTTTTCCTTTTTTAGTGGATCGAAATACCGCATTTCCCAGTCATTCCCCAATGATTGGGTACCTCCACGGAAATAGTACCTTTCGATGCTAGTGCGGAAAGTATGTCATTACGTGACTAAGAATGACATTTCCGCACGTGTATCGAACGACGTTTTTTTAATAGGTTTCGAAAAAAAAAGAAAATCAACAAGTAAGGAATTCGAAACTTTTATATTATTCATTCTGTAACATCATTGTAATACAACTGAAAATAATTTGTTTTAATACAGTTCTATCTTATTATTTTTTTATTGACATAATAACTGCAAGAGATCCCTTACAGGGATAAGTTCGCCTTTGTACCGATTTAACTTTTTTTTGTCTGTATTTTTACCTTGTCTTGTGTACAATAAAGTATATACATACATACATAATTAATGGTACAATTTGTACAAAAATTATTGAGTGGCAAAAGTTAAAAGCACTAGTTCGCGAAAACCAACTCTTTCCGCACGCTAAACAGCTACGTAAAGTAGCACTTTTTGAGCAACTGTATTAAAAAAAAATGTACTCCATTCGTAAGCAATTGAGGTTGTTTTATAATGTACTCTATGAAAAAATGGTCTGGAAACTCTAGAGCAGCATTAAAGCTGCATTCTGCAGTAGGTACACAGCCTTTGCGAAACTTGTCTTCATTGAGAAAAATGCATTAACATGTGGGGTTTTCCCTCAATGTCCTTCCAGGGAAGATTCTCCGGATTTGAAGCTCGAGAGAACTTCAAATGCACTTTGATTTAGGCAATAGGATATGAGTTACATTCATTTTAACATTTTACCTGACTAAGAATGACACCTGACTATGTATGTAGTTCTTTTTGGTGTAAAACCCGGGGACTTTTGGGAGACGAATACTGCAGGGCTTCCAACGAACATTCGTACCAGATTTCATTAAAACCCCCGGGATTTCGAGGTCGGCCAAGCTCGACTGTACTTAGGTTATAGGCTGTACGAGTTCAACCTCAATAAAATACAAAATAGGTATAAACAGTAGTTTTCCCTCCGTGAGTTCAAAATTTGCATCCACATTATGTACCTACTTATTATTCAAATAACCCGAAAGATATGCGGTTTACATACCTACTTAGTTACGATCCGCAAAATGATTAGGTACCTACCAAGCAGTTCTCCGAAAACCTCATACGATATCTTTTTGCAACGGGAAATTCTATGGAAGTAAAACGTTGGTCAAGAGGTTGTCATGCCGCCCTTGCACTTCGAATTAGTGCTGTATAAACTAGTAAGTAATTACATTAGGAAACTTAGTGTACCGAGACCGAGATGTTTTGAAGGCCTAGTGTTCCTCTGCTGGGTATAGCAAGCCTCTATCGAATCTGTGCGTCTAAGACCTAATCATTAAATATACCTTTGTAATGAGAATTGCATGCACGTAAGAATTTGATATAGGTTAGTTAGTTACTTAGTTATACTGGGCGTTTCCGCAAGTCGACATCCAATGTGCCTATTTTGCGTCATTTGATATAATATGTACTATAGCTCTAATTCGTGGTAAGGTCAGGTAATTGACGACCGCTTTAGATTAGACTAAGTAGTTGGTAGCGACCCTGCCTACGGAGCAAGAGTTCCTTCGAATCCCGGTAAGGGTATTTATTTGTGTGATGAGCACGAATATTTGTTCCCGAGTCTTTTTTTTTTGTGCAACGACGGTGGCAAACAAGCGTCGGCCCGCCTGATGGTAAGCGGACACCGCAGCCTATAGACGCATGCAACTCCAATATGTATTGAGTATTTATTGATCTATATAAGTATGGTCATCCTCGTCAAGTACCCATAGTACAAGCTTAGTTTGGGCCTAGGTCGATTTGTGTAAGATTGTCCCCTAATATAACTTATTTATTGAATTAGTAAGAATTAAAAAGACTAAGAAAGTTATAGCATGTCGTCGTCTAAGCAACGTCTAAGTTCCTTGAATCAGCATATATATGTGTGTAACATGAATTATGCAGTAAGCATAATATGACAGTTAAATAGAGTCGACAGTTCAATCCTATCGCACATGAAAGTAACGTTGCAAATTATGGAAGGTAAAGTACCAACAAGATTATTGCCTAATGTATACACGGTGGAATTTAATCGGTGAACAGGAACCCATTTTTCTAATTCAGTAATCGATGGCGGTCACATTTATGTAGTACTTAAGTGGAACCAAGTTTTTTTTTATCGTAACTAATTTTTAAGTTGAAATTAAATTTTAATTAAAATTTATTGTCACCCTACTAATGGTTCAGTCTGAAAAGTTTAATACCTCTTTTCAAACTATCAGCCATAGAAACTTAAAACATAAATGAGCAATAAGCTGTCAATTTGTCATTGTCAAATTCATATCAAATTGCTTCAAATCGTCTGATCTGTCTAGTTTCCCGCCAAAGCCAGCAAGCACTTGACGTATGTACACTTACGAGTACGAGTAACTTCCCTTCAATAAAAGTAGGTTGTCCATTTATTCAGTCAGTGTACATTTTACCGATGTTAATTAAGTGTGATTAATTAGATTGTGAGCTATATTGCACGAGATCTCACGTATTGGTTTCTGTGTAGATTGATAATTAAGATTTTTGGATTCCTGATCACCGATTAAATTCCACCGTGTATACTTAAGTAGGTATATTAAATTACTTATACGTATGTTGTTGGCGCAGAAAGCAGCTTGCTGCAGGAAAGCCGTCTTCAAGTTCAAACAAAACAGAGTTCAAGGCACATTTGTAGGTACTAATTTATGCAGGAACAACGTTAGTATTCAGCTGAGCTTTCACTTAATCAAGGAAGATGATCTCGCAGATGTTTTGCGAGCAAGACGTGCCTTATTCAATACTAAATAGGCCCAACTACATTCTAGTTACGATGACAAATAAGTCTCTTTGTAATACATATGAAGACTGAATGTAAGTAGGTACTGTCATTAGTATAACCACGCAGCACTTATTATAATGAAATACTTGTCTCTGTTTCCTTATGTCGCTAACAGTTGTCATGAAGATAATTGTGGTATTTACTAAACATGCGAGTTTCGTAATCATAATGTTTGACGAATGCTTCTTTGACATTCCATACCCACAGTTATTGAGTAGACGATGTTCCTTTATACATATAGTCATTATATACATATATAGTTATATAGCAGTCGCATGTTTGTGCAAGTAAGATGAAAAGTATAATATCACTAATTTGCCTTCAATACGGTCTATACCCAGGTGCAATTAGTAGGTAAACTACTTGTGGGAAAAAAATCGAACGGTTAGCGGAAAAGCGCAAGCGCACCTTCTTTAACAAAATCCTGCCTTAAATTATAGTGTATCCCTCGCTTTAGATTATTGTTGTCTTAAATGGCATCTGGGCTGTTGGCTTCGGCCCCACGCATGCCTTCCAAAGGTCGGGACCCCATGGCCCATGGTCCCGACTTCCCGAGATATGATGGCAAAGGTGTACAATATACTTATTTTGAAATATAACCACATTCATACCCTTTTTAGTCTTGGCCATAAACGGATAATTCCAGCTGTTTCGACCCCAAAAACTTTAGCAGCCTTCCGCCAATCAGCAGTTACGTAATAAAATACTTGAAACAAATAATATTTTTGCAAATATAACGATAGCAAGATTAACGATACATAGACACTGACAGCATCTTGGGTAAAGTTGATAAAAACGATCGTTTTACCTGCTTCCTTTTAAGACAAATCTTTGCTCCTCTCTAGAACAATCGACAAGAAATTCATGTCAAATGGGAAGGCGGAAACTATGTTCTCTATGTTGCGATGCAATTAGGTTTTTGCTTCCAACAATGCTTGAGACACGAAGACACAGACATCAGTATCACGGAGGCATTTGGAAGTGAAAGTAATAAGTAGGTAAGTACCTACTCAAAATGCTTCCTGTTGATGTTAAATTAAACAAATTATCATGTGGTTACGTTGAAAGTTCATAAATTATTTATTAGAAGAACACAAACACAAGTCTTAAGGGTCGCCAGGACGCTCGAATTTCCATACAAACGTACCTAGTTTAGAATAACTACAACTTAGATAAGTTAAAAAACCCACGACATTTTCCTTTCAAAGTCCAATATTTTTTCAAAAACGACTAAACAGAT
Source organism: Epinotia ramella (assembly GCA_947578815.1). NCBI lineage: Eukaryota > Metazoa > Arthropoda > Insecta > Lepidoptera > Tortricidae > Epinotia > Epinotia ramella. The sequence goes on along the minus strand of OX388205.1, from coordinate 15,135,776 downwards.
TTTCATGAAACATGGCTAAGAACACTCAGAATAAAATTATCTATGACACAAAAAAAATCGTATTCAGATCGGTCCATCCGTTTGGGAGCTACGATACCACAGACAGATACACAGATACACAGACACACAGATACACAGACACGTTAAACTTATAACACCCCTCTCTGTGCGTCGGGGGTTAAAAAATACAAATAGAACGTGTAGAACACTTTTCATACAAAGTCTCTAATCGCTTAATTTTTTTCTCTTAATATATTTCTATATAATGAGTAACAAGAGAAACTAGTTTCCAACCTAGATATGGCTGACCCCATAATGTGTAAAAAGTTTCATGTTATTCCAGTAGATATGCCGTTTTAAAATGAGAACCCCCGTAACCGACAAGCCTGTATGAGGAGATGTATGGATGTGATCGAAGCGAAAGAAATAGGTAAGGACCGTAGTATTTGGCGTTCCTTAGTCTCTGCCTACCCCTATGGGGCGTGAGTAGGTATATGTATGTATGTAATCACCGTACCCCCAGGTTTAGTGGATAAGCCCTCGCTAGATATACCCTAAGCAATCACCGTACCCCCAGGTTTAGTGGATAAGCCCTCCCTAGATATACCCTAAGCAATCACCGTACCCCCAGGTGTAGTGGATAAGCCCTCCCTAGATATACCCTAAGCAATCACCGTACCCCCAGGTGTAGTGGATAAGCCCTCGCTGGCCACAGTGTGGCCAGCAACCTAAAAAGATTATGATGAATATGATGATACAGTCTAGAGTCTAGACTCTACAATGTAATCTATCCAGAGATATCTATCAATTACGAAGTCGATTATATTTTCACAGTCAACCTCAACCACCAGTACCAGTTTTAATTTCCTACAATTATTTCTCCCGCATTACTAGCTAGTCCCTGGTCGACGCGAGCTCTGCTCGGGTGAAAATACGGAGAAAACAATTTTTCCCAGACATGAGACCTAGCTAGATCGATTTCTCGCCCCCGTAAACCCCCAGGTATATTCCCAATTTCATCGAAATCGTTAGAGCCGTTTCCGAGAACGAGATTGCAAATATACAAATATTGCTCGTTTAATACCTTAGTATAATAGGATAGGATATCTTTCCTGATATCGCCAATAGCGTCAATTGAGAAAATTCTGTGAAAGTACCCACCTCTAAGATATACCTGTATCGAGACGTTTCCTTTCCTAAAGATTTACACCACTGTCAAACACAAGGGCCCTGCCCAGAAATACTGAGGACAAATGGTAGTAAATGACATCACGACCGCACGAGCTGGGGCAGTCGTGAGGCCGGACATCGAGAAAATCGACTCTAACTATAAAACCCATCTCAAATAGTACCTACTATCCCTTACAACATCTAAGAAGAACGAAAGAAACCGTTAACCTGGAAGCTCGAGTGACACAAACTAGGAAATAACACGTAGACTCGATACAATTATTGTTTGTCTTCAAGCTAACGGTGTTAAAGCAAGGTGCAATTGCCTAGATGGTTTATTGCAACAAGAGAAAAACTAAGTACGGTGTACTGAGCGATTGAGTATTTGTGCCAGATCAATATTTTCTTAGTGCCGCTACCGTTCCTAGGCAGGTATGCGGTATAAGTACTTAGATGTACGATCATACAATAACATTATAAAACTACCAAATAATTCAAATAATTAAGGGTGAACAACAGCGAAAACTTTCCATACAAACGTTTGTTTTTCGGATTACGTTTCCGAATTACACCAGAGAAATTAAATCGCTTCTACATTCATTTCATATTGAATATCGTATGAGAAGCATTTTGTTGATAGACATACAGTATATGAGACGTAACCAGGTTTTGCGATCCTCTTATACTGAACAATTTCCAGTTTCGCTTATTCGGAGATTACATAATAAAAGACTGCCTCCATTTTGGGACATCGATGCCGCTGCCGTGCCGACTGATGATTGGGCATACGTGATTTCGAAAAATACATTCATCGATAACAGGAAAGCAGTATGCATTGCAGAATGTAATTTATAAGAATTAAGAGTTTTTAGTAAATAAATTCGCATCGGATGGATTTAAAAAATGGTTGCCAGGTGGACAATGGTACGAGCTGTAATAAGAGATTTATATTCTATAATTGTATACACGTAGAACCGATGGCCGTTGGGGCGGAAAGGTTCTCGAGTGGCGACTACGTACCGGAAGGCGCGGCGTGGGTAGGCCCCCGACAAGGTGGACTGATGACCTGGTAAAGGTTGCGGGAGTCCGCTGGATGCGGGTGGCGCAGGACCGGTCAGTTTGGCACTCTTTGGGGGAGGCCTATGTCCAGCAGTGGACGTCTTTCGGCTGATATGATGATGATGATGATGATGAATTGTATATAAGTACAAGTTGATAACTTACATTCACTATATTAAAATAAAACTAAGAATATGTAAATAAATAAAAAAACCGGCTAAGTGCGAGTCCGACTCGCGCACAAAGGGTTCCGTACCATCTATAAAAACAGCAAAAAAAAAAAAAAAAAGATTGTTGTATGGGAGCTCCCTTAAATATTTATTTTATTTTGCCTTTAGTATTTGTTGTTATACCGGCAACAGAAATACATAATTTGTGAAAATTTCAACTGTCTAGCTATCGCGGTTCTTGAGATACGGCCTGAAAAAAAAAAACCTTTGTTGTATGGGAGCCCCCTTAAATATTTATTTTATTTTGTTTTTAGTATTTGTTGTTATAGCGGTAACAGAAATACATAATATGTGAAAATTTCAACTTTCTAGCTATCGCGGTTCTTGAGATACAGCCTGGTGACAGACAGACGGACGGACAGAAAGCGAAGTCTTAGTTGGAAAAAAATGTGGTTATTAGGTACATTTTGTGTCTAGTATCCAAACCAAACGTGTTCCACATAAGCCAAACGATTTTCATCTATGGTATTCTATTTATGGTTACCTACTTAACTCATACTAGCTATACTATATTCTCGTACCTTCAAGCCTTTCAGTACCACACAATGAACGATGTTACCGATGCGAAACTTTCCCTCCCATAATGGATCAATTTACCTTTGTGTCCATGTAGGCAATGTTGGTTTGTTTAAAATAAGATCTGTACGTGTTTTACTTTCACACGGAATGAAACGGGAGACGTTTGTTGATCCGCGAATGATTTATTTGTGGTCGATATGCATCATTGCGTTTATCATCGAATTACACATTCAAATTGAAAAGATAAATACTTAAATGCACACACTTTCCTCCATATCTTTATCGCACACACATTGTGCACACACACCTCTGTAGTTTCACCTATGTAAACTGCAACATATGTTTGTGCCTTATGGAATAAATGGTTTATTTTCTTCTTCATATTATAACCTCTACTCCAGGCAATATACGGTTTTGAAAAACATTAATTTATAATACCGTTTTTATTGTTGATTTCATTTTAAAATGTTATTCTAAGATGATTAATTCAAGAATCCGACAAACTTTCCACCCGGAAGTAATTATGTAGATTTAAATGAAGCATGCATTGTCTTTTTTTGAACGATTTATCATGAATATTATAGAGCAAATGTAAATGAACCAAAATAAAGGCAAAATTATTTATTAATATTTTTTCTGACTTTTCAGAAGCTAGTTAATTTATAATTTTTTTGATGTCTGAATTTATGTCGGATTTTGTCGCTGGGTGACTATTTAATTGGTAATATATCCGTTACACTTTAAAAATAAGTTATTATAAATTATTTCCAAATTTGACTTTTTTTTCCATACGAGTTGTCAGTTCATTGACTGGACTACTCCATCAATAACAGAATTTCAATTTCTGACTAAAGAAACAAACAGTTTTATTAAACTGGGCTCTAGTCCAAGAATATAATATATATATTGATCGGATGAATATATGTTAACTTGGTAGGTAATTGGTATTCATATTAGGCGACCAACGAACACATAGGGTCATTTCGCTGGTTACGCGACCACCTTCGGTTAGCGACCACCTGAAGGAGAAGGTTTTTTCTATTGAAGATAACATCAATTCTACACACCCTATTGAGACAATTACTTGTACATGCATTTTTTTGTTGTTTTAGAATAGAAATCTACTAAAAAACCGAGAAAATATCCTTACAGTTCATCAACTCAGCTTAAGTGGTCGCCCACCGGCACATTAAATTAGGTGGTCGCTAACCGGCGAAATGACCCTACGTAGCTATGATCGTATTCCCAGCTGTCCGGCTGCTCTCATCTACAGGTCGCATTTCTCAATCGACTCTTGTGGAATTATGTGAGCAGGTTTTTGGATATGATTAAATAAAAAAAGTTTTTTTTTAAAGACAGACTCGCGAGTTTACAGCTCACATAGCCAACTATAGTATTAAGCTGGTTTTCCACAGGGGCGAGACGAAACGAGACGATGCGAGAATTGAAATCGTATGGCACTTACTACCTATTTCCACCGCGCGCGCGCTCAGTGCAAATAGGTAGTAAGTCCCATATGAATTTCAATTCTCGTCTCGCCCCGTCTCGTCTCGCCCCTCTGGTGGAAAACCAGCTTTATTGGGACAAAAAAGGCTTCACGAATACCTTTATGTTTTTAAACCTTTGCAGCACCGTATACGCGGTTGTTACGATTCCCAGACGCAAACCAGACAAGGAAGGACCGCGGAAAGAGATGTCTCATTCGAAAGATGATACGCGCGAAGAATCACATAAAAACCTGCATTTTATTGCGGTATCCAGTTTGTTGCGGATTTAATTTGCATTAATGCGTGACGTAATATCATCGTGAAAATAGAAATCTCGCCTCTGAATTAATTTTGCGTCATCTTTCTCCTTGTTGACTGCGGAACCCTCCGTAGTCAACAAGGAACTCACGCCGACAAAACAGTATAATAAAATCTTGAAAACTATTTTTTTTAGGGTAGGTACCTCCCCTACACCTAAAGTGGGAAAGTATTTTTTTTCTCGTTAAACCCATGGTGTGGGGTATCGTTGGATAGCTCGTTCAAAAATATTATGGGTTTCCTACAACCATTTTGATTAGTTTGCGAGATATTGGGCTTTAAAGTCCTAATTTTTGTTCGAGTCATGTTTCCCCCCCCCCCCCACCCCTGCCGGCTAAATGGCTACTACTGGGGATGTGAAAAAATTCGTGGTAGTAGTACATATAATGAATTTAAAAGAAAACTATCACGGACAAGTATTAGGCATAAGTAGTTACCGAGTAATAGTCGACCAACTAAGAATTTCGTACAAATTCGGCCGACGCAACCGCACCGCACGTCGGTGTAACCAAGACAGACAGGCAACTACGGAACCCTACACTGCGCGTGGCCCGACACGCACTTGGCCGGTTTTTTTCGTCATAAGGTGGTGTAGGTACAGTTTAATCTGTACCATCTGTGTCATAATCTGCTGTTATTAGGCACTATATAATATAATATACTAACTGCCCTCGCGACATAGCCCGCGTATTGCTAAGAACGCAGCCTATGGCCATCCAGAGAAACATAACATTGTACACATAGATGAAAACATTTTTGAAATCGGATAAGTATTTCCGGAGATTACCCATTACATCCAAACATCACATCTAAACTGAGTAATATTATAAATGCGAAAGTTTGGATGTTTGTTACTCAATCAAGCCGAAACGGCTCAACCTTTGGATGTGCACGAAGAGTGTTACTTATTAGCCTGGATTATAAATATAGGATGGTTTTTATCCCGTCGCGGGCGGAAGCTAGAATTATAGTAACAGTTATCCAAGCCATACTTTTCGGCATTATTTCCCGTAAATATGTCATGCGTTTATTTGCAATGGAAAGTTAGATATGAGTAAGTAACTTATCAAGAATTAGCCCCTACGATTACACGGAGCATCGGTTCGGAAAGTCTGTGTCCACGATACGATGGTGAAAACGTAATTACTATCTAATGCCGTCACTTGTCACGGATAATTATTCGTAATGGTACACCACACGACCCTGACTGAGGACGATCTCCGCGATTCTTCGAAAGTTTGGTTACATCATGTTTGTTTGACTTTTAGTAGGGGGAACGAACCGAACGCAATCTTATCTCTAAAAAAAGTTTATGAGGATGCATCCTATTGATTCTTGATTGAAAATATCCTGTCGTACTGATCGGGTTTGTCTTCTAAACATAATAAAATGTATGAATGGGACCAACGTAATTATGTATTATGGAATCAACCCACAGAGTTATTTAAAAAACGAACCTTAACATTTTGTCTCGTCAAATACCGTCTGATGCGCAACCATGTCATCTTTGTAACAGAACATTATTTCCGAGTCAATTTCAAGAAACATCCGTGTAGCTCTCATTGCTCAAAGATGCCGAGAACTAGCAATATACCTCATTTTTATTAACCGCAAACTTGATATTACAATAGAAGGGAGAAGAACAGTCCTAGAGCAGGTCAGTGCCCCCCATTGTCCGGCCGCAGTGTGATACGGCAGTTAATTGAAGCCCAGGCACGGGAGATATCGCAGCTCGCCATCAGGGCCGTTGTTCACAAAGCTGAACTCCTTCACTACTAGCAGACCGGTGTAAATCTAACCCCCGACTATCCATACTTGTTATGCATCAAGGTGTCAAATTATAAAAAGGATGTTACAGTTGAGTGCAAAATGTTTTTGAATGGGTAAACGCTGGTGCCAGAGCCTCCATTCATCCCAAGTCACGCCTCGCGGCTTTGGAAATAGATGAATGCCTCTTTTTGTAATTACCTCCGAGCATACTGATATGATCGGATTTGAAATGCTCCGATGAAGCATCATGTTTGCGGCAAAATGGAAGCCTTGTTCAGTTTTATCGACGATCTTTGGTTACATGCAATCTTTGCGGATTTGTAATTATGTGTCCATGTTTATCCGTTAGTAAACATACTAATCTCGTTTTTAACGATTTCTCCAAGGCAGATCAAGATAAACTAATTGCAGAACTGTTATGGTAGAATCAAGCCAAGTAGGTAATAGAGGATATTCAATTATAATAAGTCTCTATCATCAGCCGATAACGTGCCTCACTGCCAGGTTAATCAAGTGGAATGCATTATGCCCATGGTCAGAATCAGGAAATAATTGCTTACTTAGGTAGTAGTTCTCACTCAGGTTATTTTTAGTTATAGTCCAGTTAGTTTTCCACAGTGTCATCATCATCATCCGTCTGCCGAAGAAGAAGTAGTACTTATTGTAATGCATGATAATCTTGTAGTTATAGGTTGATATGTCTAAATCCCAGGCACGGTTTCACAGATTTTGATCGTAAGATCTTTTTCAATTATATTCAGAGTGAGAATTGAATTTGATCATTCAGTGAAAAACAACCAAGTGTTTACTTAGGTACAGTCAGAATCACATACTTAGTAGCAGCCAAAGTAGCCAAATATATCGTAACACTTCCTTATTCCTATAGTAATAAAGACGTGTTCCGATATATTTGGCTACTTTGGCTGCTACTAACTATGTGATGCTGACTGTACTAAAACTTTTTCGTTTCAAAAACAAGACATTTTCGAAACGTTTAGGCATGAGATTGAGATAGAAATCAAGTAATATCGTCACGTTCCGCTGATTGTCAGACGAGGTTATCGAACTTTGAATATATTAATGTTAATGTCCCGGAATACGGATACTGAGCGCAGCGTTGTCTGGACGACGAAAGTTGAACGAGAAAAAATTGGCTTGTAGTTGAAGCTAGCTAGAGAAAAGTTCGCAGATTGACGGATTTTGACAAGCAGGACTATTAAATATCTACTTATTAGTAGGAATATATTATCAAGACTCACAGTGAAATGCTAAATTGCCTTAAGGGCCTAAATATTTAGGTCAGTGATTTTACTCCCTCAATTAATATTTAGATAATTAACGGATTATATAGGTAAGTATATATATATTTTATTTTTCAATGGATGCATGAATTTAATTTACTTAATTGTGAATGTATTGTACCTACCTAACATTACGTTATATTCACAAGACATTTTAACTTGTGTAAGTAAGGTAATATCTCTGAATTAAAAAAATAATCAGCCAGTATCCAACTAAGCATTGTTCTGTCACGAATGATCTCAGCTTCCCATGACCGGAAAAACATGAAACTTTTTTTATTAGTCCTTATTATTCTAGCTTCCGCTTCTTAGAATAGTATTTATCCGACTGCGACAATTACCTATACTTAATCAATTTTCCGAAACATTTGACCTTATTACATTTTTCATTTCTTCTTCTTCAAATCCTAGTTGCCATATTTTGTCAAATTTTAGTGACGGCAAAATGCTTGCCTGAACTATCTAATATTACCTGAGACCTTAGACCTTCACAAAACTAATAAAAAACCAATTAACCAACTATCTACTCTTTCTTTTGATTTTTTTTGAATGGCATGGCATCGCGCTGTTCATGCGTTCAGGCAAAAAGTATATTTGAGTTTCTGCAAGATTACACGCTGAGTATTTGTCACGATATAAACAATAATCGGTATAGAACGGGCAATTTATAAACATTAATTATCAATCGCGTCAGTACGAGTATTCAGGCGATATTATAACTTCGTACTTCGCGACTTGACATTCAGCCAATATAGAGACACAGAAACTGACCAACATACAGGAAAATACTTTTGTCATAATATGTCTTTGTATACAGTTTACTCTCCAATAAATGAAAAAAAAAAAAAAAGCGGCCAAGTGCGTGTCGGACCACGCACAACGAGGGTTCCGTGCCTATTAAAAAGGTCGTATCGTTACTGAAATCTTATGGCACTTACGTCCTTTTCTTTAAGGAAGGCAGTTTTATAGAAATATCTCAAAAACCTTTGAACCGATCTTGTTCGAAATAATTTTCGCTGAAAGAATTGAATAAGCTGATTTTTTTCATATTTTTAAAATACACGGTTCAAAAATTAGAGGGGGGGGGACACAATTTTAGTTACTTTCGAGGCGATTATCTCCGACTCTATTCACTTAATCAATAAAATTGCTCAGAAACCTTATATTTATTTTGAAAGGCCTATCGATTGATGTGCCACACGTGGGCTTGCAATGAAAAAAATTTTTTTGACTTTCAGTTTTATGTATGGAGTGCACCCCTAAAATATTTTTTTTTTAGTTATTTAATTACAAAACTATGTAGCGGTTAACAAAATACACCTATCATAAAAAAAAATATTATGTTATTAAGTTTTATGTATGGAGTGCACCCCTAAAATATTTTTTTTTTAGTTATTTAATTACAAAACTATGTAGCGGTTAACAAAATACACCTATCATAAAAAAAATATTGAAGGTGTATACCTTATAGTTTTCGAGTAAAATGCCTGTGACATACGGACGGACAGACAGATAGACAGACATGACGAATCTATAAGGGTTCCGTTTTTTGCCATTTGGCTAGGGAAACCTAAAAAGAGAGTCATTATGACAAAGGGGCTGGTTGTAGAACTTAAGTAGTTATGTATAAATTGGCCGTCTGATATCTAATTAAAAAGAGATGTTTTGTTCCGCGTAAAGACTTACTGTACCGGTTAATGGGTAGGTACTCGAAAGTATTATGTATTATTAATTCCTAAACACATCTTTACCTGAGAGTCGGAGTGACTCAAGTCCATTTCAGTCATCACGTGTTTTGTTTATCTCTCACTTATAATAAATCTCTAAATAAAAAAAAGAATGAGCCAGTATCAAACTAAGCATTGTTGTGTCCCGAATGATCTCAGCTTCCCATGAACGGAAAAACATGTAACTTTTTTTATAAGTACATTATTACTCTAGCTTCCGTTTAGGATAGTTTTTATCCGACTGCGACGATTAATTAATTTGCGGAAACATTTGACCTCATTAAATTATTAATTTCTTCTGCTTGAAATCGTAGCCGCCATATATGTCATCTGTCAAAGACGTCAAAATGGCGGGCTTGCCATAATTATCCAACGGTAGTAATTTCGATCCGGTGTTGTGATAGACCTTCACAAAACGCATATTAAATTCAAAAGCATAAAAAAATAATCGACTGATATGGAAACTTATATGCGCTAAATTCGTATTGAGGCGTAATTTCAATAAATGTATCAACAAATTTCAACAAAATAACGACAAGCGTCAAAAGTCTGACTCTTTCTTTTTTGAAGTGAAAACTTCTTTAGCGGCGCTGAGCACTTTTTGGGATGGGGAAAAATTGTTAAATACGCGACAGTTTTGTGACGTCAGATGTGAAGGAGGTCACTTTTTGCTGCTAGCCGATTCGACTTCATTCAAAACTGAACGCTATTCGTAAGAGTATAAAGCCGTTAAACGCTTTTTGCAATAGCATATTCTGCAAATAAATTTGTAATAATACCAACGCGTCCTTCACCGTTTTGCTATTGAGAAAATTCGAATAGTTCGAATTTGGGCGTTATTCCTAAAGAGATAAAGCTTAGAAAAATATTTACCAACGGCAAAAACAAATTGGTATTGTGTTTGCCGCCGGGAGCTGCGAGAGGCCGCCGGCCTCGCACCCAACGCGCCAATAAATAATTGATAATTGTTTATAAATTTGAGTCAAATTAATTTTTAGGGTGACACCGTAAGATGTCACGTGACCTGATCGAAAAACTGTTACAATATTATTGAGTTTTCACTTCTGCCGGCACTCCCGGAGTGCAACCCGGTCTTTTTTTTAATGGCTTGGCATAGCGCTGTTCTTGCGTTCAGCCATCAAGTCTATTTGAGTTTCTGCAAGATTACACGCTGAGTATTTGTCACGATACTGCAGGGCTATGACAAGACGACGCGCGAGCTCTCGATCTTTCTCACACTATACGTCTCTTTCTAAGTTGCCTAATAAGAGAGAGACGGATAGTTCGAGAAAAATCCAGAGAGCTTGCGCGCCGTCTTGTGATAGCCGTGCAGTATCGTGACAAATACTCAGCTGATAGCCGTGCTGGTTTGTCAGTATTTATATTTATCAGCAATAAACAGTAGCTATGTATTAAATCAGTACAGAACGGGCCTTTTATAAACATTAATTATCAAGTGCGTCAGTATTAAGGCGGTATTATAACTTCGTACTTCGCGCCTTCAAGTTGACATTCAGCCAATATTATAGAGACACAGAAACAGGAGAATACTTTTATCATGAAGCCTGCAATACACATTTCATTAAGTTGGCAATGGCGGGAACATGCACAAGATTTGGCAGAATGTGATAGTGCGATCTGAAACATTGCAATATGAAAAAAAGAAACATATTACTTTAATATTTTTAATAATTACTTTAATAGAAAAAAAAGGGTCTCGGACTCGCGTTATGATTGTAGAACTTACTTAGTGGTTAGGATAGTTTGGAAAATATAAATTGGCCGTCTGTTGTCTAATTAAAAAGAGATTTTTGGTTCCGCGTTAACACTTACCGGTCAATGGGTACTCGAAAGGATTATATTATATCTATTATTAATTCCCAAACACATCTTTACCTGAGAGTCGGAGTGACTCAAGATCATTTCGGTCATCACGTTTTTATTTATTTGATATAAAACAGTGTTAAAAAATACGTAGAGAAGAAGATCATTAAACATTTAATGTTGCAGCCTGTGTCCTACCTATTGGATCTATTGCCACAAACACCTACTAAACTTTTACCCCCTTATTCATAAAACTTAAAATACATCTGTTATTAAATAAAACGAGTTTTGTCCCTTTCTTACTAAGGGCCGATTTTTCAATCTCTAGATAAAGTTATCCGTCAGTTAAAATTATCACCATCTTTTTCTCAAGTCATATGAAAGAAAAGGACAGAGCTAACATTTATCTGACAGTTTTATCTGGGAATTGAAAAATCGGCCCTAATTTAAATATCAGAGTGACAGATAAAGACAAACGAATTTTAACGGCATTTCAGCTAAAATAGGTTTATTCAACGTTTTACTTGATAGGCTAAATTAGAACTGCATGTGTCCTGTGTCCAAGGGGATGAGATTCGTTAACTTCCACCACATTACCATGCAAACTAAGTGGCAGGTACAGCTAGTTTAATATAAAACAGTGTTCAAAATATGTAGAGAAGAAGCTCAATATAAACTTTAATGCTGCAGCCTATGTCCTACCCGTTGGATCTACTTATTGAATTTTAACGGCATTTTAGCTAAAATAGGTTTGTTCAACGTTGTACGCTTCCTATGTCCAAGAGAAGAAGTGCGTTGATTCCCACCACATAACCATGCAAAGAAAGTCGCAGGTACTTACAGCTAGTTATTTATATATTCAATTTTGCATGCCTACATGGCAGAACATTTAAGCACCTTAAATGTAAGATCAATGTATCACTTGTGTTCTTGCAAATAAAAAACTAGAATCTTGATGCTGAATGCCCTTATTACGTTCATCAAAACTTGCCTTTCAGTCAGTGACAGTGATCGGTCACATTGACATACATGTGTCAAGTAAAAAAGACCTAAGAAATGTTCAACGCAACTCTTTTAGCACATGATGATTATGAGCTTAAGGCTTCAAGGGGGTAAGCTGGTGTTTTCAAGCCTATTGTGTCCTCGTAAGGACATAGTTTAAAGAGCCAGGAAGAAATAGCTGTTTTAGATATCCTATAGGCCTTTCGGTTCGCTTGAGGATATGTTTGAAACGCGTCCTTTCCAAATGCATCTGGGTTGTATCCAGAGTAATCTAGACCAATCACTATAAGCATAGTAAGACTAAGTACTTAAAAGCTACATAAAGTAAAGTAACAAATAATCACTGTTTGAAAAACTAATTTTAGAAAGACTCGCATCTCGTTAACGTCAGTAGAATTTTCTGGACTACCTGATTCCCAAATTAAATCCGGTTCGAAGGACCAAAAATGTCGTAGGTACGGTCGAGGAAATTGAATGTTTGGCACATGTCAACTCTATTAGAATGACGTTAAGGTCCAAAAGTGCTAAACATTCAATTTCCTCGACTGTACATAATAAGTGATACGGTTACTGTTTAATGCTAGACTAGGTAGTTAGTTTATCGCGTTTATGTTGGGTATAATGCATTATTCACTCGCTTGAAAATATGTGAGTGAAAGAGGGACGCTTTACGTCCTATCTACATAAATCCAATCAGCTTGCCAGAATGATCGCATGTAATAATCATATACCATTTGTCCCTTTCTAGCAAATGGTACATGCTGTATAACTAAATAGACGTACCTTCAAAGCTTGTCGGTATCCACTGATGCTGCTGGCGAGGCTCTCGGCGTCATAGTGCCGGGAGAAGGAGTATGGGCCCGGATGGCTCCGGGACACGCATTGCCCCATATGACCACACAAACAAACACCAAACTTGTCACATCACTTCACTAATTACTTTAGTTCTTTCGACACTGATTTTATACAAAAAATAACCTAGTAAAATTTGATAACAGAACACCAACAAATTAGAGAATGTTACCTCTAAGTGTCGTGTGTAGATGGTAGATGCATAACGCCAAGGATGGAGGGGTGAATATTCACCAGAAATGTGTGCGAATGCGTTTTCATAAAGGCATTTTGGCACCTCGCATGCTTGGCAGCTATAGGTCGGCTAGCTATAGCTGCCAAGCATGCTTGCAGCTTGGCACCTATATAGGTGTCAAACAGGACATAGGTCGCTTATAGATTATCTTCAGGTGGAATTCGTCCTAAGGTAGTCGAGTGGTTGAGCGATAGAACCGGTAAGTCAGAGGTACAGGTTTCGATTTCAGGTCCCAGGGTTCAGGTTTCAGGAGGTCTGTTCATCTAGTTTTATTTCAGTGTTTTAATTTGTATCGGTCTTTATGTTTTTCTTATTTATTTATCGTATCGCGGTTACACACTGGTTATTTGCAATTAAAAACTAAAAATTAAAATTAGCTTTCTCGAAAGGAAGCGAGCTTTTATCTGCAGAATTGTAAATAGGTATACCTACTTTAAATTAAGTATTTAGTTTAGTCGCAAAATAAAATTTGGCATTGATCTGGGTCTTGGGCATAACCAAATGTCTAATAAATTGATACCTCATACTTGAAAAAATAACCAACAGGGTTCAAATTCATTCAATAATCATTTTAAAGTTTCTGTCGTCTGTAAAGTATACTTAAACTAGTGTTGTTTTGTTTCCTTGATGATGTAGGTTATTTTAATTTTCATATACTGGCATAGGTCTAAAGGTGCACCACGAATTAATCATAATTTAGAATGCCATTTAAAGCTTTACCGCGCTTTGGACACCGGCTCCAGCGGCGCTACCACGAACTTCGAAAGTCGAAGTTCGTAATACATGCATCCCTGTTACTCGAGTATGGGAGTGCGATAGAGATGGAAATACCCGAAATTCGACATTCGAAGTTCGTGGTAGCGCCGCAGAAATGATTAATGGCTACGAGTTTACCTAATGATTATAAGCTATCTCGTTCCGAAGCTGTCGTCTTCGCTTCAGACTTGTTTGACAACAAACTGGACTCATGGTCATAATAACTGAAATAGGTGCAGCAAACTAATATGGTAAGTCGTGTGAGGCATAGTCCCAACAGCATTCTAAAGGAAATGGCTGACAGGTTTGATTGTCCGATAGGTACTAAAACAGTGGTCCGACCAAATTAAAAGCATAGCACAGTTCTTAGTAAAGTCGCCGTCAATAGAATTTGCTAACTATGTAAACAAACCGCCATAGTGAAAGACAATTTCAATATGGCGGTTTGTTTACATAGTTAGCAAATTCTATTGACGGCCACTTTATAGATGCGTTGCTGGAGTTGCATTATGGCAGGCATGTGTAGCTAGGTAAGTACCACAAAAAACTATTAACAAAAATATTCCTATATTTGAGCGCAAAAACACAAACAAACAGTATAGGTATATATATACCTACTTCGATGAATGAAGGACTGTTCAACGTAAAAAAAAAGGTGTTAAGTAAGTATTTATATTGAAGAATGCACTCGATATTTATCTAGCTACCTTTATAAGTCATTCAATAGAACAATTAAAATTACAATATCCACGTAAATTGTACATCGCACACGTCCTTCACAGATCACATGAACTCCGGTGGAGCGTGTTGATACGCAGAGGCGCGTTGCGCGCACTGCGCCCGGCGTGCGACTGCCTGCGCGCTGCGCGTGCGCCGCGCTCGCGCAAAGCCTCCAAACAACCGCCAAAACCAACCAACTTGGCCTAACACTTGTTATTACAATCCTAACCTTCTTTCCATGGTTAGAAAAGTGATATTTGAACGCTATTTCAATACAAAATTTCGTTTCAAATAATTTCAATTAAACTGTCGAACGATCGCATTCAAAACATAACTTCATCCCTTACGTTAGCTTCTTAGGAGTTAGCTAAAAACGGCAGCGTTGAGTATCCGGTTCAAGGGACCAAGTCAGCTGTGATGTTGACTAAAATACGCAAAATACGTAAGTATAATGCGCCCGAAAGTGAATCAATAAGTATGAAAAGACCATTGATATGCATAGTGCAAAATAAATGTTAGATAAGATAACAATTAACAATATCTTTCATTTCATTTCCTGTCTTTGCTACGTTGTTCAGCTCCGTCACAGAACACAAACACTCAAGTTGGTGGATATATATATATTTTTTTTTTTTATCAGGGGATGCGAATTTTTTGACATCCGCGGATGCGGAAGCGGATTTTTGGTCAAACACTCAAAAACGTAAATAAACAACGTCCATTTTATGATATCACGCAATCATCAAACACGTTGATATTAAATTACAATCGTTGCGAGCAAATCAAAAACGTGCCTGCTCTTGGTCACAGAAACGATAAGAAGTTTTTTTTTACTAATGGCAAAAATATCTAAAACTCGCGCAGTAAGCACCGTTAGGGTTTTTTCTTGTCGTGAATTACAGTACATCTGCATCCGCAAAAACTCCGCATCGATTTTGGCGGATGCTGATGTTGAAATTTGTGCGAAACATCCGGGGTTGCGGGTGCGGATGCGAATGTCTGCAACATCCCTGGTTAGTCAATAAGTAAGATAATGTTTATTGCACTCTAAACACTAACTATTCTAAAAGGCTCTAGTTTCATGTAAAACATTCGGTACCTACTTTAACGCATTCCGATCCTTGATTCTAATAGGTACCTACTAGGTAGCAGGGATCGGAAACCGGTATTTTTTGTATGGGAACGAAAACGTAATTTTTTCATTCTTTGTTAATTATTTCATTTCTAATTGGTCAATCTAATAATACGCAGTCGTTACCTCAAAACACAACTGACCTTCTCCAGTCTGAGTCTTACCCAATGGTTGGTTTGTTGATGGCTGTAAGTTGGAACCCCAGCGATGAGGTTTTTTGGTTAGAATCAAATAAAACTCATTTAATACGGTTTGGTAGCTCCACATGGCCAGAAATATACGAAATGGCAAATATTACGAGTTCACGCACAATTGATGTATTTAGTAGTGTATTTAGTCGTTTTGGATACCCAGTGCATTTAGTTACGCACAATGGTCGTTCCTTTACGAGTGAAGAGTTTAAAAACGTTTGTAGTGGTAACCACGTTAAACACACATTTTCGCCGCCGTATCATCCAGCGACAAATGGCGCCGCTGAACGATTTGTGAGAGACTTTCAAATCAGCAGTGACTAAAATAAAAGAGAGTGGACTTGATTTAAGATCTTCAGTCAACCTGTTCATGTTTGATTATAGAAGTACTCCACAGCGCACAACTGGAGTTTCGCCAGCCCGTTTCATGTTAAGTAGAGAAATTACAAAATAGATTTAGTTTACTGCGCCCGCCACCCCTGTTAGAAATAGTGCAGGAGAGGGTAGGAAAAAGAGAACAGGGAAAAAGGGAGATTACATTTGAAATTGGTCAAAAGGTAATGGTGAGAGACTTTAGAAAGGACAGCAGGCCCTGGGTTCAAGGTTTAGTGATAGACGAGTCCATACCACGAACTACTTATGTGATTGATGTAGAGGGTTTAAAATGGAAGCGACACATTAACCAGATGTTACCTATATTGCTCGGATGAGCTAGAAGCGTTATGTTAATTTAGTTAGTTGTTAATGTATTATTTTAAAACTTAATGTTATAAATAAGTTGGGAGAGTGTGAGAACTTGAAGTCGTTTATGTTGTATTGTCTGTGGCGCTTCCGTGGGCCGTTGCTGGGTGACCCAAAATAATAACGTTGTTCTTATATCAATCGTCATTCAAAGAAATATAAATAACTCCAATTAATTAATTTGGTAGTTTCATTTGAAGATATAATAGGTATGTTATTTTTAATAGTCTAAATAAAATCAAAAACATAATATAAGCGGCATCTATCGAGCTGAAATTGGACTAAACTTAAGCTCGGTAGATGGCGCCAATCGACAACTAACATCAACGACCTCTATCAAAGTGAAATTGTATCAAAATCATGCTCGCTAGATGGTGCTATCATTATATACATCAAGCATTAATAAATAAATAATAAATAAATAAAAATAAATATTAGGGGACAATCTTACACAAATCGACCTAGTCCCATAGTAAGCTCAATTAGGCTTGTGTTACGGGTACTAGACGACGATATATTTAATAGATAGAAATACTTAAATACATAGAAAACATCCATGACTCAGAAACAAATATTCATGCTCATCACACAAATATTTGCCCTTACCGGGATTCGAACCCAGGACCTTCAGCTTCGTAGGCAGCGTCACTACCCACTAGACTAACCGGTCGTCAAATAAAGTACTTTATTTATGATATTGTTTATTTTTCATTGAATTTGCGACTCATAATCATGGATATATTATTTTTAATATCCGTTGTAACAAATATCTGAAATTGCGTTAGTTTTAAGACTTTTAACACATTCAACGGTACCCGGCGCGTTTTACCGCTGCGAAAGTACGACTCCATCTCGGCCAGTTTTATCCCTTATTTAATAATAGCTGCCGCCCGCGACTTCGTTTGCGTGGACACGGGATAAAGCTATCTTGTATTTAAATCCAGGCTATACACTATCTTCGTGTAAAATTTCATCTAAATCGGTTGAGCCGTTTAAGCGTCATTGAGTAACAAACATCCAAATATCTAAACATCCAAACATCCAACCATCCAAACTTTCGCATTTATAATATTAGTAGGATTATCCTTGACTTTATACTTATTTTATCAATTAAATTTTCACTTTGTTGGTAAACTTCAGCACAATTCTAACACCGTAGCGAAAATCGTGACTAAACCTAACTCATAAACTATTTAATCGTATGGCATACATTATTTTTGGCCTTTAAAGTTTATCACTCTTTAGGGGACACGTGCAGGGTTGTGGTAGGTAGCTCCTCCGGACGCGAGTAACAGTTGTCCCCCCTTTGTCAAGTGAGTGGGCAACTCGACTGTTAGGAGTTCTTAAGCCGCCCGAAGGCCTCTAACTCGGCTTAACGACTACTGTCATAGACAGCAGCCGGGATCAACTGCTTAGCGTGCCTTCCAAAGCACGGAAGCGCTCATTTATATTAAATTTTAACCACCCACTCAAACATCAGGCGGTCACCCATCCAAAGACTGACCGCTGCCATCTTTGCTTAACCTGCGTTATCATTTCCGACTCGCAGCCGCCGCTAGCCTATGATGCTAAAGTTTGGACCTCAATCACACAAAAACGGATGAATTTTGGTATACATATAGTGTTTATTCCGGGAATCATCGTCTAAGGGGGCGAAATAGGGGGCGCAAGTTTGTATATAAGGAGCTACGATATAAAAGAGTTCCACGCGGACGAAGTCGCGGGCAGAAGCTAGTTATTAATAATTTTAGCTAAAACATGAATAATTACACTAGTTTCATGGAATTATATACGCCCCCAGTTGATTATGGCAGCAAACGGCGAGACAACTCAATGCTTGTCGCTGACTGCCGTCTCCATTAGACTACGTTTATAAAAATACCATTTGCGGGTATATCACGCTAAAACGACTCACTTAAACGACATTCCACGGATTTAGATCACACTTCAAGTGCCACAACACCTCTTACGATATTCACTTAACCGACCTATTGTGGTTTTTAGAAATTACTTGAAGCGACAACTTCGGCAAAGTTATGAGTGTCGCTTAAAGTAATGAAATATAAGGTAAATTCAGCAACTTTCAATTAACCGACAAGACTTATTTTCCATACTTCCGGAAGAAACACTTAAGTACCTTATCTTATGAAATACGAGTATGTACCTGGAATAAACACTTTAGTGACATAACATCGAAAATGGGCAATTTTGAAAAATACTGTTTGCGACTACGGTTATGATTGAGTATACGGTTAAGTGACACAGGTTAGATTTAACTCAAATTGTGTGTCGCATAAAGAAAGGTTTTTAAAATTTGGCGCTTAGTTAAGCGACATGAAAGTCATCAGATCGTCGTGAAACCCGGCTAAAACGACGGAGAAAAAATCGCTGATTTCAACGATATATCCAAAATGTCGCTTCAGTGGTTTTGCCTTTCCACCGTCGAATTATATACAACCGAATTGAGAACCTCCTCCTTTTTTTGAAGTCTGTTAAAAAGCCTAAAAATACTACCACTGCTTGGCTATACATTAGAAAGATATGTAGGTATGTTTGTCACCCCACCCACCCGGCATATTTTAAAAAGCGATGCGAAATAATGATATAATGAATAGGCAGACAAGGAAATAGTACATTATTTACCGAGGGCTGTAAAAGAAAGAAAGCCCGAAATCGCAGGTATTTGAGACCCGAGCCGCAGGCGAGAGTTGTAAAATGCGATAGAGAGCTTTCTTTTTTACCGCCCGTGGTGAGTACACAATTTTACGTCTTCATCTGGCCATAATACGAGTTTTAGCGTTTGCCCTGCGTGCGGTAAAACTCAGATTATGGCCAGATGTGACGTAAAGAAAATTATGAACTCTTTGTACCGACCTCGAAGCCGTAAAATTATTTATAGTAGGAATGTAATTAACATGTGTTCTCTCATCTACAATCATCTCCCAGATAACTTTAAATTACTCACAGCCAACAACCTAAAACATTGTCTCACGAATTGGCTCCTCCTGGACAGATGTTTTTACAACGTAAAAATGTATCTCGAGTGCAAAGGAGGGCAGCCAATGTATGGAAAAATGGTTTTTAGTCAAATTGACTGAAATTTTAGTATAATTTAGATTTTTACTTCCTGATTAAAATTGATTATGGGTGTAAGCTCCGCAAATGACTAGTTTCTGCAGTATTTAAAAAAATAAGTGAGTACTCGTAAAGCAATCAGTAGGGTAGTCTGATCTTTTCCATTATGACCTATTTGTTTGCATTGAAACTAATGTCAATCTCGTTGACGTGAGCCGTTACAGGGCAAAATTTTTCGCACAAAGTACTTTGTTAGTTTTGCGTGGAAAATGTTATATAATTAATTACATTGATTAATAGATATGCAAGCAAAGATTTACTGCAATAATGGCTTTCAGAAATACCATATTATGCTTCGTGTGCAATAACAGTTTTAACCCACGAGCGATGAGACGAATTCCAATGGAACAGCAGTTAAAAATTCAAGCTGCTGAATATTAATCCTGGAGAGTATAGTGAGGCGTCGAGTGTTTATAAATTGTGATATAATGGTAAACCGAGAATTGGAATACTTAGTAGATGGATCTGATTCTATCCAACTTAATGTTTTGCGGTTTTATTCTAGTCATGCTTGCATGACTTGTCAATCCCTAAACCAACCCCGGTTACCAGTTAAAGCTGAGACTTTTTATTGATACAAATATATTCATTCCATCTTCAACTCGATGCTGTGCTGATCATTTAGATTCGACGGGATTGTTACGTGTAGAATTTAGCCTTAACTTACAAACAATCAGACGACCATACAGGCTTAAGGGAACGGAATTAGATAGATTTCTTCAGATGATACGTGAACAAGCAAAACCCGATTTAAAAAATGTCGATAGTTATTCCGACGAAGAGTTTAAGATCATAAGCCCTGTAAACAAACAGCAATATGAAGAAATGTTTCAAACATATACTGCAGTGCCTGGTGGAACTGTGTCTAAAAAAGGTTTGTTGATGTTTCTGATGAAAATTCGTCAGGGCCTCTCGGATGATTTTCTCAGGGTCATATTTAAATACAATACAAGGCAAGCTGTGAGTCTTGTATCCTAGCAGAGCCTTACTGACCTGACATACATTCAAGACTGCAGCAGAGAGCAAGTGAACAGACCAATGGACCAATAAATCAGTCAGGGGTAAATCTAAGAGTAATTGGCGTAGATGATTAATACGTGTCATAGAAACAGTGTTATTTAATGTATTAAGTATATAGATCATGTAAATTGTGTATTATACCTATAATGTATAGAGAAAGCAAAAACTTTGTTTTCTTTTTTAAACTATTCATTGGCGATTGGTGGTGCTTACACCTATATTAAATTTTAATTAGGAAGTAAAAGTCTAAATTATACCTACCAAAATTTCAGTCAATTTTACTGAAAACCATTTTTCCATACATTGGCTGCGGGGTCCTTTATAGGTTTAAGATTTGACATTTGTTAGTTATTCAATGCCTCTTTATAATATTTATATTTTATTCAATGCCTCAATGTCATTTCGCTGGTTACGCGACCACCTTCGGTTAGCGACCACCTGAAGGAGAAGGTTTTTTCTATTGAAGATAACATCAATTCTACACACCCTATTGAGACAATTACTTGTAAATGCATTTTTTTGTTGTTTTAGAATAGAAATCTACTAAAAACCAGGAAAATATCCTTTCAGTTCACCAACTCAGCTTAAGTGGTCGCCCACCGGCACATGAAATTAGGTGGTCGCTAACCGGCGAAATGACCGTGACCTACTTACTTTACTTTTTGCAATGCCTCCTTGTGTTTGTTTGTCATTTCATTTATTAATTTATTGTAATTTTTAACTATATTTTGACATTCGTTATTTTTTTTTTTAATCAATAACTAAATAATTTGCACGCCTGCATGCAGGCTGGATACACCGAACTTGAAAATATTGTACACCACCCTTAAACTGTATTCAGCAAATAAACGATTTGTATTAACTAGGTAGGTTAGGTAGGTTAGCTGTTAAAAACAGTAGGGTTTTTCAAATAAAACATATTTCATTTTATTTACCTTTTGTTCCATTAATCGGACGGACAATGGACCGAATCCATACTGCCTTAGTTTAGAACATCATTAATATCATATTTGAAACTTTTTTGAATGCAGCTCCAACTGAAGAAGAAACAATGGTGCGTTCCGATACCAGATTACCTAGTCGTTATTTACACATCCAACGCATACACAAACATTTACCCACCATTTGCCATATGTCATCTTGGACAAATTGTTTTTAGTTTTATGTTGATTACTTTCAAAACCCTGTAAGATTCTAAGTGTAAGCGTTTTACAATTTATATTATTCAATATTATCGATATTAAACTGGGTGGCGTCAAATCGAAACTGAATGTGAATGGCTACTGTCAAATTGTCAATGTCAATTCAACTCGTTTACATTGTAAAACGAAAACGAAAAATAATAATAAATCAAACCATGCTATGGTATCTTAGAAGAAGGCTCTAAAAATTAATTTTGACGCCATCTAATTTGCTTTCCCTCAAACTAAATACTGATTCTCAAATGTTGTTCATAACACTCGCTAGATAGCAGTGTAAAGCATTCTTGTCAGTGTGGCTATATGAAAATATATTTTACTAATTTTACTATTACTATTTTTTTCTATATATTTTTTTTTAGGATCAAAACATTCATTTTATTATTTATTTCTCTAATAAGCTTCAACAACGGCTTTATAAAAACAAAATAATTAAAGTTCCCAAATATAAGTAGAATTAAGTAGTTATTATGGCAACAATTACAACCATTTTAAATGGCCGCCATTGCCGTTTACCGGCCTCAATCTGAATTCGTCGGTCTATGCGTATGCGCTTGTCGTGTTTCGTTTAGATTTGTACGGCTATATTCAGTGCTTCTGTGTGTAATTAATGTTGAGTGCAGCTCCTTAGCGCCTCCATGAATTACTAACTACTTACGTTGTTAAAAACTTTAGTGGTGATTGCATTTGTGTTAAGTTCAGTGTTTCGGGTGTGAGGCTTTTCTCAATCAAATTAAACACCACGACTCTTCGTGATGCCACAACATAGACGATGTTGTGTACCTTCCTGCAACGTTACTGCATCGGACAGTAAGTTACATTATATGAAATTTACTAATAAGTATTTTACCTGGATCCATTCGATGGCTACCGGTAACCAGACTTAAAAGTTAAATCAGAATCCGAAAAGTACATGTAACAATAAACTTTCAGATATAACATTGCATTCCTTCCCAAATCCTTGTGATGTTACAAAACCACAGGAACTGGAAAGGTTTAGAACGTGGGTCATGAGGATTGGAGGTGACATAGTGGATATGACTGTCATCGACACTTCGAATTCAGCGTCGTGTATTCCTCTAAGCAACTTAATCGAATAGCCATACCGACCCTTCATATACCAGGTAAGTTCTCCATATAATGCTTTGTTTATTCAATGTTGAAATATTTTTTTAATACTGAGCTACATGACTAAATTAGACCTAATATTATACTTTCCAACCCATAAAAAACTTGCCTAGAGATAAAGTGAGAAAAGTTTTCCCTGTTGGTTTTTATGACATTGAAAGATTAAACTTCATATTTTTTGCACTATACCTGAATGCAATTATATTGATTTGAAATATACCATATCATTTGCACTATTTATGGTGCCCTCTTTGGGTGTGGCTGTTTTTATAGATGCATTATACCTGTGAATCTTTAGGAATTCCCTTTTTGCTAAAAAAACAATTTAACTTTGATGATGTCAAAGTACATTACCATAATAATAATAGTGTATAGTGTATATAGTAGTGTGTATAGGTGTATAGTCAGAGAGGCTTTTCAGCTAGACGGTATAAAAGTACCTAGTACGGTCAGTTCGGGTAAGTGTGCCACAGGGGAAAGTGCACCCCCGGGGTAAGTGCTGATATCGATTTATATGACTGATTGATGAATGAGGCGCACTCTCCCCTGTGGCGCACTGTTTACCTGAACTGACTATACAGGGTGGAAAATTAAGTCGGGCCCTGGAGGGAAACTACCTTAAACCCTTAAGTTGGCTCATTTTACTTAAAGGACACATTCCTTTATTTTTTTAAAGAAACAAAACTGTATTCAAAGATTTTTGAAAACTCGCTTGCCTCACCCGGGACTCGAACCAACTAAAATTAAAAAAAAACAAACATTCGCTATTTTATTACACTAATTGATAGGATTATTATTCAGGATAAAATTTATCTAACAAACATTTGGTGTTACTCTCGTCTGTCGTACCAAGATATCCATGAAGAATACCTATTTAGTACAAACGTGACCCATGGACTTCTTTTTATAGGGTCATGTAAAAAATGATATTTATGAAACCTTTTATGAAGCCGTGCAAGAGCTAAGGGTTGCGGTAGAAAATGTTATGCAGTGAGATGTCTTAGAATATCTAGAATTGTATATAGTCTGTAGGAATAAAATAATTCCTTATTTGCAATGCAGAATGACTTTGTGAACACACATTATGAACTGTAAATTAAAAAGTGTTGCTTATATTTTGCCCCCAAAGAGGCTTGTATTAAGTGTTATTTATTCCACAAAAATATATTCTTTTCGTAGCAATGATAAATTTATTCTATGGCAGAGCATTTCATTATCATAATAAAATTTATTTTTTCTAAGACACTAAGCACTACTGTCTTTTGGCTTTCTCAAACAGAATAACCGTCGTCCTTCTATAATTCAGACATTGAATAATACCATTCATTACCTTTTTTCATTATGTATTTTTAAGATCCATATGATTTGCTACTAAAGTACAGTATGCAATGCAGCATGGTGTATTGTATTTATTGTAATACTAGCTTCTGCCCGCGACTCCGTCCGCGTGGAAATCGTTTATATCGCAGCTCCATACAAACTTCAACCCCCCATTTCATTCCTTTAGGGGGTGATTTCCAGGATGAAAACTATTCTATGTCCTTCCCCGGGATTCAAACTATCTCCATACCAAATTTCATCGCAATCGGTTCAGCGGTTTAAGCGTGAAGAAGTAACAGACAGACAGACAGACAGACACACTTTCGCATTTATAATCTTAGTATGGATAGTATGGATGTTCTATGATCAAACAAAACCTTTTGATACTAGAGCTGTCAGTTAGAGTTGAATAGATATTTGTGATTATGGCACATTTGAAAATGGAACAGTCACATGTTAATAAATACTTATTTTTAAATCTATATAAAGCTACCCAAACCGTGGTCATTGTAAAGGCAGGTAAAAAGTATTACATTTTGAATCATAAGTTGCAAGGACCACATACATAAAAAAAAAACTTGGTGAATTTTCTTGGAAAATTATTAATATGCTCATACTAAGTATATCTTATTTTTAATAATCATATGTCGTTTTAGAGAAATCATTGCGAAAATGTACCTAGATTCTGAGTTCCATACTTCCATAAGAAAAGTACGGCGCTAACACACTTTATTCCATTTTGTTATTGCAAGGATGAGAGAAAGTGTAGCTACTTTTCTCTTGTGGCAAGTTGAAAACCGAATTATTCCGTTTCTTCACAATTATATTCTAAATGAAAGTTTTTGCCATAAAGCATGATTAACGATATTTTATTCGTAAACTGGCCCATGAAAGTTATATAAAATTTTTCATGGAATTATGAATTTTATTGTGTAGGTATGTAAAATATGGTAAACTAGCTTCTGCCCGCGACTCCGTCCGCGTGGAACTCGTTTATATCGTAACTCCATACAAACTTTCACCCCCCACTTCATCCCCTTGGGGGATGATTTCCGGGATAAAAACTATCCTATGTCCTTCCCCGGGATACAAACTATCTTCATACCAAATTTCATCTCAATCGGTTCAGCGGTTTAAGCGTGAAGAGGTAACAGACAGACAGACAGACAGACAGACACACTTTCGCATTTATAATATTAGTATGAATTTAAAAATATTCTAAGTACACAAAAAACTTAATTTATGTTTTCAATTTACTCGGCGAGGAGGATGAGAGTGATGAGACTATGGAACACTTATTGTGTGAATGTCATGCCCTTGCTGGACCTGGCTTACTTTGGTAACGGCTATCCACACCAAAGGAATTCAAGGTGCTTCCGCTGAGCTGCATCATCCGCTATGTGGAAATGATGGAGCGAGCTTGGCAGTAGGCATAAAGGAGAGGGCAAATGCACAAAAGATCCCACTTGGTCGAAGTGCATCCGAAAGGGCCCTCATCTAGATAAGATAAGATAAGATACTTGGATTGAGTTATTTTATTACTGAAGGTTATAACTGTAAAAACTACGTCTTTTTCAAAGCAGCATAACTTGGAAACTAAAACAGGTTAATAATTTGCTGTTTTTATAACATATATTTTTCCTTTCGAACCTGACCACTTTTTTTATTTTCCATAGCTTTTACTGTAGAGCTCAGATATATATTTTTTCTTAAAAACTACATAGAACTTTTATGCTCCTTCATACATAGATGAGCAAAATTCATCTTTTCCAAGAAAATTCATTGTGCTTTCCTTTTTATGCTAGTGCAGTGTCCCTTCCTTTATTCAGTTTTGATAACAAGAAACAATTGCAATACCTAATTTTGTCATTTATAAAATTTTATGCGAGCCCTATTCCTAGGCGGGAGCTGGGTCACCGGTTCAAATCGAGTGAAACGGAGAATTGCTGTTTGATTTTTTCCCCTTAATTTGAAACTTGAGATAGGATTGCTGCCTTATATTGTTTTATTAAGGTTTAAATTTTATTCACACTTATAGTGTGTAAGTGTATGTACAAGTATGTTAGATAGTTTGTTCGGGTTAAATTATATTTTTACCAACTTCCCAAGGTTCTATATAGCTAAAACTTGGTACACATTACTGAAGTAATTGAGTATGACAATGCAATATTAAAGCTGGTATAAATAGTGATGGAGATGAGATATTTGGCTGCCTATAATTAAAAGCTTTTACCAAAGTTTTCATATTTGACAGAAACTTTTTACAGTACATGCAAATATTCTAAAGTCAAAGTCAAAAGTGTTTATTTGTTAAAAATAGGTATATCTGGTTACAGTGGGGTTAAGATAAACTGGTTTCACTGTTGTGCCTTTTGGCGTACAAAAACATTTTTACAATATTCATTCTATTAATTAGTACTACATTAATGGAAAAATAAAACCATTCAAAATAATTGAATATAACAATTTCAACTGTCAAAGTAATTTAAGATTTAGAAAATTAAAGAATAAAAATAAGTTTTTTTTATTAAATTTAGAATGTGTCACATGTCAAGAAATCTGTAATCGAATAGAAAATAGTCAATTAATTTAAAAAAAAATTTTAAACTACAGTTAATGAGCAATAATCGACCAACTTAAAAAATGTACTCGGAAAAGCCAACTTGTGTACGATTCGGGCGACGCAACCGTAACGTAAAAGTTGGCACGCGCGTGTCGATGGTCGGAGATCTCAGCACGGCTAGCACGCGGCGGCGCGCGAGCTCTTTCGATTTGATCTTTGGCAAAAAGCCGACAACGCTGGGTGAGGCGTTCAGCCGAAGGAAACAACCATCCACATCGGCCGTGGCTCGCCGAACAACGTCTACACTGAGCGCACGCGTTCGGGCGAGCCGTGTACGGCCGAGCCGCTCGTCCGGTGTGGACACACCTATAATGACTAATATTACATGTTTGATAATATATAGATTGACAAATCGCACATGCGGCAGTTTTTCAGTTTACAAAAAAGTTGTCCATACAAAACATGTTTATTCTAACACGGTTTAGACGATAAGGTCATCAAAATGGGTGTCATAATAATGCGTTCTCGGTTGGAAAAAAAATCTAAGTCCTAAAAGTTATTATTCTATGCCCTTTATCTCGGTAGTTTTCAAGTTTACAGAAAAGTTGCCGATACAAAACATGCTTAGTTTTACACGTTTTTAAGTTAGGCAACCTTTTTTGTGTCCGGGTTTTGCATAGGCAACCTAACACTTTATTAAATAGTTCAACTCCACTAGGTGGCCTCTCTTCAAACCTGGCAACCTCATAGCAGTCCAGGCTGAGAGTAGGCAATCCCTGTTTTTATTGCTCCTTGAGTCATATTCTCTCAGATAATAATCTCTCTCAGACATAATGAATAACACATGAGGGTAATTGGATCCAAAAAGTTACTTCCTAGTTTATCTTATTTAACTGCTTCGGTCCAGGATTTCGCTAGGCAACCCATGTGCGATTTACCAATCAATATATTATCTAACATGTAATATCACTAATATTAGTAATTATTAAATAAATTATAATACGGAACCCTAATCTGCGCGTGGCGCGACACGCACTTGGCCGGTTTATTTAACTTGCCTTGTTTTATTGGGTAGTCAGTAGAGGGAATAAGGGACTCTGAAACTGTTATTTGTGCGATTCTCTGTAGTAAAAAAATATATATTATTCAATCTACAGGTTCTAATCGTACAATACGCATTGAAATAAACTTTACAGTACATATGGTGCTACTTTCCCGCACTAGTGCGGAAAAGAGCACTTTTCGTGTATATGTCGAAACTTTAAAGAGCCATATGTACAGTAAAACGTTGTACGATACGCGTGCGAATAGGTAATTCGCAACTCGTGTCGATTTAAAACACTCCCTACGGTTGTGTTTTAATTTATCACCACTCGTTACGAATTTCCTATTTTCGGCACTTGTATCGTAAATAACTATTATTGCATCAAAAACATTTTTCTACTGCCCTAGAAACAGCCTCTGGCAAAAACGTAGCAAAGTCAATATTGAATATTTATCATTTTCTTTATTGTGTGAATACTTTAAGACAACTGTAATTTTCACTGACAACAAAATACTTATTTTATACAGGATGTTAACGGGGTCATGATCCGGAATGACAAAAAGCGAATAAGATGATCATACTGAACAACCTTGCCCATGGGACCAACCACGAAATCGCAAAAAAAAAAGAGCCAATTAAGAGTTAACTGTGAGTTAACTGCGATTTAATTGAGAGTTAATGTATGGAATACCTGGTTTTTTTTTGCGATTTCGTGGTTGGTCCCATGGGACAGGTTGTTCAGTATGATCATCTTATTCGCTTTTTGTCATTCCGGATCATGACCCCGTTAACATCCTGTAGTATACTTAAATAATCGCCATATGTTATGTATTGTAGAAATATCGGCCCTACATAGTATTCCAGTGAATTATTTATAATGCCCATTTGTTTTTTTTGGCTGCAAAACTTTTCACGAGGACAAGTTCCGGTGATTGGTGGCCTCAACGATGTGCCAATGCCAATACCTTCCACATCCAGAACATCTGAACCTGTCGCACATACTGGTTCAGCATGTGGTAAGGTGTTGCTTTGGAAATGAATCAAAATTATTCCGATCATCCCACCACCATCCACATCAACATCTTTTTCTACTGTATGGATGATGTGCTTCTTCAACCATCTTTATCTTTATTTCACTGCTCAGTTATATCTACTATTTTACCTTAAGCGTAAATAACCTCATTTTTTACATTACTATTGGTCATTATCAAATAGCAGATGAGGGTATAAATTTCTTCAAGAGATCTTAGACCATATCTTCGTTTAAAAGTCCGTTGAAATCGGGTGAGCCGTTTAATCGTGATTGAGTAACAAACATCCAAACATCAAAACATTCGCATTTATAATATTAGTAGGATATATAGATGATCTACGGCTACGGTAACCCAGTGGTTCAGGCATGCGGCTGTCAAACGGCGGTCGTGGGTTCGAATTCCGGCTCGTACCAATGAGTTCGGAACTTAGGTACGGAATATAATTTAATATTTATCGTTAGCTTTTCGGTGAGGGAAATAAATCGTGCGGAAACCTGCATACATCTGCTAAGAAATTCAAAGGTGTATGTGAAGTCCCTAAACCGCACTGGCCAGCGTGGGGACTACTGCCCGTACCCTCTCATCCATGAGAGGAGGTCTGTGCCCAGCAGTGGGACGTATATAGAGGATGATTTATTATAGATGAAGACCCCCCATAAAAGTTTGTTAATATATTTGCCATGTACAGACAGCGATCAGTTACGATTTTATTATATGTATGTATTGATGATCTCCCAAATGTCATATTATCCAAACAGGCACAGGCACACATAAAATAGTGTATTGAATAAGAAATATCGAATATTCCCATACCATGAGTTAGGACTGCCAATGAATTATTTATAATTGGCTGTTTTTTATATCAGGAGGGCAAAGGCTTTCACGAGGACAAGTTCCAGTGATTAGTGGCCTCAACGACGAGGCAATACCTTCCACATCCAGACCGTCTGATCCTGTAGCACATACTGGTTCAGCATGTGGTAATGTGTTGTTTTGGAAATGAATCACAATCATTTGAATCGTTCTCCAGGAAACGAGACCTTAAACCATCTTGTGATAAAGTTATTTTTCGACTTTATAGCTTTATATATATTAGTGCACCAAGTTACCTCTTCCCAGAGAAAGAGACATTTGTACTTTATGACTTCTCAAAACCTATTTCACTAGGCCTACAGGACAGAGGCCCTACCGCGAAATGAAAACGAATTTCGTTCGTGTATCAGCCTCTCTGTTGCACTTGCTGGTTCGAGCGACAGAGAGGGAGATACTCGAACGAAGTTCGTTTTCACTTCGCGGTAGCCCCTCAGAATACCACCAAGAAAAAAGTTGTTGATTACCTAGGCGTTATTCAGAATTGAAACATTTTCATTTTCTTAGCACTATAAGGAAAAATGCGTTCAATATTAATTTGTCGAATATAATTTTTGACAAAAACTTTTTTTTTTATGTAATGCTTCAAATTGGTCACATTTTCGAATATTTTGACAGTGTGCGACTTGAGGCTAATAGTCCAGGCAATAAACTGACAACTTGTATGGAAAAAATTACAATTTTGGAAATAATTTATAATAGCTTATTTTTTATGTATAACGGATATATTATCAATTAAATAGTTACCCAGCGACAAAATCCGACAAAATTTCAGACATCGAAAAAATGATAAGTTAACTGGCTTCTAAAAAGTCAGTAAAAATATTAATAAATGTTTTTGTCTTTATTTTGGTTCATTTACATTTGCTCTATAATATTCAAGATAAATCGTACAAAAAAAAGATAATGCATGCTTCATTTAAATCTACATAATTACTTCCGGGTGGAAAGTTTGTCGGATTCTTTACTAAATCATCTTAGAATAACATTTTCAAATGAAATCAACAAAAAAAACGCTATTATAAATTAATGTATTTCAAAACCGTATTTTGCCTGGAGTATAACTTCACACTCTTTACAGACGCAAACTTCGGTGGCTCGTATTGTAATTCGATGTACCTAGTTTCAACAAAAAGTGTTAGTAACTCATGTTCGAGTAGGACGTCTTATTACTCAGGGCTGTTATTCGCTACGCGCTAATGCGGCTCACCCCGCCCGTCACGAAACAAGACCTCTGCCAACGCTCAGTTACTTGGTTATGGTTACTTAACTACGCATCGCGGTGTCAAGATAATATATGTGGGTGAGCTTCAGATTTGACGAAGTTGGGCGAACTTCCGCCCGTTCATATTCATTAACTACTTTGTTACACTGTGAAACTGTACTTTACTTTTGCTCCGAAATTTGCTCAAATCAGATCTCTGTAATCTACATAGTTCGATGAGTATTACAATGTGAAACAGATGACCCGTGCTTAACTGTCGTTCTGCAATAACATTGCATGGCATTATAATATCGTCTTGGTGTAAATTTGAAGCATTACCCAAGGATTGAAAACTTGTACCTACTCATAAATTTTACTCCAATGTCAGTAATTTCGGTCCATACAATTTTGCATAGGTTGAAATTGTAGTTTTTAAGAAAGTTCTAAGTGTAAACAAAAAAGGTTTCGGTCAAAAAAAACATTTTGGTGTAAGCATTTATTGACAACTACTTTTCTGTATACCGTCATTTACTACTCGTTGAGACGATTCTAACGAGCCCTGACTCAACGGGGTTACGTCTGTTGACTCCTGAATTCCCATGGCCGGCCACCTTCTGTCTCCATCATCAGATCAGCTCGATGGTAACATAATATTGAATTGTCATCCAAACTAAGTATACTTAAACCCAAAATTTCAGCTCAATCGGTTAAAGATATCTGCTTAAAAATTGAGGTGCAAGGTTCCACCCGAACAAACATGTTACATAGGTACATTAAAAGTTAAATAAAAGCTATTTAATAGTATATTACGTACCTAGGGCGGTGAATTCGTGAATGGCCCAGATACAATACAATACAATACAAATACTCTTTATTGCACACCTCACACAAACAAAGCAGTTAAAAAGAGAAACAAGGATCGCAGGTGTTTGTGGCTCGAACCGAAGGTGAGGGCCATAAATATGCGATCTGGGGCTTTACGAATTACCGCCCGTGGTGAGTAAACAATTTTACGTCTTCACCTGGCCACAATGCAAGTTTTACCGTACGCGCAGCGTGCGGTATAACTCGGACTATGGCCAGGTGTGACGTAATAGTACATTGTTTACCGAGGGGCGTAAGTGGAATATTGCGAACAAGAGTCTATCAGAAGCCCGACGCCGAAGGCGGAGGGCTTTTGATGACTCGAGTTTGCAATATTTTTACGCCCGTGTTACAATGTTTTTCATCACATTTGCGAGAAAACAAATACATTTTAGATGAAATGAATACAAATCGTAATAAAAACTGCAACATGTCAGTCGTCCATTTTGTTGAATTTGACGTGAGGCGCGTATGGCAAAGACCCTTCGGTATACAGCCACGATTTTAAAACATTTAGACACTAATTAACAACATATTAAATCTGTAAATAATTCAGTTAAACATCTTTAAGTAGTTTTTTTAAGTTTAAATTTATTTATAAATACGTTTTCAGACATCGTATTTGATATAAAACCTCTTTGCTTTGTAACTGCCGCAAGAGTGACAGATACAATTTAAGAAAAAAACCATTACGCCCGTGGGCGTAACACAGGCTATTACAGCTCTGCATGTCTGCGCATTATGAAGCCCTTTTCGAGCAAGTGTGATGAAAAAATATTTATCTACTATTTAAAAATATAGTTGGGTATCCAGCTTAACATTTGTCTAGGTATAGCCATAGGTTAAGTAGAAGGCTATGAAACTAAATATACAATCGCAGCATAGCGTTTTTTAAGTATTTGTACGACGAAACAAGCATACGGCCTGCCTGGTAGTAAGTAGTCTCCGTCACCTGTGGACGCTCCGGACACTACGGAGACAAGAGAAATCACAACCGCGCTGCCGACCCTTTATTGATTTAAGAATTCGTCGTGGGAAAAGAATATATCGAAAATGTATATTAAAATTTCTACTACGCTCCTGAATGGAAGCGATTTCACATTCAGTCGCCGAAAGATAAAAGTTATAAGTTTCTATCCAAAATGTAATTTTGGTGACGTTTTATTGCCGAAAATACTTTTTAGGGTTCCTTACCCAAAGGGTAAAACGGGACCCTATTACTAAGACTCCGCTGTCCGTCCGTCTGTCACCAGGCTGTATCTCATGAAACGTGATAGTTAAGACAGTTGAAAATTTCACTGATGATGTATTTCTGTTGTCGCTATAACAACAAATACTAAAAAACAGAATAAAATAAATATTTAAGGGGGCTCCCATACAACAAACGTTTTTTTTTTAGACAATGGTACAGAACCCTTCGTGCGCAAGACCGACTCGCACTTGGCCGGTTTTTTCATCTATGTTATATTTTGCAGCCGTAGACAGGGGATGCCAGTCGACCGATGAAACTGCTTTAGACTCTTGCTGGAATACAAATATAACTACTGACATAAGTTCTCAGCACATCGAGGTCCTCATCCTGCTTGAAAACCGAGGAGACACCAGGAGGAGGTATATATAATATTTAACTATTTTTTTAATTGCGTATCTTCTTCTTAATTTAAGAGTTTAAGAGTTATCCTCTTGTCGGTGGAGTAATTGCGTATACTTAAGGAAATAAGTACTTTGTGTTAAATATGTATTTAAACTCATTACTAAAATAGTAGTCTTGTCTAGAATCTAAAACCATTCTGCCTTCTACCGATTTTGTATAACTGCGCGCAGCCCCGCACTACACGTTGTAAGTAGGTATAGAAAAATAAGGAATTTATGTTTCGGTCGTGGAACACTACGTTTTGGTACATGTTTAGTTATTATACGATTTATTTTATTGAAACATAATTTTATTTTATACATACAATGTTCAATTCTAACAAGCCTTAATACGATGATAATTGATGATTTAATATGTGTGTCCTGTGTGTTTGTGAATAAATATATCTTTCTTTCTTTCTATGATGGTTTTGCTGGTTTGTAATTTAAACATCATTGTGAAAATTTGATGGGTCAATATCCATAACGGTTTACGTTATGAATTTAATCATTAACGGCCGTATTCATAAACGTCCTACAAGCCTGATTTAACTAAAATGGCGTTAAAATTCGTTTGTCCTTATCTGTCACTTTGACATTTGTGTTCGTAAAAAAGGGACAAAGCACATTTTATTTAGCAGAGGCACTTTAAGTTTTATGAATAAGGGGGTTAGAAACTACCCAATATGGGTGTAGACTCGAAAATTATTATTACTCCAAAAGAGAGAAGGCAAAAAATATGCCTAGTGACGAAAATCCCATTCTTATATCTAGGAACCGTTTTAATATTGCTTGTTAGAGAGAGAAAACACAAACAGTGTGTGACGTCACAATATGCGAGTCTGCCGCAGAGCGAGCCGCGCGCGCGGCGGGCCGCGTCGGCGGCGGCGCCGAACACGATGGGGCACGGCACGTTGCCGTCTATTAGTGACATCACAAACTACAAGAGTCATCGTTTCATATGAAGTTGCGTTTTGCGAAAAAGGGACAGAAGGGGTATGTTCTGTCCCTTTTTCGCAAAACGCAACTTCATATGAAACGATGACTCTTGTAGTTTGTGACGTCTTAAAACTTAGGACACATAACTTCGTGATTTTTTAACCTCTTGCGTTGATTTTTTCTCCATTTGACTACATTTTTAATCCTTTTTCGAGAAAATATGACATTATTGATTATTTAATTTAGTGTCTACACCCCTATTATAAGCAACATCGCTGGACACTGTAAAACAAATGAAATATTATGTTTTCCAGGCAGACAATGTCAGCTCGTCGCTCGCTCGCACAGCATCGCACTTCATCCTGGACACACAACTGGCTAATTCTCTCAACACGTCGAGGTCGCTGCGAAAACCGAGAATACGCCATTCAACAACATCCATTTTGATTGAAGCCAACACCACTAACTAACTAGCCATAGTTGGCGCTTTCCTTATAATGCACGATGTAATTCACGGAATATTACGTTTTTTTGAAGTGAAAACTTCTTTAGCGGCGCTGAGCACTTTTTGGATGGGGAAAAATTGTTAAATACGCGACAGAGTTTTGTGACGTCAGATGTGAAGGAGGTCACTTTTTGCTGCTAGCCGATTCGACTTCATTCAAAACTGAACGCTATTCGTAAGAATATAAAGCCGTTAAACACTTTTTGCAATAGCATATTCTGCAAATAAATTTGTAATTTTAACCAACGCGTCCTTCACCGTTTTGCTATTGAGAAAATTCGAATAGTTCGAATTTGGGCGTTATTCCTTAATAGATAAAGCTTAGAAAAATATTTACCAACGGCAAAAACAAATTGATATTGTGGTCGCCACCGCCGTCTGCTGTTCTTGCAAATTCGAATAGTTCGAATTTAGACGTTATTCCTAAAGAGATAAAGCTTTGAAAATTATTTGGCAATGGCAAAAACAAATTGGTATCGTGTTTGCCGTCGCCCGTCGGCGCGCCGACGGGTGAGCCGGCGGCCCGTCGCACCCAACGCGCCCGCGGCCCGTCCGCCTAAATAATTGATAATTGTTTATAAATTTGCCTCAAATTCATTTGTAGGTTGACACCGTAAGATGTCACGTGACCTGATCGAAAAACTGTTACAATGTTATTGAGCACTATTGAGTTTGTGCAACCCGGTCTTTTTTTTGTTGAATTTTGTCCGTGATGGTATATTAT
This sequence comes from Epinotia ramella, assembly GCA_947578815.1. Lineage (NCBI taxonomy): Eukaryota > Metazoa > Arthropoda > Insecta > Lepidoptera > Tortricidae > Epinotia > Epinotia ramella. The sequence goes on along the minus strand of OX388205.1, from coordinate 15,099,560 downwards.
TAAGGTTTTTTTATTTTTATTGATGTCTAACCATGAATGTAAATTACTAAAACTAAAACTACTGTAAATTAAATACTAAACTACTCGTCTCACTTACCTCTGTCTCACACAAAAGGCACACGAAACGGCACGCCCAACTCATCCCCACGTTATGACTTTATTAAACTAGAATAAATGGGCCGCATCCTAGCAGATTGAATCATGATATCTTTGTTCTTATCTGTTATAGGTTGACGCGAGAGTACCTTTCCCTTTATAATGTTCTATGCCATCGAAGCTGCTTTAGCGTTTACTGTTGTTTTTTTAGAGAACCAATGAGTGTCGTATTCAACCCCAGTAAGTTACAAATATTAAAGTATAGGCCCCTGGAAAAAGCCACCGCTAACAAAATGACTTTGGTCCCTAAGGCCTGAATCACACGGGCGCGGCCTGCGGTGGGGGTCAATAGTAAATATGACAGCTAGACAAGTTTACTATTGAACCAGGCCAGGCCCCGCCAGTCTGTGAGACGCCTCACAATTTATTTTTTCGAGTAAATTAGATTTTAAATCCTTACTAATATTATAAATGCGAAAGTGTGTGTGTGTCTTTGTTTGTCCTTCTTTCACGTCGCAACGGAGCTTCGTATTAATGTGATTTTTTGAATGGAGATAGTTTAGAGGCTGGAGAGTGACATAGGCTACTTTCTCCAGCGCGAAAACAAGTACAGTCAGAATCATATAGCTAGTAGCAGCCAAAAAACCCAAATACTAATACACTTCAGGTAATAAAGACGTGTTGCGATATATTTGAATATTTGTCAACTTTGGGTGCTTCTAACTATATGATGCTGACTGTACCTACCTCTACCTTACCCCACTACTTGCTTTGTAGGTATGTGGTATTTATTGTGTTGGTGGTGAGGTGAGTGAGGTCACCAGAGCTCCTGCCCGAGGATAGTGTGTTGGGATTAAGAGTGTTATTGAATAAGTATTTAGTTTTTAAGTTATGTTGTGTGTCCTCTTTAGCATACCAAGTTGTACAATATCTAAATTGCTATGTAACATGTACAATTATGTAAATAAATAAAAGAGTGAGGGACTCTCATTTGTCTCTAAAACTCAATGAATCCTCTACTCGATTAAGTGTCGGCAACGCGTTTATTTCTTCTGGAGTCGCAATGAATCGCCCATAGGCTACGGTGTTTGCTTACCATCATGCAGACAGCATGATTATTTGCCACCTTTGTAGTGTAAACAAAATATTATTTTGTATCGCAACAGCACCACCGTCTCGAAGGTGGCCCTTAAAATACCTGGCGGGGCATATAAAGCTAATTACAATAGTGAATATAATTTAACATTATTTTATCTGTATTTATAATTTGATGAATGAATATCCTAGATAATTGTAATGGTACGTAGCAACATTTCAAATATCAACACAAGCCAATTCGAAATAATGTATACTGTATGCCTACTGACGTGGCTAAAAAGTAAATAGCTACGTTTATTTTGTTAGTAATATTGAATACATCCATAAACATGCTCCTGTGGCCCGTTTCACGAAGCTACAAGTTACAATTTTACAAGTCTAAACTTGCAACATTGGTTGAAAAAGTCACTACAAGCGTTTCTCGAAACTACTTTTCTACAAATTGTAAAACTCAAGTTACAATTGTAAATTTTGAACCACAGACATTTTTTATTATTTTATTGTTTGAAATTGCTTAAATCGTACTAACGTTTCTCCAAGATTTTGTTAAATTGTCAACTTGTATTGGTCACATTGTAAAAAAAACTACCTAGCTTCCGAGCTAAGTAAACTTGTAAATTGTTCTGTTCTGTTCTGTAAATACATTTTATTCGAGCAAAATGTGGCATTCGTGGGACTCTACTGGTGACGAAGATAATGATGCGGCTTCTAGTAGCTTCCGCCAGCGGTTACCAACAATTTTCCGGACCAGAATGAGTACTGGGTTCCGAACCTCTGTTTATGAATTCAACGAAGGTTTTTTTTTGCAAAATTATTCAAGTTTTCACTTCTACCGGCACTCCCGGAGTGCAACCCGGTCTTTTTTTTTGCTTTCTATACCTTACGGTGTGTACAGTCGCCATCAGATATATCGTAGCGAGCGGCCAAAGTGATCACAAATATCTGAACACGTCTCTATTGCCGAGGCATTAGACGTGTTCAGATATTTGTGAGGGACCTTGGCCGCTACGATATATCTGATGGCGACTGTACTTATATCTAGTACTATCAAGTACTATTTTATAATAATAGAGAAATGGCAGTCTCGGGTTATGTTTATGTTCCGGCGAACATAAATAAACTACACAATAATAGTTTTCTTCTTTTGAAAACGTTATAATTATAAAAGTCATGTACATAGAAAATAATAAACAAACGTCAAAAACATGTCAAAACATCAACAAGTTTTTTTTTTAAATATGGACGTGACAGAGACTTGTTAAATCGAGATGACATTTACTTGTAATCGAGAATATCGTACAATTTTATTATTCTACCATGGAAGGCCACCATCGAGAAACACTTGTACTTGTAAATTGTAACTTTATGTTCCTGTTACTTGTTCGATTGTAGTTTGTAACTTGTAGCTTCGTGAAACGGGCCACTGACATTATATTAGTAAAATATAAAACCGTGTATTGTCAATTGTGTATTCGCCAGTTTTATTGGCATGGCAAATTATACTTGTATATGTTTTTGTTTTCAGAACCATGCCAGGGCACGAGGTCTGTTAAAGATTTCAAGCAATGATATATAACCCAAAGGTAGTAGTCGTTCCGGGGATAACGCTCTACTACACACAAAATTACAAATAAACATACTCTTTATTATGTTAGTGTAGATAAGGTGAAGAACAAAAACGTGGTAATCTTAACCCAGTAATATTCATAAAAGTAATTGTTTCTTTAACTGAATTTGCGAAACAAGCTAGTCAAGGAGCGTTGCAAAAAACGAGCTGGTTCCTGTTTAGTAAATAATGCAATCTGACAAGTTTTACTTAATATTTGTACAATTTAAGACAAATTGCTAGTCAAATTATACCTACATTTCTACAAATTGCAAATGTTTGTCATTGGCTTCATTTTTGTGAGTAATTTTAGATTGTAACATTTACAAAGCGAAGCTCAGGGGCCCGTTTCACAATGCTACAAGTTACAAATTACAAGCGGAGGTCTCTTTTCAATACCTTTTGATAGAAAGAGACTTCCGCTTGTAACTTGGAAGCAGTAAGTAAGTAAACATTTATTTGTGATACCTACACAGGTTGCATAATAGATGATAAAAGTAGTTATGTATGAACATAAGTGGCAAAAGTCTGCTCGCATTCAACAAAAAAAACTCATCTCCCATATTTGAAAACATAAGATTGTAAATTAAGATAGGCTCAACTTAATTTGGAGACATTTGTGAATATTATATATAAAACAATACATATTACAACCTTTATTACTTCTCATAAATTTAGTTTGATTACAGAACTACCTGTCCCCATAAATATTCCCGTTTTCGGCGCGGAGTTTTTTCCCGCCGAAAATCAAATATTTAAAAATCATGAGCCACGAACGAACCGGGTGCTATATGTATATATATTGGCTTATGCATATGTATATGGTGAAATTAGTAATACGGCAAGCAAACTAGATGGCAGCACTAGTTGTGACAGTTGACGGCTTGAAGTTGCCGATCTATCTCAGTATATTACACTCTTATCTATGAATCAAACTACGGGGTTTGTATAATTACGACGCATATTCATGGCGTTCCGTAATTTCTTCTAATCTTCTTCTCTTCATGTCAGGAATGATAACACGAGCAGCGGCCAGAGCTTTCTCAACGGAGGCATTACGTGTTGTCAACAATGTTGCTACGCAACAGTTCACGGTCTCACTCCAAAGTGGTATGCAGAATTTACTTTGTTTTTATATTTATTACATACTTATATCATTTCACTGCTATTTACGTTAAAATTGTTACTTTTTAGAGAACGCTGTGTTAGGATATCAGCAACAAGGAAAAATCATAACTTATACCCATACCTACAGATGTGCCGCCGGTATTTCAAGGCAAAGGCGTCGGAAAACTTCTAGCCAAGGTTCGTATTCATTTCATATAAGTATTATAAAACCCCGTGAGATCTGGGTTTTTATCTGCCTTAAGTTAATATTGGAAATTAATTAACTTTTCGTAAATAGTAGCTAGTTGTTCAAACCAATACTTGTTAGATTGTTCCAACCTATGACTTAATTACTTATAGTATAAGTTAAACTGCTCCCAAATTCGGCAGTATGCAGATTTGGTAGTACCTAGAATAGAATTTTAGCCGATCTAATACTTATTTCTACTATTAAGACGCTGTCAACACCAAAATGGCCTTGAGGATTTGGGATAGCCCGCACACTGTCTATTTGTATCGGAGTAAACGAGAGCGAGTGTCACTGGGCGGCCCGGTTTTTGAAGATAATAGTGCATAAATATTGAAATAAAAAAAAGTGTGGATTATTTGAGAAATGTGACTCGTTAGCGGTTTAGGTATGAATATGATGACTTCATATTTTTAATTGCAGACCCATACGTCAAAAAAATAGAACCGTTTAAGATGATTTTAAGACCAATCTTTGCAATTATTTTCTATCGAGCCGATTTCGTCCAATTATGTATCGAGCCCGTCCACACTCTTTGAAATATGGTGAATATTAACATATATTTTTTTTGATATGCTAGAACAAGTACTTTTTCTTAAAAAACTGCTTAAAAACATCAATTTCAACAAAATTAGGTCTTGTCAGCCCCTTAATCTGTGGCAATATCAAATTAATAGCTGTGCTATATTTTTTACAGTATGCATTTGATCATGCTCAAAACAACAAGCTGGATGTAATATGCAAGTGTCACTTTCTGGCCAAATATTATGAAAATAATATTTCAAACTATAAAGGTCTAAGCGTTAAAGTAGAGCTTGATTAAAATTTCGAGTATGGAGGCAGCTTGGCATAGATGTAATATTAACTACTATCTAAGAGAAAAATGTTTTGGAAAAGCCAAAGGTATAGCTAAACTTGCCGCATCCCAGTTTCCTGATACAACAGAGTTTCCTTTTTATTATGGGTTAGCAAATATACTTGAGGGGCAAGTCCAGAAAGGTATCAATGAACTAACCCCATTGCAGTCTGACAAAGATATACAGCTGGCTGTTGTTATTGCGCTTATTTATGGCCACAAACTGGCCAGTTCTGTAGAGAGAGATGCCTTGTATGGCTTAGAATCCAAACTGAAAGAGGAAAGGAAGCAAGCAACTGCCACCTCCTACTACTATTCCGGATTGTTTCTTTCTTTGGCCGGAAAATATGAAAAGGCCTCTGAGTACATCAATAAATGTTTGAAAAAGGATTCAAACAATGTGAATGCTATAATTTTGAAGGGATGGAATGACATGTCTATGTACATCGGTGACATGCAGGTGGCAATATTGGATTGTTTGGAGCTGGCTCTAAGCAAGAGTGACAGGAATGTAGAAGCTTTGCTAGGGCTGGCTAAATTTAAATACTTTGCTAAGGACCATGAGGCATCTAATCTCACTTTGGACCGATTGATAGTGAGCAGCCCTGGAGAAGTTGTTCCTTTAATTGAGAAGTTGAAAAATGAATTTGCCATGCAAAAATGGGAGCCTGTGTATGACACAATGGAAAGAATTTTCCACTTGGAATGTGACAATATTGTAGCATTGAAAATCCGAATTTATATTGCTTTATGTAAAACTTCGGACTATATTGAAGCAGCTGACCAACTAAATAAGTTTTATGGAGTACTAGAGAATGAAGAAACATACAATGGCTTTCAATTTTACGATACAACACAGATATTCTCAAGAGTTTGTGGCAGATCAAGCGCAGTACTTTCCCAAGTTTACAGATTTGCACAATATGCATCGGAAATGTATTCTAACAATGTCGATTATTTAAGTGAAGTGGGATACCAGTGCCTTCTACAGGGGAAGTACAAAGATGCGTTGAGCTTCTTCAAGGCGGCTAGCAAAATTGATAGTAATTCTATTACGGCATTATGTGGGTTGACTCTTTGCCAGATGTATGAGAACGGACCTACGGAACAAATCTCCCAGCAGATAGAATTGTTGTTTGAAATGCAGGGTTCAAAGAGAGTGCCTATTTTGTACTTACTATCAGCACAGTTGAATTTAAAAAATTCTTCAGCAGCCATTGGTTTACTCAACACAGCTTTTGAAGCGAAAGTGTCTTTAGCTAACAAACATCCTTTCGGGTTGACTTATGCAAAAGATCTTGATCCCGACTTTTTGCTTGAAGTGTACAAAGAGTACAAAAAGCATTTGCCGAAGAAACCATTTGTTATAGTTGGCTACTTGCTGTATTCCCAAGAAAGCAGTCCTTTGGTATCAAGTTGTTTGAACATTCTCGAGACTGCTTGCAAAGCTTGTCCCGGCCTGATAAATGGGCTATACGAACTGGCGAAGTTAAAGTTTCTGTTTGGATATTCAAATGAAGCCCAAAAGTTAGCCCAACAAGTTGGCGAACTTGATAATACACATGCCGGGAGTCAAGTGCTGTTGGCACAAATTTACATTCAACAGCAAGCTTTCACTAAAGCTGCACAAGCTTTGGAAATGTGTTTGAGCTACAATTTCAAAGTTCGAGATAGCGCCATATACCATGTCCTGAATGGAGTTATTCTGAAGAGTGCCGACGAGCTTCAGGATGCCTTATTGAGTTTCAACACGAGTCTGCAGATAAGTACTAGCAAAAGCACCACCAGTAATGCAAATCGCCAGTTCGAATCCGATTTAAATATCATTGATAAGGCTACTTTGTATCTGCAAATCATAGAAATACAAACCTCCTTGGGACAGTTGGCTGAAGCTGGAAAGACTATGCAGGTAATATTCACATTCTCTTATTGTTAAAGCTAGACCAGGATGTTTCTGGTTCCGTTGTTTTAAACACCATAGTTTCTATAGTTTTCTAACAAGAAGCCCCTTTTTAAGTCCGCAACTACATACACTTGGCCAGTTTTTAGCGTTCCTTATTAGGATCACTTTATTGTCTGTCTGTCTGTCAATACCCTTTGGAGCCCCTATACGCCCCTATCGAGTTGCAATTATAAACATATACTCAGGTCTACAGTCCCTTGAAGCTGTGAACAAATCAAACTTCTCAGTTAACGTAAAAAGAAAGATAGGTACGACCGTTTATGCAGCAAAAAACGTATATTTGGACACTCGTAAGGGAATCAAAATTTATAGGGTTCTTTCCGTTGAACTAGAAGGGCAAGTAATATCGTCTTATACTACAAGTACAGGAAAAAAACGGAAAACTATACATTTGTAATTACCACCAACCATCGGTGGGCGAGTCCGATTCGTACATGTCCCGGTTTTATTTTATCTTATATTTCATCAGAATCCTCATAATTACACACACACTTTTTTCACAGGAAGCTATACAAGAATTCTCTTACACCTCAGAAGAAAGTCGCCTCCTCATAGCTCGAGCAGAGTTGGCACTAAAGAAAGGTGATGTGGATGGAGCAATTGACATCCTGAACGAGATTAAACCGGGCCAGCCATATTACTTCCAAGCTCACAGCAAGATGGCCCATATATATCTTAAGGAAAAGAAGGACAGAGCTATGTTTACAAGCTGTTTTAAGGAGGTAGTCGGCAATCACCCGATGGCTGATGCTCATACTATGATGGGCGATGTTTATATGTCGATTCATGGTAAGACGATTCTAAGTGGCGTCATTCTCCTAGCGTTATTCCCGGTTGTGCACCTAAAGGAGCCTAGGGTCCGCTTTGACACCTGCTCCCAAGATTTGGCTTATGCACTCATTTTACGAAAGCGACTGCCAAATGACCTTCCAAGCAGAGGGAAAACTAGACCTTATTGGGATTAGGCCGGTTTCCCCACAATGTTTTCCTTCACAATTCTAATTAGTGTAACTCTAGAAAAAAAAGAATCTTACATTTTTGCATGAGTAGGTAATTAAATTACAGCACCATACACACAACACAACACTATTATAGTCAAACGATTAGCATAGGCAATCAATATAATTAACTAGTGTTCGTTTGTTTTATAGTCTGAGCGTATGGTGTTCAAAAGTCCGACTATAGAATATACCTTGTTACCGAGGCTTATAGCGGCATTCCGGTATCACTATATTTACCCATATTATATATTATTTTAAAGAAACTTCTTCAATAAAACAATCTTTTCTTTTTACGTGTTTATTTGTACGGTTGCTAAGACGACATGGCTTATGCAAAAGGGTATAATATAAAATATCATGATCATCATCATATCAGCCGTAAGACGTCCACTGCTGGACTTAGACCTCCCCCAAAGAGTGCCACAATGACTGGTTCTGCGCCACCCGCATCCAGCTGACTCCCGCGACCTTTAACAGGTCCACCTTGTGGGGGGCCTACCCACGCTGCGCCTCCGACGTACGTGGTCGCCACTCGAGAACCTTTCCGCCCCAACGGCAAACGGTTCTACGTGCAATGTGCCCCGCCCACTGCCACTTAAGTTTAGCGATTCAGAGGGCTATATCGGTTATAAGATATATAGAATAACATCTAAAACCAAGGAGTCCGACGATGCGTCGTCAAAATCAACACCTACTAAGTATCTACATTCTTCTCTAATCTTGCTTTATGCTAAAGAAAGAGACGCCGATACAAATATTCGGGTTTAATTAAGGTCGGTATCTAAAGATTACTAATACATTGCAGAGCCAATCCAAGCAGTGGAATCATACGAAGCGGCCCTCCAGAGCAACCCCAAGGACGTACATCTAGTCCGCAAGCTGGGCGGCGCGCTGGTGAAGACGCACCGATACGACGCAGCGGAGAAACACTATGAGGCGCAGATCAAGCTGCTCGAAGATGACACACTGAGGACTGAGTATCTGGAGCTGCTCATTAAGGTACGCCTTTGGACGAGCTCGTCTAGATCAAGTAACTCTTTTTGACTTGATAATGTCTTATAAATCGATGAACGCCGGCTGCACGCACGAAAAAGTGTGACGTCTTTGTCCCGTTCCGAACTATCAACGCACAGCCCCCCAAACCGCTGGTTCTAGAGATTCCAAATTTGACATTTAGATTCCTTATACTCTGGGGGTGCACTAAGAAAGGATTTTTCAAAATTCGCCCTCTAAGGGGGTGAAATGGGGGTCCAAAGTTTGTATGGGGGAAAAATATTAGATCGACGTTTAATTTTATTCAAAACTTCACAGGAGTATTCCTAACGATAAATTAGTAAATACGTGTTTCAGGTTTTTTGAGAGTTCAACCCCTAAAAGGGGGAAATGTGGTGACAAAGTCTGAAAATCAACATGGGTATCGTTTCTATGGTTTTTCACGTCGCTTACAAAAAACAAATGATTTTAAAATCCAACAGGCCGTTTGGGCTGCTGTAGCCCGTGATATAGTTTTTTTTGTTCACATACATACATACTTAGAATGCATACATGCGCTCGAAAACATAACCAAGGAGGGTTATAAAAAATAAAATAATAAAATTCTGTAACTTGGCAATCACACAACTTTCCTGCATTAATGGATTTCTGCATACCTAAAGCTATGTAGTATTGTGTGATTGCCAAGTCACAAAATTTTATTTAGCAAGCAAATAAAGATTAAAGAATGCCTGAGACTTGGCTCTACGAAATATCTCACAACTTTTTACGGTGGAAGAGTTTCGAGACTTGGCCTCTTTTTTACATGGAATGTTTTTTATGGGATAGTTTATAATTTTATATATGGTAAGCACCATATATATCATTTTAGCAACACGCGCTCAGCGCCATTTCCTTAGTAGTGAGATAAAGTTCTGACTGATTAACTTCCAAATGCAATATTTGCGCTTTATTAGCTATTTGTGTAGACCTCCTTATGTAATCATTTTTAACCGACTTCAAAAAAGGAGAGGGTTCTATGTTCCACTGTATGTATTTTTTAACAGGCCATGTCTCACATACACGTTGCCATCTTATTTTGTTTTATTTATTTGGAGACCAAACAGACATAGATGTACAGAAGGAAAAATATAGTATTCTTTATATACTAATACTAAGGACATGCATCTAATCTAAGTCCTAAACAGTTCTCACCAGGACTTACATTGCAAATGAATGTACAGTCGAGTTCTCCAATATATCATATCATCATCATATCATTTATTTTCATAATTGGATTTTACAATCTCTTTATGACGTCAATAATAATAATAAACAAATTACATAGGTACCTACATTAAATTACGTATTCATTAACTAATTACAAAAATTAAATCATTAAAACCATACAATTTATTTCCACGGGTTCCGATCTTCATGGTATTCTGATATTCTATAGTAACCTTTGTTACATAATTTTCCTTTTATCATAATTTTAAATTTATTTACAGGCAATGTTTGGATGTCTATCGGAATCTTATTATAATAATGTACACACTGACCTATAAACGAATTACTTATTTTATGGAGTCTACTATAATTGGCTACAAGTTCATTTTTATTTCGAGTGTTTCTATTATGTATGTCGCATTTCCTTTTAAAAAGATGTTTGTTTCTGTGTACATACATAAGATTTTCAAAAATGTATTGACACGCAACAGTCAGGATACCAAATATATAATATACAGAACAGACAACCTTTCAAAATTATCTAAACATGTGTCTTATGTCAGTAACAATAAAGACTGTGTATAGATATTTTTGAAAGGTTGTCTGTATAGATATTGGAGAACTCGACTGTAATACAAAAAATTACAATTTATTTATTCTTGTCATTGGAGTATGTCATCATTTTTTTTCTGATTTCAGTTAAAACAATTTGACAAAGTGGACTCAGTTATATCTGCAGACTTGAACGACATGTACAACAAGGGGAAGGACGTCACGACCCTGAAGCGGCGGGTCAATCTGCTGCTGCTCCAGGCCAGGAGTCGGGAACTCAAGAACCCGACCGCTGGGAACACGCATCTTATACTCATGGAGGCGAGGGATTCGCAGGTAGGACTGCCAGCGGAAGTCTACAAAACAAATATATAGTAAACCAACATGGCATTTCATACAACATTGGAGGCCTAGGCCTGCAAGATGGTCTTTTTTAATTTCCATTCCACAATTTGTGGCATTGGATCACGGCGTTCAGCCATTAAGATTAAAGTTGAATTTTTTGGAGTTTTTTTAATTTATTTCATTGCATGTTTGAGAAAAGCACTATACATACCTCGGCGTGAAAAGGGGTTGCCAGCCTCATAACTATCCAACCTCGCTACGCTCGGCCGTCTATATTTACTCGGCCGGCAACCCCTTACTTCCCGGCCTCTGTAGTAATGTACTATTTTTGCACACCTCACACAAACAAAGCAGTTAGAAAGAGAAACAATACAATAACATGTAGGTAGAGGTAGACAACAGGCGGCCTTATCGCTGAAGAGAGATCTCTTCCAGACAACCTTCGGGTATCGGAGAAAGAGATAAAACTAGATTATGTAGTAGGTGGTGGTGGTTATGTAATATACTTAATATCATAAAAAGATATGGACCTTGAAAGTTTAGAAAAATATGCATTTTTTTACCGTCCAAGAGGAAATTTAAAGCTCTAATAGCTTACGCTTTTATAGAAACAATTTTTTGCGTGCGAAACAGCAATTTACTTGATTTTCCATATAAAGATTTTCCATATAAAGTGTCACGTCATACTTTTGCGTCAATTCGTATGAAGTGTTTAGGCTGCCGCCAACGAGGTCCGTCTAAAATTATTCGATATTTATGTTTTTTAATTGTAGTTGCTCCCATACAAACATTTGTTCCTATCCAAAAACGGGTTCGAATGACATCGTAAATAAATCTTAAATCACAAGCGTATTCATGTGTTAGTTAAAAATACTAAATTGAAACAGCGTCCTTCCTTAGGTCTTTATTTTGAAACAAAAATGAACGTATCAATGGAGAGTTTTGGACCTCTCGCTCACCCTCACTATGTCGTTCGCATTAAGGGATACCTTACTAGGGCGACTTTTTGCAGCAATACATTGGTTAGTGCTGCGTGCGGATAATGCGATGGTAACGTTCATTTTTGCCATATAAATATGGATTTATCTCGGTCACACTCGACATTAATATGTACAGTCTTATTCCTTAAAGTAACTTTTTGCATTAAAATAACGACGTCTGTATTAAAGTAGTGGCGCACCCTGTAACGAGTTTTTAGTTATTACCCTAATTGTATATTTGTCAAACTTGCAGGCGGCCATAGTGAAGCGAATAGAGATAGACTCGAGAGGAGACCTACTGGAAGAGAGACGGCAACTATCCCACATACTCTGTTGCCTTGCGAAGGTGAAGACGACGAAGGAACCCGCCGTAGCGGCTAATCTGTACTCTGAAGCGCTGATACAGACTCCTAGAGACCCTGATACGTTGTTGGCGTTGGCTAAATTGTTTGCACACGTATGTATACAGTCTTATTTTTTCACCGGTTGCAAAATCTATGTTCCTCATATCGAGTTCTGAATATGTCTAGTTTTAAGACTTTACTTGGATCATGCTCTAAACTATGCTATTTTAAAAGAATGGCCAGAGACTGCTCAGAATCGGGAGCACTGGAAAAAGTGGGGGGAGGCCTTTGCCCAGCAGTGGGACACTACAGGCTCACAATAATTATAATAAAATAATAATATTTGTGTTTAGATGAACAACCCAGAGAAATGTGAACAAACTTGCGCAATTCTGTTGAACACTGATCCGAACAACGAATCCGCAGCAGTTATGATGGCTGATCTTGCTTTTAGAAAAGTAAGTATGGTTGAAGTTATTTGATTTGAATGAATACTTATAAAGTCTGGTATTACAATATAAACCTTCTTATTCACAATATAAGTTGCTATTTGTTGGGTTTGTTACATATCTTCAAAATGGTAAAATTGTTATTTGAATGCATTCTTTTGTTACTTAATCCCACAAATTTTGATCTAATAATGACCAACGAAGCTACCATCAAAGTCCGCAAAGGACCCTATTTACCAAAGTGTAAGTCGCAAAAAAGATTGGAAGAAAAACTGATATAAATATAATGTGGATGAAAGTGTGAGCTGTAGGCTCCACGCTGGCCGAAAGCGGATTAGCGACTTCACGTACACCTTTGAATATCTTCGCAAAAGTTTTCCCTGAATATGTTTTGACATAACTCCCCAGGTAGACCTTGAAACCGCCCAGCGCCACTTAACCCAAATCCTGTCAGTGAAGCCGACCAGCTGGGAGGCGCTCGCGCAACTAGTCGAGGTGCAGTGGCGACGCGGGAAGCTGGCTGATGCGGAGCAGGCACTAGAGGCGGCCAAGCAGGAGCTGGGGGAGCATGATGACACTGGTACACATCATTATTTGTTCCTCCGACACTGGGAAGATGTCCTCTCTTCATACGAATGGACTGAATTGTCCAATATACGTTGCTAAAGACTGTGAATATTTCACCGTCATTTATCACCAACATCACTAGTGACAAAGAGCCTCGTCAGTTAATAGTCTTTTCTCAAAAATGGCCCGCAAAGTGAACGTAACTCGCTACATATTGGAAGATAAAGTGTATAGTTTAAGGTCAGATCTAAATAAAAAAATAAAAAACATTGCAGGCCGCCTGGAATGTTGTATATAAATTCCTTTATTTGTCGAGTACCAAATTTTTTTTAAAGTAGAAACTGGCATATAAAAGACGGCACAGCTCGTATTCAGCCAATTCAACTCGTATTTTTCTGTTGCAAACACGACGTTTTTGTATGTGTCTCAAATAGTTTGCGTCTTTTTGGTGGAAAAATACACTTGAAAATCCTTTTTAAAATAAAACGGCGTCAAATCGTAAATATTTTCACGTTGTGCAACGATATTTAAAGTTTATATAAATTTAGTATTTTTTATTCCCTCATTTTTGAGAAAAGCACTATATTAGCCTCAGCCGGAATGGCAATTGCAGGCTTCGTATTATAATTAAACGGACTCGCAAGCTCGTCCGTTTAAACAAATACGCAGCCTGCAATTGCCTCCTTCCCGGCCACGGCAATAATGTACTATTCTTATTGTGAACGCCCTAAACTCAATATGAGCTCTATTTCAGGCTACCAGTACTGTGCAGGACTATTGTCCGTGTACTCTGGACGCGCGAACGCAGCGCTCCGTCAGCTGAACCAAGCTCGGCGCTCGGCCCGCTGGGGACACAGTGCGGCTCGCCGTATGGTGCTGCTGTGTCTATCGCAGCATGCGCCCGATGCGCTTCACGAAACCTTCGTCAACGAGGAGTCGTGAGTACCAGGCTACCAGCAATATGCAGGAGTGTCAGCAGGTGAACCAAGCTCGGCGCTCGGCCCGCTGGGGACACAGTGCGGCTCGCCGTATGGTGCTGCTGTGTCTATCGCAGCATGCGCCCGATGCGCTTCACGAAACCTTCGTCAACGAGGAGTCGTGAGTACCAGGCTACCAGCAATATGCAGGAGTGTCAGCAGGTGAACCAAGCTCGGCGCTCGGCCCGCTGGGGACACAGTGCGGCTCGCCGTATGGTGCTGCTGTGTCTATCGCAGCATGCGCCCGATGCGCTTCACGAAACCTTCGTCAACGAGGAGTCGTGAGTACCAGGCTACCAGCAATATGCAGGAGTGTCAGCAGGTGAACCAAGCTCGGCGCTCGGCCCGCTGGGGACACAGTGCGGCTCGCCGTATGGTGCTGCTGTGTCTATCGCAGCATGCGCCCGATGCGCTTCACGAAACCTTCGTCAACGAGGAGTCGTGAGTACCAGGCTACCAGCAATATGCAGGAGTGTCAGCAGGTGAACCAAGCTCGGCGCTCGGCCCGCTGGGGACACAGTGCGGCTCGCCGTATGGTGCTGCTGTGTCTATCGCAGCATGCGCCCGATGCGCTTCACGAAACCTTCGTCAACGAGGAGTCGTGAGTACCAGGCTACCAGCAATATGCAGGAGTGTCAGCAGGTGAACCAAGCTCGGCGCTCGGCCCGCTGGGGACACAGTGCGGCTCGCCGTATGGTGCTGCTGTGTCTATCGCAGCATGCGCCCGATGCGCTTCACGAAACCTTCGTCAACGAGGAGTCGTGAGTACCAGGCTACCAGCAATTTGCAGGAGTGTCAGCAGGTGAACCAAGCTCGGCGCTCGGCCCGCTGGGGACACAGTGCGGCTCGCCGTATGGTGCTGCTGTGTCTATCGCAGCATGCGCCCGATGCGCTTCACGAAACCTTCGTCAACGAGGAGTCGTGAGTACCAGGCTACCAGCAATATGCAGGAGTGTCAGCAGGTGAACCAAGCTCGGCGCTCGGCCCGCTGGGGACACAGTGCGGCTCGCCGTATGGTGCTGCTGTGTCTATCGCAGCATGCGCCCGATGCGCTTCACGAAACCTTCGTCAACGAGGAGTCGTGAGTACCAGGCTACCAGCAATATGCAGGAGTGTCAGCAGGTGAACCAAGCTCGACGCTTGGCCCGCTGGGGACACAGTGCGGCTCGCCGTATGGTGCTGCTGTGTCTATCGCAGCATGCGCCCGATGCGCTTCACGAAACCTTCGTCAACGAGGAGTCGTGAGTACCAGGATACCAGCCAGTGCAGGAGTTTCCGTCAGCTGAACGTGAGCTGAGCTTTAACGGCGAACTTGTTCGGCGTTAACGCAGCGGATCGCCGTATAGTGCTGAGAGACACAGACCTGCGACGCTACCACGAACTTCGAAAGTCGAAAATCGTAATACATGCATCCCTGTCACTCGATTATGGGAGTGCGATAGAGATGGAAATACCCGAACTTCGACTTTCGAAGTTCGTGGTAGCGCCGCTGACGTAGCATACTGATGTGTTGCGCGACACCTTCGTCAACGAAGACTAATCAGTACCAGGCTACCAGTAATGTGCAGGAGTGTGAGCTTAACCAAGCGCGCGGCTCGGCCCGCCGCGGACATAGTGCCGCTCGATGCATTTTACCTTCTCTTCTCTTTCACTCGTCTAAAATAGCGTAATCAAAATGAGAGTTCCTACCTATTGATGACCCAAATGTGACGGCTCAGCTCTCAACTGTCCAAATTTTCTGCAGGTTATATACTCGTATAACTCTTAGACTAAAGCGCAAGTACTAGGTCGCCGTAATCTCAACTGTATGCTGTTGTATTAGTTAAAGAAGAGCTTATCGGACAAAAGGCGGACTTGATGCCGTAAGCGTTCTCTGCCTGTCATTCACTTTCACATATTAATTCCCATTGACAGAGACACAAGAATGTTAGCGCTGAAAACTGCAGAGAAGCTCTTAGCGGAAGTAGCGCCTGGCGAACGCAAGGCCTTGCAAGCGCTGATCCAGCTTGCCACGCGGCAGAAGAGCCAAGCCGAACGCGTTCTGCAAGAACTCCTGCCCATGGTCACCGATGATACTCACCAGGACGAACCTTACCTCATACTGGCCATTGCTAACGCGTGAGTTCCTTGGAAAAAATCTATAGGAGATAAGAAGCCTTCTTTTATAATTATGTCGATGTCATCATCGTTATCAGCCAGGTAAGTCCCACTGCTGGGCGCAGTCCTCCCCTGTATGACAGAGTTCTGTCGATGTCAGACGCATATTGATTGCATATTATATACAATACTGGCTTTTACCCGCGCCTCGGTCCGTGTGGAACTCGTTTATATCGTAGCTCCATACAATTTTTCACCCCCATTTCATCCCCTTTTGGCATGATTTCCGCGATAAAAACTATCCTATGTCCTTCCACGGGACTCAAACTATCTCTATACCATATTTCATCACAATCGGTCCAGCTGTTTAAGCGTGAAGAGGTAACCGACATACAGACACACTTTCGCACTTATAATATTAAGTATGGATTTATTACATAAAATCTGTGATTCCAGGTACAATATCGTGAAACAACCGACAAGGGCGAAGAACATTTTAAAGCGGACTATTTCCTCTATACCCTGGACACCAGAGAAAGCAGACGGTTTAGAAAGGTATATTATGAATTATATTGTAGCCCCCTTATTCATAAAACTTAAAATGCCTCTGCGAAATAAAATGTGCTTTGTCCCTTTCTTACGAACACAAATGTCAAAGTGACCGATAAGGACAAACTAATTTTAACGGCATTTTAGTTAAACCAGGCTTATAGGACGTTTATGAATGCGGCCGGACTATGTCTTGCCACAAGACTTGTATTCCTTAATCTGTGCCACAAGACAGCAGGCTCTTTGGGGGAGACCTATGTCCAGCAGTGGACGTCTTTTGGCTGATATGATGATGATAACTACGTCTTGAATGGGTCCATATTGCCTTACCAGAAAAGCATCCCTTCGAATTATCGCTTCTCTGTAAACCAGTTTTCTTTATCAAAATCAATTCAAACCTAATTTAACTTACCTATATTTCCATACCGAAGTTTTCCTTCAGCAGTTAATCGTTTCCGGCGGAATGAGTTCTTTGTGAACAAAGCTACTTCAAATTTGACATTTAGCAGTAGGTTTTCGGTGAACATAGCGAGAGGCAACTGATCTTATCCCAAACAAAGTCTAGTTTTCGCTCTGGGTTCGAAGTTCAGATGGCAATCGCTTTAGTAAAACCATCTACGGCAAACCTCGGGATTAGGTGCCAAAGTGGACTCCGGGCTCCTTTAGGATACAACCGAGAAAAACACCAGGAAGATGACTATGGTGGCATAATAGTAGATTGTACAACAAGTGCATAAAACGCACCATTTTACGCGAGATGTTTATCCAATCGAGTGTAAAATGGGTTTTATGGACGAATTGTACACTCTACTTTTCACTTTGATTGCGAGGAAATGAAATGAAAATCTTTTTTCATGAAGTTTTATTGTGTACTTTGGCTGTTGGTATCCTTGCCTTTGTCTTAGAATACTAACGAAACCTTAAAACAATCGGCCAAGTGCGTGTCGAACCACGCACAACGAGGGTTCCGTGCCTATTAAAAAAGGTCGTATCGTTACTGAAATCTTATGGCACTTACGTCCTTTTCTTTAAGGAAGGCAGTTTTTTAGAAATATCTCAAAAACCTTTGAACCGATCTTGTTCAAAACAATTTTCGCTGAAAGAATAATAAGCCCTATGTCCATGATTTTTTTCATATTTTTAAAATACACGGTTCAAAAATTAGAGGGGGGGGGGACACAATTTTAGTGACTTTCGGGGCGATTATCTCGGACTCTATTATTCACTTAATCAAAAAAAATGCTGAGAAACCTTATATTTATTTTGAAAGGCCTATCGATTAATGTGCCACATGTGGGCTTGCAATGAAAAAAAATATATTTGACTTTTAGTTTTATGTATGGAAAGCACCCCTAAAAAAATTTTTTCAGTAGGTAATATTAATTACAAAACTATGTAGCGGCTTATAAAATACACCTATCCTCAAAATGTTATTCAAATACACCGTATAGTTTTCGATTTAAATGCCTGTGACATACGGACGGACAGACAGACAGACATATATGACGAATCCATAAGGGTTCCGTTTTTTGCTATTTGGCTACGGAACCCTAAAAAGAGTTGGTTCTATGAAGTTAAAGTTGCTCGTGTGGCTGTTGGACCGATTGCCTTGGTCTTCAACGAAGATTTTACTTTAGGCACTAGAGCATAAAAAGCGACTTTATTTCGTTTACGCACAGCATAAAGACGAACTTTTAGAGCATGAGAAATGAAAAATGTTTTTTTAACACATTCACTACCAAGAATCGGTACGCGGTACGCTCGTAGCCGATCCCCTGTTACCGCTGAGGCGCCCGCTAGGCGGGTTCCTGGCAATGAAAGTGTTAACTGTGTTCTGACCAGATGTGTGCTTCACAGATGTTGGTTAGAGGTGGCAGACGGGCAAGTGAGCTCCGGACGCATGGACACTGCCAAGGAGCTCCTGACTAAGATCCTCAACCATAACAACTCGTGCTCCGCCGCTTACCAGCTCTTAGGTAAGTTTGCTTAGGCCCTGTTTTATAAAGATGCGTTACACCTAATCATCATCATCATCATATCAGTCTGTGTCTGGGCTACTGTCCATTCGTTTGTTTATTATGAATACTAGCTTCTGCCCGCGACTCCGTCCGCGTCGAACTCGTTTATATCGTAGCTCCATACAAACTTTCACCCCCCATTTTAGGGAAGTGGGGGGTTAGAAAGAGACAAAAAGTGGCCTTTGTCACTCTCCATCCCTTCAACTATCTCCACTTCAAAAATCACGTCAATTCGTCGCTCTGTTTTGCCGTGAAAGACGGACAAACAAACACACACATACACTTTCCCATTTATAATATTAGTATGTGTTTATCATTGCAGGCTACTTGTTCGAAAAGGAGCAAAACTACAAAGGAGCCGCCCAAAACTACGATAACGCGTGGACGTTCGCGGGCAAGTCTGACCTCGCCGTCGGCTACAAACTCGCGCACGCGTACCTGAAGCTCAAGAAATACCCGGAGTGCATCGTCGTTTGTCGACACATACTGAAGGCCCACCCAGACTACCCCAAGATCAAGAAGGAGATATTGGAGAAGGCTAAAAGTAATCTACGGACGTAGACGCCTTGTGAGACTGAGAAGACCTGATTTTGTTGAAATTGATGTTATTTTTTAAGCAATTTTTAAGAAAAACTATTTGTTCTAGCACATTAAAAAACAAGCTTCTGTCAATAATTTCATTTTTGGTACAAGTTTTTATTGCCGACTGTACTTTTCTGTATACCATCATCAACTACTCATTGAGACGACTCTAACGAGCCCAAACTCAACGGGGTTACGTCGGTTAAGTACTGAATTCCCATGGCCACCTTCTGTCTCCGTCATCAGATCAGCTCGTACACCCAAAATTTCAGCTCAATCGGTCACCGGGAAATGGGTCAAATTTAACTTGCAAGATTTGAGTAAAAACAGACAGACAACGGGACACGAACTGAATAAAAACTTGTAAAATATATGTTAATATTCACCATATTTCAAAGACCGTGGACGGACTCGATACATAATTGGATGAAGCCGGCTCGATAGAACATAATTGCTAAGATTGGTCTTAAAATCATCATTAAACGGTTCTATGTCTTTATTTTTTGACGTAAGTATAAGTCTGCAATTAAAAACATGAAGTCAACATAATATACCTAAACCGCTAACGAGTCATATTTCACAAATAATCCATACTTTTTTTTATTTCAATATTTATGTATTATATTATAAAAACTTAAACCGGGTCGCCCAGTAACACTCGCTCTCGTTTACTCCGATACAAATAGACAGTGTGCGCGCTATCCCAAATCCTCAAGGGCATTTTGGTGTTGACAGCGACTTAATGAAGCGAGCGAAGCAAACGAAGTTCTATGCTTCCGCTTGGGTCGGAAATCGTTCGTATGGTCCGCTGTCCCGCTGTCCGGCTGTTCTCCTGTAGAGGTCGCATTTCTCAACCGATTCTCGTGAAAGTTTTGTTTTTTGTCGATCCACTTTTACGAAATAAAAAATAAAAAAAGCGGCCAAGTGCGTGTCGGACCACGCACAACGAGGGTTCCGTGTCTATTAAAAAGGTCGTATCGTTACTGAAATCTTATGGCACTTACGTCCTTTTCTTTAAGGAAGGCAGTTTTTTAGATATATCTCAAAAACCTTTGAACCGATCTCGTCCTAAACAATTTTCGCTGAGAGAATTTAATAAGCCCTATGAGCATGATTTTTTTCATATTTTTGAAATACACGGTTCAAAAATTAGAGGGGAGGGGACACAATTTTAGTGACTTTCGGGGCGATTATCTCCGACTCTATTAACTTAATAAAAAAAAAATGCTGAGAAACCTTATATATTATTTATTTTGATAGGCCTATCGATTGATGTGCAACACGTGGGCTGGCAATGAAAAAAAAATTGTTGATTTTCAGTTTTATTTATGGAGTGCACCCCTAAAAAATATTTTTTTTACTAATTTAGTTACAAAACTATGTAGCGGTTAACAAAATACACCTATCCTGAAAATTTTATTCAAATACACCTTATAGTTTTCGAGTAAAATGCCTGTGACATACGGACGGACAGACAGACAGACAGACATGACGAATCTATAACGGTTCCGTTTTTTGCCATTTGGCTACGGAACCCTAAAAAGGAAAAAAAAGAAAGGCATGCGAGTTCTACAGCTAGCAGAGCCACTATTTTATAAACATTCTGTAGCTTATCTGAGCTTTCGCCCAAATAAAAGTTAGGCTGATCACTTGAGTACGTTTAATTAAACCAAAAAATAACACAAAAAACAGTACTTGAAATTTAGAACACAAAATAAAGCAAAATTGAGAGCGGAAGGCTATAAGACGTGCGTACGGTGCGAGTTGTGGCGATATCTCCCCGTTCCCCGCGCCCGCCGCGCCCCCGCTATTCCACGCGTCGGCAACATTCTCCACCCCAGTGCTGCTTCAGCAGCACTCATCAGCCATCGGTAGCCGAGCAACACGAGCGGCTGACCTCACCAACAAACCGGTCTTGGTTTTTATTTTTACCGCTCTGCCGTCCTTGCCGGGCATCACCTCCTGTATCAGGCCTCTTGGCCAGGTGTTCCGAGGTCCATCGGGGTCTATAATTAAAACAAGGTCTCCCACTTGCAAGGGCCTTGTCTCCTTGTTCCACTTTCTGCGTGGTAACATCTCAGGTAGGATTTCTCGAACCCATCTTTTCCAATACAAGTCAGTCAATCGCTGGGAAATTCTCCACTGCTTCCTTAAGTAAAATTCCGAGTCATCGTATGCACCAAGCTGGGGTAAGTTCGAAGATGACCCAATAAGAAAGTGGTTGGGTGTCAGCGTCTCAGTACTTCCTGGTTCCACGGAGACGTGCGTCAATGGTCGGCTATTTACCAAATTCTCAACTTCGGCCAGGAGGGTGTTTAAAGTTTCGTCTCGTGGGGCACGTTCTTTTAGCACGGTTTTCAGGCTTGCCTTTACTGTCCTAATAAGTCGCTCCCAAGCTCCACCCCAGTGTGGACTCGCGGCAGGGATGAATGTCCATTTTGTTCCCATTTTTAGTGATTCCCTTTGCAGGTACTCTTCGTCTAACTCTTTAATTGATTTTTTCAGTTCTGTTACAGTTCCCTTAAAGTTCGTAGCGTTATCGGAAAAAAGATGGCGCGGCCATCCTCGTCGCGCGGCCATTCTCCGCAGTGCCATTATGAAGGAATCAGAAGTTAGACTACTTACAACTTCGATATGGATCGCCCTCACGGTCAGGCATGTAAATAATACTCCATACCTTTTTTCACGTTTTCTGCCGACAGTGACCTCCATTGGGCCGAATAGATCTGCCCCACAGTAAGTAAACGGGCGCTGATGATGGGCGAGTCGAGCCTTAGGCAAGTCTCCCATTCTTGGGATCTCTTGTTTACACTTGCGTATTCGACAAAACATGCATTTTGATGTTACATTTTTCACTGTCGGCCTTATTCTTATTATCCAATGTTTCTGTTTCAAACTATTCACAACAGTTTCTTGGTTTCCGTGCGCTGCGACAACATGGTAATGTTTAACCAGTAATCGAACTATATATTCACGCCCATCTAATACTTATCGTAGGCCTTTTTGTTTCAGGTGCGACATCGGCCGCTGCGTCAATTCTACCGCCGAGGCGCAGAACGTCGTGTTCGTCGAGGTAAGGTGACAAGGTAAGTATTCGACTCGTACTAGGTACCGTAAAATGCTGCAACTTTGCCATTTAAACTCAATTTTGCCTATTTCGTTTCAATTATGACCTCTCGAATTTGCTAAGTTTTTTCTTGTTTTTTACCATTTGGTAGGAATTTTCATTATTCTGGCAACACATATTTAATTTTTTACAATGGTAACTCCATTGTTGCTCCGCCAGTTACGCATCATAAGTCGGAGTGAGTGGCAGCATTTTTTTAGTGTCTCGCAACTTTTGAACTTTTATCTACAAAAAAGGTGTTTTTTGAGAAGTGGTAACGTTCCAGGGTAAGTAAAGACTGTCTATTTTCCGTAAGTTTAATATTTTCAAGAAAAGGACATGATTTCAGCATAATAACGTACTAGGCAATATTGGGCAGTGTTTTGGAAACTTGAATGACACAATTTTGCCTGGGTCTAGGGCTGTCACTAGCTGGGTTTTATAAATGTACAGAAAATAGTAAAAATAAGCCTGCTTAAATGAGTTTATTTATTACAAGCTTTTTATTGTTGGTTTAAGTCAAATCTTGCAAGTCGATTTTCACCAACTTTCAGTGTGGGTAGATCTGCTGACAATGCAGTAATAAACTAACGTTAACAAAAAAACTTAAAGGTACTTAAGTTATTTTTATTGTAATTACTGGCAAATTGTATATCTATTGTATTATAATTATGTTGTATGTTTGTCTTTTAGTTCAAGATTAGCAATAAATTTTTCAACCACTTATTAGCGACCAAGTGCGAGGTGTTTAACGTACTTATGTAACTTGGGTGACAGTGCAATGTTTATGGTACCATCGAGATGGTCTGATAATGGAGACCGAAGATAGAAACTTATAAACAACACATAATAAACCCACTGTGTTTAGGCTCGTTTGATTTGTCTTGCAGTTATCTTTCTTATCAAATGGGTTGTCAGGTCGATTACCTACAGTTGGAGTTTAAAGGTGATGGGTGATTAGAACTTTACAATGAAATAGAACTTTACACTATAATAATGCATTGTGAATTAGCAAAAAAGTGTACTTGCAATGTACTTATAATAAATAAATAAAAGACCGGGTTGCACTCCGGGAGTGCCGGCAGAAGTGAAAACTCAATAACATTGTAACAGTTTTTCGATCAGGTCACGTGACATCTTACGGTGTCACCCTAAAAATGAATTTGGCGCAAATTTATGAACGATTATCAATTATTTAGGCGTTATTCCGTTTAAAAAAAATAAGGAAAAAAATGGGTATTATTGTTTGTTGATTATTTTGTAACTAAAAATAAAAATATTTTATTTAAATAATGATCTTTTTTTTGGCACAACCCTACAGTTAACAATATTTTTGTATAGAAAGTTTGTGGAACCTGCTACAACTTTACCTATTGCCTGTGAAAAAAAAAGTATTAAGCTTATGGCAATAATTGGACTGCCAGGGACAAGCCCAATGTCTCATGCACACGAGTAAATATTATTACAAATAGCAACACATTATTTATTGAGATATCCGCCTAGGCAAAGTTACGTCTTAGGTCTACAACTTTGCCTGCCACTTTGATTGCTTGTAAATCGGAAATACAGTATGATTAGGTAATGAGATTTGAGTCTTATCTGGCAAGACATAGGGTATGTTTTCCGACTAATACTCATTAAACTCATAATGAAAAATAGGTTCACAGATATAAGAAAAAAACGTCAAAATCCAGGCAAAGTTGCAGCATTTTACGGTAATAACTTTCTATTTTTCAGGTGATGAATGTCTTCAGGAAACGATATGGCTTGTGAATATTTCAGTAGCAACCTCTCAGCTTTCTCCATAGTTACGTCATCGTCCTCCTCGGTAAGTTTGCATTTATTTATAAACTTAAGCATCACGTAAGTAGCTCTAAGTAGACGCAGCCACGATGAAAATCGCGTAGGATCCGGCACAGATAAATGATTGCTTGTTTGTATGTGTGTCACATATTCCAATTGCTCCTTATTTATTTTTGTGCTCATTATGTCTTCAGGCCATTCATCTTCTTTATTTTGTAGGAAAGAGGGACCCTTACTCCAATATTCAGGTAACGTAGTACATTCGTAGTTCGCCCTAGTAGGTAAATCGGCGACGTTGAGCCTTGTAGGTATGTATCTCCATTCATGTTTATGTGTGCGTTCGTCTATCTCACCCAGCCGGTGCGCAACATAGGTTTTATAATTACGGGCGTCGTTCCTTATCCAATGCAGTACCGTGGATGAGTCACTCCAAAACGTTCGTCGCTCCGGTTTAATTCTATGTTCATTTATTATGGTTTCAGCTAAGCGAGCGGCGAGAACGGCAGACTGGAGCTCCATACGAGGTATCGAGGTACTTTTCAGAGAAGCAACACGGCATTTAGACGCTATAAATGATTGGTACACATTGTTATTGTATATCCATCTCCAAAATGCCACTGCGCAAATTACTTTCGCAGACCCATCGCAAAAGACATGTAATTGTAAGTTTGAATAAAAATTCATGCCATAAACCGGTTCAAGTTCAAGTGCAGGCGAGCGCGCATCTTCGCTGTCCTGTTTGATAACAGCAGTCCCCATCTCGCTCGCGCTCGCGGGGTGTGCGCGCGTCTCGCTTCCTCCCGCAGCGGCGTGATAGTACCTGGGCAATCGTATATCTTTCATTGATTTCAATTGATCAATCCATTTAAGCCATTTTTGATAAATTTGGTCGTTAATCGGGTCGTCCCAGGAAATTTTGAGTAACCAGGTCTCTTGCAGAATTAGTTTTCCGTTAATTGTAAAAGGCGATAAAAATCCGTACATATCAAAAATCGACATAACTACACGTAAAATGTCTCTTTTCGTGGGCCTTTGTTTTCCATTAATTATATTTTCTGGTATTTTCTTTAACGAGACATCGAACCCGAGCGTATCTTCGTCGGGCCGCCATAACAATCCAAGCGTCCGCTCGCCTCCCATGCTCTGTTGCCCGACTTTAAACCTTACTGCATTGTCACCAAGGGTCTCTTTTGGAATGTCGTTTAAAACATATTTGCTGTTACTATTCCAGTTGCGTATTTCAAAATTTCCTTGACTATGTATGAAGGTGATGTCGCGGACTAACTTCGTTGCAGATTCTTCGTTAGGTAGGCTGTCTATATAGTCGTCCATATAATGTTGCGAGTATATAGCACCCGTAGCGGCAGGCATTGATGACTCGAAGCGCTGTGCGTTCTTGTTTTTTATGAATTGGGCAATGAAGGGCGAACAGTTCGCTCCAAATATAAGTGACGTCATTACATATGTGTTGACAGGCTCGTTAGGGTTTTCACGATATAGGAAACGTAGGGCTTGACGGTCTTCAGGTCTTATTTTAACTCTGAGGAACATATCCTTTATGTCCCCGGTGACTGCCACCCGGTGTTCACGAAATCGCCACATTATCCCCAACAATGACTCGAGCAGATCGGGGCCCTTAATCAGGTAATCATTTAGTGATAAACCCTTCGATTGAGCAGCTGCATCGTATACCAATCGAAGCTTCTGTTTGTTTGGGTTATCTACGCCGAAATGGGGTAAATACCAGGTTTTCGGTGTAGCAGTTGGGTTTTCTAGCTTTTCAGCGTAATCATTTTCGAATAAATGTTGTATGCGTTCTTTGTATCGTTGTGCATACTCTGTATTTTTCTTCATCTTCAGTTCAACCCCTTTCAGCCTCGCCAGCGCATTAGGGAAGGAGTCAACCATGGCGCAATCTTCATTTTTCCAAGGTAAACCAACTTGCCACTTTCCATCAATTAGTTCGGAGGTTTGTTCCAGTTTTTCCCGGGCCCGTTCGTCCTCCGAGTTCTGCCGAGGTTTGGCAGATACGCCCATTGAGTCGATGGAAAAGAAGCGCCGGACATCATCTTGAAGTTCTTGGAGAATTTTATTGTTTTCCAAAGCAACGCCTTCATCACCGTTGTGAGAGATGTGCAACGATGAATGAATGTTCGTACGTGACGTTAGTTGTATAGGCGCCCGGCCATGTAGGCACCAGCCGAGCGGCGTGCGGGTGGCGCAGGGCTCGTGGCGCCCGCCCGTGACCACCTCCAGAGGAACGAGCAGGTGATGATTGTCTTGCCCTATTAATATTTCAGGTTTTAATTTTTTATCACTTAAATGTTCTTTTATATTTTGCAGGTAATTATAGTTCTCACACCTAACTACACCCAGATTTTGTGCAGGTAAATTGAGGTTGTTTACACTGCGCGCACTGATATTAAACATTGTTCCCGATTTGTTAGATAACGCAAAGTCAATCAACTGAGATTCGCAAACCAGTTCCGTACGGTCCCAAGCGCCGCGCACACGTAAACACTCCCTGTGCCCGCGCAGCCCGGCCCGCTCGGCCAGTGATGTACTTATTAAGGAAACAGTTGAGCCATCGTCGAGCAAAGCCGTTGACCGTTGTATTGATAATGCCGTTAGGTCCGTAGATAACTACTTATAGGTACGACTTTTAACAACACCTCGCACTTTTCAATGTTTATATGCGTAACGAGTTCACTTATTTCAGTCTGTGTGTCACATTCTATCACCTGCACTTGGCTAGCATGATCGGAAGGTGACCTCTGAACTGGTACATAGTGCAGCAGCCGGTGGTGAGGTTCCCCGCACCCCTCTACGTCGCACACCGCGGCGGAACATGTTTCACGGTTGTGCTGCGATAATAAACACTTGAAACAAATACCGCATTTCTTCACGTAAAACCAGCGGTCTTTGCGCAAGGCCCTTTTAAAGTTTTTGCATTCAGTCAATTTATGTTTTGTTAGGCGACAAAAACGACACTTATCATAAGTCTGGGCACTTTGCACTAAAATAGTTTGCGAGTGGTTTGCACTATGTCTGTCTGTATACTCAAAATTTTTTCGTTTAAAGTCTGATCGCACGGGAATAAGTGACGCACTGCACGCCGATACTTTCACTGCTTCTTCGTGGAGAAAGTCGGCGAGAATATCGAGTTTAGGTTTTATTCCTTCTCTTATCAGGGGATAACTATAGTCTGTCCACTTAGGTAGCAATACTGTAGGTAACTTAGCTAGTACAATGGAGGCTATGTTCATGCCGTGTAGGTACTCTTCGCGATGTAGGGCACGAACAGCTGCGACGTAGTTTTTTATTTTAACTGCAAACGTCACTATCTCTCTATGGTACTCCAGCGGTAATGGGTTCAGTTTTTTAATTTCCATGAGTATTTTAGTTAATATTACGTCGGGATTTCCAAATTGTAGCTCTAACGTCGACATTATGGTTGTTGGTGACGTTCCACTCATTAGCAGAGCTGCGACGGAGTCTTTAGCTTGGCCACGAAGACATCTTCTAAGGCGCCACATATTTTCAATTTCACTGAAGTTGCACACTTTAGTGGACTCTTCAAATGCTTGCTTAAACTGTAGCCAATCTGTAGGGTCGCCGCAGAACAAAGGTAGTTCCCGCGGCGTACTTATGCGGCTAAGCAGATTAGTATTATTACTACTGGTGACAGAGGTGGTGACTAATTCTTTAAGTACGCTTGCCAGCTGCTGTATTGGGCCATCGGTGCCAGCGGCGACTGCGTCTGGCGGGCACAGCAAGCCCAAGTTATTTCCAGCTTCGGGGGCAGGCTGTGTCTCCAACTCCAGCTGACTGCGCTCGACCCACCTTGCGACTTCGCTTTTTGTGGATTTTGCATCCAATTGTGATGCTGGTGGACTGTATTCATCCAGTTCGGCGAGATCCGCCTGCAGCCGTTTATCAATAAGTTCCATTTGGATGCGGGCCTTCGCTTCCGCTGCTTCCAGCTCCAACTTCTTCCTTCGTGCCACTATTGAAGATGAAGACGATTTTCTCGATTTGGTACAGACAGATTTATACGAACAATGGGCTTGCAGTTCAACGGTTTCCTTTTGTTCCGACTTTAACGCGCTACCCACTTCTAAAATTATAGTCTGGTCGTTACTTTTCCTTTGTTCTCCATCCGTTTTAGTTACTTGTTGCTGCTGATTTGCGTGCTCTCGTAGTTCTTCTTCTTTCTTTTCTTGTTCTCGTTTAGTAGTACTGCGGGTGTTGACCATTTTGGCTGGTGTACGATACATTCAACGATTCGGTTCGAAGACCACTTTTGTAGCTTATCTGAGCTTTCGCCCAAATAAAAGTTAGGCTGATCACTTTAGTACGTTTAATTAAACCAAAAAATAACACAAAAAACAGTACTTGAAATTTAGAACACAAAATAAAGCAAAATTGAGAGCGGAAGGCTATAAGACGTGCGTACGGTGCGAGTTGTGGCGATATCTCCCCGTTCCCCGCGCCCACCGCGCCCCCGCTATTCCACGCGTCGGCAACACATTCATTAACCCTATTTTAGCTAAAATGCCTCCAAAATTAGTCTGTCACTATCTGTCACTTGGACATTCGTGTTTGCGAAAAAGGGAGAAAACACTTTTTAGTTAACACATGTTGGTTAACATTTATGAATACAGAGGCTCTAGTATAAGTTTCACCGAAACAAAACGTTACGACCGTGTTTGCGTTTAGCTGTCAAATCCCATACAAATTGAGGGTAAAACGCAAACGCGATCGTAAAGTTTTGTTTCGGTAAAACTTATACTAGAGCCTCTGGAGTGAAGCTATTGTCAGTTCGATTGTCGGCGCGTTCAACCTTAATTCAAGGCAGTAGTGGTGACAATCCTGCAAAATATGAGCATTTCAAGTTCAATAAATATCTCGAGTAGATAGTCCCACTGATAGTCTCACTATAAACACCGTTGCGGATGGGCGGAATCCCCAACTTGCTCCTGCGGCGCCGAAGAACAAACAATCCGTCATAAGGATTGCCCCATAACGCGCTGTATTTATCTTGTTTTAAAATTAAATTATATTTGTACCCATACTACCTATAATATTATAAATGCGAAAGTGCGTCTGTCTGTCTGTCTGTTACCTCTTCAAGCTTTAACCGCTGAACCGATTTAGATGAATTTTGGTATAGAGATAGTTTGAGTCCCGGGGAAGGACAAAGGATAGTTTTTATCCCGGAAATCGTCCCTTAAGGGGGTTAACCCGTCGTATGCTTAGACACGGATCCGTGCGAAGCATTTGAACCTACAGTTTTCAATCTCAAGGTCATATTCTGATCAGCAATTTTTGACATCCGCATACGAGGGGTTAAATGGGGGGTGAAAGTTTGTATGGAGCTGCGATATAAACGAGTTCCACGCGGACGGAGTCGCGGGCAGAAGCTAGTTTTTCCATAAATGCCTTACGATTAAATGAATAATGTAACACCGATAGCTTGGCGCAACAGAAGTGACCACTACTAACGCCATCCAGTGGCGAGTAGAGTAACTACATTAGGTATCCAATATTCCCCTAGATGGCGGTGGCGTCGAAATAGAACGCGCTAACGTTTGTTCGACGTAGAATATGTAAGTAGGATTATGGATTTTCACAATGTATCTTACTTCCTTGAATTATTCCAGTGCTGACGGACTCCCGGCTCACTAGATTAACTCCTGCCTTTTACTGTGTGATGCAGACGGTTCCCGGACCATCACGCCAGTAAGCGGTATTAATACTACCGATCAGTGTACGTAGTAAATAAAAGGTATATCTACCTTACACTGCGGTTTCACTCGTCTCCCCCCCGCTCCTACGGCATCTTACACTGGCGCCCAACGTGGAGCCGAAGTCATCCAAGCTGGCGCATTCTGGCAACGGACCTTCGGTTACACCCAAATCAAGACCTACGCTACGAGTGGGGCTGAGACCGCGCAAACTTCAAGGATCTTCCGGTAGAAGCAACTTAAAGCCAAGAAGATGGCCAACGTCTCTATGTCTCCGGAGCAGCTACAGCAATTGGTGACGTCACTTACGGCAGCAGCTATTCAAGCCGCAGCAGGTGGTGTTGCGCCTTCAACCACATCATTTGCTAACGTGTCATTTTCCTATGACGGCACTAGAGAATCTCTACGACTGGAAGAGTTTATATCAGCCGCATCAGTTTACAAGAAAGTTAATGGCATGACGGATGAAGCTGCTATCATGAGCCTGCCTTTGGTGTTGAAAGGCGAAGCTTCGACATGGTGGCAAGGCGTGAAGAATAATATAACCCTTTGGACCGACTTCGAGGCAAGAGTGCGCCACGCCTTTGCACCAAGGATTTCTGGCGTCCAAGTGTTCCAGGAAGTATTCGCACGCAAGCAACCACCAGACATGCTGACGGAAACATTTATCGCAAAGAACAGAGCCTTGCTATCCCAGTTACGTTCACCGGGTTTGAACGAGGAGTTACAAATAGATGCGATTCATGGCCAATTGCACATTGACATACGCGAGAGGATATCACGTGATTCGGTGACGACATTCAACCAGTTGCTAACAGCTGCCAGGAATGTTGAACAGATGCTACGTGAGAAGTCTTCATCAGTGCTATCTATCGACACCTCTGGAAAGCAAGCTGGTCAATTTGAGAAGAAACGACGCTGTGACTTCTGTCGTGCCACGGGCCACACTATTGATGAATGCCGTAAAAACCTGAAGCCAATGGGTGGAGTGTACCATCCTCCTAGAGAAATTAACACCGAGTCTACCCAAGCGCCTTCACCAAGTACACCGACTCTTTACTGCTATGGATGTGGGCAGCCAGGTTACACAAGAAGCAAATGCCCTAAGTGTAAAGACGCTCAACTGACTAAGATGGAGAGAACTGGGTTTTGCGCACTGGACATCAAGGACGTAGTTAAAGGAAAAAGATCCAATCCACAGAAAGTTGAGCAAAAGTTATGGCGGTTTAAAGTTTCAACCGTGATTCCTCAAAACCGGTACATTTTTTTTATAATATATGTTTGGATGAAAATTGAGTTGAGTCGTGTATTATACATTCTTTCACACAGAATTCAGTAAAATGCTATATTTTTCAGGATTTCGACCAAAAGTGGGGTTGGATCTTTTTTGCGAAAATACACTTTTCATAGACCCTTCCTTTTGTTTAATTTTGTAATAAGGATTCACGAAATAAAACTGGCATAATAATCATGTAAAACCATCTCTATACATACATAAAATAAAGCTGAAGATGGTCGAAAGTCTGTACATGGAAGATATTCGAAAAAAAGTTTGCTGGGATACTTAGAATCGATAACAGAACACGTTCCAACAGTTTTTAGAATTTTTGTCTGTTTATCTGTTTGTCTGCTTATGTGAACGCGCACCACGTGAAAACGGCTGAACGGATTTTGATGCAAACTTTACTAATCTGTTGAGAAAATCCCCGGCCAGGTTTTAGGCTATAAAAATATTATGATAAGGGTGCAAAGGGGACCAAAACTGGGGTTGAACTTTGTATGGGAACTCCTTGAATCCCATACAAATCTAAAAATGCGGGTATAAAATTTGGACAAAACGGCATTCCGCGGAGAATTGAGTATATAGGTGCCAATTCTTTTTATGTAGAAAACTCTCGTGACACTGAAATATTATTGGGAGCGCATAAGGAGCGCTCCCTAAAGGGATATTTTGGGCCTTTCATTCCTACGAAAACCTCAGCCTTCGCTTCGCTTCTTCTTCGCTTGCCTCCCCGTTTACCTTCGGGATTTCGGCCCTTAAGTTTCGCTTGCAAGACACCGGAAGATAATGAGTGTGCTTAGGGGTGATTGCTCACATTGAGAACTGCTCTCAGAAGGGTTGCTTTGGGCCTTTCAGTCCAACAAAATGGCCTTGCTTGCCTCGCCGCTTACCTTCGGAACTTTGGCCTGGGATTTCGCTTGCAAGACACCTGGGGATAGTAAGTGTACGTAGGGGCTCGCCCTCAGGTTTCGTTTGCAAGACAACGGGAGATAATGAGTGCCCGTCCATGGGGGCGCATTTAGAGCGCTTTCTGAAGGAATGATAATGAGTCTTTCATTCCAACGAAAAGCAAGGCCTTTGGCCTCGCTTGCTTGGTGAGTGGCGAGCCGAGGTAAGTCCCGTAGGTGAGTGGCAAAGCAAGCGAGGCCAAAGGCCTTGCTTTTCGTTGGAATAAAAGACTCATTATCAATAAAAAATTGTAAGTGTCCGTGAGGGCTCGCTTGCCTCGCCGCTCATCTCCGGTACTTTAGCCACAGGTCGGTTTGGTCGTTTGCAAGACACCTAGGGATTGTAAGTGTCCGCGGGGGCTTGCATTCGGGTCTTGGGCCCTCGAGCTCGCCTAGGGAGCGGTCTCTTAAAGCATGCTAAAGCCTTTAAGTCCTACAGAAAAGCTCACCCTTCGGCTTCGCTTGGCTCCCTTTTTACCTTCGGGAATTCGGGCCTCAGGTTTCGCTTGCAAGACTCCCGTAGATAATGAGTGTCCGTAGGCGCTCGCATTGAGAGCGCTCTCTAAAGGGATGCTTTGGGCTTTCCATTTGAACGTAAAGCTCGGCTTTTGGCTTCGCTGCCACCTGGGGATAGGAAATGTCCGTGTCCGTGAGGGCTCGCCGTCGGGCTCGCATTGGGAGCGCTTTATAAGGCTTGATTGTGACCTTTCATTGTTACGAAAAGCTCGGCATTTGGCCTCGCTTGCCTGCCCACTCCCCTTGGGGACTTTGGGCTCCGGCCTTCGGCCTTCAGGCTTGCATTGGGAGCGCTTTCTTAGGGCTTGATTGGGACCTTTCATTGTTACGAAAAGCTTGGCCTTCGGCATCGCTTGCCTGCCCACTCTCCTTGGGGACTTTGGTCTCCAGTTTCGCTTGCAAGACACCTGGGGACAGTAAGGCCTTCAGCCCCCGAGCTCGCATAGCGACCGCTCTCTAAAAGTATGCTTAGGGCCTTTCATTCCTACGAAAAGCTCAGCCTTCGGCTCCGTTTGCTCCCCGTTTACCTTCAGGTCTTCGGCCCTAAGGTTTCACCTGCAAGTTACTCGGAGATAACGAGTATCTATGGGGGCTCGGCCTCGGGCCTTAGGCCCTCGTAAAAAAAAATTAAGACCACTCTCTGAAGGTTTGCTTCGCCGCTCAGATTTAGGGACTTTGGCCTCAGGTCTCGCTTGCAAGACACCTGGGTGATAGTGAGTGTCCGTGGGGCTCGCCATCGGGCCTTCGGACCTGGGGCTCGTATAGGGAGCGCTCTCTCAAAGGATACTTTGGGGATCTATATAATATTATAGACGACCAAGTTTATGAGGGTATTTATTTCGATTCGAAGACAATTTGAACTCTTACACGCACAGTATGGAAATGGAATGTTTATTTTCAAATTTGTCAGTAATATGGTTAAACATAAGAATATCATGTTTAAACCATAATTATACCTACACGTACGAAGTCGCGGGCAGAAGTTAGTTGTTAATATAACCATTTTCCTAAAAATGGTTTATGTGCGCTGGATCGGATAATACATTTACGTATAATGATCCAAGACAATAATACTGACAGCAAAAATCGTAATAAAGGCTGCTTTATAGTGAAAACTTCTTTTAATGATAAAAAATAAAGCTAAATGAATTTAAAAAACAGATTAACAAAAAAATATTGTAATAGGATCGTTTCTGTTGTTTACTAAGACACCATTGCAGGATTCAAAACAACTCAACAAAACTGATCCAAGTGAGTTGAATCTATTTTGTTGTATATCTAAAAGATTTAAAGAATCTAAATTTAGTTTTTTAAAAAGAATCCAAACGGGTTGGATCCGTTTCGTTGAAAATATTAAAAGTAAAACGTGTTAATTGCATTTTCTTAAAAATGGTCCAAGCAGGTTGGATTTCTTTTGTTAAAACAAATGTGAATCAATTATGTAACTGATCTAATATCACTATACGGTTCCAAGCGTTATGGGTCTTTATGAAGGATATCTTTTTTACTCCGTCATACATGTGGGATGGTATCCCATGTTGATTAAAATATGAAAACACTATGTGAGCGGGGCGTCTTTTTGCTGAATGAAAATATACGCCTCAGAGACCTATCTGGTATACTTAACTCATGTTTTGGTCATTTTGTGGATTGGATCCTTTTCCTTTAACTACGTCCTTTAGACGACGACATCAGTTACGACTTAACTCTGGAAGAACCAGACGGTGTAACAACGGCACAGTTTGAGCCCGACCTATACCCCGGAGCTGCGCCTAGGTACACCAAGCCGGTGTACGAACATGAACCCAACGTCGCGGCTGTTACTACTCGGCACAACCCTATTTCAGCCAAACGGCCTCGCCAGGCATTTGATGGGTACTCACCGGAGCCACACCACATGGAGTACATGTTCGCTGATTTTGGAGAGGATGCTCAAGAGAAAGCTTTTAGAGACTTGAAGGCGCACCTAACCACTGCACCGGTTCTAAGGCAAGCGGATGAGACTAAGCCCTACATTATCAAGGCTGACGCGAGCAATTACGCAATCGGAGCTATATTAGTCCAGGGGGAGGACGAAGATGAGCATCCGGTGGAGTTTGCTAGTAAACTGTTGAACTCCGCCGAAAACCCCTACAGCTTATACGGAAAAGAGGAAGGCCAAGAAAGGCAACTATTAAGGCTACGCATAAACGAAAATAAAACCAACATCCTATCCTACTCGTCGAGCCGCCTTCATGGATAGAGGGGGAGAATATGTAACACCGATAGCTTGGCGCAACAGAAGTGACCACTACTAACGCCATCCAGTGGCGAGTAGAGTAACTACATTAGGTATCCAATATTCCCCTAGATGGCGGTGGCGTCGAAATAGAACGCGCTAACGTTTGTTCGACGTAGAATATGTAAGTAGGATTATGGATTTTCACAATGTATCTTACTTCCTTGAATTATTCCAGTGCTGACGGACTCCCGGCTCACTAGATTAACTCCTGCCTTTTACTGTGTGATGCAGACGGTTCCCGGACCATCACGCCAGTAAGCGGTATTTATACTACCGATCAGTGTACGTAGTAAATAAAAGGTATATCTACCTTACACTGCGGTTTCACTCGTCATCCAAGCTGGCGCATTCTGGCAACGGACCTTCGGTTACACCCAAATCAAGACCTACGCTACGAGTGGGGCTGAGACCGCGCAAACTTCAAGGATCTTCCGGTAGCAAGCAACTTAAAGCCAAGAAGATGGCCAACGTCTCTATGTCTCCGGAGCAGCTACAGCAATTGGTGACGTCACTTACGGCAGCAGCTATTCAAGCCGCAGCAGGTGGTGTTGCGCCTTCAACCACATCATTTGCTAACGTGTCATTTTCCTATGACGGCACTAGAGAATCTCTACGACTGGAAGAGTTTATATCAGCCGCATCAGTTTACAAGAAAGTTAATGGCATGACGGATGAAGCTGCTATCATGAGCCTGCCTTTGGTGTTGAAAGGCGAAGCTTCGACATGGTGGCAAGGCGTGAAGAATAATATAACCCTTTGGACCGACTTCGAGGCAAGAGTGCGCCACGCCTTTGCACCAAGGATTTCTGGCGTCCAAGTGTTCCAGGAAGTATTCGCACGCAAGCAACCACCAGACATGCTGACGGAAACATTTATCGCAAAGAACAGAGCCTTGCTATCCCAGTTACGTTCACCGGGTTTGAACGAGGAGTTACAAATAGATGCGATTCATGGCCAATTGCACATTGACATACGCGAGAGGATATCACGTGATTCGGTGACGACATTCAACCAGTTGCTAACAGCTGCCAGGAATGTTGAACAGATGCTACGTGAGAAGTCTTCATCAGTGCTATCTATCGACACCTCTGGAAAGCAAGCTGGTCAATTTGAGAAGAAACGACGCTGTGACTTCTGTCGTGCCACGGGCCACACTATTGATGAATGCCGTAAAAACCTGAAGCCAATGGGTGGAGTGTACCATCCTCCTAGAGAAATTAACACCGAGTCTACCCAAGCGCCTTCACCAAGTACACCGACTCTTTACTGCTATGGATGTGGGCAGCCAGGTTACACAAGAAGCAAATGCCCTAAGTGTAAAGACGCTCAACTGACTAAGATGGAGAGAACTGGGTTTTGCGCACTGGACATCAATTTAGACGACGACATCAGTTACGACTTAACTCTGGAAGAACCAGACGGTGTAACAACGGCACAGTTTGAGCCCGACCTATACCCCGGAGCTGCGCCTAGGTACACCAAGCCGGTGTACGAACATGAACCCAACGTCGCGGCTGTTACTACTCGGCACAACCCTGTTTCAGCCAAACGGCCTCGCCAGGCATTTGATGGGTACTCACCGGAGCCACACCACATGGAGTACATGTTCGCTGATTTTGGAGAGGATGCTCAAGAGAAAGCTTTATAATCATAATCATCATAATCATAATTTATTGCGTTTCATGTTAGTATAATAATAGGTCTTAAAGCTAGGTACAGTTAAACATGAGCTCTGTTGAGCATAGCAATTTCTTAAAACTACAAGTTTAAAATTCAAAATGTCAAAATTGTGAAAATGTACATCGAGTCCAATGCATATACATACAATTTCTTCCTAAAACCTAATATTATCGTTTTAATTTTAGGTAGTTCTGAATCATGCACATGCATTTTAATTCTCCTCTAATTACTAACTAGTTCACATAATAGCAAATTATTAACAATGTCCATACCTATATGTCTAAACATACTTATTAGCAACTATTAACTATAACATTATTTGATAATTATATATGTAATTCTATGTCAATTTATTATTTTGGGTAGTAAATAACTGTAGATTCTATTAAACTATTTAAGGGTGTCTGTGATAAATTCTTGACATGAGTAATATGTTTTACTTATGAGCCAATCTTTAAGTCTACTTCGGAAATTATTATATTTGTCCTCTTTTTTTATGAAGTCAGGGATTTTGTTGTAGACTCTAATTGATTGGTAGTGAGGTCCACTTTTATACATATTCAGCTTAGGTTCCGGGAGGGCTAATTGGTTATTTCGACGGGCGCTTTTAACAAATTTGTATTGGGTTAGATGTTTTTTAACAAACAGTGCTACTTCCAGTATATATATGCACGGTAGGGTCAGCAGCTTAAGTTTGAGAAAGTGGGGTCTGCAACTTTCCGGGCGGCGTATGTTAGCTATTATGCATATACACTTTTTTTGGGCTACGAACAAGTCGTGGGCGTCTGTGCTATTTCCCCATAAGATAATACCATATCGCAGCCATGCATAAGCATACGCATAATATGCCGACAGTGCACATTCAATATGAGTATTTCGCTTAAGTACACTTAGTGCGTATATGAAACGAGATAACTTGTTGTTTGTAATCTCAATATGCTTTTTCCAATTTAGGTTTGTGTCAATTGTAAGACCCAATAATTTAAATGTACTAACTTCTTCAATACCGATTTCGTTTGATACATGTGCCAAATCTAGGGGTACTTTTTGGTATGGCCTGAATTGTATTAACTTAGTTTTGTTGATATTAAGCTCTAAACAGTGGTCGCGTAGCCAGTCGTTAAGGTCTGTTAGCGTGTCCTTTATATCGCTACTGATGTTGTAATGTTTCGGGCATCTGAATAACAGAGAGACGTCATCCGCAAATAGGGTGCAGTGATGTTCCGTAGTCTTAGGCAAATCATTAATATATACTACAAATAGGATACATCCGAGGACACTCCCCTGCGGTATTGAGCTATTTATTATTAGAGGCTTGGATAAGATATTAGCGAGTTCTCCCGTTGTTTTATTGTAGTGTTGTATCTGAACGCTTTGTACTCTGTTTTCGAGATATGATTTTAACCAGTTGTAGGCTTCACCTCGTATACCTACCCCATATAATTTTCCTAGGAGTACAGTGTGTGAGACTTTTTCATATGCCTTGGTCATATCTAGCAATAAACCTATGGCATATTGCTTATCTCTGAGGTAATTAAGGATTTCGTCTACATATTTATATACGGCGAGGGTAGTTGAATGTTTTTTACGGAAGCCATTCTGATTGGGATCCAAGAGATTAAACTTTTCTAGGAAATTATAAATACGGGTGGCCATTGATTTTTCAAAAATTTTCGATATAGTTGAAAGTAAGGCTATTGGCCTATACTGGCTAGGATTTAGCGGATCACGTTTGTCCTTGAGAATTGGTTTCACTATGGCAATTTTTAGTTTGTCGGGGAAAATAGATTGAATAAAGGATTGATTTATAAGTTTAGTTATATACGGTGTTAGTTCGGCACTGCAATGTTTTATGAGGGCTGCCGGAAGGTTGTCATAACCTGCGCTGTGTTTATTTGGTAGTTTACTTATTATCGTCTTTACTTCACTTTCTGTCACGGGGCTAAGAAACATGGAATTCACGGCTGGTTGTATGACCGGCCGCCCGGTCGGGCGGTTTTGTGATGTTGAATTACCCACGGCGGAGAAATAATCATTAAATAGATTAGAGACTTGATGTGGACAACCCACACTTGTGTTATTGTGTTGTAGTGTTATGTTTGGTGTAAATTGGGATGTTTTTGGTGCAGTTACGCTTTTTATCACGCTCCACATACTTTTTATTTTGTTCTGTGAATTTGTCATTTGCCGTATGTAATTAAGTTTTTTTGAGGTTTTAATCGTTTTTTTTAATATTTTGTTATAAAGATTATAGTGTATTCCTAAGACTTCACTGTTTGCCTGATTTGTGAGAATACGAAGAATTCTTTTATGCTTACAAGAACGTCGGAGTCCGTGAGTAATCCAACCTTTTTTCTTTTTTGACTTTATTTTTGTAGTTCTTAAGGGAATATGCTTGAGAGCTTTTAGAGACTTGAAGGCGCACCTAACCACTGCACCGGTTCTAAGGCAAGCGGATGAGACTAAGCCCTACATTATCAAGGCTGACGCGAGCAATTACGCAATCGGAGCTATATTAGTCCAGGGGGAGGACGAAGATGAGCATCCGGTGGAGTTTGCTAGTAAACTGTTGAACTCCGCCGAAAACCCCTACAGCTTATACGGAAAAGAGGAAGGCCAAGAAAGGCAACTATTAAGGCTACGCATAAACGAAAATAAAACCAACATCCTATCCTACTCGTCGAGCCGCCTTCATGGATAGAGGGGGAGAATATGTAACACCGATAGCTTGGCGCAACAGAAGTGACCACTACTAACGCCATCCAGTGGCGAGTAGAGTAACTACATTAGGTATCCAATATTCCCCTAGATGGCGGTGGCGTCGAAATAGAACGCGCTAACGTTTGTTCGACGTAGAATATGTAAGTAGGATTATGGATTTTCACAATGTATCTTACTTCCTTGAATTATTCCAGTGCTGACGGACTCCCGGCTCACTAGATTAACTCCTGCCTTTTACTGTGTGATGCAGACGGTTCCCGGACCATCACGCCAGTAAGCGGTATTTATACTACCGATCAGTGTACGTAGTAAATAAAAGGTATATCTACCTTACACTGCGGTTTCACTCGTCATCCAAGCTGGCGCATTCTGGCAACGGACCTTCGGTTACACCCAAATCAAGACCTACGCTACGAGTGGGGCTGAGACCGCGCAAACTTCAAGGATCTTCCGGTAGCAAGCAACTTAAAGCCAAGAAGATGGCCAACGTCTCTATGTCTCCGGAGCAGCTACAGCAATTGGTGACGTCACTTACGGCAGCAGCTATTCAAGCCGCAGCAGGTGGTGTTGCGCCTTCAACCACATCATTTGCTAACGTGTCATTTTCCTATGACGGCACTAGAGAATCTCTACGACTGGAAGAGTTTATATCAGCCGCATCAGTTTACAAGAAAGTTAATGGCATGACGGATGAAGCTGCTATCATGAGCCTGCCTTTGGTGTTGAAAGGCGAAGCTTCGACATGGTGGCAAGGCGTGAAGAATAATATAACCCTTTGGACCGACTTCGAGGCAAGAGTGCGCCACGCCTTTGCACCAAGGATTTCTGGCGTCCAAGTGTTCCAGGAAGTATTCGCACGCAAGCAACCACCAGACATGCTGACGGAAACATTTATCGCAAAGAACAGAGCCTTGCTATCCCAGTTACGTTCACCGGGTTTGAACGAGGAGTTACAAATAGATGCGATTCATGGCCAATTGCACATTGACATACGCGAGAGGATATCACGTGATTCGGTGACGACATTCAACCAGTTGCTAACAGCTGCCAGGAATGTTGAACAGATGCTACGTGAGAAGTCTTCATCAGTGCTATCTATCGACACCTCTGGAAAGCAAGCTGGTCAATTTGAGAAGAAACGACGCTGTGACTTCTGTCGTGCCACGGGCCACACTATTGATGAATGCCGTAAAAACCTGAAGCCAATGGGTGGAGTGTACCATCCTCCTAGAGAAATTAACACCGAGTCTACCCAAGCGCCTTCACCAAGTACACCGACTCTTTACTGCTATGGATGTGGGCAGCCAGGTTACACAAGAAGCAAATGCCCTAAGTGTAAAGACGCTCAACTGACTAAGATGGAGAGAACTGGGTTTTGCGCACTGGACATCAATTTAGACGACGACATCAGTTACGACTTAACTCTGGAAGAACCAGACGGTGTAACAACGGCACAGTTTGAGCCCGACCTATACCCCGGAGCTGCGCCTAGGTACACCAAGCCGGTGTACGAACATGAACCCAACGTCGCGGCTGTTACTACTCGGCACAACCCTGTTTCAGCCAAACGGCCTCGCCAGGCATTTGATGGGTACTCACCGGAGCCACACCACATGGAGTACATGTTCGCTGATTTTGGAGAGGATGCTCAAGAGAAAGCTTTATAATCATAATCATCATAATCATAATTTATTGCGTTTCATGTTAGTATAATAATAGGTCTTAAAGCTAGGTACAGTTAAACATGAGCTCTGTTGAGCATAGCAATTTCTTAAAACTACAAGTTTAAAATTCAAAATGTCAAAATTGTGAAAATGTACATCGAGTCCAATGCATATACATACAATTTCTTCCTAAAACCTAATATTATCGTTTTAATTTTAGGTAGTTCTGAATCATGCACATGCATTTTAATTCTCCTCTAATTACTAACTAGTTCACATAATAGCAAATTATTAACAATGTCCATACCTATATGTCTAAACATACTTATTAGCAACTATTAACTATAACATTATTTGATAATTATATATGTAATTCTATGTCAATTTATTATTTTGGGTAGTAAATAACTGTAGATTCTATTAAACTATTTAAGGGTGTCTGTGATAAATTCTTGACATGAGTAATATGTTTTACTTATGAGCCAATCTTTAAGTCTACTTCGGAAATTATTATATTTGTCCTCTTTTTTTATGAAGTCAGGGATTTTGTTGTAGACTCTAATTGATTGGTAGTGAGGTCCACTTTTATACATATTCAGCTTAGGTTCCGGGAGGGCTAATTGGTTATTTCGACGGGCGCTTTTAACAAATTTGTATTGGGTTAGATGTTTTTTAACAAACAGTGCTACTTCCAGTATATATATGCACGGTAGGGTCAGCAGCTTAAGTTTGAGAAAGTGGGGTCTGCAACTTTCCGGGCGGCGTATGTTAGCTATTATGCATATACACTTTTTTTGGGCTACGAACAAGTCGTGGGCGTCTGTGCTATTTCCCCATAAGATAATACCATATCGCAGCCATGCATAAGCATACGCATAATATGCCGACAGTGCACATTCAATATGAGTATTTCGCTTAAGTACACTTAGTGCGTATATGAAACGAGATAACTTGTTGTTTGTAATCTCAATATGCTTTTTCCAATTTAGGTTTGTGTCAATTGTAAGACCCAATAATTTAAATGTACTAACTTCTTCAATACCGATTTCGTTTGATACATGTGCCAAATCTAGGGGTACTTTTTGGTATGGCCTGAATTGTATTAACTTAGTTTTGTTGATATTAAGCTCTAAACAGTGGTCGCGTAGCCAGTCGTTAAGGTCTGTTAGCGTGTCCTTTATATCGCTACTGATGTTGTAATGTTTCGGGCATCTGAATAACAGAGAGACGTCATCCGCAAATAGGGTGCAGTGATGTTCCGTAGTCTTAGGCAAATCATTAATATATACTACAAATAGGATACATCCGAGGACACTCCCCTGCGGTATTGAGCTATTTATTATTAGAGGCTTGGATAAGATATTAGCGAGTTCTCCCGTTGTTTTATTGTAGTGTTGTATCTGAACGCTTTGTACTCTGTTTTCGAGATATGATTTTAACCAGTTGTAGGCTTCACCTCGTATACCTACCCCATATAATTTTCCTAGGAGTACAGTGTGTGAGACTTTTTCATATGCCTTGGTCATATCTAGCAATAAACCTATGGCATATTGCTTATCTCTGAGGTAATTAAGGATTTCGTCTACATATTTATATACGGCGAGGGTAGTTGAATGTTTTTTACGGAAGCCATTCTGATTGGGATCCAAGAGATTAAACTTTTCTAGGAAATTATAAATACGGGTGGCCATTGATTTTTCAAAAATTTTCGATATAGTTGAAAGTAAGGCTATTGGCCTATACTGGCTAGGATTTAGCGGATCACGTTTGTCCTTGAGAATTGGTTTCACTATGGCAATTTTTAGTTTGTCGGGGAAAATAGATTGAATAAAGGATTGATTTATAAGTTTAGTTATATACGGTGTTAGTTCGGCACTGCAATGTTTTATGAGGGCTGCCGGAAGGTTGTCATAACCTGCGCTGTGTTTATTTGGTAGTTTACTTATTATCGTCTTTACTTCACTTTCTGTCACGGGGCTAAGAAACATGGAATTCACGGCTGGTTGTATGACCGGCCGCCCGGTCGGGCGGTTTTGTGATGTTGAATTACCCACGGCGGAGAAATAATCATTAAATAGATTAGAGACTTGATGTGGACAACCCACACTTGTGTTATTGTGTTGTAGTGTTATGTTTGGTGTAAATTGGGATGTTTTTGGTGCAGTTACGCTTTTTATCACGCTCCACATACTTTTTATTTTGTTCTGTGAATTTGTCATTTGCCGTATGTAATTAAGTTTTTTTGAGGTTTTAATCGTTTTTTTTAATATTTTGTTATAAAGATTATAGTGTATTCCTAAGACTTCACTGTTTGCCTGATTTGTGAGAATACGAAGAATTCTTTTATGCTTACAAGAACGTCGGAGTCCGTGAGTAATCCAACCTTTTTTCTTTTTTGACTTTATTTTTGTAGTTCTTAAGGGAATATGCTTGAGAGCTTTTAGAGACTTGAAGGCGCACCTAACCACTGCACCGGTTCTAAGGCAAGCGGATGAGACTAAGCCCTACATTATCAAGGCTGACGCGAGCAATTACGCAATCGGAGCTATATTAGTCCAGGGGGAGGACGAAGATGAGCATCCGGTGGAGTTTGCTAGTAAACTGTTGAACTCCGCCGAAAACCCCTACAGCTTATACGGAAAAGAGGAAGGCCAAGAAAGGCAACTATTAAGGCTACGCATAAACGAAAATAAAACCAACATCCTATCCTACTCGTCGAGCCGCCTTCATGGATAGAGGGGGAGAATATGTAACACCGATAGCTTGGCGCAACAGAAGTGACCACTACTAACGCCATCCAGTGGCGAGTAGAGTAACTACATTAGGTATCCAATATTCCCCTAGATGGCGGTGGCGTCGAAATAGAACGCGCTAACGTTTGTTCGACGTAGAATATGTAAGTAGGATTATGGATTTTCACAATGTATCTTACTTCCTTGAATTATTCCAGTGCTGACGGACTCCCGGCTCACTAGATTAACTCCTGCCTTTTACTGTGTGATGCAGACGGTTCCCGGACCATCACGCCAGTAAGCGGTATTTATACTACCGATCAGTGTACGTAGTAAATAAAAGGTATATCTACCTTACACTGCGGTTTCACTCGTCATCCAAGCTGGCGCATTCTGGCAACGGACCTTCGGTTACACCCAAATCAAGACCTACGCTACGAGTGGGGCTGAGACCGCGCAAACTTCAAGGATCTTCCGGTAGCAAGCAACTTAAAGCCAAGAAGATGGCCAACGTCTCTATGTCTCCGGAGCAGCTACAGCAATTGGTGACGTCACTTACGGCAGCAGCTATTCAAGCCGCAGCAGGTGGTGTTGCGCCTT
The DNA here is from genome assembly GCA_947578815.1 of Epinotia ramella. Taxonomy (NCBI): domain Eukaryota; kingdom Metazoa; phylum Arthropoda; class Insecta; order Lepidoptera; family Tortricidae; genus Epinotia; species Epinotia ramella. The sequence goes on along the minus strand of OX388205.1, from coordinate 15,054,845 downwards.
CAACCACATCATTTGCTAACGTGTCATTTTCCTATGACGGCACTAGAGAATCTCTACGACTGGAAGAGTTTATATCAGCCGCATCAGTTTACAAGAAAGTTAATGGCATGACGGATGAAGCTGCTATCATGAGCCTGCCTTTGGTGTTGAAAGGCGAAGCTTCGACATGGTGGCAAGGCGTGAAGAATAATATAACCCTTTGGACCGACTTCGAGGCAAGAGTGCGCCACGCCTTTGCACCAAGGATTTCTGGCGTCCAAGTGTTCCAGGAAGTATTCGCACGCAAGCAACCACCAGACATGCTGACGGAAACATTTATCGCAAAGAACAGAGCCTTGCTATCCCAGTTACGTTCACCGGGTTTGAACGAGGAGTTACAAATAGATGCGATTCATGGCCAATTGCACATTGACATACGCGAGAGGATATCACGTGATTCGGTGACGACATTCAACCAGTTGCTAACAGCTGCCAGGAATGTTGAACAGATGCTACGTGAGAAGTCTTCATCAGTGCTATCTATCGACACCTCTGGAAAGCAAGCTGGTCAATTTGAGAAGAAACGACGCTGTGACTTCTGTCGTGCCACGGGCCACACTATTGATGAATGCCGTAAAAACCTGAAGCCAATGGGTGGAGTGTACCATCCTCCTAGAGAAATTAACACCGAGTCTACCCAAGCGCCTTCACCAAGTACACCGACTCTTTACTGCTATGGATGTGGGCAGCCAGGTTACACAAGAAGCAAATGCCCTAAGTGTAAAGACGCTCAACCGACTAAGATGGAGAGAACTGGGTTTTGCGCACTGGACATCAATTTAGACGACGACATCAGTTACGACTTAACTCTGGAAGAACCAGACGGTGTAACAACGGCACAGTTTGAGCCCGACCTATACCCCGGAGCTGCGCCTAGGTACACCAAGCCGGTGTACGAACATGAACCCAACGTCGCGGCTGTTACTACTCGGCACAACCCTGTTTCAGCCAAACGGCCTCGCCAGGCATTTGATGGGTACTCACCGGAGCCACACCACATGGAGTACATGTTCGCTGATTTTGGAGAGGATGCTCAAGAGAAAGCTTTTAGAGACTTGAAGGCGCACCTAACCACTGCACCGGTTTTAAGGCAAGCGGATGAGACTAAGCCCTACATTATCAAGGCTGACGCGAGCAATTACGCAATCGGAGCTATATTAGTCCAGGGGGAGGACGAAGATGAGCATCCGGTGGAGTTTGCTAGTAAACTGTTGAACTCCGCCGAAAACCCCTACAGCTTATACGGAAAAGAGGAAGGCCAAGAAAGGCAACTATTAAGGCTACGCATAAAAGAAAATAAAACCAACATCCTATCCTACTCGTCGAGCCGCCTTCATGGATAGAGGGGGAGAATATGTAACACCGATAGCTTGGCGCAACAGAAGTGACCACTACTAACGCCATCCAGTGGCGAGTAGAGTAACTACATTAGGTATCCAATATTCCCCTAGATGGCGGTGGCGTCGAAATAGAACGCGCTAACGTTTGTTCGACGTAGAATATGTAAGTAGGATTATGGATTTTCACAATGTATCTTACTTCCTTGAATTATTCCAGTGCTGACGGACTCCCGGCTCACTAGATTAACTCCTGCCTTTTACTGTGTGATGCAGACGGTTCCCGGACCATCACGCCAGTAAGCGGTATTTATAGGTTCTCTATTGGATCGCATAAAATCATTTGGAATAATATAATAACGCATAATTTTTTATAGCCGAATTAGTGTTAAGCCTAATCATGTTATGGCATAAATTTTTAGGCATAAAATTAAAAAGAATATACGAAAATAGCATAATCATCACAAAGACTAACATCAGATAGCATAAATACAAAAAGACATAATAATTACTTGGCATCATTACAAAACGCATAAAAATTGTGTCCTAAAAAATAAAATCATGCATTACACAAAGCAATAAAAGCATAATGCACGGCCCAATAATGTACAGCCTGATAATCCATGTACATTGGGACGGTCATCTGTGCGGACTTATAATCTCCAGCGAGTCGACGCCACCCCGCTGCGCGGGGTGTCTATTTCTGGTCTGAGGAACACAAGTGAACCCTAACCTAATCGACTTAAGACAGAGTTCGCTTATGACAAGCCATTTTTATCCGCCCTGATAATGCAGGACCCAATAATCCGCGTCCACGAAAAGTATAAATGCATGCTAACAACGAAACTGTGTTTTATTTATTTAGAAAACAGAAATTATGCTTCAAAACAGATATGATAAATAATTATTAGCCCATACAATAGTATGCATAATGAGTATTAGTCGAATACAAATTAGTCCAAGTAAAATGATTCTAAAACCATAGTATGCCAAACAAAGTAGTAGGCCAAAGTATTATTATGCGACAGTATTATTATGCCAATAGAAATTATGCCAAATAAATTATGCAAAACTATATTAGTCTAAAAAAAATTATGCCAATGAAGGGGATCCCGTATTTATACTACCGATCAGTGTACGTAGTAAATAAAAGGTATATCTACCTTACACTGCGGTTTCACTCACGTCACCCCCCGCTCCTACGGCATCTTACAATAATATATTCTTAGTCTCGTATCGGAGAAGGCTGAAACTAATTAGCTGACGTACTAGGTAAGCCCACCATTATTTCAAAGCATTAGTGACAACCCAGGAAAAAAGCCGGTCCGTTTTGTTTGAGTAACCTTATTAGCAACAGCCGTTTGTTCTTTAACCCTTCGGATGCTTTGACGCTGACATTGCTGAAGGATAATACATTGATCAGCGCTAATGCTAAGACATACGAAGGGTTTAAAAAAAATAGACAAAATAGGTTGAGGAGGAGGTGACGTCACAAGCCTGTAATCCCTAAAAATTCCATACTAATGGAGCGTTTTTGACGTTTCACAAAAAGAACCTGATTTGACTTTTGTCAAATAGCGTATTCGAACCATGTACCTACCCGCATTTGTAGTTGCACACTTAAAGTTCCTCAAAGAAATTACACTGGTTGCTGCTCTCTATGTTTAACCAAAAACAGTCTAGTGACTTTACAGCATAGGGTTCCATTTTAATTTTATTTGTTAAGTATATATTATATGAAAGGTCACTGAAATTATCTTAGCCGCATTCCAAGCGATGTAAATTAAAATGTACCTACCGTCTACTATTTTATCCCCCACTGCTTTACTTGCTTAAGTTGTATTTAGACAATTAAGTACTACTTTTCTTGTATTATTATAATGCATGCATTTTGTTGTAATGAATTTCTCATCTAAGTGAAGTTGTAATATCTTCTTTTGAGAAATAAAGTTCTTAAACCCGAAGAACGTGGTTTGGTAGCAATAAATACGAGCTAGCGAGGAGTGCAAGAATGTGCCTTAAAACTGTGAAAGGGATTTACAAATTACATAGGGTCATTTCGCTGGTTACGCGACCACCTTCGGTTAGCGACCACCTGAAGGAGAAGGTTTTTTCTATTGAAGATAACATCAATTCTACACACCCTATTGAGACAATTGCTTGTACATGCATTTTTTTGTTGTTTTAAAATAGAAATCTACTAAAAAACCGAGAAAATATCCTTACAGTTCACCAACTCAGCTTAAGTGGTCGCCCACCGGCACATTAAATTAGGTGGTCGCTAACCGGCGAAATGACCCTATATTATGCTATGGCGTCCGCACACAGTAATAGATTAAGGCGGTGCATTAGAAATTATCGCGTGCTTTGAAACGCCGTTCTGACTAGATTAAGAAACAATAAGGTCTGATTTTCAGATATATGATTGTTTTCTGATTTGATCGATACATGATTGCATGCTTAAAATTTCCTCGATAGAAAAAAAATCCAAAGTCGGGTCTCTATTTTCCTTTTTTTACTCAGCCTACTAACGATACATTATTTTACGAGACAATCAAGTTAATACTGTATAATTATTTGGGGTTTACCACTGACAGATAGTTTGCCTTCATTTAATTTTCAACTTTAACCTCATACTAATTAAGTACTTATTTCTAAATCGGTAGACGTGGGTAACAGTATTCTGAAAATTGCTTTATTTGTATGACATTAAAGTTGAAAATTAAATGAAGGCAAACTATCTGTCAGTGGTTAACTAACAGTAATCGTACTTGTACTATACTGTATTTTATCTCATCTAAAATCTCACTTGATGAAATTTAAATAAAACTTCACTAAGTTATGTATTTATCGGTATTTGTCCAAAAAAGCCATTCCCGAAGAGTGTTACATCTCTTTTTCTCGTGCGCGGAAGGCATCAGCGTATCTCTGTCTAGGGGGCGTGTTCGTCTCAAATCAAGGCATCCCCTTAAGTGACCATATTGTTGTATCATGTCCACGGTGGTTGGACAACACATTAACACGTTCGCAACCAAGAACCCGCCTGGTAGGCACTCGTAATGTTTGCTCAGATGCCGGCTCAGCCCGCTAGGCGGGCAGTAGTATGAACCTACACGCCTAGCGAGTTCGGTCGGTTTCTGGTGTATTCCAGTGTTCCATTTTTAGTCTGGTTGCGAAGTGTTAAGAAAGTAAACGTCTTTCTCCAACTAATGTGTTTATAAAGTATAAAAGGTGGTAGCAAATTTAGCAGCATAAAAAGCGGTTCGGTAGGGACCTTACTTAATTTTTGTAATAATTATGGATTTTGTACATCATTCAATTATTTGTATAGCTTTAATATGTTGTTAATGGACTAACCGTTTAAATTGGTTTAAACATCGTGTAGCGGTATTATTTAAATACAAAAATACCCGTATTTCATTTCAGTGTCTAAATAGTTTATTATTTCATATTTTTGTATTCCAACCAACTCAAATAATCTCAGCGTTATTGCCTAAATACAATTTTGGACTACCGAATAATAATATAAATATCGCGAAATGAAGAAGATATACCGGTATAATATATAACTCCCTAGGTGTAGTATAATAAATAGTGTAGTATCCAACTAACCCCCGGTTCCCACTTGTTGGCTGTCGGGCCCGATTTTTTTATCGGGTGTCGGCGCCTCATACAAATTGGTGTCCGACAAGTGTGCATAGTTTCATATAAAATGTTCTGCCGCTGCAACATCCGATTAAAATCCGGGCCCGGTAGCCGACAAGTGGAAACGGGGGATAAGGGTTACAAATGTACGATAGCGCACAATAAAACAAATAATGAAACATGCATAAATATTTATTTCATCAAACTGTTTTGTGACCTTGCTACACAAAGATTAGTCAAAATACTGGTGTGATCTACACTAAGTTAAAAGTCGAATGTTTGTTTGTGTGTTTGTTTGTTTATTCTTCCTCCTCGGCGGCGGCGAGGATTGTCTTGAAGCAGAATGGCTGGAAGACGTAGCCCAAGCCAGAGTAGAACTTGCTCATGAATTCCACCCTGAAATAATACCATAGATGATCAGTTACATGTTTTAATAACTACAACTAGAAGAGTTGAGAAACCCCCGACATTTTCATTTCAAAGTCCAATATCTCAAAAAACGGCTGAACAGATTTTCATGAAACAAGGCTAAGAACACTCGGGATAAAATTATCTATGACACAAAAAAAAACTAAATGAAAATCGGTTCATCCGTTACGATACCACAGACAGATACACAAATAGACACGTTAAACTTATAACACCCCTCTCTTTGCGTCGGGGGTTAAAAAGCAAAAGGTTCGGCAAAAGGTTTGTGCAGTGGTTCCTAACCTTTTCAATATTTATGGTATCCGGTTATTTAAGTTGGTGGTAAAACCAGTTACCCTAATAGGTCACGGGTAAACCTATTAGGGTAACTGGTTTTACCACCAACTTAAATAACCGGATAATTATCATTGATCCATTTTATATGCCAACCTGTCGAAATCAAAGAACAGCTGTTTTACCTCCACGTTTGGAACCGATCGATGGCTTACTGGGTTGTCTGCCTATAAAACTGACGGCTTTGGGTTCAAATAAAAGTTACTACAAATACAAAGTCTGGTTTCCCGATTCAACTATTGACAGGCGACTAACTGCATTTTTATTAGTCAGTTTTTTGGTCCGCAAAATACGTTCATGTAGTGTACGTGATCGTTGCGTGACCACGTGCGAAACTAAACTTAATTCCTAATAAAACAAGGTTGAATTTACTAATACAAACACAGTGTATGCAGGAAGGCGCATAGCCCCTCCATCATGTCGTCATAAATAAGCGTAATTTAACCGACTTAAAAAAAAGAGGTTCTCAATTCGGTTGTTTTGTTTCAATGGTTTTATATCAGAACTCCGTAATTCGTACTTTCTCAGATTCGTAATTTTTTTTTGTTTGTAAGTATATGCTTCCAGGTGGGTCCCATTTTTTTTCAAAAATCCAGTTGGATGATGGGATCCATGAGGAATTGAGGGAACTCCTCAATTATATTAGGCTATTATAACTCGTGTATTTACACCCGGAAATCATAATTTTGGTGGAGTGGAATTGATGATGAAGACCACAGATGACTTATGGAGTTCCTCAATTATGTACTTAAAATACAAAAGTACGTCACAGATTCTGATAAGATTCCGTTGCAATAGCAACTAATGAAGTGCCAAAGGTGGTCCTTGCGGAATCGACGGAAGTCCTGAAATATTATCGGCCCACATACAGCGATTGGGTTTTTTTTTTCTAATCATCAACGCATTTGCTTTCGGAAATCAGTTCATGTGGTAAATTGGAAAAAAAATGTGCCTTTCGTGGGTTGTTGTGGGTTCTCGTGGCTTGGCGGAGTACTATATTGAAGTCGGTTAAAACTTTGTTCTTTAAAGTAATTAAAGTAAATTATTTGCGATCATTGTTCCATATTACTCGTACACGTGCGAATCTAAACGTTATTCCTAAAATAACTACAGTTCAAATTACCAGTGCAAACGCAGTGTATGCAGGAAGGCGGAGAGCCCCTCCATCATGACGAGGATGGCGAGCGTGAAGAGCGCCCAGAAGCAGAAGGCCACGTACAGCTTGATGGCTCCTATATAGCTGTGGTCCTTCAGTCCCATGGAGAGCACCATGCTCCACAGCACTTCGGAGAGCTCTGAGGACGAAAACGACATTATACATATAGTGAAGGGTAAAACCCGGATAGTCGCCCCGGGGGTATAGTTGCCGTGATTGCAATTACTCTCTCTATCGAGAGATTCTGCAACTACAACCAAGTTGACCGTGTTGCATGGGATGGCTAGGTGCGATCAAAGTTTTTGCGGGATAAATTTCCTCTTTCTCGGCGGGGCATCTATCCTAAACGTAATTTACATGGATTAGGCAATTTATAGGTCCGCCAAAAATCGCCAATACTTTGGAAATATCAAAGATATTGTTCATTCCTTTCATGAATTTTAAGATAATAAACCAAAGTACATACCTGATTTACAAATAAAGAATCTCGCTTTTTGTACAGAGATATAAAGTAATATCAAAAAGTGGAGCATCTATCCTGGTTTTACCCTATTGTGAAAGTAAGCTTCTGTCAGGCCTGGACTTAGAGAGACAGGGCACCTAAGCATTTGGGCCCCCCTCAGGGAGCTTGTGTACAGGTCCCGCCCGCCATTGCGTCTGGGGCCCCTTTAGAGGCTGTCTGGAAGTGTATTCTACAGTCAGCAGCAACAGTAGCTACGCTGGGCAAGGGCTCAAAATGACCTAAACACGACTTTATTGTCAAGAGGCTAAGGACTGTCTAAGTACCTAGATCATTTTGAGCGTGTTATTTTGCGTAGCCACTTCTCCTACTGTCTTTACCAGTAGTGTATCTACAACTCGTCACGAGGGTTCTAAGGATTGACGATGGCCTTTTTTGTGTAGTTTTAAGTTGCTATAGCCACCAGCTGTCTCGATCACCAGATCAGATCGGAGGAGCCATAATGTTGCGTTGTAGGTAACCGTTACACGAGTATGAACATTTACAGCCGACTATGCGATTGATAACTGCTTTAAAATTAACTTGCAAGATTTGACTCTTACATACTAATGAACTAATAAGGTAATAAGGCAGTTAATATAAAGCCTGTACCTAAACCTAAACACTCATTATGGATCTACACTACAACATATATGCTTTCTGCTGCTAAGTTAAGTGTACTAAAGCTCCCTGCATTTATTATTTCGAAAATAGCTGATGACTATACATATTGTCAAGGAACCGTTAGAATCTTAGAAAACTCACCGGCGTGAGCGAGCGAGAGCGCCCACAGTCGCAGATACGAGGCCGTGTGCGAGATGGTACTGAGCACGTATTCGATCGTGTGGATGCCCTGGTGGATCATGATCTCGCTGAAGGGCTCCTCTTCATGGTCGTGTCCGCCGGCGGCGGGCTTGGCGACGGGTTTGGGCTGGTCCTCGCCGATCTCCGTCTGTTCTTGCATTTCTATGCCGGCGTTGACGCTGCCGTTTGTGTTTTCAAGCTGGAATACAAAGGAAACATTCATCGTCATTATCATCATCGATCATATGGGACCGTACAACCGCCGAAAGACATCCTGTGTGAAGTAAGTGTGACTACTGCTGCCTCCCCCAAAGAGTGCTAGAATTACCGGTCCTGTGCCCACCCGCATCCAGCGGACTCCCGCGACCTTTAAGGTCACCAGTCCAGTCCAGCAGCGTGGGTAGACAATCAAAATCGGAAGGAACATAATTGAGAGCTTCATATTGCCTGACTGTGATGTCAGGTATTCCTGAACGACGACAGGGATACAGTCGAGTACAATAAACCTGTATAAATGAACTATAGTGAAAATGCCCTTACATCCAATATGTGACAGCTGTCATCCAAGTTTAATATATGTCATCATTGACGTGTATTGTACCGGGATGACGGCTGTTAATAAAATCAAATTATAGTGGTAAGTATATTGTGAAGGAGATCCTATATAAATTTCATCTATTTAATGTATCGTCGGTGTAAATTTATCTAATTCTAGCTTGTTGTCATGAAGTCTGACAACCGATGCCTAAAGACCCAAATAAATTGGCCGCCTTAATACTATTAAAGCCTTATCAATACCGTGGAGTCGTCACTGGTGGCAAGCAGATACAGTGGTTTGTTCGGAAGCAATGCTTAGTACCATGGGTATCGTATTGTTAGGTGAATCAACATTTTACCGTCGCCAGTTGCCGTGGTGGTTGGCACTTAAACCTCTTTTAATTGGGCCCATGTTCCAATCAGGGATGCCGCGGATGCGGTTTTTGACATCCGCGGATGCGGATAATTGTGGGCACACATCCGCGGATGCGGATTTGGGGTCAAACACTAAACATCGTAAATAAACAACGTCCATTCTATAATACGAGTATCACGTGATCATCAAACACGTTGAGACTAAATTACAATCGTAGCGAACAAATAAAAAACGCGTTTGCTCTTGGTCACAGAAACGAAAAGAATTTTTTTTTTACTAAAGACGAAAATATCTAAAACGCGTATGGTAAGCGCCGCGTGGGCTCCTTTCTGATCGTGAATTGCACTACATCCGCATCCGCAAAAACTCCGCATCGATTTTGGCGGCGGTTGCGGATGCGAACGTCTGCAACATCCCTGGTTCCATGTTAGGAGTTCATGTTGTAACACATGTTCGTCTACATACGAGTATCATATTGTCTCCAGAATATCAACAAGAAATAGTTGCTGGCTACATTATACACGTACTTTGGTTTTCTTCTTACTGCTACCAGCCACCAGCAGATACAGCGGCTTGCCGAGCAGCATGACGGGTATGCAGCAGAGGCCGCACAGCACGAACGCGCGCTGCAAGGTCGCCTGGCCCTCGAACATGTACGCCTTGCACGGCGCGTCCGCCTCGGCCGTGGTGAACAGCATCATGTTGATGAAGAGGATCAGCACGGATGGGGCGCAGCCTTGCCGGTATGCGGGATCTAGAAGATATCATCAGTCAAAGTCAACATTATTTATTTGCAGAATTATGGCACATTACATTGATGGATTTAGAAATAACATGTTCAGCATAATTCACCATTTTAGTGGCATGCAAATTACAAATTATAATCAAAAATAAAAAATATAAAAAATTCTACGTTCTAAAATGCATAAACTCATTCATATTATAAAAACAATTGTCATGGAGCCAACGACGAAGTTTTGACAAGAACAAATGTATATGGCAGATTTCAGAAGGCAGGCAGAAGTCTATGGGAATATTGTTGTAAACTCTCACAGACATCATGTATGTAACAATTTTTGTTGTAACCTTGTTTAAACCTGGACAAATCCCTGTTACGTAAACGTGGATGTTGGGTTGGTTTTTCAAATAGCTCAGGGTTGTTTCTTACGAACTTTGCATGCTCATAGATATAAATTCCAGTCAATGTAAGGACATTAAGCTTTTTAAAAAGCGGTCTACAAGATATTTGAGATCCAACTCCACAGATAGCACGAATACAGCGCTTTTGTGTCACAAACACTTGGTTAACATTTGTCGAGTTCATCAAAGGGTTAAGGGAAGTATATATATAGTACTCTTTGGTTAAGGGGGTGAATTGGAAATGATCGCGTGCTTTGAATCGCCGTTCTGACCAGATTAAGAAACAAAAAGGTCTGATTTTCAGATATATGATTCTTGACTATTAACCGAAAACCGATTAAGGGCATAAGTCCCCAGTCGGCCAACGCTCCATACAAAGGTAACAAAAAAACGCGAAAGATTTTTTTTCTCTTAGTTTTTTCTTATCAGAACACGAAACCAGTTATGCCCTTGATCGGTTCACACCCCATTTTTGGTACAACCTGTATGATTGTTTATCTGATTTAATCGATACATGATAGCCTAAAATTTCCTCTATAGAAAGAAATCCAAAGTTGGGTCTTTATTTTCCTTTTTACTCAGCCTACTCAAACAATACATTATTTTACGTCACAATCAAATTAATACTATAGTATGTTTTATCTCATCTAAAATCTCACTTAATGAAATATAAATAAAACTTCACTAAGTTAGGTTGGGTATTTATCGAAATTTGTCCAAAAAAGCCATTCCCGAAGAGTGTTGCATCTCTTTTTCTCGTGCGCGGAAGGCAAGCCTGTCTTTGTCTAGGGGCGTGGTAATATCGGATAATTATCCGATAATTATCTGATAAATAGCAAGAAGCGTAATTAATAATTATCTTGATAATTTCGAACCCTGGTCGTCATTGACGTTTATTGTACTGGGATGACAGCTGTCAAATGTTCGAAGTAAGATCTCACCAACTATAGTTAGTTGCAACCGAGGAAGCCAAGTATTTCGGTACACGTCTTTATTACTGTAAGAATAAGGGTGTGTTACGTAAATATTTGGCTACTCTGGCTGCTACTAACTATATGACGCTGACTGTACTACGCATTGGCTGCAGTCTTCATCTGCAGTTACTTGTTGTATGTTGGACAGTCAGCATCGTATAGTTAGTAGCAGCAAAATATATCGCAACTAAAGATCGTTATCAACGTGCTGTATTGGTGGCAAAGTATGGTTGACAAAAAAAAACAAATTACGCAAGTATTTTAAACAATATATATTTCACAAATTATGAGATTTATATACATATTTATAACAACTTATCCAAATTATAGTGAATAAATTACTAAAATTTGTTCAACAGATTTGGCTGTCAATCGTTCACGACGATTGGATCCATCCACTCTAGATACGATGTGCATTGGATGGTAAAATAAACACTTCGCGTAATGTAATTAGATTTTCAACTATAGTTGTATTTTTATGACATTTTATGTCATTTGATGCGCTGAACGCTTGTTTTAAAAATATATAAGGGCCGAAAAGGTTTTGTACCGTACAGAGTTATATCTAGAGGTGTAATCCTAAGAAGGTAAGTATTTATTTAATGGAGAACAAAAGTGAATATTCAAATGTATTTGTTTTTTCTGCCAACCATACCCTTTGCCACCAATACAGCACGTTGATAACGATCTTTGCAACACATCCTTTACTCTTACAGTAAGACCTGTACCGAAATATTTGTCTACTTTGGCTGCTACTAACTGTACGATGCTGACTGGACATCTTAAATAAGTAGTTGACATTATTTAAGCTGTCCGACATTCTATACAACTGTCATCGGATTTAGAATCTTCTAAGCTTGGTAGGTAACGTCGGTTTTCAAACGGATTACTTTGATAGAACTCGGCCAATTCCAATAATTATAAATGATGACTATACCTTCGTTAAAGGTGCTGTAGGCGAGCCACTTGTAGAACATCATGAACACCATGTAAGCGAACAGTAGGCAGAGGAATATGATCTGCGGCAGGTACTCCAGGAAGATGCTGTAGCGGCGCTTGAAGAAGCTGTGGAAGGTACGAATGTGGTTCGTATTACTAGGTAATTAGAGACTATTCTGGTTTGTGGCCAGTGGTCGCCAGAACCAAAACACATCTTGAACGCTATCTTAATCACTGAATAATTTTAGGGTTCCGTACCTCAAAAGGAAAAAAACGGAACCCTTATAGGATCACTCGTGTGTATGTCCGTCTGTCACAGCCGATTTGCTCCGAAACTACTGGACCGATTTAGTTGAAATTTGGTAAACATATGTAAATGGGTGACCCAAAGATGGACGCGTAAAGTAAATTAATAAATTCTGAACAGATTTGAAGTAATTGAGAAAAAACGACGAAAATTGACCATTCCCCCCCCCCTTATCTCCGAAACTACTAGGCTTAAAATTCTGAAAAAAATATGGAAAATAGTTCCTTGCCTAAAGATTACAGGAAAACCTATAAGAAGTTTGAGTATTCAAAGTAACGGGAAAATTCTCAATATTATTGTGTATTTTGTATGGAGCGCCTGATGATTGAGCATAGCAATTTTTACGTCCGATTAAAAAAACACTGAAATTTAGACTATATACGGAACCCTCACCACGCGAGTTAACCTCGCACTTGTCCGGTTTTTGAATAATAATTATAGGCAACATAAAGGCAAGGAACTTTTCATTTAAAGTAGGTACCTATAGTTGGTGAGACCTTACTTTGAACTTTGGACAGCTGTCATCCCAGTACAATTTATGTCATCATATGTCATTTTTGACGTTTTTTTGTACTGGAATGACAGCTGTCATAAGTTCAAAGTAAGATCTCAACAACTATAATCAGATTTATGTTCGTTGGGATTTCGCAACGGCCATTATATCGAGCAGATTAGACACTGGCAAGGACACTTTAATAGGGGTAATATAACAACCAATAATGATGAACTTTCTCGACATAGGATTAAACATATTAATAAATGGATAAAATTGTTAAGGGGATTAAATAATCACAAAGTTATGTGTCCAAAGTTTTAAGAATAGTAGATTGTGTCACAAGGGAGCAAAATGCCATATTTACGGCGAGGGCGTAGATTGAATCCCGAATGAAGCGAAGGATTCCAGAATAGAATCCCGAACGTAATGAGGGTTTCTAACGTGGAATTCTGAGCGTAGTGAGGGATTCAAGTGTTCACGCCTAAGATGGAAATAATTTTGCTTCCGTGTGACTCATACTGCTTTTCACATCACTTATGAGGATAATGAAATATGTCAGTAATAAAACACATGTATTTACACTTACTAAGAGTTTATTTATTTATAGCCTCATATGTAAAAACATGCTGCTGCATTTGCATTCCAAGATTGTGGTATTTTAATACGTTTCGTAATATTTTATAAGTAATCGATTATGTGTATACTAATTTCATGTATTCGTTGGGATATATTTTTTTATTCTGGCAACAATATGTCCTGGAACAGAAAAGTGCCACTTTGATCCCTCCTAGCAGGGAAGAAAAAGCCCTTATCCGAATGGGTGATGTGAAAATGGTATATTCTGCCCCTTTCCCGCAAAACGTTGAATGGGATTGTCGTCGCTAGGCATATTTTTTTGCCTTCTTTCTTTTGGAGTAATAATAAATGTTGAGTCTACAACCCTATTCTATTGATATGTGAATGACTTACTTGTAATTGACGACGCTCATGCAGACACCGAAGATCATGTGTATGACGCCGAAGATGATAGACAGTTTCATTTTGTACGAGTTGAGGAAGATGATCTTGTTGTCGGCAGTCTAACAAACATTTAAATTCATCGGTTTTAGATCTCAAGTTCATATAAATTACTTAATTAATAAAAAGCAGATTTTTTTGATGCCGCTATGTAGGCATCAGAAAAACATCACGCCGTCGAAACCTGCCGTTATCGTCACAACATTAGCATCCTATTGTTACTGATTATTACTCTTAAGAGTCCACACTATCTATTTAGATACTACTTAGTTCCATTGATGACAGTGGATTTCTTCCTAGGACTTTCATTAAACAAACAATGACTACACACACTTATTTATTACGCTTTTTAGGGTTCCGTAGACAACAAGGAACCCTTATAGTTTCGCCATGCCCGTCCGTCTGTCTGTCTGCCTGTCTGTCCGTCTTCGGCTTAGCTCAGTAACCATTACAACTAGAAAACTGTAATTCGGCATGGGTATATATAAATAAATCACGCCGACAAAACAGTACAATAAAATCTTGAAAAATATTTTTTTAGGGTACAACCCCTACATCTCAAGCGGGGATGTATTTTTTTTTCTCGTTAAACCCATGGTGTGGGGTATTGTTGGATAGCTCGTTCAAAACTATTATGGGTTTCCTAGAACCATTTTTGAAATCAGTGATTCGTTTGCGAGATATTGGGCTTTAAAGCCCTAATTTTTGCTCAAGTCATGGCCGGTTTTAAAGATGTAGTTACCTGCCAAATAGGATCGACACCTATGAAATAAGGTTCGTCTGCGTAAGACTCCTTAGGGTCCAACTGGAGCGCAGCATTCGACATCATATAAGGATCGTCGTACGGAATTTTCCACGCAGACCCGAATATGTTCATCGATTTCGAGAATATGTCGTTGTAAACAATCCCGGTGTACATTGAGAAGCAGCCCATGAACAAAATGATGTAGCGACCAGCGAAGAAGATGTTCCAGATTTCGTTCTTGGACTTCATGGCGCCGAGCGATACTTCCTTGATGACCATCCATGCTCCGAACATCGCCATAATGGCTCCGTGCCCGAGGTCGCCGAACATGACGGCGAATAGGAACGGGAAGGTGATGATTGTGTACAGCGCTGGGGAGGAAACGAGCTTCCGTTAAAATTATATTTGGAACAAAGGTCCACATCGCATTGCACTCTAGAGTTGAAAAAAAGTGTAAGACTTCGACCGTCTCAAAAGTTGTTTTTCAATTTTAAGGTTGGCCAGCGTTTCTCTTTATTCCAAACGGGTGTTCAACACATCTCTAGATTTTAACATAGATACATACATCAGCCTATTGCAGTCCACCGCTGGACGTAGGCCTCCCAATTTTAATAAATCACAGTAGATTAGCATGTTCAAATGATCAACCAATGTTCCTCTCAAAGAACGGTGTTATTTCTCGTACGTACCAGGGTTGCATTCTCTGTAGGAGGCCACACCGTAGGCGTCGATAAGGGTTTGGAAGCCGCGTGTGAATTTGTTGGTGCGGTTGAAGGTTGGCGGTTCTTCATCTGTTTCGATGCAGTTCAGGAACGAAGGAATCGAGCTGCCGCATGCGTTCTGGGGATATATGATGTGTTAGAGACATAGGGTTGACATTACATTTAACGTCAACACAATACGAATTGCATTGCATGATAGACGACCTCGAAGACGCATTCTTGATGTCGACTGTACTTATTCTGACTACTAACAGCTCTAGACTACGCCTGGCCTGGTCTGGCCTACGAAATATTGCAGAAATTGCCTGGCTAAAGAAATCTAGGTAGTCTAGATGGATGAATATCCTTAGCCAAAAACTATTTACTGCCAAGTTTCGCATATTCATCACCTTCATGAGAAATCTTATTCACATGAGCATATAGTTGAACTTACCGATCCATCAGCCAAAGCCTTCTGCACATTGGGCAAGTCAGCAGTAGGCACCCAGCACTCGCCGATGAGGCACTTCTTGGTGACGTCCATGTTGAACAGGTTGAGGGTGTGATAGATGGCCTTCATCTTGCGCACCATGATGGTCCAGCTGGTCAGTTCCTTGGCCACGCTGGCTAGCACGCGCTGTCTGTGGTCACGGGTTTGGTTGAGCACCTATAAAATATACGGAATACAATACAATCAGCGTTGCCATGTAGCTCGATTTTTAAAGTAAAAACGTGGAAAATGTTTGGTAAGCAGCTGAATTGTGGTAAATTTATTGTGTTTGGTACTGAATCACTACCTAAAACTCCCCACTTCTCGAATATCAGTATCACAACAGGTTCAAACGCCAACACAGTTAAGTAACTGACGTCCTGTATATATATATATAGAACCTTATTACTATGCACATAAAGTGCACGGATGGTCATTTATCTGTGTTGTCGATAGTACCTAGCTGTCATTTGATTCGAATTTATGGTCGGTTGGCTTATTCTTTTTCACCCTAAGGAATATTATCATTAAAATTTATAGTTCTTCAAAGTAAACCGTCAGCTTACCATGTTAAGGTCCTCAAGGCGAGTCCTCACGCCCTTCACCATATCCTGGCGCTCGACGTTGGAAGGCGGGCAGGGGTACAGCGACGCGTGGAAGCCAGTGCACACCTTCTTGATGCGCGACTTGAGCTGCTCGCCTTGGAAGAACGCTACGAACACCGTCTTGTAGATCTCGTTTCCCTGTCGAAATGTTTCAATATGAGTTTTGATAATACGCATAGGTAATTTTCAGGGAGCGTACATTTCATGCCGGTTTCGTCATAATGACGTATTCATATAAACACACAGGATGATTCAAAAAACGAAGTAACACGACTTAGTAACCGTAAACGTATTTAGTAACTAATATGTTATTTTATTTTTAATTACTTATAGGCCACAACAACGTGTCTATCGATGCTATCATGAAATTGGTCAAGTCCATGTTAAAATCAAACTGTGTTTCTTTATTTTCCTCATGTTCTTTGTGTTTTATTGTTTGCAAATGTAATTTGATGTTCCTTGCTTTTGGTGGCAAACTTTGCTGACAGCATAAACAATAAATTTGTTTATTATCTATAACCATATAATCCATGTTAAGATTTATTTGGCACAATAATTTTATAGCCTCCATGGCGACTTAGGCCACTAGCAAAGCATTAATCTTCCTGATCTTATTAAATTTAACTGAAATGTTGTTTCCGCATGTCTCCTATTTGTGACAAAGAGTAAACTTTGATGTGACAATGTCAGATAAAGTTCTTTCAATGTCCGTCTCAAGTGTCAATATATTAGATCTACTTAAACGGAAGAGGTTGATTAGATAACAGTGATTAATCATTGATTAATCACATTTTCCATTATTGGGTACAGATAAATAAACGTTCGTTATGCCGTTGCTCTTTTCAAACTTTTTCCATCCTGTATGTAGCTTGACGTCATACGCCTGTCATCGACATGAAATGTAGGTACGCTCCCTGGTAATTTTAATATAACCTTTTTTTTTATACCGCGTCGGTGGTAAGCGGTTAATATAGCCTATGACGCTTGCAACTCTCAAATGTACATTGCTTTCTTGAAGGACCCCAAGACCTAACCTATTTGAGGCAGAAGGAAACAAAGTCAAGGATATTTGATTGTAAAAATTGTAGAAATGTGTGTTTTACAATGAGTCGTGCTTGAACTAGGTTTGCTTGGTGGCCTGGCCTATTTGTTCAGGGTACCTACCAGGAACTAAGAAACTTGTAGGATGCTCGCAGTGTTACGATACTCGAAGATTGCTAGGTGTATAGAAACAGTTGCCGCGATATGCAAAAATACCAGGAGTCAAACTTAAAGGAGATTTAATTGCTTAGGGTTTTCAATTGGTTTGTCCAACTTTGTACAGTGCAGGAGCACGTTGTGGGTTTTATTGTGAATTCCAGCTCGAGATTAACATTGGCATATAGGCAAGTAACTAAGAAACTTTAACGATGCTCGAAGACTGCTAGATTTATGGGAACAGTTGTCACACGAAATGCAAAAGTACCAGGCCCCTACTTCACCAACTTGACAATTGTCACCTGACACTGACAATTCGCCATACACTTACTTTTTCTAGAAGTTAAGGTGGTTGCTAGGTTACTTGTGAATTCAGCAATGTACGGAGAATTGTCGTTGTCCAGGGGTCCAGAAACTCAGTGTTTGGGTCTTCAAGTAGTTTGTCTAGCTCCGCGCGGCGCAGGAACACGTTGCCGCGGAAGATACAAAAGTACCAGAAGTTCAGAAACTCACAGTGTTAGGATCTTCAAGTGGTTTGTCCAGCTCCGCGCGGCGCAGGAACACGTTGCCGCGGAAGATACAAAAGTACCAGAAGTTCAGAAACTCACAGTGTTAGGGTCTTAAGTGGTTTGTCCAGCTCCGCGCGGCGCAGAAACACGTTGCCGCGGAAGATACAAAAGTACCAGAAGTTCAGAAACTCACAGTGTTAGGGTCTTCAAGTGGTTTGTCCAGCTCCGCGCGGCGCAGGAACACGTTGCCGCGCGAGATGCGCCACAGCATGCGCTCGAAGGCGGGCACGCGCTCGCGCTGCACCACGCCGGCCACGAAGCCGAGGCGGCCGCGGTTGGCGGCATGCTGGGCTGACTCGTCGGATATCAGAGATCTGGTTAAATAGATATGGTACAATAAATGGGATGTTTATAAACAACCCTTCGCGCATAACCGCAAAATGTATACTTTATATACCATCAAATGAGGTAACATGGGACACGCCGGGTTACTTGAGAACGGTTTTCACCAGGGACTAGGGTGTGTTTGTCTGTAAGCATAGCTTTTACCTCTAGCTCAACATGCAAGCTAGAGGGCGCGACTATTCGTACGTCAAACACACTCTAGTTCCTGGTGATAACTGGTATCTCAAGTAACCCGGCACGACCCATGTTACCCCATTTGACCTTGGAAATTTTAATTTAAGGTATATGTAAGCGTTCTCTTGCGTGGAATACAAGCAATCACCGTGCTATCTGTTTTTATTGGGAAGAAGTGTAATCCAATCCGTCCATTTGTTTCAAACATAAGGTCGTAATAGTCTAGACGCAAGCGGGGCGACGAGCTGTACTTAGTTCTAACATTTTATTGAGTTCAATCTATGAATACCCGCATGTAACCCCGGTGCCATTAAAACCGCGACTAGACTGGTGAGTATAAAAATGATAGGTACTCGTATAAATAAGGTCCCATGAGGTTTTATTCGCCAAAGACCCAGTTTGTCCTATTTACAATATGAATCTAGTATCTGAAGTCAAACGCCCAAATTGTCAAGCCTCTATAGGTGAGATTGGATGCAGTGAAATTTATGCGATCTTACTTAGTCAAGGAGTCCATTCCAATCTCCTCCTGCGCGAGGAAGAATGCCTCAGTTTTCTCCAACACGTGACGCAGCTCGGTCAACTCCAAGTAGTTCTGCTTCAAGTTAACTGCATTGTGGGACAGCTCCAGGATTTCATTATCTGTCTTCTCCAAATGCGCCTGTAAGCAAATAAAAGAGAATCAGATAGTCCATTGTCAACACATGTGTTGATTTTAATGTCAAAGTACCTACTCAATTTTGAATCTAAAGACAACATGCGTAGGTGTGTTTTAGAACGTTACCTATTTTTAAACGTACTTATAACATAAGCCCATTATTGTAGGTACCTACTTATAAAATAATGGCGATTGGTCGCGCTCTAGTTTTTTAAACAAGTATAATTTATTATGTATGTTTGACCCACATGAATTCTTATCGTTTTAAAGCTTAAAGCGTCGCAGTCCGAAGAGCAAACTGAATACAATACAGTTTACACAATGATGGTACGTCTATCATATTGATAGGGGGATATAGGACGGCTGGTCGCACTACGACACTACCTGATCGGAATGATAAAAAATAAAAATTATGTCTTGGTATTTAAGACGAATTTTTCTACTTCCGATGCTGGTTCAATCTTACTTCATCATCATCATCATCGTCATCATCATAATCATCATCATAGTAGCCGAAATACGTCCACTACTGGACATAGGCCTCCTTGCCGCTTGAAGCGGTGGAATTAAACGGATTAATTCTATGCCATACGACAGTTTATCAGACTACTTATTTAATAGCTAGGGGTAAGAGAAAGAAGGCAAAAAAATATGCCTACTTAGTGACGAAAATCCCATTCAGATATCTCAACGATTACGAAGCTACAACCTTTTTAATATTGCTTGTTAGAGCCTTATCACACTTGCGATTTGCAAGCGTATTTTGTATGAAGGCGATGACGCAGCGTGTACGCCGCGACTGATAATTGTATAGAAAATACGCTCGCAAATCGCAAGTGTGATAAGGCTCTTAGAGAGAGAAAACGCATACGGTGTGTGACGTCACATTACAGGATGCCGCCGGGGGGCCGCGTCGACGGCGGCGCCGACCACGATGCGGCGCGGCACGTTGCCGTCTCCTGTGACGTCACATTCTTCCAGCGTCATCGTTTCATATGAAGTTGCGTTTTGCGAAAAAGGGACAGAACGGGGTATGTTCTTAAAACTTTGGACACTTATAACTTCGTGATTATTTCACCTTGTGCGTTGTTTTTTTCTCCATTTGACTACATTTTTTATCATTTTCCGAGAAAATATGTCATTACTTATTGATTATTTTATTAAGTGTTTATGTTGTTATCGAAAACTTTTAGTTGAAACTCGCTAAACTTACCTCCTTCACTGTTTTCTATATGAATCTCGGTTTTGAAGTTATTTATCGCAAGAAATCTAAATCCTATCACAGTAAAGTTACAGTTAAACTTCCCTTGCCTCCAAGTCGATGATCTCTCTAGGGTTGGGCGCGCGGCGCTCCGTCCTTGTGGACCTCAGTCTCGAATCTCGATGTAGCGCAGTTTACGCTCTATCTCGTACCCATGTAGTTATTTATCGGGCACAATCCAAAAGGCACCCTATTACAATACAGTCACGGTTCCAATTCACTTGCCTCCAAGTCGATGATCTCCCTAGGGTTGGGTGCGCGCGGGGCCTCCTTGACGTCTGGCACGTGAACGCCATCTTTGTGGACCTCAGTCTCGATGTAGCGCAGCTTGCGCTCCATCTCGTCGCAGCGGCGGACTTCATTGACGAACTTGCGCTGGAACGCGTTCACGTCCGGGTTTAGCTGAAAAAAGAAAAGTTTGTCAAGTATTTATTTGGGAATTTTGGGATGTATCACAACTAGCGGCGAGGTGAGCTAACTGTGCAGACGGCACACGGTCGTAGATGACAGAGTATTTTGTCTGTCTGTCTGGTTGTCAGGACGTGATCGACCGGACGCTATATACCGGAGTAAGGGCGTGCCACTACGCCAACGTACTAGCTTGAGGTTCCCGCTAACTACCGCGCGTTTAGCGCTAGCGTTTCTACGTGGATTGAACTATCTACCTATGGATATAGGTACGTAGACCATTTAATGCAGTCCAGTTTTAAAATGTGTGCACAGCCAAAGTGATCAAAAATATGTGAAGAGACTTGTTCAAATCTCTCTCTCTTATTGTTAAGAGACTTGCTCAAAGCCCAATATCTCGCAAACGAATCACTAATTTGAAAGATCGTTTTAAAAACCCATAATATTTTTGAACAAGCTATCCAACAATACCCCACACTATGGATTTAACGAGAAAAACAATTACATCCCCACTTTAGGTGTAGGGGAGGTACCCCAACAAAAAAATATTTTCAATATTTTTATTCTTCTGTTTTGTCGGTACAGTTTTCTAGTAATAATGGTTACTGAGCTAAGCCGAAGACGGACGGACAGACGGACTTGTTGACTACGGATCCCTAAAAACACCGCGTCAGTCAGAGTTCAGACTGGAATTTAGAAGGGGAATCAATGATAATGTAATACTTATAAAAAAGGTAGATATATATGTTGCCTATACGAAATTCTATGTGTGTGTAATCATAGACGACAAGTGAAAGAAGGACGGTATGCTAATTTTCGGGAGCGAAACAGAGACAGTATACATCGTAAGGTTGGTCAATTGACCAAGTTTTAGAGTACCATTTTCGGAACAGGTATCCTCTTTTTAGGGTTCCGTACCAAAAAGGTAACAAAGGAACCCTTATCCTATGCTATTAAACGAGCAATATTTATGTTTATATTGCTTACTTAGGGTACATAATGGGGGAATAAACAAAGAAGCCCAATTCTGAGAACAGGCTCAATCATCTTTGACAGTTGACACTGTCCTTGCGTTTAGACCGCCCGCGTCTGAAGCCATAATGACTCAAACAAAGTATTTTCTAGTTAGATTAGGCACGCACGACACATTATGTGTTTAACTCTTATTCTCTACCCATATCCGGCGGCCGCGGTTCAAACCAGCAGATTGCCATAAGTGGCTCTTGAGATTGCGTATAATCAAGGAAATGTCTTCTCTACCTAGCAGGTAATTAGACATCTTTTCATGCAAACTACTATGCAGTTACGACATTTTCGAAGGGAGGACCGCAGCGTTGTCCGTCATCCATCACTCATCTTCGTGAATTACGATCACAGCATAGACTTTGGACTATGAACAACCTATTGTGAATGGAGTTGGTACAATCCTGCGGGATCGGGATAAATAGTAATCTTGCCTTTAGGCGCTATGTACCTAAAACGCAGTCTGACTAATTCGCGTTATGACAAAACTTCATTTGAAATTCCCTATTCGTCTAAGTCGCTATTGACCTATTTATTACTTACATTACCTATTCGCTTTTGGACAAAATCGTAATAAGTTCAAGTCAGTCAGTTCGTGAGAACTCTGCCAAATTCGCAAGAGGCCTAAGTCTTAATGCGGCTACCTATCGATTGGTCTAGGCATAAAGCGAAATCAGCAGACTGCGTTGTAGGTACAGAGCGACTAAAGGACCTACAGTACCTGTGCATGAAAACAAAAGACAAACATTTTATCTCGTTAACTTATGAACATGAAAAAATCTCTTAATAATATATACCTACACTAGGGACTAAACAAATGCTTCCTCTTCCATACAATACATCTACAAAATGGCATTGAACTTTGAATAATTTTACGTCGTTAATAAAGTTGAAATTCTTTTGTTTTCAAAAGTGACCGAAACAAAACAAACACTCTATTCGAATTAAATATGTTAGGTATTCCTTCAAGAGAATGAGTCCTAAGATGAGTAGGCCCATGTGCCTTAGGATGTTAAGGTTGGTTTGGATGGTAAGGTAAGGGTGGTTGTGTAAGGTTGTGTTAAGGTTGTTTGGTTGTTGTGTTGGTCCTTCGAACAAGATTTTGTTATCGATGTGATACAGAAAATCATTGTACATGTACCTACATCTCATGATTACGCTTTGTTGAGATTGTAAGAGAAGTATACCTAATGTTGTTATTTTCTGGTAGGTAGGTATAGATACCTAGTTTTTTTTAAATAGCTTTGGAGTCCAAATAATGGTAACACATCTTTCTACAAACAGACTTCGTTTTGAGCTGAAGTTTCATTGCCTTAATTGACTACCTAAAAATAAACTAAGGAAGTTACTTCCACGATTATTTTGTAAAGAAGCCTGTCAAGGCCGTTTCCTCGTAGTTATAAAGTGATAACGTTTACGAGTAATTCGAAGAATTCTCGTTGACTTCACAGTTTTTAAACCGAAAGTTATCCGCTTTTCTGCCTACAGAATTAAAAACGCGTAAACCCTCATGTCGTCGCTACAGAGATTTAGGTTCGCGTTTTATAAATAAACTAGCTGTTGCCCGCGACTTCGTCCGCGTAGAACTTGTAACCGTCTTAGAAAAATGATTGCTATTAAATTATTGTGGGAAGAACCTTAATTATTGCCGACCCAAACAAAGTTCTACCATCTAGGGATGATTTCCGAGATAAACACTATCCTAAATCCTTACAAAAGTCTCAATTTATCTGTACGAAAAATTCATCTAAATCCGTTCGGGGATTAAGCGTAGAAGGTAATAGTGCGATGAGTTCATTAGTTTAAAATGCATCAATTGAAAACTCCGTTTTTACAAATAAATATGATATATTAAGAATCATCAATTATTTTTCATAATGTATTAAATAAAGCTACATTACTGGCTATTTTTGCCTAAACCCGTCCAGTAGTTTTACTCACGTTAGTTCGGGCTACCTGTATAGTTTTGAAAGCAAACTTATCTAATGCTAAAAGACGTAGAACTTTCCATTTTCATCTACCGTCCCCATTTAACGGTGTTAGAGAATAAATTATTTTGATTTAGTATCCAAAATAAACGTTTTCAATTAACAAAATAATCCGCAAGTTAAATGAAACATTTGCTCCTTTTCGGTTCTAGGAGCATCGCAGTTCGAACCTAAACTAACCTAAATTTCTGGTAGCTGTTCGGTTCTGTAAAATTATATTATGAATAATGCACTCTTACTGTTTAGAGTCAATTTAAATAAATATATTTTTTTAAACGCTGGGGGATAAGGGGCTGAATTTCAGAAATCGCCGTAGGTAGGTACTCAGCATGTTTGACTATATACGAGTAAAAGGAGCCTATGCTCAAAGTTTCAACTCTCATATATTATGTCTTCTATATGGCCTTTCCACAGTTTCCACCCCCTAGGGAATTAATTTTGATAAAAACACTATAGATATCAATTATATGGTTTATAAATAAAGAACGTATATACGAACTTTCTTACATATTTCTAAGTTTTAAAAGAACGTCTTCTCGGTACAACTCCTGTTTCACACCTTTAGGAGGCAATTAAAAAAAAAATCTGGATAGTTCTACATATTATAAAAGAAACCTGCTGTCCTGCTTTCATGTTTCTAAATAGCCACAGTTTATGGGATGAATTAGAAAAAAAACCCTTATCAATGTTTTGACTGTACATTAGGAGCTTGTGACCGAAGTTTTAAATGGCTAACTTTAAAAACGACATGTTTCCCATTCAACATAAATAAATAAAATAAAATAAAATAAAAATAAACTATTAACTCTTTTTTTTTAGGGGATGAATTTTAATAACAACGCTAAATCATTTGTTTTGCTTTTTAGTAAGAAACCTTCATACAAAGATTCAAGTCTCTAACTTTCCTAATGAACGATTTCCATACAATGGTTCGACCCCTATTTCACCCCCTTAAGGGTTGAATTTCGAAAAATCCTTTCTTAGCACACGTCCACGTACGGTAAAGAATATATATGTTCCAAATTTCATGCTTTTATCGTTAGCGGTTTAGGCTGTGCTGTGTCTGTCAATAGATTAGTAACGCAAGAGTTTTATATATATAGATAAATACGAGTATTAGATGACAATCATACACAGATCGACCTAGTGTAGACTCAATAAGGCTTGTATTATGGGTACTAGACGACGATATATTTAATAGATATAAATACATAGGAAACATCCATGACTCAGAAACAAATATTCATGCTTATCATCACAAAACTATTTGCCCTTACCGGGATTCGAACCCAGGACCTTCAGTAGGCAGCCGGTAAGCTAACCGGTCGTCTTTCCTAGGGTTATGTAAAGCCACATCTTTAGTTGGGCTCTTAATCTGCATAAACTGGAGTCCTCTTTTATGCAATAAAAAAAATGTATACATGCCCATCGTTATTAACAACCGGAAATACGAATATTGTTATTTTGACTCCGTATGACCCTAATCTGTGTCTGTATACCAACCTATATCATATCAATTACCACATGTGAGCGAAGATAAGCTTCCTATTTGGTGTCGTAATCCCAACGATGGAATCTAAGAATAAGTCTAAAGACAGTTGGTTATTATGTGTATTACGACACTCAACCCGTCTGGTACAAATCGGACTCGTGTCAAGAGCGGAGAACCGGTCGCCCCATGGCTAAACTTACGCACCCACTACATTTATAAGCTAAAAGGCGCAAAGGACAAACAAATCCTGTCGAGAATGCGCCTTCTGGATTTAACGGTGATCCAGACGGTCGACATGGGAAAACAAAAGAGAAACGTTTGAATGACGTAATCGTGTTTCGGGTGTACAAGAATCGTGTTCGGACCGCATATTAAAGTATACAAAGTAGGCAGAGTGTAACTATTATGCAGTAGGTTAGCCGTTTTATTACGCTAACAATGTAAGAATAAATAAAAGCTGATAGCACAATATATTATTTCAACACACCATTGTGCAATAATACAATCAATTGTAACTATAGTTTGTATATGCTCATAGGCAATAGTGTGCAGTTCAATTATACAAACAATTCTGCAAACGTGCACAACAACGTTGATAAACTGTTCCAACGAGGAAAAAATACTTGATCATTGTTTAAGGCGCCGTAGATTCATGGTCTTCTCTCCCTCTCACTGAGCAAAAGCGTGAGCGAGATGGAAGTGCGTGCTCGGAAGCGCGGATATCATGTTTTTTAATTTTAATTTTTTGGCCGTTTAAATAAATAAAAATGTAATCACTGATTTCCCTCGAACATGATATTGCCATGATATTTATAGCTTTTGTGCATAATTTGTTACGAATATTTTAAGTGTATTTTTGTGTATTTTAGACCTATGTTCGTGATTTTTTTCTATCGAGCCAAATTTGCTTAATCATGTTTCGAATCACTGATCTCGCTGCAAAAAAGCCTCAAGATTACTATTCGTATTTTTTTGAAACCATATTATTATAAACAGACGCATTATATTGTTTCAAAAACTCGCTCGCTTAACTTCGCTGAACCTACGGCGCCTTAAACAGAGGCCGAACAGCTAAAGCACTTGCGACATACTCGTATGAATGAGATCGCAGGCCTAGTCGGTGGCCTTCGAGGGGCTCCACGGACCGGATAACCTTTGATTTGGCATGCCTGCTAACCTCACATGTCTCCATATCGATAATGAAGTGGAAAATTGATCTAATCCAATACGAGTACTTAGTTCAAAATTAACAAATTGAACATCCGTTTTGGACTTTCAGAGTGATGTCGGATTGAATTTTTAAATTACAACGGTGGTAAACAAGCATACGGTTGTATGATGGTAAGCAGACACCGTCGCGTCGCTAGGAAGGAACACTTGCGACTCCAGAAGAATCACTTAAGGGGTTGAATTGGAACATTTCGAAATTATCGCGTGCTGACCAGATTAGGAAACAATAAGGCCTGATTTTCAGATATATGATTCTTGACTACTTAAATATGATTATTTATCTGATTTAATCGATACAAGATTGCCTAAAATTTCCTCTAGGTATAGAAAAAAAATCCAAAGTTGGGTCTATATTATCCTGTTTTTTACTAGCCTACTCAAACAATACGTTTTTTTTAAATCTCATCTAGAATCTCACTACCTAAATGAAATATGAATAAATACCCCTTATCACGAAACAAATTATTTTTTATTAAATATTTTGTTTTTCGTGTTATTTTTAACGAGGAAGTTACCTCGATCATTTTTTATAATCGATATGATACAGAGAAAGAATATAATGGAAAAATAAACCATCTTCGTCTGTAGCCCCGGAACGAAGATGGTTTTTCCATTATATTCTTTCTCTGTATCATATCGATTAATATGAATAAACTTCACTAAGTTAGGTATTTATCGATTTTTTTCCAAACAAAGCCATTCCCGAAGAGTATTGCATCTCTTTTTCTCCTACGCGGAAGGCATGTTTACGCGTGTCTGTCAAGGGGGTGTGGTTTTCGCGAATCGACTCAAATCAAGGCATCGCCATAGGTAAGGGGCTCCCATACGCCAATGACCTTCGATCTGAATCCCTTATTTTTCTAATGTTTTTTATAGCTTATTATATTATCATTATCAACAACGACTTTAAGCAATATCCCATATTTACTTCAAAGTTATATTTGGCATCAAAGTTGAACAATTGTAGGCCAAAAAACTGGTTTTCTGGCCATAACTTTCGTGTTAGTTAGTAAGATTATAAAAACGCATATCAAAATTATAGGTAAGTTCAGTCTGTATGAGTAGGTATGAGCTTCCGGTGAATAAAAGTTTTAATGAGGATGAAGTGTCGGGTTTTGTATTTTTACAGACCTTTCTTTAAAAATGGATAATTAATTCTTTATTAAAAAAAATAAGTTATTCAATAAGTATCAAAAATTTTAAACAGGAATCAAACTTTCCCATATCTGCACCTGGAAAGCTAGCTTCAATAAACCGAGGACGAGTGTCGAAATGAAAACTACTACCTATATTTCGTTGATTTTTGACGGGAGCCCCTTAAGCGCGCTGCCGACCTTTTATTGATCTGAGGATTCGTTGTGGTGACAGTTATACTTGAAACCATAATTAGATTTACAAAAAATAGCCTTAAAATTGCCAGCTCCTAGCTAGTTTTTAGCTACGTCCGTCATTTGGAAGAGTGTAAGTTGGCCAGTGTCAGTTTTTTATTAATTTTAATGGCAATTTTAAGGTTATTTTTCTGGAATCTAATTATGGTATTTCGCCTTATTGCAATGCAGTAAGATGCAACAGTGTAAACATATATTTTTGACGTCAACTGACGTGACGGCAACATGACGACAGTATTCATTGCATCTGATTTATGAAAACCAGCTGAGTTTTATCGTAAACTAGGTTTCAATGTGATTTTCTAGTCTACTACTGTTTGCGTGATCTCTGTGACATAGGAACTTTCTACCAGCGAAATATTTGGATACTTATTAGGTATGCATAGGTACTATGCCTAACTAAATATTCATGTTAAGGATTTAGTCAGGTTTCTAATCGTACTAAATGTTCTGTAGGTATGAGGATAGGTATACCTAGGTAGCTACTACACGCAATTGTACTTAATTTAACAAAATGGAACGACGTGATACTGTGAGGAAGTTTCGCAATGATCTCTTAGGCCGTGTACTTATTCACGGATTTTCCCGTGACCGTCTTCTTTCTGGAATCACAATGACATTAGTGACGTCAACGTCAGATAGCAGACCGCGCAATAAGACAATTATTTACTTGTCACATGTACAGTCAATAACATTTGGAGTTTATACGTGCCAGCTTCGACTTGGTTGCTTTCAATGGAAAAGGTTAAGGCGTGAACGGGGATGGTCAAAATTTAAAACCGATCACGCGCCAGTAAGTATCCATTAGTCATCTTAAGTAAGTAATTAGGTTAGTCACTACTAACCGCGTCATATGATATCTATTAAAGTCAACTGGAAGTAACCGATGAGTTTTTGTATTAACCACTTTGCGTTTAGTTTCTAACTATAGGTGCCAAATACAAACTTAGCAACCGCGTGGTAACTCTGTAACTACATTAAATAGATGGAGTAGGAAACGTCCAGACAAAAACGGATATAATATTGATTGGATACTTGGATTACAGCATGGTACTTAGGATAGTAAGGCACTTGTCCCACCGCCGGCGAGTAGCGAGTACCTACTGTCATAGTAATTCTTACTCGCTTTTACTCGCTAGAGCGAGTAGCACGTAGTAACACTCGCTTACTCGCCGGCGGTGGGACTAGTGCCTAAGAGTGCACGCGGTCGAATGTTAAACGCGATCCCTCCGCGTTCCTCAACATGGCGAAGCCGGCACGTTGGGTTTTTTAGTTTCACACGAGGGGATGCGCAAATGCATTTCCCCAAAGTAAAGAAAAGTATAGTAAGTTTACTCACATCTCTGAACTGCACAGTGCCGGCTTCTCCCAGCTCTGAGACCGAGGTGTAGGCTGCCTCGGGCTGTATGAAGAGCTGGCAAAGAGCCATCTCCTCGCTCCGGAACATAGCCCCCATGGTGGCCGCTTATGTTCCTTCTTCTGCAAACAAACACACTATAAGTTCACTGAATATTTAAACTTTATTGCTCTGATCAGACAAGTACCAACTTACAAAGGGAATGCCACAAGGCATTGTCTAATCAACGTTAAATATGGTGTCTGCAGCTGTCATTCCATAGAAACTTTCCTACATTCAGATTTTAACGAACACCGCTTACTATTACAGACGGTTTGGTGCAACCCACCCTTAATCTGTAAGAGCCCTGGCTCACCGGGACGTCGTTGGACGTATCCCATACAAACAGGGTGTTAGAGTTAACCTCCATACATTTCTATATGATTTGTTTGAATACGGTAGCCGGCGACATCGCCATGGCGTCCCAGTGAGGCATGGCACTTAGTCTAAAGACAGATTTTCATTGGTCGTTAAATCAGGCCGGCTTTAATGCCATCCATCAGTCAATCTACCGTTTGGGTAGGAATACCTCGGAAGGCGGTAGACGACCATTGATCTATCGGTCGACGAGCGAGAGAGTAGTTCCTTGCATGAGCATTCATCTGATGGCCGCTCCACACGATGGGCCATCCTGACCCATCATACAGGTCGACGAGCGAGAGAGTAGTTCGTTGCATGAGCATTCATCTGATGGCCGCTCCACACGATGGGCTATCCTGACCCATCATACAGGTCGACGAGCGAGAGAGTAAGTAGTTCGTTGCATGAGCATTCATCTGATGGCCGCTCCACACGATGGGCCATCCTGACCCATCATACAGGTCGACGAGCGAGAGAGTAGTTCGTTGCATGAGCATTCATCTGACGCCCGCTCCACACGATGGGCTATCCTGACCCATCATACAGGTCGACGAGCGAGAGAGTAGTTCGTTGCATGAGCATTCATCTGATGCCCGCTCCACACGATGGGCTATCCTGACCCATCATACAGGTCGACGAGCGAGAGAGTAAGTAGTTCGTTGCATGAGCATTCATCTGATGGCCGCTCCACACGATGGGCCATCCTGACCCATCATACAGGTCGACGAGCGAGAGAGTAGTTCGTTGCATGAGCATTCATCTGATGGCCGCTCCACACGATGGGCCATCCTGACCCATCATACAGGTCGACGAGCGAGAGAGTAGTTCGTTGCATGAGCATTCATCTGATGGCCGCTCCACACGATGGGCCATCCTGACCCATCATACAGGTCGACGAGCAAGAGAGTAGTTCGTTGCATGAGCATTCATCTGATGGCCGCTCCACACGATGGGCTATCCTGACCCATCATACAGGTCGACGAGCGAGAGAGTAGTTCGTTGCATGAGCATTCATCTGATGGCCGCTCCACACGATGGGCCATCCTGACCCATCATACAGGACGCAACTATGCGTTAAAGGGAGTAAGACATATTTATGTCTCGTTCTACCGCATAGCCGCGTCCTGTATGATGGGTCAGGATGGCCCATCGTCTGGAGCGGCCATAAGAGATCTCCCAATCACCGGTGGAAACGGCATAATATGGGCGCGTTATTGCAAGCGTTTTGGAAATTTCCCACACCTTGTATGGGGGCACGTCGACCAATGAAATTGCACCTTAAGATATTATTTAATGAGACTCCTACCGCCTAAACCTATATCTGTACCTACCCGATTACTTGGGCTTACCTATAGTAAGCCAAGTGCTTACTCATTTACACCTATCTAGATAAGTTATCGCTAAGACAAACGTTAGTAGGTACGGCGCGGTTTAAAGATGTGTCGTCTTATAATGAAGTACTTCTGCGTGTAAACACATAATGAGTTTATTTATATTTTTTGCGGGGTTGAACTTGGTGTGGGGTTGAAGGGTCTTCAAAATCAATCCATACTGTCGATTGCGATAATATTGTGCCTACGCGCTATAATTCGACACTTGTACACTTGTTACACCGATGTCAGCACTGCAATATACGCAATTAAAATAACAATTTCCGTTCGCGGTCACATCTGAATGAAATGGGGGCAGATTTAAATTACATCAAGTGCTAATGTATCCGCAGAAGGTTGACTTTCATTGGCTACACTTGTCACCGACACGACAGCAATGAATCGTTATCATTGAATGCAATATGTAGGTATGTTACACGTTTTTCCATTTGCAACTAGGTGAATGCTATAAGTACCTATGGGATTACTTATGTTATCAGTAACATATATCTAATGTCTTGCTTTTTGAAGTGCATTTTCCACTAAAGTGGATGTAAACTTCTCAACATAGGTACCTATAACTAGCGCATATGTGGGCCATCTTAGAAATCTATTCAGTGTAACGAAGTCAATTGTCGCTGTTTCACAGGAGTTGCTTTTTATCGAATTAGACTCGAGTTAGTGAAGATTGTGGGCGCCGAGCGTGTCCAATATTCGACACGATAACTCGTGCGTAACTCGAAATAATTGCCGAGTTTGAGACGACTACGGCGGCTAGTAAAACTATAAAGTAACTAGCAGTTATCCAAATTGGCATCATAGATTATGTTGGCGTTCTCATTCAGTGAAGCAGGAATTAAATTCGCGGTCAGCAGCAAGGCTAATGGTTTTTGTCGTCTGAACGCTCTCGGCCGTTACAGTTTTTAGAGACAGTCGTGAACAAATATCGCTTTGGAACAATAGGAGAGCTTACGGTTCTAGAAAAAGGTTCATTTCCGACACATTACGCGGTTGTTAGGTGGCCTAGGCGCGAGGAATGAATTGCAGTGCTCGCATAAGGCCCAGATATTTCATATCACTCGATCGTAAATCATGTCGTGTATATTAAAGTCGCTCGCGGCATTCGATTAAACGACGCGCCGCTGACAGTGGACTGGCAATTAGAATGGAGTATTAAGTTTATTGACGCTGTAAAGAAACTGATTTAGGTAGGTACTAATTTTATTTGACAATGAGCGGTAGCCATAACGTCTAGTTTAAGATCTTAGCTTCTTGCCAAAACATTTGTCAAGCGGTCAGCTTCAAACTGAAATGGCTATACCTAAATATTTAAACAATCATGTGAAGTTTTTTTTAATGTACGTACCATCTGCTGACATCAATATAATCAGGCTGCCTACCTTTCTACCCTAAGTATGTAGGTTAGTAGGTACCTAAGTATATTAAGGTAAGGAAGTTGACTAACGTAGACAACCCACATTTACTTCGTGTGTAATTATTTTGTAAAATCTGAACGACTTAATATTATGTTAGGTAGGCAGGTATAGTTACTGATTCGCAGGTTTTTTCCACGAAAAAAAAATAAAAATGTACACTGCTGGCACCATGTTTAAAAGACATTTTTTTCTGATAATTCTAAGGAGATGCAGTCACTGCTAGTAAAATACAAAACCAAAGTCCCTACAAAAAAAAGTTAATAAGTACGGCTCTTTATAAAAAAAAATGCACGATCCGCGTAAGGGCCCTTTGAATTAAATTTCAGGCTAACCTAACTTATATCCTGCATTCCATTACAAACCTATTTAACGCGATACCATCTAGTTTTTTTATTCAATATTTCTACGCCCATTGGTGAAGGAATTGACAT
Organism: Epinotia ramella; assembly: GCA_947578815.1. NCBI lineage: Eukaryota > Metazoa > Arthropoda > Insecta > Lepidoptera > Tortricidae > Epinotia > Epinotia ramella. The sequence goes on along the minus strand of OX388205.1, from coordinate 15,021,550 downwards.
GGGCCAAGTCGACTTTAAAGGCCACCCGTAAAACATTAACGATGTTATTTGATACCTAATAAAAGTTCCTCGTATCTTTCATTTTATTTTTATTTTATGACTCGCAAGACAGTATTTATAAGAGGAACCGCGAGTTGACATAAAAACGGTAAAGTTCGAGTTGTTTGCCGCGCCGTATTAGGCGCCTATACATTTCCAGAGGTTGGCACATATAGCAATGTCAAGGGACACAGGCGGCGAGGCAGGCCAGACAAAGATTGCGGGGGATATAGCGGAAATCCAGGAGGAGGTTTTTACCCAGCTATGGAACACACTAATTAGATGTACTAACAGGCGAATAAAAAAAAATATATAAATAAAATATACATTTTAAAAATATTAAATATTTTTTGGGGACAATCTTACACAAATCGACCTAGTCCCAAACTAAGCAAAGCTTGTACTATGGGAACTAGACGACGATATACATACTTATATAGATAAATAGATACTTAAATACATAGAAAACATCCATGACTCAGGAACAAGTATTCGTGCTCATCACAAAAAAATGCCCTTACCGGGATTCGAACCCGGAGCTTCGTAGGCAGGGTCCTTACCAACTAGGCTACAGAGGTCGTCAAATCTAGTCGGCCTCGTATGAACGACCATGGATGACCATGGTTCCATTCCTAGCAAATAAGCGCCGAATACCCAGTATTAAGTAGTATCACATTACCCAGTAACAGAATACAAAGTTTGTATTAAAGAAAGAATAATATTACCAGATTATCTCAGCGCCGCAATTTACATAATAAATGAAATCTCGAGATCGTCTGAGCTGCAAGGTTGTTTTAAAAACAATAGAGGAGCACTAATTATGTTAACCATGATACTAACGACCAATGGGTAGTTATCATAATAATAGGCGACAAGTAGCTACTGACGATTTTTGTACCGACGAGTCTACCAATAATAGTCGTTCGGTTTGGCTCTCATCCCTGCCGGCTGTGTCGTCGCGTAACAACACGTTAACATAATAACATAATGCAACAGAATAACATGTTACAGTTGTTTACATATAGGTCATTATAATAGTGACTACTTAGGAAGTATTGCAGACAGACGTCAATCGAGCTTCCGTAAAGGTCCTTTGGAATCTAATCTACTGAGACAAAGCGCTAATTTATGAGTGACCTTTGCGTCTGAAAGTGCAAAAGAAAAGTGTAGGTAATCTTCAGGTAATCAAGAGCCCGATTCCATATTCTAAATATTACCTAAGAGCGATAACTTTACTTTCATATTTCTATCATTCAGAGTTTGTAAGACTGAGACGAGAAAAAGGACATCCAAGATCCCTTCTATCATTAAGGGGCTCCACGCACTATTTGGCTAGTTTTGACGAGTTTTGAGTTGTATTCCTCCGTAAAAACTATAGATATACTTATGGCACAAACATTTATCGGTTCTTCAATCCTTTATCTACAAATGCACGAGTTTTTTTTTTAAATAATTATCAGTTATTTTTTATGAGTTATTCAGACATGGTCCAAAAAAGCTCTATTTTGGATATAAGTACGTTGTGTATGCACTTGTTTATGTGAAATCTACATATAACTGTTCCTTATTGACGTGTTTAACAACCCACGAGAGATTTTCATTTTGAACTTATTTTCACAAAAGATACGTCCAAAAAACTGGTTATTGGCCTGAAATTGCCAAAGTTTGGTGCCATATATCCCGAAAACTGTGGGTTTTGAAGTAAATATGAAATACTATTTCGGTAATCCTCGTTGTTGTTAATACGATAAGACATAAAAAACACGAAAAAACCGACAGTTACAGGTAGAAGGTCATTGGGAGCTAGGAGCCCCTTAAGACAGCTCAAGTCGCGAATCTCATGTCTACAAATCGAATTCAAGATATCTTGTCAGTACGGTTAGCACAAGACCGCGCACGAAGTAGACTAGGTATCAGTAACTCTTTCTAATTAGAACAATAAGAAAGAGACGTTTATCTCGCGCGCGACTCAGCTCGCGTACGGTCTTGTGCCAGCCATGTTGAGCATGTGGAACGGCAAATTAAACCAGTATGGGCGTCGAAGGCCACACATGTTGTAGGTACGTAGTAGGTACCTGCACGCAATCGCAAAGGCCACCCAGAGTGAGTTTCCGACCGGAACTGATCATGTTTCCTACAATCTGACCTTTGGTGCATGCAACATTCGAGAATCGTGAGAAAAAATGGGTATAGTCACACTGTAATCATAACAAACTCGGCAACTTTGTCAATATAGGTGCCGGTCATTCGTTTTATTATAGATAGGCATTGCTGGAATTAGCATAACTCACAGATGTGTGACGCAATGGTGTGTGATGTGTGACGCAATGGTGTGTGATGTGTTTGCAGATGCATATGTTAGTGACCAGTTTACTACAGCAAAAGACGAAATCAAAAGATTTTTCGAAAAAGGCGAATGTTTTTTTAAAAATATTATATCCTATGTCACTCCTACGATTAAGAGAAATCCAACGATACCTCATATGAAGAAATCCGTCAAACGATAAAGGCTGTAGGGCGTGCCAAAGAATACATACAGACATACCTACATACATACTCTTGAAAAACAACCCTCCTCGCCTTCGGCAGTCAGGTAAAAAGAAATCACACCTGTACGGCTAGCACGCGACGGCGCGCGAGCATTCCCGATTTTTCTCGCACTATCCGTCTCTCTCTTATTAGAACACTTAGAACAAGAGGTATAGTGCGATAAAAATCGAGAGTATGTCGCGGCCGTCGTGTGCTAGACGTGCAGCCAGACCTATACGACGTAGCATAGCGAGAAAAAATCCACCAATACCATTGATTGCGAGTGGATATCTCCGTAATAAGGTGAAACAATGGATACATCTCATCGTAGTCGACTGTACTTAAGCCGTAATCAGACCTCCCTTAATAGCGAGTAGACTTCTTGCAAACTTGGCAATCCTTGTGCTAGATGCCGATGCTGCATAAGGCATAGGTACATTAAATACCGCTTTAGCCTAGTCGGCTAGACAACCGCTTTAGCCTAGTCGGTAGTGACCCTGCCTACGAAGCAAGAGGTCCTGGGTTCGAATCCCGGTAAGGGCATTTATTTGCGTGATGAGCACGAATATTTGTTCCTGAGTCATGGATGTTTTCTATGTATTTAAGTATTTATTTATCTATATAAGTATGTTTATCGTCGTCTAGTACCCATAGTACAAGCTTTGCTTAGTTTGGGACTAGGTCGATTTGTGTAAGTTTGTCCCCTAATATTTTTATTTTATTTTTAAAATGAGGCTGTAGTTAGGTTAGGAGTAATTACGTTTGAATAAATACTGCCAGTGATCGTAACTAAACTGCTAGAGGCGTCTTTACCTATGGTGCAGGGTGTGCGTTGCACACGGGCGCAGCGGTCCTAGGGGGCGCCGAGTCGTACATTGTAACCATTCCAATTTGACCGCGCGCTTACTAGGGGCCTAGGCTAGGAGGCGTTAGAGTAATGTTTGCACACGGGCGCCACATGGGATAGCGACGCTTCTGTAAACTGCTCATAGCAAATCTAAAAAAATCTAATGTTTTCTATGTATTTAAGTAATTATATCTATTAAATATATCGTCGTCTAGTACCCATAACACAAGCCTTAATGAGCTTAACTATGATTACTATAAAATTGCCCGTAATATTTAGTTGGTTATTGAACATACTTTACAAAAATTCAATCAGATTGGCGGACTAAATATTTAATATCGCCATCGCACTGTGCGCGTGTTAGAAAATGATGGATTACATAAGCAAAGGACTGTAAGGAGTCAGAATTGGGAATGAAGTATGAATGGGACATCGCCGATAAAACTATATCTTCTTACCTAAAAAAATATAGTAAACTATGAATCAATACAAACTTGCAACGATCCACTGCAACCTTGCTTCCTACTAATCAGAACACACACATTAAGGTGTAATCCGTGGGCTATTTCTTGACTACCAATTTATTACGGAACTTCTAATATAAACAATTGAAGTGAGGTAAACTGTAACGTGAATAGTAGCCAGATACTCAGCTTCCATTGGCAGCAGGACTGTATTCACATAACTGATGGCTACAGGGGGACCAGCGTATAAGTCAGGTCTCTGAATACTTATAGGGAAATCTAGGCCGGGGGTCAATTTATACTAGGGCCAAACTCAGACGAGCCCAAACATGTTTTGAATACGGGTAGGTTCGGACGGATGCGAAGTAACATCGACACGATTTTATTAACGCTATTAATGGACTCTGTAATTAGTAGTAGCAGCAAAATATCCGGAAAGACTTACGTGTCGGTGACGTGATATTTATACTGAAAGTTAAATTAGACGTTCTATGTCACGCTGATTTGATGACAGGACGCGTTACCTAATATTTGTTTGAGTCATATAGTTTGTATTGAGTTTTGTGCTCCCGAAAATTAAAAATATGGGCGAATAAAAAAAAACCGGCCAAGCGCGAGTCGGACTCTCGTACGAGGGTGCCGTATCGTCGGTTCCTACCTAGTTTGATTTTTAGCGAAAGGGGGCATATATAGGTACGTAGTGGAGGGGCTTCAAAAATTTATCTTTATTTTATGCCACTACGATTCGATACCAGAAATTAATTCAGTTGGTAGGTAGCTTTAATTTACGGGTTGTTTCTTATACAACTCCTTTTTCCAGTGTCTATAAATATCAGCCATTTACAAGGGTTTTCTAATTTCTTTAACATTGCCCTCTGGCTTTTCATTACCATCACAATTCGACCTCGCATGTTGACATGACAAATCGTTCAGAAGTCCCATTCCCTTTCTATAAATATAAGTCTGGTCTATATTAACTCCTAGAAATGGCGTATATTTCTTCTAGTTAATAATAGCTGACGGCACATTACATGGAATACATTCCACTGAATTCATTACGATGTCGTTCCTATATTCAAAACCATAACTAAGTATATGTTCTAGAATGTAATCGAAGTTTAAACTGTGTCGACCAATATTTGTTCAGCGGCGGTCGTTTAATTGCTCGCATACGGGAGGCAGGCACACCATCGAATTAAGGCGTAGCGGCGTAGGTATGCCTCGTTCACGTTGACGGCCAAATTCAACTTTAAATTAGCTATTGCTTCAAAACTATCACACAAGTCAATCAATCAATCAAATCATATATTTGTAAAACATAGGTACATACGAGGTGTTATGAACATTTTACAGACTTCGCCATAAGGCATACGAATAGTCATAACATATGGCACAAAAAAATAAAATAAAATAATAATCGTGTGTATATGTCAAATTACGCAAAATAATTAAAATACAATAATCAAAATTAAGTTTTTCAAAATGTATACCTATGCAGTTATGTGTGTGTCAATCATGTTATATGTCAATGTCTTTTAAATATTCTTCATAGATCATTTATTTGTCTAGTTATACCTATCTAAGATCGATCTAGGTAGCTTATTGTAAACTCTAGGCGCCATACCAAATACACTTTTCACAGACTCCCACACACTCTCTATTGACAGTTCTCCCGGGAAAATGTAATATCTACATTAATTTAAAAACTAATTGCTGACCATTACACGATTGCCCAACGAAATTGAGTATAATACTTTTTGAAATAATGACCAGCTTTGGCAAATACGTGATGCCAATTTATGCACGTTTCCGTGCGCGGGCATAGCGTATCGAGCTAACTAAACATTAGAGAGCTGCACGTCTATCATGGGACGGCCGCGACATACTCTCGATTTATCTCGCACTTACCTCTTGTTCTAAGTGTTCTAATAAGAGAGAGACTGATAGTCCGAGAAAAATCGAGAAAACTCGCGCGCTGTCGCGCGTGCAGGCGGGACAAAATTTGAAGGATTACATTCGCCTTAAGCGCCACCACGAACGGCCAACGCCCTAATTGCCGGGTAAAATTACCTACACATGAAGGACAGAGAAGTATGAACTACCTCTAGTATCAGGTAACTTCAATAATTAATTACGAAATGAGTAAAATTTTGCTGTCAAAACTGTCGTTGGAGGCAAAGCTTCGTATGTTGTGTCATACATTGGATGAAGTGTGAAATTCAAGTTTCACATGCAATATGCAGGACAAATTTCGATCAGTGGAAAATTTAAAAAAATATTCGTGCGACCTCTGGAATCTGTCCGGTTCAAATCCCGCTCGTGGCGAATAATTTTACAATTTTCCACTTTGATCGAAATTTGGAATTTCGTTAGCGGACGTTTCTGCTTCGTAAACATACTTAATACTGTTAATATGCAGGACACTTGTTCTTCAGAGTGGTTTCAAGTGGACTTTTTACTGAATTCCCTACCCCATCACGCAAGTGTTAAGCGTGGGCAGGTATTTCAGATACCAATAGTACTCGTGGACTACGACGCTGCTAGCTACCTTACGACTTTAAAAATGTAGCTATGAGGCAGCTTCATCTTATTAGAAAGATAGCTAAAATGATGTCAGTTTAAGTTATTAGTCCCTGGGCGACCGAGCTCTGCTCGGGTGAAAATATAGAAAATACGGAGAATGAGTTTAACCAGACATGAGACAGCTAGATGGGTAATTCGCCCCGTAAACCCTATATTCTAAATTTCATCGAAATCGTTAGTATAAGTATGTACTATATATGTATAATATATATATAGAAAGAAAGAAAAAAAGAAAAACACATTTATATACTTAGTTCAGCGCGTATATATCTATAGGTATATATACAGGGCGTCCCAAACTTATGGGACATGAAGGGGAAGTACCTTAAATATCGTAGATAGTGAATTTTGCTCAAAGAAGACTTTATGTTATTTTTAAAAGTTAGTAATTCTGCATTCATAGATTTTCTAAAAATTACTTGCTTCGTCTGGGAATCGAACCGACTTAAATGTCAAAAAAAACATAACATAGGAGGATATCTATTATAAAGGCCTGTGTATGCATAGTAATATCATTGCTATGCAGAACTGCGAAGGCATTATCTAAGTACTAGAACTTAGCAACTAAGACTTAGCAACTAAGTAGACATTTTTCTCGTTTATTTCAAATGACATACCTAGTTACGGACTTACGTTAACTGGAAAAACACGATAAAAATACGTTTATCTCTATTATCATACGACGATGAGATTATTTTAAGAGTCTCTTGAAACGACCATGGTCATGTAATAAGATGAAACGGTATGTGACAAGCGTTATCTTGAATTTAAGAGATATCTATGTTAAATTTAAAACACGTGACAGATGACAGTTACATAATGAATAGAAATCAGGTATATATACTTCTACATACCTTGTTTATTACTAGGTGCAAGTGAATGAAGGGAATTACTGACTACCCAAGGTATCTTACTACTACTTAACGATAGAGGGGAATATTTAACTCTTTAACGGGCAAAGTTAAAATTTATTCATAATTCAAGTCTCTTGCTATTGTGTTAGATCTAAAAATTCTGGCCCATAAAAAATACAAAAAGATGACCTTAACAGGTGGTCATTTTGGCTATGAAATTTAGATTGTGCCCTATAAAGGGAGCGCACAAATGATTCGTATGTAATATTCTAAAAGGCATAAGGCTTTGCGTCTATGAAACCTGGCCATAATGTGAGTTTTCTTAGTCCTTGGTAAGTCGGTATTAATTAATCGGTAACCGTCGATGTAATGACCGCAATAATAAGGCCACCCGATTATGAATAACAAGTTCCTATTAATTTTAACGAGGTCAATAAGACTGATCCATGATGGAAGATTTACAACGCTTAATTTTAGAAATGAGAGCTGAAATGAACGAAAACTTTACCCAAGTGGAAGAAAGAATTACGTCAAAAATTACAAACCACCTTGACACGAAATTGGAAACGATAAATGAAGATTTGAAGGAGCTAAAGCAGAAAGTGGAAGATCAAGACAAAAGATTATCTATTTTAGAGAGAACCAGCGTCCAAAGGAACCTTATGTTCTTTGGTGTCAATGAACACGAAGAAAAATCATACTCCGACCTTCAAGATAAAGTTATACACATTATAAAAAACATTATAAAGGAAGAAATACAAGAATTTGAAGTACAGTCTATAAGAAGAGTAGGTAGAAAAGGAGACCACACGCGACCTATCTCCGTAGTGTTTACAACATTAGGAAAAAAGATTAACATTTTAAAAAAGAAACGAAATTTGGAAGGATCTAATATGTATATTAAAGAAGAATTTCCGTTTAAAGTGTACAAAATTAGAGAAGAATTAAAAGAACAACTAAAGAAAGAGTTAGAGAATGGCAACCAAGCTTATCTGAAATACGACAAACTTGTAGTGAAGCCAAAAGAAGCTGAAATCAATACAAACAAGCGGCAGCTGTCTATTTCACCACCACAAGGCACCTTTCAACTAAGCGAAAATAATCAACATCAACACAAACCAAAAGAACTCACTCAATTAAACAAAAAATATAAAATAAACCAAAACAAAAACACAATGCTGTCTTACGTCAAAAAACCAGAAGAATCATGAGAACAAGCGGCCTCCTCTACTCTTAACACACAGAACGAATACACAACTTGCGGCCATAGATATGTAAAGGAACACTATACAAACAAATACATGAAAAAACAACCTCCCAATACGGCTGGTCCCCGCGGGAGCGTCAGACCACTACCCTCCACTCCAACTCTAAACAGAGAAAATGCAGAAAAACTATATATTGGAACTTTAAATGTAAGATCACTAGTAGGAATAGGACGTCTAGATGAACTCGAGCATGCCTTGAAGAATATAAAGTGGCACATACTTGGACTATCAGAAGTGAAAAAAGAAGGCACTTACATACAAGAATATAGAGACTATGTTCTCATGTATACTGGGAAGAAAAGCGGTAAAAATGGCGTAGGATTCATGATAAAAAAAGAAATCAAACCTCACATCACCGACTTCAAGCCCATATCAGACCGAGTTGCTAGATTGGACCTTTCAATAAACAATACCAAGCTTAATATTATCCAGGCATACGCACCCACAGAAAAAGCTACGGAAGAAAACATAGATACATTCTACAATGACTTACGCTACGCACTCGAGCAGTCAGACTCTAAAGTGTTTATCATCGGAGACTTCAATGCAAAGATCGGCCAGCCTACCTCAGAAGACAGCACAGTCATGGGCCCATGGGGCTATGGAGTAAGGAATGACCGAGGTGCCACTCTTATTGACTTCTGCATGGAGAACGAGCTCTATATAATGAATACTCATTTTCAGAAAAAACCAAAGCTTCGATGGACGTGGAAATCACCTAATGAAATGACACGGAATGAAATTGACTTTATTATAACTCGTAACAATAACGTCAAAAACATACAAAATATAGAAGTGATAAACACCACACATCCGACCGACCACAGACTGGTAAGGGCAAGCTTCAGTATGACGAAAATGAATAAAAACTGTAGAAAAGCATTTAAAGGAAAATTAAAAGAATTTAATTCTATAGAAAAAGAGTCCCTGAAAAGCATATTTTCAGAATCGATAGAGTCCCTAAGCTACACCAATATTCAAGAGTATTACACAAATCTTAAAGAAAAAATAAAATGCTGTACCTTGAAACTGCCTACGACTAAACTAACAGAGAGGAAAAAACATTTAATATCAAGAACAATTGAAAACCTTATAATGGAAAGAACTAGATTAAAAAATAAATCTCCAAAAACAGCTGACGAAAAAAGAAAACTGAAACAACTCTACTCGAAAATTCGTAATAAACTAAAAAGAAATAAACTTTACCACAGAATGAGAATCACCGAAGAGGAACTCTCCAGATGTGGATCTGCTAAACGGGGAAACAAGCGTCTATTAGAACATAAAACCTGGATACCATCGCTAAAAGATAACATTGGACAACAACAAACAAATAGAGATAACATTATTCAAACGGCAACATCATTTTACAGAAATCTCTATAGCGAAAACCAAGACTCATATATAAAGCCGAGATTACCGACAAAGGACATAGCGCCTCTACTAGAAAATGAAATTCGAACTGCTATAAATTCCCTAAAAAATATGAAATGCCCAGGGGACGACGATATAACCAACGACATATTAAAAGCCATCCAGGAACCTCTGACCCCCCTTCTAACAAGACTTTTTAATGACATGATACAAAAAGAAAAAATACCAGAAGACTGGGAAACATCTATAATTACACTAATATACAAAAAAGGAGACCCATTCAAAATAAAAAAATTACCGTCCTATAAGCCTGTTGCAATCGACATACAAGCTCTTTACTACCATCATTTTAAATAGAGTTCGAAAAACGCTTGATTTCCACCAACCAGTAGAGCAGGCGGGATTCAGGCGCAATTATTCAACAGTGGACCATATCTTTTCCTTGCAACAAATTATAGAAAAATATAGAGAATACGGAAAAATACTTTATATAGCTTTTGTCGACTACTCGAAAGCTTTCGACACAATATCGCACCAGAAGCTGTGGGAAGCACTAGAAGAACAAGGCGTCGATGGCAAATACATAAACATCTTGACTGAAATATACAGCAGAGGCAAATCAACAATTAAACTGGAAAGAAAGGGTCAACACTTCAGAATAGAGCGTGGGGTAAGACAAGGCGATCCAATCTCGCCAAACTTGTTTACCGCACTACTCGAATACATATTTAGGAGACTAGACTGGCAAAGCTTCGGACTTAATATCAACGGGGTACGGCTACATCATCTGCGTTTTGCGGACGACATTGTCCTGATGGCAAGCGGCCACGACGAACTTACGTACATGCTTAAAACACTGCAGTGCGAAAGTACTAAATGCGGCTTGGAAATGAACCCCGAAAAGACGTGCATTATGACCAACGGCGACGCTAAACCGATAACGATACGATCTAAAAATATCGAATATGTTAATGAGTACTTATACCTTGGTCAAAACATATCTTTTCAAGATCGCTTTCCTGTTCAAGAAGTCGAGAGACGAATTAAAAAAGCATGGAGTGCATACTGGTCCCTAAAACATATATTTAAGTCAAAAATGGATATGAAATTAAAGAAAAAAGCAATGGATTCTGTGATAACACCGACCTTGTTGTATGGATGCCAAACATGGCCTCTAACTAAAGAAATCCTGACTAAAATAAAGGTATTCCAAAGATCAGCTGAAAGAAGCATGCTAGGATTAAAACTAACGGATAAAGTGCGAAATACCGAAATCCGTCGTCGTACAAAAATCATCGACGCAGCAGAGATGGCATGCCGTCTAAAATGGCGATGGGCGGGTCACACAGCTCGCACCACAGACGGACGATGGAGTGAGAGAATGCTACACTGGTACCCACGAGATAGCGCGCGACCGCGAGGCCGCCCGCGCCGACGCTGGCGAGACGACATCGTAGCGGAGGCTGGTGTCACATGGACGCGAGTAGCTACAGATAGGAACGAATGGAATAGGAGGGAGGAGGCCTATGTCCAAAAATGGACAGCCCAATAGATGTAGGAATAAAATACAAAAGAATCTTATTTATTAACTATCAAAATATTATAAAACTGTTTAATTATAAATGTTAATGTTATTATAAATTATTATTTAATGATAATATGAAAATTGTAATTGAATTACTATCTATAAATTATGAACTTAAATTATGAAATGCATGAACTAGATTTATTTGATAATACACTGAAAGCTAATCACTTGTATTGTAGTACTAAATGTAATATGGTTATCTATTGGAAATAAAAGGCTTATAATAATAATAATAATAATAATTAATTTTAACGAATGACTGTTTAAGGAAAAAAATAGAATAGGTATAGTTAAGTAGTGATAAGGGTATCTGGTTTGAACAAGACCATGGTTGCTTGACTAAACGAGCCTCTGAAGGCAAACAATGCTCTAGTGGCTGGACGATAAAGTCGATAAAGATTGGTCGGAAGACTCGGAAGTAGGGAAGTGGACGTGGTAAAATCAAAATGATGAATACCAATGGATACTGTAAAGGTGGTCCCTTTACTATCTCGTACCATCTCAAACTGGCACGTAAAGATTATTAATCTATTTAAACTTTATTGCACAAAATAAAAAACGTATCGTACAAAAGGCGGACTTCATGCCATAAGGCATTCCCTACCAGTCAAACCTTAAGGCAAAGCGGAAAAGATTGTGGGCAGTGCAAATAACAAATTGTAAAACAATAATATTGTACTTATATAAATTTAAAATTGCCCGTCTCTGTCGCAGACGGGAACAAAATATTTTGGATCATCGTAGTTGACTCGGACTGTATTCTTGGTCAATAATCGGTTTGTATTGGAAGTCATTAACAGTATGTACAACCTCGCCGTGTGGGGTTCCTCGTGACTTTGACTAGGGTGTGCCTCTCTTGAGTACGCAGGTATCTAGGTAGGTATCTAGTGAACATTTATAGATAAAACTGAAAGGATGGTGCAACGCTATAAACTCTAGAAAAAATATCCTTGAGAGTTTGGGTACCACGTTATTGTATACCGTATATGAAGTAGGAAGATTTTGGCACTGAAAAAGGAAGACAAAATCGATTCGTGTTTGATGAAAGTCGGAGTAACTCCAACCAACTAGTTAGAACTGAAATACCCGTAAACTTCATTTACAGCCCTGGTGCATGTTAAACTGGATAATTACGTTGTGATTAATTTAGCCACAACTAACTAGGCAACACTCTCTCATAGGGAATATTGAGAGCCAAGCTAGCTGTAATTTGTAACATTGACATGATATCGAAGCGTACAATCCTGAGAGTAGTGAGGGGATATTTATTTTTCCTCAATATTTATGCTGGTACTACATAAGTAATGTACCATTAGCATTACTAATGGTAATGGTACATGCTGGCCTATGCAGGCCAGTCGCGATATATCTGTAAAGAGGCTTCTAGGCGGGCCATATTTTCACTGCAATATGTGGCCGGCACCTATTGGTGTCCCTGTCTAACATGTGAGTAAGAGAGGGACGCCCATAGTTGCCGGCCACACATTTCCGGAAAAGTATAGCCCGTCTAGAAGCCCCATAAAAGGGGTGTAGACTCATGTTAAAATTGATAACGTAGTGTTGCTAAATGGATAGTAAACCATCAAATATAATTAAAATCATAAAAAGATATGAAAGTTCTCGAAAGATTAGTCCGAGAGTAAATGTAAAGCTATTAATAGAATCCTTACGCTTTTATAGAAACAAAATTGTATGACAACTACTTATATATGGACCTAAACGCAGTATTTCGCAACCGACACAGCTATTTACTTGGTTTTCCATACAACGATTAATACAAATAGCATGTGACGTCATACTTTTATGTCATTTCGTATGAAGCGTTTCGGCTGCCGCCAGCGAGGTCCGTCTATGACTCAAATTTTTGGGTATAATTATGTTCTTTAATTGTAGTTGCTCCCATACATACCATAATGATTTAGAGCCTCGGATACATGGATTATAAACATATTAAATATAGATAGCAGTTCTATATTGCTGACGCGTTAGCGAACTAATGTTATAGCTAGCATAGTTAGTGGAGTCAGTGGTGCGTGGAGTTGTCGTCATGGGTCCACTTAACTATGCACCCTTTCACTATAAGGGAGTTATAAAAACTGAACGTAGATGGTGTAACGTAACGCAACTCGCACATTTAAGTAAAAGGTAAAAGTACCTACCTACTCTAGTTAATACACTAAACGTATATTAACTTCGAAAACTTAAGAACTAGGTACTTGGTCAATAGCCATAAGGTCTTGTAAATACAGTAGATGGACGTAACGTAGGTATAATATGCAGATAATTAAAATGATGAAGATTTAACGTTTCAAATAAAATACAAATAAAGAAAATAATAAGTACGTGATGAAATTAGTCAAAATACATGTACGGCGACTTAGGTAATAGAAATACTTTAAAAAATATACCTATTAATTATATACTCTAAAATATGTATCGTACCCAAGGACTACGATACAAATAGGCCAAATAATGAATGCCATACGATTAAATAAATAAATAGGTATTTTTACAAATTAATATGACTATTAAGTACCTACTCGTTTAACATTCCTTCCTAAATGTCTGAATTAAAGTCAGCGAAATAATACGCGTTCAAAACTAAACATTGCAATACATGTACGATGTGGGCACAAAGAGACGATGTCGGCATACTCGACATGAATCACTTTTAAAACAATAAGGAAAGTATTGTTTATAAAACACCTCAATAGTTATTTACATTCGACAACGATTTATAATACCCCATACGTGATTTGTGTTTGGGGAGATCTTTTAAATTTCATTGATGCTTATCACACGGTATATTCAAAACACGTTAACTAGTCAAGAGTGAAGTAGGTAATAAAATTCCAATCATCAGAAACCCATAATTCGACAGCTATCGGATCGATCAAATACGTTACTTACGTTGAAAATTCGGTCTTATTCCACTTAGAACTAGGTATAAATTGTTTTGTAACGCACCGGTTATCGGCTAGCACACACGTCGGGCGCGATGGTCGCGCGGGAACTGAACGCGGCACGACGAATGGCGAGGTTGGTGCAGACTGCAGCGAGCATGTGACCGCCGCCGCCGCTTCATCATGTGTGACCATTGATGCGGTTTTTTACGTGTTAATAAGAAATTAATAGGAAAGTTAACAACTTTTTCACTTCTCATGATCGTAAAGTTCGCCTTTATGGTGCACAAAATGCAACTTCTAGTGTATCTACGTAGTATTTTTTTAAGACTTAAGGTCGTAAGCCTCAGAATAAAACTTATGAATATTTATTTTTGTTAAACAGTCATTGTTTTGTAACGAAACACAACAAAACCTTTTTATAAATTGGCAGTATGGAGAGTTCGACTAAAGTTCAATGTCACATGTCGACAAAAAAGTTATTTTGGCGGGAACTTTCATTTTTTTATTGGCAGTTTGTGTTCTTGCAATTTTGAAATTGTTTTACGATCGAAGCCTCATAAACTCATAATGTTGTCAAGTGAAGAGTACCTAAATGACACTTTCGCCAAACACTTGGAAAGGAACGCGAAAAATGTTCTTTAGCAGCTATTGCCGCCGAAAGTAAAATGGCCTTTGTTGTACAATCTCCTATTATACTGAGTTTAGAGGCAATCTGCTTTTCCAACATCCCTCTTGTATGTACCTACCTAGTTTCTAAATCTTGTTAACTACCTAGGCAAATCTACGTTTTCGCAGGCGCACGTATCAGTTCGGATTCAAATTACTCTTCCAAAACATCGATTTACAATACTACAATTAATAGAATAGTATACTTAAGTACTCGAACTAGTAAATATGAAATAAACTTACCTTTAAAAAACTATGCGCCGTCCACAAACAGCGGCCGTTTTCTCTCAACTCAGCTGATGATAAGGAAATCGAGAGCTATCTCGTGATCGCGCCGCGCGGTTGGCAGCAATGATCCCACGCAGCCTCCGGCACGAAGCCATTGCGCAACATACATCGACTTTTCCATACACGCGCGTGCGTATCTCGAATATGTAGCGAGCGTTGGAAATCCAATAAATGTTAAATGCAAAAGTAGCAAATGTAAAAAATATATAATGCATAATTGTTATTTGAGCGTTTAACAATAAGAGTCGTTTGTGCAAATGAGGAACTTTTACCAGTATGTTAGTTTCTATGGACTAACACTATGTATTAACTTGCTAGAAAAAAAAAAACATTTGTTCTTCGGCAGCTTTAAATACAAAGCCTACTTTTGATCATAAAATAGATTTAAAAAGATAAGAACGGCCCGTAACGATCCATAATTTATAATTTTAAATATACTATGTACGGTCGAGGTCATAAATATGTTAACACTTTTGCACCTTATTACAAGGCAATAAGGTGCAAAAGTGCAAACGTATTTATGACCTCGACCGTACATAGTATGGTGATTGGTATTGATGTTGAGACACATGGAAAATGTGTAATATGTAGGTTCTTTGATTTATACGGCATGTACATAGATAGAGTGAAAACCTATGTAAATAATATCTAGTGTCAATCACTTCAAACTCAAGTGCAGAAATAATAGCAGGTGTACTGTTTCATAATAATGTATATTTTGTACTAGTAACTCATTAGGTACTTAAAACATGTCAAATGCATAAAGGACATACTTAATCACAAAATTGTTCTAAAAATAACATAAAGTTTAACCAAACAACAACACAAAATACATAATTCGCTGCAGCTCTAAAAAAGTCGGTGTAAAAAGTCACAAAAACTAAAGGTCAATTGGCAATTCCTGTGAATAACTTTTTTTATCGTTATCGTAACATGCAAGTTTATGCGAGGAAATTAAAGTAAAAACTATGACTCGGACTCTGAATTTACTCATAATTATCTATAAATTAACGAACTATTTTAATCAGCGACTATTCTATGTATATTAATTATGGAAATTTATGAGTGTATTGGTCATATCACTGGATCTTAGTTGCAATAATTATTCCAACAAGAACATTACATAATGATACGCGTATGTTAGGACTAGAATCTATTTGTTATCTTTGGCAAGTATACAGGTTTTGTCTAAAATGGGGTGTGAACCGAGCAAGGGCATGTTCGCTACCGCATAGCGATTCCAAATAAGTACCTATATGCATTTTTTTTTTGTTTTACTTTGATATTTTTGTTTTTGTTTACATTGCTTGTGTACGATAGATAACGTTCCCTGGCTAGGTTCATTTAATTTTCAACCGCTGCGCGCACAGCTATGTCATGAAAACAAATGTTTTGTGTATGTTTTTTGACACGCAGGTGACAGCTTTTACGTTTTTGATGTCATACACAAGCAATGTCAACAAAAAAGAAGACTGTAATGTAAACAAAAACAAATCAAAAATTGAAAAAAAAATTGTCTTTTTGGAGCCGCAATACGCTACCGAACATGCCTTTGCTTGGTTCACACCCCATTTTAGAAACACCCTGTATACAACGGAGATGATTAAAAACCCATTTCTTTACCTCTCATCTTCAATTATAATCAACCTTAATAATACTAACTATAAACAAACTGTACATTACCAAGTTTTAGGACATTTCAAATATGTATACTTACTTGTACAGGTACCACTATCACCCATAACCTTAATTTTACAATGTAGTTATGGGATTAGTAGGGCAGTTTCAGGTGATAATGTAGACACGTTGAACAAAAGCACCAATTTTTTTTCAGGTACTTGTTAGGTCCAGCTTTTGTTTTAATAACATAAGCAATGCTGACGACATGGTACTGCTGAGCCCGTCGGTTGGTGGTCTGAGATTGCTTATTGAAAAGTGTGAATCATAGGCCCGGACGCACAACCTTAAATATAATGTTAACAAGAGCGAGGACATGGTTTTCAAAGCGGGAAGCAAGTGCCCATCACACATCCCACCCATTCGTTTGAATGGCAAGCTGCTGGAAAGGGTTTACTCATTTAAATACCTCGGGCACTTGTTAACTGACGATTTTCGTGATGATGCTGATATTGAGAGGGAGAGGAGAGCCTTAGCCATCAGGGCCAATATGATAGCTCGCAGGTCCAGCCGGTGTACAGCGCAAGTTAAAATAACATTATTTCGTGCGTTCTGTACATCGCTGTACACCTGCAGCTTGTGGACTAGGTACACGCAGCGGGCTATTAACGCCATGCGAGTACAGTACAATGATGCGTTCAGGGTACTGTTGCGGCTGCCTCGCTACTGCAGTGCGTCGGGCATGTTCGCGGACGCGCACGTGGACGGTTTCCACGCGACGCTGCGCAAGCGCTGCGCCGCGACGCTCCGCAGAGTGCGCGACAGCCGCCACAGTCTCCTGACCGTTGTGGCCGACAGATGGGACAGTGGCCTGACACGGCACTGGTCCTCTCTGCATTTAAGCTTAGCATATAAGAATATTATTTCCTTAGTATTAGTGTTTATCTTACCTAACTAACAAAATATGGACAACATTGGTCTGAAATAAATGCATTTTATTTTTATTTATAAGTTTTTGATAGGAACCAACTCCTCCGTCGGCCATCTTTAATTTTATGGCTGCAATTTTGAATAATACGTACTATATCATTAATATCTCGAGTTCTGAATAACGTAGAATCACAAACTTATTGTCTAAATATACATATTTGGAGTCAAGGAATTCAAGTAGATATTTTTTAGTCGATTTCCCAAAGGATATCAAACGAAAGCTTCCGGTGTCCATCCGGCTGTCTGCGTATCAGCAATAGCTAGAGTAGCTAATAGACTGTTCAAATTTTCACAGAAGTTGTTTTTCTATTGCTGCTTTAACATACATTCATAAAAATAAATTAAAAATTAAACAGTGCTCTCATACATGAAACGTAATTTTATGGAGTTGTTTTGCTCACCCATAACAATCGGTATATCTCTTGAACCGTAATATGTAGACAATTGAAATTTCCGCAGATTATGTATTACTATAAAGCCTCTATAATAACAAGTAATAAAAATATAATATATTGATTTAAACTTTTTTTTTTATAGTTAGGTTCCTGTTTTGGCCTGCATAAGCGGCCAGTTACAGATATATTAGGGGACGGGCCTCTCCGGGGGCCTAATGGGCCTCCCGGAGGGAAGATTTAAACTTTCACGATTCTCACACGTTATTTATACTAAACGGGACTTAATCGCGTACGCGATACGTACGTTTAGTAAATAAAAAATATAATAACGTTAATAATTGTTTTTTTAACATAACTTAAACCAACTCTAAGAACAAAGATGTGTGCTATATATATCTAAGTATGCGGTTCAGCGTATACTTAATAATAATTTAGACACCAAGTTTGTGATTGTGATAAGTGGCTTAGAACTCGAGATATTAATAATTAACTATAATTCAAAATGGCCGCATTAAAATTAAATATTGTCGACGGAGGAGTTGGTTCCTATCAAAAACTTAAAGCTATGAACCTAAAAAGTGCCTGAAAAAAAAATTGGTGCTTTTGTCCAGCGTGTCCACATTTACGACAATTTGTTCGAGCACTCTGCCCCACTAGTTGTCCTGGGTGTTAAAAAATAACGGGCACTACGATCACGTTTTATGGTATTTATTATTGACTAATAACTAAATCTAGCTTAAAAATAAGTGGGCGCCAGGAGAATATTCGTCTAATGTTCGACTGGATATTCTACCAATCTCGTATTTCATCTAGCTATGCCTTGTAAATTTAGCCGTATAGAAAAAGGACGTGGCGTTAGTCTACAAAGAAACATTAATCGTGTCGATACTTGCTAACGCACTGGATAAAATGATGCATCAATAAGGTTTTAACTTTCCTTAACACTAACCCCTTTTAGTAGTATGAACGGCGCACAAAAATAATAACAAAATAAAATCCCAGCCACTAGTTGCGGTGTCCAAATTTTAACAACAATTTCGATACTATAATTTCGGTAATCACATTTTTAATTTTGAATCACAACACCAGTGGATAATGTCTTCATTATTCGCCATGGTACAAGCTCAAGTGGTTTTATATTTCTCACACCTGACCGCAATAGTAGATTGTACAACAAGTGCATAAAACGCACTCACTCGCAAGCTCGCTCGGATGGATAAACGTCTCACGTAAAATGGGTTTTATGGACATGAAGTTTTATTGTGTACTTGGCTGTTGGTATCCTTGCCTTGGTCTTAGAATACTAACGAAACATAAAAAAATAAAGAGTTTGTTCTATGAAGTTAAAGTTGCTCGTGTGGCTGTTGGACCGATTGCCTTGATCTTCGACGAAGATTTTACTTTAGGCTCTAGAGCATAAAAAGCGACTTTATGTCGCCTACGCACAGCATAAAGACGAACTTTTAGAGCATGAGAAATGAAAACAATATTATCCATAAATACGAAATCCTATACTTAGGGTAGACTGGGTACGGTTGTGCCAGGGTACGGTAGTGACAGTCGTCGTACCAGCGAAACTATACGGAATGCGGGCAAGGGTTCTAAGGGAGAGAGAAGCGGCATGCATGTCTGAACGCGTTCCCCGGTGTTGCGTCACCCAGCGCGCGGCGTTAATGCAAGCAGGGGCCCACATTGCTTTTTAACAGTCAAAAGTAAGTTGTTTTGTCCGATTAATTTTAATAATCACTGTTATTTGTATATAGATAGATTACCTCGGTTTTTTTTTGATATAAGTTGAACATTAGTAGTTAATTACGGGTGGTTACTTTTTACGTACATTATTTGGCAAAGACATGGCGAATTTTTGTTTTCGAAAGTGAGCGTCGGGTACGGTTGTGACAAATTTTGTCGGTACGGTTGTGACATATATTTTTTTGTTGTTTTGCTTTTAGATACCCAGAAAACGCTTGCGGAATACCGAAACAGCGCGGCCTAATTAATATCTGGTCTGGTAAATATGCAGATGCTTATGAAGACGTGAAAGCGGGACTTCTTTACATTTTCGTAATTTATTTTTTTATTAATTATTAATTAAAAAATAAATAATTTAATGAACTTTCTATTCGAAAGATTATGAAGATTATGTTGTGTTATGGTCATATTTCTAAGAATAAAAGTCATTATAAACCATTTTTTTGTATATTTGTTCCT
Source organism: Epinotia ramella (assembly GCA_947578815.1). Lineage (NCBI taxonomy): Eukaryota > Metazoa > Arthropoda > Insecta > Lepidoptera > Tortricidae > Epinotia > Epinotia ramella. Next base: position 15,000,931 of record OX388205.1, on the reverse strand, counting down.
GTAACTACCGACCCCAACCACTGTCACAACCGTTCTTGGGGTGTGGCCGGTTGTGACACTTTCCCTTTTTTTTTAATTTGATTCCTATGACTAATACAACGTATTTAGGGAAAATATTTAAGTATATTTACGTAGACAAATGTACAATTTAAGAGTCAGTTACTTTTCGCCCAGCTAACTAGTAAATTAACAAAATTAGTGGCGATCAAACCAAAATTGTCACAACTGTACCCAGTCTCCCCTACTTATAATAAAATAGAAAAAGATTGTCCACTATGGGACTCGAACCTCCTTCCTTAGGTTTCTCATACCACTCGCTTACCGCTGAACAATGAGTATACTTAGACGCTGCCTCTAAAATGGTAACCCGTTGAAGCGGCAGACACAGTAAAGCCCGTCTCAGTAATTTCAAAGGTCTACATTTGCTAAAATCTAACAAGCTCCTTAGTGCAATCTACGCAGCATTGAGTACCTACATGACAACGTACTCGTATATAAATAATTAAATTTGCCACAACCCTATCTGTACAAATATACCGTGCTATTACGTCCCTCTTCAACATTCGTTTTAACGACAAACATACAATAGTGTAATTTCGCCGGTTAGCGATCACATAATTTAGTGTGCCGGTTTGTGAACTGCAAGGACATTTTCTCGTTTTTGGAGTAGACTCCTGTTAAATGACTACAAAAGAAATTGCAATCGGCGGCTTGTTTAGAGTGTGTTGAATTGAGGTGGTCGCTGCACAGGAGGAACGCGTAACCGGCATAATGACCCTACAATATGTGTAAGGAGGTAATGCTGACCAAAAAACAATTAAGTACTTACATTATACGTTTAAAATTATTTGATATTATAGTTGATTATGTAGCACCTTGGTATTTTCAGTGTACATAATTTAGACTGAAATTTTATAAATGTCTACATCTCAATCTGTAGAACTTTGAATGTGTTTTCCTGTATATGCCCGATCTCACCATTGGTGGTTGTATTGTTTTCGATTTCATTAACCTGAAAAGAATAATGTTACATCTTTAGTGGATACCGTGACTGTAAAATTTGGTGAAACAATCGGTGGCATTTATTGGTGACATTGATTGGACAGTCGACATGGTCGTGACTTGTCAAACTTCAGAAGTATTCAATCTAGAGTTACATAAATATTGTATCATCGGAATAATTCAATACCATTTGAATTCAGTTACCATTTATTTAAAATTTATTCAAGAACGATAATAAGTTACATTGCAGGGAATATCCAAAACCCTAGATAGATATCCAAGTTCTAAGGTTCTAGGAATACGGTTGTGTCAGGCTTTACCTTGAAAAAAAAAATGGCTAATATCTAATGAAGCTGTTGAAATTACTTCGTATTTTCGGTAGGGGAAGGGCGAGGATGCACCAGAGCTGAGCGAAGAAATATCCACTATAGTATCCGCAAAACCAAGTGGCGAGTCAGGTCATAAATCAATGCATCATGCTGTCACTTTCGCACCTGCACTGCCTTATGGAGCGCGCCGTGCAACAATAGTACTGACTTTTATTGCCTGACTCGCCACTTGGTTTTGCGGATACTATAGGGAGAGATGCGTGAGCGTGGCTGGCAATGGTCCCTCTACCTCTACAGGCTACGTCGCACAGCTTACCGCTTAGTATAAATTCAAAAATGTTGGTTAAGCCAAGTAAAATTTTTATTAACAACATTATTTAATTCTAGCGGAAAAAATAAACACGAATAATGCTCTACTTACTTATTAAACTGGGCACTTTCATAGACCACAGGAGCGGGTGGCTGCACTTGACGGTTACAGTGTCCGATTCCGTAAACGCATTGGACGTACTGACCAATTTTCCAAATCTTAGGGTACTATTGTCTGAAACAATAAACATCTTATTGAATACATTGAATTAGTTAACATACGAGTACGTATATATAATGCACTAGCCGTGTGAACTATCATCATCATCAAAAACTTAACGGGCTCTTGTTGGTGGAGTAATCGGCATTCTGTTCTTCTCTTTGCCACTGTTTTGTGCACTTGATACATAACATTAACTTTCTCTTTAGCTAGGTCCATAAACGCACGTCTTGGTCTTCCCCTTCCTCTCCTTCCTTCTACCTTGCTTTAATGATAGAATGAACCTATATAAATATGGCTAATTACAAATGGTTTAATCCACGATGACGCGCCCATTGACATCTAGAGATAAAGGTAGGCCCCCCTCACTCTCAACACAGCGCATCGCTTCTTTGGCGACTTTATTCACCACCAGGAATACAACGCCACATACCTACATCAACTGCACTTGCAGGACTCTTCCTGGACCTGTTATTAATAAGTACAAAGCAACAACTCACTTAAGCTCAAGTTCCATTTCAGCCCAGTAGTGGTAACGCTAACACAGGGTTCCCCAACCGGAACCAAAGAGCACCACGCCCTCGCATGTTTCCGGGACTCTTCCGGGACCATGATCACATGTTCTTTAAGAAACAGCAACCAGGGTAGCGCATCCTCAGTTATCAAGTAAGAAGCACCAACCGATGAAAAAGAGGTACTCACTCAAGTTCCATTTCAGCCCAGTAGTAGTAATGCTAACACATGGTTCCCCAACCGGAACCAAAGAGCACCACGCCCTCGCATGTTTCCGGGACTTCCGGGATCATGATCACATGTTCTTTAGGAAACAGCAACCAGGATAGCGCATCCTCTGTTATCAAGTAAGAAGCAGTAACCGATGAAAAAGAGGTACTCACTCAAGTTCCATTTCAGCCCAGTATAGTAGTAACGCTAACACAGGGTTCCCCAACCGGAACCAAACAGCACCACGCCCTCGCATGGTTCCGGGACTCTTCCGGGACCATGATCACATGTTCTTTAGGAAACAGCAACCAGGATAGCGCATCCTCAGTTTTCAAGTACAAAGCAGCAACCAATGAAAAGAGGTACTCACTCAAGTTCCATTTTAGCCCAGTAGTGGTAACGCTAACACAGGGTTCCCCAACCGGAACCAAACAGCACCACGCCCTCGCATGTTTCCGGGTCTCTTCAGGGATCATGATTACGTGGTCTCCAGGGAACAGTAGCCAGGATATAGCGTCGTCGGACATCAAGTACAGTAGACTGTGGGGACTGAGGAGCTCCTTTTCTTTGGCGAGGAATAGGGTTTGTATGTTGCCGAATATTTGGTCCATTCTTCTAGAAGATTGTGCTATTGCTATGACGTGGTCCACCTTAAATAAATAAGTAGGCATTTGATTCAATTTATAATGGGGTAGTATCCTAATCTTAAAATTAAATATATATAAATTCATAACGTAGTGTTGCTATATGGATAGTAAACCATCTAGTTTACTGCCATAAAGTGTAAATTGCAAAATTTAAACACAATCATATAAAGATAATTGAACTTGAAAGTTTAGAAATATGTTTTTTTTTTATTCCATTTACCTACAGTACATTTAATTCTGGCAATAAGATCGTAACAATATATATTTTTTATGACAAAAGCACCTAAACGCAGTATTTCACGACCAAAACAGTAATTTACTTTATTTTCCATACAACGATTAGTACAAATACCCAGCGGCGACGTCATATTTTCGCGACAATTAGTATGAAGAGCTTAGGCTGCCGCCAGCGAGGTCTGTCTTTGGCAATTTTTTTTTACTATTTACGAGGGCTGCCTTTTAAGTTGTGTCGTTTGGAAAAACTAAAGACAATTTAAGTGTTAAATGGTATTTATTGTTTTTCAAAGTAATCACCGTGATATGTAATACACTTTTTCATTCGATCGAACCAGTTTTCGAAACACTTATTCCAGTCCGAAGTCGGGGTCTCCAAAATGGCCGTTTTGTATGCCTCAACCGCTTCTTCAGGCGTCTGGTACCGTTGACCACGAAGTCGTTGCTTGATTTTTGGAAAAGTAAAAAAATCGTTAGGGCTTAAGTCTGGACTGTACGGCGGGTGTTCCAGAATTTTGACGTTTTGCTCTTTTAAAAACGCAATAGTTTGCCGGGCGGTGTGCGAGCTCGCATTATCGTGGTGCAGTCTTATACGACGTCTTGGGTTATTTTTTCGAAACTCGCCGATGACTTCTGGTAAACAGACAGTGGTATACCAGTCAGCATTAACCGTTTTACGATCCTCGAGCACGATGGTGGCAACGTGGCCACTTTTCGCCACAAACGTGGCGACCATTTTTTTCGAAGTGCTCCGTGAGCGTATTACTTTGGTCGATTTTGGCTCATCTTGGAACACCCAAACAGTCGACTGCTGTTTAGAATCGGGATCGTAGGCATATATCCAAGATTCGTCACCACTGATAATGTCGTAAACATGTTTCGAGTTTCCTCGGTTGAATTGCCGCAGAGTTTTGCGACACCATCGAACGCGAGCCGTTTTTTGGTCTTCACTGAGTAAATGTGGTATCCAGCGTGAGATCAACTTTTTTCCGCCTAAGTGATCATTCAAAATACTGTGAACACTGGTCCCTGAAATACTTAAGGAAGCTTCTATCTCACGGTATGTCGCATGGCGATCTTCGATGATCAGTTGCCGTACAGCATCAATGTTCTCCTGGGTTACGGCTGTTTTTGGTCGACCTTCACGATGTCTATCACCAAGACTAGAGCAACCACGTTGAAATTCTAAATACCAGCGTTCCACAGTCCGAAGGCATGGTGCTTTATCATTGAAAACCGTAGTCAACTCTTCGAAGCACTGAAGTCGCGTTAAGCCCCTTTTGAAGTTGTAAAAAATTATCGCACGTAAATTTTCCTTCGAAATTTCCATTTTCACAACTGACTTGTCAACTTTGAACGAACGCTGTACTAAAACGGTTGGGCCGATTTCGAGTCATTCTTTTGTTTTCGAATTCTAAATTCAAATATTTTAACGTGACACTAGTTCTTTTTTATGCAATCACGGGAGGTTTGCAAACGACAGAACTTAAAAGGCAGCCCTCGTATGTACTGTCACCAGCATAAATATATGACTATGGGCGACACTGCAAAAATATCTGATCATCAATTGAAGGTAAGTATAATTATATGACGATACATAGTCGGTAAAAATATGTGATGATTTACGCTATTTCATGTTTATGGCATTTGCTACAAGCAAATATCCGACCAGACGGAGTAAAAATATCTGATAATCCACAAAGTCAAAATGATGTGACAAATTACCATCATAATTTTATTATCAATCGCCTGTAAAAACATAACCATCGGATCACATATAGATTGCAAAAGTAGCTGATACAATTAACAATAAAAAAAACCCAGCCAAGTGCGAGTCGGACTCACGCACGAAGGGTTCCGTACCATTATCTATAAAAACAGTAAAAAAAAAAAAGTTTGTTGTATGGGAGGCCCCCTTAAATATTTATTTTATTTTGTTTTTAGTATTTGTTGTTATAGCGGCTACAGAAATACATAATCTGTGAAAATTTCAACTGTCTAGATATCGCGGTTCTTGAGATACAGCCTGGCGACAGACAAAACGGCAAAAAAAAACACGTTTGTTGTATGGGAGCCCCCCTTAAATATTTATTTTATTTTGTTTTTAGTATTTGTTGCTATAGCGGCAACGGAAATACATCATCTGTGAAAATTTCAACTGTCTAGCTATCGCGGTTGTTGAGATACAGCCTGGTGACAGACAGACAGACGGACAGCGAAGTCTTAGTAATAGGGTCCCGTTTTTACCCTTTGGGTACGGAAGCCTAAAATAATAGGGTCCCGTGTTTACCCTTTGGGTACGGAACCCTAAAAAAACAACGTTCTGCAACAAGGAACTTTATTTGCGTTGACATACAGTCGTAATTTGAACGAAGCTATTTGACGGTTCTTGAATAGTTTGACCCAAGGAACAATCGTGCCCCGGGACAAAAGTGCATACTCACTGCCAATAATTCCAATAATTCCTACTAGCACGGGTATATGTGTATATGTCCTTCATAGGGAACAGGGAAGAAACAGAACACATACATACCTTAGTATGTATCACTAGAAGGGAAAAAAACATGGTGAGGAAACATTTTGATATCTGTCAATAGCGACGCGAAACTGGGCAACATCGGTAGCAACGTCGCAATCAAAAGAGCTTAATGCACTTTAGTAATCACAATAAAAAGTTTACATTAAAATTGATAATATCTTCAAAACTAAGCCGGATTTGCCTGGGGTTAATATAACATCTTTAGCTCCTAATGACCTCAGGAATGCGTGGTTAAAATCTGTCGGTATATTCCTACCCGCCGTGTATATATATAAACTAGCTTTTGCCCGCGACTTCGTCCGCGTGGAACACCTTTATATTGTACCTCCACACAAACTTCCGCCCCCCATTTCATCCTTTTAAGGGATGATTTCCGGCATAAAAACTATCCTATGTCCTTCCCCGGGACTCGAACTACGTCTATACCAAATTTCGTCGAAATCGTTTCAGTAGTATGAGCGTGAAATGGTCGCAAACAGACAGAGTTACTTCCGCATATATAATACTTATTACTTATTATTATTATGAGATCGGGATCATTCTTGGAATCGAAAAGCTGACAATTAAGTAGCACTTTAACGAAAGTATAAGGTAAAAAAACATATTTAAGTAAAAATCCTCTTCTGTGTAGTAGTAGCCAGCTTGAATAAATATTACCCTCGTAGGTTATTTGATGGACATTTATGAATAAGGGGGGTACATATTTAAAATGTTGATTTAATCTTAAAAACTTCCTTTAAGGGATGAAAACGGCATTAAGGATTCAAAATATGTCTAGACCTCATTTTATTCGAATTTTATAGGGTAATGATGATTTCCCGGATATCATCTTCCATGGGCCACAAACTATCTCTTTATACCAAATTTCATGAAAGTAAATCGGAAGTAGACGAAAAAATTAATAACCCCCCCTCCCCCCCCCCCACCCATCATATAAATATCCCTATATCAAATTTAATCTAAATCGGCTCAGCGGTTTTAATAGCTCCATGCAAATTTTAACCCTCCATTTCAACCTCTTAGAGGATTAATATCGGAAAAAAACTATATTTAACTATCTTTTATCCTTTGCCGGGATTCAAACTATCTTTGCACCAAATTTCATCTAAATCGGTTCAGCGGTTTAAGTATCTCCATAAAAAAATGAACCCCCATTTCACCCCCTTAGGGGATGAATTTCGGGAAAAACACTATCCTATGTCCTTTCCCAGGATTCAAATTATTTTTGCACCAAATTTCACCTAAATCGGTTCAGCGGTTTAAGTAGCTCTATAGAAATTGTAACCCCCCTTCAGCCCTTAGGGGATGACTTTCGGGAAAAAACTATCTTATGTCCTTTCCCAGAATTCAAACTATCTCTGCACCAAATTTCATCTCAGTCGGTTCAGCGGTTTAAGTATCTCCATACAAATTTAAACCTCCCATTTCACCCCCTAAGGGGATGAATTTCGGAATTAAACTATCCTATGTCCTTTCCCAAGATTCAAACTATCTTTGCACCAAATTTCACCTAAATCGGTTCAGCGGTTTAAGTAGCTCCATACAAATTGTAACCCCCCATTTCACCCCTTAGGAGATGACTTTCGGGGAAAAACTATCCTATGTCCTTTCCCAGAATTCAAATAATTTTTGCACCAAATTTCACCTAACTCGGTTGAGCGGTTAAGTACTTAGCTCTATAGAAATTTTAACCCCCCATTTCACCCCTTAGGGGATGACTTTCGGAAAAAAACTATCCTATGTCCTTTCCCAGAATTCAAACTATCTCTGCACCAAATTTCATCTCAATCGGTTCAGCGGTTTAAGTATCTCCCTCCATACAAATTTGAACCCCCCATTTCACCACCTTAGGGGAGAGTTTCAGAATAAAAACTATCCTATATCCTTTCCCAGGATTCAAACTATCTTTGCACCTTTCACCTAAATCGGTTCAGCGGTTTAAGTAGCTCGATACAAATTGTAACCCCCTATTTCACTCCTTAGGGGATGACTTTCGGGATAAAACTATCCTATGTCCTTTCCCAGAATTGAAACTATCTCTGAACCAAATTTCATCTCAATCGGTTTGGCGGTTTAATATCTCCATAGAAACTTCAACCCCCCATTTCACCCCCTTAGGGGATGACTTTTGGGAAAAAACTATCCTATGTCCTTTCCCAGAATTCAAACTATCTCTGCACCAAATTTCATCTCAATCAGTTCGGCGGTTTAAGTATAGAAATTGAAACCCCCATTTCACCCCCTTAGGGGATGAATTTCGAGAAAAAAATTATCCTATGTCCTTTTCCAGAATTCATACTATCTCTGCACTAAATTTCATCTCAATCGGTACGGCGCTTTAAGTATCTCCATATAAATTTTAACCTCCCACTTCATCCCCTCGGGGGATGATTTCCGGGATAAAAACTATTTAGTACTATTTAGACTCGGAAACAAATATTCATGCTCAATACACGAATATTTGCTCTTACCGGGATTTGAACCCAGAACCGTCAGTCTTATAAGCGAGGTCACTCCCTACTGGGCTAAGCCTGTCGGTATTGAGATTAAGGCGCCGTAGGTTCATGGTCTTCTCTCCTTCTCACTGAGCATAAGCGTGAGCGAGATGGAAGGGCGTGCTCGGGAGCGCGGATATCATGTTTTTTTAATTTTAATTTTTGGCCGTTTAAATAAATAAAAAAGTCATCACTGAGTTCTCCTAAACATGATATTGCCGATCTTTAGAAACAATTTTAATATGTTTAGCTTTTGTGCATAATTTGTTACGAATATTTTAAGTGTATTTTAGATCTATGTTCGTGATTTTTTTCTATAGAGCGAAAATTGCTTGATCATGTTTCGAATCACTGATCTCACTGCAGAAAAGTCTTAAGATTACTATTCGTATTTTTTTGAAACCATATTACTATAAACGGACGCATTATATTGTTTCAAAAACTCTGTTCGCTTAACTTCGCTGAACCTACGGCGCCTTAAATAACAATCGTATTATTTGGTGTACAGTATACTTGCCCCTGAAAATATTATAATGGTCGCCAGAAGTTAGACTTAGGACTCGATACTTGTCATATGATTAAACAAGGTATTTTACAATGTATAGTGTAAAATACAAAATCATGATTCAATCAAGCACCTCGTCGAAAGTCGTGGGCGTTCAATTATCTACAATTCTACAAGTGGCGATAATATCGTGAGGTCACGTCGAGAATGTTGTCGCGTATGGATCAAACCACTGACGTATAGTTTTAAATGAACATACCGTCTTTGGAATTTTAAAGCTTTACTTAGACCGTGAAATATTTGAATGATTTATTTTATTTTAAATGTTTTAATGTTCGTCTGTCGAAAACTATAGGTACATGAAAACATGAATGTAGGTACTCTAACTACGCTTACATTACATGGCTTTACCACTTTGAGGGAAAAATAGCGTACGGCCCGATGCTAAGCGGTCTCCGTAGCCTATTGACGCTTGTAACTCTAGGGGTGCCACATGCGCCGGCCATTTAACGTATACACTCCTTTCTTGAAGAACCCCATACTGTAGTCAGAGCTCAAGGCTGTTTACAATTAGGTACCTGACGCGTTTTAGATGCGGTAAATGTGACCACATATAAACATAGATTCACGACTTGCCCAAAGGGGGTAGGCAGAACACGTAAAACTTATGTTCCAGTACCACTATTTGCTTAAATGTGGGTATAATAGATCGACACAATGTGATATCGCAGTGACAGGTTGCTAGCCCATCGCCCACAACACACTCAACCCTGCTCCCTTAGCACTATTTCCACCAAACGGCCCGCATCGGATCGGATCGGAAAAAATACGAACGGATGCGGCGACAACCGATCGTGTCCGGCAGCATGTCGACGCATACGATCGGGCGGTAACGGCCGTTCGCGGCCAACAGGATGTCGACGCACACGATCGGCACCGTACGGTTGCTTGCGAGGGTATCCGCATTCCGCACCCAGTCAAATAGTTTCGTTCCTACCACGTTGACGTGGTGTAATTTTTGAAAAAGGTTGAAGTTGACGTAGTATTATTGGCATTAGAAGAAGAAGAATATCATCATGATACACAAAAGAGGAAAAGAAAAGTTTGGGTTGATAATTTATGGCAAAAGCGGTGTAAGGTTGGCGAATACCATACACTACATAATGATTTGAAATTGGATGTGAAAAAAATCAAAGATTATTACAGAATGGACAATGAAGACTTTCAAAATTTAGCAAATCTTCTCCGTCCTCATATCAGTAAACGAAATACAAATTACAGATGTGCTATTCCTGTTGAAGAACGGTTAGGTTGAGGTAAGTTTAATGAAATGAAAATTGTTGATTTGCTTTGTAAACTATCTAATTGCCTTCAATGGTTGGGAATTTCTTTTCGGTTAGCGATGTTGAACCTGTGTCAAGAAGCAGACCCCGTATCATGGTCGGCTTTATCACACGATAAGTGACAAGATAGAGCGTCCGTCACTGGCTGACACCGTTCGATAGAACGAGACGACGCTCCTATCTTGTCACTTATGGCGTGATAAGGCCGACCATGATACGGGGTCAGGGCTTATTAACATATATAATTAAAGCCCGGTCACGGCGTCAATAGTACGCGACGGCATCGACAGCTGAAAGGTTCCGATCGCACACGACGACAAGCGAACGGGGCCGATCGCAAGCGAACGGAGCGGATCGCGTTTCGCAGCGCAGCATACTTTTGGTTACGATCACATGGCGCGGAAGACGCCCGCGGTCAAGCTGTTGTGCGCAGCTTGGTAATGTAGACTTAAAAACAGTACATACATATATGATGCAGTATCGTTTAAAAGACTCGGATCCGTTGCGGGCCGTATGGTGGAAATAGTGTTTTAGTCGACTTTTACGACATCGACGGGAAGAAAGGGGATGGTGAAATGTGAACAGCAACATATAAATGCATTGCTCTGGTGGCTAGCATGATACCACGTCTATCATAATGCAGCCATCCCTTACTAGCCAGTAAGTGCGAGCGGGATGAATGCGAATGCTTTGTGACATAATCGTGACCATGCTTACGCTACTTTTATCGGATTCGAAACACCTGACAAGCGGGTTCTGGGTCTTATAGAATAAATCACATACATCAGTGTTTGTCTGCTGGCAGTGCGTAGTTAATCCCATTAAAGCCTTCGTGAAGTCAGTGTGGTTCTGGTCGGGGGTGTGTGTCACCTGTAACGCAACACACATAGTTGACTAACAATAGGGGTGTAGACTCGAAAACTATTATTACTCCAAAAGAAAGAAGGCAAAAAAACATGCCAAGTGACGAAAATCCCATTCAGATATCTCAAAGAATTACGAAGCTTAACCGTTTTAATATTGCTTGTTAGGGAGAGAAAACGCAAACAGTGTGCCACGTCACAATATGCGAGGCTGCCGCGTCACGCGTCGCGCGGCGGCCCGCGGCGATGGCGGCGCCGAACACTATGGGACACGGCACGTTGCCGTCTTCTAGTGACGTCACAAGCTGCGAACGTCATCGTTTCATATGAAATTGCGTTTTGCGAATAAAGGACTATAACTTCGTGATTATTTAACCTCTTGCGTTGATTTTTTCTCCATTTGACTACATTTTTAACGCCTTTTCGAGAAAATATGACATTATCACACCCTTATTACCGCAAATTATTAGTTACTAGCTCTGATCCGCGACATCGTTCGCGTGAACATCCATATCTGATACTAAAAATCGAAATTAGAACTTAGCTTATCTCCATATCTGCCATGCGGATGGAGTGCAACAGACGAGTTAATACGAATAAGATTTTAGATTTTCATGGTGAAGTAGCGAATGTTATGAGTTGCTTAATGATTTCTTTTAATAAATAATAATAAATCAGCCTATATATATATATACATACGTCCCACTGCTGGGCACGGGCGTCCTCTCATGGATAAGAGGGAACGGGCAGTAGTACCCGGGTCATTGTCAGATTTAGGTGCGCGTCTTTTCGGTGGACATTGCCAAAGTTAAGGGCTTTAAAGCCTAATTTTTGGTTGAACTCTGAATCCGCATAAACGGCGTCGCCTCTTCTATAATTCTATGCGATAAAAACATAACCCCTTAACTATTGCCCACTGAAAAGACGATTTTTGTTTTACTGAGTGACAATGACCCACCCCACGCTGCTGGCCCAGTGCGGGTTGACTTCAACGTTGACGGGACTTCACATACACTGTTGAATTTCTTCGCACATGTATGCAGGTTTCCTCACGATGTTATTCCTTCACCGTAAAGCTAACGGTAAATATCAAATGACATTCCGTACATAAGTTCCGAAAAAACGACCGCCGGTTGACAGCCGCATGCCTAAACCACTAGGCTACCGTAGCTTGATTTCTTTTTAATACATACAAATATCTTCCGCCCTTCTCAAAGTGATCAAAATAATAAATAATAATGTTGAAATGTAACCATTTCCTGATTATATTAATATGGCATCTGCTAAGAAAGGCAGTTAATTATCTAACCATCATCATCAATGAATAAAACTTTCACGAAATAGCTGTGATGCAGTAATCCATTCTACAAGTATTATTCAGATTGATTGAATATGTTAAGGTGCCAATCAGTCGCCATAAAAACAAAATGCATAATTTCAAGTCGCAAGTCGCAAGTAAGCAAGTAAGGCAAGTATACGGAAATCATAACAAACTATTATCATAACAACAAAACGCAGATTTTTATTGGTCATAATCATTATTTTTTAATCAATAACATAACACTCATTTATCACCACCACATTTGCTATAACGTTTATGAGAACTAATTTCTTGTGGCATAACATACGTCTAGTATAATGATTAAAACTGATACAGGTGCCGGCAAATAACTTGCGCAACGAGGGACGAAGTGGGGGAACAGCTCGCACGTACAATTCGCCTTGCGAACTGCCCCTCCCCTTCGTCCCGCATTGCGCAAGTTATTTGCGGGCTACTGTAACAACATTTGAAATAATGATAAGAGAAGACTTAATTTTACTAAGTGATTACTATCACATCCCAGAAAAAGTATATGTAAATATAATTGCCAAAAACCGAATCAGCGCACTCCACTTCCACGTGGTATTGTGTGTCCTATCCGTAGAGTGTATATAAAAGCCCGCGGAGAGAGCTGGCGAAGGAGTCCTGAGTTGAAATTAACTTTTTGTAACCTACAGCGCATGAGCCGAGCGAGCGAAGCGAGCGTGCCGCGGTAGCGGCCGGCGAAGCGCCAGAACCGAACACTTTTTTACTACCTACTTACATATCCATACTTCCATACTAATATTAAAAAAGGGAAAGTGTATGTGTTTGTTTGTTTGTTTGTCCGTCTTTCACGGCAAAACGGAGCGACGAATTGACGTGATTTTGTAAGAGGAGATAGTGGAAGGGATGGAGAGTAACATAGCATAGTTTTTATCCCCGTAATCATCCCCTAAGGGGGTGAAATGGGGGGGTAAAAGTTTGTATGGAGCTGCGATATAAACGAGTTCCACGCGGACGGAGTCGCGGGCAGAAGCTAGTACTATTATATAAGTACAATTTGCAAAGCGTGATGTTTCGGCCTTTGTTTGAGTGGTGTCGGAATTTTGATACATTATGGGCATGCAATATTAATATACGGAGTGACCACTATAGCGTTTGTTTATTATACAATTGGAATTTATGGAAATCGATAATTATAATCGATTAAATTATGCAAATAGTTTTCATTCATCAGTTGCAATTTGCCCGCTTATACAAGCTGAAATTACGCTATTCATTGTTATGCAAAATGAAAATATGCAATTTGTTTTTATATGAAACGTTACACACCGAATATGATAATGAAAAATAATTTTGTCTATAATTAGTATCTAAATAACTTCACCTTACATCCTTTCTTTCTGTATTTCTCTAACATATCCCCAGGAATGGAATCAAAGTCCCCAGTGACAATTTCCGGCAATTTTATACCTGCTTGTACTTCTTCTGGGCACATATTTATAAAGGTCTCCCATTTCTTCGTACCACCATCTACAGTTATTCTTAATTTAGCTGGAAATAAAGAAACGGGTACTAAAATAAACACTATAGACAGGGTGGGTACAATATTTAAAATAGGTCAGATGACAAGATGAAAACAACACAAAAATAGATATTTGGGTAAGGCCGTTATTTCTTGTTCCTGATTAAGCAGCTTAAATCGTCTACATTTTAATCAATTCCAGTGTGTTACGAATATTAGTAATCCATTTATATGGCTAATTGGCGTAACACACTGGAAGTGATTAAAATGTAGACGATTTAAACTGCTTAATCAGGAACAAGAAATAACGGCCTCACCCATTTACGATACAAGTGCCGAAAATAAAAAAATAATAAAAAAAATAAAAAATATCGCATTTTATTAATAAATATCTGAATCTGAATCTGAATAGGAAATTCGCAACGAGTGTTGATAAATTAAAACACGACCGTAGGGAGTGTTTTAAATCGACACGAGTTGCGAATTACCTATTCGCACGTGTACCGTACAACGTTTTACTGTACATATGGCTCTTTAAAGTTTCGACATATGCACGAAAAGTGCTCTTTTCCGCACTAGTGCGGGAAACTAGCACCATATATACTGTAATAGTTATTTACGATACAAGTGCCGAAAATAGGAAATTCGCAACGAGTGGTGGTAAATTAAAACACGACCGAAGGGAGTGTTTTAAATCGACACGAGTTGCGAATTACCTATTCGCACGTGTATCGTACAACGTTTTACTGTACATATGGCACTTTAAAGTTTCGACATATGCACGAAAAGTGCCCTTTCCGCACTAGTTCGGGAAAGTAGCACCATATGTACTGTAAAAAATATTTTTACATTACCAATAAACAGAACATGTAACCTTACTCTGAAAAAAAAAGCAATACTCTGAAAACATCATATTTGATAAATAAGTATTTTTGAATTAGTATTATTTTTTTAATGAAAAGTTGTTCTTAAAAAGTTGTTGATTTGATTATTAGATTATTTTGTCAACCATCTAAGACTGTTTACTTTTTTTAATTATGAACCATTATCTAATGTTTTGCATGTGGAATCTTAGGTTAAAATTGTGCTGAAAGACAAGCATCCATTGTTCCATCAATAGGAAAGTTTAGGTGTACAAAATTCATCTTGCTTTTTAGAAAAATTGTTTTAAAGGAATCTGAATGTGCTATTAACCCTGCGTTAGCGTCTCAACAAATGCAACAGACTAGGCTAGAAGCTACAATTGTTCGTTTCATATTGAAGTGTTGGAGGACTTACCATTATTCCATAATCCAGTGAAAAACCTCTGACTTTGTGTGATTGGAGTATTAAGTACTAAGACTGCATAATTAACAGGCTTGTTCTGATATATCATCGGGCTGAGGTCCCATTTGCAGCATTGTACAGGATCACATTGGGAATTGCATGGGTTTGCCTGCACATATAAAATTTGATAATAAAGTTATAGTTTACAAACTTTAAATACATTTATAGTTTGCCTGACAATATCAGTTTGTCTAAGTTTCAATTGTCTATTGTTTTATTTACTTTGATATTTGGTGGGCAACTTATAATTAAGTGAGCATATCCATTGACCACTTTGTGGGTGCCTGATTGAAACTGGCTACAAATAAGCAATCTCACTTGAGAATTATCAATTTTTGACTGTATTTTTTTTTTCTTTATTTTTTTATGAACTGACAAATGAATCCTGGAAATTTCCAAATAAAACATCCTTATAATTTATAGTACTCCCTAATAAAAAAGTCCGACTTATGGACTGAGGGTGCCTGTGGGACAAACCGGAGAATGGCCCGCTTGCTGAGGCATGCGCTTGGTGAGGATGCGGTTACTTGCACACATACAATCAATCATATGATAATAATTTAAATTTATCATTATTTATTTATCTTTTAAGCCTTGTCATGGTGTCATTGTCATTGTAAAAGATGGCAGATACTGCAGTTAGACCAGAGACACTAGATAGTGAACTCACCTAAAATTAAGAGGGAGAGTGTTCGATGGAATACCTCTTGAAACACAGAAATGTCACAAAATCTGATTATGGCTAAGGAGCCGATTGCAGATAAAAAATGTGGAAAAAAATAAATAAAAATACATTTATTTATAGTCAGAGCTACAGTAGCCTAGTGGTTCAGACATGCGGCTGTCAAGCGGCAGTAATGGGTTCGAATCCCGGCTCGTACCAATGACTTTCTCGGAACTTATGTACGGAATATTTACCATTAGCTTTTTGGTGAAGGAAAACACTGTGAGGAAACCGGTCTAATCCCCAATAAGGTCTAGTTTTCCCTGTGGGTTGGAAGGTCAGATGGCAGTCACTTTCGTAAAACTAGTGGCTATGCCAAATCTTGGGATCAGGTGTCAAAGCGGACCCCGGGCTCCTTTCATGGCGCTGGACAGGCCGCATGATTAGACAAAACTTAGATAAATGGACAAAATAAATGAGTGATGATAGGAAATTAATCATCTTGAATACATAAAAAGAAGTCACTAATTTTAAGTCATTCATTCAAAAATTATTATTATTGTGCTAATATGCTAAAAACAGACTCAGGCGATGATTTGGCGACTTTAAATTTGATTTCAAATTAACGTTGACCATTTAGTGAACGAATTTCGTATTTTCTCGATTGTTTATTCCCTGTTATCAAATGTAGCTCATTAAAGTAGTAGCTCAGAAAAAAATAAAAAATATTAGTATGGAGAAATGCAAACCTTAAAAAGTTAGAATAATCAGTCTCGGCCCCTAAATCTATTCCAAACATAAAAACATACACATACATTTTTTTTTTTCACCTATTAGAACTAGGGATGTTACGGAGGTGGTTTTATCGGAACCGAAGCTGAAACCGAAGTTTTTAAATTTGTTTTAACGAAACCGAAAGCGAATCCGAAACCAAACCCAAAAGCAAAACCGAAAGTGAAACCGGAGCCGGAGGTGAAGGTGGAGGTGGAGGGAGACTAATGTGAACCTCTATTTATATATTTTATGTTAAGGCGGAGTCAGGCAATAAAATAAAGCAATGCTAGTATATTACTTAGTTTTTAATATAAATTTAAAAACGGTCCGCCCTTTCTTGAGTATGTTTTCTCACATATTTTACACTTTGCAGTGTTTGCGTCTACTTCAATAAAGTAGGTTCATATAGGACTTACTTTAGCCTTCATCCGCTTCATCGTCAAATGTTACTGTCACTGACACACTAACTAACACTAACACTATGAAAAAACACACTGCAGGCCGTGAACCAAAACAATAAACGAATGAGTAAACAATCGTCATTCGTCGTAAAACAGGTGGGGTTATTCCCGGGGAGACAAGACAAAACCTGTTTGTAGTTGTACTCCTAGGCACACGCCGCGCGCCGCGGCCGCTGACTTTCGGCTCCGTTAAAACCTCCGCTTAAAATTAGACGAAACCGAAGCCGGAGCCGGAGGTGTTCGCTTCAAATTAGACGAAGCCGAAGCCGGAGGTGTGAATTCAGCCGAAAGTTTCGGTATATCGGAGCCGAAGCCGAACCTCCGTAACATCCCTAATTGGAACAATATAAGAGGGTGCCTCATTGAAATTTAAAATTTCCGGCTTTTAAAGACCACCCTTATACACTTGTTCCTTATATTTAAGTTTATGTATATGGCACGTGGAGTGGTGCTGGGATGATAAAGCGCCCGTACTTGAAGAAAAAAACGGCCTAACCACATTTCGAACCGTATAAAGGAGGATCCTACAGTTTACTTACAATGCCATTCACCTTTAATCCTCGGATATCCATGCCAAAATGTTTACGTATTACGCACGCAACTGAACGAGCTGTCGTAAGTTTCGACGGCATTGATAATATGTACACAATTTTTGATGTTTGATAAAAAATCACTAGGCCATAACCATAATTACAATATTACTTGCAACTCTTGCAAGAGTAGTTCAATTCAATTTATTCATTAAAGGAGGCCGGTTTTGATTTGGCTTAACCATGGCCCTGCCTGTGTTTTTGATATTTTTCAAATAATTTAAATTGACATTGACAGTGACAGCTGGCATGAAGTGGGCATGAACGCAGCACGAACGCAGTAAATTACTTGAGTATGAATTAAAAGCGGTGACTTGGGTATAGCGTTCAATACATTTTACAGCGTTTTAAACAATAGCTTGAGTATTTTAAAAATACATTCCCTGTCTATGGCTGCTGTCAATGTCACTAAATCTTGTTGTTGTTAGTGGTTATATTCTCTTTGGTTGAGTGAGGTCAGGAAAATTTTCGTAGGTACTTTGTGAACAAGTCATTGTTTCTAGAAAAAAGCTCTTTAATATCATCCAGGATGAACAGAATATTCGGTAGAGGTAAAGCAAAAACTCCGGGTCCAAGTATTACAGACTGTATTACCACTGTAAGTAACATTAATGGAATTACATTGATGAATTTAATGTTGATGATTCATGCTCTGTCTAAAACAAGTTGTGATCTTAGATTACATGCTAACGCAATAGTTTTAACTATGTAAGGATCCTACCTCTTTTAGACTATATTATGTCAAAATGCTCCTCTCCAAACCCTATAAATTATTTATCAATTACGTATTATTTTCTCCATGTTTAGTTTTTGTTTAACTAATTTGTCTGTTCCTGTACCTTGGTTTGCAGTAGATCTCTTTTTAATTCTCAGGTTGATGGTCGAGCCGAAAACATAGAGCAGAAGGTAACAAAGTTGGAAACGGAACTGAGGAAATACAAAGACCAAATGGCCAAGATGAGAGAAGGGCCTGCTAAAAATTCAGTTAAACAAAAGGCTATGAGAGTTCTGAAGCAGAAGAAGATGTAAGAATTTTACTTCTCTTTTTATTACTATTATCTATTCAGCCCATATCAACCCACAAATGAGTCTATGCCCCTTCTTTATTACTTGTGTTGTACTGCTGGCGGATATGTATATAGGTCAGGTCCTGTGTTAATGAAATTTATACCATTCAAAATAAAATTATAAGAGTTGCATTTGTTTTCAACATTCTATTTTGAAAACGGAACAAAGTCCACTGTAATTTGTATTTTGAGATGATCCAAACTTTATTGCCAATTTTAACCCCCGATGCAAAGAGAGGGGTGTTATAAGTTTAACGTGTCTGTGTAACGTATCTGTTTGTGGTATTGTAGCTCCCAAACGGATGGACCAATTTGAATGTGGTTTTTTTGTCATAGATACTTTTATCCCGAGTTTGGGAAAGCAGAGGAGAAAAGTTGAAAAACCCCCGACATTTTCATTTCAAAGTACAATATCTCAAAAACGGCCGAACAGATTTTCATGAAACATGGCTAACACCCCTCTCTTTGCGTCGGGGGTTAAAAAGAGGTAGAAACGTTGTCTATAAGAAATTCCGTGTGGGTTAAAAATGGCCACCAAATCTGACAGCGGAGACACGTTTATACGTGTCCATTGACGACGCGACACTGAGGCAAGGTCATACAATTGGCTGAGTTTTAGTGTGCCACTTTTGGAGCGCTTATAACCTATCTACCTCTTTTTTATATCACATCATTGGTTTTAACTGGAATAAAGCTCTACCAAGTTGTATTTGTACTTATTTACAATACAGTCTTTATGAAGTCATGTTGGGTGAATCAACAACATTAAATTAGGTAAACAACGAATTTCATCCTCCATAATGATCTTTTAGATAATCCACTTCTATGTCTATCAGCTCAATTTGTGTTTCTGAAGGAAACCCGTAAAGAGTCTCTTCCGAAGCCACGACCGAACTGGAGTTTGAATCTACTGTTTCCTGCTCCGTTTCACTTTCATGACCACTTTATTCCTCAAATTCTCTATTTCTGATCCAATTCCATCCTAGCTATCATCTTTTTCTAGCAACTGTTCAATCTCACTATCTTTCAGAGGTTTATTTAAAAAACTAATGGAAACATACCAGAAATAATATAACACAAACCGCGTCTCGATGGGGTATTTTTCACCCATACGTACTTCAAGCATCCCCTGCGTCCAAATGCTGGGCGTGAACTGACCAGCGAAGGGGGCACTCATGCCTTATGTATTCATTTGAAGGTACTGAGAATCCCAAGCGGCCAAGGCATAAAACAAAGTTACGACACTAATTAACTACCATTTTTTACCCAGTCGCGAGTACTCCGGGTTAAGTGTACCTATATTCAAAAATATTAATTGGGCAAAATCTTTGTACAGTCAGCAGCAGAAGTAGCTACGCAAAATAACACGCTCAAAATAATATAGACAGTCCTCTTGACATTAGAGTCGTGCGTTTGTCGTCATTTTGAGCACTTGACCCGCGTAGCTACTTTTGCTGCTGACCTATGTACCAATAGTTTTTAAGAAAAAAAAAAAAAATTGAAAATTAATCCAGAATTGAGTCCATAGTAAAATGTATGGGAAAAAAAAATCAAGTGATCAGTCTTTTAAAATTTCGTCTATTGAGTAGTATGACTTGTTGGCAGCATGTTTTTCAAGTTATGATTTTGTTCTTGTTTGATTCGGTCAGGAATTGATGAAAAAGTTAGTAATTAAAATCAAATGATGTTATAAATTAATCAACGATAATGAAAAGTCTCCACTTATTATTTCTTTTAATCAGGTACGAACAACAATTGGAAAATCTGCGAGCACAATCCTTTAACATGGAGCAAGCGAACTATGCCACACAAACACTAAAGGACACACATGCAACAGTGCAGGCGATGAAAGATGGTGTCACTCAGATGAAGAAGGAGTTTAAGAAGATCAATATAGATAACATTGAGGTATGTGTTTTGTACACTGACGGAAAATATAGATAACATTGAGGTATGTGTTTTGAACACTGACGGAAAATATAGATAACATTGAGGTATGTGTTTTGAACACTGACGGAAAATATAGTTAACATTGAGGTATGTGTTTTGAACACTGACGGAAAATATAGATAACATTGAGGTATGTGTTTTGAACACTGACGGCAAATATAGATAACAGTGAGGTATGCGTTTTGAAAACTGACGGAAAATATAGATAACATTGAGGTATGTGTTTTGAACACTGACGGAAAATATAGATAACATTGAGGTATGTGTTCTGAACACTGACGGAAAAAATGTGTTAGGTGGTTTCATGATGTGTGCCTCCAAGATCCGGTCTCTTATCAGTTTTAGCACTGACTAGTATATCAGACAGCCATCATATATTTGATGCAGACTGCACATACATACATATATATCATCAGTATCATCACACTTGTTTCCTAAAGGAATATGGATAAGCAGAGATCACAGACTTCCATCTACGGTCCTGATAAACTTCTTTCGCTTCATTAACTTTCATAACATTCCTCATAACTACGTGCACGTTTTAATGTTTCAGGATGTGAATGATGACTTGGCAGACATGTTGGAACAAGCGGACGAGGTGCAAGAGGCCATGGGCCGCCAGTACGGCATGCCAGAGATTGATGACGACGAGCTAGCTGCTGAGCTCGATGCCCTCGGTATGTACACAATGTTATAACCCTTTTTATTATTATTCGGGTAGTGGCTGTTCCGGGGTACAAAGCCCTTGTAGCACTGCGACCACTGCTGATCTATTGTGATCGCCCGATCGGAAGTATCATTACCAGTGACTCTAGGTGCACCCGTGACATCATACAGAGGATTGCTATGGCCAAAAAGGCATTTAATAACAAAAAGCACCTCTTAAAAACACGCATATCATAAACAGCTAAAAGCGCCTAATTAGAGCATTGCTTCATATGGGAGCGAGTCGTATACGCTCACCCAGAGAGACGGCGAACGACTAGAGGCCTTCGAAATGTGGTGCTGGCGAAGGATGGCAAGGATTAGCTGGACGGAGAGAAAGACGAACGAAGAAGTTCTAAGGATAGTACGAGAGAGAAAATAGGTTTTGCTAGGATGTATTAGAAATAGAAGAGGCACGATGGTAGGCCACCTAATACGGCATGACTGCTTCTTCTTAAACATTCTAGAAGGTTAAATTGAAGGCAAGAGGAAGGCCAAGGCTGACATATTTTAACCAAGTAAAGGATAAAGCTGATGTCGAGTCGTATGAGGAAGTCAAGAGGCTGGCAATGGACGGAGAAAAGTGGCGGTCACTCCACCGACAAGGCGCCTTTATTCGCTGCTCGCGCTAGTCGCGTGGTCCCGTAATAGGAGCTGACGTAATTGAAATTTGCTGAATAAATGATCGTCCAATATATCAAGATATCAAGAGTCTGCTAGGCTTTCTGGAGAATTGGGTTGGCACGAGTAGTACTAAAAACCCATCACGTATAATAGGCACTTTCATGACGTCGAGTTGCGGAAACCCGGCCCGCGTAAACCTATACCCCCTTATTCATAAAACTCCAAAAAGCCTCAAGGTTCAATAATATGTGTTCTTCCCCTTTCTTACGAATACAAATGTCAAAATGACACATAATAAACCGAATTTAAACGCCATTTTTCCTAAAAAAAAGTTTGTTGTTTTATGAATACCTGCGGCCATGAATACGTCGGGAGTTCAACGGTAACATAATCGTTTGCAGTAACATAAACACTTATTGATTGTATCAGCGTAACCCAAAGTGTACAATTAGGTATTACATTGAACAATTGACTCTTTAAATACTCTTTTCATCACACTTGCTCGAAAAGGGCTTCATAATGCGCAGACATACAGAGCTGTAATAGCCTGTGTTACGCCCACGGGCGTAATGGTTTTTTTCTTAAATTGTATCTGTCACTCATGCGGCAGTTACAAAGCAAAGAGGTTTTATATCAAATACGATGTCTGAAAACGTATTTATAAATAAATTTAAACTTAAAAAACTACTTAAACATGTTTAACTGAATTATTTACAGATTTAATATGTAGTTATTTAGTGTCTATATAAAATGTTATTAAGTGTTTTCAAATCGTGGCTGTATACCGAAGGGTCTTTGCCATACGCGCCTCACGTCAAATTCAACAAAATGGACGACTGACATGTTGCAGTTTTTATTACGATTTGTATTCATTTCATCTAAAATGTATTTATTTCCTCGCAAATGTGATGAAAAACATTGTGTATAACACGGGCGTAAGAATATTGCAAACTCGAGTCATCAAAAGCCCTCCGCCTTCGGCGTCGGGCTTCTGATAGACTCTTGTTCGCAATATTCCACTTCCGCCCCTCGTTAAACAATGTACCTGCTCGTCGTTGTCTACTTATTGACTACGCGCCTACTTCTCCCCGTACAACTGTACTTCAGAGTTCAGACGCGACACCGCCAGGGTGTCCCGCTCTAAAAAATTAAAGAGCAATGCACGTACGATAGAAAAATAATCTTCTTGCCACGTTTCCAGGTGACGAGATCGCCCAGGACGACGACGCGTCCTACTTGGACGACGTGGTGAAGGCCCCCGCGGCCCCGGACCGCGAGCCGGGCGCCGACAGCTTGCGCAACAAGGACGGCGTGCCTGTCGACGAGTTCGGTCTCCCTCAGGTGCCTAGCCCCGCGCAGACCTCGCGCTAGTGGGCGGGGCGAGCGTTTGTTAGGTACGTGGTGACGTCTCCGGTTAAGGGTTGCACCAAACCTTCTATAATCGAAAGTGGTGTTCGCTAAAATCTAAGTGTATGAAAAGTTGAACTAGTGTCTATGGAAGAACAGCTGCCGCTGTTAATCGGTCTGCAATCGTAGGTGCAACCCGTACAGGTAAAAAAGTTAAGTAAAGTCTGTGTTTATTTATTTAATCGTATGGCATACATTATTTTTGGCCTTTTAAATATTGTCACTCTTTAGTACCACCCAGGGGACACGTGCGGGGTTGTGGTAGGTAGCTCCTGCGGACGCGAGTAACAGTTGTCCCCCCTTTGTCAACTCAACTGTTATAAGCCGCCCGAAGGCCTCTAACTCGGCTTAATGACTACTGTCATAGGCAGCAGCCGGGATCAACTGCTTAGCGTGCCTTCCAAAGCACGGAAGCGCTCATTTATATTAACCGCTCAAACATCAGGTGGTCACCCATTTGGATGTCTTTGGAGTGGAGACAGACCGCTGCCATCTTTGCTTAACCTGCGTTATCGTTGCCGACTCGCAGGTGCCGCTAGGCTATGAGCGCTTCTAAAGTCTGTGTTGTATGTAAGTGACGTGTGAGTTTAAATGTCATTTCCATTCAAATAGGTCACAAGACACAACCTAACACAAAAAGGGCTTTACTTAAGTTTTTTACCCACATGGCCCAATAATCGGCGTCACGTATCTTTCTCGCTCTTTAAGCATGTGTTAAAAAGAAGCAGAGATATAGTGGACGCAGATTATTAGACCGTACGTACATTAACCGTAGCCGCGCGGGTGAGCGTTTATTAGGCGATGGAAACGATGATGCGGGCGAGATTATGTTAAGTAGCGTTAGACGCAACGCAAACTCGAGCCACATACAAGCGGATTTCCGCTGCGGAATTTCGTTGTGTAATTCCGCTGTACTGACCAAGTTGATGATTCTGTAAAACCGCTACGCAGTGGACTGTTTGTCAGAGGTGGGGCCGTAGATTTATAGAGTAGCTGCGATCGAAATCTTCGCGGAATACCGCCAGTATGGGGCCGGCCGAACACAAGTAGCCTTTTTTAGCAAGAAATAGTGTTCAAATGCTCATCCGTTCCATATATGCGATCTCAGAAGAAAAGAGTTTTCTTTGTCTGAGTATCTGAGTTTTCGCTTGAAGAGAGCTTTTTTGAGTATGCGATAAACTTGAATACCACCGGGGCACATCAGGCCCCTATTTCACGAAATCGACAATTGTCGCCTGACAATGACAATTCGACTTGCATGGATGCGTCGACAGGTTAAGGTGGTTGCTGGACAGCTTATTGACCAAGCAAGGCCAGCAATGTACGTGTAATGGTCATTGTCAGATGACAACTGTCAAAATGGTGAAATAGGGCCAAGGAGTAGGGATAGTCTTCAAGTGAGATTCTAAGTTTAGACGCTTCCACCACATTTATTTACAATTTATTTTAACCTTTAAAGTTGCATTGAGTTTTTGTAAGCCACGCACCATAGTATTAGGAAATTATATTAGGAAATTAGTTGCCCAAATTATAAATTTGTATTTGCTTTCTTGCAACACGAGTCTAGGATCTATTCTCACCTATATAACTACAATAATACAGGGAATTTCTACGCGTTACTGCCTACTGGCTAAGCAAATGTATCCTGCGGTTATTTGAAGGCTTTATGGAATAAAAAGTAACTGCAGTTAGCAGGTGGCCAGCTTTATTGTAGGTGGCAATCAAATATGATTAATCCAAAAGCTGCCCAATGTGCAAAATAATGTACAATCGATTACATTGGAATTTATACGTACTATTTTTAATATGCCTTATAGTAAAACCCCAAAACCACTTTATGGCATATTAAAAGTATCCTCCTTTTCAATACAATTTATAACATTCTAAATTGGAACAGAGTTTCATTTGTTTTGTTTCCTTTGATTTGGAACAACTTAACTTATTATGGTTGATTTCATTGTTTTTTTTTGCCGGCGGTGAAAGTATTTATTTGTATTTCTTTTGTTACGTCAAATTTTAGAACAAAAGAAATTCAACATTTTTTTCTGAACATCCTGATCGTTCTTGAATGTTCTTTTTGCTTCACAAATATGTAAGTATTACAACCGTTGTAATTTCTTAAAAAAATCATGTTAATGGTCGTTAAGGTTCAATGCTTATATACTTTGCTTTCGATATAAATTGGCATTCTCTTTATCGCTTTTCACAAATGTTTTTAAAAGTTTCATGAAAAATTACAAAAAAAGAACTAACTAATGCTAAAAATGTTACATTTTGTTGCTGTATATCTAATTTGTATAATATATTGTAGAATCTAATCTATTTTAAATAAATTTAAGTTGGTTTATACATAGGCGTTTATTATTATGAAAAATACCTTCCTGAAATTCGCAACAAACTGAGGATTCCTTATGATTATGAATAACTACGTGACACCAGTGGTCCATTGTTTCAAAGACCTAAAATGGTAATGATTTAAGAACCAAACTAAACACTTGATAACTTGTACTTTGTATTAGTTAAAGTTATTTAGTTAAAGCCTTTTCAACTCAACTGCTACCTTATGGAGGAAACTGTAAATCGAAGTTGCCACCCCCAGACCAAGAAAAAAGATAGACAGCATTACGAACAACCTAGTGAAGCCGGTTTTCAACCAAGCCAAATAAGTTTAGCACACGCAACAGAATTGCACAAAACTATTCAGCACGTGTCACAATACAAACGATAACACAGTTAACTGACCATCCTGTGTTTATATAGAACCTTATTACAATGCACTTAAGGTACACCGATGGTCAGTTAGCTGTGTTGTCGATAGTACACACAGCAACACACCTAACTAACCATACCGTGAAAACCTAGAACCTTATTACAATGCACTTAAGGTCAGATTAGATTTCCGATGGTCACTTAGCTGTGTTGTCGACTGTACCAATGTCACCTATTTCGAGTTTTGCGCAATTCAATTTGTTTCGCGACAATCGCGACATCTGTGACCCATTTCACGAAGCTACAAATTACAATTTAAACTGGCAACACAGGTCAAAAGGCCCGTCGTGATTGATTAGGCGCCTCAAGGTAGGCCTGGTAAGTCAGAGGTACCGGGTTCTATATACGGTTTCCATAAGGTAGTAGTTTTTTTTTCTTGGATCTTTGTTGCATAAATTTTGGTTATTCAATATTTTAGTATTAGGACGACTATGGCCTTTCTTTGAAATTTGCACAACACGTTGCTGTGCTTTATCCATAGTAGGAGGTAACCAGTTGCCATGGTTACTACGTTTCCTGGCTCTTTTTAAAACTGCGATTTTATGGATACTACTAACACACCAAACGTGAGAGTTTCTTGTCTCGTTTAACCCCTTTTTAATGGATCATCTTCTCTCCTATTGTTATTATTGTCTCCTGACTAACGGGATATAATTACCACAAGAAATAGCTTTACACTTACATGATAACTACAACTTAAAAAACTTGAAAAACTCCCGACATTTTAATTTCAAAGTCCAATGTCTCAAAAACGGCTGAACAGATTGTCATGAAACATGAGCTAAGAACACTCTGGATAAAATTATCTATGACAACAAAAAAACCGCATTCAAATCGGTCCATCCGTTTGGGAGCTACGATACCACAGACAGATACACAGACACGTTAAACTTATAACACCCCTCTCTTTGCGTCGGGGGTTAAAAAGGGTATATAAATAAAACCAAAAATGTATTTATAAGCCACATTGACCTTTAATAATAATAATAATTTACGGGCACTGTAATATCAGTCAACTCTAAAATACTGTTACGTTCATTTCATACATTAATAAGGCATTAGGAAAATACTGCATTCAATCACAGTAATTGGTAACACGTCGGATAGGTACCCATTCGAATCGCGACACAACATAACTAAGTATCTCGATCAATAAATAATACTTAAGTCCTCAATATTTACATCCTAAATGATATGTACAATAACTCCGAGTGATCTACGCGCAGACAGTCTAAGTACTAGTGGGTGGGGCTCGTCTAGTCGAGCGCCTCTTGGCCTGTCTTTGGCAAGAAGAAACAGAGGATGGCAGCCACTGGAATAAAAAAAAAAGTGTTATGTTAAGGCGCCGTAAGTTCATGGTCTTCTCTCCCTCTCACTGAGCATAAGCGTGAGCGAGATGGAAGTGCGTGCTCGGGAGCGCGGATATCATGCTTTTTTATTTTAAGTTTTCGGCCGTTTAAATAAATAAATGTAATTAATCACTGAGTTCTCTCAACCAGCAATTTTAATATTTATAGCTTTTGTGCATAATATGTTACGAATATTTTAAGTGTATCTTATTTAGATCTATGTTCGTGATTTTCTTCTCTGGAGCGAAAATTGCTCATGTTTTGAATCACTGATCTCGCTGCAGAAAAGCCTCAAGATTACTATTGGTATGTTTTTGAAACCATATTATTATAAACAGACGCTTGGTTTCAAAAACTCTGTTCGCTTAACTTCGCTGAACCTACGGCGCCTTAAAAACTACAAAACTTAAAAAATAAACGGTCATATCGATGGGACTGTCATCAAATACGAACCTATACGACAGCGACATACACACCACCACAAGTCTACCTTGTGGTGAGGCCTTTGATTGCTTTTATAACATGCTCAAATAGATAATTTTTATTTCATTGTTTTGTTCAAATACTTATAAGTACAAAAAAGTAATGTGACACTTTATGATTTTCATTTCTATGATTCTGCATGTATAACTGTCATGTCACTGACCCTTGTGTTATTGTTAAAATGTTACTGAACCTAATGAGGGGTTTTCACTTGCAGTATTTTGCATTAAAAGTTAACTGTCTATAACTTCAAAACGTTTACGAATATGAGCCTAGTTTCTTTAGAAGTAATACAGTACTAAATCTAAACAATCCCCCTTTTGCGGAAAGGATCGTCGAGCCTTTCCACCCTGTATATGTCACAATGTCGTTACATTATGTTAGGTAATTCGGAGGACGTGAGTTATTAATATCACTAATTGGGTAAATCGCCAATAACTGCATACTAAAAATGAACTCTGTTCCCCTACACACAGAATTCAATTTAGTATAACGTGTTATTGAAAGATAGCCAGTAATTAACACCTTATACTAAAAAAATATTCTATTACAGGTGAGTTCATTTTTTTATTATGAGGTGGCCAGTTATTGAACTGTTGCCAGTTATTGGCGATTTACCCTATTTTGTACTAAGCAACAGTGGACTTTTCTAAAGCCAGGCAGAGTTGCTGCTACCTCCCAGAGAGAAAGCCTTCTAATCGTTTTATGAGATTTAACTGGATGGATAATAGATTGTAATGGTAAAACGCTTAAAGTCTTCTACCGTGTAAGCAGTATACTTACTGAAGAGTAGGAATGAGAAGATTGCGATGGGCACGACACAGTTGATGTCGATGAGGTACCCGAAGGACAAGTTCCCGATCAGCCCGCCGCCTCGGCCCGCCGTCAGAGATAGCGCGGCAGCCATTACCCTGGAACAAACGGATTTATTGTTTTGGTACATCAAAGACTGCTGCTGCTGGGCACAACAAGGTAAGATTAGATTTATTTGCAACCAAGTACTTAAAACTAAGATACATGGACCCTGGAAGGGCGTAGCAACAATCAGGTAACTTTTATACTAGGTAGGTCGATTCACAAAAGCTGGCGCGTAATGTCTATGATATGAATGACAGTTTCATACATTATCCGCGCCAGCTCTCGTGAATCGACCTGTACATATAGGTAGTTCATTTTTAACTAAGTTAATAGGTATCGATATCCTATTGGTATTAACTCTAAGCTCGTTGTCCCACTCCCATTGCGCATATTAGCATGAGGAGGGTAGATTTTAACCTGCGCGTCGCGTCGCATTGTCAGTGCCCCACTGACTGCGTCGGTACTTTAGCATTTTCTGGTCGAACAGAGCCAGGTCCAAAATCAGAAGAAGACATGGAGTGCTAAAAGAATTGATATGCTAATGTCCGAAGATGTTCTCTCATACCTAATAGCTTTATAGCGGCAGAAAAAGTAAGACACTATACGTGGACTTGTGGAGTGGCTTCGCCTCCCGTACGTCGCCCACACCCCGTTATCGTCTTATCCCCGCGCCCGCGCCCCGCGCAGGCAAGGACTGAGTTAAGCGGTCCACCTATACCTACGTTCTATATTGCACTTAAAGAAGACTTCATGAATGTTAAAGACTACTACGGTATTATTGTAGTACTCTTGAACATGGCTACCGGTTTGAACCTTACGACTTCAAATTTACCTATAGTAGACTT
The DNA here is from genome assembly GCA_947578815.1 of Epinotia ramella. Classification (NCBI taxonomy): domain Eukaryota; kingdom Metazoa; phylum Arthropoda; class Insecta; order Lepidoptera; family Tortricidae; genus Epinotia; species Epinotia ramella. Next base: position 14,971,022 of record OX388205.1, on the reverse strand, counting down.
ATAATGGAAAATAAGCACGGCTATCATGCGACGGCGCGCGAGCTCTCTCGATTTTCTCGCACTATCCGTCTCTTTCTTATTAGAACACTTAGAACAAGAGATATAGTGCGAGAAAATTCGAGGGTATGTCGCGGCCGTCGCATGATAGACGTGAAGAGTAGATCCATCTATTCTCTTACCTAAGGTTCGTAGGGAACAAGTCGACAAGCACGCAGAAGACGAGCGAGATGGCGAGCGAAGTGAGGGCTTCAAAAATGCAGGACATCACCAAGTTCTGGGTGGAGTTCTGCACGTAGTACATAGCGACGGTCACGATGCCGGCCACTGTTAAACTGAAGACTGGAAAACAAAACATTGGAACGAGTTTTTAGATAGTACGTGATAAACTTAAGATTGATTTAACTATACTACCCATAATACATCTCATTCATCCACTGATGATCTGCGAAAATTGGTCAAGTGATTCTATTGTAAACCCATTTAAGGGACTACCCGAGGTTTTCATCGATTTTTGACAAGTTTTGAATCGTATCTCCTACTTTTGCACTACAGATAGAATGAAATGAAATGGCTATCGTTTCTTCAATCTTTTATCACCATTTTGGTCCACCGGATTTTGAAACAAATGAATACTTAAGTTTGTATGATTATTTAAACATTGTCTAAAAAAACACTTATTTCGTATCTGTATTGATGTGAAAGATCTAACATATATGAAATCTACATATTCGGGTTCGTCTGTGACGTTTTTAAAAACTGGTCCAGGGTTTCCATTTTAAACCGATTAACACAAAAGTTATGGCCAGAAAACAAGTTTTTTGGCCTAAAATTGTTCAACTTTGATGCCAAATATCTCGAAAACAATAAACTTTGAAGTACATATGGGATACTATATTGCTTAAAGCCGTTGTTGTTAATATAATAAATAATAAGCTACAAAAAACATTAGAAAACTAAGGGATTCAGATCGAAGGTCATTGGCGTATGGGAGCCCCTTAAGTAACTAAGTATTGAGATCCGCTAGACTAGAATCCGTCATAACTAGAGTCAGTCATGTTACATTCTAGTGTATGCTACAGGACATAGTTCAACTAGGGGACCACTGAAAACATTGTTTTGCTAATACATTTGGCGCTTTCCCCCGGGGAATTGTCTAGAACCGGGTCATGGACACTATACAATATCATAATCTAGAGTAATTCATAACACCAATTCTTCTAATAATAAAATCACCTGACTCATTTTAGGTGATTCACATCACGCCAAGTTTTACAAAAAAGGTAGGTATTCCATTTTTAGCTGCCAGTGAATCACCCTCGTTGCTATAAAACCGTGATGGTTCGAGTGTCACAATACTCGTTGGGAAAGGACGAGAGAGGGCATCTGCGGTAGCGCGTTCGCTTTTGCACTCAAAATTCTCCTGCGCAAATGACTGCTTCAGATTATGGACACCGAACTCATCATCATCATCATCACCACAATACTCACTCAAGAAGAATTTAGCTCCAAGCTTGTGGACACACAGCGGCAGCCATAGCGACGTGGGAATGCAGGCCAAACCGACGATCAGGGTGTGCATATACACGCTAGAATCGATGGTCTTGAGGCAGTCGAAGGGATCGAGGTTTTCTTCCTCAGTGACGATGCCAGAGACGTCGCACACGGAGGCTGATACGTTGGGGAACTTGGTTTCGAACTCCTCGTAACGGTTGAACAGCTCGGGGAACCAGACCATGAGGGTGTAGTACCTGGAATATAAAAAATCGTTAGGAGGGGTAGACGTGGCGAGGCGTAAGGAGGAATCCAACTCTAGAGCGTTCAGTATGAGATTCCGGAGCTCTCCGCTTGATAGCGCAGATGCTGACCGTCGTGGAATGTTGAACAGAAACACCACATAACCCATATCTGCTGGGTACATGATGAACAGGTCCTAAAAGGGGGTAAAGTAGTAGTTACATTCGTTTCAATGGCCTGTCAATAGAGGGTGCCGAAGATCGAGCGGAATGAAAAAAAATATTGGAAACTTGATACCAGGCTTCGAGGCACTAGTGGGAGGGTGCAACCGGGATCAATAAGATGCGAGAGACGTTGAAGTCTGTTTGAGATTCTTCTTTAGGAAAGAATTTGAGTGGGTACCTACCTACAACGTGCATGATCAATTAAAAATGACATCCACTTGTTACGATCTTGACAAACCTTTCTTGCTTCATGCACTTTAATTACATGCTCGTCGGTTTAGGGTACTCTTGATCTGTCAAGAGTACCCTAAACCCAACAACACAACGTGTCACACAGGAACTTTCTTCAGGATTTCTCCGATACCATCTTAGTATGCCCTTCTCAATTTTCGTCACTACATCTTCAGTCACTCCACATCTCTCTCTCTTGTCACACTATTTCTTATTCTATCCAGACATAATTCGCAACGCTCTCATTTCCACTGCATTCACATTTCATTCATTAATTGACTCTGATGTTTCTTCTGCCACACCCAACTTTCACTACCAAGCCTATTACTACTACCTACTTTATAAGTGTGGGGACTAACACCCCTTAAGCACAGCCAGACGTGCTTTTTGAGATATTTTCTGGCTGCTCATAAAGCTGCTCGTTGAGTTCCCCTTTCCTCTCCTTTCAATATCTCTCGTATGCTTTCCATCCCTAGTGAATAAAGTCCCAGATACACGAACTCTTTCACTCGTTTCAACCTTTCGTCACCAATCACAATTTCGCAACCAGCAGTCATACGAGGGTAGTCCCAAAAATATCCGACCTGACAAAAAAAAACAAGAAAATCTAAAACTTTTATTTTATTTTTCTACATAATCTCCTTTTAGTTCTATGCACTTGGCCCAGCGATGTTCGAAAGCTTCAACGCCTTGTTTGTAGTGAGATTTGTCGAGCTCGTCAAAATACCCATCAACCGCAGCCTCCACTTCATCATTGCTGACAAATCTTTTACCACCAAGCCATTTTTTTAAATTTGGAAATAAAAAATAATCGGAAGGGGCCAAATCGGGCGAATAGGGTGCATGCGCAAGTAATTCGAACTTTAACTCGCGGATTTTAGCCATGGCCTTGGCACACGTGTGTACTGGTGCATTGTCATGGTGAAACAAAATTTTTTTTTTCGCCAGATGCGGTCGTTTTTCACAGATTTTTTCACTCAATTGATGCAAAAGGTTAGCATAATACTCGCCATTGATAGTCTTTCCTTTCTGAAGATAATCTATGAAGATTATCCCACGGCAATCCCAAAAAACGGAGGCCATGACCTTTCCTGCTGATGGAACGGTTTTTGCCTTCTTTGGGGCCGGTTATCCTCTTCGAGTCCATTGCTTAGACTGTTCTTTCGTCTCTGGTGTGTAATAATGCACCCACGTTTCATCCATAGTGATAAAACGCCGCAAAAACTCCGCTTTATTGTTGTGAAATATTGCCAAACACTCGGTCGAAATATCTTCGCGACGTCGTTTTTGTTCGTCTGTGAGCAATCGCGGCACCCACCTTGCGCACATCTTTTTCATATCCAAATTTTCAGTCAATATGCGATGTACAGCACTTTTTGAAATCCCTGCCATGTCTGCTAGCTCGCGTACTTTCAATCTACGGTCATCTAATACCATTTTGTAGATTTTTTTTACTGTTTCTGGCGTAGTCACTTCATTTGGTCGACCACATCGATGTTCATCTTCGCAACTAGAGCGACCGCGTTTAAACTCTGCCACCCAATATTTTACTGTTGTAAACGATGGAGCAGACTCCCTCAAAGTAGAATCTAGCTCCGCTTTAATAATAGTTGGACTAAAACCTTTCAAATGAAAGTATTGTATCACATAACGATGGCCAATTTTCTCCATGTCTGAAAATTTGTTCACAGCGTCCACTATTGATGGCTGCTAAACAAAAGACAAACGACGCTGCGTGTTCGAATTTCAAATTTAAACTTTTTAAAGTGCATTATTTTCAAAAAGAGTATTTACTCAAAATAAAAACCTCTTTAAGCGTGTCAGGTCGGGTACTTCTGGGACTGCCCTCGTACCTAGATTCATCTTTTTCAAATACCATTATTTTTGTTTTACTTACGTTCAACCGTTTACCTTTCCTATCAAAAGATTCATAAATTGTGGTTACCATCATCTGTAACTCCACGGCGACGACGCAAGTAATACCAGGTCGTCGGCATATAGAAGAGAAGACACTTGACGAATAACCCACCCTAAGTCCACTGTCATCATCTTTCAAATATCTTGCAAACATCTGTCGATGAATAAATTAAGCAGCCACGGAGACGCTACACATCCTTGTCTAACACCCTTTTCGATGCTAAACCAATCAGTGTATGACCCGTTTATTCTCACACAAGCACTGGATTCCACATAAAGGGATTTCAGCGCCTGAATGAGGCGGCTGCCCACTCCATACATTTACAGTACCGAAAGTTCATTCCTCAGCACTCTTTCAGTTCAAAACAAGAGAGAAGGTGTTAACTTACGCGGTAGTAAGACCGAATTGGATTAGGCAAGTCAGGACGGTGTATTTCAGGTAAGGGGGCTTGCAAAGGGCTTTGGTCTGGACCCAGATTTCACTGAACAGTCTCTTCAGGTCCTTGGGTTTGCGCATGCTGAGGCTCCTCACCGACTTCTGGGAGTGCTGGGACGCCACCGATATGGTTCGCACTTTCTCCTTGAGGCTCTTGATCTGTGATACAAAAAAATGTTTTAAAGCGACGTAAAAGCTTCTAGCTTTAAATAAGCCATTAATGGATTTAGCACATAAAACATGAAACTGCGATAAAATTATTTGGAACTATAAAAATAAAAAAATATATATATTTCTTGTATGTTGAAATGTGATTGCTTTGAATGATTACTGCTCCTAATCTTCTACGACTAATCATAAGACTTTCCATAAGATTATCTTTCAATACTTATAAGCAAAACCGTATTAATTTCTCTTCATTTACCACGTTTTTTTTTTATACAACGACGGTGGCCTAACTGATAAATAATGCTACAATCTGCAGTTTCCGGTTCTAGCTTGAAACCTTCAATCTCCTACTTGCAACAATAATACTAGTAATTGACGAAATAAACGGGTTGATGAATACCAGTACCGATTTATCGAAGAAATGAAAGGGTACTTACGGGATAGTTATCGGGGTCGTCACCGGTGTTCTGCTTGTAGATGCTCTTGAGGCATTTCAGCGCGTCGTCGTAGTCGCCGCACTCGATCATGAACTTGGGGCTCTCAGGGAAGGTGAGCAGCCAGAAACCGAGCATCAGCGAGGGTACGCCGCACGCTGACACGAACCAGTTCCAGGAATCATAGGAGAAGGCGCCGCTCTCGATACGGATGCCCGTGATGGGGATGATGGCCCAGGCGATCACTGGAGATGAGAGACGGGTTAGGTTGATGGAGCTTGTTGGAGCTGAGGTTGCGAGGCGGTGAGCGAGGAAAATGTGCACTAATAGGAAGTGAGCGCGAACGAAGTGGAACGTGGATCCGCATACCGACACTATAACGTGATTCCGTGCATAAACGTTCTGGCATACCAAAAGGTAATAATGTAATGAAGCCTACTTATTGCTTGCTTAATGCTTCCATTGGCTTCGCCGCTTTGAAAGAATGGATAACCCTACGTACTTACGTTGTTTACCAAGTAGACACCTAATCAGGCACTTATACGTTTGGAAAAACTTAAAACCTGCTGAAACTTCAGTCGGATTGCCAATGCAAGAGCTGACGCATCAAGATTGATACCTATTGGAACATTGTCACGCGCAGTGAGTACGTAGGTACATATCTATAAACGTACAGTCAGCCAATGAAAATGTTGCGCACTTTAGTTCTTTGTTACAGTGAACGTCACGTTTGACAATCAAAGAAATGAACTGAAACGAAGTTACAATTTCAAAATGACATGGTTCTATGTATGCAAAACATTTTCATTGGCCGACTGTACCTACACGGTACTATTAGGCATTCGTGTTTTATACTTAAATTAAGGACTTTTTCAAAGTAGAGTGCATGAGGCATTTAATGGAAATCTAAACTTTATAATGCAGGAATTGGCACGACTTAGCCAAATATGTTCAAAATATTTTTGGCAGATTACTTAAATACTTAGTTAAGGTTTTAGGTAATGATAATTACAGGGGAGAAGGATGACTCCGAGAGTCCAGAACATTTCCATCCAGCACAGGATCTTCTCTCTGTATTTAGTCTGCTGGAACTCTCCCAGGTACGGGAAACAGATACCCATGGCGCCGGCGACGCTGAAATCAATAAAAATATTCATTACATTTCAGTTCATTACTTATTATCCTTGCCATCATTACCCTAAGAGTAGGTAAGTAACATCTGAATGGCTGTCAATCTAGACGAGCTTGATAGGACTGTTTCAGTTCGAGAATTTTAAATGCTTCATGATGAATTATACAGATACTGATTCATATCATAGTCCAACAGTAAGAGTCCAAGTAGGTACTTAATTATCTGCTTCGGTGTTAGGTACTAGAAAGATATATTGATTTAACAAGCACGTAATGTCTTAAACTGCAGGTAGAAGGTATGTTGGTGAGTAGATATGATACTGAAATAACAGTAAGTCTAATTTTCGTCCTGCCTAAATAGCTCTCGTTTTTAAAAATGATAACGCGAAGATAAACGCTGAGCTTTTCAGTTTAAATACCAACCCGCAAGATGCCTCAACGCCAGCACTATGTCATATCTATTCCTATGGTTTTTACTCGATGCCGGCAATTAAGACGTCACTGTAATTTTACGATTCTAGTAATGACCGTGCGAACCAACAGCGATGTTCAATAGAGCAAATCAGACGCGTGCGCCGCTCAAGCCCGGCTCATCATTGTTCGGAGCAAACCTTGGGCATACTGTCCAACGTGACACTTTTTCCAACTGAGCTTCGATAGGAACTGTCACGTGTTATAAACGGATTGTATCGATGTAATCGGTTTTGCAATGTGAATACTAAGTTGCAGGACTTGCAGGTTATAATGTAGTTTTAAATTGAAGTACCGAACTAGGTACGAGTAGGTACTTAGTTTCTGATCTGATTTTGTTGAATCTTGATTGATAAGTATGTATGTTGTATAATTTTTCACTCTTTTTTATTTTATTTTCTTGAATACCTAATTAAAATTCAAATGAGCGTGCCTACTTAAGTATACTGACATCCATCGTTCTGAGATCTGGATTTCTATAGAGGTAGAGAGAACAAAATGGTTCAAGGGAATGTAATTTCATAAGCGGAATCAGTTCATCAGCTGTACCGTACCTACTTAATCCGTGCACTGCTGAACGTAAATAAGTAAGTAAGCCTCCAGCATGTTGCGCCATAGGTAATATTGGATTCAGAGATATGGGATTATGAGGCGAAGTTTTTCATCAATGAACGCTTTTCAACCGACTTAGAACGTACCTAAAGGAATATTTGGTTGTACTTATTTTTTTTTTAATAATTTATGAGCCGATTCCTATTTTTTTTGTTTGTAAGTACATGCTTCAATATTGGTCCCATCTTTTTCAAAAATCCAGTTGGATGATGGGATCCATGAGGAATTGAGGGAACTCCTTAAATATATAAGGCACGCATGTAGTAAATTCGGTATTTTCTATTATAACTCGTGTATTTACACCCGGAAATCACAAATGTGGTGAAGTGGAACTGATGATGAAGACCACAGATATTTCCTGCAACTCCCCAATCATATACTTAAAACTATAAAAGTACGTCACAGATTCTGATATTTCAAAATAGCAACTAATGAAGTGCCAAAGATCTCAGAATCACCTTTCTTGATGAATCGGAACTCCTCAAATATTATCGGTGCACATAAGTACAGCGATTTGGTTTTTTTGTGTAATAATCAATGTTCATGTGGTATAGTGGAAAGGAAATGTGGAAATGTTCATGCGGCGTGGCGGAGTACTGAATTGAAGTCGGTTAAAACTTTGTTTCTAAAGTATATTATTAAACTACATCGCTATAGCATATAATAAGTGTACTTATTAGGTACTTAATCCAAAGGCCAACTTACGCGAATCCGTTGATGAACCGGCAAGCCATGAAGATGGGGAGGATCTGCACGAACGACGAGGCGATCCCGCAGAAGCCGTCCAGCAGCAGTGTGGACACCAGGACGATCTTGCGGCCCTTTGTGTCGGCGAGGCAACCCCAGAAGTAGGAGCCGATCACCATGCCTGGAGGAGGCATTAGGGGTTGAGGTTGGAACGATATGGGTGAATATCCAACACATCTGTGCGAGGTGCGGATATAACGAAGTAAAAATGCATATTATAAAAAGAACACCCCGTCGAGGAGATGCTCTTGTGCCACTGTCCCCATGACGCTAGCTGCGTTATCTCTCTGTATCGCCAGGGCGATTCTTTGAGAGAGGTAAGCGCCAGCCCTGGGGTCGCCTGTAGGTACATATTGGTTTTATTCAAAACTCCAAATTCATTCCCGCGACTCGTGCGCCGGGCGGCGGCTGTCGGCGGGTGGTGGCCCAGATTCTATATCCAAGCAGCCAGGGAGGCAGTGGGTATAGCGTATATATAGGGTGGGATATAGCGGTTTGCGAGGAAAAACCCACTAATATCAAGAGATGCATGATCGAGACTAGCAACGCTATTGGTGTTTTTTTTCTCGGACACCGCTCCGCTATCTCCCACATCTTTGGTCACACTCACCATAAAATTGAAGATGAACTGCAGTAGACTAAAGGGAAATCTTAAGCCGGATTCATACTTATCTGAGGTGATGCGTTCTGACGCCTGACACAGAAGGAGCCGATACGTCAGTCAGAAAGCATCAGATGAGTGTGAGTTTAGTCGTACAGCTACTAAATGTATGAAACCGATATCATTCTGTCGCGTCACGACACGACACGTCCGATTAGTAGGAATCTGGCTTTAAAAACACTATCTCCTTTGAAATGAATACCGAAGCAGATGTGAAGACAATTGGAACGATTTCAAGGTATAGGAGCGACCGATAGGTCGTACTTTTTATGATTTTCTCGCAGTTCCAACGTATGTACCTATATTGAGCCCTGTTTTAGAATGTAGGCATGCTTCCAACGCGACGACAGCGTATTATATTATAAGCTTCGGTCTTGTCGATCTTTATTATCACGAACGTTATCTGTATCAAGTAGGTAGCATACCTTTATGTGCTACAATAGGCACACATATCGTGTTACGGACAAAATTCTGCCGTAATTCTTAAAAAGGCAGTCATCTACATGTAAATTGTATGAAGAAGACTGCCTTTAAAAAAAGTAGGTACAGCAAACATTTGGTCGAACGGCGACGCTGACCCGCGTGGGAACGCGAACTCAAAGTTATGGCGTTACTTAGGAGTGTTTACGTACAGGCGTGAGCGATTCCATACTCCCGAAAACCCTGTTTGTCTGGACTAGACACACGACCATAGATTCTAGAACAGTGACCCTAAGTTTTTCAATATCGTTAGGTACCCTGTGATATAGGTATATGATTTTACCCTCAATTTAGAATAGAACAGAATAGAATAACATTTATTCATGACAACAACACGTACATGCACATAAATCAACATACAAAAGAGAAGATAACATTGCCACGAAACGGTTAAAAATAGTTCTTATAGTTTTCTGTTATAATTCTTTAAAAGTAATGATCTGTGAATAAATTTTTCACCTTATGCCCATGTGACGGTAGCGAAACGGCCAAGCCATATATTTTGGCTAAGGTGTAGAGTTAAAAGCTTGGCTCTACATGATAACTTTTTGACAATGCCATATATATTTGGTAGGATCCCACTTCTTTTTGCAACTGCCTTATGGCAATATTTTAGTAAGTACAGTAAACTTAAGTACAAGTCGGGGTAGTTTGTATACCGCCTGTGCGCTTCATAGAGCTGGTCTTAAAAGGAGCGCAGGTTTAGAAAGGTCTTAAGCGACGCTAGGTTGAGACACCGCTTTTGATATTTACCGTGGCGGAGGTGTGTGATGTGAGACCAAGAGGAGAGTATTGCGTACTTACCCAACATAGGGGCGGCGGTGAGCCAGCCCTTGTCGGCCGAGGTCATACGGAAGTCGCATGTGGCCGCGGGCAGCACGAAGGACACGATGGTGATGCCGATGGCGGTGTTGGCATAGATCAGCCCGCTGATCGCCAGCAGGCAGAAGTGGAAGCGGCCGAATCCTGGAAACCAAATCATGTTGGGAAGTCAAAGTAAATCCGATACTACGACTAATGAGCCACATTCGTACTCCTATAAGTACTTAGTATCTGGGCTAACAAGCTCTGCTAGGATAAACAGAGATTGATAACGATTTTTCCTAGATATGAGACGTAGCTGGATCGATTCTTCCCCCGGGTCCAAGTTGAAAATTTCATCGAAATATAGTATAGATTTTATTTGAGTGTAAATGGGTTCTCGAAAACGGCTCCAGCTTTCAAGAGATTTACAATACAGAGATTGAGGTCGCAAAAATCGATCTAGCTAGTGTAACGGGAAAATTCGTTTTCTACGGTTTTCCACAGAGTAAAGCTCGGTCTGAGGTACCTACCTACTAAATAAATTGATGTGGGGGTTCCACGGGTTATGATAATGGCAATCACTGTCACTTTAATTTCAAAGTAGTTTGCTCTCCTTTTGGAGCTCATCAACAATCGAATAATAAAAATATAATAATAAAATCGAATAATGATGACATCGGAATGAAAGCCGGCAATCAATCGTTATTGCCATAAATCCCGATATCTGCCTACTCATATTTTTCTTTTTACTACAACGGTGGCAATCAAGCATACGGTCTGCTTGACGGTATGCAGACAACGTAGCCAATGGACGCTTCCCATTCCAGAAGTAGAACAAGCGCGTTGCTGACCCTTTTTTGATTTGAGGATTCGTTGCGATATCCTTTATGGCATAAATGGTTTTCTTTCTTTCTTTCTGTCGTCTCAATACTATTGGTATGGTTATGGTCATTGGTTAGTCGTGGTTGCAAACTTTTACTGAATTGCTAACCTCCTTCCACTGGTCGAATGCCTGGCCTGCAAGACATTAAAATAAATATAAAAACGGCCAAGTGCGTGTCGGACTACGCACAACGAGGGTTCCGTGCCTATTAAAAAGGTCGTATCGTTACTGAAATCTTACGGCACTTATGTCCTTTTCTTTAAGGTAGTTTTTTAGAAATATCTCAAAAACCTTTGAACCGATCTTGTTCAAAACAATTTTCGCTCAGAGAATTTAATAAGCATGATTTTTTTCATATTTTTAAAATACACGGTTCAAAATTTAGAGGGGGGGGGGGGACACAATTTTAGTGACTTTCGAGGAGATTATATCCGACTCTATTCACTTAATCAAAAAAAATGCTGAGAAACCTTATATTTATTTTGAAAGGCCTATCGATTGATGTGCCACACGTGGGCTTGCAATGAAAAAAGTTACAAAACTATGTAGCGGTTAACAAAATGCACCTATCCTAAAAATTGTATTCAAATACACCTTATAGTTTTCGAGTAAAATGCTTGTGACATACGGACGGACAGACAGACAGACATGACGAATCTATAAGGGTTCCGTTTTTTGCCATTTGGCTACGGAACCCTAAAAATGTAGCGAAGTTCATGAGTTATCAATCAATATAAGTATCAAAGAAAATAATATAACAATATGACACGAAAAAAAAGACGTGATTAACAAAGTAATAGTAGTTAAGCTCTGAAGTGCAGTGTGCACACATTATTATAAACTAGGTTCCGTCCGCGACTTCGTCTGCTTGGACCCGGGATAAAAATAATCCTTTATTTTAATCCAGGCTATAAACTATCTTCGTGCAAAATGTCATCCAAATCGGTTGAGCCGTTAAAGCGTGATTGAGTAACATACATCCAAACATCTAGAAACATCCAAACATCCAAATTTTCGCATTTATAATATGATATACTTAGTAGAATGTGCTAGAGAGAATCAGAAACCCGAACCATATTGAGGAATATCTGAAAAACGTAAAGGTTTACTTGAGCTTATTTGAGTTGGCCGAATTGCATCAAAGTATTTCTTTCAAAAAGCAACTCTAACGTCTAAAGTAGAAGATTGCAATCCCAATAACAGCTCTATAAAAAGTCGGCATTAAATAATCTCACCCATACATTGTTCCATTGCTTTCGTATTTTTAGGGGCGATACGAAATAATAGTTAGATAAGTTTCATCCAAGATGATGATGATGGTATATGTTAATGTCTCATCAGGGACTGTAAAGCTTATCACATACCGGCGTGGCCTACGGCGGCGGCCGCTGTGGCGGCCAGTTGTAGGTACAAGTGTGTAGGTACTACTTATGATAATCATATTTTTATTTTATTTTTTTAATTTATTTATCAAAAGTACAAAACAATTAATAATGTTATGTTACTCGCCAAACTGCGAATGGTGTATGATATCACGTCTCTTTCTCTCTCTCTCTGTCAAACAGCAATCATGTCAGCGACACAATACGCAGTGTTTATTACAATACAATCCATATATAGGTACTCGTACACTTAATTGCACAGCTCGGAAAATAAGGCAGTACAGAACATAAAGATATTCATTATTTTTTAATCCATTCAGCTTGCATTCAGCTCAAGTCGTCAGAGCTTTTCGCTATTTATGCACACTAGCTTTAGCCCGCGGCTTAGCCCGCGTAGTAAGTGTAATTTTGCAATAATTTTGAATTGTTACGCCGGCAACGGCCTACTACTACTTACTTCCCCTATGAATAACCCTTCGTCAGAACGCGTTATGTTAAATTATTATTTATTTACTATTATTTTTTTATTAAATTTACTATTGTGATGAGAATCTGTTATCTGGAATAAAAGCTAGTTTATGTTCATGATAATATTAAAATACCAAAATATCTCCACGAAATTCATAATATTTCCTTGTATACTATGTTCTTGATACATTTATTAGGTGGTGTCAATATAACCAGACCAGAACGGGAGCTGACGCGCGAGCACGTCACGTAACACTGGCCGTGTGAGAAACAGTGTTCTCTTAAATCTATGCCCGCATATTTTAATGTTTGGCCTTGAGATTTATTTATAGTCGTGGCGAAGCATACTTTCAGGGGAAATTGTAGTCTTTTGAAGTCAAAAGGTAGATCGTTAGGATTCAAAGGAATGCGCGGTACGAACACAGATTCTCTTTGAGCACACCCGGTCAAAATGTCATCGAATTTTACTAACCGTTTTGGATTTAAGTTTCTATTGTAACTTTTATTGATGTGCTTTAAAAGACCATTTTTGGATATTGTAAAAAATGAAAGTTCCAAATAAAAATAATATTGTGTATAAAAATAAACGTGCAATCCTGCTTTCATGTTTCTAGCCACAGTTTATCATTAAAAACTTAAATATGTGAAATTTCAACCCCTATCTTAACCCCTTCAAGGGATGAATTAGAAAAAAAATCCCTTATCAATGTTTTTGATTGTACATTAGGAGCTTTGTGACCGAAATTTTAAATGGCTAACTTTAAAAACTCTATTTTAATGAATTTTTATAGCAAAGCTAAATCATTTGTTTTACTTTTTAGTAAGAAACCTTTATACAAAGATTCAAGTCTATAACTTTCCAAATGAATGATTGCCATACAACGGTTCGACCCCTATTTCACCCCCTTAAGGGTTGAATTTCGAAAAATCCTTTCTTAGTACACGTCCACGTACTGTAAAAAATATTTGTTCCAAATTTCATGCTTATAAGTATAACTAGCGGTTTAGGCTGTGTGCTGTCTGTCAATAGATTAGTAACGAAGAGTTTTATATACATATATAGAAAAGCAGCTACGGCGTAGCGCTACGAGCGTAGCGTGGCGGTGAATGAGCCCTTTATTTTAGGACGTGTAGATATAATTAGACATTCGGTGATAGCCTGGTGCGGTTCCTGCTTGACATCTGTATAGTATAGTAATAGAAAAGAAGTATCACACCTGCACGGCTAGCACGCGACGGCGCTCGAGCTCTCTCGATTTTTCTCGCACTATCCGTCTCTCTTATTAGAACACTTAAAACAAGAGGTATAGTGCGATAAAAATCGAGAGTATGTCGCGGCCGTCCCATGCTAGACGTGCTGTGAGCTGTCAAAGTCGCCTGTCTGTTTTTTGATATATTTCCAAAAAATGCTACAAGTATATAAATTATGTTGGCGGTGGCTTCGATCCCTCGTTCAAAAACAGAGGGTCTCTCGCTCGAACTAGCAAGTGCGACTAAGACGGAGATACACGGACGAAGTTCGTTTTCCTTTCGCGGGCTTGACGAGTCGCTTTAGTTTTGGTAGCACAACATTTCATACACGTGAGTTTTTAGGGTTCCGTAGCCAAATGGCAAAAAACGGAACCCTTATAGATTCGTCATGTCTGTATGTCTGTCTGTCTGTCCGTCCGTATGTCACAGGCATTTTACTCGAAAACTATAAGGTGTATTTGAATAAAATTTTGAGGATAGGTGTATATTGTTAACCGCTACATATACAATACACGGGTATTTTAAAAATATGAAAAAAATCATGCTCATGGGGCTTATTAAATTCTTTCAGTGAAAATTGTTTTGAACAAGATCGGTTTAAAGGTTTTAGAGATATTCCTAAAAAACTGCCTTCCTTAAAGAAAAGGACGTAAGTGCCATAAGATTTGAGTAACGATACGACCTTTTTAATAGGCACGGAACCCTCGTTGTGCGTAGTCCGACACGCACTTGGCCGCTTTTTATTCTGCGAGGGAACTGCTGTTTGGTGAATGTGAAAAAAATACGTTCACCAATAAAGTCGACAAATAGCATTATTGAAATGGCTTTAGCTCATAATTATTGTTATGCGATGACGGGAAAAAAATGTAAAAGTCACAGGTGAGTACATATAATTATATGCAACGTTTGATCGATGTCTTAATAAATACAATATTATGATAACACACACACACAACTTTGCAAATTACATCTTTGGTGGATATGTACCCTTTCTGTCATATTTTGCAAAATATTTGGATGTAATGGAGTCTCCGTGCAAGTAGAACAGTGTTTTTGTTTTAGATCCGTTATATCTATCTAGGCAACTGTGCACAGGTAAGGTTTGGTTGTATGAAATTATTAGTAGCTAGTTTCCAGAATTAGGCAAAATATAAGCTATCATGTCACACATGTTATTCCCTTGTTAGTTTTTTGTTGTGAACTGCTTCATTTGCGCAAGGTGTACAATAAAGAGTTTTTGTATTGTATCTGTTAACGAAAGAATCAAGTCGTTTAACTTATGCAAGTACCTGCTGTTTAAAGTTTTCAGCAAGATAAAATTCAATTTCACTCGAGATTTATGGAGTGTTTGGTATCTAGATAATCATGTATTAATCATTTAAAACACTAACCTGTAGCCGAGATGGCTGCTTCGAAGTCCGCCCCATGCTCTAAAAAGTCTAGACCTGTAAGAAAAAAAATCAATAAATTGTCTACCACTACCAATTACAATACAATGAACTGTCACGCCATCTTATTGAGAACGCATTTCTTTAACTCGCGGACACTTATCTACTAAAATGGGCTTGTCAACGTATGTAATCACAGTGTTCACTGACTCGGTGCTCATTTTGGATTGTAAACTGCACATTCATTGCAGTAGTTAGTTGTTAAAACGACACTCAAACACTCAATTTAATAAAAAAAATGGTTCGAACAATACTTCTCGTGTACGTTTGTCTAGAATTTTATAAACACACTGTTGTTAAACGTCATCCACAAATAACTAAATAATTGGCACGACTCGTGTGTTTTATCGATGACAGGTAATAATTAGAAACTTGTACTCTAATAACCGGTTTATTAAGTCTAGATTTGGTTGGCAAGGAGAACAATATCTTTTAACGCATCGGTGGGTAGGAAAATATCAAAATAAATACGCTCGCTCCGTGGGTTCTCCGAAGTCTATATACAGGGCTAAAAAGCCTGTGTATGCTAAACATAAAAACATGGTGTCACTATATAAGTAAACCATCAAATTATTACAACAAAATGTCAGCAAGAAAAAATAACAAAAATTATTGAAATTATATAATATTTATACATTAAAAAAAATATATTTTATTATCGTTCGGTACAGGTATTCTACCTACAATAAAACTCCCCAATAGGATTCTTATGTTTCTAATTCTCTTGCGTAACAACAACTAATAAATACTTGTACTATTAAAGTCATACACAATTTTTAATGTGACACTAATTTTGTATGAAGCAGTAGCGTGTGCTAACGCAAATAATAAAAACATAAAAATAAATGCGTTTCTTTTTTTTGAATCCGAACAGTGACAATTCGGTAGACCTTTTCCGTTAATTTGATTTTTTCTGCGACATATAGCCTTTTGTTGCCCACTGTACGTATCTTTGAACAGCCATCAATAGTCCAGTCAATGAATTGACAACTTGTATGAAAAAAAAAAACAATTTTGGAAATAATTTATAATAGCTTATCTTTTCTGTGTAACGGATATATTATCAATCAAATAGTAACCCAGCGACAGAATCAGACAAAATTTCAGACATCAAAAAATGATAAATTAACTAGCTTCTAAAAAGTCAGCAAAAATATTAATAAATATTTTTGTCTTTATTTTGGTTCATTTACATTTGCTTTATAATATTCAAGTTAAATCATACAAAAAAAAGACAATGCATGCTTCATTTAAATCTACATAATTACTTCCGGGTGGATCGGGTCTTATAATAACATTTTAAAATGAAATCAACAAAAAAAACGCTATTATAAATTAATGTTTTTCAAAACCGTATTTTGCCTGGAGTACAAGTCAATTCTAGTAATTGTAAATGGTACCTACCTAGATTTACGCAAATAAAATGTGTAAGATTGGCCGCCGAATATGCAAGATAATACAAGATACGACGATACCTACGACGTATTTTCCAGACGTTGATGGAAGTGAAGTATTCGTGCACTTAAATTTTATCTCATGAAGATTTGATAATGTCATTGTTCACGGTATGGATAAACACTTATCTCAAAGCCAGAAGTAGTAGCCCCACCTTAACTCTGATACCATCATCAGTATTTCCAATGAGTAACTACTGTACAGAGAGAAAATAATGCCATGCCAGTCCAATGGTCGCCCACAACATATGTAAAGAGGATGCTAATGAGCTATTTTTTTAATAGGACGGGTTTATTTTCGTGTTCTTGAGGAGTTCCTATAGGGCCTTTCGTCTCGAACAGAAAGCAGCTTTCTGGCGGATGCCATAATTGCGTTGACATCCAACTTACACGTGTACAAAATTTCAACTTGATTGGACTCCAGGAAGACAAATAAACGGTTGAAAAAATTCAATAATATATTTTTCAACCACCCCTGGAAGCTCGACTAAATGGGTGGATCAACTATTTTCTGGCACTATTTGCCATGGTTACGTCTCCTGAGCACTTTTTAAAACTGCGGTTTTTTGGGTTTTAAGTTTAACTCACCAAATGTGAGTTTTCTTATCAAGTTTGACCCCTTTTTGTATTGACCATCGTCTAGGCACGTTACAATAACGTATTGTAACATTTATTCTAAGAAACTCTGTAATTTTGTCTCCTGGCTAACGGTACAGAATAACAACAAGTAAAAGTTGATTGACCCAAATAGATAAAAAATCTACAAAATAGGAAAAAAATAGAGACCGAAAATGTTTTTCAACTAAACTTCTTTTTCTCAATTTTTTCTATTATGGGTAGACTAAATATTATAATCAATAATGTCATATTTTCTCTAAAAAGGATTAAAAATGTAGTCAAATGGAGAAAAAATCACGAAGCTATAAGTGTCCCAAGATTTAAGAAGGGGCATGTTCTGTCCCTTTTTCGTAAAACGCAACTTCATATGAAACGATGACGTTCGCAGCTTGTGACGTCACTAGAAGACGGCAACGTGCCGTGCCTCATCGTGTTCGGCGCCGCCATCGACGCGGCTCGCTCTGCGGCAGCCTCGCATATTGTGACGTCACACACTGTTTGCGTTTTCTCTCTCTAACAAGCAATATTAATTCTTTGAGATATCTGAATGGGATTTTCGTCACTAGGCATATTTTCTTGCCTTCTTTCTTTTGGGGTAATAATAATTTTCGAGTCTACACCCGTATTGCACTAGAAACTAGTTTCCGACCTAGATATGGGAGAACCTATTGTGTATAGGTACAAAGTTTTATGTTATTGCAGCACGCTGTTTTATAATTAGAGCTTAACTACGTTTGTATGGGGAGCCGGCGTGTGTCCAGCTTCACACATACCTGTTATGCCCTTGATCAGTTCACACCCCATTTTTGGTACACTCTGTATATTTGATATGCGCTAATATCATAATCATAAGCCTATTTAGCGACTGGTATTGGCTACGGGTCCAAAACTTTAACAAGGAAGACATTAATAAAAAATATATAATAGTAGAGCGTACTTAATCAAGATGCAGTTAAACTGAATGTAGGTTATCTCGTTTCACCAAAGTTATTAAAAATAAAGCCTGTTCAAATTTGTATACACTTAATTAATTATGTGTCCTATTATACTTCTTCAGGTATCTTATCTTTCTTAAAATAAACGGTAGCAGTATTTACAATACAAGGAGTGCATGATTAAGCAGTTTTAATAATGACTGTGAGGCTTTTGAAGTTGTAAATAAATCAGTAGTGGCACTGACATGTCTAAACATGGAAAATGTTATCAGTATGGTGCCGTACTGGCAAATATGCTCGACTGACAATGACATGGTCGCGTAGCATTGTCAGGCTAAGGTTGACATTTCGAAATATATTGTAGAGTGATAAGGAATGAACAGCATAATTAGTATGCGGTAAAGGACTTAAAAGTTTGGCCTTTACGAGTAGTAATATTTAGCCGTTGCCTTCATAGTTTCTGATCTTCAAAATTCTACAATTTTTATTTACACGATGTCAGAAATGTTTGATGAAATAGGTAAAGTAAATGAATGTAACGACCCAGTATTCATCGGTTATCCCACCTTAGGTGTGGTTCGATAGAGACATAAATAAATGTGGATGGAGTTGAGTGGATTGTAGGTTGTCCTGATGGCTCACTTTAGTCGTAGTTAAGGCACGTTAAGAATATTGACCCTCCCAAAAAAACGGCACTCTTCCGCATCTAACATCTAAATTCTGCATTTGTATGGAGCCATGCAGTATTAAATAATATATATATATATATATATGATATCGTATGGCTTGGTTATTGTTCATTGAATTACAATTAAAATGAATACACATTTAACCATAAGTACTAGTTTAAAGGATTACAATATTGTAATATATCTAAGTTGAGTAGCACTGCTTTGCAACAAATAATAGTAAGTAGTTATGCTTTTATTTTCTACGATGATTTTATGATGACTTTTCCTTTCCCTTGATTTATACTTAGGGACGATAACAGGATAGTTGATGCTAAAATACCTACAATGCTCGTGATTCCTAACCCTTTCAAGTGTCCTATTAATTATGGGAAACTGATTTTACCCCTAATGCAAATAACCCCTTATAATACTCCCTTCCCAATTGTTATTAGTTAATCCCTTTTTAGATACCAACTCCGTTATAAAATACCCAAAGTAAATGGCTGTTTTACTCCCTCGGGGGTAATTATTTTGCTTCAGGTTTGGAACCAATGTACGATGCAAAATGCAACTTACTACTAAATACTACCCAGTTGAAGGTTGATCCAGCAGTAAAGGTGCCAAGTACGGGCGTCGAATGGGTCATCAGACCATTACTAAGTAGCTACTAATACCGATACGTGAGGTCCCTGCATCCTTATAACCTTAAGAATACGAAATGCATATTAAAGTTCAGATCACATAATAGTACGTAGTACGAGTACGCAGTAGAGCCGCTGAAACCGAGCGGAGGATCCATCTGTAGGTTATGGGTTCGCACCCATACTCGTACCACTGGTTGATATTTATTTACAGTAGCTTTTCGAAGAAGAAAAACTTCGTTAGGACACCGGTCTGTGTAATCCCAACAAGCCCTAGTTTTCTCTCTAGGTTGGAGGTATAGATGGCAGTCGCTGTAGAACTAGTACCTACACCAAATCTTAGGATTGGGAGCTAAACGGCACTTCACGCCAAAAACGCACGGGTTATCGGGCCGACATACTACGAGCACCTTCCCGCCGACATAAAGAGTGAAACATGCGAGGAGACATTTAAACGCAGACTGAAGAACCTTTTAAGTCACTTTACTCGGTAGACGAGTACATCAAAATTGTTAAACAAATTGAGAACCAATTAAGAAGAGAGAAATTTATTACTTGTTATTTATTTTCATTTGTTATTATTTGTTAGATTTGACATCATTGTAAATTTATAGTTAGTTGATAGGTACTTCAAGGGTACCACATTTTTATTTCTTTTATTTTTCATTATAAGGTACTTTGTGACATGTTATATGATTGGTACCTGCACTCAGGTACAACATCGTTGGTTTTAATTTTTCTGTTCTTTTAAATTCGTTGTGACTTTTTATTTCTGTGTACACCTGACATCGCAACATTTATTATATTATTACATTACTTGAAGTGCAGGTATATATTTTGTATATACGCTGCACATTGTTCATTAATTACGCATTTTTTAAAGTTATTATGACTGTATTTATAACGATCACTATGCGACGAGTAGCATAAGCAAATGTAATGTGTCATGTGAAATTATACTGAGATAAAATAAACTAAACTGAACTAAACTAAAGCGGGCCCAGGGCTCTTTTATTATACGATCGGAAAAAACGCTATGAGGATGATCATAATAGTACTTACGTAGCAGAAACGGCGAGTGAATTTTTTCGATGGGCAAACCGGAACAAAAGCTGGGCTGGTCTAAAACTAAATTGTAGGTAAGCTACGTAGTTATAGTAAGTACCTACCTTAGAGGGTCAATCAGTCTTCTGAATTCTGATAAGCCTTTACAAAACGATCCGTTCCTTCATTGCCTTATGTCGTTAATAGTGTTCCGTATAAAAATTGGTCAAAAGGAACACTTATTTTTATTGCGCATATCTTGTCCTCGGTTATAATTGACGGTGGCTTATGATTCTTGATTAGCTTCGGGAGTCTCGTGACAGCGCAGAGCTTTGTGCTCCGATTGGGACAAACACGCTCAATGGACAGATTAATTTGCAGTATCCTTGAAGTAATTAACGCTTCTCAGAGCTTTAGGGCTCTCCAATCTTTTAATTGACCTACTCTAACCAACATGCCTAATGATATTTGGTTTAACGTGATCGTTGATGCTGGCCATGTGAATTAAGACAAATTAGGATACGCTTAACATTGGACTTGTAATTTGTCAGGATGGCAAAGAATGAGAATTTAGCATTTGAATGTAGAAAATTAATGACGTATCTCATTGTGATCGACATTTTCGGGCTATTGTGCGAAAATATGATTGATGCGAATACAATAGGAGGAAACGTTCATGGTTATTGATTTCATAGCTGACGATTTAGCTATTCAATATTATACCAGTAACACTTAAAGATAATTATTATCAGCACTTGTAATACTTACATGATTCCTATGGCAGTCTCTAGTTCTAGTTTAGGCGTTAAGTGATATTTAAACTGTACCTATTCCTGTATTTTATGGGTACCATTACGTTACACCAACGGACTTAAGAGCACCTAGGGTTGCTGTTAGTGTCTAGTTGGAAGGGTAAACTTTTTAGATTAAGTAGTTCATTACCTAGTGGGTAGAAGATTTTGAAAACTAATGTTTATCCTAATTCTGCATTTTACTACGTACGAGTATGTAGTTTTAGAGAAACGTGCCCCCACCGGCATACAAACTTCTATGTAGGGAGATCACGCTTCTCTACAGCCGACTGTACATGTTTATTAGCTAACACTAGCTCGTAAAGCCCTTTACAGTACATATGTTGCTACTTTCCCGCACTAGTGCGGAAAAGAGCACTTTCCGTGCATATGTCGAAACTTTAAAGAGCCATATGTACAGTAAAACGTTGTACGATACACGTGCGAATAGATAATTCGCAACTCGTGTCGATTTAAAACACTCCCTTCGGTCGCGTTTCAATTTATCACCACTCGTTGCGAATTTCCTATTTTCGGCACTTGTATCGTAAATAACTATTTTATATTCTTTAAAAACAGATAACAAAACTGCATTTTATCCACAAGTGCAAAGAATATTTGTAATCCAAACGTGTTACTTACTTTTTTAAACATAATAATACAGTATATTGTAAAGGCCAGTCCAGAGTTCCAGACAGAACAATTTTCGCCCTGTCTTTTCTTTAATTTTTTTACAAGCTTATCTATTTTCCAGTTTCACCCGTCCAGGTGTCTGTAATGAAATCTTGCAAGTAAAATTTGACCCACTTCCCGGTGACTGATTGAGCTGAAATTTTGGATATAAGTAGAGTTTGGATGACAATTCAATATTATGGTACCATCAAGCTGATCTGATGATGGAGACAGAAGGTGGCCATTGGAATTCGCTATTTAACCGACGCAACGCCATTGAGTTTGGGCTCGTTAGAATGGAATCAATGAGTAGTTGATAACGGTATACAGAAAAGTGCAGTTGGCAAAAAAAGCTTGTACCAAGAATGTATTTTATTTTCTTATGTAGTATTTTCCTCGGTTTAGTGAGGTGAAAAGATTTGTGTTAAACACGGGAAATGTTATTTTACGTCTCGCTACGCTCAGGATTCTATTTCCGAACATATAATCCATTTGCTAGCTCGTGTTTCAATTCCACACTCGGTTAAAATACAACTTTGCACCCTTGTCAAATAACTATTAAGGCCTTAATAATATGAATACGCTGATATTAAATATTGTACAGTCGAGTTTTCCAATATCTACTTATACCGACGACCTTTCAAAAATATCTACACATGTGTCTTATGTCAGTAACAATAAAGTCTCTGTATAGATATTTTTGGAAGGTTGTCTGTGTAGATTGGAGAACTCGACTACGTATTAAATAAGTAGATAATGAAATTACTGGTAGTTAGGTACTTATATTACTAACGGTTGATTTTTTTTGAAAATTTCTTGTTGTCATGGAAGCCAACTTCTAAAAGCGTAAAATACAAATCTATCTCTACAATTCATGAAATACAATAAAAACACTCAACAAAACTATATTGTGTCTTCACCAAAAATATCGAGTTAAAGCCACGTTTCAGAACGCAACAGGTGTCAATTATTTTGAGAGTGGACATGTAGATTAACAGTTTAATCTTTGTTCAAAAATGTACAGGACAGGAGGTGTCCCGCTGAACGACAAGCGAGAAATCGCGTTCAAAGGTACCACCGATCTATTGAACTCGCTTGACTCACCGTGTAAACTTCACCACAATTTAAGATCTAATGCTGTAAAACAAATGCTTGTAACAATAGACTTTGCGTCTATAAGACAAGGTCCAAAGTACAATGACAAAATACTTGACAAGGAACTGAACATTTTGCGGCCACTATTAACCTTGCTAGAGAAGTAGAGACAGAGTCCTGGTATCAATGGGTGAAATGTTGAATAACTATGTCTGAAGTTATTGTTATGTCATTTATTGCGTAGTTTAATTTATATGCAAAGATAATATGTATATATGTAAGGGAAAGCTCTTTGGGGGAGTTTTATGTCCAGCAGTGGACGTCTTTCGGCTGATATAATGATGATTATGATTATGATGATGATGATGATGATGCTCCAAGGGAAAGTATATACCTACCTTTTTACTAGAAATATTAACGGTGACCTAATATATGCCTAATTAAATCACGTTGAAAACATACGTAAGACCAAGAATATGACCGATAAGCGTTACGTACTCGTACATCCTGCCTGGTCCGACATAAATTGAAATAGTGTGCTTTAAAAAATACATCAACACGAAATACTTACCTACTGATGTGAATTTTTGGATGCACGGCTAAACTTAAGGAATGACAAAATCTTCCTATTATTTGCCTATTTTTATTATTAGAATTGAATAGATAAAATAAAATATATCTGTTGAGCCAAAATTTACTTCAGAAATCCTTTTGTAGAACATGCGATTAACTTTGATAAGCATCAGGATGATTTCACTCAGGGCACTTTAGGGCTCAAAAATGTTCGGTTTTTGGTCGTTTTATCTAAATTTTAAAATAAAAACTATCTAAATAATGCAAATAGGTAAATAATGATTCCTAATAGGAGGCACGTTGCAGTGACGAAAACAATGTCATTCCGTATACATTAAACTACCCTCATGTGAAAAACTTGTTATTTTAATTAGTTTAACCGTTTCTGTGACCTACAATTATAATGATAAGTGTCATTCATCGTCTTTTTTCACTAAACATTGAATGTGAGCGGAAAGGTTAGGTAGGTAGTTTGTAATAATTTCAGTGGCACAGTGTCATAGTCTTGTTAGCTATTAAGTGTAATTCCAGCATCTAAATTCTAAACGATATTTTGCAAGATAAACTGCACTATTTATTATCAAATGAACAGCTGCTTACCCATTTTGTTTCACAAGTTTCACTTCACTTTATTAAAAGTCCGATATGAGATCACGAAATCGAGATATGTCGGCACTACCGTTGTATCATCGTCACCCTATCGCTACATGGGATGCGCGTACGCCAGTTTCTTGCCTCGAGAGCCTGCCTCAAGGGTGCGCGTGCAGTCTCCGCAGACTGTCCTATGCGAATGCGACTCAGGCTGTCGCGATCGTCCAAGATTCCTTGCACACGTGATAACGATAAGGCCCGATCGCTCATCTCGCTTATCTCGACTGTGACCATCGATCAGCGCGCTGACTTCTAGGCCGACGCTGTAGCTGGGCTGGACTTCTGGTTTTGTAACAGTTGCGTAACGATGACGTCACCTGGAAGATGTGGCTGCAGTGCCTGTCATCGACGAGGTATCGATGCTAGGGTACTTGAATGCTAAATCACTTTGCGAGCCCAGTAAAACTTCGCCACGTGAGAGTCATTGCAACCGTTTTGCAGCCCCGCTACTCTGTACCTTGTTTTAACCTCACCTCACTGCTCACCCACAAATATATCTTGATGCCGCGATTAGTAGTGACTAAGCCTAATCACAGGTCTAGTTACAATTATTATCGTGACGGGTGAGGTGAGGCACATGAGCGTGTGGAGCATAACAGTCCAGTAGTCCTCGTTGCCGCAGTTGCCGTGCTGTTGTGTTGTACTTGTATTTCTGCTGGTCTTCTCCAAAAAGTTTAATGTTCAAGAGGAACCCATGGGCTAGGTATCATATAAAAAGGTATCTTATTGCAATCACTAAATTAAATTTCTCGAATGTATTGCTTTCCATCGGAATATGGTCAGAGATTATCTCCTTAATGACTGTGTCAATATTTTAAGTAGATCCTAGTTATTTGGTCTGTCTATTTTTTTATTGTAATATTTAAAACTAAGTTCGGCTTTGCGAGCCACGTATAAGGCTAATCAGAGAACATTGTAAGGGTCGCCGTCGTCGTCGGATACGACAAGGAGTGTGTTTTATTGTAGTTCCTACTGCATACTATCTTCAATCAAGTTGACCTGATGATGGCATGCTATGCAAGCATGGCAGCTGGTCAGACGATCGAATATCGGTTTATTATAATCTTTGAATTACACGTAGACTACGTAGAGGATGGGCAAGTCAAAGGTATAACTACTACTTTGAATCAATATAATAAAAAAGTAAGTGATAAACACCAAACATTTTTGTATGTATGTATTCTAAAGACATGGAAATAAATATAGGTACGACAAATATCTACCTTACTACGTGGGAAAATTCAAAACATGTTCATATCGTTTTTCAACAATTTTCGCATTACCATAGGTAAGTTAAGGGACCACTTTTTTTTTCTTATTGACCTGAAAATGTTAAGCTACAGTGCCCCGTGTTATGTAACATGTTTCTCAAGCCTAAAACGTTCCGTAAAAACTTGCCTTCTCCTCGCTTGTTATTTGCATTAAAAGAATTGTGTTTTTTCCCCCAAAAAAAAAGGAACTGCAGAAAAAAAATGTACACCTTCTAGTTGCCCTATTCTGGGGTAATTTTTGAAGCTTTAAGTGTGGTACAAACCAACCAAATTTAAATTACTTAGGTACTTCTTAACTTTCAGCGCGCAGCATGAGTTGTTGAAGGAAAAGACATTCGGCACTAAAAAAAAAACTATAAATAAACGTATTTAATAATTCTTCCTTCTCTTTCTGTTTTTGGCAAGGGCTATGTGAGCTGCTCTATGGATTGATCTACAAGTTTTCTTGATGGTCTTAGACCACCCTGTAGGAATCCGACCTCGGGTGCGTTTCCCTTGATTTGGCTCATTGTGATTCTTCTTGTACAAATAGACAGCTGTACAAAAGGGGTCCATATTGGCTCATATAAACTTGATGTGTCGATTTTTTATAGTAATACCGCTTTGTAATCATAATAATCACTCTTCATATTTTTTTTCTTCCTACCTTTTATGTTCCAAAATTTCTGTAACTATCATCGGAACTCATAACGAACAGTTTTCATAAAATGTTTCTTCGTAATGTCATTACTAAGAAAAATGAAAAATGAAAAAATGAAAAAAGTTTATTGGATAAATTAACATTTCAGTACATCACGACCCTGTGTCCTGAGCTAGGAACCCCTGTGTTACAGGACTCAGTTTCGTATCAAAGCATCATGCACTTAGATATACAGTTATACAGGGAGACGGTCAGTCTCAATAGAACTTATGCTTAACTAATTTTTATATATTATCTTTGCGTGTGTGAGCGTGTATGAGTGTGTGTGTGTGTGTGTGTGTGTATGCATGTGTACAGCTTAATATATATATATTTCCATAAGGGAAGGGTAAGGAAATGGGTAGGTAAAATAGAGCATAAACAGCTTTACTTTATCACGGTTAGGAGATGTTCGGTCTCGTTATAATCCAGCTGCATAAGCCACCTTGTTAGCAACTGCTTGCTGGGGGGCCTTTTTATGTCATGGTGTTTGCAAAACGCTCTCATTACTAATGGACAGATAAAGGCATGGAATCTCTGCGCAAATCTTGTCAATGTTTTAGGGGTTTTCCAGCGCTGTCGTCGTCTTATATCTGCTTCGAAGATCCTGTCGTGCAGTTTGCCATAGCTGTAGAGTACTTTCCTCAAAAACAGTTGACGGACAGTGAGAACATTTGCAATTTTGTAAATCTCTTTCGTGCTGAAGCGGGAAGATTTCTGGAATATTACTTTGAGGAGAGACCGTTGGGCTCTTTCTAGTTTAATCAGATGCGTCTTTGCCGCTCCCCCCCAAGCCGAGTTGCAGTATCCTAGCACGGACTCGCAAAGAGCGAAGTAAATTGTTTTCAGCAGTTCAGGATACGCAATAGTCCTTAAAGTACGGAAGACAAACATTAGTTTTCGAACACGACACTTCAGTGACTCAAAGTGCTGCTGCCACGTAAGGTGGGTGTCGAGAAGTACTCCTAGGTACCGTATAGTATCCGAACGTTCTATGTTAGTGTGGCTAGGGATAGAGGGACTGAGCCGGGGCTCAATTTGGGGTCTCAATTTAATGCAAAAATCATCACAAGGCTGTCCTTTAGAGTTAATAGAAAAACAGAGGAATTTGTTTTTTTGTACATTCAGCGTCAACAAATTAGCATCAAGCCATTCAGCCACTAACCCCAAGTTAGACTCCGCAGTTTTTTGAGCTTCAGACCAGTCTTTGCCGCGTACCAAAATAACTGTGTCATCTGCAAAGGATATGGTTGTAGCGCTTTCTAGTTGGAGGTTGCAGAGACCGTTTATGTAAGTTAGGAAGAGGGTTGGCCCCAGAACACTTCCGGACAGAACAGACTTGAACTTATAATTTGGTTTTTCATAACAGTTTCCTACATAAAGGACATATATCATAATTTTGTTAGTCCTACTATCATAACTAAGAACATACTTCAACTCGTATTCGAGTGTATTTAATATTTTTTTGCAAACAAGTATTTCCGCTCTTTTATAAAAAAAAATAACCTGCTCCCGCTTCCGTCTTCTAACCTATCCGCGATCCGAGTCGGTTTTGCCACTAAATCCCTGTTCCCTACTGTCTACTTGAACCTTAACACCACTATCTTGGCATTCGTTGATCTCAGAGAATAGTTTATTTGACGTTTTACGCTTATTTTGATGGGTTCTTCATGATGACATCGGCCATTTTTTTTATGAATCTTAATTAATTTTTGGTTGTTTTTTATTTATTAATACAAAAATTAGCAATAACTACTAGTATGTATAGAAATAAATATGATATTAAACTATATTGCTAAAAACCGGCCAAGAGCGTGTCGGGGCACGCTCAGTGTAGGGTTCCGTAGTTATTCGTCCAGAAATTATTTTGTAATTTTTTTCAAAAACTATTCAACCTATCAAGTTCACAATAATTTTCCTAGAAAGTTTTTATAAAGTTCTACTTTTGAGATTTTTTTCATATTTTTAAAACTTATGGTTCAAAAGTTAGAGGGGGGGGGGACACATTTTTTTTTACTTCTGGACCGATTATCTCCGAAAATATTAACATTATCAAAAAATGATTTTAACATACCCTATTCATTTTTAAATACCTATTCAACAATACATCACACGTTAGGGTTGAAATAAATAAAAAAAACACTCCCCACGTTACGTATAGGGGAGGTACCCTAATAAAAAAACAAATTACACTTTTTATTTTACCACTTTGTCGGCGTGATTGATATACATATTAGTACCAAATTTCAGCTTTCTAGTGCTAACGGTTACTGAGATTATCAGCGGACGGACGGACAGACAAAGCGAAACTATAAGGGTTCCTAGTCGACTACGGAACCCTAAAAATGGTTATGATATAAAAGTATAAAAACATAGATAGCAGTAACAGAGATACGTTGAATAACATTATGAATATAGACCATTCGGAGTATAATTATATTAATTATGAATACCTAGTGATCATTATGAGATAAAATTGTATGAGAAAAAAATTCAGAAATCCAATAATCGAAGTTTCAATTTTATATGAACTTTGGCGCACCCGTTCAAAAGATAACCTCATAAAGTACTAGGATAATTCGGCAGCATACCTATATGTATAGTGCAGTCGTGGCGGAGGGGTAAGTAAAGTACATACGCTATGGAACAGTTTTCCAGACATTTTCGTTCGATTCCCGGTCCGCTCCACCTGGTGCCGCGTTAATTTTTTTTCTTTATGCTTTGATGTTTTTATCAATAGGTTTATATCAATATAGTCCAGTAAATGAACTGACAACGCGTATGGAAAAAAAGTCAAATTTGGAAATAATTTATAATAGCTTATTTTTAATGTGTAACGGATATATTATCAATGAAATAGTTACCCAGCGACAAAAACCGACAAAATTTCAGATATCAAAAAAACGATAAACTAACTAGCTTCTGAAAAGTCAGAAAAAATATTAATAAATATTTTTGTCTTTATTTTGGTTCATTTACATTTGCTCTATAATATTCATGATAAATCGTACAAAAAAAGACAATGCATGCTTCATTTCAATCTACATAATTACTTCCGGGTGCAAAGTTTGTCGGATTCTTGAATTAATCATCTTAGAATAACATTTTAAAATGAAATCAACAAAAAAAACGCTATTATAAATTAATGTTTTTCAAAACCGTATTTTGCCTGGAGTAATAGTCATGGCCTGATTTACACACAGGCTAACAAGGCTAGAGCCTAGGGCGCAAGCTAGAGCCTAGGGCGGGAGGAGCAAGCAAGGGGGCGGCGGGCGCGGCACTGAGCTATAGTTAGCCTAGGGCGGTCAGAACTCTAAATCAGGCTCTGTCAGTACATGACTTACCAAGGGCTGTAAAAGAAAGAAAGCCCGAAATCGCAGGTTTTGTGACCCGAGCCGCAGTCGAGGGTTGTAAACATGCGATAGAGGGCTTTCTTTCTTACTGCCCGTGGTGAGTACACAATTTTATGTCTTCATCTGGCCACAATGCGAGTCATACCGTACGCGCAGCGTGCGGTATAATTCACATTATGGCCAGGTGTGAGGTAATAGTTATTTACGATACAAGTGCCGAAAATAGGAAATCCGCAACGAGTGGTGATAAATTAAAACACGACCGAAGGGAGTGTTTTAAATCGATACGAGTTGCGAATTACCTATTCGCATGTGTATCGTACGTTTTACTGTAGGTACATATGGCTCTTTAAAGTTTCGACATATGCACGGAAAGTGCTCTTTCCGCACTAGTGCGGGAAAGTAGCACCATATGTACTGTAATAGTTATTTACGATACAAGTGCCGAAAATAGGAAATTCGCAACGAGTGGCGATAAATTAAAACACGACCGAAGGGAGTGTTTTAAATCGACACGAGTTGCGAATTACCTATTCGCACGTGTATCGTACAACGTTTTACTGTACATATGGCTCTTTAAAGTTTCGACATATGCACGAAAAGTGCTCTTTTCCGCACTAGTGCGGGAAAGTAGCACCATATGTACTTTAAAATAAATTTGTGATGTATTTTCCACATAAAATTACGAAACAACAATGTTCAGGTCCAACACAACAAGATATCAAGTAGCATACCTATGTGTGTCTCCATTAGAGATAGCATCCTGAGTCTCCAAGATAAAGATGGTACTCATGCGTCATAATCAAAAGATAATTGAATGTGATGAGCAGACCCCGTTATCAGCGGTGAAAATTTATTGAAAATACTAGGGTTGGCACTGCACATAATTGTCACCTACATTATTATTTTTACCTGTAGAATTTGATGTAAACTATATTATATGCTTAGTTTATTCGTAGGCGAGATGATATATGTTGAGCCAACGGGCTTGAAAAATAGATAGGTACTTAGTTGTCATTTATATCTCAAAATATGTTTAATGTCATTTAAATAATTTTATTATTCAGTAAAAATATGAATTTCCTAGAAAATCGTGCTGAATTTTCTCAGTTTAAAACGGAGTTGATAGCGAAATTGGAAATAAACCGATTGCGACGCGGAAATGGTTCGTATGTTTAGAAAAGCTGAGCTGAAACTGATCGTCACATGTACCTACTCGAAATAAATATTGTGTGACAACCCTAGTGTTAGATTTCAATAAATTTTCACCACTGATACCGGGGTCTGGCGATGAGCTTTTGTTAATCTGGCCATAATAAATATAATAAATATCAATAAAAAAACCTACTTACCCTAATGAACACGATTAACTGTAAAAACATTTTCAATAGTAGCGCCCTCAATCATAACACTCCTTACTTTATTTGCCAATGGAATATAGTACCTAAGCGTCTAGTTATTTTTAAGCGCGATATTAATCAAGATATTTTTCAACTGATTGTGGATTCTGGCCTTTTTAATAGTACGACGGTAGAAAGAAAGGAAGATATATTTATTCACAAACACACAGGACACACATATTAAATAATATAATAAACAAGAAGGGTAGCAAATAAGCATACAGCCTGCCTGATGGTAAGCAGACACTGTAGACTATGGACGCTTGTGAGTCCAGAAGAATCACATGCGCGTTACCGACCCTTGGTTGATTTGAGGATTCGTTTGTATTGACAACCAGAGACAAATGCGGGTCCGTCAGTCTCGAGACAGCGCATCACTCTCGGCTTCTAACTGGCATTTATTAAATTCACCATGATTTAATAAATGAAATTGGATTTGTAAGTAGTATCAACTCGACTTGGACTTGCAGTTTTCAGTACCTACTCTATAGGGACTATTTGTTTTATGTTTACACTTATAATTACTCATTACAATACCTGCAAACTGATATATGAAAGTTCCAAGTATTTGTTTATTAATCCACGTTATTAATAGACGGACATGACACGTACCTAATGATATTCCTTCGGTTTCTGAATCTATTTTGCTTGAATAGGAGTAGTACCTAGGTACATGTGTAATTTTATAAGATTCCTACGCACATAAGGTATAAAGTACTTACCTACTTACTTCCTTTTTAAATTGATTTGTATAATTTCTCGTCGTGACAGCGAACTGACTTAATTAGTTAAGACTTAGCTTTAAGGCTGTGGGTACAGACTGTCAACCTTCGGTCGCGCTAAAGCTCAAACCGTCTCAATACACAGCCAGTAGGTTATTGTACATGTTTAGTCTCATCACCGTTATTACTTGTTTTTGTTGTTGGATAAACTTTATATTTTATTTTAATCAGTTTTAACATGCATAACATGTTTTCTGTCCGTATCAAATCTTGCTAATCATATTTGACCAACTTTTCAAAAAATTGTACACTTATACACAACAATTATGGTACCATAAAGCTGCTTATTTGATGGGGGCGAAAGGTGGCCATAGTAACTCTTAAATTACACAAAATAAATCCACCGTTTTTGGGCTCAATTAGCATCCAATGAGTAGAGTAGTTGAATCAACTACTTATTACGTTGTTTGGTTAGTCTGCAATACAATACTTACCGCCGTGCCCCCAGATATTTTTTCGTTGAATTCAGCTTAAATGACTTACGGAGTGACGTCAATGCGCGCTGATTGGTGTTTTAAATTACGTTTCAATTCACGTGACTTAAAATTAAAATATGTCGCAAAAAAGATATAATTTTAGAATAGGTAAATCATTTAGTAATGCACTTTTAACGTCTACGGTTATTGGATTACTAATATAATTTCTCTTAAAAAGATACGCAACGGAACGTTACGCACTTGCCAGTTGACCTACTTGGGTCATTGTCAGTCAGTAAAATAAAAATCGTCTTTTCAGTGGGCAAAAGTTAAGTTTTATCGCATATAATTATAGACGAGGCGACGCCGTTTATACGGATTCAGAGTTCAACCAAAAATTTGGCTTTAAAGCCCTTAACTATGGCAATGTCCACCGAAAAGACACGCACCTAAATCTGACAATGACCCATTTAGAAAGATTCAAACACTGGCATGGTTCTGTACCGCGCTTTGCCTGCCGCACGTCGCCAGCGCCTCGTTATCGTCGTACCCCTGCGCCCGCACGCCGCGCAGGCGAGGGCTGAGTTTAACGGTCGACCTAAAGTCAGGAACTCAATTATTTTTGAGAGGTGCTTATGTAATAATAAATGCCATATTTTATATTGACCTCGTTACTATAATTCAAGTGTGCCAGCATTTTGAAATTCATTACAAATAAAGCTTAGTACAGGATTTTATTGAGCAGTTCATTACGGGACGAGGCCCCTCGGGAACGCTGGGAAATAACAATCTTCTGAAGCAGCTGACAGCTGTAACGAGCCCTCAACGTCAGTGCTGTAATATACGAAGTTATACACTTCGTTTCAGCGTGATGGTGGCAAAAAGTAAAAAATTAAGCGTTTTCAGTTATCGTTACGAGAAAGAAATGACAAGTAAAAGATTTAAAAACATAACTAATTGACAGTCTTGTTTAAAAGCCGGGCCATTTCATTATAACTTGAAACAATTCGATTCTAACTATAAGTATACTTTTCTCAAACTTGCAATGAAATGTTGACGTGACTTACTTCAAATTAGGTTCGGAAATACTACGTATCCGGTGCAATGGATGAGCGAAGATGAAATGTAAATGAATTTCATACAGCCTTACACACCTAGGCCTGTAAAGCAGCCTTCTTTTGTTTCGTAACGCGGGGCGCGGGCCCGGAGCTGGCGGCGCGGCGGCGGCGGTGCAGGCGGTGGAGTTCAGAAAAGTATTATTTATAAAACAAATTGACTACCGTAAAATGCTGCAACTTTGCCTGGATTTTGACGTTTTTTTCTTATATCTGTGAACCTATTTTTCATTATGAGTTTAATGAGTATTAGTCGGAAAACATACCCTATGTCTTGCCAGATAAGACTCAAATCTTATTACCTAATCATACTGTATTTCCGATTTACAAGCAATCAAAGTGGCAGGCAAAGTTGTAGACCTAAGACGTAACTTTGCCTAGGCGGATATCTCAATAAATAATGTGTTGCTATTTGTAATAATATTTACTCGTGTGCATGAGACATTGGGCTTGTCCCAGGCAGTCAAATTATTGCCATAAGCTTAATACTTTTTTTTTCACAGGCAATAGGTAAAGTTGTAGCAGGTTCCACAAACTTTCTATACAAAAATATTGTTAACTGTAGGGTTGTGCCAAAAAAAGATCATTATTTAAATAAAATATTTTTATTTTTAGTTACAAAATAATCAACAAACAATAATACCCATTTTTTTCCTTATTTTTTTTAAACGGAATAACGCCTAAATAATTGATAATCGTTCATAAATTTGCGCCAAATTCATTTTTAGGGTGACACCGTAAGGTGTCACGTGACCTGATCGAAAAACTGTTACAATGTTATTGAGTTTTCACTTCTGCCGGCACTCCCGGAGTGCAACCCGGTCTTTTTTTTTTATTTTACACTTTTTTGCTAATTCACAATGCATTATTATAGTGTAAAGTTCTATTTCATTGTAAAGTTCTAATCACCCATCACCTTTAAACTCCAACTGTAGGTAATCGACCTGACAACCCATTTGATAAGAAAGATAACTGCAAGACAAATCAAACGAGCCTAAACACAGTGGGTTTATTATGTGTTGTTTAGAAGTTTCTATCTTCGGTCTCCATTATCAGACCATCTCGATGGTACCATAAACATTGCACTGTCACCCAAGTTACATAAGTACGTTAAACACCTCAATTGGTCGCTAATAAGTGGTTGAAAAATTTATTGCAAATCTTGAACTAAAAGACAAACATACAACATAATTATAATACAATAGATATACAATTTGCAAGTAATTACAATAAAAATAACTTAAGTACCTTTAAGTTTTTTTTGTTAACGTTAGTTTATTACTGCATTGTCAGCAGATCTACCCACACTGAAAGTTGGTGAAAATCGACTTGCAAGATTTGACTTAAACCAACAATCATTGCAAGTTAATAAAAAGCTTGTAATAAATAAACTCATTTAAGCAGGCTTATTTTTACTATTTTTTGTACATTTATAAAACCCAGCTAGTGACAGCCCTAGACCCAGGCAAAATTGTGTCATTCAAGTTTCCAAAACACTGCCCAATATTGCCTAGTACGTTATTATGCTGAAATCATGTCCTTTTCTTGAAAATATTAAACTTACGGAAAATAGACAGTCTTTATTTACCCTGGGACGTTACCACTTCTCAAAAAACACCTTTTTTGTAGATAAAAGTTCAAAAGTTGCGAGACACTAAAAAAATGCTGCCACTCACTCCGACGTATGATGCGTAACTGGCGGAGCAACAATGGAGTTACCATTGTAAAAAATTAAATATGTGTTGCCAGAATAATGAAAATTCCTACCAAATGGTAAAAAACAAGAAAAAACTAAGCAAATTCGAGAGGTCATAATTGAAACGAAATAGGCAAAATTGAGTTTAAATGGCAAAGTTGCAGCATTTTACGGTACTTTTTATTTTAATTTCATTGCAAGTTTGAGAAAAGCACTATACAAATCTCGGCGAGAAACGGGGTTGCCGGCCGCGTATCCCTATCAGTCTATATCTACTTGGCCTGCAACCCTTCGTTTCCCGGCCTCTATAGTAATGTACTATTGCAGCATTGCCAAGTCGGTAGGCAATGTTGATGCTGGACGTGACCCAGCAATTTACCTACGTCCAGTATTTATTATCATTGTCAGATAACAATTGTAATGTCGATAAAATAGGCTAGACTTTTCTCGCATTAGGTTCGATAAACTTAAAAATGCTTAAGTTTATTAGATACGCAATCTAGTGGGTTCGAAAAGGTCGGTTGGAACTTTAGTCATCACTATCAGCCATTCAGCCAGTATTAAGTTCTACTTCTGGGCACAGGCCTTCTTTTCTTTTTAGTCCCCACTGGCACAGTGCGAGTTGGAGACATCACATCGTCGGAACTATAGTCAAATGGTAAAATATCTTTGCTCGCTGATAAAATAATACGAACTTATGCGATAAAATTTCAATACTAAAAATCGTCCTAGCGTTTGTTAAAGGAGCCTGGGGTCCGCTTTGGCACCTAAACGCATGATTTGGCATAGGCACTAGACTTTTACCAAAGCGACTGCCCTGACCTTCAAAGCCAAAGGGAAAACTGGACCTTGTGATTATACCTACCGGTTTCCTCACGATGTTTCTTTCACCGAAGAGCTACTGTCAAATGTCAAACAATATTTCTTACCATGAACCTATAATTTAGTATGGACAGGCTATGGTAATAATAATACCACGTGCGAGCGAGCTGGTAGCATACAAATCTCGATAAGTGTGACAGACAGAGATATATCATTCGTTATCCTTGTCATAGTTCCACTTTTTTTCTATTTGGCACAACAGTTGTGGCATACAATGCTGTCAATGCTCGCGCGTGGCTGCATACGAATCCGAAATATTTAATATTATTGTGAATAAAATAGTGTCCTAAAAGTAATTTACGCACGATAAGGTATCTCGTGTTCCGTCTGTGCCAAGAAAATGGTTAATTGTTGCGTGCTTGGCTGTAAAAGCCGGTCGGAACAATGTGATGAAAATATAACCTTTCACACGTAAGTAGAACATCTTTCACTTTTCTGTATACGCAATACGTAAAAATAGCATGGTAAAATTACATTACGCTCAAAATCTTGTAAATTTTGACGATTACAATAGAAATAACATCATTGTTTACATTGTACAAGAAAATATTTGTTGACAAATTATCCGCCCAAATTACGTAGATTGTTTATGGTAAGCTGCGAGAGGTGTTAGAATGTCTTCTCGATTTAGCTTCTTTGCAATCATTTTAGGGATACCAGCCAATACAACTTAAAAATACCCGATTTCTCGGGTAATTTATACTCTAACAAAATTCTCGTACTTGTTATTACATACTCGTAACATTCGTATATAATGGATGGGATATATTCTTATATACGTATATTTATTTACATAGTAAAGATAAGCTTTTATGTAGCGAGTAATCTCGGACTGTTCATCCGATTTCAAAAATTCTTTCATCTGGCTTTATTTAATCCTGCATCTGCGCCTCCGCTTGTGTTCTTTCTACTACGCGGGTGGAGAGGAGACGCGTGGACAGCTAGTAATAAGTAAAGACGATTGACGGTTTAGAATGAATCATAATTTTCTATAAGCCCTTTCCTTGAAAAATTTTATGTAAAATAATATGTTTTTTTTTCTAGGTTTCCACTAAATGAGGATGCGCGTGCGCGTAGTATGTGGGTTAAGGCTACATATATATATTTGTGATCGCATTCTCGAAAACAGTTCTTACGATTTTGATGGCATTTGCAGTATAGGGGTTTATGGGGGCGAAAAATCTATCTCATCATCATATCAGCCGAAATGGCCGGTCCTGCGCCATCCGCATCCAGCGGACTCCCGCGACCTTTGCCAGGTCATCAGTCAACCTTGTAGGGGGCCTCCCACGCTGTGCCTCATAAAAAAAATCGATCTAGCTAGGTCTCATATCTGGGAAAAATCGTTCTCAGCATATTTTTACCCGAGCAGAGCTCTTTATCATTAATCTGTAATAATTTGAATATTTGAATAGTAAATGTTTTTTAATATGGTTGTGTCTCATTTCGGTATTTAGTGTCATTATTTTTCCCGCCTTAAGCCTGCATCGCGGTCAATAGTAAATTTGACACTAACTGTCAAGTTTACTATGAACCGCCACCGCAGGCCGCGCCAGTGTGATTCAGGCTTTATAATAATTAAGTAGATCAGCACGGCTATCACAGGACGCCCCGCGAGCTGTGTCGCGGCGAGGTAGACTGTCCGTCTCTTTCTAGTTAGAACGATTAGAAAGAGACGGATAGTCTACCTCGCCGCAACACAGCTCGCGGGCGTCCTGTCATAACTGTGCTGATAAGAAACTACCAGGTAAGCCGCTTGCACAAGGACTATTAATTACCTACATGTCATGTTCTGTTACTAGAATCATATTTCATGTTATTAAGCTGAATATTACTAGTGGTTGCGAATAGAGCGCCTGCTAGGCAGTGAATGTGTGTAAAGCTTCAGTAAAAACTACTTACAATAAAAGCGCATTATTTAAAATAAACATATGGAAGCGATGGGGTAATTTTTAGTTACATGGCCACCCCACGGGAATCATCTACTTTGTTGCCGTCCCTCACTGTGGCGACACTTACGTCGCCTCTGTAGGTATATACTCTAAGTTTCTTACATAAGTTTTTTGAAGTGAAAACTTCTTTAGCGGCGCTGAGCACTTATTGGGATGGGGAAAAATTGTTAAATACGCGACAGAGTTTTGTGACGTCAGATGTGAAGGAGGTCACTTTTTGCTGCTAGCCGATTCGACTTCATTCAAAACTGAACGCTATTCGTAAGAGTATAAAGCCGTTAAACACTTTTTTCAATAGCATATTCTGCAAATAAATTTGTAATAATTCCAACGAGTCCTTCACCGTTTTGCTATTGAGAAAAATCGAATAGTTCGAATTTGGGCGTTATTCCTAAAGAGATAAAGCTTAGAAAAATATTTACCAACGGCAAAAACAAATTGATATTTTGGTCGCCTGCTGGTCTGCGTCGGTCTGCTGTTCTTGCAAATTCGAATAGTTCGAATTTAGACGTTATTCCAAGCTTTGAAAAATATTTGGCAATGGCAAAAACAAATTGGTATCGTGCTTGGCGCCGCCCCTCCGCCTAAGTAATTGATAATTGTTTATAAATTTTCGTCAAATTCATTGTTAGGGTGACACCGTAAGATGTCACGTGACCTGATTGAACTACAGTAGTAGCTCTCAGTAATAGTCGGTAGTTATAGAAAAACTAAAAACTTAGAAAAGCTGAAAAACCCCCGACACTTTCATTTCAAAGTCCAATATCTCAAAAACGGCTGAACAGATTTTCATAAAACATGGCTTAAAACACTCGGAATAAAATCTATGACAAAAAAAACCGCATTCAAATCGGTCCATCCGTTTGGGAGCTACGATACCACAGACAGATATACACAGATACACAGACATACACGTTAAACTTATAGAGCTATTTAAACACATTTTCGATGCCTGGGAGGAATCACGAGATGCTTTAGGTATCTTCTGTGATTTATCCAAGGCCTTCGACTGCGTTTGTCATGAAACATTGATCAGGAAACTCGACTACTATGGAGTCAGAGGATCAGCACTGAATTTACTTAAGTCTTACTTACATGGTAGAATACAAAGGGTCGAAGTGAATGGACAGCGATCACCGGGGTCATTGGTCTCGATGGGTGTACCGCAGGGATCAATATTGGGGCCTTTCCTGTTCCTTATCTACATAAATGACTTGCCATACCTAGTAAAGACCCACCATGATATAGTATTGTTTGCAGATGACACGTCACTTATTTTCAAACTCATACATAAGGCAGCAACAAGGTTGCAATAATGTAAACAATGCTATTTCTAAAGTAGTAAATTGGTTTAATGTTAATAATTTATTGTTAAATGAGAAAAAGACCAAAATGTATTAAATTTGTCACGAATCACGTTACGCACGAGCAAGGGAGTGTCTTTGTAAAAGATGAGGAATTGGAACTAGTTGATAGTACAGTTTTTCTTGGATTAACGTTAGATTCTAAGCTGCAATGGGGTCGCCTTTTTTTTTTTTTTTTTTGTCCTTTTTTTAAAAATACTATGTTACTTAAGCAGAGTTATTATTTTTTAGCTATTCTTTCGATTGACATCATAAAAGTAGGGTGTTTTTTTTTGACATTTAAGTCGGTTCGATTCCCAGACGAAGCAAGTAATTTTTAGAAAATCTATGAATGCACAATTACGAATTACTAACTTTTAAAAATAACATAAAGTCTTCTTTGAGCAAAATTCACTATCTACGATATTTAAGGTACTTCCCCTTCATGTCCCATAAGTTTGGGACGCCTTGTATAGATTGAAACATAGAGACTCACTTAGAGATAAGGTTAAAAATATTAATATAATGACATTACATTGTCAGTATATCTATAAAAATATTGTGTATGTACATAAAAACATTGTCAATTTTAGGAAAAACTGTGACATACATAATATTAATACTAGAAATAAGAATAAGCTCGCGGTGCCCACCACTCGGCTCCTAAAAATAAAAAAAACATTCATGGGTAATTGTGTAAGGTTTTATAACAAACTTCCAGGAAACGTAACTGAGTTATCTATTAATAAAAACTATGTGAAGCGTAAACTTATTTCGAAAGCTTATATAAGCACACAAGACTACATGAATGATAAAATTCCATGGAACTAATTGTGACTGAATTTTTAATCAATAGACTAATTTTATATTTGTTTTTTTTTGACATTAGATTGTTTTTCTAGAAACATTCACTAGTATTTTCTATACAATTTTTACTTCATATATTTTTTTTTATGTTTCATAAATTACTTTAAAAAATAACTGACGATTTGAAAGAGTTACGATTTACTAGGCCTACTTGAATAAAGATCATTTCACAGTACTTACAGGTATACCTTATAAGTACCTAGAGCAATCGCTACAATGAACTTGACTAAGATATACCTTCTCATCGACTTGATGTCTGCTTCCTTCTGCTGCTTCCTACATAATAATATAGTTAATCACTATTTGTGACATAAATGACAGAAGTAAATAAAAACTTGTAAAACTGTGTGTTATGTGGGTACAGCACTTTAACATACTCAGACATTTATATACCAAAACATTACCTTTGTGAGTTTGTAGGTAAGTTGGTATGTAAGGGCTAATCTATGGAAATACTCTTCCGATTTCAAAAAAACTTTCACCAGTAGGTATATTATGTACTATATATTTCGAACGGACATAAGTAGGCTATATTTTATTCAAAATGGTAGTTTGCACGTAAAAATCTCAGCCTTATTATTTTTTTTAAACTATTACAAGGGTTATATCGAGATCAGACCCCGTATCATGGTCACGCGATAAGTGACAAGATAGGAGCGTCGTCTCTTTCTATCGAACGGTGTCAGCCAGTGACGGACGCTCTATCCTGTCACTTATCGTGTGATAAGGCTGTCCATGATACGGGGTCTGGGCCGATGATTTTTTTGATGAATTTTACTTTAATGTTATTTAATCTAATCTAGCCCAAAGGTAATATCTCGCTACCATGCCAGTATTTCCAGACCTAGCTCAATCAATCAATCAATCAAGCGTTTATTGCACCATGGTAAAACAAATACAGTTCTTACATGTATATAGCACAAAAGTATCTCATGGACCCTGGAAGGGTGTTGCAAAACCTTAAAACTAAGCTTTATGAAAATAGTACTCTAAAATGTAGATTTGTTAGTTTACAAACTAATGATAGGAAACACATGATTTTAAACAATAGAATAACAACAACAGGTAAGATATTGCTAAAGCTTGTCATCAAAAAACTCGTTCATTGTATAATAACACTTTAGTGCAAGAAATGATTTCAGTTTCTTGGCATATAAACAGTTTTTTTGTTCCTGCTTAATATAGTCCGGGAGATGATTGTAACACTTTACTGCTGCATAGTGCGGGCTGTTGCGAAATATTTGCAAGTTTGAGGTAGGCAATTTGAGTTTATGTTTAAACCTTTTATTTGTGTTCTCCTCGAATAGGTGTGTATTTTTCCTCACAAATAAGCCTAATTCTATAATATATAGGCATGGCAGGGTAAGTATGCCATGTTTCAGAAAATGAGGCTTGCAGCTATCCCAATTTCTTATACCTAACATTATTCTTATGCATTTCTTTTGCATGACGAATAGGTCATGTGCATCCGTACTATTACCCCACATTATAATTCCGTACCGTAGCCACGAGTGTGTGAAGGCATAGTAGGCAGAGAGTGCTGTAGCAAAGTTGGTTGCTTTACGGAGGGTGAATAATGCATAGTGGAACTTGGCTATCTTGGTTTTAATATTTGATACGTGGGTTTTCCAATTTATATATTTATCAAGCGTGATACCCAAAAGGTTAAAGTTATCCACCTCTTCAATTTCTTTGTTGTTAAGAGTTAGTTTTAGGTTTAGTGTCTTTCTTTGGTATGGTAGAAATTGTATTAAATTAGTTTTAGTTGAGTTTATGGTGAGGTTGTGGTCTCCCATCCAATGGTTAATCTGGTTTAAGGTTTGGGATAATTTGGTGTTAAAATTTTCGTTAATATTAAAATCAAAAAGAAGAGACACATCATCTGCAAACATGGTACATTTGGTATCGATTTCTTTCGGGAGGTCGTTTATATATACTAAAAAGAGTAAACATGCCAGAACGCTACCCTGCGGAATTGACCCCCTTACTTCTATTATATCAGAACGAACTGATTCCCGAACATAAGACGAAGGATTGAGGTATTCAATTTGGACAATCTGTGTTCGCTTCTCAAGATAAGATCCGAACCAATCGTGAGCTATGCCTCGGATCCCTGAGCCGTACAGTTTGTTTAACAAAATCTTATGCGAGACTCTATCGTACGCTTTGGCGAGGTCTAGAAGTAGTCCGACTGCATGGCGTTTATTATTTATAGTTTCTAAAATTCCCTGTGTGTACTTGCTAACAGCGAGAGCAGTGGATCTATTTTTTCTGAAACCGTATTGGCTGTCGTCTAGAACATGGTTTTTTTCTAAGAATTTATAAACCCGGTTACACATACATTTTTCAAATACTTTAGAAAATGAAGGTAAAAGAGCTATGGGGCGATAGTTATTTTTGTCAAGAGTGCTACCCTTTTTATGTATAGGCTTTATTATTGAAACTTTCAGCTGTTGAGGGAAAATCCCTTCAGTAAGCGATTGGTTAATTAGTATAAACAAGGGTAGTGTTAATTCGGCGGCACACAATCTTACCAGCGTTGAAGGTATTTCGTCTATTCCTGTACTATGTGTGTTTTTTAGTCCACGTATAATATTGTAAACCTCGCGTTCAGAGACTGGGTTCAGGTATAATGAATTGGTGAGTTTATCGCGAACGGGGCGGCCGCGCGGGGCGCTATCTTTGTCAAATGTGTTGTGGTTCTCATTTAATGGCTGGGAATCATAAACCGAAGCAAAAAAGTCGTTAAACGTGTTAGCTATAAGTTCAGGATTTTCCGTTACAATGTTTTGGGGCATGATTGTTAGTTTTA
Source organism: Epinotia ramella (assembly GCA_947578815.1). Taxonomy (NCBI): domain Eukaryota; kingdom Metazoa; phylum Arthropoda; class Insecta; order Lepidoptera; family Tortricidae; genus Epinotia; species Epinotia ramella. The sequence goes on along the minus strand of OX388205.1, from coordinate 14,927,827 downwards.
AATTTTCTTTTTTTTTTCTTTTTTTTTAATATTATTTATAATCTTCCACATTGTAGCGGTTTTGTTCTGTGAATAATTCATTTCAATAATATAATTGTTTTTTTTTGACTTTACAACAGCTTTTTTCAAAATGTTCGTGTATAGATTGAAGTGCCTTTTAAGTACTGAACTTTTTGTTTTTCTGGCATGTATTTTTAACAGCCTTTTGTGCGAACAAGATATCCTAAGACCCCTGGTTAGCCAAGTTTGCTTAGGTTTATTTTTAATAATGGCACGCTTCATTGGGATTGTATCGTTAAGAATATTGGCCAGAAATGTAGCGAAAGCATTATAGTTGTCGTTTGTGTTATCATGTCTCAGTAGTACGTTCCAATTGATATTGGTAAGTTTTTCTTTGAAAGTCAGTTGGTTTTTCTGGTTATGGACTCTTTTATAAATGGTACATGGTTTATTTACCCTATTTAACCTAATGTGATTTTCAAATTCGCAAATTATACTTTTATGATCGGATAGTCCGTACTCTTTTATTGTGGTAATATAAGATTTATTATTAGTAAAGACTAGATCGATGCAGGTAGAGGAATTAAGTGTTATTCGAGTTGGTTCTTTGACAATCTCAGCAAGGTTTAGGGTTTGCATAAGATCGGATAAACGACTACAATATTTAGATTTAAGCAGCATATTAATGTTAAAATCACCTCCTATAATAATGGTTTTTGTTTGCTCTTTGTACTTTAATTTCTCTAAAATGTTTTCTATACAATTGTAGAAAGTTTCGATGTCCCTATCTGGTCGATAAATACAAACAAGTATAGTGTTAAGTTTCGGCAATTCAACACAACAACATTCGGATATGTACTCTGCTGAAAGTTCGTTTATGTCTTCCCTCACAATGTAATCCAAAGTATCTTTAAGCAATATACAGGTCCCTCCTCCACTGCGCATTTTCCGGTTGAAGCTTGTGGCTACATCGTATCCTGGGATACGAACCAGCTCGACCTGCGATGACGTCATCCAGGTTTCTGTCAAGCATAGCGCGTCATAGGAATGGCTCTCTAGGAAACTTTCCAGGATATCGATTTTATTATTGAAGCTTTGCAAATTTTGAAAGAAAACTGAAAAGTAAGTAGGATTAGTGGCGAAAATTATTCGTGTTAGAATAATTTAACAGCTGGGGGCATTCAGTGGCTTTTGTAGAGGTAGTGCTCTCTCGGGAGGTGATGATTGTCTCCAATGAGTCTCGTTGCTCCTGTTCCGAAGTCGTCGGCAGCGTATATTCATAACCATTTACGTATACCTTCTCGTTCTTTACCGTCGGTCGCAGCCCGCGCCCGCGCGCGTCATTTAAAGTGTCTCTAAGTACGTGCCGTTTTTTCAATGCCGCGCCACTTAAAAATTCTGACAGTCCAAGACCGCTGTTCTTGAAAATGTATTTATTGTTTAAAACATGATTTTTCATCCTCTTGCTTATTAATTCGATTTGTACGGGTCTTCGATATACACGTCTTCCTATTCTTTTCACGTCCTCAATGAACCCGTTTATGTCCATGCCCAGCAAGTCATAAAAAACATTGTTGACGCGTTCTATAAGTACATACCAGTCTTCATCTGGGTACTCGTCCAAGCCGTAGAGCACAATTGTTTTGTTTTGATAGCTTTCTTCCGTACTTTTTTGATCCTCACCTTCATATTTTTCTCTAAGTGCTTCCAGCTCGGAGCGTAATTTTGTGTTTTCTGTCTCAAGTCTTGTTATTTTTTCGTTAGTGGCACTTAAACTCTCTCGCAAGCGCAGTTGTTCCTGCGTCAATACAGATGAGCTATTAGATATGTCTGCTTTGAGGCCGTTTATTTTTAAGTTAAATTCTGATATTAGGGCCTGTTTGATATTACTAGTAATAGTGTCAGTCAGACTGATCTTCATTGATTCCAATTCTTTTTTTATTAAGTGGCTAAATCTATCAAATGATATGCTATCAGTGTGCGTTGTCTCCTCCTGTCGTGGGGTTCTTGTGTGGTGGTCATTTGCCGCCGACGCCGCAGCCGAGGCATTAGGGGTGGACATTACACATGTATCTCCCAAAATAATCGTGATGTCGGTGTCCCTAGTCGTGTTAGGATCTTCTGGGGCGCGGTCTACCTGTAGAGCTGGGTCGTTTCGACTTTTCCGTGAAACGAAACGTAACCGTTTTTTTCTGTCACAAAACTGTTTCGAAAAACAGTTTCAAAAATAACTAGTTTTTCCGTGCGTTGGCGCCGTCGCCGGTCGCCAAACGAAGTGAAACGAAAAAACGGATGAAACAGTTTACAGTGTTCGAGTTACGTTTTCACGTTTTGCATTGCAACCGTTGCGTGTGACCGTTCGTTCGTTTTTATAAAAACAGTTTGTGTTTCTAGCCACAAACTGTTATTCCGTTATGGTACGAGAAACCGTTTTTGAAAACGCTTACGGGAAAAAACGCCCAGCTCTATCTACCTGTCTCATAACCGCTGGGGACGCGGGGGTACTATCATCTCGCCGGCGCTGTGTAATTAGGTCACAAGAGGGGCATTTCCATTCGGTTTTTAATTTTGCTTGATTTTCTCTGAAGAATGCCGTCGTTATGTTAATGCAGAGGTAGTGGTAACATCCCTTGCATTTCGTGCAAAATAGACGCTCTAATCTGTCAACTTTTTGGTCACAAGCAGGACAAATCATTGTTTTGTTTTCGCAGTTTATAGTAATCAGCCTTTTGTCATACGTCGTTAAGTCGCAAATTGGTTGCGCAAATGCTCCTCCGCTTCGGTACGATCGTATCGGGAATGTGACAAAAAGGTCGTACACGCCGCAGGATTTGATACCGCTTACGCGTTCGGGTCGGACACAGTGCACTTGTTGCTGTTGAAGGTGGTTTTAGATTTAAAAATAATGCGTTTATACAGAATGTTCTTCACACGCGTATAATTCACTGCTTTCACATATTCCAATATTATCCGGACAAAGTTTCACATCAAATGGATATAAATTTCAACATAAATAATCACTTTTAACCACTAATATGGAATTTAATTCGCGGAGCTAACGGGTAAGTCTACTATATTCCGTATATCCTCCTCTTCTTCTATCGATGTAAAGAACTATGGCTGGTTAAAATATACGCCCGTATGAAATTTACAGGCATAAGTATTCGAATGTTTAATAAAACTATATAACCACTTACCAGCAACAACAGCAGCAATCTGAAACATACTTTATACACAAACTAAAAAATAAGTTAGTAGATAAATGTTATTATACGATTGAAAATTTTTTTAATGATAACGATTTTTAGCCCAAATGATTCATGACCGAAGAAGGTAGATTTTCAACCACAGTCCTGATATATGATGTGAATGTTTATTTAATAGTTATATATATTATTGAAATCTCAAATGTAATATTGTTGTTGTTATGTAATGTTTTAGGTCGAATGACATTATAGTAGATTATACACTAAGGGGATAAAGCACTGTTTTATGTCACGGGAGCGAATTGAATCCCGAACGTAACGAAGGACTCATAATTTAACTCCTGAGCGTAGCGAGGGAGTTATAAGTTAATTCCTGAGCGAAGCGAGGGAATTAAGACTGAGTCCTGAGTGCAGTGAGGGGTTCAACCGCCCAAGACTAAAACAGTCTTATCCCCGAGGTGTATACTCTACTTTTCACACCTTATGCGAGACAAAATAACAGGCTCAGTAGATAAATAATGTTTATGTTTATGTTTACACAGACTTTACGCCTTTTACAGCTTTCCATTTGTCAAAATCGTTGTAGGCTTTTAGGTATTTTTCCTTTGACTTCTCTGGCAGCAGATTGTTGACAATGCCTATGGCATCTAATTTGATAAACTCAGGAGTCAAAACACTTTCATCACTCGACATTTTCAATATTATTTTTGAAATTAAATCTTCTATAGGCACCTACAAGAACTCGATTTGTTCGTCACGCGTGAACAAATGAAGGCGCGCGACGTTCGACAAATTCGAAAGCACAAGCCGTGGTCCTAGATTCGAAATTCGAATTTCGAACACCGCGCTCCTCCGGACCGGGGTTCACACGGAGGCAAACTTCATTTATTTTGTCAAATCAAGTAGGCCATGGCCTAGGACAAATTGTGTTTAGCAAAATTAAACTTTATGCATATAGTAATAAGAATTATGAAAAGTGAAATCATATTATTAACCAGCGGGTTATAATGAAATTCAGTACAATATTATAACCCGGCTAATACCAAGGGATTTAATGTCTTGCTTTCGGTAGGGTTTACATGACCTATAATTCGGCATTGTCGAGCATGTGGTTTGAAAAATAAATTTCCCTTCGAATCTCAATTGGAAACGAGAGCTGGAAGCAACAGAAAACTCAGTGAACTCTGCTTGCTATGCTTTGAGAAGCCTGAGAGACGAAATGAGCTTGGATCAACTTAAAGTAGTGTATTTCGCATTAGTTGAGTCGAAATTTTAAATATAATATCAATAGAGCCTTTGTTGCCCGAAAAAGAGCGATTCTTACGATGACACGCATTCCTCCATGGTCGTGTCGCGATCATTTTTTAAGACTGGGTATTCTCACAGTGCCTTGTTTGTACGTTTTTATTCTTCTTACCGAATTTGTTAAGTCACAGTCAAAAAGTGTCACATGTGAGGTTGAAGAATTGCGGCCAGCTACACGTACGAAAAATGTTGCACACAGTTTCTATCCAGGACTCAGGGTTCTGAAGCATTTTGCTAGGTATCAGGCTGTCACGTTATTTAATAAATTGCCTACCGAGCTAACGGTCATTACGGATTGGTCTATTTTTAAACGTAAATTGAAAAGCTTCGTTAGTCAGATGCTGTTATAGTGTGCAAGAGATATTTATATGATTGTAAATTAATTTGTTGTTATTATTCGCACTGACATGTCAAAATGTGTAATTTAATTTGTAAATATTTTTAATTTATTGTAATGTTAGAATAGTTCTATGGAAAATAATCTACCTTATTACAATATTTATAAGTACCTATTTCAAATACAATGTACATTGTTTATGAATAAAGAATTGAATTGTAATTGAACCCTAAGAACACCAAATTAGGTACGCAGGAGATGTGTGCACGCGCGTAATTGTTGTATGATAAAGTGTAACTCCAGTCGTGAGTAGAGTACGGGCTCTATTCTCACTGGAAATCGAATATTAATTAGGTAGAATTGAATAATTTGTCGCAGACTCTTAGGCCGGACCGCACTGGTTATATTATTTTGGGACCCTATTTCGGTCCCAAAATAATTATATACAATAAATTAAGTCAGATGTTTCTGACTATTGTAAATATCCGAAGATTATATAATTTTAAATTATTATTGTGTAAGATTATTATTATTTTATTGTAAATTACCGTTTGACACGTAAAAGTGCCCTTGTGGCCTATTTGCAGAATAAATTATTGATTTGATTTGATTTGATTTGTAAGTTACCTCGTAATGTGTCATAAGTAAGTGAACACATTCATTTCGAATCTTGAAAACTAAGTGACATGCCATTCAAACAGTTGCAGTCATTATTAAGTGTTTTTGTAAAAATATACACTTTGGTATAATCCATCCATACTAATATTATAAATGCGAAAGTGCATGTGTTTGTTTGTTTGTTTGTTTGTCCGTCTTTCACGGCAAAAAGGAGCGACGAATTTACGTGATTTTTTAAGTGGAGATAGTTGAAGGGATGGAGAGTGACATAGGCTACTTTTTGTCTCTTTCTAACCCCCCACTTCCCTAAAATGGGGGGTGAAAGTTTGTATGGAGCTACGATATAAACGAGTTCCACGCGGACGGAGTCGCGGGCAGAAGCTAGTCTGTTATATTTGGGGCGGCATGGTGACATGTTTTAAAATATTGATTTTGACCTTTTACTGTTGACGTTGACTGTAGGTAGTACTACTACTAGTATAACACGATTTCTTAGGTTTTGTCTAATTCTTCCATTTCTCACCTTAAGTATTAATTTTACTGCATCCTTTTTTCCTATTTCTGGCACAGTATGTTCTTGCAGCATAAAACATTTGAATTTAGCGAGAGCTATATATTTCCTGAGGGTATTTGATGGACACTTTTATTGGGGTTTCGACACAATTTTATCGCGATATTCATATTTGGGCCCGCGATAAAGTATAGCTAAGTGTCGTTCGCCCTCTCGTATACAATTTCAAAAATAACTTATGCTAGTGACTAATTGCAGTAATACTTACAGTGTGTAACTGCTTAAAGGCCTATCTGTCTATTATAATGGGCCGACTATGGGTTTGGCCGCCTAGAAGGCCGGCTAGTCGGCTAGACCGATCGTGGAGTTCGGCTAAGTTCGGGTGCAATCGGGAAACTTCGTTTTGCTTTCACGTCGTATTGTAACAAGTATTGTTTACATTTTAAATACCCGGCGTGTTTCATTTCGTGAGCAAAATAAAACAATAAGTGATTAAACTATCGACTACAGCAATTGATTTGTATAATGTCGAAAAAGTGAGGTGTAACCAGTAGTGCCAGGTACCTACTTATTTCTCGCGGTGGTCAAGGTAAAAAGGCAAACACTACGTGTGGATATTTAACTTTTCTCCATCATAACTTGCCTTTACTAGAAAAATAAAAGTAACCTACTAGTCGTTTTCCTGTGAAGCCTGTGATGATAAAGTGCCGACTAATCGGCAAATTTTGCTGACTAGTCGCCGACTAAGAAGGTACAAATGGGGCCGGATAGTCGACTAGTCGGTACATCTCTACTATCTATCTATCTACTAAAAGTTATCGTGAAATAACACTTCAACCATGAACCTATAATTTAGTATGGACAGGCTATGGTAATAATAATACCACGTGCGAGCGAGCTGGTAGCATACAAATCTCGATAAGTGTGACAGACAGAGATATATCATTCGTTATCCTTGTCATAGTTCCACTTTTTTTCTATTTGGCACAACAGTTGTGGCATACAATGCTGTCAATGCTCGCGCGTGGCTGCATACGAATCCGAAATATTTAATATTATTGTGAATAAAATAGTGTCCTAAAAGTAATTTACGCACGATAAGGTATCTCGTGTTCCGTCTGTGCCAAGAAAATGGTTAATTGTTGCGTGCTTGGCTGTAAAAGCCGGTCGGAACAATGTGATGAAAATATAACCTTTCACACGTAAGTAGAACATCTTTCACTTTTCTGTATACGCAATACGTAAAAATAGCATGGTAAAATTACATTACGCTCAAAATCTTGTAAATTTTGACGATTACAATAGAAATAACATCATTGTTTACATTGTACAAGAAAATATTTGTTGACAAATTATCCGCCCAAATTACGTAGATTGTTTATGGTAAGCTGCGAGAGGTGTTAGAATGTCTTCTCGATTTAGCTTCTTTGCAATCATTTTAGGGATACCAGCCAATACAACTTAAAAATACCCGATTTCTCGGGTAATTTATACTCTAACAAAATTCTCGTACTTGTTATTACATGCTCGTAACATTCGTATATAATGGATGGGATATATTCTTATATACGTATATTTACTCTGTACTCATAGTAAAGATAAGCTTTTATGTAGCGAGTAATCTCGGACTGTTCATCCGATTTCAAAAATTCTTTCATCTGGCTTTATTTAATCCTGCATCTGCGCCTCCGCTTGTGTTCTTTCTACTACGCGGGTGGAGAGGAGACGCGTGGACAGCTAGTAATAAGTAAAGACGATCGACGGTTTAGAATGAATCATAATTTTCTATAAGCCCTTTCCTTGAAAAATTTTATGTAAAATAATATGTTTTTTTTTCTAGGTTTCCACTAAATGAGGATGCGCGTGCGCGTAGTATGTGGGTTAAGGCTACATATATATATTTGTGATCGCATTCTCGAAAACAGTTCTTACGATTTTGATGGCATTTGCAGTATAGGGGTTTATGGGGGCGAAAAATCTATCTCATCATCATATCAGCCGAAATGGCCGGTCCTGCGCCATCCGCATCCAGCGGACTCCCGCGACCTTTGCCAGGTCATCAGTCAACCTTGTAGGGGGCCTCCCACGCTGTGCCTCATAAAAAAAATCGATCTAGCTAGGTCTCATATCTGGGAAAAATCGTTCTCAGCATATTTTTACCCGAGCAGAGCTCTTTATCATTAATCTGTAATAATTTGAATATTTGAATAGTAAATGTTTTTTAATATGGTTGTGTCTCATTTCGGTATTTAGTGTCATTATTTTTCCCACCTTAAGCCTGCATCGCGGTCAATAGTAAATTTTACAGCTAATGACAAGTTTACCATTGATCGCCGCGGCCAGGCCGCGCCAGTCTGTGAGAGACTTTAAGCCTCTCACAGACAGGCGCGGCCTGCGGTGGCGGTCAATAGTAAATTTGACACTTACTGTCAAGTTTACTATGAACCGTCACCGCAGGCCGCGCCAGTGTGATTCAGGCTTTATAATAATTAAGTAGATCAGCACGGCTATCACAGGACGCCCCGCGAGCTGTGTCGCGGCGAGGTAGACTGTCCGTCTCTTTCTAGTTAGAACGATTAGAAAGAGACGGATAGTCTACCTCGCCGCAACACAGCTCGCGGGCGTCCTGTCATAACTGTGCTGATAAGAAACTACCAGGTAAGCCGCTTGCACAAGGACTATTAATTACCTACATGTCATGTTCTGTTACTAGAATCATATTTCATGTTATTAAGCTGAATATTACTAGTGGTTGCGAATAGAGCGCCTGCTAGGCAGTGAATGTGTGTAAAGCTTCAGTAAAAACTACTTACAATAAAAGCGCATTATTTAAAATAAACATATGGAAGCGATGGGGTAATTTTTAGTTACATGGCCACCCCACGGGAATCATCTACTTTGTTGCCGTCCCTCACTGTGGCGACACTTACGTCGCCTCTGTAGGTATATACTCTAAGACTTCAACGGAGTAAAATGACTGGCAGAAATGTCAAACACAACAAATAATGATACCAGTTTATTACAATCAGTGCTATGATTATGGTTTCTGGTTTCATTCTCAATAATCGGTAATATAATTATTTTAAAAGCTATACTAATGCCATATATTTTGTTTTGTATTCGATGCTTTTGTTAAATATAATAGAGTATTTTAGGCTTCTCGCACACGGGCGGTATTCCACAGCTAAATTCCGACGAGTCAGTCACATGAGACTGAATTTCATCCGCGACGAAAAAAAATGCGATGCAATTTTTGTTTACTTTATCGTCTGTGTATAATTTGTACTTGTTTGCCACGAATAAGTGCCTTGTAGAAGTGGGCAGCAATTCAGCACGGCTGTCAAAGGACGTCCCGCGAGCAGCGTCGCGGCGACATAGACTAAACTAAACGTCTCTTTCTCATCATCCTGCTAACGTTTTTCCCGGTCCTCCAGATTCATAGTCTACAGCATGGTATAACAACACAGGTACTCTCTTCCGAGACTCGCGAACCACGTGACTGACACAAGCCTACGTCATCATGCTGTAAAATGCCGTTTGGTCTACAGTGTTTTTTTACTATCCGTCTGTATTCTAAGCGCTCTAATTAGAAAGAGATGAAGTCTATGTCACTGCGGACCAGCCTGTGATAGCCGTGTTGAAACAAGTTCTTTACAACAAGATACCGATAGGGAATCCTACTAATATTATAAATGTGAAAGTTTGGATGTTTAGATGTTTGGATCTTTAGATGTTTGGATGTTTGTTACTCAATCACGCTTCAACGGCTCAACCGATTTGGATAAAAAATTTCACGAAAATAGTTTATAGCCTGGATTAAAATATAGGATAGTTTTTATCCCGGGTCCACGCAGACGAAGTCGCGGGCGGAAGCTAGTATTAAAATAATGCGTAAACTTTATGAGGACTTGTCTAAACTTAGGTAAATACCTACACCATAAAACTGTTTGGTAATTAACGGTTGTAGCACATCACTATTTAAGAGATGTAAAAAACTGACAATACATGAAACGTCATTTTACTCCGTTGCAAAATATTGAAAAATATCCACTTTAAATTTTTCGTTCTTTCACGCTTTAATTATTAGTTTTCGAGATTTATGTAGAATATAAAGTAAGAAAGAAAATATTGACAACCTCCATCGCAGTTTGGTATTAGTATTGTTTATGGAAAAAAATTGACAGCCAACGTCACCACTAGCTAAGGCCCAAAGACTACAATATACATACTGAGATAGACAGGCAACTCAGCCAAATTGAGAAGGCATTTTATGCTTGCGTACAAGCGCCATCTGTGCTATGGCGTATAAAACTTTTCAAACGATAAAAAAAAGAAGGAACTTCTCAATTCGGTCGTATTTTATTAATCAGTATTTTAAATGTTTGTAATAACTGTTGTGAAATGAAACGTAAAAATGAGGAATACACAGATTTATTTAAGTTATTATATTAACAATACATTAGTAACTTCATGCATGGAAAGGAACATATTATTAATATAAAGCAAGAAACATTAAAACGACACGCTCATCCAAAACCAAGGTCACTCGGTACTACATTTTCCTAGATATTTCTCAACAGACCGCCGCGCTCGGTCGACTAGCGGTGTCTATAGCCCTTCCAGGTCCTCCAGTAATAGATAAATGCACAAATCACAAACAAACTTCGTTGAATATTAAAATTTTAATTGGATTTATTGACGCAAATTATGTCAACATATTTCACGCAAAACGACATTATACTTACGTCAAGCAGACACAATGTTGTGTTACCATTATACAATATACTGTTCTCCTTGACGTGATTTTATTTTATTTTTATTTTATTGGTATTCAGGATAACAACAGCCGTAAATATAACTAAAACATATTAACGCTTACATAAAATAAGGCCTATAACAGTCATCCATTGAATTACTTAGGTAACGATAAAAGTTAACAAAAATAAGAAAACCATGAGAATGTACAATACACACAAATGCTCGATACGCTAGAAGTTCTAAGTAGTTATGTACTTTACTTAAATTTAATTTACAACTTAGACGTATTTTTGTTTTAATTTCATTAAATTTACTTCAGATACAAAAGCCATGACAATTACATTAGTTGCAAATCAGACACCAGCTCAAATCCATCCATAAAATAAACTGAAGTTTTATTACTAGTAGAATAAGTAGGAGTTAAAAATTTGGAGAGGTACCTTATTATAACGTACCTACAACTAATTGCATATCCCTGGCACCCGGGAACACATAGCTTGAAAAAGTTATGATATAAATTATTAGATAAATTGTAATAAGGTATATGTACCTATTTAACGACGGATTATTTATTGACAGTAAAATTAAATATAAATGTAAATTACAGGAATAAATTAGAAAATGAACTGATTTGTATTAAGTTTAGTTATCGCTCAACAAAACGGAATATATATCTTTTTTAAATTTATATTTAGACCCTACAAAAGGATCTGCAGTGCAGAATTCAGTGTTATACAAGTGAGGGATCCGTGATAACACGGCGTTAGAACCATAGTTAGTGAAGTGGAAGGGAACATGAAACAGAGTTGTGTGCCGAGTTCGACGTCTTGGGACTCGAAACGATAGGCCAGATAATAGTTCAGGGCAGTCCAAACGATTTCTAGTTATATCGAAAAGTAGGCTCATATCAGCCAATTTGCGCCTGTCCTCAAGTGAAAGGAGGTTGTATGCCCGGCAATTAGCTTTGTACCCAACAGATGTTTTCTTAAATTTAAAATTTAAATGAGCTACAAATTTTTTTTGGATTTTTTCGATGCGGTCTTTATGAACGGCATAACAAACTGACCAGATAGTTGATGCATATTCAAGGATGGATCTCACATATGCGTAATATACGACTTTTAAACATGACAAGCTTTGGAAAGGTTTACAGGTCCTCATGACGAAGCCTAAACTGCGATATGATCTGTTAACAATGGAGTCAACGTGATCTCTCATTGTCAATTTGGAATCTAGAATTACACCCAGGTCACGTACAACGTTGACTCTGTTCACCGCTAAGCCATTGAAGTGGTATGTGTAGTTGATTGGCTTAGGACTTCGAGTAAAACTTATACACTGACACTTAGTAGAACTAATTGTTATCTTATTACTGGAGTAATACTCGACTAGGTGATATGATCTATTTGCAACCTCCTTTCTTGCCAACCTCTAATTTTACTCCTGCCTGTCATGTCATTGTCATTCAATATTTCTCCGTGTATTATTTCAAACAATGTACAATTTTATGTTTATTAAAACCTGAATACTACAGGTTTTCTCATTATTTAACTCCTCATATTCATTTACGTAGCACGTATCAATCTCCCTACATCAAATAAAATATTTGAATGTAACAACACTGATATTTTAGTTCGCTACAGCAACAGCTACCTAGAAATTTCGCGAGTAGGTGGGATCACCGTTTTCAATCAAAATCTGGATTTGCAATAGGTTCTAAGTTTCCATAGCATGCTAAGGCCTTCTTGTGTTACGCATTTTACGCAACTTTCGCTCGCTTACTCTGACACGCTAGCTCAGCGCGCGTGGAACCTAGCACGCGAAACAAATTAAATTCAAATTGGAATGCGAAACGACACACATCGACCCTCAGTTCCTCGAAAATAGTTCCGAAGGAAACAAGTGAATGGCAGGCCACTGTATTTTGAATGGCAAATAACGCGACCGTTTTATCCTGTTCACGAAAACACGATTCTGTATTCAGAACATCACTTCTATGGCCTTAGAGGACGATTACGATATTTGATGATATTCATCGGTCAAACCTTTCGAGCAGAACTCTGCAAGGGTACCTATACCCTTTCCCCAACCTACCCAGCCTCGGTTGCGAACTCATCAATATTTTGCGAAGTTTAGATTGGTCTAACTAAACCCCGAATAACTAATTAGTACCTGATTAATAGTTAAGCATAGGTACCCTGAAAGTAACAATGTCCTTATCTAAGTTGAGGCGGGTCTACATTGTCATTAACGTATGGTACCGAACTATTCAAAATGTTATAACTAAGTATTTATTTTTTCAAATCCTTCCTATGTTGTATATTTTCTGTGTTGTATGTGAAGTATCCAGCCCGCACTGGAACAGCGTAGGGAGTAAGTACTGCCCATTTCCGTTCATCTATAACCTATCGGAGCCCAGTAGTGGGACATATCACAGCATCAAGTTATAATTAAAGTAATGTACCTACTTATTCGATTTGTGACTGTTGTCATAAAAGTTATCCAAACAAGCCTATCCGTATTAATTAGCAGTGTACCCGGAATATAACTGGCGGATTTGTGTGCGTATTCCGAAGGTATATTTATGGTTTAAATCAGTTTATTAATTCGTTTACCCCTATCTCTTGGATATTCGTTCTAAGAGAAGCGATATACTATGTATTATAATTACAAATCTCGAAAAACTCTCCTTTGGCTAGATTAACCTTCCTTTCAAACAACATTTTATATAGGTAGGTACCTACTCCTTTTGGCCTCATGAATGCCTAGTTAAAATGTCAGACACCTCGGGGGTACGGTGTATGGACAAAAGTTGCGAAGTCAAGTTTTTGATAATTGTGTCTGTCTCTGGGTAAAGAGACTTTATTGTATCTAATACTAAGGTCCATTTTCCAATGAATGCCACATTTATACGGCTTTTGAAATCATAATTAATATCATATATCATAATTAATTATTGAATTTCATTGATATTTAACTTTCAGTGTATTTTTAGATGAACAATAAATCATATTGTAGCTATATAAAAGTTTAAAAGTAAAAATTTGCATTGTTGGTTGTTTAGATGTTTGTTACTCAATCACGCTAAAAAAATATCTTTATATGCGAAATTTCATCTAAATCCATTCATCAGGGATTTAGATGAAATTTCGCATAAAGATAATTAGTGTCTTATATATAAAATTGGGTACTTACTTACTTCAATGGCTCACCCTCTTGTCACCACTTGCCCCGATCTTGCGCCATCTCCCTCCAGTTTATGGCTTATTGGATAGTTTATATCCTAAAAATCATCATCCAAAGGGATGTAATTGGGGATTGAATTTGATACGAGAGCTTACGCGGACTTAGTCGCGGGCAAATACTATTAAACTATTATACGTACACAACACATTATCTAACAAGAAAACACGTAACAGAGGGTCGTATGTTCGCGGTCGCATCGAGTTCGCGACTCGAATCGATAATTCGATTTGAGGAAATACAGCGGAAAATGTCGGCCTCGACCTCCTTGCATATTACGAAATAAAAATGACTTATGCGCAATGTAATTCTTACAATGGGGGATTTGCAAAAGGTGGAGAGGAAAATGTTTTTATTTATATTGCACGGGCATCCTACGAAGTAAATGCGTAATTTTGGACGTGTGTTACTCAATCACGCTTAAGACGCTGTGTCAACACCAAAATGCCCTTGAGGATTTTGGATAGCGCGCACACTGTCTATTTGTATCGGCGTAAACGAGAGCGAGTGTTACTGGGCGGCCCGGTTTTTGAAGATAATAAATAAAAAATAAATAAATATTGAAATAAAAAAAAGGGTGGATTATTTGTGAAATATGACTCGCTAGCGGTTTAGGTATGAATATGTTGACTTCATGATTTTAATTGCAGACCCATACGTCAAAAAAATAAAGACATAGAACCGTTTAATGTGATTTTAAGACCAATCTTTGCAATTATTTTCCATCGAGCCGATTTCGTCAAATTATGTATTGAGCCCGTCTACGGTCTTTAAATATGGTGAATATTAACATATATTTTATTTGATGTGCTAGAACAAATAGTTTTTCTTAAAAAAACTGCTTAAATAACATCAATTTCACCAAATTAGGTCTTGTCAGTTAAACGGCTCAACCAATTGGGATTAAATTATGCACGAATATATTTTATTGGATATAGATACCTGAATTAAAATATGGGATAGTTTTTATACCGGGTCCACGCCGACGAATTCGCGGGCGGAAGCTATAGTTACGAAATAACAAGTTTCTGTCAATAACTGAATTTTTTGTACAAGCTTTTATTGCCGACTGTATTTTTCTGTATACCATCATCAACTACTTACTCACTGAGACGATTCTAACGAGCTCAAACTCAACGGTGTTACATCGGTTAAGTACTGAATTCTCATGGACACCTTCTGTCTCCATCATCAGATCTGCTCGATCTCGATGGTACTATAATATTGAATTGTCATCCAAACTATACTTATACCCAAAATTTCAGCTCAATCGGTCACCGGGAAGTGACTGAATTTAACTTGCAAGATTTGATGACAAACAGGTGAAACTAAATAAAAACTTGTAAAAATGACTTATACGTTGTTTATAAAATATGTCCTCAGAGGGAAACTCCTCGGGAGAAGCAAAATAAAATAAACAAAGAAAGAAAATTCTTTACTTAGTATAAAATGTTTAGTAACCAAATGGATGACACTTAGCATAGTGTCTCCAAAATAATATCAATGACTTAGGGCAACCAGGATAAAACACAAAATAAATAAAATACAATAAAGAACCGAAACCGTAACCGAAACTTCGGTCGGACACTAAGATTAACTAACAGACGAAAAAGAGGAGTTTCTGAGCAACACGCATACAATGGAAAAAATATGGACATATTTATAGATAAATCAATTTAAATACGTGACTTGGTAGATACATTACTAGAATAAGTTGGGTAGCTCGTGACCACACTGCTCTATGGAATGTAGTATACCGAATCAAAGTCACTCTAGCTACAATCCATAATAACCACATATACTTATTAGTAAATATATATTACGGGTTAATTTTCCACAAATAAACCTACCTTCCTAATTCCAAACTAAACAAGGCTTGTGTTGTGTTATCATATAATAGACTTAAACATAAACGAAAAAACATTCAATCCATACTAATATTATAAATGCGTAAGTGTGACTGTCTGTCTGTCTTAAAAGAAAGGTAAACCTCTTCACGCTTAAACTGCTGAACCGATTGAGGTGTGGAGATAGTTCGAATCCCGGGGAAGGACACAGGATAGTTTTTATCCCCTATGGAGTTGAAATGGGGGGTAAAAGTTTGTATGGAGCTACGATATAAACGAGTTCCACGCGGACGGAGTCGCGGGCAGAAGCTAGTACTGAATAATTCGAACCCTTGATTGCTAGCTTCGCTGTGGTAGGTACCAATTCGCTAACTGTACCAAACATCTTTCGTCAAACATTTTTCTTTTTTCTATGCCATTTCTATCTGTGAGTTCCTTTAATTGGCTTTGTATTACTATGTAAGACTTATATTATGTTTTTGCAGCTGTTGGTACTCCTTAAGCATAAATAAATAAATAAATAAATAAATAAATAAGTATTTATGTTAATTCCCGTGGCCAGGATTGCCATACATGGTTGAGTCTCAAATCAGAAAACATATAAAGCATTTTTAAAATTTTCTTTCTTTCACCCTGAACACAAATGACTTCCAATTCAACACCTGCGCCTTGAACTAATGTGGCCACATTGATTGCGATCATTGCCAATAGTAGGAGTATTGCTCAGTGAATGAATGTCGCATACTTCGTCAGGAATTCCGGTCATGCCTTGGTCGGAAATTTGTGACAACTGTATAATTCTATCGCGAAATGTCTTTGTGCGCAATATAATGTCCGCAAACAACAGTAGCCGAGTTCCGGATTGCTTCCTGAACCAACCGGATGTTGTATGGACAGGTTGTTTATTTCCGGAATTCGATTGACGGGTGAAATCTCAATAAAGACATGTAGGGCATATTGATGCATTGACGGACACTTGGCCAGACATAATAGAAATAACAACGCAATTACGACCCCATGCCATGTGGTTAACTGTTTGCTGTAGGTACAGTCGAGGTCATAAATATGTTTACACTTTTGCACCTTATTACAAGGCAATAAGGTGCAAAAGTGTAAACGTATTTATGACCTCGACCGTACCTCATTCCAAATAACATTAGAATTATAACGGAAATTGTCTACGTTTCTTTGTTTATTTAGGATATCAAAGGGAAATGTTGAACTAGTTTTACTTAACATTAAATGTTTTATTAAGCAGAAACGTCCGCTAACGAAATTTCAAATTTCGATCATAGTGGAAAATTTAAAAATTATTCGCCACGAGCGGGATTTGAACCCACAACCTGTGGAATCCGTCCATCGCTCTGCCAATTGAGCTACCGTGGGTCCGCTAATGGCGACGAATCTTCCAATCCCTTCCATTATCTGGGGGCACGGTAGTGCCCCCGCCAAGTCAAGCAAAACAGCGGCACGGCCGTACCATCCTTTTCTCGAAGCAGTTCAGGCCATTTTCGACCCCCCTATAACTTCGTTGTGGATAAAACTAGAAGCCTGCATTTTCATTAACCAAGCACGCATTGTATAAACACGATATATTTCTAATTTCATTCAATTTGAACTAGTGGTTTGTAACTAGTAGTAACTAGATTTATAACTAGTCAAAGTTTCTTAATTTTGTCACTCACCGACTGACTCACCGATCATCAAAAGTCTAAGGCACTTCTAGCAGACAAACTTCAAATTCAAATCTCCAGCTTCAAATTTAGAATACAATTAGTGTTTAGTGTATAAATCAAGGGAACACTAAAAAAAATGCAATTTAAGTCTAGTTTTCTAGATACACCAACTGCATAAATAACATTGTAATCCCATATAAACATATTGGATTACCAAGTTATATTTGCCGTGAGTATAGTTTGGACGACAATGCAATATTATGGTACTATCGAGCTGATCTGATGATGGAGACAGAAGGTGATCATAGGAACTTCGTAATAAAACCACATAACCCCATCGAGTTTGGGCTCGTTAGAATCTTCTTAATGAGCAGTTGATGACGGTATACAGAAAAGTACAGTCGGCAATAAAAGCTTGTACCAAAAATGAAATTTTTGACAGAGACATATTTATTTAATTAAACGGTCAAGAAATGAAAATTAAAAAACATGATATCCGCGCTTCCGAGCACGCACTTCCATCTCGCTCACGCTTATGCTCAGTGAGAGGGAGAGAAGACCATGAACCTACGGCGCCTTAAATGTTTTATTACTTACCTAAGCAGAAACGTCCGAACACGAAATTTCAAATTGTTTAGTTTTACTTATTTCTATCAACCAGTGCTTCTCAAACATAACAATGTTAATGGTTTGACATTTAAAATCGCATGTCGATTAACGCACGATTTTTCTAATCTTATATGTATTAGGGTATATTTAAGATTAATATGAGTTAAGAACGTGGCAACTTGTTTTACATGTACAAAGGTCGATAGTACCTAAATAGGTACCTGATGGTTTTCAAAATGTTGGTCCTTATCCTAATCTTAGCCTCATTTTAACATAAAAATGCGACCATATGGCCAAGTTTGTAAAACCAGCCAAGTGCGTGTCGGGCCACGCGTAGTGTAGGGTTCCGTAGTTGCCTGTTTGTATTTGTCACATCGACACAAGCCAAGTATATATTATGGTGTGTTTGTGTCGGCCATATTTGTACGAAAGTTGGCCTTTTCAAGTACATTTTAAGTTGGTCGACTATTACTCGGTAACTAGTAATGCCAACTTAGCTGTGATAGTTTTCTTTTTAAATCCATTATATGTATTACTATCACGAATTTTATTACCTTCCCAGTAGCAGCCATTTGACTCTAACAAAAATTTGGGCTTTGAAGCCCAATATTACACAAATGAACAACTTAGTTGAAAAATGGTAATTAGAAACTCATAATGTTTTTGAACACGCTATCCAACGATACCTGGGTTTAACGAGAAAAAAACATTACACCCTCACTTTACGTGTAAGGGAGGTATTCTCAACCAGTCAACTATAGGGCAAAACAGACTTTCAAAAGGAGGGTGCAAGAGACAGATATTTTTTACCTTTATTTGTGATGTTTAGACACATTGCACTGGTCAATTAATATTGATATAAATATTTGTACAAAGAGCGAGAGTTTAAAGTATGCAATTGTCAAATTGTTGTATCCAGTTAAATGCTGAAATATTCGGTTAAATTTGTTGGGTGCCTCAGGCCCATGCTGTATAAATTAAAGTCCTCGTCAAAGACGACCAACTACAGCGATATCTTGAAATCTTGAATACTTCCGACAAATTGACAGATAATTTGTCACTGACATCGTCTGAACAACGAAGTTGAATCCTTATCTCATTTGAATATTGTTGAAAAGGAAGATATCAAAATGAACGATGACAGTAAAATGTTTTGAGCAAAGATGTTTATAATCTGTAATATTTATCGATTAATGGTACTTGTTCTTGATTATTTTATTATCAACGAATGAGTCTGTTGTTTCATTAATTAAAATACCTCCGAACATGTTTAAATCCTCAAGGTAACTGTTTTTTTTATGTATTAACTCCTTTGTTTTGTACTTCAAAAATATGTAAAACTTGTTAATCTAAATAATCATGATTATTCCTTTTAAAACGACTTATTGCCATGTTTATGAACAAGCTGAGGCGACCGGCGGCGCGTTGCCGGGGAACGTAACATGTACGATTCTGTGGAATTTCTATACAAAGCGTCCGTACATTTTGCGTAAAAATCCACCGAATCGTGGTAGGGGTAGAGGTGCAATCACAAGACAGTCTTCAGACAGACAGACAACTGTCGCTTTTAGACTATTGAACTCGCTTTATTCATTGGGAGGTACAGAGTTGCATGGGCCAGAGGTCAAAGCCTCGGGGGCCGACTGCTCGACGCTTCCAATCTCCTTGTATTTATGGACCAGAAAGCCTAATTTGAAATGAGGGCAGAGATTCGATACAACCTCTACAGTACACAATCTCACTGACCTTTTATTTTTTTATTTATTAAAGTCACGGTAGCCTAGTGGTTTAGGCATGCGGCTCCCAAACGGCGGTCGTGGGTTCGAATCCTGGCTCGTACCAATGAGCTTTTTGGGAACTTAATTATGTACGGAATATCATTTGATATTTACCCTTAGCTTTTCGGTGAAGCAAAAACATCGTGAGGAAACCTGCATACTTACATCTGCGAAGAACTACTGCCCGTTCCCTCTCATCCATGAGAGGAGGCCTGTGCCCAGCAGTGGGACGTATATAGGCTGGTTAATTTAATTGAATTTTTACATTTATTAAAAACAAAGAAATATTACATAACATCGCTTCACAAAAATAATTATTTAGTTTGACTCTGGAGTCGGGTTTCAGTCTCAAAACATCATTGAAATTAAATGAAATGAAATAGTTTATTTGCACGTAATCAACCTGGACACAGGTGAGCAAACTTTTATGAAATAAACATTTTTTTTTACTTCCATGATGTCAAGACTAAAGTACTTACTTGGGAACTTAATAACTAATCAATTATTATAGTAGCTAATGAACACAACAATAATAATTGAACACATATAAGTTATTTATGGATGTTCCATTTATATATTGTAATATTTGTAATGTCGGCAGGCAGAGTGTTCAGTAGGTAGGGTAGGCGTTTTTTAGTGTCTCTGTCTTGATTATAGCGGGGTTTATATTCCCCACACAATTTGCATTGGTGAGTAGTTGGTAAGCGACGTTTGTGACGTCACAAGCCGAGTTTAGCCGCGTCTGATGAAGCCCCACGATCAATCCTATTAACACAACCATCGCATCGCTTATCCAACTCCGGCGGTAAAAGCGGAGGCGAAATACCTACAACTACATCATCCTCCTATAGCGTTATTCCCGATTGTGCCCTTAAGGAGCCCGGAGGTCCACTTTGACACCTAATCCCAAGATTTTGCATAGACACTAGTTTAACAAAAGCGACTGCCATCTGACCTTCCAATCCAGAGGGAAAGCTAGACCTTATTGGGATTACACCGGTTTCCACCAAAAAGCAAACGGTAAATATTCCGTACATAAGTTCCGAAAAACTATTTGGTACGAGTTGGGATTCGAACCCACAACCGCCGCATACCTGCGGCGCTACCACGAACATCGAAAGTCGAAGTTCGGGTATTTCCATCTCTATCGCACTCCCTTACTCGAGTGACAGGGATGCATGTATTACGAACTTCGACTTTCGAAGTTCGTGGTAGCGCCGCTGAACCACTAGGCTAGGTAGCGAAATACAAATAAAAAATATTCCATTTAAAAAAGAGGCCAAGTCTCAAAACTCTTACAACGTAAAAAGTTGTGAGATATTTCGAAGAGCCAAGTCTCAGGCATTATTTTTATATGCTTGCTAAATAAATTTGTGCAACTTGGCAATCACAGAACTTTACTGCATTAATAGTAGATTATACACTAAGGGGATAAAGCACTGTTTTATGTCACGGGAGCGAATTGAATCCCGAACGTAACGAAGGACTCATAATTTAACTCCTGAGCGTAGCGAGGGAGTTATAAGTTAATTCCTGAGCGAAGCGAGGGAATTAAGACTGAGTCCTGAGTGCAGTGAGGGGTTCAACCGCCCAAGACTAAAACAGTCTTATCCCCGAGGTGTATACTCTACTTTTCACACCTTATGCGAGACAAAAAAACAGGCTCAGTAGATAAATATTCAAAATAGACCAGAAGCACTGATTCAGACACAGACTTTACGCCTTTTACAGCTTTCCATTTGTCAAAATCGTTGTAGGCTTTTAGGTATTTTTCCTTTGACTTCTCTGGCAGCAGATTGTTGACAATGCCTATGGCATCTAATTTGATAAACTCAGGAGTCAAAACAC
The DNA here is from genome assembly GCA_947578815.1 of Epinotia ramella. Taxonomy (NCBI): domain Eukaryota; kingdom Metazoa; phylum Arthropoda; class Insecta; order Lepidoptera; family Tortricidae; genus Epinotia; species Epinotia ramella. The sequence continues at coordinate 14,906,091 of OX388205.1, read as the reverse complement.
TTTCATCACTCGACATTTTCAATATTATTTTTGAAATTAAATCTTCTATAGGCACCTACAAGAACTCGATTTGTTCGTCACGCGTGAACAAATGAAGGCGCGACGTTCCAAATTCGAAAGCACAAGCCGTGGTCCTAGATTCGAAATTCGAATTTCGAACACCGCGCTCCTCCGGACCGGGGTTCACACGGAGGCAAACTTCATTTATTTTGTCAAATCAAGTAGGCCATGGCCTAGGACAAATTGTGTTTAGCAAAATTAAACTTTATGCATATAGTAATAAGAATTATGAAAAGTGAAATCATATTATTAACCAGCGGGTTATAATGAAATTCAGTACAACATTTTAACCCGGCTAATACCAAGGGATTTAATGTCTTGCTTTCGGTAGGGTTTACATGACCTATAATTCGGCATTGTCGAGCATGTGGTTTGAAAAAGCATGTAAATGCAATGTGTGATTGCCAAGTCACAAAATTTTATTTAGCAAGCCAATAAAGATTACTTAATACCTATTATATTTTGTATAGTATCTGTATACTATACAAATTTAATGAAGAGGAGAAGTCTGTGAGGTTGTAGCTTTGAAAGTTTGTTTGTAGAGGATAATATCCAAAAGTACTCATCTGCTATACTTAGTTTACATAGTTACGCTGTAGTTTATACCGCAGTGTTTTCCTTGCAATACGCGGGCGAACCCGCGCGGGAAGCTTGTATATTTATTTAAAGTAAAAAGGAAAAGTTTGCGAGAGTTAACTTTGTAATTTTTAAAGTTTATATGTTTGTATGTAGGGAATAATCTAAGGAAACACTTATTAAATTTGATAAATTTTTCCACTTGCGTATATAATGGACTTTCAAGATGGATTCAGGCTATATTTTATCTCGTGGCTTTGTTTGCGTTTCGTGGGAGGAGAATAGAATGATATATGTAATTGATGACACACAAAAAACTAGTAATAGCATAAAATATGCTTATGGCATTGTCTAACAACCTGTGAAAAATAAAAGTTTTTAAATTTAAGCTGTTTATTGCAATAAAGTAGACTTATTTCTTCATTACAGTATTATAGTTACAATCTTTTACATTTAAGATTTTATGAACTATGAGGTCCAGGGGGAGACGGGGGTTTACAAATAATATTTTAAGTTTGTACTGTATTATTATATGTTCTATATATATATATATATATACTTAGCTATTTATTATATCTTAGTTATTTAATTTTCGGTGCTTACGATAATTCTATATTTGTGAGTGTTTTCTTAACTATATTTTTGGCTCTATTTGGCTTTTCTAATATTACATCTATGACTTGACTAGGGAAGCTATTAAGTATATTAGGTAAGTAGTTATTGAGTATCCGTTTGCCGTAATCATTATTTTTTTTGGTATCTTGAAGTATGGTTTGTTAGGTAAGCTCCGGAGGTTGGACGGTCTCTTATATCTATCCAGCTTCCCTATAGTGTGTTTGTATTCTAATATCACAGCCAATTTAACCTTATCAAATACACATATAAACTCTACAACAGGGATGCCGCGGATCCGATTTTTTAGACATCCGCGGATGCGGATATTTCGATGCTCAGGTCCGCGGTTGCGAATGCGGATGCGAATGTCTGCAACATCCCTGCTCTACAATACTTAAATAGCTCGCTACTGGCTCGCTATAATTATGTCTATGTTGATGCTTGACTTTTAGCGGTACAAATAGCCTTTAGAAGTCTTAATTGTATATTATAAATCTCTTTAAGGTATGTATTATATGTTCTACCATAACTTGAGATACCATAACTAATTACAGAGTCTGCTAGTGCCAGGTATAATAGCCGGAGTATGTTGTATGTCATTTTGTGTTTGAGTGTAAAGGATGGCTCTTAGCAAACATGCTCCATGCATGCATGGTCATGCTCTATATGCCGTCTCCAGTTGAATTTACTATCTATTTTTAAGTATTTTTTTTTTTAATCATATTATTATTTTCAGTCACATTTACAGTATGTGTCTAGGTGTCGGGTATGCATGCATGTTCATGGGTCACGATATTAGGAGTCACAGTAGCTTTGATGTATGGGGAATGAATGTTCATTATTTTCGTTTTTTTATAATTCAGTGATAATCCTACATCGTGGGCCCACTTACATACGGTGTAAAATTCACTCTGCATTTGGCACTCCGCAGCCTTCACATCACTGTTAGCTGTTATCAGGCAGGTGTCATCAGCAAACTGGTACACAGAGGCAGTTTTAAATATGTTGCACATATCATTTACATACAGTAAGTATTCAGTTGGCCCGAGTACGGATCCTTGTGCTGTACCCTGATAAGTTTTCCGCAGTTCACTTTGTTCCCCAGCAATGCTAACTGCGTTATGCCTGTTCATGTGGTAGTGCTTCAACCATTCTAGGGTTGGCCCCTGTGTACCATTTCGCTGAAGCTTTTTATTTAATATTTCAAAGTTGAGAGTGTCAAATGCTTTACTAAAGTCTATCTTAGTTTTTCATCATTGAGGTGACAATTCACCTCATCTGTAAAGGCGAGTAATTGAGATGTAGACCTCTTTGAAAACCGAATTGTCTCTCGTGTATAATGTCGTTACCTGATAGAAAGTTATTGATAGTTTTCCCCATGTATTTTACGATTATTTTATCTATAATGGGTAATAAAGTGATCGGTCTGTAGTTGTTTGTGTCCGTGTAGGTAATTTTTTTATGTATTGGACGTAGAAGTCTGATTTTTAATTTGTCGGGATATGATGAACTAGATTGATTTTATCGTTATCTCTGTTTTTTTATATATTTTATGTCTTTGGCTCTAACTTTATCGATACCTGCACTTTTATTTACATTAATGTTGTTAATTATATTGTTTATAGTTTGTTCTTTGATCTTATGTATTTTTTGTGTTACATTGGGGACATTAGAATAGTTGTTTTCATCAAGTAACGGCACGCTACACGAGCTAAGTACACTACTAAGCACATTGTTTTCAAAGTCCAGGGCAAACATATTTGACAATTCTCTTGCTTTCATTTTAAACGACTTAAGTAACACATTGTTTCTATATTTTTTGTACATTTTGCTTATTGTTTGTGTCCTTTAGGTATATTTGTAATAGTTTATTTTTAGTACATGACATTTTTAAGAGCTTGTCTGATAACCAGGTGCAGTTATTTCTAATGGCTTTTCTATTGTACGTTTATATATCGTAGACTTTTGAAAATTGGCACACTGTGAAGTTGTATATATCAGCAGGGTTGCATAATTCATATACTGGGTTCCAGTCAATTTTGACATGCTCCTGCCTTACTAGTCGGTTATCTAGTTTACTACATGTTAAGGTGTTACTTGGCGTTGTGCCAGCAAGCGATATAACCAGTTACAAAGTGGTCAGAGATAGGACCAGTCACCACAGCAGCATTGATTGAATGTGTTTGTCCGCGCCCTGGTTGCCTGGTAATGTCTCGAATGTAAATATGGTCAATACATGATTTGGAACTTTTGGATGTACCTCGCTTTGTAGTTTCTATTCTGGTGAATTGTTACATATACGTTAGTTGTCTAGAGAAAACCATACAACCATTGTGAGCTTTACTAAGATATTCAATTATACTTAGGTTTCGCTGTATCTCTATAATCTGCAGGCAATCATAGCACAATCACTATTAGCTTTACTTTTAGTCCAGGCAATGAACTGACAACTTGTATGGAAAAAATGACAATTTAGGAAATAATTTATAATAGCTTACTTTTTAAGTATAACTGATATATTATCAATTAAATAGTTACCCAGCGACAAAATCCGACAAAATTTCAGACGTAGAAAAAATGATAAGTTAACTGGCTTCTAAAAAGTCAGTAAAAATATTAATAAATGTTTTTGTCTTTATTTCGGTTCATTTACATTTGCTCTATAATATTCAAGATAAATCGTACAAAAAAAGATAATGCATGCTTTATTTAAATCTACATAATAACTTCCGGGTGGAAAGTTTGTCGGATTCTTGACTAAATCATCTTAGAATAACATTTTCAAATGAAAACAACAAAAAAAAAAAATATAAATTAATGTTTTTCAACACCGTATTTTGCCTGGAGTATTTCACAGTAGAACGTTCCACATGGCGCCAATATGGCAGTAACCTGGCAGTAACTCACTAATCATTACAATGTCAATTCACTTACCGCTGCCCACCCTAGGTGGCACTAGTCAGTGTTACTACACTGGAAATTAGGAGTGGTTTTTGCCTTCGCGTTCGTCGCGACAAGCAAATCCAAACTATACTAATACCCATTTCAGCTCAATCGGATAACGGCAAGTGACTGAATAATGGATTGTTTGACGGACAACTTATTTATTTTTTAATATTTTTTATTACTAAACAATGGGATAAAAAACTAAATCTATTGCATTTCCCTGCAAAACTGTTCTAACAGTTTGTCTGCAGGTACCAAACGCCAACACTGTTAACTGACCATCCCGTGTTTATATAGAACCTTATTACAATGCACATAAGGTGCACCGATGTTCAGTTAGCTGTCTTGTCGATAGTACTACGAGTCTCTATAAAAATCGGCCAAGTGCGTGTCGGGCCACGCGCAGTGTAGGGTTCCGTAGTTGCCTGTCTGTCTTAGTTACATCGACGTGCGGTGCGGTTGCGTCAGCCGAATTTGTACAAAAATTGGCCTTTCCAAGTACACATTAAGTTGGTCGACTATTACTCGTTAACTACGTATGCCGACTTGTCCGTGATAGTTTTTAATTTTAAATTAATTATATGTTCTACTACCACGATTTTTTTCACATCCCCAGTAGTTGCCGTACCACCATTACCATGGGTTTAACGAGATAAAAAATAACATACCCGCTTTAGGTGTAGGGGAGGTACTTACCCTAAAAAAAATTTTTTTCAAAATTTTATTGTACCTGGGTAAAGCCAAAATTTTATTACACTTTTAGATTTTTATTTACGTCTAATGATAAATAAAGAAACATATTGAGTAATATGACGAGTATTTGTTTCCGATTGTAACATTGATGTATTTACTAGTTATGTAAATATCAATTTCAAACGTATACGTTTATTTTGTTTATAAAAATTTAAAGACAAATTAACAACAACAAAAAAATTCATACAAAAAGAAATGTCCTTTTTTGCTACCCAAATATGTCGAGTACCCTAGTGAAATTTCTATAGCATTTATACTTATTTTTCTGATTCATAATTTAGTGTGAGGTTACTGGAATGTCGATTTTATTACATAAACTTTAAGCTACAAAGTAAATGAGCATTTTTTTAGGTTTTATTGTGTTGTCTTTGATTCTCGCGCTTTTACGTTACCCTATTTACACTAATAAATTTCTATAAAATTTCTGAAGGAATCGTAGTAGTTATTATTTTTTTTACACTAGCAACACTTGAAGCATCTGTCGCTGTCAGAATTCTAGCCGTCAACCATTTTGTTTTGTTTGTCATAGAACAAGTGAATCGGCGGCGTGTTTTCGTGATAAAAGCTATTGAACTTGTACCTGCGATTTACAAAGTAAGTTATTTTTCTACTTGTTTATGTAAGATTAACGTTTGAGAACGTAAGATTTGTGCGAACACAGCCGCAGCTAACAATTCCTCGCCATTTTCTTATAAATTAGTGTAAGGCAACAAGCAGAGGCAGAAGCTTTTTCTGTTACTTTTCCGTTGCTTTTCTGTTACTTTTCTGTTACTCTTACGTTACCCCTTTTAGAAGTTTATGTTACGTAACGTAAAAGCATTATAAAGGTAGGTGTATTATTTTGACTTATAACAATAGCCTGTCATTTGCGTAATCTCATTAATGAGGGTTAACGCGTGTGAATTCGCCGCTAGAGGCGCTGCTGTATAGTGAGGTCATCAAAACGTCAAATTACATACATTTTTGTAAGCTACGCTCGTTTATTTCTAAAATAAATAAAGTGTTGTAAACGGTAGCCCTCATTGTGCATGCAGCCTTATAACACTTTTACGTTACTTTTACGTTACGGTACCGTAAAAGTATTAACGTTACTATTCTGTTACTTTTATGTTACTAGTGATAAAATTTTGGCTTTACCCACCTACTGTTTTGTCAGCGTGATTGATTTATATACCCATGCCGAATTACAGTTATCTAGTAGTAATGGTTACTGAGCTAAGCCGAACACTCGTGTGATCCTATTATGAAACTCGCTCACGCTCGTTTCATAAAACCACACTCGTGTTTTAAGGCCTCTCATTATGGATCAGTTGCATAAACTACTATTAAGAATAGAGAGCCGGTATGTGTAGGCACCGGAAGCTTTATCAATCTTAACACAAACAACAGCTGATCCCGCTGACGTCCTATTCGCAGAAAGACCATGAGACAGCCTAATGACACTTACATTTCTTAACATACGAAGACAATTATTTATCAGCTCCATCAGAGGCCGTCGGCAACATAAAGGGTTTGCCAGGGCTTCCTGGTGGAATTAGGTTGGCACGAATTGTAGTAGGACCAACAACGTAGAGTTCCGGAAACCCGCGAATACCTAAGTATAACCTATATCAGATAAATTAATTTTCGTACACATATAAATGTTAATAGTCCAAAAATATTGGGTATGGCAAGGGTGTTTATTAAATATCAACCAACATTTTTTTTTTTGTAATTATTAGTTAAATAAAACCAAATCTATGAATTATTCATAAAAATTGTAAGTTTCCATTTGCAATATTTTACTATGAATTACATTTGAATCAATTTGGAATGAACAATGTATATCTCAACTTCTCTCTTTCTCGTCTTTGACAACACGGGGGGTGTTACAATTTTACGGAGCGTTGGCCAATCTTTCGTTGCAATTTGAAGCGCTTGCAAGTTATATGCCCAGAAATGGAATGTTTACCGAAAATGTAGTAATTAACATGATTGTCGCACAGCTCCACTATAGCGCGCGTCGAGCTTAGGTTTGGAAAGCGGTCTACCTCAACGTATTGATTTGATATCTAATTCACATCAGTTTCGCTCTGTTTGTGACACCTAACTCTGACTACCAATTCATGGACCAATCTAAAGCGCACTAAACATCGCATTCTTATTGTGTTTCGCGTCCTTGTTCTGATTAGTTGTACTTCTGAGGTTTCTGGAAATACTCACAAAAAAATTAAGTTAGGTACCCTTGGGGGCCTTGGGGCGCGGGTTTAAAATTGAGGGCGCGGGTTCAATAGCCGCATTAGGTGACTTTCAATCACGGTTCACTTATATTTTGTCTCTGTACCAAATTATTTAATTCCATTTACTCTGAAAATGCCAACAAGTCCACCGTAGCGACCAAGTGTAGGTATCTCGAACGAGTTCAGTCGGATAAGGTTGCCGTTATCAGTGAGATGTTTTTATAAGAGTTACAGCCGGCTGTCACCTGTCCTCATGATTGATACACGAGGCCGGGCGACATGGAAATAACCGCAGGGTTGTGCCGACCTTGAAATTTTACTAATCTACCCATTAACTATCTATGTTATGCCGCCGATTGTTTATTGAGGTAGGTGAGCGGGAACTCAATTAACATTATGTAACTATTAGGTACTACCTATACTGTGAAAAACTAGCTACAAAAGTGAAAAAAAATAATTATACATGCCTTTTATTGCCGTACTTAATATTGCACTATTACTGAATACACATAAACATCAAAGTGCAGGCAGATCCTACGAACGCCAACAAGCAAATTCATGGAGACAAAACGGAGGGCAGAAATCTGTATGGACCCTCCCATATTCAATTAAAAAGTTTAAGCGGGCGAGTGTGGTTGTACTGTTGGAATGATGAAACAACATGGATTACTTATAACAAAAATAAATAACATAATTAACTAAGTTATTTTCAATTTTCAATGCGTGACAACAGGCTATATCTCAAAAAGTATTAATACCCACCGTCGAAAGAGACTCAAATGAATCAACTTTTATGCTGAGAGAACTCGAAAACAAAATTTACATGTACGTAAAGGTCGTAACTAATGCTGAATGCGAATTTAATGTATTTCCATTTATCAGCTCGTGCAGTTTCCTACTAGAAGCTTCTGTCGGTTTCACAAAAGTATTCAAATGAGTTCTTCAGTGTGACACTGTCTTTTTGTGTGTGTGTCACGCGGGAAGAGCGTCGTGCAGCGGCCAGCCTTGTCACATACGCGTGACACTCGTTTGTTCCATTGTGACACCCTACACTATTCTGTTTATTTTCCTCAACAAATAAAATAAAATATAATTTATTAACTTCCACATTAATAGCTATGCAACAACCTATTTTGAAATGTGAAAATATGTGTTTTCTGATATCATTGATTTCAACAATGGGTGTGTGCTTTGAGGATTACTTTTACTAATATTTTGCTGCCGACTTAGTGCCTGCCAGCATACAAATACTACAAATCATGTTCATAACTTTCACAAGACAGTTTTTATATTATAAAGTTGTAATTTTTTGAGAAGTTAACTTGCCATTAGTGTTTATTTCACACTAGCTTCTGCCCGCGACTCCGTCCGCGTGGAAATCGTTTATATCGCAGCTCCATACAAACTTCAACCCCCCATTTCATCCCCTTAGGGGGTGATTTCCAGGATGAAAACTATCCTATGTCCTTTCTAGGGATTCAAACTATCTCCATACCAAATTTCATCGCAATCGGTTCAGCGGTTTAAGCGTGAAGAGGTAACAGACAGACAGACACACTTTCGCATTTATAATATTAGTGAGAATGCCCTGATTTTTTAACCTAAGCACATTTATCAATAATTTTGCAGCTCAGCACGTATTTACCCAAATTAAAATAATTAAGATTCTCGTACTATGTAGTACCTAGTCACATGTAATAATCTACTTCAATACTACTACTATAGTCACTCTATAGTCTATTATAAGATCAACAGGCGGACAATCTATTAAAGTTCCATTTTCACGAAGCACATCGGCAAACAGCCGCAGCTTTTTTCAAACGATTCTTGCACCGAAGCAAAATAAACTATTTTTAGACATTCGTATCTGAAAGGTTTCTTGTAGAACCTACAGTCACTAGGTATTTATTTATTTACCTAATCGGGAATTTTCCAGTTGGTATAGATTTCGTTATATTTTACTTATTGGGTAGGCAAGGGTTAAGGGATGCCACGACGCTTAACTCTCCATACAAACGTAGTTTGTGTCTTATTTAAACGACATGCGCTAGCATAGAATAACATAAAAAATACAACGATAGAAATTTTATTATAAAATGTATAGCAACAGAAACCAGTTTCCCACCTAGGTGCCGCTAGGTGGTGCTATATCTAGATACGGTGGGTCCCATTGTGTGTACTGTTTTAAAATCCGAACCGAACTATGTTTGTATGGAGAGCCGACTTGAGTCGACCGTGCTGGGGACTCTTAACGAAGTAACCGGTTACAAAGTAGTTTATTGCAAGGAAAACAAATTATGCACAGATAAAGTGAGGAAAGATTTTTCCCATGATATTGACATAAAATTGGATCTCACCTGCTTTTTTCACTATACATGACTGCTACTAGTTTGTCGTCCGTTTGTGCGTTTTATTTACGTATAACTTTCTATGTTAGCGTAGACATGGTTTCAAGGAATGAAGTAAGTGACTGTGACGATTTTGTAGATACAGAAAAAAACAAATACTATTTATGATATTAGGTAATCTAATCATATAAAATGCACATGGTGAACAAAAATAAAAATTATTTATTTCAGGAAACTGGTTTTATATTTATTTGCACACGAAATAAATAACATTAATAAAACTAATTAACAGGGTTCCTCCCGCGCTTCATCTATCCCTATTGAAGTGCAGATGCATGAAGCGCGCCGGATGACAGAGTTTAGCCTATCTTTATTAAATTTTCTCAAATATAAAAGAAAAAATATATGTACGTATCTTAGACGGAAGTAACCTAAAATTAAGAAAGTTTAAATTAAATCAGAAAAGGTCCCCAAGGTCGGGTCCCTGCAAGGTTAAGTTCCCATAAGACTGGTTGCGTTCCTCCTTTGAATAGCTATGCCAATACGTTGGGCAAGGAACGAGCCAGCTCTATGGTCTCCGGATGCTTTGACCAATTTATTTGACAGTTGGCCAAATAATCGGTAAGCACCTGGGCCCCATGCAGGGTCCGTGCATTTCAACAGCAAAAGCCGCAGAAACAAAAATAGTACCCAAATATTCTGGAAGTTAGACATGCCTTTCATGTCTTTACCCAAAATCTGAACCAATCGCACACAAAAGCGTCCGTAAATCGTTTACCTACATTTGATCTCATTCAATAAAGCGTGGATTCACATTTGATCGTGTCAAATGGGCTGTGAAGGCGTGGAAGTAATAAGGCGGGCAATCTGTTTGTTTATATACGGTATCGGAGGAAACAATCAGTCGCGGATCGCGCCCTGGGACGCAATAAGCGTAATCGCCAGCCAAGCTACCAAGCATAGCTGTTGCAGAAGTGACTTTAAAAAAACTTGTGATTTTTCACGCCACTGCTCGGAAATGCGGCAAAGATGGTCAGAAAAAAGGCTTCAAAGCTGGAGTTAGTTGGACATCGCACGAACAGGCAAACTAATTGTTGGACAGTTTGAACAGCGATTCGCTCAATCACAGGTCCTCACCTAATAGCGGCTCGGACCACGAACCCACTCGTCCATCTATTGCCTACTTTCTAGCCTTTACAACAATGTACTATTCTTTCATCCCCTGAAGCTAAAATTTGCCACCAGCGGTGGACGTCCTCTCCGACTTACAGATTCGTTAAAAGAGGACGTCGTAAATGTATCAAAGAGAAACTGGTGATCTTTTGCGGCATTTAGTCACCGAAATGTTAGTGGAACTTTGACATGTATCAAAATCTTTGAGGCTTATTTGGAGGGTAACAAATTAAATTTGAATGTTTTATTACGACTGTATATTTTTGTGTCATTCGTGGGTGGTCTCATGAATCATTTTTTTGCTACTGTTTCCAATACGATGGAATATCGATTTCATCATGACTTTCCGAGTACTGTTATTTATTTCGTGCTTTGATATCATTCGGTATGTAACCTATCTACCTGGATTTTGCAATTTATATTTATACTAATTTCCAATCCACTTAATTATAATGTGTGGTTCCTATGTCATGTTAAATTATTTTGCATTGTCTCCACTGCCCAAATATTGTATGGAAAAGATCTCTGTTTAGCTGCTGTTTATTACTACGAGGTTTTGGTTTAGTTAAATATTTTTTCTATTGTATTGTATTGTATAGTACCTACGAGTATGAGTATATGTTATGAATACCTACCCTCGCCATGGGATTTCTTCGTTGAATGAAAACAAACTAAGTAAGTAGGTACACTATGTTTTTAAGTGCACACATCGTACCCACAATAGTCTACAAATCCCTCCAATAATGAGGCTACGATAAATAGGACGTAAATTAAAAGTTTTGTCCCAAGTCAGTAAATAACAATATAGTGAAGAATTAAGTCACCTTCAGCGGCGCTGTAAGGCGATTCTCGGAACTCGTTGGAGGCTCTTAAATAACGGAGTACTAAGCCTATTTACGCGACGAGATTACTTTGTGGAATAGTCTTACACCCTTTTGCCACAAAGGTCTTGCTTTTTAAATTTATGTTTACGTACGAGGCCGATCTTTAACTTTAATTCATGAGTTTCCGCATTCGTTTACAAAATTCGATGGAATTAAACAGAAAAATGAAATCGTTGTATAACAATTAAGTTATAGCTATGCGTTACAATAGCCATATTCATATAGCACACATTTAACTATACTAACTCTCGAAGGTACTGTAATGGGAAGTCGGGTATACTTACAGTTGTAAAATAATGGCCAAGTCTTTTCTAGTGCATTTATACGTCTTTTGTATCGTCGCGCAGGGCGGGCGGGCTTCGGCGAGGGCAGCGCGCGCGCCCCAGTCCACTTCCGCTCGCCGGACTCGCGATAACTACTGCCTGCCCAACTAAATAAACTAAACTACTTACCAACTTACTTCGCTATTCAAGTATTATCATTTATCAAATTCTAAAACTAAAGAGCAATCAAACTTTGTTTTATAAATAGCGGTACGGTAAGGTTTAGGGAGGGTGTGTAAACAGCTGATTGCTTGGTCATAGGAAATTCGCTTTTAATGAATTAACAGGTGTGAGTTTATAATGGCTGATAAACTGCATGAGTATCAGGGGGTGACAGGTAGGCTACATGGCGCTAGGGATAAGTGCAAGGAAAAGTGGTCGCGGTGGAAAGAGGAGCACCCTAAAGGTGTGAAGGAGGCTTTCAAGGATTCTTTGTTTGGGATTCCGAATTCTGAAGGTCCTGGGAGAGTGTGGCAGGATAGTGCGTATAGTGATATATTCAGGTAAGTTTAATAGAGCTAAACGAAGCTTATACAATCAATGAACGATGATAATCTCGAATATAAAAGAATTAGGAGTAGCAATACATAATTACAAAGTACAATCAATTATTATTTTAAGATTTTTTTATGTTCAAAATAAATTAAAATTGTATTCCACGAAACTCAACTCACACTCCGCTTTGACAATAATTGAATGTCTGTATAAAGAGGTTGTTCCGTTCGCGAAGTTCATTTTGCCAGACTGAAATCATTCCATAGAAATAAGAACAAACTTTAATATAGTTGAGGAGGTTTTGGTGTTCTGCTGAATAACGTTTTAGGCAAATTTTGGAAGCTCGAATATCTCTGTTGAAGTCAACGTAACTGAGGGATCCGTAACTTTAGGAGAGGAACGTCGCATGTGCTTATATGTTTGTATGTGAGTTATGACATTTTTCCATTATAGACGTGAGTTGTCGAAGAAGCGGGTCCCCCTTTCATACCTATAATAACTTCGCAAATTGACTGAGATTGATAGCGGAACCTGAGAGCACCCTGGGGAGAGTTTTATAAAAGTAACCTAAAAGTTTACTTCGTCAAAGCCATATCTCACCAAAACCAATCTTATAATCTGCTGCATAAAATTATCAATTAAAATAACGGGAAATAAACTAATGGATGTATTAACTGGGTTGTCATACTTCAAATATTTAAGTGTAGGTACTATTTATGTTGTTGAGAGTTTATTTTCCAGTTTTAGTAAGCGCATGGCATGGGTTGTTTGTTACTTAATATTTCAGTGACTTAGCTGCGACTGGTCTTTAATATGACAACTATAAACAAAAGATGAGCTGGGAACGAATATCCACTCGTCGAATGTGTATCACAACAATTGGTGACATAGTTTTTGCTATCCACGGGTTTCCAAATCAGAAAGAAATCGCACTTTATGGCAGAACCCAGTTTTTGATCGATCATTGTCGGTCAATTTACGACGTTGGAAAAACGTATTAAAATTGGACCAATCACATACATGCATGTTGTATGCAGGTACATACATTCAGACAAACCAACTAATTTATGTTAGAAATATTTAAATCCTATATGTATCTATGATGTATGAAATGCTGTAGATAAGATGCTAGATTAAGTTACGAGTCTGAGCGCAGCGCACGCTGCAGAGGCAAGCCTATAATGAACTATTTCACACTTTATAATGCTTTAGACGTATTTATACACATTGCTACCTAATTTTGTGCTCGTAGTTTGTCTTGTCATCATTCTCTGAAGCTTCATATCAGTAAAAGTCATAATCATGAGTGACATGAGTCACTGAAAGTACCTAACCGATGCACCAAATCAGATTTTGGAAACTATTAAAGTCTGCAAAGGAAGTCGTACGTTTGACTGATTTGCAACACAAACTATTAAAAAAAAACGCTTGAGATTGTCCGATTTCAGTCAAGTTCAGCCCAAGCCCAAAACGGGCACACTATTTAGTTTCCAAGCCTTTAACGATCAAGAAAATAAAAAAAATACCAGAACCCAAATCATAGTAAAGTCGCCGTCAATGGAATTTGCTAACTATGTAAACAAACCGCCATAGTGAAAGACAATTTCAATATGGCAGTTTCTTTACATAGTTCGCGAATTCTATTGACGGCCACTTTATTAACGTATACGATGTTTTACATTTCTGTTATAAGTTAAATTTTTTTGAACTGAGCCGAATCCACTTCACGCATTCACAATGGCTTTGTGTTACTAATTGTTTGTTATCTGCTTTTGTATCCGTACTTACTTACAAGGAAAGGTTAGAAATACATTGAATGTACATTTGATTCTCGACATTATCCCTCGTTAAATAAGATTTAAAATGGTTTTAAAAGAAAAAAGACCATACGTTTTTTTCTGTCAAGTCATATCCATCTTGAGCACTTCAGGGACGGATTGTGGTATTAAATAAAACTATGTCGAAGTATAAAAAGTATAATTATCATATTAGCCAACAATACCACATGTACTCAACGAGCGAAAGCCAGTTAGACACTGAAGCTTAAACATTCATTAACCATAATTTCCCACTATTTGACACATTTTTTTTATTGTTATCTCATTAGCTTTTTCACCTTTGTGCTCAGCTCAATAGTAAGTATGGGACTTTTAACATTAGATAAAATGCCGACATAAACAGGTAAATGACTCATTAGATGTAACAATGCGAGTTCGTCCCTGGCGGCACTTTTGTTATCTGTAAATGCACAACATGTGAAGTATTATCTTATTTTTAAAGCATTCTAAGTCTTATGAATAGCTTCATTGAGTCGATAATCTGATGAAATTTTGAGTTGTTTCTTGACTCTTTTCCTTTGAAGTACGTTTTTGCTTAGTGTCGAAGATTGTAAAATGCATAGAAAGTTAGGATCGCCATTATTTAGTTTGTGTATTTTGTAGTCTGCTGATGTTAGAAATAGAGTCGATTATCTATACTTACCTTCCAAGGCGGTTATAATCTGATTTTACTGGAAACTCGTTATCTTAAGTCGTGGTTAAACCACACAAAGGTTTTGTTTTCTCAAGTGGAAAAGGCTCAGTTCAGAGGATTTTTACTATAGCTGTAACCTGGTGATCACATACCACATATAAAACTACCACTACCTAGTATTTGTGAGAAATATCTATTCTACAGGAGGAAAAGCCGTATCGAGCTGATGCGGATATCAGCAGCCGTGATGGGGATCGAGTTCTCATACGCCGGTGAAACTGCGTTCGTCTCCCCAACGCTTCTCCAAATAGGGGTGCCCCACCAACAGATGACGCTTGTGTGGGCGTTGTCACCCCTTGTGGGCTTCTTCATGACGCCTTTGCTTGGTTCCATCAGTGACCGGTGCCGATCGAAGTTCGGGAGGAGACGACCGTTCATTGTTATGATGTCTATCGGCGTTTTGATGGGTAAATAAATAAAAATGGCTGTGGGAGTAAAAAAATATAAATGGAGATTTAAAATTATTAGGGAAGCAGTATTTACTCTTATCTTGATACATCTTATGTAAGCGGATATAAATCTGCCAAGTTCAGTTGTTTGCGTCTGAAAGCTGAATTATCCGTGTGTATCCAGGTAAGAAAACGGCAATGACAAAGGGTACAGTGTGTATAGTACTTTCCCTTGAAACGGGTACACGTTTCAAAGACACACGTAGTCTCCTCAGTCGAAAATAAGTAGGTACGTCTGTAAAGTTCGTTGGTACATACATTAGTTAAAATATTTTATAAAAAAATAACACAAATGTTAAAATGGCTTATAAACTGCTCGTTGTATACGCCAATATGTATGACTTAGATTCCCATAATTTCCAGGGTTAATTCTAGTGCCAAACGGGGAAGCCATAGGCTACGCCCTTGGTGACGAGAGGCCTGCCAACCGCACCGAGGCACCCTCAGTGTTAGGCCCTCGGAGCTCGATCCTGGACACGAATGACAGCAACTATCATCCCTGGGGCGTGCTGTTCACTGTGCTGGGAACTGTGTTCTTGGATTTCGATGCGGATGCTTGTCAGAGCCCTGCGAGGGCTTATTTGTTGGATGTTACCGTGCCCGGTAAGAAGGAAATAAAGAGAAGGCAAATGTAATGTTGGTATGGTATGACACGCATGATTTTAACTGGTTCTATGGTCTGCAGTCGGTTGAGAACAGCCTTTGGGTATCGTAGCCTAAATGAAACCCTTTATACTTTCGTCGCATATCATCTCTCATCTGCCCGTATGTCACTGGTATTTTTTTCTTATGCTCTTTTTTCTATAAGAATAACCAGCCCAATATCGGGATAAAACATAGCCCTGACGTCTATCCCAAAGGTCCATTCGACAAATATAACTACAGATGAAAGAATTCGGATGAGTAGTTCCGGAGTTAGCCCGCTAAATACAATCATACATACTCACAAACTTTACCTTTTAGTGATATAAAAAAAAAAGTATGGATTAAATATTATCGAACTTCTTACTTTTCTTAGCGGAAACCGTGTTAATGCGTAAGATGTTGGTTGGGTACAAGTATAACATAAAATATGAAGGCAGGTAATTATGTAATTAATTTAACGTTAATTAACGTAGCTCGGAGGAAGAAGTCATTGTATGAATAATCGGTTAACTCGGTTATAATTTAGGTATGAGTAAATATAAATGTTTGCCACTGTAATTCAGGTGAACACAACTTCAGTTGACAAAGCGCGTGAAGTGGATACGATACGTTATCTAAAGCCTAGCTTCCTTTTACTCGGACCAACATCTTTTTTCCCTGTTTTAAAAGTACACATTTTGGCGGATCGAAAATTTACGACTTAGAAATTACGTAAAACGAAATTGATTCAATTCAGATGAAAGCTATTTCCAGACTGAAAATTCCAGAAACTCAATTAACCTACATGTAACAAATACAAAACACTTACGTACAAATATGTCCCGTGTGGCAATGGGTTGGAATTTCACCACCCCCTTTCTTTCCGTGGTGGGTGTCGTAAAAGTCGACTAAGAGAGCAGGGTTAAAGTTTGTTGCGGGCGATGGGCTAGCAACCTATCACTGCGATATCATAATTTGTCGATCTTCTATACCCACATGTATGCTAAAAGTGGCACTGGAACATAAGTTTCATGTGTACAAATACGAGTAGGTTTTTTCCTGATTAGTTATCGCAGATGGGCGGGCATGTTGAAATTCTCGATTTAATTACGGGCGCACCCGTTTATACCTACCTACAATTTCAGGTTGTTTATTTGTTAATTAGTTAAGGGCCCCTTCGGGGCCCAACTTAGAAAGATAGGTGGGTAAAAAAAAAAAAGTTGTTTATTTGTGCACATGTCATTTACTCTGATTTTGTATGCGTGCGTGTGTGTGTCTTTTTAGTCGTATCTAGGATTTTCCGCCTCGCTTCGTCTTCTAGATAACGCAAAGCAGCCCTACGAACACACAATCTCCTTGGATAGGTCTTAGGATATACTTACCATTAGAATAATAATGGAAATAAATACAACTGGATTACTCATTGGCCAGTGTCACTGATTTCAGTGACAAATTATCTTGCTTACTCACCTGACAGAAAAAGCTAATTTATCGTTGTTCGGACACCTTTTTGCTATTCATCGTTCAAAAATAACGTTATCATAAATATATTTATTTATAAAGTTTGATGAATATACTTACACACAATACTACGAGTATATTTATATATACACAAGTAAGCAATTAATTACTTAGTACAAAATCGGTCCCAAAGTCACGAGCTCCGACGTAATCAGTATCTTCTATGTAAATTACCACCGTGATTACTGATTACGCTTAGAATAATTTGCTCCAAAATTCATTGCCATCCTTCACCTACTTTGATTATTTCAATTAAATTTAATTCAATATTTGTTCGGGTGAAGCGTCATAGCATGTGACTGTGTTGTTTGGGATTTTGGGCGCGGCGGGCGAGAGTATTCCTAGTCACCTAAACGACGCATGGGTGGTCGTAAAGTAAATGTTTTTACACCTTTTTAGATTGGGTAGTTTGACTAGGTACACTTTCTTTAACCGCTTATCTTCTGTCTGCCAGTGATTGATTTATTTAGATAGCGATTTTTGGATGAAAGACTTGTTAATTATAAGGTAAAGTCTAAGAAATGTTATTAACGCTGGAAGTGTAATTTTAGACTTTAATTATAACATAAAGTCACGCTTACGGCGCTCACGGGGAAAAAGGGGGTGATATTCTAAGCGTAGCCTGGGGTGTGTTGGACTTTAATACGTATGTACAGTCAGCAACGTGACGCTGCACATTTCACTGCAACTGATTCTAGATAACATGCCTTTATCTTACACTAGCTGTTGCCCGCGACTTCGTCCGCGTAGAACTTGTTATGGTCTTAGAAAAATGATTGCTATTAAATTATATTAGGCGCAAGCTTAATTATCGCTGTCCAAAACACACTTCTACCATCTTAAGAGATGATTTCCGAGATAAAAACTATCCTATATCCTTCCAAGGGTCTCAAAATTATCTGTACGGAAAATTTCCCGTTAGTTTAAATTGCTAAATCTAAATTGAAAACTCCGTTTTTACGAATATACATATCAGACGTTTCTGCTTAAATTGTATATTTTTTCATAATGTATGAATGAAAAGTATTTTTTTCTATGTCTACTAAGCTACATTACCATATAGTATATGTACCTATGACCGAAGAATTCCCTTACTTCAAAAATTACTTGTTCCTCATACATAATTAACCTCCTTTGAGGATGTGTTTTAAGAAACGCTGTAATTAGTTTTCTAGTCTTTAACCGAAGTTACACTTCCCTTACTTTAAAATCGTCTTGTTCCCCGTACAAACTTCCAACTCCTTTAGCCCCTTTAGGGGATGAATGTCTTTTAACCCCCTCATGGAATATCAATTTCAAACAGTCTAAAACAGAAGTTTAAAATTTCTTACTTTCAAAATGTCTTGCTCTCCATACAAACTTTGAACTAAGGGGGTTCAAAGTTTGTAAAGGGATAAATTTCAAAAAAGCCTGAAATTTGTTTTCTAGTTTTTCAACAGTCTAAACCCGAAGTTACAATCTCTTACTTTCAAAATGTCTTGCTCTAGATACAACCTTCGAACCTCCTTTGAACCGACTTAGGGGATGAATAAAAAAAAATGCTGAAATCATTTTCTAATCTTTTAACAAACAGTCTAAAAGGTAAGTAAAAAATCTCTTACTTCAAAAGTATCTTGCTCTCCGTATACAAACTTTGAACCCCCTTTTAGCATTTTAAAAACGTTGAAATTTGCTTTATAGTTTCAAAAAACCGTCTAAAATAGAAGTGACAAATCTTTTACTTTCAAATTGTCTTGCTGTCTATACGAACTTTGAACCCCCTTTTAACACTATTAGGGTACAAATAAAAAAAAAAACCTGAAATTAGTTTTGTACTTTTGTAGTCTATAAATAAACAGTCTAAGAACAAAGTAAGTAAGTAAGTACTTTAAGTTTTTTTTTCTCTCGATACAAAATTTTTAACTCAGTTTCGTAGTCTTTAACATACAGACTAACACCCCGTTCACACTGCGTCCGTTTCCGTGTCCGGGAGGCATCCCTCTTTTTCTCGCTTGCGATGTTTCGCCCAAGTACAAAAGAGACGGATGCCTCCCGGACACGGAAACGGACGCAGTGTGAACGGGGTGTAAGACCGAAGTTACAAATCTCTTACCATTTTTTTTCTTGCTCTCCATATAAACCTTGAATCCCGTTTTAACCCCCTTAGGGGTGGAATCTATCCAAATCGCTGCTACTTGCTTTTTTATCCTAATAAGTAAAATCTCTACAAAGTTGCAAGTTTCTAGCTCAAAAAATAAAGTTTCTTCCAAACAAACTTTGCACCCCTATTTAACCCCCTTAGGGAAAACAAAAATCTAAAACGCTGAAAGTAGGTACTTATTTGTATTTTAATAAGTAATCTTTCTACAAAGTTTCAAGTCTATCTAGCTCAAAAAAAAGTATTTCCCATACAAACCTTGCACCCCTTTGAACCCCTTAGGGGTGGAATTTTCCAAAACGCTGACGGCACTTTTTTGTATTCTAATAATTACTTATTGGAATACAAAAACTTTGTAGAAAGATTACTCTTTCTACAAAGTTTCAAGTAGGTATCTCTAAAAAACAAAGTTTCTTCCATACATTTTTTCACCCCTTTTTAACTCCCTTAGGGTTGGATTTTACCAAATCGTTAATGTTCGTTTTTTGTATTCAATTAAGTAATCTGTCTAAAAAGTTTCAAGTTTCTAGCTCAAAAGGAAAAGTTTCCCCTCATACAAACTTTGCACCCCAATTTGAGTTTTCTAAAACGCTGACAGTTCTTTTTTGTATTCTAATAAGTAATCTTTCTACAAAGTTTCAAGTTTCTAGCTCAAAAAAGAAAGTCCCCCCATACAAACTTTGCACCTCTTATTAACCCCTTTAGGGGTGGAATTTTCTAAAACGCAGAAACTTATTTTTTGTATTCTTATAAGTAAGTAATCTTTCTACACAGTTTCAAGTCTCTAGTTAAAAAATAATGTTACCCCCATACGAAAATTGCACCCCTATTTAACCCCCTTAGGGGTGGAATTTTCTAAAACGCTGAAAACACTTTTTTTGTATCTTAATAAGTAATCTTCCTACAAAGTTTCAAGTTTCTAGTTAAACGAAAGTTTCCCCCATACAAAGTTTGCACCCCTATTTAACCCCCTTAGGGATAGAATTTCCAAAAATCCCGTCTCATACCTTGCCTACGTCATAAAAGGAAGTTCTGGTGTGAATTTCAAGTTTCTAGTCCCAGTAGTTTCGGCTGTGCGTTGATGAATCAGTCAGGAAGTCTCCATTTATATATTGTATATGTAGATATAGATTGTGACATACACGTGCGGTCTGCACTGGTGATTGAAGGGTAAACTTCAAGAAAAATTGTTTCCATTGTTTTTGGGATCAATGAGCTCTAAGACCAGGCTTTGTAGTTCCATCGTCGTCACGATTTGTTCCGGCTTAGAGTATTGTCATGTCATGATCACAATGGTACTCTTC
This sequence comes from Epinotia ramella, assembly GCA_947578815.1. Lineage (NCBI taxonomy): Eukaryota > Metazoa > Arthropoda > Insecta > Lepidoptera > Tortricidae > Epinotia > Epinotia ramella. Next base: position 14,885,132 of record OX388205.1, on the reverse strand, counting down.
TAAAAAAAAAAAAAAACATTTTAGCTATGTAAATATTACATTCGCAGTCTCTGTTGTTTCGGACCGCACGATTAGCAATTTTAGTGTACATACTTATATTTGTAGTGAAACTGAACATTGGATAGGTACATATCCGGCCCGGTTTTATAAAGATCCGTAAGACCTTATTTCAGATCAAAAAGTATACGAGTACAGTTTCTTCTCCTTACGAGTAGCATCCTTTTTAACCCCCGACGCAAAGAGAGGGGTGTTATAAGTTTAACGTGTCTGTCTGTATATCTGTGTATCTGTCTGTGGTATCGTAGCTCCCAAACGGATGGACCGATTTGAATGCGGTTTTTTTGTGTCATAGATAATTTTATCCCGAGTGTTCTTAACCATGTTTTATGAAAATCTGTTTAGCAGTTTTTGAGGTATTGGACTTTGAAATTATAATGTCGGGGGTATTTCAACTTTTTTAAGTTGTAGTTTTGGGATCTAGGTTAGGGTCGTAGAACCAAAAGATGAATGTTTAGGCGACTATCCCAACTTTTCAATAATTTTTCGAGGAGTGGGAACCCAGGTTTACACGTTTAATTTTATTATTCCCCGGGCGACCGAGCTCTGCTCGGATGAACATAGAGAAAATACGGAGAACACGAATTTCCCCAGACATGGGACCTAGCTAGCTCGACAATTCACCCTCGTAAACGTCTTTATTTCAAATATCGAAATCGTTAGAGCCGTTTTCGACAACGTGACTGTATATATAATATATATATTTATAAACAACTTTTGGCTTCTATTCCAGTAGGAGCGTTCACCTACTGGAATAGGGGCCAAAAGTTGAACGAGTTCATTTTATTAGTTCATGTTCTGGGCAAGGAAGGTTCTTTGTTAAACAATGATGCTTTTCATAGTAAAACAAACCCCCAATTAACCATGTTGTGAATTCACGTTCAAGTTTTGGTTAAAAAATCAACGGCTAGGAAATGATTCATTTAAGATATCAAAGTATATTTTCAATAAGAATTTATATCAGCATTTGAAAAAAACTTTACCTTGCCCAAAAGTTGTACGGCGTTCAATTAATGGCTTCGGTATACAGAGTTGGAACCATTACTTGAAAACGATAACCCATACGACGACCGCTCACCGCCGCGTGTGTGGCGTAACGCACTGGGAGTTCCAGCCTCGGCAAAGGGATGCCGCGTTAGGAAAAAAAACTCGGGCGCGAAAAATTTGTCACGATTTTTTCATTAATAGTTTTTGACAAAACGTTAAACTATTGGATGGCGTTCATCTTTTCGTTCCACCACCGTAGTTACATATACATATATATCTATTAAGGAATGCAATAATCGATAAAACTTCATAACCGATTATTGTATCGGTTATAGCAAAAAATAACCAATTAATCGGTTATAACCGATTATTTCATATTTTGAAAAAAAGTCAAAGTAATATGATCTAAACCTCTAAACGTGGAAAGCCATGCTACGACTAATAAATAAAACGCAAACGATGTTTGGAACTTATCTATTTTTTTAATCAACAAAAGAAAACAATTTTCCTAGCAAAGTCTACGAATTCTTCCATCTCGAGGTGTTTACCATTACCACACAAGCTATGAATTAATTAAAATTAGAATGTCAGTTCCATTACTTCGATTGTAAGTAGTTGTTGTTTAATTATTCATTACAAAGGTAAACTTATTTTTTTCATTGTAAAGGTAAACTTTTTTTTTTTTTATATAAGTTTATCTATGCACATATCATTAGTGCTCTAAAATGCGTTCACAAACCGTGGGAAATGACCAGCATTATTACAACCGATTTTACTATATGAACTTTCTTGTCTGTGGTAGTAGGTAAAATCTGTACTTTAATGTTATAACAGTACAGATTTTTGTAACGTTATGAGTTTAAATTTGGAACAGCTGTCAAAACTCAAGTGGATCTCTATTCTAGTATCCATACTCGTAGGTGTTAAAACAGTTATCGATACGAAACGTCAATTCAGTATGTTTTTTAGTAGTCAACAAGGAACCCTTATAGTTTCGCCATGTCCGCCTGTCTGTCTGTCTGTCAGTCCGTCTTTGGCTTAGCTCAGTAACCATTACTACTAGAAAACTGTAATTCGGCATGGGTATATAAATCAATCACGCCGACAAAACAGTACAATAAGATCTTGATAATTTTTTTTTTTGGGTTCCTCCCCTACACCTAAAGCGGGGATGTAATTTCATTTTCTTGTTAAACCCATGGTTGGGCGTACGATAGCTCGTTCAAAAATATTACATTTTCAAATTAGTGATTAGTTTGCGAGATATTGGGCTTTAAAGCCCTAATTTTTGTTCGAATCATGTGTGTGTGTGTGTGTGTCCCCTGCTGGCTAAATGGCTACTACGGGGGATGTGAAAAAATTCGTGGTAGTAGTTCATATAATGAATTTAAAAGAAAAACTATCACGGATAAGTAGGCATAAGAAGTTACCAAGTAATAGTCGACCAACTTAATGTGTATTTGGAAAGGCCAATTTTCGTACAATTCGTTTTTTGTTGGTTTTTATGCTGTTACCAAAGTAGAATTGTGTACCCATCTTAGAGTACTATGATATGTGTGTAGATAAAGTAGTGTATGCAACTGTACATAATTAGGCATTCAAACACTCGTGTGATCCTATTATGATACTCGCTGACGCTCGTTTCATAAAACCACATTCATATTATGAGGCATCTCATTATGGATCAGTTGCATAAACTACTATTTCGATACTGTATAAATTTCGTAGATGTGTACCTACAAAAACTAAATTACCACGATGTTTACTTACTTACGCACGCAGCATCATCATCAAATATATTTTCTTGTCTTGATTTGATAATCTTGATATAGGATAGAAAGTAATAGACTACGAACGCGAAAGAGATGGGAGTAGTTTATCTCCAAAGAAGAAAAATATGCGCCGGGGTATATTAGCTATAATACCACAACCGCAAAGTAGTTATTACGACTACAGAAAGTAGTAAGTATAGTACCTACCTAAGTTACTTAGTTTATAATGATATTAATGATGTTTGGTTTCGGTAAACTACGAAAATTATGAAAATGTAATGATATAAAATAAATATTAAATAACCGATTATAACCGATTATGGAATAAAAATAACCGATTATTGATAAGACTGAAATAACCGATTATAACCGATTTTCTCGGTTTCGGTTATAACCGATTTGCATTCCCTAATATCTATATCATCAATATCATCATGTATGTTATGTAATTCATAAAATAAAATGTTTGGTTAAAAAATAATTATTTCTTCCGTAACGAAGGACAGAACCTATAAAAGCGTGAGATACGGCTGTTAGATAAGATTTATTGCCACTTCTCGCCAGTTTTCTGAAATTTGAACAGCTCTTTCTCTCAATCGTATTAATATATCGAAAGGTTATTTGATGCCTACATAACCTATAGGAAAGGCGATAGTAACCTATATAATTGTCTTGATTGCTTTACCTATTAGCAAAATATTTACCCACTAGAGTCATTAACAGGGCAAATATTCCGTCCGCAATATTTGAATTACTGCCCACTTTGACGTCTCTGTCATTCTGATTTTGAAAGACATGGAAGTTGGAATATGTCACCTGTCAAATTTAATTAATCAATCAATGTGACAACCATGTCAAGACAACACATATAATATCTTTGTTGAACTTGCAAATAATCCCAGAGTGATCACCAGTTCTATTAAAATCTACGAGTATCTATCCGGTCCCTAAATACTTAAGGCAGGCTTAATTTTATTTTCTCCCTCTGGGAACTTATATTAATTAAGAAGGGGATCGATTGTTGGAATTCCAATACTTTTGCCTAAATAAACTCGCTAGTTGAATATAATACAAATTCTGATCACAGTTTCGCATAATAATTGTGGATTTAAAATAATGAATTCGATTATTAACACAATATCCACGTAACTAAAGTAAACGTCTCAGTGCTTGACACTAGCCTAATATTTGACACTTTCAATCTTAAAGCATAACAATACAACAGACGCACAATAGGTGTAACTATTGGAAATGTAGGTGTCAAGCATTGTGACGTTTTACTTACCTTAGTAAACATTGACTTCCTACCGGAGCGGCTATCTTAACTCTATTTTTATTAATTCCTAATTCAACATGGCAAGTGCAAATAAAACATACCTACATCTAAACATGTATGTCTGTCTCCTACTGGTTAATACTAACAAACAAGTTTATTATTTTATTACGTAGGATTTACGTAGGTGCAAATATTTGATGAGCCCAAATATTTAATGACTGATAATTTCGTTTAATCGTGTCTAGTGTTTGAGTCTAGAAATGTTACTTTGGATTTAAATATAGTTTTTGGAAAACTAGGTATCCCGGACACGATAAAGTCTGTTATTGTTTAATGTTTTTAGGAATGAATAGATTACCATTTTGTCTTAAACTATTCGATCGATTTGCTTGAAAAGTCTAAAGTTTGTCTTAAACTATTCGATCGATTTTCAAACGCTTCAAAATTGATTGGTGAGGTAGCCCTCTTGATTCTTCCTAGGTACATTTATCGATTCCCTATATATTTATTTATTTATTAAGAAACAAACAGTCTCATATATTTACATTTGACACAGTAAAAAGTAGTAAAGGAGAGTGGGCAAAAATGTATGGAGCTTGGAGCAAGAAAAAAAAATGGCGGCCACTTCTGGAAGTAGGCTGTATTTAATGGTAGTGATATGTACTTTCATTTTTTGAAAACCTAACTTCCATGTCATGGATTGTTTCAGAATTATGATTTATTAAATAACAGGAGAATAGAAGATAAAATAACGCAAGCGCACAGTACACAACCAACTACTCGCAATCTTTCTTAAATATTCACATCTGAGAGTTATGCTCATAAGAATAAATGAAGCACATATTCATAGTTTTCATTTAAAATTAGATTCCGCAGTGGCCGCTAGTTTTATTTTTCAACCTTTGGTCCAGAAATGCCCAGTCTCCTTATGGACTTACAGTTTCCTTAATGAGAATATTTAAATCTAAACATTAAAAACATATATTAAACAAGAAACGAAATTCAGACATAATAATAACAAATTGAGACATGCTTTTACTGTCGGTTGGTCTTTTCTTGGCACAGTCAAGTCGCATAATCATCCATCATACTTACATAATTAGTGGGTCTGCCAAATATCAGCACGACTGAATGAAAGTGAGTCGAATTTAACTGACAAAATTGTATGACACCCAGCCATCAGGCCCAGGGAAGCTAAATAAAAATTGTAAAAGATGCCTACTGTTTTAAAATGGATTATGTTTTGTTTCACAGAGGATCATGCGAAGGGACTTAGCACATTTACAATAATGGCCGGCTTAGGAGGCTTCATGGGCTACGCCCTCGGAGGAATTAACTGGGATGAAACACGATTAGGTAACACGATACTATGGAACAAAAACGTACCGGTAACGTACTTTAGCGTGTCAATAAAGGTTAACGAACTTTTTAGGGGAAATGTTCGGTGGGCACGTGAGGGCAGTGTTTTCGCTGATCACAGTCATTTTTGTGGTCTGCGTGTCAACCACTGTGACGAGCTTCAAGGAGATTCCCCTGCAAGAACTTCAGGAGCAGGAGGAGTTCAGAAAACTGGCAGAGACAGAGAGGGTTCAAGAGAGTTTCGATGCTGGAGATGAGCAGCCTGTGAAGAGTTTGAAGAGAGACAACACCACGTACGGCTCGCTGAATCAACCGGCTGAGGGAGAAGAGCAGGTTATTCTGAAAATTTAATTTACACAACCTTTCTTGTAAGATGTACCTAGTCGATCAAGGTCGCGGGCGTCCACTGGATGCATTAAATTCATATAGTTACTTCATATTTATTGACTTTACCTTATGAAAAGCTACCTACTGTAGTAGTAGTTGAATCACCATTCACCTAGCGTTTTCCCGGTTATACTCGAAACGAGCCCGGGGTTCGTAGTAGTAGTAAGCTACTGTATTCAATAACTATTATGTAGTTCAATATCGAAATAAATAGCTTATAGATCTTTTCAATTATTCATTACCACTACTTGGCGGTTATCTGTCCGATCCGACCATATTTTGTGTAATTTGTGTAAGTTACGAAATTCAATCAAGCTGGCTGACCTTGCGTTGTCACATACGGGTTTTACTAAACCCGGTAAATTGTAAAGTGTCCAATTACCAATTCTCGTGCAATTTTTTTTGGGTGTGTAACGATGCCTATAATTTTTTTTTATAATATTTTTTTTGTAATACTGAATACGTATATGAGCAAACGAAAGAGCGAATTAAACTAGAGAAAATTACGTCTTACAAAGAAAAACATTATCACGCATACAAATTTTTTGTGCCAGAGAGCAAACTATCAGTATTTTTAGATGATAAACTTTGGCCTAAGAATGTAATATTTAGAAGATTTACGAACTTTACACCGAGGTATACGAATAGTGGCAAAGCCTTGGACGGCCTAAATACTTTACAAGATGGCAAAAAGACTGCAATTAGTTAGCTTCAATTGTAAAAATGTTAAGCGGTCAGTGGATGCAATCCGACAGTTATGTAAGACGTCGGATATTGTGGCCTTACAGGAAACATGGACTCGGCCTGACGAGATTGACTTTTTATCGAGCATAGACGCGACATTTGGGTACACAGGTACATCTGCTATCGATACGACAAGTGGCATGTTGAGGGGGCGGCCGTATGGCGGAGTGGCGCTTCTATGGAATAAAAGTGTCTTTAAGAATGTGTCTGTAGTGAGATGTGGTAACCCGCGCGTATGTGCCGTACGTATAACTATAGCCAAAGAATCGTTCCTAGTGTTTAGTATCTATATGCCGACGGACAAAGTGGCAAACTTGGTGGATTTCACAGACTGCTTATCTCTGGTGAGTGCTATCATAAAAAACGAGGACACTGACTTAGCGTACATTCTAGGCGATTTTAATGCTCATCCTAATGAACTCTTTTATACGGAGATGTTAGATTTTTGTTCCGAACAAGAATGGACGTGTGCAGATATTGACATCTTAGGATTAAACTCTCAAACATACACTTTTATTAGCGAAGCGAACGGGTCTAAAAGGTGGCTGGACCATATTTTGGTTACAAAATGTGCCACAAAGAGTATAGTTAATGTTGATATTATGTATGACGTCATGTGGTCAGACCACTACCCCTTGTGTATAGAATGTAATTTAGAAATTGAAAAAAATGTTTTGTTACATAATAAGCCGCTGACTAGTACAATGTTGTGGGGAGAGAGGAAAGGTGGGCAAATTAGCCTGTATAATAAAATTTGTCATGATGGGCTAAGGGAAATTGATTTTCCGTGCGAGTTCCGTGCATGTTGTGATAGTACCTGTAATGAAATTAGCCATAAAACACTTATCGAAAGTCTCTATGTGAAAATAATAGATGTGATAAGCGGTGCTGCCTCGGATAGCTATTCATTGAATCGAGTATCACAGAAAAAACCTATAGTTGGGTGGAACAAGCATGTTAGAGAGGCACACAGGGAGGCCCGGGATAAGTTTAGGTTGTGGGATTGGTACGGGAGGCCCGGTTCAGGTTATTTTTATGATGAGATGCGGATAAGTCGTGGTATATTCAAGTCGAGGTTAAAGTGGTGTCAGAGGCATGCCGAAAAGATAAAAATGGATATCCTAGCATCTCATCATTCTAAACGTGACTTTCGGGCTTTTTGGAAATCCACAAGGAAGCTAAACAGTAAACCTGGCCTTCCTGCGAGCATTGAGGGCATTAGTGACCATAACTGCATAGCTAATTTATTTCGAAAGCAATTCACTGTAGTGTCACCTTTGCAGCTACCATGTTCTTCACCTGAGGATGAGCCACGTGAACAGGAGATTTCAATTAGATTTACTCCAAGGGATATAGACAAAGTTATTAGGTCCATGTCAAGGGGAAAATCTCCTGGTCACGATGGCATCAGTATAGAACACCTCAAACACGCAGGCCCTCATATGCCGCGAGTCCTTGCATTGTTATACAATCTCTGCATAAGCCACTCGTACTTACCAGAAGCTATGATGAAGACGGTTGTAGTACCAATTGTTAAAGATAAAAGTGGTGATGCTGGAGATAAAACTAACTATAGACCGATCTCACTAGCGACAGTGATAGCAAAGATACTTGATAGTCTGCTTAGTACACAATTGGATAATTATCTTAACATACACCAAAATCAATTCGGCTTCAGGCCTGGTCTCTCTACGGAATCTGCCATATTGTGTCTAAAGCAGACTATTAGGTACTATACTGAAAGACAAACATGTGTTTATGCATGTTTTCTCGATTTATCCAAGGCGTTCGACCTGGTGAATTATGAAGTTCTTTGGAGGAAATTAAAGGGTACCAATATTCCAACGGAACTCTGTAGAACGTTTAAATATTGGTACCTCAACCAGTGTAACGTAGTGCGATGGTCAAGCGCATATTCGGAGCCATACAGGTTGGAGTGTGGGGTGAGGCAGGGGGGAGTGACCTCACCCAAACTCTTCAACCTGTATGTCAACGCGCTATTGGAGGAGCTCAACGGCACTCATGTCGGCTGCCACATTGCCGATACCTGTCTAAATAATATTAGTTATGCAGACGACATGGTGCTGCTGAGTGCCTCCCCTTGTGGACTGTCCACGCTGGTTAATATCTGCGAAAAATATGCACTCAGTCACGGCTTAATATACAATGTTAAGAAAAGTGAATGCATGGTATTTCAGGCCAGAGGAAAATATGTACCGCCAGTACCTTCTATCAGGCTGTATGGAGTGCCCCTAAATAGGGTAAACCAATTTAAGTATCTGGGACATGTGGTGACCTCTGACCTGAAAGATGATGTAGACATTGAAAGAGAGCGAAGGGCGTTGTCTGTCAGAGCAAATATGGTGGCCCATAGATTTAGTCGTTGCTCGGTGGGTGTTAAGCTCACACTCTTTAGAGCATTCTGCACCAATTTCTATACGGCTAGTCTATGGACTCATCATACGCAGAAACAGTACAACGCTCTTCGTGTACAATATAACAATGCCTTTAGGGTGATGATGGGGCTACCCCGTTTCTGTAGCGCATCAGGGATGTTCGCGGAGGCCGGGGTAGATTGTTTCTACACCATAATGAGGAAACGCTGTACATCCCTGGTGCGCAGGGTCCGGGCTAGCTCCAATCCCATCCTGAGGGCATTGTCAGAGAGATTTGATTGCCATTACATGAATCATTGTCATTTGATTCACGTAGTGGCAAACAAATCCCAGTAATTAATTTAATAGAAAAAAAAAAAAAAAAAAAAACATAATTAGATATATTGTATAGTAGTATAGTATATTGTGTAATGTAACAAGCTAATTATAATTATTTCATGTTATTCCTCGCCTTGTAATATGATCCCAGTTGGTCGAAATAAATTATTTTTATTTTTTTTATTTATTAGGCGCAATAACACTTTTTTCATATAATTCTTGAGTCATATAACAAGACTTAATATATTTACATACGATATAATTATCATTTTATATAATGATCATTTGATGTAATAATATTTAATATAACATAATTTAAATATGCATATTTCCTATAATGAACAAATTATATTATGCTAATTTCTTGTAATGCACAGTTAGCATAATATTTTTTGGCAGACTCTAATGCAGGTCGGTGTAGGAACGACGACGAGCGAAACGAGCGTGCCACGGCAGCGGCCGGCGAAGCGCCAGAACCGAACACTTTTTTACTACATAATATATACTACATAGTAATATTTGCAACCATTAGGTTTGCTACATTTTCTTTTGATACTCAATAACATATTACCTATTCTACTTGATATTCATGATAAATAACTCGTATATAACATGAGCATTATACCATGTAAGGATTATACAAAATAAGTGTTATACCCGATGATAGTTACTTATACAAAATAAACATATATATTTTGAAATTATAACCAACGTTAATTATGTACAATAAGTGATTGAAAATACCTTGAAAATATATCAAATGTTGTTATAGCGAATGTAATTATATTTATTTTATTTTTATACCCATCATTCATTACACACCCATTTTTTTTTCGCAAAATGTGGATTATCCAAGCCCATATTACAAAAGGGTTAAATATACGTACAACTATGTACCTTAAAGCAGTATTTCACGTCCAGAACAGCATTGTTTAAACTCAATTCAGGACTCGGACAATTTCGTCATATTGTAGGTCTGTACTAATAATTAGTGTTGGGCATTTTAGGCGCATTGTAGGAAATATCTGACTGTAATTTTCATTTTTGACTTTTGTAGTGCTCTTATTGTACCCAGTTGGCTCCTCATAAGCATTTTGGATACTCACTGAAGACTGACTTGATGGACAGTAGTGTTTGAAATTAAATTATTTTAATATGGGTCGTCAATAATCTGGGAATTACATAATCAAAATAATTAAAAAAAAAACAAATTTACAATATAACAACATTAAAACCACAAATTACCTAATTCTAAGTGCAAGGCCTGAGTGGACGCCCCGCCCAGAGCGGGGCGTGCAGCGTCCATATAAACTAAATGCAATTTATATGGACGCTCGACGCCCCGCTCTGAGCGGGGCGTCCACTCAGGCCTTACACTAACTCTGTGCGCTCCTAGTGTTTATATAATTTTACAGAACGGTCCTAGCATCAATGTGCCAGAGGCCAGCCACGGAGAGCACCTGTCCCTGCGCCACTACCTCCGTTCTATTGTAGTGATGCCACCCTCTCTCCGAGTAGTGTGCCTCACTAATCTGTTCTGCTGGATGGCTCACGTCTGCTATTCGCTGTACTTCACTGACTTCGTGGGCGAGGCAGTGTTTGGTGGCAACCCTGCGGTAAGTGACCGGAAATGATGAGAATGAAACATCTTCAATGGCCTTTAAGTCTATTACAGTCTATACAAGCAGTACCAAGAAGGGACAACGTCTTCCATGACTGTGTAAGCCAATACGGGAGCGGCATACACGACCCAAAGCTGGCAGGCGTAATTTGCCCGCGGCGATCATAGTACCACGGCACGGTGATGCCGATTGGTACATATTCTTTGTCTTATATTATTAAATGTTATTAAGTATTTGTAAGTAGAGTAAAAACCACCTTAAGCTGAACGCAAACATTTGATGTGGCTATGATTACTAAAGATGAGTAATAAAGAACAGGGTGTGACACAAATCTTTTAAAAATATCGTGTTTTCGGAAAATTGATATCTTTCCCTTGTCTCAAATCACCACGTGGGTATATAGTATTCCAAGTTAAACTCCATTTCAAAATGTGACACCCCTGAATGTCATCTCCCATACATAAGTTTCATGTTAGAATGATATGATAGACGACACCAAAAAGGCATGAAATAATTACATTCAGCCGATTAAGTCAGATGGAGTGGCGGCCCTGTAAATTATGTTGGACGCAAATTATTTTCATGTAAGAAGTTACAAATTGCTTCTTACATGAAAATAATTTGCATATTAGGTGCTACGAGGGTCAAACTGAAAGTTCTTAGAAAATCAAAAACTGAGCAATCAAGCAACTTATTACTTTTATTATATCTTTTCAAAATAGCCTCCCTTCACATCAATACATCGCTGCATTCGATAGAACCACTGAGAAAAGCACTTTGCCCACTCGTCTTTAGGGGTCTCTTCGACGGCCTTTTGAAACGCAGCCACTGCTTCGTCGGCGTCCATAAAACGTTTTCCTCGAAGTTTTTCTTTAATTTTTGGGAATAAATAAAAATCACAAGGTGCAAGGTCGGGGCTATAAGGTGGGTGACCCAGTAATTCCACGTTTGCCGTCGCCAAATAGTCGATCGTTTGCTTGGCGGTGTGCGATGAGGCGTTGTCGTGGTGAAGCAGGATCCTACTGCGAGGCCGTTTTTCTCGAACTTTTTCCAAGACTAGTGGTAAACAATTGTTAGTGTACCACTTCGCAGTAAATGGTTTTTGATCCTCTAAAATAATTGTTGCGTAATGACCAGTCCTTCCGAAGAACGAGGCCACCATCTTTTTTCCCACACTTCGACCTCTCTTCACTTTAGTGGGCAACTCCTCGGAAGGAAACACCCACTCAGCAGACTGTCTTTTAGTTTCAGGATCATAACAGTAAATCCAGCTTTCGTCACCCGTAACTACGTCGAACACAGCATTTGAGTCACCTCCGTTGAATCTTTGACCCATTTCACGGCACCAATCAACACGACGGACTTTTTGGGCTTCTGTCAAATTATGAGGTATCCACCGGGCACAAAGCTTCCTCACCGCTAAATGTTCATGGAGGATTTTGTGGACTTGACTCATACCAATGGCTAAGCTTGTACGAATCTGCTGATAGGTTACTCTTTTGTCAGTCTCTATCATACGCCGCACAACACTGATGTTATCTCCAGTAGTCGCCGTAGAAGGCCGGCCCTCACGCAGATCATCAGTGAGATTAGTGCGGCCACGTTTAAATTCATTAAACCAGTTGTAAATAGTAGCACGAGATGGGGCTTCATCGTGAAAGGCCAATCGAAGTCTATCATAACTTTCTTGTTGACTTAAATTACATCGAATGTCGTAAAAAATCATTCCTCGAAAATTTTCTCGCGTTAAATTCATGCTCACGTAGTACACACAATTTTCAATTTGCCGCCAAATCGTAAAACAAATGACAATCGAGTGGAATTCGTACACAAAAATATTAAGAAAGAGTTCCATTTTCAAATTTTGAACTTATTTTTTTATTATATTTATTACAAGTGGCCAGTTCTAAAGACTTTCAGTGTCGCCCTCGTATCGGAGCCAAAATGGAGTGGATTTAGATATGACAAAAACAAATCTGTTGCTGGCTTCGATAATAAGATGGATATTTTCGTCAGCCGGAGATGTCAGATCTTATCAGGTTTACCTCAATTTGCACGTACTGTACATGATTTATTGGTGTCGAGATTTTCACGTAACTTTTTTGTGGTGAAACAATTTTCCATTCACGAAAAAGAGTAAGGTATTTCGCAAATTATGACTTTAATGAGATAAGCTTAAGTCATTGGCTAGAAGCGAACGGATTGCAGATTACTCCACCGACACGAGGTTCAAACAATAAATATTTTAACTAATTTAACGGTACTACAGATGATTTCAGAAATGTCGCGTTGCCGGTGTTTTCAACGAGCGAGGAAATAATAATCAAAAGACAGATAAATCTATGTTTCATACAACCGCACCTATCAAAAATTTACGAAATTGACAACGTCAATTCCAGACCATTGCAAGTGGAGCGCGCAGCCTCAATATTTTAACCAATCACAGAGCAGAATTCTAGTGGCGCGCGGCCAACTAGATTTGCTTACACCAATCAGATTATCTACACACAAGCTCATACCTCCCTACTCCCTACAGAGTTATGCAAATCCATAACTCCCGTGGGAACAATTTAGGCCATTGTCCTTCTGTATACAGGCATGGAATAACACCATTTACGAGCACCAAGTGTGATGAAAAAATATATTACAACTTACTTAATCTTGCAACTTGCCTTTAAATATGGAACACAATAGTACATTGTTCTTACGCCCGTGTTATACACAATGTTTTTCATCACATTTGCGAGGAAACAAATACATTTTAGATGAAATGAATACAAATCGTAATAAAAACTGCAACATGTCAGTCGTCCATTTTGTTGAATTTGACGTGAGGCGCGTATGGCAAAGACCCTTCGGTATACAGCCACGATTTGAAAACACTTAAAAACATTATACATAGACACTAAATAACTACATATTAAATCTGTAAATTATTCAGTTAAACATGTTTAAGTAGTTTTTTAAGTTTAAATTTATTTATAAGTACGTTTTCAGACATCGTATTTGATATAAAACCTCTTTGCTTTGAGTGACAGATACAATTTAAGAAAAAAACCATTACGCCCGTGGGCGTAACACAGGCTATTACAGCTCTGTATGGCTGCGCATTATGAAGCCCTTTTCGAGCAAGTGTGATGAAAAATCACTTAGAAGATTTTAAAGAATGATCTTTGTTATTACTCAACCAAGTTTGGGATTGAAATAGCTGTCAGTTCATATTTGTACAGTCGAGGAAATTGAATGTTTAGCACTTTTGGACCTTAACGTCATTCTAATAGAGTTGACATGTGCCAAACATTCAATTTCCTCGACCGTACATTAATCTACAGAGGCCGGGAAGTGGGTGGTATAGTTATGAGGTTGGCAACCCCTTTTCACGCCGAGGTATGTATAGTGCTTTTCTCAAACATGCAATGAAATAAATTTAAACACTGCAAAAAATCAAACTTTAACTTCTAGAGAAACTAAAAGTACTTAAACTAGACGAAATATATAACTAACACATATATTACTATTTCTTCGTCGGTGGTTTCGTCGAAACTCATATTAAATAACAATAGTACATTGTTTAACGAGGGGCGTAAGTGGAATATTGCGAACAAGAGTCTATCAGAAGCCCGACGCCGAAGGCGGAGGGCTTTTGATGACTCGAGTTTGCAATGGTCTTACGCCCGTGTTATACACAATGTTTTTCATCACATTTGCGAGAAAACAAATACATTTTAGATGAAATGAAAACAAATCGTAATAAAAACTGCAACATGTCAGTCGTCCATTTTGTTGAATTTGACGTGAGGCGCGTATGGCAAAGACCCTTCGGTATACAGTATACAGCCACGATTTGAAAACACTTAAAAACATTTTACATAGACACTAAATAACTACATATTAAATCTGTAGATAATTCAGTTAAACATGTTTAAGTAGTTTTTTAAGTTTAAATTTATTTATAAATACGTTTTCAGACATCGTATTTGATATAAAACCTCTTTGTTTTGTAACTGCCGCATGAGTGACAGATACAATTTAAGAAAAAACCATTACGCTCGTGGGCGTAACACAGGCTATTACAGCTCTGTATGTCTGCGCATTATGTAGCCCTTTTCGAGCAAGTGTGATGAAAAATCAATAACGCACAAGTAAATAGAATCACAGAATAAACGATTATCAATTTCGCCTCCAATACGATTTTAAAAAATACCTACGCGGTTTTTGAAGACAGTTTTACCGCTAATATTGATAAGAAATAATTTAAATGTGTATTTGTCTAGTTAGATTTGCAATTTATAATTATTGGAATTTGTTAATAATGTTTTAGTGTTGTGTTCATGTACATTTTATTTTATATTTAAATAAAACGACAAAATATAGAAAAAATCGTTAGTTCTTTTTTTTAATAATCGTAGTGGCAGAATGTCATAACGAACCATAAAGCAAATATTGCTTTTAGTTTTTTTCATGTGCCACACATTGTGGAATGGAAATTAAAATAAACCATCTTGCAGGCCTAGTCTCCAATTTTGTATGAAATGCCATTACGGGTCTCTCGTCTCGCTGCGCCCGAAACGTGACACTTCGAAGCCCATTATGACCAACACAACTTCAATATTTCATTGCATGTTTGAGAAAAAACTGTTACGTATTTACATGGCAACACTGTCACCTGCAATCCTATTCTAATCGCCGTTTAAAATACATTGAGTTATGTCAGTTGTAAGTTGTATATTAGTCTTCACTAAAGTATCAACGATGTACCAGGTACTGGGTCAGGATAGGTTATCTGGGCGTTTGCTAATGAAATATAGTAGTGTAGTATTAGTTTATCTAAGCGTTTTAAAATAAAGTTTGCTTCTTCTTCTTCTTCTTCTTCTTCTTCTTCTTAAATAGCAAAAAGAAATTTTGACTAAAGGAAACATTTACAGATCCGTCTTATAGCTTAGTTACGAGGAATTGATCCGGCCAGTTAAAGAGCCGGTTCGAATTCAGTTCTAAAAATAACAAAATATCAACTTTTCCATCAAATATTGGAGTCTCTAACAGAGAATAGGGGTGTATACACTAAATAAACTAATCATTAATGTCATATTTTCTCGAAAAAGGATAAAAAATGTAGTCAAATGGAGAAAAAATCAACGCAAAAGGTTAAATAATCACGAAGTTATAAGTGTCCAAAGTTTTAAGAAGGGGTATGTTCTGTCCCTTTTTCGCAAAACACAACTTCATACGAAACGATGACGCTGGAAGAATGTGACGTCACAGAAGACGGCAACGTGCCGCGCCGCATCGTGGTCGGCGCCGCCGTCGACGCGGCCTCCCGGCAGCATCCTGTAATGTGACGTCACACACCGTTTGCGTTTTCTCTCTCTAACAAGCAATATTAAAACAGTTGTAGCTTCGTAATTTTTTGAGATATCTGAATGGGATTTTCTTCCCTAGGCATATTTTTTTGCCTTCTTTCTTTTGGAGTAATACTAATTTTCGAGTCTACACCCCTATTGTTTGGCTGATTTTGATATCGATTGATGACATTGGTTGCAGGCACCGGTTGGTTCTGAAAGCCGGGCAGAGTACGAGGCTGGCGTCCGCTTCGGTTGCTGGGGCATGGCTATGTACTCACTCTCCTGTGCCTGCTACTCCACCGTCATCGAGAAACTCATCAACAAGTTTGGGTGAGCATTAGTCAATAAATTAATTAATATAATAGGGTAACCTTACACAAGACGGCACGGTGTCTTGCTTTGTGAGCCGGTTTTCGCCTTCACATTCAGCCATCGCTTTTGAATCTTCGCGGGGTCGAGGGCCGACGAGGACTAGGCCTATACGTAGGTTACAAACAAATTTGTAACCTATGTATAGTCAGATGGCCTGCAAGAGACGCGACCGAACTAACGAAGGCGACATTCCTGGAGCTTCTCCGCTACGTCACGAACTCCTCCTTTATGGATCTAATTAGAAATAAGTGTGTGTCAAAATTTTCATTTTTGGTACAAGCTTTTATTGCCGACTGTACTTTTCTGTATACCATCATCAACTACTCATTGAGACGATTCTAACGAACCCAAACTCAACGGGGTTACGTCGGTTAAGTACTGAATTGTCATGGTCACCTTCTGTCTCCATCATCAGATCAGCTCGATGGTACCATAATATTGAATTGTCATCCAAACTATACTTATACCCAAAATTTCAGCTCAATCGGTCACTGGGAAGTGGGTCAAATTTAACTTGTCGTTCATATGTTTGTCCCATACATACATATTTTATTTATTTATTTATTTATTTTATTTCTCAAAAAAGAAGTATGGTACATTTTAGGCTTAAATTAGGTTCGCCAAACTTACGTTTAACGGCGAAATGAGGCACTCTTTATGAACAGGGCAAGTTAAATAAAAGCTTGTAAAAAAAAGAATACTGCCTTATTTCACAAACGTTCGTACCTAAATGTCTAGCCGCTCCTTTAGTATAAGTAGTGTATGGAACTGGGTTAAACGTCAAACAGAGCCAAAAAAACAAAAACGTATTTCCTGAGGTCAACAGTTACTATATTATAGAGGTGATTACAATTATTTATGGAAATTAAGAGTCCAACCAAAAAATTTTATTAATAGCCCTTAACTTTGGCAATGTCCTCAGGAAAGGAACCGAAATCTCTGTATCTACCTTAATCTTAACTATTCATCATTGATACTTCTTCGAACTGGCGTGATGACTGATCATTAATCAATGCTCAACCAGGCTTAAAACGTAAGTGAAACAGTGCTCCAATATTACACTAAGTGTAAGGCCTGAGTGGACGCCCCGCTCAGAGCGGGGCGTGCAGCGTCCATATAAAACAAGTGCAATTTATATGGACGCTGCACGCCCCGCTCTGAGCGGAGCGGCCACTCAGGCCTTACAGTTAGACTGCCTACATGAGCGCTAACCCCAGGTACTCGGCAACTGTTCAGTGACCCGCGTTATTGCTTGCCTGAATTTGCGATGCCGTGTGCGTCACCGGCATTGCACTTCAGAACCACGGGGGTACGGGACGGGCTTGATAGGGGACGGTGAAAACTGCTACTCGTCATTATTTTGCCTGTAGGTACCCAGCTGTAGGATCCGTTCGTCTACTTTCACACACACTGTAATGCCGGTAAAGATACATTGTACCTAGCAGAGGAAAATCCCCAAATGTGGACCACCTTATTTACAGGATTTTAAAGAAAACAGAAGTGTAATGACCATTGATTGTAAGACTAAAGATGGAAAAATATAATATTGTTTTCAAACCACATGCTCGACAATGCCGAATTATAGGTCATGTAAACCCTACCGAAAGCAAGACATTAAATCCCTTGGTATTAGCCGGGTTATAATGTTGTACTGAATTTCATTATAACCCGCTGGTTAATAATATGATTTCCCTTTTCATAATTCTTATTACTATATGAATAAAGTTTAATTTTGCTAAACACAATTTGTCCTAGGCCATGGCCTACTTGATTTGACAAAATAAATGAAGTTTGCCTCCGTGTGAACCCCGGTCCGGAGGAGCGCGGTGTTCGAAATTCGAATTTCGAATCTAGGACCACGGCTTGTGCTTTCGAATTTGGAACGTCGCGCGCCTTCATTTGTTCACGCGTGACGAACAAATCGAGTTCTTGTAGGTGCCTATAGAAGATTTAATTTCAAAAATAATATTGAAAATGTCGAGTGATGAAAGTGTTTTGACTCCTGAGTTTATCAAATTAGATGCCATAGGCATTGTCAACAATCTGCAGCCAGAGAAGTCAAAGGAAAAATACCTAAAAGCCTACAACGATTTTGACAAATGGAAAGCTGTAAAAGGCGTAAAGTCTGTGTCTGAATCAGTGCTTCTGGTCTATTTTGAATATTTGTAAATAAACATTATTTATCTACTGAGCCTGTTTTTTTGTCTCGCATAAGGTGTGAAAAGTAGAGTATACACCTCGGGGATAAGACTGTTTTAGTCTTGGGCGGTTGAACCCCTCACTGCACTCAGGACTCAGTCTTAATTCCCTCGCTTCGCTCAGGAATTAACTTATAACTCCCTCGCTACGCTCAGGAGTTAAATTATGAGTCCTTCGTTACGTTCGGGATTCAATTCGCTCCCGTGACATAAAACAGTGCTTTATCCCCTTAGTGTATAATCTACTATAGTATGTCAGGTTGCTAGCCTACGCCCACGACACACTTTTTCAACCCGATCTCGTAGTCGACGGCACCCATAACATAAAATCCATAAGGGTTCCGTTTTTTGCCATTAGGCTACGGAACCCTAAAAAGGGGGTAGTGCTATTCTAACTCGGCACAACACGACGGGGATAAGTACCCGAGTATTTATAATTTGTAGATAAAAGTTATATATAGGTATTAGGAGGGCTATTTATGGGTATATTTTAAAGGTATGTAAATCAAGTACCTACTATACCTATATACATCGTCAAATTTATTTCAAGTCGTGAAAATTGTTCCGTCAAAATTGTAACTTCCTCTTAGAGTGCTAGTAATTTAAAATTACAAGTTATGTTTTGTTATGTTTTGTTGTTCAATTTTATTAAATAGTATACAGTTTCTCTCTTCCCCCAAATAGTCCACTTTGGTTATAATTTCACTTAATTAAAAGATTCAAATTCATTAAATATATTGCAAGTACCAAGTTAGTTTTATGTTTACATAACCTCTAAAATGCACTATGTAAAAAAGACGAAAATTATCAATTTACTTTATTTATAGCGTCAGGAATGAATAAAATTGATACAATCATTCATAATTTAACACTTATTTGTCGTCTTACATTAATAACCTGTCATTCCAGCAGTTCATCTATAAACATTGTCCAATTCCGACAAAATGAGTCCGGCTTGATAATCCGCAAGCCATCGCTTGTATACATTATAAATTACTTCCCGAGCGGAACCGCGTATTGATTCGCTCATTGTATGGAATTTTTGTTGCATTTGAATGCTAATAAATCCGCGAAATTTTATAAATACTGTTAAATAATAACTTAGATGACAATACGTCTACTAGCATATATGACAAGTTTAATCAAGTTACCAGAGTCGAAATAAATTGTTCTGTTTCTACTTTTTTCCAAGCTGCATTAATATTTGACAGGAAAAAGTGTGAAAAAATACCTGACACGTCCTAATCCTAATAAGTAGCTCTAGAAATAAAACTAGTAATTTGTTTTATGTGAGTTCCGCACGTACTAATTATTCAAGACATACCTTTTCCAAACGAGTTTTAAAAAACTACAATGAGTATTTCTGTGACATCGATCCATTTATGCACTCTCTTGATGTTTTAAAAGAACGTACGAGATCTAAATTGATATCGATAAAAAATACTTAGTGTTCTACCTACTTATTTTCCTACTCGCTAAGACGCTTTTGTATATTTTATTTAATGTTTGTATTTATGAACCTCCAGGTCTGTTTTTATATATACAAGGTGTAAATCATATAACTGAAAACCTGAAAGTAGTTTGTTCAGAATCGAAAGCTGAATCGATTGCACCATCTTTTAAGGTAGGTTGTATTTTTTTTGAAAAATATTTTTTTATTGTGCCGGGTCTAAAAGTTACGAAGGCAACATACGCGAATCAGAGAAATGTTGGAGGATGTTGTTGTGAGGTGAACGTCAGGATCTACGTCACTGACAAGTACTGATTAGTGATTACAAGTGTAGAGTTACGAATCAAGTAGATCTGCTTGATAAAGAAAACCAACGAATATCTTTTGAAATAATTAACGTATTTGTAAATGGACGTATTAATCTTATTAAGGATTAAAAAACTCAGTTGGGGTGTCTGAGGTTTTCAGTATAATAAAATACACCTTGTATAAGCAACTAACCTCTATCTTTTTATGTATGACTGTATGTGTTCTGAAAAAAAAAAAAAAAAACAGTGTGAGGAACTTATAGCCGAGTGGTCCTAACCATTGTCTAGGGTCAAGTAGGTAACCAGCCGCACCCGCAAAAACTAGTGCCCACATCAACACTTGACATTAGGTGGCAGTCGGACTCCGGACTTCTAGCTATAATACGATTAAAATCAGTTAACGATTCGGCTTTTCTCGGATATCATCGCCTAACTCCGGAGACGGAAATGACACGAAATATATTACCGCGATTTCTTTTAGGTAGCATTCAATTTGAAGTATCATAAACGCAATGTATAGCACCTGCCAAGATAACATTACTAACCGGTAGACCTAAGAAATTTATTATGCAGAAGCGACATGAATTTGAACATTCATTATTAATCATTATTTATTGAAGCTATACTACTTGTATACAATATATAAAAAAAAACATATATAAGTCAATATTTTACTGTTTGATGTAAGTAACAGTACGATATTACGTCGGATTAATAATTGATAATACACACCAATAAAAATAAAAAAAACCGACTTCTTTCAAAGACCGTTTTAATTTAATGACTTCACTTCCATCAGATTTTCACATAATCATCTTCTCGCTCCACCGCCTTCATCCACCAAGTTCTATAGCAAATATGTGGAATGCTTTGCCGTTGCATATAAGATGTGCAAAATCTCTTAATTAAAAAAAAAAACTGTTGAAACAATATTACTTGTCGCTGCTTTAAGTTGCCTTGTTGTCCTGTAATATATTTATATAATTGTATTATAGTTTGTATGTATGTATATATGTATTTATACTATACTTATTTATCATATGAAAGTGTGTATTTGAGTGTGTAGCTTATCTTGATTTATTCCGGCTTTACCTGTTTATAAAATAACTCTTCTTGAAAATTTCCTGCTACCCAAAGGTTGTCTGGAAGAGAGAATCGCTCTAAAGCGATAAGACCGCCTGTCACCTTTATTTATTGATTATTCTTTTATAACATGTTTTTCTTACGTTGTGGTGCAATAAAGAATATTGTTATTATTTGTATGTTTTTTCCATATCTCAGGACCACGGGGTCCCGGACTTTTGGGAGGCATGCGTGGGGCCGAAGCCACAACAGCGCAGAGGCCCTTTAAAACAAATATAATATAAAGCGAGGGATACACATGGCGGATACCATCTCCGAGCGCACAACATGACATGATACACCCGGTGATGGTCCCCGCTAGGTGCAAAGACTAATATTGCAGTGCAACACTGTGTTGCGATGGAAACTAAAGTCATGGGTTATTGGGTTGAATGGTGGGTGGTCTGGACAATGGGTTATGGGAGGAGACTAGCGGACACCTGCCGTGACAATAAGTCTCAAAATTGTGAAAAGGCAGGCGGTGACTCGCCAACTCGTTAAGTGGGCCCCACAAACAGTCGCACGCACAGTGCGACAATGGAGCAACACGTCTTGCCTTATTATTATTATTATTCAGCCGATTTTTGTTGATATTTCATAAACTGCTTGACCCATTTTGATAAAATTTGATAGAATCGAATATTTTCACGAATGAAATTAGCGTTCATAAACATTAATGTATCATATACGTCAAACTGTTTTTATTAACACACGAGAAGGCAGACTGTCAAAATAGTCAATTATTTTTATTATTTCAATACGTGTTAGTTTTGAGCTACAAAGGAGGTTTTGTTGCTCATATCGTTCTTATATTGTATTCAATAAGACAACGAGTAAGATAATTAAAGGTCATATCTGTAAATTGATAACTCTATGTGAGAGATGAGTGCATGATTCACGACAATTACCGAGGTTGGCCGAATCGTTAACTGATTTTAATCGTATTGTACCGGGATAACGCTAAGACGAGGTTACCTAAGGTTTAATTAAAGCGGATTGCGTCAACTTTTCAGGCCGGTAAACGTTAAATATGGCGCCGGCAGGCGGCAGCTGTCATAGAAAACTGTCTAATTTCCCATAGAATCGGATTTTAACGGACGTAGCTTACGATCACTGATGGTTTGAAATAACCGACCTTTATGTCTTATTAGTATGCTGCAATATCCTATTCTATTGAACGAAAACATTCGTATATTTATGTGTCTGTAATCAAAGAGGTTTAACAACAACAATATATAGGGTCAACGGGGGCGATAAATTGTCCTAGCTAGCGTCTCAGTTCTGGAAATATTCGTTTGCGTTCGAGTTTTCGCTCACAACGCCGAGCTAAGCTCGGTCTCCCGAAGTAGGTACTACGTAGTATTTTTCGCAAGTCCCTAGTTTTCACCAAGTTAACAATTGTCACTTGCGCACTGTGCATTACTGGGCCGACAAGAGATGATAATACCAAGCGATCATCTTTACTTGTAAGCCCGGCATTGTACGGCGGATTCTCATCACCAATGCAATGACCAGCAGCTGATCGAACACGTAACGCATTGTATGTGCGTCAGGTAGATCGAAATGTCCTTTTTTGTATGAAAAAATGACAGTTGAGTTGACCTAACGTGCGTTCGAAACGTTAAGTGATTACCCCTCTGGTCGATTAGGTTGGTACGCGCTTAGGTAGTTAGTAGGTAGACCTAAATGTCACTTTTGTATCGGAAAATTACAGTTGAATTCAAGTGAGTGGGCAACTCGACTGTTAGAAGTTCTTAAGCCGCCCGAAGGCCTCTAACTCGGCGGCAAAGGGGGGACAACTGTCACTCGCGTCCGCAGGAGCTACATACCACAACCCTGCATGTGTCCTCTGGGTGGTACTAAAGAGTGACAAACTTTAAAGGCCAAAATAATGTATGCCATACGATTTAATAAATACAGTTGAATTGTCCTAACGTACGATCAAAAAGTTACGTGATCAACCCTCAGGTGACTGTATACATAATATACAAGGCCAGTAAAAGTAAGTGAAAGACGTATTTAGGTCTAACAAAAGCCGTTTAATCAATACGGATTTAATGCTCAGTGCCTGTGTAATAATACTTAGCGAGTGGTCTGACGCGTTAATCGATATTACGTTTACTTAGGCGCTCGGAGCACGTTTCAGGATTTGATTTGCCACAATAAATAATAAGATTCACTTACCCTTTGCTTTTATACTGTAGGTACAGTTAGTTGCAGAAATAGCTACGCATACGAAGAGGTAAAAAATATCTACACACTGCATAATAAACATTATAAAATATTAGGGGACAATCTTACACAAATCGACCTAGTTCCATAGTAAGCTCATTAAGGCTTGTGTTATGGGTACTAGACGGCGATATATATAATAGATATAAATACTTAAATACATAGAAAACTTCCATGACTCGGAAACAAATATTCATGCTCATCACACAAATATTTGCCCTTACCGGGATTCGAACCCAGGACCTTCAGGCTTGGCCACTAGGCTAACCGGTCGTCTATTAAAGACAATACGAGTTTGGTTAGGTAATTTCGAGCTCTTGGGCCGCGAAGCTAGATTTGTGGTTGACTGTGGGTTTGAAAAGTGTGGTAAGAACTTGCATTTTGTCTCATGCTGTCAACACAAAGAATTTCCAAATGAATAAAGGGCTGGCAATGCTCATAAAATATGGAGTCGCAAGCGCCCACGTTAAGCGTGTCTGTGCGTTGGCAGATTATTTGCTTGTTTAAATATATTTGCGGACAATTATTACACAAATCGACCAAGTCCCAAACTAAGCAAAGCTTGTATCTACTGTGTGTACTAGATGACGAAAACATACTTACTATAAAGATACATAAATACTTGAATACATAAAAAACATCCATGACTCAGGAACAAATATTCGTGCTCATCACACAAATAAAGGCCTCACCGGGATAGAACCCTGGATCTCTTGCTGTGGTAGGCAGTGTCACTACCAAACTAGGCTAAAGCGGTCGTCGGTGTTTGCCATCGTCGTAGTATAAAATCACAACACTTTTCTGTGTCTTAAATAACGTGAAATAATGAAACGTAGTACAAGTGCGTTACCGTCAATGTCAGATTAGGAATTCAAATGAAAAGGATTTCTTATTAGGTTACGTGGACGTCATCCTATGACAATGATGATTTAAAGTAACTTGGTATTTCACAACCATCAAATAGGAGGTAAACCCAATTGTCAATAGGTATCGGCGTGTTATAAATACACCCTAATCATATCTTCCATAAGATAACTATCAAAAGTAGTTAAAGCTGTCAAACGCCCCAGATACCGCGCCCTTATCTGCCTTTACCCTTCAACTTGACTGAGCAAACATTTCCTAGCGACTAACAAGATCAATCTACCCTTGACTTTCAGCTTCCTGTTGCACTTGCTCGGCTTCCCACTGATTTAATCGATAACTGTTTCGATTGCCTGGTTAGAGAAACATTGCCTTTGAAAATCGGGAATTCTCGCAATCGGCAATCGCCAATCATATAAGTACTTGCGCCGAAATATTTCTGAATAACATACCTACTCCCTCGCCGATCGCGGCAGAGGCGACATGATTTTCGAGTTTAAATTGGATTGTCGAAGGTTAGAAACGTCATGACTTCTGAACCTCTTCTTAAAATTAGTCGGCAGGTTTGATTTAACGACATTACGGAGTTTCAAATTTCCCTTTCGGGAAGGAAAACTACGGTCGTGGGGCTTTAATTGGCATTTTGGGTTTTATACTGTACGGTTGCATTTATAATTAAGTGCAAAATTATATAGCTTGACTACTAATAAAGTTCACGAGTTTTTTTTTTAGACTAAAATCAATAATTTAAAAATGTAATAATGATTAATCGAAACATGTCGAAAACTAAAACATTAAAGTTGACTTGTCTTTTTAGTTGGCCACAAATATAATGAAGTGCGCCCTAAATCATTGATAGTTAAATAAATACTCCAGTAAATATACGGTTTAGTAAAACATGAATTTATAATAACGTGTTTTTGTAGTCCATTAAAACGTTGAAGATACTTTATAAAAAAGCCTACATTTTTCATTAATGTTTACTGATATGGAGCGAATATAAATTAACCAAAATAAAAATAAAAATATCTATATAGTAGATTGTTAACCGAGGGCTGAAAGCCACCCATTTCCGACTAAGGCTGAAACGGGTGCGTTTCCCGAGTTAAACACTCTACTGTTCGAATACGAGGAAATAAAATGAAAGCCGGAAACTTAAATATTTTCCAAATCAGTCAGATCCTATAGAACCATTTAAAAAGTGTGTCATCATCATCATCATATCAGCCGAAAGACGTCCACTGCTGGACATAGGCCTCCCCCAAAGAGTGCCAAAGTGACCGGTCCTCCGCCACCCGCATCCAGCGAACTCCAGCAACCTTTACCAGGTCATCAGTCCACCTTGCGGGGGGCCTACCCACGCTGCGCCTTCCGGTACGTGGTCGCCACTCGAGAACCTTTCCGCCCCAACGGCCATCGGTTCTACGTGCTATGTGCCCCGCCCACTGCCACTTAAGTTTAGCGATTCGGAGGGCTATATCTGTTACCTTGGTTCTGCTGCGGATAGCCTCATTTCTGATGCGATCCCGCAGAGAAACTCCCAACATAGCCCTCTCCATAGCCCTTTGGGTGACTTTGAGCCTTCTTATGAGGCCCATAGTAAGCGACCACGTTTCAGTACCATATGTCATCACTGGCAACACACACTGGTCAAAGACTCTCGTCTTGAGACACTGCGGAATATTGGACGAAAAGATGTGCCGTAGCTTCCCGAACGCTGCCCAGCCGAGTCGGATTCGACGATTGACCTCTTTCTCGAAGTTGGACCTACCTAACTGGATAGTTTGTCCTAGGTATACATAATCGTCTACAACTTCGAGCGTAAAGTGTCCGATTGTAATGGGAGTTGGTACTACATGGGCATTTGACATGATCTTCGTCTTATCCATGTTCATTCTTAGACCAACTCCCTCGGAAGCTTTACTGAGGAAAAAGTGTGTGCGTGGACCATTTCCTGGACGCGCTTTATATAGAAAAACAAATTTTAATTGTTTTTTGGATTAATAAATATTAAAGGTATTTATATATGCCATTTCCTCTTTGGGGGAGGCCTTTGTCCAGCAGTGGACGTTTTTCGGCTGATATGATGATGATCATGATAATACCACATAGTAATAAAGAATTAAAACCATCATAATAGGCATGATGCCTCAGTTCAAATTGATAACCTAGTGATGCTAAATGGATAGTAAACCATCAAATTATCGTAATAAAGTAGGTATAAATTATAAAGTATAATTAAAATCATAAAAAGATAAGAAGGAACCTGGAAAGAGAAAAATTGTGCATGCTGCCAACAGAATTCTGACGCTGTTATACAAACGAAATTGTATGACAACTATGTACTTAAACACAGTATTTCGCGACCGAAACAACAATTTACCGGGTTTTCCATACAACGATACAACTACTTTTGTACAATTGTGACGTCATACTTGTGTGTCTATCAGTATGAAGCGTTTTGCTCTGCCGCCAGCGACGTCAATCTGTGTCTCAAATTTTTGGATATTTATGTTCTTTAATTGTAGTTGCTCCGATACAAACATTTAATGTTCCTGTCTAAAAACTGGTTCGGATGATAAGGGTTCCGTTTTTACCTTATTGGTCCGGAACCCTAAAAATTAACAATGGCAAAAACCTATACTGCCACACTTCCATAAAATTGTGTTGATTTTTGAAGCTTGTTGATAATTATGATGGCTTTCATTCTTTATCTTATTAAGTTATATGGTAAATATAAATACAATTAAGAATGTAATTTTTCATCCAAACAACAATTAAAATTAGTTTTTCGATATCACCACTTCAAAAGCGCCTTTAGAAAATGGTCCACACATAAACCTGTCAACACTTCCCGCCGAAATGATCCATACACAAACGCTTTTAAAATGGGATATGACTGATTTAGAAAATATTTAAGTTTTTGTCTTTTACCTTATTTCCCCGTATTCGAAATGAAAAGTAGAGTGTTTAACTCGGGGAAAGCCACCCATTTCAGCCTCGAACTATTGGCGCTCTCACTTCGGTCGAGTGCCAAAATATCTCGTCAGGAATGGGTGGCTTTCAACCGTCGGTTAACAATCAACTATTTCAGCCCTAGGGGCGACATGCCTCACTTTCCACCCGCTGTTTAGATATACAAATGACCTACTTTCAGAGTATGAGAGATGAAAAATATTTTTCCGACCATTCAAGTTATAATTTTTTGATGTCTGATGTTGTAGGACTTTGTCTCGTTCTTTAACGAACAAGCGTATTTACTTGGCAATATTTCTGTAATGTATACTCGAATTCAAATATAGAATTGTTTTTATCCCGGATGAAGTCGCGGGCGGAAGCTAGTATATTATAAAAAAACCGGCCAAGAGCGTGTCGGGCCACGCTCAGTGTAGGGTTCCGTAGTTTTTGTATTTTTTTTTTCAAAAACTATTCAACCTATCAAGTACAAAATAATTTTCCTAGAAAGTTTTCATAAAGTTCTACTTTTGAGATTTTTTTCATATTTTTAAAACTTATGGTTCAAAAGTTAGAGGGGGGGGACACATTTTTTTTTACTTCTGGAGTGATTATCTCCGAAAATATTAACATTATCAAAAAATAATTTTAGCAAACCCCTATTCATTTTTAAATACCTATCCAAAAATATATCACACGTTAAGGTTGAAATGAAAAAAAAAACAATCCCCACGTTACGTTTAGGGGAGGTACCCTAATTTTTTTTTTTCACTTTTTATTTTACCACTTTCTCGGCGTGATTGATATACATATTAGTACCAAATTTCTGCTTTCTAGTGCTAACGGTTACTGAGATTATCCGCGGACGGACGGACAGACAAAGCGAAACTATAAGGGTTCCTAGTCGACTACGGAACCCTAAAAAAAACAATAATGTGTTCCAGGGCCAAGAAAGTATATGTGGGTGGACTCTGCACATACAGCTGCGGCATGTTCCTGCTGTGTATCGTGCGCGCACGCGCAGCCGTCATCCTGTTCAGCTGGACCGCGGGCATCATGTATTCCACGCTCTTCACCATGCCCTACTTGCTGGTGGCGCACTACCACGCGACTGACACGGTGAGACTCTGAACTAGAGTTTCCGTATGTACAGCACGCGCCAGATTGTACGTCTGTAAGTTTGTATGTAGAGGGTAATCTCCGGAACTACTATTCCGAGTTCAAAAACATTTTACTGGTATATGTACAGAATGGACCTCCAACATATACAGGGCGTCAAGCGGACATCAAGGGAAAGTAGGTACCTTAAATATCGTAGGTAGGATATTTTGCTGAAAGGAGACATTATGTTATTTCTAAGAGTCAGTAATACTGCATTCAAAGATTTTCTAAAAATAACTTGCTTCGTCTGGTAATCGAACCGACTTAAGGCACCGTAGGTTCAGCGAAGTTAAGCGAACAGAGTTTTTGAAACAATTTAATGCGTCTGTTTATAATAAGATGGTTACAAAAAAATACTAATAGTAATCTTGAGGCTTTTTTGCAGCGATATCAGTGATTCGAAACATGATTAAGCAATTTTCACTCGATAGAAAAAAATCACGAACATAGGTCTAAAATACACTTTAAATATTCGTAACAAATTATGCACAAAAGCTAAAAATATTAAAATTGCTTATAAAAATTGGCGATATTATGTTTGAGAGAACTCAGTGATTACTTTTTTATTTATTTAAACGGCCAAAAAATTAGATTGAAAAAACATGATATCCGCGCTTCCGAGCACGCACTTCCATCTCGCTCACGCTTATGCTCAGTGAGAGGGAGAGAAGACCATGAACCTACGGCGCCAGGTGAAAAAATAATATTCCGTTTTTTTATGATGCCAATCGAAGGAATAGACAAAACATAATATTTCTCCTTAAGTAACATAGTATCTTAAAAGAAAGGAATAACGTCAAATTAATATTTCACCCGTAGATAAAATGGGCCTTCAGGATGGATACAGGCTATATTAGATTTAGATTTAAATTTATTAATTTCACAATATACAATTACAATATAAATTAAAGCTAGCTCTCTCATCTATATGAATTTATATTATGATCGTCAAATAGAATAAGAATATAAAAACAAATAACGATATAATTTACAATGTCAATAACAGTGATATTATTAATGTTTAGTGTCCATACATTCCTTTACAGAATAGTTCTTTGTTGTTGTTTCTTTGTTTTCCAATAAAAATATTCTCCGTTGGCGTTCGAATGTTTCGTCAGATGACTTGGCTCGCAAATGCGTTAATGTGTTATTTTTATCGCGGCTCGGCTTCTCCAGCACGTCTATCATGAGACGGCCGCGACATACACTCGATTTTTCTCGCACTACCCGTCTCACTCTTATTAAAACACTTAGAACAAGAGGTATAGTGCGAGAAAAATCGAGAGTATGTCGCGGCCGTCTCATGATAGACGTGCTGGGCTTTCTGTAATAAGCAGGCAGCTTTAGACATAAATGAAAATTATATTCTTCGCATTTCAGTGGGACAGCGCCGGCGGCGGCTGCGCGGACCCCCGCGGGCTCGGCACGGACGTAGCCGTAGTCA
Organism: Epinotia ramella; assembly: GCA_947578815.1. Lineage (NCBI taxonomy): Eukaryota > Metazoa > Arthropoda > Insecta > Lepidoptera > Tortricidae > Epinotia > Epinotia ramella. The sequence goes on along the minus strand of OX388205.1, from coordinate 14,854,766 downwards.
GCAGCTGTGTGTTCGTGGCGCAGCTGCTGGTGTCGGTGCTGATGGGGCTGGCCGTGCACGCCTCGGGCTCCACGGCGGCTGTGGTGGCCGTCGCCGCCGCGCTCGCCGCCGCCGCCGCCTTCACAGCCACTAAGATTACTTACTTGGACCTGTAAATCGTCTCACATTATAAATATTTCGGTTCTTGGGCACTGATCTAGGTATTACGGGACAGATGATACGACTTGACAAAAATCGCATACTCTGAACTGTAAACTACTTTGACTTTACAAATATTAACTAAAAAGGAAGCAGTCCAGTAACTGAAAAGAACAAGATGGCGGACACCGTTTTAATTTTGCAAAGCTGACTTAGATCTGTCTGAAACCGGAACCGTTCTAATCCCAGTAAGGTCTAGTTTTCCCTCTGAGTTGGAAGGTCAGATGGCAGTCGCTTTCGTAAAACTAGTGCCTATGCCAAATCTTGGGATTAGATGTCAAAGCCGACCTCGGGCTCCTTTAGGGCACAACCGAGAATAACGCTACGAGGATGATGATGATGATACAATTCCCGACAAACAACTTGAGCAAATGACCTTGCCTGCGCACAGGCGAATTGTACGTGCGAGTTGACCCCCCCCACACTTCGTCCCGCATGTTCAACTTGTTTGCCGGGAACTGTAGTTACTTTTAAAATCTTTATTGAGCTTATTTTGGGGCTAGTTCTTTTTGTGTGAGATCGTCCCCTACTAATACTTATTAAAAAAAAGCATTTTGTTAGTCACGGACAAGGCGGTGAGCTGCGTGTTCGTGGTGCATATTATAGGGCTGGTATTCGCTACGCGCTAATGCGGCTCACCCCGCTGGCCACCCGTTGCAGGTTTTTTGTTACCACATTTAGCGGGGTTGATTCCCGATTCAGTCAGGTGATTATTCAAAATTATTTGAATGCAGTTCGTATTGTTTAAAAAAAACCCGGCCAATGGCGAGTTGGACTAGCGCACGAAGGGTTTCGTACCATTATCTATAAAAACGGCAGAAAAATCACGTTTGTTTGTGATGTTGGAGCCCCCTCAAAATATTTATTTTATTCAGTTTTTAATATTTGTTGTTATAGCGGCAACAGAAATACATTATATGTGAAAATTTCAACTGTCTAACTATCACGGTTCATGAAATACAGCCTGGTGACAGACGGACGGACAGACGGACGGACGGACGGACAGCGGAGCCTTAGTAATAGGGTCCCGTTTTTACCCTTTGGGTACGGAAACCTAATAAAAATGAAGTCTTCTTTCAGTAAAATGTCCTATCTACAGTATCTATTTAAAGTACTTTCCCTCCATGTGACAAAGTCGTGGGACACCCTGTAGGTACATATATATATTATTTAGAAAACAAACAGCCATGTACAAAATAATACTCATAAAAATGGACAGCAATTAGGCCTAATGTTTCCTTTATTACTAACTAGGTACGTAACATTTACAAGTCAATGTAAGTTACGCAATTATGATTCGATACCTATTTCGTTGTGTAGGTACTACATGCAAATATCGTGACAAACATAGAAAGAGATTGCAAGAAGCAATATTACCGCTTAATTCTTATTGTCTAGAAAACAAAATTTGCCGAACTTTATGCTCTAAAACGGACAAACTATGAGCGAAAACATCAAAGTCGATACATATTACAATTACAAGATCGCCTAAAGATATATTTTTTGCATACCTACTATATTATTCCGGACAGAATAAGCACAGAAAATCATTCATTTAAATGGTATGCTTCAGTTTGTAGGTAGGTACACAAAAATATAACAAATTATTATAATTTAAATAGTTCCCCTTATGATCTTAAGAAGCATTTATTTGGTTACACATACAACACATAATTACGACTAGTAGGTAAATGACTACTACATAGCACTTACTGAAATACATCATCGTTAGCATAAAAGGGACGCCGAGGTCTATTTTTGGATTATCCACCCTTCATAAATATGTAAATATCGGTTCCATGTCCATCTAAAAGCGATGGAGTCTGAGTATAGATATTTGGTCATGTAATTGGTACGAGTCATTACTATGTTTCTAAGAAAGCTCGGATCGTGTTTTTTTAATACGAAACATTCTATGTGTACCTACATATATTACATCATAATTATAATTTGGTTCTGAAGTTCTTGTGTAGATACTCGTTATTCATTCTCGTATGTCGCGGAAGTTCATATGTGTGTCTGAGATGTGGCGAGATGACAATACGTTTTACATACAAAGCGGTAGGATATATATTCAAGCTGCTTTTGTCCACTTTGACGACCGGTTAGCCTAGTGGGTAGTGACGCTGCCTACGAAGCTGAAGGTCCTGGGTTCGAATCCAGGTAAGGGCAAATATTTTGTGTGATGAGCATGAATATTTGTTTCTGAGTCATGTAAGTTTTCTATGTATTTAAGTATTTATATCTATTATATAAATCGTCGTCTAGTACCCATAACACAAGCCTTAATGAGCTTACTATGAGACTAGGTCGATTTGTGTAAGATTGTCCCCTAATATTTATTTTTATTTATTTTTTGTATTGTGTAATGCGTTTGTCGCTTGATTGCAGTATTCATACGTGCTATTTTGGATTTTACGAAATGTTTGTGAATTGTGACCAATCCAATTTAAAATGAATGAAAGATGTGAATCCGTTTTGAATGAAACGCCCTATATTCTAATAAGATAGCGGTAGATTTGAACAGTCGAAGATTCTTTGACTTCGATTGTCAGCCCTACCGGACCGGCCCAAAATGTGGCTTCCGGAAAATCCATGATCTTTTGATTGAGTTCTGGCAGTTCATGCTAAATGGACAGTAAAGTATTGGACTCGGATTCGGCCAAATTGCGGTACCTTCTGTTTCGTTTCAGCGGTCGAATTTTGCCTGATCAATGAAGAGTATTTTCGGGTGCATGGCATTATTTTTCCGAGTATGATCGGTAAAATAAAATGTATAAATTTTTCTATGTTTCGTATTTTCGTGGGTGTGTTCACTTTTTAAAGCTTATAATTCAGATCAGAGTTATTGCAGAAAAGAGGTGTCGTTTGGTTTAAGATTTCTCTTATATTTTCCACTCGCGCCTCGCGCCATACTCAGGTTCTGAGCGGGCATCACAGCGGCGTCGCGAAGGTAGTTTTAAATATGAAATTAATGTAATCAATCATATTAAGCATAATATTATTATGATGACGTCAGCGAACGAAAAAACCATAGAATGCGAAATCCTTACATACATGGTATGCGCATGTTCGAACTAAACGGCTGCCAGGCATCGTTTTGCCACCCCAGCCCCATTCCCGGATAGTAGCAATGGCACCAATTCTGTGGGGCCATTTTGCGGCGCTACTTAGACTTCTATGGTTTTTTCGTTCGCTGGATCAGGTATATTGAGGCATAGATAACGTCAAAATAAGAATGTTAAACGGTTTTTGTAATAGGCTTCTAAAACCTCGATATACTTACTTCCACTATACTTACATTTAAATAAATAACAATATAGATATATTTATTTAAAAACACAAGTTACACAGTAGCGTAGTAGGTACCTACAGTAGCAATCCGTTGCATTTTTGCGGAGAGATGGTGACACCAAATAATAATAATAGCTATAGTATTTTATGCAATCGTTATATAATGATAAAAAGCTAATAATATAACTATTGTATACAATACTTTTTCTGCGAGTCAACTGACCTAACTAAACAAATTTGGTATCTATTGAAAATCTAAGCCCTGCTAAAACGAAGCGCAGCCAACGGCTTTTTCTTTTTTGTCGTTGATGTCTTTTACTTTTCTTCTATAGTCGAGACGCCGTCCTATTGGTCCAATTCATTATAGTTCAGTAGGTAAAGGCACCACGTGATTGGTCGAATTTATTTTAGTTGTCTATACAGTTATAAAATGTTGAGTTGGGACCTGCATAGTAAAAAGTATGTGATTTTAGTTTGGTGTACGAAGTCTTAACTCAAAAGGTTAAGAGGTGGTATACTTTGCCCCTTTTCCGGGAAACGCTCCTTCACATGAAATAATTGATTGTACTGCAAATGCTCCACAAATATAATTTACTTAGTTCTGGCTTCGGTAAGTAGGTAAAATACCTACACTTCTTGTTAAAAAAAGATTGATAGTCCTGTGTCTGTTAAGGTTACATGGCTGCACTGTCACGCTTAATTAAAACGCTTCCGCTAAACATCCTTTGATTGCGAAGAATTTAATTAATTCCCCATTGTTTCCTCTAAGAAAAAACCGACTTTCATTAATGCTTGAAAAGAGAAGACGAAGCAATTCTTGTCAAAGGTTGTTGTGAGTATTGTAGTTGTAGTACAACAACCTTTGTATCCGTTACCAAAAATAAAAAACGGATCCCTTAATTGTCTTATCCGTCCATTCGACCATCGAGCACAACCTTAAGGTAAACGACCTAATCTTTGACTTGGCACTAGTGTATGAAATAGGCAATTTATACAATTTATCGCTTTGGGCTTAAACAAAAATTAAATTTTCAAATTACAATGGGCTCATAATACCTAAATGTCAAATTGACTCATTCTTAAAATGAACGAAATTCATTTTGACTTTGACCTAAAACGTCATATTCTCTAAATACCTAAATATTGAAATGCACAATTCCTTCAAATACCGAATGACAGGAATTAATGAATGAATGTTTTGCCATGAAAGTGTTTTGAAGTTTAGGCATTATGAGACTAAGCTATTTTGAAATTTGGCCATATTAAGATTCGGTGTTTTAAGAAAAAAATAGGCATTCTGTAATTTAGGTACCTATTTTGAGACCAAGAAGTTTTCAGATCTGGGAATATTGATAAAGAGGTAAAATGCAATTTAGTAGTTATAAGCCCAAAGCAATTTATCTTCATTCGAATGTAAGCTATGTCACTTTGACATAATGTACCCATGTCATACACTAGTGCAAGTACTAGGACGTTTACCTTACGCCGCGACTGCGACACTAAACCAGATGGCAAACCCATATTCCTTCCTTTCTAATTTGCTCAGTAGCTACGAGTGAAACAGGAACATAAAATCTACACAACAGTGACTTATCTAACGGATATTACTTTGCATTGTGCCTGACTTTGTTATGAACAATGTAAGCTGAAAGCCCCAGTGCATGACACCTCCATCATCATAAAAATAGATGTGAACTACATGTAAGGCATTAAGGTGTCCAAAATCGGGATGTTTACCTTACCTGGATATATTTTTTTTAATATAATATTTTTTATGTTAATAGTAGTTTTATGCAACTGATCCATAATGATAGGCCTTAAAATATGAGTGTGGTTTTATGAAACGAGCATCAGTGAGGTTTATAATAGGATCACACGAGTGTTTTAAGTTCTAATTATGTACAGTTGCATACACTACTTTATCTACACACATATCAAAGTACTCTAACGGCCATTCCCAGTAATCAATCCACGGATAGTTTTCCTTACCAGCAGTTACATTTTGACAGATTACCCATAGAAAATGTGTCAAAATGTAACTGCTGGTGCAAGGAAAACTATCCGTGGATTGATTATTGGGAATGGCCATAAGATGGGTTCACAATTCTACTTCCGTGACCGCAAAAACCCAACAAAAAAATGACAACTGCAATGGCGGCAATTCGATCCTCCGTCAATGAAGTCCCTATACTCATGTCACTCGAGATCTGAGAGTCTCTGAATCTGAGAGTCTGAGAGTGAGAATCTGAGGTCTGAGAATCTGAGAATGAAAATGTCGTGCGGAAAAATAAAAAATAAACATACTGTTTTAATATCTATGGATACTAGAATAGAGACCCACTTGAGTTTTGACAGCTGTTCCAAATTTGAACTCATAACGTTACAAAAATCTATACTGTTATATAACATTAAAGTAAAGTACAGATTTTACCTACTACTTACCACAAAGTTCTTATAGTAAAATCAGTTGTAATAATGCTAGTCATTCGCCCTACGGTTTCTGAACGCATTTTAGAGCACTAATGATATACGTGCGTAGATAAAATCAAATTTTAATACTGTATTCGACATTTTAAATATTAAGCATATCGTTATCATGACTCGATGTTAACTAAAAGTGATATAAATGTTCATAATGTATGAAATTGTTAAATTAAATGGATGTTTATGACCTACTTATACTATTTAAATGTGACGTTAAGCTAAAGTGAATAAAAACTAAACACTAAAAGTAAACTTCGTTAGAGGCAGAGCTATAGATTTACCTACATACGATAAATGTATTATTAAATGTTACCTGCATGCATGTATATTTTGATGAATGAAATAAATATACCAACAGCATACACTTCATTTTGGAATAGACAGACGCCTAACAATTTTTTGTTACACTCTGTACCTCTATGTAAATACTTAGGTACGAAGTTTATGATTCTCACGTAATTTTGCTGTGCGTAAATCTAAATGTATACTTATATATCGACAATAATATATGTCCAAGCTAGTTACGTAAGGTGTTTCTTGTAAATAAAGATGTGTAACGGCTGTTCCTATATGTTTTTCTTACTTGAACTAAATGGCATGTCAGTTATGATTTTATTTCCCCAAAAATTAAATTTGCGGATAATGCTTAATAGTAGGTACCTATATCGATCACTTACAGGTAAAGTATCGTGTGTTTGAGATCGTTCGAAAGCAACAACAAGTTTCTGACAAAAAAATCATTTTTGGTACAAGCTTTTATTGTCGACTGTACTTTTCTGTAAACCGTCATCAACTATACTCATTGAGACGATTCTAACGAGCCCAAACTCGATGAGGTTGTGTCGTTTCATTGCGAAGTTCCTATGGCCACCTTCCAGCTCCATCATCAGATCAGCACCATGTCACCATAATATTTCAATGTCACGCGATTTACAAATGTATGCAAAATTTCAACTCAATCGCTAACCGCGAAGTGGATCAAATTTAACTTGCAAGATTTGATTATAGACAGACGGACAGACAGACAGACAACGGGACAGGTGAAAATAAAAGCTTGTGAAAAGTAAAGACGTATGTGACCTTTCATCATCAAAGCCTATATTATGATATTACGACCGCTTTAGCCTAGTTGGTACTGACCTTGCCTACGCAGCAGCTGGGTTCGAATCCCGGTAAGGGCATTTATTTGTGTGATGCGCACGAATATTTCTTCCTGAGTCATGGATGTTTTATATGTATTTAAGTATTTACTTATCTATATAAGTATTTTTATCGTCGTCTAGTACCCGTAGGGAGGATTGTCCCGTAATATTTATTTTATTTTTATTTATAAACGTCCCACTGCTGGGCACAACTGGCACAAGCCTCCTCTTGGATGGCAGGAGGCTTGTAAGTAAGAACTCTGGCCGAGTTAGGGTTGGCGACATACATCTGAGAATTTCTTACGATGTCTCCTTAAATAATAGTACTTACCTAATATACAGGATGTTAACGGGGTCATGATCCGGAATGACAAAAAGCGAATAAGATGATCATACTGAACAACCTTTCCCATGGGACCAACCACGAAATCGCAAAAAAAAACCAGGTATTCCATACATTAACTCTCAATTAAATCGCAGTTAACTCACAGTTAACTCTTAATTGGCTCTTTTTTTTTTGCGATTTCGTGGTTGGTCCCATGGGAAAGGTTGTTCAGTATGATCATCTTATTCGCTTTTTGTCATTCCGGATCATGACCCCGTTAACATCCTGTATAGTACATATTAGTAATTGTACCTATAAGTAAGTTCCAACTCTTTGGTACAAGCCGGGATTCTCGGCCGCCACCACCGTCTGACAACCGCATGCTTGAACCACTATGCGTCATAGCATGTCAAATTCAAAAATTCAAATTCATATTCATAAATTTATTCGTCACAAAGAGTCGAAGCAATACAGCACGGCTAGCACGCGACGGCGCGCGAGCTCTCTCGATTTTTCTCGCACTATCCGTCTCTCACTTATTAGACCACTTAGAACAAGAGGTCTCGTGCGATAAAAATCGAGAGTATGTCGCGGCCGTCGTGTGCTAGACGTGCTGGAAACAATCGAAATAATCAAATCAATAAAAAATCATAAAAAAAATCAATAATTGGTAAATTAGTTATTTTGTGTTCTTTGAATATCATCAAAATTGGCGCACCTTCACCACGAGATGTCGGTGTAATGGTGAGTGAGATCTCCACAAGGATGCGCTTCGTTGGAGGCGAGACTGTATTCTGTCCCTTAAGGGGATGCCTTGATTTGAGTCGAAGACGCCCCCTAGACAGAGATACACTTTATGGCTTCCGCGCACGAGAAAAAGAGATGTAACACTCTTCGGGGATGGCTTTTTTGGACAAATATCGATAAATACCTAACTTAGTGAAGTTCATTTCTTATGTCCGTCTCATTCTGTGTTCGTCACTCATTCTTTATTCGTCTCGATCGCTATACGTCCCTATCGTCTTAAGTCCAATTATGTAACCTGTTTCTTTCTTAATAAGTCTTTTTCGTTTTTCGTCACGGTCTTCCTATGACTCATTCTTAATTATTTCCTTTCGATTTTGGTCTCATTCACTTATTCGTCTCATTATTTTTCATGCATTCGTTATTGGTCACATTCGTGATTAGTCTCATTCATATTCAGTCTAATTCTAAGTTCGTTACATTCGCTTTGCGTCTCGGTCGCTATTTGTAACTATCTTTTTCCGTCAATCTTAAGTGTTTTATTAATTATATCTTATTGACCTAGTTAGTGATCGTCATAATTTCATGTAATTTCATAGTAGTTTGACATTTAAAATAACACTTTGAATTCTGAAGACAGTTCAAACTAGGAAACGAATACCATGACGACTTTTGACGTCATATCAAAATCTATGAATGCAGTTATTTTTTCAAATGAAATTATGTTTATTTTGAGAAAAATTAGCTATCTTAAGCATCTAAGTCCCAGACCCTTCAAGGCCCTCATTTTTTTTCCGTTCTGTATATGTCCCCTAAACTTCAATTTGTTTATCAATTCCGATCCGGAGGAGATATGAATAGCAACTAAGACCTACGTAGTACCGGAAGATTAGCGAACGTGCCCAAAAAAGAACGGAACGAGTTACCACTAAAGACAAAAAAAGAGTGAGACGAATAACGAAAGTGACTAAAGATACCAAAAACGAGAGACACAAACAAAGACATAGTCCTAGGAAGACCGTGATGAAAAACGAAAAAGAAGGAGACGGGAATTTTATTATTAAGAAAGAGACAGGCTACATAATTAGACTTAAGACGATAGGGACATATAGCGATCGAGACGAATAAAGAATGAGTGACGAACACAGAATGAGACGGACATAAGAAATGAACGAAAAACGAATGGGACGAATTACGCTGATACCAAAATACTATAGTATTAACTTGATTGTGTCGTAAAATAATGTATTGTTATATTTGAGTAGGCTGAGTAAAAAAAGGAAAATACAGACCCAACTTTAGATTTTGTTTCTATCGAGGAAATTTTAAGCAATCATGTATCGATCAGTTAAGATAAACAATCATATAGTCAAGAATCATATATCTGAAAATCAGAAATTATTGTTTCTTAATCTAGTCAGAACGGCGTTTCAAAGCACGCGATAATTTCCAATGCACCGCCTTAAGTTCCTTAAACAGTTAAGGCGCCGTAGGTTCAGCGAAATTAAGCGAACAGAGGTTTTGAAACAATATAATGCGTCTGTTTATAATAATATCGTTTCAAAAAAATACGAATAGTACCTAATCTTGAGGCTTTTTTGCAGCGAGATCAGTGATTCGAAACATAATTAAGCATCGCTCGATTGAAAAAAATCACGAACATAGGCCTAAAATACACAAAAATACACTTAAAACATTCGTAAGAAATTATGCACAAAAGCTATAAATATTTAAATTGCTTGTAAAAATTGGCATGTTCGAGGGAAATCAGTGATTACATTTTTATTTATTTAAACGGCCAAAAAATTAAAATTAAAATACATGATATCCGCGCTTCCGAGCACGCACTTCCATCTCGCTCACGCTTATGCTCAGTGAGAGGGAGAGAAGACCATGAACCTACGGCGCCTTAATCCTAATGGAGGATGTGGAGTTACTGGCCTTCGGCACGCGTTTTTCACTATCAAAATTATCTGTCTTGTAGCTTTGTGGCTCATGCGCGTCCTTTTACTTATAGCTTATACCTACCTATTATATTACTATTATTAATAGTGCAGTCCCATTGTCTATCATGCCCCAGAGTAAGTTATTCGACATTTATTTACGATTTTTGAAATGTAATGAAATACCTAGTTGGTTTGCAAGATTACGGTTAGAGGATCTTAAAAATAATAAATAAACCGACGTTATCAACCTGGATACAGGTGTGGAAATATTTATGAATTAAACATAATATTTTACCAATTTTTTTTTTACTTCCATTTTGTCAAGACTTAATACTAATACTTACAGCTATTTGTTACATATAATTTACTTGTCAAATACTCCTTAATACTATAAAATCATTTTTCATGCAGCCATTTGGTCAACTTAGTTTTGAAAGAAGTCATGCATGTTTTCTAATTTAATAATGTCAGGTAACTTATTGTACAGAAGTATACACATATTATAACAATTCTTTTCATATAACCACGAACCATCGTTGCGAACTGAACCATCTGACGAAACATTCAAACGTCAGCTGAGAATCTTTTTATTAGAACATCCATTGTATTCTGTATGTGAGTATATGGACATATATAATATATTTGAAATGGTTAATTTAATTTAAATTGTTTTAAAATTTTATAACGTTCTAGTTTTCATTTTGACGATTATTACGAGATATTAATATCAATTTTTATATGTCCTCATTTTGACTTTATCAATAATCATTTTATATTACATGTCCATAATAAATAATGTTGTCATGTACCTGTGACATTTCATTCAATTAATATTCATTATTTGACGATCATTAAATAAATTCGTGTAAATTAGTTTTAAGTTAACTTATAATGTAAATTTATTTTATGAAATAAAGAAATCTAAATCTAAATATGTATGGCAGATCTGCAGGGAGGCTGATCTAAAAGGTTCATATATTGAGCTCTTACATGTCTTTTAATGGTTTCGCTGCGTTGAGTGAAATATTGCTGGTTTTCTTTGACCATACATCACGCGACCCTAATGTACTGACATGGAAGTGGAAGTATATTAAACTTATTAAATAAAGGGTTTTACAGCTGTCAAGAAACCATGCTTTATCTTATCTAAGACACGAACGCATTTTTTTGCAGTTTGTATGTTTTGAATAGGGAATACGTCAGTCGAGTCGAGATCATCTCGAATACAAATAATCTCGAAAGGACTCAGAATTTGCTTCCTGCATTTGCGCACCCGAATGCTTTAAACAAAATTAGCTTCAAACCAAAAAAACAGTTTATTGTTCCGTTGTTATATCAAAATGAGCAGCTGCGTTCTCTAAACTCGGGTCTCAACTCGTATTCATTGCAAGAACTTATAAGCTAGTTAACTCGGGAGTTTTCAAGGAACTTCGCCGGACTGTTTGTAACGACGGCTAGTTGTGTCCATTCCATCATCCTCCTAGCGTTATTTCCGGTAATGCCCCTAAAGAAGCCCGGGGTCCGCTTTGACATCTACTCCCAAGATTTGGCATAGGCACTTGTTTTACGAAAGCGACTGCCATCTGACCTTGCAACCCAGAGGGAAAAGTCGACCGTATTGGGATTAGACCGGTTTCCTCACGATGTTTTCCTTCACCGAAAAGCTATCGGTAAATATTCCGTACAGGTCGATTCACAAGAGCTGGCGCGTAAATAATGTCTATGAAATTTATGACAGTTTCATATATTTTCCGCGCCGGCTCTCGTGAATCGACCTGTACATAAGTTCCGAAAAACTACGACGTAAGCACGCATGCAGCCACGCACAGAGCTTTCCTTTGAGTTATACTGAATAATCGTGCTATGCGGAAAATGACAAGTTTACGGTACCTTACTACAACCAAAAAAAAATTAGGTACATTATATGCTTATATTATTTCCGTTGCTGTCATATTCTTTAATCATTTGAATGTTTGTTTAAAGAAAAAATTGTAGGTACCATGGCAGAAAAAAGACAAGGTAAGCCATTCCGTATTGTCACCATGTATCCTGCACGGTTAGCACAAGACGGCGTGCGAGCTCTATGTCGTGTTGGCACCATTGACTGACATCTTTCATACAAACAAGGAGTTTTGTTAATGCACGATCAGTATTTTTTTAATGTTAGCTTGTTTAACTATTTGTTTGGGGTGAAAATACAACTGTACACAAGTTAGGTCGTTTAGCGTAAATATTGATTGAAAGTTTAGTAAAGTAATGCAATTAACTCAAGTAATTTACTTTAACACAGTGGCAACACTGAGCGTCTGCCATTTTTTAGATGATGATGACGTAGGCAGATTACGATGAGGACACAATCGAGCAATCACAGAAATGACATGCCTTGTTTTTTTATGCCATGTTTATTGGAACGACGCGTGTCTGAGCCCTGAGTCACATTTGATTTGTTTTACTGCTTTAAGCTATATATCTACTGTGTAAACGGGCTAAATAATGTAACAGTTGAATAATTTTACTGTGGGTAAAGGTTCGCCTCAATTGCGAGTTTTAATGACTTGCTTGTTCCTGCCTCCTGGCGTTGCTAATTATTTTACACAGTCACATCAAAAGCTTTGGATCCCATTAATATTTAACATCGGTATTTATGAAATCCGTTATGATTACATTAAAAATATTAATGAGATTTGATCTACACAAATATCAGTAAGGGTTACTACTAATACTAATAATAATTTGTTTATTCAAAGACCAACTTGGATCATGTTGTTTTAATAGGTGCAACTACAGGTAGACGTTTGTTTTTAACCCTATTAAAAGACCATAATATATTCAATTTTGACCACGTTGTAAGCGAAGCCGTGCTTGGTCACATACTCCTCACAGACGTTAAGGAGTTTCATCAACCCATCAACAGAGGCGCTCAGCAGCACCATATCGTCTGCGTAGCTGAGGTTTTTGACGCATACTCCTTCGATATGACATCCGATATGGTTGCTACTGAGTTCTGAGAGACATATAGGTTGAAAAGCTTGGGAGAGAACAGGTCACCCTGCCTCACCCCGCAGTTCGTATATGGCTCCGATAAAGACCATGCCCATTTTACGACATTGACCTGAAATCAAAAATCTAAATCAATGACTTTACGAGTATTTGCCAGAATATGGTAACAAATCATGATCTCAAGGCTAAAACTGTATGGGCATATTCAACCTGCATGCAGGTGTGCAAATTGTTATCATCATCATCATCATCATCATCATCATATCAGCCGAAAGACGTCCACGTCTGGACATAGGCCTCCCCCAAAGAGTGCCAAAGCGACCGGTCCTGCGCCACCCGCATCCAGCGGACTCCCGCAACCTTTACCAGGTCATCAGTCCACCTTGTCGGGGGCCTACCCACGCCACGCCGCGCCTTCCGGTACGTGGTCACCACTCAAGAACCTTTCCGCCCGGCCATCGGTTCTACGTGCTATGTGCCCCGCCCACTGCCACTTAAGTTTAGCGATCCGGAGGGCCACATCGGTTACCTTGGTGCTGCTGCGGACAGCCTCATTTCTGATGCGATCACGCAGAGAAACTCTCAACATGGTCCTCTCCATTGCCCTTTGGGTGACTTTGAGTCTTCTTATGAGGCCTATTGTAAGCGACCACGTTTCAGTGCCATATGTCATCACTGGCAACAGACACTGGTCAAAGACTCTCGTCTTGAGACACTGCGGAATGTTGGACGAAAAGATGTGCCATAGCTTCCCGAACGCTGCCCAGCCGAGTGGGATTCGACGATTGACCTTTTTCTCGAAGTTGGACCTATCTAACTGGATAGTCTGTCCTAGGTATACATAATCGTCTACAACTTCGAGCGTAAAGTGTCCGATTGTAATGGGAGTTGGTACTACATAGGCATTTGACATGACCTTCGTCTTATCAATGTTCATTCTTAGACCAACTCGCTCGGAAGTTTTACTGAGGTCATCGAGCATCGTACTTAAGTCCTCCATGGTCTCAGCCAAGACTACTATATCGTCAGCAAACCGAAGGTGAGTGATGTACTCGCCGTTGATGTTGATGCCTAGCCTTCTCCAGTCCATCAGAGTCTTGAAAACGTCCTCCAGTGCAGCAGGGAACAGTTTTGGAGAAATAACATCTCCTTGCCTGACTCCCCGCTGCAGCGGAATAGGTTTCGAGTTCTGGCCCTGGAGTCGGACTGATATACTGGCGTTCTCGTACAAACACTTCACCACTTCGATATAGCGATAGTAAACTTGGCACCGCTGGAGAGACTGTAGTACAGCCCAAGTTTCAATCGAATCGAAGGCTTTCTCGTAGTCCACGAACGCTAAGCAGAGAGGCAGGTTATACTCCTCGGTCTTCTGTATAATGAATAACCTGAATGAAAATGTATAACCTGACGAAGCGTGTGTATGTGGTCTACGGTACTAAAGCCTCTTCGGAAACCGGCTTGTTCGGGAGGCTGGAAGTCATCTAGCCTGCGCACGAGACGATTTGTAATGACCCTCGAAAACAGCTTGTAGACATGGCTCAGAAGTGAGATGGGTCTGTAGTTCTTCAGCAGAGTGTTGTCACCCTTTTTGAAGAACAGCACCACCAGTCCACCACCCCTCTGTTCCATGCCTTTGGAGTACTCCCTTCCAGTAAGACGGAATCGAACAACTTCTGTAGGGCCGTAAGGACCGGTTTTCCACCCGCCTTCAGAAGTTCGGCTGTTATTACGTCTTCACCGGGTGCTTTGTTGTTCTTGAGCTGTTTAAGAGCCATTACAATCTCGTACAGGCTGATGTCCGGGATGTCGTCGGTATAGTGTCGGGTCCGTCTAGCTGTAGGGTCTTCCGCCTGACTAACTTCGGGTCTGCGCGTTGACGTGTAAGTATAGCTGTCCGTAAAAGCGCTCTATCTCACCCAGGATCTCAGGTTTAGAGGAAACGATTCTACCATCTTCAGTTTTTAACTTTGCGAGCTGGCTCTGCCCTATAGACAGATCTCTCGAGACTACTTTAGTGCCCTTATTACGCTGAATGGCCTCTTGAATACGATTTGTATTAAATTGGCGCAGATCGCGGGTATGGGACTTGGAGATCTGTTTATTGAGCTGCCGGTATAAGGTCGCATCAGCTGAAGACTGTAGAATCATTTCACTCCTGTCCTTCATGAGCTTCTGAGTGGAGCTAGAGAGCTTTTTAGTTCTGTTGGTGCCTTGGGACTTGAAGAACTTAGACCCAGTGACACGGAGAGTTTCTACAAACCCGTCGTTCAATTCGTCCACATCGCCGCCTAGGTAATCAAAACGGTTTTGGAGTTCCAGCTGGAAGCTCTCGGGGTTTTGAATTTGGATTGATGCTGGACGGAGCGTAGACTTCATCAATCGAGAGCGCTCTTGCTTGACGCATATATTCAATGTGCCTCTTACCAGACGGTGATCGCCCCCGGTTTTGACCGTATTGATCACAGAGACATCATTGAATATATGCTTCCTCGTCGACATGATGACGTCAATCTCGTTTTTAGTTGCACCGTAGGGACTCATCCTGGTCCACTTTCTGTTAAATTGTTATAATGTCATAATTTTGTAATTGTTAATTCATATTTAATATACAATAAATTCAGTCAAATAAAATATTATCACAAAAAAAAACTATCAAATATTACTATATATATTTAAAAAAAATTACCTACATGTCCGAAATTCGTTAACGCTATAAAAACATTTCTCCTGCAAGCATTCTGTCAATTTACTTTTAAACAGTTTGAAATAATGTAGGTAATTATTTCATAATATTGGCGTCCGGGCATTTTTAAAGAATCTACAATTAAATCCTGTAATGAATTATTCACATGTGTGATCACATAAATAGAATAATTTTATATTCCTTATGGAAGTTCATGTTATTGTTAAGGCGTAAATACTTATTTTTTAACTGCAGAGTTAACAACACAAACATTAAACAAATAAGAAAATGATCATTTTCTTATTTATTTAATGTTCTTGTTTAGTTCAAGGCACTATTATTGGAATCCCTTTGTTTCCCATAAACTTATTGTTTCGAATTTCGATAGGTACTCAGAAATTGATATCCATAAAATGTATGAACATAAACATCAATAGTCACATTTTTTGTTAAGTAACGCCACCACCACCACCAAATTCTCACCAAATTCTTGGCCAGTAGTAAGCCTGGTTAATCGGTTAGTTAAAAAAATCCGTTGTGAAACAAAAATTAACCATTGTTATCAATTGTACGGCTAATTTTTGTGTCACAATGGAACTTTTTAACTACTACCGATTAACCAGGCTAACTACTGGCCAAGAATTTGGTCCACACCCACATACATTTGAAAGGGGTACTGCTGGTAGGATATTCTATAATACCTGCTAATATCGACGAGTGAAGCGAGGAGGAGTGTTAGATGTGAGTGTAGGTTAGGTGTGTGACCCTACAGAGGCCGCTACGCGGCTACGCGAGCCGAGCGATCGAAGCGAGCGTGCTGCGGCAGCGGCCGGCGAAGCGCAAGAACTGAACATGTTTTATTTCATATTATTTATACTAAACTGGACTTAATCGCGTATAATTAACTTATTTATTTACCTCACTGAGGTCTCCAGATGTTTCGGATGTGTTGCAACATCCATGGTCACGGGACGGGATTAAGTCCCGTTTAGTATACCTAAATAATGTGTGAGAATCGTGAAAGTTTAAATCAATATTATGTATTATTTCACTTCCTCATACTGGACAATCCCCTGGACTTTTGCACTTATATAATATATTTTAATTTCAGTACTGACTTTTACGTTACTTGATATCTAACAATATGATAACTGGGCCCCACTCTGTTTGTGTCTAAATTAAAAAAAAAAAACTTTTACCGCCATTTGACCTTTAGTTTGTCTTGTCACAAAACTTAGTTTCTTTCGTTCTTTATAAGCTAACTATCGCATTACATTCGTGTAAAATGAGCCATCAGGAATATTTCGGAGACACCCGCCTGATACTTATCAGCGACAGAGCAACAGAGAACGTTAATCATAACTTGTTCAACGAAGACCAGCAAAGTTACCAAGATTTTATGTAATAGAGAACGGCGAAAAGTACGTCGTCTCTGTCTGAAATTATTATTATACCAATTAAATTAAGTACTACATTTTCCCATTTGATTATTTGTAGAATGCATTTCTACCAGCAGTGCGCGGGGCATGATAGAATAAAAAAATCGGCCAAGTCCGAGTCGGAACTCAGCAATTAGTGTTCCGTACATTCAGTTATTTTAAATGATTCATACTTTATCTCCTGATTTTGATGCTAACTACTACTAACTAAACTGCTTAATTTATTCAACAAAAAATATATTTTTATATCTTCGATTCTCATACTTTTATTTGTGATGGCTAAAAAATCTTTCTACGACGTGTTTAATTAAAGAATTTGGAAAATTGCTAAAAACGTTGTCAATCAAAGTTCTGTCTCTAGTAGTATTTGTGTCATTTAACATCTGCGTAAAACCTATTCGTCTTCAATATATTCATTTCCCAGAACATACGAAAAACGAGTCATTTTAATGTTTTAGGTTCTCGCCTTTTTTTTAGGTGTCGGGTTCAAAATTTTCGCAGCAAGCTCTCAAACTTGAATGGTATAAGGCAACAATACGTTTCACCACTACAGCTCGGTATTCCAATTTTAAATCAAATAAAGAACCTCGTACTTTGATGCTATTTTGTTTCTAGATTTTAACCAAATAGTCAACAATATGTCGAACTGTTAAAATATAGAAT
The DNA here is from genome assembly GCA_947578815.1 of Epinotia ramella. Classification (NCBI taxonomy): domain Eukaryota; kingdom Metazoa; phylum Arthropoda; class Insecta; order Lepidoptera; family Tortricidae; genus Epinotia; species Epinotia ramella. Next base: position 14,836,845 of record OX388205.1, on the reverse strand, counting down.
ACCAAAAGCTGCTTGTAGTGTTGAAATCTGAAGCCATTATTAAGCATAGTATTATTTGTGGGTTTTAGTAACCCAAACAAAACCGCATATAAGAAGAATCAAAAGGAGTTTTTTTTAGTTCTCAACTGAATCGTCTAAATGGGTGAAAATCAAAAGAGATAGATTAAGGCCCTTAACTATGTACAAGTTTTTTGATTTTCACCCAAATACAAAATAGAACGGTGTCGACGCTCTATCTTGTCACTTACCGCGTGATAAGGCAGGCCATGATGCCACTTATTGTTGTGTGCTGTGTAAGGGCTAGTTACTTACGTAGTGTTGTGTTAATAACTTTAAATTTGTCGAATCCGCGAGCGGTAACCTCAGACCAAGAAAAAAGATAGACAGCGTTACGAAAAACCTAGTGAAGCCGGTTTTCAACAAAGCCAAATAGGTTTAGCACACGCTCACGCGCACTTATACAAACAAAAAAAATTGCACCAAACTGAATATGGGAACACTAAATAATTTGATAACTATGACGCCTCTATTTGGTTTATTAACCTTTGGTCTATGTATCAGCTTTAAATATGGAACACTATAAACAAACATTCATAAAGTACGGAGTTCTTTATTTGAATTGGTATAGATTATGACAATAACAAATCTTATTTTTACTAGGTGCAAATTATTCGTCGGAGTCATTCGGAAATACGGAAATATAAACTATTCACAATCTATCTCTAAACTAGCACACACCTCTAGTATATATTAACTCCCAGATCTGCAACAACTACACCGAATCGAAGGTCAGACTTTAACTGGATTGTGGGTAATTTTTAAAAACACCAGACCTGCGTTGTCTAATTACTTGACATCGGGTATTTTTCGGTTTCGGTCGGAACAAATCGGAAAGAGGAAACAACACGAAATACAATGCTGTGTTTTCATTATATCAATATTAATTTATCAGACTGCGAAGTGCAATGTACGTCACCAGGCACGGCTATACTGAAGAACCAGCGTAAAATGAGACGCTATACCGATTTTATTTACTTTAATTTTTAAATATTAAATTTAAACTATTAAAGCTAGCGTCATGTTGATAATTTTCCCGCCATCTACACACAATTTCCGTTATGCATGTGTGTTTCCAAGTCTTAGTTGGCTATAGTTTTTGAAATAGAGCTGGGGACAGCACTGTATGAAAAAAAGTTACTTTGGTCATTTTTACACCAGTAAGAGCTATCGTAAAAAGAACTCAAAATGTGTAGGTATACCGTCTCAATTTAAATTTTACGAGCTTTCGAATGATACCCCACACGTTCCTTACAATCCAAAAAAAAAATTGCGAAACCCCTTATTTACCCCTCAAACTGCCCCCTTTATTGGGGTTTACACCTTTTTGACTTTACTTGTGTAATCAGGCCATACATTTCTATATCTATACCAAACTTCAGCTTCCTATGTCAAACGGTCTTCGAGAAAACTGGCTGTGACAGACGGACAGCCTCCGAGTGATCGCATAAGTGGTTCCGTTGGCGTTGGACCAATTTGGCGTTGGTACGGAACACTAAAAACGATGAACGCAAACTCTCAACAAATAATCAACCAACTCAACAAACTCGTTTCTACGTTACTCTTCATTCAATCCCGCGCGCTTTATACATTTTCCTCATAAATTGAGCTGATAACACAATCAAAAGCGTCCCTACGTCGTTTAGATGTTAATTCGCATGAAAACACGTACACCGGGGTTTCCATGGGGCTTACAGAATACCTATTGAGCGCGAGTGACGTTCGTATTCCATTCCGAATAAGTATTTGATTTATCACCCCAAGGTACGACGAACGCCTGAAGTAATTTCAAACGCAATATGGAATACACTCAAATTGTAGGCGTTAACTTGTAAGCATCATTCAGACTAACCAGATTCGACAAACAAATGATAATCCTATCCTATCCTTTACGATTAAACGAGCAATATTTGTATATAAATATATATATATATTATATATATTTGAAAACACATTCTCGAAAACGGCTCTGACGATTTCAATGAGGCTTGGAATATAGGGGTTTACGGGGGCGAAAAATCGATCTAGCTGGTTCATATGTCTGGGAAAATTCGGTTTCTCCGTATTTTCGACCGAGCTCTGCTCGGCCCAGGGACTACCTTTCAATAAGATTGGAAATTATATAATTTGCTCTGTTTCTCATAGTTTCTCATCTAATAAGCGATTCTGTTTATGGTAAATGTACCTAATAAAAAAAACCGGCCACGTGCGTGTTGGGCCACGCGCAGTGTAGGGTTCCGTAGTTGCCTGTCTGTCTTAGTTATATCGTCGTGCGGTGCGGTTGCGTCGGCCGAATTTGTACGAAAATTGGCCTTTCCAAGTACACAATAAGTTGGTCGACTATTACTCGGTAACTACTTATGCCTACTTGTTCGTGATAGTTTTCCTTTTAAATTCATTATATGTACTACTACCACGATTTTTTTCACATGCCCAGTAGTAGCCATTTAGCCGGCAGGGGGGGGGGGGACGACACATGACTCGCACAAAAATTAGGGCTTTAAAGCCCAATATCTCGCAAACGAATTACTGGTTTGAAAAATCGTTGTAGAAAACCCATAATATTTTTGAACGAGCTATCCAATGATACCCCACACCATGGGTTTAGCGAGAAAAAAAATGACATCCCCGCTTTAGGTGTAGGGTGTACCTCACTAAAAAATTTTTTTTTTCTAAAAATTCAAAAATTCAAAAATTCAAAATTGTTTATTTGTGAAACATAGGTTGTCAGGGTGTTACATTAAATTCTTGGTATCGCTATGTTTTGCCGTTCGGCATACAAATATTGTAGTCCAGATATTGCATGCATGTCATTTACTTAAATACTAATTCAAATAATTTCTCGCCTAAATTAAAGTATCGCTTAAATATTCACCTACAGAATAATATGCTTTTTCTACCAGGAATTTATACAGTACCTTTTTAAATTCTGATAAGTCATCTAGTCTAGTTATATTTTTTGGTAATTTATTATAAATTTTTGGTGCCATTCCAAAAATACTTTTACAAAGCAGAGCAGTTTTGAATGGCCCTGTATAAATTTTATCCTTCTGCCTACAGCTGTTAAAAGTGGAAAATTGGCTAATGTTGCTTTTGACATATATTCCTACCTCGTATATGTAAAGGCATGGAAGCGTTAATATGTTGAGCTCAATGAAATGGGTTCTACAGGTTTTTGTTGGTGCTATTCCACATACCGATCGTAAACATTTTTTTGTGCCCTGAATGCCATTTACCGGTCTGTGGAATTACCCCAAAATATGACGCCATATCTCAAAGTCGAAGTTACATAAGCATGATATGCAGTTAATACTGAAGACTTATTCACTCTTTTGCTAAGGTTATACAATGCATACGAAAATCTGCTAAGTTTTTTACATACAATGTCAATATGATTATTCCATGTCAACTTACTATCTAAATGTAATCCTAAAAATTTTGTAATATCAGTTTCATCAATTTTATGTTCTTTATATTCAACCGTGATATTAGGTGTCCGGTCAACTCTTTGTTTAAAACTCATTAACTTAGTTTTGTCTAAATTAATGCGTAGGTTGTTACTGTTCAGCCACTCAATTATTGATTCCAATGTCTTGTTAATGTCAGTCTGCAATGTACGTAGGTTATCTCCTGTGAATGTAATTGTACTGTCATCAGCAAATAGTATCATTGGATGTTCAATAGTTTGTGGCATGTCGTTGATATATACAAGAAAAAGTAAAGGACCGAGTACACTGCCTTGTGGAACGCCGTATTTTATTTCTCTACAATCCGATGACACACTAACTTCCGTTTTCGATTTTGTACATATTTTATCGATTGTGACAAATTGCTTTCGTTCGGTTAGGTACGACTTTATTAAGTCATGAACGTTCCCGCGTACACCGTAGTCAAACAGTTTGGTAAGTAGGATGTTGTGATCCACAAAGTCGAATGCTTTGGTCATATCCATATATAGCGCACAGACAGGTTTTTTCTTATCAATATCTTTCATGATCCTATTCAACAAATCAAAAATAGCCATGTTAATGGATTTATTTTTTCGGAATCCTTTTTGTTCAACCGCAAAGAGGTTATGCGTTTCAAAGTAGTCATTCAGGCAGTTATAAATGACTTTCTCTATGATCTTGGAGAAAACAGGAAGAAGAGCTATTGGTCTATAACTATCCATATTATTCTTGTCACCTTTCTTGTAAATGGGTCGTACTACAGCTACCTTTAACATTTCTGGAAATGTCCCATATTCAATACACAGGTTGGTAATGTGGCTGATCAAAGGTGATATTATTGGCGCTACTTTTTTAACAATTTTGGATGATATACCATCGTAACCGGTACTGTTAGTATGTTTTAAAGATTTAATAATGATACAAATGTCATGTGGGGTTGTAGGTTTCATAAAAACTGAATTGGGCGATTTAAATGTCATCTTAAATTGAGTGGTCTTATGGTTGGAATTAGAATTATTATTATTATTAGAATTATTGCTATTATGGTCTGCCATGACATTGTCACTGACAATAGGCTTGGCCTGGTCAATGAAATGTGTATTAAATTGTTGTGAAATGTCTTTAATGTCATTTATTAGTCTACCTTCATGTTTTATATGGATAATATTTTCTCGCAAACGGGTACTTTTCGAGTTTTTAATAATATTCCATGTAGCTTTACATTTGTTAACCGAGTTTTTAATGCACTAATCATTTTGCGCTTTTTGAGTCAACAATATTATTCTTTTAAGCCTTTTGGAGTATAAATTAAAATAGGCTTTGTCTTGCAAGTTGGGCGATATTCGATATTTCCAAAGCAAGTGCCGTTTTTTCCGACAACACTTTCTTATTCCGTTTGTAATCCATCTTGGTTTCTTATAAACATATATTTTTGATTTAATAAGTGGAAAACATAAGTCGTAGAACAGTTTAAAGTGGTCATTAAAATATTTGAAAGCTTCATTAGGATTATTTGCCATGTATACACCGTTAAAATTAAAATTTTGTAAGCATTCAGTAAATTTTGTAATATTTTCTGTACTGTAATCCCTTTTTTTTATGTACCAGAATGGCAAGAGATAGGTTTTTTTTACGGGACAGTTGATAATCTGAGCTGTATGATCAGAGATAGCGAAATCGATAACTTCTGCTTTACCTCCTCGTATGTTATGTAGAATATTGTCTATACAGGTATTGCTTTTTAATCGGGTTGGCTCTGTCACTCCAATTCTAAATTTTACTATACTGTTTTGTCGGCGTGATTGAGTTATATACCCATGACGAATCACAGTTTTCGACCAGTAATGGTTACTGAGCTAAGCCGAAGACGGACAGACAGACAAACAGACAGACAGACAGACAGACGGACGGACATGGCGAAACTATAAGGGTTCCTTGTTGACTTCGGAACCCTAAAAAAGACCGGGTTGCACTCCGGGAGTGCCGGCAGAAGTGAAAACTCAATAACATTGTAACAGTTTTTCGATCAGGTCACGTGACATCTTACGGTGTCACCCTAAAAATGAATTTGGCGCCAATTTATAAACGATTATCAATTATTTAGGCGGACGGGCCGCGGGCGTGTTTTTGCCATTGCCAAATATTTTTCAAAGCTTTATCTCTTTAGGAATAACGTTCAAATTCGAACTATTCGAATTTGCAAGAACAGCGGACGGCGGCGGCGAACAAAATATCAATTTGTTTTTGCCGTTCGTAAATATTTTTCAAAGCTTTATCTCTTTACGAATAACGTCCTAATTCGAACTATTCGAATTTGCTCAATAGCAAAACGGTTAAGGACGTGTGGAGGAAATTACAAATTTATTTGCAGAATATGCTATTGCAAAAAGTATTTAACGGCTTTATAAACTCTTACGAATAGCGTTCAGTTTTGAATGAAGTCGAATCGGCTAGCAGCAAAACATAAAAGTTTGTGACCTCCTTCACAACTGACGTCACAAAAATCTGTCGCATATTTAACAATTTTTCCCCATCCCAAAAAGTGCTCAGCGCCGCTAAAGAGTTATCACTTCAAAAATGAAATTTTAGTATTCATACATTTTACAACAACTTGCCATTAAACCCATTTATGCCAAACCCGATCCAGGGAAAGTAGGTATTGGACTACCCTTGAAATGTATTCTGATATAAAATTCGGATAAAATATCCCTGTCAAAATACATGCAGATAACCATGGAAAGACTTTTCTTTTTTGTATTCACCTAGAATGCAAATCTATCTGGCCTGAATTTTGATACCTAACTATCATACGTCGCAAACAGTGTAATAATGCATATAACACATTGTATATCTATAGACACACATCCGAACCCTGTAGTTATGCACCTTTGTGACGCACGATGATGCATAATACATGTGACGCTTCAAAGAGATTCCTTGCTTCAACGAAGCTCTGTAATTAGTATTCCGAATGCATCAAACAACGGGAAATGCAAGATAAACTGTGCCCATTTTGCATTTTGTCATAAAGATATTCGATTACATATGGAATATTGTATGCAGGCCTCGCCTCTAGTCACACACGTGATGATATCGTCATATCTTCGTCCCACGCTTGAAACAAATGAAGAATTTGATGCCAACCACATAACAGAATGTAAAAAAAAACTATTTATAGGTATAAAGGAAAATGTATTCTATACTAATATATAGGTACCTACTAATATTATAAAGAGGAAGTGTCTGTGCGATTGCAGCTTTGCAACTTTATAAGTTTGTAAGTTACATGTTGTGGGTAATCTCCGGAAATAAAAAAATATTTCACGTGCGAGTAGAATGGACTTCCTGCAGGTCTAGCACAACTTGCTGCCAAGTCGAGTCGCGAGCGACTCAGCGTCTCATGTCTCGCTCGCGCTGTGTCTGAAAGAGGAGAGTAGTTTTTTCTCGTCTCGCGTCGCATCGCGGCGTCAGTTGTGCTAGCCCTGCTGGATGGTTATAGGCTATATTTTATCGCGTGAGTCAAGCAACATAGGTCGCGATCAGTTTACCAACTGATGAGTGACCGTTTTGACTGATTCTTCAATGAGCGCTTGCGTGCTTTGGAAAGCACGTTGGGTCGTTGATACCGGTTGTTCTTTATGCCGTCAGCAGCTGCTAAGCCGAGTTAGAAGTTTTCAAGCGGCTTGGAGAAACCCTTACAGTTAAGATATTTTGGCATGAGGCCTAATCAGTAAGGTAGATTGTAGCTGCTTGAAATAGAACTTCTTGACAATTATTGGGATTATGATGCCACGCAGACTGGGATGCTACCGGGGAGACGCTAAGATGCCTAAAAACCTAACAATGCAAAGTGCTAAGTAGTCCAAAATAACCATGCCCACTAGTGGACTAAACATAATATTGAATGACTAACAACTAGAGATGCCTCGAATATTCGGCTACTATTCTGTATTCGGCCCATTCGCCTAGGTATTTCTTTAATTATTCGGTATTCGGTCGAATATTGTGAACCATTTGTTCGATCACCGATTACTAAATCATGAAGCATACCTACAAATAATCTAGCCGTTACAAAGCAACAAAACCGCCGGGGTATGGCCTTCACAAAAATGTAATATTCCCTAATAGGTTGTTTTTTATTAAATGGTGCGATTTTGTAATGATTCCTAAAAAAAGGTGATATTTTTTAAAGATATTTTTCACCATATACTTACATGGTTGATTGAATCAAAAAACTATGTATTCCGATGAGAGTTTAAGATACATATATCACAGCATAAAACATAGACCTAAATTTCACCGAATTAAATGTTCATAAAATTCGAATTTAATGGTATTCAATTTCCTTTTAATGAATAGGTACCAAGAGATTAAACATTAGGTACCGTGATAAAACATTAATATGGTAAATGGAGGGTTGTGCAGGGACCATAGTTTGACGACGTTCGTCACCGTCAAGGCTAATGCAATTCGCATATATATATATATATTTCGCGTTTATAATTTCAATTTACACCTGATGAAGTAGTGAGGAAATAATAGGAATATGAAATGGAACCCTATCAATCAATATCGAAGATCGACAGAGGCAATTGAAATTAACAATTTTCTAATGTTATCGTCCGTCTGTTCAATATTTATTATGCAATATAATATTTTTTCATATAGATAGGAACGTACCTACTATTATTATTGATAGGTAATTTAGGTTTAGATTTTATAGTAGGTAATGGTCTAATAGTAGGTACATCTAAGAATCTTGGTAAGTGAAGTATATAATACGTAAAGTTTTAGTAAAACATTATTATGAGGAAATACACCATAATTTTAATACCATACCATTTTGTGATAATATGCTGTTAAATTTTTTCTATGTGCGTACATTTTTGTATTGTAAACTTTTGCTGCAGTATCTCAGAGCTGCATAGCATAGTTTAAATTTTCAATCATTTTAAACTTTGCACAGGGAAACCAATGAAACTTTTCCGTTATCCAGAGAAATCCAATGCTCGCTTTAAATAACTTTTAACAAGGCACGCGAATGGTGCAAAGTTTGCGTACCGATGCATATTGGCAGGTAACCTGCAGCATTCTTTCTAGCGACGTACAGTTCCACGGGAGATAAATTCAATAACTTAATCTAAATCCTTTCTAAGGGGATGCCTCTATTCTTGTAAAGCACCCCCCGCGTAAGAGAGACGTGTATGTTTTCCACACACGAGAAAACGGGATGCAATAATAGTTGTGGGAAATGGCCTTTTTGAACAAATATCGATAAATATCTAATTTCGTGAAATATTAGTCAAATTTGCTTCTATAAGATTTTAGATGAGGTAAAATACTGGAATTTGATTACATCATAACATTAGAAAAAGTATTGTTTCAGTTTAATGAGGTAAAGGAAAATGTTTTTTCTATGGAGTATATTTTAATTTATAGTGTCAAGTCAAGATATTATATTGCTTTTTGAAGTTCAGTTAAATTCTGATATGTTTTCCAAATAATGCCCTTAAAAAAACAAATCAAATAACGAGAAAACAAACGTTCGTGAAATGTTTTACGAAATTGTAGACGGCAGAGAGTAAATAAGCGGGTGCCCGCCCGGGCGCCGAGCGTCGGCCCCGAGCCTAAAATGGAAACGCGCTCCTATCTGATCTACATTTAATTACTAACAAGCACATGTAATTGACTAGATATAATTTTAAACTGGCAGAAGTTTCCAGTTCATCAGTTCACTAACTGGCGCCAGGAACGATGGGTCTCCTAACGTCTATCTGGCGAGGAATAAGTAATACTAAAGCCTTAGCGGATTCCAGCGGAAAAATGGAAACCGCTTTTTTCGAGTTCGTATATCGCGTCACTTATGTAGCAGGTACATTATTGTACAAGGGAGAGAATCCCTTGGCTTTTGCGAACATAAATCCCATCATACATTTCTACTCCAGCTGTCCAGCTCGATTAGGGTCTGACCAGCGAAACGTATCTCAAATAAACGCGGCTTATTTGAAACAAAAAGCATGCTGATAACACGAAATGCATAACAGCGTAATATGTTTGCCACATAAAGAATTTGAAAAAAAAAAAGATTGTGACACGACGCTGCCAAGATTCTGTTTTAATGATTTTTAGGGTTCCGTACCCAATGGTAAAACGGGACCCTATTATCTAAGACTCCGCTGTCCGTCCGTCTGTCACCAGGCTGTATCTCAAGAACCGTGATAGTATGTGTATGAGTGATTCCCAAAAGTGTCCCGTCATGAAATTGTCAAGAAATCAGTTTGTCAAGAAACGTCAGGAAATTATCCATACTAAGGATGACATTATACCAAAGAGCTATAGGAATCGAGTAACGCAAAATTAAACACATTTAGTCTCATAGTAATTAAATGTATTTTTTAATTATCTGTGTTATAATACTTATAATAAGTAATCTAAATCTAAAACATGTGTAGTAAAAAGTGGAGTCAAAATATATGCGTTTCATCAAAGCAGAAAAATATATATCTGGAGGCAAGAGGGTAACAAATTAAAATTTCTTTTACATTTATGTTAGTAGGAAAAATGTAACAGTTTCGTTCTTTTTTTGGTTGGTTAAGAAATTCAACAATATCTTCATTTTCGATTAATGTAAAACATAAATATTTTTCATGTGATATATCCTCGATTCTGCAAACAAAGCGATATTCTTTATTTCTATTATTGGAAAATCTAGCCAGTACAAATTCTCCGATCTTCATACTTGTGTTACATGGCTCATCTGATGCTATTTCAATTTTATCATCAAATTCGCTGCTTAATGATCTAGACGGGTAGGTAATATATTGGTTCAGGTATCTCGCTTTTATTTTCGGGTATTCTTCCTTTGTCTTCAACAATCTTCATTTCAAGTCTTGTTACGTTTTCAGATCCAGGTGTTTTGCTTTGATTTTGATTGATGATGTCGTCAGGTGCTCTTTTTTCTTCTTTATCAGTCTTCAATTCAAGTCTTTGTTCCTTTTCAGATCCAGACATTCCACTCCCATTTTGTTTCATTATATAGTCAGGTAGTCTTTCTTCTTCTTTATCAGTCTTCAATTCAAGTCTTTGTTCCTTTTCAGATCCACACATACAAATTTCTACCTTGAGAAACTGTTCCGTTGATGGAAATAGCGTCAAGAAATGTGTCACTATTTTTTTTTTTAATGGTGGGACATGAATGTTTTTGACTTATTTAATAACAGAAAAGCCATTTAAATAACCTCAATGTGATTTTAAATAGTGTCACATTTTATATACTGTAGATAAGATCAAACCCCTTTCTAATTATTTGAAAATATAGGTTTCACGAAGACTTATTATTTCTTGGGCAGGGTGGGGACAGGGTGGATTTTATATGGGGGGCTACTTTTGACCAAACCGAATTCATTTTTTATATATTTGTTTTAATACTTATATGAATATAAACGTTTTTAAAGAAACATGATTGAGCCGCACAACAATGTATGTAATATAATTTCTATTAAGAAGATTAATTTAATTCATAATAACGCTTTTCATGAGTGGACAAAAAAAAATCTAAAAGTGGACAACTTTTTGAGAATCACTGGTACGACAAATGAAATTTTCACAAATGATGTATTTCTGTTGCCGCTATAACAACAAATACAAAAAAAACAGAATAAAATAAATATTTAAGGGGCCTTCCATGCAACATGACTTACAACAGCAGATTTTTTACCGTTTTTATAGATAATATTGTTACGGAACCCTTCGTGCGCGAGCCCGACTCGCACTTGTTTATTCCTATCTGCGACGCACGCTGGGAGAAAAATCTCTGCCGTTTGTTCAAGCCAAGAAAGAGCTGTAGAGTCCAAGTCAATTATGTTGGCATCCTTTTGTGAGTGCTTTGTGTACAGTGGAATCCAATTACTAAAGCATAAGTTTCGTTGTTATATAAGGCTTGGGTTATTATCTACCTACTGGTCTCATAAAATATGAGACGGTGATTCGAATTGGAAAGTTGGAACTAAAAATCCATACTAAATATATTATTACGAAGGAAATCTATTATTTAGTCACTGCGAAATCCGCGCTATCAGTGAATATGAACCAAACAACTCGTGCATCAACTTCGAACTCCAACCCGGATCATGAAAATAAAATCGAGTGCAATAATAATAATAATAATAATAATAAATATTATGGGACAATCTTACACAAATCGACCTAGTCCCATAGTAAGCTCAATAAGGCTTGTGTTATGGGTACTAGACGACGATATATTTAATAGATAGAAATACTTAAATACATAGAAAACATCCATGACTCAGAAACAAATATTCATGCTCATCACACAAATATTTGCCCTTACCGGGATTCGAACCCAGGACCTTCAGCTTCGTAGGCAGCGACACTACCCACTAGACTAACCGGTCGTCAGCATGAAACACAAGAAACAAATATATCACGAACTCTTTTTCGAAAGTAATGCCCGGGAAAACAAAAGCAAAAACAAAGATCTAGATTTCAAAATATTATTTCAAAATATGCAAAGTGTGTACAATAAACAACACTTACTGGAGGCATACATATATGAGAATAAAATATACCAAGCTATATGCATATCGGAATCCTGGCTTTGTAAAAATAAATTGGAACTTATAAAATTCAGCGGATACAAAACAGCTGCATCATACTGTCGAGAAGAAAGACCCGGAGGAGGCGTGCTTATCCTACTACACGACCACATCGAGTGCAACGAGAAAACTGACATCTCGAAAATGTCTATTGAATACGTTCTGGAAGTATGCGCAACTGAAATTACGGAATACAATATACTACTAGTTACCATGTATTGGAATAAAAGAGAAAGTAACTTATTTTTTAATACGTTGGAAAACATTTTAAAATACATCAATAAAAAATATACTAAGCACTGTGTAATTATAGGCGGAGATTTTAACATAAATGTTATGATTAGCGACTCAAATGCAACAATTTTTTTAAATCTCATGTCAGAACATAAACTTACACAACACATAAAACAACCAACACATATCACACAAACAGCATCCACATGTCTAGATTTAATTTTTACCAATTTCTACAGCAAAGACTTGTACACAGGTGTCAAAGAACTAGGGTTTTCAGATCATCTTGGAACGATTCTACATACAAAAGTTCACGGAAGGCAAGCAAAACAAACAACATGGTATAAAGAAACACGATTATGAGTCCGCAGCAAGGTCCGCTCAACTCCGCGTTGAGATCGCGCGCTTACGCTTTAAAATGTTGTTGTTTCACCTAGAGGGAGACAGGGCGCTAGCAGTAAAGCGAGAGCGCGCGGGGAGGCGGAGCTATACATGTCGCAGTTTAAATATCGCAGTAAAATATCTTCATACAACGGCGAAATTATTGCGGTAAATAAAATATAACAGTAGAACATCTCCATAGCGAGATAACAATACAGTTTATACAGTGCGTAAGTGCGGCTAGGCAAATTTTAACTGATTATTTAACCTACTAAAAACGTAAATGTAGAGTACAGGCTTACAAGTTTTGATGTGCCAACAAAAGTAGTAGTAACTAGTAACATAAGTATAACATACAATATACCAGGTTTTGTCATTTTAACAACCTAGTGCCATAATTGCATAGCAGATTTTCAGATACCACTACCACTATTTTTGTTATAAATGAAATAAATGAATATTTATTCTGCAAGTAGGCCGCCAAGGGCACTTTTATAAGTCAAGCCCTACCAGCGCTTCTGCAGAGACCACTGTCAAGAAGAAACGCCGCAAGAAACTTAACAGTCAGTCTTTTTCCCAAAACAAGCTTATTACAGTGATAGTACTTAAACTATTTTTAAATAAGTAACTCTAAAATCCGTATTATAGATGATCAAAAATATTAGACACGTATTTTTTCTTTTGGTCACTAAACAAAAAATGTCGAAGTTATAAGTGCGCGTAACGTCACGGTTCATACGTTTGTGAAGTCACGCGGATTATCTACGCGCCATAACTTCGTCATTTTTACAGACTTCAAAAAAGCAGGAGGTTCTATGTTCGGTTGTGTGTATTTTTAAAATAGGTGTCCAATATCTTATGATCAATAAAAATACGCACTAATTAGAATCCAGATCTTTTTTCCTAGGAACCTACCCTATAAATATTTATTCACATTGAAGATTTGGTGTATTGAAGGAAATTAAAAAAGATCATACATTATTGTTTTTATTTTTGGTAAAAAGTACCTACTTACAACAATGATCCTAGTTGGTCCATAAATAAATGAAATTTGAATTTATAGCCTTATTATAACTTACCTATTAGGATTTATATTTTCTTTTTGACGACGAGCCGGTCCTCTTTTCTTCCTTCGAGCCGATAGCCATAATTTTGTCTTTGAACACCTTTTCGCTTCTAGAAAAAAAAATAACTATAGGTAATTATAAACGTCTATACGCTCCCGTGATCGCTTACCATCAGGTGGACCGTATGCTTGTTTGCCCCCTTATAGTTTTAGTTGAAAAATATATGTACCTATGTAGGAGGTGGATAGTGGAACTCCTCGATAGCTACTTGTATATCCTTCGAGTTTGGGCTCATTTGGTTTGTTTTGGCGAGTTCTATACATTATACTTGGTGATGATGGTCTGATGATGGAGTGAGGAGGTGGATAGAGGAACTCCTCAATGGCTACTTGTATACCCCTCGAGTTTGGGCTCATTCGGTTTGTTTTGTCAAGTTCTATACATTATACTTGGTGACGATGGTCTGATGATGAAGTCAGGAGGTGGATAGTGGAACTCCTCAATGGCTACTTGTATACCCCTCGAGTTTGGGCTCATTCGGTATGTTTTGTGTAGTTCTATACATTATAATTGGTGATGATGGTCTGATGATGGAATGAGGAGGTGGATAGAGGAACTCCTCAATGGCTACTTGTATACCCCTCGAGTTTGGGCTCATTCGGTTTGTTTAGTCGAGTTCTATACATTATACTTGGTGACGATGGTCTGATGATGGAGTCAGGAGGTGGATAGTGGAACTCCTCAATGGCTACTTGTATATCCTTCGAGCTTGGGCTCATTTGGTTTGTTTTGGCGAGTTCTATACATTATACTTGGTGATGATGGTCTGATGATGGAGTGAGGAGGTGGATAGAGGAACTCCTCAATGGCTACTTGTATACCCCACGAGTTTGGGCTCATTTGGTTTGTTTTGACGAATTCTATACATTACACTTGGTAACGATGGTCTGATGATGGAGTCAGGAGGTGGATAGAGGAACTCCTCAATGGCTTCTTGTATACCCCTCGAGTTTGGGTTCATCCGTATTTATACTTAGGGCTCGCAGTCGTGTCCGTGTTTCGTGTACAAGTAGCCGTACGCCCGTTTTCGTGTTACACAGCAACGGTTTTATGGCCCGTTCGGCACGTGAAATTCGGCTACGTGTAATTAAGTCACGTGTACCCGTGTAGATCCGTGTCACGGGTTCACGTACCTTAAGTACACGCGGATCCGGTCCGCCAGCGACGTTGAGTGAAGATAAGATGCAGTGTCTCTAAAGACGACGAATAAAAATATATCGTTAGTTCTTATTCGTAGCTCTTTATTCCGTTTCATTCTTTTATTTTTAAGAACATGGACTTTTAAATATTTAGTGAGTAGTAAATAAAAGGAAACCAACATAAAATATAATCAATAGGTAATACAGTAATTAAACGGGGGCTAAAATAACAGAAGTGTGTGTAGTGGTGACTAATGGATAATCACAACGAGTTAAGAATTCTAAACTGTCCCTTCCAGATTCGAAAAAAAAATTCCGCTTATTTGTAAAACAAAACGCGGTCACTTCTTTGAACTTCATGAACAAAACGGTGGTATATCAGGTAAAGCCGAAAGCTACTTATGAGTATTGTTTGTTTAATTACGTCGTTCGCAAACCTTTCGCATCGTTATCTGCAATTCTGCACGTGCAACTCCACTTACCTACAAAAATACCACCCTGGTAGGTAAATTACAATGAATGACTCAATAATTTTTAAACCTTGAGAGAACTCAAATTATGGAATAAAATATTTATATAGAGATGCAAAATAAAATGTCACCAAGTCTGCGGCTTTTGTTTTTTACTTTCATAGAAGAATATTTTTAGGTGTAGTGTAATTAAACTCTATATAGCGACAAGACATTTAACGAAAAACTTTTTTTACCTTGTTAAGCAGTCGAACAAAAATATGTCACTATCTACTTTGTAATGTGCCGAAACCGATAAGAACTGCAGCTGTGTACTTTTTTGTTTGTTGTTTTCTTGTTTAGTCCATGCACGTGTTGTTTGCCTGGATTTACCGTCATCATACGTACCGAAGATTCGCAGAAATTTGCTCTTGTTTCTTTAGTAGGATTGCCTTGCGTGTTAACATTTTGGCTATGTTATATCCTTACATAGTAAACTTGTATATTCATTTTTTTTTATTCTACTCTTAATTTAACGATAACTGATTACTGATATTATAACGCTATACGTCGCAGTCTCTTAATTGTATAATAAATATAAGTATAACTAATGACACTAGAGAATTTTGCATCGTCGCTAGCTTGGATTAAAATCACAATAGCTGGTTATACAGAAAACAGAATAACGCCGTTAATTACTTAAATATCTAACCATTATAACTGAATCGACGCAAAAAATATAATTTAAACAAAAAACCACAGAAAAAACCCGTTCGTCCCGTACTAAGTAATAATTAGTAATTCATTCATAGTCCTTATTTGTTTTAATTTTAACTCCAACTGGCGTGGCGGCGGCCCGGGTGTATCGTTCCGACCGGTGCAGACGAACGCAGGTACGGGTTACGTATCTTGGCGTATCACGTGAATCCGGACGCGAACGCAGGTACGGGCTACGTACCGGTCGTGTTCGTGAAATTCGTGATCTTAGTACCGCCGGGGTTAAGAACACTTAGGGTTCGGTCACGGTACGGGTCGGCGTGTATCACGGATATCAAGAGCCCTACATAATATTTATACTGAGGTATGGAAATTAATCTTATATTAGATATTTTTTTTTACTACACAGGTTTTTGCATAGATTTGCATACATTTTACTTTATAATCTCAATTTAAATAAGTTATCTGAAATAATTAATACAAATTTTAAATGCTTCAGAGGTAGACTAATATTAAGTATACTGCGTCGACCTCAAATAAATAGTACACTATTAGTATAAGTTTTGTGAAAGTAAACCGAAGGACATCGCTGCGCCCATCTGCGAATATAGTGATAAGCGCAGGTAAAGCAAGGGTTATTGTTTTACCTGCCGTCATTTATTATCTCTTTTGCTCTCTGTAGGTGTGAAAGAGATAGCATAATTATGAGTAAAGTTATTTATACAAGATCATCGTCACCAAGTGTACTTGTATAGAACTCGTAAAAAAAACATATAAACCTAAACTCAAGGTATAGCTCTTGAGTTTAGGTTTATATGTTTAGAGCTATTGAGGTGTTCCACTATCCACCTTCTGACTCTGTCAAGACCAACAGACCATCCTCATTCCTCACCAAGTATAATGCAAAGAACTCATCAAAACAAACCAAATGAGCCCAATCTCGAGGGCTATACAAGTAGCCATTAAGGAGTTCCACTAACCACCTCCTCACTCCATCATCAGACCATCATCACCAAGTATAATGCATAGAACACGTCAAAACAAACCAAATGAGCCCAAACTCGAGGGTTATACAAGTAGCCATTGAGGAGTTCTACTAACCACCTCCTCACTCCATCATCAGACCATCATCACCAAGTATAATGCATAGAACTTGTCAAAACAAACCAAATGAGCCCAAACTCGAGGGCTATACAAGTAGCCATTGAAGAGTTCCACTATCCACCTCCTCACTCCATCATCAGACCATCATCACCAAGTATGATGCATAGAACTCGTCAAAACAAACCAAATGAACCCAAACTCGAGGGCTATACAATTAGCCATTGAGGAGTTCCACTATCCACCTCCTCACTCTATCATCAGACCATCATCACCAAGTATAATGCATAGAACTCGTCAAAAAAAACCAAATGAGCCCAATCTCGAGGGCTATACAAGTAGCCATTAAGGAGTTCCACGATCCACAGACATATACAATAGGTATAAATTACACTACATTCAAGATTCTATACGTAATACTAGTGCCTCTATACCGATACCAAAATTACCAAATGCGTCGTGTTTATCCCCGAGTATCCGTCCGAACTACATTCATATATTATTCATGGTATATTAGTTAAAATAAAAAATCATGAATAGATTTATTTGAATAAGAATAAGTTAACTTTATTCAATTTTCTAACATAAGAATTATTCACGGCGAAATTATTTGAATAACTTTGACGGGAATAAAATCAACATGATTTTATTCACGCGTATTCTTATTCAAATAATGATTTTATTCTTGAGTGCCCAACTCTGGTCTGGGGCGACCTGCTCCATACAAATGTAAAAAATAAATCGCGTCAAAAAATTTATTTTTTATTTTTTTCGCATTTTATTCTCGATTCTGAACAAACAGTTTTCAGGTTTTGCGTTATTTTATTAACGCGTTGTATAGAAGTACGTAGATTACTATAGAGAGTGACGAAAAAACCTATCCTATATACTTTAGGATACTATACTATAACTTACATACCTACTTAGGTAAACTAATTAAAATTTCTAAGCAATAATGTGTGATAGGTAGTTTTCGTATAAAGTCCGTTCGTTCATCCTCGTCTTATTTAAATTTATAGCGTATTATTATTTTTTAACTAAGTAAGTAAGTATTTTGTTTTGGCTATATAAAATAATCAAACTATACATCACCAAAGCCATATCCAGAATGATTTGACGTACCCAAGTGATATTTACGTAGGTACCTACCTATTTAATACCGAATGAGTACCTACTGTGAGATTAAAATTTTGTTTACCTACCAAATAAATTAAATAATACGTCAACTAAGGATTAATGACTAGGTACTCATATACATTAATATAATATGTACATATTACATGTATATAATTTATTTGTATACTTGGAACTTGACTAAAATGCATATAAGTAGGTACTTACCCGGTTTATCCATTTTTGTAACATAAAAATGCAAAGTCCATAAGAAAGCCACAGATCGTCGATCAGTATGATCAGTATGATCACACACACCACCAGTATCACCAAGAAAAATCAAATCCGTTTTATCAGTCCAAGTCGTGAATTGACCGCGATTATCGTAGGAAGATAATTCACCAAAACAATACGTCGCTCCCGCGCACAGCAAATGGGTCACTATTGTCACTAAACTAAGCGCACGGCAAGGAGTAGCTATGATAAGGGCGGTGCGTACCGCCGCCCCCCCCCGGACCGTTCCCCGCGCTAGAGTAATTCGCTGCAGTTTCGCATCAAATTTTTGTAATTTATTTTAAGGTTTTCGTAGTTACGCTCTCATTTTAAAACTACAAGATCAATTTTGATAAATCTTTTTTCTTTTCAAACTGCATAGTTTAATCGACACCGGAAATAGGTTTTGACTTCAATCTAAACTATATTTTGGTCGTAGTAGGCCGCCGAACTGAACAACTTTCTGGGGTCTAAAAATGCAAAACTTGTACTCGCTCTATTTTCTTTCTATTAACATTTTAAGAGTCATAAACTAGTTTTAGCCCTAGATATATCTTACCTCATTATATTTAGAGAATTTCATGATAATGTGACATGTTATATTAAAGTAAGGACGTAACTACGTTTGTATGAAGAATCGAGCTTGCTGCGGACTCTTAAAGCGTCTCTGACTTCTGTGAACTGGTTTGACATTATTATTCCAAATAAAAACGTTAACGAAAATTATGCAGCATTCCACAAAAAGTTAAAGAATACTTTAGATGAAACTATCCCGAAAAAAAAAGTAAAGGTAAAAACGGGTCCGTTAAAAAACTGGCTAACAGTAGGGCTCAGGAGATCGTGTAAAAATAAAAGACTATTAAAAGTATTTACAAATAAATCAAATAATTCGGTGCTACACAAATACTATAAAAAATATGAAAAAATATTAAAAAAAACAGTCACTGTAGCGAAAATTTCCTACATTCATCGAATTAAAAAATCTAGTAATAAAGTCAAAACAATGTGGTCTATTATAAATGAGAGGACAAATAAATCTATAAAAAAAGAACCAAAGAATATAATTTAACAATAAATAAAAACAATATCTGTAATCCACAAGAAATATCAAACATTTTCAATGACTTCTTTTTATCGATAGGGAAAATAAAGCAAAACACAAATGATACGCATCTACCAAGTGGGCGAATAGTACAATGCCCTAGTGAGAACTCGATGTTTCTTGCCCCTGTTACGCATCACGAGGTACATAGAATAATAAAAAATCTAAAAAATAAAAACAGCCACGGCATAGACGATCTCCTACCTTCTTTGATTCGACAGTGCGCAAACGAACTAACTATACCATTTTGTGCACTCATTAATCAGTCGTTTGACGAAGGAACGTTTCCTGACCTCTTGAAAACCGCCATAGTAAAACCAATACATAAAAAGGACACAAAAACAGACCCTAATCATTATCGCCCGATTGCCCTGTTGCCCACAGCTTCAAAAATCTATGAGAAAGCAATGAGTGACCGTATTTACGCATTCTGTGAAAAGTACGAAAAACTAGACGATTCGCAAAATGGCTTTCGAAAAAACCGGTCGACTACGTTAGCAATTTACAAATACACACAATCAGCTCTTAATATCATAGATTCAAAAAAATACGCTATTGGACTGTTACTGGATATGTCTAAAGCTTATGACAAGGTCCAATACCCAATTCTATTAAGCAAACTTTACGGAATTGGAGTTCGCGGAATAGCACATCAGTGGATAGCTTCATATCTAACAAACAGAAACCAATTTGTAGAACTAGAGTACTATGACTTTAAAACGGGAAAAATTCTGAATGTACAGTCGGAAACAAAAAACGTTTTATCTTCTA
Source organism: Epinotia ramella (assembly GCA_947578815.1). Taxonomy (NCBI): domain Eukaryota; kingdom Metazoa; phylum Arthropoda; class Insecta; order Lepidoptera; family Tortricidae; genus Epinotia; species Epinotia ramella. The sequence goes on along the minus strand of OX388205.1, from coordinate 14,816,317 downwards.
TTCCTCAAGGCAGCGTAATTGGATGCCTCTTATTTCTTATCTACATCAACGATATCCCGAAAATCATACAAGATACATCTATACTGTTTGCAGACGACATCTCTATACTCACTTCGTGTCAACATAAAAATGAAATAAATGAAAAAATTAACAATATAATAAATAAAGTCACGAACTGGATGAATGATCACAGCCTAGAAATAAATTACCAGAAGTCCAAATTGATGACATACCATCCATACCAAAAAGACCCGCTAACTGTCGACTACAGCTACAACACAATAAAATTGGAGGTGGTAGACTCTTTTACGCTTCTAGGAGTAGAAATAGATAAACACGTAACCTGGAAACCACACATAAAAAGCATTAAAGCTAAACTCTCCAAATTAAAAACCACCGATTTCAAAACAGCACTCTCCACTTATTATGCTTATGCTAATGCATGGCTCACATATGGAATAATCCTTTGGGGAAACAGCACCGATGCACCTGCAGTCTTCACACTACAGAAGAAACTCATTAGAATTTTAGTAAATATAAATAACACCGATAGCTGCAAACCGTATTTTAAGAAGCACAGAATACTTACCCTTACGTGTTTATACATTTTAGAAAATTGTAAATTCGTACGAAAACACCCAGAATTGTACAGTAAAAGAGAAAATGCTCAATCGAGATATCCATCTAGAAAAAAAAATATTCTCATGGCCTCTCAGTCCAAGTTAAAAATCCACTCTACCGGTCCTCTTAAAATGTCAATAAAAGTATATAATAAACTACCAGAAACAATAAAGAGTGAACCTAAAGATAATATATTTGTAAACAAATTGAAGAAAATTCTAATAAATAAAGCCTATTACTCCCTCAACGAATACCTAGACGATAACATACAATAAACTAAACGCACGCACGCGCTCATGCACACACACACGCATACAAGCACACACACACACACAACGATAAAAAAAATAAAAAATAATGTATATAAAGATAATAATAATAAAATTGTACTAAAATTATTACTGAATTGTTAACTTAGTTAATAAGTATTAGGTACATTGCGATGCCCTTGCAGGGTGCATGTTTGATACAATAAACTTAGTGTAACACCAGAATCACCAGATAACAACATGTATGCAATAAATGATTTGATTTGATTTGAATAATAATTACTCGTTGTATTCAGTTTACCAGTTTTCTCCAGAGTTCCAAAAAAAGAAGGACCCCCCTGATGATTTCCCTTCTGAACTTGTCGGCATTTGTAGGCAGGTATAATTTGATTAAGTACACAGTTCTAAACGGAATGGATGGTTTCGAATACCGGCAAGGGCATTTATTTGTGTGATGAGCACCAATTTTTATTCTGAGTCATGTATGTTTTCTATGAGTCCATATTGGCTGCATTTTATGGCGGCTAATATGGACTCATAGAAAACATACATGACTCAGAATAAATATTGTCTTATTTTTTTTATACCAACGTATTGTAGTCGTAATCTTTGCTAGTCCTATATTTTTTGGCCTAACTTTTTTGTTCCTAATTTTTTTTAAGTATGTACCTTTCATCGGAAGTCATAATGATCCAGTTGTCCGAAAGTTTGTCTTCATAATTTCATTACTGAGAACTTGTTTGAAGTCATAATTTTGTTAATTATAACAGTTTTTCATAACGGACATACATCATAATTTTGTAAGTCCCAATATCATAACTAAGAACATACTTCAATTTTGTTGTTCCTAATGAATTAACGCTTCCGCTAGATAAATAAAAAAAAAATCGGTTCTGGCCCTTCGCCTGCCGCTACCGCGCTATCGCGCGGTACACCTAACACTCCTCCTCGTTTCGCTCGTCATCGTACCTACACGTACCTGCCTTAGGCTACGTCCGCACAGACAGGCCGCTTGCTTAGCGTCTAGCTAGAACCTTGTGGCCTCGCCTCGCACCTTGCGACATTTATGATTTTGATAATTATGTCTTACGATCCTTAGGAATAAGAATTATTAGGACTAACGATTATTATGGCATAAAATTTTATGAAGAACATTTTCGTACTGCCATTAATAGGACTTAAAAATTAGGTGAACCAAAGCGCCCCCGTTTTGTATAAATATAAGTGTTTATTTATATACAATATGTCGGAGAGGAGAACTTGCATTCATCATAACTTCCTTCGAAATGTGCTTCACTGTCATTCTACAAATGTCGTAATTGAAATGGGTGCGTAACGATCGATATAAAAACTTTAGATATATTTTCTCTGGATATAACAATTAAAGGATATAATGCACTTTTGATATAACAACATTTGATAGATTCTCATGTAATATCATTATCAACAGATATAATGAACTTGTAATATAACAACTATTAATCTAACAGTCATAACGTATAACATACATGGGATATAACTTTGTTCGATATAAAACTCAGTTGGTATAATGTACTATTGGCATAATCTGGAATACTTACTACTATTATTTCTTGCCTACTTTAATCTAAGCCAGGTTGGTGTTGGTACGACGACGAGTAACCACCTACACACAATAGTATAATAGCCACTGATAAACTGGTAACACATAGTATATTTTCGTATAAGGATTATAATATAGAAAATTAGGTTAGGGCAGCTAGAAAATGGGGGACTCGGGGGGCGAAGCCCCCCGCAGTAAAAAGACGACAAACGATTGTAACAATGGTATTATTTGTAGGTTAGGTTAGGGTTAGCTTGTGTCCCTTAGAGCGGAAATAGGCAGCCCGCGAAGCGGAGTGACGTCGACACGCTGGCGGTTAGGTTAGGTTTAGGCTAGGTTAAAATAATTAACGAGTGTGTGAAAAAGAAAATGATATCTTAGAAAACATTATACCACTAATACTTATATCCAATATACATTATATCCATTAAACGTTATTTCAAAAATGTAGGTATTATACTATTTGAACATTATACGCCATGAAATTATACTGATTATTGTTATACCAAAAGTTTATTATGTCCCTTGTGTGATTATATCCAATTAAATTATATTAAATGTTGTTATATCCAGTGAAAATATATCAAAAGTTGTTATAGCAATCATTACACACCCAATTGAAATGTATATACATATGTCGTTGCCTAGTTCCTATATAGTACAAGCTTTGTCTAGATTAGGACTGCAATTTTAGGATAATCCTCATATATTTATTTTTATTTAATTATGAGTAGGGTGGTCGGGCTCGGACCACAGCATCCTCTACAAACTATACAGCACCACAGTAAAGGTCATGATATGCCTGTTCATGATGGGTGAGATCTGGTACATGGTCAGTTTCTTCTCATCTCTGGACATTGTCATCGAGCAGATGAACGTGGTCGTCATACATCTCATGGCTGTATTTAGATACATGTACATGGTGAGTACAGATACAGGAATTTCCACTCATTCTATAGAAGATACAATTTTCAGGTGGCTTGAGAATTTATATAAATCAAGTTGCACCCTCATTTCAAAAACCTAATATTTTTTATAATGTCAAGTTCACCGGTTTGAAAAAGGTGGATCAGCCAATTTGCAGAACTAGTACCTACATAAATAGTTGGTTTATGGTTAACAAGCAGATCTGACCGGAATAACAACACCACGTACATAAGGAGATGAACAAATTAATGTTATAAAAAAAAAGTGTTATTATTTGTCTCTGCATTTGGTGCTACTAGATGCTGTATTCTTTTGTAAGGTACCTGTTATCTATTCAGACACCGTACCATGGTCGGCCTTATCACGCGATAAGTGACAAGATACGAGCGTCGTCTCGCTCTATCGAACGGTGTCAGCCAGTGACGGACGCTCTATCCTGTCACTTATCGTGTGATAAGGCCGACCATGATACGGGGTCAGGTAAAAATACTACCTGCTCCGATAAGCTCCCTTGATCTTGTTCGTGCCTTTATCTTTATGCTATTTTAAAGGACATTTATTTATTTAGAGAAAACATCAAGACCGCTACCAGAAGCTGGCTACCTCCATGCAGCTCTCCAACTTGGATGTTTCCACACCCGCTAGGAAGGCATTGGTGGAGTTCTGGATCCAAAAGAACGAGACCTATTTGAAGCTTATGCTTGGATTGGGCAGTTTGACATTAGCTGCATGGTAATCGTAACATAACATTATTTTTTGCCCTATTTAAGCAAAATTAAGCGTAGCGCTGTGTGTAAACGCGGCCTAGGGCGAGGGCTGATTGCGTAAGACTATATATTCCTATCCCCCTAAAAATAAACCAAATGCGTACCTACGCGTAAAAGTTAACTACTGTATGCATTCCAGTCTTAAGAGGGGGCGTATCGCCAGGGAAAAATCAGAAATCACCCGCGCGCCCCGTACCTGCCGCGCTGATGCGTCTATTGCTGCCCCGCTCCTTCTCGCATAGTATATGCCCCGACAGTCAGATGAAACATGATGAATACCTATAGATAATTATAATAAGTGGAAAGAAAGACAAAATCTGTAAGTACCTATATTTGAAGATATAATTTTCGCTAGTAGCTAAGTCAGTTTCGAGAGCTATAACTGAAATATGACCTTCCGTTTTTTTACTAAATCACGTAAGGGTTGTAATTTAGCATAATAATGTCTCGTAAAAGGCTAAAGCAAAAAAACAGCTATAATCGAATTTAAACTTTTGTGAGACATATCTAAAATACTACTACCACGGTTAAAAAATTAACGTAAATGTCACGGCAGGCGACATGTTTCGAACTCTTCGGGAGTTCTTCTTCAAAACAAACATCGAAAACACTAATCCTGAAGAAGAACTCCCGAAGAGTTCGAAACATGTCGCCTGTCGCGTCATTTAATACGTGAATTTATTAGTAGCATTAAAAAAAAACTGTAATTTATTATGAAAACTTCGATCATGTTTATGAAAGCCAGATTTTCAGGCCACTGTGTGGCGGCCAAATTTTTCAATTCTGACCCCGTGTCATGGTCGGCCTTATCACGCGATAAGTGACAGGATAGAGCGTCCGTCACTGGCTGACACCGTTTGATAAAACGAGACGATGCCCCTATCTTGTCACTTATCGAGTGATAAGGCCGACCATGATACGGGGTCTGATCTCGGATTCGTACTTGGAGACAATGGAGACGCTTTGGCCCTTTAGTTATCAATTTTGAACATACTCGTATTAAAGAAAAACTGCAAAATTGTGTTCACTTTTTTTAATATAAAAATGTCCAACTTCGCAGGCAATAATTCGGGTGCAGACTCGAAAATTATTATTACTCCAAAAGAAAGAAGGCAAAAAAATATGCATAGTGATGAAAATCCCATTCAGATATCTCAAAGAATTACGAAGCTACAACCGTTTTAATATTGCTTGTTAGAGAGAGAAAACGCAAACGGTGTGTGACGTCACATTACAGGATGCTGCCGGCAGGCCGCGTCGACGGCGTCGCCGACCACGATGCGCGCGGCACGTTGCCGTCTTCTGTGACGTCACATTCTTCCAGCGTCATCGTTTCATATGAAGTTGCGTTTTGCGAAAAAGGGACAGAACACATCCCTTCTTAAAACTTTGGACACTTATAACTTCGTGATTATTTAACCTTTTGCGTTGATTTTTTCTCCATTTGACAATTTTTTTTATCCTTCTTCGAGAAAATATCACATTATTTTATTTAGTGTCTACGCCCCTATTGTTGGAATCTAAAAGCGTCACCCGTGATGACTTTAAAGAAAAACTTTAAATGACAATAATTACACGGTTCACCCACGTATTAAACGTCTCATCCTTAAGAAGAATTCCCGAAGAGTTCGAAACATGTCGCCCGTAGTGACATTTAATACGTGAGTTGAACCGTGTAATTATTAGTACTGTTTCAACACGTCTCACGAAAGTTTAAATTCGAAAAGCAATGTCCGCCATCTTGGAATTCAAAATGGACATCATTTCTAGAATCTTCACCCTCGAGAAGCCTGCCAATGTATGTTGTTCTTTAAAAAAACGCGCATATTAATTTACAACGAATGTTTCAAAAATTTTAAATAATGCGACCACTTTTTGAAATATTTCTGACGATGAATTCGTATTAAGACCTCTCAGACATCGATTTTGAACATAACCGGATTTATTCTCAAATAGCGATCCGCTCCGGCTTCGCACGGATACTATATTATACATATAAACCTTCTTCTTGAATCACTCTATCTATTAAAAAAAACCGCATCAAAATCCGTTGCGTAGTTTTAAAGATCTAAGCATACATAGGGACAGACAGCGTGATAGTGATAATCTTTCATAAAGTAAATACACGATCGACAGAAAAATGTTCGTCTAGTTTTGCATGTACTGCACAAATTATTCTAAGAAGCCGGTCACCCGCCGATCGCTGCGTAATCTTATAGTTGTATTTTGAACTTTAAGATCTATATGTTAAGGTCGACTTTTAAATATATTATTTCAAAATATAGCAAAATATCTACTGGAATGTAATGATACGTTCATTCAATGGACGAATATACTGGGTCACAATATTATTGAAATAATTATGTTCATCGTGCTGTCGTGAGAGCACAGAACGTAGTCCTCTCGTCTCAGCGGAGCGATTACGACTGACTCCGCCCGCGAACGGCAACAAAAGATATACAGAACCGCACGAAACACGCGACGGGAGAAAGGGTATCGCGCTAAATAAAAAAGGCCTATACGCCAAATACGTTTCACCTCAATAAGTCTGAAAAGGGACTACATAAAAATACCCCGCTAGTACTTTCATTAGGTAATGTGAAAAGCTATTATACACTCAACTTTTACTTAATTTATATGCACGGGAACCTCACACTATTGAAATTGAGTAAAAATAAGACATGTTTTGGCGGTTCTTTTCTATCGAGGCAATTTTGGTTTTGTATGGTTTTGTTCAGACGATTCAATTGCAAATATGATGTAGTTTTGGTATGTTCTTTTTCCTGGCATTCGCTTTAGTTTGTCATAGGTAAATATTCAATCTAAGAACCCCGATTTCGCGGAGCGCCCCCTCTTAAATTACTGAAACTGATACTCGGATCAGTTACAAAATAATAAGACAAGAAAAATCTGCTCACAGCAAGTTAAATATTTTTTAGCAAAAATTGATACTCGCTGTAGGCAGGTTTAGACGCAGTGTACGTAAACCTTAAATAATGAAATGGATTAATTTGTATTGTATTATTCATTCACCCTTTTTCGCACTCTTGGTCTCTCGTTACCTATGTTCTTAGGTGTTAAAATACTATACCAAAATACGGTACCTATTCGGCCGGAAAATAATATTATGCCTGACAAGACAATAATTGCTTTACCAAAATAAAGTAGCACTCGAAATTTATTTATTTTACTCTGCCAGGTACGTGTACCCCCTTGTGGACGATTTAGACTACAACTTGACAGTGAGCCTGCAACTACCCGTGGACTACCGCACTCCTACCCGGTACCCCTTCGCGTACCTGATCACTCTCATCGCCTTCCACTACATCTCCTTCTTCGTCATGGTCAATGACGTCATCACGCAGGCTCACCTCATACACCTGATCTGCCAATACACAGTCCTGGCTGATTGCTTCGAAAACATTCTTGTGGACTGCGAAAAGGAATTCAAAGGTTAACGAGCTACGTCTTTGTACCTCACGTTAAGATCTTTTTAAGTGCCTGTGAATTACCATTGCTAGCTAATTAAGATTGTTAATCAGCATGCTGTTGGTGCAATTTCATTTGAAACGCAAATATTTGTTAATGGAACTCAGTCTTAAGGCGCCTGACGCCTATAAAAAGATTCTCAATGGTGAGCTGTCGGTGTCAGTCAGCGATGTAAGCTAATGATTATTTATGAAGTGTAGGCGACTGCAAAAAGGAGGCTCACACAAGACCCGGATACAGGAATTATATTTTAAATACTCTTCTGATTCTGGTAGTCTCCCCAATAGTCACTTTCGTGATGCAAGCCGGCATTCATGGTCGGATTATTTAAATACTTAAATATTTGATGGCTTCAATATTTGGAATTAGATGACCAATAAAACCGAAATTAATAATGAGTATAAATTGTTCTTATGCTCCGAAAAATGCCATTGCTAGTATTAGTAATAAACGTTGGAAAATAGCAAATTTTGTGAATTGAAACTTGTTATTTTTACAGGTATGGGCAGAAACGAACTTGTATGCAATAGCCGCTTCAGAGAAGCGTACATCTCCCGGCTGGGCCTCCTGGTTGAACAACATAAACAGCTTTTATTGTAATTATTGATATATTGAACTTACGTTGGTATATATTTCGTATTTAAACAGTGGATATCCATACGAATCAACCAACTCACACTGCGTTTTGAAGTAAATCCCTGTCATGGAGTCGAACCGATCGAGTATAGGTAAATTTAATAATACAGGCTACGATTTTTTCAAACCTGAGAAGTCATAATAAAAACGCTTATCTTATCTAAAACGTTCATGCGAATTATGTATTTAACTTGGCTCTCAGTTTTCGGAATAACTTAAGACTTTGTAGCGTTGAAGTGATTTTACGTGTTATCTACTCGGGTATAAACTTTGACGGCTCTTCCTCAAATTCTAATTTTAAAATCGGAAGTAATTTCATAACATCTATCTGTAATATTCCTAAACTTAACCGTAAAGAGAAACGGGGAATTTACCTATTTATTGTCTTTTATCTATAGTAATACTATAAAGAGGAAAGATTTGATTGTTTGTTTGTGTGTTTGTATTGAATAGGCTCCGAAACTACTGGACCGATTTGAAAAAAATATTTTACCAATAGAAGCCGACATTATCCCTGATGAACATAGGCTACTTTTTACCGCGGGAAAATGCTTCATTCCTACGGGAAAACGGGTAATCCGTGCGAAGCCGGGCCGGGCTGCTAGTATATAATTCACGATATGGTTGGTTTTATGTTTTTGAGTGCTTGAACCCAACATCCGCATCCTCAAATGTCGAAAAATCGCATACGCACATGCCTGAATTAAACAGTGCCAATTTGTAATAAAAATGACAATTTATAAAAGGTTTGACCGCCCTGACATGTGGTAAGAGTAGCTTATGACTCCCTTCCCCGGACTGAACAGGCACTCTTGCCCCACTTAAATAATTTGAGGTTAAAATTTTATTGGCTCGATTAAAAACTTATAATCGATAGGAATTACAGAAAATAACCATGTAACATAAGAAATAAACTATAAATATTCGAGTCACCAACAAACAAATCCGAATTAAACGCCATAAATCACACAATACCGCTTTTGAATTATACACGTGCACTTCCACTTATGACAAGTGCAGCGTAACCAGTCAAAATGAACCGCGTTTTGTTTCAATATGGTGTGTGAAAGAGACATCTATGATTTGATGATGGAACTAATACACGCCTGTCTGTTTTACCGACGGTACAATAAGGCGCTCAATTCAAAAGAATGAAGAAGCTTTTGACCCTCTTCCCCCGATGTTACTCTTGCCCCGACTCATTAGTATCTATTGATAAATTTGAGAGCTGAGAGCCTTAGGACTCATAGAAATAGTAAAACGTAATAGGACAATCGCTTTGATATTCTACATAATCGAAAAAATGTAGACAATTGTTTCCATTAAAACCCTATTTGTTAGTGGAATGAGGTATAAAAGACAACAGATAAGAGAAGAGAAGATAATTATATAAATTTATCTGGCATGATTCTACATGAAATTATTTACTGTGAATGTCCACCGGAGCGAAGATGTGTTTTCATATATTTGAAACCTCGCATGCTTGACAGCTATGTGTCACACGACACATCTCTGGTATTCACCCTTAATATCCGTTTATCATAAAACAGGCACACGATGGAGCTCCGCAAGACCATAAGCCCGCCGATGCTGGGACTAGTGTCGGCAAGCGGCTTCCAAATTTGTTTCGCTGGTTATCAAGTTGCAATGGTGAGTCTATTGACCTTTTCTCAATCGTTTTATTCCCTATATCCTCCTACTATATTGTTATCCACACCACATCTCTAGTGAGCTGACCATTAGTCATCATCCTCCTAGCGTAATCCCCGGTTGTGCTTATGCCTTAAAGGCGATCGTGGTTCGCTTTGACACCTAATAAAAAAGAAACAATTGTTAGTTATTATTCTTCTAATTATTTTTATTTGAATGTTATTGACAATCACAATAGGGATTCTTTAAAATTGACATGTAATTTATGACAGTTACGTATTTGCGGCGTTTGCCGTGGAGACCTTGGGTCCGTGGGGACCGGAGGCGATAAAACTATTTAATGAAATTTCAAAAATGCTCATCCGATCCACTGGTGACCATAGGGCTGGCACGTTCCTCGCTCAACGCATTGGCATTGCCATTCAGCGAGGTAATGCAGCCAGCCTTATGGGCACCCTGCCAAGTGGTATTGATCTAAGGGGATATATGTAAATAAAGTGTAAATACCCCATAGGTTAAGTTAGTTTTAGTCATTTTAGTAGTTTTATAGACATATTTGAAATGTTATTATATTGAATGAAATTATAAATACATACATTTATAATGTAATCTTATATTATGAATGAGTAAATGAATCTGAATCTGAATCTGAATGCCAAGATTTGGCATAGGCCAAACCTATACCAACCAACCAACCAACTATATAGTTGGTTGGTTGGTTGGTTGGTTGGTTGGTTGGTTGGTTGGTTGGTTGGTTGGTTGGTTGGTTGGTTGGTTGGTTGGTTGGTTGGTTTAGGTTTGGCCTATGGCAAATCTTGGCTTGGTTTATATAAACCTTATTAAAACCAGATAAAAACTGTTGAGTGGCAGCTGACTGTGTTTCTTGTTGCCGTTAGGTTAATGTATAACATCATAACAATTTCCCGTTTAAATCACTTAATTAGTTAGATTTAAATAGGTTAAGTGGTAAGGAGAATAAATGAGCGTATCTTGCCATCAAACGTCACAGTTTGCCGAGTTGTATAGAAACTGTAATATTGTATTTTTCCCTTCATAGGTGTAATATGTAAATAAATAAAAAACTCTAAATATACTTACTAAAAAATTACTGACGGACTTTAATTGGCATAGACTAGGGTAAGTCCACATCTCTAGATTAGGTATAGAGCCTGAATTAAAAGTAAGAATACTTTTTACTCCATACACTATTAACCTGCAAAGGGATGAAATTTTGAGTTTACGCGAATGAAGACCTGAGTGAATATAGGGAAAAATATAGGGATAAAGATTCAATAAATAACGCCTTAAATGAATATAAAACCGACTATGCTTACTTACCAGCTTACTCATCATTTCAGACGTTAACTGTGAGCTTCACGAAATTCTTCATGAGCCTTCTGTTCCTCGGATACAATCTTTTCGAGCTGTTTGTCGTCTGCCGATGGTGCGATGAGATCAAAATTCAGGTCAGTTATCATATTCCTAAAATTACCAGTTCAAGAAAGATTTAAAAGCTAAGAAACAATCCAATTTATCTTCTTTTTAAGACATTATATTTGTGTAGTATGGGGTAAAGTCATGATGTTCTCATACAAACACTGAAACACAGAGTAAAGTAAGGGCACAGGAGCTTCTTTTTATGCCAACACGGTGGCAAACAATCACACGGCCTGCCTGATTGTAAGCAGACTCAAGCGTGTCTGCTGAAGTTGCAAGCGCATATAGGTAGGTACGTATGTACCCTTGCACTCTAGAGGAGTCACAAGTGCGTTGTCCGCCTTATATTGACTTGAGGATTCGTTGTGTCGACTAGAGACAAATGCAATTCCCTAACTCGCATTCTCGGGTCCTCTGGCGACCTTACTCACGGTTAGGACACGACACCACATACCTACTTATAGAACAAGTAGTGGTGTTATAATAACTGTAGTTTTCAGCTAGGCGGCGTAGTCAGTCACGTGCAGTTTCAATAATATCCAAAGATAGGATACGAGTATTATGTAATACTAATAACGTTCATGTTGAAAAAGCAATTTCAAGGCTAAGTTGAAATGAGACAGCAATACTTTTCATTCTAAGTGTGGCAAGTTGGTGCGACAAATTGCATTTGTAAATTGTAATGTGCTTAATGTGCTAGAGCGAGAACATCCGCTCTGCGCTGTACTGCTCGGGCTGGGAGTGCGGAGTGGCCACAATGGCGGGCGTGCGTGCGAGGCTAGTGCTGGTGATCACGCGCGCGTCGAAGCCGCTCGTGCTCACGGCCGGCGGCATCTGCGATCTCTCGCTGAACTCCTACGCTGACGTACGTAAAGCTACCCTCCTCTTTCTGATTAGAACAGTACAAAAGAGACAGGACCTAGAAATTACAACTGATACTACGCTAACATGTCGATTAGCGGAAGAATGTTTTGTTCGGTCCTGTACGACCCTACTGTCAAAATGTCAATTGATCGAGTTTAATCTTAAACCATTGTAGCTACTATATACTATATCTTACTATACCCTACCTAAGTCCTAAAAAACCTTAAGTGCAAGGCCTGAGTGGACGCCCCGCTCAGAGCGGGGCGTCGAGCGTCCATATAAATTGCATTTGTTTTATATGGACGCTGCACGCCCCGCTCTGAGCGCCGTCCACTCAGGCCTTGCACTTACACTAAGAACTCTTCTTTGTCTTTATATGTTCCTATATTGACGCGTGACGCTATTGTGACGTGTCAGTGGCTATCGTCTTTCTATCGCTATCACACTCGCTCTGCAGTGCTTTAATATTCTTAATGGACGTCGTCAATTTTGGTTTTTGATGACAACAATATAACTGTCACATACAAGCCCATGTGATAGCGATTGGCGGCCCAATAGCTATTAAAGAATGTGTTATATTCAGTTTTTTTATACTTTTACAGTTGGTGAAGACCTCTTACAGTGCTCTTACTGTTTTGCTTCGCCTGCGTCACGACTAACACATAACCAGCTAAAGTGTAACTAATGCCCGAACCGCGTGCAACAGGCCCTCAATGTTATAGATCATTCACAATTAGTCATTTAGCCGCAATCGAGGTCTGTCGTGAATTAATTCCACTCATTATAGTAACGACATGACATGAAAAAACACAAAACAACGCAAAAACGGCATGATGCCTCCTATATTTTTATGTTAATTTGGACCAATTGTCCGGCACTTATTTACATTTGCACAAAACAATTTGGAATGATGTTAGTCAACGTGGTCTTGTCAGAATACTAATTATAAATATTGGATGTCGAAGTCGAGCCTCAAAGTCGGAGGAACTGCTGAAGTGAACACATCGCGCCATATTTGTTCAGACAAGATGAATGTCGTCGGATACTTGATCACGCTCGCTAATCTCCAGGTACATTATGTATAATCTTCCTATTGCTTTAGTGTCAATTTGATCAAACTTTAATTGACTCTATTCCGAGATTAGCCCATCATTATTCCAGTTTGGTGTAATCCAACCTTTGATTTTAATCCTTTAATCTAGGTACCACACTCTGAGAAGAAATTCAAAGATGTATGGGAAGTCCCTAATCCGCACTGGGCCAGCCTGGGGACTAAGCACTGCCCGTTCCCGCTCATCATGAGAGGAGGCCTGTACCCAGCAGTGGGATGTATATAGGCTGCTGCTAATGATGATGACGATGATGATGACGATATATGAATCTATATAATATCGTATTCTTGTTTGTTTGAACTAACACTTCTAAATAAAGAGATCATAATGTCATATTATACATTTTAATGCAACATCATTAGCAATATTGATTACATGCAAATGTTAACTAGTCCCGCATTTCGGAGGATTAGTGTATATTCTATATACATTCAACACAAGACAGCACACCATAGTGGTATATAACTTGGTAACCAAACGAACGAGTATCCAAAATCTATAAATAATTCGACCTCACCCACGTAACAATTATCAGTACATAGAAACTAAAATAATCGTCGTTTGGTTTCTCAGAGCTTTCAAGACTCCGGTGGCCCATTGAAGGACTTGTCCATAAGAGTGAGCGAAGTGGAGACACTTGCAAACGAACTGAGCGCCCACCCCGAGTTCAATCTAGAGGCTTGCAGACAGACCGGCTACTGCCAGGTGGGAGACGACGAAGGCAAATACCTATCCATGAACCTTCGCAACTATCTATTTTACGGTAACGTGGACCCTAAAGACGAAGGCGTTATCTTAACCCTGCATTACTCAAAACGTCCTGCAAGAGAGGGATCCATCACTGACCGAGAAGACGGAACCTTGTCCTACTACGTACACAAAAAAGAAGATCTTTCAGACGAGGAGCGACAGAATATCTACAGGTACTTGGACACCGTTAAAGGATATAACCGCAACAAAAGAACTGTCTCGGACACGGCGAGTTAAGGACACCAGCACATAGCGCGAGGCACATGTTTTAGAACAATACTTCACAGTTGTTTGTCACAAAATTTTACGGTATAATGCAGAGTGTAGACAAATAAATGTAGTAAGCACAACATCGTTTTTATTCCTATTGTCTTCGATATTACACTGGAGTCGAGTCTGCACAATATGTTACCTACTCGTAGCCTATGAAGTTGAAGGCTGATCTACGACTACGTTAATTTTGGACTGTAGATGCTAATGTATTAAAATACTTTGTACCTTCACAAAACGACATTGCATTTATTGTTAGGTACCTACCTACCTACTTATTGGAATTCACACCCCTTGATGCTTATCAAGATATTGTGATATTATGTTTTGTTTAAATTCGTTTCACGTATCGAATTCCCCTCATTACAATAAAATAAATAAACAATAAATACATAAATCTGGGGACAGTCTTACACAAATCGACATCGATCGATATCGATATATAGATAAATAAAACCTAACCTAACCTAGGTTTACCACCGTACCTGTTGTGATCTGATCTGTATAAACTGACAACTAACAATTTTTGTTAAGTACATAAAAGGGGATAAATAGGTAAGTAAATATACCTACGTAGTGTCACCAACGTAAAAGATGTACTTACCTACTCGTAATATGATAATAGCAAACATTACATTGTATCGCATCATATTTCCGACGCCATATGGCCACATTACGATAAAGGGCCGCTAGATAACCGCGCGCTAGGCAATTACAAAACAAAAACAGAAGCGCGCCCTTTGTTTACTATGACGCATACTGCGTGAACCCATGCAATCTATAAACCGCGGAGTCGTTTACCTTCCGTGCGCCGAGACGGCCGCCATGTGCGCGGACGTGTGAGCAGCGAGCGAGTCGCGCGCGCAGACAGGCGGAGCCCGCGGCGGCGCGCGGACACGATGCGCTGGCTGAGGGCGGCGCTCATGCTGCTCGCCAGCATCTGCGCCGGCGCCTGGCGCCCCCCGCGGCAACCACTCTTCACCACCCTTCAACGCACGCGCCGTGATACTCTCGACAACTCGCGACACCTCCATCTGCTCGGCTGGCATTTGGAGCTTCAGGAGAACACGGCAATACGCTCGCCGTACTACAACGAGTGCCAGTTTTACACGGGAAGAGTGCTTTATGAGGAGAAGTCGTCGGCGACTGTCACGGAATGCGGAGATCAGCTTTATGGGCTGCTGCAAGTAGATGGGGAGGAGTTTGTGCTGCAGCCGACAGCGAAAGAGAACGAAGATGGTGGGCATGTGTTGAGGAGAAGAGATGTGTTATTGTCTGAGCAACCGGCGGCGTATAATCTCACGGGCGATACTATGGCTGATCTTGAACTTGACCTGTCTGACGAGGAACCGGTGCCGCCCGAGCCGCAAGTCCGCCTGCGGCACGGCCATGAACGTGACGTCCAGGAATATCGCAATATGATGACTGTATCCAGACCTGTGACAGGTGTGTGCCAAGTGAATCGAGTACCTACGGTAAATTAATTACAAGGAGGCATTTCTGATTGTGTATCTATATTTACAGGAGTACATGTACTATGGCTGGAAATGGCCATCGTGGCAGATCACACAATGATGAAGTTTCACGGTCAAGATGAAACACGAGTGAGGCACTATATTTTAGCGTTAATGAACATTGTAAGTACACCCATTTTCATAAAACTGATTGATGAGATATTTCGGTACACGCGCCGCTTACCATTGCTTAGTAGATAGTATATACATTATTATTATTTATTCGTTTAACTTTTTAGGTCAGTGCTATCTTCAACGATCCATCGGTCAATTCGAATATGACGCTTGTGATTAACCAGTTATACTTGGAGAATGATCCTGTAGTGAAGTACGGGAACGTGAAGAAGACGTTGGAGGCCGTAAATAAGTGGAACTACAGACATCTAATGAAGTTACCGCCAGGTGAGACCATTTAACATAAGATCAATCAAAACAAACGCGTATGTATTGTGTTGTAATTTAGCGGGAAAGGAATCAGTTTACAGCTGATTTAAGGCCATGTTCCTGTTATGAAGTTAAGTGAGAATGAATGTTGTAATTAGTTCATGAGTAATGTTGCGCGCCGCGTGGCTGTCAAAAAAAAAAATTGCGGACAATCTCATACAAATCGACCTAGTCCCAAACTAAGCAAAGCTTGTACTATGGGTAATAGACGACGATAAACATACTTATATACATAGAAAACATCCATGACTCAGGAACAAATATTCGTGCTCATCACACAAATAAATGACCTTACCGGACCTCTACTTTCGTAGGCAGGGTCACTACCAACTAAGCTAAACGGGTCGTCAAAAAAAAAAAGTCACTAAATAAATAGTTTTAGTAGGTTACCAAGTGTTCTACCATTAATATTAAGCTTTTATTGTAAAGTCAGGGCTTCAGGGGTAATAAATATACGTACATAAATAACGAGACAATAGTTATTTGTTTGTTGCGTTGTGGAATGTGGAATTGAAACACGAGCAAAGCAAGCGAAAGGATGCTATAGCTGAACCACGAGCAAAGCTTCAACACACGAGAAGTAAAAAACATTTGCACCCGTGTGTAACGCAAAATTTTTCACCTCACTGTAGCGAGGATAGTGCGACATGCAAAACAACTATATTTCATTCACAGAATATTTTTTTTTAACAGTCATAATAACGTTAAGGCGATTCTCCCACCGCACCGCGGAGCGACAGATTTTTTACACGCGCATTGCCGCGTCGGCAGTGTGTTGTTATTGTCCTAGGCGTGTTTTCTATATAAATTGAGATTCTTGCATACAATGGTAAAAACTGTCGCTCCGCGCACCGCGGCGGGACGCGGTGCAGTGGGAGAATAGCCTAAGTAATATCAAGTAGAATTTTGGTCAGGTGCGAGTCGGATTTTAGTTTTCCCATCCATTTTGGAACCCAGGGCCTGATGAAGGCAACAAGCAATTTTTTAAAGGTTCTTATATATTTATTTTATTCTGTTTTTTAGGAAGTATTTCTTGTTTTAGCGGCACCACAAATACATCCGTGAAAATTTTGTATCATGAGTGTTTTAGGTTTTGTTATCTGTCAAAAGCTACTAAAACACGCTCCAAGGTCAAATTACTTTCCCCACTAGTGGATAAAATAATGCGTTTTTGCCCACTGGTTTTAAAAGATAAAAGACGGCTTTCCGAGGCAGTGAGGGGAAAATATATACACACGTACACGACTCTATTTTCAATGTCATAAAGGCGTGTACCTACAGATATTTACTTATGTCCTTATTTATGTAGGTATAATATTACCCCTGACTGTACACAAAAAACTATGTGTTAATATCATTAAAAATGAAACAAGATAAACACCGCAATATTCATATTCTCTACTCCATCCTAAATCTTATATAATTTAATTCTAAGGAATTTTATAGAAGTAAAATAGACACACTGAAATAATGATAATAATTACACGGTTCAACACACGTATTAAATGACACTACGGGCGACATGTTTCGAACTCTTCGGGAGTTCTTCTTCAGAATGAGTGTTTTCGCGGCGGTGTCGCTTGAATCAATTCGATTAGACACACTGAGTTAAATTTCTAGGTAGAGATCGTTCTACGTAGCCGTAAATGGAACTGCAAACCCCGTCATGTCATATTTGACTAAAAGCAAACTATATTAGTACTAAAGTCGGGGTGGCAAACTTTCTCTTGAATATGCAACAGGCGGTATTAATAGAGACAGGAATAACACAAATATTTAGAACACTGCAGAGGGAGGGAAATCCGCGAATTGATTCAAGTTGAAGTCTGAAATGCTTAATCTACTGCTGCACGTTTCATGAAAATACAAATAAAACATGTACAAGTTTAAAAGGTAACATTTAGCGCTTGACTAATAACGACTGGCCCGATTGGACCTGTGTTGCCAATTTCGACTTGTTGTAACTTCGTGTAACGGGCCCCTTGTTTTTAACCGACTTCAAAAAAAGGAGAAGATTCTCAATTCGGTTGTATTTTATTTTTTCAATGTTTGTTTTCTCAGAACTCCGTCGTTGATGAGCCGATTCGTCATTTTTTTTTTGTTTGTAAGTAAGTATATGCTTCCAGGTGGTCCCATTTTTTCAAATAAATTGAGTTGGATGATGGGATCCATGAGGAATTGAGGGAACTCCTCAATTATATTAGGCACGCGTGTAATGATTTTGGTATTTTCTATTATAACTTGTGTATTTACACCCGGAAATCATAAATTTGGTGGAGTGGAATTTATGTTGAAGACCCCAGATGACTTATGGAATTCCTCAATTGTACTTAAAAGTACAAAAGTACGTCACAGATTCTGATAAGATTCCGTTGAAATAGCCACTAATGAAGTGCCAAAGGTGATCCTTGTGGAATCGACGGAAGTCCTCAAATATTATCGTCGGCCCACATACAGCGATTGGGTTTTTTTCTCTAATAATCAACGCATTTGCTCTCGGTTGAGAAGTGAAGAGAGAAAGGTTGAGCTTGAAGCAGCTTGAAGTCGGTTAAAACTTTGTTTTTATTAAAGTAAATTATTATATTATCCGTCGCTTCATGTTCCATCTAAGCTCTCTAGAGCCGCCAGAGCACGGCCTCAATTCCATTAATCTCTTTCACATTCCAATAAGATTTCAATGTGTTTCTCGCTCGCTTCCATGCGTACCGAGCTTACTGGTCCAATCAAGCGCGCGAAACTCATTGAATTCTTATTGGAATGTGAAAGAGATTAATGGAATTGAGGCCCTGCTCTGGCGGCTCTAGAGAGCTTAGATGGAACAAAAGCGTGAACTTCACATAAAATATTTTTTCGGATTAAATAGCTTAATTACTGGACTATTATTATCACCTAATTTTACGGCAAAATTATCAAAATTCATAAAATAGCCACGAATAATAATTTGTAACTCATCTGTCGGTAGGTATTTTCCTACCAAAGATTAATGGAATTGAGGCCCTGCTCTGGCGGCTCTAAGAGCTTAGATTGAACAAAAGCGTGAACTTCACATAAAATATTTTTTCGGATTAAATAGCTTAATTACTGAACTATAATTTATCACCTAATTTTACGGCAAAATTATCAAAATTCATAAAATAGCCACGAATAATAATTTGTAACTCATCTGTCGGTAGGTATTTTCCTACCAAAATCTTATTTCAATAGTTACCATGGAAAACAGTCGAAACATATACTTAAACATGTACAAACTGAGATGATTTCTTATACACTTAACTATATATACACTTCTTTTCACGAATCTATGTAGAATCAGACCGGACGATATTCGTTGGGGCAGTTATTGTAGAATAAAATTCCATGTTACAAAAGTACCAACTAGCTAGTGAGAATGGCAGCAATATTTTATTCTAAAAAAGAAAACTACGATTGGAATACTATTCACTTTTCAGCAAGACTGGAGCTTGCTGTTTAACAGCAGTGAGTAAATATTTATACAATAGTATTGACTGCCGTTGTTTCTTATTCTAATATTATTAGACAGGGCCAGTCGGAATATCTTTGGTGAAGTAAGTACATATTTGTATAAGTAATAAAATTGGGCAGGACACCTTGCCAGGTAGAATGATTAGGTGGATCAAAAAGGTGTCAGATTAGTGGCCACTTCTAGGTAAAAGGAGCGTCGGCCGTCCACCAGGTCGTTGGATGGACGATATTAGAAAGATTCATCAGGTCACTTCTGAATAAGATTAGGTACCTCAGGATAGGGACGGGTGGCATACTCGAAGAGAGGCATAGGCCTCTATATATTTTTTTTCAGCCCGAAATGGGCGATTACGGGCTGAAAATGATGATGATGATGAATATAATTCGCTAAAAAACTGTCATTTTTCAACAGTGCTGGTTTTCTCTTGGTATTCAAATTTTGCCTTTGAGCAATATCTTTTTCAATTTACAGGCGGATTTTAGTAAACATTTTAAATAAAAAAAATCACAAAAAATACTACCAAAAATGTTGAATGGATTAAAAGTATAACAATAATCTCAATGACAATACTGTTTGTTTAATAAGGCAGGCAGTAGGTACAACCTCAATTATCTCTTAAAACTTGTACCTAGTGCATAATATAATAAAACAACATCTTGCATATGAAAATTTATCATTTACACAAAAAATTCGACAATAGCAGGGAAAAAAACTAAAGAACGGTTTTCATCTTCATATGAAATTACAAAAAAAAAGTTAGATTACCTATGTATAGTCTAAAATAAATGATTTTTATTTTTATTTATTTTTTTATTTATGTCGGCCAGGTTCTTAATTGTTACAAACTTTTTTAAAAATGATCTTATCAACTACCATTATTAAGCAAAAAATCACAGATTTATTTATAAAGTTATCCTGTCATACTAATTATACTATTCACAACATTTCTCCACTAACCACACCACTCCTCCCCAGTCCCCATCCAATCTTCATTCATGAATCGTAACATCTACACATTCGCGGAGGTCAGACAAACACTGGATATCAGATGTGTTGTCGGTGAACGTGGTAAATACCAGCCCTGGAAATCCGTTCCTGACGCAGTCCAGCCAGATTTTGATTTTTCGCTGTCCCTTTCACGCCGACGGTACGTGAGTGAGTAGATGTAGTGACAGAGATTAACCAAATCATCGTCATCAATTTAAAAGCTGCTTTTCGGTGCAGCTTGATGCAGTTGTTTCCAACTTTGCCGGTCCGAGGCCAGCTTTATGCTCCTTTACTTGGTTCATAAAACTTTTTCTTGGGGTTCATCTCAAACTCTTTCCGTTGTTTTTTTCCGTCTACGATGTTTCTAGTGAAATTCTAGTGTCATGTCAGTATTTGTTCCCCTTCTATTTGTGATTGTACTCATTATGATTCTCTTTTCCTTAACTGTATTCAGGACAAGCTAACTGGATAGATTCCTGGTTATAACGGTTATACGTTTGCAGACCGTGCGGGCTGGGACGCGGCAGCGTGGCTGACCCGCGCGCCGCTCGGCGGGCCCTCGGGCTTCGCCCCCGTCAGCGGGGTCTGTTCGCGAGAGCGCTCGGCCGCCATCATACGGGACGAGGGCCTCACCAGTGCCTTCGTCGTCGCTCACGAGCTTGCCCATCTGTAAGTATGTTGATGATATATTAGCCTCCTGGATCCCCCGGTCCTCACTTGAGGACATAACATTTTAAAAAACCTGCAGTCGTCAGAACGTTTCCAGACGAAACTGTCAACCTGAAAAATAAACAACGAGTCACAAATCGCCAATCAGCGATCAGTTTTGCCAGGGGAAAACTCCATGATTTTTTTTACTAATTTTCCGACATCAAGAGATGTACTTATCAGTTTTGGGACTATCGATATCTCCAGGATCCAGGAGGTTAGAACAAATTTTCCTAGAAGTTTAGTAGAATCTTTATTGTCGCATACGCCGAGGCGTTCATTGAGATCTGTACGGCTCATGATAGGTTAAATAGACATGAATAAGGGACGGCCCGCCACTAACCCTTTCGAACGTTAACGACGCCTTAGCCCTATTCACACGGTGCAAGAACTCGTATGCGAGTTCCATTACATTGCGGGACTGCCGGCCACTGAGGTACTACCAGGTTGACTAAACCCAGTAATGTAACGAAAATTCCATGCAAGTTCATGCATCATGTAAATGGGCCTTAAAGATGACATCAGAGCTGTTATACCCACTATGCAACGGCACCCTTACTTATTCATAAAAATTAACATACTGTATTAATTAAACGCGGTCCGTCTCTCTTTTCGAAGCACAAATGTCACACAGATGAAGTGAAACGAAAGAATTATAACGCAATTTCAACTAAAATAGGTTTAACAGAAGTTTAGGAACAAGGTCGTCGTGTTTATTTTTGCCCCGCTGCACCAGACAATTTGCGCTCAAAGATTTTTCGACTAGGTATTAATTACCGGCCTTCATACGAATTTAGCATTGGAATTGATAGACAAACGTACAAAATGCTATTATCACTGATTACAAGTACCTGCGTGCTGGACCCGGTATCGCTAGTTTGACGAAAACTAAAATAAATAAAGACAAAAAAAGTACGAATGTCACGGTGCATTAGGTATGATTTTAGTTTTAAATTATAGGTACCTACATATTACATACATTCGGATATACGTATCTTAAATGGCCGTTTTAATAATATAATATTTTTTTATATGTAGCTAAAGTAGGTAAGCTAAAAAGGCAGTTAAGTGCCTTTTTATTTAGCTAATTATTCAGACAACAATGCGTAGCAAAATTGTAAATATAACAAGAGTCGTTAAAACAGCCAAAATATCCTCCCTCAGCACTTAAAATAGGCCGTTGAATGCGACATAAGTGACCACTTTCATCTAAAACTTTCTCGATAAAATTCAATTAAAAAAGTTCTTAGCTGTAAGTCTTGTTAAGAAAGGTTTATTGCTTTTTATTTCAATTCGTAATCTATTATAACGTACCTTGAAGTACCCAGTTGGAGATGGTAATTTAAAACAATGCAACAAGTAATACTCCCAGAAGAATGAAATGATAATGGAAGGAAATAAATATATGTTGAAATTGATACGATACGCAGTCATTACGTTCGCCCAGCATGCTATATTACACAATCTTATTAGTACATTTGGTATTCCTTGGTAACACGTGTGCTCTTAAATGAGACGAGAGATGACACGCCTTATAGGTGTATGTATGTGACACCTCAAACCACAACATAAGCATTCAATACGAAACTCGAGTGAAATCTCCGTTCTGTTCTGAGAGTTAATATAATTCCAGCTTCTGCGTGATAAAATTTTAAAATATACCTATAACTAAGACTTCGTGATATTAATACAATGTTATATTAAGATGCAATGCAATACTTACGTAAAGTAAACATTTATTTATTTTTCTTATTCGTATTCGCAAGTGGCAACTTTGTTTCATAATTTACACGGCCCTGTATTTAGTTCGCGTCATGATTTCGCGCTCCTGTCACGAACTTACACGTTTCATAAACATGTTGTTTCAACAATTCATGTAAACACGGAGTGACGTCGCACCAAAAGCTTAAAACAAAGCTTCGAGCAATAACAAAACGTTTCTTGGCAAATATTAGAGGAAATGTAATTGCAGCTCACCCTTTGTGCTGGACTTATCCTTAGGCGGGTTGTGTGATATGTGAATTTAATTAGAATTCATTGTTTGGTTTCCATTAAGGTTTAAATGCGTCCCAGGGTCGTCTGTCGTCGGGTGTAGCTGGCAAGCCTTTGTGAGAACGCGGGCGTGACCACAATTCCAGGCCTCGTTAGCCATCCTTGCTTCCTATCCTTGATCAAGCTTAACCATCGTCTGTTCACATTATTCATAGTGCATCTTAAATGCTAAGTAATCTGCAGTTTTGTCACAATATCTGTAATAACCAACAGAGTTAATTAACTGACCTACAACCTAATTATAGGAAAAGCAGACCTTTCAATCTCCATTCATGGCTTAGTAACACAATCTCGAAAAGTGCTAGCGTTCATCGGCTCGTCGATATTCGGTTTTTCCTCAAGTTTTCATCTTGTTTTAACGAATAATTTCATTTCTGATTTCATATTTAATGCTTGCGTTGGCACCATTTAGGATTAATGGTCACTTTTAAAACGGCATGGCTCTATTTTTATCACAAATGTTTTAGTACTATTATACTCGTAAGTTGTCTGATAAATTCGTCTAATAAATGTTATAAAATTTAATTGCTGCAGTTTACGATGTGCCGGTTGTTTAATACATTTCCTTATTAGCAACTACGGGTTAGTCTGTCAATGCAATTCTTGCTAATAAACATCGACAGTTTTTTTCCTTTTAATACTAAATCGGTGGCAACAAGCATGGTCTGCCTGATAATAAGCAGATACTCTAGTTTATGGAAGCTAGCTACTCACGAGCACAGCATCACAAGCGAGTTCCCTTTATTGATTTGAGGATTCGTTGAGCTAGAGACAAATTCATGTCTCTTTCTCAACACTGGTCAATCTTGGGAGCGTTGGCTACTCACAAGGAATCACAAGCGATTCGTCAATCCATTATTAATTTGAGGATTCGTTGTGTTGACAGCTAGAGTCAAGCGCATGTCTCTGACTCTCGACATAGCGCACCTTCGACATTTCTAGCGACCATACTCACACAACACCACATATCTACATCCGCACTTAGCAGGGCGTAATCGGTATGCGGAATTTAGTAATTTACCAAGCCTAGATTCCCTTACTTGTCGGTATACCGACAGTATTACACTTGCGTAGTACCTGCCTTCATATTATATTGCGCGTAGCGGTGCGGTAGGCATGCAGTAAGTAGGTACTGCAATTTCGTATCAAATGCGATTGTAAATTGTAGTAGCTGTATAAAATGAAAGCAACATTAACTAGTACCCCGTAGGAATTCCCGGACACTGAATCAGAGTCCATTCATTTCATTAAAGTCAGCACAACAAAGAACCCTTTGCTGCACTTTAATTAGCGCTTGCCGAGTTCACTTAGTAAATGATAAAGATCAGTTGCGCGAATAATTGGACGTGGTAAAAATATTCGTTATGACTAATGTTAAAAAAACCGGCCAACTCCACACCATGGGCGAGAGAAAAAAATTACATCCCCGCTTTAGGTGTTAACCTTACCCTAAAAAAAAATGTTTTCAAGATTTTATTGTACTGTTTTGTCGGCGTGATTGATTTATATACCCATGCTGAATTACAGTTTTCTAGTTCTAATGGTTACTGAGCTAAGCCGAAGACGGACAGACAGACAGACAGACAGACGGACGGACATGGCGAAACTATAAGGGTTCCTTGTTGTCTACAGAACCCTAAAAACATTGTGGTGGTCAACAGGGCAAGGGGCCAATTCCGGAATGGTTTTCATCGTATTGAAATGATACCAATCATGCTAAGCAAGCATGCTACAAAGATGCAATTTTTCGTATCAACGTTGTATTGTTGGACTGAAAAATATGTATTGCGGTCTCATTCTGAGTGTAACAAGTTGTTGCGACAAGTTGCTTGGTGTGTGTGTGGCACTAATTTCGATATGGCATAGAGATTTTTTAATTAAAAATGTAATTGTAATGGACATTTTGATTCTGCACAATTTTCGATCGAATCATCCCTGTCCATAAGTAACGTAACGTCCTGCATGTAACCTTCTTGTGTAAAGCTAAATTTGCAGGCATAGTCATCTACCATGCTATTGAATGCTACCTAAAGGTACTGAGATTTTATTAAAGTGGGCGACAAAATTCAAAGTTACTAATTTCACACTTTTGTATGACATGATGTTATGATGTCACTAAACAACTTTAGAGTGCGTGTGATGACCATTAGTCATTTTTACACGATAGTGTGATTTTATAGGAGTATAGCAAAGAGATTGACAGATATACTTGTTATTAACTACCTGAATCTATTCAAATTGCTTACATTTATTTTGTCTCGTATCAGCGTACCGTACCTGCGACAGAAAAGATAATAGTACCACAGAATAAGTAGTAGTTCAAAAGTAGGTATGTAAACACAAAAGGCCCACTCCCTTGTTGACGTGAAATTGAAATAGTAATAATAATAATAAATATTAGGGGACAATCTTACACAAATCGGCCTAGTCCCAAACTAAGCAAAGCTTGCACTATGGGTACTAGACGACGATAAACATACTTATATAGATAAATAAATACTTAAATACATAGGTAACATCCATGGCTCAGGAACAAATATTCGTGCTCATCACACAAATAAATGCCCTTACCGGGATTCGAACCCGGGACCTCTTGCTTCGTGTTTGAATCCCGGTAAATGGAAATAAACATCCAATGATAATAGTCAGTCGCTTCGTCGGCGAGCTGGGGCATGCACCTGGGCCACAACGGAAGAACAGCGCTGGCTTTGCCAGCTTCATGCTGAGCTGTGGCCCTTTTGTGGCAAACAGTGTTGGTTCTATTTTTATTTTTTATTTACTATTTATTTATCTCTGTGTTTGTCATAAATAAATGCTTTTCTTTCTTTCTTTCTTTCTTTTCAATAGTTCTCATTTGATAATATATGTATATGCCGGGTTTCCAAAAGTCAACGTCAAGCCATAACAGTTTGTATATTTTTTTAATAAAAGCAAGACATGTTTAAAATAATTACAGGCATTCACAGAAAAATATTGTTGACTTAGAGAATTATTTGTAAAAGGTGGTTACAATTTGGCCCCTACAGCAAAATCAAATATTCGGTGTGGTGATAACCCTGAACATTAAGACCTTACATTTGACGAGAACATTTGTCGCCGAAACTAAAATCAGATAAGTATTTAAGTAGTTTGTATCATGTTTGTATACTCAAAATGGTCACTGAGTGACGCGAATACATAGCGTCACTACCTCCCTACTATTTATATCTACCTGTAAAATAAATATCAACTTAAGTGGTCGGGTAAGTTGTTCTGTATAACCGCTTTAATTTAATAAGAGCGCCGCGCATGTGACGCGTAAGCTAGTGGTGTTATTTTAATTTTATGCACCAGGTGGCAGGATTAGAATATAATTAACTTTCCCTAGATAGAAACAAATGAGGCTAAAGTTAGCCTTATCTGTTATTTAGTATGGAACATTTTACATTTATTACCGCTTGCGCTTTGCCAGTAGTGCTGCAACGTGGTTGCAGCCATCGAAATGCATTGGGATTAGTTCCGAAAGTGAGATTTTAAACAAAAGATTGTTTCGTAATAACCATTTGGACACTATCGTCTTATTGAATCAACCATTTTAAGCGCTGTTACTATTAAGTAGATACCTACATATTTCTTTTCACTTTTGAGCCATCAAGGTGTTCACAAACATCTGAACACGACTTTATTGTCAAAGCCATACAGTGCTTGTACAGATATTTTTGAGCAGCCTGAAGAGTAGGTACAGATGTATGCGACGCTGACTGTACATATGTACGGACTCGACCACAAATAACAGAGAGCAGCTCAGGGCAATAACAATTCACAATGCTTACCGACACCTTCAGGTGAACCAGTGTACCTGAATTCAAAATTCAGAAGCTAGCTAGAAATAAAATATAGCCTACTAGCTGACTAGTTATTCTGCTATTCGGAGCAGAGGGAAATCCAACAAATCAATCTTAAAAAATATAATTGTTCCAGCCGTTCTTCAATTATATTATAAATGGTTTACCTCAGTAACCCGACATCGTTTTATATATATATTTATATATATATAAACGTCCACCCAAAAAGTCACTTCTCTACATATATACAGATGTAAAAGTTTTAAGAGAAGTGGTACCGGAATGAACCATACAATTTTTTTTTGAACATACAAAGCTACTCAAAGACTTCCTATTTATGATAATAGTACAGTTATCTTGAATAGCATAGCTGTCTAAATACCATCTGCCCAGTTAGGCTATATTCTCAAAAGAAGCGCTCGCATAAACGAACACGAACGTTCTTATAAAACAAAGAAAGTTCTAGGAAAAATATTCGTATTTCGAAATATTCAATACGTTTTCAGTTTATTTTGAGATTGGCAAAGCGGACCTTTTCGAAAGAAATAAGTATTCAGGTTCATTGCTCAGCGGATAAATAATTACCGCATCTCTTTGGTCTATTTCAGTGCGATTGGTTCGCCGTTCTGGCCGATTGATCTCCATATGCAAGGTTACACTACGTACCAACGCTACGTTCCTATTCATTAATCGTATTTGTAAACTTCGAGAATATTTTTATTGTAATGTTTTGCAAGGTTATGGATAGGCATTTTATTTTGATAAGGTTTACTATTATTTTGGTAATCGTTTCTGCTTTTTGCAACAAACACTGAATTCACAGAGGCTTGGTGTAAAGCGAAGCGACTTGCATTGGACTGAGATGACCACTGTAATTTTGTTCCAAGCCTCGATTAAAATAATATAGCAACTAATCTTAAAACTACTACTTGTGACAATCATCATTACGCATAACTGGCTAAAGTCATAAATTAGTTCGCATATATTTTTTAACCATAATATTTGAGAGCATAAATAACAATTATCATAATTTTATTTCGCACAAAAGCTTTGAGCATAAATATCAACCGCCATAATAGGTTTGCGCATAACGTTTTCAAGTCATAGGGTACAAACATTTTTAATCCTGTAGGTACAGTCAGCGTCATATAGTCAGTAGCAGCCAGAGTAGTCAAATATTTCGTAACACACCCTTATTCTTACAGTAATAAAGACGTGTACCGAAATATTTGGCTACCTTGGCTGCTACTAAATATATGACGCTGACTGTACATTTGGTAAAAAAAAGTAAATTGTCGGTTTGTAACCTACACCTAACTCCTTTTCTTTGGAACAAACGTACGGCAATTATTTTAACTTAACCTAACCGCCAGCGTATCGACGTCACCCCGCGAAAGCGGGGTGCCTATTTCCGCTCTAAGGGACACAAGATAACCATAACCTAACCTACCAAAAATACAATTGTTACCATTGTTTTTTTTTGACTGCGGGGCGCCGTGAAATAAAGTTCCAAAATAAAGTTTATATTAATATAGTTATTTGACATACATACAAAATATTGACACCACGAATAAGCGCCAATCCAAACGGCCGAGCACGGTGGACAGCATAAGTTGCATAAGACTAAGCGAGATAGACATCAGTCTATCCCGCTCAATCTAATAGCTTATGCCATGTATGCAGTCAACCACGCTTGAACGTTTGCACAGGGCTATAGACTGTCAGAGGCGTTAATTTATTTTTAATTATTGTGACTTAAGGAATAATAAAAAGCACCTAATCTTTGAAATGAATTCTGTTTTCTGATTTGTAGATTTTAATAACTAACTGTATTCTGGTTAGTTGATAGCAAATATAAATGTTTTTTTAAACAGTTGTGATTGGAGGATTTAATATGGTGAAGTATTGATTGCTCAAATTAAATTGTTTTAAAAATCATAAATATGTATGCATAATATGTTCCCTAGGGAAAAGGTTAGAAGATATTTATGTATTAAACTCTACTATTCTAGAGTCTACTAAGTAATTGGATGGTAATCAACTTATTTATAACGGGAATAAGCTAATGATGTATACATAACTATCTGTTGCCCGCGACTTCGTCCGCGTAGAACTTGTTACCGTCTTAGAAAAATGATTGCTATGCAATTATTGTAGGCGGAACCTTAATTATCGCCGACCCAAACAAAGTTCTACCATTTCAAGGGAAGATTTCCGAGATAAAACTATCCTATATCCTTCCAAGGGTCTCAAATTATCTGTACGAAAAATTACACCTAAATCCGTTCAGGGATTAAGCGTAAAAGGCAACATTGCGATGAATTCATTAGTTTACATTGCTAAATTTATATTAACCCTTTCTGTACGGGTGACAACCAGAGTTGCCAATTAGGCATCATCACTGTAGTACGGGTGTCAACTATAGTTGATCGAAACAAGGACGAAGTTTGAATTTTTTTTCAACAAACATAGGCCTTATATCTTGGTAATAACGATGATATTTAGTAGTAGCATTAGTATAGATTAAAAGAAAAAAATGCCAAAACATTCTGGTAGATGGCGGTAAAACAAATATTTATTTAAAAATCCCGCTTTTTTTCTGTCAACTGGGGTTGACACCCGTACTCCACGAGTGCAAAAAAAGTAATTCAATATGGCGGCAAATAGTGTTGTTTTATACTTCATCGTGTTTTAGTAGGTAGGCCATTTGCAAGTGTTATAGTTGTGAATTTCGTGATTTACAGAATATTTATAATAAGTTATAAAATTAATTGGTGTATGGTAATAAATAATAATCGCAAGACCAAAAAATGGTATAAAAAGATCGGTCTGCATATCTTTGATCTGATATTGCTAAATGCCCATACATCATTCAAGATGTTGACGGCTAGAGAGTCTTATCCTTTAGCTGATTTTCAGTTAGCACTCATTGAGCAGCTCATATTGAAGCACAAATGTGAGACGGCAATTTCACGTCATGTGACTAATCGCTCAGAGTCATTGCTTCGATTAGTGCAAAAACATTTTCCAAACCCAGTGCCACCCACCCAATCACGAGAAAAAAGTTTTCGGCGTTGTCATGTTTGTGCCACTACTGCAAAAACTAATGAACGGAAAAGATATATGACCCGATTCATGTGTGTTGAATGCAATGTGTCGCTATGTGTCCATCCGTGTTTTAAAAATTATCATACTCTGTTGAATTACTAAGATAATTAAGACTAAAATAGTAATGATCACTGCTACACTTTTTTATTTTTACCCTTGAGCAGTACAGATAAAATATCGACAACTGTATCGATAGCTGCACATCACTATTTTATACAAATGGCAGTCGTGTTCTTATGTTGCGTTAAAAACGGTTGATATTTTTGCATTTTGTTAATAATATTATCATTTCAAGGCCTTGTTCTATTCAAAATATCATTAACTAATATTTACAAAACTAACAATAGTTAAAATCGCTTGTAGTAACTTACATTTATACGTTTTTTAGTGAGAGATATTACGCGTGAAATATAAAGTAATAGTGAATATAAGTGCAAAAAGTGATTATTTATCAAAAGTGCATAATGTTATTAATGTATGTACAAAATTTCGACCGCACAGCTGTTATATTTCAGAAAATACACGTAAGTGAAAATAAGTCTAACCGCCGACTCTCGCAAGACATGCCCGTATTGAGGCGGAGCTAGGCGTTCAAGTCCCCGTACAGAAAGGGTTAAGAACTCCGTTTTTACAATTATAAATATCTCCACAGACGTTTCTGCTTAAATTGTATATTTTTTCATAATAGCATAAGAAAGCTACATTACTGGAAGTTTTTGCCTATCTCCGTCCAGCAGTTTTACTCACGTTAGTCGCGACCTGTATAGTTTTGAAGGCCAACAACTTATCTAATGCTAAAAGACGTAGAACTTTCCATCTCCATCCGCCGTCCCCATTTGACGGTGTTAGAGAAAAAACAATTTGATTATCCAAAATGAACTTTTTAAATTAAGAAAATAATCCGCAGGTTAAATGAAACATTACCTTCTTTTCGGTTCTGGGAGCATACCAAGTCTAACCTAACCTAACCTAACCTACATTTCTGGTAGCTGTTCGGTTCTATAAAGGTCGTGGTTCTAACCTACTTTTCTGCTAGCAGTCGGATTATGTATTTTGACTAATAAATGGCTGACTTCCTACTAATATTATAAGTGCGTAAGTTTGGATGTTTGGATGTTTCAAATCACGCTAAAACGGCTCAACCGATTTGGATGAAATTTTGCAGGAAGATAAGTTATAGCCCGGATTAAAATATAGGATAGTTTTTATTTCGGGTCCACGCAGACGAAGTTGCGGGCGGAAGCTATTATAGTATGTATGACCTAAGTATTTCCTTACATCATAATTTATTTGTTCCTCATACATACTTGCAACCCTTTCTAACCTCTTTAGAGGATGAATTTTAAGCAACGCTGTAATAAATTTCGTACGGCCGTATTCATAAACGTCCTACAAGCCTGTTTTAACTAAAATGATGTTAAAATTCGTTTGTCCTTATCTGTCACTTTGACATTTGTGCTCGTAAGAAAGGGACAAATCACATTTTATTTAGCAGAGGCATTTTAAGTTTTATGTATAAAGGAGCTAGTCTTTAACTGAAGTTACAGATCCCTTTCTTTAAAATTGTCTTGTTCCCCGAACAAACATACAACTACTTTTAGCCCATTTAGGGGATGAACGTTTTTAACCAATTCTCATTTACAATTTCAAACAGTCTAAAACAGAAGGTACAAATCTCTTACTTTAAAAATGTCTTGCTCTCCATACAAACTTTGAACCCCCTTTAATCCCTATAGGGGATGGATTTCAAAAAACTCTGAAGTCTCAATTTGTAGTCTTAACACCTATGTTAAGACCTACCTATACAGACGTACATATACAGGCTAAAACCGAAGTTACAAATCTCTTACTATAACATTCTCTCTCCATATAAACCTTGAATCCCGTTTTAACCAGCGTTTTAACCCCCTTAGGGGTGAAACTTTTCCCAAATGCTGAAAGAACTTTTTTTTATCCTGATAATAAATCTTTATTATACAACGTTTTAAGTCTCAAACTCAAAAACCGACCAAGAGTATGTCGGGCCACGCTCAGTGTAGGGTTCCGTAGTTTTTGTAATTTTTTTTCAAAAACTATTCAACCTATCAAGTTCAAAATAATTATCCTAGAAAGTTTTTATAAAGTTCTACTTTTGAGATTTTTTTCATATTTTTAAAACTTATGGTTCAAAAGTTAGAGGAAAATGATTGTAGCAAACCCCTATTCATTTTTAAATACCTATCCAACGATATATCACACGTTAGGGTTGAAATGAAAAAAAAAAACACTCCCCATGTTACGTATACCTTATAAAATAAAATGAATCACTTTTTATTTTACCACTTTGTCGGCGTTTTCTAGTGCTAACGGTTACTGAGATTATCCGCGGACGGACGGACAGACAAAGCGAAACTATAAGGGTTCCTAGTCGACTACGGAACCCTAAAAAGAGTGTTTGTCATCGAAACCTTGCACCCCTTTTTAACCCCATTTTGGATAGACGTTTCTTAAACGCTGGAAGTACTCGTTTATATTATAATTAGTAATCTTTCTACAAAATTGTAGTTATCTCTCTAGTTTAAATACAAAGATTACCCCATACAAAAAATTTACCATTTTTTAACCCCCTTAGGTTTGGATTTTTCCAAAACGCTTAAAGTTCTTTTTTTGTATTCAAATAAGTAATCTGTCTATAAAAATTCAAGTTTCTAGCTCAAAAGCAAAAGGTTCCCTCATACAAACTTTGCACCCCTATTTAACCCTCTCAAGGGTGGAATTTTCTAAAACGCAGTAAGTTTTTTTAATTGTATTTTAATAAGTAATCTTTCTACAAAGTTTCAAGTCTCTAGTTCAAAAAATAATGTTTCCCCCATACAAACTTTGCACCCCCATTTAACCCCCTTAGGGATAGAATTTCCAAAAATCCCGTCTTATCTCTTGCCTACGTCATAAAAGGAAGTTCTGGTGTAAATTTCAACTTTCTAGTCCCAGTAGTAGATGAATCAGTCAGGAAATCTTCTTTTACATAATAGATTACAAACAAATATTAACAACATAAAAAAAAACATTTAAAACTTAGGAATAAAAATATGCTTACTCTACACAGTCGACTGCTGCTTACGCTTCAAGTACTGCATAGTGCATATAGTATAGCCACTTGAATTCACCACTAAGCCTAGTCAATTGCCTCTATTGGGTTCTTCACATTTCTCAAAGAACCAATTACGTAACGCGTTAAAGACGTATTTAAATAATATGGGAATAATTTCAGTCTTTTTGTTCCCTTCTTACTTTATTGGTTTAGCGTACAGCTGTGTTGAGCGTGACGCGCAAATATTAAGATATGGTATCAAATTGGAATAACGTCGTTAGTTGAAAATAGAGGCCCTGTGCAGTGTTCTAAGAAATATCAGACGCTGGTTATTAGTAAAGCTTAGGGGTAAGTTGCGCGACGCATCTGTTTCACATCTGGGCTTAAAATAAGACGGAGACGGGTTGCCGGCTAATAATTACTGCAGATGAGTGCCCGTGACAAAACTGCAATTAATATTAGATTTATTTGGAATTTGATGGATTAGAGTACCTACTCGAAACACAAAGCCGTGGTTTGTGAATTAGTTTAATATTTTTTGACACGTTGAACTTTCGTACCTATTTCCGTTAGCCCATAATAATAATAACTGATGGTCGACGACGGTCCATCGTCATAACCGCTACATTTTGGCGACTTAAAAGTAAGTAAAGTCCCTGTCACCTAGGTTTGGCCCACTTTTTACTAAGAACCCATTTATTTTAACGCGATAAAATATATGAATGGTCCATGCCCATCTCGAAGGTGCATTCTACTTACCTAACAGTAAAATAATGTATCAAATCTCAAAACAGTTTCCCTTTACATAAAGACTTAAAATATCATAAAATTTCGATATGCCTCTCTAACATCCGTAAAGATATACTTTTCAGCTGTTGTAATGTTCAGTTCATTGAATCCCACTTTCGAGAGGTACACTGTGCTCTAATATACTAGCGTAAGCTTATTCAATATTAAGCGGCTCATCTCATCTAGGCAATCCTAACTAAATACGAATATATAACTGCTTCGCTGTGAGCCGGTTACTGAAGCACGCGCCATTTAGAATTCCTTATAATGTTGGATATCTTGGATCATATTAAATTACCCGTCTCGCCAAGCTCACCCACTTGTCATTAGAATACGAGGATAGTAAAATTTAAACATACAATTGAGATTGGAATAAGTGATTGACATAAAATAGTTAGAAATGTATAATTAATAGCGTCAATTATTGGAAATAAGCTGTCTAACATTGGAACGTTGCTTTGAACCATACTGTTCGTGATTTTACATGTTACCCCGACCCGACTAATATCGAGTTGCTGATAACGAAACAAGTTACACGTTTAGTTAATTTAAGATAAGCAAGCCGAGTTGTAAGTTCAGTACTTAGTACTCTAGAAGTTTACCTATATTACATTCATGCGTAGCGTAGTGTCTTGCGCATATTGGGGTCTATTAGACCTAACATATTGAAATATAAAATCTGGTTTGATATTTTTAGCACTCGCTTATTTCCACGCTGTCCAAGCTAATGCCGTGTCAATGGACAAGAGGGGCGATGGGGTGAAAGGCAGGTTAGGTATCGCGTCTTTTTCAGGCGTAAGCGTTTCCATAATCACTGGGTGTCGCCTGTCCACAAACAAAGCCCTAATGTGTTAGAATGCCTATGGTATGTGCAATAATTACCAAACCTATTCCAATTCAACATGTTAAGACGAATTGACCCACAGCGTTCTCTCAGCATTTAAAAATAACGTTAATTTCACACATGCCTCGACCTTTTGATATATGTATACACGTATTCGCAAATGGATTTCCGTTGCGGTCATCTGTCACTTGTTTAAACGAGGGATCCAATTGTAGCTAATCCGCACTTGCCCCGTTTTTTTTTGTTCCTCAATGCCGCATCCCTAGCATTTTTATGCCCTCCCCAAGGGTTTCCCACAAAGAGATTTGGCATTGCCGAGTTGTGTCGCTCGATTTAGAGCGTAATTTGTTTGTGACTCGGTCCCCAGATGAATTTTATCCACTGTAACTTGAATTAGGCGCAAATAACTCGAATTAAGTATACAGTCGACAGTGAGGGTATCTATCAAATAAGGAAGTGTTGAACAAAGTTAATAAAAAGAGAAACTACGGACAACTGAAATGGTGCGATGTCTGCTAAGACACGATCTCTTCTTTAAGGCTAGTATTGACTAGTGGCTGTATGAGCTGTTGAACTCGCGAGCCTCGTCTTTTTTTTCAATACTATGTTCAAATTTCGATAAACTGAATCGTCAAAAAACAACTATTTCATTATTGAACCTGCTCACAAAATTTCACGAGAATCGGTTAAGGAATGCGACCTGTAGAGGAAAACAGCCAAACGCTAGACCTGCGATAGCATTTTTGCCCAAGCTCACACAAAGAACATTGTTCGCTTCGCTCAATTGAAAGAACGGGGCTGAGGAAGGCGAGCAAGAAACTATTTGGAAAAAATAAAGATTTAAATCACAGAGGATAGCAACTGCTGCGATTGCTCCACCGACAAGAAGATTAAATTAAAGATGACTCCTAAATAGCCGGAGACGATTGATATCTTTCCATGTTCCTGAACATTTAGCAAATAAATATGATTTGTGGTTAAAGTCGCCGTCAATGGAATTTGCTAACTCAAAATTCTATTGACGGCCACTTTACACTGACCGACCTTTGGTTGTATTGTAACGAAGTTTGTTCAAAATGTATTGGCCCACTTCGAAACGGGGTATAGGGTGGGAAGGGCGAATACGCTGGGTCCGCGTCGTACAAGCCTGGTAATTAATTGTATACCTTGGTGCATTATATATAAGATCAAAAATGGAACCACTTTCCACGACGGCCAGTAATATTGAACTTTTTCCGGCCCAGCTCCCACTTGCCTAGAGTGCAACGTGCGATAAGGGATATTGTTACGAAAATAAGCGATGATTTATTTTAACGCCGACGAACGTACTAACTAGTCAGCTGATCATGAAGCCGAATTTTCCCGAAAATGTAAACTAGTTATACATAAGTAAATTGGTTTTTCTCCGTCATACTAGTACATTGAACCCATAGAACCCGTGTGGTGTCGGGTTAGAATAGCACCACTCCCTTTCTTCCCGTGGGTGTCGTAAGAGTCGACTAAGGGAACAGGGTTGAAGTGTGTTGTGGGCGATGGGCTAGCAACCTATCACTGCGATATCACATTTTGTGGATCTTTTATACCCACATTTATGCTAACAGTGGCACTGGACACAATTTTCATGTGCTCTGCCTACCCCTTTTAGGGATAGAGGCGTGTATGTATGTATGTACTGTACATTGGGGATAGAGTTAATCATCATGTCATGACTAGCATGTTGACTAAACACTTAATAAATCAGCCTATATACGTTCCACTGCTGGGCACAGGCCTCCTCTCATGGATAAGAGGGAACGGGCAGTATAGTCCCCACGCTGGCCCAGTGCGGGTTGGGGACTTCACATACCTTTGAATTTCTTCGTGGATGTATGCAGGTTTGCTCACGATGTCTTTCCTTCACCGTAAAGCTAACGGTAAAATATCAAATAATATTCCGTAAGTACATAAGTTCCGAGAAACTCATTGGACGTCTGTAAAAATGATCAACTTCCTTTTATGTTTAACTAGTACCACTCCTTGGCTTCTTAATTAATTCCACCAAATTAACCCTTATAACGCAGATGCGGACAATTTTTATTATAAATGGTGTTCATATAGAATGGGTCGTATCTAATTAACCGCCATTTTCTTGCCTATATGTACTCTATTTAGGTGCACTACGTGTAAGCTTATCTTCATTACCTAACCAACAGTTACTGGAGCCACACGGATTATCTCTGTGATATTAAGATGCCAGCTACTAGCTTGTGTGCTCGCCCTAGATACAGCTCTATACGGTCATGCCAGCGCGGAATGATTAAAATGATTTACTCACGTATATGGGATGTTTATCTACCGCGGGACGTAATGGGTAAAATCTCGGCTAGTTTATAGCCGATCCAAATTTAACAACGCCGTTAATACCGTGATGAAGCGAGTCGCATGAGTCAAAGAAAGATGTTTAACTAGGCAATTTATCTCACGATTACATTGTGTGTTGGTCCAGTTTTGTTCGGTAGTGGTTCAGGGCTGGTATTCACAACGCTTACCGTGAACTCGCTTCAGGGTAACCAGTATAAGTCCAATCTCTGCTTATGTGCAGCTTACACGAATCTCGGGATCGATATATATATATTAGGGATACGCTGAGGTGAGTCGATATGCTTGTGAATGGCACAACTGTAATCACTCACGTCAAAGCCCGGCCTACGTTCACGCACAATTAGGTTCATTTGGTGGAATTAATTAAGAAGCCGAGGAGTGCTACTACGTAAACATGAAAGGAAGTCGATCAATTTAGAGATGTTCTTTATAACTCTTGTTGCAAGAAATAAAACAAGCTTACTTAATTGTTGAGTCAACATGTTAGTCAAGACATGATGTTTAATGCATGCCTTTTAGCAATAGTTCTTGTTAAGGGCATGGACCGGCATTGTGCAACAAAATTACTCCATTCATAATCAATTTATGACTGAATGTCGACTAGACTGATATTTTTATCATATCACTTTGGCAAGAAATTTTAATTACAAGTATTTTTATATGTTTTTGCACGACTACGGCAGAGCCGTAAGGAAGGTACTTATATGATTTCAGCAGTTATGTTTGTATTTTTTTGTTTTCCACCATAGCGTTTAAGATAGTGAACTGATTATGATGAATGAGGTATCAATTGATTCGAAATTATGCTCCGTGTGATATAGGGTACCTTTAGTATGAAATAGAAACAGATTTTTTTACAATTCGTTTTATTTTTTACACTTAGTTTTACGTGGTCGGGATGCAATTTTTCAACTTTTTCCGCTTGTTTTAAATATTGAAGAGCACATAATGCTCTTTTAAATGATGCAAAGAACGCTGACAGAGACATGTGATATACAATAGTAGTTTATGCAGCCGATACATAATGAGAGGCCTTAAAATACGAGTGTTTTAAGGCCTAATTATGTACAGTTGCATACACTACTTTATCTACACACATATCATAAGTACTCTAAGATGGGTTCAGAAGCCGTAGGGAAATGACCTGCATTGCTACTAATGCTACCTGTAAAATATCTTTGTTGCAATCGTGGCTGCATTTACGATATCCGACGGAGTGATATTTTCAACTAAAATGTAAATTACAAACAATTTTTCACAATTCAACTTTCGTAACAGGAAAAAGCCATCAAACAAATGACAATATTTTATAGTAATTGCAGCAATTCGATCCTCCGTCAGGACGAATGTTTTTTTATTAAACCATAGACAAACGAAGTAAGTTCCTATCCTCATGTCACTCGAGATCAAATATCGTGCGGTTTATATTTAAAAAACATACTGAATTGACGTTTTGTATCGATAACTGTTTTAATAGGTACTAGAATAGAGACCCACTTGAGTTTTGACAGCAGTTGAGCAACCTTATAAGGTTATGAGTTTAAATTTGGAACAGCCGTCAAAACCTTATAACGTAATAACATTTATACACATTTTAACTACTACCCCAGACAAGAACGTTCTCATAGTAAAATTGGTTGCAATAATGCCGGTTTTTGAACGCATTTTAAAGCATTAATGTGCGTAGATAAACTATATTTGCTAAATCGATACAAGCCACCGGAGATGTAAATAAAGGCACCAAAATGATAATATTCATAAAATTATCCATTGATATAATCCATCTTTGCATCGAATTATCATTCTCATGACTGAGGGTCTTGGTCATGGCATTTCCTTCAGCACCACATTTCAAAAGCGATGCGGTCACGGTCTGCTGTATTGAGGATGCATGTATCTGCGCCGTACACCTTTTGCCACTCCGATATTTCTGCGGATTTCGGTTTCACAAGAAACATTGTTACAGATGTTAGATTAGAGCCCAGGAATATAAAGCTATCGACATTATCCAGGTTAAGCATCCCGCTGCGCTCCAACTTTCCTGAGTGATCCAAAACATATGGGCTTTTTTATGCCGTTTTATGTTAAAATGAATACCACTAACTCATTATCATAATCAGCCTATATACATCCTATTGCTGGGAATGGGCCTCCTATCATAAATGAGCGGCAGCAGGCGGTGGTTCCCACGCGGACCCAGTGTGGGTTGGAGACTTCATATATACTCCTTTGAAGTTCTTCGCAGATGTATGCGATATCCTCGCAGATGTATGCGATATATGCAGGTATCCTCGCGATGTTTTCCTTCACCGAACCACCACCACCACCACTACTACTGAAATGATAATGAAAATTATTATTCTCGGGGGTATTTATTGACTTCAGTGTTACTATTATTGTAATACCAATCACATTGATTGCATACTATGATAAATTTGATGGTCTAATTAGAAAAATATCATGAATACACTTTTCAGCATTGCCTACATGGAAAATTCACTCATAGCTACGAGCTATTTATGAAATGTCTCCGGATCTTACACACACCGTCTCGTGACATCTAATGCGTGGTTCCCCATTCATGTTTCTATTCGATTAAAGCGGGCACTAGAATAGAGTCCTACAAGATTCGTGTTAGCAGCGCAGCAGTTGTTTGCCCGTCAACCACTTAATATGTACCATGCAAGGTAAACGGCCTAGTTCTTTCCATCTATGGTCTCGCGACATGTAAGTAGCAGATTTACAATGTCTATGTTGTAATAACATAGGCACTTCATTATATCTAGATGATGTTAATTAAATAATATGAAATCTTCTTACAATTATTACACACTAGCTGAACCCGCAGCTTCACCCGCATTCCACAAGTCCACAAAAATATCACCACAAATTGACAAAATATTGTGCCTCTTGGCTGCATTAGTGCAGATCTTCAACAGATCAAATTGGCAGAAATAGAATATAATACTTATGAAATAATGCTCTGGTTATTAAGTTGCCCTAAAATTTTCAGTAGGAAGAACAGAGAACACAGCTCGCACAGGTTTAAAAAAAAATGTGAAATGCGTGAGCGTTATTAATCATTTAATTATCTCAATGTAGAACTAATAGTGTGTGTGGGTGTGGGGTGTGTGTGGTTGTGTTCTAGAACACCTTTGTTAACATATTTTTCTGAGTCATATATTAGATTTTCTTTATAAAAGCAATTCAAGTACCTAGTCATTCTACACGCATGACCTCCCAATGTGCTGCGGCTTCATAATAAGTATGTCTGATTACGCCTATTTCAATTTCTAAGAAGATATAGCGCTCTCGAACTCATTATGGATGAGAGGATGACTCACGCTAGGCCTCAATGAACCCTGTGTACACTATAAGCGTTTCTGCGTTGGAACCGCTCTGTAGAATTGCCGGATAGAAATGTCAGTGTGCACATGCTTTTATAAACGCTAGTTCGTTGCGGTATGCAGTTCAAGAAGCGGTCTAAGAACACGTGATTATTGAGGCCTTACAATGCCTTCGCAACGACGAGGTAAAGTGAGGCGAGGATTAAATTAATGGACTGCTTTACGCCAAATATTCATTTCTTCTTCATTTTTGAGGTTTCGTATCTCAAACCAAAAATAAGGGATATTATATGATCACTTAATTGTTTCTTTGGTAGTCAAGACCCTTTTTCTGTCTCAGTCCATCTACACAGTTTATCTTTTCGTTAGAGCAGGAAAAGGGGAAGGAATCTTCGATGAGATGACCTATTTCTATATACCCTATTCAAAATAAGACTAGAAGAATGGTACAATGCATTTCAAAGAAAACCATTTAGGAACGCAAACTCTTCAGTATTGTATGTTTGAAAGCACTTAATGATCGAAATACATATGTAAAACTAGTACCTACAATGTTTCCCTTTGGTGTTCTAGATAAGCGAACAAACGTGGATGAGTTTGAGGTGCAAAAATTTTAAGGCAGGCTTCCGGTGCGCGAGTTCGACTCGCACTTGACTTTTTTTTCAATATCGACACAAAATTTAAATAAATAAATATAGGGGACGATCTTACACAAATCGACCTTGTCTCAAACGGACCAAAGTTTGTACTATGGGTACTAGACGACGATAAACAACTTATGTAGATAAATAAATACTTAAATACATAAAAAACATCCATGAACAAATATTCGTGCTCTTCACACAAATAAATGCCCTTACCGGGATTCGAACCCAGGACCTCTTGCTTCGTAGGCAGGGTCACCACCAACTAGGCTAAAGCGGTCGTTAATACCTGCTCAATCTTGCGTTGGACCGGTGGACATTTACTTTTGAATGGTCGTTGTAAATCGTTTAGCTGGACCGTGCTGTGTCGTGTCCTAACTAATTGCGAACGCGATGAGAATTGATACGATAGTTCAAAGCGGCCGCCAACTTGGCTATGAACACGAACCCTCTCCTCCTCTCCTTCCCTCCTCTCACTCGGGAAAGTGATCACTTTTCACCTCTTAAACTCGTTTACTGAGACACTTAAACATTCACTTGTATATAAATGAGCATTCTAGCGAATGTTACAATACGCGTACAAGATCACAAAATAAGTTTCTGTCAAAAATGTCATTTATGGTACAAGCTTTTATTGCCAACTGTACTTTTCTGTATACCGGTATCAACTACTTGTTGATACAATTATAACGAGCAGAAACTAAACGGGGTTACGTCTGTTATTAAGTCCTGAATTCCCTTGGCCACCTTCTGTCTCCATCATCAGATCAGCTTAAACTTAAAAAGATATACTTAAACCCACCATTTCAGATCAATCGGTTCAAGATATCTGCTTCAAAATTGAGTTGCAGGATTCCACCAGAACAAACATAGTTACATACTCGTACAAACGCCAACACAGTTAACTGACCATCCTGTAATTATATTGAACCTTATTACAATGCACATAAAGTGCACGGATGGTCAGTTAGCTGTGTTGTCGATAGTACATTGCAAGTTAAATAAAAAAAAAAATAAACCGAAGCGTTTTAAATAGCGTTCTAGCAAGCGATCTAGGTAGCATTCTAGCAAAACGACAGTAAATTTGCTGGCACCGTCTTGTCGCAGTCGGCACTGATAGCCTTCCAGTCAGTGTAAAGACATGACTAGTGTTGACTAAGCTTCACCAAAGCATTCACTAGAAAACTGACTAACTAATTTGGCTCAGGGACCCAAAGAGGGTCTTGGCCTCCGAAACGAGAGCACACCATCTGTCCCGATCGTGCGCAACTTCTTGCCAGTTGCCGACTTGAAGATGTCGCAGATCTGCTAGCACACTGTCCTCCCAGCGGTACCTGGGTCGCCCAACCGGGCGGCGACCAGTCGGTCGTCCCACGTACGCTCTCTTGGCAGCACGATCCTCTCCCATTCGGAGTAGGTGACCGAACCAGCGAAGTCTGTGTGATTTGGTTACGCCGATGATGTTGGGTTCGACCACCAGCTCCTGGATCTCTATTCACTAGAAGGATCCTGAAAATGTTCGTAGCAATGTTTGGCTCTATGCTTGGCTCATTTCGTTGTTCAGTTCGACAAATTGAAAACCGGCAAATGCGATGATCTACAAGTGAATGCTCAAAACTATTATTATTACTATTTGTATGTTTTCCATATCTCAGGACCATGGGGTCCCGGACTTTTGGAAGACATGCGTCGTGGGGCCGAACCCAACAGCGCAGAGGCCCTTTAAAAAAAAGACCGGGTTGCACTCCGGGAGTGCCGGCAGAAGTGAAAACTCAATAACATTGTAACAGTTTTTAGATCAGGACACGTGACATCTTACGGTGTCACCCTAAAAATGAATTTGGCACAAAATAAACAATTATCAATTAAGTACCTACTATAAAAACCAGGGTATATAATAAACAGCGGACGGCGGCGGCGAACAAAATACCAATTTGTTTTTGCCATTGCCAAATATTTTCCAAAACTTTATCTCTTTAGGAATAACGTCCAAATTCAAACTATTCGAATTTGCAAGAACAGCGGACGGCGGCGGCGAACAAAATACCAATTTGTTTTTGCCGTTCCCAAATATTTTTCAAAGCTTTGTCTCTTTAGGAATAACGTCCAAATTCCAAATATTCGAATTAGCTCAATAGCAAAACGGTGATGGACGCGTGGACAAAATTACAAATTAATTTGCAGAATATGCTATTGCAAAAAGTGTTTAACGGCTTTATACTCTTACGAATAGCGTTCAGTTTTGAATGAAGTCGAATCGGCTAGCAGCAAAATATAAAAGTTTGTGACCTCCTTCACATCTGACGTCACAAAAATCTGTCGCGTATTTAGCAATTTTTCTCCATCCCAAAAAGTGCTCAGCGCCGCTAAAGAAGTTTTCACTTCAAAAATAATATAAAGCTTATTATTGTGAGCATCACAAATATAGATATACATAGATCACGCAAATGCATGTACTTCGCGTGTCAGAATTCGGACTCCGAGTTGGCACTCCGACTTACATTCCGCGCGCGTCTGTTGTGGTAGCCGGTTGTCCGTGAATATTAAGAAAATACCTTATTGCAGAATCGATTTTCCGCGGACAACGGGGAATTCAGATCACTAATGTGACGTCAAAGTAGGTAGAAAAGGCCTCCCCCACTTTTTCCAGCGTTCCCGATTCCGAGCAGTCTCTTGCCATTCTTTAAAAAAAGAAGACCGGGTTGCACTCCGGGAGTGCCGGCAGAAGTGAAAACTCAATGACATTGTAACAGTTTTTCGATCAGGTCACGTGTCCGTCTTACGAATTTTCAATCTGTCAAAACTTACAGTCACGTGACCTGTGGCGAGTTTAACAATTTTTCCCCATCACAAGAAGTGCGCAGCGCCGCT
This sequence comes from Epinotia ramella, assembly GCA_947578815.1. NCBI lineage: Eukaryota > Metazoa > Arthropoda > Insecta > Lepidoptera > Tortricidae > Epinotia > Epinotia ramella. The sequence continues at coordinate 14,771,896 of OX388205.1, read as the reverse complement.
AAAGAAGTTTTCACTTCAAAAACCAGCACCTAAAGCTTTTAAAGTGGTAGACCACTTTTATGGCTCACTGGCACAACGACAGGGCGGTCAATCTGAGACATTGTTTTCGCATTCCATATCTAAATGTCACGCGCCCTCTTTCTGTCACGTATGCAAAGCAAGGGTGCGAAACACATTGAAATCAAGTTGGAATGTGTGGTGTATGTCCAGAATCGACGCCAAAAGGATTTTCCGATATATTAACTAGGCGCATGTGGAAGCACATGCGAAACACATTGGAAACAAATTTAAATGCGAAACGAACGTGTTTAATTGAGCCAAGACATTTACAAAACGATCCAGAGCTGAACTAAAAGCGTAAAACATAACAAGAAGGTCTCTGATTATATATGATACAAACGTCTAAAACGGTATGAATGAATATGTAACGGTCTAAGTCAAGACAAGACCAACACAAATGGGTACCCAATTTCCGTGTAAACCCCCTCTTACGACAGACGTAGGGGTAGCTCATCAAAAATGGGCGACACGTATTTATTAAATCCTCGAACACACTAAGCCCTTTTAGTTCAGGCGCAAACATTAAATAAACGACTATGGCTATGAAACTGCACGATAATTGATACCCACTTTAAAAATGGCAAGGGACCTAATAAATACCGAATAATGTAAATTATTCCATCTTAAGTAGGTCATTAGTCTTGTTTATATAATACACAATTTATTCTAATGTGATTATACTTCTTTGCCACTTAATCCGATGTTTTAATGACTGATAAAATACATTATTTTTTGTTTGATGAGTAAATAAAAAACTTCAGGTCAACATCCAACGTAACAAAATGATAAATAGATGTTGATAGTTTTGAATCATTAATTGGCACGAAGTGAGTTGTAAACGAATATTCTTATCTATGATAATCTCAACATAAATAAGACGCTTTAAAGATGATGTAAGGCGCAGAACGCACGAGGCGTTTTGGCACCGCGCAACGCGGCGTTGCGCGTTTGTACGTTTTCAAACTTTCCTATGACGAAAGCCGGGTTATCGTGGGTTTTAACATCAAACATATTATCCGTCAGTCTCGGCAAAAACGTGTGATGTTTAAAAACGTAACATAAAATAGGTACCTATAGAGATCCATCATTAAAGGAGACGCTACACGAGCGTGATTCTGCCCGTGTGGATACGTGTCGGAAACACGGCGGCCATCCAAATCAAGGTCACTCCATGCTAGATTTTCTGTGACCTTGCTTGGTAGACCTGCTGATTTCGCTCGTTTAGCGTCTCCTTAAATAACCAGACGGGTGATTTCGAAACTTTCTGAAAAAGCGTTAGTACAACTCAACTGGCATTTTCCTATACAAATAATGTACCGTACGTACAAATCATTACGCAATCGACCAGCGTACAGGTACACATTACGTAGATAATCTACAGCGAATGTACCTACAGAGCTGTTATCGAGGCACTCGTAAAATTAAATATTTTTATATAACATCCGATGCAGTAGCATTTCGTAAATCAATATTAAATCTGTATTTTACACGTGTATTCTAACGTAAACAATCCGTGTTGATGTTCCGAGCCATGCGCGTGTATGTATTAGCCATATAGATCTTCGTTTCGTTCGGAATTTATTTTTGGAGGTACGTTAGTGGTTAGGTATGTAGTTACTCTAACTGAAACTATAAGCTTCACTGATTCGAGGACGGGTCATCTTGGTTACGTCTGTAACTTTTAGAATGTAAATGCTGCTCTACACAATCATGAGATGGCTACAGGACGCAACTATGCGTTAAATATTTGGGCGACAATCTTACACAAATCGATCTAGTCCCAAACTAAGCAAAGCTTGTACTATGGTTACTAGACGACGATAAACATACTTATATAGATAAATAAATACTTAAATACATAGAACACATCCATGACTCAGGAAAAATAAAACTCAGATAGCTGACGTAGCCCACACAGCCGCAAAACTCAAATGGGACTGGGCCGGGCATGTCTGCCGCATGCCGGAAGCGTTGTGGGCTACAATTACCACCAAGTGAATCCCACAGAACCGAATACGGGGTCTCGGTAGACCACGTAGGAGATGGCGAGACGAGCTTGACGTCTTTGACCAAAATTGGTGGGAGTCTGCCCAGGACAGGGATATGTGGAAGAAAAAGAGGGAGGCATTTGCCCAGCAGTGGGACACTTAAAAGGCTCTTAATAAATAAATACCGGGAATCGAACCCGGGACCTCCGGCTTTGTGGGCAGGGTCACTACCAACTAGGCTACGGAGGTCGTTAAAGGGGGAAATACCTACTTTCATCTCGTTCCACCGCATAAATGAGCATTTTCAATAATTCGTGCACCCAATTAGAGTGAGTTGTTAAACAAAAATTAACTCGGTGTCAGTTTTTTAACGAAAATTAAGCATACAAATCATGTGAAACTGAACTTTTTTCACATTCAATTAACGTGTATAGGCATATAGGCAGTAATATCATTCATAAATTAAACAGAAAAAGTTAGTTTTTATACAAACTGAATGCTTAATTTCCGTTACAAAACTGACACCGAGTAAATTTTTATTCACTCGAACTCATGGGTTTAATGAGAAAAAAATCCCAATTTTTTTTCGAGTGTGAATTTTTCTGTTTTGTTGGCGTGATTGATTTATATAGCCATGCCGAATTACAGTTTTCTAGAAGTAATGGTTACTGAGCTAGGCCGAAAACGGACGGACAGACGGACGGACGGACGGCCAGACGGACATGGCGAAACTATAAGGGTTCCTTGTTGCCTACGGAACTCTAAAAATTATAGGTACACATGTCAAATGAAATAAAATTAGTAATAAGGTCATATTGAGAAATCCATAATGAGGTACAATATATATTTAAATGTTAGTCACACTGTTCCGAAATGTTATAACGAGGGGCACACTGAAATGATCGGGAATAGGAAAAACCGATCGAAGATGTAACTTAATTATGTTTTATTTTTATTTTTAAGTATATAGGTATTATGGTGATATGAGCGCTTTTGTCTAACATAAAACATTTTATTATGACAATGAATCAAGGTTGACATTAAAATGATGACAAATTTTCGTGCTTTTCTGCCGTGTTACAAAGTTCAAACCTCAATCAGTCCCGGATAACGTGATATTTCAGGCTTATAGTAATAGTTTCTTAATTTGCAACTAAAAAATATATTATTAATGGCTTTTGACATTTCTCACCAGAACTTTTGTAGGGTAGATGAGCAAATTTTTTGAAGTGAAAACTTCTTTAGCGGCGCTGAGCACTTTTTGGGATGGGGAAAAATTGTTAAATACGCGACAGATTTTTGTGACGTCAGATGTGAAGGAGGTCACAAACTTTTATATTTTGCTGCTAGCCGATTCGACTTCATTCAAAACTGAACGCTATTCGTAAGAGGATAAAGCCGTTAAACACTTTTTGCAATAGCATATTCTGCAAATAAATTTGTAATTTTGTTCACGCGTCCTTCACCGTTTTGCTATTGAGCAAATTCGAATAGTTCGAATTTGGACGTTATTCCTAAAGAGATAAAGCTTTGAAAAATATTCACCAACGGCAAAAACAAATTGATATTTTGTTCACCGCCGCCGTCCGCTGTTCTTGCAAATTCGAATAGTTCGAATTTGGACGTTATTCCTAAAGAAATAAAGCTTTGAAAAATATTTGGCAATGGCAAAAACAAATTAGTATTTTGTTCGCTGCCGGCGGCGGGCGAGCCGGCCCGTCGCACCCAACGCGCCCGCGGCCCGTCCGCCTAAATAATTGATAATTGTTGCGCCAAATTCATATTTAGGGTGACACCGTAAGATGTCACGTGACCTGATCGAAAAACTGTTACAATGTTATTGAGTTTTCACTTCTGCCGGCACTCCCGGAGTGCAACCCGATCTTTTTTTTAGGTAATGTTGTTCTTTAAGAGTCATTCGAATACCTATAGATAACGAAATGTCGCGGTATACCACTGTGTAGATTATGCTATATTATATTTTCCACTACCGGGATATATTCAGGTGTTACCACTGTTTATAGTCGACCTGTAGAAGATAGAGCTAGGTCTGGAAATACTGAGATGCTAGCGAGATATTGTCGTTGGGCTGGATTAGATTAAATAGCATTGAAGTCAAAATCATCAAAAAATGAGCTTACCCAGGCAAAAAATATTCACTCAGTGATTTTTCCGTGCAAGATTTTTAGTATAATTTAAACAATTTTTCTTAATTATTTGAATGCCAATATGGTTTCAAAAGTCCAATGTTAACGTCATAAAAGGATATTTTTAGGTAAGGTCAGTTCGGGTAACTGCGGCACCAGGTAAAGTGCGCCTCATTTATCATTCAGTCATATAAATCAATATCAGCACTTACCCCGGGGGCGCACTTTACCCTGTGGCGCACTTACCGGAACTGACCCGAACTAAGTTCTCTAAGTTATCCATTTCCAATCATTTCGGTATGCCCCTCATAAAAGGCGTTTCTAACCAGGCGTTTTTTCAGTTCGCTGTAGAAAGAACTGCTTTAAGATTTTTAATGCGATCAGGAATGGCATTATATATTCTAGAACCAATAAATAATAAAGATAAATAATAAAGATATTTATTGCCACAAACTAAACATAATACAAAGTACAAAGTAATTTAGGTACACCGCATATAAACTTAATAACTACTGCATGAAAGACTAAAAAGTACACTTTAGATATATTTAAAATTAAACTTAAACTTAAACTTTAATATTAATGTTTAGCCGGTACAAAGGGTCCCAATCTCAGCATTTGCTGGGTTTGGATGCCCAGCGCTGGTTTTCAGAATGGTCCCTGTAGGAAGAAAGGCCGGTCGCAGCGCACACGTAGACAAAAAAAAGTATGCATTCAATAAAAATAAAAAATAAATATCTATAAAACATATTGTGTTGTTGAATTAAAATAATTAAACTAATACCAAAAAAAAAACAAATAGATAATAAACAAAGTTAACAACAAAGTGCCATGTGATGTGTGTATGTGTGTTTATAGGCGTGTATGTGGATTTTAAGGGTAGATTTCGTAGGTGTGTGTGTGTCTGTGCGTCTGATGTGACTGATGTGTGATGTATGATGTGTGAAATGTGTGGGGTGTGAAAAGCGGGTTAAAGTTTGCCTTGGATTCCTAACAAGTGACCTTTGACTAGCTGCTTGAACTTAAACAATGGAATCCGTTCTCGCAAAGGTGGTGGTAGGTCGTTCCAAATTTTAGCAGCAGCAAACTTAAACCCGCCTCTAAAAAAAATGGTTTTGTGTGGAGGAATGACTAGCTTGGTAGATCTTCTAAGCACCCTGCCGCGCGTATCCTCAACCCATTTCAATTTATTAAATAAGTATTGGGGTTTTTCTAGGTCTATTATTTTCCTGACTGTATAAGCCAGATGTAGGTGTCTCCGATTACTCATATTTAGAATATTCCTTTCGTTTAGGAATGGGGTGATATGGGCTCGCTTAGGGACGTTATAACAAAAACGTACACACGCATTTTATAACATATAACATAGGTCGTTTTGGTAGATTGCTTGCCCTTGTGGTTGTTACGTAAGACTCGTAGGTTTTCGGCCCTCAATGGAAAGGAATTAATGTTATTCATCACAATATATTATAAATGTATTGTGATGGTACGGTCAATATCCCAAGCAAGATGAAAAGTGGTCGAGCTGGTGACCCAGGAGGGGCACGTGCTATTATTCCGACTGCTCGCTTCTGCACGGCTATCACAAGACGGCGCGCGAGCTTTTTCGATTTTTCTCGCACTAACCGTCTCACTCTTATTAGAACACTTAGAACGAGAGGTATAGTGCGAGAAAAATCGAGAGAGCTCGCACGCCGTCTTGTGATAGCCGTGCAGCTTGATATTTAAAAAGTCACGAGGTCACGTCATCGCTATGCTGACGTCGCTGCCGGTCAGCCTGTTGCAGCCAAGAGTGCGTGAAGACGTGGTTCATCCAGAGGAGAAGCTCCTTCGCACCAATGTGGATAAGGACGGTTTCAAGAAAGCGCAAGACTCAGTGCGGTACAGCAGACCCGGTTGGTTCTGGTCTGCGGGTTGCTACACCGAGTAAGGCGCTGTACGTGTCGCGCCTGCATTACTCCGCCACGGCTGATGACATGGTGGATTATATTCACCAGAAGACTGGCTACTCGCTGAGGGTTTTCCAGCTGCGTTCGTGCTGACTTCTGGCCGAAGGGTGTCGTGTTTCGGCGGTTCCGGGGCAACCTACCGAATTCTACACCGGACGTGACGACGCAACAGAGCCACACTGTTTCTTCGCCTTAATAATTCGTTTTTTAATTTTATGATTGTACTAGCTTCTGCCCGCGACTCCGTCCGCGTGGAACTCGTTTATATCGCACCCCCTTAGGGGATAATTACGGGGATAAAAACTATCCTATGTTACACTCCATCCCTTCAACTATCTCCACTTAAAAAAATCACGTCAATTCGTCGCTCCGTTTTGCCGTGAAATACGGACAAACAAACAAACACACACATACACTTTCGCATTTATAATATTGGTATGGATATGGATGTATGTTAGCCTTTACGGTATTTGTAACTATGGGCCTTAGATGCCTGAAATAAATGGTTTATTATTATTATAAAATCAAGAGGCCTGGGCGGTCGGCCTCCCAAATTAAAATGGAGTAGTTGTGTTTTGGCCACATTAAGCACAACTCCGTCAAAAGATTGCAGTAGTTAAGGTTTACTTTGATAATGTCCACAGGAAAGACGCGAACCTAAATCTGCGTATGTACGACCCTAATAGAATTTAACACAAATACTCGTGTGTGAATCTCCTGGAGTCACAAGTCGTTGTTTGCCACCGTAGTAACATAAAAAAGTAGTATTACGGGTTGCAGGCCAGATTATTGTAGCCACCGACATTAAACATAGTACTGATAGCAGTTTTTTTGTATCCAGGTTGGGACTGACACACGACGGGGAGAACCAGTGTGCTACGGAGGCTCACCGTGGCTCGGTGATGGCTCCGACGGTGCTCGCGTCGCTCCACAACTTCTCCTGGTCACCCTGCTCCAAAAAACAGCTGCACGATAAGGCTAAGTATGTTAATCCAACTCACAACTCAATAGGCCGCATGGAATGATTGTACCAGGTTGGGACGCGACGCTGACGCACGACGTGGAGAACTAGTGTGCTGCTCGGTGATGGCTCCGACGGTGCTCGCGTCGCTGCACAACTTCTCCTGGTCACCCTGCTCCAAAAAACAGCTGCACGATAAGGCCAAGTATGTTAATCCAACTCACAACTCAATAGGCCGCATGGAATGGTTGTACCAGGTTCCGCGGCTCGGTGATTGCGCCGACGATGCTCGCAAGGCTGCACTTCTACTCCTGGCCACCAAGAAACAGCGGCACGACGGCCGAACATGTTTACTTTGCATCTGGATGCCTCACAAGAGGCCACGAGTGATTGATTGTATCCGGGTAGGGACTGACGCACGACGGGGAGAACCAGTGTTCTGTGGAGGCGCACCGACGCTCGGTGATGGCGCCGACGGAGCTCGCGTCGCTGCACAACTTCTCCTGGTCGCCCTGCTCAAGAAACAGCTTCACGATAAGGCCGAGTATGTTTACTTTGTATCTGACGGCCTCACAAGAGGCCGCGAGTGAATGATTGTATTTAGGTTGGGACTTTCAACGCGCCGCAGAGACGCACTGGGGCCACATTTCCTAAAAAACTTCAGCTCGTAAAATACACCGAACACAAAACCGATTCCATTTCTAAACGTTTAGTCAATTATAACATAACAACCGTTTCCTGATTCTTAATATAGATATTTGTAGTCAAATTACGATACTACTTTATTCGACCATTATCACCAATTAAAGAGTAAGAAATAAAATTTAGTGATCTACTTAATCTGAAAAGTTCCAGCTCAGTTGCAATCCCAGTTGCTTTTGAGTTAAAACTTGACAAGTTTAGTTATTTCGTTCTTAATTACTATTTCCGTGTTCACCGAGTACTTCTAGTTTCTTGCATATTTATGTAAACCAGGACTGATTCATTGTTTATTCTTAAGTTTATAATAAAAAATAAACTAAGTAAATACGTTTCAACTACCCAGTGAATGAATATACGAGTAATAAGCGACACAGCTTGAATTCAGCAAACGAGCGGATTAGGTAAGTAAGTTGTTTTTCAAACATGCATTGCATTGCAAGCAAATATTATTCTTACATTCACTTACTTTATGAAAACTAAATATTCAGATAGTAAATTTACCTACGTTTCATACGTTTACTAATCCAGATACGTACTCATCTGACGTGTCGTTTCGTGACGCGACAGAATAATATCAGTTTCATACATTTCGCACGGTTAGATTCACACTCGCCTGCACGGCTATCTCAAGACGGCGCGCAAGTTCTTTCGATTCTTCTCCCACCATCCGTCTCTCTCTTATTAGAAAACTTAGAAAGAGACGTATAGTGCGAGAAAAATCGAGAAAGCTCGCGCGCCGTCCTGTGATAGCAGTGCTGAAGTGCTCTGTCACGCGTCAGAGCGCACCGTACGGTTAGCACAAGACGGCGCACGAGCTCTCTCGACCTCTCTCGCACTATCTGTCTCTTTCTTATTAGAAAACTTAGAAAGAGACGGCGCCGTCTTGTGCTGCTGAGAGCATCACGTTTATGACGCTGCTAAGCCATTCAATCAACTTTAGAACTGCCAAAATGCTTTCTATTTATCAGGAGATATATCCCGTAAAAGTTATACTGTATACATACACCTTCTGTTATACATATAGTGCAACTACTGCCGAAAGCAAAACTCATAGCAATGTGCGAAACACGTTTGAATAGAAAAACGTCAGTTACTGATAAATAAATCTTTAATGAGCTTAACTGAAGTTAATGGAGCGAGCCCCGAGCTCAACGAAGCCCATTTAAGTTAGTTGACTTGGTACATTTATAAGTTGGGTAGGTATGATCAATATTCTCGGTAACAGAATACAGCTCGCTTTGTTAAGTATCTCCATAAAGTACTGAGTGTCATTGGGAATACAAGCGTGCTAAGTAAATAAAGTGATACTTGATATCTAGGTACTAAAATAGATGCTAATGAATATATGTACTACTAGATGTTTTTTTGCTAAAATGATAAAATGGATTTGCCATTTTAACATCCTGCGGTATTTGATCATATATTATATATCCCTTAGAGATGTGTTCAAATCTCTGTTTTGGCCATTTCCCTGCGACATATACATACAATAGTGTTGTAAATAAAGATGAACATCTTGAAAAACGTGCCTGCTTTGATATAAATGTCATCACATCAATCAAATGCTCTTCTGCTAAACTTATGAATTTTCACAAATCAAAATCAGAAAGACAGCGATGCCAAAGTTAAGAGTCGCAGGGTGATTGCATATGATATGAAATGATATGATTTATTTATCTCACAATATACAATTTCACTTAAAACTATTACACTTAATAAATTTTAGGAATTTATATTGTGATCGTCAGTTATTTAACATTTCAAATTACATTTTAAAACAATAACAAATAATTAAAAGTAACTTTTCGTTTGGACATAACAGCAGTCAGTACTGTACTGAGCAACCAAGTACGTAGTACTCGGGTGAAAATAGAAAAGATGATCGGTTATTCACATCCGTAAACTCCTTTATTGCAAATTTCATCGAAATCGTTTGAGCCGTTTTCGAGAACGTGATTACAAATATAAATACACTAGCTGTTGCCCGTGACTTCGTCCGCGTAGAACTTTTTACCGTCTTTGTTTATTTTATTATTTTAGGCGGAACCTTAATTATCGCCGACCCAAACAAGGTTATACCATCTTAACGGATGATTTCCGAGATAAAAACTATCATATATCCTTCCAAGGGTATCAAATTATCTGTAGGTACGGAAAATTTCATCTAAATCCGTCCAGGGATTAAGCGTAAAAGGTACAAGTGCGATGAGTTAATTAATTTAAATCGCTAAATATAAAGAGAAAACTGCGTTTTTACAAATAAATACAAATATCTTAAGGATCATCATCGGACGGTTCTGCTTAATTTTTTTTTTCATAATGTATTAAAGAAAGCTTCAGCGTCCAGTAGTTTAACTTTTCGTTTTGAAAGCTAACTTATCTAATGCGCTAAAATACGTCGAACTTTCCATGTTCATCCCCGTCCCCATTTAACGGTGTCAGAGAATAAATTATTCTGATTATCCAAAATAAACTTTTTAAATTAACAAAAGAATACGCAGGTTAAATGAAACATTCTTTTCGGTTCTGGGAGCATCAACGCAGTTCAGTCCTTTTTTTTTAACCTAACCTACATTTCTGGTACCTGTTCGGTTCTGTAAGGCTCGTGGTTCTAAGTGTTCTAACTTAACCTAACCTACTTTTCTGCTAACAGTCAGATTATATATTTTGACTAATAAATGACTTTATTTATACTAAACGGGACTTAATCGCTTATAATAATAATAATTTAAAATAATGTAACATAATAAATGGCTTACCATATATGTATGACCTAAGAATACCCTTACTTCAAAAAATATTTGTTCCTCATACATACTTCCAACCCTTTTTAACCTCCCTAAAGGATGAATTTTAAGAAACGCTGTAATTAGTTTCCTCGTCTTTAACCGAAGTTACAACTTTTAGCCCATTTTAAGGGGATGAATATTTTTAACCCCGTTATGGAATCAATTTCAAACAGTCTTAAACTCTCTTACTTTAATAATGTCTTGCTCTTCTATAGAGGATGGCTTTCAAAAATATCTGAATTCTGTTTTGTAGTCTTTTAACATACAGGCTAAGACTGAAGTTACAAATCTCTTACTATAACATTTTCTTGGTCACCATATCCCGGTCCCATATCCCATCCCGTTTTAACCCCCTTCCCTTAAGGGTGGAATTTTTCCAAAACGCTGAAAGAACTTTTTTTTTATTCTGATAAGAAATCTCTATGTATACGTTTTAAGTCTCCAGCTCAAAAAGACTGTTTCTCATCCAAACCTTGCATCCCTTTTTAACATCCCTAAGCATATAATTTTCTTAAAGGCTGGAAGTACAATTTTATATTTTATTAAGTAATCTTTCTGTAACGTTACAATAAGTCTCTAGCTAAAAACCAAAGTTTCCCCCATTCAAACTTTTCACCCCTTTTAACGCCCTTATGGGTGGATTTTTTCAAAACGTCTAAAGTTCTTTTTTTTGTATTCAAATAAGTAATCTGTCTACAAAGTTTCAAGTTTCTAGCTCAAAAGGTAAAGTTTCCATCATACAAACATTTCACCCCTATTTAACCCCCTTAGACGTGGAATTTTTTTAAACGCAGAAAGGACTTTTTTGTATTGTAATAAGTAATCATTCTACAAAGTTTCAAGTTTCTAGCTCAAAAAATAAAGTTCCCTCCATACAAACTATTTAACCCCCTTAAAGGTGGAATGTTCTAAAACGCAGAAAGTACTTTTGCTGTATTTTAATCAGTAATCTTTCTACAAAGCTTCAAGTCTCTAGTTCAAAAAATAATGTTTTCCCCATACAAACATTGCACCCCTATTTAACCCCCTTAGGGGTGGAATTTTCCATAACCCTAAAATCATTTTTTCTTGTATTTTGATAAGGAGTCCATACACAAAGTTTCACGTCTCTCACTCAAAATTTTACTCCATCCTTATACAAACTTTCAACCCCCTTTTTACCCTCTTGAGATTAGAGTTTTCAAAAATCCCTTCTTACTAGGTACCTGCGTTATATAACCTACCTATTGTGAAAAAAAACAGCTTTCTAGGTTCAACGGTGTGGGCTAGGCGCTGATTTAAGTGAGTGGGTCAGTCAGGATTTTTTTTTTTAATAAATAAATATTAGGGGAATATCTTACACAAATCGACCTAGTTCAAAAGCCATAGTAAGCTCATTAAGGCTTGTGTTATGGGGTACTAGACGACGATATATATAATAGATATAAATACTTAAATACATAGAAAACTTCCATGACTCAGAAACAAATATTCATGCTCATCACACAAATATTTGCCCTAGCAAAACCAAAACAGTTTATATTATGTTCTTATGAACTTTCGAAAATCGAAATATCACACAATCATCCTGCAGGTCTTTGAAGATAAATAATAAAAAATACGCGATATTCATTTTAGTTATCGGTATTGACATTACTTATTGACAATAGACTAGGTACCTACCTACAGATATTTTACGCGTAACTGGATTGCAGTGCATCCAAAAATGTCCCTTTTGATGATCCTTTTTGCGGTTTGATTTAATCGGACTAAAATAAGATACGAGATAACAGAACAAGTTTTTAAGTGTCAAGTTTCACATAAAGTGAATTACGTAACATGACGACGAAACGGCGTACCATTCCAATTAGTGACAATTCAGAGTAGTTGCACTTTAATAAGGCCGTGACGAGGCTGACAACGAGCTCGGAGACGCACCGGCGTCACGTTAATTTGTAGACTCACTTTAATTTGAGAGGGATTCCTTATCTTATAGCTAGTATCTACATTCAAGTAGATACTAGAGATAGGAATACATTATTCACCATAGTACAAAAGAATAAGGTGGAAAATTGTAAACATATTGTCGCGACGCATGCCTTATATGGGGATGTAACTCTAGTGGTAGAGAAAATTAAGGAATCTATATGGCATGCGCCGTGATGGAAATAGACGTAGGTGAATAAACCCTACCTTCGTCTCCCGATGGTCTCCCACTGCTCTCTCTCTCCTCTCTCTCTCGCGCTAGGTCGCCTGACACCCTGCGAGGCTGCCACGTACCACCTGTAGTTGTTAAAGGTGTTTCATGACTTCACCGCTGTCACCAAGTGCCTCAAGCCACCTGAAGCCAGGGCTTCAGCCATAACACAAGGAATACATTAATATAGAGGTCGTCCTATTAGGGCTCGCTAAGTAAGTCAGTCAGTCTTGTTATTAGGTATTACAAAGCCCTCCTAGTTCCCATCAAACGATCCTTCGCGAATATACCGGTGCCTTCTAAGGCCGCCGTCATATTCGAGTTGTCCTCTACCAACCTACGAGGCACCGAAGTGTGACCGGCCACCCCTACAGCGTCTTATGACCCAGCACCCAGGCGCACCTGGCATACACGGGCTTTACGGCGCTATACCTATACACCTCCAGGGAGCCTGGACAGGTATCAGCTTCAGAACGTCACCCGACTAAACCCAGTCCACATCCCACCGTACCCAAATGCAGTACTTAAGCCAGTCCTGCCCGCAGCAGCGCCGTCACCAGCACCGGTACGGTGGGGGATCTTTCCCCGCTTTCACGGGAGAAAACTGGATGCCCTTCTAGCCACAATACAACACGGCCACTCCACGAGTTCCCGCGAGAGCATGGTGGTTCCTCACTCCTCCCTTGAGAGTGAGAGTGTCAGGGTCAAACTAGGGGGATCAATATCCATAATATCAACGAGCAACATAAAGCGTTACCACACACGATACCATAGCGGTGGCCAAAGGGGGTAGTTTCACCTGGGTAGCGAGTATACGTTACAGTAAGTACGAATGTAATTGAAAGCTAAAACTATATGAAATCTTAGAAGGTTGAGACACTTAGCTTGCAGGAAACCAGCTGGCGTGGCTTCCTTCTCCATGTAATGAGCATCGGCAACCTCACAGGCATAATTCACTCTATCACATGTTAAAGCGGTTAGGTTCAACAGTTAAATGGCTATTGGCTCCCGCAACGGAAGCACTGAGTGATTGACAAAGCTCATCTACCATAGAGTAGAGACATAGACACAATAGTTCACTCACCATAGAGGTTCTAACTTCCTGTTAATGTTGCCAGTTGTGGATGGTGTTCAAACGTCATCGCGATGCCCAGCATTCGCGACACTCCCGACGACAGACAGAAGTGACATTAGGGAGCGCGTCCACAGCCGAATCTTCTCCCTGGCTCTGACGGCTGCATCCCTTGGCTGTCGTGGTCGAAGAGAGGCGCCAATAGTGTCCTCAGCATCATCATCATCTGTGTCAATATTATTAGGCGAGGTTGCTCCCTCTGGAGTAATTTCAAGTATGTTTTCAGCATCGTTAGAGAGTTCCTGATTCCCATCATTCAAAAAAGGCAATTCGCCGATATTGTCGATATCCATGTCGATATTTAAGTCTTGTGAATCTTCAAGAACTCCTCTCGAATCTTCTTTATTCACCGGTGGCGAACCAGCTTCCTCACTTGCCGCATCCTCTATTTCTAATGGATACAGTTGTGCTAAAGAACGGGTATACATTTTGTTACCTACTTTTACTTGGGCAACACGACACATGTTGTCTTTACCCTCTTTTAAAGATACAATTTTTCCTACTTTCCAATCTTCCCTATTCTTATTATCCCCCTTGATCTGTACCACTTGGCCTACTGACGGTTCTACCTTAGACGTACTCCTCGGTTGTCTATGAGAATGTGAATACCTTTCCCTTAGACTCAGAAGGTAGCGGTCTACGAACATCTTCTTAAATTCATCAAGCACGACGATGCCCTTCTTCCAACTTTTCACAAGGTCGTGCTTCACCTGTGTTCCTTCAGGTAAAGGTCCATCACTCTTTACGTCTATGGCTATAGTTCTACCCATAGCGATGAAGTCAGAAGGTCTCAAGATGTGATCCATATCTTCGTCGACATAAGTTAGGGGTCGAGAGTTAATGACGGCTTCTATATCTTTGATAACTGTATTCAGTTGATTATCTGTGAGAAGGTGTTTCTGTAAGGTGGTCCTCATACAGACCTTAACCATACCCACAAGTCTCTCATAGAAACCTCCAAACCACGGTGCGAGTTGGGGAATGAAACGCCACTTTATCCCTTTGTCTAGGCAATAAGGTTGCGTCATAACTTCAGACATTAATTTCAGATTAGTGGCATTATCAGATGTTATAACCGTGGGTATGTTCCTCGTAGCTATGAACCTCCTCAGAGCCAAAAGTCCCTCTTCCGCCGACAAATCTCGAACGACTTCCAGGTGTACGGCGCGTACAGCTAGACAAGTAAATAGGCAAATCCATCGCTTTTCCGTTCCAGATTTAGTGTTGACTATAATTGGGCCTAGATAATCTATTCCTGTGAAGGTATAGGGCTCAGTGTAGTTTACCCTTTCCGGTGGTAATGCCGGTGTAGGCGGCAGCTTAAAAGGTCCTCCACGTTGCTTAACGCATTGAGCGCATTTACTTATAACACTAAGTACTCGCTTCCTTCCTTGAGGTATCCAAATGTTTTGACGTATGATACTGAGAGTATGAGTAGCCCCGACATGATAATTATCAGTATGAGTTTTCATAATGATCTCATTCGTATATGGACTATTATAAGGTAGCAATATTGGATACCGTTTGTCGTACGTCCAATTAGCGTACTGAAATCGTCCCTTGCTTCTCAGTATTCCGTCTTCATCTGTAAAAGACCTAGATTCCTCTTTAAGCTAGTCTCCTTTCCAGCTAGTTCTTCGGGAAAGTACTTAGCTTGAATCTCCTTGATCTCAGATACCTTCGTATACACGATACCAATGTCTCCTTGCGTTACTTCCATAGATCCAATATTCGAACTAGCGGCTTCATCCTGCTTTCCTCTGTCGGTCAAGTCTTCATCCATTGGAGTACTCGACAGACCCTCCCCGGCCAAAAGAGAATTGTTACTTGGCGGACTGACAGGCCATTTCCTCGAATCTTGAGACAAGAATTCGGGTCCTGCCAGCCATTTCTCCACTTCCTCCTTTGGCTGAGCGGGTCTTGTGGCCACATCCGCCGGGTTTATGTTGGTTGGGACGTATCGTACCTTTAAATCTTTGTTCTTCTTCATTTCTTGAATCCTTCTTGATACGAAGGGTGTCAGAAGTTTGTCAGAGTAGTACCAACCGATAACAACCTGGCTGTCTGTCCAGAGGATTTGCTCTGATATATCGCCTTGCAGAAACTTCTTGACATATTGGATCAGGCGGTAACCTATAAGTGAAGCAATCAACTCCAACCTGGGAATCTTCAGGTCATCCTGGTCTTTAATTGGGACTAAACGTGACTTTCCTATAACAAAGTTCCTGCGTATGCTTTAGTTGATGCGTCTGTGAAGCAATGGATGGAATAACTGTTACATCGAAGGTTTTCCACACAGCATCGGGGAACACAGGTTTCCTTCAAGTTCTTAAGTTCCATCTGCACGTCTCTCCATCTGTCTGCCGAGTCTCCTGACAGAGGGCAGTCCCATTTTACCTTGAGCTTCCACAGATCCTGAAGAAGCAGCTTAGCTGCTAACAGTGAGGGTGCTACGTATCCACATGGGTCGTACACCGATGCGATGCAGCGAAGAATTCCTCTTTTAGTGTTCGCGTACTCACGTTCCTTCTGTCTTAAGTGTAGTGTATCTGTTTCTAAATTCCAGTCCAGCCCGAGTACTTTAACTACTTTATCTGGACAGCTGTCTGGAACCTGTCTCAAGAAGTCCCGTGAGTTCGAACTCCACTCCCTTAAGTTCATCGACATCCGTTGAAATTCTTGTTTTGTCTCGTTGTATAAGTTGACAGCTTCTTCTACTGTGTCCGTGCCGGTCACCATATTATCTACATATATGTCTTGTGCCAGTCTTTGCACGATCTCTAAGCTGGATTTTGACAAATGATATTTTATGGTAGCATTCAGCAAGAACGGACTGCTTATAACTCCAAATGGAACCCTTTTAAACCTCATATGTAGTATATTATTATTGTCAACTGGTTTCTCCAAGTCCTTGATCCACAGGAACCTAGTGACGTCACGATCTTTGCTTTGCAAACCGATCTGTAAAAATGCCTTTTCGACATCTGCACAAATGCCTACACTATGGGACCTAAATTTCAACAAAATTCCTGTCAATTCCTCTAACATTAAAGGTCTACAGTATAGACACTGGTTCAGGCTCTTATTATCCTTGATTTTAGAAGATGCATCATACACTATTCTAAGAGGTTTACCCTTTTGCTGGACATTGTGGTGAGGTAAGTAGTGAACTGGGTGACCAGAGGTGTTAACCTCTTCATTAGGTACAACTTCTATGATTCCCATATTCTGCTGTTCTTTAATCAGCTGATCGTACGAAGTCAGCGTTTTAGCCTCTAGTCGCTTCACCAAGCTCACTAGTCGCCCCAGTGCCAAGCCAAAGTTTGGTTGTAGGTCAGGCGGGTAGTCAACCCATGGCCAGGATACATGGCCAGGATACTTGGTATCTGCCATCCTCAAAACGGGTAGGTAGTCTCATTGAAATTACGTAAAGCTTCTTCTTCTCTGCTTTCCTTTGGAGAATCCACAATACCTATGGCTTCCAATTCCCATAGTTCCTTAAGGTTAACTTCATTTAAAGGTAGGTCCGGCTGGATGAGTCCTACTTCTAAGCTGGTTTGAAAATAAGTGACCACTTCTAGTTCGTTGTCTGGTTTCAAATCTGTTTTCCCGCTGACAATCCATCCTAATTTGGAGTTAACCATAAACAGGTTCTCTTGAATCTCAATCTTCTCTGATAGCAGTATCGAGAAATAGTAGTCGTTTCCTATAAGAAGATCTACTTTGTCACCTAAGGATCCATCATCTGCTAAGTCAAATTTCGAGTCCCAGAGTTTTTTGTCAGGTCCGAGGTATGGTACACTATGAATTATCATAGGGACCACGTTAGCATAAATCTTTATAGTATCACCGGACCGTGTCACAATCTGGAAACTAACTCTAGGACTGTTGACTTCTTGTGGTACCGTAGAACCAAAAGTAAATATGGTCAGACGACTCTCTTCTATAGTCACAAGTTTAAGTTTCTTCGCCAGGCTTTGTGAAATATAAGTCCTCATGCTTCCAGAATCAAGTAGTGCTCTGCCTTTAGTCTTAGGGCCATCACCATCTCCTGTCAAGTCTGTGACAGCTGTCTGCAATACAGTAACTCCTGTATCTTTCAAATGACACTGCATGGTATCCTTCACGTGGCACTGTACGGTAGGCTGTCTTATTTTTCCTTTCTCTTCCGACACTCCTTGGAGGTCCAGAAGCATTGGTCTTTACATTTCTCAAAACTGACCTTACACATAAGGCTGTATGATGTCTTGGATTCCCGCAAATCCCGCAGCGTGACGTGGCCTTGCAAGTCAATGCCCTGTGTCCTCCTGAGAGGCACTTGAAGCATCGATTAACTAATTTTTCCTTCCTTTGCTCTATAGTTGGATATTGTCGACATATGTTGCTTAAGTGTTCGCCACTGCAGAAGATACATGAACTCTTAAACCTCTTTTCATATGGTTCGTCTGGGAATCTCCCTCCCCGATAGTCACCATCCATGTGATAAGAGTTCCTCTTGAATCCTTGTTTCATTGGCTTTGCAGTCGGAGTATACTTATTTCTACTAAAGTTATTGCCAACTCTGTAGTTCGACCTTCTACGTCCGAAATCAAAACTTCTAGTATTCTCATTGACATGTAATGTCTCCGTAGTATAGTTGCCTGAAGTACCTTCTCCCTGCTGAGAGGTAAACCTACGCGCATCTTCCTTGGCGGAAATTAACGACTCTAATTCCTTCCGGATCTCTGTAACTGAATCCTCCTTCATTCGTTTCTTAAGTTCGTAAACGGTTTCTTCAGGGAACTTCTCTAGTATCATAAATCGGAGATAGCTGTGCGTGGTGTCCTCGCCTAAGGAGCTTAACACCCTTAAATGTTTCTCGATTTCATTAAGGACACTTCTGCTACTGCTTTATCCTTGAATAGATGTCCTTGTAGTGGAATTCAATAAATCCATAATTACGTTCGAAAGTGGTTCTCACCGCCATCTAGTGGTAGCGCATTACACTATAGCCTTCTGTTCACAGGATTATGCCATAAATGTTTCTTTGGCATACATCGCCCTCTAACTAATTATTAGTTAGTTAGTTTCACCTGATATTTGATATCAAGTTAAAGTT
Organism: Epinotia ramella; assembly: GCA_947578815.1. NCBI lineage: Eukaryota > Metazoa > Arthropoda > Insecta > Lepidoptera > Tortricidae > Epinotia > Epinotia ramella. The sequence continues at coordinate 14,752,894 of OX388205.1, read as the reverse complement.
AATTAAATATTCATTCCATCGGGTTAATGCTTTGCCACATAGGTTAATGCTTTCTCACAGCGATTAACAATGAAGATCTTTGATATCCAAGGCAATCGTTGCCGTATAAATATTGACCTTACAGTAATTTCCTGGAAATTCTAAGTAGGATAAAATACTTCTATTATAATATATAACTAGGTATACATAATGTGCTTCGCAATCATGAGTCCAGGCATAGGCTTACTCATCCCAGCCACTCTCCACCATGTCGCGACGCATGCCTTATATGGGGATGTAACTCTAGTGGTAGAGAAAATTAAAGAATCGGCATGCGCCGTGATGGAAATAGACGTAGGTGAATAAACCCTACCTTCGTCTCCCGATGGTCTCCCACTGCTCTCTCTCTCCTCTCTCTCTCGCGCTAGGTCGCCTGACACCCTGCGAGGCTGCCACGTACCACCTGTAGTTGTTAAAGGTTGTTTCATGACTTCACCGCTGTCACCAAGTGCCTCAAGCCACCTGATGCCAGGGCTTCAGCCATAACACAAGGAATACATTAATATAGAGGTCGTCCAATTAGGGCTCGCTAAGTAAGTCAGTCAGTCTTGTTATTAGGTATTACAAAGCCCTCCTAGTTCCCATCAAACGATCCTTCGCGAATATACCGGTGCCTTCTAAGGCCGCCGTCATATTCGAGTTGTCCTCTACCAACCTACGAGGCACCGAAGTGTGACCGGCCACCCCTACAGCGTCTTATGACCCAGCACCCAGGCGCACCTGGCATACACGGGCTTTACGGCGCTATACCTATACACCTCCAGGGAGCCTGGACAGGTATCAGCTTCAGAACGTCACCCGACTAAACCCAGTCCACATCCCACCGTACCCAAATGCAGTACTTAAGCCAGTCCTGCCCGCAGCAGCGCCGTCACCAGCACCGGTACGGTGGGGGATCTTTCCCCGCTTTCACGGGAGAAAACTGGATGCCCTTCTAGCCACAATACAACACGGCCACTCCACGAGTTCCCGCGAGAGCATGGTGGTTCCTCACTCCTCCCTTGAGAGTGAGAGTGTCAGGGTCAAACTAGGGGGATCAATATCCATAATATCAACGAGCAACATAAAGCGTTACCACACACGACACCATAGCGGTGGCCAAAGGGGGTAGTTTCACCTGGGTAGCGAGTATATACGTTACAGTAAGTACGAATGTAATTGAAAGCTAAAACTATATGAAATCTTAGAAGGTTGAGACACTTAGCTTGCAGGAAACCAGCTGGCGTGGCTTCCTTCTCCATGGAATGAGCATCGGCAACCTCACAGGCATAATTCACTCTATCACATGTTAAAGCGGTTAGGTTCAACAGTTAAATGGCTATTGGCTCCCGCAACGGAAGCACTGAGTGATTGACAAAGCTCATCTACCATAGAGTAGAGACATAGACACAATAGTTCACTCACCATAGAGGTTCTACCTTCCTGTTAATGTTGCCAGTTGTGGATGGTGTTCAAACGTCATCGCGATGCCCAGCATTCGCGACACATATACTTGGTGATGATCGTACAATTATCCTATAGCAGATGTGCCTACTGAGTACTTCATATAGAACAGAAGATACGTTTGAGATGCCTGTCTGAAAATCAATTAAGCTAGATACTTACTAATCGTGTCTTTAAATTTATTTGCCCGAATATTCCTTTTCAGCATTTCTTAGATAGGTAGTTGTATTCTAGAAAGAGGACGGTTTCAAACGTTTATAACCTTTGACAGCAAGCTTTTACACAGAACGAATCGTAAAGATGGAATTCCTTTGGCAAGACCGCAATACCTCGAATTGCTGAACAAGTCAAAGTACCTAACTGTCAACCAACTTTAACAGTTCGTTCTTAACAACTGCGTGCACCTGTTTTAAGACTTAAACTGAATGTTTAACATAATTATGGTGGAAAGTTCAACCAGTGAACAAAAAACATGTAATATTTCAGACAGAAACGACGCCCTTCATTATACATATAGGTACAGTATTTATGTGACGGCACGCATTCTAAATTCCTCTTCCTCTTGAATGATGAATATATTTGAATGCGAACATGATATCTTTATGAATTACACTGACAATAGACTATATATTACTCATATGTAATAATGTCCACTTGTCCACCCACAATCAGTCTCAATTTTCTAGCAGGTACTACTTATGTGCATCATATACTCGCTAAGTTCATGTCTTGCTATTTTGGTGTGCGTAAGGTGTTAAAAGAGAAATGAAACGGGATGTATCTCGAGAGATATCCCGAGGGGTTGAATATGTTATGTTATGTATGAACGAGTATACTATACATTTTCTTTCAATGCCCATAGGTATGAGTGACGCCCCTACTAAGCGATTTCCAGTGCAAAGCCGAAAAATCCTGCTACACATTACGGCGTAGCACACTTAGCAGTCTTTGTCTTTAAGTGGGTTAATAAACGTCACACAACTCCATTTCATAACCTTCTATGACATTTGTATTGGAAAGAAACTAAATGAAGAGACAAGCTTAACCAAAACAGTCTTAGGCGTAATTAATAACTTAGTTCGGTAATTTAATTACTAATTGAATTACATGTAATTGAATTACTTGTATCTGAATTAAATCTGTTTGCAATTACATTCACTGGTAATTAAATTACTCAATTACTTTATGTTAACCTATTTTTAATAGACAAGGAGCATAACTTGTACCTACTAATTATAAAGAAAAATATACAGTATTATAATTATTACATTCACTCTTAGTTACTGCAGGCAGCGTCCATTGCTTATATTTTTTCATAAATTTAAGAACCCGATGGCATAAAAATCGAATATTTTAGAACTGAAAAAACTCGTTTTTTTACTTAAATTTAGTAACTGTTAATTTGTAATTAAATTACTTTTTCCCAACACTGCTTGATAAAATTGCTCTAAATCTAAACATTAATTATGGCAGGCTATAAGTTTGTAATGACGGTATGTTCCAGGAAGTGGTGGTGCCTCCACACTCGGAGCCAGGACGACGGGGTGGAGCTGGGTGGTTCCAAAGAGCTCCCCAAATACGCATTCACCATGGACGAGCAATGCCGCAACGAATTCGGCGATGGGTGAGACACATTTTCATAATAATTCATTTACAGAGGAGTTTTCACGCTTTGCAGGTACAAAGTGACAAACGCCCTGCATAAACAAGAGTTCGTAAACATCGCACGACGTTATAAATATAATGGTATACAGTGTGGACTCAACCTTTTTCCTACGAGGGCCGCAAAGACAATTTAGGTAAAGGAGCCCCCCGGGTTCAGGCTTGTGGGCCGTCAAAAGGTATATATACTAGGATCGCATGTTGGATGGCGGGCCACTCGCAAGAGCTCGGCGCGCCGCAGGCTGAATATAGCTGGTCTAATACTTGCAAAATTTGTCTAACACACTTGGCGACATTTAACAGTGATAACATAACAAACCTGTCCGGACAAAAGAATTGTCACGAGGCAGCCGATTGGAACAGCGGTTGCTTGAAAGTGTGTACGCTGTTTATATCATGAAATGCTGTTTCAAACGATTATCTCGCGAGAAAAAGTTTTTTTTCGTCCCCACGGGTTGCACAGGGCGGTTCCACAACGCTTCGGGAGCTCAAATACCGCATGCCATCCGGTTGCCTTTTGGACATATTTATATATATATATATATAATTTCTTTGGTACATTGGGGCCCACGAAATTGTTACCTAATTTATTTTATAAGATGAGTTTAATAGGCTAAGTTGCATTAAAATGTAGCGCGTCTCGCCATCAAACGTAACAGTTTGGCGAGAATATAAATGTATAGTATGTAAGTTTTCATTTGAATAAATAAACAAAAAAAAAAGTAGGTAACCAACGAGGTTCGCTAATTAAACGAGACGTTCTTGTTGGTTTAGGAGTAATATCCGCGTGGTTTAATTAAGACTAATCCACCAAATACAGATTATTATCATTCCAGACGTCTGTCTGGAAAGATAATATGATCTGTATTTCGTCTTCTATATTGACAAAAATAGTCCTATCTCAATCTTTGGGCGGAATGAAAGAAAGTAATTACCTATATCCGTCGCCCTCTGTCGGTTAATCAGGTCAGACCGGCATTGAAAAGCCTGTGAACGAATCGAAGCCGCCAATATATTTGTGCTCTAAATACACTCACTTTGTACATACATCAGCCAAGGGACATAATAAACTTTTGGTATAACAACAATCAGTATAATTTCATGGCGTATAATGTTCAAATAGCATAATACATTTTTGATATAACGTTTAATGGATATAATGTATATTAGATATAAGTCTTAGTGGTATAATGTTTTGTAAGATTTTTTTTTTCACACACATTATTATTTTAACCTAACCTAAACCTAACCTAACCGCCAGCGTGTCTACGTCACCCCGCTTCGCGGGGTGCCTATTTCCGCTCTAAGGGACACAAGCTAACTCTAACCTAACCTACAAATAATACCATTGTTACAATTATTTGTCGTTTTTTTACTGCGGGGGATTATGTCAATTGTACATTATACCAACTGAGTTTTATATCGAACAAAGTTACATCCCATGTATGTTATACGTTATGACTGTTAGATTAATAGTTGTTATATTACAAGTTCATTATATCTGTTGATAATTATATTAAATGAGAATATATCAAATGTTGTTATATCAAAAGTGCATTATATCCTTTAATCGTTATCATCATCCTCCTCCTAGCGTTATTCCCGGTAATGCCCCCAAAGGAGCCCGGGGTCCGCTTTTTAATCGTTGTATCCAATGAAAATATATCAAAAGTTTTAATATCGATCTTTACGCACCCACATCAGTCATTAGTCAATGGACGAATTTTATGGATTTCAATAGAATTTTGCATCAAGTAAGCAAGTGAGTAAGACGATATGAATATAGATAAGTTTCTTGTAATTATTAAGTATGAGCACAACTAGCACAAGACGATTTATCTTATTTCAATCAACTATTTATTCTTACTCTTTTTCTTGCAGAGGCGTAGGAGTTCCACAGACCGCATTTAATGCATGTCAGACATACAATTTAATTTGAAGGCGTAAGACTGACATTCGATTGTAATTTTTCGCCTGCCGGTCTGAAAAGGGGTTAATTGGGGAAAACGTTTATATCTGTTCAGGCAGCGAAGAGTGGAAGACGTATTTTAAAACTGTCAGTACCATAGAATTAGTGCATAGATATGCCAAAAATAAAATAAAGTGCAACGAAATGCCATATGAGACCATTTTTCAATGGTACTGGCAGTCGTCAAATATAGAATGAAGTGCAACGATATGCCATATGAGACCATATTTCTATGGTACTGGCAGGCGTCAAATATAGAATGAAGTGCAACGATATGCCATATGAGACCATATTTCTATGGTACTGGCAGGCGTCAAATATAGAATGAAGTGCAACGATATGCCATATGAGACCATATTTCTATGGTACTGGCAGGCGTCAAATATAGAATGAAGTGCAACGATATGCCATATGAGACCATATTTCTATGGTACTGGCAGGCGTCAAATATAGAATGAAGTGCAACGATATTTATTTATTTATTTATTTATTTATTAGGTACACTTTACAGATATCATACATTATGAGATACAATGGTTCTTTATGAATAGCTTATAGACTAGCATGACATGCAAGGCAAGTGCACACAGCATGATCAGCAAGTTAGCGCGTATGCAAGCAACAGCGACGAATCTGCATTGAATATTAATATCATATGCAGTAAGTATATGCCATATGAGACCATATTTCTATGGTACTGGCAGGCGTCAAATCTATACATATAATAAAGCTGAAGACGGTTGAAAGTCTGTACATGGTAGATATTCTAAAAAAAGTTTGCTGGGGATACTTAGAATCGATAACAGAACACGATCCAAAAGTTTTCAGAATTTTTGTCTGTTTGTCTGTTTATTTGTACGCGCATCATGTGAAAACGGCTGAACGGATTTTGATGCAAACTTTACTAATCTGTCGAGAAAATTCCCGGCTAACGTATAGGTTATAAAAATTATTAAGATAATGGTCCAAAGGGGTTAAAAAATGGGGTTGAACTTTGTATGGGAACTTCTTAAATCTATGAGCTAAAGATTTGAAAATTGACAAGCATATACTTGACTAGATAGTAAAAAGAACCCCATTTAAACTTTTAGCAAAATGTAGATAAAACGTAAAAAAAACCCGGAATGTGATAGGCGGCTAAACACTACATATTAACCAAAACTGGTTGATACCTCCACCGATAGTAACTGTTACACATAAGAGACCTAATTATATTGGAACTTCAGTCACTGACGACGTCGCTGTTTATATTGAAAAACCAGCAACCTTGATCCCTGCCTTCCTATATTTGCTATGAAATCAGAGGTCATCTAAAGTTGATGAAGGTTGAGTTGAATACTCATCTCGAATTATCATAGTTCACCAACGTCAAGGGATGTGGGTATACAATTTGGACAAAACGGCATTCCGCGGAGAATTGAGTATCTATGGTATCAATTATTTAAATGTAGAAAACTCCCGTGACTTTCTGAAATATTATTGGGAGCGCATAAGGAGCGCCCCTAAAGGGATATTTTGGGCCTTTCATTCCTACGAAAACCTCAGCCTTCGCTTCGCTTCTTCTTCGCTTGCCTCCCCGTTTACCTTCGGGATTTTGGTCCTCAAGTTTCGCTTGCAAGACACCGGAAGATAATGAGTGTCCGTAGGGGCACTCTGGCGTCTGGTCTCGCTTGCAAGACACCTTAGGATAGTGAGTGTCCGTCGGGCTCGCCCTTGGGCCTTCGGACCTGGGGCTCGCATAGGGAGCGCTCTTTAAAAGGATACTTTGGGCATCTATATAATATTATGGACGACCAAGTTTATGAGGGTGTTTATTTAGATTCGAAGAGATTCGATTGGTAATAATCTTTATTTTCAGTCAGTAGTATGGTTAAACATAAGAATACCATGTAAACCATAATTTATGCGCGTACGAAGTCGCGGGCAGAAGCGACATAGTATAGAATAAAGTATAACGATATGCCATATGAGGCCATATTTCTATGGTACCTACTGGCAGTTGTCAAATAAATATTCACTCTCTGAACAAATAATATACTTTGCATTAGTTTAATTAATGAAGATTTTATCGAAACAATAAACTTATAAAACCACAGTTTTTAACTAAAATCTAACCCACATTATAAATTAACGTAATCGTGGTTTTTGCGTACCTAACACTTAGTGTATTTGAATATTTAGGCAGTGAAAAAAATACTTTCAATGGCATCGTCTGCGAAAAGGATAATCCTCATAGAAAATTTACCGCCGGCTGCCAACAAAACAACTGGGTGTAGCCAAATAAAACGCGAATGAGCGAAGCGCTCGCTCACAAAAGGTTTTTGCGCAATCCCCTTATGAGGGATTACGTAGAACCACAGTCGGGATCCATTTCTGTCATTACTGATGGAAGCTCTCTGCGTTTGTCTAGGACACAAGACTATTGTCATTTATTAGGTCTAATCTTATTAGTTATTATTAGTATTACGTACCTACTTGGTTTGTACAAGGTAGCATAAGGGTAACAAGACGTCGATAAAGTGTCTAAGATCTTTATGTGGTATCAGTTCTTTGGAATCTTGTAAGCCCCATTTTCAAAGACTTAAGATCCTAACTCTTCCTAGTTTGTATATCTATGAAATGTGTGTTTTCGTGAAATGTAACTCTCATCTGTACCTAAACTTTAAGAGCACTCGTTTACAACATAAAATAAAAAAACCCAATGATATCCAAAACAATGTTATTCCAAAAAAATGTAGTTGGAATGGCTCCGAAAATATTTAATAAATTACCAGTGTTTAATTTCAATAGATCAACTATACAATGTGTATTGCTTATACTTGATCAAACGAAATGTGCGGATACTACACAAAAAAATATCGATAAAAAAAAAAAAAAAAAAATTATAGGCTAAAAAAAAAAGAAAAAAAAGCCTACCAAAAAAAAAAAAAGCCAAAAAAGTGCAAGTCTTTTTTGCACTTTTTTGGCTTAAAAAAAAAAAAAAAAAAAGCCTACCAAAAAAAAAAAAAAAAGGCAACAAAGTGCAAAAAAGTCTTTTTTGCACTTTTTTGGCTTTTTTTTTTTGGTAGGCTTTTTTTTCCTTTTTTTTTAGCTTCTAATTTTTTTTTTTTTTTTTTTATCGATATTTTTTTGTCTAGTATCCGCACATTTCGTTTGATCAAGTATAAGCAATACACATTGTATATATTTAAAAAGCCTTAAAAAATGTTCTAGCTCATAGAAGTTATTATACCATAAATGAATATATAAATGATAGTGATTTTGACATGCATGCTCAACAATTTGTAAGCCGTAAGGCGCCACATAGTGAAACTGACCATAACTCTGTAACCTATGTTGGACAAATAAATGATTTTATCTTTATCTTTTATCTTTTATAAACGTAAAAATGTCCCTCATGTTTTGAAAAGTTAATGACACTAGACAAGAACCATTTTCTTACTTACTCTGAATTATATAAATAAATAAATAAAATAAATAAATATTAGGGGACAATCTTACACAAATCGACCTATATTCCCATAGTAAGGTCAGTAAGGCTTGTGTTATGGGTACTAGACGACGTTAATATAATAAGATATAAAACTTCCATGACTCAGAAACAAATATTCATGCTCATCACAGAAATATTTGACCTTACCGGGATTCGAACCCAGGACCTTTAGCTTCGTAGGCAGCGTCACTACCCACTAGGCTAACCGGTCGTCAATATTATCATAGGGTAATATCGTCGGTATTTTATATCCAGACGTTGTATTGTATAGCTCTTTGAATAGTATTAATCAGAATTTATACTTATAAACTGGTAAACGATTTAAATTCGGGTAGTTAAAACGGGTTAAGTTTTTCGTATTGACAATTTGTATACATACAATCATCCCTATCTGATAATCCTCCCGTTAGGTAAGTTATCATTATCACTTGAAAATTAGTAAGCAAATTAGTTTTAATGTTACTTGAAAGCACTCATAAAGCAGGTGTAAAGAAAATTTAAAATCCGCTGAAAACACTAATTCGCTTTATCATAGCTGGAACACGAGCAGCAATTTGCAAAGCGTACTTTTATCCGTGCTCACGACACGGTTTATTATCACTTTTTGTCTCCTCAATTTCTGGCATAAGTTGCCCGGAAAAACAAAGTTTTTTCTTTTATTTACATATTATCACGATCACATTTCGGAGTCCACCAATTACGCTCACCTTTTCAGGGGCGGCTAATACGAAACGTCAGACAGATCAGACCGGTACATTAAATATACAGTTCCCTCACAAATTGAAATGAAAAAGTGGTTGTACAAAGGAGTCGGGGCGCGCCGGACGCTGACCCCTTTCACGACGCTCGCTTTGTTAACGGGGAAGTGAACTCCTCTTTCACTGTCCAAACCTTTGCCCTCGACTTTAAGAACGGCCTTATATACTTTTTAACTTTAACATTTGTACTGTTATCAAGGGGTTTGTAAAGAGTCAAAGAAAATTGGTTGACTCAATCGAGATGCAGGTATAGCTTTTTAGGACTAACTTTTCAAAGGCACTAGTGATTCAGCGGAATTCAGGTCAAGTTGAGTTATCCGAGCTGATCCCGCGTTTGATAATTGAGAACAAAGGAGGGTTCGATCCGCGTAGGGATATTCAATCAGAATGGTCCTCAAACATGCTTTAATTACGTGACAAGATATATATAGGAATCTGCTTATAGAAAAATAGAACTAGAACGTTCAACAAAGTACCCCCACTTTGTGCAAGGAAACTAGATCGTCACGAATTATCTGGAGAACGCTACGAAGTTTCTCGACTTATGTAGTTTATTCTTACATTCGCGTGTTCTGTATAAACTTCTGCTTCAGTTAACTGCTTTTATTTTCCATATTCTGTAGGTAGGTGCTTACTGTGTCTGTTGTTACTGAAGTGTATAAGGCAGAGACTGATAAATAAAATTAAATGAAGCTATTTAAAATTTGACTATGTGTCGTCATATCCAAGGTGATAAAGTAGTCATTTATAATATCATGAATGAATGTCGTAATAATTTGACTAGTATTAGCAATAGTCTACGTTCACTTTCTAAATATAAGGTATCTATTTTACGTTTAATGAAGTATACCTATTTCTACCAAAAACGGGTTAGTATTGGTCCTCATTATTAATATTTTACTAGGTTATTGGTTAGCCGAATGGTATCCTTTATCCGGCTAACCTTGCACATATTCCACGCTCTACAAAAACTTTTAGACCAAATGGGATCCGGAAGCCTGGTACAGTACCTACGAAAGACGTAGGCATTTGTAGGTCTTAATGCACCAATACTAGGTATACCAATGGTGATCTATGCGTTTTCGATGTTGCTGATACTCTGATAATTAATAAAAATGCTGATTGTCCCCAGGTTTTCGGTGTGCAAGTCAGAAAAGGTTCGGTCGGCTTGCCAGCGGTTATGGTGCGCGCACGGCGCACAGCCGAACGTGTGCCGAACCAAGCGCGGCGCACCGCTCGACGGAACACCTTGCGGCCCCAACCAGGTAAACATCAACTAGTAAGTTAGCCACGGGCAGGGGCGGCAGCGGGATGCAGGATGCCGTGGTGAGGGCACGGGGCAAAAGGCATAGCCCACTTGGCTAACTTGTGTCGCGCCAAGCGCGGCGTGCCGCTCGACGGTACGCTTTGCAGACCCAACCAGGTAACCACCGACGTGTAAATTAGCTTCGCGCAGTCAAGGCGGCATACAGGGGTGCACTCGGCATAGCAAAGGACTTTACTGGAAAGTCTGGAAACCACCTACTTATCAATCAGTATCCTAAGCGCAAGCGGTGTTCCAGGCACACTGTGGTAAGGTTAAGATGAAAATCATGTGTGCAGACAATATATATTTATATTGCATAATAAAATCTACAGCGTAAATGTTATAGTGTATCTACTATACTACTAAAGTATAACTATGAACCTCAGTTACAATTTACAATACAATACAATACAAATATTCTTTATTGCTCACCAGACATAGTAGATAAAAGAAAAATACAGGTACTTAAATTAAACATAAACAATGGTAGACAACAGGCAGTCTTATCGCTAAAAAGTGATCTCTTCCAGACAACCGTTGGGTGGTGGAGACGATGAAAAAAACATGATTTGAGTAGGTGAAAACAGAAAACCAGAATATAAACCACTTAACTATAAGAAGGACTAATACACACAGGACTATACACTTACATAAATACACATGTAGTTATAAACCTATATACACATACAATAACTAATCTTTCTTTGACCTGCTATTGAAATATTCCCGTCCCAACCCCATTAATTCTAGAAAAATCTCAACAGCGCGAAGTAGGAATGGGGTCAGCGCCATCTATCGGCCCCATTTGGTACTAACGTGCAAGGGCAATGAGCTTAGTATGTATGTTGGTGTTTTAGTGATAATTGTTTATCACGTGAACCGATCTCCATCATTTTTTATTTATTTGAAAGAGAGTACTTTTATTATAGTCTTATAGGAGTTTCAAAACAAAAAAATACTTATAAAGTTAATTAAATTGAAAAATTTACTAGGAAATGATTTTTGAAAATAAAATAAAAAATACGCTGGATACAGAAAAAAATATACTTTTCCAGTAATATTTATGTTTATCTTAATCACAAGTAATTATTGCAATTTTTTTTCTTGGATAACTTCGGAGATAAGGGGGGGGAATGGTATTTTTTTTTACATTTTCTTTCATGGATCAAAATTTTACCAATGTAGAAAAAAAAGAAAAACTGTTTTAAAAAGTGCAACTCAAGCCCTTTCATATGATACCCCACTTGACCTAATAGTTTTTTTTTTTTTTTTGCCCCCTCCTCAAAAACAAAATATAACAAAAAATACGCTAGATACAGGAAAATTTATACTTTTCCAGTAATATTTATGTTTATTTTAATCACAAGTAGTTATTTCAAATTTTTCGCTTGGATAACTTCGGAGATAAAGGGGGGGGGTATTTTTTTTTACATTTTCCTTCATAGATCAAAATTTTACTAATGTAGAAAAAAAAGAAAATCTGTTTCAAAAAGTGCAACTCAAGCCCTTCCATATGATACCCCACATGACCTAATATATTTTTTTTTTTTGCCGCCCCCTATATTCGTAATTTTTCATAGAAACTTAAAATGTATATTTAAATTTCTCATGTTCCATGCACGTGGATAGCTCTCATCTAAAACCATTCCCAATTTGAAATTTATAGCTTAAGTAGTTCGTGAGATATTTCACTTTGTGACAGACAGACAGACAAACGGACGGAGTCGCACCATAAGGGTTCCTTTTTTACCATTTTTGGTACGGAACCCTGCAATGGAAAGAGACAGTTACAATAAATACAAAAAAAACATCAAGCAGGTAGCTTGCCAATGTATATCAAATTGAGTTACCTAACTCAGCAAACGCGGATAGTGTATGTTGTTATTAGCTGGAGCCCGGTATACGCGGCCTCCGGAACACAATGCCATTGAAAAAGCCCCGCAACCTTTTCATCGCAAACTCAATTCAAACGAGCTGAAACAAATAGTCACGGCACAATCATGCCTGCAAAACAAAAGTAACTAAAACATTGTTGCTAAAATCCGTCAAAGAAGTATTATTTTAATAATGAAGAAAGTAATAATAAAAAGAGGCGTATTTTATCAAAGTAGCTAAGTAGACATTTTAAACATTACGTACTTTTTCACTTGGCAATTTCCCTAAAGGTACTTTGGACTCTTTGGAGTATTAGAAAACTTTGTGAGCCCTTCTTTATGATCAGATCCTTTGTGCAGTGGGCTTGTACAGAAATGCTGTTCTTGTTGTTTAAGCAAATGGAACATTTGAAGTCGCTCATCAGTTAGCTTCACTTAGGTTGAACCAATAATTATGAACTTTAGGGCCACTTATACAGATAATTTATTTAAAAAATAAAAGTTTTAACCGACTTCAATTTGGTACGCCAAGCCACGAGAACATTTCCACATTTATTTTCCAATTTACCACATAAACTCATTTCTGAGAGAAAATGCGTTGATTATTAGAGAAAAAAACCCAATCGCTGTATGTGGCCCGATAATATTTGAGGACTTCCGTCGATTCCACAAGACACAACATTACCTTTGGCACTTCATTATATGCAATTTCAACGGAATCTTATCAGAATCTGTGACGTACTTTTGTACTTTTAAGTACTTACATAATTTAGGAATTCCATAAGTCATCTGTGGTCTTCATCATCAATTCCACTCCACCAAATTTACGTTTTCCTTTTTTTTTCTTTTTTTAAATACACGAGATATAATTGAAAATACCAAAATCACTACACGCGTGCCTAATATAATTGAGGAGTTCCCTCAATTCCTCATGGATCCCATCATCCAACTGTTTTTTTTTTAAATGGGACCGCCTGGAAGCATATACCTACTTACAAACAAAAAAAAAAATTAAGAATCGGCTCATCAATGACGGAGTTCTGAGGTAACAAACATAAAAAAAAAAAAAAAAATCCAACCGAATTGAGAACCTTTTCCTTTTTTTTTAAAGTGGGTTGAAAAAAAAATTTACTTTCAATTCAACCCAAGACTTCACTTTATATTAAAACAATCTCATTATTTTTTTTTATAAAACAACCTACTAACATTAAAAATAATTAGTTACCCAACTTTTGATACTAACAAAACTACTTTGTAAACCAATAATTCTGGAAGAAATAAAAGTCTTTTTTATTTATTTATGCACCAGAAATGTGCTAAGCTATGTTTTGATAGACATACTCATCTCTCATTCATTCATTCAACACGGACATACGGATACTGCCTACTCCCTTTAGTGATCTATAAATAGGTATCTAGAGCACGCTATTACCGTTTATTTACCAATCTATAGGCAGGCATTAAACACGTGTTATCAGCTGCTCCCAGCCTCCGGAATTTGCATTGCAGGTAAAATATTCGCATAAGCTCCATTTTGCAAGTAACAATTTTATTTCAATCCCAAATTAATATCAGCGCGTCGCACTTTGACATGTTAGGCTACGCGCTTACGTAAAAAAGAGCGGAAAATTATCGAATCAGATATCATTTAAAAGTGTGAAAAGGGTGTTCCGAAGCTCGGCTCCAGCTTAACGAATAGTTAGTGATTTTATGCCGACACACGCGCGTGCTATGACGCGGGAATGTGGGCTCAGCGATGAATACGCGATCCGATCACTCGCTATGCGGGCAGGTAGGCGTAGGCATGTAGGTATTCCACCACAAACATAAATGTATTACGTAAATTAAGTCCCATACTGCAATGCTTCTATTTTTTGTTCGAACTTCGACACACTTTCTACCAGTTCGTCAAAGTAAGATTGTGTAATATGTTTTTTCATAATTTTGATATAATAATGCCATAGTTTTTAGGCAGCATTATTGATGCAATGGTGGCAGATACCTACGCAGTAACCCGTTAATGCACAAACACCGAGTTTGTCTCTCGATCTACTGCGGTAGTAGGTATGCGTGTTTCAGTTCCTTCGTGTTTTAATCCTTATACAAAAAAAACAGATTTTTAGAACCATTGGCAAAAATAAATCACTAAGACTAATGTGAAATCTCAGGTTTCCCTCGCCAACGTATTAGAACCGTAACTTTAATGGAAGCCTCGAGCTTCTGTGTTTCTTTTATCGACCTATTCTTGAAAAGATTTACTCCTTTCACCGTTAAGTGAGCGTTACGACCATGCGGCTCTCTATTCGTCTTAAGTAGAGTTTGCTCGTACACTATCTTGAGATAACATAATATGTCCAACACCAAGGAGCGTCAGAGCTCACTTAGCAATTCTCTAGGAGTGTAGTAACAGTGTAAAGGGGAGTCTACACAATTTGTCAGATTTGCCCAAATCTTGATTGATAGAGTGCAAGTACTAGCCCTGTATTAATCTCTGCGCCGCACAGGCCACACGGCCTGTGTCTAAAAAAAGTGGTTCGTGTGTGTCGTGGACCCGTGAAAAACACAAATTTTCAACTACACGTGCGAGCCCGGTGAGCCGTGAATTGGTGAGCCAATTCAATTTACTCCGTATCGGGTACGTCACGGCCAAAATCCGCGACGTAAATATTGTCTATTCGCATGCAGATGTACGGGAAAAATATTTAACTGACGTCAGAATTCGTTGATTGCAGTTTCCATTCGGCGAATAATGCTGCATTTTAAAGTGTGCAATAGTTACGTAACTAAAATGCATACAAAATTTTACTACTCTAATGGCATTTTCTGATATTGTAATTCAGCAAGGCGTAACGTTTCGAACGCGCGTTAGAATATTATCAACTGACATTTCTTGTAGGGCAAAATTTGTGTATTTTAAATCCAAATAGTTAATACATTATCTGCTAGCTACGGTTAACTTTTTTTTGGGTGTGAAAACCGAAGACCTTATGAACTTTACCGTCCATTTCTGTCAGAAGCCAAACCTTCTTACTTGAAATTTATGACGGAAAGTTTAGTACGGCAGTAAATTTTGTAGCTGTATATGACAATGTTTATATTTCGTGTGAATGCTATCATATTGAAACATTAATAGCAGGAATAGTATCTTACTACTACCCATCTGGCTAAAGCATCTGCTTTAGGAGTCCAAAAATCTGGCAAAATTACTGTTTACTGGACGGATGAACCTTTAAAAATCAGCGCTTTAATCGAAAAACATACGCATACGCATAGGGCCGAACAAACGCTGTGACTCACCATCTCGTAAAACTCTCATTTTTAAGGTTCGAATTTAAGTTTTGTTATGGTTACCTTGCCATAACTCTTTATTTGGTTTTACTAGAGATAACAGTTTTAATACGGATTTACTGGAGATAACAAACAGTTCGGATATAGGATTATAAACCTTAATGAATTATTTACCACGAACACAACTCTACTAAGTTGGGAACACCCCTTAGGTGTAGCGACGGTCATGGGATCAAATGTCGCTAATGACAAATAATTTTAATGTTTTCTACTAGTTACAAAAAAGATCTCTCTTTCTTTTAATCTTAAACCTCTACTCTCTTTTTTCTCCTTTATCTTGCATCCTCATGCACCCGACTTCCAAGCCCAAGGTATACTTACGGTTAAAAAGAACATTTTTAGATGCTACGTACTTACACGTTAGTGACGAGTAAACTGAGGTAGGTAGGCCTAGTCATTTCATCATTCAACTTTACCGTGACTAATAACAAATATGAGTGGTCACAGTGGTGCGTGGATCGAGTCTGCGAGCCGATGCCTGGCCACGGTCGCGGCGTGGACAGATCAGAAGAAACACCGCCACCACGACCGCACTGGGAGGAGTGGGGCGACTGGAGCGTCTGCAGCGCTGACTGCGGTTATGGACTTCGCACTAGATCGCGACGATGCTGGTATAAGGGGTAAGTTGGTATACCACGCCAGTATTACTTGGTCTACCAGCATTACTCTTAGACAGAAGGAACTGGGAAACTCGTCGCTGTTGATATAATGGGTATGTTGATTTGTCGGTGCGAGTCGGAGGCATCAGTAAGCTGTCAACTTGCGCACTTACATTTAAATGAGTGAGACAAAATACCGCATACAGATTCCGCTTCTTGTGAAATAAATAAATAACTTCTCTCTCTAAAAGATACACGCGCCATTATAGGTAATTGTTTGAAGAACTTTTCACAAATGAAGCTAACAATGACGAGAGTCGAATCAAACTTTCCTTTGAAAACTACCACTTCTTTCGGGAATGAGTTGAAAAGTTACATTCAATGGGCGTCAATAAAGTTTTTCGATCTCAGGGAAATTGTCTTGTACTGGTTTCACGTATATATTCGAGATGACGACAAAGAGTTTTTTAACTGCGAAGGAAATGATTTCAATGGAGAGATGCTTGAACTTCTTAACTGTTTATTTTTGGACTTGAATGTACATACAATTCTACGAGTACTTTTCAGAAAAGGCATGGGGGTGTAGTAATGAAAGTAAACTCACATATAATCATGGCAGTATATGTCCTCGCTAAGACAAAGCAAAGGGCGCTATCTCCACTTTTTCAAATTCTTACAGAATCAATCTGGATAATAGTAGCAATCTTATATTCAAAAACCCATTAAAAAAACCAAGTCCACCTTTAACCGGTAAAAAAATGTAATACATATATTATATTCTCAGGAAAGCACTCAAAGACAACGACACTTGATGCATTATAACTGCACAACCACGACCACTGCTAAGCCAAGAGTGCGCCTGGCTTGAAAAGAGTGATTTACAGAACCATGAGGCACTTGACCCATGTTTGATTGCAGGGAGGAGTCAAACGCGTGCGAGGGCGGCGCGTCGCAGGCAGCGACGTGCTGGGCGGGCGGCGTGTGCGCAGCGGTGCGCGACGCGCGCGGAGACTGGTGCCGCCGACGGCGTGGCTCGTTGGTACCTCACATACATCCCGATGGTACGCTTATTGTGTTATCAAATGAAATAATAATAATAATATAAGCCTTTGTTACTGATTAATCTATGTTTAAAACAAACCCTTTAAATCTATATATAGGTTTACATATTAAATGAAACTGTAGATCGGCACACGGTTGTTGATCGTTATCAGCTTGTCCTCCGACATAGGCCTCTTTTAAAGACTTCCACACATTCCCATTCCATTTTCTTTTTCTGGCTGCCCGCCAGCCTAGCCTAGCCTAAGCCTCCTAGCCTTGTTAAAATTATGGTAACATTTTTGCTATCAGCTAGCGGCAACCGGTCCTACTGGAAGTCGAACAGAGAGGTTACGTCGCGCATTTTTATTGAATATCAACTTCATTCGCATTTTAATATCAAATTGAAACACAATACCTAGCCCCCCCGATATCAGACACACATCGTTCTATGTTTACAGAGTCACTTTGACATCGGGCTCGACGGATACTAAGCTACTGTCAAGAAACTATTTCACATACTACTTAATTTTTGAAAATAACTAGCTAAGCACCCATCCAGCAACTGTGAATTAACACTTATAATATCATCCTAATTGAGTTCCATTAACATGGCTTTAGCGCTTTACTGATTTCGCGCTACATTAACGTTAATGACGCTTTAGAAACATAGCAGCCCATCAACGACTAATCATGCGCTATTCCCCCTTGATTAAGTTATAACCGTGCGTATGGTATGGCTAGGGTTAGGATATTCTCGTGCCTCAACTTAGCGAAACCCCAGAAAATGGTTTGCAGGTTTGGGGGTTGGATTCGTTATGATTTGAATATTGAAATTCCCGGTTTTTTTTTCTCGAAACGTTTACGATTAAAATATGACACTTAACGCGGGTTGCACCAGCATACGATTACAGACCGATCAACGTTAAATATGACACTTAACGCGGGTTGCACCAGCATACGATTACAGACCGATCAACGTTAAATATGACACTTAACGCGGGTTGCACCAGCATACGATTACAGACCGATCAACGTTAAATATGACACTTAACGCGGGTTGCACCAGCATACGATTACAGACCGATCAACGTTAAATATGACACTTAACGCGGGTTGCACCAGCATACGATTACAGACCGATCAACGTTAAATATGACACTTAACGCGGGTTGCACCAGCATACGATTACAGACCGATCAACGTTAAATATGACACTTAACGCGGGTTGCACCAGCATACGATTACAGACCGATCAACGTTAAATATGACACTTAACGCGGGTTGCACCAGCATACGATTACAGACCGATCAACGTTAAATATGACACTTAACGCGGGTTGCACCAGCATACGATTACAGACCGATCAACGTTAAATATGACACTTAACGCGGGTTGCACCAGCATACGATTACAGACCGATCAACGTTAAATATGACACTTAACGCGGGTTGCACCAGCATACGATTACAGACCGATCAACGTTAAATATGACACTTAACGCGGGTTGCACCAGCATACGATTACAGACCGATCAACGTTAAATATGACACTTAACGCGGGTTGCACCAGCATACGATTACAGACCGATCAACGTTAAATATGACACTTAACGCGGGTTGCACCAGCATACGATTACAGACCGATCAACGTTAAATATGACACTTAACGCGGGTTGCACCAGCATACGATTACAGACCGATCAACGTTAAATATGACACTTAACGCGGGTTGCACCAGCATACGATTACAGACCGATCAACGTTAAATATGACACTTAACGCGGGTTGCACCAGCATACGATTACAGACCGATCAACGTTAAATATGACACTTAACGCGGGTTGCACCAGCATACGATTACAGACCGATCAACGTTAAATATGACACTTAACGCGGGTTGCACCAGCATACGATTAAAGACCGATCAACGTTAAATATGACACTTAACGCGGGTTGCACCAGCATACGATTACAGACCGATCAACGTTAAATATGACACTTAACGCGGGTTGCACCAGCATACGATTACAGACCGATCAACGTTAAATATGACACTTAACGCGGGTTGCACCAGCATACGATTACAGACCGATCAACGTTAAATATGACACTTAACGCGGGTTGCACCAGCATACGATTACAGACCGATCAACGTTAAATATGACACTTAACGCGGGTTGCACCAGCATACGATTACAGACCGATCAACGTTAAATATGACACTTAACGCGGGTTGCACCAGCATACGATTACAGACCGATCAACGTTAAATATGACACTTAACGCGGGTTGCACCAGCATACGATTACAGACCGATCAACGTTAAATATGACACTTAACGCGGGTTGCACCAGCATACGATTACAGACCGATCAACGTTAAATATGGCGCCGGCAGTTGTCATTGCATAGAAACTTGTCAAACTTTTCATACATTCAGATTTTAACGAACACCGGTTACGATTACGGTCGGTTTGGTACAATCCTCCCTTAGATGATATAATATTTAGTTAGTATTAGAATTCTGAAGTAGGTAATAAATTAGTCATTACATTTTTAACTTTGCCAAGACCTTATCTAACGTAGTGCACTTTAAAGTCGCAATCGATTTTAACACTTTCACCAGGAACCCGCTTAGCGGGCGCCTACGCCGTAGCCGCTTTCCGCTACATACTGGAAAAACCACGTGATCGGCTATGAGCGTAGCGCGTAGCGATTCTTGACATAAAATGTGTTAACACTTTCACTGCCAGGAACCCGCCTAGCGGGCGCCTACGCCATAGTCGTTTTCCGCTACATACGTGAAAACCACGGGATCGGCTACGAGCGTAGCGCGTAGCGATTCTTGGCAGTGAATGAATTAAAGAAGGCTAATACGTCGACTAAGAAAAGCCGGGCATTTTATGAATACCTCAAATATTAGGCCTTAGCAGTATTATTAAACTGCGATAAATAGATCAAATTATTTGGAACTTAAAATAATAATAAAAAACCGCGCCCTTATAGCACCGAACAAGAACCGGTGACGGCCGTGACTAAGACAAGCAACGTCTGGTCCCAATTAACTACGTCATTAACACTTCGAAACCTAATAATTGTAGACTGAACTACGTCAAATAAATTTCGAACCCGTATTACCTACTCACACATAAACAAGGGGTCTCCGCCGGTGCCAAGCAAAGGGCGGATGTGCTCAGGTATCGAGTGGCCTACATTTCGGAAACTGTCCGGCCCGAAGGTACTTTTGTCTTGGCGAATTCCTGATACTACATTTGTGGCTTCGGCACGGCAGCTGATTGAATCTTCGAGGACTTTTATGTGATATATTTACATTTAACTAGACTAATGGTTTGGCATATTATGAGCCGCTTCGACAAGTTTTTTTTTCTATTGTGACCGATCTCTAACTAAAAATAATATCAGAGTAGGTCTCAGCAGCTCATTAAGGCTTCGTGGACGTCAGTGTGATATATTTATATGCGGCTCCACTATTTTGTTGTGAGGAGGGGGTAACCTTCATTTTACCATTTAGAACCACGACAACTACGAAATTACGAGTTCTAGGTGTTAGAGCTTATGAAAGGTAGTATAATGGGAATGGATATTTTCACGCTTCATTAGTTAAAAGATTATGTGATCTAAGACTAAATTACAACTTGCCTTAAAATATGACCGAAATTTTAATGCAGAAGCCCAGCAATGCGAGATGTGGTGCGTTGACTACACCGGAGGGGAACCCAGCAGCCACGGATCTTTGCCGGATGCCACGCCCTGCAGCTACGACAAACCCTACGACCTTTGCTTCCAGGTATACAAGTCCCAGAGAAAAAAAACAAAAAGTATACTCAATCCCGAACCATTCAAAGGCTAACTAAAGTTCACGAGTGCTCTCTGGACTTGAGTAGAAAGATTTAAACGTAAACTTTCACAAAATGTGTTGATATATGAAATATTTTTACAGATTATTTTTTTAACTTATTTATCCATTATTTGTAACAGCACACTAATAAAGGATAAATCACTCTATAACGTGCTAAAAAAACTTTCGTCCCGGTCCCATATTTCACTTAATTATTGTTAGGTATATACCCGTTTTCTACGCGGTTTGAACGAATATCACCGTTGGCCTCCTGACCCAGAGACGTGGCACTTGCGAATGCATGGCAATTAGCTTACCAAGCCGGCTTCTACACTATGTAATCTTTTCTAACTCATCCACTGCTCAGCTACGCTCGTAGCGCTACGCCGTAGTCCGTAGCAGCTTAACATATTCATTGCCCGGAATCGCTACGCGCTACGCTCGTAGCCGATCCCGTGGTTTTTCTCGTATGTAGCGGAAAGCGACTACGGCGGTCTGACGCATATGTGTCGTCATGGGCCCTGAATGGGTTAACACATTCACTGCCAAGAATCACTAGGCTCGTAGCCGATCCCGTGGCTTTTCCCATATATGACAAAGACGACTTGAGTTCCTGGCAGTGAAAGTGTTAAGCTCCATATGTAGCTAAAATCGCCTCAAGAGCCCTGAAGCATGTGTGTCGTGATTAGCTAAGGGATTTACAGATATTTACTCGATTCCTCTATTTTTATTCAGGGGGCTTGTGTAAAAGGTCAATGCAACCCAGCTGACACAACCTGCAACTGGTGCCCCGACGGATATTGTAGCAACAACACACATCTCTACACGAAACAACTGGGAAGAGGTAACACACTTTTCTAATAAGTTTCGTTCCTATTCTAATAAGTTGCGTTCCTATTCTAATAATTTAAGGATTACAACGTGTAATAAATAGACGTAAAACCTGAATATAGTTTGTTCAGAATCAAGATCAGAAGCATTAGCAAAGCCCATGTAAAAGTTATCTCATCAAAAACAAAACATGTACAGTCAGCAGCAAAAGTAGCTACGTGGGTCAATTGCTATAAATGACCGACACACGACTCTAATGTCAAGAGGATAAGGACTGTCTAGATCATTTTCAGCGTGTTATTCTGCTGCTGACTGTACCTACCAAAATAATATCTCTTGAAAAAATTGTTAAACTATTGGTTCTAATTGAATGTTATTTGGGAATATACCAAGTCATACTGTGCCCTCAAGGTATTTAATTGCAAATACAGGCTTCAAGCTTTATCCTCAACAAACTTAGGGAGGTACCTTCGAGAAATGCATTATTTCATACCATTGCACGGCCGAGCCTTTGTTTGTTAGTTTTGCTCGACTTGAGGGTGCCTTAGCAAACTGTGTAATACTTAGATGACGGGTAAGTGGCAGGCACTAATAGCAACTTTATTAATTATGGACTACAATTATTCGAATAACACAAGATATGTACCTTTATAATTGTATACTTAAATAAACAAATATACACATCATCACAAAGATATGATTAATATGAAAGTATGCCAGGATGTTTAAGTTATTCATTTCTTCAGACATAGATAATTAGGTAGAAAAAATGCTCAACTCCTCTATTGGTTGAATTTACCGAGTTTTAATACAAAACACTAAAACAAGATAGGTTCCCAACAATGTTTCCCGAAGGGCAAATATTAGAGGTAATAAAACGGCTTTCATGATCTAATTTTCACAAAGACGGCGTATCCGACATACCGACCTTTACAACCAGAAGTAATTACGCTTGCTTCGGACTCTCGCCGCGTCTCGTTAAGCCGAGTTCCATCTTGAGCGGTGCCTGCCGGCTTGTACTCGAAACCTCTTGTGGGACGGGACAATAGCTTATATTATGGTGTCATATCCATCATTCATCAATTTATCTAGATAGCTAGTCCTCGTTAGCATTCGTAATCCTATTAGTTTAAATGTGAGCTATTTGTTACTCAATCAAGCAAAAACGGCAGTACAGTTTTAGATAAAAGTTGACATTGTGATAGTTTAAATATAACCTGGTTTATAATAAATTCGAACTAGCCCTATATAATATTGAGCTCAATAATGCTTGTATAGATGACGAAATATAGAATAGATGTAAATATTTAAATAATCACCGATCGGAACGCTTCTGGACAATTCCACGTTCCGCCTTTCTGTCGCTCTCCGCCTGGGCATGACCTACGTTGGGTGTACCCTTGTTTTGTCGACAACCTTTTCATCGAATATTATTTCATCGACAACGATTCATCGAAACATCAGTACTAGTAATATTGTTTGGCGTTATTTCATTTCAACTACTATTTATTTCAATTTATCTTACTACGTAGAAATACTATTCAACGAATATTACTTAATCGCTGATTTGTTTCAAATTATCTTAATTGGTACAACTACAAAACATTGCAATTCATTTCTTCGACGTATTACTTTAATACAATTTTATATATCCTACTGCACATTTAAAAAGTTAATTGTGTGACATACAAGTATGTGTAATATTTATGCATAATAAAACTAAGAATCATTGGTGTAAATCGTTTATTACATAAAAATATCAGGGCGGACAAAAATGGCTTGTCATAAGCGAACTCTGTTTTAAGTCGGTTAGGTTAGGGTTCACTTGTGTCCCTCAGACCAGAAATAGACGCCCCGCTCAGCGGGGCGGCGTCGACTCGCTGCAAGGCAAAATTAGGTTAAAAAACGTTAGGGATTCAGATCCAGATCCAAAATAATTTTATGCGGAATAAATATTAATACATGTAAAAAAAATATAATTGAAAAAAACCCGAAATGAAAAGCCATGAGATGAATGTTATTGAAATAAGTCAACTACCAATTAAAAGACCTCGATTCAAATTACCTAGTATCGAGTCTTCGACGCAATGACTTGTCGATGAAATGAAAATACTTGAAACGTTGTCTTTCAAATAATATTCGATTAAATGTTTGTCGGCAATTCAATGGTAAACCCCTACGTTGCCCCTCACCGCTGCCGCTGCGGTGACCCGGTCGACCAGCTGGGTCACCACGGATTGTCCTGCAGCAAAAGCGCAGGGCGTGCCCCCCGTCATCCGAACTTGAACGACGTCATCCGTCGTGCCCTAGCCAGTGCGGGAACGCCGGCTATATTAAAACCAACCGGCCTTGCCCGTGATGACGGAAAGAGACCCGACGGCATGACCCTCGTGCCATGGAAGATGGGACGGCCGCTGGTTTGGGACGCGACATGTTCCGATACTCTAGCGCTGTCTCATCTCCACGGTACTGCCTTAAAGGCTGGCTCTGCGGAAAATTCGGCGGAACTCGTCAATGGGCGCAAGTACATAGTCATCAATAGTAGCTACCTTTGTGCGCCGTTTGGGGTTGAGACTCTGGTACCGTGGGGGGAAAGCGACCACGAACTTTTTAAGGAGATTTCCAAACGCCTGGTAAAGGTGACGCGTGACCGGAGGACTGGATTATATCTGGCACAGCGGATCAGCATTGCCATACAACGTGGCAATGCTGGCAGCCTTCTGGGCCCGCTGCCCTCATAAGGTGATGTGGGGCATTTTTTTTATTTATAAATTATTTTTAACCCAGTTTCTAGTTAATTTAGTGTTTAGTTTTCTACTTTTGGATTCGAACCTTCAGCTTCGTAGGCAGCGTGAGTAGCGGGACTACCAACTAGGCTAACCGGTCATTTTTTTAACCCTTTGAACGCCGTTTTTCACGTACAAAGGTGACACCAAGTATTTTTGCATAAGAGTGTGAACCTGAACTAATAAAGTTGAAAACATGAAGGTGACTTTGCCAGCGCACGCCATAACACCTAAATGTGTTTTTGTCGCCGTGAATACGACAACACGCAACGCTTTTGTTGCTGTTTTTGGCGTCCAAAGGGTTAAAACACAATATTACTTTTATCCCGAAAATCATCCCCTGAGAGATGGAATGAAATTGTGCTAGTACGAGTATAACATATTCAGAAGTCTTCACCACGCGCCTGGAGCATTCTCCTTAGAGCTTTTTGCCACGGTATCGCATTATGCGCGAAGAAACTGGCTACGTAGTAAGGTACCTACTCAATGTCGGTGATAAAGATTAAGGTAATGGTCTGAACAGAAAACTTTTTATCTCCGGCTGTGGAGTAAAGTGATAATGCTGAATCGATTGTTCGTCTGCTTTCAAACTGGTGTGTGGTAAAGTTAAGACTATAATTTGATAAGTCTTCTTTACAATGGAAAATTTAGTAATTTGAATAACAACGTTTTACAGATGAACAATAAAATCTCGTCTTGCAATTAGGTAGTGATGGTACCTCATAAGGAATTATGAAAATATACTGCAAAACTTGTATCTTTCCTGAAACGAGTTTCTTTTAATTAACGGTTCTACGCGATCTTAATACATACATGTAAATACATTAGATACGATGGGATATACATATACAATCGTATCAACTTTTTATCGGTTGAAAGAAGGGAGAAAAGCCACAAATATATTTTTTTGTACGATAGCAATAACATCTCTCTAACTTGTTATTCCGATACTTACAAACAACACGATCAAGACTTCCTTTAGCATCATAAAGTATCTTAACGTCAAGATTTGTAATAACAACGCGTAATCGGGGGTCTAAGTTACACTGTCAATAACAAACCAGGTTTTTCCTTAGCTCGTTGGCGTCCGTCCCGTTTGGGCCGTCGGGCACAATCAACTTGGCACTGGATTTGTTTGCGACTTGCTACGAAGCTGATATTAGATTAAGTGGACTATTAGGCTAATAATTGGGTTTACTAAAACGAGACATAGTGCTACTAGGTTCTTAGCATTACACCAACGCTTAATTTTTTAACAAAATTCTAGTAAGTCTAAGTAGAATCACACGAGCACGGTTCTAAAGTTACATACCTATCTAAATAACTAGAAGTGGAGACACAAACATGGCATTTATAAGTTTAGGTACACACAAATATATTTCTGCAGGCTTTCCTGTTTCATGGTTTAAGCTTTTATAACTACGCAAATAGCAAACTACAGCACCTAACTCCTTAATAAATAGGCCATTGTTCAAACATGAATGCTTTGATTTATATTTATTTTTCCTATATATGTTTTTGCAACAGGCTGGACAAGAATCACCATGATTCCATACGAGGCGAATCAGCTCTCTATCCACATTGCGACGCCGGTGCCGCTTAGCATAGCCATTAGAGAGCGCAAGCGAGACAAACACATTATAGAGCTGAGCAAACATTCCAAGCGAGTTGAGCTCGAACAAAAGCACAATTATTTCAAGTACGACCCGAATGTGCCGCAGAATCTGCAGATTATAGACCTGGATAGTAATGTGATCGATATCAAGGAGGAGCGGTTTGGGTGGGAAGGACAGGTTGTGGCTGCGAGCAGTCTACTGCGATGGACGCAAACCGATACTGATATCCAAATATCTGCACATTCTCCGCTGCAGACCGATCTAATGATTATGGTGAGTTATTTCCTATTATGTTTAGTATATAACCACTTATACTCGCAAGTGTGTAGTGTCAGGTTTAAAAAAAAATACGCTCTCGCATTCTGGAATGAATTATTTATCGAGTTTTCTTAGCGAAAAGTTGTCCGTAAACGAAAGAATACTGAGACACCAAAAACAAGAACACGCAATTCAAAGACATCATTATTTTCCTTAAGATCTCAATTTTACTAATTCGGAAGGGACATTCGATCAGCTGTTTTAATTATCCCTGATACCTACACTCAATAACAATACAGATTGTCTCAAACGCTTCCATCAGTGATAAATATTCCACTCGCGTTATGAATCCGTCATGTAAACGGCAACAAAAGGGACTAAACTATGAAAAGTGTAACAAAGTGAAACATTTGATGATAAGGGACCAGGGTTTAATTATTCAGGAGCGCTTTCAACTTCGCTCCTGGGTTAATTGAGAACTCACTCCGCTGACTTCATATCTCATTTCCCTTTATCGTAAATTATTCAAAAAGGTTTAGTATTTTTCAATGTTACCGTGGAATACGTTTAAATAACGGCGGCTGTAATTTAGAATTTCTGATTGTTAAACTACGGTGTTATTTTTAACTGGTGATTTTTTGATAACAGACTGGGATTTAAAGGAAATTCTGAAAGCTTTTGAATATGTGTTTCAAATATGAGCGAAGCAGTTTTCAACAGTCGGAATTATTTTGTTTATTCGGAATATTAAATTAATGGTCCATAATGGTTCCTTTAATTGGCTTTGTATTACTATGTAAGACTTATATCATGTTTTTGCAGCTGTTGGTACTCCTTAAGCATAAATAAATAAATAAATAAGAGTATGTAGTACTATCATTATTTCCGATATCTTTTATCTAAAATTTGTTTGATAAATTGATGATATATCCGTTATGCGACCTAGCTCGGTCGTACGGAGTGCGGGTGGAGTACTCAAAATAACCTCCACATATTAACTCCAATCACCCCAGTCCAGCCCGTGTTAGGTTTTTTGGCCGCGTGACTTTTTCAGCTCCAGTACAGACCATACCTAAGCATAATAATATAACCTTATCTTGTGTTTCACTACAGGCAATACCAGAACACGAATTACAAACAGAAGAACCGGTCACCGTGGAGGTTTCCGTCAACTACAGCTCGCCTGCTGGCAGGAGTCGACCCATGGAGTACAGGTTGGCACCACTTTTTAGGAAAATCTGTTTCTGTGTTCACCACGGGGATAGCGCAAGGGTATGTCGGACTCACACCGACTAAAACCCCCCGATGGGCCTCCTCGACGTATTTCAGACGGCTCTGGGATCTCCTATGGAACGCACTAGTGCCGTCCTGGCGTCATGCCTCTGTGGGTCCTACCGTTTTTTAGGGTTCCGTAGTCAAGAAGGAACCCTTATAGTTTCGCCATGTCCGTCTGTCCGTCTGTCCGTCCGTCCGTCTTCTGCTTAGCTCAGTAACCATTACTACTAGAAAACTGTAATTCAGCATGGGTGTATAACTCAATCACGCCGACAAAACAGAAGAATAAAACCTTAAAAAAAATGTTTTTGGTGTACCTCCCCTACACCTAAAGTGGGGATGTAATGTTTTTTTCTCATTAAACCCATAGTGTGGGATATCGTTGGATAGCTCATTTGCGAGATATTGGGCTTTAAAGCCCAAATTTTTGTTCGAGTCATGTGTCCCCCCCCTGCCGGCTAAATGCTACTGGGAATGTGAAAAAATTGTGGCAGTACTACATATAATGAATTTAAAAGGAAAACTATCACGGTTAAGTAGGTATAACCTATAGTTACCTAGTAATAGTCGACCAACTTAAAATGTACTTAGAAAGGCCAACTTTCGTAAAAATTCGACCGACGCAACCATTTAGTTGGCGCGCGCGTGACGATGTAACTAAGACAGACAGGCAACTACGGAACCCTACACTGCGCGTGGCCCGACACGCACTTGGCCGATTTTTTAAATAAACGGTCGCAGCCTCCAACTGCAACCGTGTACTACCCCGAGGGGCCCTTTATCTTATACGCAAATCAATGTGGTGAGTAGAACAATTATTATTTTAGGGGGTACAATGCACTGCTAAGTCTAAATATCTGCGGAATTATTTTTTCAAAAATGTAATGTGCCAATATCCAACACTTTTTGAGACGTTACGTACCTACGTACGTTAACTTTAAAAGGAAATTAAAAACTCTTTAATATGATTTTATCGTTTTATTATGCCCAGACGTGATCGTATTGATCGTCCTTTGTCTTAAACTGACAAGATATTTAACTCTCGTCGAACATCGAACAAATAGCATGACTTTCAATATATTCAGTAATTATCAAAGGGAAGTGGCCAGTCAAAAGATTCTATAAGATAATCAAATCATAAGGTACTAATCACTGACTATTAATTATTTAATTAACAGGGTGTTTTACGTGCCGAAGTTATTTCCCTTAATATCTCCAAAAACTAACATACTTTTATAGTCCGACCGCTTCACTCAGTCCTCGCCTGAACATGCATGAAAATCATCGCTGAACTCGAAACAACAAACGTCAAATATGACAGTTCTGCCGTCCTAAGCCAAAAGGACGCATCTGACTAAGAGTCTCATAGTCAGATGCGATCTTTTTGCTTAGGACCGCAAAGTTCGGGTGCTATCGCCTTGGCAACAACGCCTGCTCACACGTCCGTTCACCCATAAAAGTTAGGGTGATGCGTCCGTCCAAAGGTGAACGTCTCAGTCCTGTCAGTTGGCTGTCAAAAAATCTTACTGAATAAGGTACAACTGTCAAATCATCTCACCCCTTGTGGTGTTCTACTTATCGATACACACATCGACGGAAAGTATGTATTAAAACTATTCCAATTTGAGTAGTTTAAGCGGCTTATAATCAACAAAAATTTATAAATCAAAGTAACAATTGAACTTTGCTAATCGTATGTGTGAAACATAAGTACAAAGCCAATATTTTCTCAAATTAAAGAAATGTGACGTATCGGGGTAAGATTATCTTGTCTGTCGCATTAGGCGAGAGGCGAGAGGTGAGAGGTGAGGTGAGAGGTGGAGTGACCTGTGATGTGATGTCTTGGGACGCCGTCTCGAAATATATCATTATTTTAGTAAATTGGACTCCTGCTTGCGCGCGGGAGGTATAACGTGGGAGCGGGCGTCGTCGTGCGGATGCGAAGCCCCGGCGGCCGCACGCCGCGCGCGAGCCCGTTATACCCCCCGCGCGCCGCAGGTCGTACAACTATTATATAATCTGTGGCGCAGGCGAGGACCGGGTGAAGCAGTCGGACCAGGTCGGACTATATTTTTTTATATACTTAAGCCCAATCCAAGAGAAGAGTACTTGCTATCGGCTATAAAAGTATTAGACCTAAATTATTAGCGCCTTATATATGATCTGTGGCCCGTATCAGGAAGCTATAATTTTACAAGTCTAAAGTGGCAACACAGACAGGTCACATGGGCAGTGGTTAAACTTTTTACTTGTAGGTACATAGCTTCGTAAAACCACTAATATTTGTTTCAGATATTAATTGTGACTGTAGTTAGCTGTTCCGGTGTACTTTTAAAAACTAACTAATTAACTCTGGCTTGAGGAGAGTTTCAGTTTGCAAACATTTACAGAATGGTTGCTGAAAATGTACTTAGGCAAAAAGTTTGTGTTTGCTGTTTCTACCGAAACTTCATTAATGCTTCCCGTTTTATACAGATCTTTTGTTAGTTAATGATATACGTTAAACTTATAAAATATTAAATTCCGAACAAAGTGAAACATTTAAAAATGAATCGCCACCAGCGGGATACGTTATCAGTATCCCGCTCGTGGCGATTCATTTTGACATGGCGTCTGAATTTGGTACAAACTATGATCACAATAACCCTGTAGCTAGTATCAGTAGGTATATTAATTACCTACCTTCCGTAGTTGCATGTTACATAATCCAACTTTAAAATAGAGATATAGGGATGTTTCACACAGGAATTATTTTTAATACTAAAAAGTAAATACATGGTTTTTCAATGGTTAAATACATACCCCCCAATTAAAAAATACTCTTTTTAGGTTTAGTTGCGACTGGTGCTCACTCCATTAATAAATAAGGATATTCCATCACAAATTCTCCGCTACAGAATCGCTCGATGCACTATGGTCCATTTTCCGTATAAAACAACAAATATTATCAACGCAAAGCTACTTATACTCAAGCTTAATGTAAATTGAATGGCTTCAGTCCCAATTAATTAATACTTTAGTGTGATTAACCACTTACCATAAGGAACGGCTCACTGTGGGCTGAAAATCGGCTTTCATAGAAATTGAAAACGAAGTCGAAAATATTCTTTTTTGAAGTGAAAACTTCTTGAGCGGCGCTGAGCACTTTTTGGGATGGGGAAAAATAGTTATATACGCGACAGTGAAGGAGGCCACAAACTTTTATATTTTGCTGCTAGCCGATTCGACTTCATTCAAAACTGAACGCTATTCGTAAGAATATAAAGCCGTTTAACACTTTTTGCAATAGCATATTCTGCAAATAATTTTGTAATTTTGTCCAAGCGTCCTTCACCGTTTGCTATTGAGCAAATTCGAATATTTTGAATTTGGACGTTATTCCTAAAGAGATAAAGCTTTCAAAAATATTTACCAACGGCAAAAACAAATTGATATTTTGGTCGCCACTGCCGTCTGCTGTTCTTGCAAATTCGAATAGTTCTAATTTAAACGTTATTCCTAAAGAGATAAAGCTTTGAAAAATATTTGACAATGGCAAAAACAAATTAGTATTACGTAACGAGATAGTTTGAGTCCTGGGGAAGGACAAAGGATAGTTTTTATCCCGGAAATCATCCCCCAAGGGGATGACGTGGGGGGTGAAAGTTTGTATGGAGCTACGATATAAACGAGTTCCACGCGTACGGAGTCGCGGGCAGAAGCTAGTAATTGATAATTGTTTATAAATTTGCGTCAAATTCATTTTTAGGGTGACACCTTAAGATGTCACGTGACCTGATCGAAAAACTGTAACAATGTTATTGAGTTTTCACTTCTGCCGGCACTCCCGGAGTGCAACCCGGTCTTTTTTTTTATTCAATTTTTATTTTTTTATTAGTTCTGTGTTTATTTGTAACCTAGGAAAATATTTTTATTAGATGTCTATAATAAAATAACAACAAGTCCAAATTACCTCAGGCTCATTTTTTACTATGATCAATGTCTTGATAACACCCTAATGACAGCCTAATGTGCTTTCAAGAAAAAAAAAATTTCGACTTCGGTTTTTATTTCTATGAAAGCCGATTTTCAGCCCACAGTGCGGCTGGGCAACATTAGTTAAACGTCGGGCGGTTTCAGTGAGACCTTATCCATCATAAAGTTGGCCGAGCCGAGTCGAGCTCGGCCATAAATAAACTGAATGGTAATTGAATGCTTATTTGATTTGCCTGCGGTCCCTAAAAGTATTCTTGTGAAGCCTAAATGAATACTCGAAAATAAACAACAAACAAAGAGGAGCATCTACAAAATACAAATTAAAATCATTAAGCAGATTTTAATTTGTATGTTGTCCCCAGAAAAAAGGGTTATGCTTCATCGAGAGTATTTATGCACGTATGTGGATAAGAAAATTCTATTTCACGGACTACAATCCAAAAGGCTTTTGGCATATGAGGTGTCGTGGGAGTGAAGAAGGCAGTTGGCTTTTTTGAAAAATATTTTTATTTCACTTGTCAGACAGAAGCTATGCTGAGTAAGATTTTTATTAAATTTTAGATTTAATCTAAAAAGTATTTAGATTAAATTTTCTGTGCCTCTTCTAACAATTGTAATGTGTTATTGCAGTGATAAGTTGCTGGCGCGTTGCCCTACATGCATCGCGTACATGTCAACCCTATTTCTATAGCATTCACAACACATTTCTAGCGTCAGCACAGTCAGCGCTGTAACTTTTTTAAAAGTTTAACTATCACATCACCTGCGTGTCGAATCGATATTCTACTCCTAGACGGCACTAATGAGATAGGTGTTTTAAATTTTCGATGACTGTCGGTGGTGTCATGATTTAAAACTGATGAACCGCTTCGACTTAATTTTTCAATAATAATGCCAAATTGTTAACTAGCGTGATGACTATCATCATCATCATCATTCTCCTAGCGCTTTGCCTGGTTGTATCCCACTTTGGAACCTAATCCCAAGATTTGGCGCAGGTAGGTACTGGGTCATTTCGCCGGTTAGCGACCACCTAATAGGGAATATTCATGACATTTTTTTATTTTTTTTATCTATTCTATAAGTAATTATATAACCGGAAAAAAATATAACACTTTCACAATATTATTAAATAAGCTAAAAAAAAATAATTAAAATTACTATCATTTTCGGACGATCAAAACGCCACCATTTTGGCGCGCTCATTTGTGACGTCACCGTGCAGCTTAGTGCACGGCGGTTCTTAAACAAATTAACAACAAAGTGTTTGATTCACACTTTTAATAAATGCGAGTGATTAAAGCTTATAAGATCAACTTATTGTATTGGAAGAGCACACAAAAGCTTATTATAAATATTGTATTGTCCCTATGTGTGAAAATCACATTAAAACTGCAAATATTTTCATATGCCCAAAGGTGCAAATATAAGGATAAAGTGGTGTAAGGCGATGAGGAGAGATAATGTATCGTGCTTGAGTAGTTTATATTGTTGTGAAGATCATTTCGACGTGAGTATTAAATATGTATGTACCTACCTAAAATCTTTTTTATTACGACTCGCGAACAATATAGGTAAACAATAACCTAACCTCAAAATTGTATTATATACTTATTCATAAAACTATTCTGATTCCCAATTTTTTTAGTTATTAATGTTACAAATATTATGATTTTTGTTGATCAACAGCTGACTACGAGTGTTGATTTTGATCAAGAAACGTTTTAGCTAAGTTTCTTTGTTTGCACTGTTGATCGAAGAAAGTTAAAAGAATTTAATCCTTTTTACTGAGTGACCTACACAAATTTGTTTTATTTATAAGCCTTGACGAAAACAACCTAGTTTGTTAAAGTTCATAAAGATGTTCTCAACATTTAACATTCCTAATAGGTACCTACATATCTTTGATTATATAATACTAGCTTCTGCCCGCGACTCCGTCCGCGTGGAACTCGTTTATACTATCTCTATACCAAATTTCATCCAAATCGGTTCAGCAGTTTAAGCGTGAAGAGGTAACAAACAGACAGACAGACACACTTTCGCATTTATAATTTATTATTAAGTAAGTATATATAAAATATATAATATAACTAGCTTCTGCCCGCGACTCCGTCCGCGTGGAACTCGTTTATATCGTAGCTCCCCCCATATCCCCCAAAGGGATGAAGTGGGGGTGAAAGTTTGTATGGAGCTACGATATAAATGAGTTCCACGCGGACGGAGTCGCGGGCAGAAGTTAGTATATATAATATATAAAGTTATAGTATAGTAAAATAGTATATAGTATGGATAAATATCTACTAGTTTTTTTTTCCACTTATTTAACAAAGACACCTATTTGAAGTAGTGTAAAAGTCTAGCTATTTGAATCGCCAAAATAGGTTATAATTATTTAATTGACCAATCTCACGAGTATAAAAACAAGGAATATGAAAATTTATTGAATATCTGTAACTTATTTACCTTGCAGCTTTTACTCCTCTTAGTTCAGCGGACGTAAAGTCACAAATATTTGCGAAGTATGTATTAAATTTAGTCATCATGAACACATCAATTTTAGGCAGATTATCCGACTGTGCCTTGACAAAACCGCCTTCAGTCATTGTGGCGAGTCTTTTTTCACTTAATAATTACCAAAAAACACTGATTATTTATCATAAACAGCGGCCAAACAATGCGAATAACTTTCAATAATCATACTAACGACCTGCACGGTGACGTCACGTTTCGCTCCGCCAATAGCGTTGCGTTTTGGAAATTTGCGAGGGAATTTGAAAAATAGTACTTTTAAACAATTTATTTTATCAATAGAAACATGATAATTTGAAAAAATAATCATGTGTGTATATTTATTAAGCAATATAGATTACACGTGATTTTTTTTGTCCATTTCTAAATCACATGCATATTCCCTATTTCATGTGCGACCACTTAAGCTGAGTTGGTGATCTGAAAGGATATTTTCTCGGTTTTTTAGTAGATTTCTATTCTAAAACAACAAAAAAATGCATGTACAAGTAATTGGCTCAATAGGGTGTGTAGAATTGATGATATCTTCAATAGAAAAAACCTTCTCCTTCAGGTGGTCGCTAACCGAAGGTGGTCGCGTAACCAGCGAAATGACCCTATTTTACGAAAACTAGTGCTACCTAATCTTCCAACTCAAAGGAAAAACTAGACCTTGTTGAGATTCGACCGGTTTCCTCACGATGTTTCCTTCACCGAAAATATACTGTCTCATTTTACAACCATCATATTATCTGCTAATCTTAAGATCCCTTTTAGTTACTACATCTCAGTTGCAGTTCATATTTTTAATGGTAAATATTTGAATGGTGTCTAGGTGGCCAGTGCGCGGGCCGTGCAGCGCGTCATGCGGCGGTGGCGTGCGCGTCGTGCGCCCGCGCTGCCTGCGCGGGCAGCGTTGCGCCGCGCCGCGCTACGAGCCATGCAACACGCACAGGTATAGGCGCAGGGTTGTGCAAGTGTTCAGTACCTGTTCCACGAAGCAGCCAGTTTCAATTACAGGCAGCACCGGTCCAATGGCCGGCCGGCCGGACTTGAAAAATGATAACATGTAGCTTCGTAAAACGAGCTATGTGAGACGTGAAGCTGCGCATCCTGCGTTGGCGGCGTGTTCGTTCAGTTCGTTGTACGTTTTATTTTATTTAAAGTATGGCCTGTAGCAGTGACTTAATTCAATTACCAACTTTTCTTTCCAGACTATGGGTAGGTACAATGTATAAATTGTCCGTCGTCATCATAAATAAATAAATAAATATTTGGGAACATCTTACACAAATCGACCTAGTCCCAAACAAAGCAAAGCTTGTACTCGTACTACCTATGGGTATTAGACGACGATGTACATAGATAAATAAATACTTAAATACATAGAAGACATCCATGACTCAGAAACAAATATTCGTGCTCATCACACTAAATTTTATTTTATAAGGCTCTAAATATTTTATTCATGAAGACAGGAAAACATTACGATAAGTTAAGTTACTATCAAATATTCAGTAAAGCTTTCGTCTTCGTTTCAGTCCTTTCATGTTCTAAATGGCTCAGTCAGCAAAACGCTTTCAAACGGTGAGAGTGAACTGAAGCGGATTTAACAAAGTCAGTGAGGCAATTCTGACGGTTAGCGCCTAGACTCTTACCACGGTTCGTTTAAGTCCTGTATTCCTCTCAAAGGCGAAATGTTCGAAATAGACGGCATCGCTTTGTAGTTGTGCTGTTTTTGCCCGGGCCTCTTTGTCTGCCGGAATTACATCGCTGTTTACTTTCTGTCCCGGAATTTGGTTAAAACTTATCAGTGCGGTTTATTGATTATGATTTCTCTGTTGTGATTCACACTTCAGAGATGATGACCAGAATGACATAGCAATTTCTGAAACTACACTTGTTACTTGGTTTTTGCACTAAAAGGCCGAATAACCGTTAATATTATCCTCAGATGCGAGTTCCAGTGGGCTGCCGACGAGTGGGAATACTGTAGTGCGACGTGCGGCGAGTCTGGACTGCAGGAGCGACAACTTTTTTGCGTGCCTTCTACACTTAAGTAAATTGATGTTGTCCTTTGGTACCTCTGAAGTGCAGGCATGAAACATCTTTTGATGAATCGTCCACAGATACCGGGTTATATACCTACTTACTCAGACCGTTAACCGGCCCGTTCGCACTCGATAATCCGCCACCGTGCGTGCGTGTACATTACCAAAGACCTCGGACCCGTCAGATACAGACTGAATGCCGCGATCGAATACCGCCCCCAAAAACCGCTGGGCTGGTTCCTAGCAAAAGAGCTCGATATAAAAAGTTCGGCTCTTCTAACACAAACAGACGGATAAATTCCGCCACGGAAATGAGTCTGTACATGGGTCTAATACGTATTCGGATGTAACGACAAATATCTGATTTCCGATATCAAGTTTCATACAAAGTTACAGTGAAATTGGAACCAACAAATACATAAAAGATAGCTTCTTCCTTTAATTGTCAAACAAGCCAAACTGTAAGTATCTGAACCCTACACTGCGCGTGGCCCGACACGCACTTGGCCGGTTTTTTTCTGTATTTTTACCTGTCTCTTATGTACTATAAAGTATTTTTCTCAAACATGCCATGAAATATTGACGTTGTGTTCTCTTCATAATGGGGTTTGAATTGTCACGTTTCGGGCGCAGCGAAACGAGAGACCCGTAATGGCATTTCATACAAAATTTGAGGCCTAGGCCTGCAATATTCAAATTAAATCAAATCAAATCAATTATTTATTCTGCAAATAGGCCACAAGGGCACTTGTACATGTCAAACGGTAATTTACAATAAAATAGTAATCTTACACAATAATAATTTAAAATTATATATAAAAGGTTACCAAACCAAATGTCACTAAGTCAATGTAAACAAAACAAAATTGCAAAATATGACCATTACATTCGATATACGATCTGTATCAGCATTAACAGAAATTAATGATATTATTCAATATTCCAGAGATGTATAAGGTCTCTGAGCATCCAAATACAATTAATAATTATTCTAATATTCTAAGAGATGTCTACGGTCTCTATTAATTTCCATTCCACATTTTGGGGCACAGGATCACGGCGTTCGGCCATGAAAATTAAAGTTTGATTTCTTGGAGTTTTTTAATTTATTTCATGGCATGTTTGAGAATAGCACTATACATACCTCGGCGTGAAAAGGGGTTGCCAGCCTCATAATTATCCGACCTCGCTACGCTCGGCCGTCTATATGGCCTCTCGGCCGGCAATCCCGGCCGACCCGACCTCTGTAATAATGTACTATACAATGTAGGTATCTAATTTCTATGCAAACCGAATTGTGTACGAGTATCCTTGCTTGTAGCTCGACATCAAGAAGGGACCTGATACGAGCCATGGTGTCGCCGGCACTGTGCTCTTCACCCAGGCCTGAGCAACAGCAGCCCTGCAACCGTCTGCCCTGTCCTGTCTATTGGCAGGAGAAGCCCTGGACACCGGTAATGATTTCTAGGGGATTATGATGGTGTAAATCAGAGACGACAAAGATAAGATATAGATATTCGTCACTTTCTGACCACTTTTTAATACGACCATATTATGCCTTCTTGACTGCTTT
The DNA here is from genome assembly GCA_947578815.1 of Epinotia ramella. Classification (NCBI taxonomy): domain Eukaryota; kingdom Metazoa; phylum Arthropoda; class Insecta; order Lepidoptera; family Tortricidae; genus Epinotia; species Epinotia ramella. Next base: position 14,714,628 of record OX388205.1, on the reverse strand, counting down.
TCAGGATTTGTATATGCCTCAAAAATACAGTTCATATATCCTAATTGATATTGTCCGTCGATACCTTGACTAACATTTTTTTTTTGTCTTATTTATATTTTTAGGCAAGCCGGTATAAACCGGTCTTGGGTTATTTACGTATCGATTTCCTGTGGCCACCTTTTGCAATATCAGACCAATTCCGTGATAGCATATTTATAGCATACTAGCCCCGTATCATGGTCGGCCTTATCACGTGATAAGTGACAAGATAAGAGCGTCGTGTCGTTCTATCGAACGGTGTCAGCCAGTGACGGTCGCTATCTTGTCACTTATCGTGATCAGATCAGACCATCTGATTCACAAGAAATTTGCAATTCAACAATTTCTTAAAAAGTTGAATTTGTCAAACATCATTTTACACCAAGCATTGCCACCAGTGTTCAACAACCTGCGGGCGCGGCATATCCCGCCGTCCTCTGGTTTGCCCGGCCGAGCACGAGTATCTCTGTGGGCCGCGGCCGCGCGAGCGCCGGCGCCGCTGCCGCCTGCGCCGCTGCCCCCCGCGCGCCGCGCCCTGCCCCGCCGACACCCTCAAGTACTGCGAGCTCTTCCCCCCTGAACAGTTGCGCAGGAACTGCGTCCTGGCGCAGTTTAGGAAGTATTGTTGTAACGCTTGTGCTGTCGCTGATCACACAGTTCGGGGCGTTGGCTAGAAATTGTTATGATAAATCAACGGGTCGTTTCGTGCCTACTGAAATGGCGGAATCGTGTGCTGTATTTTCTTCTTGAATGTTACTTTTAAATGAAAAGTTAGTCTGTTTTGTACATTGTCTTTTTGTAAGTGGGGTACCTAAATGTTTTTTTTTATAACTTTAATAATTACAACCAATAAAAACAAGACTGGGAGACGTAGATACATTTTTCATTATTCCGGATTTTGGCGAAAAAACCGTTTACCCACATTTTTATAAAGAAACGTTCCCTTCCCTTCTGCAGGTGAAACGATTGGTACACTTACATAATTATATCCTGGCTATTTTAGGTAAACGTGCAAAATAATTTGATGTTTTATTTTAATTTACTCAATCACTTTCTTTTCCAGGAATGGTATTTGTGCAATTTTGTTGAAATTTGTAAATGCTTCATTTTCGTACCTACTATACATTTAAGCTAAAAGAAGCAATAATAATTTGAATTTGTTACGTACGCGCAAGATAGCATGGAAATAAGTTATTTGTTACCCCAAAACGTTACCCGTTCGTACCTATTTATTCGAATTATCCAGAAGGCGACACAAGTCCTATGTTCGAAGATTCTTTTAAATTACCTAATCATAATTACATGGTTAAACTCAGTAATTAAATTTCACTACAGGTGACATGTTTCGAACTCTTCGGATGTTCTTCTTTAGGATGAGTGTTTTGTGCGTTCCTGAAGAAGAACTCCCAAAGTTTAAATTCTTTTTTTTAAATATTTGTAACTAATTACGTAATGAACAGCCTCTGTGACTATGCTACAAATAATGCAATAGGTATAGGAGCGGCTACAGCGAAAATGGAGTTCGTTTGTGACGCGCTTGCCGATGCGAGTGACAGAGAAGGAATTCACGAACGATCTTCACATTCGTTTTGGGTAGACGCTCCACACAAAGTCTAAAAACCTTGACTGATGTGAGCTTTGTCACACACTTTTGGATATCACCCGTACCTTCGTAAATAAATATAATGTGTATGTAAGTAAAGTATTCAGTGTTGTATTGTGCTGTCTGTATTGTTGTTTATAAGTTTAAGCCAGGTTATATACTAAGCGTAACGAAGTGCCATAACTTCCATAATAAACATGCTATTTCTTGTAATCATTGTGTTTTAGTTTCCTTTGTATAAGCGTCTCGGTAGGACCGCTGTACGACACAGCACTCAAAGCCGGGGGACGAAAATATTGCCAAAGTCGATCCCGAAGGCCTACCTATATATTGGTGAAAGAATGATTGAAATCGGATGAGTAGTTCCGGAGATTACCCTCTACATACTAACTTAAAGCCGTTATGTACACACTTACAAACTTTACCTATTTAAAACATGAAGTATAGATTGATGCTAATAGAAGTTTATTGAAGCGTCGCCTCCGCCAGTAACTCGCAGAGAAGTTTATTAATACCCTACTATCTCGGGCGTCCTGTTGCATCTCCGCCTCAAATAGGGGTCGATTAACCTTGCGATTCAGATTCCAATGTGATATTAATGTGTTCCTGCTCACTTTCACACACGCTTAACTAATGTGTCCGGACGAGCAAAATACATTGAAATCAAAATGATATACCTAGGCAGATGCCTGGTTGACCCCTGCTTGTCTATTCGCAAAACATCTTTTCTGTGAGCTCGTAGGTACTAGAGATACATACTTAGTAGTCAGTACATACATATAATATGATATCTGGAATTGAGCTATACAATTATCAAACACTCGCTATGCGTTTGCCCATAAATTCTGGGAACCTCTGTTGTGCTTAGGTACCATGATTGGTCCGACAGAGAGCGCAACAAAATGTTTCCGTTTTATAATGCATAGTACTTATACCAAGTTGGTATTATCAACTAGGGCAAGACCGATGTTTGTCAACTAGAAAATTCATTATTCAGAAATTCATGCTCTTTCGCTCCTAGTGCGATCAGGCATATCGACACCTCGGAAGTGTGCGAGAGCCGAGGTTAGCTGAAGCAGCAAGAGAAACGGGCCTGACTAGGGTAATAATAATAGAGGTACACCATTTATTTCAGGCATCTAAGGCCTAAAAACACCTTAAAAACTACATACATACAATACAATTTTAAATGAAAAAACTAATTATTTTGGCAAAGAAACAGCGTGGTCGTAAACGCCGGTGTAAAATTCGGTAGGTTAGCCCGAAGCCGACGAAACGCGACACCCTTCGGCCAGAAGTTAGCACACGCGATGGTCTCCTGCAGCGGCCGCAGGACGAGTACCAACGAGCTGAAGTGTACGTATTTATTGGCGCAAACGCAGCTGGAAAACCCTCAGTGAATAGCCAGTCTTCTAGTGAATATACACAGCCTCATCACTCATCAGCCGTGGCGTGGTAGTGGGTAATGGAAGGTCCGATATACACTAGCTGTGTGTAACATCCCTAGGGTACAATCAGACACAATCGTATCGCATTCGTTAGGACACGCAGTTCGGTACGAGAGGAAGTAAACGCGCAAAACACATGGAAATCGATTTGGGATGCAAAACTTAAATGTGAAATTGAATTCTCGTTTACTTAGTTGGGCATAGACTAAAGGCCTCCACACATCGAAAGCGGGTTGTGCGCGGCGCGGGACGGGCGCGGTGCGGTTAAAGCAGTATATTCACACCGCAGGCGGGCGGCGTGTATCTAGTAACGCGGGCCCGCGTTACTGCCGCGCTGGACACGCGGTGGTCCCAGTGGGACCGCAAAGAGCATATAATTATTATTTGAATATATACCCAGCATAAATGGACACCCAGACGCCGCCGACCAAAACTCACTTAGTTTAATCTTTTAGAGGAAATAGGTGGTATCTTTTTTATGTGTTTTAGATTATACTGAAGTTATCACTTGATTAAAGTTTTAGCAAACTAAACGGGAGATTATAGTAGTTAAATGCGATACTCAATTTAAGAAAAATATCACTTGTATAATCTTTCCTTGGATTTACAAGCGTTGCTGTGAAAACGCTGTGAAATACTTTAGGTATTCGACGTCAAAATTCACTATTTTTTTTACTACTAGTAGTATTTATATAAGTATATTATATTTTAACTGTCAACAAAAAAATCGTGCTCTTGGGAGTTATCGAAAGATAATTCATTTTACTTACGGAACTATCAAGCTCAAACACCGCGCTTGAACCGCTTCGCTTCCCACCCGCGCCGCGCCCGACCCAAAGCCGCGCTGCCCGAGTTGTATTGTAACTTAGCGCCGCGCCGCGGGACCGCGTTCGATGTGTGTTTGAAGTGTAGTTTCAATGTTTTACAACTTGTGTGGAGGCACATGATATAAGTATTTTTTCGCATTATATCAATGTCTAATTATAGGCCGATATCCCTGGCTACCACCATTGCCAAGGTACTGGACGGTCTGCTTGATGCCTGCTTGGATCAGCATATCGAATTAAATGACGCCCAATTTGGCTTCCGGCGGGGGCTGTCCACAGAGAGTGCTATCCTGGCCCTCAAGAACACCGTCCAGTACTATACCAGTAGGAATACACCGGTTTATGGTGTGTTCTTGGATCTCTCGAAGGCATTCGACCTTGTGTCATATGACATCTTATGGGCTAAGCTACGAAGTGAGACAAGTGTACCTCGGGAGGTGATAGCCTTGTTTAGATATTGGTATAGTCATCAAAATAATTTTGTAAGGTGGGGCAATTCAATTTCGAGTGACTATAAATTGGTGTGTGGGGTGAGACAGGGTGGGCTGTCTTCCCCCAAACTTTTTAATTTGTATGTCAATCAACTCATCGAGGAGCTGAGCAATACCTATGCAGGATGTCACATTGACGGAGTCGCCGTCAACAATTTTAGTTATGCTGACGACATGGTGCTGCTCGGCCCTTCGATCGACGCAATGAGGAGGTTGACAAAAATATGCGAGTCGTATGCTGCTGCCCATGGACTCAGGTACAACGCGAAGAAGAGCGAAGTGATGATTTTTAAAGCTGGCAGGAAAACTTATCCGACTGTACCGTTAGTGACACTCTACGATGTCCCTTTAAACTTTGTCACTAAGTTCAAGTACCTGGGTCACTGGGTAACAGACGACCTAAGTGATAACTTAGACATTGAGCGGGAGCGTAGGTCGTTGGCTGTCCGATGCAACATGTTGGCCCGCAGGTTCGCGAGATGTACTGTACAAGTGAAGACTACACTTTTCAAAGCGTACTGTCAGTCATTCTATACATGCAGCCTGTGGACCAACTTTACGCAGAAAGCATACAACGGCCTACGTGTTCAATATAATAACGCGTTCCGGGTGTTGATGGGGTTGCCGCGATTTTGTAGTGCCTCTGGTATGTTTGCGGCGGCACAAACGGACAGCTTTGCGGCGATAATGCGCAAGAGGTGCGCCTCACTGATGCGTCGCCTGCGCGGCAGCCCCAACAGCATTCTGAGCGTGTTTTCGGAGCGCGAAAATGGTCCCATGCTCACCCGCTGGCAGAGACTGCATGCAGTCATTTTTTAATTAAATCTGTAGGACATACTAACACTAGTAATAAGATTTTATTGTTTTACTAACCATGTATGGACCTTAGTCTGAAATAAATGATTTTTATTTTTTTATTTATTTATCAATATCTGATCTAAGGCGTCCACCGCCCATCAAATATGCATCGCTTGTCCACAGGGCACAAACGCTGCCTAGCGCATTAGAACAAATACTTACTTTATTTATACTTGAGATTATTAAGTTCGGCGAACTGAATCAAAGTAGCCCATTCAAAAAGCATCTCTATCTTCTGATTGCAATTCCAATGACAGTGTTAAAAAACTCAGCCACATTAAATAATCTCAACCATACTTCCGATGACGCTAACAACCCTTTGTGATTCTTGGCCTCCTCCACAATCTTCTCCATTTCTTGCGATCATTCGCGAGCTTCTTCCAGCTGGTATACTTATTACCTTTACATCTCCCGATCTTCTTTTATTTGTTAGACCAAATAAGCACTAGGTACATTAAATCAGATAGACCCAGTAGTAGGCGAGTATATATATATATATGCAAAATCTTCGTTTATTAATAAATCTTACACTAGCTTCCGCCCGCGACTTGGTCTGCGTGGGGCCGGGATAAAAAGTATCCTTTATTTTAAACCAGGTTATAAACTATCTTGATGCAAAATTTCATCCAAACAGCTAAGCTTGATTGAGTAACAAACATTCTCTATCTAAACATCCAAACGTCCAAACATCTAAACAACCAAACATCCAAACTTTCGCATTTATAATAGGTATTCTAGTAGGGCACGTAATACTAAGTCTTAATACTAAGAGGCTGTTTTCAGCTTAAAGTTTACTAATACTTTTTCAAAATCACAATTGATTATTGATATTTTTGCGGTATACTGTTGAGAAATAAAATGTTTAAATTCAATGTCACATCTCGGCCCGTGTGCGCAGGCGAACAGAAATGCATATCGACCTAACGTAAAGCGCAATCTACACATGCATGATTCATTACATTTCGGGTTACCGAGGTATTTATACTGCGTTTTATCTATCAAACCCCGCAATGGAGTTAAACGTGCATATGGAATTTGCGCTTTAGCGTGCGAGCGAGACAAAATTAAAAGGGTGTAACCACGGGTTTCAGCACAGAGTACTTTCGCTTTATTTTAAGGGTAGGTACCATAATTCTCACAAACGTCGCACGAGAGAGAATTCCCCAGAAACCATTAATCCCATCTCATACACATACCTTACCTATACCATACCTACTTTCTCATGACCGTACAAGCGGAGATATATTAAAATTCTTAAAAATATATTAAGATAAAAATTTCTATAAATTTCTACGAAATGTCTAGTACCTACGCTCAGCGCTCGGTAATTGAACTCCAGAAACGGCCTTGACAAAATCGATGGGGGGTAACATTCTCTTCATTAAATTAATGTGGTAACAAGCCGTCAGCGGTCTTTGTACTTATTCGGGAATATTATTCAACCCGAGGCAAAGGCACTGAATCGCGAATTAGTGAATCCGCTTTGAATTAGGATCTTTGAGTGCGTAACGTTCTTTGAAAACGTTACAATAAATACAACTAAGTTTTATTGTTTCGCTTTTTTTGCCATTTGTACTTTTCTGTATACCGTCATCAACTTCTAATTGAGAAGATTCTAACGAGCCCTAACTCAACGGGGTAGTACGCCGGTTAAGTACGGAATTCCCATGGCCACCTGGATGGATCAGCTTAATGGTATACCATTATATTGAATAGTCATCCAAGCTATAGGTGCTAATACCCAAAATTTCAGCACTATCGGTTGAGGTTAACTGGTTCAAAATCCAGTTCCAGGATTTGTCCCACACTAACAAAGTAACAGGTCAAGTTAAATAAAAGCTTGTAAAAATACACGAGATTCAAAGCATTCTCTACTCGTCAGCCTTGGTATATACCAGCAAAGAAAGTTTTCAGTGAAATAGGGCGCCGTTTCAGGGTCAGGGGTAATCCCCGTTCCGGCTCTTATTTGGTAACACCTGTAGCAGGTCGGTGCAGTTTTGATCTTTCAAAAAATTTTCAATCGCAATGATGTCAAACATACTTTTATACTCCATAATACTAGCACTTGTTGATCCGTAGTGATAGGTGAAATTAGGGGTGGCTTTTTTTTTCTTTTTCCTACATGACTTCCAAAGGGGCCCTTAACTAATTGCCTATGACGGCTCGTGGCTTAAAAGCACACGAAAACAAAAACATGAATGTACACAATATGAACAGGAAGAAAAACATGAATGTACAGGAAAAACTACACTACAACTAACTACACCTTAAAAATACTTGAAACTAATAAAACAAAACAAAAACACGCGCCACCAGACGCGCGATCAGCCCCGCACCTTAAATGCGGTGATAACTGATAGCACGTCTCGCAGGGGAGTGGCTGCCACATCCCAAGCATTTTAAACAACTTCCTAATTTATTTGCTGACGCAACAATACGTTAGAGCGTGATAAGTAATTCCCCTCTCATTTCAACGTTTTCACAAAACATTATAATACTTATATCATACCATCTAAGTAAAAGAATGCTTTCCTATTTCCCATATCCTCCGCACTCAATGTTCGGAGTAAACCAATAAAATATGCTAAATTACCGGTATCAGCTGCGGCAGAGCAATTCGACAAAAATACTTTTCGCAGACATTAAGCCAACGTGCATGTATGGCGGTTTTTATCTGAAAACGAATTTATACTGCGAAGATTCTGCTACTACACAAATAAGATTTAGATTCGAACACAATAACGACTGAACTGAAAATATGGCAAATATTCTACCTTACTCGTTTTATTTCGTGATGTAGGAGGTGTATTTATTTACATAATGCTGAAGATTCCCAGTTATAAAAATAAAAAAAAATCTTTTATTTCAGAGCTAGTCGTATATAATCAGCGGTAGGCGCGGCCTAATTTAAAGTCTTTAACAATGCCTGAAACACAGTGGCCTCGTTTGTGGCGGCAGTACGACAATCGACGTTCCAACAGAAAATTATTTAACTGGCTGCTTGACATTTGTTTTTATTCTATAAACGAATTTTTGAATTATTAATTGTCTTACTATATTTTATCATTAATTTGCCATATTGTATGTTGTAATTTTTAATTAATTGTTATGTGTTGACAATTTCAATGTTTGTAATTTATAATAATATTTCTACGCCGATGTCGGCAGGATATGTGAAACTGATATTGTAAAACATACCAACAAATGTACCATATTCGGAGAAATAAACTTATTCTATTCTATTCTATTCTAAACTGTCACTTTGTGGTCATCGAATTGGCCGTGCTAGGCATCTCAACCTACAGATTATTGTAAACCTTTTCGAGTCGTCACATACGTAATAACTAATTTTGACATTCTAATACAATGAGTTAAGGCAAGTTTATTAAAATTTGAATACATAACGATTACAAGTGCAGTTCTTAACTTCGGTTCTTTAGCACTACCAAGGCTGGTAACAGAATATTACATTTTTAATTATTTACAAGAGTTAGTTTTAATGGTTTTTATTGTAGCATTTAATTAAATACATATAATTGTTAGTTTTGTGAAATACGTGACACACAACACTCTCTACGCTATCACGATCTATCGAACCCACAAATTGATCGAATTGATATGGATCCGTTAAGTATACGATTGTACATCATGAAACTAAATTTCACAAGAAGAAATTCAAGAGGAACGTTTGCTAAGTTGCGAGGATTTGTCGGCGGTCTCCGGCCATCTATTATTGCCCGAACTATGAAGCTGACTGCGGTATACCTAATTTCTCATGTACCTACAGTCTCATCGATTCGGTTTGCCCTGCAGAGCTCATTTTTAAAACATGAAATGCTTTCATCCCTCACAAGTAGACTTTTGCTGAATCTTCAAACACTTAATATATTCACGCATTTAGCGCTACTTCCGGAGCTACTGTAGCCTAGTGGTCCAGGCATGCGGCTGTCAAGCGGCGGTCGTGGGTTCGAATCCCGGCTCGTACCAATGAGTTTTTCGGAACTTATGTACGGAATATTTACCGTTAGCTTTTCGGTGAAGGAAAACATCGTGAGGAAACCGGTCTAACCCCCAATAAGGTCTAGTTTTCCCTGTGGGTTGGAAGGTCAGATGGCAGTTGCTTTCGTAAAAAAACTAGTGCTTTAGCCAAATCTTGGGGTTTACATAGGTGTCAGAGCGGACCCCGGGCTCCTTTCGGGGCGCAACCGGAAATAATGCTAGGAGGGTGATGATTTAGCACCTACTGAATCACACATTGAATTAACACCTTCTTTATATTGCATGCAAATATGAAAGGGAGCCAGCGAATGTATACATTGAAGGTTCAGCAGGTACATCTACGTATTTAAATTTTCTTTAAAGAAATATTCAAATCAAACGAATACCACATGCATAATAAGTAAGCGAAAAATGAAGCATTATTTGATAAAGAGTTTATTCCGGATCCAGCCTCAGTTGCCTAAAGAATGAAAACGGTATGTATTGTCGTAGTTTAAATTCAACTGAATTGAGAATTATTATACTCAATTTGTAATTATACATTTTAAAAAATAAGACAAATGAACTCAAATGCGGTAAAGTATTTGTAACAAAAGGGTTTCCGAAGTTCCAACTAGGTAGGGAACTAAGATTGATTTAAATAGTTTCTTAGAAAAAAAGTACTGAAGTAGTTTTAATATTCTTGAATTATGTCAATTTGTAACTCATACGTTCTCTGTCGTTAGATATTTTTGATATTAACCATACTTAACTACCAAAAACGTAACTATACGTTAACCAACTACTTATGTAAAAAAACCAACACGGTACACGGTCAAAGAGTACCGGGAATTGTGAACAGACATGTGAATCTCATTGTCTTATCGCGGTATTGCATTGTACCTAGTGTGTGTAACCAAGTTACACTACTGGAATTGACACATAAAAGCTTGTAATAGAAGCCTTACGCTCGACATAATGAGATACGGAATGGCGCGTGGCGCCTTTTTAAAGGGGAACTATAAAACGATCGAATAAAAAAAAACTTAGCGACTGATGATGGACATACTGTTTTAATAACTTGAGCGGTATGAATTTGAGTAAGCGAAAAATTAACTAAACTAACGACGAATATTGATTAATACCCTTTTCACGAAACAAATTATTTAATTAAATATTTTTGTTTCGTGTTATTTTTAACGAGGAAGTTACCCCGATCATTCGATCAGTTGGTAGAGCAGTCTAGCGTTAATAGAAAGGTCGCAGGTTCGAATCCTGTCGCGGGCTACAGACGAAGATGGTTTATTTTTCCATTATATTCTGTCTCTGTATCATATCGTTAATATTGACTAATAATAAAATCCAGAACGAGCTTACAAAATGTGGGTTGTGATTAATCCATTTCAGATATTAAAATTCTATCCGTGCGAATACATTACTAAGTGAGAGACTAGAAATAGCTCGCGGATAGGTTAGAAGAAGAAAGCGGGAGCTCCCGGTCTTTGCTCCCGCTTTCGTCTTCGCGGTTATTTTTTTTTATATAAGAGCGGAAAAACCTCTGCTCATTACAGTATTTTCAAAATGGTTTTTGTATTCGAAACACTTCATTTAAGATAAAATACCGCTCAGTATAAAAAACAAACATTTGCCAAATATTGAAAAAAATGCAGGACGTAACGTTGACACTCAAACAAATATTAGGTCGCTCAAATACTATGAAGCTTCTCATTTTGTGCTTTAAGTTACTCAAATTAATGTTTGTAAGTTGCTGTTCTGTTGATTTCTCGTCACTCGCAGTCAGTCGCTCACTTAGTAATACTATAACGTAAATTAATTATTTTTGACATTTAAAACTTTAATTTACAGTCACTCGTTTAAATACTACTTATGCTTACACTTTTTTAAATAACTGACGGCTTACCAGCAAACGACCAAATAATCGCCATCTCTTCATTAAAAAAAAATATATCATCATCCTCCTAGCGTTGTTCCCGGTTGTGCCCCTAAAGGGGTCCGCTTTGACACCTAATCCCAAGATTTGGCATAGGCACTAGTTTTACGAAAGCGACTGCCATCTGACCTTCCAACCCAGAGGGAAAACTAGACCTTGTTGGGATCAGACCGGTTTCCTCACGATGTTTTCCTTCACCGAAAAGCTAACGCTAAGCTTAACATTAAAAATATATATATATATACAGGATGTCCCAAACTTATGGAACATGAAGGGGAAGTACCTTAAATATCGTAGATAGTGAATTTTGCTCAAAGAAGACTTTATGTTATTTTTAAATGTTAGTAATTCTGCATTCATAGATTTTCTAAAAATTACTTGCTTCGTCTGGGAATCGAACCGACTGAAATGTCAAAAAAAAATCACCCTACTTTTATGATGCCAATCGAAAGAATAGCTAAAAAATAATAACTCTGCTTGAGTAAGATGGTATTTTAAAAGGAAGGAACAACGTGAAATTAATATTTTAATCAAATTAAAAACATACATGAAACTGCCGTAGTCAATTAAGTAGGTATTTTTTTGTAAATTAATTAATTAAATGCTGAAAATGTGATCCCTCTTGTCTTACGCAAATCTCCAATCTTTTAAGGAGCCCGCTGCCTGTTGATTTTCTTATCATTTTATGGTGAACACTCGATGTGATATGGCACAATTCTGTTTGTAACTCGCCCGCGTTCTCGTATCGCTTTTTGTATAGCATATCTTTCACGTATCCCCAAAATAAGAAACCTAATGGTGTAAGGTCCGGGGATCTGGCCGGCCATCTAATCGGTCCATTTGTCCTTTTTTTTTTTTGGTCCTTTCTTTTAAAATACTATGTTACTTAAGCAGAGTTATTATTTTTTAGCTATTCTTTCGATTGGCATCATAAAAGTAGGATGATTTTTTTGACATTTAAGTTGGCGGTTCGATTCCCAGACGAAGCCAGTAATTTTTAGAAAATCTATGAATGCAGAATTACTAACTTTTAAAAATAACATAAAGTCTTCTTTGAGCAAAATTCACTATCTACGATATTTAAGGTACTTCCCCTTCATGTCCCATAAGTTTGGGACAGCCTGTATATAATGTAATTTGTTTTTATGCAATTCTTATTACCCACGTACTCACGAGTCACGACTAGTAAAACACATAAATGGTTGCCTAAAATTACAATATAAAGGATCGCTGATGTAACCTTTCGTTAAAAATAGGCTTGAAGGCACATAAAGAGATGGACAGCTTGTAATTTCCGTTTCATTTAAATTTAACTTAAATTACACAAGTTATTATAAATGTATGTACCTACTGGCATAAACATTCTGACATAGTTAATTACTTGTAATTATAAGATTGATAAGTAATGGTGTAGGTATGCAAACGTGTTGAATAAATGTCTATTATTAATTATTATTATTAAAATGACCAGTCAATTTATTATGACGATAATATTTCAGATACCTTAACCTGTAACGTTTGTTTTCAGAAACATTACTTATGTTTATTTAAATCATGAAATGTATCACAAATTGCCCATCAATAATGCTCACACAGCAACCCAGTGGCTATCTTTCGGCCTAATCTCGTCGTAATACGGTTTACAATCGTGCAGTGAACTGTGCACTCGATGGTACTCATGGATTACAGAACCATCGACTAAACTAGACGAGAGTATCCCTGGAATATCCATCGCCGGTCTATTGTTTCTGTTACGATACAGCCAGTTATCTGTTCCTATTGTGCATAAATCGCGTTCTGTTTCCGACCATTCTGAAGCCGAGAAAAACATGATTCTGGAAAACAACCGGCTCTTCACTCAATAAATAAAACTAGATACTTATTAGTAGAAATGAATAATCATTCTTTGAATATGACACTTGTAGCTATTGAACTTAGAATGTTTAGGTTATGCCAAAGTTGAACTTAATCAAATAACGAAGTGTGAAATGCGCTTTGAGCGGAACTTCCCGATATGTTTTGTCCATTCTGAACGCGGTGAAGGAATTATAATTAAAAACTGGTGAAAGATTTTGATATAGTATAATTATTAAACGCGTGTAGTATAATGTCAATTTGTGTCCAATCCTCATAGTCTGTTGAGGTCAATCTGTCACTCGCATTTCACATTCCTATTTGACATGGTGTCAAAATTGATTGTCGCGTTCACTCTTTCTAAAACGTTAGCTTGCGAGAGACGAGCGCGTGAAGCACATGGAAATTAAATAGGAATCCCAAATGTGAGTCTGATATTGACCTTTAGTATCCTGTCAGGGAGTGACGAGGGTCAGATGAGAGCTGTGTGAGCATTAGCTTGTGCCAATCGATACATATTGGTGCTGACTCGATCTTCCCAACTTAGGTATGAAGTTTGACGTCTATAAGCGTTTTGATAACACGATTACACGACACCTATTTGTGAACAGAAAACTACAAGTTTTAAAAATGGTTTAAGGGGTAACTCCGTTATGAATCAAACATGAACCTCTGTTAACTAAAATGTTTTTTATTTTGCTCACAAACAGATTTACTACGGAAATTTACCTTTAATAGCATTTCACTTGAACAGGTTTGATGGACGATTATCAATAATACGTTTAACTTAGTAGTATTATCCGAAGTAAAAATTCGACGAAAATCGAAATAGGCACCAGATGTTGCTTTCACCAGAAATGAAGCAATTTAATGTTATAATAAATAGGTACCTACGTAGTTATGGCAACACATACATTATATGCAAATTTGACGGTTATAAATATTGTAAATTGTATTTTTAGGCACACTACTTGTAAATGTTATTAAGTATAATCCTTCTATTAACGATTTTGGTTACTTATAGTGGACGTGGAAGTGTACCGTGTTGTACCTTTTATATAATTGCCTGCGTATCTGTCTCGACTTAAAATTTATTTGAAGAATATTTTGTCAAAGATGAAGATATTTTCCTTCAATTCACACTAGGTCTCGCCCTAATTCATCATTTCGCGTCATTGGGTCACAGAGTACATACTACTCGTACTTACAAATGCATGTAGACGAAAAATACAAACAGAATTAGTAAGCGAATTTAAACTTTCGTGAGACATGTTGAAATACAAGGTTAAACTAACGTATTGCACTACGGGCGACACGTTTCGAACTCTTCGGGAGTTCTTCTTCAGGTTGAGTGTTTTCGTGGTAATGGCGCTGTTACTCGTAGTGACATCTAATACGTAAGTGTAAATATTAGTAGAATTAATAAGATAGGAAGTTAAATAACAATTTAACCAACAATAGGTCCCCTAACTGACTAGACCGGGATTAAATTCCAGTCCGCTGAATAACCGGATTTGCATCCACGATGAAGGCAATTCATTATGTCCGCTGACAGATGCGCTCGAATCTACATAGGCATCTACCTACCTGCGCCGACAGATAACGCGGCCAAAGAAGAGACAATGTCAGTGGCAAAACAAGTTATCATAAAATACGTCCGTTTATTATGTTTACATAATATATAAAAAAGAAATCAGCCTATATAACGTCCCACTGCTGGGCACAGCTGCTCATGCTGGACGAGAGGGAACGGGCAGTATCCCCCACGCTGGCCCAGTGCGGGTGGGAGACTTCATATACACCTTTGAATTTCTTCACCTTCACCGAACTTATAATTTTTACATAAAACATAAATAAAGTCCATTTTTTGTACGATATGTTTTTCTTTTATGCAATCAAGTTTAACCTATTCCCCGCCACGATACAAGCAAAATGTTTTGCCCCACACGCCAACTGTCACAGACGTCAAATGCGAAATTAAACCTCATGCCAACGCACGTCAGTAGCTATTTATCTGAAGAAACTGACTAGATATGAAGTCGTTGGCGTGTGGGGCACGAAATGTGCGGACTTTGCATCAAGTAAATAGCGGTGAAAAGGTTAAATAAATAAGGAGAAAAACCAAATTGATATGACTTGCCTATATTAGTAGGTAAGTAGTTTTGTTGTACACGATGTCCACTCCAGAACTCGTCTGCTCCATCGGCCATCCGGCCATCCATCTTGCTTCGCCGTCGGATATCCTGATTCCGGATTTTATCCTTCAGAGAAACTCCGAGCATAGCCCGATCGGCTCACTGAGTGACTTGGAATTTGTGGATGACGCCTTTTGTGAGTTGCCACGTCTCAGCTCCGTATGTGAGGATCGGAAGGATGCACTGGCCGAAGACTTTCGACTTGAGGCACTGGGGCAGTGGCGACTCGAAGAGGTGACGAAGCTTCCCATACGCTGCCTAGCCCAACCGTATTCTTCTGCAGCTTCCTTGTCGAAGTTGTTCCTACCTAGCTGGACGATTTGTCCTAAGGAGGTGTACTCCTGAACTTCAATACTAACATTACCGACGGTGATTGGCAGTGGGTCCACGAATGAATTAAACATGATTTGGTCTTATCCAAGTTCATTCCCAGACCCACCACCCGTCTGAAAGAAAGGAGGCTTAGGCTGTGCAGCATCTCCGTCAAATCCTCCAGCGATACAGTCATAATGAGTATGTCGTCTGCGAACCGAAGGTGTGAAATGTGTTCTCCCTTTATATCGACGCCCCGTCCGTTCCAGTCCAGCATTTTAAAGACGTGCTCCAGGGCGTTGGTGAACAGTTTCAGAGAAATAACATCACCCTGTCTCAGATAGCTCTTCAGGAGCGATTTATATCCTTTTTTGAAGAACAGTATTACCACACTTCTAGACCACGCCTCCGGCGACGTACCTTTCCGGAGTACGGTATTAAACAGCGTCCGAAGTTGGTCTAGGACTGGGCATCCTCCAGCTTTTAGAAGCTCAGTTGTAATACCGTCGTGTCCCAGGGGCCTTGTTGTTCTTATAGTGCTCAAGACCCATCGCAATTTCGGCAGTCTCGAAGTCTGTGAAATGGCGGGTTAATTTGGCACGTTTGGAATCCACTGCGAGAGTTGTGGGTTTGGGTGCGGTGGAAAAGTATCAGTAAAAGGTCTCAGCTTTATTGAGTAGGTCCGGTTTGGTAGTAACAACCCGACCATCAGATTTCACCAGCTTCGTCAAATAACTCCTTTCCAACTGCTTAGAAAACACTTTTGGGCCTTTATTTCTGGAGGAGAGACCGCGAAGAACTCGGACGACCCCCACCACGTGGACCGAATACCTGAAGAGCGGGAAGCGGTTGGATGAGGAGAGCTGAGGACCGGGTATGGTGGCACAAATTAGGAAAGGCTTATCAGTGGATGACTACAGGCTAAGGATGAATTAGTTTCATCAAGACTTGGCTATTTTATAGAACAAGGCCGTAATTGACATAAGGGGATTTGCCATTTTATTTTAAATAATATACATGTTCGCTACTAGCCCGGGCTTGCAAGACTCTACTCGGTTGAAGCCAGGGCTGGGCCCGACGAGTTCCTGACCCGAGTAGGGGCCTGGACTAGAACGACCGCTATAACCCCGCTAAGCTATAGCTTCCAAGAAGCGTGGCATACCGAAGATGCGCCAGGTATCGGTCCGATACAAAACAAAACGTGCTTTTACCTTGATGGAAGCTTCATCCGCCGTTATCTGTCGGCCGGCGTATGTGTCTCTGAATGTATGTGTATGGTGTGGGTGGGTGTCGAGGCCGTCGCGTGTCCTGGTGAACACTTCCTGGCTCCTGGATGATAGCTCACCACGTAGGCGCACCCGAATCCAAACTACCGACACTAAATTTATCACTTCAGTCTCCAAACACTGGCAGGCAACAACAAAACTCCTCGATAGGAGCGCCTGGCCTCAATTATGAACTGATTCCAATTAACATAAATCAAATGTCCCGAATGCTTTCTCAAAAATCAAATAAATCAAAGAGTCGCGTGTTCAATCCAACAAAAGCAAAATTCCAGGTTATACTACAAAAATGACAGACGTCAAACGTCAAATAGTGACGTGTCCTTTTCTTTTCCGGTTATCAACCGAGTGATGCCCGCGGTAAAAGACTGGTATCGAACATTTCTTATGCAAGTAGTTTGAACCCCGTATCTCAAATTTAGTAAGAGAAAATTGCCAAAATAATGATTGACATGTTGCATGAACACACACGACCAATCGGTCAAAAGTAAGCGACAAAGATAATAACATTAATAACACAAAGTGCAAAATCTGCCACGTGCGAGAGTAATCGACAATGTATGGTGCCACGAGGCAACGTCTATATGATGTCATATGTCTAGATTGAATGGCTATGTCTTCAATCTAGAGACAAAGGGACTTAAACCTCAGTTACATTCACTGTATTGCATATCGCTTTCGTACGCGCATTCTTGTTAATATACGGGGTACAGAAACATGATGACCACATTAATTTATAAGACACGAATTACAACTTACTCTCTCTTGCATCAACATGGATGTATGTATGTTCGTAAGAGAGTGCATGCACCTTTTCCGCCAAATTAAAGATGCCCCAAATCGTAGAATTGTCGTCGAGAAAACAGACTTTGTTTGCCAAAATCTAACTTGGCGGTGCATAACAGTGCATATAGTCCGTATGTTAAGTTTATAAAAATCTACAACATAATCGTTAATCGCGGACAATGTAAAGGCTGAGGAAAAACACCATTTATTTTAGTTAACAAAGCTATACAACGTGTCCCAAAACTCAACGATAAGCCGGCACCAGAGGATGGAGCTGCTTATGATTAGTCGAGAAAAAATAAGAAAAAAAATATATCTCAATTATTTTAGAAATTACAGAAAAAAAATGAAATTCATCGAAAATTGACATCCCTAATGGTATTTTTAACGACCATGTCTACAAATATTCAAATATTACTGTTTTTTTTTGTTTTTGGAAACTTAAGTAGCCCTGCTATCTAACACAGTTCTTAAAAATACCAAAATACATGTAGTTTTTACACAAAAAATAATCAAAATTCATTTTGTCCCTACAATTTTGAAAGATTTTTTCTTACAGTCCACTTTCAATCATCATGGTGTAAAAAAATAGTATTTACACCACTATGGCAATTATTTTCAAAAGTTGACGCAACTAACCAAGATTCCAAAATGGTATAATACTTTGGGAAACCTAGTCACAACAAAAAACAACGAATTTTTAAACAAGAACCGACACGCACCTGATGAGAGAAGACAAATCTCAGTATCAATTCAAGGTTAACTTATGGACGGGCATCTTAAATGGAAATGTAATTGGACCCTTTGTGTTACAAGGAAACCTTAATGGTGATGGCTATTTGAACTTTTTACAAAACGACTTGCCTGAATTATTAGAAGACGTGCCTTTACGTGATTTACAAAACATGTGGTTTCAAAATGATGGTTGCCCAGCTCACTATGCCCGTGCAGTGCGAGAATACTTAAACCAAGAGTATCCAGGGCGTTGGATCGGGCGACTTGGTCCTATCTTGTGGCCACCCCGTTCGCCCGAGCTGAACCCCCTGGACTTCTTCTACTGGGGCTGTCTTAAAGACAAAGTCTACTCAAAACTAACTAACATTGGACGAGCTTCGCCAAAAAATCACACAAGCTGCGGATCATATCAATGGTAGAAGATATGCACGGCGGATAAAACGATCATTTCTAAGGCGATGTCATGTCTGTATTAATGCCGGTGGCAGGCAATTTGAACATTTACTGCAGTATTCATAATGTAGTAAATGAATTAAAAAAAAATAAAAAAAATTGTACCATTTCTTTGCATTTATTCAACATTTTTCAACAACAAAAATCCTTTTTTGGGTACAGTAAAAGTGATTACCGCCAACATTAAATAATGTCGATTCTTGTTTAAAAATTCGTTGTTTTTTGTTGTGACTAGGTTTCCCAAAGTATTATACCATTTTGGAATCTTGGTTAGTTGCGTCAACTTTTGAAAATAATTGCCATAGTGGTGTCGATACTATTTTTTTACACCATGATGATTGAAAGTGGACTGTAAGAAAAAATCTTTCAAAGTTGTAGGGACAAAATGAATTTTGATTATTTTTTGTGTAAAAACTACATGTATTTTGGTATTTTTAAGAACTGTGTTAGATAGCAGGGCTACTTAAGTTTCCAAAAACAAAAAATAAACAGTAATATTTGAATATTTGTAGACATGGTCGTTAAAAATACCATTAGGGATGTCGATTTTCAATGAATTTCATTTTTTTTCTGTAATTTCTAAAATAATTGAGATAAATTTTTTTTCTTATTTTTTCTCGACTAATCATAAGCAGCTCCATTCTCTGGTGCCGGCTTATCGTTGAGTTTTGGGACACGTTGTATATCTGTAAAGCGTACATAAATCATACATATTGAATGTGTTGTGTGCTCATTAATAATGTGTTTGCAGTGTAACTATGTCCGTTGATATTAAATTATGGTTAATTATTTTATGGCATATATAATTAATAATCTAATTATCTGATGTGACATTGCCATGCCCTACCGGAACTCATATGAGATTAAATGTGTCTAGTTATAAAGATCTGTACAAAACTGTGATTGCAATAAATGACCATGACTATGACTACGCCAGACTGGCATTTTAATTAAATTGCCATTAGACATCATAATGTCATCAATCCATCCGATTGGGAGCTACGTTGCCACAGACTGACACACAGAGACATATACACATGTTAAACATATAAAGTAACTCCTCTAAAGTAATAAGTCGTAAAATGTAGATTTGAATCATCATCATCATCTTTGGCCTTATACATGATGATCATGATGATAAGATGTTTCAAGCGACGTCAATATTAGAGGTGCAGTATTTACGTACGTGACTTGTAAGGCCGGGAGCGATAGCCACGACCGCATAGTTGGCAAGTAAATGTCTTAAAAGATGCCCAGTGTGATGAAAGAGGAAGAGCAGCACATTTGGTGCTTTAATTCACACCTATACGATAAGAGTTTATTATTATTATTAAGTGTCCCTCTTTTTCTTCCACATATCCCTGTCCTGGGCAGCCTCCCACCAGTCTTGGTCATAAACGTCAAGCTCGTCTCGCCATCTGCTTTGTGGTCTACCGCGACGCAATATTCGGTTCTGTGGGACCCTCTTGGTCGTAATTGTAGCCATAACGCTTCTGGCAAGCGGCAGACGTGCCCGGACCAGTCCCGTTTACGTTCGGCGGCTGTGTGCTACGTCAGCTATCTGAGTTATGGAACGCAGTAGAGATTAGAATACGAAAAATATATCTCGTCAATTCCATGTTACATAGTGAATCCGATCTCTGATCTTATATTCTCTGTGTCACAAGGATAGAATCAGGCTCCGCCGCCGCTGAGCTACACGTCGGAAACTCTCAATAGATCAAGCATAATATTACTGTCTCCGGTCAAATGTAAAACAGCCCGACAGAAAAGAACTCATACTGCACAAGTTTGTAAAGTACTGCTTACTTTGCAGTTGTGCAGTATGAGTTATTTTCTTCTACAGAATTCGTTAAGAAAGATTCAGATTCAGAATGAAGAAAAAATTGCATTTGGAGGCACCGTAGTCCCTTTTTATCCTTTTACTACCCAAATTAAAACATGTTTATAAATTTTCCAACATAGATTAGCGGGGGAGGGGGAATTGTACTAAGTCTCTATGTTTTGTTTTCTAAACCTCTTGTACATTTGACGTGTGTTGGCGATGATAAAGTTAGTGTATTTTTAGCGTTTTAGTACAATAATAAAATCAGTTATCAATTAAACCAGGACACAGGGACATAGTGGAACTCATACTTAATCTATGCTACAAAAATGACTTGCATAGATTTTTATTTGGCGGAAGAAATAGGGGACTACGGCGGCTTGAAATTCAAATTTATGTATGTGCCACGTGCTATCCAGCACATGCTCTCAACCACCCTCATTGAATGCCTATCAAGCGTATGAAATGTTAAATATTATAATACAACATCTGCGCACATCTCTAATGGACTTTCACCCTAACTCCAAGTAAGTCATTATTTTCATCTACCTACATATATCAAGCAGCGACGATAGGTACATAGTTAAAGTAAAGCTCTCGTTGAACAACGAATTTAAGGAAACTCATCACCAAGTTTAAAAGTAATTCCAACAAAGCCTAAAGCGAGCCGATTAAGGGTTCATTTTGATCGTGGCTTATTAGCCCGAACTTTGGACATCTATCACAATAACCAGAGGATTGGCAGGCGCCAACGCTACTGATTTTAATTGACATTGTTATTTTATTGCGTCGCCTTCAATTTTGTACAGCCGTCGGCCATTAAGCTACGAATGCCCTGAATATTGAATGTTTGGCGACGGATATTGGGCAACTTCAGCGATTGCTGCCCGATTGCTTTTTGCGTTTTGAATGTAAATTGAGTTTTCGTTCAACGTAACTACTTATGCCCGTATAAAAACGACTTGTTTGGAAACATTTGGATCATATTGAGTAAGAAGTGCCCGACACGAAGTGGACCGATCACTTTGGCACTCTTTGGGGGAGGCCTATGTCCAGCAGTGGACATCTTTCGGCTGATATGATAATGATGATGAGTAGGAAGTGTGCCTAAAAATTAGAGGTTTCACTCCACAGACACTCTGCTGAGACAGATACAAGAAAAATAACCAAACCGCGGTATCTATGTACACTTGACAGCCAACACCTAGAAAATCCAATTAATAATATTTAATGATGATCGCGTCACATCGAATGTAACTTAGGGAGAAAATCTCCAATCTTCCAATGCAGGTCTAAATAAAAAATGCATTATTAAATTAAATACACATTTTCTCCCCAATCATAATTAAAAAGGTACATACTCGTATTTTCTCCCCAATCCACCTTTAAATTCTTCTACGCATATTCAAACAGTACTTACGCGACAAATCCTCCTAAAACATCCAGGGCCAAGAATGCTTTATCCAAGCAAAGTAACGGGGGCAGAAAACGAATAATTCAGTTGAACGAGTTATATGAAGCAGGCTGCATGTTCGACGGAAGGCCGACTTACTCCGCTCCATATCAAACAGCTCACATGCGTTTAGAGATTGAAGCATACAAATTCCTTCAAGAAAGGGATCTCCTGTTAAAATATGAAACTATTTAACGCATTTTTTTACTAAACGGGACTTAATCGCGTATAATTTATGCGGGTAGTTCAGAAAACCCGCGTGGCAGTAGATGTTGATACCCGCTTATGCCAGTTCGTCCCACGACCAAGGATGTTGTGACACATCCGAAACGTCGGGAAGCCTCAAAGAGGTAAATAAATAAGTTAATCATACGCGATTACGTCCCGTTTAGTAAAAAATATGTGTGAGAATCCTGAAAGTCTAAATCATAATGGCTTAATTTAGAGTTAATCTCAATTAACTTAAAGTTAACTTTTAATTAGCTGTTTTTTTGCGATTTTGTGGTTGGTACCAGTGTCACGCAACTAGGAACAAAAAGAAGAATGACATCCATTTGCTCAAATTCAGCATCAAATCTGACAAGTGTCAGACCAAGTGACAAGATTTCTATCTGTGCTTCTACCATGGCGGACACATGCTATCTCTTACTTCCGTTCTTTCTCTTTCTGTCATTCTGTCATTGTGGCATTTGCATGGTTACCTTGGATATTGTAACTTCAGGAGAAAACATGTGTGACAAACAACCAATGCTTTTACGAATACATTTAAAACACGTACTCAGTTATTTTCAAATGTATAAACATAACTAGCTTCTGCCCGCGACCCGCGTGGAACTCGTTTATATCGCAGCTCCATACAAACTTTTACCCCCATTTCACCATGGGGGGGGGGGGAGATAAAAACTATCCTATGTTACTCTCCATCCCTTCAACTATCTCCACTTAAAAAATCACGTCAATTCGTCGCTCCGTTTTGCCGTGAAAGACAGACAAACATATAAACAAACAAACACATACACTATCGCATTTATAATATTAGTATGAATATGTACCTATGTATAAGATTCCCGTCATCAACCAGTTTTAAGCCAGCATAATAGATACCAAGAACTTTAGGTATCTACCTACATACAAGTTTGTTTAACCTATAATATAAGTAGATACCCATAACGAAAATAACGAAATATCGAGCGTAATCATTGATTTACTTTTGAAAATCAACGGCACTTGGATAATACAAGCGGGAGCTGTCTTATAACAACAAGAATTATGGAAATACATTGGGACTGCTTGCGAACGAAAAAGAGACAGTATGGACAAATTGGTGAAATTTTGTAAACAAATATAAGTACCTACCTACTCCTAAATAACTTTTAAAATTTCTAAATGGGTGTGAAATAAAGTGACTTAAAACATCTATTATCCTTTTATTATTTTGTTAGTGTCGATATAGTACAATAAGTTGCTCTTCATGCAGTGAACCTGAACATCATAATTTATCGATATCGATAACGTTGCGTACTAATATTATCGACATCGATGATGTTAAGTGCTACATCCCTAATCCCTTTCGTGCCATTATGTTGGTACGACTTACTTCCGTATTGGAATTTTTAATGTGGTATGGCAAAATAGCTAAACATCAATTGAGTTATCATGTCAAAATCAAATGACAATGTCACTGTCATCCAATACTTAGTTCGAAGTCCCGTCTCTTAGAACGGTCTCTTAGAGTGGTTATATTCTCTTTGGTTGGTACCATGGGAAAAGTTGTTTAGTATTATCATCTTATACGATTTTAATAATCCCGGATCATGACCCCGAAATCATCCAGTAATTTAACGCAATGTTTCCCAAAACTTCGCAAAACTACTGGAATCTGGCGTCAAATGAATCGGAAGGTGGACTAATAATAATAAATTGAGGAGATTTGGTACGTCGTCGTTCGCCGAAACTGATTCCGATATCGAATTTAGAGAACCGATATCTGCAGATTTCTGTACATAAATTGTAAACTTACCTGTGGTACTTATCAGTAAACCTGAATTTATAGGTTGAATCTAATTTGGTAAGCTAACCAACTTGCTGAGATTTTTTTATACTGAGGATATGTACCTACTTAAGGTACACTTCACCGAGAGTAAATATTGAGAATCGTCCGTATATAACATGCCTTATAGTAGGTACCTTTTTTTTCTGTTGCTTTTTCTGGTTGATTTGTATGTAGATATACCCATTCCAAATCACAGCTTTGTAAAGGTCTCTGAGCAAAGCCGCGGTCAGACAGATGAACGAATGAACAGATCGACAGTCGGACATGGAAAAGCTATAAAGGCTCCTTGTTGACTAAGGAACATTAAACACCACAGCACAGAACGCTTAATTCAAGTGTTTTAAAATTGTAACTCAATAATGTGCCAGTGCCTCCAAGTCGTTGCGGCTGAAATACGAGAGCCAATAACAGCGCCCAGCAATGAAATACAGCTTATTTGAACAAAGAGAACACGAACCAATTACGTAATGTTGATACCGAGAAAACTGCAATGCGAAAACAAAAACTCCGTAAATATATAGCGTTGGTCGCGTCACAAACACGTTATTTGAAACGTTTTTTGTTTATAATTATGATGAGTGTATTATTAAGAGTCCCCAGCATCTCCATACAATAACAAGAAAGGCATACTGGAATAACATGACACTTTTTATACCCAATGGGACCCGCCATGTCTATGTCGGAAGCTACTTTATCTACACTATCTACATCTACACTATCTACACCTACACTATCTACATCTACACTAATAATATTATAAAGAGGAAAGATTTGATTGTTTGTTTGTTTGTATTGAATAGGCGCCGAAACTACTGGACTGATTTGAAAAATTCTTTTACCATTAGAAGCCGACATTATCCCTAATGAACATAGGCTACTTTTTACCGCGGGGAAATGCTTTGCATTCCTACGGGAAAACGGGTAATCCGTGCGAAGCCGGGCCGGGCAGCTAGTGTTGATATAAATTATTATAGAAAAGCAATACAACAGAAAAAAAAGTTAAGCAAATAGAGACTTTTCCCAACAGGGTACATGTACCTTATATTATATGAATGCAGGTATACTCGTGTATAAAGTTTCATGTTAGTCTATGTCGTTTTAAAATAGGAACCAAACTACATTTGTATGGAGAGTCGAGCGTCCTGGCGACGACGCTTAAATTACTATCTTGAGTAGTGGAAATCCTTAGTAAATGCTATGTAAAACAACAAAAAAGTAAACATTTTGTAATTTTCGGTGAAGCCCTGTTACTGTTCATCCGATTTTTAAAATTTCTTTACCGTTATACCCACTTTCTATAGACGAAATTTATCACCATTGATAACAATAAAATAATTACGTAGAAATTATACCTA
Source organism: Epinotia ramella (assembly GCA_947578815.1). Taxonomy (NCBI): domain Eukaryota; kingdom Metazoa; phylum Arthropoda; class Insecta; order Lepidoptera; family Tortricidae; genus Epinotia; species Epinotia ramella. Next base: position 14,689,147 of record OX388205.1, on the reverse strand, counting down.
TAAGACTACATCGACTTACTCGTAATCCAGTGCATACCACATATAACACTGATTTCTACTCCATTAGTCCTGTTTCTTATGTCATTTGCAATCTATTGTCCGATTCCTAGTAATTAGCTATGTATTTGTGCCACGAAGATCTCAAATGCAACCCGTGTTTAATTATAGATAATGATTGCACGTACAGCAATATTATACACCACCACTCGCTCCAATTTAAGTGATTATTGGAATGGCCGGCTGCAAAGCGTTTCGGCTTTTCCAAAAAATGAGATTATACGAGTATATCTGATAATGATCAACATGAAACAGCGGCATCGCTTTCGCTAATGAATCCCCTGTTATTTATTTATTGACAAATACATTTACGTGACATTACAGTAATAACCAATGCGTCACGAAACTAAAAACAACAAAACTATTTAGGCGACGAAACGGCGTGGCCCGGCCACGCGGCGCGGCGTGGTTATACCTAATGGAATGGTTGATTATCATCGAAACGGTGTAATAATGTAACCTAAGCTTACAAGTGCACGTAGAACCGATGGCCGTTGGGGCGGAAAGGTTCTCGAGTGGCGACCACGTACCGGAAGGCGCGGCGTGGGTAGGCCCCCCACAAGGTGGACTGATGACCTGGTAAAGTTCGCGGGAGTCGAGAGCGTGGCGCAGGACCGGTTATTGTGACAGGCACTGGGGGGGTGGCATATGTCCAGCAGTGGACGTCTTCCGGCTGATATGACGATGATGATGACGATGATGAAGCTTACGAATATACAGCCTGGTTAAATGCACCAATGCTAATAGAAGTTTTTGAATATGTACATTCAGGCAGTAGTAAAGTACCAACCTAACATCTAAATAATACACTTCATATAGGTATTTTACAATCACAACTTCTTACAAAACATGTTGTAGTTACTTCTACAATGAAGACTTTAACGAACTCGAATCTATTTGAGTTGTTTGGGCCACAGAGTATAAATCCCAGCCAAAATGTACATACTCATCCACAAGTATGTGTACACTCGTAAAACATTCTCTTCAGCACTCGGGTAAATTATAAAAAAAAATACGTCAAAGATATGTTTACACTTGCAGCTTGTGCCTTTGTAATAACGCGATAAGACAGGCTAGCAATAGATAATAGTACGTTAGGAAAATTTGCCTCCCTAATGGCAGTTTCGCAGCGGTGTCTAGAGAATTAAGCGCCGTTCCACGGAACAGGTGAGCCAGCACAACAACTTTACCCTTGGAATAGAGCGTAAAGCTGAACAAAATCCCCTTTTTAGGGTTCCGTAGCCAAATGGCAAAAAACGGAACCCTTATAGATTCGTCATGTCTGTCTGTCTGTCTGTCCGTCCGTATGTCACAGGCATTTTTCTCGAAAACTATGAGGTGTATTTGAATAAAATTTTGAGGATAGGTGTATTTTGTTAACCGCTACATAGTTTTGTAACTAAATTACTAAAAAAAAATTTTTTTAGGGGTGCACTCCATACATAAAACTGAAAGTCAAAATATTTTTTTTCATTGCAAGCCCACGTGTGGCACATCAATCGATAGGCCTTTCAAAATAAATATAACATTTTACAGCAATTTTTTTTATTAAGTGAATAGAGTCGGAGATAATCACCTCGAAAGTCACTAAAATTGTGCCCCCCCCCCCCCTCTATTTTTGAACCGTGTATATTAAAAATATGAAAAAAATCATGCTCATAGGGCTTATTAAATTCTCTCAGCGAAAATTGTTTTGAACAAGATCGGTTCACAGGTTATTGAGATATTTCTAAAAAACTGCCTTCCTTAAAGAAAAGGACGTAAGTGCCGTAAGATTTCAGTAACGATACGAACTTTTTAATAGGCACGGAACCCTCGTGCGTGGTCCGACACGCACTTGGCCGCTTTTTTAATATCTGGATTATTAAAAGTCCAAAGTCTTTCAGCTTAGATTTTTGTAGCAAAGGTTTAATAATATTTTAAATATAGTTTGTCTCTTTTTAACTTGTTCTAGGGTTTCATCTTTTTATGATATGTATCATACGAGTTTAGCTCTCATATTCACAAAAGGGGTACGCCGAGCATATTCAATTATTGTTTTAGCCCCAAGGCTATCCGCTTTAAGAGGATTTGCCTGAAGAATCGTTTAAACAAATAAAATCAAAAGACGTGTCCCAACAAAGCTAAAAAACACTGAAGCCTTATTTCTGGTATTGAATTAGGTAGGCAAAAGCCCCTTCCGTGTTGACTCAAATTGGGAGTATTTATTGTGTCCATCTCCTTAGCTATCGGGAACAGGAATAACAAATGAGCACTTAAATTTTACATCGGTTTTCGCCGTGAATAAAACATGCGACGTGATGGATTCATTTCTCGATGATAACAAAATACTCGATCTTAATGAGCATATTATGCACTCGATGTATAACTACATACATTAAAAATTAAAAACTCTTCTTACCTGTGCTTGTGTCAGGCTCAACAATGATAGCTAAGGACCAACTCGGCAGATAACTCAAATCGGTTAATCCGTTTGTGAGCCACGATGCCATAAACAGTCACAGATACACATTCATGTAAAACTTCACATATTTATGTTAAGCAATCATCATCGTGCTCCCAGCGCTTTTTCGGATAAATCCAAAAGACCGACCACCGCTTTGTGCACCTAAACATCGGCCGCCACTATTAAATATAGTAGGCAAATATTCAAATAAAATAAAACGATTCTATAATATATTGATGCAATACTGATCACAATTATTGTATTTTATTATACACAGAGGACCCAACGAATGAGGATACGGTACGCAATCCGGTCGTTGCCAAGAATCTTGAATCTCGTCCTGTTTACACATCACCCCGGTTTCGTCTACCCCGTATATATTGATTTCGATTTCAATTTACTGGAGCATTCCTATTTTTACACGTTCCAATAACGCGGGGTATCTTGGAATTCGAGCCCGAAACCATTCTAGGACTCGTTTAACCACTTTTGTTGATGTCAAATAGGATTTTCAATAAACTGAAGGTATCGGAGCTTCGACTAGTCTGTATTATCATGTAGACTAGTTTTTATTATTATATTTTAGTATAAATTAATATTAATACTTAAATAGGTAAATCAACTTTTTTCTCTGACTAGTTGCCATGATTATGTCTCCTACTGGGTCACTTTTTAGAACTGCGAAGTTATGGGTTTAAAATGTTTAAATTCACCAAATGGGGAGTTTTCTTGACACGTTCAACCCCTTTTTGTAGCCAGTGCAACATTTTTTCGAAGAAACTCTGTCAAATTGTTTCCTGGCTATCGGGTCTGTATAACAACAAGTAATAGTTGATTGTTCCAAATACATAAAAAAACATCCAAGACTGAAACAAACATTCATGCTCATAATACTAATTTTAACAAACAACAACACCGGGATTTGAATCCAGGACCGTCAGCTTGTTAGGATGGATCCCTCAACAGGATCAGTGTTCTCGCGGCCGTATCGCGTCACGCACTTTCGAATAGTTCGAAACATGTCGCCAGTAGTAACATTTAATACGTGAATTTAACCGTATAATTATTAGTATAAAAGGCAACGTATTGTATTCACTTTGTATGTCGCTCTAAACTTCTTTGTCAGTTCATAATAATATATTAGCTAAATATAAAAACTTAACTTGTTGTAAGTAGGTATCTTTAGGTACTGATATTATAAAACAGAGGAAAATTCTGTGAGATTGTAGCTTTATAAGTTTGTATGTAATGGGTAATCTCCGGAACCGCAGAACTGATTTTAAAAAACCTTTCACCTGTGTAGTTATATGGACTTTCCGTATGGACATAGGCTAAGTTTAACCCCGCGAGTTTAACCCCGCGAGTTTTCCTGCGTTCTTTGCAATACGCGGGCGAAGTAGTGCAAGTATACAGCTAGTTATGTATAAAGTGAGTAAAGATTTTCCGTGTCACAATTCTTGAGATTGAATTTCACCTGACATTAGAAAACATTTTTTTTTTATCATCCCTGTTTTTTATACACTGGTACGGTAATATAAACAAATAAGAAAAAAAATAAAAAAAAAGTTTTGGGGACAATCTCACACAAATCGACCTAGTCCCAAACTAAGCAAAGCTTGTACCATGTCTACTAGACGAAGATACACATACTTATATAGATAAATAGATACATAAATACGTAGATTCGAACCCGGGACTTCGTAGGCAGGGTCACTCCCAACTAGGCTACAGCGGTTGTCGAAAACATAAAATGTGCAGAATATTTTTGAATACCCAAAGAAATCCAAGCAACCAAACGATTCCATTCATATTGAAACCAATACTCGGCTATTTGCAAATCCTAACAACTTGTAGTCAGTGAGAGAGTTGTTTATTTGCTGTCTTCTGTTTATTTATGTTGCTATTGTTATGTGATATATTTTTATTCAGGGATCTTGCCGACAAAAAAGTGACTTTAGACGTAGTATAGGTTATATTTGTTGGCTTAAATACGTTTAGACGACAAAGATGATTATTTTAGTTAAGAATTTTTCGCGCAAAAGCTTTTATTTATTCTGTGGCAAAAGTTAAAACCATTGCTCTTTTCGTTTTTACCTGGCTGCCACAGAAAGAAGCCTAGTGTTTGTCTTTATCACCGGCGTGCCACGTTCTTCTGTGTCACGATAGTGATGTGCCGTTTCCAGGAATATTCCCCAGGTGTGGGAATATTCCCATACAAGGGAATATACGAGAATATTGAAATTGTGTATGTTTATATATCTTGCTATCAGGGATTCCATGATAACTTGGGCCCTTGATTTTTTTACCAAGACATTAACCAGTGTAATTTATCCGGAAAAGTTAATTCCCAATGTTCCTGGGAATATTCCCCGGAACAATGGGAATATTCCCGGGAACAATGGGAATATTCCCAGTTATTGGGAATATTCCCCCAGCCGAAAAAAAAATTTTTACAAAAGTACTTCTGCAAGTAACAAAAACGATACAAAGTTAATGAAAAAAATCACAATAAAATTTGTACGAATACAAAATATGAAAATATGAAAATATTCAATTATAATTGAGATAAAAAGTCAGAACTTGTACAATAATGCAGTTTTTGGCGAATGGCACTTTATTTGTCGGGGCACTATTCAATTTAATTACTTTTAGTTATTTACAACTTTAATTTTCCTAATTTGTATATCAATATTCCCCAGTTTGGGGAATATTCCCGGGAACAAGGGAATAATTCCGTTCCCGGGAATATTCCCCGGCACATTCACGACAATTTAAACCATAGATAGAGATAGAAAGAGCAATGCTTTTTTAAAATGCTTTTTTAATTACCTTTTTTAAGCCAAGGGGTGTTATTAGTTTGACGTGTCTATGTCTCTGTATATCTGCGTGTTTGTCTGTGGCGTCGTAGTTCCTAAACGAGTGGACCGGTTTTAATACGGATTTTTGGATCCGAAAGCTGACGTGATCGAATAGATTCTTAGCTACGTTTTCACAAAATCGGTTAAGCCAGTTCTGAGATATTGTACTTTTAAATGAAAAGGTCGGGGGTTGTTCAATTGGGTCAATCAACTTTTTCTTGTTGTTATTCACACAGCCAAGAGACAACAGTGACACAGTTTCTTAAAAAGAAAACACTATATATTGGACTCCTACCATGCTAAGGCGGATGGATTCACCAATATAACAAAAACGCGTGTTTAATGGATCTTAAACCCCATCCATGGCAACGACCAACAAAAAATAGTTGATTGGCCCAATTATTTACAGCAACGAGTATGAGTGTGTCTTCTTGAGTCGCAAGCATCCATAGGCTACGGGGTCAGCTTACGACCATGCTTGCCGTATGCTTGTTAGCCACCGTCGTCGTATAAAAACATCGAAGAATATACTTAATTATGATCATGGAACGTAAAACTGAGCAACCACACCACGTCATGGAAAGCCGTTGTTCAGTTGACAGGTTGACACCCCGCCTGTGCATGAGGAAAGGGCAAACTATAGCGCTAATTAACCCTTCATCGGAGAGCCACCGAGTGCCGGGCTGGTTTAAATACACAACGAGACCTCTGGGGTTCGTTTTCGTTGGGTACATGCTATTACAACAATACAAAATTAATTTTGCTTAAATATGAGGCTTAACTTTGTGAACATGGCGGATTATATTTACCAAACGACATGCCGTAGATTTGTCGTTTAGAAAATTCGCGATATCGTGCTCCATTTGTAACACTTTGCTAGCAGCTGAGGGCATGAGACATCTCTGAGGGAGGTTCGGTTATAGCCTGCGAGTCAAACCTCACTTAAAGAAAGTGTTGGGCGCCTAAGGGAGAGTCGTAAGGCTTGACTTCAAATGGGATGTATGGCAATAACAAATGAAACAAAGTAGTCCGGTTTACATTTTCTATTCCACTATATAAGGTGTAACACTGGACCACATCGGTCCTAACTTCATACTCTTATTTATTATTAACCTTAGGGTTCTTATTTCTTACATTAGGGGACCGACACCCGAGCGTCCTCAGTGTCGTCCAAAGAAAATTGGTTGTACTACTATTAAGAATTTTATGTTAATAAAGTTTCTACGTTGATCAGTGTCACAAGATTTATGAATGTGTGTGTATGGAGGAGACGCCCTATTACCCAAACAAGTAAACGACTCACCCAAGGTCACTCACGGTACAAATTGTTCATAAATGTATTACTACCACGCGTAGCCACGTACTCACGCAGGTCCGCAAACCTCACGGTGATGGAGACGCCTCTAACGGCTCAAGAGTCTCTGACGTCGTTGAAGATGGCTCGACCCACGTTCAGCCATAGGTAGGAGGCCCTGGAATTCGAGAATTCTCCAATTAATTCTAATATCAACTAAATAACATTTAACCAGACCTACTCGTCAGGTACAAATTTAGATACCTACCATTGAGGGCAGTAAGACGCGAAGTTCGAAAATGGACATGCTCTCAGGCATTCATTTTGAGGTTAAAAGCTAGCAAGTCACTGAAACAAAAGTAACAAGGTTAGAAAATGTGCTGTAAACATTCGTATCTATTGAGTGTTGATCGAGTGGGCTCTCGATACATACTCTTTCTAGGATGCAATACAAGCACCGGCCCTTTAACCACGGGATGCCAACGGTGGGATCTGCGAGATCGCTGAAACAAAACAAGGCATAAGTCAAACACGACATAACACTGGCTAGCGAAACAATATTTATGCACTATATTTCGTACTTACAAGGATTTACAGCGTCGACATGGCGCTACGCCTCACCGGCATTTCGGTGCACAAAATTATGCTTGGACCAAACTATATTCCAAATTTTATATGCCGAACGGAACGAAGCCCGCTCCCAACCCTTAGGTTTTTAATAAAGCCTTCTGCAACTTCGGATGCACATTGATTTTGTCCCGCGAACTCAAAATCGACCGATCTATAAATCTTCCATCTCGCTAATGACAACCCGAGTTTTTTTTTTACACTCGCCGCGCGAGCGCAGACTAACGTTTCGTTCGCGAACAGCCAAAGGGATGAAAAAAAATGAACTTCATAATTACGAAAACTATGTTTGTACCTACTGAAAAATGCGGAAATTTATCCTGAAAATATAAATTACACTCCCAGAGTTTAAAGACGACGGACTGACGAGATATCTGTAAATTTAGGAAAAACCGTCTGAGAGCGGTTACTTGTGAGTGTGGCCAATGTAAAAATAAAACTAAATAAACGAAATAAATATGTGGTGGCTGCTAATAAAAAAAACGGTGTTACAGTATCCCTTCTGTTGGCAAAATAATTTTATTTCTGAATTTGTTAAAATTCAGAAATAAAATTATTTGTCGAAGACTTCGACCTTACACTCCTCTACTCTGAAATTAACCCCATACACAAGTTGAAACCCCCAACAAATGTTTGAAATCATACCTCACTATGCAAGCGTTCTCCTAACAAGATTGCGTGCTCACCAGGCACTGGCCCTTTTACCACGGGTGCCATCTGTGGGATCCTCTTATTGAGTAACTAACCCAGTACGCTTGTTGATACCCCCAACAAGCGTTTAAAATCCTAATTCCCTACACAAGCGTTTATCCTACACACTAACTCAGCATGCATACAACCTACCTATCAGCTACACAAGCGACAAGTGACAACCGAAATCTAACACTAGACGGTTCCTTCTACTCACTTGGAAAACTCATCTAAAACTAAAAGTTAGGGAGGCGCGACACGCAGCCAGAGATCCCTTATACATATCATGCGCGAAGCAGGGCGCAGTAACCTGAAAGAAAATTTGCGGGCCGTGACACACAGACAACCGCATTAAACAACCTAACAAAATCGTCACTCCTACAATCACCAACTATAAACGAGGCCCACTCTGATTCGGTGCAGAGTGTCCTTTTCATACGTTACAGATAAAAACTTTGAAATTGTTTTTATCTCAAATCGTTTATGACTATACCATAAACGACCGAAACCGACCTATCAACTTATAAAACCATGCTACCTAATTCATCCCGGACTAATCTTAACCAATAACACAATTAGTTGTTAAACGCAAGACCGACATAACTAAGTTATTGCGAAATTATTGATACAATTAGAAACTACAAATATTAACCTAACGATCCGGATCTTATAAACTATGCCTATCCACAAACACACCTTATTGAGCCAACTGTCGGGACAACTGTTCAATTAAATACCTACTAGTCCAGACGAAAGTAAGGGCGCACAGCACAGTGCTATTTAAGTCTCAAATACTAAAGCGGGGTTGACCCACCGCCAACTTTGTAGTAGCGAGCTTGTTACCTACAACTACACAACGTCAGTCCAAGTGAAAATACAGGGGGCGCGATACGCAGCCAAAACCCTATAAAAGGTGCGCAACGCCAAGTGCGACTTAAGTCTCAAATAATATAGCGGGGTGTGATACACAACCTACCGCAAAGAGTCCTGGTTAAAGTTAAAACCGGCTCCAGGAAACGGAAACTCTCTGGGAGACCAGTGTCCCTTCCTTAGTCACGTCACAGATAAAAACTTCTCACATGGTTTTTATCTCATGCCGCTTACACCCTGCATGTAAGCGACGGAAACTTAAGAGTACTAACTTACATTTATAAGTATACCTAGACTTATGCTAAATCCCGGGAAACTAACTTAAACTATTACGACCTTCTTACTAGCCAATACTCGAACCATATAAACCTGCCGTCAGGACAAATGTTCTACAACCAAATAAAACCATGCAGTCCGAACATATGCAATTATGCTTTTCATTCTGAAATCCATTCCTTAATATAACCAACAGTCAGGACCAATCTTATACCCACGATGAACACCTGCAAGTCCGGACGAAATGCAACCTATCATAGATTCGATTGCTACACATCTACTTACCTATTCTTATTTCATATGAAGCAAAACAAAATTCTATAACTTATCCTTTCCCAAACTAATGGTGTTTACTAATAACGGTTACAGTCACCTCTCAGAGAAAGAACTGGCCCAACTTAGTTATATTATTATTATATATTATCCAGAGGTCACGGCGCGGTGCACAAGATGGCCGCCGGCGCAACAGCTGACTGCTCTAACCTACATTAGCCCGGGTGAATGACCGACCTATATACACTTACCTATTTAATAATGTAAACAATTAGCTTAACAAGGGTTGTCAGCGCGGCGGCTGGAAACTAACAAGTTTAGATTTAAACAAAACAAAGAATAGTGTATTATTTAAATTACGGCAGCACAGTATAAGGGTACACCACTAGCGTAATTAAAGATTAAATTAAGGATAGGTACTAACAGGGAACCACACGTGACACATAATCGGTGCGTTATGTGGCCCGGTTATTTGAAGGCCCGGGTACACCCCGTTCAAGTATGTCTTTTATATGGAATTTACCTAACGACTTACCACTCATCGACTTCAAGGAGTAAACCAAAGGAGAGTGTTTCTTGTCTACTACGCACTTTTCATATTTGGGTGAAAGCTTTGCGCTAAAGAACTTAGCCGCGTTGGACAATGGAAAACACCGTTTATAAACTATTTGCCCTTCCTCAAATTGAATGTCTCTTTTCCGTAAATTATAGTATTTAACATTGTGAACGTACGCCTTTTTAAGGTGACCTTGAACTGATTTATAGATTCCATTCAACTTGGTAAGGTTCGGTGCAAAAGGTTCCTGTCTTAACTCAACAGCAGCCTCCTCCACGGGCCCCTCAAGATTATGTAAAGACCCGTCTAGTACCATTTCTCTGCCATGGTTTAGAAAGAACGGGGTAAACTTCGTACTTACATGGACGGCAGTGTTTAATGCACATTGAATCTCTGGTATGTTCTGATCCCAAGTACGATGATCAGTACGCACGTAAGAGGATACGGCACGAACAATGTCTCGATTCCGTCTTTCAGTAAAATTAACCTGAGGATGGTACCGTGGATTATAGAAGATATGTGGGACCTGATACTTAGCCAGTAAGTCTCGGAACAGGCCTGAAATAAATTGGGGGCCATTGTCGACGTAAATGTATTTACACACCCCGTGTAGCAAAAACACTCCCTTCTCCAAACATTTAACAATAGCCTTCGCTGTGGTATTTCTAAGAGGGAACATCAAGGTATATTTACTAAAATAGTCGCAGCACACAAATATGTATTGGTTCCTTGCATACGATGGAGGAAAAGGCCCTAGGATATCACAGGATATAGCCTCCCAAGGCTTAGAAACAACCCGAGGACCCCCCATCAAGCCAGCCCTCGCTGTATTACAAGGTTTGTAGCAGTTGCACACCTCACACCCGGCCACGTATTTCTCAACATCACGAAATAATGACGGCCAAAAGTAACCCGCACTTATACGTTTGTGAGTCTTAGCGACACCGACATGACCGGAAGTAGGGTCATCGTGATATTGTTTTAAAATTTCCTCGCGTAGCTCCAGAGGCACGACTCGCTTCCACTCAAACTGAGCAGTGAGATTATATTTATTTTTAGACATACGATACAGCCATCCGTCAGTAACTGTGAAGTTGGGAAATAAACGTGGGTTGTCGGTGCAATCTTTAAAAAGTTTTAAATACCACGGGTCTGTTATGGTCTCCGGGTGAAACGAAATAGAGTTAATAGTAATCCGGGAAAGAGTATCCGGTAGCACATGTTCTTTGCCCTTCCTGTGTATAATATCGAAATCAAATTGACTGAGCCGACATGCCCAGCGATTCAATCTACCCGTGGGGTTTTTTAGTTTGTAAAACCACTGAAGTGAAGCATGGTCCGTAACTATGATGCACTTTGAACCCTCCACGTAAGCACGATATTGCTCCAAAGCGTGAAGCACGGACAGAAGTTCACGCTCGGTACAAGAATAATTAGCCTCCTGGGCACTCAAAGTCCGGCTGCAGTATGCTATTGGATGGTCAACCCCGTCTACCCTCTGGGTCAAAACCCCTCCAATGGCGAAAGAGCTAGCATCCGTATGTATGTAGAACGGTTTGGTGAAGTCAGGACACCTCAGAATCGGCGCTGAGATCAAAGCAGTCTTTAGAGTATTAAACGAATCTTCTGCCTCGGGTGACCATACGAACTTGACCTTTTTACTCGTGAGACGAGTTAGAGGTCGAGCGACATCTGAGAAGTTTTTTATGAAACGGCGGTACCAGCCGGCCATTCCAAGAAACCTTTTTAAAGCCTTCGGGTCGTTAGGAGTAGGAAAGTTCATGATGACCTCCACTTTCGATGGGTCCGTCCTCAGGCCGAAATGATCCACCACTTACCCTAGATACTTCAGTTCGCTTCGGCAGAATTGTGACTTTTTCACATTGATTGTTAGGTTCGCGTTTTTAAGTTTCTCATAGACCCGGTTCAAAATTTTGATATGTTCATCGAAGGATGATGTACATATAACGATATCATCAATGTACGCGAAGACTTTATTATCAAATTCTGCCGAAAATAAACTGTCCATCAGGCGCTGCATGGTGGCAGAAGCCCCTACCAAACCAAAGCACATTACATTGTAATGAAACAAACCACGGCGCGGAACCGTAAACGCCGTCTTTTCTTTCAAATCTGGATGTAACGGAATTTGGTGATATGCCGCACTTAAATCCAGCGAGGTCAAATATTTAGCATCACGCAAATTGTCAATAATGTAGTTAATATAAGGGAGAGGGTAGGCATCAGTTTTGGAAACGGCGTTCAGGCGACGACTGTCCAAACACAGGCGCATTTCCCCATTAGGTTTAGGTACTAGGGTCACAGGACTATTCCACTCCGAGTGAGAGGGTTCCACCACGCCCTTAGCCAACATGCGATCAAGTTCCTCATCTAGGTACTTAAGTTTTGCAGGACTCAGCCGGTAGTACTTTTGTTTTATGGGAGCAGCATCACTGGTGTTAATCACATGTTGGGTCAAGGAGGTGCGACCCAGTCCGACCTTGTCAGTATTTATGTTATCAAATAAAGTTTTAATTTTATCAATCTCTGTTTTTTGAGAGGTAATTAAAGAGTCATAATGACGCAACCCGTCTTCCTCGATACTGTTTACCGCTAGAGAGTGAACACCAACCGGCAAGCAAGCCAAGACATCAGGGGCCACATCAAAAGCTTTCCAGAAATTAATGCCAAAGTGTATTGGAAGCGTAATTTCCGGTAGAATGTGAAATAGAATAAGTTGAACCATGCCTTTATATTGGATAGGCACCTTCATATAATACCTACAGGTAAAACTGTTACCGTTCGCGACTCGCAGTATGCGGGGGTGCTTAAATTCGTGCATCTCGATATTTAATTCTAGAAACTTCAAATGCGCGTTTTGGCCAAGCACCGAGCATGATGCGCCGCAGTCCAACAGGCCAGAGACGTTGACATCGAAAACTTGAACAGTTAGGTAAGGACGGGGATCGTTCGTATCAGGTAAAAAGTAAGTCTCGACGGGGACTGAACTGGAGGCAGTCAGCGGTGTCCGTGAGACTGGCCTTACTAGTTTTTTGACTGCGACACAGATGCGCTGCACCTAGGGCACTCGGGCGTGCGCACGCCAGCATGCCCGCACCGAAAACATACAACCTCGCGAGATCGCGGGCAACGGTTAGTATTATGGTCATTACCTTTACACCGATAGCAAAACGCGGCTGACTCACTCCTATTCATGGAGTTAACAGCTTGTCCGCGCGACATGTTTCGCGATCGTACTTGCATGTCCGGAGCAACCGTTTGACCCGAAGTACTAGGTTCAGCAAAATTTGAGGCGCGTGCCCCCGCCAATTCGAGACGCATACACACCGTCTTTAGTTCTGTGATCGAGTTTATATCAATAAGCGCCAGCTCACGACTATATTCGGGACGAATATTACGCAATAAAATATCCAATCGTTCCGGTTCAGACACCGGCCTGGAGAGACGCGAGAATAAACCGCCCATAAAGGAAAGATACACCACAATAGATTCATAACGCGCCTGTGTGCGTGCCCTTATCTCATTCATCAGCTTGAAATCGAAGTCTGGTATATCAAAATCCGCCCTTAAAGCGGCCAGCAGCTCCTTATAGTTTGAGAAAGAGTCTTTATTGGATCGGTACCAGAAAAGTGCTGGTCCGTCGACAATTTCCGGAAATCCATTGAAAATGACAGCTTCCGGGATATCCCGGGCTAAACGAAGCTCATTTAAACGAGTTATAAAGGCGCGTACACAGGTGTCACCTTTAAACCGCAAATTAAGACTAGCTAAATTGTGCCTAGGCTCCGCACGACACGCCGTAGGAGGTTCCCGTACGGCCGGTGAGCTGAACACCTCCGTCTCAGATTCCGAAGAGCTATCCCCATTACTAAGTTGAGACAGCATACCAACTAACAACCCTTTAAGCTCAACAACTTCCTCAGCATGATCAGTGACCTGGGCAACACGTCCAAGAAAGTAAGTTGCCCGACCCACTAATCTGTCCCGCTGTAACACTGACAAATCTGCACTGTTGGAGGCCGCTGTCTTCAGCTCCTGCACCTTCAGCTTACACACTGTGAGTTCCTGAGCCATGTCATCTGGTGGAGCCGGAACGGTGGGTTTCAGACTGCCCCGCCGGACCAACGACCGGGTCTGACGCAACAGTTTCCTAAGGGAATCGCAAGAATCCTGAGATTCGAATGGTATGTGTAATGTGTTGAGTTCATGTTGGATTTCATCCTTCAGAAGGTATTCGATTTTAATAGGTACAACCATTTTGATATAAAATTTCAGTACAGGTAGGTATAATATTCCAATATAGACAATATAATTTCACCATATAGGACGCACCTAGCGTCTACAAATTGGGTTAGACCACGAGCAACACCAGTAGGTAAATAAGCCTACACACTATGTAACATTAGCACTATTTAATCTGTTCACCCCTAATAAGCTGTCTAGAGCACACCTAGCGCGTTCAAATTACAGAAGAACACGGGTGGCCGACAGGGTTAAGTCAGTTTATACTAATATGCACACATGGGCAGTCTAGTACGGTAATAAACACACCGCACAGTAAAATACAGCACAATATTGAACTCCTTGAGTCATACACACACACTTGCTAAGGGTAATTTAAATTTCACTAAAGCAAATCACTTGCTATTGCCAATACTTCCCCAGGCCCCACGTTGGGCGCCAATGTAACACTTTGCTAGCAGCTGAGGGCATGAGACATCTCTGAGGGAGGTTCGGTTATAGCCTGCGAGTCAAACCTCACTTAAAGAAAGTGTTGGGCGCCTAAGGGAGAGTCGTAAGGCTTGACTTCAAATGGGATGTATGGCAATAACAAATGAAACAAAGTAGTCCGGTTTACATTTTCTATTCCACTATATAAGGTGTAACACTGGACCACATCGGTCCTAACTTCATACTCTTATTTATTATTAACCTTAGGGTTCTTATTTCTTACATTAGGGGACCGACACCCGAGCGTCCTCAGTGTCGTCCAAAGAAAATTGGTTGTACTACTATTAAGAATTTTATGTTAATAAAGTTTCTACGTTGATCAGTGTCACAAGATTTATGAATGTGTGTGTATGGAGGAGACGCCCTATTACCCAAACAAGTAAACGACTCACCCAAGGTCACTCACGGTACAAATTGTTCATAAATGTATTACTACCACGCGTAGCCACGTACTCACGCAGGTCCGCAAACCTCACGGTGATGGAGACGCCTCTAACGGCTCAAGAGTCTCTGACGTCGTTGAAGATGGCTCGACCCACGTTCAGCCATAGGTAGGAGGCCCTGGAATTCGAGAATTCTCCAATTAATTCTAATATCAACTAAATAACATTTAACCAGACCTACTCGTCAGGTACAAATTTAGATACCTACCATTGAGGGCAGTAAGACGCGAAGTTCGAAAATGGACATGCTCTCAGGCATTCATTTTGAGGTTAAAAGCTAGCAAGTCACTGAAACAAAAGTAACAAGGTTAGAAAATGTGCTGTAAACATTCGTATCTATTGAGTGTTGATCGAGTGGGCTCTCGATACATACTCTTTCTAGGATGCAATACAAGCACCGGCCCTTTAACCACGGGATGCCAACGGTGGGATCTGCGAGATCGCTGAAACAAAACAAGGCATAAGTCAAACACGACATAACACTGGCTAGCGAAACAATATTTATACACTATATTTCGTACTTACAAGGATTTACAGCGTCGACATGGCGCTACGCCTCACCGGCATTTCGGTGCACAAAATTATGCTTGGACCAAACTATATTCCAAATTTTATATGCCGAACGGAACGAAGCCCGCTCCCAACCCTTAGGTTTTTAATAAAGCCTTCTGCAACTTCGGATGCACATTGATTTTGTCCCGCGAACTCAAAATCGACCGATCTATAAATCTTCCATCTCGCTAATGACAACCCGAGTTTTTTTTTTTACACTCGCCGCGCGAGCGCAGACTAACGTTTCGTTCGCGAACAGCCAAAGGGATGAAAAAAAATGAACTTCATAATTACGAAAACTATGTTTGTACCTACTGAAAAATGCGGAAATTTATCCTGAAAATATAAATTACACTCCCAGAGTTTAAAGACGACGGACTGACGAGATATCTGTAAATTTAGGAAAAACCGTCTGAGAGCGGTTACTTGTGAGTGTGGCCAATGTAAAAATAAAACTAAATAAACGAAATAAATATGTGGTGGCTGCTAATAAAAAAAACGGTGTTACACATTAAGCTCGCCGCCTTGTGTCGAAATCACGAGCTATCAATCAACGTCGAACGTCACCCGAGTTTGAATACCACCAAGTCAGGAAAAGCACTGCAGTACCTAAGTATTATTTGTATATGTTAGGATCTACTTTATTTATGATTCAAAATCATCAATAAACCAACTCCGTGATAATCATCAATTCATCAGCAAGGGATATCTTAGGTACTACAGGTAAAATAAAACTTGTACGAAATAACGCAAATGAATACAAAATTCCCGATGATGCTTCCAGACAGTAGGTATATGAGCGTTATTGTCTTGATCAGATTCTTCATAATAATACTTGTCGTAAATAGCATAAACAACTCGGGTCGGTCTTGAATCAGAACACATTCAAAGCCCCGCTCAAAAGTGTTTCCGAGAATCATATGTGGCGAACTGCTCGCGGTTACAGGTGGCCATTCAGGAAAAGATGAGTTTTGTGGAAGGGGGTCCTGAAGAAATTTAGTTGAGCTTGATAAAGCACATCTAAATTGTATTTTGTTGAATAGGGAATGAGTAGTAAGTATATTATTAACATATTTTCAAAATGTAGCGTCTCCATCTGATTCGGAGTAAGTATTATTTTTCATTTTATGCAGCCGCTTATAAACCAAACAGAAAAAATATGACTGTAAAATAGGGGCCTTGTCATGTGTTTATTACCGGAACTCACCTTTTGGAGAAGGTAGGGAATTATTCGTCAGTATGATTTGCTTCATTATCTTTAGTATTTTTAAGCATAGCGTAAGTTTGATCAAAATGATCATTTCCAGGGAAATTAGTCAGAATGTCAGGCACTCCAGGGGCTGGGACGTATTTATTATAAAATGTATATTCACATAAACCCAAATCATCAATATGAGTTTGATGTACAATATCAGCTTAATTTTTATTTTTACATATAACACTTCTTTAACGCTTTTGCAGAATTTAAACTCAGTTATTGTTGTCTAAGCGCATAAAGTCCATTGCGTGGATTTTTAATTTCAATTTGATGGTGATTAATCTGTCGGAATTGGTGACTTCCGAATGACTCAAATGAGTCAAATGTCACCTATTTTTTTATCGTATGGCAAATCAGTATTTAGAACCGTGAGATCTATGTTGCCACGACATTCTTTCATGTCATACACTGATAGATCATCACATAACATGAACCATGCGTTATCACTTTTAACATATGTCTGAAACGTACATTTTGCACTCCATTTTAATGCCAATGTGTATCGCACGCTCGCTCCCACGTCCTAGAACAGAACAGCACGCGCTCGAAACACATTCATATCAAACTGATATGGGAAATATATTCTGCGACTGCTCCCAAAGGGGTGCGTCGCACGCCGCGTGAAAGGTACGGCATTAATGTTTTATTCAAAGAGCTAGGACACCGCCGCAATCTGTTTTACTTCTAAACGACTGCATACCTCGCTTAGCGGAGCACCCGCAATGTTTGAAAAGGCTCTTATTTGCTTCTTTTATCTGGCTACAAGTCAGGGACATGCGGGTATTTGTTTACTCCTTTGGTAGCAATTTGACTGTCATATATTCATATAAGCTTTAACAAATAGTTGTTTCACTCTTCAATCACTGAGAGGTAAACATGATTCATGAAGGTAGGTAATTATATTTACCCGTATTTATTTAATAACCGTGGACTGGTCATCCACGGCGAAGCTAAGAGGCAACCAGGGCCGGCCTGTATTTTAGTGGGTACACCGGTACACCGTGGGTCTCATCCGCTCATACGGGAGTCCCATATAACCACTTAGGTCATAAGGGCGTTTAAAGCAATTTTCTCCCCTAAACAAAAAAAATAAATCATGGTATTTCGCTGTGTATGTATGTTGCTAAGCTAAATCTATCGGTAACTTCAAATCTCTTCTTAAAGAACATTATTTGTCTCTCCCCTAATCCCCGATTGTCTTACTATTATTATTATTGGCTGACTGTTTATGTATTATATTTATATATTTTTATTTGTTTTATTTGTATATATGTATGATTGTGTATGTATGTTTATATATAGAGCTATTTATGTACGTGTATTGATATAATTATTTTGATTTATGGCTTATTATAATCTCTGCACCACCTACTACATAATCTAGTTTTATCTCTTTCTCCGATACCCAAAGGTTGTCTGGAAGAGATCGCTCTTCAGCGATAAGACCGCCTGTTGTCTACCTCTACCTACATGTTATTGTATTGTTTCTCTTTTTAACTGCTTTGTTTGTGTGAGGTGTGCAATAAAGAGTATTTGTATTGTATTGTATTGTATTGTATGTTTGTAATATGACAATCGTCAGTGTAAAGGGCGAACAATCCGATTTTTTTGGTGTCAGCTGTGGCGTCAAACAGGGATGCGTTCTTGCAACAACCTTTTTCGCTCTTTACCTTGCAGTCGTAGTCAGAGACTCCTCAAAGTCGCTTTAGCTGATGGCATCCGTATTCGTTTCCGCACTGATGGCAGTATTTTCCATCTTGCACGACTAAAGGCTCACACTAAAGGTCTCTCATGCCACTGTCACAGATATAATGTACGAAGATGATCTGTGTTTTGTGGCCGATTCCCCGAACGGTCTACAAACTCTTATGATGAGTCCCAAGGAGTCCTGTCAACGGTTTGGCCTAAAAATTTGTGTTAAAAAAACCGAAGTCATGGGGTTAGAAACACTAGCGGCCGTTTACACCAAACTCGGTGATGACTCTCTTAAGCAAGTAGACAGGTTCAGGCAGAGATGGGGAGTACTCTTATATCTAAGTGCCACCTTGATGATGGAGTAAACAGCAGAATGTTTGGGAGACTTCCAGTCAAGGTGTTCCGGTCAGACGACATAAAGCTCCAAACCAAGGTCTCTGTGTACCTACATGGCAATAGTTCTGCTCAATCTTGCCAAGCGTCGATGACAGAACAAAATTGTGTTCGTCTTTTTAGTCGCAGACCACACGAGAAAAGACGTTTCGGCACTGCGCAACCCGGCGGCGTTGCCCGGACTGCATGAACGCGCGTAGGGGCGAAAGTAACGCGTGGTGTCGTTCGGCATCCTTGAGAAAAACGTCATCTCAAAACTACGGTGTCACGTGTGCAGTGCCGTGCTGCGTAACGCGCTGAAGATCTGCGAAGTTTCGAGAGAAAAGAAGAGTTCGCACCGGCTTAAAGAAGTAGGTTGTTTTACATAGATACATCGTCATAGCACAGTTTTGAAATGCGCGAACGCGCAAGATTGCGTTGCGCGGCCGAAACACCTCGTGTGTTCTGTGCCTCACCCACATGCAAAATCAATTTACTGGACGAATCGTGTGAAATTGGATTGTGTGCCCGGATTGACGTGCGCTGGCCGCGTCGGCAATTACGGGGCTGATACACAACGGTTACTCTATTTCTAGGGTAGTTAGGTCGTGTTATATATTATGTTTGCTGGCTTTGTTATGGAAAATATTAATGCTGGTGGCTGTACTTAATTAGGTATTTAAGTATCATGTCCCGCCGCAAATAATTCGAAACAATATTACATCAAAAATAAGGCACAGGCATTATTAAACTCAAGTTAACGTATCTAATCGGCATTCCGTGCCCCGGGCTATTTGGCGGAGCGCCCAAGCAACAGGTTCGTTCACCGACTCTAATCATTATCTCTCTTTCCTTCTACCCTTTGTACCTGTTGAGTGAAGAGGCAAGCGATCGTGCCATGTTAGATCACCTGCCACACCATATGAAATTTGTGTCACTGGGTACTCGACGGCGGTGAAATTGCAAATATAAGAAGGTAAGGTAAGGTTAAGTCACACAATCGGGGTTGGTATTCATATATAAATTTGAATTTTGATATCACTAATAATATGACATTTCGATGATATTGCGATCATCTTACGGTACCAAATACTATATAATACATTGCAAAGATTATGATTAATGTGCGTACACTACATAGTTGCATATTCGTACATAAAATTGTGAGTATTCACTAAATTACTGATGTTACTTTAAGTAATACAAATATAGCAATTTGTATGCAGTTCGATTAGCAAAATTGGACAGTTTATAGTGACTTCGCCATTTTTCACAAAACTGTCCTGGCCCTGTCTCGAGACGCCATCAAATCATGTTGAATAGAGCCACTGGACGGTCTATATACTCAGTTAATGGCGATGCACGAACCTAAATGCTTACGTAAGTGATTTCAGCCTGGATATCGATACCGCAATCGCACGTGCTCTTTAACCTGGTGGATTTAGGACCAGCCAGGCAACTATTAAACCTCCACTACCTATGACTATTATGATGATGAGTAAGGTACAATCGAAGTAATTTTTCTTTAAGTAAATTTGTTCTAATATTTGACCGTGATTATTTAGATACCTACATATTCAAAGCGAATTAGAAACTTAACTTGTTTTTCTCTTTACTGTAGCTACAATTGAGTCATAAAGATACAGTAAGTTAAGACGCAAGTAAGAATATTAAAGGTTTACTTTGATCTTTGGCAAACGCAAGGAAGACATATACAATTGATGGTTTCTACATAGGTAAAGTTGACGAAATATAATTTGCACCGATTCCTGTAACAACTTGTACGGCAAATCCAGGCAAATTACCTATATTTCCTCAACTATTCAACACAGTGCTATAGTCATTAAGGAAATCAAATCAAATCAAATCAAATCAAAATTATTTTATTTGCAATAAGTATATAGTAATACATGCAAATACATATTAAATTAACACATTATTGGTAATCATTATAATTATTTTTACAGATACATGTTTTGTCTTAATCTAGTGCGTTTGTAAAATATTCCTTAATGGTATAGAATGGTCTGGTTATGAAAAATTGTTTTAGTTTTCTGTCAAATATTTTGATGTCATTACAATCTTTAATATCATTATTTAGATGATTATAAACTTTAATTGCATTATTATTAATACTATTATTAAAATGTCTAAACTGTGGCCTGGATAGAGCTAGATCATTTGTTTTTCTCAGGTTGCGAGTAGTGTGCTGTCTAGCTTTTGGGAAACATTCAATATTTTTATGGACATACAAACAGATACGATAAAGATAAATGGAGACAACAGTAAGGATCCTATTTTCTACAAACATTTTCCTGTGAGTAACTGGCACATGTTTACACCTCTCAATAATACGAATAGCTTTTTTTTGCATAAGTAAAACTGATTGAATATTACATGAGTTACCCCAGACTTCAACACAGTAGCGAATTATACTCTCAAAATAAGAGAAATAGATGATTAGTAGGGTTTCCTTGTCACTTGTTTTGGAGATAGTTCTTAGAGTGTAGCATGCACTAGCCAGTTGCCTATTAACTTTATTAATTTGATGATTCCATCTCAGGTATGGGTCTAAGTCTACACCTAAGAACCTCACACAGTTAGATTTGGTTATTGGCAACTGACAGTGAAAATCGATGCTCTTTGTACCACGACGAAAAGTCATGTAGAAACTCTTGTCACAATTGATTCTTAGTCCATTATTTAAAAACCAGCTTGTGAGATCTTTCCAACACTTACTTGCCTTATTATTAAATTCGTCACAACTGTATGCCATCAGAATGATGCTTGTGTCATCGGCATAAAGATATGGCGTACCACATGAGAGATAGTCTGGTAAGTCATTTATGAAGATTATGAACAGCAAGGGTCCCAACACTGAACCCTGCGGTACTCCATATCTTATTAAACCTTCATCAGATCTTATAGCCCCGTTAATACTCTGGTCTGGAATTTCAACATATTGAGTTCGATCTGACAAATAAGAACTAAATAGTTTCAGAGCCGTGCCACGTATGCCATAATGTTCAAGCTTGTCGAGGAGTATCCCGTGATTCACACAATGCAACGAGGTTACCATTTATATGTTTTTCTGTTGTCATAAAATTTGATATGTTGCCTGTGCTAGTTAGATTTCCAGTAATTATATCTATTTAAACCTACGCTACAATGCGGTTGCGGTCTGATCATGGAGTAATTTATTAAATGTATTACCTACGTCCTTACTTCCATATTAAAAACATTAATTCATTCGTCACAGTGCTTTTATATTAATATTAAACTTCGTGTTTTATAATCGCGAAACAGAATACCGTAAAGTATATTTCCCAACTGAACACTTAATTGAGTTCGGTGTTAACTTTCCCTCCAACTTGACAAAACATCACCGAAGGGATCATTACGGGCACCGTCCGCTGTCATATAAAGAACGACAATATTCACAAGTTATTTCGCCGGAAAACTCGGCTCAGCTTGAATAGCCATGGAACCCATAAGTTCGCGTCGGGCTCGTCGCTATAACGACGGCCCACTTTCAGATCACGTCCTAAACTACACTATAACTCAGAGATGATATCACACCCACGTCCGTTATTTTCTACGCGACAGCTCGTCGTCATTTTCTTTCTCCTAATTATTCGCCCCCATTCTGCACACGCTCTTCGCTGCTTTATGAAAGCTCGCTTACGAAATTTCCTCGTTCTATCGAAACTGTTAGTACTTACGTTGAAGAATATTTTCTGGAATCTGCACATTTTATTACATCTGTGTTTTGTTCTAATATATGCAGTGTATAAAATGTTTTACTCCGCTGGAAAATAATTGGGCTGACAATCTAAAACGATCCCGGATATCGGATATCAAACACGGTACCTATAGTCACTAAGTGCATGAGGAAAGCGTTCTTGTTAATGTTACACTTTCTTCAGCCACCTTTGCGGTATTTTATATACACTCGCGGTCAAAGAAACCGGGTCAGTACGAAAATTTGTAATATCTCCTAAAATAATAAAGCTAGGGACATGAATTAAACTGCATATTGTAGATAATTTTATACTGAATTAAATAACATCAAATGGTGGAATCGTAATTCTTTTGTTTAATAAAATTACATAGGAAACAAAAAATCAACCAATTTTACGTACAAAAATAAGCAGTAGGTACTTCACATACAACACAAAAAATAAAAATTAATACTTCGTATTGCCTCCTCGGGCTCTTCTTACAGCTTCTAGACGATTCGGCATGCTGTTTATTAAGTTCTTTATGCGTTCTTGCGGGATATTGTCCCATTCTTCCACTAACGCCTGTTTCAGGTCTGTAAGTGTAACTGGGGCGGGGTTTCGAGCTCTTACACGCCTCCCAAGCTCGTCCCATACATGCTCAATCGGATTTAAGTCCGGACTCCTCGAGGGCCAGTTCATACAGTTGATACCAACCTCCAAAAAATAATCTCTGACAATTTGAGCTGTGTGTGGCCTGGCGTTGTCATGCATAAACATAGAATTTCCACCCATATTAATTAAGTATGGGCCGACATGCTCATTAAGAATCTCTTCTACATATCTTGCACTCGTTAATGATCCATTTTCTATTAAAACTAACTCCGAGCGACTCTCTGAAGAGATTCCAGCCCAAACCATGACTGACCCACCGCCGAACGCCACTTTTTCCTCAAAACATGCTGGAATAAAACGTTCACCAGGCCGTCTGTAAACTCTTTGCCACCCGTCATTTGCATAGAGCATAAATCTGGATTCATCGGAAAACAAAATTCTTGCCCAATCTTCGTCACCCCAGTATCTGTGATCGCGGGCATAAAGTCGTCTTGCTGTTCGATGTATTCTTTCAAGTTTTGGGCCATTGGCCGGCCTATGTGGGGTCAAATTTGCTTCTTTGAGCCGCCGCCTGACAATCCGCTCGCTGATGCCGTCCCTTCGGGTCTCTAAAAGCTGATTTTTCACTTCAACTGCTGTGAGGTGCCGATTTCGGAGCATGGTTGTAACAATAAATCGATCTTCTCTAGCTGTAGTACATCTTGTTTTGCCGGTTCCTGGTCTTCTAAGGTTCTGCCCAGTTTGTAGGTAACGTTGGAGGACTCGCTGCACTGTAGAAAGTGACACACCTGTTCTTCTCGCTGTATACCTCTGACTTCTTCCTTCTTCTAACATAGTGATGATACGAGTACATTCATCTCGTGTTAGCGGCATGATAGACATTCAAGAATGACCACAAAATAAAACAATGACAGCCTTTTATCATAGTTCTTTGACAGATTGAAAATAATTGCTTAAAAACAAGCAAAAGTAAAACGAACGCAATTTCAAATAAGTACCCAATTGGTCTTTTTTTTTCAATTAAACCTTTTTCCAGTTACTACGTAGAACATTGAAGGTTGGATTTAGAAGGATATTAAATTCTCTATAAAACAGAGTTAGTTTCATGCAGATACGACCAACGATTTACAAAATATTGAGGTTTTCGTCACTGACCCGGTTTCTTTGACCGCGAGTGTATAAACCATTTCCGCAGAATATGGAAAACCTACTATTGCTAAACAGTGAAAACACCCTGAAAATAAGACTTGAATTTTAACTTAATAAGAATATTTATTTTGTCATTTCCAGACTATTAAACACAACCGCTGTGCCGACTTCATAAATACCTTGAGGCAATAAACTCTCAGGTTTATGGCATTTGGTATTGACAGGGCGGCTTTCAATCAGGCAACCTTATTCCGCAATACGAGGGCTGCCTTTTAAGTTGTGTCGTTTGGAAAAACTAAAGACAATTTAAGTGTTAAATGGTATTTATTGTTTTTCAAAGTAATCACCGTGATATGTAATACACTTTTTCATTCGATTGAACCAGTTTTCGAAACACTTATTCCAGTCCGAAGTCGGGGTCTCCAAAATGGCCGTTTTGTATGCCTCAACCGCTTCTTCAGGCGTCTGGTACCGTTGACCACGAAGTCGTTGCTTGATTTTATGAAAAGTAAAAAAATCGTTAGGGCTTAAGTCTGGACTGTACGGCGGGTGTTCCAGAATTTCGACGTTTTGCTCTTTTAAAAACGCAATAGTTTGCCGGGCGGTGTGCGAGCTCGCATTATCGTGGTGCAGTCTTATACGACGTCTTGGGTTATTTTTTCGAAACTCGCCGATGACTTCTGGTAAACAGACAGTGGTATACCAGTCAGCATTAACCGTTTTACGATCCTCGAGCACGATGGTGGCAACGTGGCCACTTTTCACCACAAACGTGGCGACCATTTTTTTCGAAGTGCTCCGTGAGCGTATTACTTTGGTCGGTTTTGGCTCATCTTGGAACACCCAAACAGTCGACTGCTGTTTAGAATCGGGATCGTAGGCATATATCCAAGATTCGTCACCACTGATAATGTCGTAAACATGTTTCGAGTTTCCTCGGTTGAATTGCCGCAGAGTTTTGCGACACCATCGAACGCGAGCCGTTTTTTGGTCTTCACTGAGTAAATGTGGTATCCAGCGTGAGATCAACTTTTTTACGCCTGAGTGATCATGCAAAATACTGTGAACACTGGTCCCTGAAATACTTAAGGAAGCTTCTATCTCATGGTATGTCTCATGGCGATCTTCGATGATCAGTTGCCGTACAGCATCAATGTTCTCCTGGGTTACGGCTGTTTTTGGTCGACCTTCACGATGTCTATCACCAAGACTAGAGCAACCACGTTGAAATTCTAAATACCAGCGTGCCACAGTCCGAAGGCATGGTGCTTTATCATTGAAAACCGTAGTCAACTCTTCGAAGCACTGAAGTCGCGTTAAGCCCCTTTTGAAGTTGTAAAAAATTATCGCACGTAAATTTTCCTTCGAAATTTCCATTTTCACAACTGACTTGTCAACTTTGAACGAACGCTTTACTAAAACGGTTGGGCCGATTTCGAGTCATTCTTTTGTTTTCGAATACTAAATTCAAATATTTTAACGTGACACTAGTTCTTTTTTATGCAATCACGGGAGGTTTGCAAACGACAGAACTTAAAAGGCAGCCCTCGTATTTACGGCGTAATTTTTTGGAAGCATCAAATATAAAAAATACAAGACATAAGAACTGAACATGACCTTACTGTGAGTCTAGCTCTGACTTATACCTATATGTGACAACGTAGTTCTTTATCTCGTTTAGATTTTGTGACATGTAGCAAGTAATTTGACACCTTGTTACACTGGTGGTAGTATTGAATTTAGGTTCCGGACAACAATGACTTGCTGCACTATAACGTACATACATACCACAGGGTTCGAACCCCGCTAGGGGGCATTATTGTAAGTGTACGTACATAGAACATTCCTGATAGTAATTGAAGGATTCTGGAGTTACTTCGCGGAAATCCATGATACAAGCAGAATAATCCAAATACTAAGTAACTCTTTTTTTTTTTTATCTTATTTTAAGTAACTCTTGTTGCATGTGTAATACAAAAGTTAACGTAAGTAAGAATGACATGTTACTTACTAGAAAATTAGTCGTAATAAGATTTGTTTTTTTGAGTATTAAGGTTAGACAGCTTATTTGGAGATGTACCCCCCCCGCCGTGTCCCTTTCTTACGAACACAAACGACATTTATGAATACGGCCGGTAGCCAGAAGGTCGATCACATAACGCATTGTACGCACGTTAGGTAAGATCTAAATCTATACTTTTTATATGGATAAATGACAGTTGCATTCCTATAACGCGCGCTCGGAACGTTACGTATTTACCCCTGGGGCCGTAGACAAGGTTACAATCGACAAGCGCTAACGCTAACGCTAACGAATAAAATGTATGGGAATGACAGATGCCGACGAAACACTTTTCGTTAACATCTGTCATGAATCATGATTCCCCTGATCTTGTTCACAAAAGAGAAATAAATTATTATGTGGATAATCTACTTTTACACAGACCAGTTTAAAGGATTTCGTTATTAATGAAACACGAGCTTCGGGTCAGTTTGAGTTCACGTTCCGTATTTCAATGTGTTTTAGGCGTTCCTTTTACGCGCGTCGAGATAACGTCTCAGAACGAACGCGAGAAACAAATAAATTGGAATGATAAACGTAAATATTCGATTGACCCCCTATGCACTGAGAACAAATCCGGGCCGTGGCCTGTGGCTGTGACCCGCGTTCCACGTTACTTTTTAACTTTTTGCAATTTTTTATCTCATATAGTTTTTATATTTTGTACAATAAACATGTTTTTTCCCTTTACAGAAATAATACTTTCACAAAGCGAGCTACGGCATAACGGGTAATGAATGATTAATTGATCACGTTAAGTCGCTTAGCAATGTGACTTTTAAAGAAAACATTTCGAATTCAATACTTTGGCGTGATCAAAATATTGGTTCCCAAGAGCGTCATTATGACTTTTAGGAACTAAATGCAAAATACTTAGACATACGTTTCGTGCTGCGTACGTAGTTCAGACAGGCTCACAAAACACTTTAAAAACAAACTGGGATGCGAAACGCCTCATATTGACCTATTTGACCATGTTACAAGAAAATTGTAAACAAATTAATATTAGTATCTTATGTACTCGTACTTACACTACTTATAGTAAAATATGCTGAACATGCATCGGGAAGTTTCGCTTCGTGCATCCTCCGTAATAATATTAACACTTAGTAGATGATGAGATTTTGATGCCTGGCCTGAAACTGAGGTTTACCTGGGATTTTAATTTCGCTGGCTGTTGGTTGCGTTAATGAAAATTGAGTGTTATAGAAATTTGCAAGAAACATAATATAAGTATAAGTGTTTGCACAAACAACGACGGTTACGTTATATTCTTAGATTGAAACTAATTCAAAGCTACTTTGTCTATCTGCTTGTTAGTTCCCGAAAAAAATATATAAAATTTAAGATAATTTGAGCACTGGAAAAATATTTTTAACATAAAACGCGGCCTCGAAACTTGCTGGCGGTGATTTCTAAGCGAAACAAGTCGCGGAAAAGGGTAAAATGTATTTTTATTGAAGTGCAACATGACCACAACCTGTTGTACCTATAAGCGACAAACCTCGGGAAAAAGCGTTCCCATCGCAGCACTGAATTTTAAGCTGCACCTGACAACGTACTATGTATTGACATCGTGCGTCGCGCGTCATATTACGCGCAAATTAGCACATAGTGCCAGAATACCGTTAGTGCAGGCTGACGTAGTTTTAATGTGATCATTAACTCGATAAACTGAGGTACCACTGGTACAGAACTAACTCACCCGATGCTCGATCCCTCTGGAAGGGCGAGTGATTGGGCGGGCGGGCCGGAGGTAGCGGCGCGGCCGCGGCGCGCGCGGCGGCAGTGACTGCTCGCCCGCCGACCCGAGCGCACGCCGCGCGCTCCGCCCGGTACGCGGTATTTCGCATGCAACCCGGCCGACCTCCCACAGCCCTGCCCCGTCGCCCCGCCCGCCTCACCCCTCCCGGCCGCAGCCTCCGCGGCCTTCACGTGGATACATATTGCGCGGTGCATACGTCCGTCACCCACTAACACTTAATCATCTTAACAGCTCATTGCACATGCACATCGGCAGGTGTTTCGATATTCTGATTTAATTTTCAAAGCGGCCGAGCGACTTGGCGATATTTTGAAAAGTTCGCGGTACTTCGGTGTTTACTGGACACGTCTTCAAAGATGGGTGCGCTCTATTTCTAGATGGACTATTGCTAGCAACACTTCGTGCAATATGTATCCCGTAGTATCAGTTTTTTTATACCGACTATTTTTGAATAAATGTTGCATGGTTGTACGTAGAAGTTTGGTCTGCTCCGTTATTACTCCTATTTCGACATTTACCAATACTTTAACATTTTTTTTTTAAATATTTAAGCTTACTGTAAGATTTTGATGTACATACCTACAGTTTCCATTTCCTTTGTTTTTGAAATGTAGTTGTTTTATAACTTTCCTTCAGATAATTAAACAGAAATATCTATTAGGAAACACATTTAATTTGCTGGGACTTAAATGTTTATAGACTCTACACTCTGCTACACGAAACTAAAAATTACATTTAATCCTAACAGAATGCAAAATATTTCCATTGAATTTAAAGTACACTTTACTTATCTGTTAACGAAATCAAGCGCCATGCTTTGAAAACTGTCAATGTCCCTGATATGTCTAAAATAACGGAATTTCTAACAACCTGATTTAGCAGAATGTAACTAGACGGCAAAATGAGCGAAGCGTAGCAAGACTAGCAAGCGGGCGTTAATTCCATTAAAAGTTTTGAATAAACATACCTCTTCATAATTTTATCAAAAGCAAAAGTTCATTCACTCTGAAGCGAATATTTTCCTTTCATCTCTCGCCATAATGTAGATGTTTGTTAGAGGATCAGATAATTATTTGCATAAAATCTGAATTACTTTCTACGGTGCTTCGCACACCACAAGCTCAGCCTTGAAAGCTTTCAGAAGGACAGGGGATTTTTTTTTATACTTCAAATGTTTTGTTTGGGCGACTTCCGAAATGATCCCGGTTCACATTTATTATTATAATGAGAGGGTAGGTCATCAAAATCATTCGTCAGTGTCAGCGTCGTGTTCAAGAAAAAAATCTGTAAAAAACTCACTACAATCAATAGATAGATATACAACTACGACTAGTTACGGCCTTCAGACCAATCAAAGACTTGAGATTATTGCTGTCTACATCTCTCTCTCTCATCTGTATCTTTAAGATATGAAGCGTTTTTAAAGGCATGTAAACGTTTATCATAGCTTCTAACTGTAATAGAATCTATGTCACCTTCTTCAGTTATGTATACGCTTGCCTGCGAATGATGTACCGACAAGATCCTATTATCTGTGAGATCACCTACTCCTTTACTCGCCGCTGTTATTTACGAGGTGTATAAGCCGCAGCGGCCGTGGCGCGGAGAATCGCGATTATACAGTCGTTTACAATCATCTACTCAATTAGTTTTTTTTTATATAGTGTGGAAGGCTGCGAAGAGGCAGCCAGGTGTGCAGTCCGCATCGCGGATATGATTGTTTAAAACAAGTGTGGAAATACTACTTGGGACTAAAATAACCAACACAGTAAGTCCAATACGCAACTTTTGTTATTTTTGAAACGTCTTTCTAGCAGCGTTGTCTATTTTACTAATTTAAGAACGGTTAGTTGTATATGTTACGATATACCGTATCGTAATACCTGGAATGTCTTTGCGACTTTACTATATCTCAATGATGTAAACCAACCCGCTTTGATGAAACGATCCTAAGTAAATAGGTACGGTAGAGCTAACTCGGAATTGCTAACAAATATCCATGTTTGCCTGTATTGTAGGTGAATTTGATACGTTCAAATACATTTGATGTATATGATAGCTACATAGGTATTATATCGAGTTAAACGAGTAGGCATTTATAAATTTAATAGGTATTATATACATCAAATGTATTTCAACTTATCTATTCAAAGAGATAACGTGCTCATATCAAACTAAACTTGATAATTTATATTCGCATGCCAAATGGAGCTTCAGCGATATGCAGCATAATTATGCTTCATTGAAGGCACCAGAACATATATTTATAATGAGATCCAGAATTCTACATTGTCGATAAATGAGCATTAGATAGACATTTACCCTCCCATCACAAAACTTAATTGCACAATACATTGCATTGCTTAATACATCGTGTGTTTTGTCGCTTTTTTACGAACACAAATGTCCAAGTGACAACGATTTTAAAATATATTTTAAAATGTTACGTGTCTGTTTTGCGTTTTGGTTTCCTAGTAGAGAACGCCATTTGGCATTTAGTTCGCCAATTGTACATCATTGCGTGTTGTGCAATAATTAAAGTTTAAATTAATATTTGTTATGGCACTTTAGCTAAAATAGGTTTTTCGGACGTTTATAAATTATTTTATTCTTCATGTTTTGTGGCAGATACTTCGTAGTTCGGATTTTAGTTATACCTACATCGTCATGCGTAACAACTTTGTAAACGAAGTTAAGTAATTGAATTTCTGATTATTATTTTACAATTATTTTAAATTTTTCGTTATTTTTAACTTACTTTTACTGTTATATTTAGTTTGATTGTTGTTAGAGTGTTGACATTTCCATCCGATTATTTGTTCCGTGATTTAATTTAACCTCAATCGCGGCGGAGAAATTGGCCGGCTTGGCTTCCGTGGGCCTTAGGTATATAGATTTTTCATGTCAGTTAGATTCTAACTAAGATACACTCGAGAGCAAAAGTTTCGGGTCACTAGCATTTACTTCAATATCTTGAAAACGAATAAAGCTATCGTATTGAAATAAATTGAACCTTATAGACAATTTAATTTTACTAAAATAAAATGCATTACATTTACTACTTACAATTTATTTTATTATGTTTAAAACGACAAATTAAAAATGGCGTCATTTTGCTTGCAAAACCAAAAAATATTGAACTTTTTATATTTACAAGTAGTTTTAACACAGTTTAGTACTTGGTAGTACGAGGGCTGCCTTTTAAGTTCTGTCGTTTGCAACCCTCCCGTGATTGCATAAAAAAGAACTAGTGTCACGTTAAAATATTTGAATTTAGAATTCGAAAACAAAAGAATGACTCGAAATCGGCCCAACCGTTTTAGTACAGCGTTCGTTCAAGGTTGACAAGTCAGTTGTGAAAATGGAAATTTCGAAGGAAAATTTACGTGCGATAATTTTTTACAACTTCAAAAGGGGCTTAACGCGACTTCAGTGCTTCGAAGAGTTGACTACGGTTTTCAATGATAAAGCACCATGCCTTCGGACTGTGGAACGCTGGTATTTAGAATTTCAACGTGGTTGCTCTAGTCTTGGTGATAGACATCGTGAAGGTCGACCAAAAACAGCCGTAACCCAGGAGAACATTGATGCTGTACGGCAACTGATCATCGAAGATCGCCATGCGACATACCGTGAGATAGAAGCTTCCTTAAGTATTTCAGGGACCAGTGTTCACAGTATTTTGCATGATCACTTAGGCGTAAAAAAGTTGATCTCACGCTGGATACCACATTTACTCAGTGAAGACCAAAAAACGGCTCGCGTTCGATGGTGTCGCAAAACTCTGCGGCAATTCAACCGAGGAAACTCGAAACATGTTTACGACATTATCAGTGGTGACGAATCTTGGATATATGCCTACGATCCCGATTCTAAACAGCAGTCGACTGTTTGGGTGTTCCAAGATGAGACAAAACCGACCAAAGTAATACGCTCACGGAGCACTTCGAAAAAAATGGTCGCCACGTTTGTGGCGAAAAGTGGCCACGTTGCCACCATCGTGCTCGGGGATCGTAAAACGGTTAATGCTGACTGGTATACCACTGTCTGTTTACCAGAAGTCATCGGCGAGTTTCGAAAAAATAACCCAAAACGTCGTATAAGACTGTACCACGATAATGCGAGCTCGCACACCGCCCGGCAAACTATTGCGTTTTTAAAAGAGCAAAACGTCGAAATTCTGGAACACCCGCCGTACAGTCCAGACTTAAGCCCTAACGATTTTTTTACTTTTCCAAAAATCAAGCAACGACTTCGTGGTCAACGGTACCAGACGCCTGAAGAAGCGGTTGAGTCATACAAAACGGCCATTTTGGAGACCCCGACTTCGGACTGGAATAAGTGTTTCGAAAACTGGTTCGATCGAATGAAAAAGTGTATTACATATCACGGTGATTACTTTGAAAAACAATAAATACCATTTAACACTTAAATTGTCTTTAGATTTTCCAAACGACACAACTTAAAAGGCAGCCCTCGTACCCCCACGTGCTGTCTGGACTCCTGCAATGCGATTCGGCATGGTGTACACCAAGTTTCTGAAACACTGTTGGGGAATGTTCCCCCATTCCTCTACCAATGCATGTTTCAAGTCACGAAGCGTAATTAAAGGAGGATCTCGTTGTCTTACACGTCGTCCGAGCTCGACCCAGGCGTGCTCGATCGGGTTGAGGTCGGGGCTACGTGCTGGCCACACCATGGGACGAATATTCACCTCATCAAGGTAGTCTTGCACTACACGAGCAGTGTGGGGACGGGCGTTATCGTGCATAAAGATGGCATTCTCACCAAGTCTTGCCATAAATGGACCGACGTGCTCGTTGAGGATTTCATCCACGTATCTTACGCCATTAAGAGTACCGTTTTCGATCAGTACAAGCTCTGTTCGGCTTTCCGCAGAAATTCCAGCCCACACGAGTACCGAACCACCACCGTATGCCACCTTTTCTTCAATACAGGCTTGCATAAATCTTTCTCCTGGTCTTCTGTACACCTTTGCCCTTCCGTCGTGTGTATAAGCATACATTTTGATTCGTCCGAGAACCCGACATTTGACCAATTTTCAATCGTCCAATGCGAGTGTTCGCGTGCATAAATTCGTCTTGCAATACGATGGTGCCTCTCGAGTTTCGGACCATTTGCGGGTCTAAATGGTTTCAAATTACCTTCAGCAAGTCGCCGTCTTACAGTCCAAGCAGAAGGGTTGCTTCTACCAAGCCCTAAAAAATGATGAGTCAGTGCTGTTCCCGTAAGAAACCGATTTCGCAGCATAGAGTTGACTAGATATCGATCTTCCCGTGCCGTCGTACACGGGGTCTGCCTGTTATTGGTCTGCGTTAGGTTCGAACCAGTTTCTAGAAACCGCTGGCGAACACGCTGGACTGTAGACAACGATACACCGACTATTCTTTCTGATTCTCGCTGACTGCTCCCATTTTCCGGGATCGTGAGGATTCTCGTACATTCCTCAGGTGTGAGTGACATAATTACTACTTTAATAATTACTATTGAATACCTGGAAGACTTCTTATAAATACATTTTATGACAGAACAAAAACAAAAGCAAAAACAGTTGCGAAAATTAGAAGTTCTGATTTGAAAAAAAGGGATCATTATGTTTATAACTTTTTTAATGCCATTACTTCACGCGAACCAATAAGTTTTTATACGTGTAATGAAGGATTATTAAATTGTCTATAAGGTTCAATTTATTTCAATACGATAGCTTTATTCGTTTTCAAGATATTGAAGTAAATGCTAGTGACCCGAAACTTTTGCTCTCGAGTGTAGTTTGTCTCTTTTTAACTTGTTCTAGGGTTTCATCTGTTTATGATATGTATCATAAAAAGATGAAAATTAAAAGGAAAATGATGAATTATCCACTCATAATTGTATCTCCGACAAAACTCGCAGATTTTCATAATACAGTGTATATATTGTGACACACATGCAATTTAGTTTTAAAAACATTAACCAGGCCCCATAGCATGGATGGCGTTATCTCGCGATAAGTGACAGGATAGAGCTTCCGTCCCTGGCTGACACCGTTCGATAGAACGAGACGACGCGCCTATCCTGTCACTTATCGCGTGATAACGCCATCCATGCTACGGGGCCTGAGCAAGACCATATTTGTAGGTTTTTACATTTTCTCTTATCACATAAATATGAAAAAAAAGCGGCCAAGTGCGTGTCGGACCACGCACAACAAGGGTTCCGTGCCTATTGAAAAGGTCGTATCGTTACTGAAATCTAATGGCACTTACATCCTTTTCTTTAGGGAAGGCAGTTTTTTTGTAATATCTCGAAAACCTTTGAACCGATCTTGTTCAAACCAAATTTTGTAGCGGTTAATCAAATACACCTATTCTCAAAATTTTATTCAAATACACCTTATAGTTTTCGAGTAAAATGCCTGTGACATACGGACGAACAGACTGACAGACATGACGAATCTATAAGGGTTCCGTTTTTTTGCCATTTGGCTACGGAACCCTAACAAGTCAGTTTTCAAGATTAGACAGACCGTCAGTTCTGCTATAAATTGGCGTCTTTCTTTTCGACAATTTTTAACCGCCTTCAAAAAAAGGAGGTTCCCAATTCGGTTGTATATTTTTATGTGTGTTATTTCAGAAGTCCATCATTTATAAACCGATTCGTACAATTTTTAGGGAACTCCTCAAATATATTAGGCACGCTTGTAGTGATTTCGATATTTTCTATTGTAAGTGTACAAAAAAAAAAAAAAACACAAATTTCGTGAAGTGGAACTGATGTTGAAGATTGAAGACCACAGATGCTCTTCAATGATATAGGTACTTAATACTATAAAGTACGTCACAGATTCTAATATGATATATTCATCACTTAGTGGAGCACTGAATTGAAGTTGGTTAAAACTTTGTGTTAAAAGTAAATTATTTTCTTTCAATACAAAATCCACCCGGTGAACAGTTTACCCCCGGTTTATAAAGATCAGCAGAGGCTCTAGTATAAGTTTTACCGAAACAAAACGTTACGACCGCGTTTGCGTTTAGCTGTCAAATCCCATAAAAATTGAGGGTAAAACGCAAACGCGATAGTAAAGTTTAGTTTCGGTAAAACTTATACTAGAGCCTCTGGTCGACTGCGTAACGCTTCTTACGGTGTAAGTACAGTCAAGGACTTTAATTGTTGAGCCATTTAGGTGTCAACTAATTTTGGTATTTTAATAGTCAAACTTTGAAGTGTCCAGTATAAAGTGAGCTCTAAATGGCTCAACAATTAAAGTCCGTGACCGTACCTGCGTCAGGTAGATCTAAATGTAATTTTTTATATGGGAAAATGAGAGTTGACGCTTGTTCGAAAAGTTATTCTGGACCTTAAAAATTTACAAAAAAATGTATTTGACATTTGGTCATTTGGTCTAACACATAATTTAAAAATGGGAGTAATGATATTGTTTATTATTTCGATCTTACAAGTCTTAACTAGCAGACGCCCCCGTACATACATACCTAATATATGTATGTGTCCAGCAACAAAATTAGGCCTTACAACTTTGGATGCGTTCACAGAATAATATATACGACATGGAACGCTAACGCCTTCAAAATATGATTTTGTTGGTTGATATATACATATATATCGCATATTGAGAAACAAGTAAATTTTGCGTAAAAAGCTGGTAAAAAACTGTGGTACATGGAAATCATATTACAATAACTAATCCGGTAGGCAATCGCAAGTTTCTCTTTAAAATATAGATTATTGCGAAATGTTTTTGCTTAGAATACCATTTTTTTATGTAAATCAAAATTAAGAAAGAGACATGATACAGCCGATTTGTAGTAGTATAAAATAACGTGAGCAGAACGTAGAATTTTCGGCGTGGATTATTGAACAAGCGAGCGATTTGAATGAATTTTTCCTTTTCAGCTTGGGAAAAAATATTTTGTAAATCCGGCTGGTCTCCTCTACATGTCGCATTTCTCAAACAATTCTCGTGAAATAATGTAAGCAGGTTCAATAATTATTTGAATAGATTTTTTTTTCCAATTCAGATTTGCGGAATAAAAAAAATAAATCCAAAATGAATGATACGGTTTTACAGCTCACAGGAGCCACTATTAATAACACTTATACAACTGATTAAACATAAAATCTGCTTAGTAGAGCGATAAAAGTCTTGATATGCCAATCATCATATCATCATATCACATATCAAATCAAAAATCTGCAACTGTTGAAAGTTTCCACGGCACTCTATTATATGGCTGTTCAATACTAACTAGTGTAACTTGTTTGCGCAGCCAGTGGGAGCTATTCAGACGGCTTCAGTTACATTGCAACGTTGTTAGCGACTGATGAAGTTTATTTTGCCTCTGTAGCGATACCTCTACAACTTCTTACCAACGATTTCTTGGGAGAACGTCCTACCAAAGCTAATTATGAGCGTGTGAAGCTTGTTAAAAATCTTTAACAAGTTTCACACGCTCAGTATTAATAAAATCGCTCGGTTCGGCAAAATGCTCGTAGAAAATTGACTGTCATTTCGCTAGAATGCTGGCTAGAACCTGTCATGTAACATTCGCTGGAACGCTCATTACAGGTGAATGTTTAATTGTATCAGTACCTTGGGTGTAATTTCCGGAACCATTTTCGTCCGATTCCAAAAGCTCTTTCACCTGTGTATAGAAAGAAGCCTATTCTATCCCGCTTCTTTGCCTGGGCTTACTCTAATACGCGGGAGAAACCACAAGTAGTATGTAAATATAGTACACACCAGAAACTAATCTAATCAAATTTAGGAGTCTAGAACTGGAGTTTTCGTTGACTCAACAATTTACCGGATCTATAGAAAAACGGGCCCAAGACAGTAGATGTCGTAACAGTCTAGATTATAACTTAATACTATCACTGCCAGGAACCCGCCTAGCGGGCGCCTATGCCGTAAGCGCTTCAGCTACTAAGCGGCAAACCACGAAATCGGCTACGAGCGTAGATATGTGATTATACATACATACAAAGTTACAAACATATATAATGTCACGCCTGTATTTCCTAAAGGCAGAGCATGTGTAATTTCAGTTCCACTTCTAGCAATTATAGGGTAAAAGATGGAAAAA
Organism: Epinotia ramella; assembly: GCA_947578815.1. Lineage (NCBI taxonomy): Eukaryota > Metazoa > Arthropoda > Insecta > Lepidoptera > Tortricidae > Epinotia > Epinotia ramella. The sequence goes on along the minus strand of OX388205.1, from coordinate 14,651,711 downwards.
TGTGATATTGTTGTTATACGAGAGGGGCACACCGAAATGATCGGGAATGGATAACTCAGGACTAAGTTACCTGAAACTCTTCTTTTATGACTTTAACATTGGACTTTTTAAAACAATATTGGCATTCAAATAACCATGAGAAATTGTTAAATTTTTAACAAAAAATCTGTTTATGTTTTTAAAGTCTGCAATGATCGAGAGTTTGCTCGGAAAAAACACTGTCAAACTATCACAAGGGTTATTTTATAATTTTGCCTGTGTACGCTTATTATTTTGATGATTTTTACTTCAATGCTATTTAATCTAATCCACCCCAACCATAATATCTCGCTAGCATCTCAGTATTTCCAGACCTAGCTCTATCTTCTACAGGTCGACTAAAACAGCGGTGACTCCTGAATACATCCCGGTACCTAATGGAATAAAAAATAGCATAATCTACATGTGGTATACCACGACATTTCGTTATCTATAAGGTATTCGAATGACTCTAAAAAGAACAACGTTATTTAAAAAAATGGTTATTGAAAGCTAGTTTCCTTTTGCGTTCCCTCATATTTTATACGAAGAAGAAATGCGACTTATGTTGATTTTTGCTCACCTACTCTACAAAAGTTCCGGTGAGAAACGTCAAAAGCTTTAATTATAATTGTTTTAGTTGCAATTTGGGAAACTATTAATATAAGCCTGAAATATCACGTTATCCGGGACTGATCGAAAAGCACGAAAATTTGCCATCATTTTAATGTCAACTTCAGTCTTGAATCATTGACATAATAAAATGTTTTATGTTAGGCAAAAGCGCTCATATATCAACATAATTTATACTTAAAAATCGAAAAAAAAAAACATAATTAAGTTTATTTTTTCGATCGGTTTTTTCTATTCCCGATCATTTCAGTGTGCCCTCGTATTATGCGAATGTGCTTGAACATTTCTGTCTCATTAGTCGTGTTCATTCTGGCTTTAATTAGGTACATTTATTCACTAAGAAGTACTCGTACACTCTCGCATTCAGATTACATTTATTTACCTATTAACCATCCGCGCGGCTTTGCCGATTCGGATTGGGTCGATTCGGAGATTACCCCTTCATAAAAACTTACAGACTAACAAACTATACCTCTTTATTCAGCGACCGAGCGAAGTGAATGAAATTCTCTGTTTCAGCTTGGAAAAGTTCTTTCGTACGTCCGACTGTTCTCCTCTACACATATCGTATTTCTCAACCTATACTTTTTTTGACGATTCTCTTTTCTGAATTAAAAATATAATTTAAAAACAAACAGCTACACAGCTCACAAACCCAGTAGTATAGATCCTACTAATATTATAAATGCGAAAGTTTGGACGTTTTAATGTTTAGATGTTTGTTACTCAATCATGCTTAATTAACCTTTTAACCGCCATAGTGTGATTTATATATTTTAATAGCGACACGCATATGCAAACCCTATGGGTGGTGTACAGTCAGCGTCATATAGTTAGTAGCAGCCAAAGTAGCCAAATATATCGTAATTGATCCTTACTCCCATAGTAATAAAGACGTGTTGCGATGTATTTGGCTACTGTGGCTGTTACTAACTATATGACGCTGACTGTACCTTCGTATATCGGCGGCGACGCGAGCATGCCCGATGAAAAAATCCAAGCAGTTAAAGGGTTAAACGGCTCAATCGATTTGAATGACATTTTGCACGAAGATAGTTTAAAGCCTAGATTAAAATATTAAAATACAGGATATATTTTATCCCGGGTCCACGCAGACGAAGTCGCGAGCGGAAGCTAGTAGTCAATATTTTACAAACTTGTCTGGTCCAGCCAGCCTCCTTTTTGGTTGGCAGAGAACTGCCTAGACTGTTTTCATCGTAACAGCAGCAGTATAGGACAGAATACTTTTAGAGCGACTGGCCACCTTACCTTGAAAAACATGACATCTTAAGGACTATGGCTGCTCAGAATAGATTAATTGCGTCATGTTAAAATTGATACGAGTAACGTAGTGTTGTGCTAAATGGATAGTAAACCATCAAACTATTGCAATAAAGCATAAATTATAAAATATAATTAAAATCATAAAAAGATATAAACCTTGAAAGTTTAGAATAATATGCATTTTTTTAATTGTCTAAGAGTAAATTTAAATTTATTATTTTTATTCATTTAGTTTATGAAACAAACGGTCTTTACAAAAACGGTACCAATAGTCCTTACGCTTTTATAGAAACTTAATTTTATGTCAACTATGGACCTAAACGCAGTATTTCGCGACTGAAACAGCAATATACTTCATTTTCCATACAACGATTCGTACAAATTGCAAAATGTGACGTCATACTTTTACGTCAATTAGTATGAAGCGTTTCGGCTGTGGCCAGCGAGGTCCGTCTTTAACATTTTTTTTTTGGGTATTAATGTTCTCTAGTTGTATCATAAATTATATACAAACAAAACATTTGTTCCTCTCCAAAAACTGGTTCGAATGACATCGTAAGAAAATGTAGGTCACAAGGCATACATACTAATAGTCTTAATAGCAGTGATCGGATCTAGGATGCAATTTCCCGGGGTTTAAGTCCGTTATATTAAGATGGATATGACTTACAATCCCGCGACTTCTTTGTTACCTACCTTTACAAAAAGGTAAATAACTTTTAATTTTAAGTAGTTTACAGTATAAAATTAACAGAAAATGTAATAACAACAAAAATGTTTACAGTACATAGAAGACCTACTGCATAGAAGAACTGAACGTAACTTCTATGTCTTGTCTTTTCTTTTTTTAGATAGCGAATATTTTCATATTGTTAATTTAGTTTAACCCTCGAAAAACTTACTATTTACATTAGCCCATTTCCCAAAATCCCGGGAAATCCGAAACACATCCACGATAAGCAAAACGTTTGAGGTCGTTCACCCCAAATTGCATCCTAGATCCGATCACTGCTTAGGTATTAGTTAATAAGGTATCTTTGGTAAATTAATAAATTGAAAAGAATAAAAAAAAAAACATTATTGCACATACAAGGTTAAAAAAAAACATTATTTCATCTAAGAAATTACTTACATTAGGCAATGTACCTATGAAATATGAGTCACGAATATGATAAAGCTAATTATAAACATGATGTACCGTGTTATGGTTTACTGTGAGTTTGTTTATTGTATAAACATTGGCAAAGATAAATTGTTTTTATTTCGTAAAGCACTCATTACGCGTCATTGACTATAGAATATGAAAATAATTTTATTCAGGACGCCTTAGAATAGTACCTACCTAACGTTATGTCACCAATAATCGACACCTTAAGGAGGTCTTGAACTTTAAATTAAAAAACATGTCTAAACTTAGAACAATAATTATAGTGAACATTATAAAATGTTAATGTAAAGAAATATATTAGCTTTTTATTAAGAGACTAGACCTAGATTCATTGTACAATTGGAATAAGCAAACATTTATGAAAACTACTGTCATCGAGTTTTAAGCTCCAGTAATCGATTCCTACATTATTTGAATGATATTAATAGCAATCCATAAAATAAACAATACATTTAAAATAAAATTGCCAGTCCTTATTTTCAACGGTTAAAGTAAAACTACTGGTGCCATCACGTTACCTAGATATGAAAGTAAAAAAAAAACCCTATGTAATTAGCAAAGTACCTTAATAAAACTACGTTATAATCCAGTCACTGAGAAGGGCTGCACTCAGCTTAATGTAGAGTTTACCTTGACTTACCTTAACCGAGGTTTTCCGTGGATGTCCTTCCAAGAGAGCGAGAGATAACTACATATAAATATGGAATATCAAAATATATCTGAACATAAAATTAACGCGTGGCTGTGGGGCCTGAAACTCGCCTCATCACACGTTTGACAACGTAAACCGCTATCGTTCAAGGAAATGATTACACGGAAATTGTTATCGGGTACAGGGAACTTGAAATAAATTGTTATAATTTCCTGCTTACTTCGACTTGAGATATTTAACGGCCGACTTATTCCGATTACCCGCGGTAAGACTGGCGCGCAGGGAGTTCTCGGAAGTTGGTTCTGTCTCAGATAATAGCGTTTCTCTGATGACAATTAGATTTATGAGAATTAACAGATACATAGACAATCGAGTTCATTTAATTCACGGTTTCTCGTAGTAAACTGTGAAAGTTAAACTAACCCCGAATAGAACTAATTTTTTGAACAAAAGTGTGTAACCCTGACCTCGGGCCTAAAACGAACCTAATTTTATAAGCTAGCAGCCCGCGCCGTTCCGTCGGAGTATTACATAGAACCCAGAAAAAAAAAATAGACTCTCCTATAAGATACTCCTTCAAGAATATTGACTACTAGCTTCTGCCCGCGACTCCGTCCGTATATCTTAGCTCCATACAAACTTTCACCCCCCGTTTCACCCCCTTAGGGATTGATTTCTGGGATAAAAACTATTATTATGGCCTTCCCCGGGAGCCAAACTCTCTATACCAAATTTCAGGATTTACTTGCTACTTGTTGCAGGATACAATCAGGATAATTATTAAATGATTCATATTATAATATGTAATGAGATTATTAGGTATGGAACGAAGGCCCCATACTCAATGGACGACGTAAACGAAAGAATAAAATAAGAAATTATCAATAAGATTAAATATCAAATCTCATGATCATGGAATAAGAATATATCGTATCTAGGTATCGATCATCGTTTCAATTCTGTAATAGAAAATGTGTTATTGGTTCGGCAAATTAAAGAAGACTAGACGGCATGCACACGAGGGTTGGAGGAAGCAATAACAGGAGGGATATTGCGACGAGGCCGTCGCAGAGTGCAGTAACGGGAGGCGGATTAAGGCGGATCGGCCCGATGCATCATTTCTTAGATTTGATCCGAAATGCCTTTCCATTCTCGTGGGGACTTAATAGTTAATACAGAGAATATTGAAGGCGATTGTTGTGTTTTACGAGTAACACCTTCAGTGCTAGGTGGGCGTTGTATTCGGAAGTTCATCTAAAAGATTCGGAATTCGGAAAATCACAGTAAATGTGTTGAGATATGCAAACGTCAATTTGAATATCATTGCCTATCGAATCACTTATTTACACTTTGAGCTACTCACAATCTTATAAAAAAAAAAAATATCTTTATTTTCAGGCAACTTTAGGCACATAGTTTGTTAGTAACCAAATGATCTTAACAGCTAATGTTAGTGTATATACATATGTATAAACATTAAATTAAATTAAAGAACTATCATGTATATCATATTGCTATCGAGGCACTCTCACAGCGTGCATAGTGCTGTGTAGCTCGTTAAACCTAGCTAGCACAGCACTATCCAGCCTACCTGCGACAACCTGCATGAGAATGTTGGGGCTTCTCCTCACTCTATTCATGAGAGATGTGACCTTTTTGCGCATGAGCGCAAAGAAGTCGTCAGTGTGCGCATCGGCAAACATGCCCGAGGCACTGCAGTGACGGGGAAGCCCCACCATTGCCCGAAACAGGTTGTTGTACAATATACGCAGAGTGTTGTACGATTTTTGGGTGTAGCTAGTCCATAGACTACTGGTGTAAAAAGTTTGGCAGTATGCCCTGAACAGTGTGATCTTAAAATCAAATGTGCAACCAGCAAATCTACGAGCCAGCATATTCCCTCTTACCGCCAACGCCCTGCGCTCTCTCTCTATATCCAAGTCATCCTCCAATTCTTCATTCACTATATGCCCTAGGTATTTGAACTGCGATACCCTGTGTAATGGCGAGCCATTGAGGTAGACTGGAGGTACAAACGCTGGGAGTTTGTTTTTACCTCTAAATACAAGGAGCTCACTCTTACATGAGTTATACAACAAACCATGCTTCGCAGCATATGCCTCGCATATGGCCAGTAATTTACGCACACTGCCAATCGTGGGCCCCAGCAGCACCATGTCATCCGCATAACTTATGTTGTTAAAACATACACCTTCGACGTGACACCCCACATAGGTGCTGCTGAGCTCCTCGATTAGCTGGTTAACGTAAATATTGAAGAGTCTGGGAGAGGTCAGACCCCCCTGTCGAACTCCGCACTCAAGCCTATACTGATCAGATAACGAATCTGCCCATTTTACATTATTTGTCTGATGCTGATACCAGTACGACAAAATACTAATCAGTTCTTCCGGGACACCCGCTCTCTCCAGCTTTTCCCAGTTATAAACAATGCATAGATGGGTAATTCCATTTATTGCGCACATGCACAATGCACATTATTAATTTCAGCCCTATTGAAATCCGGGAAGTGATTCAAACTCCAAAATGGTTGTCATACTTGATCATGAAATAAACATTCAATCTGCATGCAGTGTGTGCAAATTTTTATAAGGTCATAATTTTATAATTGTTAATCTTAGAACCTCTTGACAATAAAATATTATCAGTCGCCGGCCCTTGTCTCATAACAATTTCAATCGACCTACCGGCACCTATGAAGGGGTATGTGGGTAGCACTAAATTGGTATACTCGTATTTAAGGTAATCATTTAGAATAACGTGTAAGAGGGTTTTATTGAGTAATTTCGTATCAGGCGTTTCGGCCAGTAACTCAATTGGGCCATGGCTTTGGATGAAATGTTTTCCGGGCTTAAATTCGACGCGACTACTCTGCGCAGAAAATTGGCGAAATTTAGGACGAAAGATACTCGTACACTTAAAATCGATATAATATCAGCTTCTCCAGGAATCATTCAGGCTATTAAATACATAAAAATATTCGAAGGTCAAATATACATCTGTGTTAATAAATATTCGACGGATGAACTACGAAAATTGTCGATTGTACGATGTAAAAACTATATTTCCAATATGCAACTAGCGTATTAAAATCAGGACATATTTAACTATGGTAACTTCCCAATATTGGTTTCGCAAAAAGTGCTTTTGGTCAGTTAATAATTAAATCTGTTTCCCGTTGATATTTTTCCTGTTGCACTTTTAGATATATTTTTAAACCTATTAGTAATTGTTAACTTTATAAAGTCACTATAATATATTTATAGAAGCATACAATTTATTTTTATGTGCGTGTAGAGTTAATGCGACTGTTTTAGTGTTTCGTCGTAAATCAAAGTTAGACTTAGGTACTTTCTTGAAATGGCACAAACATAAATTGTCAATAGTATAGTTTACTAGAAAAAAAGACGCAGACGCATTGCAAAAAAAAAAATGTAACCTAATATGAATAATCACAAAAATGTTACACAAAGGAAAAACTAGATGGTAATTTGTATGGAAAATATGTTTGTGTAACACCACAAACGTCACGCAAACGAAGCAAAATTGGGGTTGGGAATCAAATAAAAAAATAACCGAAAGGAAGTTTAATATTCCAATATGTCTAGATGATTACCACACCACACAACAAAGTAAAAACAGCAGTGGAAATCAATGAAATTACCTAATTAAGACGACACACTATTGTGTTTATCTTGCAAAAAAAGCGGCCAAGTGCATGTCGGACCACGCACAACGAGGGTTCCGTGCCTATCAAAAAGGTCGTATCGTTACTGAAATCTTATGGCACTCACGTCCTTTTCTTTAAGGAAGGCAGTTTTTAAGAAATATCTCAAAAACCTTTGAACCGATCTTGTTCAAAACAATTTTTGCTGAAAGGATTTAATAAGCCCTATGAGCATGATTTTTTTGAAATTAGAGGGGGGGGACACAATTTTAGTGACTTTCGAGGAGATTATCTCCGACTCTATTCACTTAATCAAAAAAATGCTGAGAAACCTTATATTTATTTTGAAAGGCCTATCGATTGATGTGCCACACGTGGGCTTGCAATGGAAAAAAAAAATGTAATTTCAGTTTTATGTATGGAGTGCACCCCTAAATATTTTTTTTTTAGTAATTTAGTTACAAAACTATGTAGCGGTTAACAAAATACACCTATCCTGAAAATTTTATTCAAATACACCTTATAGTTTTCGAGTAAAATGCCTGTGACATACGGACGGACAGACAGACAGACACACATGACGAATCTATAAGGGTTCCGTTTTTTGCCATTTGGCTACGGAACCCTAAAAACATTAGTATTTGCTATCACCTAACCAGAATACAGCTAGACATTAAAATCGACCAACCAGGAAACAGAATTCATTTCAAACATTAGGTGTATTTCATTCCCTAATTCACAATAATTATAAATATAAACACCTCGGACCGACTATAGCCGCGTCCAACCAAACGTTCATATTCATATTCATATTATTTATTGCTGTTCAAGCATGGGTTGACTGCATACATGACATAAGCTATGAAGATTGAGCGGGATAGACTATCTCGCCTTATCGTATGCCCCGCGTATGCTGTCCGCCGCGTTCGGCTGTTTCGACGCGGCTATTAAGCTGGTTTTCCACCAGAGGGGCGAGACGAGACGAGACGAGGCGAGAATTGAAATCGTATGAGACTTACTACCCATTTCCACCGCGAGCGTAACAAAATCAAGAGTGCTCATGATTCTGACCATGAGATCTCTTTAATTGCTAGAAGTAGCACTGAAAATATATGTATATTTTTTGGGTTTTGATCCTAGAAACATTTTAGGTACTTTGCCACAATTTGTTTCAAAGTACCTAAGATGATTCACACGGTTTTTTTTCAAACAAACCGTGTGAATTTCTATTCTATTCTAAAAGATCCCGGTATTTTAAAACTCACGCTGTCATACGAGTAACTTTATTATCATTACTGATACTATCTGCCTCTTCATACCAGGCTTTCATAAGCGTAAAACATCGTACAAATAGGTCGGCACGCACCTGCACTCTATTATACGACACGGAACAAAGGCCGCCTCGGCTCTTTACTCTCGCCTGTAAAATTTACAGTTACACCCTGCTTTCACTTGTTCTGGGGCTACATTTATGTTCTTCGCTTCTGATCTCAATCCCATTTCAGTCGGTTTCGCACGGAGACCACTGGTAATTTTTCCATACAAACGTTCTCGACTGTTTCCTCCAAGGTTTCTGACCGTAGATTAATAACTTTTTGAAATAAGATCAATGTCATCAATATCTGTGTTGATATGTTCTGTTTTTTTGTATACTCTTATTTTTTATAAGTGCTATTCACATAAAGCTTAAAACGGCCCAATTACTTAGTCCGCAAACATATGACTATTACACAAATCTGTTAACAATAAGCATAAAAACCAAAACAGCCCGACATTAACCATTTCCTTCTTAATAATTTCCCAAAATTGTGTTAAAGTTTCGGGGGAGGAAACAGATGAGAACCAAACCACGATTCTTATAATTTTTTACTCAGTACTGTTTGTCGGAGCTGCAATTGTCCTTCTCACACTGATTTTAGGGGCGGTAACGATCTGGTAAATACAAACAGACGAAAACGTGATAGGCAATTGTCGACACTAAAGGTCGACATCGCAGTGGTGTGAAATTATCGATAAATCTAAAGCCATTGATATCTTCCTTTTATATTATGGACTTTTGTGAGAAGTAATAAAGAAGAGAATTTCAATTAGTTAAAATATTTTTTATTTTTGATAGTAAGTGAAAATAAAGTTTTATTTAGAATATCGTAATACCGTAAAATACCCTTACAGACAACTACCTATCTGAAAGGTGAACTCACCTGCTGAGAAAATACCCAACAAACAACAAATGATAAACTGTGAGTTAACCCGTTAAAATTGTAAGATAATAGGTAGGTAGGGTAAAGCCACAAATATAAGGACCACTTAGCGAATTTTGCTATAAGATCCCAAACACATATGTTCGTAACTTGAAATTGGATATATCACAGTGTGCAGTCAGGGGCCTTATTATAAAATACAAATACTCTGTGTTGCACTCCTCAAAACATGAATCAAATACAGGACATAAAAACTTAAAAATAGAGGTTAACAACAGACGGTCTTAATATACGAACATAAATAACGACATAAAGACATTGAGACTATTTGAGACATTGGGTTTTTGCAAATAACCAACCCGTTGACCCTAACACATCACCCAATGTAATATAATGTAAACTGTGTACCTAATATTATGAACTGTGTATTTTAAATGTGACCTATAAATATGTTTTTACTATTTACCAATAAATGATCTGAATCTGAATAAACATCTGTACAGGACTCAGTTGTCAATGTCGTAAAGGCGTGTACAGATATTTACGTCCTTATGTATGTACAGTCATCATCATAAACTGTCATAAGACCTTATCTCTTAGTTTCGAGGTCCTATTATGTTTATGATGCTTACTGTACGTATATGTACAGTTAATGCCGACGACGACACAAATTTGATGTTTCCTCCGTTTAGCAATCATTATAATATAGTCGCTTTTTTCTTCCAGATAGTATCTACCTCTTTTACCAGTCCTTATCTATCTAATAAATGTAACGAGATAATTTAGCAGATTTATTTTATTTGTTTAATAATAATGTGTATAACAATTCCGTTGCCATTAGATGACACGTTGAGATAACATGTCATCAAGTCATTTGAAAATTCATCGTCTTTGTACAAATCATAAATGGCTGGGTGGTCTCGCATACGGACTGAAGAGTCAAAAAAAAATGAAAATGAAAAAAAATGAACAAAGTATTTATTGACTCCACCACAAAGTATACAATGTGTACATTAGTTTCAATGTACTTGGGTTCGATCCTGCAGCGCCCGGCAACACTTTTTGTATATATTTTTTTTATTCCTAGTGTCCGATACATTTTCAAATCGCGAAAAGCATGGAAATTTCTAAAAATAGACTAATAATGGTACCGATTATGATATTAGGATGTATTTGTAAAATATGACGAAATGTTAGAACGGAGTTAGTTGGTTAATAGTAGATTGTTAACCAAGGGCTGAAAGGCACCCATTTCTGACGAGATATTTTGGCGTTCGAACGAAGTGAGAGCGCGAATGGTTCGAGTCAGAAATGGGTGACTTTCACCCGAGTTAAACACTCTACTTTTCATACTTGGTTAACAATCTACCTAAAAGCAACCCGAAAGCTCTGACTCAGAAAGCTAACGATTCCTGATCACGCCACGACGAGACGTACATTTGAATCGAAATTAAACAACTTTTTTTTGTGATTCGTGAGTTTGACAAAGTGTCGTGTAATTTAACAGCTAACAGTGGACTGTTAACATCGCGAATGATTTTTTTATAAAATTGTATTCTAAATTTAAAAGGAAGTGTCTGTGTGCGTACGTGCACAACAGAATTCACAAAATATTTTAACCAACAGATTTTTATACTATATGCATCAAAAGACCATTCTTAAGAAGTTAGGTTTAACGTGGCAGGATGAGCACGTAAAACAGCATTTCTAAAAGAATAGTTTGTACCAATTCATCATCCTCCTAGCATTATTCACGGCTGTGCCCCTAAGGGAGCGCGGGGACCGCTTTGACACCTTATCCCAAGATTTGGCATAGACACTAGTTTTACGAAAGCGACTGCCATCTGACCTTCCGACCCAGAGGGAAAAACTAGACCTTATTGGGATTAGACCGGTTTCCTCACGATGCTTTCCTTCACCGAAAAGCTAACGGTAAATATTCAGTACAAAAGTTCCGAAAAACTCATTTGTACGAGCCGGGATTCGAACCCACGACACGACCGCCGCTTGACAGCCGCATGCCTGATCCACTAGGCTACCATAGCTTGCTAGGCTGTACCAATTAATTATGTTAATTAAGGCGCGTTTTTAATTTTCCTATTACAGAATACAGGATTTATTTGTAAAATAAGCATTTTATAAATCTCACTTTAAGGGTCCTTACCTTACGCCTACAGACCAGCGTATTTTGCAAAATGCTTGCTTTTTCATTCAAGATTACGACGTAATTATTAGTATTTAGTCAAAAACTTATAACGTACCCTTAAAAAGAACGTACTTATAACGTATGGTTGTCTCGCCGTATTAGGCCACTATCCCGTCTTACCCGTCACCCCCTCTCCCAAACACCCAATATTTTAACGATGCAACATATGTATTAGTACTATTACAGTAATTTCTTAAATTGATTTCCGTTTATTACGGCGCTGGATCCGTTTATTTGTAAACTCATCGAATGAGTAATACAAAAACATTTACAATTATTAAGGTTCTGTTAAACTTATAATAATTTCTTAAATTTGTAGAATACCAAACGATTTTATGAAAATATACTAAAATCACAAAAACAAAATAGAAACATTTAAGTATGCCTCAATTGACATGCTTCTAACCGCCTTATAACTGACATTCTAGAAATGCTCTAAATATATTAAAAAGCGATTGGGATATGAAACAGATGAATCGAAGTGACGCCCAAGTCCCCTCACAATTTACAAGATGGAGCGCTTATATTAGCGCAAATTTAATGCTCGCTCTCTTTCCACTTGTCTAGACCTTTTTCACTTACTTTTATTAAATCTTCGATGTGATAAAAGTGCCGGAGAATCTTTTATCTTTTCATAAGTAATTCTGAGGACAAATTTCTAATATAGCTTTGAATCTGAATATCGGTACGCATTATACACATATTCAATTCACCTTATCTCGACTTAGTCTTTAACTTTATCAAATGAATCTGGAGGCTCGGTATCGGTAAACTGTCAGTGTCAGATATCAGTAAACTCAGTACAGATTCTTTACTGCGTGATGCGCGGACGCGGGGCGGTATCAATGCAGTACTGCGTGCTTACCGCCCCGCTACCACGTAATGTAATAATACTGCGCATATCTAATACTGATAGTATACAAACAAGTAGCAGTTGTTATCTCTCGGTAAAATACAAAATACCGCGTAGGTACTTTCCATTTTAAAATATTTTCAATATAGTACACAAAGTAAATGAATAAATTATTCCGTGTTTAGTCTTTCGTATATTTAAATATTGACCCGCGAATGCAAAGTCTAGTTATGTACAATGAGCTTGAGCATACATACCTACACTAAGTCCGATTTTGATTTTGCAGTGACAAGTTTCTGTCCCGAAAATACCTTTTCTCAAACATGCAATGAAATATTGACGTTGTGTTCTTCATAATGGGCTTCGAAGTGTCACGTTTCGGGCCCAGCGAGACGAGAGACACGTATTGGCATATCATACAAAATTGGAGGCCTATTCTACAATTTGTGGCACAGGATCACAGCGTTCAGCCATGAAAATTAAATTATTTCATTGCATGTTTGAGAAAAGCACTATACATCCTCGGCGTGAAAACGGGTTGCCAGCCTCATAACTATCCGACCTCGCTAGGCTTGGCCGTCTATAGGTATGTACTCGGCCGGCAACCCCTTACTTCTCTTCCTCTATAGTAATGTACTATTGTTGTATTGTCCCTCGGAGCAGCTACTTTGCGCCGCTGGCGAGTAGGTGCGGCTCCCGACGGTCGCTAATGCCACAATTAAAACCCGAAAGCCTCCCCCGTTAATTAATATTTTACGTCCTCTGACACCATTTTTCTTCCCATTATTACACAGGCCTTTTTGCCAACTCCGCTGTGTTTTATTGCCTTCATCGCCACGATTTTTATAATTTTTTCATACACTTTCTTTTTCTGCGATTAATTGTTGCTCAAATACTTGGGCTGGAAACATTTCTCCACGGATTAATCTTTGTGGATTATATTCGCGCTATCCCTGTTGTACTTACTGGGTTGTTTACGTTTACTTCGCAAAAGCCTGATTTATTAGAACCGCCGAAATCCAAAAAATATAGAGGAGAAGTTTGATAACCAATAATGTTTTCATGAAAATGCTGCTCAAAATTACCAGAAGGAAATCCTTTCGGGCCTGTCAGATATTAATAGGGTCAGTTATTTTAAACCGTCGGTGATGGTAAGTAATGCGTCTCTGATCTAAAAACTCTTGAAGAAGGTTAACTCGGGTTTACCTCAGGATATATCTATATGCAACACCCCTATTATTACCTAGAACTTTAATTTCCAGAGTTAGTAAGAAGTTATTCTAGCAAATGTAGGTTCAAAGAGGGAGGAACTGTGATATTAAAAATATCCTCAAATCAATAAAGGGTCGGCAACACGGTTTTGATTATTATAGCATCGCAATCGTCAATAAGCTAAGGTGTCAGCATACCATCAGGCAGACCGTATGCTTGTTTCCCACCATCGTAGTATTTTTAAAAAATACCATTTCCCAACAGACTTCAACCCTTTTCCCAAAGTTGAATTAGTAGTTAGTGAATAGTAAATTTTTTAATGAGAATAAAGAATCTTAAACTGTAAATTGACTCTATATTATTTAATTAGTCTCTAGTCGCTAGGTATAGCGACTCTCACGGGAGGAAGGGGGTGATATTCTAACTACTCTAACTGTAGGTACCACGCATCTTACATTTACATGCGTAGCAAACTGTGTGGTTACATTAAATCAATGTTACAACGTTCATTCCAGCGCGTCTTGTGTACCTAGGCTTCAATTCAACCTACGTTTCGTCTCTTTCACATGGCAAACTTATTTCAATATGTATCGCGCGCTCTTTCTGTTGCGTTAGCTCAGCACGTATGGATGTAAGTATGGGAAATACGTCCAGATGTTGGGATGCGAAGCGTCGCTCAAAAATAGACCCCTTGTCTGTGTATTCCAAATAAACATGCAAGTTGCCAATCTGCTATACAACTCAAGCCCCTCAGCGAAAGCTTCTATGAGGATAAATCGATTTGCATTCTCGTATCTACCGAAACCGCCTGTTTCATTTACTGACTACTCATCTGAGGTTCCGTGTTACTGTAGCCTGTCGATTTTAATATCAGTCTCTAAGCTGCGATTCTACTGATAAATATTAAGCTCTGATTAAAAACCGGAGTACGAAAATCGTTATATACTCCAGGACTAGAGGTTTTATGAAAACAAAATGTTATTTCAGATTAAATTGTAATTTTCGCTTACTTAATGTCAACGTTGCACTTAACTCTTCCGTTTAAGCCATTCAGCTAATGACGCACATTGAGTTAACCGTGGGGTTCCTAAGGGTATAGAGGGGCGAGAGATTTTGAGTTCGCGGCACACTTATAAACCTATACTGAAAATGTTTGGAAACCCCTAGGTTAACCCATTCTCCGCCACGCTACACCATGTCGTCGTCGTCCGTCCGTCCGTTCATTTGTAGTGAAATGCGCACGCAGCGGTCTGACGCATGTGTGTCGCGATTGGTGTAATAGAGGTTGACCTGGGCAATGGGTTAAGGCCCCGATAAGCCACATCAATTTAGGAACGATTTCTTCTAGGAGGTAGGAAAGTGCAGCTACGGCCTACGGCGTAGCACATGCAGCATTTTTATAAAAAAATAATAAATATTTGGGGACAATCTTACACAAATCGACCCAGACCCAAACTAAGCTAAGCTTGTACTATGGGTACTAAACGACAATACACATACTTATATAGATAAATAAATACTTACTCAGGAACAAATATTCGTGCATCACGCAAATAAATGCCTTTACCGGGATCCGACCCCGGAACCTCCGGCTTCGTAGGCAAGGTCATTACCAACTATTTAGGCTACAGAGGTTGCCAAAGTCGTAATTGCTAATCTGTTTAGTTTTTTCCGGAAAATTACACACTTACACAAACCTACGTATAGTAGACCGAAGACTGCTACAGTTACCCGAGATATAAACTAGGCCTCGTGTACAGTTGAACCCTACTCCTCTGTCATCCACGTGCTTTGACTAAGAGCTTGGAAACTGTATCCATATAGGTCACAGCGACTGATGGGTAATGCGAGACCGCAACGAATGTAGGGCAAGCGATGGGATATTTTTTGTAAATGGCTGCATATTATTCGTTGAGCTCGGGAGCGGAAAGTTCAGCGCGCTTTTCACGGTTACCTTTTGATGGAGGTAGCTATGTGAAATCAATTTGTTCAATCTTTGGCTTCCTAGACAAACACACCATTATAGGTAAGTTTGTAAGATTCTGCATCGGCAACTGTGGGTTTTACATCATTACATTAACTATAGTATTTTTATAAGAGCTTTTGGAGGACCAGTTTCAAAAAATTTGCTGGTTATTTCTAGTCTAGCTAAAAATATACTCACCAATCCATCAGTAGGCTAGCCAGCAAGCGGTCCCAGCGACTACCGGCTGGATAACGCTAAAACAAAGAGGAGGAGGACTTAATACTGGCGGTTTCACATATTGTCAATTAATTATTAAAAACCGGCCAAGTGCCAGTCGGACTCGCGCACGAAGGGTTCCGTACCATTATCTATAAAAACAGTAAAAAAAAAAGTTTGTTGTATGGGAGGCCCCTTTTAAATATTTATTTTATTTTTAGTATTTGTTGTTGTAGCGGCAACAGAAATACATAATTTGTGAAAATTTCAACTGTGTAGCTATCACGGTTCTTGAGATACACCTGAAAAAAAAAACGTTTATTGTAACCCCCCTTAAATATGTATTTTATTTTGTTTTTAGTTTTTGTTGTTATAGCGGCAACAGAAATACATAATCTGTGAAAATTTTAACTGTCTAGCTATCGCGGTTCTTGAGATACAGCCTGGCGACAGACAAAATGGCAGCCTGGTGACAGACAGGCAGACGGACAGCGAAGTCTTAGTAATAGGGTCCCGTTTTTACCCTTTGGGTACGGAATCCTAAAAAGAAGAAAGTATATTGATCCTTAAATGTTAATCGGGGTCTCGGGCGATCTCAGGGCAGGCTGCTGCTTCGCCCAAAGGCTGAGCCTGGCCATCGAACGTAAGCAACGTGACCAGCGTCCTGGGAACGATGCTCAAGGCTGCTTTGAGATTGATTGAGGGCTTTTATATGATAATTTGCCTAATAGATAATGTAAATATTGTCCAATAAACAAAGTTTGAACTTCCCAACCAAATAAGTGCTCTTATTGTAGGTACTTAAGAAGCATAATAATTTCAATCGTCGTCGATTTTACACTGATTGTCACATTTGTCACATAACCGAGTAAAGTTGGAATACACAATAATTAATTATGAATTTTTAGTGGTATTTTATTTCAGACATGAACGTACATGAAAAAAGTACACGTTTTTTTTTTTTTTTTTTAATGGACTTGCGGGCTTTTGCCCATAGCCATAATCAAGTAACACAAGCATACCTAAACCAACAACATGACATTGACGTTAACGATCGCAGAAGTTTCGAATGATGGTCAAAGAGGTTTATTCACTGAAATAATAAACCTTTATTTTTATATTTGTGCCAACCCGCTGTATTACAAAACAGTGCTGTTTGGTAAAACAGCTAGCCGTTATGTACAACGGCGTATTATTCTATTCCACTGCGACATTTACACTTTTGCATCTTATTACATCATAAAGCCCGCATCACACTGGGGCCTGGCAGCGGCGGTCAATACTAAACTTGTCATTAGCTGGCAAATTTAGTATTGACCGCCACCGCAGGCCGTGCCAGTCTGTTGGGCCTTGGACTTCGACTGTACACCCTGTTAGTAAGATTTATTCATTTATTTAATATAGCGGCAATTCCCGGCGGAACACATTCCAGCGGATTTTCATTCAGCGGTATTCAATCGGCGTGATCCTCAACCCGCCGTATTACAAAACAGCGCTGTATTGTGAAACAGCTAGCTATTATGTAAAACGGCGAATTATACAATATGCCTGCGACATATTTAAGCTTATATAACTTCGACGACAACGTAAGCTACTAGGAAAATCGAATAGAAGTTCGATTATCTCCATCTCGATGGAGTTGGATATCTCTTTTACTCACATAACCACTTAACAACCAATATTTGTATATATTTATATATTTGCAATCACGCTCTCGGAAACGGCTGTAACGATTTCGATAAAATTTGAAAAATAGGAGTTTTTGGGGGCGAGAAATCGATCTAGCTAGGTCTCATGTCTGGGACAGTTCGTTTTCTTCGTATTTTCACCCGAGCTGAGCTCGATCGCCCAGGGACTTTATTTAGAAACGTCCATTAGATCCTAATTGACTTTTAATTAATTGTTAGTTATGTCCTTACGCAGCAGTACGCGCTTAAGTGGCAGTGGGCGGGACACATTGCACGTAGAACCGATGGCCGTTGGGGCGGAAAGGTTCTCGAGTGGCGACCACGTACTGGAAGGCGCGGCGTGGGTAGGCCCCCGACAAGGTGGACTGATGACCTGGTAAAGGTTGCGGGAGTCCGCTGGATGCGGGTGGCGCGGGACCGGTGGCTTTGGCACTCTTTGGGGGCGGCCTATGTCCAGCAGTGGACGTCTTTCGGCTGATATGATGATGATGTCCTTACGCGCGCGCGTTCGAAAAGATTCGCGATTAACCTGGTGTTTTAGGTACAGTGGGTATAGATAGTTTCTGTTGCTGATGATTAGATTCATCCACATTCCTAGTAGTTTTTTTAAATAACCCTTTAACTTATATGAACACACACACACACACACACACACACACACACGCCTCCCGGTTCACAAGCAAGACGACAGAGTGCAAATCTGACTTACAAAACTACTTTCCGCTTTTCGCATTGCTGAATTTCACATTTTATCTACCTTTTCCTAGGAAGAAAAGATTCCAGATTTGGAATAAAAGTCGAAACAGCGGCCTGTTGGCGGGCAAAAATTAGTAATATTGTACATATTTTTTGTATAACTTATATCTTAAATAATCGGTCCTGTAGGTAACTGTACTGTATTTTTAATATCAATAAGTGAATCGTCACATTACGCCACGTATCCCCAAGTACCACATTTAAATGGTTATTACCAACAGGTAAGGCAATAACACTTTATTTGTTTTCAAGCTATAACGCGTTATGAAGAAAACGAAGAAGCGTCGTTGGTATTCAAGGGTGCAATGTTGCAAAACTGAAAACAAAATGCATTAACGCAAAGAAACCTTAAACTTAAGATATCGTTAAGAAACCGTTATAGTTAACGCTTCGTTAAAGTTAACGATTCCATTTAAGTAAGCTTTCGTGTTAGTATTTTATGTGCAATACGTTGTAACCAATGGGCTTTCAATACGCTTTCACGGGCCATAACACCGGCTGAGGCGATATTACCCTCATATGAAGTACGGCGGGAAGGAAAGGATTTTCCTTCACACTGGCTTTGGCTTTCCTTATCCATTTACGCTGACAATTTATTTCGGAAGTCAGTGAAAGTAACAGGATGGCAGGTATATTTTCGAGGCAACAAATATTCGCAACTGAATAAATAAGTTTTGTGTTAGCAGATTTTATTTTATTTTGTAAATGGTGTTTTGAGTTTGACAGTTATATTCCTGTGAATTTCTTTTTATTTTCCTCTGAAATCTTTACCTACTCCTTTGAAAATATAAACTAAGGTCATCCCTCTCCACCCTTCCAAGCTTCTGCTTAAGATTTTTTGTTCTAAATGGCAAATTAGTTTCGTGTTAGAAATTCTTAGTCCTATTATGTAGGTTCAATATGTAATAGCAACGCAGCCACAAATTACCAGCCTGCTCAGCTCGTGGGTAGTTTTTATTTTATGCCGTAACATTATTTGTCCATCGGTGCTCTAAAGTTTCATCATCAAACGGCTACCTACCAATTTTTTCCATTCTGTATGATCTCTCTTTTATCAAGTGTAAGTGACTTCGAGATGGGAAACTACAACATAGGTATAATAAGATGAAAATAAAATGGTAAGGTTCTGTTTACATGGAACGAATTCCGGATGCATATTGTCCGAGCATAATAGTAGTTTATGCAACTGATCCATAATGAGAGGCCTTAAAATATGAGTGTCGACGCCAGCGAGTTTCATAATAGGATCACACGAGTGTTTTAAGGCCTAATTATGTACAGTTGCATACACTACTTTATCTACACATATATCATAAGAATTCTCTAAGATGGGTTCACAACTTCACAATTCTACTATCGTAACAGCAAAAAACCAACAAAAAAATGACAACAGCAATGGCGGCAATTCGATCCTCCGTCAAGACGAATGGTTTTTGAAGTGAAAACTTCTTTAGCGGCGCTGAGCACTTTTTGGAATGGGGAAAAATTGTTAAATACGCGACAGAGTTTTGTGACGTCAGATGTGAAGGAGGTCACTTTTTGCTGCTAGCCGATTCGACTTCATTCAAAACTGAACGCTATTCGTAAAAGTATAAAGCCGTTAAACACTTTTTGCAATAGCATATTCTGCAAATAAATTTGTAATAATACCAACGCGTCCTTCACCGTTTTGCTATTGAGAAAATTCGAATAGTTCGAATTTGGGCGTTATTCCTAAAGAGATGAAGCTTAGAAAAATATTTACCAACGGCAAAAACAAATTGATATTTTGGTCGCCACCGTGCACCGCCATCTGATGCACTTGCAAATTCGAATAGTTCGAATTTAGACGTTATTCCTAAAGAGATAAAGCTTTGAAAAATATTTGGCAATGGCAAAAACAAATTGGTATTGTGTTTGCCGCCGCCCGTCGGCGCGCCGGACCCCGGCACCGTTGCGCCGCGGCGGCGCGTTGGGCCCGTCGCACCCAACGCGCCCGCGGGCCGTCCGCCTAAATAATTGATAATTGTTTATAAATTTGCGTCAAATTCATTTTTAAGGTGACACCGTAAGATGTCACGTGACCTGATCGAAAAACTGTTACAGTGTTATTGAGTTTTCACTTCTGCCGGCACTCCCAGAGTGCAACACGGTCTTTTTTTTTAAATCATAGACAAACGAATGTCCCTATACTCATGCTCATGACACTCTAAACCAAATGTTGTGCGTAAATATTAAAAAAACAGGTAACCTATCCTGAAACACTTTTACCGCTACAGTCATTTGAGCTTTGGCTTGTTACAACTTTTGTTTAATTTTTTTACTTATTCTTCATTACTTTCCGCATTTCAATACGTTTAGCCAAGTGTTCATTTTGAGTGAAATTCAAAGTAGTTTTACAGAGGCTCGAAGGCAGGTCGTTGTAGGTACGACGACGAGCGAAGCGAGGAGGAGTGTTAGGTGAACTTCGACTCTACAGCGCGCGAGCCGAGCGAGTGTAGCGAGCGTGCGCGGCAGCGGCCGGCGAAGCGCCAGAACCGAACACTTTTTTACTACCTAATACTTACATATGTACTATACAACGTGTCCTAAAACTCAAAGACAAGCCGGCACCAGAGGATGGAGCTGCTTATGATTAGTCGAGAAAAAATAAGGAAAAAAATATATCTCAATTATTTTAGAAATTACAGAAAAAAAATGAAATTCATCGAAAATCGACATCCCTAATGGTATTTTTAACGACCATGTCTACAAATATTCAAATATTACTGTTTTTTTTTTGTTTTTCGAAACTTAAGTAGCCCTGCTATCTAACACAGTTCTTAAAAATACCAAAATACATGTAGCTTTTACACAAAAAATAATCAAAATTCATTTTGTCCCTACAATTTTAAAAGATTTTTTCTTACAGTCCACTTTCAATCATCATGGTGTAAAAAAATAGTATTGACACCACTATGGCAATTATTTTCAAAAGTTGACGCAACTAACCAAGATTCCAAAATGGTATAATACTTTGGGAAACCTAGTCACAACAAAAAACAACGAATTTTTAAACAAGAACCGACATTATTTAATGTTGGCGGTAATCACTTTTACTGTACCCAAAAAAGGATTTTTGTTGTTGAAAAATGTTGAATAAATGCAAAGTTTATTGTTTATCATGCCGCTACCGTACACACCGTTGGAATACGCTAATATGCATCTCATTTATGGAGAATGCCGATGCAATGCTAACGCTGCTAGCAGATTGTATCGAGAAAGGTACCCAAATGTTCAAAGACATCCGGATTATCGAGTGTTTTATATTTACATCAAGCCTTTGCGGAAAGTCGTTTACCATTTGACAGGAGACACACTGGAAGACCTAGATTGGAACGCGATGAAGAAGTTCTCAATGAAATAGAAAACGATTCAACTACCTCGGTACGTGCCATAGAACTAGCTACGGGAATACCAAAAAGTTCTGCACATCGAATTCTAAAACGTCACTTATACCATTTTGGAATCTTGGTTAGTTGCGTCAACTTTTGAAAATAATTGCCATAGTGGTGTCAATACTATTTTTTTACACCATGATGATTGAAAGTGGACTGTAAGAAAAAATCTTTTAAAATTGTAGGGACAAAATGAATTTTGATTATTTTTTGTGTAAAAACTACATGTATTTTGGTATTTTTAAGAACTGTGTTAGATAGCAGGGCTACTTAAGTTTCCAAAAACAAAAAAAAACAGTAATATTTGAATATTTGTAGACATGGTCGTTAAAAATACCATTAGGGATGTCGATTTTCGATGAATTTCATTTTTTTATGTAATTTCTAAAATAATTGAGATATATTTTTTTCCTTATTTTTTCTCGACTAATCATAAGCAGCTCCATCCTCTGGTGCCGGCTTATCGTTGAGTTTTGGGACACGTTGTATAAGTAAGGGTCAGGTCGGAAGAAATAACTTAATACACAAATGTTGTAATTCTTTAGCATCGATTTATTTAATCATAATCATAATCATAATCATAATCATTTATTGCATTATACGTTACAAAGGTCTTATAAAAATATATAATGTGTATCAGTATAAACCCTGTAAGGGCACAGCAATTATAACATTTATATATTAGAAACAAATATAATTCTACGTTTTAAAATCAAAGAACTCCTTCAATGTATAAAAACTATTCAAAATTAAGAATTCTTGTAATTTTTTACAAAACAGCTTATCACTTACAATATTTCTTATAGCTATAGGGACTCCGTTGTACACTCTTACTGCCATATGGTGTGTGCCAGATTTTACAATTTGGAGTTTTGTGAACTTTGCTGTTAATTTATTCCTATTTCTTAATTTATCATTATATTGAGAGCAGTTATTACGTGTTTGTTCAAATAACGTTTTATTATTTCTAGTGAATTTACACAATTCAAATATGTACAAAGAAGTTAAAGTTAGAATTTTTAAACTAGTGAAATGAGATCTACAACTTTCCGTCTGTGTTATATTAACTATAATTCTAACACACCTTTTCTGAAGAATAAGTAAGTTACTAGCATGGGAGCTGTTTCCCCACAAAATAATCCCATAACTCAGCCAAGCATGCGCGTAAGCATAATATGCATTAGTTGCTGTCTTTAAATCAGTACATTTTTTTAATTGGTGCAGAGCATATGTGAACTGCGACAACTTTCCTGAAACCTTTTCAATATGTGTTTTCCAATTGAGTTCTGAATCTAATTCTATTCCTAATAAAGTACAAGTGTTGCACGACATTATTCTATCATTATTAAATGTAAAGTCAGTATCAATTGGTTGTTTTTGACGCGGTTTAAACTGTATGATTTTAGTCTTCATAACATTTAACTTTAAATTATGCTCGTTGAGCCATTCTAATATTTGGACAAGACATACATTAAGTTGCTCTTTAAAATAGTTGCTATCGTTACATTGAAAAACTACTGTGATATCGTCTGCATAAGGTATACATTTATTACTAATTATCTTTGGTAAATCATTAACATATAACAAGAACAATATACATCCTAGGACACTTCCTTGTGGTATAGAACACTTAATACATAGTTTTTGGGATCTAAAGATACTGATTTTTTGTGTGTTATGATCATAATGTTCGATATCTACATACTGCTGACGATTTTCAAGGTACGACGCAAACCACCGATAAGTTACTCCTCGTACACCTATTCCGTACAATTTTTCCAGTAAGATCTTGTGAGACACTCGATCGTAGGCTTTACTCATATCGAGTAACATGGCGATTGCATATTTTTTGTTATTTATTATGTTCAGGACTTCTTGCGTAAATTTATAAAGTGCAGATACTGTTGATCTTTGCCTGCGAAAACCATGTTGACTGTCATTGAAAACGTTATATTTCTCACAGAAAGCATTTAAGCGTTTCGCCATCGCCGATTCAAAGATTTTGGAGAAAGTAGATAGCAGTGAAATAGGTCGGAAATCATTAGGTTCACAAGCTGATTTAGTTTTGGTTTTGGGTACGGGCTTTATTTTTTAAAGAACACTCATATTAGTAATAAATAATAATGGAATAGTATACATTTGTTTGTATACATTATTTACCATAAGCACAGCTTCGGGAGGATAACCTTAGTTTCATTTCAAACTTTTTGCTAATGTTTTTAAATATTGAAAATGCATTGGTAACAACCATTTTCATAAACAAGCATATGAATTAGTAACATATGTGTGCTCCGTATAAACAATAATATGACAAATATAATAATCCCGATTTGATAAAATACGAACAGATTATCAACCGAATCGTTACGTCGGTGTAACGATATTGCGGGTATACCAATAATTGGGAATCATTTTACAAAAGCTAAACCATAAAATTACCAGCCATAAACATCGCGAACTAAAGTGTCGTGGGCAAACGAAAAAAAGGCAATCGAAGTTTGTCGAATAGTAAATGCCGAAATGAAAATAGGATAAATTAGTTTAGTGATGGCATCCATGTCTGCAAGTTGTGCTAGACGTACTGCTGGGACGTTTCTGGCCTTCGATTCTATGCGGAGCTCGGCCGCCACCATCGTGTGCCTTGCCGCTCACGTGAGAGACAATCGGGGATAGGTGAGACCGCGTGGGTTCGTTAACTACTACATTTTCAATTATTCCGTGAATGATGTATTTTTTTAGTTTGTAAATATTTTCGTTTTAGTTCTGACCTAGATTCCTTTTGCGTTCCGTAAATTAATATCAGTTGGGGCATTCATACTCGTATCTTACATCTACTAACAACAAAATGAAGTGATTTACGACGAAAACGTGTCTATAAATACAGAAACTAATGGCTGACGTCGACTAGGTAAATAGGTCGAACAGATACGATAATCGATAGTTATTATGACGGTATTACTCCGCCACAGTATTTTATACAATATGCCTCATCATGATCGTATATTTAAGAGCTAAGCTCTTGTCTGTGGAGTGATTTCCATTCCTTTTTACATATATTATGGTTTTCATGTACTTAATTATCGTGTCGTAACAAGTGTCCAAACACCTGGCCTCTTCTATTCTTAATGGTTTTTAACGACGTCCATTTTTTTCTTTTACCTTTTCAAGCACTTCTACATTCGTCTTTTTATCCATCCAGCTACAGTATATAGTTGGTTAGTTTTTTCTAAATAAATAACATTAACAAGCCTTGGAGCTTTAATCACGAATAACGGCGGGTGCATAGATGAGGTGAAACGACTGATGGCAATAACGAGAACCGCAATGTATAAGCTGAAATAGATACGTATGAAGAAATTTTTGTACGAACCCTTGTTTTCCTTATATTTGTGTATGCTTCCGAGACGTGGACGCGGCGAGACATTCAAAAGAGGAAAATAGACGCTCTAGAGATGTGGTGCTGGAGGAGAATGCTTGGACCGTATTCCGAGCAAATGTTTCCATACTCCAAAAACTCGGCATCAAGCAGTGTCGCTAGCTCAAACTCGCGTCCTGTGGGTGGTCAACTGTATGAGTGTACCAGAAATGCCAAGAATTGACCGAAATGGCATGAAATCGTGAGGCGAGTGACATCTGCTCGCCACTCATAACGACCCCGACCGTTCTGACAAGAACGTATCGACCAAGAAGAAGAACATTAACAAGATTTTTAGGGGAAAAAAAGGAAAAGGGAACCCAAAAATTTTCAACTAGATATCACCAGAGGGGTAATACCTAACGTTTCAAACGCGCGCTAGGACAATTTAACTGTTTTCCGTATAAAAAGTGATATTTAGATCTACCTCACGTGCGTACAATGCGTTACGTGATAGACCTGCTATAAAGTGTGTTGATGTTGATACGGGTGAATATTTTCATAACGATTTTTGTCCGTCCTAAACAACACATTTAACTACATACATTTCGTAACTACAGGTTTCTTACAGGTTGCGGGAGTCCGCTGGATGCGGATGGCGCAGGACCGGTCGCTTTGGCACTCTTTGGGGGAGGCCTATGTCCAGCAATGGACGTCTTTCGGCTGATATGATGATGATGATGATGATTTCGTAACTAACCCTTAATTTTTTTCATACAAAACCGTTGAGCCCGCATTGTATTCACTACATGTCATGTCATTTGTTTACGACACCCATAAAAGTCAAAACGTTTGTTAATTCAAATCAGTTTGGACCGGAAATTAATTAAGCTCTTTAACAAAACTGCTTTCTCATATCATTTGTACGGTCGAAAACCATGGCTGCATAAAATATACGCCCCTAAGATACAGGCTGTATGTAAAGTTTCTTGAAACCTCATTATCACAAAGAACTCCGACATTAGTGAGTCAGCGTTGAATTAGAAGCATCTCTTTGTTGCGTTGCGAGATGAGTTTTGACAGCTGTAGGTCGAGGCCGGGGCAGGTCAGTGGGCCTTGAGTTGGCCTACCTGTTGCGGGCTAATCCCGCCCGCACACTCCACTTTACCTAATTACTGGATTAAGATTCCTGTTAAGGGGTGCAGAAGTGTTACATCCTTTTTCATTAAACGAGCAATATTTTGTATATTTATGTATTTGTTCTCATAAACGGCTTTAATGATTTCAGCGATTTAAAATAGTGGTTTACGGGGGCGGAAAGTCGGTCTTATTAGGTTTGATTCCAGGGAAAATTATTTTTATCTCGGGTTTTCACTCATGAAGAAAGTTGAAACGTAAAAGATTGTTTGTGACATCGATCGATTATAATATAACTAGTGAGGGGCTTTTATTTAGAACTAGCTTATGCCCGCGACTCCGTCCGCGTGGAACTCGGTTATATCGTAGCTCCATACAAACTTTCACCCCCCACTTCATCTCCTTGGGGGATGATTTCCGGGATAAAAACTATCCTATGTCCTTCCCCAGGACTCAAACTATCTCTATACCAAATTTCATCCAAATCGGTTCAGCGGTTTAAGCGTGAAGAGGTAACAGACAGACAGACAGACAGACAGACAGACACACTTTCGCATTTATAATATTAGTATGGATTCAAGATTTATTTCCTTTAAGTAGGTAACGGTATGGAGAAAAGAATCAAAATGGCTTGGTTTGGTTGTCTTACACACGTTAAATGTAAATGCGAGGCCTCATTTCTAAAACTAACACTTTACTCATTTTGGAATTGTTATTTTTTTTTACTGAGGTGGTGCATAACGGTAATGGCTTGAAACTAGATGTTTAGATTTTGCTAAATATAACTGTGTTCGTTTAACAAATTGTATAATTAAGTATCGGAATAGCTAGTTGACTAATTGATTAATCTGAAATCACCGTCGCAACAAAATATTCACTTTTAACAGACATTACGCACTGGATAATTTGACATTTTACGAGACTGGCCGGTACCGCACCTAATGATAATATTTATTGATTTTTGTAATCTAGTGCGGAACGAGCCAAATCTAATGTTTAGATCAGGGAGGCTAGATTTTTTTCAACTGGCTGTTATTTATTTATTTAATCGTATGGCGTATACGTTGTAGGCTTTATTATTATAAATCAACATCCAGGTCGCACAGCCAGTCGATCGCGTCAGATGTTCAGTTAGTGTAGAGGTCCTCCGGGTCGCCTTTATAGCGTCGCTTAGGGCAGCGCTCCACAATGCGTTGAGTGGTTTGGTTGGTGTTCACACATCGGACTTTTGCTCCATCCCCATTTGTGCAACATGTAATTGCACCTGCCGTGACCCTTACGGATTCTGTTGAGGCGGCACCAGTATTTCCTCTTAAGCGAGAAGCCCTTCGGCTTCTGAGTAGGGTTTCCAGTACGTAGGCAACACTGATCGCCAGTCGCTTCCACCCACTCTTTCTTCCACGCTTGTTCAAGTTGAAACCCGTCAGCTCTCAGCTTCCTTGCAGCTTTGCTCGAAGGGCGGCGCGATTTGAGTCGTTGCGGTGGTGGATCCGTGAATTCGCGGTGGCACGGCAGGTCCGGACGGGCTGTTATTTTTCCGGCTTCCCTCAAGAGCGCATGTTTCCTGCGTAGGTGGGGCGGCGCTATGTGGCAGATGCGAACTGAAGGTCCGACATCCCGAGTCTGTTGGTTTTGTGATTTACGTGTATTCCCGTTTTGAAGCATAGTTATTGCATTCGAAGGTATGGTGATATAATTGCCTACAATCGCCTCTTCTGCTGTTGCTCGTTTAGCGCTACCCAGGAGACACGTGCAGGGCGTCTAAAGCATTCTCCTGCGGACGTGAGCAACATTCATCCCCCAAACAACATTCATCCCCCCGTTGGGAGGATGAATGTTGCTGGGGGATGAACTGGCTGTTGAAAAATATTAACACAAAAGCACAGTGTATTAATTGAACTCTCAGGGTTTCTTTAACGGGAATAGGGAAGATGCGATAGTTTCATTTTTGCTTTCATTTGAAAGAATCGCATGTAGAATAAACCATGAAAGTATAAAAAAAATTAAATACTATAATTTATAGTCAAAAATTCCTGTTACTAACTGGCAATTTAAACTTTCGCGCCTAAATGGATCTACAGTTCTTGTGACGCCACTCACGTGTGTCACTCGCCATATTTGTTTGTCCGTGGTTCGTCCCTGGATGTCATAGACTTGCCTAAGTTTTGACTTTTGACAGGAGTGACGTCACCAGACGCTGATTGTTGGATTCAAGTAGGATTAAAACACGTTCCGTTTCACATTACTTCAAATCGTAATTGGGTGAGGACCAAATTCTTGGCCAGTAGTTAGCCTAGTTAATTGGTAGTAGTTAAAAAGTTCCGTTGTGACACGAAAATTTACCATAGAATTGTATGGCAAATTTTCGTGTCACAACGGAACTTTTTAACTACTACCAATTAACTAGGCTAACTACTGGCGAAGAATTTGGTCCTCACCCAATTATTGTTTGAGATTACTTATAAATTAAAGTGAAAACGTTTCAGTAGTCATGACTTTATGTTTTTTCAAGATTTTGGTTACAAAATAATGGTAAATATTATAGCTGCATCTTCCCTACTGAGCCACTGTGTTCCGGTACATGTATTACGCAGTGTACCCCCCTAGTACAAAGTGGGTCTAGCGGCTCACTGACTGATCGGGTACCGAGCGCTTCCAATTGACGTAGAGGACAAACATAAACCTCTTTCCTTTTGTTCTTCTCTAGCAAAGCACATTCGAGCCACTGTTCCCTCCAAGCCACTGTAGCCTCCCTGAAGTTATTCTTCTATTAGATATAATCTGAAGTGAAAAGGATAAATGTATAATTAACTCTTTCACATCAACCGGATTTGCGCACTCCGCAACCACACCATATTTTCTATTGCCGCACCAAGCGAAAGTCAAAATTTTCAATTAAGGTATTAATCAAATTTATTTGTATTTCGTACAGTAATTTTAGGCTGATCTTCTAATTTTGAAGGGATGATGACTAAGATTTTTTTATGATGTCATTCGAACCAGTTTTTGGACAGGAACAAATGTTTGTATTGGAGCAACTACAATTAAATAACATAAATACCCAAAAAATTGAGACAAAGATTGACGTCGCTGGCGGCAGCGCAAAACGCTTCATACTGATAGACACACAAGCATGACGTCACAATTGTACAAAGTAGTTGTATCGCTGTACGAAAAATCCGGTAAATTGCTGTTTCGGTCGCAAAATACTGCGTTTAAGTACATAGTTGTTATACAATTTTGTTTTTATAAAAGCGTAAGGATTCTATTGGCAGCTTCAAATTTACTCTTGGACAATAAAAAAAATGCATAATTTTTCTAAACTTTCAAGGTTCATATCTTTTTATGATTTTAATTATATTTTATAATTTATACTTTATTACGATAAATTGATGGTTTACTGTCCATTTAGCATCTCTACGTTATCAATTTGAACATGAGGCATCATGCCAATTGAACAAGCGAGTCTCCGTTTCAGCTTGGCCAATAATTATTTCGTAAGTCCAGCTGTTCTCCTCTACAGGTCACATTTCTCAATCAATTCGTTTGAAATTTTGTAAGCAGGTTCAATAAATATATGTAAAGATTTTTCAGTTTTTAGAAATAAAAATAATAAAGTAAAAAATACATGCTCGCGAGTTCTACAGGTCACGGAGACACTAGTAAGTAGTAGAGTCGAAATTGGTAGACGTTCTTGGCTCATTGTTTATAAACCAGGTGTACCCGGCAAAATATTGTCTACAGCCGTCCCCGATGGAGATAGAGTTACCCCAGATAATCAGTAGCGTTTTTTCTATTGTCTGTAGTCAATACGTGTATTGGGACCTATGGGAGGACAGGTATTTATGGTGTCAGTATCATAATATTCATAAGTTATCCATCTTCTGAGATAGATCGTATAGACGGGGCCGGCTCTTAACGTCACGTAGTACCTTTTATTTTAATACATAGTCTTGGTTTAATTCAGAAAGGTATTTAGAGAAACGGCACATGTACCTAGCTATTATTTCGAAGCAATCCTTAATAATCTTTCTGCGCAATAACTTTCTACCATTTATTTACTTTGTTAATGTTGGTACCCACCAGATACGTGTAATCGACTGCAACTTGAAAAAAAATGCTGAAAGTTTTCCGCTAACGATGAGATTTAAAACGTCTTCAATGCTTTTCAGGACTCGACGAAAGCTCGTTCCATTAAGCACTGCAGCTCTTGCAGTTTACGCCTGGTCAAGCACTTGCGCCCCGTTTTTTATTAGTTACATTGATGAAGTTTATTAAATATAATTTATTACATATAAAATTGGACCGTTACTTAACTACTGACAGACAACGCATAGCCAAAACCGCTAAATATACAATCATACAATTTGGAACACATTCTTCGATTTGAGATTTGCGATTTGGCTTTTCGGTCACAAACAAAAAAGGTTATTTTGAAGCATGATCGGATATTCGTGCTTTAAAGGGGTGAAATAAGGGGTAAAACATTTATAGAACTTTAGTTATTTTTGGACTTGGAAGCTGTCCATGACTTTGGTTACAAAGTTAAAACGACATCTATTCTTCATTCATCGAGCATCGTGAGTAAATCAACCCTTTGCATGATAAAATCAGAGGATAATACCACGACATCATATCGAGTTTGAGTATCAACACTTATCTTAAACTACTGAATCAAAAGTCTTGAAATGTGCAAGGTAGGTCAGCTATTAAGCAAACAATAAGAAAGGGTTTTACAAAATTCAACCCTTAAGTGGAATTAAAAAAAGGTATTTATCTAATGTGAGTATGGAAAACAAGTCAAGAGCGGATTGTAGTTCATGTGGTGATGTGGTAAGGTGCATATATGTGGCCTGGCGAATTACTAAGTAACTGAAGTCTAATTAATAACTAACTTTTATACGACCTTTACAATGGGGGCATACTTTATAAGAAATCATTTCTTAAGTGAAAAAAATCAATTTGTTTGTATCTGTTCAAATGGTTTGTTAAGGATGGTTCGCTGTTATTATAATTGGTACGCAACAAAAATAAGTTATGCGTCAAATTATTTGACCATGCCAAACGACTGCCGGTAATGTCGCGAATCCAAAATTGATAGATAGACACTACATTTTGGATTCGCTACATTACTGGACAGACAGATGACTACGTCTTTTACCTTTGCACGCATTACCACTGAACTGATTTTGGCATGGATATAGTTATAAACCCTAGGAAGGGCATAGGATAGCTATTATCCCGGAAAAAAAAAATTAAACGGGTGTAAAGGTGGGAGGAAGTTTGTATAGGGAAGCGATATTTAAGCCTACGCCTGAAATACTTTAATAGCAATTATCTTCTAAGGCGATTAATGAAATCCACGCGGACGATTCGTGGGAAGAAGCTAGTCAATAAATAAAGTTACTCGATATTTATTCTTATTTTCCTAGTGTTACTGGCTCTGTGAAATTAATGAATGAAATCTGGTGTAAAATCCACGAAAACGTTATTTTTAAAATTGTTCGACTTCGATATGGCCTTTGGACCAGAGGTTATACATTCTACTTTTCACTTCGACTGCGAGAAAATAGTAAAAACAATGGTTATTCATCCACAATTAATGTTAAATCCCACGGTGAAAGGTTTGATTTTGGCGGCAAGTTTTTATTAATTCTCGTAAATGTAATAACAACCCGTGCCGTGCGCACCTTCATCAACACTCTACCACAAACCCGTTACAGTTCCAATTAAGTGAACAGCAAAATAATAGTAACAAAGTAATAAACCGCAAAGGAGACCATTGTTTAAATAATAAAGGAAAATCAAACCAAAACCGTTTAGCAACTTTGAAGGCCCCCCCGACACTTAATGTTTTTGCTGGAAGAGTGAATTCTTTAGAAACATTAACTAAACCCTTAGTGGGTAAGATATTAATATATTCAAGAAGTTGCTAGGACTGGCAGAAAATAAACTCTTATTCTGCGCCCTGGAGGATTGTGGGTTTTGTTACTCAACTCTATTAAGATTCATTGTGTGAATTTTAGCTGTGATGTTTGCCTAATTCACATATTTAAACAGCACAGTTTCGCGCCACATTTAACTAGTGCAGTTAGCTACCGTTAAAAGCGTCTGCAACAATATACTCGGTAGTAAAATCGAACGAAATCAGAGCACTTTAGTCACGTTTTCAGAAAGGTTTAACTCCATGAATCCAGCTCGACATTATTTACTTTTACTAAGACATTTTCACCTCACCGGCTCGGAACGGCTTTATCGCTCAAAATCTGCGCACAAAAGTCCATTATATCCGCTAGCGTGGAAAGAGTTTTTGAATTTGGAACGTGACGGTCAATCGCCAGATCTAACTTTTTCTATAAATACAGAATGAGAGGTTATCCTGCGTTCAGAAACTTATGGTGTTATGCCAAGAATTAATTATTATTATTTTGTTACAATTAAATTAATATTAGTTATTCTTTCTTAATTGCATATGAAATATTACTAATTAGTCTGACTTATAGGATACAATCAAGGCACATAGCACGTAGAACCGAAGGCCGTTGGGGCGGAAAGGTTCTCGAGTGGCGACCACGTACCGGAAGGCGCGGCGTGCACGCTTTTGTCGTCGGCAATAAGCTCAGAGAGGCAAATACTGCTCTTACAACAACAAAAAAAATGACAAAGCATTTATTGTGCTTTGTCAGTCAATTTTTCTCTCAGTGTGGGTAGGCCCCCCACAAGGTGGACTGATGACCTGGTAAAGGTTGCGGGAGTCCGCTGGATGCAGGTGGC
This sequence comes from Epinotia ramella, assembly GCA_947578815.1. NCBI lineage: Eukaryota > Metazoa > Arthropoda > Insecta > Lepidoptera > Tortricidae > Epinotia > Epinotia ramella. Next base: position 14,618,488 of record OX388205.1, on the reverse strand, counting down.
GCGGGACCGGTCACTTTGGCACTCTTTGGGGGAGGCTGGGGATGTCCAGCAGTGGACGTTTTTCGGCTGATATGATGATGGATGAAAGCACACTATACTCCGCCTAGGAGCCGGTGTACGACTTTGTACCGGTAGCCATAGAAACCGCGGCACCCTTGGGCTCGGAGGGTCGCCGACTTTTTGAAGAGTTAAGCCGCCGCTTACACGAGAGGGGCTGTGACCCCCGCATTGGGTCGTACTTGGTTCAACAGGTATCCATTGCCGTTCAGCGGGGTAACGCTGCGGGCATCATGGGACCTTTGAGCCGGGTGCGATGCGGGGAGGAGAGCATTAGTTTATATTTATCTTTATATATTGACGACCGCTTTAGCCTAGTTGGTAGTGAGCCTGCCTACGAAGCAAGAGGTCCCGGGTTCGAATCCCGGTAAGGGCATTTATTTGTGTGATGAGCATGAATATTTGTTTCTGAGTCATGAATGTTTTCTATGTATTAAAGTATTTATATCTATTAATATATATCGTCGTCTAATACCCATAATACAAGCTTAACCGAGCTTACTATAGGACTAGGTCGTTTTGTGAAAGATTGTCCCCTTATCTCTACATATAATCATATTTATATTTGTACGTTATTTTTATTTCGTTTTAAGCCTTTATTATCTGTTGTTTATACTAATGTTCTCTAATTAAATGATTTATTAAATCTACAATAAAAATAGATAATATTGAAATGCATTTTTTTTTTTCATTTCGGTTCATGCAAATTTGGAACGCACCGTTTTAAAAGTAAGAAAAAAATCATATACTTACATTTAATTTTGTTATGTTCTAAAGCCACAGTAAAATCAAAATAATGGAAGTTATTCATAGATATTAGTGCTGAAGATATACATATATGAATTTGAATACAGGAGGCATATACATAATACGCATATTTTACTTTTTCTGCTAACTTCTCCTAAGTTAGCGGAAAAAGTAAAATATGCGTATTTGAGCCTTAGTTTACCCGTGATGGGTACTCACGGGTAAACTAAGGCTCAAATAAAAACAATACTTTGACTTTTTTAATGTAGGTAGGTAAGCGTGGATTTCTTTAAAGATGCAAGAATGTTTATGTTACATTTAATAACTATAAAATGCTTTGATCTTGATAAGATGTAAACAAACCTTTATTGAAAATAATTCAAAGGTCCAAATGACTTTTATTTCATTTACAATTTTCCTCGCGGTGCATGGTGAGGTGAAAAGTTGTGTGTTTCGCTCGGCAGCAAAGTTGTTTGGCGTCTCGTGCCTTGAAAGCCTCACTATGCTCAGGATTGTACTCTAATCTTACAATCCTTCGCTAGCTCGGCTTTCAATACAAGCACTTGCGCCAAACAACAACTTTGCATCCTTACATAACAAATAACTATTATTTTGTTCTTGAATACTTTTGCAGTTTTGCGCTGTAGTTATTGGTAAGTATGAATGTATATTTTGCTTCAAAGAGACATATTATAAGCTACAAAGAGGCATGCGAGTCATGGATACCATGGGTTTCATGCAGAAACGTTAAGTAGCTCTTTGCTTTACCTACTACCTACTTGTTGCGATAATGAAATATTCCATGATGTATGCATATACTTTCATATATTACGTAACATTTATTTGTATTAATGTCATTATACATTGTCAGGCAAATGAAGCATTGGATTAACGAAATAAAGTGAAAGAAATCCCACACTAGGCTAAGCCATATGTTAAGATTCTGAATGCAATGGGCACTAATTGTTCCACAAATTATTTACCTCACTGAACACGTAATGTAACATGCATAATCCTAGTTGAAGTAGCTTGCACGCTCGCAACGCTGCACGTTATTGCATACGTTGCGGCTGTGGATAGGCTATTGGATATCTGCTGCTAGGTTTATACAGCTGCACTAACAATAGCATTAATTTATGTGCCGATAAACTCTCGCGTACCAAACATTTTGTATAAAGCTATTTACATTACTTTCAAACCCTTCCCAAACTACCCGGTAAATTATGTTTTTATACGTTACGGGTAATAACGAGTTTTGATGACGCAATAAAAACTATCTCATTGTGTAGTCTGAATGAAAATAGCACCCGGTGTCCTTTTGCGTGAAAACGCTAATAAAATTGGTTACCGCACCTTTTTACGATGTTCAGTGATGCTTTGCGGTGTTGCGAACAATCAATCTGTATCACGAATGACGGAACACTGATTATTTCCTTCGATATTATACACTATTGTGTAGTGTTCTATACAAGGCCCGGTATCGATATATTCTAGATTATCAGTGTATTGCGGAAATGACAAGAAGTAGCGGCGCCTGCGAGTCGGAAACGATAACGCAGGTTAAGCAAAGATTTATTATTATTATTATTTATTTATTTATTAAGAAAGAAACAATAATACAACATGAACAAGTACAGGGTCCCGCAAAACCGTTTGCACAGTTTGACTGTGGGATCGAGCAGTCTCTACTCTCTTCTGTTTATAATATTTATCTATAAGAACTATTTATCTACTTCTACATATAGGGTCAATAATTATCTTATACATTAGATGGCGGCGGTCAGTCTTTGGAGGAGTGACCGTTTGAGTGGTTAAGGCGCCGTAGGTTCAGCGAAGTTAAGCGAACAGAGTTTTTGAAACAATATAATGCGTCTGTTTATAATAATATGATTTCAAAAAAATACGAATAGTAATCTTGAGGCTTTTCTGCAGGGAAATCAGTGATTCGAAACATGATTAAGCAAACATAGAAAAAAATCACGAACATAGGTCTAAAACACACAAAAATACACTTAAAATATTTGTAACAAATTATGCATAAAAGCTATAAATATTCAAGTTACTTCTAAAAATCGGCAATACCATGTTTGAGGGAAATCAGTGATTACATTTTTATTTATTTAAACGGCCAAAAAATTTAAATTAAAAAACATGATATCCGCGCTTCCGAGCACGCACTTCCATCTCGCTCACGCTTATGCTCAGTGAGAGGGAGAGAAGACCATGAACCTACGGCGCCTTAATATAAATGAGCACGGAAGCGCTACCGTGCTTTGGAAGGCACGCTAAGCAGTTGATCCCGGCCGCTGTCTATGAAAGAGTCGTTAAGCCGAGTTGGAGGCCTTCGGGCGGCTTAAGAACTAACAGTCGAGTTGCCCACTCACTTGACGAAGGAGGGACAACTGTTACTCGCGACCGCAGGAGCTACCTGCCACAACCCTGCACGTGTCCCCTGGGTGGTACTAAAGAGTGACAAACTTTAAAGGCAAGTTTAAATAAGCAGCCGTCATAATCACATTAAATTATTTACCACATTTTACAGCTATATAATTATCTTATCTTCCGTGATTACGTCGACGGTGACCTTGTAATGATGTATGTAGACGGTGGCTATTATCATTCCCTATGTCCATATACCAGTACCTGTTCTAACAGACTGTTCCCTTGTCCAGGCATGATGCGGCGCGGCTCAATGGCCATCCTCGGGGGAGGAGAACCGTTGATCGTGGTGGAGGAGAGTGGGGCGGAGGAGGAGGCCTCCTACCGCAGCCCTGTCGCCACGCGGGGGCTCTCCATCGACCAGGAGTCCCCACCAGACCCGTATCATCTGTCGCCGTGGCGTGACACACGCAAGCACTCATTGCCCACGCCTTCTTGTACTACCGGGCCTACTGCTAGTCAGGTCAGTAGAATTTGAGGCATGTGACATCTTGTAATGAAACCACCAACTTATTCACGTGTTTCTCAGAGAGGACAATAACTATATACGGTAGATTTTACTGTTTACTAGAACAAACTGAAACAATAAGTGCACTGAAACAGTAGGTGATACAAAATGCAGGTTAAAAACAAGACAGAGCGTAAAATTTAATAAGCTTTGCGCCAGGACGCAACTCCAAGCTAGGAAACAAAATCTGTTCTATCAAACCGTCGTGATAAATACTTGGCAATGAAGGTAAATAAATACTGCCAGTATTTGATAACGATATTTAAGAATTAGATTGAAAATAATGTCTGTACATTCACTTCCTCCCAAGAGTCAAATTCAGACATGCAACAAACGAATATAAATGTCCCTGGGAAATCAATAATAATATCCATGCCCGAATATGAATGTTAACTTTAATATTTCTTTTGTATATTTTTATCTTATTTTCTTTGTAGGACAGAATATCTTTTGGTCTCTTGTTGACTCGGTTACTTTTCCCGATTGTGTTTATTCCGATCTTATTTTCTTGTTTTATTTTCGAGAAAAGCACTATAGGTACTGGCCTCGTATTATAGCCGGTATGGTTTACTTACTGGTATCTGCCGTAATCGTAATGTACTATTACAAGAACAAATAACTAAGTAATAAAGCTAACTTAAAAACTTACACTATGTTTAAAAAGGGCCCCCGTGGCATGTTACCAAAGGTGCTGGCAGCATTACCTCGCTGAATAGCAATAGGTACTTATCCGCTGTGCGAGGAAGCTGCCAGCTTTTTGGTCACCCGTGGTGACGAAAAGCCTTTTACTAAGCTCGTTAAAAAGTGGTCGAACGCGTTGAACCCAAGGCCCAACCAAGGGTCTTGACGCCGAATGCGATAAAAAGGTTTTGAGAGCCGAGAGCCCAGTATTTTGTGGGCTTTCTTTTGTTTTTATTACTTTAGGAAATATTACTTTTATAACCGAAGTTAAAATGATGCAGGTCCGCCGTTTGTCAGAGCGAGGGGAGGGCGTCGCCCGCGAAGCGCGTGAGGCAGCCTTTCTCGCCACGCTGAGCCAGGTCACACCTCAAACAGGTGGTCGAAGGTACGAACTAACTCTTAATCACGCACAAGGCCTTGAGAAACGTAAGCTCGACTGCGAATTAAAGTCGCGAGATTAAGAACTCACTCACACTCAGAGTCAGACAGTTGACATCAGGTGCAAATGGAGCTTTGAAAATATATAGCTAATTTCATTTTGTACTTGAGGTACCAAAGATAGGTCTTGATCATGTGTAATTAATTTCGCTCATGTTGCTTGATACCTAATAGTAGTACGTAATAGTAATTTGCAGTTTATGTAATACATACATATGTAAAGTAGTAGAAGTATAAAACGTCTTGACCGTTCATCATTAAGTTATGAATGAATCATGTATCCTATTCCTCACGAAAACGACGAAGCCATACTAAACTCGAATTTCCCATTTAATCCCATAAGAAATACAATTTCGTAACGCCTATCCAACCATATGGATAGAATATTCTCTGGTTGTAGCAGTGCGTCCGTATCATTAATACAATGATGATCTTTCAGACATTCCGTTGTGACAATATCTCGCGTGCCGCAAGCGCTGTTTGGACGCGGCCGTCGCGAGTCCATCGCGGCGTTCCCCGCGCTAGGCCGCCGCCGGGACTCCATCAAGAAATGTTAGTATCGTGAAATTTGTCAAGTCGTTCACTACATCAAATTCAACCCGCAATAACCATTTATTTTGTAATAATACTAACAATTACACGGTTAAACTCACGTACTAAATGTTAGTACGGGCGATATGTCTCGAACTCTTCGAAAGTTCTTCAGGATGAATGTTTTCGGGGCCGTGGCGCTTGACGCACTGCCCGCGCTCGATACGACCGCCGCGCGGCCCGTGACGCACGCGCCGACAGGGCGGAGAGAGCGGGGCATTATTGCGCTGGATTTGTTCTCTGAGGTCGCAACGGGAGATCGTCTTCTCCGATAGACGATACACACACGGAACTCACTGTGTGCTTGTGTCACAGGCCGCGCGGGCAGTGTTTCAAAGAGACACTACAGCGAAAACACTCATCCTGAAAAGAAACTCCCGAAGAGTTCGAAACATGTCCCTCGTCGTGACATTTAATACGTGGTTAAAACCGTGTAATTGTTAGTATTATTTTAAACATGTCTCACGATTGTTTAAATTCGATTTATTTTGTCTTAGTCCCAGTTCGGAGACTAATCACTAGGCCTGTTTCAGGTCAACCAGCAACCGAAACTTTAGGCAGCACCCATAATTTACAACTGGACATCATGGACGACATCGTACAAGCTCGTAAAGTACGCATGCGGCTCTGGAACACATCGAGTGAACGCGTGTGTGAGGTGCAGCCGATGGACGAGCGCTCGCCGATGGCCGGGTCGGTTCGGTACACGAACCGTGGACGACGCCACTCGGACTTCGTTGGATCCCCGTTACCGCCGATCCCCGCGCGCCGTCGCGCCTCCGAGATGCCACCGCCCATCCCACCCCGGAGCGGCGCCGGCGTCGTCTGCACTGACACAGATCTCCACCATATGCTCAACGCGCTCACCTCTTCCTCCACAGAAATAGACCTCTGCGGCAAGCCCGAACGAGTGCGGCGACTCGCTGACACACGCTCGAGCAGCTTTGATGCTTCCACATTACGAGACAAGCCCTCCGCGTCCGGCACTACCTGGTTCACAAGACGTCACCAGACCCTGGCGACCAAGAAAAAGATAATCGAACCGCAGAAGAAATCCAAAGTCACTTTTGCGCCAGATTCTAAACAGGCCCCAGGGGACGTAGCGGCGGTGGTGTGGGATCAGCCGTCTGGATCCATCGTAGACGCCAGTGCGCTAGGAAGCGCTATAGAAGTTTTTCTTAGGAAGAGTGGAGTGGGAGATCCTGGTGTTTCTGGTACTACGGCCACACCTTTGAAGGAACCGGGAAAGAGTACCGGTGCACGCCCCAAAGTGCCGGAGGTGTCAGGAGGGTCTCGGCCGACTGGCCGCCCCGGCGACGAGCGCTGGTGCCCTGCTAGGCCCGATGATGATGAAGCGGCGCAGGGCTGCGATGCGTCCCTATGCTCGCAATTAAAAGACCTTTTCGTGTAGACGCACTCAGTGCGGAATACTCTTGTAAATTTACCTAGTCGTTACTGATTGATTTCTTAAGAGGAGAGTGAGAGGTGCGATGGGACTTTACGGTAGCGAGTTGTGGTCCGCCGTACTCGGTCCACGTCCCTTCCTCGCATCTACGTACCTTTTGTACTTTATGAATCTTTCAATGTGATAGTATGTGCGCTGAGCCGAGCGCCGGTCGTCCCCGCTAAGCTTCTTCTTTCTATGCGCGAATACATGAATACTCTTACTTGTCGGTTCTACCGTCCGAGTTGGTACATAAAGGTTACCTTTACGCGTATTCGCACGAGATCGGACCGCTTTATACCTGCGACCGACGCCCGCTTCGCGCGCAATTATTTTTAGAGTGAATTCTATTTTCATTGTAATATTTTAATATTAGCAATCAAAATATTGACTTATTGTTAGATAGAGAAATATACTTGTGATGAGCGGGCGCGCGTTTTCCGCCGCGCTCAGCGGTCTCCCGCCGCGCGCCCCGCCCCGCCCCTCGCCCCGTGTCGTTCGACAATATGTGTCTTGTAATCCACTGTAACATTAAACAATTCAACTTAATCATATAGCAGACAAAATTATGGAGTTTTCGGGAGAAATGTACGCTTAATAGAAGAAAGCGACTGACTGTCAGTCGACTCTTATCAATAAAAGTTTTTATCGATGTTATACGGTATTTTATTTCTCTAAACATTTCTCTTTAAAGTTAATAAACGACGTTGTTCAGACGGAAGGACTACACTTGAAATTAGGGAAGTTACGGCCAGTTAATTTAATGTAGGGCCTGGGCAAAGTTACGAAGCCTTAGAGCAATCTCCTACCCTTAGCGAAGTAGTCTGAGGTCGCCTCGCCCGGGGGACAATAGCGAAGTTGGCAGACGCGCCAATTATTTTGGTAACTTTTACGTACAAACTTTTTCAAATTACAAGACTAGCTGCAGGTATCACTAGTGCCCATTGAATGCACAGCCTTTTATGTCAGTCATTTCGTTTGAACTGCACGAGCACATGCGGTCTGGTCGCAATAAGCATACAATTGCATACCTACCTATATTTATATTTTTTACAATCTTTTGTTTAACTTTCAAAGCTTACTGTAAAAATCTTTATTCGTATTTAGCATTTGACCATCATCGCATGAAAAATGCGATTTGATTATGACCGAAACTTTTTTATTACGTACACTGACGTAGACATAATAACTAAAATCCTGAAACGAAGATGGCGTGGTAAACAGAAATAAGTGCGTAAGCAGTAAACATTATCGAGCGATAATGTCGCGCCTATCGCAGCCATAAATCTCATTTCAGTCAAACGTGACATTAAGTCGGCGTAAAGGGCGTTTAATGAGTTGATATTAAAATACGGAGGCTCCTCCGCCGCTACTTTTCACTTGGCCGACGCCGTAATAATAGCTTACCGTGAACACTGTTCTGAGATGGCTTATATACATCTAGAAAACAATTATAGTATCGCTATAACCTAGGTATGTTATTTTACGTTTATTAAAAGCGTTGTAAATTGTTATTAGCTCGGACATAGGTATATACATAAAGAATAAGTTGCCTACAATTAAATATAAGTCTACATCTTAAATATAAGTCTACACCCAGCTATCAAACTATTTTATGATAATCTTTCTTGTTTTGACTTGTATCTACAATACAACGAAGTAAACATGTGCAAAAAATCCAACAAACAAGGCAAAAACTCTGTATAGTTATTATTATTTCTGTCAAGAGAGCAGCTTTGACCTACCAATGTAATAAAAAAAGACTTCCGGGAAATTTTACGACTTATTTTAATTTCGACTTGGGCAAGCAAGGGCAAGTTAAAATTAAACAGCGGCCTTAACCCTCCTGTAGGATTACATCCGATTGCGGTGCGATCTGTCCGGACTGGACTGGAGATACATGTCCCTGGATAAATGGGAAAACTCGTTGACACTGTTATTTCAAAAGCGCCCAAGCGAATCCGACTTGCATCGACCAGGGTTCCGCGTTGGGAACTAACACTTTCAGTGGGAACCTGGGGACCGATTTTTGACTTTCGAGCGCTCGAAAATCAAATAAAAGTAAATACGTTTGCAGTGTCAAAATGGCAGGCACTTACTTTCTACCAATATAATTTAATACGAGTGGTCAATACCACTCGTTTTTAATTTTTCTATCGCTATTTCAAAATAGCATTTCATAATTTTTGACAGTTTTAGAGTGAAAGAGTCGAGCGCTCGAAAGTCAAAAATCGGTCCCCAGTTCGGAGGACGCACTGCTCGTCGCTTTCCTTTACATACGGACGGAGTCTCCCATGTAATAGGCTACAGGAATACCGCTACGAAATATTTGTCACTAAATGTCTTAGGCCCGGTGTTATAAAATCCATTAAACCTTACGTAAGTACTTTGATATTTTTAGAGACGAGAGGTATAATGGATCTTTTTAAAACTGACCTTTACTAAAAAAACATTTCTTTTAGGTAAGTAATTTGATGAAATGAGCACACATCACACACATCGTAAGGATAAATAACTATAATAGTTATTTATGCTACAAGTGCGGAAAGTATTTGATTTCCGACTTACTTTTTTTACGGGCTTTACTAGGCCTTGTGCGAGGAACTGAAATAAATATTTCGTTTAAAAAAGATAGGTTAAAATTTAATTTATCTAGGTTATCAGATACTTATTATCTGGAGCTGCATTCCTCCACATTAATTATGCTGTGAAGTTTATTCACCATTGTGCTGTGGTTTTGGAACTCAATTAATTTTGACTAACTCAATATGCTCCCCAACAAAAAGACACTGTACCGTCGTCGGTGACGTAGTTCTAAGAAACAAACTGACACGCACCTTAATAAATTATTATTATTAATTAGGCACTTTCACTCGACATTTTTAACACATTTACACAGAAAAACTCCAAAGTAAACAACAATGGCGGGCTTTTTTGTTTTAAATACATGCGCGCTCAACATATGAACTAAGTACTGCGCATGTGCAAATCGCCGGCATGTCGTATCGCAAAAGGCATAAAAAAGATATGCGTTCAACCAAACACATTAAGTGAATATTTAAAAATAATTAATTTATTATTCAAAATCAAAATTTAAAAAGATTCATAAAACATTTTATAAGCTATTAGTATTTATGTACCTTTTATATAATAGAAAAAGTGTAATTTAAATATTTGTAAAACTTTTCTCAAGTTGTAATAAAACCTATTTGCGTCAGGCTGACGACGGTCATAAATACTAGGGGCTCTGTGAGCTGTTAGATCTCGCGGGTTTATTTCAAAACGGTTTATACCTTTTTAACCCATGGGGTTAAAAAGGTATAAAATTACTAAATTCAACCGTTGAATCAAAATCGCGGCCATTATCAAAAAAAACGGTAAATGTCGAGGTAATTAAATAAACACCTTTTTGAACGCGATTAAGTCCGATTTTGTTATAATAATGTGTGAAAATCGTGGCCATTTGAAAAAAATACTAAAATTGATGTGACAAAAAGAAATAATTGTAAGTACCTATAAATTATTAAACCTGCTTACAAAATTTCACGAAAATCGGTGAAGAAAGCCTGTAGGCGAGAACTGCGGGACATTCGGACATCCAAACATACGAAAGATGGATTTTGGGCCAAGCTGGAACGGACCGGCTTCGGTCAATAGTCGCGATTGGTTTGTTCCGCCAATCTGCTTAGTCTCTTTTCCTCTTCAATTCGTAGAAAAAGAAGTTTCATGGCCCTGATGCTGGTTAAACGATCAAAATTAAAGGGTTCTAGAATTAAGTCTGTCAGTCTTTGTACCCGTGAAAGTACAACATATGAGCAACCCACAGCAAGTTCTCTAGACCCAAGGTCAACCACTACCCTTGGTAACGTCAACCCCTGCGACTTATGAATGGTGACTGCCCATGCTATAAGCGGAAACTGAGTTCTAGAACATGTGAGCTCCTTGGAACGCCAAGTTCCCGTAACAGCGGCGATAGGCACTGATCCCATTATGGTTGGGCCATTGTAGTTGTCAAATCTGACCATTACTACCAAAGGGCGATCAGCGGGTGGTGCAGTACCAACGGAACCATTTACTAAACCTTTCTTAACCCACAAATTTGTTTTAAGCATGACCCGGCTGCCAACACAGAGGTAGAGAGTTTTCTCTAACCCTTGTTCTTGTTTTTGCCATTTCTTTAGCTTTAGTGGCCGCTGATTTATTTTTTTGTATGGCTCTGGGCTGTTTACGCTTATGTGTCGTTATATTGTTTGATTGCGACAGCGAAGATATTACGACTGGTGGAAGTAATGGTGAGGGAAATGCCCCAAGAAGGGGTCGCTGCCCCCTACGTGATTCTGCAACTTCTGCAAGCGACATCAAAATAGCCTGTCCTGTACCGCACCATACCTTGCGTCTCCAAAAACTCTGATCGTTTGAAGCCAGTTAGGACCTACACTGGTGCTGTAAATTCTGGACATCAAGGTAGCGAGCTGTTCAACTGACTCGGTTTTATACAAATATGCGGCCCCTGACTGGTAATCTATCAGCCGGTGCCGGGATCAACTGCTTAGCGTGCATTCCAAAGCACGGAAGCGCTCATTTATATTTACCACTCAAACATCAGGCGGTCACCCATCCAAAGACTGACCGCTGCCATCTTTGCTTAACCTGCGTTATCGTTCCCGACTCGCAGGCGCCGCTAGGCTATGAGCGCTTCGTTAAAATAGTAAGATAGCGTTATGACCATACATCGGGGTTTTCGGAGCGGGAATGATTTGAGAAAGAGTAGAGATAAACAGATATGTTAGTCTAAGAAAATATCTTATTATGCCTAATGAATAACTACCTCTCTGTGAGTTGTATACAATCTGTGACAAAGTTTTATTTTAATTTCCGTAAAAGTCTTATAACTTATAAGGTAACAATTAAAATAACTTTAATTAATTACCTGCTGTAAATTGAATAGTTGACACGATTTTCAGAATAAACTATTCATATTTTTTCTATATTTGGGACAGTTAATCTACGGCGTCTTGCTGTAAATATCCATTTCAAGGAGCTAAATGATCTTTCCACGTCGACAGTTGTAATAGGTGCATATTTAATTTTTTTGTAGGAATCAATTGATGCACGAGAAGTTTGAGATTGAAGTTCTATTTCTTTGCCTTGTACCAACTCATTTATAATTTTTAGTGTGCTATAGCCAGAATTCTTCTTTAACACCAACTTCAGTTTATCATAAATCTGTTTTCCTTTTACGCTCATGTTTAATTTGGAAACATCTCTATAGGTTTCATGAACTATTTTTAAACTATCGCTGATGGACAGCTTCGCATCCTGTAGTTTTTTAATAGCATTTGGGATAGTCATCAAATGATTTGCTATGAAATTTAAGTCGCTTTTTATATTTGCATTTCCAAACGCTCTTTTTGCCTTTCTAATACTCTGGGCTTCGGTGGGACTGAATGTATTTAGAACACGTTTCACTTCATCGTAATGTTTGCTGTAATACGTTGCAGCTTCTATCCAGGTTCCCCACCGAATAATTGTTGGTCGAGGTGGTAAAGGCACTCCGGGGAGCATTTCTTTAAACTTTTGTATTCTTTTAGGAGATTTCAAAAATGTCTTCTTAACATTTGCGATTAAATCATTCACATCTGGATAAAGTTTTCTTACTAGTTCAGCCACTCTATTTAAACCATGAGCCAAACATGTGACGTGCAAAAGATTGGGAAAAATACATTTTAAATTTCTTCCAGCCTTTAGCATGTAGCCCACACCGTCAGTTAAAAGTAAAAGTACCTACTTTATTGTGATTATTATGGTTAGCACCCCATAATTCATCAAGAGCACTTGTGACCGTATTGGATATTGATACATTGTTCGTGCTGTCTAACCGTTTACTGGATATCAAGTGTTGAGTGCCAATGTGATCATCACGTAATGCTCCCACTATTACGTTAGCTATTTGACGACCATAATCATCCGTGGTTTCGTCAACACTCACATATATATATTCATTTTTTAGCTCGCTCCGTATTTTATTCATTTTTTCATCGTAACCTTTATTTAAATATTCCCGTCGCAGTTGACATTCCGAAGGAACTTTTGCAGTTTTTCCAAATTTACCGGTAACACAATTTTCGATAAAATCTTTAAATATCGGATTGTTTACCTGCGTCCATGGTATATTACAGCCCACAACAAATTTCAAGAGCTCACTATTGAAATCATATTTCATACCTGTATGTTTATTAGATGCGACATGTCGCGTTACACTAGATTTCGTTTGAGCGAAGCTCACATTGCACTTGGTGCAAAATAATAAAGAATCTCGAACCTCTATCTCTGGATTATTTTCTATCCACGAACGCATAAACTCGTAACGAGTTTTTTTTCTCGGAGGCATATTTGTGTTGACTGATTATTTACAGTTTTTTAAAATACAATTGCATATAAGTTTATCTACTAGACAAGCAAGGGTAACGGTTGACAATAGGTGTCTAATACAATGTCAATCTTGACGCTCGATATCTATGAAGCATTTTCTTATAAATGAATAGACTTAACTGAAGAGGTTGATAATGAATGACCAATATAAAATATGTACCTATATGTATGATTAATCTTTATTTATTTTTCAATCAATTATTCATTCGGTAGAAACCTACTAGGGTACGATCTGTTTTTAAGTAAATACCTACTCTTTGGCTAATGTCAAACGTTCCCGCTCCGAAAACCCCGATGTATGGTTATGACAGGCTGATCTGAAATTAGGTGTTTTTTGGTTGGACATAATTCATTTTATGATAACTTTTGATGAGACGGTTCAAAAAAATATGGATTAAACCAGCGCATAATTCAACATTTATACAAACGGGAAAAACTATCTGGAGGGTAAGTTTCCAAATAAATGTTGAAATTTTAGCCGTGTCAAAATTGAAATACACTTGTGGACGCGCCAAAGAGCTTAGATTTTTCGACTTGGACCATTATTTAAATATATTCGGTGTGAAAATCTTATTGACGGGAACGAAGTTTCCAAGAATTTCCCCCCAAAAAAAAGACCCTAGTAAACATGGGTGGACAAGTGCAAAACATGAAATATGGTATTCACCCAAACAGTATAGGTAAGTACGGCTAGTTTTTGATATGCACGTAAGACACACATATGGCAAGGTGTGCCTTTGTCTCTTTTTAGCGCTATTAAACATTATCCAGTGCCAAATACTTCAAAAATTACTAGAAATTATGAAAAAAATCATCTGGCAGGCGTATTATAACAACAATACGGTTAGTTTTTAGTGTTCATGCGTAAAACACAGCTTTGCTCTCTTGTTGCACAAATTACTATTAGGTACATTACGTAATCGACCAGTTGGTTTAAAAAAACTACTCTAGAAATTGAACACATAGGTAACCCTAATGGAGTAAAGTGCTCCGGGCTATATCAATAGCATTTTCAACCCGGTACTACGCGTAATATTCGTTACCCGAAGTGCAAACAGAACAGTCAAAATAGAGAGGGTTTCAATATTAGTTCAATTTACCTAATGCGAAACGTTTATACCACAAGCTTTTTATTTACTTGCAACGCATGTAAACTATGTAACTATTTTTGTTCGGGTGGAATCTTGCAACTCAATTTTGAAGCAGATATCTTCAACCATGAGCTGTTATGTCAGTTTAGGTAAAAGTATAGTTTGGATGACAATTAACGAGTTGCTCTGATGATGGAGACCATGGGATTTCAGTACTTAGCCGACGTAACCCCGTTGAGTTTGGGCTCGTTAGAATCGTCTCAATGAGTAGTTGATGATGGTATACAGAAAAGTACAATCGGCACTAAAAGCTTGTACCAAAAAAATGTTTATTGACAGAAACTTGTTCTTCTATATTTTTCATTTTTACAACGACTGACGGGAAATACTTGTGGGTAAAGAATTAAACTCACGGTTATTAATCAGGACGCTCAACTCTCCACACTATAAGGTTTTATCTCATTTTAAAACGATATGCTAGAATAACATGATTTTTTTTTTTTGCACAATGGGATCCACAGTATCTAGTTAGGAAATTAGTTACTGTGGCTAGAAATTAAAATGGCAACTCGCGGAAGGTGCGATCACCTGGGGGCCGTAGACAAGGTTGCAATCGACAAGCGCTAACGCCAATAGAAAACTAATAAAATGTATGTGTAATAAAGTGTTTCGTCGGCATCTGTCATTCCCATACATTTCATTAGTTTTCTATTGGCGTTAGCGCTTGTCGATTGTAACCTTGTCTACGGCCCCTGGCGGCATTACGTGCACTCGTAAGCCTCGTAACGATCCGGTTTATTGGACTAACATTAAACCGCTTCAAACAACAGTTTAATTTAAGAATGTTAATGTTGGTCGGGTTGAAGAAACTCCGAGTGTTTGTAATGGCGGATTTAGATAAAACAAGCAGTCTAGCAATCACATACACTCAAGAACAAAACACGGGTACAGTTTGGGTTGAATTTGCATACGAAGTGAACCCGTTTTTTTAGGGTTCCGTACGTAAGGGTAAAACGGGACCCTATTACTAAGACTCCGCTGTCCGTCCGTCTGTCTGTCTGTCTGTCCGTCTGTCACCAGGCTGTATCTCATGAACCGTGATAGTTAGACTATTGAAATGATGTATTTCTGTTGCCTTTAAAAAACAGCATAAAATAAAGGGCCCCCATACAACAAACGTGTTTTTTCCGTTTTTATACGACGGAACGGAACCCTTCGTGCGCGAGTCCGACTCGCACTTGGCTGGTTTTTTCCACTTGCGTGACATTGGGGTTCATTTCGCTACTTATGTAACTTCAGGCTAATCTTGGAGACGTACAGTCACCAGCACATTTATATGATACGACTTCATTCCCAAAGCATCTAGGCTGAGTCAGATATTTTTGTCTGCACATTTCGCATTCCAAATTTATTTCAATGTGTTTGGCACGCATGTTCGGATATGTTAGCTTGGTAAGCGACAGAAACGAGCACGGGAAATACATTCAAATATTTTCCAGATCGACAGGCAGGAATAGGACGTCTATTTGACAAGTATATACAAGATGATAAATAACATTAAGTAAATTGAATGAAAACTAAGTTAAATCTAAATAAAGGCCCTCGAGGCCAATGTACCGAGAATGTTGGCGGCATTTCCTCGCTGAATGGCAATGCTAATGCGTTGCGCGGGAAAACCGCCAGCTCTTCGGCCACACAATCAGACGTTGTACATATATTATACTGGGTCGCACTTCTTGGAATGATTATTTATAGTTTTCGCCTGTGACATTGCTCGTTAATGGAAATTAAATTAAATGAAAATGTAAAACGAAAATTATGTATTCGTAACAAACAAATATATCTATTACATACATACCTACATTATAATACAATTTAAAGACTTAAAACCATTTATTTGTTACGAAATGGTCCCGCATCAGCATAATGCTGGCTCACGAGCCAGCGCTGGTTCTGGCGTTAATGAAGGAGTTCTGACCCCATATCATGGTCGGCCTTATCACGCGATAAGTGACAAGATAGGAGCGTCGTGTCGTTCTATCGAACGGTGTCAGCCAGTGACGGACGCTCTATCGTGTCACTTATCGTGTGATAAGGCCGACCATGATACAGGGTTGACACTTCGCCTGTACAAAATCTAATGGCAAATATGGTACTACACTTCCCAAAGGCACAACATTAATGTGCGCAGTCCCATTGAAACTTTAACTTTCTTTTTCATCCGTATAAAGGAAGAATACGGGATAAAAATATCCTATGTTCTTTCCAGGTCTCTAACTATTTCCATAATATTAACGTACTTACAAATGGATTCTGAGCCGCAGCTTAGATCCAGATCGTGGAAGTCTTTTGGCGGTCGGAGCCAGAAAGGCCGATCACTGGCTACATGCCCACCCTTCTCCAAATACCGGTACCTTCCTGGATCCGACCTCCCTTCGTCTGGCGACTGGTCTGCGGCGTGGGGTCAAGGACGTCATGGTATGCACTCCACACATACGACGCCCATGTGCCATGTGTGGCATGAACGTGGACCAACTGGGTCACCACGGACTATATGTTGTCAAAAAAGTGCAGGCCGCTGTTCCACACATGCGACAGTTAATGGCATAATCCGCCGGTCTCTTGCCACGATCAATGAGCCTGCTCGTCTTGAGCAGACTGACATTGTCAGGGATTTCGATCGTAGTGGAAAATTGAAAAATTATTCGCCACGAGAGGGATTTGAAACCACAACCCCTGGAATCCGTCCATCGCTCTGCCAATTGACACTACCGTGGGTGCGCTGATGGCGACGAATCTTTCAATCCCTTCCACTATTGTTTTTACACCTTAGGGAGGCTCTTAGCAACATCTACCGCGAAGTTATCGGACGCTTCCGCTATCATGTCGTTAGCGGACGTTTCCGCTTAATAAACATTTATTGTCAGAGATGATGGCAAAAGACCTTATGGTGTGTCTTTGGTTCCGTGGAGTTCGGGACGTATGCTTGCTTGGGACGCTACCTGTGTAGACACAATGGCACCGTCCCACCTCCAACGGACTACTTCTAAAGCAGCAGCGGCGGAAAATGCCGAAAATCTGAAACGTATTAAA
Source organism: Epinotia ramella (assembly GCA_947578815.1). Classification (NCBI taxonomy): domain Eukaryota; kingdom Metazoa; phylum Arthropoda; class Insecta; order Lepidoptera; family Tortricidae; genus Epinotia; species Epinotia ramella. Next base: position 14,600,967 of record OX388205.1, on the reverse strand, counting down.
TATAGAGGCTTCGGCAGAGACTACAACTTTGAACCCTTTGGCGTCAAGACCGTGGGGTCCCAGTGCGCATAAGTTATTTGCGGAAATCGCGAAACGTCTGGTTGGTGTAACTAGTGACCGAAGAGCTGGCGGCTTTCTCGCGCAACGCATCAGCATTGCAATTTAGCCGTCAAAATTCTCGCTACAATGTCGAACCTTTTTTTAAATGAAACTTAGTTTAAATTTAATTTAATTAGTGTTAACTATCATCTTGTAAATACTCGTACTTTAGAAATTAAATGTTTCTAAACCTTAATCAGTTCAGCGGTTTAAATGTGAAAAGATAACAGTCAGTAAGAGGTACTTTCGCATATATAATATTACTAGCTGTTGCCCGCGAATTCGTCCGCGTAGAACTTGTTACCGTCTTAGAAAAATTATTGCTATGCAATTATTGTAGGCGGAACCTTCATTATCGCCGACCCAAACAAAGTTCTACCATTTCAAGGGAAGATTTCCGAGATAAAAGTATCCTATATCCTTCCAAGGGTTTAAAATTATCTGTACGAACAATTTCATCTAAATCCGTTCAGGGATTAAGCGTAAAAGGCAATGCGTATTATAGCGGCTGCGGTTGTATTATAGTGTAAATTCATTAGTTTACATTACTAAATTTAAATTAAGATCTCCGTTTTTATAATTATAAATATCTCCACAGACGTTTCTGCTTAAATTGTATATTTTTTCATAATGTATTAAAGAAAGCTACATTACTGAAAGTTTTTGCCTATCTTCGTCCAGCAGTTTTACTCACGTTAGTCCGGGCGACCTGTATAGTTTTAAAAGCAAACTTATCTAATGCTAAAAGACGTAGAACTTTCCACCTCCATCCGCCGGACCCGTTAGAGAATAAACTATTTGATTATCAGAAATTAACTTTTTAAATTAACAAAATAATCCGCAGGTTAATCGAAACATTATCTTCTTTTCGGTTCTGGGTGCATAGCAAGTCTAACTTAACCTAACCTACTTTTCTGCTAGCAGTCGGATTATGTATTTTGACTAATAAATGCCTGACCATCCTACTAATATTATAAATGCGTAAGTTTGGATGTTAAGAGGTTTGGTACTCAATCACGCTTAAACGGCTCAACCGATTTGGATGAAATTTTGCACGAAGATGAATTATAGCCTGGATTAAAATATAGGATAGTTTTTATCCCGGGTCCAGGCAGACGAAGTTGCGGGCGGAAGCTATTATAATATGTATGACCTAAGAATTCCCTCACATCACAATTTACTTGTTCTTCATACATACTTCCAACCCTTTCTAACGTCCTTAGAGGATGAATTTTAAGAAACGCTGTAATTAGTTTCTAACGGCCGTATTCATAAACGTAGTAAGCCTGTTTTAACTAAAATGGCGTTAAAATTCGTCTGTCCTTATCTGTCACTTTGACATTTGTGTTCGTAAGAAAGGGACAAATCACATTTTATTTAGCAGATAAAGGGGCTAGTCTTTAACCGAAGTTACAGATCCCTTACTTTAAAATTGTCTTGTTCCCCGTACAAACATCTAACTCCTTTTAGCCCATTTAGGGGATGAACGTTTTTAACCCCTTATGGAATCAATTTCAAACAGTCTAAAACAGATGTTACAAATCTCTTCCTTAAAAAATGTCTTACTCTCCATACAAACTTTGAACCCCCTTTTATTCCCTATAGGGGATGAATTTCAAAAAACTCTGAAATCAGTTTTGTAGTGTTTTAACAAAGGTACAGGCTAAGACCAAAGTTACAAATCTCTTACTATAACATTTTCTTGGTCTCCATATAAACCTTGAATCCCGTTTTAACCCCCTTAGGGGTGGAACTTTTCCAAAATGCCGAAAGACCTTTTTTTATTCTGATAAGAAATTTTTATACAACGTTTTAAGTTTTCTGAACAAAAAAGAGTGTTTCTCATCCAAACTTGGCACCTCTTTTTTAAGAATTGAATTTTCTAAAACGCTGGAAGAACTTTGTTATATTTTAATAAGTAATCTGTCTGCAAAGTTTCAAGTTTTAGCTCAAAAGGAAAAGTTTCCCTCATACAAACTTTGTACCCCTATTTAACCCCCTTAGGGGTGGAATTTTCTAAAACGCTGACAGTTCTTTTTTTGTATTTTAATAAGTAATCTTTCTACAAAGTTTCAAGTCTCTAGTTCAATAAAGAATGTTTCCCCCCATACAAACATTGCACCCACATTTAACCCCTTTAGGGATGGAATTTTCTAAAACGCTGAAAGCACTTCTTTATATCTTAATAAGTAATCTTCTAACAAAGTTTCAAGGCTCTAGATCAAAAATTTTGTTTCCCCCATACAAACATTGCACCCCTATTTAACCCCCTTAGGGGTGGAATTACCAAAAATCCCGTCTTATCCCTTGCCTACGTCATAAAAGGAGGTTCTGGTGTAAATTTCAAGTTTCTAGTCTCAGTAGTTTCGGCTGTGCGGTGATGAATCAGTCAGGAAGTCTTCTTTTATATATATAGATAGTACGGATTGCCATAAGTTTTGCAAAATGGCCAAAACAATGAAAATGTTTTAGCCAGCATTACGGATAACTGTCTCAGCTGAAGCGTCATTAACGTTGCTTAACTTACCTCCGGATTACCTGAATTTCAATTTGAAATCCTTTAATTTGATTTTAAATAAGGAGATTAAGTATAGGACCAATATTTCTATTTAGTCACAATTTCGGAGAGCTATGGCAAGGTTGCTAATGAGGCGATAATTACATCTCGCGAAAAGTCGCGAAAGTTGTAAGCAACTTTTGGGGATTATTTTGATCTCAAAATTTTAATCTCACTTCGTTCGAGCGCCCAAATATCTCGTTGGAAATGGGTGGCTTTCAACCCTCGGTTAACAATCTACTATTACGTTTTCGTTGTGCCAAGAAATCCGAATTACTTTTTTGTCAACAAAAATGTTCAATGTCATCTTGTGTTGCATGTTCAAAATATAATAAAACTAATAATAATATTAGTCTAATTCATGTAAGTTTGGCAAAAGTAACGCAATATTTAAAAACATGGGAAATCTCAATATTGTCGATATTAAACGAGATCTCGTCGATTTGGCTGACTCAGAATTTCAACGCGAGATCTCGTATTCCCATTTTGAAAGCGTTTATGTGTGGGCCATTTCCTGGACGCGTTTTAGAAGCGGTTGTGAAAATCGAATTTTAATTGTTTATATATGAAAAATAACATCATTAAATGTGTGTATATATTCCATATTATAGTATTAACAACTAAAATAGTTAGTATTATTATCAATAAGCATCTAAAATCAACAGAAATGTATGGCAGTGCGGCTGTATATAATATTGGTTTATAACATTGATCATTTTTAACCCCCGACGCAAAGAGAGATACACAGACATACACGTTAAACTTATAACACCCCTCTCTTTGCGTCGGGGGTTAAAAAGAGACCCATCCAGTTTAATTAAATGCTTATAACAAGCCTCCCTTTAGGGACCGTAGCTTCGTAGCGGCCTACGAAATAGTCGTAGCCGCCAGCTACGAGCTCTGACGACAATCTAACGAACCATGATGACGATCGAATTAAAAGATGTACTTTTAAATGTCACGTAAAGGGTAAGCAAGTTATTTTTGACTTGCTTACCTTTACGTGACTCCGGAGACGCATCGCTCGTTTAAAAATAACCATGAAATGCCATGGGACTGTTCATTTCAGCACAAGTTCATGAACTTGACAAATTTTACCAAGCCTGCTGTAAATCAACCTGGACCAACATGTCGCATTCAAATAATACATATATGTTGGTAAGTAATGGTACGAGGTAGTTACTTTGGCAGGTAGGTAGGGAAATGCCAAAAAGATTTGAATTCAATATTTGGCTCCGGCCTTTATTTACATTCAAGCAAATAGACTTCCAGAGGACCTGCTAATGAAACGAAAGCCACAATAGAAACAATTCAAAATATCTGATTAGGTATGCAATGTTTGCGGACGAAAGCTCAGCCACCAAGCCCGTATAATTCAATTAGGACAGGGAAAGTGTATTAACCAATTTAAAGGATTCAGCGGTTTTCGCTGGAAATTTTATGGACAGCCATAATTTATTTTACTGTGAATTGGTCCATCTGTTAATAAATGGGGATCCCCCCTATTTCGCCGACAAACGTTTCACTGAATGCATTGTTTTGCCGAATTTTCATTTTATCGAATTTTTGTTACTCAGAAACCGTACCGTTATTTTAGGTACAGCTATAACGTCATTGTGTAAACCCCATTAGGCCAGGTTAGGTTTGTTTTTTAACCAGTCATCGGGGGGATGTTTGACCTTAGGCAAAAGGTAACTATTGACCTAATAATCCTCCTCTCCTTCGGCAGTGGGGTATAAAGTATAATGTACTCCAGCAGGTTTCAACCTAATTAATAATTGTAGCGTCTAATGAACATTTTATTAACATACGGGTAATATATATGATTTCAATAGTGAGCTCGTGATATTTGTTGTGGGCTGTAATATACCATGGGCGTAAACAATCCGATATATAAAGATATTACCGAAAAAAATACATAATTTTTATTATTATCTCATAAGGCTTGGCAGTAAAGCTAAAGTATTACATGAGGGTATACGATAATTAATCCACTTCCCTTCTGTCCAATGACTATGGGTTTTAAGTAATAAACGGCAAAAAATGTCAAAATAGCAACCATCATACGCCCCCAGGTTGCCCCCGGTCAGCGTGTCTATCGTATCTAAGTATTCAAAGCTGAAAACGAACTAGTTAGTCCAACGGGAATAAAATCGGCCCGGTAGTAGTGTTATCTATAACATCCAACAAACCGCCCGTGCATCAAAGTGCACTGTGATCATATTAACACCGCAGCAGTGAACGTTACTGGCCGGGGCGTAATCAAATGATACTCCAGGCAAGATACGGTTTTGAAAAACATTAATTTATAATAGCGTTTTTTTGTTGATTTCATTTTAAAATGTTATTCTAAGATGATTCATTCAAGATTCCGACAAACTGTTCACCCGGAAGTAATTATGTAGATTTAAATGAAACATGCATTGTTTTTTTTGTACGATTTATCTTGAATTTTATAGAGCAAATGTAAATGAACCAAAATAAAGACAAATATATTTATTTATATTTTTTCTGACTTTTCAGAAGCTAGTTAATTTTTTTTTTCATGTCTGAAATTTTGTCGGATTTTGTCGCTGGGTAACTATTTAATTGATATCATCCGTGACGTTTAATCGACTTCAATTCAGTACTCCGCTTCAAGTGTGCCTATTAAATTTGAAGAGCTCCGTCGATTTTTCCAGGATCCCATCATCAGATCCTAATGATCATGGGACCACATGGGAAGGGTACCCTATCAAACAAAAAATAATTACCCAAATCGGTCCATTGAGTAGTCCGTATCATACCTAAAAAATTTAACATTCCGACAAATTGAGAATTTCCTCCTCTTTTAAATCTGTTAAGGGAATCCCATGCCCCAATGACCTTTGATCTGAATCTCTTAGTTTTTTAAGCCCTATTACCCATATTTACTTCAAAGTTCATTGTTTTCGAGATATTTGGCATCAAAGTTGAACAATTTTAGGGCAAAAAACTGGTTTTCTGGTCATAACTTTTATGTTAATTAGTTAAAATGAAAACCGTAAAACAGTTTTTAGAGACGTCACAGACGAACACAAATATGTAGGTTTGGTATATGTTAGATCTTTCACGCCAATAGAGATACGAAATAAGTATTTTTGTACCTAGTCAATGTTTAAAAAAAACATAAAAAATTAAGAATTCATTTGTTTCAAAATCCGGTGTACAGAAATGGAGATAAAAGATTGAAGAACCGATAGCAGTTTGATTTATAATTCTATCTGTAGTGCAAAAGTAGGAGATACGATTCAAAACTTGTCAAAAATCGATGAAAACCTCGGGTAGCCCCTTAAGGGGTTACCTATCGGAATCACTAAAAAAATATTCTCATTGTATCGTTTGTCCGAATCTAATTTATTCTAAAAGCCGTTTTACTCTGCATTATTATTATTTTTAGCATTATTATGAAACTAAACGCATGTGTACTAAGCGATAAGAATTTAAAAAAATAAGCTTTGAGGTCTACACGAAAATTGGCTTTTTGCCGAAATGAAAATTCGGACAAACGATACGGTTGGGAAATGAAATTTAGTGATTGCGATAGGATACCGGTATTAGGGTATGGTCCACCAATCCGAAGGTCACGGATTCCAAACCTGCGATGAGACAAGACTTTGTTTTCACAGCAGTATAGTTTGACGCTCTCTGCAGACATTTCAGATTCCCTTGTGACAGACGGACGGACATACAGCGGAGATTTATTAAGGTATTTAAGCGGTATTTAGACCTGGCACAGTGCACTAAAAAGGTTGCTTAAGTCTGTTGCCCATTACTGCAGTTGTCATGTCGGAAAATGTTATGTTATATTTATTTATTTAATGGTAAGTATTTATTACATACAAATCTTATGGGTGAAATATCAAGTAAGAATATAAAACTTAACACTTACTTATATTAAGGTCACTGTTGGGAAGTCCGTCTACAAGGAAAGTCCGTTTAGACGTTATAACTTTATAATTTCAATACGTATCCCACTTCAACGTCCAACAGAAAAAACCGTTTTTCATTCTAGTTCAAAAATATGTCTCTGTGAAGACTGAAGGCTAACTTCAGATAAATTCACTTGACAAGTTTTTTTTTACTCGAGTAGCGAGTACAACGAGTTTACGAAAAAATAGTATTACTGAATAAAAACAGTTTTAATTACACATTTCAAAGTCGTGAATTAATTTGTTTTCGAACGTATTAGTGACCTAACTTGATCATTACTTACTAGAACTACGAGGGAAGACCGTCTACACGCCAAGTTTTTTTTAAATCTCTGTTATTTCGCTTATTTCGTATGCTGGGACAGTTTATTTAAATGGTCAAGTACAACTTTTTTCATTATATGCCATCACAGTCGGAAACCTATAAAAAATTACGTACCTAGTATGATTACTCCAAAGTTAACTTTGCAAGAAAGTTACGAAACCCTAAAAATACATAAATATAAAAAGCAATACGAGCGGTGAGAGAATTACCACCATCCGCTTTACAGCCTCCGGCGAAACTCCGTTCCGTACGCCAAAGTGCACTATGTGATCAAATTAACACCCTCCTCCGCACGATATTACAGGCTGTAGGTTCCACGAGCGTACTAGAATTGTGCATGCTGGCTCTTTAAAGGAATGTTCCGACCTTGTTCAATGGAACTCGAATCGAAGGATCTAGTTCGGTCTTGAATTCGTTAAGTTCAATGCTATTAGCCTTTTTGGCAGCCAGCTAGATTTATTCCTTTTTGGCATATTGTTGTTTCCGCACATACTGAAAACCTTAGCTGAAATAAGAACGTATACGTGGGATATGGGATTTGATGAAGAAGTCGTCGAACGCTTTGCTAGTAAGTACCTAGTTACTATTTTTTTTAATGGTTAGTCAAACAAAAGTAAAGTCAAAGTTAAAATAGTTTACTCAACACTATGATACATATCATATACATATCTCCCATAGAGGGTCATAAAAGTATTAATAAAGTATCTAACCCAGATATCCTAGATTTATATCCCAGATGCGTTAGACATAGAAAACTACATTCGGTGTAGATTGGAGAACATAAGTGTTTTTAATTGTGTAATTTACATCAATTTTATTTGGTATTTCAGGCGAGTACCAGCTATTCCCATCTTTCGTCGCTATTGCGGTTTGTTCTAGGCAAGGAGGAGCAGGACTTCCTTAACTTAGATAATCAAGGAGTGACTCCCTTAATTCACTTGGAGAAGCTGACTGAGCCCCAGAGTCACAACTAACCACAAGGGCGGGACAGCCCGCTAGCTGCCAATGCTGGAGGAATCGTTCAACACACCAGCCGATACCTTCCCACTACCACCAGACTCCTAAACCCAAGTACGCCGGGAGAATCAGGTATGGTTTACTTCTCTGTCCCATAGAATGTGTGTTATGATGCAACTAAATTAATACATTTAATATATTTCAGGTTGTAAAACTCTGTGAGGCGACGCCTTAGAGGAGGGCAGAGGGCAAGCCAGACCGGGCGTCTGGAGACCAAACTTCGTAACCAGCTGTGTGCGTATTTAATTACGCAGCAAACGCCGGCTGACGAAAATGTTAAGCTGCCTGAAAACCATGATCTCCTTCAGATGAGCCAGGATATAGCGCAGCCAACTTGGCTGACCTGATGATGTACTTCGGAGACAACCCCACGGAACGTGAGCCGCATGTATGTGTTATCCTACTATTTGAAGGAAATCGAAACGTTTTAAACGTATAGCCGTCTTTAATTCTGAGAATTTATTCAGAAAACTGAGTTTTCATTAAATGGTTTTTTTTTTCAGATGATGACGGTTCTAGATAACTGGTGCGATAATATTGCTGGGTTGCCTTTACAAGATTTCGCCGGCTGTAAGCAGGAAGGGGGGTTCTGGAAGCCGACCCGAAGTGCTGTTTTTTTATTAATTGTCTTATGTTTACGAAAAATAAATGTTAGTATAATTAAAAACAAATGTTTTCTAATTCACGTACCCTATATCTGCCCGAGCACAGTACAGAAAAAATGTGCTGGAATTCACAATACCTGTAGCAGTATGCACACACAAACGATATAGGCTATATTGTTTGTGTGTGCATAATACTGCTACAGATAATGTGAATTCCAGCACATTTTTAGGGTTCCGTAGTCGACTAGGAACCCTTATAGTTTCGTTTTGTCCGTCCGTCCGTCCGCGGATAATCTCAGTAACCGTTAGCACTAGAAAGCTGAAATTTGGTACTAATATGTATATCAAAAACGCCGACAGTGGTAAAATAAAAAGTGTTTTTTTTTTTTTAGGGTACCTCCCTCATACGTAACGTGGGGAGTGTTTTTTTTTTTCATTTCAACCCTAACGTGTGATATATATTGTTCGATAGGTGTTTAAAAATGATTAGGGGTTTGCTAAAATATTTTTTTGATAATGTTAATATTTTCGGGGATAATCGCTCCAGAAGTAAAAAACAATGTGTCCCTCCCTCTCTAACTTTTGAACCATAAGTTTTAAAAATATGAAAAAAATCTCAAAAGTAGAACTTTATAAAAACTATCTAGGAAAATTATTTTAACCTTGATAGGATGAAAAGTTTTTGAAAAAAAATACAAAATAATTTCTGGACGAAATACTACGGAACCCTACACTGAGCGTGGCCCGACACGCTCTTGGCCGGTTTTTTCTGTACTGTGCTCGGGCACGTAAAGGGATGATGCCGAGGTAGAAAAGCACTAAAATATTTAGTGCCATCGCATGTCAAAACATGGTTCCATGATGGACTGGCACGAAATATTACGGGGCACGACTTGAGAGGCACCAATTAGTAAAATGCAAACGCACATAATAGCATAATACGGAACTATAAGTTATCGGGTTATCGCAATGCATTATACTGTCAAGTGCCTCCAAAATAAGTATTTTAAAGCAGTGCACTATAAGTTTTCTTGCTTAAGGCAATACGTTATGATTCCTTGAACTATATTTTCTATTGCGAGCTGCAAATGAGCTTGTGACGTCCCTAAATTGATGACGTCACGGTGGAATCATATTTTTTTGTGCACAGCCGGCAGCGTAACTACGTGCTTGCACGATTGGTCAAAAAGATGTGCAATCAGCAATCACATTAGTTTGTAGTGCCACATTGTGTACCGAAAAAGGAATACATGATCCCTAATAATAAGAATACCCGTGAGTAACAGATGGCGTTTACTACAAAAGTTGGCAATACCAATGTGTAAACGTAGCTTCTGTCAAATTTTAAAATAAAATAGTATTTTATGCAACTGTTGTATAAGTAGGGTCTTAAAACGCGAGTGTCGTGAGTTGCGATGCGAGGCTTGGCGAGCATTGCAATTAAAGACGCCACAAGCGTTTTAAGACCAAGTTATACACCGCTGCATACAGTACTTTTTCTACGACTAATTTTAAATAAATAGCATTTGACTTTTATATAGGCAGTAAGTTTTCCGTTAGTTCTATTACTACTCACGCAATTTCTTCAGCGGTGCAGTTATTTTCTTCTTCGTCCATTTTAAAAGGAACGTACACATTTTTCTTTATTTCACAAATACGAATAAAATCTTAATAAGTTATTAATAACGAATAGTTGTCATACCTATTTGGTCTTTTAATTTTGAACTTAAACTTTGGTGGGAAATTATAAATATGACACATTGACACCTCTTGTTTATGGTCTGTTTTGTTCTTAATTTCCTTGCACTTGCCATCCGAACCAAACTAAATCCGGATCCGAACCGAATCGGATCGGTTTATATTTATAAATAATACCAATAATTGGTAAAATATGTGTATATTAACTAGGGTTTGCAAGATGCGCCAATATTTCGGATCCGGATATTTCGGATCTTTAAATTCAACAGATCCGGATATCCGGATTTTTCGGATAAAACGGATCCACAAGGTTTTTTTGGTATTTATTTATTTATTTATTTATTAGGTACACTTTACAGATATCATACATTATGAGATACAATGGTTCTTTATGAATAGCTTATAGACTAGCATGACATCCAAGGCAAGTGCACACAGCATGAAGCAGCAGCAGGCAGGTATAAAGTAGGAATTGTAAGGCTAAACTAAGAAACAACTAAAAACAGCTATACAACCGTATTTTTAGACCTGAAAGATTTTAAATAGATACGCATTCCCGACTTCATAAGGGGTATCAAACTTTATTTTTTTCAAATTTTTTACTTACTACTATAAACTAACTGGCGAAGTTAGAGTTTCGTCAATGAAAGCTGTCACTTGAATAACTACAACCAGGTCACATTAAATCCGTACTTGGTGCCCGTACATACATTTCAATGAGCTCCATGTTTACAATTAATTCGATAGGGTTGTAAAAGAAATTGACATGACCCGGGACGCCTTACTCTGTTATCGATTGGAAGAAGAGCCAACACGGAAATCGTGAAAATCAAGGGTAGAGGTGTCTGTTTAGCAAGGAAGATTACATCAGGCTAATAAGACTATGTCTAGATACGGCAAAAACGGTGAACGGGCCATAAATATAACGCACTATTCTTATTTTACATGATCATATTATAAGTCAAGATGTCAAGACCATAATACTAAAACTATATTACAATTATAAAACGTAGGCATTGTTGCTGCATTTACTTCTTACTACCTGTGTCAAATATATACTTCTTAAATATTACTTTAGGTACATCTAAACTAAGCCTTTAGTAGGTAGGTAAACTACAATTTATATAAAGAGTGCCTACGGTAGATTAGTGCATTTAAACCAACGCCAACGTTCGCCATGAAACTCGGCAGTTTTACTAGTTTGTGGTTTAATAATTGTTTGTGACTAATGATTACAATATAATATCATCTGGTCTGGGATGAAGAAAAGGCGAACAAAAACAGAGATTGAGAATGATCTACATTATACCATTCCTTTTTCAGCGTGGATTCGGTAAAAACTTCATTTTGTAGCGGTATTTTCAGTTTTCATGGTGGTATTTTAAGGATCCGTAATATCCGAAAAATCCGGATTCAGGAGCCTGTCAGATCCGGATCCAAAATTTGGCGGATATCCGGATCTTTTGGATATCCGGATATCCGGATTGCAAACCCTAATATTAACACACAATACATGATCATTGATTTTTTTTTTGTAAATAATTTATGTTCTACAAATGTTTGATAGTAAATAAAAACTTTTTATTTCGAAACATTTGCTTATGAAGTTGGTACCACAGCAATATAGCGGCCGATTAAAAAAAGTTAGATGATTTGACATCGTGGTAAACAGTGCTTTTATGAAAAATGTATGAACCATAAAAGTACCCTAAATGGTGCGGTATGGGCAATAGAGCATAGAGTTTTTCGACGACTTATTATCGGTGTCATTGTACTTGAGCTAAAGCCAGATACATATATAAATGACAGATAACGGTACAGGAGTAGAAAAAAGTATTTACACGTCAGTTTATATTTTTCCGCCCATTTTATTACATGCGTTTCGTATTGCGTAATATGGAAAAAGCAATATCGTTCCCTTTGAATCTTATTTTTGAATGGGAATGAATTTAAACGTGGTCGTGTATCTTTGTTTGATGAGGAGCGGCCAGGCCGCCCGGCAGACGTGGTCACCGGGGAAATCATTGAAAAGGTCCAAGACATGATTCTCACTGATCGACGAATGTAAGTGCGCGAATTAGCAGAGGCTGTAGGTGTGTCGTACGGAACGGTAATCAATATATTACATGACAAGTTGCACATGAAAATGTGTCGGCCCGATGGGTGCCGAGATTACTCACGGATAAAAACAAGCGGATACGACGGTCAATGTCAAAGCAATGTTTGGATCTCGTTACGCGAAATTCGCAGGAGTTTTTTCTTCGAGTCGTCACCGTTGATGATACCATAGAGACATTATTATATGCCAGAAAAGTGACAGTCCAAATAGTAGATTTTTTCGAATAAATCTCCTCCGAAAAAGGCAAAGACCGTCCCATCAGCTGGAAATGTCATGGTTTTTTGGGATTCGAAGGGTATATATAATTCACATGGACTTTTTGCAAAAAGGAAAAACAATCACGGAACACTACTATAGTGAATTATTGAACCGATTCGACGGAAAATAGGAGACACGGCCTCATTTGGCAAAGAAAAGGTGTTGCTTCACCACCACAACGCTCCAGCACATTTATCTAGAGTAGTCGCTGCGAAATTGGAGGAACTGCGCTACGAAATACTGGCACACCCACCTTACTCACCCGCGGCGCTACCACGAAGTTCGAAAGTCGAAGTTCGGGTATTTCCATCTCTATCGCACTCCGTTAATCAAGTGACAGGGATGCATGTATTACGAACTTCGACTTTCGAAGTTCGTGGTAGCGCCGCAGGATTTATTTCTCACCCGCTCCGTTTCGCATACGCACTCGAATCACTTGATTTTTATGTATTATACTTGCATATTTTTAAATGTTCGTTATTCGACCGAATTATTCGGTTCAAATGCCGAATTATTACGGAATAATATTAGAGGTGATTTTGTCTGCAAGTTGCAATAATGTAATCGTCATGAATTTGATCTTTAAATACAGTTTTTAGCGTAGTAAAACGTAAGATTCAGGTTTAGTCTTTGATTAATAAGTATCATATCAGTAATATAGTCATTGCCTTGTAAATTGTTATTCTAAAACAGATTCTTATTGTTACTATTTAACTAACTTTACTGTAAATATTTATTTTTACTTTCTATATATATAAGATGAGTCTGCTTTGGAACGGCTGATGAAGGCATTACGTTGAACCGAATAATTCCGCCGAATAGTCGGTTCGGCTAAAGCTGAACCGAACATTCGGCCTTGGCATGTCGAACATTGGGACATTTACATGAAATTTTCAAAGCGTTCCATCGATCCCTTGCGGATATACCATCAAATCTCAGTTCTTATAATAATGGCACAAGGTGCAGAGGCATAAACCTACTGAACAAAAGAAAAACTTTCGATTTTGTCCCACAAATGTCTTTCTACTGTCCATATAATGGGTGGCTTTAAAAACTATGCTAACCAAACTAGAGGAGTATTGGGAAATCGACCGTGCCTGTATGCAATATCGCGTATCGTCATGAATAAACTGGCAGCTTCGATTGACACGGTGCCGGCACTTTGTGGAGTACCTACAATACAATTAGTGAGCTGTGTGACCATTCGAGGGCCGATGGATGGATTGACGGGGGCCGCCATTTTGAACTGAGTACGTATAATATGTATGTGTAATATCTATGCTACGGCTACATTATCGGGCGAAGATTCGTGTCGTCTTGTCGCGTTAAAAACATCGTGTTTTTACGGATAAAAACTTTGTCTTAAGAGTAATCATGTATACTCAAGATTAATTTAAGCATGCACCGCCGGATTTTCGGTATCCGGTATCCGGCCAATCCACTATCCGTTGAATCTCTAGTATTTTCTATAGGTAGCTATTAAAATTTTCCCTTTTTTTACACGCCCACTTTTACGTATGGATTATAAATAGTAGGACGATACTGGTTTGATGTTATCAAAACCACATTTCATCACAAAGTATGACAATATTTTTTTTATAAAATAATTCCAACAGAGAATTTTTAAAAAGTTGCCACTCATACAAGTCCATTAAAACGAATTGATTGGTAAATGCCGTAAATGTTATTTTAATCGACAGTTGAACTCTCGATATCGATTAGTTGAAACGTGTTCTAATATGTACTCGTATGATATGAATGGAGCTTTTGAATCCTATTAATGTTTGTTTGTTGTATGGGAGGCCCCCTTAAATATTTAATTTATTTTATTTTTAGTTTTTGTTGTTGTAGCGGCAACAGAAATACATAATTTGTGAAAATTTCAACTGTCTAGCTATCGCGGTTCTTGAGATACAGCCTGAAAAAAAAAACGTTTGTTGTATGGGAGCTCCCCTTAAATATTTATTTTATTTTGTTTTTAGTATTTGTTGTCATAGCGGCAACAGAAATACATAATCTGTGAAAATTTCAACTGTCTAGCTATCGCGGTTCTTGAGATACAGCCTGGCGACAGACAAAACGGCAAAAAAAAAACACGTTTGTTGTATGGGAGCCCCCCTTAAATATTTTTTTTTTTTTGTTTTTTGTATTTGTTGTTATAGCGGCAACAGAAATACATCATCTGTGAAAATTTTAACTGTCTAGCTATCGCGGTTCTTGAGATACAGCCTGGTGACAGACAGACGGACGGACAGAGAAGTCTTAGTAATAGGGTCCCGTTTTTACCCTTTGGGTACGGAACCTTAAAAAGGCTATAGTCTTTCTTGGAAGGTATTTTAAGGTACTGTAAGGTCTTTTTAAGAGCTTAAGCCTTTTTAAAGTTAAACTCTTCGTAAGTTCGGATCGGTCACGGTGGCCTAATCCACACTTCCATACTTAATATTATAAATGGGAAAGTGTGTCGGTCTGTCTGTTTACCTCACCGGCGAAAAGGCTTGCTTATCGCTTAAAATCTGCGCCCATTATATCCGCTAGCGTGGAAAGAGTTTTTGAATTTGAAACGTGACGGTCAAGCGCGAGATCCAACTTTTTTCTATACAGAATGAGAGGTCATTATCCTGCGTTCAGAAACTTATGGTGTTATGCCAATAATTAATTATTATTATTTTGATATAGTTACATTAATAATACTTATCCTTTCTTAGTTACTGAAATATTAATATTAAGACTGACTTATAAGGATACAATACAACTAACTTATTTTAAAATGAAGTATTATTATTTTTGAAAAAAAATCGCTTCGTGCAATTTTGGAACGCACCGTTTTATAAATTAATTTAAGAAAAAACTCATATACATTTAATTTTGTTTTGCTTTGTTCTAAAGCCACAGTAAAATCAAAGTAATGGAAGTTATTTACAGATTTTAGTTCCGAAGATATTTTATACAAATATGAATTTTAATGCCTGCTAAGTTAGCGGAAAAAGTTAAATAGGCGTATTTGAGCCTTGGTTTAAAACCCAAAAAACCGCAGTTTTAAAAAGTGCTCAGGAGACGTAACCATGGCAAATAGTGCCAGAAAATAGTTGATCCACCCATTTAGTCGAGCTTCCAGGGCAGGTTGACAAAAATATTATTGAATATTTTCAACCGTTTATTTGTGTTTATGATGATGATGACTAAATTATGTATCTCGGTGCAAAATATCAGACTGGTCATTGTGGCACTCTTTGGGGGAGGCCTATGTCCAGCAGTGGACGTCTTTCGGCTGATATGATGATATGATGATGATGACTAAATTATGTATCTCAGTGCAAAATATCAGACTCTTAACTTTAAAAACGTCGGAACCAGGATGCTTGAAAATTTTGGTGTTTCATTGATGAAGTTACCCCACTTGTATTTACTACTTTACTTTAACGGTCGGATACCTTTAAAGACCCGGTGAAACCGTTTTTAAAGGTACTTTTATTTAACGCTACTGTTTGTACGGAAGCTTGTTTGGAAGTATTGATAGCGGTACCGGAATGCAACTTCAACGGTCGGGTACCTTTAAAAGACCCGGTGAACACCGTTTTGAAAGGTACTTTTATTTAAAGGTACCGTTTGGACGAAAGCTTGTTTGGATACCTAAAGTATTGATGACCGGTACCGGAATGCTACTTGAACGGTCGGGTACCTTAAAAAAGACCCGGTCATGACCGTTTTTAAAGGTACCTTTTCAGTCCCTGCTTGGTTTAAGCGATACTTTGACTTTTTTAATGTAGGTAAGCGTGGAGTTATTTAAAGATGCAAACATTTTTGTTTAATAATTATAAAAATAATAGGATGCTTTGATCTTGATGAGAGAGAACAAACCTTTATGAGAAAAGGGTCAAAATGACTTTCATTACATTTACAGTTTTCCTCGCGGTGGCGAGGTGAAAAGTGTGTGTTTCGCCCGACAGCAAAGTTGTTTGGCGTCTCGTGCCTTGAAAGCCTCGCTATGCTCAGGATTGTACTTTTGAACCATTCGCTTCGCTCGTGGTTCAATCTTACAATCCTTCGCTAGCTCGGCTTACAATACAAGCACTTGCGCTAAAAAACAACTTTGCAGCCTTGCATAACAAATAACTATTGATAAATAAAATAAAAAATACGCTAGATAGAGATATTGTCTTATTTTTCTTGTATTATTTATATTACTTTTAATCATATGTAATAATTTCAACTTTTTCGCTAGATAGTGCAACTCAAGCTGTTTTATATGACTTATTAACTAGACTTTGAATTTTTAACCGCCTCATCGTCGTAATTTGCACAGAATATAAAAATGTTTATTAAGAAAATTATTTTTACATACACGTGTTAGCCTTCTTTACAATTTTTCCAAATTTCAAATTGATAGCATAAGTAGTTATTGAGATATTTAACGTTGTGACAGACAGACGGACAAACGGACAGACTGACGAAGTCGCACCATAAGAGTTCCTTTTTTACCTTTTTGGTACGGAACGTTTGACTATACAATACAATACAAATACTCTTTATTGCACACCTCACACAAACAAAGCATTTAGAAAGAGAAACTACAATAACATGTAGAGGTAGACAACAGGCGGTTATTATCCTATACCGGTAGTACTCTTTATTATACTGTGCCTATACTAACTAGATATTATTTTATGTATTTATTTGAGTCAGGCAACAAGGCCCATATTTCCAAATACCTTACAGACTAACATACATAACAATATCCAAAACTTATAATATAACACAAAAACACTACACACACACACACACACACAGTAAGGTAGTTCAGGCATGGAAGGCCCACCTTTATTTGAAATTAAATATGTTTAGATATAGTCAGGATAATAAATAAAACTCATTCAATATAGGCTTCTCATTGATTTGTTTCTTCCCATGTGAAAATATTTATAAAAATGAAAATTGAAGGTTTTAAAAACTTCCATCTTGGGCCTTATTAAACACTATCATGATAATTAGGCCCGGAAAAGAAATAAACATTTATACAGTAATAACGGGTTTTCAAAGTTACAAACTTTAAACATATACTTATAACCATACATGGTATCTTCACAACACGAGAATATTCTTAATTAGTCGAAATATTTGGCTTTGGGCCTTATTATACTAAAGATATAAGAAACCGCCTATTTTACACTAAAATAGTAGGCTAAAAATACATATTAACCATCATTCGTTACAGCTCTTTTAACATAAACTTTTAACAAAAAATAAAAGTAATCGCTCATAAGTTTTCATTTAACAAAATTTCTGAGGGTATTGAACTAAATGCTTTTTAAATAATCAACACAGCAGCAATTGCTGAGGCCAAATTATTCTCTGAACACAGAGCCCGCATCCTCTTAACTCTAACCTATAAAGAAAATTCACATCATTTTCATATAATCATTTCATATCATACGTTTAATAAGGCCCGGGCCTTAGGCCTTATTACCAACGGAAACAGTGGGCCTTCTTAGCTATAGTATTGATTCTAAAATAACAGAGGAAATTTTATACAAAATAGACAAAAAAACTATACTTTACCCCTCCTTATACAGCTGGATAACTTTTTGTTCGCATTCAAATATTAAAAAAAAACAGAATACAACAAGAAACTTGTTAAAAATTAGTTTATTTTCGTGAAAAAATATATTAAGCGCAGCCGCAACCTACCGCCTGAATGCATGGGCGCTACTCGTACTGTTAAAATGGCGTCGCGTACGAAGCAAAGCGATGTTGCCAGCTCGTTGTATCTGCTACTTCTATGTGTGCGTGGTGTGCTGAACGGATAATGCTATTGCAATTGTCATTTTTGAATACTGGGCCTTGTTACCGGCCGGGCCTTCCATGCCTGAACTACCTTATTACTAACTTTCAAGTTACAACGCAATTAAGTTACGTTTCTACCTCCTTCTAATCTTCATTGTCTCTAGCCAAACGTTCCCTACGATAAGTAAACGTTCATCGACACCCACAATCTAGTTACAAAGCAAGACTGAAGATACTAAGCATAAATTATGGTACGAAATTTAATTACCTTGGAAGGTCGAGACGTCTAGTGTCAACGCCTTTGTTTGTCCTTCCCAGCCCTCAACGGCCTATAACTACGTTTGTTCGGGTCACCACTGATTGTCCATTACCCTGACTAGAATGCCAAATCGGAAAAGCATCTTGCGTTTAAGAGGATTGTAAACCCGCAAATGTTCATACAAAAAGCGATAACGTTTTTCACCCCGTAAACATAGTTTGATTTTTATATTTTTTGGATATGTTGTAGATATAATGAAAAACTAGGACTGTACGTTTTGATTTTTAAGAAATATTCCTTAGGTTAAAAGTTATTGCATCTAAAAATCTATATTTTGGACTTAAAAACTTCTATCTTTTTTTATTTTTTATTAATCTAAACTGATTTACTAAAAAAGGAAAACGTACAGACATAGATTAAAGTGTACTCAATCCAATGGTACCAAAATTGTTTCATTTTATACGGGTTTAGGGGGGTAAAACATTATCACCCGAAACAATATTTGAATTTAAAAAGATTTTTGAAAAGGGTATAATATTTGAATTTGTTTTAAGATATGTAATTAAATCAGTTCTAAAACGAAGTGTGTGTGCGTCGTTTTAGAACTGATTTAATTACATACATATTTTAAATCAAATTCAATCATATTTTAGTACGATTTGTTTTATCTGAGTAACTACAATATTTGTGTAGAATCGATGAATCGACTATTTTGTACAAAATTCATAGGTTTTATATATAATTATATGAAGTATTTACTTATTTCCGATTAGTCATATTGTCTGAGTGTGAATACGTAATTCCATAACGCATTACTTTCGTAGTAGGTAAATTTAAATTTTAGGACGTTATACAATTTGATCATTATTCAGACTGACCAATGTGAATGACAGTAAGGCCTCTAACAGACAGGAACGGCCTGCGGTGGCGGTCAATAGTAAATTTGACAGCTAATGACAAGTTTACCTTTGTCCGCCGCGGCCAAGCCGTGCCAGTGTGATGTGGGCTTTAATCTAAACAATTTCCAAAGCGAATATAACCACTACGTTTAAGAGACGGAACTTCATAGTACGAGCGTTTTGTTAAGTTGACTGTCGTCGTCTAAAAACCGTACCAACATACATAAGAAAAATCTGATGTTGTAATAAGGGGCACTGTACACCTATAAGATGGAAAGAGACGGCAAACATTCAATTCATTCACTTTTAGGCGGTTGGTTGTGACTAGGGATGTTACGAATATTCGCATTCGCATTCGCATATGCCAATAATTCGCATCATTTTAAATATTCGCATCAACATTCGCATTCGCATCAAACGATGCGAATGTTTTGCGAATGCGAATATGTGCAAGTCGTGGCGTGTTGTGCGTGGCGCGCCGACCGCCTGCCACCGAGACGCCGACTCGCGCATGCGCAAAGCCCGCCAACCCGTATCACGTGATTAATTTTGACCAATAGAAATTGATTACGAACGTTGAGTTTTTAGTGTAGTTCCTTAAAGGGCTACCCGAGGTTTTCATCGATTTTTGACGAGTTTTGCATCGTATACTTTTGCAATACAGATTGAATTATAAGTCAAACGGCTATCGGTTCTTCAATCATTTATCTCCATTTTTCTCTACCGGATTTTAAAAGAAATGAAGACTTAATTTTGTATGTTTTTTTTAAACATTGTCTAAAATAATACTTATTTCGTATCTCTATTGACGTGAAAGATCTAACATATATTATACGAAATCTACATATTTGGTTTCGTCTATGACGTCTCTAAAAACGTGTAAAACAAAAGTTATGGCCAGAAAACCAGTTTTTTGGCCTAAAATTGTTCAACTTTGATGGCAAATATCTCGAAAACAATGAACTTTAAAGTAAATATGGGATACTATATTGCTTAAAGCTGTTGTTGTTAATATAATAAGCTACAAAAAACATTAGAAAACTATGGGATTCAGATCGAAGGTCATTGGCGTATGGGAGCCCCTTAATATTCGCATTCGCACATTCGCATTCTAATTATTCGCATTCGCATTCGCGAATGTAATAAAGCTGACATTCGTGACACCCCTGGTTGTGACTATCCATTTGTCGTGTATAAAACGCTTAATTTATCAAATTTAGTGCGGCGAAAACCGATTATGGCGATTTCAAGAACCGATAATAGTGATTTCAAGAACCAATAATAATTGTTATGCTTATAACTTATACTTACTTATATTTACTAATTTGCCTTGTATTTGTCCCTTATAAATGCAACAATATTGAGTTAAGGTACAACAATTATTTATTCTTTCAGATTATACATTTTCATTGCCAAAAAGGTAAAGCATAATTTTAAACCGCCTGATTACACTGACCTGACATGTAAAGAAATTTTTGTAGAGTGATTGCGGCGGTTGGCCACCACCTAATATACCTAATAAGTAGTGTATGTTGGTTTGCGACCATTTTGATTTGAACGACCTGGATATTTTAAGGTTTTCATAGAGAGAAAGATTTAAAAAAGATCTGCAAAATTGTGAAAATTATGTGAACAATTGTGAAAAAAGTCATCATTCTCCTAGCGTTGTTCCCGGTTATGCCCCTAAAGGAGCTCGGGGTCCGCTTTGACACCTAATCCCAAGATTTGGCATAGGCGCTAGTTTTTTACGAAAGCGACTGCCATCTGACCTTCCAACCCAGAGGGAAAACTAGACCTTATTGGGATTAGATCGGTTTCCTCACGATGTTTTCCTTCACCGAAAAGCTAACGGTAAATATTCCGTACATAAGTTCCGAAAAACTCATTGGTACGAGCCGGGATTCGAACCCACGACCGCCGCTTGACAGCCGCATGCCTGAACCACTAGGCTACCGTAGCTTAAAAAAAAATAGCGTAAAAATTGTGAAAAAAGTAACGGTAAATATGTACCTGTAGCTTTGACTTACCGGAAATCATCTTTGGGAAAACTGGCAAAGAATCCTCCACTGAGGTTTTCTCGGACGGACACAACACATGCATCACAGCGTCTGGTTTATACAGACCATTGTGAGTAAAAACACTTTTACGAGTCCCTATCTCAAAACACACTAGGTACGAGTCTCTATCTCAAAAATAACGAGTCTCTGTCTCTAAAATAATACATAAGCACGCGCGCGCGCGAGCAAAGGAGTTCCAGGAAATCCAGAAAGAATAATTAAATTTTCACCAAAACATGGAAAAACACGATGACAATTAGACGTTAGAATTTGAAATTTAAAGAAAAAGTTATAAAAAATATTGTCAATTTGACAACGCATGAGTGTTGCCATCCAATATATTTGTCTTGTAGGTTGGCAAAACGAGCCAACCAAGTATAACAAACCCCATACATTTGTTCTCAGTATTGGAGTTTCCGAGGACTGACAATTTCCTTATCAATAGCTTGATGTCTCTTGACTCCTACTAATATTACCTATACATGCGAAAGTTTGTCCTTCGCTTAAGCGGCTCAACCGATTTGGAGGAAATTTTCCACAAAGATAGTTTATAGCCTAGATTAAAATATAGGATAGTTTTTACGAAGTCGCGGGCGGAAGCTATTAATTTCTATAAAATGTCCATATCAGTCTTATAATTATCTACATACTCATTTATGTAGATGCCTGCTTGTCGGGCATGAGCCCATGAAGATGCCGTGAAGTCAGTGATGCAGTCCTGCGAGTGTAGGTGGCGCTTAAAGTGGCTCCAATCAGCTGTTTTGAAGGACAACCGCAAAAATTTCAGTATAGATTATAGTACTTAGTTTCCATTTAGCTGATAAGTTCTGCTGTGTTACTGTACTTATACTGAAATAAATTATATTCTATTCTTCTATTCTATTCTAAAATCGCATAACAAGCATATCTAACGGCAACAAGATTTTGCTTAGCCAGTAATGGTCCAGTGACTGCGTCTCCGAGGAAAACATCAAGCTACGCCTGCGCACCCATTTTCGTTCTAATGATGATAGGCTTCGCAGATAACAATTGTTACTTAACACAATTCACCATTTTGGAGGTGAAGTGGGCGGTCGACGACGGTATATAAAACTCATGCGACCATACTTAGCAGGGTTTATTACTGTAGTAAATAACCACGTACAATCGGTATTGAACGACAAACAATAACTTATGTATCTAGGACATAACGACGTATATTTTCTTATGTCACCCTCTTCTGTTCTCATCTGACAGCAGAGGAAAAACATGCCATACAAAACAAGGTGGCTTACCAAGCTTACAAGGAGGTCGCCACACCACCCCCCCACGGAGAAAAATAAATCATCAAATTAATAATAACAAAAATCATCGCGTTTACTAAAGGTTACCTTGCGGCCGGACCGCGTCATCGGTGGCTGGATTCTTTGGGTAGTGGCCCCTGCAGGCGTTTTCGCCGTTTTTTCGCTAGGACAAAACTCAGGCAAGCTAGGACAAGTAGGAGATCTATGATGCGTCAATTTAGCCGGCACCGAGGGTTGTACACCGTTGTTTGCTTCAGTGTTGGCATGAAATTCGTTGCCAACCTCAATAAAAGCTGGTTTTACGCGGTCGATGCTTACTACAACTTTCCTGCCCTTGAAGTTAAGGGTCAATGTTTTGCCATCGTCAGAGCGAGATAAAATTTCATAAGGACCTGAGTAAGGCGGTTGTAGTGGGCGACGAACTGTGTCGTCGCGCAAGAAAACGTGAGACGCTGATGATAAAGCCTTAGAAATGAAAATTACTGGCTTTGAATGACGTGAAGCTGGGACAGGACGAAGAGCCGCCATTCGTCGGCGAAGTTGAGTGACGTAATCGGCTGGGTCCTCTCTTTGGCCTGAGGCGGGTGCGAGCCGACGTGATATAAAACTCATGCGACCATACTTAGCAGGGTTTATTACTGTAGTAAATAACCACGTACAATCGGTATTGAACGACAAACAATAACTTATGTATCTAGGACATAACGACGTATATTTTCTTATGTCACCCTCTTCTGTTGTCATCTGACAGCAGAGGAAAAACATGCCATACAAAACAAGGTGGCTTACCAAGCTTACAAGGAGGTCGCCACACCATACATTCCTAGTTCAAATGGTAGGGACCATCGATACTAATCTCGGATTTTTAATTAGGCGAACTAACTTGACAGCTGAAAATGTTGTCAGACATAAGAAAAAATAAATAGTGACAGGTTTATGTCGATACAAATATGTCGATATAACGTTGTACAGTCGAGTTCATAAATACATATATGTACACTTTTTTACCTAATCGAACGCGTTTGCATACTAATTGTTAGCGGCCGCATTCGAGTTGGACCGAGGAGTCGACCTACTATCAATCTGATTCAAATTGTATTCTATCAAGTAATCATACTAAGTATGGAAAAGCTTTTATACAATTAGAAAATAATCATGTTTAAGACATCTTGTATACATTCATCATCCTCCTAGCGTTATTCCCGGCTGTGTCCCTAAAGAAAGCCCTGGGTCCGCTTTGACACCGAATCCCATGATTCGGCATAGGCACTAGTTTTACGGAAGCGACTGCCATCTGACCTTCCAACCCAGAGGGAAAACTAGACCTTATTGAGATTATACCGGTTTCCTCACGATGTGCAATATATACATCTTGTATACATTGTTGAATAATAAATCTGTTTTGTGTTAATAACTTTACCAGAATCTACATATTTATTTTTACAGTTTGAATTCACAAAGTAGGAACCTACCTTGCATAGTCCGTCTACCAACCGTGTCAGTAGTAGAAAAGCCGAAAATACATACTCATCTATTTGTTTATACTAAAACTATCGTAAGAATGAAATATAATTAGTCTCTCAGCTGCCTTCGTGACACGGATGGTGGATCAGCCTATATACATCTTATTCGTATTGGCAAATAATACAATAATAGCTCAAAGAACTTCTTAGAAACCAAATTCTATCAAGCTATTATTTACATAACTTTTACACAAGTAACAAGAATGATAACAACACTAGTATACAAACTGCTTTACTAAACCTCTTGTATGAACTAGCGAAACTGTGGCAACATTCGTATACAATGAACTGTCAAGTTAGTTCGCCTAATTAAAAATCCGAGTTTAGTGTCATGTATTTTTGATGTTTACTTACAAATATTGTGACATTCAATTTGTATTGGCAATATTTAGTTTTCTTAGGCAGTGAAAGATTTTTTAATTTTGTATGCATTTATATTCCGTGATTGTGCAGGTATACGTATTACTTACTACATTTTATATTCTGCGTGTTGCCTTCAAAGGCATGCTGTGCATGTAGATCATTTGCCATACAAGAGGCCTACATATCCATCAGTCGCGCAGGTCCGTATTCTTCCTATCATTACCACCCCAAGCTCCGCAAACCTCAGCTCTTCATCGCCTACATCCGTCACCGCGCCTCCCCTTCATACTCTCCTTGGCAACTGACTCTATTAATATTTGTGTTCGGGACAATTAGTACGGAGAAGTGGCACAACCTATTGACTTTTTCCTACAGAACGGAACGCAACGGACAAAGTTCTCCACGTTATCGAACACTAAGAAAGTATTACAATATTCCCGCCGCTCTGGAGCCCCAACTAGTGCGGAGCGATGGTAAGCACCCTGACGGGATGTCGTTGATCCCATGCAAGATGGGCCCTTGCGCTTGTGTGGGACGCCACTTGCGTCGACACGTTGGCGGCGTCCTATCTCCCATTGACCAGCCAACGTGCCGAGGAAAGTGGCGTCCCACACAAGCGCAAGGGAGAATATCAAGGCGCGTAAATACAGTTGTCTCGGCGCCCAATAGGAATTCATTGCATTTGGCGTCGAGACACTTGGCCCGTGAGGTATAAAGGCGCTCGGGAGCTCCACTAGGCGCTTGGCAAACGCCTAAAGGAGGCAACAGGTAACTCTTGCGCTGAAAACTTTCTCGCGCAGGGAATAGGGGCGTAGACACACTAAATAAAATAATCAATAATGTCATATTTTCTCGAAAAAGGATAAAAAATGTAGTCAAATGGAGAAAAAATCATCGCAAAATGTTAAATAATCACGAGGTTATAAGTGTCCAAAGTTTTAAGAAGGGGTATGTCCCTTCTTTGCAAAACGCAACTTCATATTGAAACAATGACGCTGGAAGAATGTGACGTCACAGAAGGCGGCAACGTGCCGCGCCGCTTCGCGGTCGGCGCCGCCGTCAACGGGCCGCCCGGCAGCATCCTACAATGTGACGTCACACACCGTTTGCGTTTTCTCTCTCTAACAAGCAATATTAAAACGGTTGTAGCTTCGTAATTCTTTGAGATATCCGAATGGAATTTTCGTCACTAGGCATATTTTTTGCCTTCTTTATTATGTAGTAATAATAATTGTCGAGTCTACACCCGTATTGCTATCGCAATCCAGCGCGGGAACGCTGCCTGCCTAATAGTGCCCATCAGGGCCCTAGGGTCCCGAATTTCGATCAGAATATTGAATGTTTAGTTTAGTTATTATTCTTTTATATCTTTTCGTTCTATATGTTTCCATTAGTTTAAAAGTTATTTAAGTTAATAAATATTATTCAATAATTATTGTAAATCCTTCGTACCTCCCTTGATATTCGCGCTAACAGCTAGGTGTCGCTTGAATGGGAACATATTTTTGAGTCGGTTATTCCGTTTGCGATATTTGACGTATCATCCTAGTTTGGAAAGACGAGACATTCAACTCAACCCTGGCAATACCTCCTCCCATCTAGCTTGAGCTCGTCTGTTTTGGCCAATTAACCTTGTTTAGAATACCGAAAATACCAAATTAAGTTCAATATTGGTTCCAAAAGCGAAATAAACCGACACAATATCTTTGAAAGTATAGGCTCCACACTAATCTAATAAGAATTCCATACCGTTGTTTGCCCTCAGCCATCGACTATTGACCAATAACAATATTTGCCCGGGGCCCGAGTTTACGCTTGATTGTCTATATTAGGTTACGAGAAATGCCGAAATAGAGTGCCCCTTTGCCTCTAAGAGAATAAGAAAAAAAGCGGCCAAGTGCGAGTCGGACTCGCCCATGAAAGGTTCCGTATTTAGGGTTTTTATTTTTACATTTGAGTTGATTTAATGAAAGGTTTACGATTTATGACGTATTAAAAAAAATACTTACTAGATCTCGTTCAAACCAATTTTACTTACATCATTTTTTTTTTAGTTTTATCATTCTCTTATTTTAGAAGTTACAGGGGCACACACACATTTTATCACTTTGGAAGTGTCTTTCGCGCAAACTATTCAGTTTAGAAAAAAAAAAATTAGAAACCTCAATATCATTTTTGAAGACCTATTCATATGGGTTTTTATTATACGTATGGGTTTGATGAAAAAAAGGCTTGAAACAACCAGCAGGCGACCGCGGATTCAAAAAATAAATGTGAAGACCGCAGTGGGGTAGCCACAGTAGAAGGGATAAGGTACGAATCACGAACAGACTCGACGATAAATTATGCGTTTACGAATCATATTTAGGGTAACAATATAAGCATCTATCATACGCTTTTGTCGCAAATAAGGTAAAGGGAGCCCGTTGCTCAAAAGGAATCAAAGAAAATAAAGAAAATGTGCAGACAATATAGCGAATTGGATTCCCTGGAGCGTGGGTAATGGCGCGATTGTGAGGGACCAAATCTAGTTACCGAGCGGTTGATGAACGTAAGAGAGTCGGTGGGCCTTTGCCGCAACTTCTGATGCCAAATGGGTAAGGACCAAATTCTTAGCCAGCTTAACTCACTCAATTAAATTTTCTATGAAAGTTTTCCGTTGTGACATGAAAATGAACCATACAATTCTATAGTAAATGTTTGTGTCACAGCGGAACTTTGTCCACTTCTTCAGTTTCTATGGCTAACTACCGACTAACCAGGCTGACTACTGGCCAAGAATTTGGTACTCACCCAAATCTGTCACTAGGTACATGCCCAAAATGTTCAATGTCATTAGGAAACCGGTTCTGCCCACCCTGCCGGCCGTTGCGTTTATCGTATGATAGCGAGAAGATTAGAGCATAATCACACCCCTTGATAAAACGTGATGTGTGTGTGACGATTTATTTTATTTTTATTTACGCATCGTGCTATCCAACCGTATAGGTCAACCATATAGGTAGTTTTAATAATACGTCTACTAGTTAATAACAGCACGACTAATAAGTTTCTGGCAACTTGCATACTTGTTGAGAGGTTTCTAATGAGCCCAACCACGACGGTTTTATCCTGTGTAGTTTAAAACTTACATCTAAGTATGCCAAATTTCAGCTTAATCGGATATCGGCAAGTGGCTGAAATATGGTTTTTAATTATTTTTTAATTCAAATTCATTCATTCGTGACAAACAATACAGAAAATAAACTATGTAAATAAATTAAAATAACACAGTTTTGTCACGAAATGAACCCAGCTCAGCATGTTGCTGGCTTTACAGCCAGCGCTGGTCTTCCACAGGGTCCATTCGGTGAAGGCACTGTAGGCAGCAACGACACATGCACTAACATATATACCTATTTAAACACAGAAGATAATAAAATGCAAAAAAAGAACTACTATTTAACTAATATACAAACTTTAAAACACACAAAAAAGAAAGACATAAAATGGAACTGTAAACAGAAAAAAAAACTATAGAAACCCAGCAGTTTGTTGTGTTTTAGGACAACTTATTAAAAAAGTTAGTTACAAAAGGATTTCGGCGAGCCTGCCGCTATAGAAACAGTCATATTATTATGTTTCTGCCGTTTCTGGGATAAGCGCGTTCCAACTACGCATTTTTATCGCCGTTCGTTTGAGCAAAACCCTCTTGGGGTCTACTGCAAAAGGCCGGAACCAAATCAAACAAATAGGCTGCTGGGCGTGATTTTGTTACCCGTTCAGTGTCGGGTCGGAGAGTGACTATTTCCAATCATTTATTAGGTTTATTATGGCCTTTTAATATCAATTTTATAAAACTTAAATAAAGTACGTGCATATATATATATTATATCCTGTACCTTTTTAAAGTCTGTTTTTTTTTTTTTTTTAATATTAAGGGACAATCTTTCACAAATCGACCTAGTCCCACAGTAAGCTCAGTAAGGCTTGTGTTATGGGTAATAGACGACGATATATATAATAGACATAAATACTTAAATAGATAGAAAAACTTCCATGACTCGGAAACAAATATTCATGCTCATCACACAAATTTTCGCCCTTACCGGGATTCGAACCCAGGACCTTCAGCTTCGTAGGCAGCGTCACTACCCACTAGGCTAACCGGTCGTCGTGTTTGGCCCTATGTTTTCAACAAGTTACCAAAATGTATACAAGAGCTACCTCTATATAGAATTAAAAATAAATTAGGTAAGCTCCTAACTGAAAGGAACTATTATAGTGTAAAGGACTAAAATATTGAACAATAAGATTCCAAAAGATATTTGCATGCTAGTATTTAGTACAAATAGCAGAATAAGCTACCTTTTGTCACCTACTGCCTAATGACACTGATGTACCTACTTATTCTATGCAAATAAATTCTATTCTATTATATTCTATGGCTGGCTGGTATTAGAAAATGCCTTTCGTACTTATTTGTTGCGTGCAATAAAGTTTAAATAAATAATACTTGATAGTATTACTAGGGAGCGAAAAGTAACGAGGGTGACTGTCTGAATCCCGAGCGTCGCGAGGGATTCTAATGTGGAATCCTGAGCGTAGTGAAGGATTCAAGTAAAGTCGCCCGAGGTATAAATAATTTTGCTACCGCGTAATACTTTCTTCTTTTCACTCCTTCCATGATACTTAAAAAACACGACAATTACAATAAATATTTTAAAAAAAGATACATAATTATATTATTGGACGACCGCAGGGATTGGTATTTTTCAATGATCTTAATATGTTCATCCTGGACGACAAATGATTTTCTTATCCGTTTGTGGACTTTTATTTTCTAAAGTATATAAGTACAAGATGATAACTAACATCAACTAAATTAAATTCAAACTCAGTTAAATCTAAAAAAGGCCCTCGAGGCATTGTACCGAAGATGCTCGCTGAATTGCAATGCTGATGCGTTGCGCGAGAAAGCCGCCAGCTCTTCGGTCTCCAGTTACGTCAACCAGACGTTTCGCGATTTCCGCAAATAACTTATCCGTTTTAGTTTTAATATCAACCTTTACTAGTTATGCATATCGAGGGCTTCATGCTAAAGGGGCGTATAAGATATAATAGGGTTTTTGTTAAAACAAATTGATACAACTAGTTTAGCGTACCTACCTAAGTAGGTATTTATTTGAATGTCGTTGTTCATGCTGACACTATACCCGTGGAATATAATACACCAAAGAATGCAAAGAGCTTCCTACTGAGGGCTGCTTATTACGAATAGTTCTTGGAAACGTTATTGCACCTTTACTATTCTTCAAAGTGGTTTCATACGCGTTCAAATATTTTGCTTGGCTTTAAATGCTGGCAGAACATTTTTAATTACGTTTTTTGCTTCCATTTTAACAAGCTCCGGTGTTAACGTATAATGTTCTCTTGAACTGGAGGAATTCAGCATTGTAAATGAAAACTATTAGTATAGGAACTGGTTTTACTTGTCATTAGTCATTACTCATTAGTGAGAACAGAGTTTTTTAGTAATATCTATATTAGTACTTACCAAATCATAATAATAATAATAAATCAGTCTATATACGTTCCACTGCTGGGCACAGGCCTTCACTCAATGAGAGGAACGGGCAGGAGTCCCCACGCTCTGGCCCAGTGCGTGTTGGGGACTTCACATGCACCTTCGAATTTCTTCGCAGATGTAGGTATGCCGGTTTACTCACGATGGCTGATCCTCGATGGTATAATTACTGTTGTCCTATAATAACTGTATCCAAGTTGGAAAGGTGGTAAGAAAATAACTGCAATTTCCTGTGATCTGAGCCAATGCTCAGTTGGGCAAAGTACAAGAGGTACCTAAAGTACTCCTCACAAGCAGCACGATTAAAAAAAAAAAATGCTCCATTAAGGCTCAAACAGGCAGCACCGTTGCGGCCGCGCGGCCTGCGCATATTTCCCTACAAACCGCTAGCGTGGTCAAACAGCGGCGCTACCACGAACTTCGAAAGTCGAAGTTCGTAATAAATGCATCCCTGTCACTCGATTAAGGGAGTGCGATAGAGATGGAAATACCCTTACCGGGATTCGAACCCAGGACCTTCAGCTTCGTAGGCAGCGTCACTACCCACTAGGCTAACCGGTCGTCACCGGGCGATGCGCGCGAGCTCTGTGTGACCCGGCGTCCCGCCCGCATCAAGCGCTCATCAAGCCCCGCTACCGTCCCGCTTGCAGTATGTTTGACCCTTTACGGCAGCCAATGGAAAAAGTGCAAATTTATCCTGTATAAAATCAGTGACCTACGAGTACCAACGAGTACCAACAACCGTTAGAAAGGTAGAACTAAGGTCAGGACACCTTGGACATTCATGTACTTTCATATTACATTAATAAAATACCTAAAATAAAAACGACTGTCGACTTGGGCCTAGTTGGTAGTACCTACGTAGCCGGTACTGGGTTCGAATCCCGGTAAGTGCAGTTATTTCAGTGTAGAGCACGAAAATTTGTTCCTGAGTCGTGGATGTTTTCTATGTATAATCGCCACCCTACCATAAGTACAAGCTTTGCTCGGTTTGGGACTTGGTCGATTTGTGTAAGATTGTCCCCAAATATGTATTATGGCGGAGAGGGCGGTGCCTTCTATGGGATGCCACTTGTGTTAGCACATTTGCGGTGTCCCATCTAAGGCACACAATTAAGTCAGCTGGTTCGGCGGCTGAAAATGCCGCCAAGCTAAAACACACAAAGTACTCTGCCTTGAACCAACTTATGATTTCGTTCCAGTTGCTGTGGAGACAGCTGGGCCCTGGGGCAGTGAGGCTCTCGGGCTTTGCAAGGTAACTCCTTAGGCAGACGTTTAAGGGGTCTTGACCCCCGCTCTGGGTCATGGCTCGTCCAACAGGTCTCAATTGCTGTTCAGCAAGGATGCCGCAAGCATTTTGGAGACCTTTGGTTCGGGCTTGGCGCAGAGTGGGATGTACTCTTAGTTTTACTTATTCTTCTTTTTTAGGGTTCCGTAGTCGACTAGGAACCCTTATAGTTTCGCTTTGTCTGTCCGTCCGTTCGCGGATAATCTCAGTAACCATTAGCACTAGAACGCTGAAATTTGGTACTAATATGTATATCAATCACGCCAACAAAGTGGTAAAATAAAAAGTGTTTTTATTTTTTTATTAGGGTACCTCCCCTATGTAACGTGGGGAGTGTTTTTTTGTTTTAATTTCAACCCTAACGTGTGATATATTGTTGGATAGGTTTTTATAATGAATAGGGGTTTGTCAAGATTACTTTTTGATAATGTTAATATTTTCGGAGATAATCGCTCCAGAAGTAAAAAAAAATGTGTCCCCCCCCCACTAGATTTCGAACCATAAGTTTTAAAAATATGAAAAAAATCTCAAAAGTAGAACTTTATAAAAACTTTGTAGGAAAATTATTTTGAACTTGATAGGTTGAATAGTTTTTGAAAAAAATTTAAAAAAACTTCGGAACCCTACACTGAGCGTGGCCCGACACGCTCTTGGCCGGTTTTTATTAAGTAGATTAGTTTAGAGCTTATACGTATTTTAATTTAATCATTCTTTACACTATTGTATTCTGACTAGTTTTGTAATTCCTATACCTTTAATAAATTTGTGAATTATTTTTAACACTAACGGCCGTATTCATAAACGTACTACAAGCCTGTTTTAACTAAAATGGCGTTAAAATTCGTTTGTCCTTATCTGTCACTTTGACATTGGTGTTCGTAAGAAAGGGACAGAGCACATTTTATTTAGCGGAGGCTTTTAAAGTTTTATGAATAAGGGGGTAATTCTGCAACTTATATTCCCAATAATACCCGGTAGATATATCTCTCCATTCAGAAGTAAAGGTGCTCGCCGAAACAGATTATTAACTTTCTAACGTTGTGGTTCCGACTAGTTCATAATCATTTCCTAGCAAATCTTCATCGAGTTGTTCCATATTCGCTATGTTTGCATTGAGCTTCACATGTTACGTACCTACGAGTTCCCGTTCTTCCTTAATTAATTGGAGAAGCCTGCGAGCTGACGTTTGAGCTTCAACAGACCCGCGCCTTCCATGGTTATAATTAACTTTCAGTGTGTTTTGAGAGAGGTATACATACCGTAAAATGGGGTGAGTAGGGTTCGCGGGGAGAGTTGGGTTATGAATGGGGAGAGAAGGCATGAAAGGGGGGTGAGATGGGATTTTAAGGCTTCTACTACAAAAATAATGTACTCGTATTCCAATTTAAAATGGAGCTATAGTCATACTCATATTGAAAAAAAACAACGATCCAACAATCTTCCAAAATCACCTTTGCATGAAATCCCATTTCACCCCAATTACGAGGGACTACGGGGTGAGGTGGGATTTTCTGTTTATCGTCAAAGTTATGAAATGGAACTACCCAAAATAAAATAAAAACTACTTAAAATACAAACGTCCAGAACACTTATTATATACACAATTCAGTTTGCATATGTAAATATAAAATGTTATCGAGGCTTGAATGTCAGTTTTGCCCATTTTACGATACCTACTTAGATATGTCACAGCGGAATTTCGTCTCGTTCATATTTGGAACAGCCCAAGTAAATACCGCCAGTCTAGAAGACCGGCGCCCTAACACTACTTGCTCTGTAGGTAGGTAGAGTGTGGAGTTGTGTTCCTGGTGGTTAGTAAGTTGGCCAGAGCTCCCGAGGATGGTATGTTGAGAGTAAGGCACCCGCCTT
The DNA here is from genome assembly GCA_947578815.1 of Epinotia ramella. Taxonomy (NCBI): domain Eukaryota; kingdom Metazoa; phylum Arthropoda; class Insecta; order Lepidoptera; family Tortricidae; genus Epinotia; species Epinotia ramella. The sequence continues at coordinate 14,567,451 of OX388205.1, read as the reverse complement.
CGTCTTTAGCTATCAACACAACGAATCCTCAAATCAATTAAGCACGGTGCCTGCTTACCATCAGGCAGACTGTATGTTTGTTTGCCACCTTAATAGGATTAAACAAGTGTGATTAACATCCCAAGTTCCTACAGAAGATCAAAATTATAAAGCAAGATAGTTTTTAGGCAAAAAAATGGTTTTCTACTTTTTTTTTGGCACAGATGTGCTGCGGGATGACCACCCTGGGGGCCTTCTCCAGGGGGAAATGGTTTTCTACTATAGAGATGTACTTAATTAATACGACCTCTGTAACCTAGTCGGCAGTAACCCTGCCTACGATGCCGGAGGTCCCGGGTTCGAATCCCGGTAAGGGCATTTATTTGTGTGATGAACACGAATATTTGTTCCTGTGTCATGGATGTTTTTCTATATTTAAGTATTTATTTATCTAGACAAGTATGTATATCGTCGTCTATTACCCGTTGTACAAGCTTTGCTTAGTTTAGGACTAGGTCGATTTGTGTAAGATTGTCCCCAAAATATTTATTATTAATGAAAAAAATGGTGATGATTTTTCGGTAAAATGATACCTCGCCGAGTTTCTTACACCGGTTCTTCTCGCGGCAGAGATTACTAAGTCTATCCCAACTACGAAACACTCTTCCATTTTAATAAACATATTGGTAAGATGAACTTTACTGTCCTTACAACTACGTGACTAAGTATGCCACTTAAATGCGCTGTTTGGCTTGGCGTCGGTTGATATTTGCCGGCGTAATTAACTAGATTAATATTTCCATCACACGAATCATTCGGTAAGAACGGTACAAAATGCGTCGAAATTAATCTGAAATTGTGAAGTTTGTTCGTTAAGGATAAGTTAAGTTGAAGCTAGCGGGCTCACGATAATCTACTTCAATTAATTTCGTCCAACTCTCTGATAATCGAATCTCTACAAGTTCTGAGAATTTATTGTACGCGAATTCAGCAAAGAGGACCTCGAATGACGAAACATAATCCAATTTCTTCCGAATTTTCGCCGAACGGGCTCAGATTACGAGCGCTTAAACAATTTGAATTTTATTATTACAGTTTGTATCGTTATTAATTGAAACAAAACATTTACTTAGAGGGGATTGCGGGGTTCTTTTGTTCGTATTGTATTGCGGCGGGATTGTTCTCGGAAATAATTGGCGCTCATGTAACTTGAGAAAGCGGTTTTAATTGCGCAGGTTGCAAACTTTCCATTGATTCCGTGGAGAAAATATTCAGACTCACGAATGTACATGTTTCGTTTCTTTTACTCTTGGTCATACGAATGCTGATGAGTTAGTAGCTGATTATACCTAGATATTTCACAATTCGAAAATCAAACAGCGGGGATTTAGGCCCCAAAAATATGTAGACAATAATATTAGTCTTGATTGTGCTTTGAAAAAACATGAATAAATTATATTCCGCAAGTAACTCCTTACTAAATCCCTTTTTAACAAAACATCGGTATACAAATAGGTTATAGTAGGATAGGCCACAAATTCTTATATTTCCAAATCAAAACCGGCTTGAGATAAGGGTCTCCTAAGTAGCGAGTATATTATATTCTCAACAGCCTACCCGAGGACATCGACTATAATTAAATATACTTATGTTTAAAAGATTTTTTAACAACAACCTTAACAGCATTATATTTATAATAGTAAAGTGTCGAACAAACCCTGTGTATGATTTATAATGTTACGTATATACCTAGTCCATTACTGCAAAATCCGGTAAGTAAGCCTTCCTGGCCAAGTATGAGTTAACCGGACCGAACCGCCGGTGAGGTCCGGTTATATACGAGGCCAGGATGGCTTTCTTACTGGTTGAGGTTAGTATAATGATTTTCTCAAAAATGAAAGAAAGTTTAACAACAAATTCGTTTAATTAATATTGAAGGTTACATTCATATTAGGGCAATTACTGACAGATGTTGTGATTGATTTACCGGGGGCATTTATATTTGTTGTAACATTTGTTGTATTTGTTGTTGGACAGTAGGAGATTCCAAATTTAAAATCTCGCTTCTTACTGGACAGTTGTGAATAAGTCTCCGGTAAACTTCACTTTCTGGATACTTTTTAGAGATGTTATGGCAACATTACATACCATTTTTGAGAAAAAAATATTTTGGTCCTTCTGCCGACCAACTAGGTGTCTATTAACCTTTCGTCAGTGATTGGTTAACAAAATAGTGGGTTCAAGCCTCGGTCGCGCCGCATTAGAGAAAATAAATGATGTCTTAAATAAATGCAAAAATGTGGGTAAGATCCTAAACAAACACAGATGAAAGGTTAAATAGTTTTGGAGGACTTTTGTTTTACACTTATCTGAATTAAAAGCAGAATCAGGCAGTATCATTTCAAACATTGTTCTGTCACCAAGAACATGAAACATTTTTTAATAGGTAGATTATTATTCCGGCTTCTGCTAAGGATAGTTTATAATATATCCGTATGCGTTAATTAATAAATTGTTCGAAACATTTGACCTCATTGAATTTTTAATTTCTTTTTTCTTCAGGGAAATCGCCGTCATGGCTGTCAGCTGTCATTAACGTCACAAAATTGCTGAATTGTTTTGTCTTTTACCTATTAATACTGGTCTACGATAGATTTTCACAAAACGCACTTGGTATGCGTTGGTATTGTAGGTATATATCTAAATATATAAAAGAAGAAACTGACTGACTGACTGACTGACTGACTGATTAACAACGCACAGCCCAAACCGCTGGTTCTAGAGCTTCCAAATTTGGCACGTAGGTTCCTTATAAGGCCTAAGAGAGCACTAAGAAAGGATTTTTCAAAAATTCAACCCCTAAGGGGGTGATATGGGGGTCCAAAGTTTGTATGGGGAAAACATTATTTGTTGAACTAGAGACTTGAAACTTTGTAGGAAGATTACTTATTAAGATACAAAAAAGTGCTTTCAGCGTTTTTGAAAATTCTACCCCTGAGTGGGTTAAATAGGAGTGCAAAGTTGACATATCAACGCACAGCCCAAACCGCTGGTTCTAGAGATTCTAAATTTGGTACTTAGATTCCTTATAAGGTCTATGGAAGCACTAAGAAAGAGGTATCGTTGGATAGCTTGTTCAAAGAAAAGTAGGGTTTTCTAAAATCATCTTTCAACTCAGTTATGCGCTTGCGAGATATTGCGTTTAAGCCCTAATTTTTGTTCGAGTCAGGTGTCGTCCCAAAATTGGTATAGAGATACTTTGAATTCCGGGAAAGGATAAAAAATAGTTTTTAACCCAAAATTCATCACCTAAGGGAGTGGAAAGGGGGGAGAATGTTTGTATGGAGTTACGATATAAACGAGTTCCGCGCGGACGCAGGACAAAACCTAGCACTTAGATAATAAAAATAAAAGAGACATTTAATATTGGTGCGGGGTAAAATATTGAAAGAATCCTACTTAATATTACTTATAAATTGGGAAGTTTGGATGTTTGGATTTCTGTTACTCGATCACGCTTAAACGGCTCATTCGATTTGGATGAATGGTAAAGCATGAAAATAGTTTAAGATTTGGATTAAAATAAAGAATAGTTTATAGCAGACAAAGTCGCGGGCGAAATTTAGTTATACAACGTGTTAATAAAATAACGCAAAACCTGAAAACAGTTTGTTCAGAATCGAGAGTAGAATGCGAAAAAAATAAAAAATAAATTTTTTGACCCGATTTATTTTTTACATTTGTATGGAGCAGGTCGCCCCAGTCGGCCAACACTCCATACAAATGTAAAAAATAAATCTTGTCAAATTTTTATTTTTTTATTGTTTTCGCATTCTATGCTCGATTCTGAACAAACTGTTTTTAGGTTTTGCGTTATTTTATTAACACGTTGTATATATGTAGGAGGGTAGATAAGAACCGAAAGCACGCATAAAGTCAATAAAATCGAATAACTAGTTATAGTTTTGAGACTTGCTGAAACATTCATGTGACGCAATCAATGCTTTAAACTACTGCTAATGTCATCTCGTCGAAGATTATATTAACTAGTTTGTATTTGTACCTTGTTATGTCCGTGCAAGCGTGATGTAAATTATCATCTGACAAGGTCCCTTCCTTACTACCCCAAGTAAACGCCTGCCTTAATCTCCAGGGCCCTCTGTAAACACACTTCCCTTCAACATTAGTACATTAACATTACTTACCCGTATTTACTAGCTTCTATATAATGGACATAATGGAAATAACTTGACCGGTCGTGTGGTTACATGTATTTGTGGTAGACAATGTAATATTAGTAAAGTGCATTCAACCTTACTTGTCTTATTTGGTAAACAACATTCTAACCTCAAAATGTATCTTTTTTTGCGAAAGCTTTATTTGCGATGAAATAGCTGTTAAAGTCTAAAAAGATTCATTTTGAGGTTAGAATGTTTTTTACCAAATAAGACAAGTAAGGATGAATGCACTTTTTTTTTAATGTGTGTAACGAGACTTAGCAATTGAAGAATGACAATGTCAGTAAACCTTGGAGAATTTGTGAGGATTCGAGAGTCTGGGATATTTTTTAGAGGTTTAACAGACTTTTAGCATTGGCGGATTTTGACTAAGGCGAGTAAGTAGTTCATGCAAAATGTAGGTTTTTGCCCAAAGGCCAGCAATAAATTGTCTCTTATCTTATTCTGCATTACCAAATGGTCATTATTAATCTGAACGTTATTTAGAAATTCTAACAGGTACCTAGTGGAACACTAAAAATGCAATGTCATAAATAATTCTTGAAAAGAGTCTGTTTTCTACTTATTTGCTACTGCTACAAAACTTTCAGGGTTGATTCGAAAAAATATATGGGAAAAAAAATTGAACAAATGGGTCACGTAGAAGTAGTAGTAGTAGTAGTAGTAGTAGTAGAGATAAATAAAACCGGGCAAGTGCGAGTTGGACTCGCGCACGAAGGGCTCCAGCGTAGCATTATCTATAAAGCCAGTAAAAAAAAAGTTTGTTGTATGGGAGGCCCCTTTCAATATTTATTTTATTTTGTTTTTAGTATTTGTTGTTATAGCGGCAACAGAAATACATAATTTGTGAAAATTTCAACTGTTTAGCTATCGCGGTTCTTGAGATACAGCCTGAAAAAAAAAACGTTTGTTGTATGGGAGCCCCCCTTAAATATTTATTTTATTCTGTTTTAAGTATTTGTAGTTATAGCGGCAACAGAAATACATAATCTGTGAAAATTTCAACTTTCTAGCCATCGCGGTTCTTGAGATACAGCCTGGCGACAGACAAAACGGCAAAAATACACACGTTTGTTGTATGGGAGCCCCCCTTAAATATTGATTTTATTTTGTTTTTAGTATTTGTTGTTATAGCGGCAACAGAACTACATCATCTGTGAAAATTTCAACTGTCTAGCTATCGCGGTTCTTGAGATAGGTACAGCCTGGTGACAGACAGACGGACGGACAGCGAAGTCATAGTAATAGGGTCCCGGTTTTACCCTTTAGGTACGTAACCCTAATAATAGGGTCTCGGTTTTTACCCTTTGGGTACGGAACCCTAAAAAAGAAATAAAGAAAGAGTTTATTTTAAGATAAGGCCATATAATTATGATTTATTTTGTGTTTATGGCATTTAATCTCAGTCTAAAACCTTATTGCCGGACTACGGAGAGCCGAAAGGAAGGGATATGTGTTTAGGAGTCTGTGTTTGTTTTAACGTGTCAAAGCTACGGTAGACTAGTGGTTCAGGCATGCGGCTGTCAAGCGGCGGTCCAGGGTTCGAATCCTGGCTCGTACCAATGAGTTTACCGGCTGTTGTCCACTAGAATCCCTCAGGGGAAAAAAAACAAAATTAATTCTTTTTTCATTTTAATTATTTTATATTTTTCGTAGACTCTAAGGCAGGTCGGTGTAGGTACGACGACGAGTGAAGCGAGGAGGAGTGTTAGGTGAACAGCGACCCTACAGCCATAACCGAATATTCTCATTCTTCCCTAGTTGAAAATAATTGCCCCTAGGTTCCCCTGGGTGATCGGGGTCAGGTGGTTAACGTGGATAACGTGATTTTTCGGAACTTATGTACGAAATATTTACCGTTAGCTTTTCGGTGAAGGAAAACATCGTGAGGAAACCGGTCTAATCCCTAATCTACAAGGTCTAGTTTTCCCTCTGGGTTGGCCTTGGCGGACCCCGGGCTCCATTAGGGCACAACCGGGAATCACGCTAGGAGGATGATGATGTTTGTTTCTACGTGTGTTCCACCGTAGCGTTTAAGATACTGACCCGATTTTGATAAATTAGATGCCAATCGATTTGTCGGTGACATAGCCCTATTAGTGTGGAAAATGGTAGATTGTTTGACAAGGGTCTAAAATAAGTCATATTAGGTATCACGAGATGGTTATTTTCCTGAGCGAAGTGAGGGAAAATTGTTCGAGGGGTAGTATGGCTTTTAGACCAGAGTTATACACTCTACGTTTCAGTTCGACTGCGAGAAAATAGTAAAAACAAAGGTTATCCATCCAAAATCAATAATAAATTCCACGGCGGCGAAGGGATTGTTCAATTTGGCCTTTGGCGGCTTGTTTTTTTTAATAAACTGCTTTGACACAGATTCAAAATATTGACACAACTAATTAAACGCCACTGATATAAGTGCGTCCAAACGGCCGAGCGCGGCGGACCGCATACGGTGAATATGATAAAGCGAGATAGACTCTCCCGCTATCGCGTCTATCCCGCTCAATCTCATAGCTTATGACATAGTAAGCAGCCAACGAAGCTTGAACGTTTGGACGCGGCTATAGACGGCCAAAAGCTTTTATTTTTTAATACGTTGAAGTGTTTTGATTAGTCAAATTAAAATGTTTTATAATCATAAATACCTATGTTTATATATTTTCCCTAGGGGCTAAATGTACTACTTTAGTCCCGCTATCTAAGCCTGATACACTTTTTGAGCATGAGAAGTGAATCTGGATTTGTTTTCAATCGGTTTTCAGTTGGGTTAGGTATAGACTTTTTTGAAGGTTTAAGTTATACCTTTATAACGAAACAATAGTTATTTACGATACAAGTGCCGAAAATAGGAAATTCGCAACGAGTGGTGATAAATTAAAACACGAGTTGCGAGTTACCTATTCGCACGTGTATCGTACCTTACGAGACATAACATATTTTATTATTTTTGTTTGATTGAAATGACATATTATTTATGACGTTATTTTATTTGGTACTGTTTCTCTCTATGACATTGTATAATTATTGTTTCAACTCTTGCTTCCTATTTCCATTGTATTATTACCTATTATTATTTTTTGATTTAATTTATTTTTTTATTTATATTTTTATTTTTTTATATTAGGAGACAATCTTACACAAATCGACCTAGTCCCATAGTAAGCTCAATAAGGCTTGTGTTATGGGTACTAGACGACGATATATTTAATAGATAGAAATACTTAAATACATAGAAAACATCCATGACTCAGAAACAAATATTCATGCTCATCACACAAATATTTGCCCTTACCGGGATTCGAACCCAGGACCTTTAGCTTCGTAGGCAGCGTCTCTACCCACTGGACTAACCGGTCGTCGGTTTACTTACGTTTACGACGTTTTACTGTACATATGGCTCTTTAAAGTTTCGACATATGCACGGAAAGTGCTCTTTCCGCACTAGTGCGGGAAAGTAGCACCATAATATATGTACTGTAATAGTTATTTACGATACAAGTGCCGAAAATAGGAAATTCGCAACGAGTGGTGATACATTAAAACACGACCGAAGGGAGTGTTTTAAATCGACACGAGTTGCGAATTACCTATTCGCACGTGTACATATGGCTCTTTAAAGTTTCGACATATGCACGGAAAGGGCTCTTACCGCACTAGTGCGGAAAGAGCACTTTCCGTGCATACAGTAAAACGTTGTACGATACACGTGCGAATAGGTAATTCGCAACGAGTGGTGATAATCGGAACTTGTATCGTAAATAACTATAATTAAATATTATTGTTTCGTGTTATTTTTAACGAGGAAGTTAAAACACGAGGAGTTTAGACGAAGATGGTTTATTTTTCCATTATATTCTTTCTCTCTGTATCATACCGTTTAAGGTTTAAGTCATTTGAACTTTTTATGGTTATGTCCAGCAGTGGACGTCTTTCGGCTGATATGATGATGCATTTCAAATTGTTCAAAGCCGGACTTAAGGCTTTGACCGTGTTTATGTTTTACTGTTTTTAAATTAATAATGTAGTCAAAATTGTTTTCTGGATTTTTTTTAGGTTTTTAAACGGCCGGCCTCACAAGGGCTGTTTTTCCATATAAACGTAGTCCCCTGTTTTCTCCCTGGATAATGGCAGTAGAGCAATTTTTGTTTTCCATAAATCTATGGATACTATTGACATGTTCCTATGTTTTCTTTTTTATCATAAATATATTCTTAAAAAAGATATTAACCTTCAAAAACCTAAAAAAAAATCAAGATTTTCCGCTGTGTTCAAACATCCAGAAAACAATTTTGACTAGATCATTTAAAAACAGGAAAACATAGGAACACGGCCAAAGCCTTTCATTGATTTTCAATAAAAAAAATAGTTAAATAGGTCAAGTCAAGTATGTACCTACTTTTAATAGGTATTTTCGGTCCAAGCTGCTGCAGTTGTCTCTATCGCGCTCTGCGGGGGGAGGCTTGAGGTTGGCGCGACAGCAATACATTTTACAAATACCTATTTCTCAATTATCTCGCCTTTAGTGTTTCCTCTTAATGAGTGACGAAAGTCGAAATGCAAGCCACGTTGTTTTTAAGACCCCTTAACCCCGTAAAGCGGACAAGGGGAAAGAATTCATTTGGAAACAGTTATTTCCGGTCGCTGGTCTTGAATAGCAGGAATAAATCCTGTTTTACGATAAGAGCCTGACTCGACTACTACTTTCTTAACTTTACGAACACAAACATAGGTACTATACTTTTTATTACTATCCAGTCAACAGCAGCAGAAGTTGCCACACGGGCGAAGAGCTTAGAATGATCTAAACAAGCTGTTATTGCCTTGTAAGACATGTGTGTTGATTATTTTGACTCCTTCGTACGCGTACCGCGTAACTTGATCGATCATTTGAAATTAAGGAGATTTAATCAAATACACAGCAGGACAGTATAGGTATTAAATATTAATATGTTCACTGCCTCAGGCAACCCGAATACAAGATTAGAAAGGAAAGAAGAAAACAATAATTTCGAAGAAAAACCAATTTGAATAAAGTCGCCCCCCGAATCAAAGTAAACCCATTACACCGTGGCTTCTACTGCTACTGATAGTACTTGTTAGACTTCAATAAATCAGTACAGAATAATGATTAATAATAGTAATAGTTATACTCGTAGTATAACGTTACTCGTAGGTTTCGAGCCTACGACTTTTTGCCAAATTGAACAAGCTAACAGAGCCTCAAAGAAAAAATAAAGCTACCGGAGCCTAAGGGGCAATGCCGTAAAATTGGCCTTATTGCGTTACATACAAAACGTTTGCTGGTTGGCCCTCTGGCCAATTACGCACAAGCCAGTTCGAAGCAAAAGGGTCCTGCAAGGCCCGGCTTGCAGTAAATCAAATAAAATAAAAAAAGACATACAATACGTAATGAACTTTGCTCAGAGTTTTCATAAAAACTATTCATGCTAGCGTGATGCCTATCTTGGTATCTAATATAATTGTATTTTGAGTAGCATTTTAACACCTCAAATTACGATAAAACAAAGACTATATATTCACCACTAAAGCATTGATAGCCTCGCTAACGCATCTCATCCATTTGGTAGATTTTTTCTTCGCACGACAGTTCTGTTGTATATAAAATTATAAAGTGACCCTTACTTGGCTCGACGAATCTTTCAATCACTTCTCTCTTTCACTTATTGCGCCGGCTTGCAGCGACATCCACCGGGAAGACTCGGAATTAATAAAAAGAAATAAAAAAGCACATAGATGTGGGTACCTCTAGAATAAAATAAGAGTAATTGTATTGTAACAAATTAAATAAATATGATTCTAATAATATTAAAATTATTTTTTTCTGTTATATTTATAAAAATATTAGCTCCCTATCAGCTCTTGAAGAAATATACAATCTTTTATTCACATTTTATGTCTTCCCTCTTCTCTAAGAATATTTGTCTTTATTATCGCAAGTCTTGTTTGACCAACTTCCCAGTTAAATATAGGATAATATCTTAATTACCTTTACACATAATACATTTAAAGGAAGTCATAATGATTACAGATAATAAATGCCATCATTCTTTGTTATCTTGATTGGTGTGTAAGTGTTTGGTTCGTGTGAAAAAAAAAATAGGTACCGTAAAATGGGGTGAGTAGGGTTCGCGGGGAGAGTTGGGTTATGAATGGGGAGAGAAAGGATGAAAGAGGGTGAGATGGGTTTTTAAGGCTACTGCTACAAAAATAATGTATTCCAATTAAAAATGGAGCTATAGTAATACTAAATCATAATATAAAAAAATCGATCCAAAAATCTTCCAAAATCACCTTTGTATGAAATCCCATCATTCCCATCACACCCCAATTACGAGTGACTACGGGGTGAGGTGGGATTTCCTGTTTATCGTCAGTTACGAAATGGAACTACCCAAAATAAAATAAAAACTCCACGTCATCAGCCGTGGCGGAGTAATGCAGTCGCCGTCTATAACTATGTACGGTATGTAGTATGTACCTACTTAAGACGAAGATATTGATCTAGAAGCAAAACTTGTTAGCAATTTAAACATCGCACAACCTTTGACTTAGCGCATATTAACATGCGGAAGTCCATGTAGAAACTTTAAAATTTCCGAAGAATGCTGAAAGTTTAGATTGTTTTCCTTGATCAAAGTCTTTTGGCAAACCTTGGGGTGAGGGGTGGGGGTGGCAGGGGGAGTGGGCGGGGCCAGCCGGGAGCAGCAACAGGTCCAGCACGATCGATATCTGCGGGAGGCTGGCGCATGCGCGCTGCGCATTGCATACACCATGCGCTCTCTGGTGATGCTGTGGCTGTCATTATTAACACCAGGTATGTCAAAACAAATGATTCCACACGATATCCCATTCAAAATATCCCTGTGTATGTTCTTTCCAGCCAGTAATTTATAAATAACAGTTTCGTTTCTTTATTAAAAACAACCTTAAAATCGAACTGTCAAACTGGTTTGTCTATGGATCTTTGTTGATTTTTAGAGAAAATAACATATTAGCATCAACCATATGATTTGAGCATTGTATTAACGTTGAGTTTTGTTACTATTGGTAATGACATGCTTAATTTAGTAACCGATTTGTCAATAATAGTTATAATCATCAATTACCTAATGCTAATTCCAGTGTTACGCGCCTACTAATAAAATCATAAATTATGAAACAAGAACCCATGTTTTTAAATGTGAGTACCTATCGTAATGAAAATACTATTTACCTACCTGCCTACTTTTACATTGTTAGGCAGGTACCTACTACTACTTAGTAAAATGTTGTGTGGTAACTGTTAGGTACAGTCGAGTTCTCCAATATCTACTCAGACAACCTTTACCCTAACATAGACTTTATTGTTACTGACACATTTTAAAGGTTGTCTGTATTGGAGAACTAGACTGTACTACAACGGTCTTATCTATTTCCACGTTGAATTAAATGTCGTTACTATTAATAAAATTGCTGTCGCAGACGTCCGAGATTTAAGCTCAGCCTTGTTTGGAGTCCTGCTTATTTTTCAGTCTCATTTTTGATCCCTCTAAGATGTAGGTAATCAAAAGTGATTCGTGTCGAACACTGGCGGGGCAACATACTTACTGAGTCATTCTTTCAGGAAAGACGCCTACATAAATCTCTGTAAATGTCACCAACATTTACAGAGATTTATGTAGGCGTTAGAGTACGATTACTGTTAGTTAACCACTGACAGATAGTTTGCCTTCATTTAATTTTCAACTTTAATGTCATACAAATAAAGCAATTTTCAGAATACTGTTACCGTCTAGAAATAACTACTTAATTTGTATGAGGTTAAAGTTGAAAATTAAATGAAGGCAAACTATATGTCAGTGGTAAACCCTAAATAATTCTACTGTAGGTAATTTGTCTACCCTTTTACATATAGCTAACAATGCCAGCATTATACACCCACCTCACAATTTTGAAACCAAACCTTCAGAAGCAGTAACTAATGCCCACTTAACTTTTCGTAACAAGACGCAAATAAAGTTCTTGGTTTGAGCTTTATACATATATTTTCACTTGAGAAGCCTCCACCTCTACATTAAATATATAGTAACAGCAACATGATAAAAGCCTACATTTCCAGAAAGCGAATGCGACCTGCTCCGTGACAGCGTACACGTGACGTCAGCAGCGGCAAGACCCAACAACGAGCTCTGGTGCTACAAGTGCCTCGCCGAAGTCCCCGAGGACAAGTGCGCAGACCTGCGCCACAACAACTCGGCGCTCATCGGCAAGTGCCACAACGATCGGAGGATGTGCATGGTAAATATCGTTCTAGAAAACGTGACGTCAGCGCCTGCTCGCCCCAACAATGAGCTCTGGTGCTACGAGTTAATCACCGAAATCCCCGAGGACAAGTGCGCTGACCTGCGCCACAACAACTCGGCGCTCATCGGCAACTGCCACAACGATCGGAGGATGTGCCTGGTAAATATCGTTCTAGAAAACGCGACGACAGCGCCTGCTCGCCCCAACAACTGCGAGTGAATCCCCGAAGTCCCAAGGACAAGTGCGCAGACCTGCGCCACAACAACTCGGCACTCATCGCCAAGTCTCACAGGCATCGCCAGATTGTGCTGAATTAATTCCGATACTGAGGCTGTAGCTTCGCAAATGTAGTGCATTTTCAAAAAGTCAATGCTGGGGTGTGGTACCAACTCACAGCTAATTGGCAAGGACAACATCTACGTACCTATAATGAAGAATGCCAATTATTACTGAAACAGGCGGCTGTCTTCCGCGTTTTCCGAACGTACTACAAGGAATAATAATTATAATGTTGCATCGATTCAACGGCTTTTAGATAGGAATAGTAAGTCAGTGCAAATTATATTTCTACAACCCATATGTTGATATGTACAAACAAAAAGACCGCTAGCCGGGAAAGTTGCGATCTTTTAATGATGCGGCGAGCTCAGTTCAGTCAAAGGACATGCGATACAAAAACCACAATTCGTAGTCACACAGGCAACATACATGTATATTATTAGGTGCATATCTGGCAACCTCAATAATTACAGCTCCTACATATATCACTTAGTCATAATAAATAATGATGTGATAAACAACCATGTTACATGGTTTTTTAGCACCAACCGACCATAGACTATGCTCGCTTGCAACTCCAGGGGTTGTAAGAGGGGTCGACCATTACCTATCATCCAAAGCCAAGACCAATACAAATTTTTCGCAATCAAGACAGCGAATTTTCGGGCGATCTGGCAAAACCTACATACCACCAACTCAACACTGAGCATAATTGATGATGGGGAGATTTAACAGTGTTAATATAGAACCTGTCTTAATGTGGCTGTCTCATCGACCAGTTAATTGAAATACAATGGATATATGGGCGTCATGATATGGTTAAGGTATCACTGTTAAATCTCGCATAGGTACCCATGATATTTTTAATTATATATATGTATAAACAGGTTGAATAATAGCTAAGCTGTTCTACCTACCCCTGAATAAAAACAAAAAGTTCTATTATCACTTTCGCTATTCCCGTATCAATTCACGCAATGCGACAGCGTCATTCATACTCTGCATTTAGCAGTATAAGAAATATGGCTATTTTAAGTGCAGAACACGTGTACACACGTGATTTATTCCAGTTCCGTCGTAAATACAGCTCCATTCACAGTTCGTCATACCTAATTCGTCATCGTCATTCCATCTTTCTATACAGCAGGACTAGCTGTAATTTGGGCCATATTCACCCTGACACAAGCAACTCATTAAAAGTTTTATAAGTAGTGTAGTTATTGTTCCTGTGACAAAGGTAGGTAATATATAATAATGACAAATTGTAACAACTACAGAACACTTTCTCGCAGCAACAAAACTAATCAGAATAGGTACCCCTCCTTGACGTGTTCTAACTTTTCCAATTTTCTGACAGGTGAAGCGCTTCTCCTACACGACGTCGAATGAAAATTCGACAACAGACCTCAAGATGTGGGCCCTCGAAAGGAACTGCACAAAACACTGCGAGCCTGGCTGCATCATCATCGGGGAACGGACCAAACTCTACGCCTGCACATCTTGCTGCACCACTTCTCTCTGCAATTATGGCTCCAGCGCCAGCAGAGGAACTCTTCAACTGAAACTCCTTTCTGTGACCCTGCTCATCATTGCAATTATCACCAGACTAACATTATGATCATGCTAATTTTTGATAGTTATTCTTGATCACGTTAATTCGCTTGTACATAGTGCTACGAATTTAAAAGGAACCAATATTAGGACCTAGTTAAATTAATCAACTTCTTATACTAGTTCGTTAACACCTTTCTTAAGAATAGATTTTGATCTGATCTTCAAATGAAACTTTTAAATATTGCTTGACCCTGTTTAAACTCAGCAGAAGCAGAAAGAAGAAGCATAATGGTTGAAGCTAGCACCCGACCATTTGTGGTCAAGCTGCTTGATATGCACAATAATGGCCGCGTGTAGTGTAGCCTAGTCGTCCGTGGTCGTCCGTCCGTCCGACTGAAATGACAGTGTATGCATAGACTGAGCCACTTGACCAACGTACGGTTTGTATCATGGCATTAGCGGAGGTCAGACTTATAAGTAGTTGACATTATTTAATATGGCCGACTTCTTGTAAAACTGACAATGGAATTGGAATCTTCTACCTTGGACAGTAGAGATGTTTTTTGAATGATTATTTTGAAGCAATTGGGCCTACATTAATAGCCTCACGCGGAAAATCAAATCAACTAGCTTATTAAACCAAATAGAAGCAATAAAAAATCTCCTGTAATAGTGTATGTTGTCGATGGAAAACTTAAATTATAAGGATTATTCAAAGTAATCTAATCCTAGGTTCGAACCAACAGAACCGCAGTTCATCCTTTTCTGGGATAAATTAAAATTCTCTAGATATGAAATTTTACTGGGACGTACAATTTTAAGTACCTACCCAAAATGTGTTAAATACTACTTTAAAATAAGATACATTGGATTCAGTATCATAGTAGGCTATTTAAATAGGTACCTAACTATTGATATATCAATCAAGTCAAAATATCAAATTTTAAAGCTGAAATTATTAAGTTATCGACAAGTTACCTAACTTTTCAATAAAAAAAAATAACAGTAGCTGTAGCAATAATTTAACTAGCTAGAAAAACATCCTTGGAAACTCGCAATTTTTATTAAGTAACTACCTATCAAAATATTTAAACAAATTCAGCCGCTGACCATCAAGACTTTCGTAAATTGACCTCTTGCACATCGTCGATACCGTCGTGCATGTGCAACATATGCCCGGTTAGAATAATCAATCCACCGATAGTTTTCCTTACCAACAGTTACATTTTGACTGAATGTAACTGTCGATCTGTCAAAATGTAACTGCCGGTAAGGAAAACTATCGGTGGATTGATTATTGGAACCGGCCAATAGACAGATAATTAAAGATAGTCATGTTTTACGAGGCCTTAAAACTTGAGCATACTTATACCTAAAACCTATCTTGAGCATATATCTTAAAACTTGAGCATATAGCTAAAACCTAGTATCTTGCTAGCTGGGCAGGCTTTAGAGTAAGTAGGTATAGATTTCGAGATATATTCTAGACAAGCTTTCGCCCGTGACTTGCTCTGCGTGGACGCGGGATAAAAACTATCCTTTCCAGGCGATACATATATATGTATATATCTTCGTACAAAATTCCATCCAAATCGGTTGAACCGTTTAAGCATGATTGAGTAACAAAAATCCAAACTTTCGCATTTACAATATTAGTACCTATATAGGATACTTGAAGGAGGCAGGTCAATATATAAAATTATTCGTGCTTGACGGCTGTTTATCGTCAACATTCGTCTCTTTTTCCTCTCGCTTGTTTAAAAGAGACGAATGCTTTCTGTCGTCCATAAATGTGAACATGCTAGCCTTGTAGGTACCTAAGTTATTCAGTTAAATATGTTTAAGTAATGTTATTTTTGGAACACTATGCTACAATCAAGGATTAGATAGGTACTGAACACTTTCAGTGACAAGAGCCCGCTAGATGGCGGTCAACTCGTAGCCCCTTTCCTCCAAAAGCAGAAAAATCAAACGGTTACGAAATATTTGGCACTGAATGTGTTGATCTACAGACATTTAAGTGCTATTCAATGTTTTCTATTTTTAATATTTTAAGGACATGGGAACACGATTAAATAAAGTTGGTTTTGACATATTTTGGGCGCGCAATCGTGTAGACATTTTTTTACTTATACCTTAAGTCAGGGGTCGCCAAACTACGGCCCGCGGAAAGAAAGCGGAGTCTGGCCCGCGATAGCGAAGGGGTATGGCTCGTCATGAGTCATGACCAACCATGAAACCAAAGTCTTGGCCCGCACGAATTTATATTAAGTGCAGTGTGGCCCTTGAGTCAAAAAGTTTGAAGACTTGAAGAAAGAAGAAGAGAGTAATGGCCTGGCTGCCACAGCTACTGGTAGACATTTTAGCTTCTCAGCTAAGTATATTTATAGGTAGACCGCTTAACTCAGTCCTCGCCTTCACGGCTATCACAAGACGGCGCGCGAGCTCTCCCGATTTTTTTCGCACTATACTTCTCTTTCTAAGTTTTCTAATAACAGCGAGACGGATAGTGCGAGAAAAATAGAGATCGCGCGCCCTCTTGTGATAGCCGTGCAGAGCGGCGCGCGGGTGCGGGAGGCGAAGCCCGACGCCCACGCGCCGCCCGCGCTTCGTTATCGTCCTACCCCCGAACACGGGCGCCGCGCAAGCGAGGACTGACTTAGCGGCTAACTGTGCAGCAGCTGCTATCATGCTGCGCCTCTTCGCGTTAATGGCAGACATTAAGCATGTGTCGCTCTCGCACTTACATATTGCTAGTAAGGGAGGAGTGCTGTACCTATGTCCGCCAAACGCGAACATATAGTGGCTATGCTGGAGTCTCTATGGGTAGGTGGGGCAGTAGCGTCTCTTGAGCAGGATAAAGTTAGGTAAGGGCAAATGCTCCAAAACCGATTTCTTCCTTGAAGTGTTTTTTTTCTTCGTCTGCCACCTCTGAACAGAAGCAGGTACGGGCTACGCATTTGTCTGGAATGTGGAGTCTGTTGTCATGACGTGACTTCGGCTTGGAGAAGAGGCTTGACCCTATTGACTTATGAGACTCCGATGTTTCTGGGGCTCCACTCCTAGATCCGTATGGGGTCCAGCTAGCTTACTTATTACTAACTTATTACTCGCTATAAGATTGTAGCTAGTTAATATTTCAATCCATTATGCATAATTATTTACCTACCTTTATACCTTTCAGACTGTACCTACTGAAGTTAAACTATAATAAAATTGATGATTTCAACGCAGACTTTATTTATAACTCTTCGACCAAACAATAAACAGTGTCGTTACCATCTCGCCACATAAGATTTTGTCCTGTTTGTCAAAGTCCTTATCAGTTATATACCTACGCTGTTCCATAGGCTGTGCGTAAACGCGGCCTGAGTGTGAGTATCAACCAGAGCCGAGTGAGGTGGCTAAAGGAGGAAAAAATCCACCAATAGCGTGGCTGACTGCGCTCACGCATCGCTTCCTATTGGTCAGTTTATTTCCTCGCTCACCGCCTCACAACCTCATGCAGCTCAGCGCCTGTTTGCGCGCGGCGGGGGTTTATGACGGGGTAGCGGGCGTCGTGCGGGAGGCGAATCCCGGCGCCTGCACGCCGCGCGCTCCCAAGCAGCCGAGGACTGAGTGAAGCGGTCGGACTATAGCGAACACGTCTTGCGTAGGTATGCTATTGTAACGTATAACGTTAACTTACATTTTTACTTTAACAACTTACCAGAATATAAGAATTTAGCAAACAAGACTAAGCTCGAGCGTATCGATACTTAATAATGTAATTTAAAATATTCAACAGACAAACTGTCCGCGTAGATTAAGAGGAAAGACTAAGGGCGAGATAATTGAGAAATAGGTATTTGTAAAATGTATTGCTGTCGCGCCAACCTCAAGCCTACCCCCGAAGAGCGCGATAGAGACAACTGCAGCTTGGACCGAAAATACCTATTAAAAGTACATAAAATCAACGTTTCGTAGTCCCCTGATATCTTCTCCAAAATTTGACCTACTTACGGCTTTGGCCGTGTTCCTGTTTTCTCTTTTTTTTAATAATCTATTAAAAATTGTTTTCTGGATGTTTGAACACAGCGGAAAATCTGGCATTTTTTTTTAGGTTTTTGAAGGTTAATATCTCTTTATTTATGAATAAATTTATGAAAAAAAAAGGAAAACATAGGAACATGTCAATAGTAGCCATAGATTTATGGAAAAAAAAATATTGGTCTACTGCCATTATCCAGGGAGAAAACAGGGGACTACGTTTGTATGGAAAAACGGCCCTTGTGTTTCCTCTTAATAGTAAGTAGTAGTTACGTTATCTCGAAGCGCCTCTTCTCACCGTGCGCCTACCCACAACACCTGCGCTATTCTGTAACCTGTTTTAAGCTCATCTCAACGCGCATCCACAAATAGATTTTGACGCCGCGATTCATAATAACTCCGTAGGTCCAATTACAGCCCTGCGTCGCAAGCACGTTACAACCGGTGATGGTCCCCGCCAGGTACAGTCGAGTTCTCCAATATCTATACAGACAACATTACAAAAATATAACGTCCGCTAACGAAATTCCAAATTACAATCAGTGGAAAATTGAAAAATTATTCGCCACGAGCGGGATTTTAACCCACAACCTCTGGAATCCGTCCATCGCTCTGCCAATTGAGCTACCGTGGGTCCGCTAATGGCGACGTATCTTTCAATCCCTGCCACTATTTTACACTACACCTAAGGGAGGCTCGTAGCGACATCTACTGCGACGTTATTCCAGAGGTTGTGGGTTCAAATCCCGCTCGTGGCGAATAATTTTTCAATCTTCCACTATGATCGAAATTTATCTATACACAGTCTTTATTGTTACTGACATAGGCGCATGTGTAGATATTTTTGAAAGGTTGTCTGTATAGATATTGGAGAACTCGACTGTACAAAGACTACCTATTGCAGAGCAACACCGTGCTGCAATGGAAACTAAGGTCATGGGCAATGATGTAATATAAAAAAAAAAGAAGTAGATAGGTTATAAGCGGTCCAAAAGTGGCAAGTGAGTCAATTGCACTAACTTGCCTCAGTTTCACGTCGTCAATGAACACGTATAAACGTGTCTCAGCTGTCAGATGTGGTGGCCAGTTTTAAACACGGAATTTCGTTTAGACAACGTATCTACCTCTTTTTTATATTACATCATTGGGCTATTGGATTGAATGGTGGGTGGTCTGGATTATGGGATGTCGAAAGGCGAGTCGGCGATAGCCAGAACCTAACACAAAAGCAAAACTTGGTTCACAAAAACACCTTAATTTTCACGGCCTTACCCAATTGCGTTAACGTAAGGAACTACAGACTGGTGTATTTGATATTAGTTTCAACTTTATAACTCCACGCGTTCGCAAGAAAAAGGGCACTGACAGACGGACTACGAGAAATTCCTATAATATTTTTTCCCATTTGATTTACGGAACCCTAAAACTTTTATAAAAACATTAAGTCATAGACATTAAGTTTTTATTTTATAGTATGACATTCAACTTAAAACTACTTATGCAATAAAATGTCGATCCTTAGAATAACATCTTAATAAATATATGTCCTCTTATATCACATAAAACATCAAACATAGCACAAAAAAGTTATTACGAATAACTCTTGACTAAAACACTGAATGATTCTTGATTTGTTTCATTCCTTGAGCCTGATGGCACACACGAAGTGTAGAAAAAAAGCTTCAACATTTAGTTGTTTTCTTCCACATCCTGTAACAAACAATACAGATAATAATTTGTAGTACAGTAATTCTACTTATCTTGTCCAAAACAATATTGGCTTGTTCGTAGATATTTTTTTGGTTCATCAACTTTTTCATTATTCTGTACCGCAAGGCAAACACAACTGTGACAACTTCTTTGAAAAAAAAATAAGAACTCTTTGGCATACTTAGGGTGTTCCATGAATAGAAGGCTAGAAAAGCTCCGTGTGTCCACGCGTCGCATATTCAATCACTTAACTAGACCAAACGAGTGGGAAAGGTATGGCTTTTACAAAAAAAAAAAAAAGTAGACAAGCTTAAAACTGAATGGACAGGAAATATCCTACTCAAATGTGGTCACGTACCTAGGAGTTTTGACCAAAGGCTAACTTGGAACGCTCATTTGAATAACATAATACAAAAGGCAAAAATGGCCATGTGGACTTGCTGTCGAATGGCAGGAGCAAGATAAGATAAGACCCAAAATTGCTGTGGCTTTACACAGCGGTAGTGAGGCCTGTAATCACATACGCCTCTGCAGTCTGGTGCAACAAAGCCAACCAAAAGACAGCCATTACAAAGTTAAGCAGTCTACAGCGTACAGCTTGCTTAACAGCAACAGGAGCTTTATGCTCAACACCGGGGGCAGCCTTGGATGCACTGCTCGATCTAACGCCACTCCACCTGCAAGTGCAAAAGGAGGCGAAGCAGTGCATCTACAGGATATGCACACTAACAAGGCCAAAATGGCACTCTCAAGCTCTTATCAAACTTGAGGCCCTTGTCGCCGCCTTGTGTCGCCTTGAGACCGCTTAGAGACCGTATACATCTCTTAGAATATTAGAATAATTATTAATTGTATTTGGACGCTCAGAGACCTTATACATCTCTGGAATGCTGAATTAATATCATTAACTTCTGTTAATGCTGATACAGATCTTATATCGAATGTAATGGTCATATTTTGCAATTTTGTTTTGTTTACATTAACTTAGTGACATTTCGTTTGTTAACCTTTTATATATAATTTTAAATTATTATTGTGTAAGATTATTATTATTTTATTGTAAATTGCCGTTTGACATGTAAAAGTGCCCTTGTGGCCTATTTGCAGAATAAATAATTGATTTGATTTGATTTGTTTTTGATAACAAAAAACTAAACATGCCCACTGACGACACTTACGTTGAATGCAAATTCACCAAACTATAACACTAACTAATACAGTGGAAATATCTCCGAGAGACAAATGGATAAACGACCAAATGGACTTCAAGGAGGAAAGCCACGTTTGGTATACAGATGGATTTTAAAAAGGTGATAATGTTGGATGCGGTATCTACTGTGAGGTGAGAGGCTAATGCTCAAAGCTAGCGTCAGCATGGGGAAAGACGCCTCAATCTATCAGGCTGAACTCTTCGCAATAAATAAATGCGTAGAGATCAATCTTGAAAGAAACCTAAAAAACCAACACATCTACATCAACTCAAGACAGCCAAGCTGCTCTGCTGGCACTAGAATCCCTAGAGTCCTACTCTAAACTAGTCCAGAATTGTAAAAACAATTTAAACACCCTGGCTAATACCAACAAAGTCATACTTAGATGGGTACCAGGACATTCCGACATAGTAGGAATTGAAAAAGCAGATGAACTTGCAAGGAAGGGCGCAGACACAACCCTGGTCGGCCCAGAACCGTTCTGTGGTATCACAAAACGGAAAGCATATTCTCTACTAAACAACACAGAAAAATCAGAGGCAATCAAGCTGTGGAAGTTCGCCAAAGGACAAAGGCTAAAGCCTTAATCAAAGGGTTCAATAAGAAACTGTCTAAAGCTACTACAACTCAAAAGGCACAAAACCTGCGCAGTGACTAGAATCCTGACAGGACATTGCAAATTAAACAAACACATGTTTCATGGGTATGAAACAGGTCGCAACTTGCAGGTTCTGCCAGGAGACAGAGGAAACAGCTATGCACATTCTCTGCTCCTGCGGACCACTCATGCACAAAAGAAGTACCTACCTAGGGCGGCACATCGTGCACCTAGAAGAGGTACAACATATCACCGCCCAAAGAATCTGGAATTTCCTGGAGGCAACGGGCCTTAACGGTGAAATCTAAAAAAAGGCTGCCACAATAGATCACTTGCTTGTGGAAGCGGCATATAAACACAAATCAACAATCAACAACCCCCACAAATCAACAATAATAGGGTGTACAGTCAGCGTCACATAGATAGTAGCAGCCAAAGTAGCCAAATATATCGTAACACATCCTTACTCCTATAGTAATAAAGACGTGTTCCGATATATTTGGCTACTTTGGCTGCTACTATCTATGTGACGCTGACTGTACCATAGATATACCTAATTATCACAACACTTCAGGTATATTGGATTTATATCTGTTTTTAATTGAATAGTGACAAAGCTACGGTAGCCTAGTGGTTCAGGCTGCGGCTGGTTGCGGCTGTCAAGGGGCGGTCTTTAGCTTTTCGGTGAAGGGAAGCATCGTGAGGAAACCGGTCTAATCCCAACAAGGTCTTGTTTTCCCTCTGGGTTGGCAGGTCAGATAGCAATCACTTTCGTAAAACTAGTACCTATGCCAAATCTTGGGATTAGGTGTCAAAGCGGACCCCGGGCTCTTTTAGGGCACAATCGGGAATAACGCTAGGAGGATGATGAGTGCCTAATGGGACGAAACCTTAGCAACAATCTACATAAAAATCACATCCTCTTTCTAATTAGCACAGTGCGAGTGGCAGCAAGTTGCTAGAGTACAGGTAAGTTACTTATTACGAATACGGGTGTAGACTCGAAAATTATTATTGTTCCGAAAGAAAAAAGGCAATAGAATATGCCTAGTGACGAAAATCCCATTCGGATATCTCAAAGAACTACGAAGCTACAACCGTTTTAATATTTGCTTGTTAGAGAGAAAACGCTCGCAGATAGTGACGTCACAATCTGCGAGCGTCACAGTAAATAAGGTTAAATTCGTTGCGTTGCTTTTTTCTCCAGTTGACTACATTTTTGATACTTTTGCGAGAAAACACAACATTACTGATGATTTTATTTAGTGTCTACACCCCTAATGAACTGACAGTGGGGTCGCAGTCTGCGCAGTGCCACGAGTAGCCGCGCTTCTTTGGGTTCTTGTTGAGCGGCGGCTCCAGGCACGTGAAGTGGTACCTCTTGTTGCACTCGTCACACCTGACAAAACACACATAAAGTTTTATTAACATCAAGTCTTTACTCGCCTGTTTGTTTGTTTTTTTTTTTCCAAATACAAGTTACATGATAAATTACAAACATACACCCGCCAAATGTAAAACCAATGTTAAGACAAATGCCACTCCAATAATCGACATGTTTCAATACTTTCAGTGTAAAACTCGCGCTATGTACACATTTTTAAAACTAGCTTTTGCCAGCGACTTTGTCCGCGTGGAAGTCTTTTATACCGTTTCTACATACACTGCATACTATCCCATTTCACCACCTTAGGAGATGATCTTCAGGATACAATTCTATGGTTTTTCAGCGCTATTCATTTGCGTTTATTTCTGTCATTTCGTCACGGGTTTGCTCCGGCCATGGTCACAGACGATGATGATAATATCAATGATGATGATATCAATGATGATTTATATGCATGTATGTGTCGTTGTCATTAATAAATGTTATTCTATTCTATTCTATAATTGAGTCTCTGACATACACTCTCTAGTTTTACAAATAAATGTTTTTTTAGTGGAGGGACATTCATTTTTAGATTGGTTTTACTTACACAGGTTGAACAGGCCACATAGCAAAGTGACTTAGGTTATAACGTAAATAAATCAAACATGCATTAATGGTAAAATGGTGGGTTCAGTTTTCTTGTGGTGTTTTACTTAACTCGAGAATTGAAATCTATGAAAACAGCCTCAACTTACGAAACACATACTGATTTAAATCCTTTCAGTAGGCCCATACGCCTCAGGCGAACACGGCATGCAAGGCGACACATAAAGTCACGAGTACAGTCAGAATCATAAAAATGTATCCATTCTAGGTGGTTCTAGGACCTTGTGGCTAGGAGGTAAGGTCGAAAAGTGTATACATGTTTATGATAACCAGGGGTCGGCAACCGGTGGCCCGCCAGCCGCTTACTTGCGGCCCACGAGCCTCCCTAGCTGTTTATATAGTATGTAAAGGTCGTTATATTCAGAATTTTGAAATTGCCTGTTAAGGGGGAAGTATAGCTAGCAGCAGTAGCAGCTCGCGACTGACAATAGGTACTTTTTATATGAAATTTCCATTTAGGGAGAAAACGTTTTCCACTAACTAAATCTTAACAAATCACTTTGTTTTTTATGTCGATCGCTTCAGCATAATAATATCTAGGTTTAGGTTCCGATTTTATTTAATTTTTTTACTTTAGGTGCCTATAAATTGTAACTAATTGCAAATTTTGAAAAAAGGAAAACCTATAAACCTAGGCTTTCATTTAATGAATAACGTACTAAAAAATCATTGTGATTGAAAAATATTTAGAAGTGAAAAAACTTTTTTCTTTTTGTATAGGCGAGTACGTAGTATTAAAGGTATACTTCCCTCTTAAAGTCACAAAACATGAAGAAGGGCGGGCCCGCGTCAATTTTGTTACCGACTATATTTAAAGTCACAAAACATGAAGAAGTGTGGCCCGCGTCAATTTTGTTACCGACTATATGGCCCTTGAGTGCTAAATGGTTGCCGACCTCCGATGGAGACTGTACAAAATGGCGCCGCTAGAGAAGTGTAGCAGTGTCTCACCGCACGAGATTAGCCGGTCCGCCGGGCTGCAGGCACACGTCGCAGTGCGTGAGCGGCGCGTGCGCGGCCGGCGCGCGAGCGGCCGCCTCACCGCGCGCGGCCCGTGCGCGCGCGCTCTGCACAACACGGGAACGTCAGAGGGACCGGGGAACCCGATCAGCGATCGCGACCACATGCGTCAGAGCGCTACGTGCGATTTACGCTCAATATGGATTAGAATTAACACATTCACTGCCAGCAAACAGCGTAGCGCGTAGCTCGTGTGACGACCGCTTTCGCGTAGTTGGTAGTGATCCTGCATACGAAGCAAGAGGTCCTGGGATCGAATCCCGGTAAGGGCATTTACTTGTGTGATGAACACGTACAGTCAGCTGCAGAGAAACATGCCCCCCCTTTTTAATATTATTTATTTAATTCTCGGCAGTGAATGTGTTAAGCTGTTACGGACATTACAGTAACAGGACCGACTCGTAATATAGTCTGACTAACAAAATAACGTTGGTTCTGCTATAATTTGGATGTACGGTCGAGGAAATTGAATGTTTGGCACATGTCAACTCTATTAGAATGACGTTAAGGTCCAAAAGTGCTAAACATTCAATTTCCTCGACTGTACATGACAAAGTAAAATAAATCAGCGAGTAACTTTTCGTGGAATGATTGAAACGTTTGGAACGTTTATCCTTTTTTTACTAATATCACACTACTTATATAATTTAGAAATATCATCTAAACAAGGACCATATTACAACGTATAAACTTACCTTTGGCAGAGTTTTAACAGGCTCAAGGACTACCTGAGGCATCGACTTTTCAGGCTCAATCTGATTTTGATTGAGCTCCTTTTTCGGAGGCTTGCGTAAGAGACAATAGTTTAGGACAGAAAATCAAAACCTGATGGCTAAGGCACCATTTTCATAAGGTAACACACATTTTCGTCCACTGATATTAGCTGTGCATTTTTATCCACGACTTATCAAACTCATAATGTCCCAGTAAAAAGAATATCTGGCAACTGTCACTTAAAAACAAATTAGCTAAAGCAATGTCGCGTGTAAAACATATTTTTTAACGCGCCACTGGTGACTAGCATATATATCTGCCACAACAATACGTGACTAGCATTAATATCTGCCAAAACAACGCGTGACTAGCATTAATATCTGCCACAACAAAACGTGACTAGCATTAATATCTGCCACAACAAAACGTGACTAGCATTAATATCTGCCACAACAAAGCGTGACTAGCATTAATATCTGCCACAACAAAACGTGACTAGCATTAATATCTGCCACAACAAAGCGTGACTAGCATTAATATCTGCCACAACAAAACGTGACTAGCATTAATATCTGCCACAACAAAACGTGACTAGCATTAATATCTGCCACAACAAAGCGTGACTAGCATTAATATCTGCCACAACAAAACGTGAGTTGCTTTAATATCTGCCACAACAAAACGTGACTAGCATTAATATCTGCCACAACAAAACGTGACTAGCATTAATATCTGCCACAACAAAACGTGACTAGCATTAATATCTGCCACAACAAAACGTGACTAGCATTAATATCTGCCACAACAAAGCGTGACTAGCATTAATATCTGCCACAACAAAACGTGAGTTGCTTTAATATCTGCCACAATAAAGCGTGACTAGCATTAATATCTGCCACAACAAAACGTGACTAGCGTTAATATCTGCCACGACAAAACATGACTAGCATTAATATCTGCCACAACAAAACGTGACTAGCGTTAATATCTGCCACGACAAAACATGACTAGCATTAATATCTGCCACAACAAAGCGTGACTAGCATTAATATCTGCCACAACAAAACGTGAGTTGCTTTAATATCTGCCACAATAAAGCGTGACTAGCATTAATATCTGCCACAACAAAACGTGACTAGCGTTAATATCTGCCACGACAAAACATGACTAGCATTAATATCTGCCACAACAAAGCGTGACTAGCATTAATGACAAAACACGACGCTATTTTTAGGGCCATTAGGACGTGTCAGATATGTTTGTCCGCTTTGTTATGAAAGATAATGAATGCCAGTGACTTGACTGTATTAAACATGGTTTTCACAAATATGGACTATATCAATTACGCACAGCAGTGTAGTCGTTGGCCTAACCATAATAATGTTCTGAATACTCACAGCTGACGTGTCGGCTGTCTCGGCTGGCGGCAGCATCGCTGCTGTTTCTTGTTCGGCATGCTGGTCAAATATGTTATAGTCAGTTACGATTATAAATAACATACCTACATAAAAGTTCTCTACCTAAAACTTTCTCTATCTAAGGTTTTTTTCTTCTAGATACCAAGCCGCTGAGCCAAGACTCAAATACGGCAAAGGGCTTTTTCGGCGCACATAAGGATACACACAGGGCGGCATCACTTAAAAAGTCATTCATGGCTATGTATAAGAGTGAACGTATAAATGCATGCACGTTATCATAAGAATATTACATCGAGCGGCGATAAATAGTGCTATTACAGACATTTTCGATCTAATGCTTAATTTTCCTTGTACAATAAATTAATAAATAAATATTTGGGGACAAAGCCCTCTCAATGATTTTTGTAGTAATTATCTGATATTGTGAATTCTGTTTACGCAAATATATCTACATACAATCTTGAACATTGATCCTATGATTATTATATTCGAATTTAAACTTTCGTATTGTTAGTATTGATTATAATATTTATTTTCTCAAACATGCAATGAAATATTGACGTTGTGTCCTTCATAATGGGCTTCAGTGTCACGTTTCGGGCGCAGCGAGACGAGAGACCCGTAATGGCATTTCAAACAAAATTGGAGGGGTAGGCCTGCAAGATGAGTCTTTTTAGGGTTCCGTAGCCAAATGGCAAAAAACGGAACGGAACGGTATTTCAATAAAATTTTGAGAATAGGTGTATTTTGTTAACCGCTACATAGTTTTGTAATTAAATTACTAAAAAAAAATGTTTTAGGGGTGCACTCCATACATAAAACTGAAAATCAAAAAAATATTTTTCATTGCAAGCCCACGTGTGGCACATCAATCGATAGGCCTTTCAAAATAAGTATAAGGTTTCTCAGCAATTTTTTTGATTAAGTGAATAGAGTCGAAGATAATCGCCTCGAAATTCACTAAAATTGTGTCCCCCCCCCTCTAATTTTTAAACCGTGTATTTTAAAAATATGAAAAAAATCAGGCTAATAGGGCTTATTAAATTCTTACAGCGAAAATTGTTTTGAACAAGATCAGTTCCGAGATTTTTGAGATATTTCTAAAAAACTGCCTTCCTTAAAGAAAAGGACTTAAGTGCCATAAGATTTCAGTAACGATACGACCTTTTTAATAGGCACGGAACCCTCGTTGTGCGTGGTCCAACACGCACTTGGCCGCTTTTTTAATTTCCATTCCACAATTTGTGGCATAGCACCACGGCGTTCAGCCATGAAAAGTAAAGTTCGACTTCTTGGATTTTTTTTTATTTATTTCATTGCATGTTTGAGAAAAGCACTATACATACCTCGGCGTGAAAAGGGGTCGCCCACCTCATAACTATCCGACCTGGCTACGCTCGGCCGTCTATATGTACTCGGCCGGCAACCCCTTACTTCCCGGCCTCTGTAGTAATGTACTATTGTTACCTTGGAGTGTTTCCTCACGACGGCTGGCGGGAGGCCATCATTACTGTCCGTGGGCACGTAGAACATCTGCGTGTCCAAAGATCCATCCGGCTTCGGAATCGGCTTGATCTACATTACAATTGGTTTCATTATATTTAAACTCTCAACACCATTTCCAAAAAAAAACTAAGCATCCATTGTTATCAGGTCAGGCATCTTCATTACTATACCAAAAATGTGCGTGTTGCATATAAGTATATCATCAATTCATCACGTTTCAAATGTTTCATGGTCACCATTGTTATGGCTTACAATTTACGGGTTATCCGCAGATTACGTCATACAAATGCTTTGATTTCTTCGACCCCTCCCCTCTTCATAACCATCTTCATATCAGCCGAAAGACGTCCACTGCTAGACATAGGCGTCCCCCAAAAAGTGCTAAAGTGATCGGTCCCGCGCCACTTGTTTACATATTTTTTTTTCAATAACTAAAGAATAGGGGTGTAGACTTGAAAATTATTATTACTCCAAAAGAAAGAAGGCAAAAAAATATGCCTAGTGACGAAAATCCCATTCAGATTCTCTAAGAATTACGAAGCTACAACCATTTTAATATTGCTTGTTAGAGAGAGAAAACGTAGTGTGTGACGTCACGTTACGCGTCGCGCGCCGGGGGGCCGCGTCAACGGCGGCGCCGAACACGACGGGGCACGGCACGTTGCCGTCTATGAGTGACGTCACAATCTTCAAACGTCATCGTTCATATGAAGTTGCGTTTTGCGAAAAAGGGACAGAACATACTCCTTCTTAAAACTTTGGACACTATAACTTCGTGATTATTTAACCTCTTGCGTTGATTTTTTCTCCATTTGACTACATTTTTAATCCTTTTTCGAGAAAATATGACATTATCAATTATTTTATTTAGTGTCTACACCTTTGTTAAAGTCAATAAAAAAAAATTAAGGCATCCATTGTTTTCAGGTCAAGCATGTTCATTACCATACCCAAACATTGTGCGTGTTGCATATAAGTAGGCATATCATCACGTTTCAAATGTTTCAGTCAACATTGCATTAAGCTGGGTCCACATTTGTATCATTTTGTCGTATCGTATCTCCGTCGCGTTGCACCGACGCGTATCAAGATCGCTAGTGTGGACGCAAAAACAGCGCGATCATACGGCGCGCCGTATCTGATCGCTCGGGATCGATGTTGACACGCGTCTATTATATACCCCGCACACTCGCTATCGGATACGCGTATCAAGATCGGTAAGTATGGACGTATTTTGATACTGTATCACGATACGAAGTTATGATTTGATACGCGATACGTCGTGATTGCTCTCGAGGCGGTTTTTCCCCGATCATCAAAGGGGATACGGATGAGCGTCCACACTCAATGATACGGGGTTATGATACGATACGCTGCTGTGCTACGGTTAGTATGGACGCATTTTTTCACGCGACGATGTGATACGGGGTGCCCAAAGTGAGCGTCCATACTTAGGATACGCGAGCTCGATGCGATACGCGTGATCGTGATCGGCAAAATGATACAAATGTGGACCCAGCTTTTGTGCTTTACAATTTACGGGTTATCCACAGGTTACGTCATACAAAGTCTTTGATATTCGACACCTTCCTCTTGTTCATGTACACAATTTTTTTTTTTTTATATTTGCTATAAGTACAAGGCTTATAGGTCGCCGCCCGCACGTACCGTGTGGGCGTCGGGTTTTGCCTCCTGCACGTCGCTTGCGTCCCTTTATCGTCATACCCCTGCACCCGCGCGCCGCGCAGGCGAGGACTGAGACACACGGTCTACCTATAGACTTGTATAACGCCATATCTTACCTTAATAGTGATCCTGGGATGCGGCATGTCCGGATTCTCCATATCTTGCGTCTTCCTCTTTCTCTTGTGCTTGTGGGACTTGGACGGCGAGCGCAGGAAATCGGGAGAATACCGCGATCGATGCTTCTCCTTCCTGCGTTTCCTATTCGCTTTATACGTAGCTATATCCGAGGATAAATTAGCTAGAGTGTTCTCAATAGAGCTTTCGATAGTTTTGCTGTCCCGTTCTTTAGGTTCTGTTAAAAGAGAGGAGAATGAAGAGTTATGGGAGAGGAAACTAGAATCTTCCCTTTTAGATGGTGTAGCGCTAGCAGACGCATTGGAGTTTTCGTTGTGAGAATCGTTCGGGCTGTCAGCGACTATGGGGGTCATTGACATGAGAGGCGTGTTAGTTAATGTGGGGGACGTGAAGGCACGTTTGTGCATTTTCTTAGACAGCGATTCTTCTCCGCCTGGCGCGCCATGTTCTTTTTTCTTCTTGATTCTTTTATCTTTCTTCTTGATCTCGCTATCGACACCGTCGCTGCTGAAGTCGAAGGGTTTGATGGTCACCTTTATGGGTGATACATTTTCTGAGACGGCTTTTGGTTTCTCCTTTTCGGCTTTGGGCGTTTTCTCTGGTTTGTGTTTAGGCGGAGGCGAGTTGGGCACGGAGCCAGGGCTTTGAGGGTTGCTGATGATGGCGCCATCTTTGCTGTATCTGATGCGTGAGCGGCGAGGTACTTTCTTCTCGAGTACCTCGGGTTCCGAGTCTGACGTTTTGTCGCACTCTGAGCATTGCCTGCAGAAATAATAATACTTTTTTATTAAATTACAACCAGGAGCACAGGTTG
Organism: Epinotia ramella; assembly: GCA_947578815.1. Lineage (NCBI taxonomy): Eukaryota > Metazoa > Arthropoda > Insecta > Lepidoptera > Tortricidae > Epinotia > Epinotia ramella. The sequence continues at coordinate 14,536,218 of OX388205.1, read as the reverse complement.
AACTTTTGGTATAGGTTAGAATTCTGCATTCAAATCACATACTGTTTCTAAAAAACGAGGTTTTAACCCCTGAGTCATGAACCTATCGTCGCGGGTTTCCAAGGGGTGCCAAGAACGACTGAATGGCACGAGTAGATTCAAATTTGAATGTGTGTATGGATGTGTGTATGACAAAATAGATTTAGAAATACAGGCTACACATGACAGGACGACACTCGCACAATGATGACTGACATTATTTCAGTCAATAAAATCGCACTAGCTTCCCTGAGTTTTCTACTACAGTAGAAGATTCGCAACAGGTTACCGTAATAATAGAATATGAAAGTAAGTTATTAGGATACTAGCTTCCGCCCGCGACTTCGTCTGCGTGGGCTCGGAATAACAACTATCCTATATTTAAATCCAGGCTATAAACTATCTTCATGCAAAATGTCATCCAAATCGGTTGAGCCGTTTTCGCGTGATTGAGTACCAAACATCTAAACATCCAAACATCTAAACACCAGTTAGCCTCGTGGGTAGTGACGCTGCCTACGAAGCTGAAAGTCCTGGGTTCGAATCCCGGTAAAGACAAATATTTGTGTGATGAGCATGAATTAAGTTTTGGCTATAATTTGTGATACATATTGGAAACTATAGGTCTGATTTGTACTTAACTAACAAGTAATATTATACTTTTGTATGACCGTTTGTTTCATAAAATAAATAAATAAATAAATGAATATTTTTTCGAGTCTTGGACGTTTTCTAAGTATTTAAGTATTTCTATCTATTAAATATATCGTTGTCTAGTAGTACCCATAGCACAAATCTTATTAAGGGGACTAGGTCGATTTGTGTAAGATTGTCCCCTAATATTTATTTATTTATCTAGTCTTCCAAACTTTCGCATTTATAATATTTTCACGCCACTGCTCGGAAATGTCGCAAAAGATGGTCAGAAAAAAGGCTTCAAAGCTGGGTAGTTGGACATCGCACGAACAGGCCAACTATGAGTTCATCAACTATGCGATTCTCTCAATCACAGCTCCCCCCGCGCCCGCGCCGCTCGCGTGTCGGGGGGCACCGCGCTCAGATGGACTCGTCTCCTTCGAGGTCCTCACCTGCGGCTCGGACCTCGAACATCCATCCATCCGTCCATCTCCCTGCTTTCTAGCCTTTACAACAATGTACTATAGTAGGAATTAGTGGGTAGTTACCAGCCGTAGAGCTTGGTCTTCTTGGGCGGGCGCTGCAGCGGCGGGTTGAGGCAGTGCAGGTGGTAGTGCTGGCGGCACGTGTCGCACGCCGCCATGAGGTGCCGCTCGCTGTGGCGCCCGCACACCGCACACGCGCCTGATAATACAATTTAAATTCTCCACCGTTGTTTTAATTTATTTTTACGTATAATTGGAGAATATGTGGAGGGAAGGAAGGGGAACACCGAGAATGAAGGACATGGACAAATAAATTATCGCAATGCCGAATCATAACATCAATAAGTTGCATGGGATGTATGTTAAATAAGAGTGGGAGCAGTTTCATCGCCCATTCACCTGAAAGTCTATACATCTCCATCTAAGCCTCAATGCATCTTCACATAGCCGACTTCAACGTAAATCATAAACAAGGATAGGACAAACGCCCGTCATTTTGAAAACTTAACCCTGTTCTGTACAGTAGAGACTTCCTTATATTAATAAAAAAAATTAGGTACTAAATAAGAATAAGAATAGTTTATTCGTGACAATACAAAACAAAGGACAAAAGTAATGTTTTATAAATTTATTTTAAGTACCATAATTTATATGTTTCCAGTGACAAATTATTCAAATGACGATGATTAAGGCGATAAATCACTTTCGCCAATGGAAAAGAATGACCACAATTTTTTCCAAATTTTAAAATAAAAATTAATTAATAATTATTTAATTTTAATTTTAAATATCATTAGGAAGTCTCTACTGTACAGAACAGGGTTAAGTTTTCAAAATGACGGGCGTTTGTCCTATCCTTGATCATAAACACGAGAATACAGTACTGGGCTCGTAGAATTTTCTTATATCTCTGGTCGAGACAGCTACTTGGCCCAGTATACGATAATTGAAACGTGTTTTTGGCAAATAGCAATTTGAAAACAAATGTGCGTATCTTTTTTTTTTATCTTGTTTTTTCTTTTTTTTTTTTGAATTATATAAATAACAAAATTTTAATTGCTGTTGCTGCATTTAGATTATGAATAGTATATTTATTTAAAAAAAAACCGGCCTAGTGCGTGTCGGGCCACGCGCAGTGTGGGGTTCAGTTGCGTCGGCAGATTTCGTACGAAAGTTGGCCTTTCTAAATAAATTTTAAGTTCGTCGACTATTACTCGGTAACTAGTTATGCCTATACTTAGCCGTGATAGTTTTCCTTTTAAATTCATTGTATGTACTACTGCCACATTTTTTTCACAATTCCAGTAGGAAACTTGACTCGAAGCTGAATAAACCCATAATATTTTTGAACAAGCGATCCAACTATACCCCACACTATGGGTTTAACGTGAAAAGAAAATACATCCCCTCTTTACGTGTAGGAGACGTAACCTAAAAAAACTTTTTCGGGATTTTATTCTACTATTTTGTCGGCGTGATTGATTTATGTACTCATGCCGAATTACAGTTTTCTAGTAAGTAAAGGTTACTGAGCTAAGCCGCAGACGGACAGACGGATATGGCGAAACTATGAGGGTTCCTTGTTGACTACGAAACCCTAAAAACGAGTTAAAATAAAATAAAATAAAATAAAATAGCCTTTATTGCTGAGGTTTACAATTTGCAAAAACTTATACTACTTAAAAATATAACTTATTATTTACTGCGTTTCCTTTACTTCTTTCCATCGACAACCTCAACTTGTCCTCCGACAAAGGCCTCTTCCAAAGCTTTCCACACCTTGCGATCCCTCGCGTCCCGCATCCACACTCCTCCACCATTTCTTTTAAGGTCATCTGACCATCTTAGAATTGGTCTCCCTCTTTTCCTTTTAGTTCCTCTTGGATACCACTCAACTACTTCTTTTGTCCATTTATCTAGGTTTTGTCTGATCATGTGGCCTGTCCAGCGCCACTTTTGTTGTTTTATGATCTGCCCAATTTTTTTGCTGTTCGATTTGGCTTTTATTATAGATAATTTAACTCGATCTTTGAGTTTTATATTTAGCACGCTCCTTTCCATGTTGTTTTGACATGTAGCAAGTTTCTGGTAGTGTTTTTTTGTAAGTGCCCAAGTTTGACATCCATAAGCTATCACCGGTATAATGCATGTGTCGAAAACTCTAAATTTTTGGCTAGTTGGTATTTCCTTTGCCTTCATAACCTCTTTTAGTGACCAAAACTTCTTCCATGCGTTTGAGGTTCTTTTTTCAATTTCTTTGTTTGTTTGGTCTAATGGTGATATAATCTGCCCAAGATATACATATTCCTTAACATAATCAATGGTACTTCCGTTTATTAAGATCTGCTCTTCATTACTATCATTTGTCATCAGCTTTGTTTTTGACATATTCATGGATAGACCAACCCTTTTGCTTTGAATGTCAAGTTCCTCTAACATATATCGCAGTTCTGTAGGATTATCTGTAATTAGTATAAGATCATCTGCAAACCTTAAGTGGTTGAGTTTTCTGCCATTGATATTTAGCCCATAGTTCTCCCAGTTCATACGTCTAAACACACTTTCTAGGACGGCAATAAATAACTTAGGTTCCTTCTTCTTCCTTCTTTATTGGAAATTCTTCGCCTATTCTCTCCAATTTAATTTTTGCGGTACTGTTTGCGTAGACTTCCTTTATTATTCTTATGTATTTTTCTTGAACATTTTGTTCTTTAAGTGATTTCCATATCTCAGCATGGTTAAGCGAATCAAATGCCTTATTATAATCTACAAATGCTACGTAATATTGTTGTCCATATTCACGACATTTCTCTGTTATTTGTTTAATTACCAGGATGTGGTCTATTGTAGAAAATTGTTTTCGGAAACCCGCTTGTTCTCTTGATTGGTTTTCATCTATGGTTTTTGATATACGTCCTAATATTAACTTGGAGAATATCTTGTATAGGTTACTCATCAAGCTTATTGGCCTATAATTATTGATGTCACCTTTGTCTCCTTTCTTGTGTAGAAGGGTAACTGTGGTCTTTGTCCATTGCGTTGGTATAACCTCCTTTTTCAAAATGTAATTGATAGGTCAGTGAGCGGATCCAGGATATTGCTAAGGCTTGCTTTTAATAATTCGTTATCAATGTTGTCATCTCCGGGGGATTTTGCATTTTTTTGTGTCAAAACGGCATTTTCAACTTCGCTTTTTAAGAATACCGGGACTTCATCATCCTCATTTTCAAAATCCTCTATTAGTGTCTTCTTGTCCTTTTGTGGACTTTCTAATGTCACTTCATTGTGGTTGTAAAGGTTTTTATAAAATTGTGTGGCGATATCCATTATATGTAATCTCTTGGATGCATGCTTTTTATTTTTGTCTTTGATAGATGGTATCCATGATTTCTCCTCTCTCAGTTGCTTCATGGCTTTCTTCACTCCTCCAGACCTCTCAATGCATGTTTTTAATCTTTCTATCCTTGCTTTTTGTCTATATTGTCTGATACTTTCATTTATTTCCTTACTGATAACTGATATTTCCCTTCTTTTGTTTTTCCTATCCATAAATAGCTGTTGTCTTTGTGTTATTAGGGTCCTCGCTTGTGGTCCCAATTTATCTTTTTTTTCTGATATTTGTCTGAATTGGTTGTTTAAATCTGTTAATCCCTTTTCCAGTATGTTGTATTTTCCTTGTATCGTAGTGATATGCTTTGCTTGTGCGAGTTTCTCTGATAACTTATTTTGGAAGACTTCTGGGATTGTGTTAGGGATTATTACTTTATTTTTAGTTATATGTTTTCTTGACATTTTTGTGTTTGATATTAATATTTTCCCACGTACTAGCCTGTGATCCGAATTAAAATTAACATTATTCAGTGGTTCGACGTCTTGAAATAGTTTATGATTATTACTTAATATAAAATCTCGTTCATCTCTTATTCCTTGTGGAGACATCCAGATCCATTTTTTATTAAAACGTTTTTTGAAAAATGTGTTCAATACGTACAATCTGTGTTCCATTGCAAATTCTATTAATCTATCACCATTATTGTTTCTTTTTCCTGTAGTATATTTACCAATGAGGTTGTTCATATTTGTTTCGTCCGTTCCCAATGTACTATTAAAGTCACCCATTACAATTTTATTTTTATGAGTATTTTCTAAAGTTTTCCTTAAATCTGTGTAGAAAGAGTATTTCTCTTCTGGACTGGCTATATCTGTTGGTGCATATGCTTGAACTATTGACCATTTGCTTTTAGAGCCTGGTATATTTATGTTTAGGATTGCAATTCTCTCTGAGACACCTATAAATTCTTCGATATCTTTGTAGAGTTCCTTTTTCACTAAGAATCCAACTCCAAACATACCCTTTGTCTCGCCTTTATAAAAGAAGATGTATTCATTTCGGTCTAAGATCTCTTCTCCCAGCCGTCTTACTTCACTTAAACCGATGATGTGACACTTTATTTTATCCACAGCTTGTTCTAATTGAATTAATGACTCTTCTGTTCTAAGTGTTCTAACATTAAATGTTGCAACATACACACTATTTTCAGCTCGTTTTTGATTGTGTACTGTTTTTGTTGTTTCTTGATTTGTATACTTTGGAAGGTGATGGTCGCTAACCCCACGGAGACCGGCCGGATTGGGGTGTTGTTTTGTTTTGTTACTTTTTTTCTTATGATTTACTAGTTTCCAGTTGTCGATGGTTCTATCCTATTCTTTGTTATCTGAAGACGGTAAGTAAGTAACTGAGTTCGACCTGTTCCTCATCAAATCGAAGGCATTAGTCTTGCTCGTCTTAGGGGGGTTCCAAGGTAATTTATTGGTTAGGTTACTTTGTTCCGGGGAAGTAGATTGCATTCTTTTCCGGTTTTCCTTTGTTCCTTGGGCCTGATTTATCACTAATTTATCATATTTTATGTATGCATGGTTTCCTTTCCTTCTTTCTTCTTCTAACTGCCCTTGAAGTTCCTTCCTTTTGTCCAATATTGCTTTAGGGTAGTCCTCCGTAACATACACTTCTTGGAAACGTTTTTTATTTCTGCTAATTTCTGTCTTCTTCCATTCATTAACAAATGATATCAGAACAGGTCGATTTTTTCCATGACTTGAAGTTTGTTTACCAATACGATGAATTTTGTTGATTTCAGATTCCAAGTTGATTTGTAAGTCATTTTTGACTTTTTCTTTCACAATTTCAATTAGTTCGCTTTGATCTTTTTCCTTCTCCTCTAATCCAAACAATAATAAATTCTTCTTTTTATTTTCCCTCTCCAGAAAGGCGATCTTTTCTTCCAATGTTTCTACTTTCGATTTCAGTATCTTATTTTCATCTAAAATCGATACTAATTTTTCATCCATTCTTTCACTCATTGTTTTAGTCACGGAATCGTGTATTATTTCTGTTTGTTTCTCCATTTCCTCTTTCAGGCTATCAAATAGCTTTTGCAGGGAGGTATTCATATTTTTCGTGAAACGGAACGTTTTATTGTAGTAGAACTATGTTTTCGTTCCCTGGTCACACTGGATGGACTTGGCTGACACTTCTATAGAGTGAAGTTAGTTGCGGACGCTGCAAATTGATCTTCGCAACTTGGTCGGGTTATAAACGGACAAAATAACCTCAATTCTGCCTATTTTAGTGTGATGATTTGCATGGTTCACTACTACGAAAGTCACAGTATTTCACTTTGCCGATATTTCTTGGACCTTTCCAGGCTTGTGGGTGAGGATCTTCCACTTGAGCGAATGGTTAAACACTTTTTATGAATTATTTTGATCAGAGCTTCTATAGTTACGTGTTGACAGTTCAACAACCGGAAGTGGAAAAACGAGTTACTATAACTTTAATGAAAGACCAGAGCTCTTTATGAGATGAATTATGTACAGTAGTACCACAAATATAAGTTACATCGGCTATCTTCGTTTACGCCGACGAGTGCTGAAAAGTGCCGAATGAAACCGAACGCACATTTCAATAAAGACCTTGTTGTACTATTCGTAAGGTACAATATGCAATGATAGGTGAACTTGTGCTTTCCCGCTTATGGCGTCCAGACAAAATGGCGGGCGCCGGAGCTGCCGGCGTCGCGCGCAAAATTTTAGCCAATGGGCGTTGAAGATTTTACCCGCGCAACGCCCTGCCTTGTGATTGGTTAAAATGCTTTCTACATCGTTGTAACTTATATTTGTGGTACTACTGTTAGTTAGTTAGTTTTACTGGGCTTTTTTCCGCAAGTCGACATCCAGTGTGCCTATTTTGCGTGAATCGGTGGTACTACTGTACTCGTATATGAAAATATGGGTTGTTCCCAGGCAGAACTGCAGAAAGGCAGGTGCGGCTTTATTGGTAGTCGACGAAACCGTACCGGCCTACGGTATGCCGATACTATACATTGAAAAATCGACCTTATTGACGACGCCAAAGCCTTCTGCCTGGGCACTCGAACGAACAAATGGTAAAATAAATGAACACACTAACCTTCGAGCGACGTAGACAACACTTTTCCTTGGTGAGCGTCCGGATTGTCGCTAAGAGGAAAACCAACGCCCATCTTAAGAGCAGCCGCGGTGGGCACTGTCATAGACCTGGCGGCCAACCTACTATGCAGTATACGGCATGTGGTAATACGTACAACAAGTGACAGCCTACCATACAACTTTTTTATTTAGTTACACAAAGTTCTTAAGCGCTGCGTTGTTTCATTTAATGTCAAACAGTGAATGAAGTAAAGTTGTATGCTAGTTTTAAGAAATTATAAAGTACATGCTATGTTTAGAAAATGAAATAAGTATGCTAACTAGTTTGAATGGGTTTAGCCAAGTGGGTAGTGACCCTGACTGCAATGTTGAAGGTACTGGGTTCACGTACCGGTAAGGGCAAATATTTGTGTGATGGATGACTTGACAAGCATTAATATTTGTTTCTAGTCTTAAATGTTGTGTTTAAGTATTTATAAAAATTAAATCGTCACACAACACTAGCCTTATCTATTTCGATTTGTATACAGAATGAAACCTAAGTCGTAAACAGAAATGTCTGATTCTATCGCAGAAGCAAACACACTTTATTGAATTGATAATAATTTTAAATAGCAGATACACCAACCCTATGGTCACCCTATTCGACAAGACTTGGTGTTTAGCTTAAAGTGACCGTTTAACGTAGCAATAGGGTGACCATGAGACTCAGTAAATTTAAATCATTTTTTTTAATTAACGAATTAACAAACAACGTTTACTTACATATTTTTAACTGTTGTCACGTCCACATGTTTAAACTAAAGTTAAACAGTATGAAACACATCTTTCTGTTCACGACTTAGGATTCACCATGTATAAAGTATTTATCTTCGTTAGGATTCGGATGTTTTAAATAAGTACACCATTAGAACCATTTTACTTTTCGGTCTACTTTAAGAGCCTTATCACACTTGCGATTTGCGAGCGTGTTTTCTATACAATTATCAGTCGCGGCGAACACGCTGCGTGATCGCCTTCATACAAAATACGCTTGGAAATCGCAAGTGTGATAAGGCTCTAAATCGCGCTTAAAATTGTAAACTGCTCAAAATGTATACTCCAATATTCATCGAAAAGTAGAATGGTGGCATCAACAGATGTATATATTTATATTTCAGGAAACAGCCAATGTTAAGTCAATGAAGACAAAATCATTATACGAATTTGTCTCACAGATCAATATAGACGCGGCCGTGTAGGGTATATAACATATTTATATTACGCCATTAAATTATTTAGTTTAAATTACGTACATTACCCTGTATGTAAAGGGCCTATGCAGACTGGGTTTTTAAGCGCGCCGTCGAAGCGCGTTTGTTCTATTTACTTGTGATTTGACAAAAACACGCGTCGACGGTGCGCTTTAACCCTTAAATGCATGATTTTTTATTTTTGGTAGAAAAAAATGTTTTTGTTTAGTTCATTGGATCATTCTAGGAAAAATAAATAAAAAAGTGCGCAGATTTTAGTGTTGCCAGTTATTATTTCCCAAGACTAAAGACTTGACGTTTGGTATAAAGGTGCGATCAAGAACGTAAGAATTTTTTTTATCTGTGAGATGTCTAATGCTTTGTAGACATTTGGCAACAGTATGCATTTAAGGGTTAAAAACGCAGTCTGTCTGCTTAGGCACTAAATTGTGCCATCGTGATGCACCGTTTGCATCATATAGCAACGCACCTAAACGTATGCTTATGGCGCACAGAATGTGTTAAATGCGCTCATAATATCTCAGTTGATCATGGTAACTCACTCAAAAAAGTGCGGCGTCTATCTTGATCTGAGGCTCTAGTATAAGTTTTACCGAAACAAAACGTTACGACCGCGTTTGCGTTTAGCTGTCAAATCCCATACAAATTGAGGGTAAAACGCAAACGCGATCGTAAAGTTTTGTTTCGGTAAAACTTATACTAGGCCTCTGTCCGCGATTTTATTACAAGCTTTTATTTAACTTGCCCTGTTAGTATGTATGTATGTATGGGACAAATCTTGCGAGTTAAATTTGACCCACTTCCCGGTGACCGATTGAGCAAAAATTTTGGATATAAGTATAGTTTGGATGACAATTCAATAATATGGTACCATCGAGCTGATCTGATGATGGAGACAGAAGGTGGCTATGGGAATTCAGTACTTAACCGACGTAACCCCGTTGAGTTTGGGCTCGTTAGAATCGTCTCAATGAGTAGTTGATGACGGTATACAGAAAAGTACAGTCGGCAATAAAAGCTTGTACCAAAAATGAAATTTTTGACAGAAACTTTTTATGTAATGAGAGAAACTTATTAATACTATCAATACATACCGTTGCTGAAGCTGTTGTGGCGTGACTTTAGGAGTGGAGCGGGCTAGGACTGGCGGCAAAAGGGCCTTCTCTTCCATTATAGGTGGCAGCGTTTTTGTGGGGCAGATGGCGACTATCGCCTCATATATCTTTTGGAGGGCTTGCTTTGTCGAAGTCAGTTCGGTTAACGCGTCGGTGTTCTCTATCGAAGCCTAATATGACAAAAAAAAACTGAATAATTAATTTAAATCTTGGTATTGTAAACTTCATCTTAAATGTCGCCGAAAGTACGTACGACCTGTAATGCCCGGAGATATTATTTAATATAATTGATAACCTGGTTGAAAGAGATGTCAATAATATTGTCATACTACAAACGAATTGTTAACAAACGCTCAATTCTCGCTTTCGCTCATTCTCGTAACCAAATGTGCCAGAGCGGGTCGCTGCTTACAAACTTAATAGTAAAATTACTTAAGGTGGTCGGCGGACCATACTAAACGTTTTTTGACATTCGCAGATTAACGGCGTGATATTTTAAGAAACTTATGTAAATTGGCTTTTTATTTGCGCGAAATTTTCCTAGAAAAAACTTGTATAAACTAGAATCATTTGTGAATAATCGTTTTCCCAAAGTATCACGTGACAAACTAATTTCTCAAATTATTTTAGTTTATACATGTTTATTCCAGGAAAGGGGCAATTTCGCGCAAATGGATATGGTGGTATGTTGTGTTACATAATTTTCTTAAAATATCACGCCGTTAATATGCGAATGTCAAAAAACGTTTTGTATGGTTGGTGAACCACCTTAATCATTATTGAAATTAGATGGGATATAACTTGAGGCGCAGTACGTCTACATCACAACTTGCCGTCAAGTCGTGTCGCGAAAATCAGCAACAGCTGTCTCACTCGCACTGTGCAAATTAGAAAGAGGCCAGTGGTGTCAGCTAGCCCCACTGTACCGCATAGGCAATTAGGCATATCATCATCATCATCATCATATCAGCAGAAAAACGTCCACTGCCGGACATAGACCTCCCCCAATGTGTGCCACAATGACCGGTCCTGCGCCACCCGCATCCAGCGGACTCCCGCAACCTTTACCAGGTCATCAGTCAACCTTGTTCCTACTCACGATGCGCCTTCCGGTACGTGGTCGCCACTCGAGAACCTTTCCGCCCCAACGGCCCTCGGTTCTACGTGCAATGTACCCCGCCCACTGCCACTTAAGTTTACCGAATCGCATATGCATATGTCATAATACTATTGTTGAATTCAAATTATGTCAAATTCCTCAAGTTGGTATATAACTTACATCGTCATAATCAGTCCTGAGCTTCTCATCGCCTCCCAAAAGGGTCTCATTCTCTTTGGTGAGTCTCTCCAGAGATCTCCTCAGTGAGGAGACGCGGGAGTTTCGCTCCAGATAATAGCCGACGAACTCGACCGAGAAGGCGGGTGGCACGTGCCAGCGACGAGACACATCTTTCAGGGCTGCCATCTGTGAATATGTCAAGGCCGTTTCAAAATCAAAATCAATTATTTATTCAGTAGGCAATAGGCCACAACGGCACTTACATGTCAAACGGTAATTTACAATAAAATAATAATAATCTTACACAATAATCATTTAAAATTTGGAGGTTAAGGACCGATATAAACGGTTAACGAACTAAATGTCACTAAGTTAATGAAAACAAAACAAAATTGCAAAATATGATCATTACATTCGTTAAAAGGTCTGTATCGGCATTAACAAGAAGTTAATGATATTCATTCAGAATTCCAGAGATGTATAAGGTATCTGAGCGTCCAAATACAATTAATAATTATTCTAATGTTCGTAGAGATGTATGGTCTAATAAGCAAACCCCGGATGACGGGAGCAAAAATGCGTTGACAGCTTTATAGTGCGAGGACACACTTTTTATATCATATAAATCGATGTCGATAAAAAGCACGATGTACCTACTGGACTACCGCTATGATATGCAGAAGTATTAATTATTGTTGAATGTAAGTAACTGTAACACATTATAGGTCTGTAAGTTATGTGAAAAGTATCTATTTATAACTGTCATTCACTTTATCTATTTTACGATCATTCCCGTGAGTATGATATAATTATAGTACCAATGTAATTAGTTGACTGAAATGGTATCTATACTTACCTGATGTAAGTACCTAATATTGTGTAACAACCTGACATGTAAGATAATAAGTTTGATCTATAAATTTCTGATTCAATAATTTGTTCGTATGGATGTCGATAGAATAGTCGATATTTAACTAAGCACTAGTGACAAGTGCATTTTTGCTCCCGTGGTCCGGGGTTTGCTAATAAGCGTCATAACAAAACAAAAAAAAAGTAACATTAATATAATATTGTCAGAGATGTACAGGTCAACTTTACGTGCAGTGCAGAAGCCAGGTTTTCCCCTGCCGAGGATGTTTTAGTTTAAAGATTAATCTTTCAATACGAGAAATTAAAAGGTTTCTAGATCTTACTTGCGCATCTTGAAATTCCAATGCATGCGTATCGACGCCCATACACTCCGCTTTCCTCTGAAACTTCCTCATTGCCGACGCACTGCTGTACAACATTCTCGCCATTTTCTGTGTTGGCACTGCAAACAAAATCAGTCATACATAACACAATAAATTAAAGTCCGATATATAGAAGTATTATTGTGAGATTTTTTTATCAACCTTTACCCTAAAGGGATAAGCTCGCCTTTTCTACTTCCTTTTTTTGTTTGTCTGTTTTTATGTAGAAAACAATAATACATACATACATAAATTTCTGGTCAGCGCGGCAAAATAACATCTCTACATGTGCGTACTACGCGCGCCTACAAATCTGATTCGTAAAAGCATGATTTTATGCATCGTTCGTACGTACCCCATGGTGGATTTCGGTTTTCCTTTTGCAGCAAGTACTTCTTTCTGTATTTGATGAGTTTCCGTTTTATCCTGGCTTTCTCTTCAGGGGTGGGATTGTTTTGCAACTCCAATTTCCTGGGGAGAAATAATAAAAGATTATATAATGAAAGGTTGCTCAGGATAACATAGTGGAGACGGAGGGAGGAGGGTTTACCCAGCAGTGGGATGCTACAGGGTCGCAATAATATTGAACACATTTCGTGCCAGGAACCCGCTAGGTGGAAATTCTGCTCATATGCCCTTTATTCCTATACATACGAAGTTGCCCATGTTATCGCGTAACGCTACGAAATCTTTGGCACTGAATGTGTTAAAAAGGGTTATTCCCACCTGTTACCACCAATTTGTTACCAGTTATAATACCACAGTTACCATAGTTATTATACCACAGCTGGGATTTTTTCCTATCTTTTACCAGTTGGGAACTAATGGGAATAGTCATTGATGGTATAGCGCGTTCAATATTATTTGGCGTGATTCCACTTGAACGCAAACAACACAGACAATAAACCAAACACTCGTAGAAGCCATAAACATTTTAAAAGGGCTGGTTCGGTTTTACCAGTTTTGGTGCAGACGAACAAGTCTTGATACTTTTAAATATGTATTATTAATAGAATTAGTTCAGGTATGTTTAATAAAATACAATGACAAGGTACACATAAATTATTTATTTATAAAGTAAGAAATTACAATACGTGGTTTTTCAGTTATGATCTTATGGTGACATTTTTTCTGATTCTGAATTATCTTCGGTACTTTCAGTGTCAGAGTCACTTCCGACATTTATTATAAAGTCGGAACATGGTGTATTATTTATTAAAAGGACGATACATGTCGAAAATGTACTGACCAATTCGAAGTTTAAACAACAACTGAGCTGTGTTAATTTTGATAAAGAAAGGTAACAGGAAAAGTATCAAGATCGTTTGAAGCACCGCCGGCCGCACGTGTTTAGCAAGTGTTTACAAAAAATGGGCTCGCCGCGTATTAAGCCAATTTCTTATTGCTAATGACGGTCTCAAGTGGAATCACGCAAATAATATTGAACGCACTATAACTACTGGGTTTGTTTCCCAGTAGTTACTACCAAGTACTTTAGTGGCAAAAGATGGGAACAATATTCCCAGTAGTTACCACCAGTTTAGTGGTAAAAGATGAGGGGAAAAATCCCAGCTGTTACCACTGGTAGCAAATTGGTGGTAACAGATGGGAATAACCCGTTAAAAATAGGTATCAGGTTCCAGTTACCGTTTCTCGGTCCTGAGCTGCAAGGCCAGCCAGTTCCTCTTGCGTTTCTTGACGAGCGTCTTGTCAGAGTGCAGCCGGCAGTGCGCGTAGAATGGGTCCGCCTGCTCAGCCTCCTCCGAGTGTGCCTCAGCCAGTAATCCCGCTCTCTGACCGCTGAAAACAAAAATAAACGCTATGTACCTAGTGACTTTTTCTCTGGTTATGGCCAGTGGCGGTCGTAGAGTGGGAATAACCTTGCAACTTCGGATTAAATTGAAAAGCGACATGACTAAGTTCAGGAAAATGGTTTTCATCACACTTGCTCGAAAAGGGCTTCATAATGCGCAAACATACAGAGCTGTAATAGCCTGTGTTACGCCCACGGGCGTAATGGTTTTTTTCTTAGATTGTATCTGTCACTCATGCGGCAGTACAAAGCAAAGAGGTTTTATATCAAATACAATGTCTGAAAACGTACTTATAATTAAATTTCAACTTAAAAAAACTACTTAAACATGTGTAACTGAATTATTTACAGATTTAATATGTAGTTATTTAGTGTCTATGTAAAATGTTTTTAAGTGTTTTCAAATCGTGGCTGTATACCGAAGGGTCTTTGCCATACGCGCCTCACGTCAAATTCAACAAAATGGACGACTCACATGTTGCAGTTTTTATTACGATTTGTATTCATTTCATCTAAAATGTATTTCTTTCCTCGCAAATGTGATGAAAAAAAATGTGTATAACACGGGCGTAAGAATATTGCAAACTCGAGTCTTCACAAGCCCTCCGCCTTCGGCGTCGGGCTTCTGATAGACTCTTGTTCGCAATACTATTTCGAGAGGATATTAATGAGTTATAGGTTATAGGTGTACGCGGGCTGGGTTTCCGCACCTCGACGTCATAATAGCGCCTATTTTGCGTATGGTTATTTTTGTATTAAAGAGTTATTGGAGACGATTTTTGGATTCGCAGATCTCATCATCAGATCTTGACAAAAATAATATTCTACCATCTGAGAGACATTAAAATAACCCAAAGGTGCGTACGAATTAGAGGAGCCTCGGGTTGAGGCACGCACGGCTCACCTATTTTGCTCTAATTCGTACGCCCTCACGCGCTGTGCGCGAGCGGCGCGCGGCGAGCCGCCTAGAGTCGGTCTTTTGACCGTGCTCAAAGGCGACTCAGTGCGCGTGCCTCGCGTAAATTGGACGTGTATCCGAGCGTGCCGCGGACAGAACGATGTAATTTGGTAAAGTAAATGTGCACCACATGAATTACGAGTTTTGTACAACTGTTTCATCCACTACCAAGGCAATTCCTCTTCTTTTTGATAATAATTCGGTGAATTACGATAAACGCAGCCGCGACTGTAATCGTGTCCGACGCCATTTTGAATGACGCACAATGGCGGCTCGCCGCGAGCGCGCTGCCTCGCCCGCGAATGTTTATGTGCACCAAATTGGCTCGCGAGCAGCGCGCCGCGCGGGGCGAGCATGCCTCAGACTGAGCCTCTCAAATTCGTACGCAGCTAACTGATAATTTAACAGATTGATATTGAATGTCAAAATAAAAGATTAATTGAATTGAATGGCGACCCGTTTAGCCAAGTTGGTAGTAAGGTAAGGGCATTTATTTGTGTGACGATGAGCACGAATATTTGTTCCTGGGTCATGGATGTTTTCTATGTATTCATGTATATAAGTATGTTTATCATCGTCTAGTACCCATAGTACAAGCTTTGCTTAGTTTAGGACTAGGCCGATTTATTTAAGATTATCTGCAATTATTTATTTATATATTTAATTAATTAGCTCTACTTACTGTTTCCTATCTCATTAGCTAACTTAGAAAGGATAAAGATAACAATAACTATCATAAAACTGACCGGAGTGTGGTAAGGACTACTCTGGGACAACAATTGTTATACAACCCCTCTTGAAGATAATAACCGAACAATAGCTAGCAGGTATTTCACTCAACTTTCTATAGGTGCAATAAAATGTTGTTAAGTAGGTACTTGTATCTGAATGGAAATGACACGTGCCACTAGGCATGGATACGACCGACTGTTTATTGGCAGTCAGGACAGGATCAAGGTGACAAGGAGGCCTAAACGACAAAACAGCAATGGACAGACAATGATATATTCATTATTCTTCTACATATGTTTATTGCATATCATTTTGGTTCTTAACCTATTACAGAAAAGGATTACAATATGATACCCTGTAGAGCACAGCAAAATCAATATTGGAGATAGATCGAGATTTTTATTTCGCTATTGAAGTAGGGTCATTTCGCCGGTTAGCGACCACCTAATTTCATGTGCCGGTGGGCGACCACTTAAGCTGAGTTGGTGAACTGAAAGGATATTTTCTCGGTTTTTAAGTAGATTTCTATTCTAAAACAACAAAAAAATGCATTTACAAGTAATTGTCTCAACAGGGTGTGTAGAATTGATGTTATCTTCAATAGAAAAAACCTTCTCCTTCAGGTGGTCGCTAACCGAAGGTGGTCGCGTAACCAGCGAAATGACCCTAATTAATTTAACTTATTACTATTACTTACATTTAATCATTAAAGAACTCATTAGAGTAGTAGGCTTTATTTATTAAGAATTCATTAAAAAAAAACTTTATCGGACCTACTGTTTTTGATGTTGTAACTAATTTTATTAAATATTTTCATTGACATAGAATTGGGACTTTTGCTCTGTAATTTTAATTTAGTAGCTAACTACTACTAACCACTACTAATAGTGGTTAGTCTCATCCCATACTAGTGTGTATTTCAGGGTTCGCCAAAGGGTGGACCGCGGTCCGCATCCGGACCGCCGGCCCGATTTGTGCGGACCGCGAGAACACAGCAACTTGCACTACAGAGTACCTACGTAATTAAATAAAAATGTATCCCCCGCAATTTTTTTTTTTTTATGTTGTTTCATTTCTTAAAACGGACCCTGAGCAAAACTAATTGGTGACCCCTGGTGTATTTGGTCATAGCGTACGTAGAACTGTACCGCTTTTTTGGGGCTTGAACATTCTAAATAAATCTCGGAAAAGTTACCACGTCACGTGGAAGAAGGTCTTGCAGAGGCCGGCGTCGCAGCCGACGCAGACCCCAGTACGCGCGAGCGCGGTGTCGGGGCAGAGAGCACATGAGCGCGCGCCCCAGCGCGAGTACGCCATCTCGAAAAGCGTCACGCCTGACAGACGCTCCACCTGTGAGACAAAGTTATCTTTAACCATGTTTTCGAAAAGATTCGTTTTTTTTTTTAAGATTCGTGACTTGGACTTTAGAGGCAAGTGTAAGGATTTTAAAACATGTACCTAAATAAAATTATGTAATAACTTTACCTCTGAGAACGCCACACCAGGCACATAAAGTGCACACACGAGATGCACCCATGCCCCCACTTCTGTTTCCTTAAATATGCCACCTAAAAGTAATTTAATCACATTAACACATGAACCAACAATACACATGTCAACTTCACACCTTTATTAAGTACTAAGTATAGCCTATGTCCATTCAAAAAGCCCATTTTATACACAGGTAAAAGATTATTGCTAATATACCCCATACATGCAAAGTTGCAAACTTAACAAGTTTCTGTCAATAATTTCATTTTTGGTACAAGCTTTTATTGCAGACTATACTTTTCTGTATACCATCATCAACTACTCATTGCGACGATTCTAACGAACCCAAACTCAACGGGGTTACGTCGGTTAAGTACTGAATTCCCATGGCCACCTTCTGTCTCCATCATCAGATGAGCTCGATGGTACCATAATATTGAATTGTCATCCAATCTATACTATAAATACCCAAAATTTCAGCTAAATCGGTCACCGGGAAGTGGGTCAAATTTAACTTGCAAGATTTGATTACAGACAGATAGACAACGGGACAGGTGAAACTAAATAAAAGCTTGTAAAAAGCTACAATATCACAGACGTTTCCTCTTGATAATATTAGAAGTATAGACTCGTAACACATATAATACCTGTATTGGGACAGAGCTCGCAGCTAGGATCAGTGACCCCCGCTTTGCAAGCCTCGCAGAACCATGGCTCGGTGGAGGCTGAACTCACTGTACTTGACTCACTGGTGACATCAGAGACACCATAACAGCCTGAACATTAAATAAAAACAACACATGACTCGGACAAAAATGAGGGCTTTAAAGCCCAACGTTACAATTTGGATTAACGAACAAAGCGTATAGCATTTTTGAGTCTTACCTAAAAAATAGGTCTCAAATAGTTCAGCTAGGTCAGCACAAAAGTACCCCACTGCCTATAAACTGTGGCGTACCACAAGGTTCTATTATAGGGCCCTTGCTCTTTTTAGTTTACATAAACAACTTACATGAAGCTGGACTACAGGGCCACCTAACCTTATATGCGGATGACACGTGTCTGTTTTACTTCGGATCCTCGCTTTCCAGTATAATCAGGCAGGCACAACAAGACCTAGACCTACTTTTCAACTGGTTTCAAAATAATTTGCTTACTATTAATACTGCTAAAACGTGCTATGTTATCTTGTAATGGGCTACTTGTTTTCGAACGTTCCGCTGTTAATAAAATCAACGAGGGTATCTCCATCTTGACGGTTGGGGGTAGATGGGGAAATTTCCATTCGGCAACGGTGACTGATGAGCGTACGCCGGATCGCGGATTGTATGCGAATGCAAATTAAAGTGCGGACCATGGT
This sequence comes from Epinotia ramella, assembly GCA_947578815.1. Lineage (NCBI taxonomy): Eukaryota > Metazoa > Arthropoda > Insecta > Lepidoptera > Tortricidae > Epinotia > Epinotia ramella. Next base: position 14,517,378 of record OX388205.1, on the reverse strand, counting down.
TTGGTCGTAGTATTGTGTTGTGTGTGTAAACGGCAGACACGGGGTGAGTCTAGCATTTTAAGGGTTTTCTATACGAGAGATGTACGGACCGTGTCATTAACGGGTTATTTTGTCCACAGCCTGTGGGAACGCCCTTTAGTAATACACCTGAGGAGATTGTGATCTCGATTTCCGTATCGTACCATGGGCATAGCTGCGACGTGGTCACCAACTGAATTTTAGCTGATTCTGGTTCACGAGTGTCCGGTCCAAACTGGGGCCTTATTTCGGACTTGTCATACCGACTGTAGCGCCGCGGTAAGACGTCGGCTTAGCGATATAGAGGACGGGAGTTCGAGACTGGTGACCGCGAAGGACAATTTATCTTTTTGTGTTTTTTTTGTGTTGCTATTGTTAGCGTAATTCGTTGTTTCTTTTATTATTCTTTTCCTTCTTTTATTATATTATCTGCTGTGTTTTTTTTGTTGAAGATCTTAATTACTTTAACCTTTTTTGTTTTTTGTCGTTTTATTTTTGTTTGCATAAATGTGCATAAAAAGGAAGATATCTTTCATTAGCAGTGACCCCACCCTAGTCGATTGAAATCCTAAGGAATTAATAACCTTACATTTGGCGCCCAACGTGAATTAATGAAAGATTTCTTTCTGCACAGGATTTAACTGAACTGTATACACTTACTTGTACCCAGGTAGGGTGTCCATGAGATTGTATATTTTGCTAGTTTGTGTTTGTGTGCTTTATTTTATAGATGGTAATTTGCGTACAGTGTATATTGTAGGTAAGGATACCGACTCAGATTTTGATTTTGTACTCAGATTATTATATCCCTCAAGATGGATGCGGGCGATTTATTAAAAGATGAACTCGAGTTCGAGTTGGCGTGTAGGGGTATTTATAATATACTAACAGTCATGCCCATGAGGAAGATACTTAGGGAAATGTTAAGCTCAGAGAAGAGAGGGGAATCATCGATTCAGCTCTCGACTCCGGCATCTTGCGTTGATAAACCTGAGGCTGAGTTAAATATATGCCAAGGGAAAATTATTTCGCTTTCACAGGCTGTAGATGATATGCTAGACACACCGGACAAGCTCATGCTTAAAAGAGTCACTTCTCGACTTTTACATTTAAAAAGTCGGGTAACTTTGATCAAACAGACGTGCCAGGGAGAACGTGATCGCTGCGAAAAGCTGGACAACGATATCGTCGGTTTATTTGGAATTATTTCCTCGCTGGGTACCGTCGGCCAGGAGGATGAAGGCATACTATCCGACAAAGAGAAAGAGATCTTACACCAATCACTAGGCCAGGAAGCCATAAATTTGATCGCGAACTTAGAACTTCAGGAAAAAGGCCCTGTGTCTACTCAGAATTCAGAGGCAGCTCGGGGAGCAGGTGAAGTACAGACAAAGGCGGAAAATTTTGCGCCGGACCAGTTCCAGGATGAGAGGAACTTACTAAAGAATCTCGGGAGCCATAAAAGATCAGATTCACAGTCTTCTCAGCCGAGGCATCCTGACTGCGGGCACATGTTGGAACGTTGTTCTACGGTAGAAAAGGAGATTGTGAGTAGGAAATTATTTCCCATAAAAGACTGGGGTGTGAAATTTTCGGGCACTGGAAGTGTTAGCATCAATGCATTTTTGGAACGAGTGGAGGAGCTGAAAGATGCACGGAATGCAGGAAAAGAGGATCTATGGAGATATGCCATTGATCTTTTTGAGGGTGATGCTCTTATTTGGTTCAGGGCCAACAGGGATTATGTGCGGAATTGGGACGATCTCAAGGAACTTCTTTTGTTGACGTTCCAAAGGCCTTATTATCAGGATGAGTTGTTACAGGAAATAAAGGCAAGAACCCAAGGCAAAGCAGAGAATGTGACAATATATGTATCGATCATGCAAAACATGTTTAAAAGGCTGCCGGACGGCCTGGAGGAACATCAAAAGGTAGCTATATTATTGAGGAACGTGCAGCCTTACTATCAGCAAGCCGTGTGCCGAGACAGGTTCGCGTCCGTGGCCGAGTTGATAGCGGTACTGCGAATTATAGAGCGTACTAAAACAAACTGCGACTCGTTTCGAGAGCCGAATACATCGGTCAATGCCATAGAGCCTGACTTAGCGTATAAGGGGCACTCAAGCCATGAGATTCATGCCGCTACTCACAGGTCGTCGTTCAAGCAAGGTGAAAGAACGTTCAGCAGAAATAACGCTGAAATGAAATGTTGGAATTGCAGGGCTACGGGGCATGGATTTAGGAACTGTAAATTGCCAGCTCAAAGGCTGTTCTGTTACAGATGTGGGAAGTTTGGGCAAACAACGATCAATTGCCCGTGTAGTAGCAAGACGGGAAACGGAATGGCGGAAGACGTGACTGCTGCCGAACGTCTTCCCAAACCATAGATCTCGGAACTGATGAAAGAGATGAATGGCAGGAGTGGTTGAGAACAATATCTAACTACTTTGCGACGGGAGAAATATGCGACTTGATGAGAGTTCGTAATGACAATCGGTACTATGCAAATATAAAGATTCTGGGGAAGGATCACGTGGGTTTGATGGACACGGGAGCAACCACTTCCGTTATTTCAAGGAGTCTGAGTTTACAGCTGTTGGCGATGGGATTCACAGCGCAGGAAGTCCCCCAAACCAGATTGTCTACAGCAGATGGTACGGCACACGTGATGAATTGTATTTTTTACTTACCGATCGAATTCAACAACAATTACAATGTAGTCCAATTCTATGTCATGGACGAGTTGAAACATGACATTTTGTTAGGTATGAATTTCTTCGAGGCCTTTAATGTGGTCATTGGAAGTGGTAGAGAAAAGCTAGCAAGTAGTGGGATATATCAATTTTCCAAGGATGCAGAGACACTAGAAATTAGCGCATCGCCGACGGTGATATCGCGACATGAGCTGACAATGGATCAGAGGCGTATTCTTGATAGATTAGTATGTCATATGCAAGATACCGTCGGTTCGGGGCTTGGCCGCACCGATTGGCTTGAACATAAGATAGATACAGGAGACAGTGATCCAGTCAGTCAAAGACAATATCCCTTCTCCCCACAGATTATGAAGGAGTTAGGTGAGGAAATCGAGGAGATGCTCAGGCTAGGGGTTATAGAGCCCTCGTACAGTTCGTGGCGTTCTCCAGTGTTGTTAGTGAAAAAGGCCTCGGGTAAAAATCGATTATGTTTAGACAGCAGGCAACTGAATAGATTGACCAAAAGGGACACGTACCCCCTGCCACGCGTTACTACAATACTGGACAACTTGAAGAATGCTCAATTCTTATCTACACTTGACTTAAAATCCGCGTTCTGGCAGATACCGCTAGACAAAGCAAGTAGCGAGAAAACGGCATTTGGACTGCCAGGCAAGGGCCTATACCAGTTTAAAATGATGCCTTTTGGATTAATGAACGCTAGTCAGACGCAACAAAGACTGATGGATAAGCTGTTCCCACCACAGTACGAGGGAAAAATCTTTACTTACTTAGATGACATTGTCATATGCACGCAGACGTTTGAAGATCATATAGTGACTCTGAATTGGGTAGTGGATCAACTAGCCAAAGCGGGCCTGACAGTTAATATCGAGAAATGTCAATTTGCACGGGCCTCTCTTAAGTATCTTGGCTATATAGTTGATAAGGATGGACTACGTACGGATCCTGATAAAGTGAGCGCTATCATAAATTACCCGAAACCAAGAACATTCACAGAATTGAAACGCTTTTTAGGGCTGGCAAGCTGGTACAGGCGGTTTGTAAAAAATTTTGCTATGGTGGCAGCACCGCTACATGATCTTACGAAAGGGGGTAAAAAGGGACGCGAAGTGCATTGGACACATGAAGCCGAGAAATCATTCAATGATCTGAAAACCGCACTGACATCAACGCCGGTTCTGTGCTGTCCTAATTATGAGGCAGAATTTACGATTCAATGTGATGCCTCTAACAAGGGCACAGGCGCGGTTCTTATACAACTAGTAGAGGGGATAGAGAGACCAGTTGCATTCACAAGCACTAAGCTATCAGAAAGGGAGACCAAATACTCCACGTCGGAGAGGGAATTACTAAGTGTTATTCATGCCATGGAACACTTCCGGCCATACGTTGAAGGTACACACTTTAAGGTAATTACGGATCATAGCGCTCTACAGTGGCTATATAAGTCCAAAGATCCCCATGGAAGGCTGGCTAGATGGGCCATGAAACTGCAGCAGTTCGATTATGAGATTATATACCGAAAAGGCAAGGATAATATCGTTCCTGATGCACTATCCAGAGCAATAGAAGATCAGGACGTCAGTCTTATTGAAATTAAGTTAGAAGACAAAGACGACTGGTATAGAGATAAGGAGTCGAAGACCGAAGAGGGTAGAGAAGGGATGGATTGGGCTGTAAATCAGGGTATTCTTTGGAAATACCTGAAACTAAAGCAGTTTCCCGATGAAGATGATTCTTGGAAAATGGTGGTTCCGGAGAGTCTTAGGTGGAAAATACTGAAAGAATGTCATGATGATCCTGTTGCTGGGCATTTTGGAGTCAAAAAGACAGTGAATAGGGTGCGACACAGATATTACTGGCCTTCGCTCATAACAGATGTGAAGCAGTATGTACGAAGATGCGAAACTTGTGCAAAACACAAGACTCCGCAACATCTGCCACAGGGGCATATGGGTAAGCTTAGAGAGGTTACCGAGCCCTTTCAGATGCTGTCGATGGATCTAATGGGACCGTTCCCACGATCAAAAGCAGGATACACAATGTTGTTAGTTATATCCTGCTGGTTTAGCAAGTTTGTATTACTCTTTCCCCTGAGAAACGGTAAGGCCTCGAATATCACTAAGATAGTGGAGGAGCAGGTATTTTTGGTTTTTGGTACTCCGCAAGTCGTTATATGCGATAACGGTAAACAATTTGTTGCAGCGGAGTTTCAAGATATGATTGGGAGCTATGGCTCTAAAATATGGTACACTCCATACTATCATGCACAAGCCAATCCGACGGAAAGAGTAAATAAAGTAATTGGCACGACTATCGCAGCATACATACAGGACAACCACAAAGAGTGGGACAAACACATCGCCCACATAGGATATGCCATCAGGACGGCGGTACACGAGGTCACGGGCCGGACACCCTCCTACTTATTTTTTGGCCGGGAAACTTCTCATCACGGGAGAAAGATTCTTCCGTTTGATAAGGATCTTCCTATAAAATTTAACAGGGACATTCATGAAGATAGATTAAAGAAGAGGAGTCAGATTTACGAAGAGGTAGTCAAACTATTGAAAAAGTCATATGAAATTAACAGTGGATATTACAATAAACGAAGACGCATATGTACATATCAATTAGGCGATCTGGTATGGAAAAAGACGAAACCGTTATCAAATGCAAGCAAGAACTTCATGGCGAAATTGTCACCAAAATATGAAAAAGCAGTGATATCAGAGAAGTTGTCAGATAAAGTATATATGCTTAAGAGCCTTAGGGGAAAAAGCTTGGGGAAATGGCACGTCTGTGATCTAAAGCGGGTTATATGATGATTGGATGAATCCGGGTCGGATTCTTTTTGGGAAGGGGGATAATGTAATGGGCTACTTGTTTTCGAACGTTCCGCTGTTAATAAAATCAACGAGGGTATCTCCATCTTGACGGTTGGGGGTAGATGGGGAAATTTCCATTCGGCAACGGTGACTGATGAGCGTACGCCGGATCGCGGATTGTATGCGAATGCAAATTAAAGTGCGGACCATGGTTTGGTCGTAGTATTGTGTTGTGTGTGTAAACGGCAGACACGGGGTGAGTCTAGCATTTTAAGGGTTTTCTATACGAGAGATGTACGGACCGTGTCATTAACGGGTTATTTTGTCCACAGCCTGTGGGAACGCCCTTTAGTAATACACCTGAGGAGATTGTGATCTCGATTTCCGTATCGTACCATGGGCATAGCTGCGACGTGGTCACCAACTGAATTTTAGCTGATTCTGGTTCACGAGTGTCCGGTCCAAACTGGGGCCTTATTTCGGACTGTTTGTCATACCGACTGTAGCGCCGCGGTAAGACGTCGGCTTAGCGATATAGAGGACGGGAGTTCGAGACTGGTGACCGCGAAGGACAATTTATCTTTTTGTGTTTTTTTTGTGTTGCTATTGTTAGCGTAATTTGTTGTTTCTTTTATTATTCTTTTCCTTCTTTTATTATATTATCTGCTGTGTTTTTTTTGTTGAAGATCTTAATTACTTTAACCTTTTTTGTTTTTTGTCGTTTTATTTTTGTTTGCATAAATGTGCATAAAAAGGAAGATATCTTTCATTAGCAGTGACCCCACCCTAGTCGATTGAAATCCTAAGGAATTAATAACCTTACAATCTTTTCAGCTAAAAACAAAAAAATTGAACAAAATGACGACTTATATATAGATGGCGAAGCGCTAGAAAAGAAAGACCATGAAAAATACCTAGGACTGATCCTTGATAGTAAGCTTACGTGGAAAGCCCATATAGCTAAAATACGAACTAAAATAACGTCATTAACAGCCGCTATGCGCAACATTTCAAACTGTCTCCCAAAACAAGTTCGTATTAATATCTACAATGCCCTAATAAAACCCCACTTAGAATATCTAGCTGTAATATGGGGTAATGCAGCAATGTCTAACCTCAAAGGTCTCCAAATTGCGCAAAATAAAGTAGTTAAAGTCCTATTCAATTACGACTATCTAACACCAACAAAAACATTATATCAAGAAACAGGTCTTATGAACTTAAAACAAATTTACGTATATCAAACATGTCTCCTAATACGTAAAATACTAGACGGTGATATACACTCGGAAATAACCTTTAGCACAAAAAGTAAATACCAAAGAATAAAATTCAGAAACGCGGACCACTTAGCACTAAGTTCTCCTAGAACTCGATACGGATCCTTAAATTTGATGTACGATGGTGCTAAATTATATAATAACCTACCCAAAACATTAAAAGAGATTAAATCATTTAATGCTTTCAAAAGCAGAATAAAATCACATGTAATAAATAACATCATATAAAAATATATAATCCTAAACTAAAATCCATTCATAATGATAGTCCTACTAATAATCAACTTGGTACCTCTATTAATATGAATACCAACAAATACCAAATAATACTCCATACCCAGGAATTGTCGCGATACACTAACAAATTAAAAATACACAACTTATACGGATTTTAAATTTGTGGATCCGAACAAGCCACATAAAATGTATATAACTTAAATAAATAAAAACAATAACAAATCACATGTACAAAGAAATCAAATCACATCCCGTATATATTAATATTACGCAGACTCATATGTTTAAAATACATACTTCATTTAAAATAAACAACCTATAAGAATTGTATAACTGTGGATCCGAATAAGCCAAACACACTAACATAATTAAAATAAAATATAAGTAAAATCGAAAAAAAAAAAAAAAGTAGTTATATATAGATACGTATTTAAAGTATTTCTAATATATATATTGATATACGCAAAATGATATCCCTAAAATAGTATCACTACGGTAACCTACAATTAACTTATGTTTAAAAGTTTCGTTTAACTGGCCCTAGACAAGTGAAGTAGTTACGAGTCGACCAATCAAAGATACCCTCGTATGATCCTGTTACTAACCACAGAAATCTAAACCTTATGTTAAAACTATAGGGTCTATTCCTAAATTATATTTTTTTCTCTGAACCCTAAGTTAAATATAAAAATCACTGTTTGTTAAACTGTCATAAATGCTTGCTTATTGCGTTAAATTGTAATAGCTTTAGATAAGTTAACTATTTATAAGTTGTCTTGTAAGTGAAATACTTAATTTCTTTAGACAATAAAGTTTCTTTAAACCGAATATCTCGCAAACGAATCACTGATTTGAAAAATGGTTTTAAGAAACTCATAATATTTTAAAACGAGCTATCCAACGATACCCCACGTCATGGGTTTAACGAGAAAAAAAATTACATCCCCGCTTTAGGTGTAAGTGTTAAAAATATTTTTCAAGGTTTTATTATACTGTTTTGTCGGCGTGATTGATTTATATACCCATGCCGAATTAAAGTTTTCTAGTAATAATGGTTACTGAGCTAAGCCGAAGACGGACAGACAGATAGACAGACAGACAGACAGACGGACGGACATGACGAAACATAAGGGTTCCTTGTGGACTACGGAACCCTAATTAGGTAAAAATCCTACACAAATTAAACTAGCCCCATAGTAAGCTCAATAGGGCTTGTGTTATGGGTACCAGACAACGAATAGACATGAATACTTAAATACATAGAAACCATCCAAGGCTGGTTAACAAATATTCATGCTCATCATAACACAAGCCTTAATGAGCTTACTATGGGACTAGGTCGATTTGTGTAACATTGTTCCCTAATATTTATTTATTTATTTTATTTATTTATTTATTATACAAATATTTACCCTTACTGGGATCCAAAACCATGACCATCTGCTACATAGGCTGGATCACTACCCAATAGGCTGACTGATCGTATTTATGACCTAGTAGTCTTATTCTTCAGTAAATTTTATGTGTTACCAGTTTAGAATAGTATTACAAATACATAGATCTTACCTTCATGGACAGTAACACCACAACCGTCACACTCAACAATCTCATTGAAATCATCACTTCTGGAGCCCAGGCAACCAGCACAGATCAGCCAGTTGGCCAAATCCCCAGGTATCTGTATAAAAAGAAAGTGATACATATTGTAGGTGTTGAAAAGTATTGCCTATTAAGAACTTCATAAAATTCATTCTACAATTATTTTGAGGCTATTCACTGAATGAGTATTTAATGAATAAGGAAAGTATTCTACTATGTTTTGCAAATATACAGATTGTTTGTTTTATCCTGTTGTATACCATATAGATTAGATTATTTATTTCATGATAAAAAATTACATTACAGATTTGCAAACATGTCAAAAAATAAGAATTTTTATCATGATCGTCAAAAACAGAGAAAAATTAAGATATAATATTAGGACAATGTCAACAAATATAAGAACACAATAACAAGGAAATAGAAAAAAACAAACAAAAAGCAAAAGAACACATATATCAACCTGTAGGTATTGTCATTATTTACAATATATAGTGCATCAGAAAATATGTGACACAATATATTTAAATGTCAAATCATATTCATACAAAATGTATATATCACACAGTTGTCCTACAGTCGAAGAAGAGTTGTGAATCTTAATATCTCCATTTAATTTTTTTTATTTTTTATTAGTCTGACATAGACTCTTTACATCTCTAGCTATATATATTTGTATAATTCTGACATTGGAGACTATACATCTGTCGGTATGTGTGTGTGCCCAGATTTTTAGTCTGTTGCTCATTACAAAATGTCATATTAATAGATATTGTTGATTTGTAATAGCACCTTTGTGGCCTAACTCCAAATTAAATATTTGATTTTGATTGGAACAACAAACACTAAGAATTTGTATACCTTATAAAACTAGTTCACAGTTATTAATATGGTTGTTTTTAATACACACCTTGAATTCAGCTTTTTTGGCTCTCTCCAATAAGTTGGTCACAGAATTCTCCCCCAACTTACTGGTGCCTTTAATATCATCTTCAGCATCTGACACAGACTCCTCGGAGCTGCCACTGTTATTTTTTCCTTTTAACAAAATATAAATAGAATGCTCAAATATCTGTACATATTTTTATATAATTTATTCATATAAACAAACCATTTCTAACCCTTATTGTCTGTGTCATAATTTCATGTTGTCTTTCTATAAATTCTTCCCATATTCAAAGAGTCATATGAATACCCTGCATCATCACACTAATTAAATTTCAAATAAGATTATTTATGCATCTTCCTCCTCCAGTGTGTAAACAAATAACATTCAAAATGAACACTTAAATTATCTTTTTAATAAGGTTTGCACCAAAGAATATTCATATGGAAGTAGTTGGGGAATTGTGTATTGTGAATGCTTAAGGTACTGTGAGATGATGGATAGACATAATTCTTCTGTCATATATTAATATGCAGTGTATATATCATTTTTAATTCACAGTGACTTAGTTTTTAACTGTAATGCTGTGTAATTATCTTAAATAAATAAAAATAAATAAATATTCATTTGTAGGCTCAATTAAATGACAATATTTTTTTGTATGGTATATAACATTTTGATAAAGTTTAGTATAAAATAAAACAATAAGGCATTTTTACCGTCATCATCACTGTTGATCGAATGATCATCGCTGTCTTCGGGGTGGTCCTCAATGCGGAAATCAGAGTCGTCCGAGCTCTCCCCTTCCCCAAGGTCAAAGTCTAGCAAAGACTGAGCTTCCACTGGCTTCACCTGCCGCTTCGCAGGATCACGACCGACTAAAACCAACAAAGAAGCGAGAGCATATGCAATAATAGTACCTTACATTGCCTAATGTAATCGAGTTTGTAATTTACTTACTGTTATTCATTGCACACAAAATATCTAATCTATCTTGATTCAGGTGTCGTTACACTACATTCGAGTTAAAAATCTTTAAAATTTAAGACATACAGCCGGCGCAGCATCACGCATAATTTTACGATTTGACAGATAATTAGTGTTACAAGCTTTCACTGAAATATGGCTACAACCTAATGTACAGCCCTGAGGTGTACGGCCTAATAATTTGACGATCTAATTTCGGTCTTATGGGGTCTATACATGTCAGGACTTGTCAGCCCCAATTTATCAGAAGCTGACTAATTGCTATTGTCTGGAGGCATGTTGCGCTGCTGATCCAACTGTCAAACGACATACTGAGAAATTGCATGTCATAGTCGGATTGTTACATCTGTACGCCACACCCAATTATGACTTCGATATGTTGTACTGACAAATTGTGGTAAAATCACGTAATCCCTAAATCCCATTAGATAGATTCTAGCAAGAAGAGTCGAATGATTCATGTTATGTCCGACATAAACGCGATCATGCTAGTAATGATAAGCCGCCGCCTTTTGAACGAAATGTGCGCCGTGTGATTTCGGCCGATGCCAGATTCACGGCACTATCTCGCTCTATCTTAAATCACCGTACTGCTCATGCCGTCTGCCGCACTCGGATGTCTGGCAAATAATTATATAATATATGTCAACTCAATCCGTCTTCCATAAGAAGACGCTACTTGGGCCGATATCAGCCGGTCGGCTATATGCTGACTCGCCTACGGCTCGCGCTTCGCCTCGTGCTGCTGCAATGGCGAGCGGCCAGGGCGGGGCGAGGGGCGTGGCCTGCGCGCCGCAGGGCGCGTTATCGGGTTTTCACCGCACGTAAGGTGTGGTGCCGGTCGCGCGCCCGGCGGCGTGTTTTTATGTTATTTTTAAGGTAGTTTGTAGTTTTGTAAATAGTTTTAGTTTTTCTTTTATGATAGCATGTTGTTTTTGGTTCCTTATTTTTATATTTTGTATGAAGTAAAGGTTATTTTAAGCGTTGGCCTTATGCCGCGCATGCACAGGCGAGTTGGGCCGTGCTTGGTTATTGGCAATTAGTTGAGGGTCCTTTGAGGCCCAACTTATAATACAGTCGTACGTACAACTCGTGATTCTGCCCAAAGCACAGATTAAAGAAACATGCATATAGGCTCTAATAAATTGAACGTATTCTATATACCCGATCTCTTCTTACTTTTAAACTGAACGAGTAAGAAAGGGATAGAACTATGTTATCTGCCAGCACGGCTATCACAGGACGGCGCGCGAGCTCTCTCGATTTTTCTCGCACTATCCCTCACTCTCTTATTAGAACACTTAGAACAAGAGACTATACCTCGAGAAAAATCGAGAGTATGTCACGGCCGTCTCATGATAGACGTGCAGGTCTTCATACGTCATTATCTCCGCTTTCTCGCTCGCACGATGTATCTCGCTCTCTCGCTCGCTCGACATTTAGTGCAGTGAAAGAAATTTTATTTACAAGTTATCGACTTTGATTTTAACATTTCATATTATTATATTCGTCATCTGCGCCATTCCTTAATAAATGGTATCTCCATACTATACTAAATGTCATTTACGGTATTTAGCACATTAAAAATAAAACCATAACCAAGGATAAAAAAAATAGTTTTATCGTAATAAATACGCTAAAGTAAGCATGTTTTGTATGAAAAACTTTTTTCTGACATAAAAAATAGCCGAGATATTTGACCTCAAAGTCAATTTATGTGTCATTATTGGTTCCGGCGCTTCGCTGGCTGCTACCGCGGCACGCTCGCTTCGCTCGCTCGGCTCGCGCGCTTAGGGTCACGGTACACCTAACACTCCTCCTCGCTTCGCTCGTCGTCAACCTACACCGACCTGCCTTAGAGGTCCAATATCTTGGCCATTTTTAATTTAGGGACTTTTGGTCAGGTCGAGCGGGCCATGAGTACTTTGAAAGAACATGGTTACGGTTTATTCTACTTTTATCTACATGTTTCTACTTTATTCTGTTTTTTTTTCTACTTTTTTCTGCTTTTATCTAGATGTTTCTACTTTTTTCGACTTTTTGCTACTTTTATCTACGTTTCTACTTTAATCTGATTTTTTCTACTTTTATCTACGTTTCTACTTTATTCTACTTTTATCTACATGTTTCTACATTTTTCTACTTTTTTTACTTTTATCTACATGTTTCTACTTTCTTCTAATTTTTTCTACTTTTTTCTACGTTTCAAATTTTTTCTACCTTTTTCTAATTTTTCTACTTTTTTCAACTTTTTTCAACTTTTCAACTCTTTTCTGTTTTTTTCTACTTTTTTCTACTTTTATCTACATGTTTCTATTTTTTTTTTTACTTTTTTCTACCTTAACCACCCCCATCGTTATTTTTCTAAGTCCAAAAAATTGTGTCCATTTAGGAGCCAATATCTCGGTAATTATCAAGTTTAGAAAAAAGTTGCCCATACAAAACTTGATTATTTTAGCGTCCTCTATACGATAGCATCATAAATAAGTCCCGCGCCCTATTTGCTATACCCCAACCCCAACAGAAGCGTTTATTCAATCAAATGCCTATCAGGTTAAAAAAGCACTTGCTTTGGCATCATTATACTTTATTTGGTAACATGCATACACTTTATGGCAATCATAGTGGGTTATTTAAGTAGAAATATTGTATTAATTTGCTCCTAAGATTTGGTGATCATTTACTAAATTTGGTCTTCGAATACAATTTAATGTGCAGTGGTTACTTAAACAGCTAGTACTATTGTAATGGTAGAATTATTATTTTTGGTGTTCAGTATATTTTTTTGGTAAAAGTGCTTAGGATATCAAAGCATTTTTTGGTGGTCATTATATTTGATGCCTAATCAAACTGTAGAAAGCTAGTGTTATAAATTGCATCGTTTGTAGTGTCCTTCACATATTGACATTGTCATGATTGTCAGTTGAGACAAGACGAGACAAGAACCAAGTTGTAAAAATTTTTGTTTTCCCATCAACATAAATAAGAAAAGTATTCTCTATTCTGATTGTGCGACGAGGCTTTACTTATTGTAACACTGTTTTTGAACTAATTTAGTTATTTTTTTATTGAATAGAGTAAAGCCGGTGTAAATACCATTAAAAAATGGTTGGGGTAGATGCCGACATGAACCATGATGACGACTGCGACAACATTGGGCTCGGGTGTGCTTTGGAGCACTTTTCCGAAGTTGAGGAGGTGTTAAACATGATCGACAACCTGAAAATTATTTATAAGACTCCATCCTTGGAGGTCGAATACGATAAATTGTATGCTATACTGAAACAATACTATGAGCAGCCGCACTTGCTTGATCCTCACTTAGACAGGATTTTAGCGAAGCTTATAAGCATTATCAAAGACAAGGAATATCCCGTTGAATTGAAACATGCCACTTTCAATTATATGTACCAGATAATTAGAGTGAGAGGATATAAGGTGGTCGTAAGACATCTCCCTCATGAGGTAAATAAACAAAAACACTTTCGTGTATCTAGTGCTCAGTATTTCATTGTGGAATTAATGTTGTTCGTTTTTCATGCTTGTTTCTGTAGTCTGCTCATATTATAATATTACTGCAACTTTTTTGTCAGGTTACAGATTTGCTGTACGTACTCACTTTCTTAGAAGCAGAAGATCCTAAAAACAAGGAGACATGGCGCAGCAGATTTGTGCTTCTCTTGTGGTTATCTATTGTAGTCATTATTCCTTTCCACATGAGTCGGCTGGATGGCATCGCTCCTGGCCAACCTGGTAAGGACTGTTGTTTTATTATTTTCATGTCAATTACTTTGTTCACAAGGCAGACTGAATAAATTGTGGGATTATGCAATAAAATAGACTGCTACTGTAATAAGGTGATTGACCGATTTAGAGTTTAACTGTAACTTAGTTTACTGCAACATGGTCATATAAATAGATAAGTATTAGATTGAATAAGAATTCTTTCAGAACACTACCTGAGATTGCTCCTTCTCTGGCCATGTGCCACACCTACCACCAATTTGTACTTTTGTACACTACAATAAAGACAGAAATGGAGAAGACTGTAAAATAGCCTCCAACTGGTTTATGGAAATGCTAAATGTACACATTCCTCAATATTTTAAGTTGCATACGAATTTGAGCGGCTCAGCCTGAGGCATGCTCGCCCCGCGCGGCGAGCTGCTCGCGAGCCAATTTGGTGCACATTACGCGGCTGCGTTTATCGTAATTCACCGAATTATTACCGAAAAGAAGAGGAAATCGCCTTGGTGGTGGATGACACATTTGTACAAAAATCGTAATTCATGTGGTGCACATTTACTTTACCAAATTACGTCGTTCTGTCGGCGGCTCGCTCGGATACACGTCCAATTTACGCGAGGCACGCACACTGAGGCGCCTTTGAGCACAATCAAAAGACCCGACTCTAGGCGGCTCGCCGCGCGCCGCTCGCGCACACAGCGCGTCTCGCGTACGAATTAGAGCAAAATAGGCGAGCTGTGCGTGCCTCAACCCGAAGCTGCTCTAATTCGTACGCACCTTTACACATTTCAGCAAAATTGGTGAACCAGGCTGCACAAATCCGTATGCACCGAAACAGTAAAATAAAATAAAATGTTTAATGGAACTACAATGTAATGTAAATTATAATGTTTTTTAACTTAAAATGCAGATGCTGGAACAACAAAGAAGCTAACAGTGATGGAAAGAATCCTTAACATCTGCAAGACTTATGCTATGAGCAAGGACTCCTCAGCAGAAGCTAGTGCTTACCTGGCATCCAAATTTCTGATCAGGTAATAAATTGAAAATTATTTAATTTATTAATCCATACTAATATTATGAATGGGAAAGTGTATGTGTGTGTTTCTTTGTCCGTCTTTCACGGCAAAACGGAGCGACGAATTAACGTGATTTTTTAAGTGGAGATAGATGAAGGGATGGAGAGTGACATAGGCTACTTTTTGTCTCTTTCTAACGGGTGGAAAGTCTGTATGAGGATGGAGTAAAATTTTAAGTGAGAGACTTGAAACTTTGTGTATGGACCTCTTATTACAATACAAGAAAAGTAATTTTAGGGTTACCCCTAAGCGGGTTATATAGGGGTGCAAAGTTTGTACGGGTGAAATTTTGTATAGAGATAGTTTGAGTCCCTGAGAAGGCCATAGAATAGTTTTTATCCCGGAAATAATTACCACCCCTAAGGGGGTGAAAGTTTGTATAGCTACGATAAAAACGAGTTCCATGCGGATGGAGTGGCGGGCAGAAGCTAGTATTATAATATTATTTAATTTGCTGAACATATAAATCAATTGTTCAATATAGGGTTGGTAAATGGGTATATTTGATCTTACGAGTAACTAGCCCTCTAATAATCATGTTATTTTTGGTTGGACTAAGAACTTTTAGCAGTCAAGTGTTCCAATCATATGGCAAAGTCTAATCTCAGTAAAAGCTCAGTTGGCCCTCTGGTTTGACAAAACATCCCTTATGTTATTGTATGTAGCAGACTGGGATTATAACCATGGTATTTACAAGGTGTTCTTAAAATCTTACCAGTACGAACATGGGCCCTTCTAGGGTGTAGCTACATGTTTAAACTAACCAACAAATATATATTTTAATACTTACATCAACACATATATATGACTAATAAACGAATAACCCAAGAACTCTTGTAGAGAATATGGGCATTCCGTTACCAGATAAGTCTTAAGTTTATTTACAAAGATATTGTATATTACTTCATTTCGAATATACAGGGTGTCCCATAAGTGGCACGTCACAGTGACACCGGAGGTAGGTCAGCTAAAGAGGGACCTAACCAGCCTAACATGACCCCAGTAAAAGTTGCATGGTTTTCGAGTTATTACCAAATACGTTTTTTAGTGAATTTTCACCTTTTTTAACATTATCAGGGTCAGAATTCTGCTGGAAAGCTCTCGAAGCTTATTTTTTTTGTTGTAATGGAATCTTAAATAGTTATTTAAGATGACATGAGTATGATTCTGTCAAAAAGTTATGTGGATTTCCGTAAAATAATGGATAAATCTTGATTTCAATTGCTAGCAAAACGAGAACTTCGACTTTGGACACCTGCTGTGAAAAAAAAATCCTTGAAACAAAACGAGCAAGTAACATCAAAAAATTGGGCATGTTATGCAGATTTAGAAATGGTACAATACACGAATGTTATGCCCATAAAACTAGGTAATTTTCATCATTTTACCGATGCCCTACTTAACTAAGTTGAAACTAGGAACCCCGCTAGCCGTCCCTATTAGGTAAAAATTCGTCCTCTTTTACCTGAGAGCGACTTATTGCCAGGTCCACGAGAGGAAAAGAGATAGAAACAATGTTTATTACCCTTTTGAAGGACATCGTTCGCTTCGACTCTGGCACACGTGTCGATTTCTACCTGAACCCCCACATAACGAGCTTTGTTCTGTCTCTCTTTATCTACTTGGTAAAGAAAGGGATGGATAGAGTGCTTTGTTCGATCATGTAGCACGAGCAGCGATGGCCCTGCAAACCAAATCAGTTCGTTACCTTGCGTTTCGTGCGATCCCCGTGTTCTCCGTGTCTCTGTTTTCGTGTGTTCCTTAACTAAAATCGACTTGGCATTTCTCTGGACTCTGATTTACTCTTTATTTGTGGAATAAAGTGACAACTCGGCACTCTATCGGACACTGATTTGTGTATGCAACCATGGCGAATCACAATCTCCAGTTTACTCGTAGTGAGTACGCTGACATGCATTTAATCTACGGCGAAACCAGGCGTGTTTCAAATCGAGGCAATGTGAGTTACAATGCAAGATTGGCTGCAAGGTTGTACTTGGAACGATATCCGAATCGTAATCCTACCAACTACGAAGTCATTTTGAGAACTGCAAATGCTTATCGCGAGGGCAGACTACCAGGGACGAGTAGCCGATCTGGAAGACCTCGAACGATTGACGACAACGTCGTTTTAGAAGAAGTGCGAGCGGAGCCAGGAACTTCAGTGCGAAATATTCCACGCCGTACTGGAGTCCCCAAATCCTCGGCACAACGAATTTTGAACAGGAACAAATACCATCCCTTCCACATTCAACGCGTACAAACTCTACAGCCGACTGATTATGCACTGCGTGTTGAATTTTGTCGAAAAATGATACAAAAGTGGAGAGGAAATCCCAACTTTTTTAATGAAGTGTTGTGGAGCGATGAATCGGCCTGCAGAAGGGACGGATACACCAACTTACATAATATCCATAGCTGGCAACTAGAAAACCCGCACGAAAAAAGAGAAGACCGGTCCCAATACCAATTCAAAATCAATTTGTGGACGGGAATTTTTAACGGCCAAATAATAGGACCGGTCGAGTTGCCAGCTATTTTAAACGGGGCAAACTACCTGGAAATGCTTCAAAATGACCTGCCAGGATTATTGGAAGACGCGCCGTTGGCACTCAGGCAGAGGATGTGGTTCCAGCAAGATAGCTGCCCGGCACACTACGCTCGGCGGGTTCGCGAGCACCTCAGCAACACATTCCCCGACAGGTGGATTGGGCGATTAGGACCCATACTGTGGCCACCGCGATCCCCGGATTTGAATCCACTGGATTTTTTTTATTGGGGATGTTTAAAGGACAAAGTGTATGCAAAACCAATAAGAAGCGTGGAAGAATTGCGTGAACGCGTATTCGACGCAGCCCGGACCATATCGGAAATTAGTTTAAGAAAATTGAATCGTAATTTTATAAAACGGTGTCATTTATGCATTAGAGTCCGAGGGAAACAGTTTGAACATTTACTGTAAGTTAGATTTAAGAATTAAATAAATAATCGAAAGTTAAGTCTGTTTTTAATTAATTTACCTTTTTTAGTAGGGCATCGGTAAAATGATGAAAATTACCTAGTTTTATGGGCATAAGATTCGTGTATTGTACCATTTCTAAATCTGCATAACATGCCCAATTTTTTGATGTTACTTGCTCGTTTTGTTTCAAGGATTTTTTTTTCACAGCAGGTGTCCAAAGTCGAAGTTCTCGTTTTGCTAGCAATTGAAATCAAGATTTATCCATTATTTTACGGAAATCCACATAACTTTTTGACAGAATCATACTCATGTCATCTTAAATAACTATTTAAGATTCCATTACAACAAAAAAAATAAGCTTCGAGAGCTTTCCAGCAGAATTCTGACCCTGATAATGTTAAAAAAGGTGAAAATTCACTAAAAAACGTAATTTGGTAATAACTCGAAAACCACGCAACTTTTACTGGGGTCATGTTAGGCTGGTTAGGTCCCTCTTTAGCTGACCTACCTCCGGTGTCACTGTGACGTGCCACTTATGGGACACCCTGTATATATTGTGGAATATTGTTATAGTTTTTTAAAGACCTTTGGGGCCTTTGATAAAACTTGATGTTTTGGCGGGAACTGCTTGAACTATTTTATTGTGCTGACGTAGGTTATGCGTATGTGGGTTTACATGTTCGGGTTTGGGGTATAGATGATGATTTTTTCGTATAAATGTACATGTTTATGCTAGGAGGATGAATCAGGACTGTAGCTAACATAATTCTGTTTCCACCAGTCCTTGCATGTGTCTGTATGTATGATAAATATTAAATTGCAGGTCAGATGTGAAAGAGCTGCACATGGGCGCATTCTTTGACTGGGCTTGTGAACTGCATTCCAACATTCAGGAAGAGGATAATATTCACTACGGAGTACTGGCTGCTGTGGCAGCAGTACTGAAGCATGGAAAGAGGGACGACCTCCTACCTTTCGCGTCTAAACTGCTTGAAATGGTGACTAAGCAGAATTATCAACAACACAAGTTCATGCTTGTACGGAAGTATGGTGTCAAGATAGTGCAGAGAATTGGTAAGATATATGTACAAAAGTGCATGTTATTGTATTTTCAAGCCTATAATGTCTCCATGCTGGGTAAAAGCCTACCCTCTCGATTTCCACTTGTCCCTGTCCTGAGCAATCTCTAGTTGTTGGGAAAATTGACATGTATTGACCGACAATGGACACATGGATCGAGGCGCCGTAGGTTCATGGTCTTCTCTCCCTCTCACTGAGCTTAAGCGTGAGCGAGATGGAAGTGCGTGCTCGGAAGCGCGGATATCATGTTCTATAGGCCCCCCCCCCACACTACCGGCGTCTTGTGAACGTTCTCATACATCACCATTTAAATTTTTTGGCCGTATAAATAAATAAAAAAGTAATATCACTGAGTTCTCTTAAACATGATATAGCCGATTTTTAGAAGCAATTTTAATATTTTTAGCTTTTGTGCATAATTTGTTACGAATATTTTAAGTGTATTTTAGATCTATGTTCGTGATTTTTTTCTATCGAGCGAAAATTGCATAATCATGTTTCGAATCACTGATGTCGCTGCAGAAAAGCCTCAAGATTTCTATTCGTATTTTTTTGAAACCATATTATTATAAACAGACGCATTATATTGTTTCAAAAACTCTGTTCTCTTAACTTCGCTGAACTTACGGCGCCTTAAAAGCGACTACTCTGCCACACATTTAGCCACTAGTAGCGAGTAAGAGCCACTCGCGCAGCTTGTGGCTCGGACATGGTCATTAAACGCCCGGTATTCGCCGATGCTATACAAAATCTGTGCATCTTGTGGCGGCCTCTAGTGGCTCAATGTGGGCCGGCCGTTATTGTTGTATAACTTTTCAGGGCTGACTTTCCTCCGGCCGCGCGTGGCGGCGTGGCGCTACACGCGCGGCTCGCGCTCGCTGGCCGTGACGCTGGGCGCCGTGGCCGCCGCCGGCGACACCGAGCCGTCCGCGCCCGAGGAAGTGGACCAGGACATCCCGCAGGAGGTACAATTGTTGTATAGTGTTCAGGGCTGACGTTCCTCCGCGCGTGGCATGGCGCTACACGCGCGGGTCGCGCTCGCTGGCCGTGACGCTGGGCGCTGTGGCCGCCGCCGGCGACATCGAGCCGTCCGCGCCTGAGGAAGTGGACCAGGACATCCCGCAGGAGGTACAGTTGTTGTATAGTGTTCAGGGCTGACGTTCCTCCGCACGTGGCGTGGCGCTACACGGCACGGCACGGCACTTTTCGGGCACGTATGTCATCGAGGAGACGTAGCTATCGAGCGACTAGTGATCCAGGGAAAGGTCGAGGGCACCAGACCGCGAGGCAGGTCACCAATGAGATGGACAGACCAGATAAAAGCTGCATTAGATGCATCAATACACGCAAGCATAAGGAAGGCGACTGTCAGAGAGGAATGGCGGCGTGTTGTGAAGCTTGCTACCAACACCTGAAATGATGACCACGACCACTCTGTCAAGAGTGAAAAGACGAAGAAGAAGAAGAGTGTCCAAGAGGCAACCAAATGGCTCGCGGTATATGAGCTCCCGAAGTGTTGTGGAACCTCCCTGTGCAACCCGAACTGAGCCAACTTGGATTGGGGCGGAAACCCATACCCTACCCTACCCATTTCCAGTCTTACCTTACCTACTAAGTGTGGAAACAAATAAGATATTGTTACGACGACGGGACGGGATTATAATAGTTTCCTCAGAGTTTCCTTACCATAGTGATGACACGCCGTCAAGGTATTGCAAAATTCGCCGTGTTGTTACAACTCAACAGTAGCATAGGGGCATAGACTGCGGCCTTTGAAGTCGATGTACCCGGGCTCGAGTCCAGCGAAAGACACATGCACTTTTTGTATGTTTTAAATTCTTAGTGAATACATTTTCAAAACGTAATGGTAAGTTCTCTAAAATGTAGGCGAATAGAAAATTCGATGCTTACGGAAATTTATCGGCAAATTTATGGGGCTTGGAATATTCGAGAAACGTGGAAGTAGCACCTTTATCTGGAAAAGCCGACGCAAGCGCCCTACACTTCGTTCAGTCAAATTCAAACGTTAGATATTTTCCATGAGACATTTTGTAGCTTCAAACGATTATCTTTACAATGTATTCAACAACATTTAATTCTAATCGGCCGGACCGATTTCAATGATGTTTGATTTGTTAGAATTGTCTCCGCACAGAATAACAAAAAAAGTGATAAAAAAAATACAAATTTACTTTTTAATAAGTAGATTTTGTATGGAGAATATGGCGATACGAAGTTCGCGGAGTCAACTAGTTTATCATAACTGTGAACTGTTTATACTACTAACGATGCATGTCGATAATTGTTAACTACACTTACATAATAATAAACTCTTCATCGTATAGAGAAATAAAAAGAAAGGCGGAATGTAGAATGAGTTGGAAATTACTCCACCGACAAGAGTGGCGCTCTAAGGGGCTCCCATGCCCCAATGACCTTCGATCTGAATCCCTTAGTTTTCTAAAGTTTTTTGTAGCTAATTATATTGACAACAACAGCTTTAAGGTGGTGCATTGGAAATTATCGCGTGTTTTGAAACGCCGATCTGACTAGATTAAGAAACAATAAGGTCTGATTTTCAGATATATGATTCTTGACTATATGATTGTTCATCTGATTTTATGGATACACGATTGCTTAAAATTTCCTCGATGGAAAAAAAATCCAAAGTTGGGTCTGTATTTTCCTTTTTTTACTGAGCCTACTCAAACGATACATTATTTTACGACACAATCAAGTAAATACTGTAGTATTTTATCTCATCTAAAATTTCACTTTATGAAATTTGAATAAACCTTCACTAAGTTAGGTATTTATCGAAATTTGTCCAAAACAGCGATTCCCGAAGAGTGTTACATCTCTTTTTCTCGTGGGTGGAAGACATCAGCGTGTCTCTGTCTACGGGGCGTGTACGACTCAAATCAAGGCATCCCCTTAAGCAATATAGTATCGCATATTTACTTCAAAGTTCATTGTTTTCAAGATATTTGGCATCAAAGTTGAACAAATTTAGGCCAAAAAACTGGTTTTCTGGCCATAACTTTCGTGTTAATTAGTTTAAATTTTTTTAGCGACGTCATAGACGAACCCAAATATGTAGATTTCGTATATGTTAGATCTTTGACGTCAATATAGATACGAAATAAGTGTTTTTTTAGACAATGTTTAAAAAAATCATACAAAATTTCATTCAAAATCCGGTAGACAAAAATGGAGATTAAAGATTGAAGAACCGATAGCCGTTTGACTTATAACTGTATCTGTAGTGCAAAAGTAGGAGATACGATTCAAAACTAGTCAAAAATCAATGACAACCTCGGGTAGCCCCTTAAATAAGAAGAAGAAGAGAGGTTTGCATATTCGAATTAAGGAAAATGTATGTAAGTCCAAAATCTTTGCCGTGTCAAAAATATTAGAATGTTTGTTTCTTAATACATAAAATTACCAATTTTTTTTTTTACCCACACTAATGAATGAATCGACAGGTGGAAGACACAGTGGAGCTGCTGCTGTGCTCGCTGCGCGACGACGACACGGTGGTCCGCTGGTCGGCGGCCAAGGGCGCGGGCCGCATCGGCGCGCGGCTGCCCGCGGCCGCGGCCGCCGACGTGTGCGAGTGCGTGCTCGCGCTCTTCGCGCACAACGAGCGCGAGACCGCCTGGCACGGCGGCTGCATGGCCTTGGCCGAGCTGGGTACGACCTTTATACTTTTTTCATCACACTTGCTCGAAAAGGGCTTCATAATGCGCAGACATACAGAGCTGTAATAGTCTGTGTTACGCCCACGGGCGTAATGGTTTTTTTCTTAAATTGTATCTGTCACTCATGCGGCAGTTACAAAGCAAAGAGGTTTTATATCAAATACGATGTCTTAAAACGTATTTATAAATAAACTTAAACTCAAAAAACTACTGAAACATGTTTAACTGAATTATTTACAGATAATATGTAGATATTTAGTGTCTATGTAAAATGTTATTAAGTGTTTTCAAATCGTGGCTGTATAGAGAAGGGTCTTTGCCATACGCGCCTCACGTCAAATTCAACAAAATGGCCGACTGACATGTTGCAGTTTTTATTACGATTTGTATTCATTTCATCTAAAATGTATTTGTTTCCTCGCAAATGTGATGAAAAACATTGTGTATAACACGGGCGTAAAAATATTGCAAACTCGAGTCTATCAAAAGCCCTCCGCCTTCGGCGTCGGGCTTCTGATAGACTCTTGTTCGCAATATTCCACTTCCGCCCCTCGTTAAACAATGTACTATTACGTCACACCTGGCCATAATGCGAGTTATACCGCACGCTCCGCGTACGGTAAAACTCGCATTGTGGCCAGGTGAAGACGTAAAATTGTGTACTCACCACGGGCAGTAATTCGTAAAGCCCCAGATTGCAAATTTATTAATTATTATTAATTTATTTATTAAGTTAAATTCACAAACACCTGCGATCTGGGCCATTCACGAATTCACCGCCCTAGGTACGTAATGTACTATTTCATCACACTTGCTCGAAAAGGGCTTCATAATGCGCAGACATACAGAGCTGTAATAGACACAGGTGTTACGCCCACGGGCATAATGGTTTTTTTCTTAAATTGTATCTGTCACTCATGCGGCAGTTACAAAGCAAAGAGGTTTTATATCAAATACGATGTCTCAAAACGTATTTATAAATAAATTTAAACTTAAAAAACTACTTAAACATGTTTATCTGAATTATTTACAGATTTAATATGTAGTTATTTAGTGTCTATGTAAGATGTTTTTAAGTGTTTTCAAATCGTGGCTGTATACCGAAGGGTCTTTGCCATACGCGCCTCACGTCAAATTCAACAAAATGGACGACTGACATGATGCAGTGTTTATTACGATTTGTAATCATTTCATCTTAAATGTATTTGTTTCCTCGCAAATGTGATGAAAAACATTGTGTATAACACGGGCGTAAGAATATTGCAAACTCTAGTCATCAAAAGCCCTCCGCCTTCGGCGTCGGGCTTCTGATAGACCCCCGACGCAACGGGAGGGGTGTTTATATAGTACATAACTTACCAAAGGCTGTAAAAAAAAAAATCCCGAAATCGCAGGTATTTGTGACCCGAGCCGCAGGCGAGGGTTGTAAATATGCGATAGAGGGCTTCCTTTTTTACTGCCCGTGGTGAGTACACAAATTTACGTCTTCACCTGGCCACAATGCGAGTTTTACCGTACGCGCAGCGCGCGGTAAAACTCACATTATGGCCAGGTGTGACGTAAAATAAGTTTAACGTGTCTGCGTAACTGTGTATCTGTCTGTGGTATCGTACCTCCCAAACGGATGGACCGATTTGAATGCGAGTTTTTTTATTCGAAAGCTGATGTGATCCCGAGTGTTCTTAGCCATGTTTCATGAAAATCTGTTTAGCCGTTTTTGAGATATTGGACTTTGAAATTAAAATGTCGGGGGTCTTTCAACTTTTCTAAGTTGTTATCTAACATTGGGGAATAGTGCATCACTACAAAGGCCGAGAAATAAGAGATGGCCTGCCGAGCATAGCGAGGCCTGCAATCCCTAGTTCCGGCCGAGGCATGTATAGGCATTTCTCAAACATGCAATCGAAATTAAAAAAAAAACCTTAGACTTTTGAAATGATTTAACGCCATGATGTTGTGTCGCTAGATGAAGATGAAACAAAAGACGATCACTTTGCAAGCTTGATACTTCGCAGCGGGGACGTAACGTGAAATATTGACGTTGTGTACTTCATAATGGGCTTCCAAGTGTCACGTTTCGGGCGTAGCGAGACGAGAGATCCGTAATGGCATTTCATACAAAATGAAAACCCCAACGACTGTCGGCTCCGCTTTGTAGAGGAACGCTGCGGGATCGCATTAAGCATTCGAAATATGGGGACATTATGCGCCAGTTGAACGGGCGCATCCAGGCTCGTGGGCACAGTTCTGTATAGCGTGTCTACACAGAACTGCAAATGCGCCTCCAGTTCGAGAAGTTGGATCGTTTTCCCAAACCCTTCAATTCCCCGTAGCAGAATTTCCATTCGCATTTTTCCCCACTTTTTATTTTTCTTAGTCGATAATAATTAATTCATATACGCAAGTATTGACAAACGGATTGTTTTCTAGTCGCGTCTTTCCCCGACAGATTATTTTTCTAGACGATGTAGTTCATATTCCCACGTGTTGATAGACTGATTGTTTTCCAGTCACGTTTTTGACTATGTCGGTGTAGGTACGACAACGAGCGAAGCGAGGAGGAGTGTTATCTGAACCGCGACCCTAAAGCGCGCAAGCCGAGCGAGCGAAGCGAGCGTGCCGCGGTAGCGGCCGGCGAAGCGCCAGAAACGACTTTACGAAAAAAAATATCCGTAAAATCGGTACTGGCACTTCGCCGGCCGCTGCAGCGCATTTCGCGTAGATATTATGTGATTGAAAAAAAAAACAAATACCTAGTAAAAAACGCGACTGGAAAACAATCAGTCTATCAACACGCGGGAATATGAACTACATACATCGTCTAGAAAAATAATCTGTCAGGGAAAGACGCGACTAGAAAACAATCCGTTTGTCAATACTTGCGTATATGAATTAATTATTATCGACTAAGAAAAGTAAAAAGTGGGGAAAAATGCGAATGGAAATTCTGCTACGCGGAAATGAGGGGTTTGACAAAACGATCCAACTTCTCGCCAGTTCATCGGCGGCGGTAAACACTTGCGGTCGTATTCATAAACGTCCTACAAGCCTGTTTTAACTAAAATGGCGTTAAAATTCGTTTGTCCTTATCTGTCACTTCGACATTTGTGTTCGTAAGAAAGAGACAGAGCTCATTTTGTTTAGCAGAGGCATTTTAAGTTTTATGAATAAGGGGGTTAGGTCTGTCTGTAAATAAGGACGAGTTTGTTACGTGAGCATGAACGATTTTTATTTGTCTCCCAGCTCGGCGCGGGCTCCTGTCTCCAGTCCAACTGGGCTCAGCAGTGACAGCCATAGTGTCGGCCCTGCGGCGTGACGAGCCGCGCGCGGCCGGCGGCGGTGGCGGCCGCGCGGCCCGCGACGCAGCCTGCCACGCGGCCTGGGCCGTGGCGCGGGCGTACGATGGAGCGCAGCTAGCTCCGCATGCTACTGCGCTGGCTAATGCGCTTATAGCCACTGCGTGCTTCGATAGAGAGGTTAGTGTCAACACTTAGATCGGTTGCACACGGCGACTTCACCAGCAGGGATTGTAACCGGTTTTTTGCAAAAACCTCGAAATAACCACATATCTCGAACTATTTTATACTTCATATGTAGGACTCAGTTGTGTTTTGAGGTAACTACTGCGTATTATTAGATTGCCCAATTAAGAAATGAAATAATTAACAAAGAACGAATAAATAACGGTTAGTTTCCTATACAAAAAAACCGGTTACAATCCCTGTTCACCAGACCTCGGATTAAGGGTGCAGATATGAGCGGAGCTGTGTTTTTATATAATTGTCAGCTAGAATAATAGGGGGTAGAGACGAAAATTATTATAACTTCAAAAGAAAGAAGGCAAAAAATATGCCTAGTGACGAAAATCCCATTCAGATATCTCAAAGAATTACGAAGCTACAACCATTTTAATATTGCTTGTTAGAGGGAGAAAACGCTCGCAGTTAGTGACGTCACAATCTGCGAGCGTCATAGTAAATGACAATAGTTTCAAATGAAGTTGCGTTATGCTTTGCGG
This sequence comes from Epinotia ramella, assembly GCA_947578815.1. NCBI lineage: Eukaryota > Metazoa > Arthropoda > Insecta > Lepidoptera > Tortricidae > Epinotia > Epinotia ramella. The sequence continues at coordinate 14,490,236 of OX388205.1, read as the reverse complement.
AAAAGAGACAGAACATACCCCTTAAAACTATGGACACATATAACTTTGTGATTATCTATCCTCTAGCATTGCTTTTTACTCTATTTGACTACATTTTTAATCCTTTTTCGAGAAAATTCGACATTATTGATTATTTTATATTGAATATATTTGAACTGTAAAATATATGAAAACACCTTCGCATATCTCTAGTAGATATTCGCCTTAACGCCCTCATTGCCGTGGGAAGAAGAAAGGTTGTAAAATCAATATTTTATTTCAACAAAGTTCCTACCAACTTTTTTCTAACCCATCTCCAATTAAATCCAATCTAATCTAAAGGATCGAACAACATCTATGCCTTTATTCATATTCGTCCATCAAGCAATACATAATTATATTTCCTTGAAATGCTGTTGCAAATTGGTTTGTGTATCCGTCGCTTTGTCATTTGTGTTTGTGAACACATTTTAGTGGCCGGAAACAGCCGGGCTCATCGCATTCATTCATCCCCTATACAATACAATACAGTTCACTTCTGTAGTTATCAGATGTGTGTTACGTCTTACGAATACACTTATTGCTATTGCTAGTTTTACATATTTTTAGATAAACTGCCGCCGCGCAGCCTCCGCCGCGTACCAAGAGAACGTGGGCCGACACGGCATGTTCCCGCACGGCATCGACGTGCTCACCACAGCCGACTTCCAGTCCGTGGGGCCAAGGAACATCGCGTATCTCGTCGTGGCGCCACAGGTAAGACATTGGAATACGGGTGTAGACTCGAAAATTATTATTACTCCAAAAGAAAGAAGGCAAAAAAATATGCTTAGTGACGAAAATCCCATTAAGATGTCTCAAAGAATTACGAAGCTACAACCGCCCCCGCAGTAAAAAAAACTAACAATCGTAACAATGGTATCATTAGTAGGTTAGGTTAGGGTCTGCTTGTGCCCCTTAGAGCGGAAATAGGCACCCCGCGAAGGGTGACGTTGACACGCTGGCGGGGTTAGGTTAGGTTAGGATTAGGTTAGGTTAAAATAATTGGCGTTTGTTTAAAAAAAAATCATTTTCAAACAACCAATATATATTTCTGCGAGAAGCGTTCGACAAAAAAAAATTATGCTCATACGAGTATATTCTACGCGTGAACATGATTCGGAGCATCAAAATTATGCACAAATAATATTCGGACTATTGAAATTCGGCGTAATCGAACTATGCGAATCTCGATTGTGCCAAAACAGTTTATGCGCAAAGTCAATTATGCCTACATAAATTATGCCAAATAGAATTCTTAGTAAAAAAAATATGCCAAAACAGGGGGAACCGCCTGGGCCACACTTCGCCCGAATGTTGTTGCCTTCCTTGTCTAACGTATAATATCCGTAAGACAAGGACGGCAACAACATTCGGGCGAAGTGTGGCCTAGGCATAAGGAACTAGTTTCATCTATGCGCATAAGTTATTTGCGGATATCGCGAAACGTCTGGTTGATGTAACTGGTGACGGAAGAGCTGGCGGCTTTCTCGCGCAACGCATCAGCATTGCAATTCAGCGAGGAAATACCGCCAGCATCGTCGGTGCAATGCCTCGAGCTTTAGGGTTCCGTAGCCAAAACGGAACCCTTATGGATTCGTCATGTCTGTCTGTCTGTCTGTCCGTCCGTATGTCACAGGCATTTCACTCGCTGTATTTGTAAAATTTTGAGGATAGGTGTATTTTGTTAGCCGCTACATAGTTTTGTGATTAAATTACTAAATATTACGTGCACTCACTCCATACATAAAACTAAAAGTCAAAAAAATGTTTTTCATTGCAATCCCACGTGTGGCACATCAATCGATAGGCCTTTCAAAATAAATATATGGTTCCTCAGCATTTTTTTTTTGATTAAGTGAATAGAGTCGGAGATAATCGCCCCGAAAGTCACTAAAATTGTGTCCCCCACCCTCTAAATTTAGAACCGTGTATTTAAAAAATATGAAAAAAATCATGGACATAGGGCTTATTAAATTCTTTCAGCGAAAATTGTTTTGAACAAGATCGGTTCAAAGGTTTATAGATATTTCTAAAAAACTGCCTTCCTTAAAGAAAAGGACGTAAGTGCCATAAGATTTCAGTAACGATACGACCTTTTTAATAGGCACGGAACCCTTCATTATGCTTGGTCCGACACGCACTTGGCTGCTTTTTTTTTAGATTTAACTTAATTTTATTTTAATTTAGTTAATGAAAATAAACTCAAATAATCCTAGTGAAATGAAACGATTTTTCAAAAACCTCAACTGTTTTTTTTGCAAATATGCCTATTTCGTTCCCACTATTATGAGGAATCAAACGATACCTCTAATGTCAAAATCCATCAAGCCGTTTTGACTGTAGCCCGTGAGGATTGTCTTGTCCACTTACATATACGCTCGAAAAACATAACCCTTCTTCCGAGGCAGTCGGATAAAAAATAAATATTTGAATTATGAACAAATTCGGCAACTAAAATCCAAACTATATTTTTTTTTAGGTCGCGAGCTTCGACGACTATACGCGCCCTCTCGTCGACCACCTCGTCGACCTCAAGGTCGAGCACTGGGACTGCGCTGTGAGGGAGCTCGCTGCTATGGCTCTGCACAAGCTTACTGAGAAGGTAAGGCAATTGTCTTCGTGCAAACTAAAATTGTCTGGGTCGTTGTTACGATAGACTGAAGTAGCATTTGAGAAGAACAGAGAGAAAACAGAAGTAGCGTTTGTGCACAGTCATTTACAATCTAGGTGGCGTGAACCAGGATTGTACGTATAGTTATGAAACAGATGCAGCCGTCGACAACCTCGACTAGCTCAAGGTTGAGCACTGAGACTGACTATGGCGTTTGGACAAGCTTACTGAGAAAGTAAGGCAATTGTCTGGGTCGTTGTTACGATAAACTGAAGTGGTATATGCGTTTGTGCACAGTCATTTACAGTCTAGGTGCCGTGAACCAGGATTGTATATATAGTTATGAAACAGATGCAACCGTCGACCACCTCGACTAGCTCAAGGTTGAGCACTGAGACTGACTAAGAGCCTTATCACACTTGCGATTTCCAAGCGTATTTTGTATGAAAGCGATCACGCAGCGTGTTCGCCGCGACTGATAATTGTATAGAAAACACGCTCGCAAATCGCAAGTGTGATAAAGCTCTAAGGCGATTGGACATGCTTACTGAGAAGATGAGGCTGTTCAAATAATATATGCTAGTGTAGTCTCAGGTAGGTCGTTGGCCGTGAACGAGTAATTATTAATCAGTCCCAATTAGTAGTCAGTCAATAGACGTATATATAAGTCAGTCAGTCACTGTCTTCAAGATAGCAGTAACAAGTTTTTTAAAGGTTGGCAACGTGTGTGCTCTGGAGTTTCAAGCGTTCATAGGCTCCAGGGCACAAGGTGTATCTAGAATTCTAGAGAGAGTTCGCCGGGAGAAAATAGTGAGTCGCTGTCCACGCACGCTTACAGTGCCTCCTTCTGCTCCAAAGAATTAAGGCTGTTGAAGTTGATATTGATGCATGCTTGTTCATGTACCTAGTTTTTTTCATTCACCCTCACAACATGAATGCTAGCCCAAATAGCTTTAGGTGCGAGGCGGTGCGACGACCACACGTCAGATACCCGGATCAGATTCTCTGACAGAATACGCTATTTGACAAAAGTCAAATCGGCTTCTTTTTATGAAACGTCAAAAACGCTCCGTTAGTATGGAATTTGTAGGGATTACAGGCTTGTGACGTCACAATAAAACAACGTCCTTATTGTTAGTTTTTATGAATTTAAAAATCTTAAAATTGACAACTTAAATGAAACATTGATAGTTTCCCAGGATTTTCGTCATTTTTATTTGTTGCTAATGTAAAAACAAATTATTTTCACTGTTGTCAAATAGTCTATTTTGGGATTAGGGCGCCTAAAAATGACATCTAGTGGTTATTATCGCGCAGAGCCCTGATTACAAAGTCGTGTCGAGAAAATTGACGTGCGTTGCGGGCTTTATATCAACTTTCTAAATCACCGAACAAATACTCTGTGAATGTATCATTTAAGATACTGGCTGGTAATAGGAAATAAATAAAAATATAAAAAAAACGTCTTTAGAATCTATTGACAGGTAACAGCTGTCTTTATGATGTTTCATTTAGTTCGATGATCTCGCTAGATTAAGTAGCCTTTAGTTTTTTATTTTGTATCCGTTTCCTGTCTGCATGATTTTACGTTTCAATTAAATTCTTCTCCGTACAAAAGAAAATGTCTGAAGTACGTATAGGCTCTAGTGTTTAGTTTTTATTGTGACTAAAAGTTTAAGTTGTATTGTACTTTTTAAGATTCCGGAGTATGTTGCAACGGCCGTTTTACCGAAATTGGTGAAAAAGACCGACTCCATTGACCTGAACGTGCGCCATGGAGCTGTTCTTGCTATTGGGGAAGCATACTGCGCTCTATCACAAGCCAAGCTAGAAAATGGTAAGACAGATGTCCATGTGTTCCATGTTTTGTCTTGTGTGATTTGTTTTTGTGGATAGATATCCATCAGTGGTTATTGTTGTTACTTAGCACATTCAGTGCCAAAGATTTCGTAGCTGTCTGTGCTCGGTTGGACTTAAGCAGAGGGGGCACAAACACAAATATCATCAGTGATCACACCAATTATTATTATGACACCAATTTTTCTTGATGTTATCGTAGAGAATATGCTTAAATAAGCATGTTTTGTAGGATAAACTTTTCTCTAAAATCAAAAATGGCCGAGATATTTGACCTGTAACTTGGAAAGATTCTAGGAAGTGGAAAAATTTCGATGAATGTTGTGTCATTATAACACCTATTTTTTATTGTGTTATCGTAGAAATTACGTTAAAATAAGCATGCTTTGTAGGAAAAACTTATCTCTAAAATCTAAAACGACAACATTCATCGAAATTTTTCCAAGGCCTAGAATCTTCCCAAGTTTGAGGTCAAACATCGGTAATTTTTGATTTTAGAGAAAAGTTTTTTCTGAAAAACATGCTTATTTTAGCGTAGGGAATGATTTTTTTTGTGCCCCCTTTGCATTTAGACGATAACAAGGGGAACTCCATATGTAGACGAAAGCGCCTGTCAGCAGAACGCCGAACTAGCATGTTCCTGGCATTGGAAGTGTTGAGTTCCGTTTTCGAATCTCTCCTTTGAAACTGTGCATTGTTACTGACGTTTTCTGAGTGCGGTTCAAGACATTGGTGCCTCATAAGAGGCACAACTTAACGGGTTTTTCTAGTGAAAACAGAGTTATCAAATAAGCTTTTCTGATTCTCCCACAATTCAAATGTGGTTGTGACGCCTTTTACATAGACGTACAGGGAAGGGTCGATTGTCAAAATCAATTTCGCACGGGTTTTTTCGTCATCTGCAACTTCTGTACTTTTTGCATCCGTAGTTACTGGCTTTCGCCTAATAAACTTTTGGGAGCCCCTTAAGATCAGAAAATTATCTGCCGCGAAAACTCACTCGCTATAATTTTCTCGGCCAAACGGCTTGGGAACGTTAGCTACATAATTGGCCGACAACTTCGGATTTCTGTCACAGATCACTCGTGAATATTACGCAAAATACTTTCACTGAAACTAGTAATCTAATTCTTGACTAGCCTACATTTTCTATTGCTATTGTAGCTATCCGAAAGACAAAAATAATATATAACACACACATACATAGACATCCATAAAACAAAGTAGGTATTCCAATTAGGAAAAGTGACTGCTGACAGAAGTGTGGCAGATGGCGCTGCTTGATATAAAACTAAAAATATCGTAACATGCTTCCCTAAAGGACTGCATCAGCATTTACAGCAATGTGTTTTGCAATGTGCCATTTAGCGGCTTGTTCATAACGTTAACTGTGACGTCATGGCGTGCAGAGGCTCTAGTATAAGTTTTACCGAAACTAAACTTTACTATCGCGTTTGCGTTTTACCCTCAATTTGTATGGGATTTGACAGCTAAACGCGAACGCGGTCGTAACGTTTTGTTTCGGTAAAACTTATACTAGAGCCTCAGATTTCTTACAAGCCAATGTAGCGAATCTTATCACGTTTCATAAAGAGTAAAGGTTGAAGCTACGGTAGCCTAGTGGTTCAGGCATGCGGCGGTCGTGGGTTCGAATCCCGGCTCGTACCAATCAGTTTTTCAGAACTTATGTACGGAATATTTACCGTTAGCTTTTCGGTGAAAGGAAACATAGTGAGAAAACCGGTCTAATCCCAATAAGGTCTAGATTTGCCTCGGGGTTGGAAGCTCAGATGTTCGCAAAACGAGTGCCTATGCCAAATCTTGGGATAAGGTCAAAGCAGACCCTGGGCACCTTTAGGGGCACAACCGGGAAAAACGCTAAGAGAATGATGAGGTCCGCCTAACGCAAAGGGGGTGCAGGACTCAGAAAATTTTTGATGGATGTTGGTGTCCTGCAGCTTTAGTCCAACCAGGTCAAAAAGTAAAAGTTAGTTTGGAGCCGTGGAACCGTGAACCTCGATGTGTTTCTTAATTGCCTGCATAGGAAACGCTGCGTCCAGCCTGATATCATCCGATGTGATCGAGAACGTTCGAGACCTGGTCGCCAAGTTTCGGACGAAGCAGCAGTTCCGAGGGTTGGGAGGGGAGTTGATGCGGCAGGCCTGCTGCCACTGCATCGCTAACCTGGCGATGGCCGGCGCGCCTTACCATGAACATGGAACTATCGGTAAGTACCAGTTCCAATTAGATTTGAGTTGGGCTTTAACGGGCACAGAGACATCCAGTTTTTCATAGAATTAAATATCACTTAGAAATAAAGTTAATTCATGGTGGGAATGTATTTTCCATTGCCTTACAAATAGTTTTGAGAACTAAGAAGACTAGCCTTACTGACTCGAGGCGTTAAGGCTCGGTGGAGCTATAACTCCCAACACAAGCGTCAAGACTCGAACCGTCAAGGCTAAAGCTAGTCCTCTTAATACTGCATAACGCTAGTCTCCTCTTTGAGGGGTCGAGACAGTAAGGCAAGGCGACAGTAAGAATTTTTAGTCACGAATGGAAAAGGAAAATTAGTTCCTATAAAAAAAACTATAGCCAGTTCATCGTGTTTAACGTTAACTTGGCATTGTTTTATGTGGCAATTGAATGCGCATATTAATCCGATTTCACTTGCTCTTAAATGTGAATAGACTCGTCGCAAAAAAAGAATTTCTCCTTTTTGGTTTTTATTTTTGAAGTGAAAACTTCTTTAGCGGCGCTGAGCACTTTTTGGGATGGGGAAAAATTGTTAAATACGCGACAGAGTTTTGTGACGTCAGATCTGAAGGAGGTCACTTTTTGATGCTAGCCGATTCGACTTCATTCAAAACTGAACGCTATTCGTAAGAGTATAAAGCCGTTAAACACTTTTTGCAATAGCATATTCTGCAAATAAATTTGTAAAAATACCAACGCATCCTCCACCGTTTTGCTATTGAGAAAATTCGAATAGTTCGAATTTGGGCGTTATTCCTAAAGAGATAAAGCTTAGAAAAATATTTACCAACGGCAAAAACAAATTTATATTTTGGTCGCCACCGCTGTCTGCTGTTGTGCTGTTCTTGCAAATTCGAATAGTTCGAATGTAGACGTTATTCCTAAAGAGATAAAGCTTTGAAAAATATTTGGCAATGGCAAAAACAAATTGGTATTGTGTTTGCCGCCGCCCGTCCGCCTAAGTAATTGATGATAATTGTTTATAAAGTTGCGTCAAATTCATTTTTAGGGTGACACCGTAAGATGTCACGTGACCTGATCGAAAAACTGTTACAATGTTATTGAGTTTTCACTTCTGCCAGCACTCCCGGAGTGCAACCCGGTCTTTTTTATTTCCATTTCTAGGTCGAAAGAGAATCTCTGGATGAGTGGGGTGGGATAGATTCCTTATAATTGGTTGTATAACGTCAATTTTTATACATTCTATGGATGTTTAGTTCTCTCTCTTCTCAGTGACACCATTGGTCACAAGAGTGATTCCTCAGGTGGATGTCACACTGCGACGTATCTCCGGACGGAGGTGCGTTTCTCGTTGTATGCAAGTACCTCAGTTTGTATATAAATTCCGTGTGGTACGACACACTGCAACGCACCTCCGTCCGGCGAAATTTGTATGCAGCTCCGCACCTCCGTCCGCTGATGCGGCGCAGTGTGACGACCGCCTTAGTACCTATGTAAGAAGTGTGAGAAGGATGAATATATTACTACAATGTACGTGATAGCGACTGAACCTGGTTATGTACCTAATATTATCTTTGCTAGGTTTATCGTCGTTCTCTACTACATTCTTTGAGAACTCAATCCATACATGTAAAAGTTGTTTTACATTACGTTATTATAATATATTTTTATTCTCTTCAGACGAATGGCTGAATCTGATCGAAGAATGCCTCGCCCATGAAGTGCAGATCATCAGAGAGAAAGCTATCACTGCCTTACCTTTAGTATTCAACCAGTATTTACGAGATGACCACATGATGTACGGCGATGTGTCTGCAAAGCAGAAGCGATCGCAGCTGATGGAGCGATACTGCCAGCAGTTGGCGAACACTGGAGTCAGCGGGCTAGTGTTGAGGATGGGATATGCTCGTGCTGTTGGTAAGAGACGTGAAAGCCAGTGTACAACGCCAGAAATTTCTATAGATTTGGTATTTATACTGGCTCTATAAAAAGAAAAAAAGTTAAGGTGTAGCAAAGGGTAATCAGGACTTTTTTTGCTACTTTTTTGATTAGAACTTTATAGAATACATTAAAATCTTTATTGCTTAATTTTATTTGATTACCTTGCCCATTTAAGAACTAGAGCGGTCCAAAGTTGCGAGTTGGGCCATAGGATTGGTTGGACAAAGGGGGCGCCGACGACAAAAAATTCATCCTAGTGATGTTACGTTACAATAAGCATGTTTTGTTTGAAACTTTTTTCTCTAAAATCAAAAATGACCGAGATATTGGACCCAGAAGTTCAAAACGACCTAGGACTAGGACTTAAGGCGATATGATTCGACGCGCTAAGCAATCTGAGGGGGTGAGGTGCGCGGCAATCCGTGAAGCCCCGCCCGCGCGCCCCGACCCGCTCGTCGAGCACGTGACCGCGCGGCAGCCATAGCACAGACGAGACGGGGTCACAGTAAAGTGATCTTACGATCGCCGTATATTAACTGGACCGTGCAAGGGTCAAGTTTTTAGAGTTTTTATTGTATATGTACGTATTTTTTTGCATTACGTATGTCTGATCATTTTATTTAGAATTATTATTTTTATAGAGACATATGTATAAAAGCTCTAAAAACAAAAAACAAACTGTTTCAAAGTCGACTCGCACCGAGGGTTGTGTTGTGTATTCACATTTTATTATGGGGCTCCCTTACGCCAATGACCTTCGATCTGAATCCCTTAGTTTTCTAATATTTTTTGTAGCTTATTATATTAACAACAATGGCTTTAAGCAATATAGTATCCCATATTTACTTCAAAGTTCATTGTTTTCGAGATATTTGGCATTAAAGTTGAACAATTTTAGGCCAAAAAACTGGTTTTCTGGCCATAACTTTTGTGTTCATTGGTTTAAAATGAAAACTCTGGACCAGTTTTTAGAGACATCACAGACAAACCCAAATATGTAGATTTCGTATAATAATATGTTAAATCTTTCACGTCAATAGAGACACGAAATGAGTGTTTTTTTAGACAATGTTTAAAAAAATCATACAAAATTAAGTATTCATTTGTTTTAAAATCCGGTGGACCAAATTGGAGATAAAAGATTGAAGAACCGATAGCCGTTTGATTTATAATTTTATCTGTAGTGCAAAAGTAGGAGATATGATTCAAAACTTGTAAAAAATCGATGAAAACCTCGGGTAGCCCCTTAAGTACATTCAATTCTTTTTTTTTAGTTTCACTGCAGACTACTGTATAATAACACTAAATATAGAAAATGATGCCCCCCTTTTTGTGAAGTTTACTAAAGCCTGACAAGTTTCTTTTTGACCCTAGCCATGTTGCGGATTTTTAATGGAACTAATTTATTTTACTGGCAAGGAGTACTCTTTGACAACAGACGTTAGAAGTCATCGAATGTCACCGATGTAAACAAACAGCAAGGAAGACGAAATACTTCGCGATTGTAAAATAAATTACAGTAAATATGTCGAAATCAATCCATAGTGAGGTCAGAAAGCTTATTTTGAATATAATTGAATATTTACAGCAAAAAAAGGATGCCGGATTGTCTAATATTTCTATAAACAATGTCTTGAAATTGGTTGTTGACATGACCGGTCCTGACATTTTATAGTGAGGTCGTAGGTATTGATTAAACTGGTTAGTTTTGTTGGATTTAAGTAGAAATTTCTTGTCTTAATTAAAATATTGCTTTAAAAATTTAAGACGAATATAGAAAAAGTTCCTTTAGTCGAATCCCAGACCGAAAGTTTTATAATTGAGGTCGGCGGTCTTGAAAGCGACACATCAGAGTCGCAGTCTTAGGAGTTAAATATCGAATACGTACGTGGAACCAGATATGGATGAATAGGTATATTTATTATAAAGCATATCATTTTTACATTCAACATACAACACAATGCCAATACACACTGTCCCGACTATTCATGACGTACACGTATTATTGCCATATGTAAGCTGTTTGTAGCGACACTATATCAGGGCTAAATCGGAACTTGTCAGGCTATAAATGATTTTTTTATTATTATGATAGCACAATAATGTGTAAAATCCAATATATCTACATAAATTTTAACACTAAAATAGAAAGTGAGAAAGAAATATATTTATTAGGTGTGACACAGATATTAAATATACATGTTTTTATCAATATAATATTTTATCAATACTGCTAGCTTCTGTGAAGGGTGTGAACTATACATACGTTTTTTCAGGTTTTGCGTTATTTTATTAACACGTTGTATATTATTACTAGATTTTGCCCGCGACTCCGTCCGCGTCGAACACCTTTATATTGTACCTACATACAAACTTCCGCCCCCATTTCACCCTTTTAAGGGATGATTTCCGGCATAAAAACTATCCTATGTCCTTCCCCGGGACTCAAACTACGTCTATACCAAATTTCGTCGAAATCGGTTCAGTGGTATGAGCGTGAAATGGTAGCAAACAGACAGAGTTACTTCTGCATATATGTATAATACTTATTATTATTATGAGATCGGGATCATTCTAGGAATCGAAAAGCTGACAATTAAGTAGCACTTTAACGAAAGTATAAGGTAAAAAAACATAAGTAAAAATCCTCTTCTGTGTAGTAGTAGCCAGCTTGAATAAATTTTACCCTCGTAGGTTATTTGATGGACATTTATGAATAAGGGGGTAGTACATATTTCAAATGTTGATTTAATCTTAAAAACTTCCTTTAAGGGATGAAAACGGCATTAAGGATTCAAAATATGTCTAGACCTAATTTTATTCGAATTTTATAGGGTATGATGATTTCCCGGATATCATCTTCCATGGGCCACAAACTTCATGAAAGTAAATCGGAAGTAGACCAAAAATTAATAACAACACCCATCACTCACCAGTAAGTATGATATTCGGGATAAAAATTATCGTATGCCCCTGCTCGGAACTACATAAATAACGTATGTATGGGTTTCGGACTAAGAAGATGGGCCTAACAAGTTCACCATAGTCTTCACTTTCAATCTGCAGAAATATAATTCTTATATTTTTGGTCTTCTATACAAATATTATAAAGAGGTACCTAATGTTGGTAAGTTTTTGAGTTTGGCAATATTTAGAATCTACTTTCAAAGTAAACGCGGGCAACACCGCGGGAATAGTATAATTATAAAAAAAACATCAACAAATGTCATGTTGACCTATATACTATTCGTAATCATTATTTTTCAGTGGAAACTAATGATTGTCGGTCAAGTGTTTTTTTTTTTAATATTTCGTAATATTTTCTACGTGACAAAATGCTAATCACATAATTATTATAGTATAAAATATGTTTAGTAGTTCTCTATACTGTGTAACTGTGGAAGTGTACGCGGTGCAATCTGCGCGTGTGTGTGTGGTTGATGTATTTAACAGGGGAATTAGTTTTTTTTATGTACTAACCTTTTCTGCTTATTCAGTTTCCGGAACCCTATTTTTTTGTTACCCATTTTTAACATTAGTAACGGTTCAGAGTGCTGCGAAAATGCGCGTACGTCCGACCTCCAATGCGTTCCGCTCGGCACTGCCGCGGTGCGGCGGGAACGGGGCGGGTGTGAATTGTTCCATAATTTCGTTGATTTTGGGTGAAAACATACATGTCTTAATAAATTAACAATATTATGACCGACATCGCTCACACCATCATAGACGCTTATTTTGGTGTAATTTTCTATTCATCAAGTTACGTAAGATTGGAATAATGTCAGTTTTAAGATGGAGACTATTCTCCATCTTAAAACTGACATTATTAGGTGAGGTTAGGTGGGGGGAGGTATGTTTGGCATTTTTTTCTATCGATCAAAGTTTATCCAATTATGTAACGGACATCCGACGGAACTAGATAAAGGTCTTAAATATAATAATACAGTTTTTTTAATTTTTAATATGTAGTATTTCAAAATAAAACCATTACAAAATCACATATCCTAGAAGAACCCCGAAGCTACTCGCCTTAAAATTAAAAAATGGGCGAGATATTGTCTGCCCTACCCCTAGAGTGTATATAAAAAGCCGAAGCTGCGGAGCGGATCACGGGCGACCGTGCTTTGTCACGCGAGGGCGAAAGGGCTGCTCTCCCCTAAGGCGGAGTCCTCTCACGGAAGTTATCATTTTTTCATCGTAATTTGTACGCCCAACATTCCTTTCTTTATATTCCAATAATATGTATACAACTACTATAAATAAATTTTCTGGTTACCCTTTGCTACACCTCGACCAGAAAAAGTCCTAATCCCAATAAGATCGAGTTTGCCCTCTGGGTGTTGGAACTTGAAAGGTCAGGGGGCCTAGACAAGGTTACAATCGACAAGCGCTAACGCCAATAGAAAACTAATAAAATGTATGGGAATGACAAATGTTAACGAAAAGTGTTCCGTCGGCATCTGTCATTTCAATACAATTTATTATTTTCTTTTTTCTTCTTTTCTTGTAAAAGGCAAATGCGGTCGTAACGTTTTGTTTCGGTAAAAATATACTAGAGCCTCTGGTTTAAGTTGTATATTTTTTTCAGGATCTCTACCGAAATTCGCTCTCTCTGAACAACTGTCTAACGTCATCCAATCCTTGATATCGTGCACTAAAGTGACCGAAACGACCCAGAAGTGGGCCGAGGCGCGTCGCGACGCGGTGGTGGGCCTTACCATCGTCTGCCAAACCATGGGCATAGTCGATGGCGTCGAGAAATACGTGCCGATGATTATGGAGGCGCTGTTGCATTGCCTGTCGGAATACACTATCGATATGAGGGGAGATATTGGCGCGTGGGTGCGCGAAGCCAGCATGACCGGTGAGTTTTTGTTCAAGGTTATGGACTATGGTTATGTAGCGATTGCTGCTTCGGTCTCCGACCGAAAGGTGACAGCAGCTGTCGGTGAATTGCGGTCGTCGCACGTTGCATGGGGCGACCGACTCAATGTAATTGTCAATTGCCTATAACAATGATTGCCCGGAGTGCCACTCAAAGCGTTCCCGAGATAAAGGGTCTTGACAGACAGACAGACAACAAAGTGATCCTATTAGGGTTCCGTTTTTACAAGCTTTTATTTAACTTGCCCTGTTAGTATGTATGTATGTATGGGACAAATCTTGCCATTTAAATTTGACCCACTTCCCGGTGACCGATATAGTTGAAATTTTGAAAAGTAGGTACGTACAGTCGGCAATAAAAGCTTGTACTAAAAAAATGAATTTTTTGAAAGAAACTTATTTCCTTTTGAGGTACTGAACCCTAAAAAATGGAGGGCCTTTGCCTTGCACTGAGACAGTGTGGGCTAGAAATTAATGAATGGTAACGTAGCGGCCCGCTTCATGATATGCGAGCAACGTAGCTTGAGACTTTCAAGTAAAGACCAAGCAATGCAAATTCGAGCAATGTGCTTTTTAAACTCCAGATGTGCTTCCACATGTATGAAGTTGCGAGCACTAACCTTAGGCAGTACTTTCACCCTTGAGTAGGCAGCCATTAGCTAGAACTGGAAATGCACCCGCCCTCCTGACGCCAGGATGGCGGGCGTCATTAATTTCTTAAATGTCTCTGGAGTTTAAAGAGCACATTGCTCGAATTTTGGCGCACATTTAGCACATTGCTAGCACTAACTACTGACGTATACCGCAGCTCCATTTGTTGATGTACACCCGCCATCCTGACGCTCACGGTCCTTTGGCGAGTTTTGCATGATTTTGGCCGTACCCAAATTATAAGATAGTGGATTGTTTTGTTTAGCGTGTTTATACCTATCAGGATCACTATTATTGCGAACGCCACTGCAGTGACATTTACTAGTCTTATTACAAGCTTTATATTAACTTGACTTGTTCGTATGTAAGTATAAAAGTAAGTATGTATGTAAGTAAGTTGTCCGTCAAATCGTGCAAGTTAAATTTGACCCACTTCCCGGTGACCGATTGAGCTGAAATTTTGGGTATAAGTATAAATAGTTTGGATGACAATTCAATATTACGGTTCCATCGAGCTGATCTGATGATGGAGACAGAAGCTGGCCATAGGAACTCCGTAATAAAACCACATAACCCCATCGAGTTTATCGTCTCAATGAGCAGTTGATGATGGTATACAGAAAAGTACAGTCGGCAATAAAAGCTTGTAACAAAAATGAAATTTTTGACAGAAACTTATTTTAGTCTAATATTGTTCTTGAATATTATTTTTCAAATATTTGTTTTATTCTGTTGTATGTATTACTGCATGGATTGATTCCTTATTGGCAATAAAGAAACTGAATTACTGAGCATGTCTTTTTTGCCATGATAGATAGATAGATAGATAGATATCATTTATTGTCAAAACTGTGTACATAAGATCTCATGTCATACATTAAAAGGTATCAACAGTTTGCCCATTTCGGACGTACAATATTTGAACTTAAAATTAAACTTAATTGTTTGTAGATCTATACGAAATATTCATTAAGATTGTAAAAGCATTTAATTGCAAGCCATTCCTTCAGTTCCTTTTTGAACTTGGTACTCTCGAGTGACTTAATCAATTCAGGCAAGTTATTAAAGATTCTGATTCCAGTAGCATAGGTACTCTTTCTAATGATGTAACTAGAAGGCCTAATTGTACACACATCATATTTATATTGGGATCTTAGATTAGTTTTGGAGTCACTTTTTTTATTAAAAATATCTTGTCGTTCCTTAACAAATAAACAAATTTCTAGTATATAGATACACGTCAGAGTTAAAATTTTATTGCTTCTAAAGATTTCCCTTAAGGATTTCCCGTTTTTTAGATTGAATATTATGCGTAGGCTTTTTTTTTGAAGAATAAACACAGACTGTACATTCACTGAATTACCCCAAAAAATTATGCCGTGAGTTTATATTAAACTTAATAAATTGCCAGAAATAAGTTTATGATTAAAACCATAATTGAATAAATCTTTGTGTATAGGTTCGCTCGGTCTCAATCTGTGTATTGTGAAAGCAGTATCGAAGGTGAACTTCGGTAATCTCTAAAAAAGTGTTCGCTTTGTTGTGTCAAGGTTATCTAAACAAATTGATTGTTTTTCTGCATGGCTCATTTGGCATTTATTATTCTTTAATTGTTTACAGTTAGGTATTGATAGAGGTGATGATATTTAATTAATAACAAATGTTAAGTCAGTCAGTTTACGAGATGGGGCATATCAGCTATTATCGTCTAAAATTTCATAACAACGGCGTTTATTATACATGCAATATGAATAACAAGAATGTTATGTCTATTTTTAACCGACTTAAAAAAAGGAGGAGGTTCTCAATTCGGTTGTATTTTTTTTTTTTTTTTTTTCAATGTTTGTTACCTCAGAACTCCGTCATTGATGAGCCGATTCGATTTTTTTTTTGTTTGTAAGTATAGGTATGCATTTTTTTTTTATTTAGTTGGATGATGGGATCCATGAGGAATTGAGAGAACTCCTCAATTATATTAGGCACGCGTGTAGTGATTTTGGTATTTTCTATTATATCTCGTGTATTTACATCCGGAAATCATAAATTTGGTGGAGTGGACCTGATGATGAAGACCACAGATGACTTATGGAATTCCTCAATTATGTACTTAAAGTACAAAAGCACGTCACAGATTCTGATAAGATTCCGTTGAAATAGCAGCTAATGAAGTACCAAAGGTGATCCTTGTGGGATCGACGGAAGTCCTCAAATATTATCGGGCCACATACAGCGATTGGGTTTTTTTCTCTAATAATCAACGCATTTGCTCTCGGAAATCAGTTCATGTGGTAAATTGGAAAATAAATGTGGAAATATTCTCGTGGCTTGGCGGTGTACTAAATTGAAGTCGGTTAAAACTTTGTTTATAAAGTAAATTATGGTTACTGCTGTTTTGATATTTTTGACGTCAATGTGATAATACGTCATTTCTAATTCCATCGGGCTTTAAAACGAGCCGAACTCTTTGTAACAAAGTATCTTGACAGTGTTGATTGCTTTGATATTATATGGATGTCAATAATTGACGAAATTCGAGTTATTTACTATTTGAAACGTTCGCTGTTGGTTCCGTCTCTTCATCATTAGAACATGAGTAGGTACCGCAAACGTCGGAAAACTAAAGAGACGACAACAGTTCGCTAGCAAAATTGCGACTACACACTGCAATAATCATATGTATGTAAATAAGGGTACATACAACTTAAAGTCCCATAGCTCTTATGTCAGTGGACTAAGGTTTTGGTACGTATCTATGACAGGATGAAATCGTTACATACTTTTGCACTTGACTGTACAGTTTGTAACGAAAATGGGGTGTGGACCGATCAAAGCCATGTCCGGTGGTAGCGCATTGCTATTCCAAAATGCATGTTTTTTTTTGTATTATTTTGTTTTTGTTTATGTTTCATTAAAGTTTTTGTTTACATTGCTGATCTCGACAACAAACTTAAAACCCGTCACCTGGGTGTCAAAACGACGACAATAAAAAAACATTTGTTTTCATAACAGCTGTGCGCGCGGTGGTTGAAAATGAAATAAACCCTTCTTCCCTTCACCCTCGCGGCGAATGTTGTCATACACAAGCTATGTCAACAAAAACAAAGACTGTAATGTAAGGGTTAAAGAAAATTGCAGATAAGAGAGCTAAGTGACATCAATGTGTCACCTGTTCGCCGCGGGCAAATTACACCTGATTTTTGTGGCTTGCAGTCGTTTATGCCGCTCCCGCATTGGCTTGCACAGCCATGAAAGACGTCTCTCTTCTTGACACTGCTTGTATAGTATGTAATAGACTAAAAGACCAGTAATGAACGTAAACAAAAATAAACAAAAAAATAAAGACACATATTTGGGATCGCAATGCGCTACCGAATATACCCTTGATTGGTTCACACCCCATTTTTGGTACACCCTGTATAGTCGAGAAATAAACAGAATGATAGGCGGTCCAAGTGACGAACCTTTTCATTCCGCGACTGTACACACATAATGATATCTGAAAGACAACGGAACACCAGCGCTGGCGTTGCCAGCATTACGCTGAGTTGTGACCATTTCGTGGCAAATGTGTATGTGCGGTATGTGTCCACAGTTTGTCTTTTTGCCACGAATAAATGTTTTCTTTCTTTCTTTGAATGGGTCATGTGTAAATGAAGCGATTGTTTGGCAGGTCTGCTCACGATCTGCAGCCAGTGCGCGGTGGAGGCGCCGCACCTGAACTCTGCGGACATGGTGCGTGACGTGGCGTGCGGCGTGGCGCAACAGGCCGTCGAGAAGATCGACCGCACCCGCGCGCACGCCGGCCGGATATTCACGGCGCTCATTTACAAGTCAGTTCATAATGTAGACTGAGAACCGTGCTCTAGCAAGTATCGGCAGTCAGTGCGTGACGTGGCAGGCCGTCGAGACTAATGTATAACCGTGCTCTAGTCCGCCATTTTATCTTGGTCCCACTGATTTGGCCCATCAGTGGGACCACGAGGGAGACTTTGTTCTCGTGCTTCCACTGCTTTCTATGACAATGAAATTATACTTCCTGTACGTAATAAATATAGTACCTCTTAGTTACCGGTGAGCCTAGTGGGTAGTGACGCTGCCTACGAAGCTGAAGGTCCTGGGTTCGAATCCCGGTAAGGGCAAATATTTGTGTGATGAGCATGAATATTTGTTTCTGAGTCGTGGATGTTTTCTATGTATCTAAGTATTAATATCTATTATATGTATCGTCGTCTAGTACCCATAACACAAGCCTTACTGAGCTTACTATGGGACTAGGTCGATTTGTTTATATTATTTATTTTCCCCGTAAACCCACTGCATCAGTGTCAATCAAATAAAACCGCCATTTACCCGTGTTCCACTGAGTCTTTCATGAGTTTCCTATTTCTAGGTGGTTTGCCCTTCGGACATCTGAAACTACCTAAGAAATCTAACCTACCTAGTGTTTCGCAAACGCAATAATAATTCTTATATACAGGGAGTAGAGAAATAGCAAGACCACAGGAAACAAGCCTTCCTTGTGGTCCCATTGGTGGGACAAATCAGTAGTGGAACCACGAGAAAACAGCGCTCAGTCGCGCTCAAAACGTGACGGCCGTAACTAGAGAAAGGGCACGCGCTGTGCGCTAGTGCGGGATCTTCTTCTTCTTCGTCGTTTCACTCTTGACAGAGTGGTCGTGGTCATCATTTCAGGTGTTGGTAGCAAGCTTCACAACACGCCGCCATTCCTCTGACAGTCGCCTTCTTTATGCTTGCGTCTAGTGATGCATCTAATGCAGCTTTAATCTTGTCTGTCCATCTCATTGGTGACCTGCCTCGCGGTCTGGTGCCCTCGACCTTTCCCTGGATCACGAGTCGCTCGATAGCTACGTCTCCTCGACGACATACGTGCCCGAAAACGTTAGGATGTGAGACTGCACTACGGATGATCGACGCTGCTTAATGCCGAGTTCCTTCAGTATGGATATCCGTCATATCTTATACCTGACATAAATATTTTACTTATTCTTCGACAACCGTGCATTTTCCAGGATAAATGAAGCCTTGCCTTTCAGTTTCAATATAAAATAGATCTAAAGGCCCACGGCGCCAAGAACGTTACCACGGCCCAAAGGGTTTCAAAATGAACGGATTTTTTTTTTATTAGCCACCAACAATTTTATCATCATTATCATATCACCCGAAAGACGTCCACTGCTAGACTAGATAGGCTTCCCCCAAATAGTGCCAAAATGATCGGTCCTGCGCCACCCGCATCCAGCGGACTCCCGCGACCTTGACCAGGTCATCTGTCCACCTTGTGTCCGACCAGTGCCATTTGTCATCCATCACAACAATTTAATAACAAGCGACATCTATTGACCTACTAATCCATTTCAGTGACCCGCCAATCTCGAACATTCCACACCACGACACGTTAAAGCGCATTTTTCCTTCCGAAGAGCTGGAACGGCAACCCGAAGCTAAAGACGAGGACGTGAACATACCGCCGAACAGTGAGAACTCCAACGTTGTCCTGTGGCTATTCCCGGGCCATACCATGCCGCGGTTCGTCCAGTTGTTGAACTACCCCGCGTATAGGTATAGCGTGGTTAAAGGATTGGTGGTCAGTGCTGGGGAATTGACGGAGAGTTTGGTAAGTTTCGATTTTAATATATATTGTATTGCATACGGTGGCAAACGGGCTGCCTGTTGGACGAGTCACAAGCGCATTGCAGACCTTCTATTGATTTGAGGATTCGTTGGGTCGACAAATGCAGGGCCTCACTCTGAACACAGGGCATCACCTTGCTATTGCCACCAGGAACTCACACTACAGGTCAAGTAGAGGTATTAACCCAGCGAACAAAAAACCATAGTCTAAGTATCGCCCCAAAATGGCCCCGCAGAAAGGGTGTCATTGCCATTATTCGGGGATGGGGGGGCGGTGTTTCGAAACGATGCTTGGCAGCCATTCAGTTCGAACATGCGCATACCGGGTTTTAGGCACGTGTTTGGGTAGAAATTTGTAGAGCTCGCCTTCTATGGTTTTTTCGTTCGCTGTGCCCTTTAATTCGCAAAAAACAGCGAAGGTCCTTAGTTCAAGTCTCGGTGGTGACGATTCTGGTCATGAAAAAATACAAAAGGACGTAGACCGTAAGCCCACTCCCAATACACCTACGTCTCATCACATGATATGCTGATCGCGAGCGAGTGTTCAAGCTCCAAGAGCGAGCAATACGAATAATCGCGGGGAAACCGGGTAGGTTAGGTTAGGTTAGGTATGTTAGAAGTAATATCAGCTCGTATAAAACTCTTGAGCAACACGCGAGGGGGAAATCTGCTTTTGGTCCCGCCCCGTACTACCGCTAAAGCCAGGAAATGCGTAAATGTGTTAGTCAAGCTATTCAACGCGTTACCTGCCGACATCAGAAGTGCCCCTAGTGACATCACATTTGCTAACAAAATAAAATAGTACAGTCGAGTTCATAAATATATGTACACCTTTTTACCTAATCGAACGCGTTTGCATACTAATTGTTAGCGGCCGCATTCGAGTTGGTAAAAAAGTGTACATATATTGGAGAACTCGACTGTACATTGTTTAACGAGGGGCGTAAGTGGAATATTGCGAACAAGAGTCTATCAGAAGCCAGACGCCGAAGGCGGAGGGGTTTTGATGACTCGAGTTTGCAATATTCTTATGCCCGTGTTATACACAAAGTTTTTCATCACATTTGCGAGGAAACAAATACATTTTAGATGAAATGAATACAAATCGTAATAAAAACTGCAACATGTCAGTCGTCCATTTTGTTGAATTTGACGTGAGGCGCGTATGGCAAAGACCCTTCGGTATACAGCCACGATTTGAACACACTTAAAAACATTTTAGATAGACACTAAATAACTACATATTAAATCTGTAAATGATTCAGTTAAACATGTTTTTTTATTTAGTAATTCAAATTTATTTAATCCACATTAAAAACACAATAACAAATAAAACAATAATAACTTAAGCTACTAGCTTAAGCCTAGTCAAAAAGTCCCCCACGAGTTGTCCCTGGCGCAAAGGTACCCATCACACTGGCCGCATTACCACGTTGAATGGCGATGGACAACCTTTGCACCAGGTACGAACCCGCGCGAGCGCCAGACTCCCTCCCCGTAATTCGTCGTCCCACCTCCCTAACGAAAGCAATAGCCTCCGACCCCCAGCACCCAGTAGTCTCAAACGCAAGGGGTACAAAATAATAATTACCGCCCAGGGCCGCATATTTAATACATTTCCTGGCCGCTGCAAAATCTGCAGCAGCACCAGCTGTTCGCACCGTTCGGCTGAGATGCGAGGCGGCAAAAGTACTGACGCACGTGGCGTCCCACAGGAGACACTTTCCCTTCTGCCACGGCACCAAAGTTAATCCATCTGGCCTCTTGCCATCGGCGCGGCAGAGGCCCGGAGGCTCCAGAACACAGGGGATGTTGGCAGATATTAAAGCCCTCCTAACGATGTCGTTGAGAGCGTGGTGACGCGGAAATCTTCCCGAACAACGACCGCAACTCAACGCGTGATGGCCACTCGCCTCCACCATGGAGCCGCAGATGCATTCATGAGGCACACAAACATCGCAGCCCAGGCGGAGTGCCACTGCTACCCGCAATGAGTCGTTGTCCAGGAGTGTTCCCAAATAAGGAGCAGGCAAAGTATGCATGTTTAAGTAAGTTTTCAGACATCGTATTTGATATAAAACCTCTTTGCTTCGTAACTGCCGCATGAGTAACAGATACAATTTAAGAAAAAAACCATTACGCCCGTGGGCGTAACACAGGCTATTACAGCTTTATATGTCTGCGCATTATGAAGCCCTTTTCGAGCAAGTGTGATGAAAAAAATGTTACTAGAGATGAACTGCAATTTTTTTTGATAAAGTGTCATCGACCCACACACAATGTAAATATGTTAAAGTCCATGTGTACAGTTAGGTATTTTAACTGTGAATTTTATTTTTAGCATTATATCGCTGTGAAAATGTATTTTATGATTGAAATTTGTATTGTACTAAGATTATTAATTTACATTTATTTAAATGTAATCCAATATTATGTACCGAATCTTGACGTGTAAACAATTACCTTTGTCAATACAATTATGAATATGAATATGATAAAATGCATTTGAATTGGCCGAAAGTTTGAAAATCCTTCACTTCCGGTCTAAGTTTGTATGAGTAGGTATATTTACGCCATAAGACAACAGTACGAGACATATGGCATCATTTAGCCCTTTAATTGTAGAGAGAGTAAACCTAAGTCCTGAAATGGCCGGAAGTACTAGACAGACGGTGTCAAAGTGGCCAACTTGTGTCAATTTTCAAGCTTTCGACCAATTAAAAAAAAAAAAATGTATTTCTTGCCTAGCACAACTTTTAGGACCTGCTGCCATGCATTTTATCATGTTGTCATATGAGACGTAGGTGTATTGGGAGTGGGCATACGGTCTAACGGTCTACGAGTGGGTTAGGCCGAGTGGACGTTGCCAATTAAGGTGGTTTTCCACAGGATGAGCGCGGATTGAATTGATTTTTTATTTGCACGCTAAATTGAACCGTACTGCTGTACTGTTAGAGTGCAAATCACACTGAAGATTATTTTCAAGCGCTTGACATCGCGGGAAAATTTCTTCAGTGTAATGTGCATTCTAATAGTACGGCAATACGTTTCAATTTAGCGTGCAAATAAAAAATCAATTCAATCCGCGCTCATCCGATGGAAAACCACCTTTAAAGGGTCAATATGGCTGCCGTATTCTGTGAGCTGTAGGTACTTTCCCAGTTGAGCTGCAAATATGAGCGAGATGACATTCAGGTGTGCCCTACCTGCCTATATTTTTTTTTTATTTAACAAAGAAGTTAGAACCGAGCGGTTCAAACGCTAAGAGACTTGCCCAATAAGAGTTTGCTCATCTACACCTACACTAATATTATAAAGGAAAGATTTGATTGCTTGTTTGTTTGTATTGAATAGGCTCCGAAACCACAGATTATATAATAGCCGAAACTACTGGACAGATTCGAAAATAGTTATTTACGATACAAGTGCCGTAAATAGGAAATTCGCAATGAGTGGTGATAAATTAAAATACGACCGAAGAGAGTGTTTTAATCGAGTTGCGAATTACCTATTCGCACGTGTATCGTACAACGTTTTACTGTACATATGGTTCTTTAAAGTTTCGACATATGCACGGAAAGTGCACTTTTCCGCACTAGTGCGGGAAAGTAGCACCATATGTACTGTAAAATATTTTACCATTAGACGCCGACATTATCCCTGATGAACATAGGCTACTTTTCACCGCGGGAAACTGCTTCATTCCTACGCACTAACCATGCGAAACCGGGCCGGGCAGCTAGTCTGTGATAACAAGGTTATGTGGCATTTCTACCCATGCCCAAGTGTTAGTCGCCCACTGCGAATTTAAGATGGGAGCTGGCGTCTTGGGAGCCGTATCCTTCCTGGCTTCGCTGAAATCTTCGCTTAATATTATGGACCTCTACATCGACCTGGCCTAGTAGCATGATACGTTTTATGGCTACGTTTCAGTACATTTAGGCCGTAAAACGAGACCATAAAACCTATCGTGCTAGCCAGGCTCGTTAATCTCTTATTACGGAGAAACGAAGCACAGAGATTGTTATTCATTATTATTTACTCTGATTTGATCTATCTCATAGTGCATTATTGTATTACGTAATCACGTTTCATCAGTGCAAAGATCAATTATAAACGTATTTATTTATAGTATAATCTCTTTGTTCCAGGTTAAACACACGACACAGTCGCTGTACGCGTATTTAAACACATTACACAGTGATAAGGAAATGCTGAAATCGATCTGTGACACAATTATTAAAGTTTTTGCTGATAATATCCACGTTAAGCGAATTACCACGGCTATATTTAACTTCTTGGACAGGCTTCTTAGTTCAGGTATAGTAACTTCATCTATACTATTATATTGAGACTAAATACTTGTGAGTTTGTAACTTAGTACGCAATTAAAAATAATGGAATTTCAGGATAGATATGCTAAGATTTCATCCCACGACTCCGCATGTGTTATTTGTGATGAGAGGGCGAAGCGCCGTCAAAATACTAGCCCGATAAACTTGAAGCTAATGGGGCTTCTAAACGGGCAACATTTTTACGGCAATGTGTCGCCGGCAAGTATGTGCATTTTGCTCTAGCGTACAAAGTCAGCGTAAGACAGCAATAGTTGCCGGCCAGAAATTGCAGGATAATGTGGCCCGTTTAGAAGCCCCATAATGAGTAGCCCCATCGTGGGTAGTGACGCTGCCTACGAAGCTGAAGGTCCTGGGTTCGAATCCCGGTAAGGGCAAATATTAGTGTGATTAGCATAGATGTTTTTGATTGTTTCTGAGTCATAGATGTTTTCTATGTATTTAAGTATTATTAAATACCTACTTGATTTTTTTTTTTTTTTTTACTACAATACAAAATACATGTCACACAATAGAATAAAAATAAAACGATACATTAAAATTAGAAACCTAAGCCTAAAATACCCTACTAATCTAAACTAAAAACTAAGTATCGAATAACCCGCCCCGCGCCACTCCAGGTGCAAAGGTTCCCATCACGCTAGCCGCATTGCCGCGCTGCACAGCTATGGCTAGCCTATGCATTTAAGTATTTCTATCTATTAAATATATCGTCGTCTAGTACCCATAACACAAGCCTTACTGAGCTTACTATGGGACTAGGTCGATATGTGTAAGATTGTCCCCTAATATTTATTTTATTTATTTATTTAATGAAAATATTCAACTTAAATCCGGTTTTATTAAGATCCATTAGGCCATATCTCGGATCGATTTTTACTGTCTCAGTACATTTTTGTCATTACCCTTTCGTAAGTCTTATTCCGGATCCGTCCAGAACGGTTCGAACTTACAACTTAAACTTCAAGGTCAACTATAAACTAGAATAATTGAGAGATAATAGTTTGTGACGTCATACTTTGGGAAAACCGTTTTTCTCAAATTATTCTAGTTTATACAAGTCTATTATTAATTTCGTGCAAATGCGAATGGAATTTTGGAATTTGTGAAAGTTACTTACATGGGGTTCTTAAAAAATCACGCCGTTAGCCTGCGAATGTCAAATAACGTTTTGTATGGAAACCGAACCACTTTAACAAACGTAGGAATTATTCTGATAAAAAAAAAACTTGCTAACTGTACATCACTTTTCTCCAAACCATTTTAATTTTGTTGGTTTTAGGTTCCGTTTCGCCAATATTAGACGACCCGGAATCAACGTTTGCGTCAGACATTCTCAAATACCTTTTGCTAGACCTGCGAGGCGGGAAGAATATCTATAAGCTACTAGATTCAATCAACGTCCTTTGCCAGCTGATACAGGTAAGCCGTATTATAAAACCACACGCATGTTTATCCCTTTATTCGGCAAAAATAGCGAAGGTTGCTCAAGCCTCGCTGATGCTGAATCCTGAGAACCAAACGATTCGTATCAGGAAAAAAGAATGCTAAGACTCTCAAAGAATATGTCCAGCTGGCAGCAAATAGCTGAATAAAATGTATAAAATACTATCTTGGGAGGAAAACATCGTGAGGAAACCGGTCTAATCCCAATAAGGTCTTGTTTTCCCTCTGGGTTGGAAGGTCAGAGAGCAGTCGCTTTCGTGAAACTAGTGCCTATGCCAAACCTTGGGATAGGCACTCGTCGAGGGCACTGCCGGGAAAAACGCTAGGAGTATGATAATGATAAGACTGCCTTGTAATACAAAAAACGCATTTAAACGAAACTCACTAAATGTAGAAAAACTATTTAAGGAATATAAACTGCATTAAAGTAGTTATGACGTTGAGTTTTCCTTTACATTACGTGTAATTAGAGAGTTTTAGTTGTCATCCGACAACAGAAATAGAATCAGTAGTATACTGTTTAGAAAAAGATACCTTTAGAGTTTATGTCGGTTCTTCATATAGAAGGGGTTCTTCCAGAACGGGTAGTAGTTTATTGAAATTCATAAGGTGCATGTAGTTGACATGCTTAAATTGAATGTTTTTATAAAGAACTTTGACTTAAATAAATAAATAATAAATAAATATTAGGGGACAATCTTACACAAATCGACCTAGTCCCATAGTAAGCTCAATAAGGCTTGTGTTATGGGTACTAGACGACGATATATTTAATAGATAGTAATACTTAAATACATAGAAAACATTCATGACTCAGAAACAAATATTCATGCTCATCACACAAATATTTGCCCTTACCGGGATTCGAACCCAGGACCTTCAGCTTCGTAGGCAGCGTCACTACCCACTAGACTAACCGGTCGTCGTCGTTGACTTGGACGAATTGAGCATAACTTTTAGTAAATAATGTAAAAAAATCAGTATATAAACAGCGTGCACACTTTCAGGCAACCGCTGATTCAATCGGTTGCCTCGTGACAAATATTTATTTGTTCACCTATTTCCGCCCCAGTCCAAGTTAGCTCAGTTCGGGTTGCACGGGGCGGTTCCACAACACTTCGGGAGCTCAAATACCGCGAGCCATCCGGTTGCCGCTTGGATACTGCAACTACGCGTCATTGCATATGTCAGTTTTGTTACGAAACGTATGCATTCGACATTGACTTGTTACCCGTAACTATCCGTTGAAGGGACATAAATTAATAAATGAAATTAATTAATTTTATTCTGCAAGTAGGCCGTACTGGCACTTTTACAAGTCAAAATTCTACCAGCGTTTCTGAAAAAGAAGACCACTGTTAAGAAGAAACGCCGAAACAAACTCAACAGTCAATAATCTTTTGCCAAAAAAGCTTATTACGAGTACAATGATAGTTCTTAACCTACTTAAAATAAGTCAAACTGAATATGAATACAAAGAAAAAAATGCATCATAATGCGATTTTCTACAAGAACACTTGTCCGAATAAGCTATATGAATTATTAAGCTATTTTGGGCTCTGGTTTGGGCCATGCATTTCTGTCAGTTAGATAGTCCTCAACCCTGTAATAAGCCTTCAACATCAATGTTTTTACAAGCTTTTATTTAGTTTCACCTGTCCCGTTGTCTGTAATAAAACCTTGCAAGTTAAATTTGACCCACTTCCCGGTGACCGATTGAGTTGAAATTTTGGGTATAATTATAGTTTGGATGACAATTCAATATTATGGTACCATCGAGCTGATCTGATGATGGAGACAGAAGGTGGCCATGGGAATTCAGCACTTAACCGACGTAAGCCCGTTGAGTTTGGGCTCGTTAGAATCGTCTCAAGTTGATGATGGCATACAGAAAAGTACAGTCGGCAATAAAAGCTTGCACCAAAAATGAAATTTTTGACAGAAACTTATTTCAAGTAATTTTTAAGAACTGAATGAAAGTGCTTATAAAACCCTTGGTCCAGGTCGGCGGCACGGTGTGCAGCAAGTCTCTGGGCCAGCTGGTGATCTACTTGTGTTACGCCGACCGCTACGTGCGCCGCTGCGCCGCCGCGCGCCTGTATGAAGCGCTCACCCTGTATGGAGACGAATGCTCCGTGCCTGACGAGAATATTGAGCAGGTATATTACAAGCCTGTTACTAAAATATATTTGAGGCAATCCACAATTTTTTGTAGCTCATTGCCTTGGTTATGTCTCCTTCACTCTTTAAAATTTTGATTTTATGGGATTTAAATCCACTATACACATGTCTTTGTTATATTGGTAAACCCATTCCATGTTGGGACATCTCCTTGGCAGTCCAATTTATAGTATAGTTTCTAAGAAACTGTCACTGTTGTCTCTTGGCTTAATGTGACGGAATAACAAGAAAAGAAGAATAACACTTATTTAATAAAAGTTGATTGACCCATTTATTTAAGACTCCTGCAGACGAGCGTATTTTGCAAAATGCTTCCTATTTCATTCAAGATTACAGCGTAACTATTCGTAAATATTTAATCAAAAGCTGATAACGTACCTAAATAAAATAATCGTTGGATAGCTCGTTCAAATATTATGGGTTTACGTAAACCCTACAACCTAAAACCATTTTTAAAATCAGTGTTTCGTTTCCGAGATATTGGGCTTTAAAGCCCTAATTTTTGTTCGAGTCATGTCCCCCCCCCCCCCTGCCGGCTAAATGGCTACTACTGGGGATGTGACAAAATTCTTGGTAGTAGTACATATAATTAATTTAAAAGGAAAACTATCACAGACAAGTAGGCATAAGTAGCTACCGAGTAATAGTCGACCAACTTAATGTGTGTAAACAATTTTCGTACAAATTCGGCCGACGTCGATGTAACGAGACAGACAGGCAACTACGGAAGCCTACACTGCGCGTGGCCCTACACGCACTTGGCCGGTTTTTTTTCATCTTCTAAGCCTGATATTGTACTTATTTTTAAGAAGCTCTTCCAAATTGGCTCCTGGCTAACGGGAACAGAATCAGGACAGAAATAGTTGATAGACCCAAATATATATTTAACTTCAACCGTACTTAGATTATGCACTAAACGCCCGACACAACAGGCAGCTAAGAACCATCTCGACAAATGATTAAAAAAATCGGCCAAGTGCGAGACGGACTCGCGCACGTGCCTTTATCATTATCTATAAAACGGCAAAAATATCACGTTTGTTGTATAAGAGCCCCCTTAAATATTTATTTTATTCTGTTTTTTAGTATTTGTTGTTATAGCGGCAACAGAAATACATCATCTGTGAAAATGTCAACTGTTTAACTATCACGGTTCATGAGATACAGCCTGGTGACAGACGGACAGACGGACGGACGGACAGCGGAGCCTTAGTGGGTTCGGAATCCTAAAAACCGCACTCATATCTGTTCATCGGTTTAGAAGCTACGATGCCACAGACACACATGTTAAACTTATGCAACACGTACGTAAACGGGGGTTACAAGGATGGAGGTTGGATGCCTATCGCGTTCGTAAACGAGTTCGTTCGTTCAATATAAACAAAAACCGGCCAAGTGCGTGTCGGACTACGCACAACGAAGGTTCCGTGCCTATTAAAAAGGTTGTATCGTTACTGAAATCTTATGGCACTTACGTCCTTTTCTTTAAGGAAGGCAGTTTTTTAGGAATATCTCAAAAACCTTTAGACCGATCTTGTTCAAAACAATTTTCGCTGAAAGAATTTAATAAGCCCTATGAGCATGATTTTTTTCATATTTTTAAAATACACGGTTCAAAAATTTGAGGGGGGTGACACAATTTTAGTGACTTTCGAGGCGATTATCTCTGACTCTTTTCACTTAATCAAAAAAATTGCTGAGAAACCTTATATTAATTTTGAAAGGCCAATCGATTAATGTGCCACACGTGGCTTGGCAATGAAAAAAAAATTTTTGAGTTTCAGTTTTATGTATGGAGTGCAACACTAAAAAAAAAATTTTTAGTAATAAAATTACAAAACTATGTAGCGGTTAAAAAAATACACCTATCCTCAAAATTTTATTCAAATACACCTTATAGTTTTCGAGTAAAATGCCTGTGACATACGGACGGACAGACAGACAGACAGACATGACGAATCTATAAGGGTTCCGTTTTTTGCCATTTGGCTACGGAACCCTAAAAATGGCTTCAATCTTGCTGACCTTGCCGTACGAAAAGTTCATCAAGAACGCGGTTCGTAAATCCATACTAATATTATAAATGCGAAAGTGTGTCTGTCTGTCTGTCTGTCTGTCTGTCTGTCTGTTACCTCTTCACGCTTAAACCGCTGAACCGATTGCGATGAAATTTGGTATGGAGATAGTTTGAATCCCGGGGAAGGACATAGGATAGTTTTCATCCTGGAAATCACCCCCTAAAGGGATGAAATGGGGGGTTGAAGTTTGTATGGAGCTGCGATATAAACGATTTCCACGCGGACGGAGTCGCGGGCAGAAGCTAGTAATATTATATTTGAAGGATATGGTAACAAAACTATATTACAGCATATAGGTAGCACCAAACTGTCTGTAATCGTAAGCGGTGTTCGTTATAATCTGAATACGTGTGGAAAGTTTGACAAGTTTGTATGAAATGACAGCTGCCGGCGCCATATTTAACGTTGGTCCGGCTGTAATAGTAAGTTGTCCTCTTCGTTTAGCCAGAATTATTCAACCACCCTCGCCGTAAGTACATCTGCCATCTTAGTTATTTATGACACAATCTCAGTTCCGTGGTGTTATAAAAACCCACTGAAGCCCTTGAAGAAAAATATCCACATTAGCTAAGGCTTGTCCACGCATATTCTGATTATTGATTCCACGCCCCGACACACTACTGGCAGGGATGACACAGTTATTACAATATTTTTATGTCAATATTATTGCGATACTCAAAATTGTAAGGATAAATTGATTCTATTACGTCAATATGCATGTGCTATGAGTGTATCGCGCGATAATAGTCACCGCGTAATCGCTGCCACGAGTATCCACTGGCCGGCCCTTGTTGGCTAGGAAATACAAATTTTATAACATCGAAGGTCAGTTCGGGTATGTGCGCCACCGGGGAAAGTGCGCCCCCGGGGTAAGGCTGATATTGATTTAAATGACTGAATGATGAATGAGGCGCACTTTCCCCGGTGGCGC
Organism: Epinotia ramella; assembly: GCA_947578815.1. NCBI lineage: Eukaryota > Metazoa > Arthropoda > Insecta > Lepidoptera > Tortricidae > Epinotia > Epinotia ramella. The sequence goes on along the minus strand of OX388205.1, from coordinate 14,459,414 downwards.
ACATACCCGAACTGACCTTACTAATTTTGTTTTCCCAGATAATGACGATTCTCGAAAAAACAGACTGGGAGAAGGATGTAGCTGAGTTAAGACCGATAAGGAACGAGCTCTGCGATCTGATGGGCATCAAGCAGCCAGTGATGAAGCAAAAAGCGCCTTAGAGCTTATGCAACAAGGACTGAACTCGTGTAATGCTCGTCTTTATGCTAAGCAAGAAGATTTGGTGTATCCAATGTTGAGCTTTAGTTGCCTAGTGCCTTTACTCAAGAGTAATTTACTTATGTTTTCTTTTATTTCGCTCGCATTTACTATTGTGATAACAATTGCTTTCACTAAACTGTTTTCAAAAGTCTCGGTATACGTAAGGTAGCCGAGTCCAAGTGCTTTATTATTGAAACGTACTCTGGAGACTATTTTAATAAACGTAACACAAACCATGCATAAAATAAAATATTTATTTAACATTTCAATTGTTTTATTTTAACACAATTTTATTATTCTTAAAATTATTTATTGCACTCAATATTTGTTGCCGCTTATAATATCCAACGTTTGTACATTCACATCATAAATTGTTCCCAAATACCATATTTTCGGTTTATCATATCCCAAATATACTTAGCTGAATTATGGTATACATTGCTCAATAAACTATATTTAGGCTCCGAAAAGATTTCAGTAATGGTCAAATCAGTTTGACCATTACTGATATCCTTTCGGTCTCTTAGATCTAGTTCCTAGGTAAGTCTAGTGTGTTTGGTGCGACTATTTCTGCGAAAGTCCATTTATGCAAAAGTCCATTTCTGCGAAAGTCCATTTCCGCGAAAGTCCATTTATGCAAAAGTCCATTTCTGCAAAAAATCAATTTATGCAAAAGTCCATTTCTGCAAAAATCAATTTATGCAAAAGTCCATTTCTGCGAAAGTCCTTTATGCAAAAGTCCATTTCTGCGAATGTCCATTTCTGTACGAGTCCATTTATTTTAACATTCACGACAGTACGTTACAGGGAGAGAAACCTGATAACGCAGACAGACAGACAAACAGATAGTGATCCTGTAAGGTTTTTATTTTAGTAAAATTTATAACACGGCCCTTCGTCATGACACATTTACGTAGTGGAACCAACAATGTTAGTTTTAGGCAGTATTATTTTGGACAAGTGGCCCCACTGGCCATATTTGACTTCTTCTTCCAACACTAGGTAGGTTAGGTTCGTTTGGTATCTTCAGATGCCCGAAGGGCAAAAAGACAGACAGAGAGCGGAGCTCCGTCAAAACTGTCGAAATACCAGAAGGTCACGTCCATTTCATAACCAGAACCTATTAATGTATGATCTGGTATTTCGACAGTTATGACGGAGCTTCCTCCTATTTTTTGGTCTATTTGCCTTTTACAACGGAAGTGGAGATAGAAATATTTGCAAATCCTAATATCATTATCATGCTGTGGGTCCATGAGTATACTTGAAAATCCTTCATTCTCTTCCAATCGACCAAACAGACATTCACGGAATAGACGTTCAAGAAGCTAGACATTCACTCAATGGACGTTCGAAGCAATAGAGTTTACTGGGCATAACAGGAACTGCACCTAAGAGACCGAAAGGATTGAAATTAGGACTCAACACTTTGAACACCATTCAACACATACCTGCACCAAAGTTACTTTGACAACGGTTGCCATAGGGCATTGAATACATAACACTTAATACGTTCCCTGGCCGAGTGCCCCCAATGGGTAATGCACTTGCTTTTCAGAAGTCCGTGCTTCCACAATGGATTCAGAGCTTCAAACTGGAAGCACACTTGGACGTGTGACATGGTATAACAACACAGGTACACGTCATCAAACGGCATTTAACAGCATGATGACGTAGGCTTGTGTCAGTCACGTGGTTAGCGAGTCTCGGAAGAGAGTACCTGTGTTGTTATACCATGGACGTGTGACATGGTCAGATCATTTTGTACGGCGACAGTGAACGAGTCCTTACGCCTACAGACGAGCGTATTTTGCAAAATGCTTCCTTTTTCATTCAAGATTACGACGTAACTATTAGTATTTATTCAAAAACTGATAACGTACTTAAATAATAATTTCTTAAACTAGAGGGGCTAACAAAGTTCAAATTTTAATTTTCTGTTTCTAAACCTAAATTCTTTCATTTATGACATTTCATGTAAGTACAGGACGGAATGTAGTAACAGCTTAACGCCAATTTCGTCCATTCCAGAGCTAGGAGTAAAACCACGAATATCGGTAGGTACCTATTCGAAGTTTGTCTCTATCACACTGTTTTTTTTTTTTTAAATACAACGACGGTGGCAAACAAGCGTACGGCCCGCCTGATGGTAAGCGGACACCGCAGCCTATAGACGCATGCAACTCCAAAGGAGTAACATGGGCGTTGCCGACCCTTGATATGTTTGAGGATTCGCCGCGTTGACAGCTGAAGGAACAAATTCCCTCGCTCTCAACACAACGCATCCTCGAGAGCTCTGGCGACCTTGCTCACCTCCAGGAAGACAACACTACTACAGAGCAAGTAGTAGTGTTATTATGGCTGTGGTTGTGTTACTTTTAATACTCGAGCAACAGAGAAGGCGATATACAAACTTCGATTTTCGTAGTAGCGCCACTGTTAAGTTACTGGCAAACTACCTAGAAATAGGGCATCTAAACCGTCGGATTACGAAAAAAAATAACCCTATGATCGCCAATAACACCTAAAGTCGTCGTGTGTTGTCCTACCCGCAGCGACAAGAACGACTACTTATAGGTGTTATAGCGTACACTGTCAAAGCAACTTTCAGGTAAGGTTTGGCGTGACATTGTCTCTTCTGGATGTCTTGATTGGCGGTGGAAAGGTCACCAAGTCACCATTATCCACATAGGTACAACAAATTTTCAGTAAATTATAATAATAATGATCGTTAAACAGAAACTGACGTAAATGGAATAATTCTTCTTCCTGCCACTGCCGTAAGAACTTAAAAGCGGTAACATATGGCGAGTTTTTGCTGCACTGCAATACAAAAGCTCTTTATCTTGAGGTTAGATAAATGGCAAATTTTAAGTCTTCTTGTTTGCTTAAAATTCGCCCAAGTAAGCTCTTCTTTTGACATTGAATTTGAATCTTGCTACTACATATTTGTTTAGCCAAGAATCTGCAACTGTGCCGGGTCCTGTGGCGCCTCCGCTATTAAATTCGCCCAGAATGTTCCGTAGTTCTTCAATACCGTGCCGCTGGAAAAGAATGGGTTACATTGTATACAATATACTTGACAACTTACGAGATGAAGTATAACAATCAATTGTATGTAAAGTCCTAAGGGCCTGTTTCACTATCTCCAGATCCGTCACTTTTCTTTTATATGACGGGAGAAAAGGATAGCAATAATTTTAACTGGCAGATAACTTCATCCGGCGATTGTGAAACAGGCCCTTAGTAGTATAATGTAGATAATAAATAAGTAATAAGTTAAACTTGTTTAGGTAGAGACCATTAAATATGTAAAATAGACATAAATATAGTATTTAGGTATGTCTATTATACATATTTAATGGTCTTGGTCAATTCAAATGATATACCTGATGTAAATTACGAGTAACCCTCATTCAAACCATCAATCACCTTATTTCAAAATATATGTCAATAAAAATGTAAGTACCTACCTACCGACCACAAAGGTCAAAATGTACGCCGAACGGAAGTTTCTTAACGATGGACTATTTTAGTTGCTCTCAAACGGATTTTAGCAGAAGGTCACCCGTTAAGGCGTTACAGAGTTACACAACGCGTAAATGTGCAGAAGTGAAAGGAACTTACTGGTACAAGTATGTGTGCATATGTGTTTTTGGTACTTATGAGAGTTATGAGGGTACGAGGGACTCGGCTTAATCGCGTCATTTAAGGTCCTGTGGCAATTCGCACTGCTACTTCTTTTTCATGAGTCATTTTAAAACATTAGGTACTATAGTTATATCGACAATACTAGTTCTATAAAGACTAGAAATCGTTTCAACTAAAATGTGTAACTAGGAACCACATTTGAACCAACCATTCTATCACGACCGTTTATCACGAACCAAAGAGAATATATCTAACCACTACGTTTTAAGAGGCGGAACTTCATACATTGTTTTAAGATTCTCTTGTGTCTACTACCAACGTAAAGAAAATATTGCCAATATATTATATTCTGTATTAGAGTATATATTAGGTCCATGTATTCTGTGTTTTGTTAGCTTGGCTGCAATGGGACTTCGTCCCCGTACATTTTTTCATTATACTATATAATTTATAAGAGAGTTCCAAAGGCTGTCACGAACCAACTCTTAGAAACAGCGACAAAATCTTGAATTGAATGAGCGTAATGGATCCTGTCACTCAGCAAAATACTCTCGCTCTCGATGACTCGGCGTTGTTGTTCTTAGGGGTACAACAACAATGACAACCTATACCTATATTATCAACGCGATTAGAATGGGATTAGAGGTGACAGTGTTGCTATATAAATACGTCAAAGTTGGTATGAACTAACAGCTATGCGAATCCAAAACTCATCGCGGTTAAGTACCTACTTAATAATTAATGTAGACTGTATTTGTTGTGGGCGTTCTGGGCACCGATAGATAGTGACGAATTTACGCTTAGTGGTTGTTCAAAGCTTGCGTTAGACCAAATGTCAGATCATTAGTAACTCTGTATATTGTTTTAACTTTACCTACGGTCTAACAGATCCTTTTAAAAGCCAATAAAAGAACAGGACTCACGTAAAATAAACACGTCCCTGCGCATCCGGGGGCGCTCGCCAGACCAGCGTGGCCCGCGTCTTCTCTCGCGGGTCGGCGTGCGTGACGGATGCGCACTCGGGGTGCACCGTGGTGTTGGGGGCCTGCTCCCACGATCCGAGCCAGCGGTCGTCCTCCACCGACCTCGCTTGGATGAAGAACCCTTTGAAGGTCTCGGCCCCCTCGATTGTCACTGGAAATAGGTGCATTGTTGCGAAATAAGGGTGCCGAGGTTTCATGAATATTTATGGTGAGGTAGGGCACAGCGAAATGTCATCCCGCTCGAATTTGGAGCAGCCCAACTGGGGAAGTACCTCCGCCTTGCAGAAGACCACAGCCATAATAATAACACTACTACTTGCTCTGTAGTAGTGTTGTGTTCCTGGAGGTGAGCAAGGTCGCCAGAGCTCCCGAGGATGCGTTGTGTTGAGAGCGAGGGAATTTGTTCCTTCAGCTGTCAACACGGCGAATCCTCAAACATAGCAAGGGTCGGCAACGCCCATGTTACTCCTTTGGAGTTGCATGCGTCTATAGGCTGCGGTGTCCGCTTATCATCAGGCGGGCCGTACGCTTGTTTGCCAGCATCGTTGTATTTATAAAAAAAAATGAATAGCCATTGACAGGCAGGAAAAATACATTGGCTCCCAAGTTTTTGTAGGATATTATATTAGAATCCTGTCCCATTGAAGTAGGGTTGAATAGAGGGGTGCTTAACCATGGGTAGTGCCCTGCTATGTTGTTGATATTTACGAACTGAACATGAATGAATATATCTACATGGAATTTACATTTATCCATACTAATATTATATGTAAATGCGAAAGTATGTCTGTCTGCCTGTCTGTCTGTTACTTATTCACGCTTAAACCGTTGAACCGATTTAGATGAAATTTGGTATAGAGATACTTAGTTTGAGTCCCGGGGAAGAACATAGGATAGTTTTTATACCGGAAATCATCCCCTAAGGGCGTGAAAGTTTGTATGGAGCTACGATATAAACGAGTTCAACGCGGACGGAGTCACGGGCAGAAGCTAATATTATATAAATTGACCCTTTGATCGATCTCGAAATTACCTCTAGATTTGAAGTTATATTTAAGAACGAATTTTTATTATTTAATTACAGCCTGATATTATCTATAGATCGTTTCCTGAACTATATATTTTTTTAAGCGGATTCGTTTTCCACGTATTTTCCCTATATTGAAAATTTGGTCTCTAAGGTCCTTCTCTCTACTTATTTTATCGTATGCGTACCTACTAGGGAATGCAATGCCAGTAGACTGAGACGCTAGTAGACCGAGAGGCCAGTAGACGTTTTATAAAGCTGTCATTGGAATTGAGATCATCTACCTAGGACGGTAGAGTTGATTTTTGAATGGACTGGACTACCTACTGTGATACAATTGCGCTAACTCAAATAATCTCAAGTATACATGCCTATCCATTTGACTGTAACACTATGAGTGAACCTGTCGTGCGTGGCCGTAGTTTCAAGTCTCCAAAACTCTCCCAATTTCACTTGACCGGTTTTTGAACCACAAAAATGATTAATTTTGATCCATTCGAATCGACTAGCTAATGCTAACTATTTTTGCGTATCTTTTTATTTTAGATATTAAACTCGAAACGAATAGATTTAGATCGAAACACGAAAACATCTTATCAGCTGAAATGTAAAGCTAGCAATAATTATTTACTCTCTACAGAGACGTTCAAAGTAGTCAATCACGTTTGTTGATATTGTTGGGATTGAAGTAAAGGATCAGTAGTAAATTTACTCACACAATCATATTTCATTGTTTCCCTTTGTTTAAATGAATAAACAACATATTTTTACAATATCATACAATAGTAGTTAAATATACTACTATTTTATGATATTGTCCTTGTTTATTTCACTTAAGGATTACACGTAAAATTAAGTAGTTCAGTGAAATTAAAAATCTTATTGGGATTATCCCTGAACTACCTACCTACTACTACATCTTTCTGAACCCTTTCGGAAATATCCCGCGGGATAAAGAATCCCGCAAATACCGGGATTTCAATTATCATGCGGATAGCACTAGTATCATACCTCTACCCGTAACTAATAATAATAAAGTACCTACTTCACATTGAGTATTTTGACAACATGTTTGCCGCTCCAGTTTGTCTGGAGTCGCCGGCGAACCGGTCTACCGGCTCGGCATAAGTTGTTTGACCTACAATGCAAAGAGCATGGCATTGCGCAATCGCGTACGTACGATACTGTTACTACACGAGTAACAAGATTTTATCAATGAGTCCTTTCGACGATGTTTAGTTAGCACCAGATCTAACAACAATTTTCAAAGTGATTATTCTTTGTACAGCCACGTCTATAAATATGTATGTCGCAGGGAAATGGCCAAAACAGAGATTTGAACAAATCTAAGGGGTATGACCAAAACACCCAGGATGTTAAAATAGCGAATCCATTTTACATTTGCCTAGAAAAAAATCAGTCATTTGATCAAATCCCTGAATCTGTTTAGTGAAATGACGAAATCAGCCAAAAAAGGCAACTCGTTTTCTCATTTCACCAGATTTGTTTAGTGATTTGATAAAGTCTCTACTGTAACATGGTATAGGTGATTTGATCAAAACTCTGAACTGGTTTAGCGTTACTCTACAATTAAGTTTTATCTAATGTCTCACATGATTTAGCGAAATGGTCAAATTAAAAGTCAAAAGTAGGTAGGTATTCAAATTGTTTCTTAAATCAGCTCTTTTGATCGAATACAAGAATGAGGTATAGTTGTAAACCGGAATATACTTATGTTAACGGGATTGAACATATACCTAGTAATTTTAGCCTGATTTCAGGTTTGTCATTTCACTAAACAGATTCAGGTATAAATTGATCAAATGACAATTTTTTTCTAGGCAATTGATAAAATGGATTGGCTAATACGAGGGCGACACTGAAAGTCTTTAGAACTGGCCACTTGTAATAAATATAATAAAAAAATAAGGTCAAAATTTGAAAATGGAACTCTTTCTTAATATTTTTGTGTACGAATTCCACTCGATTGTCATTTGTTTTACGATTTGGCGGCAAATTGAAAATTGTGTGTACTACGTGAGCATGAATTTAACGCGAGAAAATTTTCGAGCAATGATTTTTTACGACTTTCGATGTAATTTAAGTCAACAAGAAAGTTATGATAGACTTCGATTGGCCTTTCACGATGAAGCCCCATCTCCTGCTACTATTTACAACTGGTTTAATGAATTTAAACGTGGCCGCACTAATCTCACTGATGATCTGCGTGAGGGCCGGCCTTCTACGGCGACTACTGAAGATAACATCAGTGTTGTGCGGCGTATGATAGAGACTGACAAAAGAGTAACCTATCAGCAGATTCGTACAAGCTTAGCCATTGGTATGAGTCAAGTCCACAAAATCCTCCATGAACATTTAGCGGTGAGGAAGCTTTGTGCCCGGTGGATACCTCATAATTTGACAGAAGCCCAAAAAGTCCGTCGTGTTGATTGGTGCCGTGAAATGGGTCAAAGATTCAACGGAGGTAACTCAAATGCTGTGTTCGACGTAGTTACGGGTGACGAAAGCTGGATTTACTGTTATGATCCTGAAACTAAAAGACAGTCTGCTGAGTGGGTGTTTCCTTCCGAGGAGTTGCCTACTAAAGTGAAGAGAGGTCGAAGTGTGGGAAAAAAGATGGTGGCCTCGTTCTTCGGAAGGACTGGTCATTACGCAACAATTATTTTAGAGGATCAAAAAACAGTTACTGCGAAGTGGTACACTAACATTTGTTTACCACTTGTCTTGGAAAAAGTTCGAGAAAAACGGCCTCGCAGTAGGATCCTGCTTCACCACGACAACGCCTCATCGCACACCGCCAAGCAAACGATCGACTATTTGGCGACGGCAAACGTGGAATTACTGGGTCACCCACCTTATAGCCCCGACCTTGCACCTTGTGATTTTTATTTATTCCCAAAAATTAAAGAAAAACTTCGAGGAAAACGTTTTATGGACGCCGACGAAGCAGTGGCTGCGTTTCAAAAGGCCGTCGAAGAGACCCCTAAGGACGAGTGGGCAAAGTGCTTTTCTCAGTGGTTCTATCGAATGCAGCGATGTATTGATGTGAAGGGAGGCTATTTTGAAAAGATATAATAAAAGTAATAAGTTGCTTGATTGCTCAGTTTTTGATTTTCTAAGAACTTTCAGTTTGACCCTCGTATTAACAACATCCTGCGTGATTTGGTCATATCCTTTAGAGATTTGTTCATAACTGAATGGCAGTCAGGCATGCTAGCGTGATCGCGTTTATAAATGTTGAAAATTAAGCATCCGTCCTTTACTGGCGAGTACGCAGTTGTAGTTGTGAGAGGGACGAATACTTTCTTGCCAGCTAGGTATATGTGCATATTAAATCAGGTACCAGAAGCCCAGCTACGCAAATTGCTACGAGCGTAGCTCCGTAGCACCATTGTTCGGTTATAAAGCAGTAAAAATAACCTGAAGCTGAAGGTATTGGGGACGAAGAAATCAGAACCGCTTCATTCTTAACCGTAGTCTGATAAAGTGTAATCACATTCTTACGGAAGAAACTTAGCTTGTACAGTCAGCGTCATATAGATAGTAGCAGCCAGAGTAGCCAAATATTTTGTAACACACCCTTATTCTTACAGTAATAAAGACGTGTACCGAAATATTTGGCTACCTTGGCTGCTACTAACTATATGACGCTGACTGTACTTATAGTTAGTTTTATTTAGGTTAACGAAATTGCACCAAAAAAGTCCATTTAAAAAGAAACTCTACCGTCCCAGGTAAAGTATTTAAATTTCAATGATAGTTTTATTTAAAAAAAACCGGCCAAGTGCGAGTCGGACACGCGCACGAAAGGTTCCGTACCATTATCCATTGTTTATAAAAACTGCAAAATAATCACGTTTGTTGAATGGGAGCCCCCTTAATTATTTATTTATTTTGCTTTTTAGTATTTGTTGTTATAGCGGCAACAGAAATACATCATCTGTGAAAATTTCAACTGTCTAACTATCACAGTTCATGAGATACAGCCTGGTGACAGACGGACGGACGGGCGGACAGCGGAGCCTTAGTAATAGGGTACCGTTTTTACCCTTTGGGTACGGAATTCTAAAAAGTCGGTCAGCTTAAGTAGTCTCAACTGTATTGTGTCACTTTCGGGCGTGAAGTTGGCGTCTAAAAGGTTTACATTTTCTCTTTGCACCAACTCTCAATCCATCCACCATCTCTCTAATAGCCCTATGGTTATCTGGTAGAGAATGTCATTACCGTTAGGTCCTCCATTTGTAAATGTTTGTGTTTTGTGCGAATAGATAAAACATTGTATCATGAAATCCACTCTAAATAGTGGTTGTTCAAAGTGATTCTTGTTCATTAGGCAATCGTAAGATTTTATCGGAGGCATTTATTTCTATATGCGCTTCGACCACTAGCGAAAATATTTCGCAACACAACATTTTGTAATGTACCTAATGAAACTTTTTGGCAATGTACTTAATTCGGAATCGTGACTCGTTTGCTACCGTTAAAATGATTGTTGGCATTGAGATGCACATGCGAAATTGAATTTATTTTAGTTGTACACCTGAGTAGGTAAGTACTTTTACTCTTGTAAGTAGGTACAGTTGAGGTGGAGACGGGACGGACTCCGCCTGAATCGTCTTACACAGCCATGCGTTGGCGCTCCTTATATTTCTTTAACATTAGGGTTAACGTAAATATATCAATGGCCACTATTATAATTATAAATAAAATGTTATCCAGCCCATTCAGTGAGTTTCCGATTCGTAGTCCGTCGCCGGATTCTTGCCTGCGAGTCATACTTGTATCTATACCTCCTCACAGTAAAGGACAGCGAGTTTATATATATATTGAATATCTATACTTCCCATACCAACATTATAAACAAACATATCAAGGTTCAGCAACGCCCATGTTACTCCTTTGGAGTTGCCTGCGTCTATAGGCTGCGGTGTCCGCTTACCATCAGGCGGGCCGTAAGCTTGTTTGCCACGGTCGTTGTATAAAAAGAACGAAAGTGTGTCTGTCTGTCTGTCTGCCTGTTACCTCTTCACGCTTAAACCGCTAAACAAATTTAGATGACATTTGGCACGGAGATAGTTTGAGTCCCGGGGAACGACATTAGGATAGTTACTATGATCATCTCCTAAAGGGGTGAATGTTTGTATGGAGGGAATTTTACGGAGTCGCGGGCAGAAGCTAATTTGCAATAACTATCTTTGTTTTGTATTTTCATCATCAGGGGAGTTTCTTTTAAAATGACGGGTTAAAGTTAACTTAAGTGATGTTTAAGCCACGTCTAAGGTGTCGGTTTTGTTACTAAACGTATGCGATTGACTGTCGGTTTTGTTACTAGCGTAACTATCCGTGTAAGTGTCGTAAAAATAAAATGCCCACATTTGAAAGTTGTTAGGGATAGGTACATTTTATTTTCTGGGTACCAAATCAATGTGGTGTACCTACTTAATTATGTAGGTGCATGCATGTAGTTCGACTGTGTTGTAGTTGGACTGTTCGAATAGGCAGTAGTTTTGGGTTACATTGCCAGTGCATTATTTGCTATTTAGGTAGAGGAATTTAAGGTCGTGTAAGATGTCCACATCCTATCCTATACCATTATGCGCTCTCGCAGCGATGGGTTTGGGACTAAAATAGTTGACAGTTCATATATAGTTTGACTTATTTATATCGAAAAGTTTGATAATATCTTGTGTGTATGTAAAAAAGTAAAGCGACCTTAAGCAGTCACACAAGCTAAAAAACTGACCTGTGATCGGAGTGTTGGGGCCATAATTGGTCGCAGAAGCAAGCACTCTGTATGGCAACGTAGAGAGCGGCTGGGTCCGATGCTGTCCATGGTTGGGCTGATTAGGGCGGTCCTTGACGCACGCGTCTATTGGCGCCCCGTCGGGGAAGCTGTCCACTCCCCAAAACAACAACATAGCCACTAACAATTTAGACCACATGTTTATACGTTCATACGAGGTGCTAGTCTAAGGTCCAAGTTGGAACTGCGAGCGCGGGCCGTGAGCGGTCTCTTTTGTAAGCGCGGGAGTTCGAAAGGATCTAGATTTTTAAACGAGTTGACAGATCGATTAATGTCAGCAGGGGATACGGGTGTGCCAGCATTAGGTAGTTGCGCAAAGGAACGTGTCCGTTATAACATGTCACTGCAACTCAATTTTATTATTTAGTTCACAAAAATAAATAGACTAAACTAATCCCTTTACCAAATATATATAGATATTAAAATAATTTAACATTCTTGTTGTCTATTCATCTACAAACGTAATTTGGTCTTGTTTTTGCCTGTTTGGAGAGAACAGCTCCGGATCAAATCGAAGTTTTTCTTTACTAAGATCGATGTATTGGAATATTTCCTCGAACATACTCTCATGATCTGTGTCTTCTAACGAATCTTCAAATACACATTCATTTTCTAATAGTTCTAGACTGATATCATTTTCATTCTCCACTGCATGTTTATTTGCTTTGGAATAATCTTCTGGCCCATTTACTTCTTCAAGTACCTTTGATTCCGGTTTGTCCTTATCCAATTCGCATTGGGAGTTAGAAGGATCGCTTTCTTGTGACGTCACAGATCTGATCCAATCTTCGTTCTCATAAGAAGTGCTCGAAGCGTTTGTGTAGTCGTTATAGTATATTTTTTTGTCGTGTGTTGGTGGTTGGTCCGCCGATGCATCGTAACATTCGTTTACTTCTCCCACGTCTACAGTTTCGTATATGGGCTCTAGAATCTCCGCTAGCTTTTCGGTAGTGTTTATTGATATGATTTCGGCAACGTGCAGCTTTGGTACCACGGTGTCATTATCTTTCGGGTCGTCTTCGAAATGCGAATGGAGGTTAGTGCTGTAGGTCAGTCTCCTGGAGTGTGGGCCAAGGCTTGGTCGGCTGTAGGATTCGCCACGAACACGTGACACTACCGCGTTTTCTGTTTTCTCGTATGTAGCTTTGATCAACATGCGTACCTGGAAAATAGGATCAGTTATTGAAACAAGGTCTAGACTTATTTTAGCGACGATATTTGTTTTACTTACTATGTGTGAAGCTATACATGCTTTGTGCCACTAGAATTCACCAGATGCCATATTAGTATTTTAGATGTTTGTTTCATAAAATGTGATTCCTTTTGGATAATGTGCAGTCGGGTGAAAAAGTAGCTGACAGGACATACCGCTCAAAAGTAGTCGACAGTTCTATAACGAAACTCGACTCAGACATATGAATAATATGTTATCTAAACGTACCTCCTTGTTGATATAGCAATACAGCATCGCTACGACGAATCCCTGCAGTCCCTCTACGGTGTAGGTGATGTAGTAGTAGACCTGTTCTCTGGTACAGTTGGTCGTATTCGGCCTGAACGCGGTCAAGAGGAACTGCGAGCCGAATATCGGCATCAGGAACAGGGTTGCCTTGGTCGTGCTCCTGAAGGTTTTATTTTAATATATTTCATTTCAAGAAGGCATTGTCGCGTTTGTCAAGTGATAAATACAAAACTATATAATTATCAAGTAGGGTCAAAAAGGGACGAAAGCTTGATCTTGTTTTGATCGGATCGAATATTAATGCCTCATATTCCTTTTAATATAAACTTTACCTAATGGTTTACAATTGAGGTGAGACATTGCGCATTTTCAAGACTCCAGAGAAATACATATTGGCTGTTCAAACGCTATCGCAAATCTCTCAATAGCCTTAAGTTTTGATGCATCCTAGAATTGTCCCACTGAGACTCGGGAAAAATATTTCTTATATCGTACCTGATTGAGGATCTTTACACAAAATCGTAGTAGGTATAACTCCACAGAGCATTTACCTACTTTAGGTACTCACAGCTGATTGGCGTTCTCGCTATTCCTGATCTTAGTCAGCAGCACTCTCAACACATCCACGAAGAGGCCCGTGTTGATGAGAAGCACGGCCAGACGCGGCGCGTCCAAGATCCACTGTACGTTGTTCACTGTGTACACCACCCAGCAGGAATGGTCGTCCAATATACCTATTACTATGGACCACGCGATCACAGGAACTACGGCGATAACTGTAAAATATGGCGTTTATTTTCCAAGATGTTAAGGTATATATCTAAAAAAAATGTACTTGAATAAGATGATATATACCCTGCCTAAAAGATCCACTGTATGGAATCGCATATAGTGTACAATATATCCATGCATGACGAACCATTATAAAGCAGGTACCTATTCGTAAGATAAACGATATTTGACGAATCTGATGATGTATGTCACAGAGAACAATAGAATGTTTACAGTTACTGGATAGATCAAGTGGCATTCAATACCTTTTCACTTACTTATTTATGTGCCGTACAGTTTTAAATAAGCGGATTTGATTATATTATAACAATCTTAAATGAAAGATCACAATTGTAAGGGTAAGTGGGTAACGTCGGTATCCACTAAAACTCTGCGAGGTAGCCGAGTGGCGTGCGAGGAAAAAATCCACCAATATAATATCAATGCGTGAGCGAGGCTAGCAAAATGCTATTGGTGGTCCTTTCCTTGTATAACGCTCCGCTACCGCTCACAGATGTGGTGTATACTACTAGGGAGCTGTGAACTGTGTTATAGTGAGAATGATTACAGCGTGGATATCGGTGAGTGGAGTCTATTGGAGCTGTCTACAGTGTGTCTCTGACTTAGGGGCTTTAAAGGCAAATGTCCATTACGGTCCTGAAACTGAACCACTTTTGTTCCGCAACTTTGTAAAATAACTATTATTTCTATCATTTATTCGTGTTTGAACTTTAACTGTACCGTCAATGTATTGCAAACACGGCCTCATTATTTGACATCCATGACACTGACAAGTATGAAAACTAACTAATGGATGATGTACATTGAACATTTTATTTTATTTGTATGGAATAATGAAAATATAAAAAGAACGTATTTTTGAAAAGTTGTAGAGCAAAAGTAGTTCCGTTTAAGGAGCATAATTGACATTTGCATTTATAGCCCCAAAGTCAGAGACACGCTGTATAGGTATTAATTTTCGACCAACTTAAATACCAACCTGCTCCCGAAATATACAGCCACTTGACCTTCAGGTTCCGTCTAAACGTGGTGACGATAACCCTATGCAGATATACGCCCTCGACCAGCATACACACGAAAACTGCGTTCGCGGCGATCTTCTCCAGGACAGCAAGTATTCGACATCCGACGCCGTGGGTAGACATCACAGTTTCACCAGAATTCGTTAACTCGTCGATGTAAATCTGTGTCGAGAATATAGGTAGTATAATTCATGGGTCACGTGGTACAACTTTTCTTTATCCTACTGATACTTGGCACTCTTTGGGGGAGGCCTATGTCCAGCAGTGGACGTCTTTCGGCTGATATGTTGATGATGATGATGACTGATACTTTTGGAATTGTAGATATTTTCCTAAGTATGACTTCCGCTCCGCGGGGCTGGTATTCCAGGGCATTCGACCCTTTTGACACCAAAACATTGGAGTATGGGGTAGTTAATATACTATTATGTAGCAGCAGTTGTATCACTGATATATGAATAGGTACTTCATTAATCATTATTATTTTCTAGCTTGTAGTAGGGAAACGAGCACACGCGCCGCATAGGGATTCGATGAAATTGAAGTCGTATTGCGTTGCCAAATTAAAGATTACAGTCAACAACAGCAAACGTGTAATATCTACGTTACTATTAAATATATATAGACACCGATATAATAAGAATAGAGGCTGTGTCAATTCGATATATTTTCGATTACTTAGTGATTTTGTTGGAACGTATTGTAAATTGCGGACTAAGTAAATATCTTGTAGGCTAATCTTAATATTCCAGTGAATCCTGGGATTGTAAAGCCCGTATCAACGGTAGGTAATGTGGTTAAAGACTTACCTCGCTTCTACTAATAATGACCAAGACATTCCTTATAATAATAGCAATCAACAGATTCCTATGCAGCGCCACTCTTGTCACCCTCAGTCTCTTGTAGAATAGAAAGATGAAGACAGCCGGCACACATGATATGATGGAGAAGGCTAGCATGGCGATGTAGAAACGATATCGCTGGAGCAGGCGAGAGGTTATGCTGCAGGTACTGTAATCGGTCTGAATGTCCCAAGTCCCGTTTCGGTGGCATTGTTTGCTGCTGTAATCTGAACATTTATTTGGGTAAGTGACGTAATGTTTTACTTGCCGATCAGTATCAAGCAATATAGGTAAGTATTTGTTACGGTAATTGAATGAAACTAATGGTTGAACAACGTAGGTACTTATAAGTTATAATTAAAGATAAGGGAATGTACTTAAATGGAATAAGTGTATGAATTTTGCCAGGTCTCTTTTGACAGGCGTTTTTACGTATTGCACGCATTCAACATCTCGGTTCACAAGTGGGAGGACCTTGTCGTGGACAGGGACAAATGGAGCAAGCTGCTCTTCGATGGTAGTAAAGTCCGCGATGAAGCGTGGTTTAAGACACGTGCAGATAAGCGAGCCAAGCGGCATCAACGTGCCACCTGTTCGCCGCCGGCAAGTTACACTTGCCAGGCTTGCGGTCGTGTATGCCGCTCCCGCATTGGCTTACACAGCCATGGAAGACGTTGTCTCCCTTCTTGACACTGCTTGTATAGTCTGTAATAGACTTAAAGGCCATTGATGATTTTACGTATTACTTTTTGAACTTTGAACAGCATGATAATAACTTAGAAAGGAGTCATTTACTCTTATTATCGTTTGTTCGACTTGCTGCGTAGTGTCTGTACATTTAGATACGAGGTCAATCTATATGGCATAGTCGCGTGGCATCGTATGAGGCATTGTTTTCAGCTAAATAACTTACGATGGCAGGTCGGTCCTTGGCTAGAGTAGGCAAACTCGGAACACACCTCAAGGGCGGTGGTGCCGCCGGGAGCGGGCAGCCAGCAAGTCCACCCGTCAAAAGTGGAGCTGCACTCTTCATCCATCTCCTCATAGTCGACCAGAATGTCTAATACGAGAAAATATTACTGTGAATTGTAGGCAAATAAGTCGGTTATTGGTTCTTGAGCGTTGTCATGTGCTTAATAATACTGGATCTACGAATTGTGGAAGCAAAACATACCTGCACGGTCATCGTATGTTTTTTCCTAAATTAGCGTCAGTCCCGATTGGCCACCGCTAACTATTCGCCAGTGAGATTACACGATAAGCAAGCTGTCCTACGTTCGTAAGAGTGCCCTTTGTTTGAATTCGAAGTTTAAATATGTTGGATATAAATATCGTTGTCAACTTTTAAACGATACGACCAACCACGCAGCCCCGACCGAGTACAAACGTTAACTATTTATTATACACGCAATTTTATTGTCAATCAGGAAATACGGGAGTGCGTATCGAAACTGACCTGTAAGATAATTCTTTCTAGAAATCTCCGAGGTCATATGATCGGTGCAACAAGCAGTCGCTTCTTCAAAGCATAGCTCCCAGCGCCCATGGGCTGTCGGCAGGAGCGCGTTCCTCACCGCAGCAACCACCTCTTCTAAACCGGGGTCGAACGGGTAGCAGGCGTACGTGTCATCTTCTTTAAGCTGTTTAGGTAAGATATACTCATATCATACTCATACTCATTTATTTATAATGCACAAAACATTACGCGCACACATTTATAATATTTATATTAGTACCATTGTCCATTTTACACTTTGGGAGTTTGGGCAGTAAAAAATTCACCAGTAGGTACATGAGGCTTTTAATTCACGAAGCGGGGACTAGCGACTTCTATAGGTATACCTATCAATTCTAGCAACCAATCCTAGCGTCCATGCTAGGATGTCTGATGATTACCATCTCTTACAGCTACTTTTAATTATGTACTTAGGTATTGCTTTCCACGGCTGAAAAGGCGCTCAATAATATAGGTACTGCATTTAGAATAAGGTTGTTTACCAAACTATGATACATTGTGGACGTTTTATCGTTTTCGCTAAGATCTGACGAAAGCAAAATGTAATGAAGTTTATCACGTTGCGGAGCGTGTTACATACGGCGTAATAAATACTCGTATGACCCCGTGCACGTGCATTAAAGATGTAGTATATGTATATGCAGTTTCAGTTCGTCAGAGGGTACGCCAGGAAAAGCTAAATTCAACAATTTTATAAGTAACTACAATAAAGTTAATATCCGGAACTAGGTAGGTACTCAATCAATTACAAGAATTCTTTCACCAGTATATAGAACGGATGTTCGACGAAGTCGCGGGCTGAAGCTATTAAATAGTAAGACTGAAAAAGTTCAATTTCCTACAACATCGTGAACGCTAACGTAAACTAGTGTCCCTTAAGCTGGCACACAACTTACAATTTCCAAGCATGGCGCCCACATATGTCCATAAAGGCATGCGTTGTTCAGATTGATTGTGTTCACTCCCCCCACGAAAAGGAAGTCAGGCGTGTAGAGCAGGCAGCCGCGGGACGCCACCCACCTGAAGATCTGCTCGTGATACTCCACATTACGGAAGTTGCAAGTCCTGTTGGATTCAGGAGGGACCGTGTCAAGTGGTTCCTGAAATAACAAAATTGTCGGTGGTGGTATTTGTATAGTGTCCCATATTAAGTATGTAGGCATTAACCCTCTTATTCATAAAACTTAAAATGCTTCTGCTAAATAAAATGTGCTTTGCCCCTTTCTGACGAACACAAAATGTCAAAGTGACAGATAATAGTCCGTTTTCTTATGGGAAACAGTATGACATCCCCCCCACCTGTCGCGGAGTTATCTCTGGCTACCGGGCGATTTGGGCTCAGGTGGATGTGTATATCATTCGTACCAAATGGCATTGCTCTACTCCAAAATGTATACCCCTCCATACAAGCGCTCCCATAAGAAAACGGACTATAAAGGAATGTTAACGCCATTTTAGTTAAAATGGGCTTGTAGAACGTTTATGAATACGGCCGTTAATCTTTTTTAACCAACTTCAAAAAGGAGGAGGTTGTCAATTCGTCAGAATCTTTTATTTGTTATTTTTCCCGATTACTTAAAGAGGCCTGGACCGATTTAAAAAAATACTTTATTTTATTTTAAAAGTGTATCCTTCCCAGGTGGTGCCCAGATGGTCATCAGAGGCTCTAGTATAAGTTTTACCGAAACAAAACTTTACGATCGTGTTTGCGTGTTACCCACAATTTGTATGGGATTTGAAAGCTAAACGCAAACGCGGTCGTAACGTTTTGTTTCGGTAAAACTTATACTAGAGCCTCAGGTCGGGATCTGATGATGGGATCCTGGTGAAATCGCGGGAACTCTTCAAAGTAAATTATAAGAAACAGCATCCATTGAACAATAATGAATAACATTGTCTGTGCATTAATTAACTTTAATGAGTTAGGTGACAATGAATTAAATTACTTAAATCATTACCACGTTCAATGTTAGTTTGATATCGATAATTATAAGATATCAGATCAATAGATATCCTAAGATAGCTGTCTTACCTCACAAAGGTAAAAAATGGCGTCATTAGAACGTCTAAACGCTGCTCGCGCGTTTTTTCGCTCTCTCCATGTGCCTTCTGGATCTTTTATAGGATTAAGTACATCATTAAAGTTGGCATCGCCCTGAAACAATAGCCTCATAAGCAAATCAGAACACCTAATCCTTTGTTACAAAGAGTTACCGAAATGTGGGCCAAATCCATGCTAATAAGTATTATAAATGCGAAAGTGTGTGTGTAACTTATGATTTAGAGGAGTATAGATATAGTTTGAGTCCCAGGGAAGGACATAAGATAGTTTTTATCCCAGAAATCATTCCCTAAGGGGGTGCACGGGGGATAAAAGTTTGTATGGAGTTACGATATACACGAATTCCACGCGGACGGAGTCGCGGGCATAAGTTAGTAAATTAAACATTTTCAAATTACATAAAGGGTAAATTCGGTGATTTATTTCACTAGTAAGTACATAGATTGGACCTTCATGATAGATCTAAACCTAAACTACAGAGTGTTACAAAAATACCAAATATAATATAATAATAATAAGAATCTATTGGCAATATTTGAAAACCGTAGTCCAGGTAGTCCATATTTATTTTTATACTCGTCGACCTTAATGTTTGAATTAAGACTTAGTACACCAAACTTAAATCACATACTTTTTACTATGGAGCTCCCAACTCAACATTTCATAACTGTTGAGACGACTAAAACGAAATTGACCAATCACGTGGCGTCTTTACTGAACTATAATTCTCCTCCAAAAATTTGAGTGACTTTCGGGGCGATTATCTCCGACTCTATTCACTTAATCAAAAAAATTACTAAGACACCTTATATTTATTTTGAAATGCCTATCGATTGATGTGCCACCCGTTTTTTTTTTTACTTCCAGTTGTATGTATGGAGTGCACTCCTAAAAAAATTTTTTTTTAGTTATTTAATTACAAAACTATGTAGCGGCTAACAAAATACACCTATCCTCAAAATTTTATTCAAATACACCTTATAGTTTTCGACTAAAATGCCTGCGACATACGGACGGACAGACAGACAGACATGACGAATCCATAAGGGTTCCTTTTTTTTGCCATTTGGCTACGGAACCCTAAAAATTAGAGATGTACCGACTAGTCGGGAAAGCCGACTATCCGGCCTCATTTGTAGTCGGCAACTAGTCGGCAAAATGTGCCAATTAGTCGGCACTTTATGGATCACAGGAAAACGTGACATAAAATAAGTAAACTGCCATCATTTACCGTTCGTTTAATATTTTTCACTCAAATACAGAGTTCATATCAAATTTGGTACTTTGAACGCATGCAGACAGCTGAGACAGCGCGACGGCAAAGCGAAACGAAGTTTCCCGATTGCACCCGAACTTAGCCGAAGTCCACAATCGGCCTAGCCGACTTGTCGGCCGACTAGGCGGCCTTCTAGGCTAGTCGGCTAGTCGGCCCAACCCGTAGTCGGCCCATCTCTAAAAAAATGCTTTTGAAAAACCCATAATATTTTTGAACAAGCTATCCAACGATACCCCACATGGGTTTAGCGAGAAAAAAAATTACATCCCCACTGTAAAACTGGTACTTGGTACGCATTCTGAAATGGAGTCAACAATATGGTCTGAGTGTGAACCCAGCGAAGACCCAAGTCATTATTATTGGCAGCAGTAATCTGATTTCTAGAGTTGATTTCGTAAATCTCCCTCCAATACTTTTTGATGGGATTCAGATTGATTATTCGATGCAAGTGAAAAATCTTGGGATCATTATGGATCGCTCTTTGTCTTGGGTGCCTCATGTGAGTGAAGTGAGCAGGAAGATATTTGCTGCAGTGGGGTCTCTCAGGCGGCTTCGTAATTTTCTGCCTACTGCAACTAAAAATGCGCTTGCTCAAACTTTATTTCTTCCTATTCTTGATTACGCTGATGTATCCTATCTCGACCTTTCTGATCTTAATAAGTTTGAGCGTCTCCAAAATGTCTGCATTCGGTTCATATTTGGGTTACGCAAATATGACCACGTTTCTAGTTTCCGTTCCAAACTCAAGTGGCTCCCTATCCGTTATCGTCGTAACTCTCACATTATTTCGCTTCTGTTTAGTGTCCTTTTTAACCCTGCAACTCCCCGCTATCTCTAAGAGCGTTTTAGTTATTTTAATTCTGTTAGATCTTCTAACAATTTGCTATTAACTGTGCCTTCGTCATCTTCGAAATTTTACAGTAGTTCGTTCACTTTTAAGGCTATTCGACTGTGGAACTCTCTCCCTCTTGATATAAGACAAGCTAAATCTATCGGTAACTTCAAATCTCATCTTAAAGAACATTTTTGTCTCTCCCCTAACCCTGATTGTCTTACTATTATTATTATTGGCTGACTGTTTATGTATTATATTTATATATTTTTATTTGTGTTATTTGTATATATGTATGATTGTGTATGTATGTTTATATATAGAGCTATTTATTTACGTGTATTAATATAATTATTTAGATTTTTGGCTTATATATACGCATTCTGAAATGGAGTCAACAATATGGTCTGAGTGTGAACCCAGCGAAGACCCAAGTCATTATTATTGGCAGCAGTAATCTGATTTCTAGAGTTGATTTTGTAAATCTCCCTCCAATACTTTTTGATGGGATTCAGATTGATTATTCGATGCAAGTGAAAAATCTTGGGATCATTATGGATCGCTCTTTGTATTTGTATATATGTATGATTGTGTATGTATGTTTATATATAGAGCTATTTATTTACGTGTATTAATATAATTATTTAGATTTTTGGCTTATTATAATCTCTGCACCGTTTTATCTCTTTCTCCGATACCCAAAGGTTGTCTGGAAGAGATCGCTCTTCAGCGATAAGACCGCCTGTTGTCTACCTCTACCTACATGTTATTGTATTGTTTCTCTTTTTAACTGCTTTGTTTGTGTGAGGTGTGCAATAAAGAGTATTTGTATTGTATTGTATTGTAAAAATTATAAATATTTTTCAAGATTTTATTCTACCATTTTGTCGGCGTGATTGATTTATACCCAAGCCGAATTACAGCTTTCTAGTAGTAAGGAAGGGTCACTGAGCTAAGCCGCAGACGGCCAATAGTCCAGGCAATGAACTGTATGGAAAAAATGTCAATTTTGGTAATAATTTATAATAGCTTATTTTTTATGTATAACGGATATATTATCAATTAAATAGTTACCCAGCGACAAAATCCGACAAAATTTGAGACATCGAAAAAATGATAAGTTAACTGGCTTCTAAAAAGTCAGTAAAAATATTAATAAATGTTTTTGTCTTTATTTTGGTTCATTTACATTTGCTCTATAATATTCAAGATAAATCGTACAAAAAAAGATAATGCATGCTTCATTTAAATCTACATAATTACTTCCGGGTGGAAAGTTTGTCGGATTCTTGACTAAATCAACTTAGAATAACATTTTCAAATGATCTCAACAAAAAAAACGCTATTATAAATTAATGTTTTTGAAAACCGTATTTTGCCTAGAGTACAAATGGACAGACGGACATGGGGAAACTATAGGTAAGGGGGAACTTGTTTACTACGGAACCCTAATAAAACGGTTTAGGTAATTATTTTTAAACTAGGTCACATGATAAACAGTCTGTTAAAAAAATCTATGAACATTCAGTATGATTGACGTTACAGCTTATTAGGGTTGGCACTTTTTTTCGGTTAAAGAAATATTTTCTTTTTCATGGGTCATTACATTATGAGACACGTAATAAACTGCCGATGATACCTATAGCTTTACTTTTTTTGGCAAAATATAAATTTTAAAATTGTCATTGCTCGTTAATTAAATGATCACTTAATCAGTACCTAACGTAATCGACTCATACCTTTGTTACGCATAAAATAGCAATACAGTAGACTAGCCCCACTTTATCAAGTCCACACATTTTTCACTGAAGCACTCACAAATTTATAGTACATAGTGATAAATTAGTATTCACAAGCACATAGTCTAAGAGCAATGTTTACAGGAGGGTTAATTTCACTGTCGCTGTTCACTTGTTTGCATGCGCGTTGCATTTGAGATCACAATAGAAGTGCAACGCATTTCAGCACAGGTCACAATCATAACAGCTTTTGTTGGCTACCATATCTTCTGACGTCCGAGACGTATTGTTATTCAGCGTGTTTATAAATTATCTATAGCTACAATCAATTGGTATCTATAGATTAATTGGGCGTTTATCTGGATGTGTGTTGTGATTGGAGCAACGAAGTGGAAGACTATAACTGTTTTTTTTATTTCATTGATCAATCGAATATTTCGTTTGGCTACTATCTGTCTTACCTACTTGGCACATTTACCTACATATCAGAGACGAGGCGTGCATACATGAAACTCGGTACAAAAAGTTATAATTTAATATAACAATAGAGTCATGTCAGGACATACAGTACCTACAACCAGCAAACAATGAAACTAGAAAAATATAAATATTACGGGAGAGATCTTTAATTATTATTTCACTAGAATTCTTCTTCCGAGTAGTAGCACTTCTCTGACTACAAAGCGGTCCTATAAATATGAGAGCATCCATGAGTGACTTTAGTTCAACAGGTAACTTGTTAAACATCATATAGCTTGGTAGCGTTTGCTACTTCTGTCTCTTTCTAAGTTTTCTAATAAGTGAGAGTACGGATAGTGCGAGAGAGCTCGAGAGGGCTCACGCGCCGTCTTATGCTAATACGAAAGCTATTTTATTATTTATTTATTAACAACTAAAATTAGACATGAATGGTAAAAAGTTATTTATACCTATGTTATACTATATAATAGTATGGATAAAGATCCCAACTATTAACATTGCAAATTTATTTTACACAAGTATTTCATCAATGAACAGAGAAATAAAATGTATGTAAAACTCCGTCGATTGTATTACATGCAAATTATTAACAAAGTCCATCAGTACAACCAAAATAAATATATATCTTGAGGTCTGCAAAGGGGCTGCAAGATAATTGCTGTGATATTTTCGTCATGATCCTATGAGCTATAGAAGACTGCCGCTTTTCCACCCATTTAGATCTCAATTCTTTGGTCGGCCTAGTTGACAACCAGGCACATTCTTTTATTGAACTATGCGCCCATTTTCACGGGTCGGTTGGACTGGAGCAAAGGGGGGGCCGTCACTTATAAAATTTTACCTCGTAGTGGTATCATTATGAGACCTATTTTGAATGATTGTATCGTATAGAACACGTTAAAATAAGCATCTTTTACTTGAACAATTTTTCTTTAAAATCAAAAATGGCTGAAATAAAGCGCTCCGAATATTGAAAAATTTTAACACTTAGATTTTTTTATCAGCGCACCCCACTTCCACGTGGTCTTGTCTGTCCTACCCCTAGAGTGTATATAAAAGCCCGCGGAGCCAGAAGCTCGCGAAGGAGGTCCTGAGTTGAACGGGTGTACGAGGCCGAAGCGAAGCGAGTGGGGGGAGGTGGCGAGCGAAGCGAGCCGGCGACCTCCCGAGCGGAGCGTAGGTCGAGTACGCACGTGAAATGAAGGGCCGACGAAGCGAGTTTCTGGCGGGAGCCCGGGCGGAGGGCGGGAAATAAGAGTCCCAGAAACGAATATTTGCTAATTAGAAATTTAACCCTTGAACCCCAATATCTCGGTAAATATTGATCTTAGAGAAAAAGTTTATATTATAAAACATGCTTATTTTAGCGTTTTCTACATGATCCAATACAAAACATGTCGAAAAACGGCTTTTTTCTAAGTCCTTATTCGGCCCCCCCCCCCTTTGGTACAATCTGACCCACGGGGTTTCTATTGTTTCCCATAAAATTTAAGATCCGATTTTTTCAGTCCATAACGTTTTCCACCATATTTTTTTCTAGTCATATTATAGAAAGTCATAAAATTTTACAATATAAACTGGAGTTCCGATTTTTGCAGGTCATTATTAGGTACCTATTGTTAGTCATAAAATTGGTTAGCCATAACATTCAATGTCCCGGTGGTATGCAATTACATAATGTTAAAGGCAATAATCTAGTTTATAATAATTGTTGTAAGGTCTTTTTTCGCAAGTCATAATGATTGGTAGTCATCTGATTAGTTAGTTATATCATTCAATGTCATGGTGGTGTCACACTTCATAATGTTAAAGCCTATAAACACTACCAGAAAAATAATAAAATACATACAATTTTAACTACCGAATGTTACTGAACGCGTTCTTCCAGACTGCTTTATAATTAATGTGGGTACATGGGCAAAAATAAAGAGGGTATGGAGTGAAAAATCCCGAAATCCTACTTATCCTACTAATATTATAAATGCGAAAGTTGGGATGTTTAGATGTTTGTTACTCAATCACACTTAAACAACTCAACTGATTTGGATGCAATTTTGCACGGAGATAGTTTATAGCCTGGATTAAAATATAGAATTGTTGTTATCCCGGGTCCACGCACACGAAGTCGCGGGCGGAAGCTAGTATGTTCATAAGCAGGTAGATGTCGATTCTATTTTTAAGTACAATTTACTGTTTGTAATCAGTTTCTAGTTTACATGAATTAGGTTAGTAATTAAGGCCTGCGCAAACCGGCGGAGCGCAGCGCAGATCACTTTAAATTTGCCAATGTATATTCTTTTCTATTTTAATTATATTAAGGTATAAATTTGAATGCTCTGAGAAATACCCCGTGATGCTCCGAGGTCGGTCTCAGAGCATTCAAAGCTATAATGTAATTAAAATAAAAAAGAATATTGATAAATTTAAAGATCTGCGCTGCGCTCCACTGGTTTGCGCAGCCCTTTACAAGTTAGTGCTTATACGTTTGTTCTCCGTCTGTCATCATTTCCGGATTAATATAACTTCGGAGATAAAATGATTCACGTTCGACCCTCACTCATCTGTTATCTTCCAGTTTGTGTCAAATTTTAATGTAGGTTAGTGTAGGTACCTACTCCTTTCACGCTTCTGACGCGTGTAAGCAAACATAGTGGTCTGAGATCCCTCGAATAAATTTATAACCTCATCTGTTATTTAATAATGACCAATATTACTCGTTAGATAATATAAAGGTTGATAATTCGCACAGAGGTTGCCTAGCGAAATCCTGTTAAATATAATAAATACTAATATTTTTTTGGGGAAACTACCCTCAATATGTGTAATTCATAAAAATAAAGCATTAGCTGGTAGAATATGACACAAGGAACATGATAATTTACTTTAAAAACATAGTTTTAACCGACTTCAATTTAGTACTCCGCCAAGCCACGAGAACATTTCCACATTTATTTTCCAATTTACCACATGAACTGATTTCCGAGAGCAAATGCGTTGATTATTACTATTATTAGAGAAAAAAACCCAATCGCTGTATGTGGCCCGATATTTTTTTTGTGGACTTCCGTCGATTCCACAAGGATCACCTTTGGTACTTC
Source organism: Epinotia ramella (assembly GCA_947578815.1). Classification (NCBI taxonomy): domain Eukaryota; kingdom Metazoa; phylum Arthropoda; class Insecta; order Lepidoptera; family Tortricidae; genus Epinotia; species Epinotia ramella. The sequence continues at coordinate 14,432,607 of OX388205.1, read as the reverse complement.
ATTAGCTGCTATTTCAACGGAATCTTATCAGAATCTGTGACGTGCTTTTGTACTTTAAGTACATAATTGAGGAATTCCATAAGTCATCTGTGGTCTTTATCATCAGTTCCACTCACAGACCATATAACCTAAAGACCCCGCTTAGCCTAATTTTTACTTCCAAACAAAGCTGCCAAACTTGCGGAGCGCGGGGGACATCTAGTGCGCTCTGAATAAAGTCGAAAAGCGGTAGAACACTTTCTTGGCTGACTCTACTTACCTACTGTTTTTGTTTAGCTATCATATCTTTAAGCGGCTATTAATAAAAGTTAAACAGTTTGCGTGCCATTTGTCGGGCAATCATTAAATAAAATACTAGGTTTATACAATACTAGCTTCTGCCCGCGACTCCGTCCGCGTGGAAATCGTTTATATCGCAGCTCCATACAAACTTTCACCCCCCCGTTTCGCCCCCTTAGGAGATGATGTCCGGGATAAAAACTATCCTATGTCCTTCCCTGGAACTCAAACTATCTCTATACCAAAATTCATCTAAATCGGTTCAGCGGTTTAAGCTTGAAGAGGTAACAGACAGACAGACAGACAGACAGACACACTTTCACATTTATAATACTAGCTTCTGCCCGTGGCTCCGTCCGCGTGGAAATCGTTTACATCGTAGCTTCATTCAAATTTTAACCCCCCATTTCATTCCCTTAGGGGGTGGGGTGATTTCCGAGATGAAAACTATCCTATGTCCTTCCCCGGGATTCAAACTATCTCCATACCAAATTTCATCGCAATCGGTTCAGCGGTTTAAGCGTGAAGAGGTAACAGACAGACAGACAGACACACTTTCGCATTTATAATATTAGTATGGAAGTATGGATTAGTATGGATTTGCCTCAACTGGCCACGGACGGTCCGAACCCACTTGTAATTAGAACCCGCGGGTACGTGTGTACGGGTACACGGGTACCCGGGTACCCGCCCGCGGACTGGGCGGGTTCGGGCGTGTCCGTGTAGAACGGTCGCTTAGCACCGCGGGCTTAAGAACACGGGTATCTGGGCGGGCGGGTTAACACGTGTAGCGGGAGCCCTAGTTTTAACACACTTTGGAGGATAAGGCCATAAAAAAAACTGTTGTCATAATGATGCGTTTTCAGTCGGAAAAGAATCTCAGTCCGAAAAGTTCTATAATTTGGCCCTTTACTCAGCAATTTTGAAGCTTACTTAAAAGTTGTTTAAATATAACATGCTTATTTTTACACGATCTACACAATAAGAATATAAAAAGATGGCATTAATGTGCCACCAACAGGGCTAGAACAACTGACGATCTTTCTAATTTGCACAGTGCGAGTGACACAGTTGGCGCTGAGCCGCGCGTGACGCGACTGGGCAGCAAGCTGTGCTAGATGTACAGGCTGATCATTTTTTGTCGTGTCGGGATCGCCTTTGAATAACCCCACCTTGAAGTTAGCCAACCTTTTTTGTGTCCCGGTTTTGCCCAGGCAACCTAACACCGTTTGACAGAATATAAAAAACTCTTTCATTTCATGTAACTATTTATTAAATGGCAGATGAGGGTATATTCACTCCACTCGGCAACCTCATAGCAGTCCAGGCTGAGAGTAGGCAACCCCTATTTTTCCTGTTCCTTGTGTCATATTCTATCAGCTTATGCTCGATTTTTATGAATAACACATGAAGGTTGTTGGCCCAAAAAAGTAACTTAGTAGGTATTCACCTAATTTAACTGCTAACCCAGTATTTCGCTAGGCAACCCAAGTGCTATATATCAATCTATACTATAAATAAATAAAATAAATAAATATTAGGGGACAATCTTACACAAATCGACCTAGTCCCATAGTAAGCTCATTAAGGCTTGTGTTATGGGTACTAGACGACGATATATATAATAGATATAAATACTTAAATACATAGAAAACTTCCATGACTTAGAAACAAATATTCATGCTCATCACACAAATATTTGCCCTTACCGGGATTCGAACCCAGGACCTTCAGCTTCGTAGGCAGCGTCACTACCCACTAGGCTAACCGGTCGTCAAACTACATACTATGTTATCGAACATGTAATATTAGTCATTACTAAATAACATATGAGGGTATACATTTCTTTAAGGGATCTCCGACCATAGCCCGTGGCGTGGACCTGTGATCATTGTCGCAAATGTAGATAGAGTTTATTGCCTTCCGGACCATCAAGGGCATCAAGGCCCACTTCTTAAAAAACTCCCTGTAAGAACTTGACAAGACATAATTTTCTGAAGGTCCAATCTTAGAAATTGCTCAGATTCTTAAAAAAAATACCTAATTTCAGCTTCCACTTCCCGAAACAAAACAAAAAACCGATTCGTATCTCACATGTTAGGAAAGAAGATGATCGGATCGGGCCCGTAACATAAGAACTGGAAGAGATAATGGAATAATCAATGTTCTTGTGGTAAAGTTGATTTAGATCTGTTGAATATCCGTTTAAATATTTTAGGTATATTTACGTCCAATCAGATAAGATTAAAGAAAATGTTCTCTTGTGCGCACATCCGGTGAGGTGCACATCATAAAGGCAGGTGTATACATGTCATGATTTGTCAGCTCCAATTTATCAGAAGCTGACTAATTGCTATCGTCTGGAGGCATGTTGCGCTGCTGATCCAACTGTCAAACGAGTTGAACTGAGAAATTGTTACATCTGTACCCAATTATGACTTCGACATGTTGTACTGACAAATTGGGGTAAAATCAAATAATCTGTATCTATACCCCATAATAAGACGCTACACGGGCTGATATCGGCCGGACCGTGACCTTGATTGGTTGGAGCCGTGCTTCCCAGTCCGACACGTATCCACACGGGCCGAATCAAGCGTCGGCCTGCATGCAGTCCGGCCGATATCGGCCCGTGTGGCGTATCCTTTACTCCTTAACGACCGGATCAAAATTTAATTTTATACATAAGTACCACTCTAAGTCGGGTCTTCGGATCCGTAGCATAAATACTTAGATCTAAGTTTCTTTAAAATAAATTTACAAAGAATGATTTCTAACGGAGATTTCTAAAAGCGGTTGTTCTACGTTCAGTGGTCCTAACTTTAAACGTAGTACTAACAAAACAACTGACATACGCAATTCCGAAGTAAGTATTAAGTTAAGTTATTAAGTTATTAAGTTCTTAGAAAATTAAAAACTGAGCAATCAAGCAACTTATTACTTATAATAAAAGTAAAGCTTTTCAAAATAGCCTCCCTTCACATCAATACATCGCTGCATTCGATAGAACCACTGAGAAAAGCACTTTGCCCACTCGTCCTTAGGGGTCTCTTCGACGGCCTTCTGAAACGCAGCCACTGCTTCGTCGGCGTCCATAAAACGTTTTCCTCGAAGTTTTTCTTTAATTTTTGGGAATAAATAAAAATCACAAGGTGCAAGGTCGGGGCTATAAGGTGGGTGACCCAGTAATTCCACGTTTGCCGTCGCCAAATAGTCGATCGTTTGCTTGGCGGTGTGCGACGAGGCGTTGTCGTGGTGAAGCAGGATCCTACTGCGAGGCCGTTTTTCTCGAATTTTTTCCAAGACAAGTGGTAAACAATTGTTAGTGTACCACTTCGCAGTAACTGTTTTTTGATCCTCTAAAATAATTGTTGCGTAATGACCAGTCCTTCCGAAGAACGAGGCCACCATCTTTTTTCCCACACTTCGACCTCTCTTCACTTTAGTAGGCAACTCCTCGGAAGGAAACACCCACTCAGCAGACTGTCTTAGTTTCAGGATCATAACAGTAAATCCAGCTTTCGTCACCCGTAACTACGTCGAACACAGCATTTGAGTCACCTCCGTTGAATCTTTGACCCATTTCACGGCACCAATCAACACGACGGACTTTTTGGGCTTCTGTCAAATTATGAGGTATCCACCGGGCACAAAGCTTCCTCACCGCTAAATGTTCATGGAGGATTTTGTGGACTTGACTCATACCAATGGCTAAGCTTGTACGAATCTGCTGATAGGTTACTCTTTTGTCAGTCTCTATCATACGCCGCACAACACTGATGTTATCTTCAGTAGTCGCCGTAGAAGGCCGGCCCTCACGCAGATTATCAGTGAGATTAGTGCGGCCACGTTTAAATTCATTAAACCAGTTGTAAATAGTAGCACGAGATGGGGCTTCATCGTGAAAGGCCAATCGAAGTCTATCATAACTTTCTTGTTGACTTAAATTACATCGAAAGTCGTAAAAAATCATTGCTCGAAAATTTTCTCGCGTTAAATTCATGCTCACGTAGTACACACAATTTTCAATTTTCCGCCAAATCGTAAAGCAAATGACAATCGAGTGGAATTCGTACACAAAAATATTAAGAAAGAGTTCCATTTTCAAATTTTGAACTTATTTTTTTATTATATTTATTACAAGTGGCCAGTTCTAAAAGACTTTCAGTGTCGCCCTCGTATAAGAATAAAAAAAGTACTTTCAGCGTTTTGGACACTTCCACCCCTAAGGGGGTTAAAGGGAAAATTTTAAAATAAGAGATGTGTAACTTCGGTCTTACTCTGTTGTTAAAATACTAAAAACTTGTGTCAGTGTTTTTTTAAATTCATCTCCTGTAGGGTTTAAAGTTTCTATGGGGGGGCAAGTATTTTTTGAACTACGGGAATTCTTCGGTTATACATTATACTATTTGCTAAGCCAATAATTAGGCAAAATACATAATCCAACTGCTAGCAGAAAAGTAGGTTAGGTTAAGTTAGAACTGTGACCCTTACAGAACCGAAAAGAAGGTAATGTTAGATTAAAACTGTTCGTTTGTTCTGTTTCTTCAACATTTTGTTAATTTAAGAAAAATACCTAACTTAGTAAACAATCAGTTTTTACGAGATTTCGAATGATAACATTGATAACCCACACGTTCCTTATAATCCAAAAAAAAAAATGCCCCTTATTACCCCTCAAAACTGCCCCCTTTGTTGGGGTTTACACCTTTTTAACCCCCGACGCAAAGAGTGGGGTGTTATTGACTTTATTTATGTAATTAGGCCATAAATTTCTATATCTATACCAAATTTCACCTTCCTATGTCAAACGGTCTTCGAGAAAACTGGCTGTGACAGACGGACAGCCTCCGAGTGATCGCATAAGTGTTCCGTTTGACGAATTATGGTACGGAACACTAAAATAAACTCAAGCCAAAGACCGTGACACTTGCACCCTAAATCTAAGACATAGAGATAAAATAGCCCTCCCAACAAGTAACTTACAGATGAGCAATAACAGAAATTCAATAATATAATTGTGATACCGCCCTATGAATCTTTTCAGTTCAGCTTCTCTTTCTGTCTGCAGACTTGGCATACTTAAACTGCCATGTCATTTATAAGTTATTAACTTATTATCATAATGCAATAACAAGTTTAACTAAGGTACCTACACGATACTGAGAAATAATTCTAAATACAGTGCGACCTCATTAAGGAAAACATAATATGAATAAGATAAAATCATTTACGCATTGAGTCAGTTATTTATGCGACCAAGAACCTAGGTAGAGGCGTTATCGGATTACCAAGCGAAAGTTCTCAGACAGCAAAACACAGGCTGATCTATGACCAGACTAATAGATAATTACGTACCAATGTAGTATAATAATTATTTGTGTTTATGATATTTTGACTATAGATACCTAACGCCATACCAAGCTTGTCTCAACTCAACGAGAAACAAATTCCTACGTGCCACATGCCAAGGTTTGACCTCACACCCCAGACCCCGTATCGTGACGAGATAGAGCCTCCGTTACTGGCTGACAACGTTCGATAGAACGAAACGACGGACGTTCTATATTGTCACTTATCGTGTGATAAGGCCGACCATCAGGACTTCCATTTGAACGCAACAAGGCTGAATAGACACTACTACCTACCATAGCCTAAATTCTTCAACTTTTTTATTTGTGATGCACACTGTGCCCATTTTTATTTCTCGACGACTACGGTACGGGACGTGTTGAAGGGGTATATATTATGTAAAATGAATTTTATTAAGTCATGCCAAAATGCATGAATTCTAATTAGAAATAATAATATATTCATCGCATTTGACCTAGCAGGAGATTAAATCTGGTTTATGCTAGCATAGCGACCCACTTATCATTCCACCCGCCCCCGCACTCACGCAATAATAATAATATAAAAAGTATTATTGCCTTTGCACGTTGTTTGATAATACAAGAAAACCAGATAAGAAAATGTCAATGTTCAAATGAAAATGATTATTGAACGGGGCACCAGATCAGCCCTGCCTGGTTTCCGCATAGTATACAGGTTTGCAGATAATAAGAAGCGTGGCAAGTACCTACTCTACCTTGGGGTTCCAAGATCGAACAAGATCGGGAGAGAAGAAATTGGTTAGGGTTTTAGCTTTTTAGGTTTTAGTAACTCGTCGTGAATGTCGTGATGCAGATTTCGTCTCCTATTCGTCGTTCACGGGCCAATACGCTGCTAGCTACTGTCATAAGAACGAATGAGTCGGCTAATATAATTCTGGGCGGTCTTTTTAACTGAACATGGTTCATATTTAAGGTAAGTAAGTAAGTATACTATATTACGCTTCACGTTGAGGGCCTATGGTTCTAAAATTAACCACCCAAAAAAATGGTTATCATAGGTTAATTTCATTTAAAAACTTAATTTGATTTGATAAATTATTTTGAAACTCGCTCCTGCATGTAAACGAAAAGTTTTACATCTTGATAGTTATTTCGTAAAAATAATCAAAATATGTACCTAGTTACATAATCTAAAACATCTTTGTACACTTTTTTGAAAGAATTATTCGTTACCGAATTTCGCACAGAACTAGCACAGAGAAAATTGGGTCAAATTATATCACAAGAGTTTGTATAATTATTTTATTGGATATACATATTATCATGTGTCCGGTGTTTTCAACTGCCTACGTAGGTAGATATATCTCACAACGACCTAAGATAATGAATGTGTGGCGTTTTGCCTAGAAGCTAAACTCCTTGGTTATTATTTATTTTCTAGCAGCTACGTACGAGCTGCAATTGTTTTCATATACAGTTTGACAAATTGTCACGGAAAGAGTGTCCGGAATTATATTGAATGTATTAAGTTAAGTTAATCGTGAATGTAAATACAATCCTGATAGTTGACACCAGCGCTTGATTCCACCCCTCCGGCCAGAACACGAAAATTATTGGATATATTATCATGTGTCCGGTGTTTTCAACTGCCTACGTAGGTAGATATATCTCACAACGACCTGAGATAATGAATGTGTGGCGTTTTGCCTAGAAGCAAAACTCCTTGGTTATTATTTATTTTCTAGCAGCTACGTACGAGCTGCAATTGTTTTCATATACAGTTTGACAAATTGTCACGGAAAGAATGTCCGGAATTATATTGAATGTATTATGTTAAGTTAATCGTGAAAGTAAATACAATCCTGATAGTTGACACCAGCGTTTGATTCCACCCCTCCGGCCAGAACACGAAAAACACGGGAGCGATGAATGTGTTGTTTGTTTGTGTATTGTGTATAAAATACTACCTTCTTATTTTGAATTGTACATTCCTGTGTTATTCGGGTGTTTGTTTTTTGTATGCGTTGTGGTCTGGTTGTGGTATTCGCAGGTTAGAATGTCTGTTGAGGAACTGCGGACCCAGCTGGCTGAATGCTCCGAGGGCACAACATGCTGCACTACAAGCCCAATGAAATCCACACGAGGAGCATGGACCTTCTCCAGCTAAAGAATTTTGCGGAATTTCTGTCAAGTTGCCGCTGTTTTGGACTGACAGGCCAGCTTCTTTAGCACATTTTGGGATGGGGAAAAATTGTTAAATACGCGACAGAGTTTTGTGACGTCAGATGTGAAGGAGGTCACTTTTTGCTGCTAGCCGATTCGACTTCATTCAAAACTGAACGCTATTCGTAAGAGTATAAAGCCGTTAAACACTTTTTGCAATAGCATATTCTGCAAATAAATTTGTAATAATACCAACGCGTCCTTCACCGTTTTGGTATTGAGAAAATTCGAATAGTTCGAATTTGGGCGTTATTCCTAAAGAGATAAAGCTTAGAAAAATATTGATCAACGGCAAAAACAAATTGATATTTTGGTCGCCACCGTGCACCGTCATCTGCTGTTCTTGCAAATTCGAATAGTTCGAATTTAGACGTTATTCCTAAAGAGATAAAGCTTTGAAAAATATTTGGCAATGGCAAAAACTAATTGGTATTGTGTTTGCCACCGCCCGTCGGCGCGCCGGACCCCGGCACCGGCGTCGCACCCAACGCGCCCGCGGGCCGTCCGCCTAATAATTGATAATTGTTTATAAATTTGCGTCAAATTCATTTTTAGGGTGACATCGTAAGATGTCACGTGACCTGATCGAAAAACTGTTACAATGTTATTGAATTTTCACTTTTGCCGGCACTCCCGGTGTGCAACCCGGTCTTTTTTTGTTTTTTTTTTATACGATGTTGGCAAACAAGCCTGCCTGTTTGGTTTACTTAAACGGAGGCACAATTTCATGTGGCAGGTATCAAGACTGATACTAGAGGAGTTCCTCAGGGCTCTATACCTTTACTCTTCTTTATGTACAGCGCGGATATAATTAATGCCATCAAATACTGTAATTACCATTTGTACGCAGATGACCTCCAATTGTATTTGTCAGCACCTCCTCATGACTTTGCAGAGTCGGTCTGCAAGTTAAATGAGGACCTAAACAGAATTGCGTCTTGGGCTGATAGTAATGGGTTACTGCTTAACCCTCAAAAGTCAACGTTCATGGTCTTGGGCTCAAAAACGCAAATCTCTAAAATTTTAGTAAACAATCCAAAATTAAGCGTCAGTGGTTCACAGATGGAACGTGTGGAGGACGCTAGGTATCATGATTGACAGTCAGTTGCGCTACGAAAGCCATGTAGGAAATTTGGTACGATCTTGTGTTTTCCGATTGAAGGTATTATATAAAATCCGAAATCTTTTAAGCGAAAAGGTACGCGTGACTCTCTGTGAATCATTGATACTCTCTAGGTTAAATTATGGAGATATTGTGTATGGACCTCGATTACTGGCAAAGACTCGGCGTCTAGTTCAACGTGTACAAAATGCATGTACCTACTCGTTTCTGTTACTCGATCCCACCTAGAAGCCACATCACACCTTACTTAAACAAGGCTTCAACATTAACCTTTTCAGCGCCAAGAGCCACTAAAGTGGTCGAGTGCTGTCGAGCCCACCACGCCAACAACCCATAAAAAGGTCGGAATAAAGTTGTACTTTGATAATGAATAAAATCTATCTAATCATGTTTTGCACAGTACTACGAGATTCGTCATTTTTGATAAGGCAACAGGTCTTGGCGTGTGAATGATCACTTCATTCAAATATGAGAGCGTTGAAAAGGTTAAACATGTCCTCACGCAGACATTTACATCTCGCGTGCCTTTTATTTGATATGATGAAATACAAAAGGCCAGAATATTTGTACTCGAGGATAAGAATTTCATCTTTTCACAAAAGGCATGGCACCAGGTCGACACGTCGATGTCTCCTGGAAGTACACCCACACAGGACAGCTGCTTTTACAGGTAGTTTCCGTTATCTTGCAACCAAATGCTGGAATAACATTCCTCCACCAATTAGATGTTTACCTTTGAAACTTTCAGTTAAGTCGCACTTTAAGAAGATGCTCATAGAGAAGCAAGTGGTAGGAATTCCGCACGGCTATTTGATTGCAGATATCGTTGTGTGACTGTGCACTCAAACGACGTTGACTCTCCTTTCTTCCTCTTTTCCTTCTTTACACTGATCGGTATACATTTTTTATTTTATTTTTTTCTTTTTTATCGTACCACTTTTTGTTGTCTGAGTTATAAAAGTAAAATTACTATAAATTTGTTTATCTATGTTTGTCCGTCCATATATATTTTCTACTCATATACTCACATATTACATACTCACTTACTCATATGATCTTTTACTCATACTCTCTCTCTCTCTCTCTCTCTCTTTCTCTCTCTCTTTTACTCTTGTTTTTTACTCATATATTTTTCTGGGTTCCAACAGAGTATCCTCAGTGTTTTTGTTCAATTGCGAGCAAAGCTATGCACTGAGTTGGAACCTTTTTGTCTTGCTGCAATGCACACAGTTTATTTCTGTGCATATAAACTGATTGTTTTATGTTATTTTAATGTTCTTTTAAGTTTTGTGTTTTCTGTATCTTTTTTTTCTTATTGTAATGTATGTGTATTTTAGCAAAACAAATAAATGATTTATCTATCTATTACTAAATTTAGCTATGTTATTAGTATTAATTATCGATCAAAAACTCATCGGGGAGATCGAGGATATCATTATGCACCCGCCTGAGGAAGACAAGTACGACACTCATCCGTCGGCTCTCCATATCCGGACAGCAACGGGTGGAGCGACTCCTTAGCGGGGAAGAACTCGGGAGCAGCAAACCTTCCGATTTCCTGAGACATCTGCAATCCCTGTCAGGTAACTCTACGAATGACAGCATCTGGCGTCAGCTTTGGGTGCGTCGGCTACCGAGTCAGGTCTAGGCCATCCTCACCGCACAGCCAGCCCTCAGCTTGGACAAATTGGCTGAGCTTGCGGATAAAATAATTGACGTCACGCCTGGCCCGTCGCACGTCTACACAGTAGATAACAATGGACTTCCTGATCTTACTTCCCTATCGCATCAACTTAAAAAGTTAAGCGAGCAGGTTGCTGCCCTCACTGTCAAGGACAAGTATCAGCGCGGCACAACCCGCGCCCGTTCGTCGTCACGAAGTTCCAACCACGCCGAACAGGAGCTCTGCTACTGCTAAAGGTACAAAACTAAAGCAGCCAAATGCATTCCTCCTTGCAATTGGAATTCAGGAAACGCAACCAGCAGTTGCAGGAGCAGGAGAGGTGGTCGAAGCGGCCAGGGTCTTGGAGCAGGAGGCGTCCAAGATAGGGCTCAGGATCAATCAGGCAAAAACAGAATACCTCCACATGAAACGATACAAGAATACACGGGCTCGGCGTGGTAGTCTTCACGTTGGGGGTACCGTCTACAAGGGAGTTGACAAATTTCGGTATCTTGGTTGCACCGTAACCGACACTAATACCAGAGAGGAGGAGATAAACATACGCATCCAAAACACCCTTCGATGAAGTGCAGCCCTCCACAGTGTGTTGGTGTCCAGGCTTCTCAGCAGGAATACAAAGTTAAGGATCTATAAAACTGTCATAAGACCCATCCTTATGTATGGCTGTGAGGCGTGGACACTAACGTCACTAACACAAAAAGAGGAACGTCAACTCCTTGTAGCGGAAAGGAAGGTCTTGCGTAAGATCCTGGGACCTGTCAAGAGAGACGACGGCACGTGGAGGATTCGTAAAAACATAGAGATGGTGGTCGAACCCAACATCATCGGTGTAACCAAATCACACAGACTTCGCTGGTTCGGTCACCTACTCCGAATGGGAGAGGATCGTGCTGCCAAGAGAGCGTACGTGGGACGACCGACTGGTCGCCGCCCGGCTGGGCGACCCAGGTACCACTGGGAGGACAGTGTGCAGGCGGATCTGCGACATCTTCAATTCGGCAACTGGCAAGAAGTTGCGCACGATCGGGACAGATGTCGTGCTCTCGTTTCGGAGGCCAAGACCCTCTTTGGGTCCCTGAGCTAAATTAGTTAGTTAGTTCAACCAGCAGTCAGTAGCGGCGAAGCCTGACTGCTGCTCAGTTGATCCTCCTGGTCGCCGTTTATTCGTCACGGACAGGAGCACCATGCACCAGTTCTTAATTGATACCGGTTCCGATTTGTGCTGCTTTCCGTTCCGTTGGCTTAGAGAACGGAGAAGACCTTCGGATTGGCAACTCAATGCCGCCAACGGCAGCACTATCAAAACTGAACCGTCCAATTGAAACTTGTTTTTGGACTACGGCGTGACTTCACCTGGCAGTTTGTGGTGGCTGATGTCAATACAGCCATCATCGGTTCGGACTTTCTGTCCTATTATCACCTGCTGCCAGATTGTCACAACAAACGGCTCGTTGATGGCAACACCAGTTTTAAGACAATTGGTACTACTGAAGTCCAGCATCAGGTCAATCGGTTCACTAAACTCTTCGTTTGCACAAGTGCTCGCTGAGTTTCCTGACATTACGAAGTCTCCTGGACATCCACGATCTGTTAAAGCACAACACTGTGCATCATATTAGGACTACTAAAGGCCCACCCATTTCCTGCCGTCGCCGTCGCTTGGCACCTCAGAAGTTGTCTGCTGCCTAGAAGGAGTTTGAGGCAGGTATCGGAACCGATTTTTTGGTAAAACCTCGAAATAACCACATATCTCGAACTATTTTATACTTCATATGTTGGACTCAGTTGTGTTTTGAGGTAACGACTGCGTATTATTAGATTGCCCAATTAGAAATGAAATAATTAACAAAGAACGAAAAAATAACGTTTTCGTTCCCTTGCAAAAAATACCGGTTTCCGATCCCTGGTTTGAGAACATGGTGCGGAACGGTACTGCACGACCATCTGAGAGTGCTTGGTCCTCTTCTCTACATATGACTCCGAAGAAGGACCGGTCTTGGCGTCCATGCGGAGACTACCGCGCGTTGAACGCCAGGACTATTCCTGACCGCTACCCAGTTCGTTAGATAAACGACTATGCGCACAACCTTGCTGGTGCTCCCATCTTTAGCACGCTTGACCTTGTGAAGGCATACCACGAGATTCCAGTCGCTGAGGATGAAAGCCCCAAGAAAGACAGCCATCGTCACTCCGTTTGGCTTTTTCGAGTTCCCGTTCATGATCTTTGGATTACGGAACGCTGGTCAAACCTTCCAGAGGTTCATCGATGAGGTCACTCGGGGTCTCAATTTCGTATTTTCCTACGTTGACGACATACTATTATACGTTGACGAGTAGACCACTCTGCTGATGATTCTCTTCACAAAGAACACTTGCGGGTCCTATTCAAGCGCTTACAGGACTATGGTCTTGTTCTCAACCTGTGTTTGGTGTCAAAGTGTGTTATTGGTGTCAAATAGGTCGTCTTTCTAGGCTACACTGTTAGTTCTGAAGGCACTCGTCCTCCTCAAGAGCGCATTCAAGCTCTGATTGACTTTCCTCCTCCGAAGGACGTCCAAGGTGTGCGCCGTTTTCTTGGCATGATAAACTATTATCGCCGCTTTATATCTCACGCTGCGCAGTACCAAGCTATATATTTTATCGATGCAGTAGTCGCCATTAATGGCAAGGGTGCCAAGCCCTTCTTATGGACACCCGAGCCTTTGGCACACTTCGAGGCGTGCAAGTCAAGCCTTTCGAACGCAACTCTACTACAGCATCCGGTCAACGACGCACCCCTTGGATTGTATACGGACGCCTCCAGCGTTTATGTTGGGCCTTGCCATCAGCAACTTACCAACCACCAGTAGTGCCCTCTTGCCCTTTTTAGCAAAAAGTTGACCCCTCAGCAAACTCAGTGGCTAGCTTACTACCGAGAACTACTCGCGGTGTACGAAAGCGTACAGCACTTCCGCCACATTCTCTAGGTTCAACATACCATTCAGTAACCATTTATGCCGACCACAAGCCGCTGCTGTACGCTTTTATACAGCGACGCGAAAAACTCCCACCTTCGCAACTGAACCAACTGCCGTTCATCGGTCAATTTACGACGGGCATCCGTTACATAAAAGGAGAAGACAACGTCGTTGCCGATGCGATGTCGCGGATCGAGGCCATTTCGTTGAAGTTTACGAAGCCTACGCTAAATCTCAACAAGAGGACCAAGAGCGCGCGCCGACCTGTATCAAGGAGATTCCAGCCTTCAGCTTTCTAGTGTTGCTGTTCCTGGCACTGACGTCTCTATTCGATGCGACGTGTCCACCGGCAAGCCACGGCCTTATTTGACCCCTTCTTTTCGTCGTGTGGTGTTTGACAAGCTTCACAACCTGAGTCACCCCGGCGTTAGAGCCGCTACTCGACTTCTACTCGACTACGACTACTGGCCTTCCATCCGAAAAGACTGTCGTAAATGGGCTCAGTCTTCTCTGACTGGCAGCGTAGCGAGGTTTCTAGGTATACTTCGGCTCCTCTGGGTAGTTTCGAGCAACCACCTGGTCGCTTCATCCACGTGCATATACACATCGTTGGTCCCCATCCTATCTGTAATGACTTCCGTTATTGTCTCACAGATATTGACAGGGTTTCCAGGTGGCCAGAGGTGTATCTCTTCCGACGCCGCATGCACACTTGCGCATTCGGACAATCGCGTACCATTCGTGCGCGAACGGCATGATTGAGCGACTACATCGCCAATGAAAAGCCGCAATTATGTGCCACTCTGGTTCCTGGACGCGCGCTATTCCTCTCGTCTTACTCGGCATGCGTACCGCCTACAAGGAAGACTTGCAGGCTACTGCTGCTGATATGTTGTAAGGCGAATCTCTTCTTTTGCCTGGAGAGATGTTAGTCTCCGACGGTCGTGCTGATTTCGTTGTTCAGCTGAAGCGCAAGATTCGCTTCGCCGCCAGCCGCCCAGCTTCGCCGCCAGCCGCCCTTCTTCTCGCCACTCGACTCCTGTCGTCTTCGTCTCGAAGGGCCTGCCGACTACAACTCACGTCTTTTTACGGGACGATACCATCGTCGTCCGTCCGACGAACATTACTCAAAATGAGCAATCAACTCGTAAACTTTGCAGACAATTACCAGCCAGTGTTTTCGGCAATAAAAAACTCAGCTGTTCCATACAGCCTCATTATTTCAGCATAAATTATTTGCCATCGAATGTATTCCTTCCATCTTTTTGTCACCGTTAATCACCGCAAATTACAGCACTCGCCAGCGTCAGGTTTCATCGATAAGATTTAAAGCTAATTATGGCTTTTTGCTCGCTCCCACTGTACTCAGACTTCGTAATTCTACTTATAACAGGAATGGCGTGTGTATACCTGTAACATCTGTAAATACGTCTTTTTAGAACGTGTCAATAATGGAACCTGTTGTTGGCCGATCAATCATTCTGGATAAAAAGTTGACGATCGATTATTAACTCCTTAAATTCCGTCCGTCCGACGTCCTTTGCAGCCTCCCTATACCGAGCCGTATGCGTATGCACTTTGGCTGTCAAGAACAGAGAGGTTGTGGTGAGCATTGGCAGAGTCAAGCCAGCTTTTGTTGAATTGGAAAGTTTTCGTAGCTCAACTGACTCAACAATTCCTTCCGCTTCGCTGCCTCAGGATTTACCCCAAGTACACTACTTAAGCCAAAGCCTGCGGATACTATTAACCCAACCCCTACCACTACCCTTTCATATCGACCTTATACCACTCGTTGGTCGCCACGTAAAATTCAACGTTTGTAATGGTTTCGATCGTAGTGGAAAATGGTTTCTAATGGTTATTGTTATTTTAGCTTTTAAGTTGTATATTTTTGTTGTGCTGTGTGGGGGGGGCGGGGGGGGGGCGTTTTATTATTAATTTTCTAGCAGCTACGTGCGAGCTGGAACACGAAAAACACGGGAGAGATGAAAATCGCGTCCCAAAAATGATAACATTTAAGAAGAACTTGAATAACAACACGGTCGAAAACCATTTAGGACAATCAAAAGGAAACAATACTGAAGTATCTCTCAAGCAAGATAATAGTTCGTATAACTAAAGCATATCAGTGATAAAAATATTATCACAACTGAATAGTCATGGATCACAGGGTTATCCTGTTCTGCTAAAAGGCAAGTCATTTATCTATCGCGTAATCAACGCCATAGATAAATGTAATTGGCAATTGGCATTATAATAATTTACTTTTAACCGACTTCAATTTAGTACTTCGCCAAGCCACGTGAACATTTCCACATTTCTTTTCCAAATTACCGCATGAACTGATTTCCGAGGGCAAATGCGTTGATTATTAGAAAAAAAAACCAAATCGCTGTACCTATGTGGGCCGATAATATTTGCGGACTCACCTTCGGCACTTCATTAGTTGCTATTTTAACGGAATCTTATCATAATCTGTGACGTACTTTTGTACTTTTATGAACATAATTGAGGAATTCAATAAGTCATCTGTGGTCTTCATCATCAATTCCACTTCACCAAATTTATAATTTTTGGGTACAAGAGTAATAATAGAAAATACCGAAATCACTATACACGCGTGCCTAATATAATTGAAGATTTCCCTCAATTCCTCATGGGTCCCATCATCCAACTGGATTTTTGAAAAGAATAGGACCAACCTGGAAGAATACTTACAAACAAACAAAAAAAAATTACGAATTGGCTCATAAACGATGGAGTTCTGAGGTAATAAATATGATAAAAAATACAACCTAAGTAATTGAGAACCTGCTCCTTTTTTTGAAGTCGGTAAAAAATACTTTACAGACTTAATTTTGTTTTCATGTTCCCAATAGTAAAGGACACAGACATCTTTAGATAAGTATCCAAAGTGCCACGAGTTTGTATTGATTATATACGAGTAGAAAAGTATACCCAGGTAGGTAGGTAGGTACGAGTAGGTATCCTACCTGGTTAACCTAGGTACCTTCCAGGGAATGAATACTATTTAAATTTAATCCAATACCATGCTTTAATTTGCTGACGACCGGTTAGCCTAGTGGGTAGTGACGCTGCCTACGAAGCTGAAGGTCCTGGGCTCGAATCCCGGTAAGGGCAAATATTTGTGTGATGAGCATGAATATTTGTTTCTGAGTCATGGAAGTTTTTCTATGTATTTAAGTATTTATATCTATTATATATATCGTCGTCTAGTACCCATAACACAAGCCTTACTGAGCTTACTGTGGGACTAGGTCGATTTGTGTAAGATTGTCCCTTAATATTTATTTATATTATATTTATATTTAATTTAAAGAATTTGACATTTACTATTTACTTAATTAATAATTATATAAATATTACGAAATAATCTAAGATAAATTTGCTACGCCCTACCTGGGCCCATGTGACACTGTATAATTTTTAAGACCATATGTAACTACCATGGATGCAATAAAGATAATATGAATATGAATTTAGCACCCAGCTAATAACCTGGATGAATAATGGACGGAAAATCTTCCCCTAAGTAAATAAAATTAGGGAGTGAAAATTGGTTCTCGCATTCGCAGGAAAAAAGTAATTCATTATCAAAAATAAAACTGGGTCAAAATCAATCATCAGTTTGTTTACAAACCATTGTTATATAGGTATTTATACATATATAGGTACACGCTTAAATGGTACCTGCACATTTAAAGTTAATCAGTTATCTACTAGTGTACATTGTTGCACGTTTGCACGGATAAGAAGCTTTTTTTTTTTTTTTTTTACAGAATAAAAGCGATCCGGAGTGTTACGTCAAAGTCGTAAAATGTCCAGATGCCCAGGTCGTAAAATAACCAGGTAGTAAAATAACCAAGTAGGTAGTGGGACGTCAAGATCGTAAAATAACCAAATAGTGGAATGTCAAGCTCGTAAAATAACCAAGTAGTGGAATGTCAAGATCGTAAAATTACCAAGTAGTAGAATGTCAAGATCGTAAAAGTACCAAGTAGTAGAATATCAAGATCGTAAAATAACCTCCTATTAATGTATGGTCTCCTGCTATTTAGACAGTTTTGACGGAGCCCCGCTGGGCGGAGCTCCTATTTCTGGTCTGTTTGCCCTTCGGGCATCTGAAGATACCTAACGAACCTAACCTACCTAGTATTACAACTAATTTATAAGTGGCCTGTTTCTCGATTTCGACCGGCCGAGACTTAGACATTAGTATAGACTGGACATTTTACGACTTAGACATTTCTCGATTTGGACCGGCCGAGACTTAGACATTAGTGTGGACTGGACATTTATTTTACGACTTAGACATTTCTCGATTTGGACCGGCCGAGACTTAGACATTCGTGTGAACTGGACATTCGACCTAAGTCGACGACAAAGACGGTGTAAGATATTGACTTCTTACGATTTGGACGCAATTTCGACACTGGACATTTGACGACTTCGACGTAACACTCCAGAGGGAATAAATGTAGGTACCTATACCTACTTTATAGAATACCCAACTAGCACACAAGCTGCTTGTACAGGCATTATACAGCCTGGGAGTTGCATAGGAGTTTTTCAAGTGCTGTACAATTTTCTTTAAGAGGTACAGTAGCATAATTTAATTTCCTTAAGATGAACAGTAGCATATTTAAAAACCCTTTAACATCTAGGTGGTACAGTAGCGGTTTAGTAGCAAAAAAGTTACTTATAGTAATAAAAGAGCATGCAATAGCGTCGCTAGACAGCCATAAGAAGTACAATGAGTTGACGGAGGCGCTTGTACAACCGTGAGATGTTAAAGAGTAATTTAGTAGGTAAAGGTGTTCAAAAGTTATACATAGCTTTCATAGCGCTTAACAGCGTAAGGAGGCATTTTGTAGAGCCTTAAGTTCTTTAACGGATTTTTTACGGCTGTTGTATTACGAACCTATAATAGATTTGTGTAGTTCTAGAATAGCGCCTTGAGCGCTATATGTGAGAATTATATGGATACTGTACGGTAAATAGTTGTATAAGGAATGATACGAAACATTTTATACAGCCCTGGGGGGTTGCAGAATAGTGTTATAGTACCTTAAGTATGTTAATAGAATTGACTAGCGCTCTTGTAACTATACATCAATGAGTACAACGGACGGACATAACTTTATACTAGAGCTCAAAACGCTATATTAGAGATTTATATATAGCGGAATTGTGATGTAAAGCTAAAATGAAAGGTACATGTTGTTTTATTCAGCCAATGGCGGAAATTAAATCGTTAGTAACGCTATTATATCGTTTAAACCCGTATAGTAGCTATTATAAGTATCTAGTATAGTATTATTCAACGATGAACCCCTAAAAAAGTTAAATAAAGGAATATTTCAAAGACCATTATACCACCTTGAGTTCTCAATAGTACGCGCAAAAAGCTGATGTGCGACCAAAACAGTTGAATAGCACTCGTATACCACAACTTTATAATCTAGAAGTCCACAACAGCAAAGAATATAGCCTTTGTACGGCCCAAGCCTGTAGAACAGATGTAACCAACTCTGAGAGCTGCTTGATCGAGAATTCGAGACGCTATTACCTACTTTTTTAGGTTAAGTATTACAATATTTTGAAAATCGGGTTTATGCATAATTCGTAACTATTGGCGTAATTGAAGTCACTATTTTTTACCCGTGACCCTAATTTAATTATTTATATCCTTCAAAGTCTTATTTAAGTTAAAATACAATTTCATAACAACATATATAATATATTGACAGCAAACTGGTACTCGCACTGATATTTCACGTACACAAAGAAATAAATTTGATAATCCGTAATAGGTTTTTCACCTCACTACCTCGGAAAGCCCTTTTTGTATGTTTGATACCTATTGAGAAAATCGCTTTTTATCCACATGTGAAGAAAGAGTTTTGACATTTGAACACAGCTTAAGGTGACATGTGACAGCTAACAAAACGTAGAACGTTAAAAGTGCTAAATTTTTAACATCACAATTAATGAATTGCATCGAGTCAAAAACACTAAATACAGTCTTACAACTTTATTTTAATTCATAAAGATTAGCATTTAACATTAATCTTCATTTTTGTTATACAAACGGATAAAATGTTCTGACAGTCCAAGTAAGTCGATGTGCGAACAAAACGCATCCGAAATAATAATAAAAACTTTTAAGTCAAAACTTTTCAACTTTCAATTACCTAAGCCGCTAACGCTAAAATATTCGCATGTTTTTCTAGTTTGGTTTGTTATTAAAAATGAATGATTTGAGTGACGAAGACGTATTAATTAACTCCTGTGGAATTACGGGAAACCGTGCAAAATGCAGAATTGTGCTTATTGCCTGAAAAATCCCGTTTAAGATAACATGAAAGCGTTTGACCTTTTCAATACATGGAGACACAAAAAAGGTGCAAAAACCTTTTCAGTTAGCAGCAGCTAGTTATTGATTAAATATAATATAATATAATTGCAATATTATTATTGTTAATTAATCAACAATACCTTTTATACTGTGACTAAAATGTGAATAAATAAAGACTTATTAGTACATACATATGTACCATTATTGTCAAAACTGAATAAATTGTCAAAATGTACCTAGTTATTGAATATAATATAATAAAATTATAATTAATATTACATTTGATAAACCTTACTTACTGAGGCTGGAATTATATAATATATTATAGTCTATTTGTTAGGTACTTTAAATGTTATGATTGTATAAGTCAATATTGGAGTAGTTCCATAAAGACTGGATATGCTTAGGCTATTTTGTAATATTTTCGATTTTACCAATACTCCTAGTACTTCAAAATTATAGTATTAACAAAGAGGTAAATAAATAATAATTGATAGGACAAACCCTTTTTCTTATTTTCCTCGCTGTAGTGAGGTGAAAAGTTCTGTGTTATACACGGGTGAAAAGTTATTTTACGTCTAGTGTGTTGAAACACTCGCTACGCTCAGGATTCTATTTTTGAACCACGAGCTTCGTTCGTGGTCAATCATAGAATCCTTTCGCTAGCTCGTGTTTCAAATGAACACTCGCAGGTAAAATACAACTTTCCCCCCTTGTATAACAAATAACTATTGTATCACTTGTATTAACATATTTAAATTTACGCCACAGTAAAACTACTATTTTATTAATTTAGAGCGTTGGCATTTAATATAACGATACAAGAGCGCCGAAATAAGGTGAAGATGATATAATGGCGCTACAATAGCTTTTTGAAATCTCATGGCGCTAACCATCGCTCTAGTACCATCTCTGTAGAGCCAATATATCTACTTTACGACCACTGTAGACCAATTGCAGAGTATGCGTATGAGTATTGGCTGCATAACGGGCCTAATTCGCGCTATAAGAGCTCTATATCCGCTTATAGAACCACTATGTGTTTAATGGAGCCGAGGCCGTAATGCAATTCCCTTATCCGGCTACTGCGCTGCTTCTTATAGCGCTTGTGTGCTAGTTGGGTATTACTTACACGTATGCATATAATTTACCCGTTGTAAATAGGAGCCCTTCCTTCATGTAAATGAAAAGGGAGGAATAGATTTTTAAATGGTAGCAGAACGTTCGAGAAGATAAGTAAATTATAGAGAAGCCGATAAAACGGGATATTGACATGACATGGTAGGTTAAATAATAAGTACTTATAATCTTTTGATAAGAAAAGTCAAACAACTTTAAGACTCGCAAATTGTTGCGTCATATGATGCAAGGTTAGTGAAGAGACAATTCGATGACAATGAACGTCTCGTACTTACGAGTAGGTATATCTAATAGGTATCTACTAATATTATAAAGAGGAAATGAAAGTATCTTAATATATGATATCGTAAGTTTGTATACATAAAACTTTTGCCCAGAAAGGCGAATTGTGCTCTCCTTTATTATTAGACTGGAGTAGGGAATGTTGTAGCTTGTTCTTTTAGTCCTTCGAACAGGATAAAAACGTGATTGATTATGGTTGTCTGAATATTCCCTTTATTGCTGTAGTACCATCAACGAAACTATAGTGAAAATGCCCTTACATCCAATCTTGATCTGTCTTGGCTGTCAAATATCGGCTGTTAAAAAAATCCAATTATAGTGACACATATTATGCTTCCTTAGTACCTTCAAAAACTATACCAATTTAATGCCCGGGGTTTAGTACCATTGAGGAAAAAATCGGAAAAGTGTGAGTCAGGCTCGCGCACCGAGGGTTCCATACAAAATAGTGGATAGGAAAAATGTAAACAGTTCGAATCAAGTTTCCAAGAGATCAGTGTACAATACCTATATACGAGTGTAAATAAGTGACAATATACTATATAAACGACAGTATATACCTTTTAAATATAGGAGATAAAACGCTGGCTTTTTTACACTTTGTTTTAATTCGAAAACTACTTTATTGACAGTATATTTGCCAATTGTAACAGATAACAATATACCCAGAGTGTGACACTAGTTCCATTAATATGAGGTTCAATGGTACTCAACACAACATGCGTCTCTAGTATCATCAATTGAACTAGCTTTCCCTCCGGGCGGCCTCGGAGAGGGTTCTACCGACCCAAATCTGTTACTGGCCGCAACTGCTGGCCTACCAGGGCAAAAACTAAAAAAAATAAAAAAAATTGAACTAGCTATACATAAGTGTGTCACAAGTCCCATTGATGGTAGGGACTATCTATGGTATGTACTACAGCGAAAAGGGGGAAAATTCAAACAACCAATAGAAGTCAGTTATCTCAAATCGTAATGAAATCCAAATTTAAATACTTCTTATATTGCGCAGTGTTTATGTAAATTTACATGTTTCGCGATATTAAAATGACGCAATACAGTTAACTACAGTCACGCGTCGTCGTATAGATTGTTGTTGTGAGCTATGTCATTTTACATCAGGTCGGATGAAAAATAGTATTTTTCACAATCGTGTTATAATAGAGAGCTTTTTAGTCGAGTACCGTGTTTAGGCCACGACGCTTGCTGAGTGGCCTAAGTAAGGTACAAGATTAAAAAGATTGATTATGACACTATTGTGAACAATACTTTTTGTACGAGTTCATTAAAATTAATAATTGAAGTCATTAATACGAGTATATAAGAAAACTAAATATCGTAAGTGGGTACTATATTGTCTAGTTCGACTATTGTAAAGGCTCTTTGACTTTTCAGGTAACAAGGTAAGTGTAGCTTCCTCTGCCATATTAGTTATTTCTTGAGGAGTTAAAGATTTTTCGTCACTGTCACTACTCATTTTCTTAGTTTTTATTTTAACTTTTTAAGTTTAACTTTGAAAAGAAAAGTTATCACATCACACCACCGGCGTCCGTAATGTTGCAGTACTGTGCTGTGATTGTCTAAATACTAGCCAATCACTTGTAGGTACTGCACTTGTAATGTGACGACCGGTTAGTCTAGTGGGTAGTGACGCTGCCTACGAAGCTGAAGGTCCTGGGTTCGAATCCCGGTAAGGGCAAATATTTGTGTGATGAGCATGAATATTTGTTTCTGAGTCATGGATGTTTTCTATGTATTTAAGTATTTCTATCTATTAAATATATCGTCGCCTAGTACCCATAACACAAGCCTTATTGAGCTTACTATGGGACTAGGTCGATTTGTGTAAGATTGTCCCCTAATATATATATATTTTTTATTTTATTTTTTTATCACAAAGCTTAGTTTTTTTTTTAGTTTTTATGCCCTGGATACAGCAGCAAGTTCAAGTAGATTTTTGACAGATGACGCGACGCTGCTACGTTCTGAAACGCAATAGATTGGCAATCTTGTATCGGATCGAGTCTCCTTAAATAAGGACAAATTATTGAAATACGGAGTTCTATTTTCAATTTTTTTTCGGTTGTCTAGGCGTATCGAAATAATTATTTCGATTATCCGTAGAGCATAAACTTTTTCATCAGAATAAAAGTATTCCATTGCGTTATGGTTTGCGAGGTTCTAATTTAAAGATTATAGTCGACGAGTATAAAATAGTAATACGTATATTTGTTACTATTTTTATCCGACCTGACCCCGTATCATGGTCGGCCTTATCACACGCTAAGTGACAAGATAGAGCGTCCTTCACTGGCTGACACCGTTCGATAGAACGAGACGACGCTCCTATCTTGTCACTTATCGCGTGATAAGGCCGACCATGATACGGGGTCTGATGTACCTACTACTTCTACTGAGACGATGCCTTAAATTTAACTTGAGTAGAATAGACCACGAAATCGTGTGTAACAATATAAACACGACGTCAAAAGTATAATTTAAAAAAAAACCCGCCAAGTGCGAGTCAGACTCGCGCACGACGGGTTCCGTACCATATCTATAAAACCGTCAAAAAATCACGTTTGTTGTTTGGTAGTTTCTTTTCTTTTCTTCTTTTCTTCTTATAGCGGCAACAGAAATACATCATCTGTGAAAAATTCAACTGTCTAACTATCACGCTTCATGAGATACAGCCTGGTAACAGACAGACAGACGGACGGACAGCGGAGTCTTAGTAATAGGGTCCCATTTTACCCTTTGGGTACGGAACCCTAAAAAGAATCTTCAATCCAATCATTCACCAAATTCATCAATAAAATCATATACAGACTTAAAATATTACATTTTTACGTAAACTATATGTCATATAGACATACATC
Source organism: Epinotia ramella (assembly GCA_947578815.1). Classification (NCBI taxonomy): domain Eukaryota; kingdom Metazoa; phylum Arthropoda; class Insecta; order Lepidoptera; family Tortricidae; genus Epinotia; species Epinotia ramella. The sequence continues at coordinate 14,408,328 of OX388205.1, read as the reverse complement.
TCAAAGTTATATAATATTCTCATTAATAGTTAGAAGAACCAAAGTTCGCCCGTATTCCTCACTGGGTCTTTGGATCAAGAAACCATACTAAAAAACAAAAAAAAAATGGTGACAGCCTTTAGGGGTTTGACGTCTGGCTCCCACCACGTCTGGTGGCTATTTAGGCCTCTTCCCAAAATGTGAACTCCCACCACGGCTTTTTCCCATTATGTACCTACACTTCTCAAAACGTCTACTTACCAAAATATCTAATTCTCATTAAGTCATTATGTACACTTCTCAAAACGTCTACTTACCAAAATATCTAATTCTCATTATGTACACTTCTCAAAACGTCTAAGTACTTACCAAAATATCTAATTCTCATTATGTACGAGTACACTTCTCAAAACGTCTACTTACCAAAATATCTAATTCTCATTATGTACACTTCTCAAAACGTCTACTTTGTTACTTAATTTGCAAGGCACTAATAAATTAAAACCTTTGTATTTTGGAAAGTCTGAAAAGTTATAATTTTCGGAAGTAGCTACTTAGGAAAAGTTAACATTTTGGGAAGTGGTAATTTAGGAAATAAGCCATTTTGAAAAAGTTAACATTTTGGGAAGCGGCCTAAATAGCCACCAGACGTGGTGGGAGCCAGACGTCAAACCCCTAAAGGAGTGACAGACACATTTTTGCATTTATAATATTAGTATGGAAGTATGGAATTAGGTACGTACGCGGACATATCATGAGGAAAATACGATCGAAGAAAAGTAAGGAGAAATTCACGCTGTGGGAAATTCTTGCCTACTGATGTTACACAGGTTTTCCTATTGAGGTTAGTGTCTGTGCTAAATTTACCTGACTTTTTGATTAACCGGCAATTATTTATTTATTTATCGTATGGCAAATACGTGTATTTAGAACCGTGAGATCTACCGGCAATTAGATGGCATTGTGACTTGGGAGTGTGATTTAGTTAGTAGGCACTAATCATTGTTGGCATTGGCAACATCAGTTAAATGGATGCTAGGTACAGTCGACTACAAAGAGATCGATACGGCCAAAGTTACAAAAATATGTATACACGACTGTATTGCCTTGACATTAAGGTCGTGTATACGTATTTTTGTAACATTGGCCGTATAGATCTCTTTGTAGTCGACTGTATACCTACCTTAGAGGTAGGGCCTGGACCTATAGGCTATTAGACTGTCACTAATGTAAGTGTAATCACCGGTCGTGTGGTTTCTGAAGTAAATTATTATAACGGAATAGCCTACATTACTACAGAGGCCGGGAAGTAAGTCACTATAAGTGCAATAAATTAAATGAAATAAATTTAAAATACTCCAAGAAATCAAACTTGAATTTTCATGGCATTGATCCTGTGCCACAAATTGTGGAATATAAATTGAATATAAGCGGCCAAGTGCGTGTCGGACCACGCACAACGAAGGGTTCCGTGCTTTTTTTTCTTTTTTTTTGAACCGGTTCCTATGCAGCAGCCAGAGGGGCTGTAGCTGCTGGTCTTGGCTGGCTTGTGGGTAGACTCCACTCTGGGGCTACCCGACTGCCGAAAAGTTTAATGCGCGGGCACTCGGGGCGCGCGGGCGCCTCGAGGCAGTGTAAGATTTTATCGTGTGTCGAATTTACATTTAAGTTCTTGTTTAAAAGCAATACTAATGTGGAGTGAGTGTCTGGGTGGAGGTAGGGTTCCGTGCCTATTAAAAAGGTCGTATTGTTACTAAAATAGTATGGCACTTACGTCCTTTCTTAAAGGAAGGCAGTTTTTTAGAAATATCTCGAAAACCTTTGATCCGATCTTGTTCAAAACAATCGCTGAAAGAATTTAATAGGCGCTATGTCCATGATTTTCTTCATATTTTTAAAATACACGCTTCAAAAATTAGAGGGAGGGGACACAATTTATGTGGCTTTCGGGGCGATTATCTCAGACTCTATTCACTTAGGTAATCATAAAAATTGCTGATAAACCTTATATTTATTTTGAAAGGCCTATCGGCTGATATGCCACACGTGGGCTTGCAATGAAAAAATAAATTTGACTTTAGGTTTTATGTATGGAGTGCAACCCTAAAAAAATTTTTTTTAGTAATTGCATTACAAAACTATGTAGCGGCTAACAAAATACACCTATCCTCAAAATTGTATTCAAATACACCTAATAGTTTTTGAGTAAAATGCCTGTGACATACGGACGGACAGACAGACAGACAGACCTGACGAATCCATAAGGGTTCGGAACCCTAAAAAGACTACGGAATACTCGGGTACTATGGTAATAACAATATCACGACCACTTTTTTTTAACGTTGGGGAAATGCGTTTACGCATCCCGTCCTATCCGAGGAGGCAGGACGGGTATGACGGTCTAACCGAAACTGGACTACCGTCTAAAACCACCAACGACATCCGGCTCCGCCTTGTAAAGGGGGGCGTCGCAGGATCGCTCTTGGCATTCAACTTCGTACAACGATATCACGACCAAGTGAGATGGTAGTATGCAATAAGTGTGACAGAAAAGGGATATAACATTCGTTGTCCTTGTCATAGTTCCACTTTATTTCATTTGCCGCAACTCAGTGTTGCGGCAAATATACCATTACACGCCCAAATTAAGGAGGTTGTACCTAAGGAAGCCGGTCAGTAATTTTAAGACAGACCCGTACCGATTATAGGAAATGAGACACATTTTTTTTTGTGCTGTAATTTGAGCAGCTTCTAAATAGCGCAATACAGCATTTTCCTACAATAAACATAGGTTAATATGTTTTCATATTTTTACTCATGTCATACGCCGGGTTGCTAGGTGACCGACAATAATTTATGCAACAAGTGAGCTTATTTACGCTAATGTTTGGCGACACGGGAACGCCCGCTCACCACTTCCAATGGTTTATTATTCCGTGGTATACACTGTGCTATAAGGATTGAACTCGATCTTGACCTCAGCTTGATTTCTTCACAAAATTATTCACGATATTATCTTAAGGCACATTGTGTAGGTATCTACGTCAAGACACCTATTTAAAGGAACCGATGCAATGGAAATCGTTTCAGTCAAAGAAGTTCGTCGCTTCAATGCGTACGGTTTGTCTTCTAGGTTATAAAATAAGTTAAGTACTTAGTGAACAAGTGATCAAACCAGTGAAACTTGGAGCATAACTCGGTTTTATCCTCATTTTTCAAACAAGTGAACCAAACTGCTAAAGAGAAATTCTAAGGTAAGATTTTACCTACTTAATAAGGTACAGTGATCCGGAACACACATGGATATGGTTTCAATCCCGATAAGTACCTATTTGCGGGTTCAGTAGATATACTTAGTAATTTTTTGAAATTAGGAAAAGGTAAGAGAATGGAAGGCAATAAGGATTTACCCTTATTTATATTAAAATCTTTATTATAAGATTTTTTTTATAATCCTCCTCCATAAACCATATCACAAATAGTAGTTATAGTTATCGTTTTAAATCCACCTGTGTTTATTACCACCTTTAATCACCTATTCCTACTTCTGTGTGTATTAGGTAGGTACCTACCTATAACTAAAATAAAGCATCAAACATTCATAAAAATATTTCATACTTATTACATTATTGGGAGTAAAGATATTCTTCAAATCCCAGGACATCACTTGGACGACTGTGTACAAAGTCAACTCACGTAATTAGTAAAGTTGAAAAACACCGATATTTTCATTTCAAAGTTCGAAATATCTCTAAAACTGCTGAACCGATTTTGTTGAAACGTAGTTATTAACCATCTCGATAATTTTACATATTATGTCATATTTATCTCTCTTTTTATATAAATTACCTGATGGAACAAAAATATTGCAGAAGTGAAGTAAGACGTATTTTCTTGAAGGAAGGTTTTGCATTTATATTCACTAGAGACTCGCCCCGGCTTCGCACGGGTTCTATATTATACATATAAACCTTCCTCTTGAATCACTCGATCTATTTAAAAAAACCGCATCAAAATCCGTTGCCTAGTTTTAAAGATCTAAGCATACATAGGGACAGACAGCGGGAAGCGACTCTGTTTTATACTATGAAGGGAAGAAACATTACTTGGGAAGGAAAAACCTTTTCTGGTAAGATCACCAATCCCATCCTAATAGTTTAGTTTAATAAAATTATTGTTTATTTAAGACGTTGACAAGACAATTAATGAATGACAGACAACACCTGTCGATGTGGTATATGGCACTAAGATACCTAGTATCAAATATTAACAATTTATATACTTAGGTAACAAATCTGTTTTTAATTCGAATCTTTTTATTTTTTTCCCCTATTGATTTAATACTATGGAGCCCTTCTGGTTCAATTTTCACAAACTAGAACGTTCTTGCCCCTGCACTCTTTTTGAGTTTTTTTTTTTTTCAAAAAATTCTCCGAGCTATTTCTTTATACTAGGTGTGCGGTATCCATTGCATCTCTTTGATTTTGATGTCGATCGCTTAAGCATAATATAATTTAGTATTATATAGGCTTCATTTAAAAAAAAAATTGTTGGTGCCTTGAAGTTTGAATTGATTGCAAATTTTGAAAAAAAGAAAAACCTATTTGCTAAAAACATGTTTATAATAACTATTCGACTAATTTAATTACCTAGGTAGGCCATGGGTAGGCCACGCAAAAAATTAACTCTTGTCAAACCGAATGTCAGACGCGAAACGGGATCCCTTCATACGGAATCCCGGTACAGTCACCAGCATAAATTATGACTATGGGCAACGCTGCAAAAATATCTGATCATGATCATCAATTGAAGGTAAAATTATATGACGATACACAGGCGGTAAAAATATGTGATGATTCACAGCCGGCATAAAAATAATTTGCCTGTAACAGCATAAATATCGGATCAGACCAGGTAAAAATAACTGATACTCCACAAAATCAAAATGATGTGACATATGATCAGCATCTATCCGCTGTAGAAGCATAACCATCGAATACATAAAGACAGCATAAATATCTGATACCTACGTTTGTCAGTAAAAATATATCTTTTGGTAATTTGCTTTGACACACAGGCGTAATTTGAATAAAGGAAGAAAGAAAGAAAAACATTTATTCGTGACACACACAAAACGACAAACATTTAGAAAGAATACAAAAATAACACGTCACGAAATGGTCCCAACTCAGCATGGTGCTGGCGGTTGCCAGCGCTGGTCTTCCGTTGGAACCATAGGTGAAGCCACGGGGGCAGCGCATTCATTGCAATAAAATAGAAATATAAAAACTTACAATAATAACAACAACAATAAGACAGGCAATCAATTGAAAAAATAATACAGAAAATCCTTACTTAAGTATAATATTATAAATGCGAAAGTGTATGTGTTTGTTTGTTTGTATGTTTGTCCTTCTTTCACGTCGCAACGGAGCGTCGTATTGATGTGATTTTTTGTATGGAGATAGTTTAGAAGCTGGAGAGTGACATAGGCTACTTTTTCCAGCGGAAAAACATCTAATTCCCACGGGAAAATTCAATATGTTACATTTTCCTATAACCACGCGGGCGAATCCGCGGGCATCAGCTAGTAAATTAATAAAAGACATATGGCAAGGCTTATAAGTAAGAAAGCAGAAGTGAGTATATATACGGGGATATAAAAAAGGAAGCAGGCCAATAACTATAATTATATGCAGCTAGTGTCCATATAATTTTCTTCACTGAGCTGGTGTTTAAAAATATAAGTCTTGAGTTTAGTTCGAAAGCTATGTATATTTTGCAGGTTCCTTATCGGGGGTGGAATATTGTTCCAGCATTTAGATGCTGCATAACGGAAACCACCACGGAAAGCAGCCGAAGCATGTCGCGGTGTCAAATCATGTCAAAATAAAACTATTTGACGCTATCTTGAAAAGCGTATTTAACCTGTCATTGGATTTCGCCGTCTCTCGTTTTACGACATTATTTCCATTGATAAAATAAATAAGTAACAATTGATCTTAGCTTTTGAATGCAAATAAATTAAACGACACCGCAGCACACCTAGAATCAAAAGAAGGTCGGTGATTATTTTTGAATAACCATTATTTTGCACATTTTATTAAAATATTGTATCAAAACTGACCCAGAATTGAGAACCATAGTAAATGCAAGCACAAAAAATTGCAGGTTAGGCAATAAAAAAATAAACGTTTTAAAAATCAACTTATTGTAACAACTGTTTTAACAAATTTATTAAGACATTTTTAAATAAAGGAAAAATTGAAAAATTTAATGCTCCGAGCCGGATTCGAACCGGCGACCACAGGCATTCATGGCCCGTCGCTACTAACCAACTGAGCTATCGGAACAATCCGGAAGGAACCGGGAAGAAACTGATTGATGAATTTGGTGCCCGACCCGGTGCCACTTTGAAAATATAACCATTAGTTTTTCTATGCTTATAACATAACCTAAATCCTTTTTTGTTTTGAAACAAAAACGTGAAAAGCAGTATTTCTTTTCTAAAACTGGTCCATGAAATCTTTTTGTTTTTGTACGTTTTGAAATACAAGGGCTGATCAATAAGTTCTAAGAATTGATGGTATGATAACTGCCCATGATGATAATATATTTTTAATACCGTGTGTCCCGATAAAGTGCACAAACGAATAGGGGTGAAACAAGATGCAATTTTATTAATGATAAAAATAATAAAAAAAATATTGTGTGATTATTATTTTTTTACGATTAAAAAAAAACATTGAATACGGTTGACACTATCGAAATAACGCATGATATCTCGCCTCCTAAGGGTCGTATTGACTTTAAACGAACTGAATTATAAACACAAAGGCTAAATCATGTTATTTAAATAAAAAAATGCGAAAAAAAAATCGAAATTACTTAATCAAGGTATTATTATCAAAAATGTATGCTTATCTAATAACCTCTCATTAAAAACAACCCACATGGTTAACGCAATCACAAATCACAACATGCATGCACGCCTAAACAAAGACACTGCGTTTACGCTTAATTAGGTCGTCGCACTCGTCGCTCTAAAAGTAAACAATGAAGTACTTTAATAAGTGTTTATTTAACTAATTCTTAAGTGAACCTAATGCATTAAATGCTCAAAATGACCGCCCCGCTCTTGCAGACACAATCCTGCAAGTAGTGACTATTATTTGTTTACTGGCCTGCCTCATGCCTGCATTACTTTTAATGTAGTTTACACAGTCTACAATTCTGTCTCGCAGTTCCTCTTCCGAATTAATAGGGACGCTATAAACTCTCTGCTTCATTGTGGTGCCCCACCCAAAGTAAATAATCCAGTGGTGTCATGTCTGGTGAGCGTGCTGGCCATCCCACTGGCCTTTGCCGACCAATCCAACGGTTTGGGTAAGAGCCGTTGAGGAATCTTCTTACATCAAGTGCGTAATGGGCGGGACATCCATCCATTTGAAGAAATAATCTTCATCTTGTATCCAAGGGTACATCTTCAAGATCGAGAGTCATGTCGTCTCTCAGAAGTTCCAAAAATCGTGCACCATTCTAAGTCCTGGGGAGAAAAATAGGTCCAACCAACATATCGCCGAGAAGTCCAGCCCAAACATTTATCGAAAATTGCACTTGAAAGGTAGACACCTTTTGAGGCTTGACTCACCCTTACGGCACCACATGTGTAGATTTCGGCAATTTGAGATGCCGTGTCGCGTAAACTGAGCCTCGTCCATCCACAGAATAATTTTACTAAATTCAGGATCGTTTCTTGTTTGCCTTTGAATCGAAGAGGACATTACGCATCTTGGAACTCTGTCGACGTTTTCATAGATGTTTCACACTTTGGTATTGGTATGGATGCAGTCCTTCTTTCTTTAAAATACGTCATCCGATTTCAATATCTCATCATACAAAGAAAAGCGTCGAATAGTGGTCCTCGGATTAGCAAATAAACTGCTAAGTACGGCTTCTTCAACTGATGTGTCGATAACTACTGCTGCCTGTTCTCGAACCATTCCAAGTCCAGTGTTTGACAATCTTCTGTGAACTTCTTCAAAATTACGAGCAGACGGCACCGGTCTCCTGTTTGGAAATGCAGCCAAGTATCATGTACGACTACGCTTACTACGGGCCGCTCTTGCGTTCCCTCGTGACACACCATAGTAAAAGTGGATTGCGGTGAAAACTCACTTACACGTGGCATCTTGTAATAGGTGTAGTAGTGGCGAATTATTCGTCACAACTGATTGATAAAACTTGTCATTACTATTTATCCTCAAATGAATTTTCCCCACCCCTGGACCGATTTCAAAAAATATCTGTACATAAACCTCATTAAGGTTATCTACCTGACCGACGACCTAATTAAGCGTAAACGCAATGTCTTTGTTTGACCGCTAATTATGAATGTTGTAATTGCGTTAACCATGTGTTTTTTTTTAATGAGAGGTGATTAGATAAACAATAATTATTGATAATAATATCTTGAGGTCATATGGGCTTTATTTTGAACAAATCGAGGAATTGATACAAAAAATAGAATAAAAAGACGTTTTTTTTTTTGTTCAAATACCGTTTTTTGTGTAATTTCAAGTTTTTTTTTGTAATTTTGGTATGTAAAAAATAAAGATATTACTGATTTGTTCTTTTAATATGTTGGTATGGTATAAAACATATTCTGACGTCAGTAAAATGGGAAGATATTTGGTTGAATGTTGGAGCGGTTTTGGCAAATTCCAAAAATGGTAGTGTTTTCGGAGATACTATGTAGTTACTCGTTTTTCCACATTCTGTATTGACTTTTTGAATATTTTATTTATTTATATTTCTTCATTATTGACGATCGTGATAAGGGCTGATAATTTTGACATGTAAGCAAATTTGTATAATAATATTTATCTTTAAATAAATAAATCTTAATCCGTCCGTAATCCGTTATCCAGAATATATATATTTTGATGCCTAGAAAAAAAAACTCATGTAAACACAACTTACCTAACCAAGTTCAACGTTTGATTAAAAAAATCGTTTTGTTTAATTTTACAATTTTTGGGTTCGACTAGAGAGCGGATTTGAAGTAGCGATCTTACTATTAATATGGATATGACTGCTATAATTTATTATTTTTTCTACACACAAAAATAATGTAACTTATCGGAAAAAAGTAAAAACATTTTTGGAAGCTTTTGTAGCTAAATACTGGGCAAAAATTACGATGATAATAAATAAAAACATCATTTGTTAATTTTTGAAAAAAAATTTTTTTTTTACACAATGCACTGTAAAAATAGTAGATTGTACAACAAGTGCATAAAACGCACCATTTTACGCGAGACGTTTATATAAAATCGAGTGTAAAATGGGTTTTATGGACGAATTGTACACTACTTTTCACTTCGATTGCGAGGAAATGAAATGAAAATTAGAAACTATAAGTTTATTTCATGAAGTTGTATTGTGTACCTACTTTGGCTGTTGGTATCCTTGCCTTGGTCTTAGAATACTAACGAAACATGAAAAAATAAAAATAAACAGTTTATACTTTATTCTATGAAGTTAAAGTTGCTCGAGTGGCTGGTGGAACGATTGCCTTGGTCTTTGACGAAGATTTTACTTTATGCACTAGAGCATAAAAAGCGACTTTATGTCGCCTACGCACAGCATAAAGACGAACTTTAAGAGCATGAGAAATGAAATAAATATTATGACTCAAAGAAATGAAAAATGAAAATAATTCGCTTCCACAATGCTCACAGAACAATTCATTATTTTCGAGGTAGTTTATTGGTTCTTCCTCACAAACGAAGTCAAAAGCAATACTCATTTACACTGCATTTTAAGATGAAACACAAAGGCCGAGATAATTGAGAAATAGGTAAGTATTTGTAAAATGTATTGCTGTCGCGCAGTCCCTGATCAAGCGAGATCCAGCGCGATAGAGACAACTGCAGCTTGGACCGAAAATACCTATTATAAGTAAATGAAATCAACGTTTCGTAGTCCCCTGATTTCTTCTCCAAAACTTGGCCTATTTAACTATTTTTTATTTATAATTAAAGAAAGCTTTTGGCCGTGTTCGTATGTTTTCCTTTTTTTTAATAATCTAGTCAACATTGTTTTCTGGATGTTTTAACACAGCGGAAAATCTGGCATTTTTTTAGGTTTTTGAAGGATAATATCTCTTTTAAAAATAAATTTATGAAAAAAAGGAAAACATAGGAACATGTCAATAGTAGCCATAGATTTATGGGAAAAAAAATATATTATATATATTGCTCTACTGCCATTATCCAGAGAGAAAACAGGGGACTACGTTTGTATGGAAAAACGGCCTTTGTGTTTCCTCTTAATCCTCTCTACACCGTCGAAAAATAAATTTTCATCCGTTATGTTTACCGTCCACGATGGTAACGATTGTAAAAACAGTTTTATACTTAAATCTCTTGGCAATTCTAGTTCAAAAAACCATTGTTTGCAAATTGCCATCTAAAACAAGAAATTCATAATATTAATGATAATAGCGAGGGCCTACTTTATAAAGCCAAAAGTGCTCTGGAGGTGTGGAGCTTCTTCTACTACGGCTTACCTTTTCATCAAAAAAGAACTCGTTATTCTTTCTCTCGAAGGAATTTCAGTACTAATTAATGATTAATAACAATATTTAATAGCAAATGACCCCGAGAGATAACAATGAGTCATTCAAGTGTGCATTCACGTTTTATTATATTAAAGTGACATTGTTGACATGAACTATCATTTAGGATCGTAATAAATAGGAACATATTTGAGTTGTATAAATACTCCTTTATTTAGAATAAAATACTTTTCTTTAAATGTAGTTTGTTGCAAAAATAACATTCATTTAATCTCATTATTTTGCTAAGATTGCGGTGTGCGGTTTAAAAATAATAGACTGTAAGAGCTTATATAAACAACATGTCATGTATTTAATAAATTGCACTAGTCATATCCATATTAATATTGAGATCGCTACCAACTTCAAATCCGCTCTCTTATATCAAAGACGAGTGAAGAGGCGAGTCGAACCATTATGTAATTCGTACTGCTGGGGAGGAATCAACAAAGCTCTCAGACTACTAGCTGCATTTATAGATGTACCAGTACCTACCTACCTATAAATTGCACCACCGAATACCCACATAGGTAATTATGTGTTACAAGGGGTCAAATTACATTACGGATTACTTAGCTGTCAATGAATTCAACGGCTCCTTATGAATATAGGGCATAGAAAGTATAGAAATGCAATCTTAGGCCCATCTGGCAATTTAGACTTTTAATTTATTGTGAAAAAAAAAAAGTTTATTAAGTTAGTTATGTTAGTTTAGTGGAAAAAAGAAGTTTATTAAAAGTTATTGAAAACGGAAGAGGAAAAATGATAGGACATCTTCTTCGTCACGATGACTTCATTAACGTTATAATAGAGGGAAAGATAGAAGGAAGAAAAAAAAGAGGAAGACCACGAAGAGCTTACATGGAGCAGCTAAAGGAAAAGGCAGAGAATAGAACAGAATGGAAATTACTCCACCGACAAGAGCCAAGCTCTTAAATAAATGATGATGATATTAATTCTGTCAAATTCACGATTTAATACACCGTGAGACGGCAATATCCAACGACAGGAAAATACTGTTTTCAAGAAGCATCAAATACTTAGCTTTGTTCAAATTACGACCGTAGTCAGTCAAAGCTAATAAAATGCATTTTTGCAGAATTTGAGATATTTTTTACTCGCAATCGTACGAGATATTTAGATATGCTGTCTGTATGTAATCCGATGTTTATGCTTAGATAACTACGCTGGTTATATGTCACATCATTTGATTTCGTTGGAGTATCAGATATTTTTACTCGGTCTGAAATGATCTCGGCAAATGATTTTTATGCCGGCTCTACATCACATATTTGTAGGTATTTATATGACGAATTGACGATACACCGTCAATTCGTCATATAAATACCTTCAAATTGATGATCAGATATATTTTCAGCGCGGCCCATAGTCATATATTTATGCTAGTGACGTACATAGGTACCTATTACATTCCGTAGGTACAATTTTTATACTACAATCTTTGCAATATGATTATTGATTACATACCATGTTTCTTGTCTGTGATATTTTTACATAAATGCGATAGGTCCTGAGGGGCTACCGCGAAACGAAAACGAACTTCGTTCGTGTATCTCTCTCTCTGTTGCTTGTACCAGCAAGAGCAACAGAAACGGAGATACATGAACGAAGTTCGTTTCCGTCTCGCGGTAGGCCCTCAGTGCGGTGAAAATATGTAAGTAGTACCTAGGTAGTTACTTTGTAAAACTTTACAATCCGAGTTTAGTTTACCGGTCATTTTTCACACGAAATCAGATAAGTTTATTAAAAAAAAACGATGGAAGGTGTTTTATAGGGGAAAAACTTCTAACTGTGGGTTAAAAACTGTTTTATTTACGAATATATCGTTTAATCCCACTATAAAATAATAACTTCGTGGCTATTTTCCTGCTACATTGCACATAGCAATTAATTTGATTCACAATTTGTTGCTTTGGTTTTCTTACAGGTCGAGAAAAACGTTTCATGAAAGTCAAAACAAACCATTTCGACCAATAGCAGCGCTTCAATCCGTCAGCTGTACTAGCCGCGTCATCGCTTCTGATTGGTCACTAATTGCGGCTCCGTCGCGCCTCTCCGACCTTATAAATATCAGCGCGAACTAGAGATGGGTAATCTCGGCTCCGCGGAGTGATCCGAATCACTAAATCCGACTCCGCTATCGGTACCGACTCCGCTTATCGGTACCGACTCCGCTTATCGGCTCTTCGACTCCTTTGAATCCCTCAAACAAAATCACTCCGGACTCGTTGGTTTTAATACAAATCCTTTGAATCCCTCAAACAAAATCACTCCGGACTCGTTGGTTTTAATACAAATCCTTTGAATCCCTCAAACAAAATCACTCTGGACTCAGTGGACTCGTTGGTTTTAATACAAATTCAGTGATATTAACGGTTTTCCGAATCTTTTGAGACATATTCAATCTCCGAGTTATATTGAATCGGAATATCCGAAATTATAATATTTTTTTCTGATGGAGCTAGTTTTTTTGGTTTTTTTACGAATGCGGATTGCGTTGTTATTATCATTATAACAAATTAGTTAATAAAATCTTAAAATTATTTGCACAAGGTCAAGTACCTACACTACTTTGATTTATTTTATTATATTACTAGCTGTTGTTATACTTGTTATAGATCGATCGATTTCCCTTCGTTCTTCACAGGCTTAGGACTGTCAACCTTGATTGAATCTAACTAAAATCCTCAGCCGGGGACATGACATAAGAGCCATTTTTACCTGCATTGAATACAAAAAGAGCTAAAATTGTCGACATTAGCATCATTCGCAATGTAATCGCGAAGTTCTCCGATTTGAGCCGAATCAAGCCGAAGCCGAATGGCGTGCCACGTGACCAGTCATAGCCGCCGCGATCGCGATCCGCGATCGGCTCGCTCTCGCTCGCTCCTTGCTCCGATCCGCGTGCCGTCGCCGTGTACGCGGCATTCGGCTCGGTGCCGAACTGCGGAGTCGGAGTTAATAAATCCTCGGATTCGATAAGATTTGAAAGGAGTCGATAAGGGATCGGAACCGCTTGCGGATTCGAATCATTTAAATCTTCAAGTCCGGATTTACCCATCTCTAGCGCGAACTCGCGCCGGACCTCTTTTCCACAGTGTTAATTCAGGGGATTTTAGTCGGGTTATTTTGTGAGCTAACTCTTATTCAGAATGCCGGAAACTTCAAAAATGAATGGATACACGAAAACTAATGGACACCATTATGATATGGAAGATGGATCATTGTTTCTTTTTACATCCGAATCGGTCGGTGAGGGTCATCCAGGTTAGTTTCAAATCTCCAATATCAAATGCTGCAGGAGTCATGTTACTCGAAAGATGGCCGCCCCAGGCATGTGCGCAGATAAATTACGAAATATTAATGCTATGTTCACTAGAAACCTGTTACATACTATTCAGGTCCATTAGACTGATATGTATTGGGTTCCGCGGTCCCTGTCGATTACAATGTTACATCATGAGCGTCTGACTATTACATTTGTCAAAATATCGCAACACGTGGTCTGAGCCAAACAATGATCAAATGAAGTTATTTTATGTAGCTGCTGGCATGTATTTAACTATGATCCTATTTCCTTTCAGACAAAATGTGCGATCAAATAAGTGATGCGATTCTAGACGCGCATTTAAAACAAGACCCGGACGCAAAAGTAGCATGCGGTGAGTGCATTATCGATTTTTACGCGGTGTTTATTTGAAGTAAAGGGAATGTTTACTAACAAGTGAAACATTATTAACAGAAACTGTGACAAAAACTGGTATGGTCCTGCTGTGCGGTGAAATTACCTCCAAAGCCAACGTAGACTATCAGAAGGTAGTCAGAGAAACTGTCAAGCACATTGGCTATGATGACTCATCTAAAGGTAAGCATTAAACTTTTTTCATTATCCTTGGAATAATCCCCTAACAGTGATAAGTAGACACATTGTACTGGCATTGCGCCAAGTACTAAAACAAAATATCTGGTATGCTAGTAAAATCTAGTATGAAGTAAAAACTGCATTTTTTACTTGAAACCTGAACTATTATTTCCTGCACAATAGGTTTTGATTGGCGTACACTAAACTTATTACTGGCTATTGAGCAACAAAGTCCAGATATTGCAAAGGCCTTTGAAGACAGAGAAGAAATTGATCTTGGGGCAGGAGATCAGGTATAAATCCCTCTTGAGCCTGTTGCACGAAACAATTTTGGGTTTCAAACAGTCTATGCTGAACTATCACAATTGGCTAGTGTTAAGTTGTGCATGCAAACCAAATCCCTATATTCAATCTGAGCTTAGAGATCTAGCTCCTCGGATAATCATCAGTTATCTATCTACTTTTACTTTATTTTATTATATAGTTTTTGTACCATATGCCAATCTATAAAGAGATTGAATATAGGGTATGGCCATAAGACATTTCATAATAAAAAAACAACTACTTGGAACTGGACAAAAACTGGAAATATCAAATGTCATCACATCAAACATAGGTGGTACCTCTTTTGCATTGGAATCTAAATTCTAAAAGAACAGAAAAATTGTATATCTCGTTATTTATAATTTGGGAAACATAACTAAACAGGTACTAAGACATAAGTCTCGTAAAAACCATGAATATCACACTAATGGGCATGTTGGGACCAGGGTTTGATTACAAGACTTGCAGCGTCATGCTGGCGCTAGACCAGCAGTCTCCAAACATTGCTGCCGGAGTGCATGAGAACAGAAATGATGAAGAAGTAGGAGCTGGTGACCAGGTAACTGTCCCTCACCATTGCTTAACCTGCTCTCATTTTTCATTGTTGGACTATTTCATAAAATCATTCATTCTCATTGACTTGACACAAGAATCCTAGTTTTAGGATTGGGAAAACCCATTGTCCATATATGTATGTCTAAGCAAGCAAGTTCTGGGTTAAGCAATAATTTGTGTAGGAAAATAATTTTAATATTTCACAATAAACTATTCTAAAATGTGGCATGTTCATAAAATGACTATAGTTTCCGTATAATAATTGACTATATTGTTTTGTGTGTCAGTTTCTAATAAAGGTAATCCTTTAAGTGATGTTTCTATTACTAGCAAACTAAGTATTCCTATTGTTTTGTCTGTAATTTGATTTTTAATACAAAAAGTTATCGATTTAATATCTTCAAATACACCATATTAAAGCAAATTTCATAGTGTTTTTTCCATCCAGGGCTTAATGTTCGGCTACGCCACAGACGAGACAGAAGAGTGCATGCCTTTGACAGTAGTGCTAGCGCACAAACTGAACCAAAAGATCGCAGACTTGAGACGAAATGGAGAATTCTGGTGGGCTCGCCCTGACTCTAAAACTCAGGTAATTATGATAAATTATTCTTGTATAAGATTTATGGATAGTACCTGTTGCTGGGTCTTTAAGAGCCTTGACATATATGGTGGAAGAACTCAGTGCCGTTGTACTGAATTATAAAGAAGTAGGTACTTTACGAAGAAATATGAATTATGTACAAATAAATCATGTAATGCCCTTAAAGGCAAAAAGTGTACCCGTATTTTTTCTTCTTCTTCTGCTTAGCTAAGCTCTTGATGGTGTAGCTCAAAGTAGCCCCTCCATTTACTCCAATCCCATGCAACCTCTTTGACATCTCGATATGACCTAACATCAACTCTTTTCTTGAGCTGCTCTATGTAGTTGTAATGGAGCAAAATAGTTTCTGACTGGTACCCCAGAGATGGCAAGCAAAGCAGAGGGCGCCAGCGAACAAGATGGGAAGATGACCTAAAACTCACAGCTGGCAACCTTTGGAGAAGAGTAGCACAAGACAGAACTCAATGGAAGATGTTGGAGGAGGCCCATGCCAAGAGGCACACTGAACTACGGGACATTATATAACTCCACAAAATCAAATGTCTAGACATACCATAGTAATTCAGGACAAAAGGGCTTATTATAATTATTATGAAGTTTTTTCTTATGATATTTGATATGAGATGACACCTAAGCCTGATTTAACCAAACTGAAATAAGATTTGAGATTAAAAGTCACCGCCACTGCAGACATGACTCTTTTATCTTGCTAGGTATGAATATCAATTACCTGAAGACACATTTCTATTTTTAAAAAAAACTCATTAATTATGTTATGTCAAAAAGGTTTCTACATTTTTGAATTAACATTTATAGGTCATGATGTTTTTTGCTGAGGCTGTTCAAAGCATACACATGAATGAATAATTAACATGGCTAATGCATTGCCATAGTTACTAATAGTTTGGTAGATCAGAATATAAAGTAAGTGTAATTTGTTCACTTAAATGATTCTTCATTTAGCACCTGAAGTTCCTTGAAGCAGTAACAAAAAGTTGTTGCCAAGGGATCCTGTTACTACGAGATCAAATGACACAACACATAGCCAATAGAAGACTGCGTGGGTCTCATAATGATCGCAAGTGATTAAATTGACACCGTCTGTGCCAATGTTTGAGATTGATCAAATTAATTTGTGGAACAATAACCAGGCCACACACAATGCCGCGCTTCAATTTTACTCGACATGTCGGTAACAACAATGGCGATTTATTTGCAGTCGTGTACTTACCACGATTTTTGATAGCACGCAAATATTCGTCAGATTTGTTGGATGAGTTTTGTTTATTCCACGACAGTGAAACAAGCGTACTTTATTAATAGTACATCTGTCATCTAGGGCAGTAAGACTGTCTTACATAAAAGCTATTTGTCGCTCGATCCGGAAGGAAAGGCTTCCTTTATTACCGTCTCTGGTGAACAACATATGACGTCTCCCGCTGGGCTAAGAATGGAATATTGCGCCACTTTATGGCTAGGGTTGACGTAAAATTGAATTGTCGTGAAGGTTACACATGAGTGAGTGGTTTTAAGCCTGCTGTACACACTGGGCCAACGTTGGCGCGTGAGCAGAAGGCAGCTATGCGTTAGAGGGAGAGGGCTATAACTCGATCTCTTTCGTTTACATCATCATCATCATCATATCAGCCGAAAGACGTCCACTGCTGGACATAGGCCTCCCCCAAAGAGTGCCAAAGTGACCGGTCCTGCGCCACCCGCATCCAGCGGACTCCAGCAACCTTTACCAGGTCATCAGTCCACCTTGCGGGGGGCCTACCCACACATACATACACCGTCCACCACCCATACACCGTTCGTTTACATAGCTGCCTTCTAATCACGCGCCAACGTTGGCCCAATGTGTACAGCCGGCATTAGAGGGAGAGGGCTATAATTTGATCTCTTTCGTTTACATAGCTGCCTCCTGCTCACGCGCCAACGTTGGCCCAATGTGTACAGCCGGCATTACAATAATTTCTAATTTCCAGGTCACCTGCGAGTACATCTTCGCCGGCGGCGCGACGGTGCCCCAGAGGGTCCACACTGTTGTCGTTTCTCTGCAACACTCCGAAAAGGTAACTAACTAACTTCCTGAATTATGTAACGTGCCATATCCTATTCTAAATTAATCAGACATGTCAGCCATTCTAACATAAAGTTAATGAATGCGGTCCATTCTCATATACATCTAACCGCTCACTTGATTTCGGATTTTAAAAAAGGTAGCCTAAATTTATTCCAATTTTTCTTTATCAAAGAAGTCCATACTTCGCTTGGCAACGACAGTTGCCACCATCAGTTTAGGCGTGCGCGAAATTGGCAACTCTGGTTGCCACAAGCAAGTGAGTGGCTAAGTAAGGCAAAAAAATCCAATAGAGAATTTAAAAAAAATAAAAAAAATCACTCCCCACGTTAAGTATAGGGAGGTAACACATTTTATGTTACCACTGTCGGCGTGATTAGTACCAAATTTCTGCTTTCTAGTGCTAACCTGGCTAGGGCAAATCTCCTGAATATGAAACTAAGGCAACGTCTCCATCTAGCTTCGCTTCTTTTTGGATGCATTAAGTCAGGTAAACCAGCCTACCTACTGTCTAAAATCATTTGGCGAGAGCAGCGGCGGGCGGAGCGCACTATAGCCAATCACAAACCGCTCATTGTACAAAAGTACAAATGTGCAGCGTTCCGTGGTAGCTTCCGTTTCCAAGCTACTAAATGCTGGAATGACCTGCCTCCCCCGATAAGGAATTGCGGATCTAAGTTTAGCTTCCAACAAAAACTGCGTGAGCTGCTACATACCAATCAAAAAGCCACAACAATTGTTTTGCTCTCTTCCTAATCCGTATTATTAGTCCTGCTATCCCATAAACATATTATGCACATTTATTTATTGAGTTTTACTTTTTTATATATTTCTTCTTGCTTCCGATATTTATTAATCCTCTTGTCAATATACTGAATTGTTTTGCAAAATAGCAACACATGCTGAGTCGCAGCCTTTTCTCTATTGCACATATTGCTGGACCCTTCTTTGTGCGGTGTGCACGCCTGTCTGTGCCTCTTACGCTAGTATTGGTCTAGGTTTATGTTATTATTATTAATCCTGTCCTGTTATGTGTGTTTTATAGAATAAATGGTTTTTCTTTCTTTCTAACGGTTACTGAGATTATCCGCGGACGGACGGACAGACAAAGCGAAATTATAAGGGTTCCTAGTCGGCTACAGAACCCTAAAAAAGAACTAAATCTCTTCATACATGATGTTATTTTACCATTTTATCATCATCAATTTCGTTGGCTTCAGGGTCCTCCAGGCTCTTGCAGACTTGGATTATAAAATTCTTATTATTAGTCATTTTATAGTGGCCCAGACTTCCTCAATATAACTGAAAACGCTATCCAAGTCAGTTCAAGGAATGATAAAGCATGTGAGCAAGTGACATTAGTCCCTTTAATAAACGAATTTATCTGACATACTTAAACAGTACCTACGGAAGCATAGCACATAAACCATCGTACTTCCTGATAACGTTTTACAGGGTCGAAAATGATAGTTTTCTCAATAAGTATGTACACAATCACATGGCTATAAAAAAATCGTTTAATAATTTATAATATTGCCTTTACCGCTATATTTGTAAGCGAGGTCATCTCGATCTCAGCAGATTATTCGCTCGTGTAGCAAAGTTCAACAAAATAACATATTAAGACACAAAATGATTATGCCCGCTTGATAAATAATTATTCATACTCCAATGACGTGAAAGATAAGGTTTCATGCGCCTGTTGTTACGTCAGTAGCTTATCGGATGTTATTTTAAAGTACCATACTATTGCGTATGCCTTAAATGTAACCATAGTGTTTAAATTTCAAATTAAAGTACGACGTTATGTTTGTAAATTAAGATCTAAACAAATGAACGAAAAATCTAGACGTCCATAACTGACTGCCCGCAATCTACAAAGGGCTTTGCTCAAAATTGGTGCCCTTTTTTTGATGGCACAGTAACGCCACCTTGTTAGATGTGTAGAGTACTTCCATACAAACAACAGTTACTATGGCAGCTCAGCTCCAAAGTACATCCGTCTTGAGTCAGGTGGATGTCACACTGCGCCGCTGTGTCCAAACACAACTCAAAGCGAACGACTAAACTGATCGCCCATAACGGTATAGGAAGGAGCCAGCGAATTTTAGCTTTTCTTTCCTAGAATTCATTTTAAAAGTCATTCATCATCCTAGCGTTATTCCCGGTTGTGCCCCTAAAGCAACCCAGGGTCCGCTTTGACACCCACCACACACCTAAAGCGACTGCCATCTGACCTTCCAACCCAGAGGGAAAACTAGACCTTATTGGGATTAGACCGGTTTCTTCACGATGTTTTCCTTCACCGAAAAGCTAACGGTATATTATATTCCTTACATAAGTTCCGGAAAACTCATTGGTACGAGCCGGGATTCGAACCCACGACCGCCGCATGCATGAATCACTAGGCTACCGTAGTTTTTAAAAGTCATTGTCGACAAAAAATGCTAAAGTTCCATTGACGAAGCGAATGAAAGCGAGAACGCGCGCATTTTAGCAGCGCGCGGCAACCACTATCATACAAACTAAGTTGGTAAGCCATGTACTTTAGCGACGCGACGATATCACGGAGTGACCCGCCCGCCCCTGGGGGGCTAGCACAAGAGACGCGGCGCCGCGACGCGATTCAAGAAAGCTCTACCCTCCTCTTTCTAATTTGCATGGTGCGAGTGAGACAGGAGACGCTCAGTCGCGCGCAAAGCGACTTTGTCAGCAAGTTATGCTACACGTGCTGATTATGTTCTGACTCTGACTCTTTTTTGACACAGATTACTCTGGAAACGCTTCGAGAGGAAATCAAGGAGAAGGTGATCAAGGAAGTGATCCCCGCTCAGTACTTCGACGAGAGGACCGTTGTGCACATCAACCCGTGCGGTCTCTTCATCATCGGCGGGCCACAGGTAACCTTCTTACTCATACTCCTACTCATGCCACGCACATTGTTCACAGAATTGGTACGCTGTACTGGTGCAGATTCAGTGCAGGTATTAGGCATGAAAATTATTTTGAAAAATTAAACTGCCAATTAACGAACAGCTAAATTAACAATAGGGGTGTAGACTCGAAAATTATTATTACTCCAAAAGAAAGAAGGCAAAAAAATATGCCTAGTGACGAAAATCCCATTCAGATATCTCAAAGAATTACGAAGCTACAACCGTTTTAATATTGCTTGTCACGTTACGGGATGCCGCCGGGGGGCCGCGTCGACGGCGGCGCCGAACACTATGGGCACGGCACATTGCCGTCTATTAGTGACGTCACAAATTTCCAGCGTCATCGTTTCATATGAAGTTGCGTTATGCGAAAAAGGAACAGAACATACCCCTTCTTAAAACTTTGGACACATAACTTCGTGATTATTTAACCTTTTGCGTTGATTTTTTCTACATTCAACTACATTTTTAATCCTTTTTCGAGAAAATATGACATTATCGATTATTTTATTTAGTGTCTACACCTTTGTTAAAGTCAACAAAAAGAATTATTGTCGATTTTGATCAATCGCAATGGTGACTATTTGTCAATCGATTGATCAATCAATCAGATACCATTGATAATTAGGGTCACTGTTACTTTCTTATTAGTCTAGCTGAAAGATAGCATGTGACGGCAGCATTAAATGTAGTTAAATAGCTATCAATATTTTTTTCCTGGAGATAATAACAAATTTGTGTGTGGATTTGGTATGAAAGTAAACGATTACTTTCAATTTTATTTATCTGCCTATCTGAAATTCCAATGTTATGATTGTGTATAATACTTCTGATAGATTCTTGTTTGAAATGTGGCACTTACCTCACTCCGGTCGTAAAACGGCAAATTCCGCAAAAACCCCATTTCCTGGCCAGAGGAAGGCATAAAATTAAAAACAATCTTTCCTTTAAGGCGCCGTAGGTACATTGGTCTTCTCTTCCTCTCACTGAGCATAAGCGTGAGCGAGATGGAAGCGCGGATATCATGTTTTTGAACTTTTTGGCCGTTTAGATAAATAAAAAAGTAATCACTGAGTTCTATCAAACATGGTATTGCCGATTTTTAGAAGCCATTTTAATATTTTTAGCTTTTGTGCATAATTTGTTACGAATATTTTAAGTGTATTTTAGACTCATGTTCGTGATTTATTTCTATCGAGCGAAAATTGCTTAATAATGTTTCGAATCACTGATCTCGCTGCAGAAAAGCCTCAAGATTACTATTCGTATTTTTTTGAAACGATATTATTATAAACAGACGCATTATATTGTTTCTAAAACTCTGTTCGCTTAACTTCGCTGAACCTACGGCGCCTTAAAGCTCCTTGGTTTTATACTCCAATGATTCGTCACCAATAATAAAACTGATGAAACTGCAGCAGCGTAGGGAATATAGTATACTGATAGTGATTTAGAAAATAGTAACATAACAGTAACAACTTAATGAGAGTACCTAAACCCCCCTAGGAAGAAACTATCTCCAGTCGAAGGCAACCTATTAAAGACAAAACCAGACAAGGATATTTCAACATAATAATTATATTACACGCCTAATGAATAATCATGATTAATCTATAATTAATAATCTGAGGTTGAGGTTCAAGTTTGTATCTGTTACACACAACGCTATATGCTATATTTTATTCCGCTGTTCTGCCCGCGTTCTTTGTAAAACACGGGCGTAGCCACAGGGATAGCTAGTACAGAACATTATTCACCTAGGGCGGTAAAACAAAAATTGTCTCAGATCGCAATTATTTGACGCCGGGGAAAGGGCGATTGATGTACGATTTGAGGTACTCTTTATTGCCCGGGTAAGTACAAAATTGTATCGGGCGGTTATACCCACAGGGATGCTTTTCAACGCCAGCTAACGAAGTGACTCGCCGTGCCACGGACGCCACCGACGTCAAATGACGACCGTCCAAAAACCAATTAAAACCACTTCTAGAACTCTTTTGTAAATGTGTGGTATTATTATCTTTATTTTATAATAATGGCTCTGGCGTCAGGGGCACGAATGGCACGGTTTTCCGCTAAAATTTGGCGGTAAAAAAATTAATAAACTCCTTTGAATTGTAGTTTGAATTAATGTGTCGCTGGTAGAATTTTAACTTGCAATAGTAGTTTATCTACGCGCATATCATTAGTGCTCTAAAATGCGTTCAGAAACCGTAGAAAATGACCAGCATTATTACAACCAATTTTACTATGAGAACTTTCTTGTCTGTGGTAGTAGGTAAAATTTTTGTGAGGTTATGAGTTTAAATTTGGAACAGCTGACAAAACTCAAGTGGGTCTCTATTCTAGTATCCATTTATCTATGCGAAACGTCAATTCAGTATGTTACCGCACGACATTTGATCAAGAGTGACATGAGAATAGGGACTTCATTCGTTTGTCTATGATTAAAAAAAAACATTCGTCTTGACGTAGGATCGAATTGCCGCCATTACTGTTGTCATTTTCTTTGTTGGTTTTTGCTGTTACGAAAGTAGAATTGTGAAAAGTTGTTTGTAATTCACATTTTAGTTGAAAATATGAGTAGTAGTGACTCCGAGTACGATATGAACACTCCGCCGGATATCGTAAATGCAGCCACGATTGCAACAAAGATATTTTACAGGTAGCACAGCATTATAGTAGCAATGCGGGTCATTTTCCTACGGCTTCTGAACCCATCTTAGAGTACTTATGATATGTGTGTAGAGAAAGTAGTGTATGCAACTGTACACAATTTAGCCTTAAAACACTCGTGTGATCCTATTATGAAACTCGGTGCCCCTCGTTTCATAAAACCACACTCGAATTTTAAGGCCTGATAAACTACTATAATTTCATTTAATTTAGTCTGACGCCGGGCTGACGGGTCGCAAGATCATCGTGGACACGTACGGCGGCTGGGGCGCGCACGGAGGCGGCGCGTTCTCGGGCAAGGACTTCACCAAGGTGGACCGCTCGGCCGCCTACGCCGCGCGTTGGGTCGCCAAGTCGCTCGTCAAGGCGGGCCTGTGCCGCCGCTGCATGGTTCAGGTGAGACACCATGCTGACTCATTATCATCATCGTTCTCGGGCAAGGACTTCACCAAGGTGGACCGCTCGGCCGCCTACGCCGCGCGTTGGGTCGCCAAGTCGCTCGTCAAGGCGGGCCTGTGCCGCCGCTGCATGGTTCAGGTGAGACACCATGCTGACTCATTATCATCATCGTTCTCGGGCAAGGACTTCACCAAGGTGGACCGCTCGGCCGCCTACGCCGCGCGTTGGGTCGCCAAGTCGCTCGTCAAGGCGGGCCTGTGCCGCCGCTGCATGGTTCAGGTGAGACACCATGCTGACTCATTATCATCATCGTTCTCGGGCAAGGACTTCACCAAGGTGGACCGCTCGGCCGCCTACGCCGCGCGCTGGGTCGCCAAGTTGCTCGTCAAGGCGGGCCTGTGCCGCCGCTGCATTGTTCAGGTGAGACACCATGCTGACTCGTCATCATCATCGTTCCCGGGCAAGGACTTCACCAAGGTGGACCGCTCGGCCGCCTACGCCGCGCGCTGGGTCGCCAAGTTGCTCGTCAAGGCGGGCCTGTGCCGCCGCTGCATGGTTCAGGTGAGACACCATGCTGACTCGTCATCATCATCGTTCTCGGGCAAGGACTTCACCAAGGTGGACCGCTCGGCCGCCTACGCCGCGCGCTGGGTCGCCAAGTTGCTCGTCAAGGTGGGCCTGTGCCGTACAGATAGCACCGTATTATGAAAACTGCTATATTTGAATCCAGGCTATAAACTATCTTCGTGCTAAATTTCATCCAAACGATTGAGGCGGTTAAGCGTGATTGTGTAACAAACATCCAAATATCTAAACATCCAAACTTTGACTTCAATATTAGTAGGAAGTAGGATTTAAGTTTTCGTTTATTTCAAATTCTGGGTTACCTTGAGAGTCGGCGATACAACAGTTGTAAAAATATTGGACACTAGTGACTATTGTAATTTTCTAGACTGAACCGTCGGGTACGCGAACCAGTATTTAAATTCATAAACACTGCGTGATTAGATGAGAGCCGGTTTTATAAAGATCAGTTGGTCTTTAATTCGGATAAAATTTTAGTAACTCTATACTTTTTTTGACATGACTTACCGACAAATGGTCTAAAGAATCTTCATTAAATTACGCAGTTTTCTTTCAGTTTTTTCACGAATGTAAAGATCAAGTAATTATCTCGTCAACAGCTACAAAATGTCTCGCGACTAGGCGCAGGGCTATCACAGGACGGCACGCGAGCTGAGTCGCGGCGAGATAGACTATCCGTCTCTTTCAAATTAAAACGCTTCTAAAGAAATCGATAGTCTATGTCGCCGCGACGCAGGTCGCGGGCCGTCCTGGGATAGCCGTGCTGGAGGCCAAATAAAGTAAATTAAGATGGCATATTCGTCATCACTTAAGCTGATGGCTATACAATTTATAGAATTGATTACATCGAATTGTTATGGCGGGATTTCCCGTGTCGTACAATCAAATAGATTTCTTATGATTGTACACTCTTTGCTTCACTCACAGACAAAGGCTGGTAAAATAGGCATGCGCAGTCAACGCTGCAAGAGCAAATTTATCCTCTGTAGTTTAATGTAACAATTTTATGGACTAATCCATACTTCACTACATAGTATAAAGCCGGCTGTACACATTGGGCCAACGTTGGCGCGCGAGCAGGATGCAGCTATGCGTTAGAGGAAGAAGGCTTTATTTCGTTCTCATTCGTTTGCATAGCTGCATCCTGCTTACGCGCCAACGTTAGCCCAATGTGTACAGCCGGCATAAAATAAAGTCGCTTCCCGCTGTCTGTCCCTATGTATGCTTAGATCTTTAAAACTACGCAACGGATGTTGACCCGTTTTTTTTTTAATAGATAGTGATTCAAGAGGAAGGTTTATATGTACCTGTGTATAATATAGTACCCGTGCGAAGCCGGGGCGGGTCGCTAGTAATATTATAAATTCGAAATTAATTCTGTCTGTCCGTCTGTTGCCTTTTCACGCTTAAACCGCTGAACCGATTAAGATGAAATTTGGTATGGTTTTAATCCCAGGGAAGGACAGGATACTGTTTATCCCGGATGTCACTGGCAAAAGCTAGTCCTGAAATAGACTTTATTATTGTTTGGTTGAATTGGTAATAAAATAATTAATCTAACAAAATATTTGATTATTTGCAGGTGGCGTACGCCATTGGCGTCGCAGAGCCGCTCTCCATCACGGTGTTTGACTACGGCACTTCGCACAAGACACAGCAAGAGCTGCTCCGTATTGTGCAGAACAACTTCGACCTGCGGCCCGGCAAAAT
Source organism: Epinotia ramella (assembly GCA_947578815.1). Taxonomy (NCBI): domain Eukaryota; kingdom Metazoa; phylum Arthropoda; class Insecta; order Lepidoptera; family Tortricidae; genus Epinotia; species Epinotia ramella. The sequence goes on along the minus strand of OX388205.1, from coordinate 14,381,973 downwards.
AGTCAAGTGAGTTTCCTTACTATATCGTTATACGACATTTCGCACCGAATGCATGCTACGCTGACATACGCCTCTCCAATCTTCCATTCTCGCTCGCCTGTAGCTTCAGCTCCCGGTTTGGGGGCGTTTTTTATGTCGCCCGACAATGTAACCGACCTCTCTCTGGGAGCGAGGCGTCCATTCTAGAACGCGTTTACTCCGTCTCCTCTCTCACCCCACTCGTTCCAGCGACATACTATGGTCTCCCGTTATACAAGTAAAATAAAAAAGCGACCATGCTCTCTCAGAACTCCCCAAAGCCATTTCTTCGCGTATCCTATAGTCACTGTTAACGCACGCTGTGAAGTTGGCAGAAATAAGAGAAGAAGAGATATGACCAGTACGTCCAACTTATGAATACAATAATGTTCGTTTCAGGGAGCTAAACCTCAGAGCGCCGATATACCAGAAGACCAGCACCTACGGACACTTCGGCCGAGAGGGCTTCCCGTGGGAGAATCCTAAACCACTCGTCGTAGAATGACTTCAGACCTGAGCTTTAGAACATTGTAAATATTCCACCATATAAAACACTTAATCTACGTGTGTCTTTGTAGCGAGGGCGCGGATATCGTATCGCTGATGTCTCTCTATAGACGATTTATGTTTGCGCGACTCTAGTCTCGCCAGTGGAACCGCTAACATCGCGGCGGTCCAACGGCGCAGGCTACATTCGCCGGATTCAGTGTAATTATTAAGTATTCATTAGATTAGACACATTAGACACGTAGGTTTAACACGGTGCCGTCATATCTGAATTTGAGTTAGTTCAGGGATTCGACTGGGCAGTTCTATCCTTTAAGATAACAATTTTTACTTCGGGTTGATGAATTTGTTATTTTATTTTTATATGTATTGTACCTAATAGATGAATTTTTGCCAGTGCAACTACTTAATGATTTTTTTTAAAGATATATTACATGTGATTTTTAACTTACTTAAAAGGTGAACTGCCTAACAATCTCGAATGTTCTTTATTGTGAGCTTTATGATGTAAAGGCTCATTTACATTGGTCGATGGGTCCGTGTTCCGCAACCGAGGAGCTCATTCTAACCCATAACCCGTATTGCACGAGCCTGCCGACCAGTGTAAAGGAGCCCTAGTGCTATTTGTTGGTTGCTGGTAGAGTAGACTACTTCCCTGGGCGCGTCACAGTGCAGCGAGGCCGGCGGGGCTGGCGCTCGCTCGCTGCAAATACAGCGCTGCGCGGCGCGTATTCGCCATTTATTATTATTAAGTCTTAGTTAGCTATTTAAGTGTCAGTGAACTGCCGATTGCTATTCAAGGATTATTATTTAGCCAATTTTTGTTGGCGCAACGTCCCGCGCAGTGCGATTTGTGTTGTGTTTCCGAAAAGGAAAGGAAAGGAGCCATTTTGAAAATACACCGACAACCCCATGGAAGTAGTGCACTGTGCATTTATCCACGTTATGATTATACAAATTCCGCCGGTAGGCTTAATTAGGCGCAATTCTAACCGTACGTTTTATGACATTAGAATTTAGAATTTTAACTATTCGTAGGTCGGTTAGTGAGTATTGCGACTACGTTTTGATCTGTTTCGACCTGTTAAAAAGTTTCTATTTGACTTACTGTGGAATATCGATTTATCAGATTGTGGAATTTAAACTAATATTAAAATTGTGTTCTCCCGGCACATTATCGGGATTTGAAAAGGTGTTTTATTTCACTATTCTTTATCACTCCCGCATGAACATATTTGTTTATTATCTGTAAGTAATCGGTAACAAAACAGCCTCTATTCTGCGTCTAGTTGAGCCACGAAGCGACAATACATCGCGTTGTGGCTTGGCCTGCCTCATTCTGATGCTGCCAAGCACTGCAACAATCATCTGTCACAGATGCTGTGGCCAATGATGATAGGCTTCGCAGATAACAATTGTTACTTGACACAATTCACCATACATTCCTAGTTCAAATGGTAGGGGTAGGGACCATCGATACTAATCTCGGATTTTTAATTAGGCGAACTAACTTGACAGCAGAAAATGTTGTCAGACATAGGAAAAAATAACTAGTGATAGGTTTATGTCGATACAAAAATGTTGATAACGTTGTACCTACTATAATTCCGATTCAAATTGTATTTTTTCAAAGTAATCATACTAACTATGGAAAAAAAAAATACAATTAAGAAATAAACATGTTTTAGACATTTTGTAGGTATAGGTAAGTACACTGTTGAATAATAAATCTATTTCATGTTAATAACTTTACCAGAATCTACATAAATTTATTTTTACAGTTTAAATAGGAATTTGAATTCATAAAGTAGGAACGCACCTAGCATAGTCCGTCCACCAACCGTGTCAGTAGTAGAAACATCCATGACTCTGGAACAAATATTCGTGCTCATCACACAAATAAATGCCCTTACCGGGATTCGAACCCAGGACCTCTTGCTTCGTAGGCAGGGTCACTACCAACTAGGCTAAAGCGGTCGTCGAAGTCGAGCATAGAATGCGAAAAAAATAAAAAAAAAATTTTTTGACAAGATTTATTTTTTACATTTGTATGGAGTGTTGGCCGACTGGGGCGACCTGCTCCATACAAATGTAAAAAATAAATCGCGTCAAAAATTTTATTTTTTATTTTTTTCGCATTCTACTCTCGATTCTGAACAAACAGTTTTCAGGTTTTGCGTTATTTTATTAACACGTTGTATATGTATGTATGTATTACGAACATACCGGCTGAGCCCGCTAAGCGGGCACTAGTATATGGACTTACACGCCTAGCGAATTCTGTCGGTTTCTGGTGAATTGTTTCATTTTTAGTCCGGTTGCGAAAGTGTTAATAATTGATAACCACGGCTAACTAACAATAGGTCCAATATCACAGTTACAAAGCCGGGGGCTTCTCGGACCCTTTTGCTTGGCGAGGACAGAGCGTGAATTGGCCAGCAGAGGGCCAACCAGCAAATGCGTTGTTCCGAAAGGAGCATGTTTTTTAAATAGTGGTAGGTAGTCCTCAGCACGTCTACCATGGGACGGCTGCGACTCTCGATTTCTCGCACTATAAGTACCTACCTGTTGTTCTAATAAGAGAGAGACGGATAGTGCGAGAAAAATCGAGAGAGCTCGCGCGCCGTCGCGTAATAGCCGTGCAGTTTCACATAGGGGGAAGATAATTTTGAATTTGTCATATACTTATGCAAGTTCACAAAAATATTGCAGCCGCATCTGTTGAAACTGACATACCTATAGGTACAGTCAGCGCCATATAGTTAGTAGCAGCTAAAGTACCCAAATATGTGACTGTGTCTGGGAAAAGGGACCACTTTACCGGTATGGAGTTATTAATATCTCCTAAAACTAGGTAAAATTAGCTATTCAGTAAAAAAAGAATCGTTTTCCTAGGTGCAATAATTATTTTTTTATAAATTTTTAAACATGCAGTAGGCAAAATGTACGAGTCGAGAAAATTGATTTTAAAGTTTATGCTCGTGAAAAATACACTTCTACTAGGAAGTTATGGAATGATTGGTACCAAGCTAATCTAGTATTATCAAATATTAAATTCAGGCATCAATGGTCTCAATAACTATAATCATTTGGAAGGTAGTCAAAGAAGAACTTGCAGGAGTGGGAAAAAAATCAAGTATCTTAATTACTCATAATCTTAAGAAAATACCTTTTAAACAATGAATTATTAATTATGGTAATATATTTTAGGCAATAATAGAAGGGAAAAAATAAAAAAAGACCAGTATTTTCTATGTTTTTAATCGAAAATACTAACATTTCTATAAATCAGTTCTAATCAGTCTCATAAACAAAAATCAACTAAATAATATAATTTTTTTAAGTTATATCACAAAATCAGCCAAAATAAACTTTAGCACAGAGATCCAAACATAATTAACGATACTTAATGCAATATTTAGAGAAATTATCGTGTTTTAAGTTTAGTGGTTTGACGATCATTTTCCTATGGAAGAATAATTAGGGTACCACTTGGGGGGCTTAGTAAAGTTTAGTGTCACAAGTAAAATAACTACTATTTAACATGTTTTTATAATAAAAAATAACGTGTTGTCACTATGTTAAATAGTAAAGTAAATATTTTTCAACATTAAAGTAAGTTTCTTCTACATTTTATACATTTCTAAGGAAAAAATAATTAATATACTAAGTCAGGTACCACTTTGTCACTAAACTTTACTTGTTTACAAAAATAAAAAAATCACACACAACAACTTGTCAAATTAAAGTACTTACTATAATCATAATAAATCACATTTTTTTACTTGGTAAATACAGTTAACTGGATTCAAGGCGCTCATCAAGTTCCCTTTTTTTACAAAAATATACATTATTCCTTTTTTGATTTCTGTGGCCCATTTGACCACAGTAGCCGCATTTGGGTGTTTTCCGTTTTTGGCTTTCCACTACTGTGAGCGCCGACGTCGGCGGGGTGGCTGATTCAGTATTTATGAGCGGCATTTCGACGTCAAGTAACGGATCTTCTATAGCACTTATTGCAACGATTTTTATAGGTTCTGGACACAACACATTTTGAGCCTCAGGGGAAACATAGACACGAATTTTTTGGAACAAATACTGTTGTCGCTCAAACGATAGCCTTGTAGGAGGTATTACAGTTGGACTAGCATTTTGTGTGAAATCACAAGTGGAATTAAAAACTGCGACGTTTTTAACATCTTGATCATCAAACTTTTTGGTGCAATGCAAGACTCCAGGATCATCAATAGACGCTTTGAAATGGTTGTAAGAGAGCAGCTGTGTCACGCTTTGCGGAGATTTCTTTTTAAAGAAATCGGCCCAATTGTATGAATGCACATTCATTATATCACCAGTTTCATTACCGACAAGAACTGCCGTAACTGTGTCTGAATTATGGCAAGCTGAAACGGCGCACTCCAACACATCTCTGGCTGTGTTTGAATTGGAAAGACGGAACTTTTTTTTAAATAGTCCGAAGTATAAATCCGGCGCGAATTTGGTATGTCCAACGGGCAAAAAAGAAAGTTGAAATGATTTATGTTTCCCCGTTAGTGTACGCCATAATGCGTACTGCATCATGAAGTTATTTTTATTTTGACCGCTACAATTATCAGCATGACAAATGACGTCTGTTTCACCCAGCCCAAAATTATTGAAAAAGTGGTCTAGGAGTGAAATTACGGTATTCGAACCTTTTCCAGTATTGCAAGCTTCTGGGATGATATATAACACAAATTGTTTTAGTGGCTCCGCGGCTATGCCAAACAAACCGATTTTATATCCCGCCAAAAAGTAAAGAGGTCCAACTTGCTGTGAGCTATGAGGCAAATGTACCTGTTGCGCAAAATCAAACGAGTAATGCATTTTTCCTGGCGATGAGCATGGCTGGTTTTGCCCTAGTTTCCGGTTTCCGAATACATCTGCTGACGTGTCAATCAATTGTTTGTAATAGGCACGTTCAGTTTGAACTAAATCTAAATGTTGGGACGACTTTTCAATCAATCCGCGCTTTTCATTTTCATCTAAGCCTTGCATTTTACCTAAAGCTGTAATATTTTCTTGGCATTTTGTACACAGGTCCGTTCGAGGCTTTTGAATGACAATATTTGGAGCATAGGTTTGCCATAATCTGTACCAAGTTCTTAAACTCACAGCATCTCTTTCGGACAATTTGCTCGCTTCTTGATACTTATCATACACGTATCGTTTATTCATTGAACTGGGTAAAATATGTAAGTCAGGATTATGAAAACTTGGAACGCGGCCTGGCAAGACTAATGAATTTTGTTCTGAGAAAGATTTTATGAATAATACAGCATCAATTGTTTGCTGGGCATTATTGGTTCTTATCAACGTGAAATTATGAGAAGAGGACACTGTTGCTAAATTTCCTTTAAGTACTTTGCTCTTAATATTTTTGTATCTTTTTTCCCCTAATGCATAAACAAACTGAAAAAAGTTCTTACAAACAGCTATGCCTTGAAAACAAAAAGTTGTATGAGCTGCTTTCCTTACCTTTGTTTTGTTTTTGTTTGTTTTAAGAGTATTGGACCCTTGACGAGTTAGAGCATTAAGAGCACCCATAGTAAACAAATTTAAATGATTATGGCCTAGGTCGCATTTGGTATTCATTTCCTGTGCTTCTAATCTGGACTGTAGCACAGCTTCACAGGGAAATTTTTCTTGGCATGACATAGCACAGCCGCAACCGTCGATAAATATCCGTTGTTCTTCATGGTTTTCTAATTGGTTGAGAAAATCGTCAGTATCAGAAAAAAAATTACGAGATGGGTCTTCTGGTACAACTAATTCAACGCCAGTTATTTCGCATCTATCATCAATAGGAGGCTCATGATTTTCTTCATCAGATTTTTTTTTAATGAATTTTAAATACTCCTGTTCAAAATTTCTTAAATCTATGTCTGTGCATTGACCGTAATCACACTCCAATTTTCCATGAGAAGCTCCGTCTATAACAAAAAAAAAAATTGGTGAAACACTATTGATATGAGACTACAAAATTTATTAACTATTACTTGAGCGTGAGACGTGACATACCTACACAAAAGTTACTTTAACTCCTCATCGCCAAACACTCTCGTCATGTTTCTTAAAACTCGTTGTTGTAAGTCACGTTTCCTGGCCCCTTCAGCGTTTACACGAGTATTGCTATCATTAACAACAGCCTGAGAAGACACTTCATCGTGAATTTTTTTTATATCATTGAAAATTATGGCAAAAGCACTATTGCGGTGTTTTTCAGGCAAACGCTCCAACTCATATAAAATTATTCTGGCTACATCTTCGTTTCGAGGATCTGAAATGCACTGACCGGGATAGTTATTTATTTGGGGTAAGTCCCGAGTGGAATAAACAATCTCATTTTTTGAGCACGTACTGGAAAACCTTATTTCAGTTTCCCGTGTTTGAGTGCCTTTATGTTGTGCTGTAACAAAAAAAAAACTATTTTTTACTTAAAATAGAAAGAAAGAAAGAAAGAAAGAAAGAAGACATTTATTCACTACGCAAAAGACACACAGAGACAAAGGGAGTACAAATACAATACAATTTACACATAATGTGTGTGTCTTCGCGGCAGTGAATCGGTCGCTGTCTCAGCATTAGCAAAATAGGATTGCTAAGCACGCTGGAAGGAGTTTTCCTACACTGGCACTCCCGCGGCAAATCATAAAAGCTTTGACAACGACGCCGCTCGTGCCACCACGTGACCTTCAAAGCGCGCGAGCCGCTCGAGTAGGTTTTGAATAGGCGGACCAAAAATAAATCTATATACCCTACCTACTAATTAACAACGTGTTTAATATGCCTAAAACAGTACCTATAAACGATTGTATCATCGAAATATCGGGCGGGACATTTATACTAATTAGTGCAATTTCATGAAGTACTTACCTATTAAATAATAAATAGATAAACTTATTACCGTTCACAGTTTGTCGGCAACGTAAAAAACTAATATTTTACTCTGCGCATTTAAGTTCACCGCGCATAAACCATTGCGACGCTAATATTTTACTATAATGACACAGAGAGACAGACAGACTGGAGGGCGACTCCAATTTATACCTACTATGTATTGATTGTGATATTTTTTTGTTTACAGTATGTTAAATACCTACCTAAACAGATGGAGTATTATTATTACTGTCTCTTGGTATACCTGCCTTGGTATAATCACCTATTTTTGTGAAATGAAATTATTTAACTTACCTTTTGGGTTCGTCGTCGATGTCTGTGCTGAATGTGAAGCTGTTGTTTGTAGTGTTTGCTGCTGAACGCCATCATATTCAGTAAACAAAATTTGAGTATCGTCTTCCATGATGAAATGTGACGTTATAAACTTGGTACTTAAACACAATGTATATTCGCAACACGCATAGATAACAATCACGATGTTTTACGGCGCGTGGCAATGCTCAACTGACATGTGCGTACGAGTACGCGCCGGCCAGCTAACTGAGTGAGCGACGCGCGCGCCGCGCCACGCTCACTGCCCAATCTTCGCCCCCCGCCCCCCTTAGGGCCTACGCTAGCTTACGCGGACGCCCGCCGCGTGCGCACGCTCGCGGGTGCCGCTCCGAACAACCCGCCGCGGGCCAGTTAGCGGTGTCTATACAATTTCTTTGAGGCGGGATGTCCGTTGCGGGTAATCCGCGTAAGCTAGCGTAGGCCCTTATCCTACCCTCAACTTATTATTTCGCTTCCCTGCATAACAGCGATCGAAATAAATCAAAATATTTCGCCTGTAAAATATTACCTCAAAGTGGTACCCTTGGTACTAAACTTCGTGACCTATTAGGATATTGAAATATTGTAATTATACAGGTATTATTTTACACAAAATGATATTTAAGGTATTAATAACCGATTAGTAACAAAAATCCATTTTACATATTTTCGGAAAATTTTGTAAAAATGCATATAACTCGGAAACTAGAATCGTCAAAGTGGTCCCTTTTACTAGACACAGTCACATATATCGCAACACGTCTTTATTACTATAAAAGACGTGTTGCGATATATTTGGCTACTTTGACTGCTACTAACTATATGATGCTGACTGTACTTAACTACCTAAGTGCAACAAAAACCGTTTTTACTCGCTTTATCTACTTTGAATGAATGTTCCTTGTGTTTTATAAATTTGATTGCCGATCAGTTTCATTGAATATTGTGTATTTACTTACGTCAATTATACCTACACGTGTAAAAGTTCATTTAAACACGTGTAAGGTTGACGATAAAATTATAATTGCTTATGCAGATTGTGTCAAGGGTTAAATGTCAACTGCAGTTGTCACTGTATAGGTAGTACCTACCTACATGTTTTCATATAGGTACGTACATGCAAATGCATCCCTATACGATTCGGCTACAGTTTAATTAGCCACCAATCTTGACGATTGCAGTACCTAACACTGGAAACAATACTACTTAACTTCTTTTTCCCCCTTATGCCCCATTGCAAGCCAAGCAACGCTACGTGTTTTAGCTTTGCTAGTGTACCTAGCCCCCTTTATACTCATCTGCATCCATTTTTTAGGGTTCCGTAGTCAACAAGGAACCTTTATAGTTTCGCCATGTCCGTCCGTCTATCTGTCTGTCTGTCTGTCAGTCTGTCCGTCTTCGGCTTAGCTCAGTAACCCTTACAACCAGAACACTGCAATTCGGCGTGGGTATATAAACCAATCACGTCGACAAAACAGTAGAATAAAATCCTGAAAAAAATTTTTTTAAGGGTACTTCCCCTACAATGTAGGGCCTACATGGAAATTGGTGATGTATTTTTTTTTCTCGTTAGAGTTAGACCTATAGTGTGGGGTATCGTTGGATAGCTTGCTCAAAAATATGGGTTTCTTACAACTATTTTTCAACTCAGTTATGCGTTTGCGGGATAATGGGATTTAAAGCCCTAATTTTTGTTCGAGTCATGTGTGGGGGGACACGACTCGAACAAAAATTAGGGCTTCCCCCTGCCGGCTAAATGGCTACTACTGCGGATGTGAAAAAAATCGTGGCAGTAGTACATATAATTAATTTCAATAACTAGTTAAAGAGCAGAGTTGTGACATATTTGAAATACTTGTATTTAAAATACAAATACAAAATACGTATTTTGGATTTTGTACTTAAGTACTTTTTTTTTAAAGTATTTTGTATTTTATTTGAAATACTGTTCGAGACGTATTTTGTATTTGTAAAATGGTTTGTAAAATACAAAATACTTTTTTATTCTTAGCTTCATTTTTCTAAAGCATTCCGCGATTCAGTAAAAACAAAAAATGGCCACTAGTGGCGCAGCAGCTTTGAAAGTCTATGCGCAAAATGACAGATGAAACAAAACGCATATAAAACCTGACCAATAATATATGAGGGACCCCTCTTGGCAATCCTCAAAGTCACTGTTACGTTTTGCAGTGTTGGCAGCTATTTCATTATTTCTGTGTTGTTCGCTCGAAATGTCTTTAAAAAATGCCAAAACAAATTGTATTTAAACAATATGCCGTGTAGAGTCTGGCTAGCGAGTCGTGTCCACAGCATTTTTACCAAATTCTTGATATGGCAACAATTTTACCTATCAAATTCCGCCATACATTCGTGTTACCAGCATGCGTATTTTTATAATTTACCGCCATTTTCTAGGGACACGACTCGCTTGCCAGACTCTAGGCAATAAATAATACGTTATTTTAACGATTCGTATTTAAGTGATTATGAATGTATAAATGTATAAATGAATGAATAAAAATATAGAAATAGAAAAATATATTTATAAAAAACCGGTACGTAAACAGCACTACAAAAAAGATGTCATTGTGGGCATTGTGGCAAGTATGTAATATAAATATAAGCTTCGATCATATCATAAGTTAGTTTGATCGTTTTGTGTGCTAATTGACATTTAAATCTATTCTATGTTAATAAAAATCTTTAGATTTCAAAATTATTTACTGTACAACTATAATAATAGTAAAAACATTTAAATCGGACTGTGTTTTTTTTTTATTTAGCACTATTTTTTTAAGACTGTACGTTTTTAGTACATTTCGACATAGTTTTAGCACTAAATGAAATTCAGAGTTGGCAACACTGTTTACATGTCATTACGCCGTACGCGCCTTTTCCATTTCATTTTGCCTCGGTTACGTTTTATATCTAACCTAACGCCGACAGTTACTACACTCGCGGTCAAAGAAACCGGGTCAGTACGAAAATTTGTAATATCTCCTAAAATAATAAAGCTAGGGACATGAATTAAACTGCATATTGTAGATAATTTTATACTGAATTAAATAACATCAAATGGTGGAATCGTAATTCTTTTGTTTAATAAAATTACATAGGAAACAAAAAATCAACCAATTTTACGTACAATAATAAGCAGTAGATACTTCACATACAACACAAAAAATAAAAATTAATACTTCGTATTGCCTCCTCGGGCTCTTCTTACAGCTTCTAGACGATTCGGCATGCTGTTTATTAAGTTCTTTATGCGTTCTTGCGGGATATTGTCCCATTCTTCCACTAACGCCTGTTTCAGGTCTCCAAGTGTAGCTAATAAAGTATTTTGAAAATACCTATTTTGTATTTAGTATTTAAATACAAAAAGCAAAAGTATTTTGGATTTTGCATTTGAAATACTAAATTAGAAAAGTATTTGTATTTTGTATTTAAATACTTTTTTAAAAGTATTTTGTACATCTATGTTAAAGAGTAGTAGACATAACTAGTTAACTGGTAAGAAATGCACTTAATTTCGGGTGCATATACATTGTCATTGGAATTTGAACCTTTTACCGTGGACGGTAGAGTTGCTTTTTCACGGCACGGTGCTTCTTGCCCGCGGCGAGCGCGCAAACGCGCTGCCCTGCGACATGCCCCCATATAGTATCTAATATTTACGATTATTTTAGATTATTTACGAGGGTAAGCTATAATAAAAACCCCAAAAGCCCCTTTTAAGTCCGCATTCTGTGACAGACGGGCAACAACGGAACCCTACCCTGCGCGTGGCCCGACACGCACTTGGCCGCTTTTTTTGTTTAATTAATAACAGCGTGACGTGGACCTCTTAATTCCATATTTGATTGCTGCTACCATCAACATTACTAATAATCTTTGCTGCTAATGATGCTCCATTTTAACATCTTGAACGGCATTTTCGATTTCTTGTTTCGTAAATTTTTGGAATCATTCTCATCTGGCATTACATCATTGTCTATAGGAGGCGCTACACGTACAAAATCGGCGGACTGCATGCAGGCCGCCTCGTCATTTCGGCCCGTGTGGATACGTGCCGGAAGCATGGCGGCCGGCCAAATCAAAGTCTAGTCCTAACTCCGTACTAGATTTTCTGTGATCTGTTTGGCCGTCCGCCAATTTCGTAGGTGTAAGTAGCGTCTCCTTATGCTTAGCAGTTTGCGAGCCGGGTGAAAATAATGATGATGAAATGTCTGACGCCAATATTTTTACCACTTTTTAAACATGCCGAAACATTCTTACCTTCCTCAAGGGCCGGACAGACAGCATCGTCGCGGGCGCGCGGCCTGCGCGCGACGGGTGCGAAATACCTGGTCAAATCTCCCGGTTTTCGGCTGAAGCCCAGATTTTTCGGCTACTTTCGAAACTAGTTTTGATCGATTTTTTTTCTTCGTACGAAGGAAGTTTTTTTTCTTCTTTTTAGGAAACCCATTGCGTTCGCGAAACACTAGGTAGGTTAGGTTGTCGGAAGAGTGCTTCAGCGTGCCCATAACCCGGCACCATGTGGGGTCTGAGACAGTAGTCCGGCCGGTTCCCGGGAGTCCGTCATACCCGCCCTGGCTTCCCCGGTCGGGCGGGATGCGTAAAAGCATCCACCAAAAAAAAAAAAAAAGACCGGGTTGCACTCCGGGAGTGCCGGCAGAAGTGAAAACATTGTAACTAATGTTAATTAAATAATTTGCTTCGTCACAAGGGTATAATTACCCTTGTGACGAAGCAAATTATTTAATTAAATGTTTTTGTTTCGAGTTATTTTTGACGAGGAAGTTACCCCATGATGATGAATGGTTTATTCTTTCTCTGTATCATATCGTTTAACATTGTAACAGTTTATCAGGTCACGTGACATCTTACGGTGTCACCCTAAAAATGAATTTGACGCAAATTTGTAAACAATTATTTAGGCGGACGGGCCGCGGGCGCGTTGGGTGCGACGGGGGCCGCCGGCTCGGCCGGCGGCACGCCGAGGGCGGCGGCAAACACAATACCAATTTGTTTTTGCCATTGCCAAATATTTTTCAAAGCTTTATCTCTTTAGGAATAACGTCTAAATTCGAACTATTCGAATTTGCAAGAACAGCAGACGGCGGTGGCGACCAAATTATCAATTTGTTTTTGCCGTTGGTAAATATTTTTCTAAGCTTTATCTCTTTAGGAACAACGCCCAAATTCGAACTATTCGACTTTTCACAATAGCAAAACGGTGAAGGACGCGTTGGTTATATCTACAAATTTATTTGCAGAATATGCAAAAAGTGTTTAACGGCTTTATACTCTTACGAATAGCGTTCAATTTTGAATGAAGTCGAATCGGCTAGTAGCAAAAAGTGACCTCCTTCACATCTGACGTCACAAAACTCTGTTCAAAAAGCAAAAAGCGCTCAGCGCCGCTAAAGAAGTTTTCACTTCAAAAACGACTTTGAAAACAAAGTATAAGCCGGGCCCATCCTACAGGACGCAATTATGCGGTACCTTTATTAGTGAATAAGACATATTTGCATCTCGTTGTACCACATAACTGCGTCCTGTCTTGCGGCCATGTTGGCCCATGAAATATGCATGGGTAGTATCATATTTCGAGGATGAGAAGCATTAAGACATTTATATCAATCCCGAGTAGGTATCCGAACTGAGAGATGTTATATTGGCAGCATTATATTTATACCAAAGGGGCTGTCCATATATAACCGTAATTTGAAACCAGGGAATGGGATCACGGTAGTCATTTTATTAGGCGGGGAAGATCCATTCAAGGAATTAAAACTAAAATAACCATTTTTAAAGAGTTGCTTTACAAACTCATGGATGATATTGGCAGCACTGTTTTAATAATAAACTGATTATTAAAAAGTTGCTGTTAAAATTGTGTCCTCGTGCCACATTTACGGTTTTGAAATAGTAGATTGTGTCCAAAGCATCGCATCTCTAAGTATTGCATCCTGAGTGAAGCGAAAAATTCTCCAATCTTGAGCGTAACGAGGGATTCAATATGCAATGTGTACGCCCAAGACGGCAATAATTTTGCTTAATCTTCTCACACCTATGAGGAAAATCTAAATCCATCATTTGAGGGTAACATTGATTATTTTCTAAATAGTAGGTGTGAGAAGGTATTTCATTTTACTATTTTGTAATGAAATTACCGCATTAAATGGTTTTATTTTTCGTTTATTTCTCTAATTTAAAAAAAACAGCCCGCGTCTAGTTCAGCCACGAAGCGACAATACGCCGGGCTTCTTGCTTTGTCTGCGTCATTCTGATAGTGTCCGTCGTGAGCCATCCCTGCATGTCGAAGCAATGCGACGCCCTGCATAAGAAAGGAATAATTTTATAAGGGGCTCTTTCTCGCACTGGACAATTGTTACTCAACTCAATTCGCTATACGTTTCTGAGTGGTATCTACATAGTGGTAGATACATAGAAAACAACCAAGACTCAGGAATAAATAAAATCAAGGCCTCGTGGACCCCGATCACGTGCCACGGGTCGTAGCAGTATATATATGTATATTTATTTGATCGTATGGCATACATTATTTCGCCTTTTTTTAAGTTTGTCACTCTTTAGCACCATCCAGGGGACACGTGCGGGGGTGTGGTAGGTAGCTCCTGCGGACGCGAGTAACAGCAGTTGTCCCCCTTTTGTCAAGTGAGTGGGCAACCCGACTGTCAGAAGTTCTTAAGCCGCCCGAAGGCTTCTAACTCGGCGTAACGACTACTGTCATAGACAGCAGCCGGGATCAACTGCTTAGCGTGCCTTCCAAAGCACGGTAGCGCTCATTTATATTAACCACTCAAACATCAAGCGGCCACCCATCCAAAGACTGACCGCTGCCATCTTTGCACTGCGTTATCCTTTCCGACTCGCAGGCGCCGCTAGGCTATGAGCGCTTCACAGTATATATAATTATATATATATATAAGTAGTACTCTTTGGTCGTAGGAGCCGTGGATGCTTCCGAATATAGTCGTGTTTGTGATAACACCTAGAATTTGGCAGGTGCAGGTACATTAGCTCTTCTCTAGCCTACCTCGGCACGGTGATGGTAGGCGAACTCTCTTTGAGGTCTCGGTCGTGGACCCCGAGCGCGTGCCACGGGTCGTAGGAGCCGTGGATGTTGATGGTGTTATCCACGTCGGGCTCCAGCCCGCCGAACACCAGGTTCACGCGCTCCACTGCGTCGTACACGAAAGCCTCGTCGAAACTGCAAAGGCAACATCACTTCTCAATATCGATAAGTAGTTGCAGAGCTTACGCCCTACATACGAACTTACAGTGTCCGCTAAACTAAACCTCGCGCGGGCGGCATCATCTTTATAATATTATAGGTAATAATAAAATTCCTGTGGATCTGGATGCAATCTAAAGTATATCTACCTAATAGTTATAGCAAACTGTAGGTAAGTATATTTTTTAGTGGCAATGGTGAATTTTGGTTTGGACTTTCGGGGGGGCCTGTTTCTGTTTTGGGGGGTTTGAACCTGCTGAAGTTACATTTGGACCTTGTCCTTCCGTCCTTTATGTATGAACATTGCTAATGAATATACAGATTGTTTGTAGGACACCATACATTTACTAGTACGAATAAAAATCAGGTAAATACCTACCTCTCTGAAAATGCCTCCTTGCAAATGTCAACGTAGAAATCGACGCTCAACCATATGAGAGGGTCAAATACTGTGCCAATTCGGGGTGCGGTTTGGAAGAACCCGTACTCTGTACACGTTTGGTAATACCATGCTCGTGCTAAAAAAGTGGATAAAAAAATAGTTCACATTAATATAGAAGATTTACATTTTCATGTGGGTGATCCATTTAGTCCGTTTGCTGGCGGTCGTCGAATGTACCGGTAGTTTTGATCGCCAATGTAATGTATCATCCACATTAGGCGTAGCGCTAATGAAATAAAAGTAGCTAGTAGGTAAAAATATTTGTGTTTTTTACCGCTCCAAAATTTAGGTAGGTATAGGTACTTTAAAAGTTGATTGATCCAAGTACTCACAGTTTGATCGGGGGTTACTGTAAGTAGCTATTAAGTTAGCGTATTCCATCGACCAGCAGGTTTGCAAACCAGCTGTTTGCGCAATGTAACCACCAATTTTTTCCATCGGAGAGTTTCCTAAAAAATAAAAATATTTAATGGTAGCTATCTAATGCCAACATATTTAACATCTAACTTACGCAATAAAACTACTGTGTACGAGAAAAAAAAATATAGGGATGATCCGGATGAATGCAAAAAAAAAATGTTGTTGGATCCATAGGAAGGCTAAGGAGGACCGAGAGTTTTGGTTAACATGAGGTTCATTGCTACAAAAAAAACTGATTTCCAATCACAATAAAAGAAATATAAAACTGTATAACTTTTGTGCAGGAGGGGAGCTTATAACGATTAGGTAATTAATAGGCTGCCACAGGTTAAATACCGTAAGTAGTTCCAGCAAAGTTGTTGCAAATATTGAGGAGATCACCAGGCCGTGCTGATTGCACGCTTCCAGAAAATCTCCAACTGATCAAACCGGAAAAGTACCCCAGCTCATACACATCATCGTAATCTACAAGTGGCCAGCATAACCTGTGAAAAAGAACAATATTATCATCATGATCATCATCCACTACTGCACGGCTATCACAAGACGGCGCGCGAGCTCTCTCGATTTTTCTCGCACTACCCGTCTCTCTCTTATTAGAACACTTAGAACAAGAGGTATAGTGCGAGAAAAATCGAGAGTATGTCGCGGCCGTGTCCTGATAGACGTGCTGGACGGCTTTCTACCTACAACTTAGGTATTACTATTTAGGTGGGTACCTATTACCTATTTTTCAGGGTTCCGTACCAAAAAGTTAAAGAAGGACCGACTGTCCGTCTGTCACAACGTTAAATATCTCAGGAACTACTTATGCTATCAATTTGAAATTTGGAACAATTGTATAGAAGACACACGCGTTTATGGAAATTGAAAAATTAAAATATACATTTTTATTTTCTAGATAATTACGAATTTGAGGGGGGTTAAAAAAAATCCCACGAAACCAGTTACGACGTTTTGTTTTCCTATTTGGCCTGTTTCGAAGGAGGGCTCCGCGGGGCTCCTATTTCTGGTCTGTTTCGGGCATCCGAAGCTACCTAACGAACCTAACCTACTGTAACACTTTTCTTAAGTAGGCAACACTATCTGTTTGAATTTGGACCAATCAGGTGCGGGTTGCATTTGGGCCAATCAGGTGCAAGCTAAAATGGTGGGGAAAAGTCTATATAACACTCGGCATCGGGCTCGAAGGCTGTCTTCTGTCGTGGTTCACGAGTTAAGTAGAAGTTATGTCCGATTACTGTAAGATTTAAAGTGTCTAATAAAGTGAATACAGTTCGAACCGCTTCTTATTATTCCAATACTTACACCTCAGAGACTATCTGGAAAACGAGTTTAACAACTTCAGAAGTGGGATCTGAAAGCCAATAGCCCACAAACGGTACGTAATTGTATTTTCATATTTCATATTCATATTCATTTATTGAATATTCATGTGGTTCATTTTATAATTATTAGTTATCAAACTACCTTCCGATGTTTTTTTTTTCCCTCGGCGGTAATGCTCATATTTGCCTTATGCAGTCTTATTGTTGAAATATCTAAAATTCAATTAGGTTTCATATAATCCGTTTTCTTTCATATGTTAATTTTATTAGTTATTTAGTTGGTTTAAACAGAATCGTTTGCCAATGTATATATATCTTTTTTACCTACTGTTTTATCGTAATATTAGGTAAGTGAGAGTAACAATACACTATACAACACATGCATTTCACACCCATTGCTCTCCGGAGTCACAGGCACCCCATGTGGGCACTACACACGACATATCTATACTTATCACACGCATTTCACACCCATTGCTCTCCGGAGTCACAGGCACCCCATGTGGGCACTACACACGACATATCTATACTTATCACATGCATTTCACACCCATTGCTCTCCGGAGTCACAGGCACCCCATGTGGGCACTACACACTTATCTATACTTACCGCACACGCATTTCACACCCATTGCTCTCCGGAGTCACAGGCACCCCACGTGGGCATTATACACTAACATACTATTAAAGAATTACTGTCTAGGAATGACGTAAACAACAATGAAATGGTAATGCATGTGCTACATTAGATCGGGGCGACTCATCGGTCATGTTATCGCTGCATAACTCCTTCATTGTTATAATAATTACCTTAGGGTCCACCAAATTCGTATTTTATCAAGTAGTAAAACAACATTCTAATTTAAATGAAGATGGCTATGGCTATGACGTATAGACAAGCTTAACTACATGCCGGTTTAAAGTTTCAGATTCAATTAAAATATGGATGTTGATGATGAAGAAAGACCTCCAGAGGGCCAAACACCTCCAAGGAGTCCGTTGGTCCAGAGGATGACTATGACTCAAAGGAATCTAACTACTCCAGACCGAGCCCGTGAAAAGAGCCGTGGTCGTAATGGCTCACGTAGCCACAGACGTAGTCGAAGGCGAAGTCGCACGCGTAGTCGAAGGCGAAGTCGCACGCGTAGCCGTAGCCGCAGCAGCAGACCCAATCAGAGTTTACAAGCCGACCTGGAGCTGGAGAGGCAGCGCCTTCGAGTCCTCGAAAGCCAGCTAAAACGAGAGCGCGAACGTCAGGAACTTCGGGAACGTGAGCGACGTAGAGAATCCGAGCTCCGCGACCGGAGACCGAGTCCTGAGCGGGACTACAGGGATGCCGAGAGGCCCAGGTATGAATCAACATCTGTTTTTCTTGAAGAATTCTTGAAAGTTATTAAAAGACAACCTAGTGAACGTGATAGTTTCCCCGCCGTCCT
This sequence comes from Epinotia ramella, assembly GCA_947578815.1. Taxonomy (NCBI): domain Eukaryota; kingdom Metazoa; phylum Arthropoda; class Insecta; order Lepidoptera; family Tortricidae; genus Epinotia; species Epinotia ramella. The sequence goes on along the minus strand of OX388205.1, from coordinate 14,363,307 downwards.
GAACAATGTCGTGCCAGAATTTGACCCAATGTCCAAGGAGCAACCGATCACTGTTTGGTTGAATAAAGTAGACGAGTGTTCTGATATATATAACTGGAATGATAGGCAAACCATCCATTACGCGTTGCCGAAGCTATCTGGACACGCTAAGCTTTGGTACCAGGGCTTACCATCTCTTAAAAGAACTTGGCCCGAATGGAAAGAGTTACTGACGGCATCTTTTCCTGCCACAGAAAATTATGCAGAGCTTCTTACTGAAATGCTGAATAAGAGAGCACGATTCGGGGAATCCCTCGAATTGTATTATTTTTCTAAAATAAACCTGTTGAATCGCTGCAAAATTTTCGGCAAGGATGCAATCGACTGTATAGTACACGGGGTAGATGACAGGGGAGCTAGGGTAGGTGCTCAGGCTGCCAGCTTTGAGAAGCCAGAACAGGTTTTACAATTTTTCAAGACTATAAAGGTTCAAACAAGGGACAGTAATGTAGACTCAAGGAGAGATAAAAAACCCACAGTCACGCAGACGACGTACAGACAGACTTACAAAGCAAATGAATCCTCCAACCAAACCCCTCAGTTCAAACCGCGCCCGAATTTGGAAAATATAACTTGCTTTAATTGTAAAGAAAAGGGCCACATATCTTCTAGATGTCCACGACCCATAATCAAGTGCTCGTATTGTCATCAAATTGGTCATGCAATTTCAGAGTGCCCTAAAAAGAATACAAAGCCTGAATTTAAAGAGAAAAGTATTTTAAGAGTGTCCTTGGACGAAACCCGGGGAGGTTGTGCGCCAGTCACAACGAAAGTAAAGGACCAATTGCATGATTCATATGATGATTCTACTTGCAAGTACAGAATAGGGATTCAAATCAATAAGATGCCTATAACATGTCAGGTAGACTTAGGTAGTGAGGCTACACTCATTCGAAAAACAGATGCTGAAAAACTCGGCTTACAGTGGTTGGTTGTTGACAGTCCATTATTACGTGGTTTAGGAAATGTGCCGTATACTCCATTAGGCAAGACGCAGGTTACAATCGATGTCCAAGGCATAGTCGAGAAGGATGTCGATGTCCTTGTTATCGATGACCATTTGATAAACAATCCGGTACTTTTGGGGCACACTTTTACCGAGCGACCAAGCATACACATTGTTAAGACTGCCACAGATTTGAAATTTGAAAAAGCTGGTTTATGTAACAACACCAGAGCACCATTAAGGCTCATGAATGATGTAACTATTGATGTTGGCGAAATGAAAGCTGTCAGAGTTAACACAGATGAACTATTCAGTGGAAATGTGTACGTTGGTGGTTCGGTGAGAGGAAGCATGGGCAACGAATATTACCTCCTACCTGGTGAATATGGGATTGATCAAGGTACATGTTTATTATTAATGCAAAACTTAAGCACGAAACCATTAACTCTGACAAAGGACTTAATGATTACTCGGGCTAAATATTTAGGTGTAGGACAACAAGTTCTGAATGTGACAACTGTACAGGATCATGCTGCCCTTGATAAAGGATCTTTACGTTGCGGTGAGAATCTTTCTTTCGATGAGATACAAAAATTGAAGGACCTGTTAGATAAATATCCAGATTGCTTTTCATCTGGGATGCACGATCTAGGGTACACCACTGAAGCAGAAATGGTTATACAGTTGAAGGACTCTGATCCGGTGGTTTACCGACCCTATAGGATGTCACATTCACAACGTCAACTCGTGAAGGGCATGGTAGACGAAATGATTGAGAACGGGATAGTTCGCGAATCGGTGTCGCCGTACGCAAGCCCAATTGTGTTAGTGGATAAGAAATCCGGCGGGAAGCGACTCTGTGTAGACTATCGCGCTCTCAACAAAAAGACTAAACGAGATCATTACCCCCTACCTCGAATAGAGGATCTGCTGGATCAATTGTCGGGTCAGACCGTATTCACAACGCTTGACCTCGCGTCAGGATATCACCAAATACCGATTGCAGAGGAGTCCAAAGAGAAGACTGCGTTTGTCACTCCTGAAGGGCAATACGAGTACAATCGGATGCCCTTTGGACTGGCAAATGCACCAGCAGTATTTCAGAGAATGATACATAAGGTTCTCGCAACGGTCAAGTATGTGATTATTTACATGGACGACATATTGATACCTGCTGGGTCCTTCGATGAGGGCTTAGCTCGTCTGCAAGAGGTATTAGGGTTGTTACGGAAAAGTGGGTTGACTCTGAAAATTGAAAAGTGTGTTTTTTTTAAAACAACAGTGGAGTTCTTGGGATTTGAAATCAGTAAAGAGGGAGTTAAGCCAGGTATACAAAAGGTCCAGGCAGTTTCAATGTTTCCCACCCCCGCAAATCAACACGATGTACGTAGATTCTTGGGCCTCGCAAGTTTCTTCAGAAGGTTTGTCAAGAATTTTGCGGTAATACGAGGGCTGCCTTTTAAGTTGTGTCGTTTGGAAAAACTAAAGACAATTTAAGTGTTAAATGGTATTTATTGTTTTTCAAAGTAATCACCGTGATATGTAATACACTTTTTCATTCGATCGAACCAGTTTTCGAAACACTTATTCCAGTCCGAAGTCGGGGTCTCCAAAATGGCCGTTTTGTATGCCTCAACCGCTTCTTCAGGCGTCTGGTACCGTTGACCACGAAGTCGTTGCTTGATTTTTGAAAAAGTAAAAAAATCGTTAGGGCTTAAGTCTGGACTGTACGGCGGGTGTTCCAGAATTTCGACGTTTTGCTCTTTTAAAAACGCAATAGTTTGCCGGGCGGTGTGCGAGCTCGCATTATCGTGGTGCAGTCTTATACGACGTCTTGGGTTATTTTTTCGAAACTCGCCGATGACTTCTGGTAAACAGACAGTGGTATACCAGTCAGCATTAACCATTTTACGATCCTCGAGCACGATGGTGGCAACGTGGCCACTTTTCGCCACAAACGTGGCGACCATTTTTTTCGAAGTGCTCCGTGAGCGTATTACTTTGGTCGGTTTTAGCTCATCTTGGAACACCCAAACAGTCGACTGCTGTTAAGAATCGGGATCGTAGGCATATATCCAAGATTCGTCACCACTGATAATGTCGTAAACATGTTTCGAGTTTCCTCGGTTGAATTGCCGCAGAGTTTTGCGACACCATCGAACGCGAGCCGTTTTTTGGTCTTCACTGAGTAAATGTGGTATCCAGCGTGAGATCAACTTTTTTACGCCTAAGTGATCATGCAAAATACTGTGAACACTGGTCCCTGAAATACTTAAGGAAGCTTCTATCTCACGGTATGTCGCATGGCGATCTTCGATGATCAGTTGCCGTACAGCACCAATGTTCTCCTGGGTTACGGCTGTTTTTGGTCGACCTTCACGATGTCTATCACCAAGACTAGAGCAACCACGTTGAAATTCTAAATACCAGCGTTCCACAGTCCGAAGGCATGGTGCTTTATCATTGAAAACCGTAGTCAACTCTTCGAAGCACTGAAGTCGCGTTAAGCCCCTTTTGAAGTTGTAAAAAATTATCGCACGTAAATTTTCCTTCGAAATTTCCATTTTCACAACTGACTTGTCAACTTTGAACGAACGGTGTACTAAAACGGTTGGGCCGATTTCGAGTCATTCTTTTGTTTTCGAATTCTAAATTCAAATATTTTAACGTGACACTAGTTCTTTTTTATGCAATCACGGGAGGTTTGCAAACGACAGAACTTAAAAGGCAGCCCTCGTAGCAAGACCATTGACGCATCTTTTGAGGAAAAGCGTCGCTTGGCGGTGGACGAGTGATGAGAGTACCGCATTTGAGACACTGAAACGCCACCTTACCGAAAGGCCAGTACTTGCGCTCTATGATCACACTGCAGAGACCCAACTCCATACAGATGCCAGTAAAATGGGGTTAGCTGGTATCTTACTACAGCGTGCTGATACAAACCCCTGGAGGTGTGTGGCTTATTATAGTAGACAAACCACTGTTGACGAACAAAAAATGCACTCCTTCGAACTCGAGACCCTTGCAGTGGTAAGCTCACTTCACAAATTCCGCATCTATTTGCTCGGCATCAAATTCACAATAGTCACGGATTGCAATGCTTTACGTTCAACTTTTACCAAGCGAGATCTTGTTCCACGCATTTCAAGATGGTGGATACAATTTTTGGAGTACGATTGTGATATTGAATACCGAGCAGGAGAAAAGATGGCTCACGTTGATGCACTGAGCAGGGGTCCCGTTTTAGAGGAGGAGGAGAGGCCACATACGTTAGATATTTTAGCGGTCAGCCTAGATGACCCAACTGTCAATTTGGAAGATTGGGTAACAACAGTCCAGTCGGGAGACCCAGAAATAAAATTAATAAGAGATGTTTTGGAAGACCCATCGACAGCCAAAATTGCCAATATTTACAAGGAATATAAACTAAAGAATGGCAGAGTTTTCCGCATTATTGATGAAAACACACTACGATGGGTCGTTCCTAGAGGTGTCCGATGGCAGTTATTAAGAGCCAACCACGACGACTCTGGTCATTTTGGTTTTGACAAAACATTGCAACGGCTGCAATCTTATTACTGGTTCCCAAAAATGCGCCGGTTTACCAAGAAGTATGTGTCTGCATGTTTGGAGTGCGCCTATCACAAAATTCCTTCAGGGGCCAAAGAGGGTGCACTACACCCCATGCCTAAAGTGGAAATCCCATTTCATACTGTACACGCTGACCATTTGGGGCCTTTTGTGTGCAGTAAGCGTAAAAACTCATACTTGTTGGTAATCGTAGACTCTTTTACCAAATATGTTAACCTAACGCCTGTCCGTAGCACGAAGTCTAAAGCAAGTATAAAAGTATTTAAAAGTTTTTTCAGTTATTTCGGAACACCCACTCGACTGATCACCGATAGGGGAACAAGTTTCACCAGTAAGGAATTTAAAAAATTTATTCAATCTTCGGGGATCAAGCACGTTTTAAACGCGGTCGCTACACCACGTGCTAACGGTCAGGTCGAACGGTACAACCGCACTATCCTTTCTGCTCTAAGTACCATGTCCCACGGAAAGAGTCCCAATAAATGGGATGACTATGTTGAGGATGTACAGTTGAGTATTAATTCGACTGTTCATGAAGTGACAAAAAGAACTCCCAGTGAATTGTTATTTGGCAGGAAAATTACGAACCCATCGCAGGGTGTTATGAATAATGTGATAGATGATGTGGGAGGTGGCAAAGTAGATAAGAGTTTAGACGAAATTAGAAACGAGGCTAAAAGTTTAATTGATAGAGACCAAATTCGTAGCAAGGAGAGGTTTGACAGGCGTAGGAAGGATTGTACACGGTACAAGGAAGGTGACCTTGTTAGGGTAATTAGGGCCATAGTTGGAGGCACTGGACAGTCGAAAAAGCTCGAATCCAAATGCCAAGGGCCATATCGGATAAAAAAGATATTGCCGAATGATCGCTTTGTGATCGAGGATACGCCCGTAACCAAAAAGGGAAGGCGTTACGAAGCGATTGTTTCCATTGATAAAATATTCCCCTGGTTGAGCTTTGATAACGATCCAACTGATGACGCTTCGAGTGAGGGTGAATCCTCGGAAGGATAGGTATGGACACTGTTCAGGACTGCTGGCACGTTTTGGTTAATTCATAACTTCAATAATTAACATAATGTATTTTACAGATATAGATGTTGGTTCAAAACCTGATTGGAGCATGATTTGTGATAATCATGTCTGTACGTGACTCGCATGTTCACATGTGAGTTCATGTCTTGGAGCACGGAGACGTGCCTTGAGTGTTATGGGTGTAATCCCATGGCATCCTAGTGGTATGTTGCGGGTGTGCACCTGTAGCATCTTAGTGGAGTGTTATGGGTGTGCACCTGTAGCATCTTAGGGGAGTGTTATAGGTATTCACCCACCTATAGCATCTTAGCTGTATTTTAAAATTATTATGATTGATATGGTTTATAATGTAATTCTGATGTAGATTAATTATTTCTATTCCATTGTGAGCTAAGCAGCCAACGTAGTGGACTTAAAGATATTTGAAAATAAGAGAGCATGTAATGTAAATACTTACTGATATATTAAGTTACCTCTATAAGTACAATTTTGTTTTGTTATTTGTTCTACATAGTTGGACCTACCACAAAACGAGAGGACTCGTTTCGAGTCGGATGGCCGATTGTAACACTTTTCTTAAGTAGGCAACACTATCTGTTTGAATTTGGACCAATCAGGTGCGGGTTGCATTTGGGCCAATCAGGTGCAAGCTAAAATGGTGGGGAAAAGTCTATATAACACTCGGCATCGGGCTCGAAGGCTGTCTTCTGTCGTGGTTCACGAGTTAAGTAGAAGTTATGTCCGATTACTGTAAGATTTAAAGTGTCTAATAAAGTGAATACAGTTCGAACCGCTTCTTATTATTCCAATACTTACACCTCAGAGACTATCTGGAAAACGAGTTTAACACTACCTAGTGTTATGCGATCGTAAACAGATTTTTTGTAAAAATAAAACATTATTTGAATGCCATTAAGGCTTCAAAAGTCCAATGTTAACTTCATAAAAGAAGATTTTCAGGTAATTTAGTCCTAAGTTATCCGGTTAGGTGCTGGCGAGATCTTTATTTGCCCTGTCGTGAGAGAAAAGAGAAACAAGCCGTAAAAAAAAAGATTAAAAAGTATGTACTTACCTATAGGCTTGCTCCAGCTCACGCCTGCCTTCCTCAGTCTTTAAAGCTTCCACAGTGTCCAATATGCCTTGTCTAATGTTCTCTATGCACTGCTCGCCGCCTTCAGCGTAAAACGCATCGTGTACTACTTCCAAATACCCTGAAATGGTAATATTGCTTTTTATAATGTACAGGCACCTCTAAATATAATAATTGTTGGACTCATTTATCTTTTAGTAATGCGATGAGAAGGAATGGGACAAATACTCGTAGAGTCTAACGATCTGTAACTAAGGGGCCGTTCATAAATTACGTCATCTTTTTTTGACGATTTTTGTTTTTTTATATATTAGTAATAGGTAGGTAGCGAATTATTAGAATTTATCGATCGGTGACGATGGATTTGCTCCTGACTAAAATTTTATACTTATTACAGAGGAACGTCGTAAAGCAAGTTTACGTTTAGGCACCTACCTTAAATCAAGAATTTGTTGTGTCAATGCTGATGACCATAGTTCCGTTTTATCTTAGAACCACACTTAAAAATTTATTTATTTTAATTATTTTCATACTCATTTAGGTAATACTTGCAAACACCACCTACCAGTGAAATCAACTTGTCCCTTGATAGGTCCGCTTGAAGCTACTGTCCCCTCCACCAAGTGGGGGTAACGTTGTTTGAACCACAGCACCATGTTAGCCGCGTAAGAGCCTCCGTACAGCACAAACTTGCTTTCAGCGAAGCGAGGCTGATCCTTCATAAACTGGATGAAGTAAGCGAGGTCAGCCAGGGCTTGGTCGACATTTAGAAAACGCAGGTTTTCGGTTGTGAAGTTTCTGTAAAAATGTATATGCATTATGGTTGAGACCACTGAAAGAGTCAGGTCCTGTGGTATCCAGGAATGGATCGAGTAATGCAGCGGGTTGTTCGAGGTTCTGCTGGATTTGGGAACGGTTTTGTATTTGTCGTGCACATTCGCTTTCATGAACACGTCTAACGCGCACAAGTTAAGATTTTCGAATTCTTGTAACGTATTATAGTCATCAAGGTGGACTGATGACGGTAAAGGTTGCTGGAGTCCGCTGGATGTGGGTGGCGCAGGACCGGTCACTTTGGCACTCTTTGGGGGAGGCCTATGTCCAGCAGTGTCCACTGATATGATGAATTGATGATGATGATTATAGCCGTCTACGTCAGCCGCAGGTCGACACTCAGTGCGCGTTACGGTCTACGTGGCCCACACGCCACTCACGAGGATTAGCCCAGCCAATGATGCCGATAAAACTAGCGCTGGCAACAATAGACGCGTGGCAGAAAAGCCTAATAATATACGTACGTATAGGGCACGGTATCGCCGTAATACCGGTGCTCCGTGTACACCTGATACCCGTGGTTCTCGCGCGCCATCTGGTACATGTTGCCGGCGAGCAGCCAGCCCGGCGCGATGTCCCACTCGCCGCCCACGAGGATGAACACAGGTGAGCCGGGGCCACCGAAGAACTCCTCGTTGAACATGTAGCGCTGACAACAATAATAACAGGTAGGTAAGGACTTCTAAACTTGGGTGGTACCAGGGCACCCAGGTACCGCGGGCCGTACCTATAGGAGTCGCACAGAAAATGTGTATAGATTACGGGATGAAATAAGTCAAAGATACCAACTTTGGGAACATTGGGTGACTCCCACAATTTCTGTACCGGGTGCCACATACGCGAGGCTCTAGCTTATATAAGTATATGATTAAAAGCTTGTATAGTAGGAACACCTTGGGTGAACAACAGCAATACATATGTAAGTTTGGTGAAGACGTCGGTCGATAACTGACTTTTGAACCACGCCTTAGTTATAGTTAGTTATACTGGGCTCTTTTCCGCAAGTCAACATCCAGTGCGCCTATTTTGCGTGAAAATGGTGGGGTAGCGCTACTCTAACCACCCTAGCTCCTCTAGAAAGTTGGTGAGTGCCTTGGTGTTTCTGACTGCGTCCCGTAGTGTGTCTGGAGACCCTTGGTGCTTTTTCCTGTATACTTCTACCTGCTTGCCACGCCCTAATATCGTAAATTAAATCAACAGTCCGTAATTATTCATTTAAACTACGCCGCCTTCCTAAGAGGCCACCACTTTGTAGGGAAATCTCGACGCCGCTAACAGCAATGTAAAAGTGAGGGGTATAAAACCAAAGCAGAAACATACCATCGGAAACGTATCCGGATTCTGCGGATTGAAGTGATCAACCGGCATCTGTATGAAGGTCTGGTAGACGTTGCGCGTGCTCATCCGCAACGTCTCTGCCGGAGGAGGCATGTCCCAGCGCAGCGGGGGCTCGATCACGCGCGGGTCTGGCGTCAGGGTCTCGGCCACCGCGCCCGCGCACGCCACCACCAACACCCATAACTGAAATAAGAACACCACGGCACAGATTACATAATCATAATCATCATCATCATCATATCAGCCGAAACGAAATACAGGTACATTTTTCTAGGTCGAAATGTAACGATGGCCGCAAACCATATTTCATTTAATCGAGAAATTAACACAACTAGTTACATTTGTAATTTTTCGGTGACAGTGGTGACACTCAAGATACCTGGGCCCTATTTCACCACCTTGACATTTGTCACCTGACAATGACAATTCCACGTACATTGCTGGGTCAATAAGCTGTCCAGCAACCAACTTAATCTGTCGACGCTGGCATGTAAAGCGAATTGTCATTGTCAGGCGACAATTGTCGATTTGGTGAAATAGGGGCCTGGTCGTCTTCCATGATGATGACCAACGATGGACAAATGACAAACTAGTAGATACATAAGATGACCAGCAGGGCACACGCATCCTCATGAATTAAACGTTCTTTACGTATGGCTGGTATCCCGGGCTTCCATCAAACGTCTAAGTCTAATCATGTAATCATAGCGACACAAGAGCGTAAATTTTGTTAGTTAAGTAGGTACCTACTATGCCCACGATAAAGCAATCGTCAATCGTCTATGATAATATAGTACTATTTTGCTTCATAACATATGTAATTATTACAAGCTTAAGTGTACGCAAGTATCTATAGTTAAAGAAATCCCATTTAAAACGCGGCATGTATGTTTTAGGTAGGTAGTGACGTAGGTTCTTTACTTACCAATTTAATCATTATAAATAGTTAAGTTACACGGTACCGCAAAATCACAAACTCATTATGGCACTTTGAGCACAGCTACGATTATTTCGTATTTGATTAATTTTATGTGATTATTTAAATATTTATCTGTATCGACCTAGTTTTAATCTCTACGATTAAAAGAGATAAACATACCTAAGCCGATGATAAAAAGATAAGGAAAATTATTTAATTACTACATTGGTTTGTGGTATCATTAGTTCAGGATGGTGAAGAAATTCTCACAATAATAAAGGATCTTAAAATGTAATAATCGTTTGTTGTGGATCAGATGTCTTAATCGGGATATAACCATAAAACACGAGTGACGTAATGTTATAAAACACGCGTACTACCCAGTTTATATTCTATGGTTCGGAGCAAAGGTTAAAGTTATACCTTTTCAATTCAATACACCTAATCACCCACGGCTCGTTAATATCTTAGAAAAAGCTTTTTTTTTCGATTGGTCGAAAGTACTTTAAAAGGTATCGTGTCTGCGGCGCTACCACGAACTTCGAAAGTCGAAGTTCGTAATACATGCATCCCTGTTACTCGAGTTAGGGAGTGCGATAGAGATGGAAATACCCGAACTTCGACTTTCGAAGTTCGTGGTAGCGCCGCTGTGTGTTTGTTTTTCAGATATACTGCTAAAACTGTAAAGACTTGACAAAAAAGCCTTACCTAATTAATATATTTCATATCATATAGATTTCAGATTGTATTTGGGTCATACAGTGATCATAAATTCATAACAAATGTCGTCTTTTCTGTGGTCAATAATTATTAATAATAATAATAAAACGCCGCGAGTAACTTCGGAGAAAGCGCAGCACCACCTCTCGACACCCCTGAGCCACTCACCCCGGTGTTGCTCCTGGCCGTCTTTACGACGGCAATTTCAGGGGCCCATCTAGGGAGCGGCGAGTCAACGCCTACCTCGATAACTTTGTGCGCGACAATGTTATGGCAGGTGTCCGGACCTCTTTGCAATAGCCCAGTTTCATAATCCACCCATATCTCATCACTATACATCCAGTTCTCTATCCATATTTCCCACCATAGAACCGGAACCGGTTCACGAGTATCTACCAATGTACCCGTGAATGGGTTCTAGCAGGTGTATTACATCACATTAAACTTCGTCTCCAAAGGGCCTCTACGTGTTAGATCTATATCCCCACGCACGCCTTCCAAATGACCGTGGTTCGCCCCGGGAATTTCAATCGGGGATACATACTTAATAATAATATTTATTGCACCACATCATAAGAAGGACATGTTACATTAAATAAGAGTTCTATTCAATAAATAAACGTAACAACAGGCGGAATTAATAGCTTACGTGCATATAGAAAATTAATGTTATTACTTATTGCATAAAAATATATATAAGAGGAGAGGCTGTTTATTCGGATTAAGAGTCTTTTCAGTTCTTAATTTTAAGTACCTATAAGTAATTGATCCCATCGCAAGTATTACGGCTAACTGCGGGAATATGTTGCTTTACTTGCTTTTAAATTGAAAACAAACAGTTTTCCAATCTCAATTCACGTATGGTATACAAAAAATAATAATAATAAGGAAATTAATATATGGATCAAAGCCACTGAATATTTTTGATGATCTGACTGAGATGGTGATGAATCCTCATTTCATCAACACGTTGGAGTAGGTTTTTAAATTATATTGAACTAAAAGTAGGTAGGTATATTATTTTTGTTTTGAAATATTCGTTGTAGGTATCTTTTATTTATCATTATAACTTTTGGGTTGGATAAGATTTTACAGTTTTAGCATCGCAGTGCTATAGAGTTAAAATGGAAGTAGGTCCCTAACCTTTCAGGGGCCACCGTAGGTTAGTACCTACGGTGGCCCCTGAAAGGTTAGAGAGTGGGGTGTGGTATAGGTAGTATAGCGGGGTCGAGTAAAAGGTTAGGTAGAGGATAACAACGAATACTAAACTAAAATACATCATTTGAAATATTTAATATTTAATTGAAACTCTTCTCGATATCACAGTCCTGTTAATTAGTATTACTAGCACTTACAAATTTAATTACCTTTTCAGGTAATTTACTATTAAGCCTCTTCGTGTAGGTTATTGGTGGATCACTTAGGAACAATCTACATATAACTCGGATTATTTTAAAAGGATGGTGCTTCACTTCGTTGAACATTTTCCGATTTCTATTTAGTTTTCCAATTTTAATAAATAGGTATTTGATAATAAACCGGTAAGTGAAAAACAGTCCTCATTCGTTTTTAGGGTTCCGTGGCAACAAGGTAATAGAGGAACTCTTATTTTTTCATGAGGTCGGTATCTATGGTAACAAGCTAATCAGATATGCAAGCGTTCTCATTTTGAACCAATCAGCGTTTAGCATTTGTTTCCGTACTGCTTGCTGCAATCGCCTGCGCCGCACACCAATTTGCCGGCGCCGTGCCCGCTCCGGTATGGCTCTTGGCCCATCCAGTTGCCGCTGAAAAGAAAAAAAGAAAAATCAATCCTCTCCGCTCATAATAATGCGTTGTAGATATAAGTCAAATAGAACGGAAAACTGAGACGAAGGTTAAGAATCAAATTAACCTCCTAAATATCCTGTAGATTAAGATCTTGCTAATCTAATGTTACATTTCCTGATTTGAAGTGGAAACCTCTGTATACTTATATGGTTCAATTTGGTAGCAAATTATTAAACTATTGATGAAAGTAAATCAACTTAGACACCAACGACACATTTAAAAAAAGAAGTTCTCGTGTGACACCACACACTCAGGTACCTAATGTTAAAATAGCACCATGCGGCCATGCCCTAGGTGTGGGTGTCATATCACTCATAAGAGTCGCCTAAGTTACCTAAGGATGCGACGCGAATACGGTTGAAATGTGCTGTGGGGCATGGGCTAGCAACCTACTTATCACTGCAATTTGAAATTTCCTGCATTCCGTTCCGAGCCGAGCCAGTCCGGCCAGGGATGAGCCTTTTTTTATATGACAACAGTAATATCATTGTCAAATGTGTCAAACGTCTTCAATTTGTATGTTGTGCTAATCTTGATAATTGAAATGGTAACTAAGATAAGTAACTGTTTCATATAAATTGGACTGTTTTTGCTTTTGGGTGTCATATCACTCATAAGAGTCGCCTAAGTTACCTAAGCATGCGACGCGAATACGGTTGAAATGTGCTGTGGGGCATGGGCTTGCAACCTACTTATCACTGCAATTTGAAATTTCCTGCATTCCGTTCCGAGCCGAGCCAGTCCGGCCAGGGATGAGCCTTTTTTTATATGACAACAGTAATATCATTGTCAAATGTGTCAAACGTCTTCAATTTGCATGTTGTGCTAATCTTGATAATTGAAATGGTAACTAAGATAAGTAACTGTTTCATATAAATTGGACTGTTTTTGCTTTTAAATGGAATGAAAGGGTGGCTTACTGCTAATATTATTCACATTTAAGAATATCATAGAAAGTTCAATTATTATGTGTATCGCCAAAATTAAAATTTTGGAGAGTGGATGGAGTGGAGTGGGTTTAGATTATTCTGCTTAAGAGTCCGTAGTAAGCTCGATTCTCAATACAAACGTTGTTAAACTCTCATTTTAAAACTACGTGTTGGATATTGTAACGAAACTTTGCATATACAATGACATGAGGTATATATGTCTGTAATTAGTTTATGTAGCTTCAGATACCCTACCATAGTCCAAAAATACAGCGAATTTAAGTTTTTCATACAAAACTTGTTTTTGCTGTATTTCTTTTGTTTTATAATCCAGTTGCCGCTGAAAAGAAAAAAGCCCTGGCGCCCTGCCTGGCGCTGCAGTGCGTCAGGAATGTTCGCCGCGCGGAGAACCGACGGTTTCCAAGCCGTGATGCGCAAGCGGGTGGCGTCCCTGGGCGTGCGCGTGCGGGGCAGTACCAACACCCTCCTGAAGGTGATCGCTGAGAGGATGGACAGCCCTATCCTCGCGCACTGGATGTCCTTGCATGTTAATTGTAATTATAATTATACCTTCTACTAACACACCTAAGATAAGTTATTACTAACATAATATGGATGTATTTTGTAAAATGTATCCGAAATAAATAAATACTTTCTTTCTTTCTTTCTTTCTTATAAACTGGAACCATATAAACTAATTACATACATACCTCATGTCATCGTATAACCAAAGTTTCGTCATAATCCAACACGTAGTTTTAAAATGAGAGCTTAACTACGTTTGTATGTGAAGGTGAAAGCCGGCCGAGCTTACTGCGGACTCTTAATATAAAGTAGAATGAAGTTAAAGAGTTTTATTTCATTTAATTTACTTCCTTCTGCTTGATCAGTTGCATTGTGTGAATTGAAGAAAAATCTTAACTGTTCAAGTATCATTATATTATTATATCGCGTTATACACAGCGTTGCAACACGCAGTTTTTTTTTTAAATTTGCCGTGCTTTTCTAGGCTCATCTTTCCCTGGCCAGCGGCACTACCAAGAAAATCGAAAGTCGAAGCCCGCAATACGAGTATATCCCTCTCTGCGGCGCTACCACGAACTTCGAAAGTCGAAGTTCGGGTATTTCCATCTCTATCGCACTCCCTTAATCGAGTGACAGGGATGCATGTATTACGAACTTCGACTTTCGAAGTTCGTGGTAGCACCGCTGTCGCTTGAATATGCAACTGCGACAAAGACAGCGACGAACGAACGAACGATTCGAACGAAGCGCTTCATAGTGCCGCTTAGACTTTAACTGACTTTTCCACATCAAACCCTACTGGTACCGTACACCTATTAGATATATACTAATGAGCATAATTAAATAACAATAATAATTACGCAGGTCCATAGTTGCAGACGACGGCGAATTTGTTCCAATTTCCATCGTGGTATTGCGAGACGGCGCAACCGACGTGTGTCGAGTCGGACCACACCATCTGCAAATAATATTGACATTTGCAATGTCTATCAACAGAATAGTACATCTTTGTCATGTGAAAGGTATTTGTATGTGCCGAGCAGAAATGTTTAATGTAGTAGGTAAGTACCTAATACCTACGTACTATAAATGTATCGGACTCTTTTTTGTCCGGGTAACACAGGAAACAAAACTGTTTGGAAAAGGAGGAGGGGAAAAAGGTAGATCGAAAAACGATTTGGAAAGTACACTCTTATAATGCCAAACAAGAGCACTTGTTCTCGTTACAAGCTTGAAGCGACAATATTTTAAATTAAACAGTGGTCATATTTCACAAAATAGACCGAGTAGGGTCATTTCGCTGGTTACGCGACCACCTTCGGTTAGCGACCACCTGAAAGGAGAAGGGTTTTTCTATTGAAGATAACATCAATTCTATACACCCTATTGAGACAATTACTTGTACAAGCATTTTGTTGTTGTTTTAGAATAGAAATCTACTAAAAAACCGAGAAAATATCCTTTCAGTACACCAACCTTTTTTTTTTTTTTTCCTTGACCAGACCTTGGATCTATACCTATCCTGTGCCGATACCGATGCGCTTTTCTGTAGCTGAACTAGAAACGCATAACAAGCATTAGGTACTTAAATTCTCAGTATTGTCGAAACTCACCTGGGTGTAGTGCCCAATCTGTGCACGGCTTGTAAAGTCGGATGCCTTGATGGCACCGTAGGTATAGTCCTTGTGTTCTTCAAACCACGACTTGAGAGCGTTGTCTACATTTAACTTGTATGAGTCGTCTGTCGTCATATACCAATAAAGATTTTCGCCAGTAGTGTACTTCCCTGATCCTGAAGACAAATATTTAGAAATCTTTTAGGTACCTACTTAACATTCATTCTGGGCCTTAGCAAAAAGAGCTACAGTTCAAAATTGTATTGACTAAGGTGGAGTGGATGTCACACTGCGACGCATCTCCGGACGGAGGTGCGTTTCTTGTTGTATGCAAGTACCTCAGTTTGTATATAAATTCCGTGTGGTACGATATACTGCAACGCACCTCCGTCCGGCGAAATTTGTATGCAGCTCCGCACCTCCGTCCGTTGATGCGTCGCAGTGTGACGTGACGACAAAGAGAGGCCTATGCTTTTCAATTGGCGTTTGATTTATAGTGACAGGAATTCCATCCTTAGGCGGGTTTTTCACAGGATGGGTGCGAGAGGACCGAATGCACTCGGGCGTTGATCGTATAGTGTAAACAGTGGTGATCCGAGTGGTCGCTGGCATCCAAATCGAGTGGAATCGGACCGTGGTTTATTTTCCGGTTCACTTCGGATCAAGTTAAGAGTCCGCAGTAAGCTCGATTCTCCATACAAACAAACATAGTTATGCTCTCATTTTAAAACTACGTGTTGGATTGGATTGTAACAAAACTTTGCATATACAATGACATGAGGTAGGTATATCTATGTCTGTAATTAGTTTATGTAGCTTCAGATACCATAGTAAAAAAATACAGCGAATTTAAGTTTTTCATACAAAACTTGTTTTTGCTGTATTTTCGTTTGTTTTATAAACTGGAACCATATAAACTAATACAGACATAGATATACTTCATGAAGGTGAAATTCTTGTATGGGAAGGTGAAATTCGCCGAGCTTACTGCGGACTCTTAACCACAATACTATTGTTCTGTCTATCTTAAACAAAATAACTCGTATTGAGTGCATTTGGTCCGAGCGTAGTGCATTTGGTCCGAGCGTAGGTTTCTCGTAATGCTGATTTTTACAGACTAGGTGCAATCAGCGGCAGAAGTAGCTAAGTGGTGAGTGGGCCAAGCGCTCATCATCTCATCTATGCACGCTGTTATTGCCTTTTGTAATAAAGACACCTGTAGATCATTTTGAACCCTTCGTAAGAATAGCGTTGACTGTACATCAAAAGTGAGTAGTAAATAATGAAGTTCACTCACCGACTGTTTTGTCAGGGTTGTGCCCAGAAGGGTTTTTAGAAGCCCACCGCGCCGCCTTGGCGGCTAGCTCGTCGTCCCAAATCTGTTAAAGCATGCTTGTTAATAGCTAACTAAGTAAATAAATAAATATTAGGGGACAATCTTACACAAATCGACCTAGTCCCAAACTAAGCAAAGCTTGTACTATGGGTACTAGACGACGATAAACATACTTATATCATCATCCTCCTAGCGTTATTCCCGGTAATGCCCCTAAAGGAGCCCGGGGTCCGCTTTGACACCTAATCCCAAGATTTGGCATAGGCAGTACTTTTACGAAAGCGACTGCCATCTGACCTTCCAACCCAGAGGGAAAACTAGACCTTATTAACAAACTTACTTATATAGATAAATAATATAATAGACTAGCGCCTATGCCAAATCTTGGGATTAGGTGTCAAAGCGGACCCCGAGCTCCTTTAGGGGCATAACCGGGAACAACGCTAGGAGAATGATGACTTATATAGATAAATAAATACTTAAATACATAGAAAACATCCATGACTCAGGAACAAATATTCGTGCTCATCACACATAATAAATGCCCTTACCGGGATTCGAACCCAGGACCTCTTGCTTCGTAGACAGGGTCCCTAGGCTAAAGCGTTTGTCAAAAATATGGAATATTAATCGAGTAATAGATTTATAAACGCCTTTTAATGCAAACCTAACTTTTGCCAAGATAATACTAAGATTGAGTGATTGAGAAGAGTGTTGTGGGCGATGGGCTAGCAACGTGTCACTGCGATATCACATTTTGTTGATCTTTTATACCCACATTTATGCTAAAAGTGGTACTGGAACAACGAGTTTAATGTGCTCTGCCTACCCCTTTTAGGGATAAAGGCGTGAATGTATGTATGTATGTATGTAATACTAAGATTAATCTATGCTTCTATACTTCGTTCATAATTCATGATACAACAATAATATCCATGAGGCCGATCGATGGTAGAGAACTTAGTTGCGAAGGTGAAGGCTAACTTTCTTGCTGCTGCACAATAAAAATTAAAAGCGGCCAAGTGCATGTCGGGCCACGCGCAGTGTAGGGTTCCGTAATAATAAAAATATAAAGCGTTTATTTCACACCCTTAACGATCCATAGTGGGTTAGCATAAACATCTTACAAACACAGAAAAAAAATAAAGAAAAATACCTTTACAGTACATATGGTGCTACTTTCCCGCACTAGTGCGGAAAAGAGCACTTTTCGTGCATATGTCGAAACTTTAAAGAGCTATATGTACAGTAAAACGTTGTACGATACACGTGCGAATAGGTAATTCGCAACTCGTGTCGATTTCAAACACTCCCTACTGTCGTGTTTTAATTTATCACCACTCGTTGCGAATTTCCCATTTTCGGCACTTGCATCGTAAATAACTAATAAAACGAATTATTACTATTTGGCCCTCCCTCCATCCAACACTTAGCGGGCGGACAGTCCAATCGCTTTGCCGACACCTTCAGGAGGCTGTTGCTGCTACTTTGCACTCTCCTTATCAATGAGGCTATTCTTTTACGCCTCATGGCAAAGAAGTCGTCTGTTCGCGCCTCCGCGAACATACCCGACGCGCTGCAGTGCCTCGGTAGCTTCAACAGCGTCCTCAGGGTGTTGTTGTACTGGACGCAATACAGCAGTCAAATTCACTAAAATAATGATATATTTCGCGACGGCGTCCCAAGACCTGTCACCTCTCGCCTCTCGCCTAATGCGACAGACAAGATAATCTTACCCTGATACGTCACATTTCTTTAACACACACACGACTCACAACATTTTGGGCTTTGAAGCCCAATATCACACAAATGGACCACTATGTTGAAAATATGTATTAGAAACTCATTATATTTTTAAACAACCTATTCAACTATACCCCACACCATAGGTTTAACGAGAAAAAAATCTAATTAAGTACCAAAGGGTAACTTAGAATTGTGTCGAAATAGTCCTCATAATAAATGTATTTTAATAATGAACAATATTCCAAACGGAATTAAGCTTGATTGAAAAATGTTATACTACTCCGTTAACGATTTTTTTAATGATAAGAGTTTTTAAAATGTAATTGTATTTATTTAATGTTACTATTTATTCGAAAAGAGTAAGTAGAATTAAGTATTTATATAGTTTAAAGTTATTATGTTGTGTGGGCGCTAGTATTTTATCACTTAAAACTATATCACGAACGACTTTATCACGGAAACTTTATCACCAAAAATTTTACCACGAATAGAATTTATCACGAGACTTTTTCACGAAAACTTTACCACTAAAGACTTTACCACGAAAAATTTATCACGAATAGACTAAATCACGAAAAGACTGTATCACGAAAAATCTTAATCACGAATACTTTATCACGAAAAATCTTAATGAGCTATTATGCGAAACAAGATGAGTCTAAATAAAATAATTTAATGAGCAGAGGTTTTTCCGCTCTTTTATAAAAAAAATAACCTCCTCCAGCCAAGCTCCCGCTTTCGTCTTCTAACCTATCCGCGATCCAAGTCGGTTTTGTCACTAAGTCCCTGTTCCCACTTCTCTGTGTTTCTAGTCGCTCACTTAGTAATGTAGTCGCACGGATAGAATTTTAATATCTGGAATTAAAGTGCATGCATGCAATTACCACGAAAAGTTTTCGTGATTGAGATTTTTCGTTATAAAGTCTATTCGTGATATATATATAGTCTATTCGTGATTAAGTTTTCGTGATAGTCTTAAGTGATAAAATTTTCGTGATATAGTTTTCGTGACATGGTCTTGTCGTGATAAAGTTTATTCGTGATAAAGTTTTTCGTGATAAAGTCGTTCGTGAACAAGTTTTCGTGAAAAAGTTTTTCGTGATTTAGTACTGACGCGCCGAATTACAGCTTTCTAGTAGTAAGGGTCACTGAGATAAGCCGCAGACGGACAGACGGACATGGCGAAACTATAGGGGTTCCTTATTGACTAGAAAGATGACTAAAAAGCCCTAAATGCGTATTATCTCCCCGTAAGTAATCGGATCTCGATGCCCGTTCATAGCGAGCGAGTGATCCTAAATTGTCCGACCTATCAATAAATGATTACGAGCCTAACCGATTTGCCCGACCGGATGATAGAAGTCTGACAAGATCAGAGGCGTCTTTGCCTACGGTGCAGGGTGTGCGTTGCACACGGGCGCAGCGGTCCTAGGGGGCGCCGAGCGCCGCCCGCTACCATTCCATTTTGACCGCGCGCTTACTACCCGTAGACAAACGTGAACGAGATAATATAATTATTTGGTCTACGGAAGGAAACCGTAAGCACCTAGGTAATATAATTATACACGTAATTAGCATGTTAAACGGAACGAATGGAAAGTACCCATACTTGTCGAATCTAATCGTTTGAACAAAGTTACTTGATGACTTCTGATATGAATTAACCCTTTGTGTACCTAATAAACGTTTTAAAAAGTAGATAAATTGCAGTTTACTAGTACCTACTCGATTAGGTACACAGGGCTGCCAACGACGGCAACTCAGTTAATTTCAAAGACACTGAAAAACACTCACCAGAGACTTCATTTTTTCTGAACTTGGCTGCCGGGGTACCTTCCCATTTGCTACCTCAAGACGCCTCGAATTGTGACCATCCACGAACTGGCGAATTTGCTGACACGATAAATCTAACACTGTAATAATACACAATTAGGATGATGGAAAAATATATTTAAAAAAATCTTATTTGCCGCGTTTGTTTTCAGCACTCTTTTAAGAGGGGGCGCTCCGCGAAATCGGGGTTCTTAGATTGAATATTTACCTATGACAAACTAAAGCGAATGCCAGGAAAAAGAACATACCAAAACTACATCATATTTGCAATTGAATCGTCTGAACAAAACCATACAAAACCAAAATTGCCTCGATAGAAAAGAACCGCCAAAACATGTCTTATTTTTACTCAATTTCAATAGTGTGAGGTTCCCGTGCATATAAATTAAGTAAAAGTTGAGTATATAATAGCTTTTCACATTACCTAATGAAAGTACTAGCGGGGTATTTTTATGTAGTCCCTTTTCAGACTTATTGAGGTGAAACGTATTTGGCGTATAGGCCTTTTTTATTTAGCGCGATACCCTTTCTCCCGTCGCGTGTTTCGTGCGGTTCTGTATATCTTTTGTTGCCGTTCGCGGGCGGAGTCAGTCGTAATCGCTCCGCTGAGACGAGAGGACTACGTTCTGTGCTCTCACGACAGCACGATGAACATAATTATTTCAATAATATTGTGACCCAGTATATTCGTCCAGTGAATGAACGTATCATTACATTCCAGTAGATATTTTGCTACATTTTGAAATAATATATTTAAAATTCGACCTTAACATATAGATCTTAAAGTTCAAAATACAACTATAAGATTACGCAGCGATCGGCGGGTGACCGGCTTCTTAGAATAATTTGTGCAGTACATGCAAAACTAGACGAACATTTTTCTGTCGATCGTGTATTTACTTTATGAAAGATTATCACTATCACTCACTACATAGTATAAAACAAAGTCGCTTCCCGCTGTCTGTCCCTATGTATGCTTAGATCTTTAAAACTACGCAACGGATTTTGATGCGGTTTTTTTTAATAGATAGAGTGATTCAAGAAATGAAAATGAAATGAAAATGAAAATGAAAATGATTTATTTGTACAACATAGGTATTACATAAGGATCTTAAATAATAGGTTTTAGAACCACTATGCTGGGCCGTTAGGCATACAAATTTTTGCAGTAATTAATGGACGAACATGGTTCTATTCCATTAATTACAGTCTAACAAATACTCATTTGTTGTGTAGTACGCTTTTTTTACCAGATGATCAAAAAATTTTCGTTTAAAGACTACCGTATTTTCTACTTCTACAATGTCTTTCGGTACCTTATTGTAAATTTTAGGAGCCATTCCAAGTATGCTTTTCCGATATAGAGCAGTTTTTGATAATGTTGGATTAATTCTATAATTAAGGCCCGTACTCTTAAAAGTTTGAAATAAATTAAGATTCAATCTAGCAAACATTGCAACCTCAAACACATAAAGACAGGGAAGAGTTAATATTCGCAATCTCTGAAAAAAGGGCTTACAGCTGTCTAATTGTTGGATGCCACATAATGAGCGAATACATCTCTTCTGTGCTCTAAAAGCTATTTCTCTATCAACAGAATTTGCCCAAAAGATTATGCCGTACCTCAGTGTCGAAGTTACATAAGCTTGGTAGGCTGTTAAAACTACTGATTCATTGACAATTTTTCTTAAATTATATAATACATACGAAAATTGATTCAATTTCTTACGTATAATGTCAATTTGATTTCGCCATGTCAACTTATTATCTACACTTAACCCTAAAAATTTTGTCAAGAATATAAGAAGAAGGTTTATATGTATAATATAGTATCCGTGCGAAGCCGGAGCGGATCGCTAGTTGAGAATAAATCCGGTTATGTTCAAAATCGATGTCTGAGAGGTCTAAATACGAATTCATAGTCAGAAATATTTCAAAAAGTAGTCGCATTATTTAAAATTTTTGAAACATTCGTTGTAAATTAATATGCGCGTTTTTTTAAAGAACAACATACATTGGCAGGCTTCTCGAGGGTGAAGATTCTAGAAATGATGTCCATTTTGAATTCCAAGATGGCGGACATTGCTTTTCGAATTTAAACTTTCGTGAGACGTGTTGAAACAGTACTAATGATTACACGGTTCAACTCACGTATTAAATGTCACTACGGGCGACATGTTTCGAACTCTTCGGGAATTCTTCTTAAGGACGAGTGTTTTCGCGGCGGTGTCGCTTGAATCTTGTCGTGATTCAAGCGACACCGCCGCGAAAACACTCATCCTGAAGAAGAACTTCCGAAGAGTTCGGAACATGTCGCCCGTAGTGACATTATTGACATTGTTTTTCTTTAAAGTCATCGCGGGTGTCGCTTTTAGGGTTATCGAGAGTGCAGATTCCAACAATTATTGCCTGCGAACTTGGACATTTTGATATTTAAAAAAGTGAACATAATTATGCACTTTTTCTTTAATATGTTCAAAATTGATAACTAAAGGGCCAAAGCGTCTCCATTGTCTCCAAGTACGAATCCAAGATCAGAATTGAAAAATTTGGCCGCCACACAGTAGTGGCCTGAAAATCTGACTTTCATAGACATGATCGAAGTTTTCATAATATATTATAGTTTTTTTTTAATGCTACTAATAAATTCACTTATTAAACGACACGACAGGCGACATGTTTTGAACACTTCGGGAGTTCTTCTTCAGGATGAGTGTTTTCGATGTTTGTTTTGAAGAAGAACTCCCGAAAAGTTCGAAACATGTCGCCTGTTGTGACATTTAATGCGTGAATTTAACCGTGGATTTATTAGTAGTATTTTGACATGTCTCACAAAAGTTTAAATTCGATTATAGCTTTTTTTTGCTTTAGGCTTTTACTAGCCATTATTATGCTAGCTCACACCCCTTACGTGATTTACTCGTAGTAAAAAAACGGAAGGCCATATTTCAGTTATAGCTCCGGTGGTTTTTTAAGCAACAAAATGTAGGTAGTGGTATTCCTTGGGTAATTAAAGTAATTTGTACTCTATAAAGTGAGTGTTTTTTATCACTATGCATATTTTTTTGCCTTCTTTCTTTTGGAGTAATAATATTTTTCGAGTCTGCACCCGAATTATTGCCTGCGAAGTTGGACATTTTTATATTAAAAAGAGTGAACACAATTTTGCAGTTTTTTCTTTAATACGAGTATGTTCAAAATTGATAACTAAAGGGCCAAAGCGTCTCCATTGTCTCCAAGTACGAATCCGAGATCAGACCCCGTATCATGGTCGGCCTTATCACTCGATAAGTGACAAGATAGGGGCATCGTCTCGTTCTATCAAACGGTGTCAGCCAGTGACGGACGCTCTATCCTGTCACTTATCGCGTGATAAGGCCGACCATGACACGGGGTCAGAATTGAAAAATTTGGCCGCCACACAGTGGCCTAAAAATCTGGCTTTCATAAACATGATCGAAGTTTTCATAATAAATTCCAGTTTTTTTTTAATGCTACTAATAAATTCACGTATTAAATGACGCGACAGGCGACATGTTTCGAACTCTTCGGGAGTTCTTCTTCAGGATTAGTGTTTTCGATGTTTGTTTTGAAGAAGAACTCCCGAAGAGTTCGAAACATGTCGCCTGCCGTGACATTTACGTTAATTTTTTAACCGTGGATTTATTAGTAGTATTTTAGATATGTCTCACAAAAGTTTAAATTCGATTATATAGCTGTTTTTTTGCTTTAGCCTTTTACGAGACATTATTATGCTAAATTACAACCCTTACGTGATTTAGTAAAAAAACGGAAGGTCATATTTCAGTTATAGCTCTCGAAACTGACATAGCTACTAGCGAAAATTATATCTTCAAATATAGGTACTTACAGATTTTGTCTTTCTTTCCACTTATTATAATTATCTATAGGTATTCATCATGTTTCATCTGACTGTCGGGGCATATACTATGCGAGAAGGAGCGGGGCAGCAATAGACGCATCAGCGCGGCAGGTACGGGGCGCGCGGGTGATTTCTGATTTTTCCCTGGCGATACGCCCCCTCTTAAGTAGAAAGTACAAGAAATCAACGTACGTTTGCATTCTGCTAGCGCAATAATGGCCAAAAGTGCGACTAAACGTAATGCCATTGTTTCAACAACTGACGTTCGCAGGTGTTGACTGTTGACTGTGATTTTGATTGCGAAGCCTGTGTGTTATATATATGCCAGAGTAAACAGCCAGAGACTAATGCACACAATACTGTTGTGACGAAGTTTTACGCCGGGAACTCTGACTACTTAATTAACAGGGTTGTCCACGCTTATTACGTATCATACAACGCTTCTTTAGCATCCCTGTACTCAAGAAGCGTTGGTAGTTAATAATAAACCGGCCCGATTTCGAATATATATATCATTTTTAACCGACTCCAAAAAGGAGGTTTTCATTATTATTATTTTTAATGTTTGTTACACCGCCATTTATGAACCGATTCGTACAATATTTGTTTTGTTTGTAAGTAGGTATATATGCTTTCAGATTGGTCACATTATTTTCAAAAATCTAGTTGGATAATGGGATCCATGAGGAATTGAGTAAACACCTCAAATATATTAGGCACGCATGTAGTAATTTTGGTATTTTCAATTATAACTCGTCTATTTACACCCGGAAATCACAAATGTGCATAGTGAAGTGCAACTGATGATGAAGACCACAGATATGTGATACCTGGACCACCCCAATGATGTATTGAACACTATAAAAGTACCCATTGAAATAAGCAAAGTGCCAAAGGTCTCAGAATCACCTTTCTTGATGAATCGACGGAACTCCTCAAATATTATCCGCCCACAACAGCGATTTGCTTTTTTTCTGTAATAATCAATGTTCATGTGGTAAAGTGGAAAGAAATGTGGAAATGTTCATGTGGCTTGGCGGAGTACTGAATTTAAATCGGTTAAAACTTTTTTTTTCAGTAAATTATTCTTTTTCTGTATGGATTTTAAAGGAGTATGGGAAATACCCAACCCGCACTGAACCAATGTGCAGGGACTAAGTATACCTAACCCATTTCCCTACGAAATCGAAGCTTTAGATACAGGCAGTAGCAGATTTTAAGTTTGTTGTCCGCCCATATTCTACAAAAAAATCATTCAAACGTCCATTAGATACAAGTTATAGGTATGTTCCTTTTTTTCAGATTTTTCAGCTCATTATACACCGATCCCTCTTCTAAAAGTAAAAACTCTATTATGGAATGCTTTTTCTAGTACTTTAGAGAGTATCGGTACCAGTGTTATTGTTCGATTTTTTCTTTTGTCCTGTTTATCCCCTTTTTTATACAGGGGTTTGATTATGGACTGCTTCAATCGCTAAGGAAATGTACCCTGCGTAAAAGATAAGTTCGCAAGATGGACCAAAATTGAGATTTCCACGGCACACTCTTTGAGAATGCTGGTGGCAACCTGGTCGAAACCTACAGAATTTGTGTTATTTAATGATTTAATAATTTTAATTATTTCGTCTTTTGTACAGGGTTGTAGGAATAAGATATCCCGAAGACGTTCAACGTTAGATAGTGGTGCTCGATAGTTTCCGGTTGTTTTAGCACTGATGTCGATATTCGTCGAGTCTATTAAAAAGTCGTTGAATATTTGTGCAATTTGGGACGGATTATTTATGATATTGCCGTCCAAAACTATACACTCAATTTCTTGTCTAGTTTTTACAGCGTCATGTTTCTCTTTAATGACATCCCAAACTGCTTTACACTTATTTTTTGATTTATCTTATTTATATTGTTTACATTTTTCTTTGAGTCAGTGACACACGCCCTTAGCAATCTGGAATATGATGATAATTCTAATTTTCTCTCCGCTGTTCTTCCTTTATAATAAAGAGTTCTTAATTTTCTTTTAGTATTACTAGATTTAATGAGTCCCTTTGTTATCCACTTAGGTGTTGTAATATTGGCTTTAATCTTGATTTTATTTTCAGAAAAGCAAAGCATATATATTAACTAATATATATGATTCTTAAGATATTATATTTGTAGAAACGGAGTTTTCAATTGAAATTTTGCAATTTAAAGTAATGAACTCATCGCACTGTTACTTTTTACGATTAATGCCTGAACGGATTTAGATGAAATTTTTCCTACAGATAAGTTGAGACCCTTGGTAGGATAAAGGATAGTTTTTATATCGGAAATCATCCCTTAAGATGGTAGAACTTTGTTTGGGTCGGCAATAATTGAGGTTCCGCCCATAATAATTTAATAGCAATCATTTTTCTAAGACAGTTACAAGTGCTACGCGGACGAAGTCGCGGGCAACAGCTAGTTCCTTATAAAAAGATTCCTTTGCTAAATTGTAGTACTTACTGGTTATTTAATTTAGTGTGCGGATTATAGCTCTGGATTTGGCTTTATATTTTACCTTGCCGATTATATAAGATATAAATAAAACGTTAAGATAACTAATAACTGGTGTAAACAGATTCCTCCATAAAAAGGTCCACATGACTTGCATTAAGTTATTTTCCTCGCGCTGGTGAAGTGCGCCGGAAAAGTGGTGTGTTTCGCTCGGCAGCAAAGGTTGGCGTCTCGTGCCGTGAAAGCCTCGCTATGCTCAAGGTTGTAGAATACTTCTATCTGAAAATACTTCGCTAGACGACTTTCGATACAAAAGCACTTGCGCAAAACAACAACTTTACTTTGCAGTCTTGCGTAGCAAATAACTATTTATGTGTCGCTTTTAGCAATTGTATGTTTAAAGATGGAGAAATTATATACTTATTGTACTCGTAGTTATAAGTGACACCGAACACAGCATACAGAAGAAAAATAAATAAAAAACACCTATATAAAATGGTTATCATGTTAAGTATGTTATGTTATGATGACTTGGTCAGACGTAAGTATCTTCTTTCTAACCCTTTCCCCGCCTTGTTTTCATATTTCTCGCAATGTCTGTCTATTTTCGCCCACACGTGTTCATAGTAACGTAACGTGACTACTAAAGGAAAAAATAAGTGACAGTAATTTAAACAAACACATTCCATAAACCTACACTATATGACCAAAACACATTTTATGGGTAAGATAACATTATTAAAAATACTTTTCATTCCTGATTTTGCATTGCACGTAAATAATTAGTAAAAATAACGAAGTACATACTGTACAATAGTTACTTACCTAGTACGTAATGTAGGTAGATACGAGGGTGGTTTGAAAAGTAATTTGGTTTGATATGATAAAAAAACTTGTATTAGGTGTTGTATATATTTTATTTTTCTACGTAATCCCCCCGAAGTTCAACGCACTTATCCCAACGCTTCTGCAACTTCTCGATGCCTTCACGGAAATGGGTTTCTTCCAGGTCTTTAAAATATGCGTTTACTTCCAGTATCACCTCTTCATTAGACTGAAATTTTCGCCCCGACAGAAAATTTTTGAGCTTTGGGAATAGGTGATAGTCTGAAGGAGCTAAATCTGGCGAATAAGCAGGATGTGGTCGTATTTCATACCGTAAATCCGCCAATTTTTGTTCAGAAAGCCGACATGTGTGCACCGGAGCATTGTCATGGTGAAACATCACCTTTTTCTTGGCCAACCCTGGACGTTTTTCAGCGATCGCTACCTTTAACTGGTCTAAAAGCGAGGCATAATATGCCCCAGTGATAGTTTTTCCCTTTTCAAGGTAGTCAATTAAAATAATACCTTTCGCATCCCAAAACACCGACGCCATGACTTTTCCAGCCGATAGGACGGACTTCGCCTTCTTTGGAGCTGGCTCACCATGACTTATCCATTGTCTCGACTGCTGTTCTGTCTCCGGGATATAGTGGTGAATCCAGGTTTCATCCATGGTCACAAAACGTCGAAGAAACTCTGCTGGATTTTTATTAAACACCTGCAAGTTTCCAGCAGATGTTTGCATGGGAATACGCTTTTGTTCTGGAGTGAGCAACCGCGGCACCCATCTTGCACAAAGCTTTTTCATGTGCAATTCATTGTGCAAAATAAAATGCACCCGCTCAGAGGAGATGTTTGAGACTTCTGCTAACTCCCGTATTTTTAATCGTCTGTCAGCTAAAACTAAATCATGGATTTTATCAATGACTTCTGGTAAAACCGCTGATTTTGGAGCACCAGGTCGAGGTGCATCTTCAATGCTTGTCCTGCCACGCTTAAACTCATTTACCCAAAGCCGAAGTTTTTCGTATGAAGGACAAGAATCGCCCAACGTAGGAGAAATCCTTTTTGCTGTTTTACCTTCCAAAAAAAAGAATTGAATCACACCACGAATTCCAATTTTCTCCATTTCGCCGATCTACTTCGATTAATTTTTTCCCTGGTTTTTACTTAAAATTCTGCAGATCTCTTCACATATTAGCAAAAAAGAATATATTTACTACTAGAACTAGGTGTCACACTTGCCAAATTCTTAAATTATTTTTATAATTTTGAAAATCATCAAGGCACAACTTTAAATAAAAATGCCCAAATCCGAAATGTCAATTACTGTAAAAAAACACAGATCGGAATAACCACAATGCACCTTATTGGATTTACCCTTTTCCTCAAAATAAAACCCATATTATGCATTTGTAATCCTGTATTAGGTACCTTTAATATTTATATTTATAACTAATAAAATTTCATAAAACAATAAGTCCTTCGTTGAACTTTTCATTTAACACTGCTGATACAACTTACCTTACCTACTTAATATATTAGTCAGCAACCTACTTCGGGTTTCCTTTACGAACATAGGTAATTATGACTAAAAACTGAACGAGTACCTAATAACCTAAATATATAGATAGGTAATTAGGTACCTACTGTAAAATGTAAGTAGGACTTCCTATCGTTCAATTCTTAGTAATCAGTCCATTGCATTAATTAGCCTCAAATTTCAGCGAATTTTCGAGTTTGGTACGAAGTTATGAAGGAAAGAAAACTTTCAGGGAAGCCCAACGAGTCCAAGGCAAAGTCTGTCTGTGTTTGTTGTCTGTCTTGTCCGTAACGTCACGTGACACATCGCGCGAGCGACTGTGTCGTATCAAATGAAATTTTCCATCAATAAACCTATTCTGAAAGGCAACCGGACCGGATATTAAAAATTATAGACCGATAGCATTACTGTCGTAGACACAGCAAAAATATTCGAATTAGCAATGAATAACCGTCTATACTTACTCGTTTTGTGAGGCAAATAATATTTTCAATGACTTGCAATGTGGTTTTAGGAGGAACCCATCAACTACACTCGCCCTACTCGCAGTCTTTAAATACGTCAAGGAGTACCTAGGTACTGGATGTAATCAACACAAAGGTTGTGGGAGTCCTGTCCTATTGGATATGAGCAAAGCATACGATAGTCGTTTACGTCTCTCTGGGCGCTAAGGCTAAGTAAGATTTACCACCCACGGGCGCAGCGGCAAATCTCACTTCACACCCAGGAGAAGACGTAATAGCACCAGGGGGGTAATTCGTAAAGCCCCAGCACGTCTATCATGGGACGGCCGCGACATACTCTCGATTTTTCTCGCACTATACCTCTTGTTCTAAGTGTTCTAATAAGAGAGAGACGGATAGTGCGAGAAAAATCGAGAGAGCTCGCACGCCGTCGCGTGATAGCCGTGCAGATCGCATCAACACCTGCGATCTGGGGCATTCACGAATTCACCGCCCTAGGACGTACGTAATGTACTATTATCGTATACTACTAAACAAGCTCTATGGGATAGGTGTAAAAGGTTAGGCCCATAAGTGGCTCATTTCTTAGTTATAACAAACCGTATACCTACAACGCGTAGAAATAAAATTCCCTGACTATAGTCATCAATCATCATAAGTACAAACGCCAACACAGTTAACTGACCATCCTGTATTTATAAGTATTGAACCTTATTAACAATGCATATAAAGTGCACGGAAGGTCAGTTAAGGCAGTGCATTGGAAATTATCGCGTGCTTTGAAACGCCGTTCTGACTAGATTAAGAAACAATAAGGTCTGATTTTCAGATATATGATTCTTGACTATATGATTGTTCATCTGATTTTATGGGTACATGATTGCTTAAAATTTCCTCGATAGAAAAAAAATCCAAAGTTCGGTCGGTATTTTCCTTTTTTTACTCAGCCTACTCAAACGATACATTATTTTACGACACATCAAGTAAATACTATTATTATTTTATTTGTATTTTATCTCATCTAAAATCTCACTTTATGAAATTTTTAAAAACCTTCACTAAGTTAGGTATTTATTGAAATTTGTCCAAAACAGCGATTCCCGAAGAGTGTTACATCTCTTTTTCTCGTGGGCGGAAGGCATCGGCGTGTCTCGTCTAGGAGGCGTGTACGACTCAAATCAAGGCATCCCCTTAACTGTGTTGGCGATGATACCTACCATTCAAAAAAGACAATCTATAAGTAGATGGTAAAGTACTACAATCCATACCACAGAGCAGCGTTTTAGGATGCATTCTATTTTTAATTTACATTAATGATTTGCCTAAGATAATAGACGGTAAAGTTGTTGCTCGCTTTATACGGATGATATTTCAGTAATAATTCCTTGCCACAATGAGGTAAACCTGCATGAAACATTAGATACCACTCTTACAGATATAATAAATTGGTTAAAGTGATCACAATCTACAAAATAACTTTACTAAAACGAAAAGCATGCAGTTTAATCTGATGTAAAATGATTGGGCAATCAAAAACGTAAGCTCGAAATCGATTACACGTAAGTATAAAAACAATAAAACAGAATGTACTGATACTTTTTGCCTCCTAGGTATAAATATTGACTGCTGTGAACTGGAAGGAACTTGTTAATATAATAAGAACGAAACTTACTAAAGTTACGTATGCGCTTTACGAACTAAAAAAGTAACATAATATTAAGACCGCAATCTGCGCTTATTATGCGTATGCCCATTCTATACTCCAATACGGCATTGTGCTGTGGAGGCTCCATAGGACACCTTCAACTATTTAGAGTCCAAAAAAAATGGTTAACTGTGGTCCTACGGTATGGCAGTGTAATATAGTTCTAATCACTTTTCGCAAGAAATAAAAGATCAACAAAAAGTTAACAAGTTTAAATCTAAATTGAAAAAAAAAGTACCAATAAGTAGATAAAGCTTATTACTAATAAGAATATGTCAAATCTGCTACTTAAATCGAATTATTTATATTATACCAAATTTTATTATGTAATCTATTAATTTCAACATGATTGAATTAGTTTTTTTAAGTCAGCATTAGATTTTACCAAATTATTTGTTATTATAAATAGTGTTTTATTAGTTCTCTTTGTATATGTATATTTTAATGATAATAAATTAATATTTAAGCTTAAACATATTAAATGGATATTTTACGATTTTATGCCTATGAATTAATGCATTTTTTTATTTTCCTTATTGTGTGTTGTAATGATTATTATGTAATTGCCGCAAATTATGATGCCATTAAATATTATATACCTAGATTGTAAGTTCATGTTGCGAACTGTATGGTATCCTGTAAGAATGTCTTTACATGTACCTAACAGCTATGGTTTTTTTCGTTCGCTGATGTAAACCACATTATCCAATAAATGAATACCTGTGCATATATTACGCCTGGGCGTAAACGCGGCCTTAGTCAACCAATGAAATCGTTGAGCACTCCATGGTTTTGGGATATGTAGTGAATTTGTGATCTGATAGTCAATGGCGACGTCCTACCGTAGAGTTATATCAAAGTGACAGTGACAAGGTGCTAAATTCTCAACATTTTCATAATTCTGTTTGTCAGTAACAAGAAAGTAGAAGTAAGTATGGAAGAAAAGATGAAACACTAACGGCCGTATTCATAACGTACTACAAGCCTGTTTTATTTAAAATGGCGTTAAAATTAGTTTGTCCTTATCTGTCACTTTGACATTAATTTGTGTTCGTAAGAAAGGGACAAAGCACGTTTTATTTAGCACAGGCATTTAAGGTTTTATGAATAAGGGGGTAAGAGTTTCAATATAATATAACACTGTATCTACAACTAGCCCGCAAGGCTCCACCCGCGTATTGCAAAAAACACAGTCTAACCCGCGGGATAAAATAGCCTAGGGTAAGTGCTCCAGTAAATGAATGAATCCAGTGAATGAACGAAACGCTGCTTATTTACTTAAATTAAGAGTTCTGTATATTTCTAGCATACCAGGTATTTTTTTCTCGATTAGAAGCATTTACTGTATGGGTTTTGTAACATTTATATTAACTCAGTCGCAACAATTACTAAATGAGAGAAGCTTAAAGTTCGCGGGCTACGGGCGGGCGTGGATGTTTTGTACGAGCCGGTAATAAGGGGACAGGTATGTCACCATTTATTTGATGTGGCATTGTACTAGTTTTATTATATCATAAGAGTGAAATTGTGCTACTAAAACATCGTTTTACGTTATTCAAGTATAGATTCTCATTTTTTAGTCGGTGTTCTATAACTAGAATTCAAAACCGCCCAAATCCAGTGAATGAACTGCAGTGTTCATTCACTGGCCACGACTGTTTTAATGTTTTCGCAATATCTTATGTTCTAGCGATTGTAATAAGATTTACTTTCTATTAACATAACCAGTACTGGCTTGTCTATCGTTGGCCCAGTGTTCGAACAAACCTCATTTTCGAACATGAAGTTAGTTCATTCACTGGTTTACAGATATCCAGTGAGTGAACATCAACCGATAATTACTTAGTTCATTTATTGGTTTTACTTTTTTTTTGGAACCAGTTAATGAACGTAACTTACATTTGTTACAGTTTATTAATTGTTGTAGAAAAAGTAAACCAATAACTGCTATTCCGTCTGTTGGTAGGTATATCGATATAAAGCCAAACAAAATCGATAAACAACAATTTAAACCAATAAATAATAACTATAACAGTAGTTCATTCACTGGTTTTAGTTGTTCATTTACTAGAAAACCGTGTTCATTCACCGGTGATTTCCCATTTTTCTACCTAAAAGGTCATATAACTTAAAATTATGGAAAACTATTGCAAAAGCAAAGTAATTTAACCAAACTAGAATACTTGATCTACCTATAGCTATCTTACATAAAAAAAAAATTGAAATCAAAAAAATCCTTAAGCGTTCATTCACTGGTGCACTTACCCTATGTACAGTCAGGGTAGTCAGGTATACCTACAGCTACAGTAATACCTACACATAGAAAGTTTCTGTCAAAAATTTCATTTTTGGTACAAGCTTTTATTGCCGACTGTACTTTTCTGTATTTATTACCATCATCAACTACTCATTGAGACGATTCTAACGAGCCCAAACTCAACGGGGTTACGTCGTACTGAATTCCCATGGCCACCTTCTGTTTCCATCATCAGATCAGCTCGATGGTACCATAATATTAAACTGTCATCCTAACTATACTTAGATCCAAAATTTCAGCTTAATTGGTCAAATTTAAGTTGCAAGATTGTCCTATACATACATATACCTACATACATACTAACAGGGCAAGTTAAATAAAAGCTCGTTAGAAGGACATAAATATCTGTACACGCCTTTATGACAGTGATAATATAGTCCTGTACAGATATTGTATGTTTATAATATTTATATATTTATAAACGTACTAGCTTCTGCCCGCGACTCCTTCCGCGCGGAACTCGTTTATATCGTAGTCGTAGCTCCATACCAACTTTCACACCCATCTCACCCTCTTATAGGGAATGAATTTCCGGAAAAGCGGCCAAGTGCGTGTCGGACCACGCACAACGAGGGTTCCGTGCCTATTGAAAAGGTCGTATCGTTACTGAAATCTTATGGCACTTACGTCCTTTTCTTTAAATAAGGCAGTTTTTTAGAAATATCTAAAAACCTTTGACCGATCTTTATCAAAACAATTTTCGCTGTAAGAATTTAATAATTAATGTCCATGATTTTTTTCATATTTTTAAAATACACGGTTAAAAATTAGAGGGACACAATTTTAGTGACTTTTTTTAGTAATTTAATTACAAAACTGTAGCGGCTACCAAAATACACCTATCCTCAAAATTTTATTCAAATACACCTTATAGTTTTCGAGTAAAATAACTGTGACATACGAACGGACGGACAAACAGACAGACAGACAGACAGACATGACGAATCCATAAGGGTTCCGTTTTTTGCCCTTTGGCTGCGGAACCCTAATAAAAACGATCCTATGTCCTTTCGCGGGATTCAAACTATCTATAGGTACACCAAATTTCCCATACCTAGTTGAATGAAAATGATATGATTATGACAACCCTGTAAAACGTATCTGTCCAGTTAGCGCGTCATGTCATCTCATTAAATTATGGACAAGCCAAGTAAAGACGATCGACAGCATGTAAAATCGCAATGACTTGGAACCGATTTTCAACGGATACAGTAGTGTCTGGTAGGTACTTGTTACAAATGACAACATAGGTCTTGTTTTTATGTCACTGTCATGTCACTCTGTATGACGTATGACGCGTGACAGGACGTTTGCTTTGATTCCAATGACGTAAACAACTAGTCCGCATGTTGTTACGGGAAAATAATTATCTTTCGGACCTGCGCCATCGTTTAGTATGTTGTTAAAGTTAGGCATGTCTCTTGGACCCTACAACTGCCGGGAGACAATCTCTAACGAGTCGGTCTCCCGAGGGATGACGTCACCGAAATGGTTGCGGCCGCGTTTGGAATAGTGTCATTTACATCCAAACTATGCAGCGTACATACACGTGTAGGGTATCAAATGAAAGAGATACATACACACATAGATACTAAGTAAAGAAAAAATATTCAGTTTCATTTGATACCCTACACGTGTATGTACGCTGCATAGTTTGGATAATGTTATTATAATTCAATACATACGCAAGTTTAAGCACTATAAGGAAAAGTACTAAATAGTTTAAAAAACACTCTTTGGACATTCAGACATTGCGGCAGAACTAGAAAAAATACACGCCTAATGTTCGACACAAAAGATAACTAGTATTCCAGCTAAACATACGAATTTATTATTTCAAGATGAGCATAATTATGCTCAAAAAACCCACAACGCAAAGCGGTTTTTCATGCAAGATTAAAGATGATCGAAATTACTAGTAAGTATCTTCCAGAAACCAGCGCCAGGTTTGACTATATGTACATACTATGTTATTATGCACATGCTATGTGCACCGCAAAACTGCAAAGAGACAGTCTCTAAAGTGTAGCTAGCAACATGCTGAGCTAGGTCCATTTCGTGACAAAGCCAAATGTTTATTTTTATTTTTTATTATCTGTTTTTGTCACGAATAAATGTTTGAGTTTGAGTTTTTACAAGCATTGCCTGGCCACAGTGACCCACACGCTGAGCCATACTAATAACTCCTGACATAAATATATTGCAACGTGTATGTAGGTATCTAGATTTTCAGTAAAAAAACTATTTTATTTAGGGTCACCTGTCCAACATTGAAACTTTGGTGCACAGTGAAACACGTCAATATCTCCAAAACCCGATGTTGCTAGATAGTTTTATCATTAGGACGTACTGAGGAAACCCTCATCCACGCTCTGTTGATGGGCGCGACGCGTGGAAGAAAAACTCACCACAAATTCTTTTCTACATTTTCCACGAAAAAGTAAAAAAAATACACATTATAGAATTTGATTTCGTATTATTTAGTGTCTCATTGCCTTCTGTAAATCCCAAAGCGTCTATGGAGCTGTATATAGAAATAGGTCACTTATTTGTGCAATTTGTCACTGATAATCAAAAAAACCCTAGTTTGTTCACAATGAAACAGCATACAATGAAACAAGGTGTGTGGAACAATGACACAGCGATGTAGAAAATTTTAATAAATGAATTGATATAAAATGATCCAATAATAATCCATACTAATATTATAAATGCGAAAGTGTGTCCGTCTGTCTGTCTGTTACCTCTTCACGTTTAAACCGCTGAACCGATTTGGATGCAATTTGGTATAGAGATAGTTTGAGTCCTGGGGAAGGACATAGGATAGATTTTATCCCGGAAATCATCCCCCAAGGGGATGAAGTGGGGGGTGAAAGTTTGTATGGAGCTACGATATACACGCGTGGATTCGCGGGCAGAAGCTAGTAACAATATAAAACTTGATTAAATGCAAACAAATGTTGAGACTAATAACACTTTTTCACTGTTGATTACCCCCGTTTCATTGTATAAATTCAGGTGTTTCATTGAATACACGTATGTGGACGCATTGAAAAAACCTCATTTTTATAATATATGATTTTTGTTAAGTAACTGTTACAGTAGTTCTTTATTTTTTTGAATATGCCGTGATTACTAATTAAATTATCTATCTCGGTGCAAAATATCAGACTCTTAACTTTAAAAACGTCGGAGCTAGGATGCTTTGAAATTTTGGTGTTCCATTGATGAACAAGTTACCCTACTAATGGTAAACCAATCTGGAATGTTCTAGGCCCAGTTTTAAATTAAAAAATCATGTTCATAATAATGTTTTAACCTAACACATCTTGTAAATATGGTTCTTAGCTAAAATTATTACATCGCATTTCTGAACCGATTCCCGTGAAATTTTGTGAGCAGCACGGTTAGCACAAGACGGCACGCGAGCTGTCTCGCGGCGACAAACACTAACCGTAATTAGAACACTTAGAGAGAGACGGGTAGCCTATCTCGCCGCGAGACAGCTAGCCGACTTGTGCTAAGCGTGCTGGTTTGATAACTAGCCTACACAGTTTTTAAAAATAACTTCGTAAAAATATGTAGAAAACAGAGTTTGGTGATGTTATTGAAATTAAAATAAACAGATTATAAACTGCTATCAACAGTCGAAAATATTCGAGGTAACAGAATCAGCAGTTTAGTGGCGAGTAACTGACGATTTGCGTTATAAGTATCTAATGCAGGCGAAATTAAGTACTTACCTACCCAAAAGTACTTAGGTAACCTAACCTAACCTACCTATATTATAACCACCATCAGCACAGCGGTGCCATTTGCGACATATAGTTCAAATTATCGTTTTAATTTGAAAAGTAGAATATCTACTACAGCTCTGTTCTGACCCCGCCATTTTCATATCCACCGAACCAAATTCATATAGATGTTATCTAATTACGAATCGCATCGGTTAAATATTCCACTTAAAAATAGTGAGCGCCGGAAACGGATATCATTATCAGCTGAGGTGTTTACTCTGAATCCATGCGTTATTAATCCTGCCCGAGTCACTGGTGCGGCCTGCGGTGGCAGTCAGTAGTAAATTTGACAGCTAATGACAGTAATGACAAGTCTTACTATTGACCGCCGCGGCCGAGGCGGTGCGAGGCTTAAATATTATGAATTGCGCGTATGAAGTAGGTAGCTACGCTCATTCGGAAACTTGGTTCAATGTGAGTGACGTGCGTAAACTTTTATAGTCGTCATTTAAAAACCAGTTTTATTCCATGGGAATATTCGTACATTGGCGTAGCAGAAAGACGTAAATAATAAAGTAAAATCGTTTTCCTTAGTTTCGAGTTTGTTCACATTAGCTTTATTAAGTGGTACCTAGGTACCTACTTTGCTACTTTTATGCGCGTGACAAGATGCGTTGGACATAAAATGTAATTTTTTTAACAATTAAGTACACTAGAATAATTGTTTATTATATTATATATGTATATATATGTAATTTGAACAAATCTCTAAGGGATATGATCAAATCACGCAGGATGTTAAAATGGCGAATTCATTTTATCATTTGCCTAGAAAAAATCTGTAATTTGATCAAATCTCTGAATCTGTTAAGTGAAATGAAGAAATCGGCCAAAAAAGGCAACTCGTTTTTTCATTTCCTGGCGACAGACAAAACGGCAAAAAAAAACACGTTTGTTGTATGGGAGTCCCACTTAAATATTTATTTTATTTTGTTTTTAGTATTAGTTGTAGTTGTTATAGCGGCAACAGAAATACATAATCTGTGAAAGTTTCAACTGTCTAGCTATCGTGACTCTTGAGATACAGCCTGGTGACAGACGGACGGACAGCGAAGTCTTAAGTAATAGGGTCCCGTTTTTACCCCTTGGGTACGGAACCCTAAAAAAGCTGTGCATGCTAGTGGGGTAAAATAAATAGTACATTACTACAGAGGCCGGCAACCCATTTTCACGCCGAGGTATGCGCATAGTGCTTTTCTCAAACATGCAATGAAATAAATTAAAAAAACTCCAAGAAATGAAACTTGAATTTTCATGGCTGAACGCCGTGATCCTGTGCCACAAATTGTAGAATGGAAATTAAAAAAGACCATCTTGCAGACCATTTTACGGGTCTCTCTTTTCGCTGCGCCCGAAACGTGACACTTCGAAGCCCACTATGAATAACACAACGTCAATATTTCATTGCATGTTTGAGAAAAGTTAATTTAATTCCCGCCTAATGTTGCTATTATAGGGTTTTTGCACAGAGAAGAAGATATAGAATTTGTAGAGCGTGGCTGGTAGTGGTAGAGTTGGGTCATTGTCAGTCAGTAAAACAAAAATCGTCTTTTCAGTGGGCAATAGTTAAGGGCTTATGTTTATATATACTTAATATGTTTTTATCGCATAGAATTATAGAAGAGGCGACAGCGTTTATGCGGATTCAGAGTTCAACCAAAAATTAGGCTTTAAAGCCCTTAACTTTGGCAATGTCCACCGAAAAGACGCGAACCTAAATCTGTCAATGACCCAGTTACGCCGTGTGGAGTAGGAAGCTTGGCGCTAATTGCGATCTGATATCTTTTTCACGCTGAAAGCTGTATGAGCTATGGATCACTTTACATGTAATGTTTTTGGTGGGATCTCATTCCTTTTTTAACCAACTTCAAAAAAAAGGAGGAGGTTCTCAATTCGGTTGTATTTTGTAAGGTAATTTCTAAAGAAGTGAATGGGAAAACCCATACAACATTGAAACTTTGGTGCACAGTGAAACACGTCAATATCTCCAAAACCCGATGTTGCTAGATAGTTTTATCATTAGGACGTACTGAGGAAACCCTCATCCACGCTCTGTTGATGGGCGCGACGCGTGGAAGAAAAACTCACCACAAATTCTTTTCTACATTTTCCACGAAAAAGTAAAAAAAATACACATTATAGAATTTGATTTCGTATTATTTAGTGTCTCATTGCCTTCTGTAAATCCCAAAGCGTCTATGGAGCTGTATATAGAAATAGGTCACTTATTTGTGCAATTTGTCACTGATAATCAAAAAAACCCTAGTTTGTTCACAATGAAACAGCATACAATGAAACAAGGTGTGTGGAACAATGACACAGCGATGTAGAAAATTTTAATAAATGAATTGATATAAAATGATCCAATAATAATCCATACTAATATTATAAATGCGAAAGTGTGTCCGTCTGTCTGTCTGTTACCTCTTCACGTTTAAACCGCTGAACCGATTTGGATGCAATTTGGTATAGAGATAGTTTGAGTCCTGGGGAAGGACATAGGATAGATTTTATCCCGGAAATCATCCCCCAAGGGGATGAAGTGGGGGGTGAAAGTTTGTATGGAGCTACGATATACACGCGTGGATTCGCGGGCAGAAGCTAGTAACAATATAAAACTTGATTAAATGCAAACAAATGTTGAGACTAATAACACTTTTTCACTGTTGATTACCCCCGTTTCATTGTATAAATTCAGGTGTTTCATTGAATACACGTATGTGGACGCATTGAAAAAACCTCATTTTTATAATATATGATTTTTGTTAAGTAACTGTTACAGTAGTTCTTTATTTTTTTGAATATGCCGTGATTACTAATTAAATTATCTATCTCGGTGCAAAATATCAGACTCTTAACTTTAAAAACGTCGGAGCTAGGATGCTTTGAAATTTTGGTGTTCCATTGATGAACAAGTTACCCTACTAATGGTAAACCAATCTGGAATGTTCTAGGCCCAGTTTTAAATTAAAAAATCATGTTCATAATAATGTTTTAACCTAACACATCTTGTAAATATGGTTCTTAGCTAAAATTATTACATCGCATTTCTGAACCGATTCCCGTGAAATTTTGTGAGCAGCACGGTTAGCACAAGACGGCACGCGAGCTGTCTCGCGGCGACAAACACTAACCGTAATTAGAACACTTAGAGAGAGACGGGTAGCCTATCTCGCCGCGAGACAGCTAGCCGACTTGTGCTAAGCGTGCTGGTTTGATAACTAGCCTACACAGTTTTTAAAAATAACTTCGTAAAAATATGTAGAAAACAGAGTTTGGTGATGTTATTGAAATTAAAATAAACAGATTATAAACTGCTATCAACAGTCGAAAATATTCGAGGTAACAGAATCAGCAGTTTAGTGGCGAGTAACTGACGATTTGCGTTATAAGTATCTAATGCAGGCGAAATTAAGTACTTACCTACCCAAAAGTACTTAGGTAACCTAACCTAACCTACCTATATTATAACCACCATCAGCACAGCGGTGCCATTTGCGACATATAGTTCAAATTATCGTTTTAATTTGAAAAGTAGAATATCTACTACAGCTCTGTTCTGACCCCGCCATTTTCATATCCACCGAACCAAATTCATATAGATGTTATCTAATTACGAATCGCATCGGTTAAATATTCCACTTAAAAATAGTGAGCGCCGGAAACGGATATCATTATCAGCTGAGGTGTTTACTCTGAATCCATGCGTTATTAATCCTGCCCGAGTCACTGGTGCGGCCTGCGGTGGCAGTCAGTAGTAAATTTGACAGCTAATGACAGTAATGACAAGTCTTACTATTGACCGCCGCGGCCGAGGCGGTGCGAGGCTTAAATATTATGAATTGCGCGTATGAAGTAGGTAGCTACGCTCATTCGGAAACTTGGTTCAATGTGAGTGACGTGCGTAAACTTTTATAGTCGTCATTTAAAAACCAGTTTTATTCCATGGGAATATTCGTACATTGGCGTAGCAGAAAGACGTAAATAATAAAGTAAAATCGTTTTCCTTAGTTTCGAGTTTGTTCACATTAGCTTTATTAAGTGGTACCTAGGTACCTACTTTGCTACTTTTATGCGCGTGACAAGATGCGTTGGACATAAAATGTAATTTTTTTAACAATTAAGTACACTAGAATAATTGTTTATTATATTATATATGTATATATATGTAATTTGAACAAATCTCTAAGGGATATGATCAAATCACGCAGGATGTTAAAATGGCGAATTCATTTTATCATTTGCCTAGAAAAAATCTGTAATTTGATCAAATCTCTGAATCTGTTAAGTGAAATGAAGAAATCGGCCAAAAAAGGCAACTCGTTTTTTCATTTCCTGGCGACAGACAAAACGGCAAAAAAAAACACGTTTGTTGTATGGGAGTCCCACTTAAATATTTATTTTATTTTGTTTTTAGTATTAGTTGTAGTTGTTATAGCGGCAACAGAAATACATAATCTGTGAAAGTTTCAACTGTCTAGCTATCGTGACTCTTGAGATACAGCCTGGTGACAGACGGACGGACAGCGAAGTCTTAAGTAATAGGGTCCCGTTTTTACCCCTTGGGTACGGAACCCTAAAAAAGCTGTGCATGCTAGTGGGGTAAAATAAATAGTACATTACTACAGAGGCCGGCAACCCATTTTCACGCCGAGGTATGCGCATAGTGCTTTTCTCAAACATGCAATGAAATAAATTAAAAAAACTCCAAGAAATGAAACTTGAATTTTCATGGCTGAACGCCGTGATCCTGTGCCACAAATTGTAGAATGGAAATTAAAAAAGACCATCTTGCAGACCATTTTACGGGTCTCTCTTTTCGCTGCGCCCGAAACGTGACACTTCGAAGCCCACTATGAATAACACAACGTCAATATTTCATTGCATGTTTGAGAAAAGTTAATTTAATTCCCGCCTAATGTTGCTATTATAGGGTTTTTGCACAGAGAAGAAGATATAGAATTTGTAGAGCGTGGCTGGTAGTGGTAGAGTTGGGTCATTGTCAGTCAGTAAAACAAAAATCGTCTTTTCAGTGGGCAATAGTTAAGGGCTTATGTTTATATATACTTAATATGTTTTTATCGCATAGAATTATAGAAGAGGCGACAGCGTTTATGCGGATTCAGAGTTCAACCAAAAATTAGGCTTTAAAGCCCTTAACTTTGGCAATGTCCACCGAAAAGACGCGAACCTAAATCTGTCAATGACCCAGTTACGCCGTGTGGAGTAGGAAGCTTGGCGCTAATTGCGATCTGATATCTTTTTCACGCTGAAAGCTGTATGAGCTATGGATCACTTTACATGTAATGTTTTTGGTGGGATCTCATTCCTTTTTTAACCAACTTCAAAAAAAAGGAGGAGGTTCTCAATTCGGTTGTATTTTGTAAGGTAATTTCTAAAGAAGTGAATGGGAAAACCCATACAAACTTACATCCCCTAATTTAAAGTTTGCGGAAAAATATAAACTTCAACAAATATAAAATCCTGAAATACGTATTTTATTATTTATAACAAGGAGTCCCTATATAAATTTTCAGACCCCTAGCATCAAAATTTGCGGAAGTCTCATACAAAGTTCCATCCCCTACCTTTAAGGGGTTGGGGGGTAGAAGTTCCAATTTTATGAATTATTTTGTTGATTGTGTACTATTACTAGCTTACATACCAAATTTCAGCTTTCTAGGACTTCAGGAAGTACCCTAGAGGTTTTGATGATCAACATCAGCCAGTGAGTCAGTGACGAAAACGGCGTTTTTTAGATATCAATAAAATCTTAAGTATAAGAGCTATGTTACTGAAACTATATGTTTAATAAGTCCACTATTGACATCATATCCCGAGAATTTTGTTTATCTGGTATAATCCAAACACAAGTTACGAGGGTTCAAAAAAACGACGAACCGCTTCGAGAAAAGGTAGGTAGTGCCCTGCCCTTGCGTTGCGCTTCGCTTGGCTCGTCTTGGCGGGGGCACTGCCGTGCCCCCAGATTTAATTCTCGCCCAATGTTGATATTATAGGATTTTTGCACAGAGAAGATACTTAAGACGCTGTCAACACCAAAATGCCATTGAGGATTTGGGATAGCGCGCACACTGTCTATTTGTATCGGAGTAAACGAGAGCGAGTGTCACTGGGCGGCCCGGTTTTTGAAGATAATATTAAATAAATATTGAAATAAAAAAAGTGTGGATTATTTGTGAAATGTGACTCGTTAGCGGTTTAGGTATGAATATGTTGACTTCATTTTTTTAATTTCATTGCCATATGTCAAAAAAATATAGACATAGAACCGTTTAAGATGATTTTAAGACCAATCTTTGCAATTATTTTCTATCGAGCCGATTTCGTCCCATTATGTACCGAGCCCGTCCACGGTCTTATAAATATGGTGAATATTAACATTTTTTTTTTTGATGTGCTAGAACAAATAGTTTTTCCTAAAAAACTGCTTAAATAACATCAATTTCACCAAATTAGGTATTGTCAGTCAGCCTCTTAAACTATCTCCATAAAGATTTACGGCCGTATTCATAAACGTCCTATAAGCCTGATTTAACTAAAATGGCGTTAAAATTCGTTTGTCCTTATCTGTCACTTTGACATTTGTGTTCGTAAGAAAGGGACAAAGCACATTTTATTTAAGAGGCATTTTAAGTTTTATGAATAAGGGGGTTAATGTGCAAGTAGCAGCTACTCAAATAATAATTATTATCTAAATGTATCTGACAAATAATCGTCGCAGTATTACCACTACGACGATCAGTTGTCAGTGTTGTATTCTATATTTAGATAATAATAATTATTTGACGTTAACACAATACATTCACTGCCAAGAATCGCTACGCTCTACGCTCGTAGCCGATCCCGTGGTTTTCTCGTAAGTAGCGGAAAACTACTACGGCGTAGGCGCCCGCTAGGCGGGTTCCTGGCACTCCTGGCAGTGAAAGTGTTAAGGGCGCTAGTTATAATTGTTGTTCAAAAATGTGGGGATATCAAGTCAAATGAAACTGCCAGATGTTTTGTTGCGAGACTTAGGCGAACTAAAACTTTTTCAGGTTACAGTACAGTACAGGACTACAGTAAATTTTGAAGTTACAGATAAAGTGAAGTTTTTCCCTGTCAAAGTCTTTATGACATTACGACATTAGACATAAGATTGAATTTCAATTGACCTGAGGAAAAGGTTTGTTCATTATTGTTACGTTACATAACAAAGGG
Source organism: Epinotia ramella (assembly GCA_947578815.1). NCBI lineage: Eukaryota > Metazoa > Arthropoda > Insecta > Lepidoptera > Tortricidae > Epinotia > Epinotia ramella. Next base: position 14,318,753 of record OX388205.1, on the reverse strand, counting down.
CGATTGCGAAATAAAATAATAATTTACATAAATTATTTTTATTGTTTCACATACACTTAAGTTTCTTTCACAGATCAAAATGGAATTCGCGCAGCATTCAATGTGTTACTCCTAACAGTGTGTTATAGCAGAAGAGTTTTCTTGGTAGTCAGTTAATTAAATTGTTATATGCACCAGCAAATCAAGTTGCCAAACTGCACATCTGACGTATTCGACGACAATATCTCAGTACCTTTGGTGGAATAAAATTATCATTACTTTTAGCTATTTTAAAAAGTCTATTGTACTTATTAAGTAAAATAATTTGTTCTATGCGCATTATTACTCGACATACTATCAAATACTGCGTACATTTAGGGTAATTTGCAGCAGAATCAACACGGAAAATAAGCTTAAAATCATATTAGTGAATATATTTGATTTGTGTCATTCCCAGGCAGAAGGTACAATATTGTAAGTAGGTAGGTAGTCAATAAGGCGCTATTGGCATAACCAAGACTATCCCTTTTTCAGTTTGAGCTAAACTCCCTCTCGCGCACCCCCGAGGTGACGATACACCCGCTCGCGCTCGGAACAACAGAGCACGTGCTATGGGATGCCACAATTACAATTTATTAGCTGTCAATAATCAGTTTTGTTAGACCGCGGACCTTCTGGAAGTTGTATCCTGTAGCATAACGATACCATTATAAAAATACTTTATTGACAACCGATAAACCGATACCTTTTGCCTGGGAACGAAATCCCCTGTCCACGCAGACTACACATTTTTCCTTTCAACAACACGACACATTTAGTGTGTTGTGTTGTATTCTGTCAGATGGACTTTCGCGGCAAGATCGTGCACTGACCGCGAATGCCGATTGAGCGTCACGCGGTTCAAAATATAGCCGGCATGACTTTTTTAAAATATATTCAACAGGTCAGCGAGTGTTCGTATTTTATTTAAGTCATTTATATAAAAAATCTTGAAAATCCAGGTAATTTTACCAAACACACTTAATAATATCGAATTCATTGTATTTCACCATTTCACCAGGATCGATCTAGGCGCTCTCAAGGATCGGCAAGTATGATTCCTGTTGCACAGAGCTTACAACGTGCAGTTGTGTGGGTGCGCGCGCCCGTCACCACGACAAGACTGCCGTGTCACCACCACACACAAACCTGCCTAGTTACAAGCGTACGCACACTCAAACATGAGTTCAAATGTCTGTACTCTGTAGGTTACTTATCCGTTGTTAAAAATTTTAAGTTTAAATAACGTGACTTTTTCATACACACTATTTCAAAGAACTATTAAACTATTTTCGTAACAAATTCACTTAATTCGGTATAGTTTTATATCACACATCGGCATCGCACTTTCACACGTGACCAAACAAATAAATTAATTCGTCTACTTACATCACACGCACGAAATGATATGACAATAATACTTATTCACTTTATAGTATCAGGTGTCTTTGAAAGGCTATCTTAAAATAAAACTAAGGCTACAAAATAAAATGTTAGTTCCAAGAAAACCTATTAAAATAATCACAATTCTACTATGAATGTATTGAGTCTACTTACGTCTCTACATAGAAAAAAAAATGATTACTGCCAGTTAGATTGTCAGTAAGTAAGACTAAAAATCATGATTGAATGCACAGAACTATATCAAGATAGAAGGAAAGTGCGCGCCGATTAGTATGGGAACCGAGCGTGTAACATTTTGCGTAGGTAATTTGACGTCACAAGCGTAATTTAGTGACGAGAAACATAATCCGCGCGAAATCGATTCGTCAACATCGACTAGCACGCGGCAGTTGTAATAATTTTGTATCGATTCAATATATCGATAAGAACCGACAGAGAAATGAAAAATAGTCTTAAAAAAGTCTTAGTTTTTTTTACAGTATTTTTAGAAGGAAAGAACTCGTCGAAACTTAGTATGTTCACTCCCTAAGCATCTTTTTTTTTTTTTTTTTTTTTTTATTTTTTTTTTATATGTATTGCAATCTATCTAGCGATATTCAGCAATAGTTCGACATTTATATCAGGCCTGTACGATACTTGTCCATTGACGAGTTCGTTTCTTCTCAATCACAGTAACAGATCATGTGGGTTTTTTCGTTTGAGCCTTCGTGGCTTGGTTGGTATATTCAAGAGGTCCTTTGCAAGTGTGTTAGGGTGTTGATCAATTCTTGATTTATAAGATTCCATTCCGGCCTGAATCTCTTGTTTAACAGTTTTTATATTGAGGTCTTGGTGCAGTCTGTCATTGGTTATAAACCATGGTGCGTCCGTTATCATTCGTAGCATTTTAGACTGGAATCTTTGCAAGATCTCAACATTTGAGTTCGCAGATGTGCCCCATAGTTGCAGCCCATAACACCAGATGGGCTTAATTATGGCTTTATAGAGTAATAGTTTGTTAGACAGTGATAGTTTTGATTTTTTGTTTAACATCCAATACATTTTTCGAACCTGTTGGCCCATTGCCAGGCGTTTAGTAAAGATATGCTTTCTCCATGTGAGTTTCCTGTCCAGGAACATTCCCAAATACTTTGCCTCGTCTGCTTGTGGGATTTGAATGCTATTTAGTGTCACTGGAGGACACGTGTGGCGTCGAAGAGTAAAGGTTACTTGGACTGACTTCGATTCATTTGCCTTGATACGCCAATCTCTGAGCCATTTTGCGATGTCATCAAGGCTGTTTTGGAGCTTTTGGGCAGCATTTTCCGGGATTTCATCTATTGATAGAACAGCTGTATCGTCAGCAAAAGTGCCCGTTAAAGTTGTTTCTGAGGTAGGCAGGTCAGCAGTATAAAGGAGATACAGGGTAGGACCCATAACGCTACCTTGTGGCACACCAGCATGAATTTCGTATAATGGCGTTACTTCTTCCCCTTGCTTCACAAAGAAGTGTCTGTTTTCTAGATATGATCTGATAAACTGATAAAATTGTATTGGCACTGATTTTTTAATTTTATACAGAAGACCTTCATGCCACACACGGTCGAATGCTTGGGATATGTCCAAAAATGCGGCCGTACAATAATGCTTGTGCTCGAAGGCGGTATGAATAGTGTTAACGAGCCTATGGACTTGCTCAATTGTACCATGACGTTGCCTAAATCCGAACTGGTGGTCAGGAATTACGTTTCTTTCATTAATGATAGGCTTCAATCTGGTTAAAAATAGAGACTCCATTATTTTTGATGGAATCGGGAGTAAGCTGATGGGTCTGTAGGACTTGACATCATCTGGGCTTTTACCGGGTTTAGGGACCATTAGGATTTGCGCCACTTTCCATTGTCCTGGCACCGCTGATCTACGCAGAATGGCATTGTATATGTACGTTAGGAAGAGTACACCTTCTTCAGGCAATTCACTCAAGATTCTCGCGGTTATCAAGTCATAGCCCGGAGCTTTGTTTTGGCCGAGTTTTCTAATCGCTTTTTTAACTTCTTGTTTTGAAAAGCTTTTTATTGGGAGATCTAGTTGATGCGTTTCATTTAGCAGTTTAGACACTGATTCAATCTGTTCAGACCCATGATCAGGATGTGGTAGGAACACGTTTTTTAGATGATTAGCGAATGTTTGTGCTTTATCCGACTCCTTTGTTGCCCAGCTGTTATCTGGTTTACGTATAGGGGGTTTGGGAACCACTGGGCGCTTAAGTTTCTTTGTCGCCTTCCAAAGCGAGTAGTTAGTTGCAGCGCTGGGGTCTAAATCAGTGAGATATGCCTGCACATTCTGGTTTCTATCATCGAATAGTAGTTGTTTTAATTTCGATGTCAATGAGTTTAGCCTAGTTTTGTCAGCGCGAAACCGAGTCATTTGCCATAGTTTCCGAGCCTTACGTTTCTCGGCTATCATTTCTCTGATATTGACTGGATATCTTTGTGTGCAAGGTTTTGTGTTAGATGTTACCGGAGTAGCAAGCCAAGCAGATTCCTGGATACAATGGTTAAAGTGCTCAACTGCTTCTTCTATGTCTTGATCATCTTTAAGTGGGAGTTTCATGTTTATATTTGCTGATACTGATTCTCGGAAGTAATTCCAGTCTGTTTTCCTGTTGTGTAGTTTACACGGCATTGTGATTAATGTAATTTTTCTCTGTAGCAGTATTTCGACCGGAGAATGATCAGATGATAGTTCCGAGTTTGATTTGCATGAGAAGTATGAACTGGCTATTCCCTTTACTACTAGGAAGTCTATCAGGTCGGGTGTCTTTCTTACATCTGTGGGCCAATATGTAGGTTCGCCAGACGAGATGCAACTTAGGTTTAAGTTTTCGACTGCCATGAGTAGCTGCCTTCCTTTTGGAGTAACTGTCCGTGAGCCCCAATATGTATGTTTGGCGTTGTAGTCGCCTCCAGCAACAAATCGGCTTCCCAAGGTAGTAAAGAATTTTTCGTACCCTTCCCGCTTTATATTATGTTTTGGTGGGCTGTACACCGCTGAAACTGTGAGTGGTCCAGCCCAATCATCAATTACAATATTTGTTGCTTGAATCTCTTGTGTGCAGTAATTGGTAGTTTCATGGTGTCTGATATTATTTCTTATCAGTATGGCGCTTCCCCCATGCGCGGTACCATCAGGGTGCTTCGTATGATAAAACTTATAGGAGTTAATTCTGAAATGACTCTTTTTAGTGAAGTGAGTCTCTGACACTAAGAGGATGTCAACTTGGTGTAGTTCTAGAATTGCTTTCACCTCTAAGGTGTGTTGTGACAGCCCATTGGCATTCCAGATGAAAATTTTTATGGAGTCGAATTTGTCAATCTTGTCGTGAGGGTTAGGAGAAGGTTTGTCATTGTAGTGAGATGTTGCATCATTTGTTTCATCATTATCATCAGGTCACGTATGTCGTTTGGGCCTGAAGCAGCTTCTATAGTGACATCTTGATTAAGGGTTGTGTTTGAGTTTTCTGTGATTACTTCCTTATAAGTTTTTTTGTGTTGGCCTTTTACCTGTTGATTTGTTGTTGTTTCTGCCTGATGTGTTTGTACGGGTCTAGTCGGATATCGTTTCTTAGGTATTTCGGATTTACCAGGTAATTTAACTTTTTGTAGTTCTCTATATACTTGGCATCCTTTATAATTAGCCGGGTGATTACCGTTGCATAGGATACATTTAACTTGGTCAGATCTGGTCTTCCTGGTACAGTCCACCGACCAGTGATCTCCTGCACACTTGACGCATTTTGGGTTGCGGCGGCAATATCCCTTTGTATGCCCATATTGTTGACATTTAGCACATTGTGGAATCTCACGCTTAGGCCGAGGCGGTTCAAAGGTTATTTTACAATTCAAAAGGCTCTTGACGTCGTATATGTTTTTGTTGGTGTCCTTAGGCTTTATTTCAATAATAAACATTGGCAACGGCTTTTTAGTTATTCGTTTTTTAATATTCCAGACATTGACACATTCATGACCCAAGTCATGCAATGCTTGCTTAAGTTCAGTTAAGTCAGTGGATGCATGCAAGTTTTTGAGAACCACTTTGAAACTTCTTTCTTGTTTAGGTTTATACGTATAAAATTCAGTGTTTTTAACTTCGAGCTGCCTAACTATTTCTCTGTAAGAGTCGGATGTTTTTGCGTGTATTTTAACTTGATTGTTGTTAAGGACCTTTAGTTCATAATTATCCTGGGCATATTCGTTTAATAGGCTGATGAGTGGTTGTATATTTTCAACTTTGTCTACGAATATAGGAGGAGGCTTTATAGGTTTTTCACTTTGATCTTGGCTTGGTTGTTGGGTTTCAATTTGATCTTGGCTTGATTGCTGCGTTTCGACGCTATCTAGCAGTGAAAATCTGTTTGATGTTGGGATTGGCTTGGCCTGGGAGAGCCAGTATGTATTTAGTTTGGTTTGTTTTGATGGTCCTTCTTTACTGACGGGGCTGGAACGTAACCTTTTTTTCCCCGTTACTTCTTCCGAGTCCGCATCGTTTTTGTTCTTTGTACTTAGTGTCATGTTATAGTTTGCAGTTTGTATCTCGCTACATGAGTTCGATCGAGGTCTACTTTCGAACATTCCTTTATGGAATATTTGTTGTGTCAACACTCTTGTAGGGGTGATATTTGGCGGGTTGGCTTACTAGGCTATCAGACGCGCACCTTAAAGTCCTATCTTACACGTCCTCGCCACTGCCAAGTTGCCGTCGCGACGAAGCGGTGGACCCTTAACTGGGTCGTCCCATCCCCCGGGCAATGTCCAGGCATAACAACGAGCTTTGCATTTAACACCTACCTCGTAGCCTTGATAGCAAAGTAAGAAGGGCAAAGGCGAATCTTCGGCGCCTTAAAACCGAACATCTAGCTAAGGGAGACAACCCCTACAGAAAAACCAGCGTGCGACCTGAGAGGGTTGCCCCAGCACCGTAACCCTATGGAACTTTTCTTTAGGAGCGGGGGCCTGAACTTCACAGTTTGGACCGCGAGGAAGGTCAAACCTCTATAAAAAACCCCCTAATCCTACAGTGTGGGGCGCGCCAAAAGGATGAATGACTGACAGGAGAGTCAGCCCCTAGCGACCAACTCGACGTACCAGGCGACCCGTCGTAGTAAATAGCCTTCTGTTGAGGATGGGCGTCACCTCAGCAGCGACCATATAACGACCCTACTCGTGGGAACAAAATGAAAGATTCTTTAAATGAAAACAACGAAAAAAACTCAAAGCCTAAGCATCTTGAACAAATTTCTGAAGGGATTGCTTACTGCTCGCTTCGGAACGAGGGTGGGAATGGCGCAAGGCGTTTTCCGCGGTCCGAACTTTATGTGTAAAGGCCCGATTAGAACACGGCACACCGATTCACACCGATACTGTGCACCGCTACAAGTCTCTAGCTTATAAAATTAGTTTCCCCCATACAAACTTTTCACATCTTTTTTACCCCCGTGGGGGTGGATTTTTCCAAAACGCTTTAAGGTTTTTATTTTGTATTTAAATAAGTAATCTTTCTACAAAGTTTCAAGCTTCTAGCTCAAAAAATGAAATTTCGCCCATAATAACTTTGCACCCCTGTTTAACCCCCTTAGGGGTGGTATTTCCTAAAACACTGAAAATTCTTATTTTTGTATTTGAATATGTAATATTTCTGCAGTTTCAAGTCTCTAGCTCAAAAAATAAAGTTTCCCCCATACAAACTTTGCATCCTTATTTGACCCCCTCAGTGGATGAATTTTTATAACAACGCTAAATCATTTGTTTTGTTTTTTAGTAAGAAACCTCCATACAAAGATTCGAGTCTTTAACTTTCGAAATGAACGATTTCCATACAACGGTTCGACCCCTATTTCACCCCCTTAAGGGTTGAATTTCGAAAAATCCGTTCTTAGTACACGTCCACGTACTGTAAAGAATATATGTATGTTCCAAATTTCATGCTTATATCTTTAGCGGTTTAGGCCGTGCGCTGTCTGTCAATCGGTCAGGAACGCAAGAGTAGATAATAATATAAAAACGTAATTTTCATTTCTCTGCTTTTATAATCGATTTAACCGAGTAAGAAAATCACAATGTACAGCACACTGGTACAGCACTAGTGACAGAAAAATGAATAAAACGACCATGAAGCGACTCGACAATTTGAATAGCCTATTTATACATCGCTTCGGCGCTACCACGAACTTCGAAAGTCGAAGTTCGGAATACATGCATCCCTGTTACTCGAGTAAGGGAGTGCGATAGAGATGGAAATACCCGAAATTCGACTTTCGAAGTTCGTGGTAGCGCCGCTGGTTTTGAACGCACGTCAAGTGTGTCTCGTCAAACTAAAGCCGCAATGAAAAACTAGAGTTGGACATAATCTATTTTGATGAGAATAATACAGAGCAATAAATAAATTGTTTTTTTAATTAATAACAGGTATTTTAGGACAAATAGTACTTACCTATGATAGGAAATACCACGATTAACAGCTTCACCTTTTTTGGTGGTGTTTGAACAGCTCAGTATCGAACGAGTCATTTTGTGATTATAACCTGACGTCGCACGCGTTCCGAGGTCGGGAGCGGACTGAAGTTCGCGGCGAGCAAGGAAGTCCATCGGACTTACTTTTGCCACGCGAAGTACATACACTCTTTCCTTCTATCTTGATATAGTGCTGTGATTGAATGATATAATTTAACATCGATAAACACACGAATTACATACACCTCTTGTCATAGCTTTGAGACTCAAAGTGTTTTGTCTAACAATTAGTTACATCATTTATGACTTTTATGCGGGCCATTTCCGACACTTGCTCAAGATTCACGACGCGGACGCCTTTTATTTCAACTTAAGTGTTTTAAATGGCCAGAATAGATCTCATTCATGGTTGTTACAGGAAAAGTACAAACAGGCGGAAACCGACGTTCGCATAAAAACCGTTAGCGACCGAATTATTTAAAAAAAACCTACATAAAAAACGTGAAATCTTCAAAATTGTTCAGACACTTTCTTATTGATCACTATAGACCCGCATGAGTTTCAAATTATGAAATAATCAATCGACTTTATTTACTTATCCCTGTAATTTAGGTAAAACTGCAAAATTTATGTTGCGACAAAAAAATATAAAACTTAAATTATTCAATTGGAATCTACTTACGCTTAAGTTTTAAAAAGTCTACAAATAAAACCATTTGTAGAGTAAAAAAATAAGAGGAAATAGTTTCCACGTCTGATCAATATTACTAGTTAATTGGACTGTTCAAAATCTGTTGTGTTCACAGAAAAAAAACATCAAACAGAAAGATTCCTGATCCGATCGGATAACGACCAGCAGACGGTAGCGCCGAAGCGTTGGCTCCGGGGTTCATCCGAAGACCTTCGTAGATCAATGTTATGACGACACCATTTCCATCGCTCTTTCATTAATATACAGAAATAGACATACAAGTCACTCTATCTTGATTGAGGCAGGACTTAGATGCCAGTCAAGAAACCTCATTAAAACAATGTTTCTAAATTAGAAGGATGTTGCAACTCGTAAACCCTCAGGCTCCCACGGAAATCGAAACACGAAGTTCGTTTATTTGCATCTGTCACTCGAATACATAAGTGCGATAGAGTGTGAACTTCGTATTTTGATGTTCGTGGTTACAATTACAACTCGGGAACAGAATTGACGAAAATATTACCTGCAACATATTTTGAACAGACCCGTTTGATAGGTAGAATTCATCTAATTGGTGCTGGGGCTGTCAGTGCCGCTGCCGCTGTTCTCTGTGTTGAGAGCATTCTTCGTGTTCTTGTTGTTCTTCTTGGCCGACTTGCTGAGCGTGGCCACCTCCTTCAGCAGGTTCTGGATCTTGGAGTTCATGAGGTTGAATTTGGTCTCGTTGAGACGGTCTTTGTTCTTCATCTCGTTCCGGATGTCATTGGTGTTGTTCATGTGCTGAGCCTTGAGCTCGGTTATCTACGGTTTAATTAAAACATTTTTCGACGCTTTTCCGAGTGTGGGTTTTCATAGTTGTGTTCATAAGCTCGAGGCACTCATTGTCTCTTACGTCGTAATTATGCTTCAGATCCGAGTGACACAACCGCACCCGACCTTATGCATACAAGTATGAGCAACCCGTCCCCCTAAGCGAAATAAACGTAACCATAGTAGGCCAATATGGCTAGCACAAGATGAGAGTGACACAAAGAGAAAGGCGCGATTAAGAAACATCTTAGTGTGTACCAGCACAGTAGTATAACTGCAGCAAATGTTTGAAGGGGCGAAATCAGTTTGGCCATAAGGCCAATTACTGCGCGCCATTTCAGCCACGCTGCCTGGCTCGAATGCCGTTTTACACAAACGCCATGAGCGGGAAAGCACGCGTCCGATTGTCATCGCGTACGCGTGCAACAAGTTCTTTATAGAATCCGATCTTATATTAGGTACTCGTCTGCGCGGACGAATTAAATAATATTTACTCAAACATGCAATGAAATATTGACGTTGTGTTCTTCATAATGGGCTTCGAAGTGTCACGCTTACTTACGACGAGAGACCCGTAACGGCATTTCATACAAAATTGGAGGCCCAGGCCTGCAAGATGGTCTTTTTAATTTCCATTCCACAATTTGTGGCACGGCGTTCAGCCATAAAAATTAAAGCTTGATTTCTTTGAGTTTTTTTTTTTTAATTGCATGTTTGAGTAAAGCATTATACATACCTCGGCGTGAAAAGGGGTTGCCAGTAGAGCTGGGTGTTTTTTCCCGTAAGCGTTTTCAAAAACGGTTTCTCGTACAATAACGGAATAACAGTTTGTGGCTAGAAACACAAACTGTTTTTATAAAAACGATGACAAGGAGCTACGAGTAGAAGGCGACAGTCGCACGCAACGGTTGCAATGCAAAACGTGAAAACGTAACTCGAACACTGTAAACTGTTTCATCCGTTTTTTCGTTTCACTTCGTTTGGCGACCGGCGACGGCGCCAACGCATGGAGAAACTAGTTATTTTTGAAACTGTTTTTCAAAACAGTTTTGTGAGAAAAAAAAAACGGTTACGTTTCGTTTCACGGAAAAGTCGAAACGACCCAGCTCTAGTTGCCAGCCTCAACTATCCGACCTCGCTCGGCCGCAGGGTTCGAAATTATCAAGATATCTACGCTTTTTGATAATTATCCGATAAATATCGGATAATTATCATACTGGTTTTACCTATAAGCTAAAATGCCGTTTAAATTTGTATGTCTTTATCTGTCACTTTAATATTTGTGTTCGTGAAGCCAACATCACACAGGCGCGGCCTGACCGCGGCGGACCATAGTAAACTTGTCATTAGCTGTCAAATTTACTATTGTCCGCCACCGCAGGCCGCGCCAGTGTGTTGCATGCTTTTCACAGTTTTATTAATAAAGTAAGCCAGGGTTCGAAATTATCAAGATAATTACGCTTCTTGATATTTATCCGATAATTATCAGATAATTATCACCAGTATAAGAACCAATGACAGTCGAGTTCGCTCAACTTTGCATGATCCGAACTGAATTCTTCTTGGAAGGGGAATCCCCACGGCGCGGCACGTTGACACTTCGTGCGTTCGGATAGACGCGAGTGCGGAAATACACGTTCGAATACTACGAATACAGTTCACTTTCACGAGCGCATTTTCGATAATTATCCATCTGTTATTATCTCGATAATTATCCATCTGTTATTATCACGATAATTATCATGATAGTTATCCTTTCGAACTCTGCTCGGAGGGCAACCCCTTAGGGCCCCCCCACATTACGGCGTCTTGCGAACGTTTTTCATACAAAATTGTGCGTTGCGTCGACGCCGCGTCGACGCAACGCACAATTTTGTATGAAAAACGTTCGCAAGACGCCGTAATGTGGGGGGGCCCTTACTGCCCGGCCTCTGTAGTAATATACTATTATGGTCTTACTGTATCTCTACTTTCCTCGACTCTTGTGCTACCCTTGCTAGAAGGTGGATACATACCAGTTTATCTTTAGTCAGTAGCTCGTTGTCCTTCTGATGGACTCTCTTTTGCAAGCTGGCAATAGTTTCTTTAAGCTGCGTCATGGCAACTACGTGGTCGGAGCTGTTTGGGTCCACTTCACCTGGAATATTGATAACTGAATCTTATGATGGTTGAGGTGATTGAGCCTTGCGAGCTTTACTCCCTGCAACTTGTATATGAGGTGTATGAGATACTAAATCGGTTTCAATAATAATAATTAATAATATCGTACACAGTGTGTTAAAAATAAAGAATGGCTCGGATTGCAGATATTCGATTATCACATGCATGGGATTTTATGGTTTATTTATTACTGACCAGAGTGTATACACATTATGTCTTCCCATGGCCAGAAAGTGTATGTTTCCTGTGAGTGTACGCCTGCCACTTTATGGTCAGAATGTAAAGATAGTTGGGTCAACCATTTTTATTCTCCTAGATTGTAAATATCTTTATCATGTATGTCATGTCATTTTTATAATAAGGAAATTAGTTATATTTATTTTACTGGATACTATAGAGTCTATGTTCACCCTTAAGTTAATATTAATAACAAAACCAATTATTACTTTTTATGGCAACTACAAACGCACTAAAAGACGTAACAGTCGCGAGGTTGTCGATGATGATGATTCGCGTGCCACAAATGTGGAAGCAAGTGCCGAACCCGGATTGGCTTACATCGTCACGAGAGGCATTGTCCCTCGCATATAAGATAAGCTTTATTTCCTTTTACAGAGTTTGTAAATATATTTTATGCACTTATTTATTAGCTCTCGCATATAGCCGCTGTTTAAATCACCTGGCAAGATGTTGAAGGCATATGATGATGATAAAACCCAATAAGAGTATATAACAACAACAAAAAAAATACTTATTTAAATGGCAAAACCAAAAAAAACTAAAAGAAGCGAAACAGTTACCTCGGTTACCTTGCATTGGATTAATCTTGGATTTCTTCTCCAATGGCTGAGAATCATTTAGAGATGAGTCACTAGTATTGATAGACTTCATCATGTCGGATTTACGTTTCTCCTTGTGGTTGCTTTTGGATCTGAAATGAAGATAAGGAAATTAATTAATCCACCCTAGTACCAAAATTGTTCATATGATTCTGTTGAGTGGATAAAAATATTGTACAACTTTAGACTGAATAACGATTGGTATGTAAATTTATACAAACTTTATATTAATATTTAATCTGAAGACAAACAAGACATTTAGTTGTATTGTTTATAAAAATAATTGGCAGGTTTTTTGGAATGATTGACATTGGCACCATCTGTTTCTATTTATTTTTAGTACAGTTTCACTGACTTGTGTGATCTATGCTTGTGTTTGTCCACTGAAGAGAGGTGTTGTTTGGTCCGTGCCAATGCCCGCTTGAGAGATTGGGTGCAGAGCCAGCATAACAGCTTCCCATCAACCTGAAATTATACAATCCATAGATAAAACACACTGGAAATAAGTAAAGTAAGTAAGTAAAGTAAATTTTTATTAATAACATCGTTATACGTCATCACATCATTGTATTATAATTACATTCGCAATTTCGTTATAATATTCATAATATTAAGTACATTTATTCACTTATATGCGAGTAGGTATACATGTATTCATGTTATATTTATTTATTATTGAATAATTCATTTATGTCATAAAAATGTGATTGCAACAGCCAGAAGTCTACTTTTAAATATTTGTGAGGAAGGTGCATCTTTGATACTGCTCGGCAAATGGTTATATACCAGAGGACCAAGAACGTAGGTTTGGTTTTCGCGAGCTTGTGCGACACGGGGGCGGGCGAAGAGTCCCGCGTTCTTATTGCTACGCAGACAGTACGAGGGGCGTCTGAAAAGTTCTAAGCCTAAGGTATTTCGAGGTTATATATGCGTTTATGATACTGGCCACTAGAAAGGCCATTTAAAAACAAATTATTAAAAAATAACATGTCACGTTTTTATTATTCTGTTTCGAGATATTCAACGGAAAAGTACATCATGTGTGAATTACCAACGAATATTACGAAAATTGAGCACCGTGCTGTAATTAAATTCCTTACAAAAAGTGACAAATCACCGCAGTGTATTTTTGAGGAAATGGCTATTATTTACGGTGATTCTGGGCCTTCTTATGCCACAGTCAAAAAGTGGAGTCGCTTATTTAAACTCGGACGGGAATCGATCGAAGACGACCCCCGCTCAGGGCGGCCAATATCGGTAGTGACCGAAGAAAACGTAGCAAAAGTCAAAAAGCTGGTATTAGAAGATAGAAGAATGAAGGTTTGGCAAATAGCTGAGGTCTTAGGTATTAGTAAAGAAAGAGTCGGAGAAATTTTACATGAACATTTGTACATGAGTAAAGTTAGTGCTCGTTGGGTACCGAAAATGCTAACGGCCTTCGATAAAGTACGTCGTGTGGAAACTTCTCGGGCGTTTTTAGAATTGTGCGAAGATGATTTAGATGAAGTTTGTTCCCGAATAGTAACTGTTGATGAAACATGGATCAGACAGTATGATCCGGAGTGTAAGTCTGAGTCGATGCAGTGGATTGAAAAGGGTGAAAGGCCGCCGAAGAAATTTAAAGTGCAAAAGTCGGCCTCTAAGTTAATGGCTACGGTATTTTGGGACTGTGATGGCATTCTTTTAATCGATTATTTAGAAAAAGGCTCTACGATAAACGGAACTTATTATGCAAATCTAATAAGACAGGTGCGACAAGCCATAGTTGAGAAAAGGCGGGGTAAACTAAGGAAAGGCATTTTGTTTTTGCAAGACAACGCACCCGTTCACACCGCTAATGTTGCGAGGCGTGCTCTGAAGGAAGTTGGTTTTGAGGAAATTGACCACCCACCCTACAGCCCAGATCTAGCCCCAAGCGATTATTTTCTATACAATAATTTGAAGAAAGAGTTGAGGGGAAAGCGATTTAGAAGTGACGAAGAGATGAAGGCGGCTGTACAGGAGCATTTTGAAGGGCAAAATAAAGATTATTTTTTTAATGGCCTAAAAGCACTGTATAAAAAATGTAATAAATGCATTGATTTAGGAGGAGACTATATTGAAAAATAAACACGAGTTCATTTTTGTAAATTGTTTTTTTCTATCTTAGGCTTAGAACTTTTCAGACGCCCCTCGTATTTTGTGTTCGCTTGTTTTGTCGCAAACTCTTTGCTATTTGTGTGTGTGAATATTGCAAGTTGTTGGATTAGCAAACAAGGTAGTGTAAGTATATTGTACTGTCTGAAGTACTCGCGAGCAGAGACGTCGTCAGGAACACCGGCTATTGCTCGAACAGCTCGCTTTTGCAGCACAAATACTCGATGCCAGTCCGCCGCTCTGGCCCAGAGCTCGGTACCATACGACATAAGTGCTTGAATTGTTGCGAAAAAGCAGCTCCTGACGACGTCCCTCGTCGCAGATTAACAAAATCATTTCCTCGGATCAGGGTTCAAATTCTGGACAGTTTTCTGCACTATATGTATGGCCTTAATCACAGACATTCAATAAACCTATTTAAGCTAAAATGCCGTTTAAATTTGTATGTCTTTATCTGTCACTTTAATACTTGTGTTCGTGAAGCCCACATCACACAGGCGCGGCCTGACCGCGGCGGACCATAGTAAACTTGTCATTAGCTGTCAAATTTACTATCGTCCGCCACTGCAGGCCGCGCCAGTGTGTTGCATGCTTTTCACAGTTTTATTAATAAAGTAAGCCTAGAACAGGGTTCGAAATTATCAAGATGATTACGCTTCTTGATATTTATCCGATAATTATCACCAGTATAAGAACCAATGACACTCGAGTTCGCTCAACATTGCATAATCCGAACTGAATTTTTCTTGGAAGGGGAATCCCCACGGCGCGGCACGTCACGTTGACACCTCGTGCGTTCGGATAAACGCAAGTGCGGAAATACACTTTCAAATACTTCGAATACAGTTCACTTTCAGGAGCGTAATTTTTTGTTATTATCAATCGATAATTATCATTGATAATTATCCTTTCAAACCCAGGCCACGAAAAAGTCAGACTATTAAAAAAAATCTGCAAAGTTAGGAATCCAAATAATAATCTAGCTTAGCAGCACTTCTCAGATACTTGTACTGACGGTAATCAATATGAGTTATAATATGGTTAATATGAGGATATACCTTTTTGCTATCATCATGGCGGTCAAAGGCGCAGCGTTGCTTGCACTGCTCACAAGTCACAGCCGGGCCATACTTGCGCTCAGAGTTTGCACAGCGCTGACATTTATTACCTAATCAAAAAAATATTACTAAAAAACTGAATAAACTATTTTCAAATGTCAAATTTTTGTCATTACATTCAATATTTATTTTAATTACAGATGCACCAAATATTAGGTGTTCAGCATATTATTTATGTTTACATTCAAATTATTCAGTCTTATTATAGAAGTGGGAGTTGGAAGCCAGATGATTATTTTAATCAAAATTGCCATTCAAAAATATTTTTAATTAGGGAACTAATATGGTTAAAGTTAATAAACTTGTCATATTGTCTGTTAAAATGCATTTAGCATTCAGCACGGCCATCATAAGACGGCGCGCGAGCTCTCTCAATTTTTGTCGCACAATATGTCTCTTTCTAAGTTTTCTAATAAGAGAGAGGGATATTGCGAGAAAAATCGAGAGGTTGCGCGCCGTCTTGCGATAGCCGTTCTGCAACATTGAATGTTTGTATTTGGTGCATCTCTACTTGTAATTATATTAATTGTCAAAATGTAAAATGAAATTACCAATAAAAGCAGCAATGATGTTACAGTATTCACATGCTGAGGGTTTCCCATAGGCCTTGACATTAGCTTCACATTTCTTGCATATTGAAGAAGTGTTTGATTTACTGAAATTATAAATTAAAATATTAAACATTCTGTAAGAAAAATTCAGACATATTGTACTAATATTACAAATGTGAAAGTATTGATGTTTTTTACAGAATCATGGAAAAAGGCTTAACACCACGGCTATCACAAGACGGCGCGCGAGCTCTCTCGATTTTTCTCGCACTATACATTTCTTTCTCTATGTGTGTCGTGTCTAATAAGAGAGAGACGGATAGTGCGAGAAAAATCGAGAGCTCGCGCGCCATCGCGTGCTAGCCGTGCTGATTAAGATAAAATTTGACGTTGAGATATGTTTATAACATTAGATACTTTTTTTAAACCAAAAATCATCCCAGAAATAGAAGAAAAGGGAAACGGAAGTTGATAATGCTGGAGTTCATCTGAATGGAGTCACAGGCAAAAGGTAGTGTATCATAAAAATCTTAACTGATTTTAGTACTCAACAAATTAATACTGTAATGTCATCTATTGACCTCAATATTTTACCCCTTTTATTGAAGAGTAAATTTTGCCTCCATATTGTAAGTGTTTGGCAACTTGCTTGCACTGGCACTGACCTTGTTTGTTGAAACTCCGAGCGGCAATACGTACACTTCACGACAGGAAAAGATCCGCGGCATTCCTGGAACGCAGTGAAAATTGTTCTTATCAAACGTGAGTCATCACATCAAGCAGCTGTGTAGCACATACAATTACGCCATTTCATTACAATATTCGATCGTTAAGCTACTAATAAACAAACCAATGGTCTTTTTTCACTTAAATACCTTGCAGAGTTGTTCGCCTGGAGACAATTCTTCAAAAGGATGTCTTGAGAAGCATCGAGAACAAGCAAACATGGGGGTGGATGCAGCAGAACTCATTATAAACAGATGAAATTAACTGATTTAGACGAAATAGTAACCAAATAAATTAGTTGTAGTGACACACTACAAAATAATTTCAAAAGCAATGTACTTATGACGACGTCCCGACGTTATCTAGCGTCGCCATATTGAATGGCGTCAGCACGTCAGCTGTCGCCTGCGATAGGGTTGCCGTTTGTAAAAAAAAAACTACTCGGCGGACTGCTTTGCATGCAAGGCAAAGCTATGAGATAAAGCGAGAATAGGAGACGCTGCACGAGCTAAATCGGCCGGACTGCGAAGGAAGTTCATAGAAAATCTAGTATGGAGTGACCTTGATTACGATCAATAGTAAATTTCACAACTAATGACAAGTTTACTATTGACCACCGCGGCCTGTGGCCCGTTTCATGAAGCAACAAGTTACAAATTACAAGCGGAAGTCTCTTTCTATCAAAAGGTATTGTAAAGAGACTACGGCTTGTAATTTGTAACTTGTTAAGGGGCAACCAGATTATGTGATTTTACCCCAATTTGTCAGCCCAACATGTCGAAGTCATAATTGGACGTAGCGTACAGACGTAACAACTGCAACTACAATTTCATTCATTGTGGCCAGTTAATAGTAAGAAAGCGAAAATTGCCGCATTCAAACGGTCCTGCGAAGCGGGCTGCAAGATTGTTACTAACCGATGAGATAGGGCAAGACAGCCCGTCTAACATGGGACGGCCGCGACATACTCTCGATTGTTCTCGCACTATACCTCTTCTTCTAAGTGTTCTAATAAGAGAGAGACGGATAGTGCGAGAAAAATCGAGAGAGCTCGCGCGCCGTCGCGTGCTAGTCGTGCAGCACACAAAAATCGAGAGTATGTAACGGCCGTCTCATGATAGACGTGCTGTCTCGCCCTATCTCATCGGTTAGTAACGATCTTGCAGTCCGCTTCGCAGGACCGTTTGAATGCGGCAATTTTCACTTTCTTACTATTAACTGGCCACACTGAATGAAATTGTAGCAACAAAACATCGGTTTAAAAAAAATAAAAAGTTACAGTGTAAAATATTAAAACAATATTCTTTAGTATATATTTTTTAATTTTCGTTTTATTTTATTTGAATGAATATTGTGAGAAAAAAAAACACTTGGCAGATCATGCCAATTCCATGGTCCAAATTGTGATTTTCATTCAATTAGTCAGGAAAACCCGTTTGACGTTGTAGTTTGTGTTTTGTTGTAGATTGGCGGTTCGATCGGTCGGATATACTACCGAACACTACTTGTAGTCCACCGTCAAGATTAAATACTGGCCGTGTCTTATCCAAACTCGACATTGGCGGAATCATCAAGGCTTTGATGGAGCCATATAGCACCAAAAATTGAATTGAAACCCGTTTGACGGTTGGATTGCAGCGCAACATGCATCCACACGATAGCAATTAGTCAGTTTCTGATGAATGCCAAATCATGGTCACTCCATATTCGGACCGGTCGTTTAAAACCGCCTTCGTGATATACACGGACACGGGTACCCGAAACGATTACACAAAACTCGGACACAATCGCAACTTGCGATTGTGTCCGAGTTTTGTGCGCAAGCCCTACTCCATACTAAATGTTCTGTGCGTCTCCTTTTGTTATGAATTTATTATTTTCGCATTCTCGATCTATCTTATAAGGTGCGTTCAAAAGAGCGATTGCAGCGTTGGATATCACGCCGTGGACCTTTTTTTTTTGAAGTGAAAACTTCTTTAGCGGCGCTGAGCACTTTTTGGGATGGGGAAAAATTGTTAAACACTTTTTGCAATGGCATATTCTGCAAATGAATTTGGAATTTTGTCCACGCGTCCTTTACCGTTTTGCTATTGAGCAAATTCGAATAGTTCGAATTTGGACGTTATTCCTAAGAATATAAAGCTTTGAAAAATATTTGGCAATGGCAAAAACAAACGGCGGCGACGTTGGGGAACGGCGCGGGGCGAGCGGCGGGTCATCGGCACCGGCCCGATGCGAGCTGCGACGAACGCGTCCCACTACCAGATCAAACCACACAGCAATGACGCGTCCGTGATTTTTATATTAACATTATTGAAGTGAAAAGTTCTTTAGCGGCGCTGTGCACTTTTTGGGATGCGGAAAACTTGTTAAACTCGCGACAGATGTCCCGTGACCGTAAATGGTGAGAGATTCGGGACGAGGCTTGGGGGGGGGGGGGGACCGATGCCGTAGTGGCGATGCGGCGCTTACCCGTTCGGCCGACAATAAGTTCTCACGCGCTAATTTGCAAGTGAAATAGTTTACTTCTGTTGCTACGGTATTCGTCGGTTCGAAATGTCAAAATATTCAAGTTTTCACTTCTGCCGGCACTCCCGGAGTGCAACCCGGTCTTTTTTTATCAATTTTTGGTCCTATTTGGCCTGCGAGTGCGGCCGGACTGCACTAGTTTAGAGTATAAATATCATCAAATGGCATGTGAGCAATTTTGGTAGTGGGCCGCAACGTGGTAATTAGGAGAATGGAGTTTTTTTTCTGCTGGAAGGCTCGTTGTATTGAGTTGTACTTGAAAATTCAAGTATAACTCAATACGAATACCTTCTACAAAAAAAAAATGTTATGCTTAATTAATCATTTTTTCACACCTTTGAAAATGAAAGCATTCGGAAAGTTTTGCTCCACGACGAGAGGGATAAAAATGCTACTTTTCTGTTCAAGCTAGTTTCTTAATTTATTCATTGGCATGTAGCATTTACGCATTGTGCCAATTAAACACATATGTTTATAATCGATTGTAATTTCATCGTAATCGATTAACAAACGAACATATTTCAAGTTTTAACTTTAACAACGTTTATGAAAATGTATGAACTTTTCGTAATATTTATAAAGTAATAAAAATTAAGAAATTTGTTACATTTTAAGTAATTTTAATAGCATCTTTTTTAAATTTCTTCATAGTCGGTGTGAAAAATAGTATGTGTCACTCGGTAGCAAAATTATCTTCGTCTCGGGCGTTAACACTTGTATCCCTCACTACGCTCAGGATCGTACGTTAGAATCCCTCGCTACGTTCAGGATTCAATACACCGCCCTTGCCGTAAATACGCCCTTGTGACACAAATAAATTGATAACTATTAACCGTTCGTCGGGCGTCCAGTCCGGGCGGAAGGTTGTGCGTAGCGTTTATTGCGTCCGTAGATCCCTTTACGTCTTATTACATTATCTTATCTGTATATGACTGTGTTGTTTGTGCCTGTGGTTGTTTGTTGTATGATTTGTATGAAGGACGGAATCAAAGAGTATTGTAATATAGAGGAGAAAGAGTGGCAACTCTATCGTCAAATGTGCATGTATGGACGGCGGTGCTGCCCCTGTACGGCTGTTGAAGAACTAATAGTGACGTCTAGATATATAGCTATATATAGGCATGTATAATAAAGCTGCAGTACTACTCTATACATACGCATCTATAGTAATGTACATTGCGGTATGAAAATATAACCAAACATTGTAAGCTTGTATCGATTTTATTGACGCTTTAAAAATGTACTTGGTATAGAGTATATCTATCGAAGAAAGTGAATGAATGTAAATAGTTATTTACGATACAAGTGCCGAAAATAGGAAATTCGCAACGAGTGGTGATAAATTAAAACACGATCGAAGGGAGTGTTTTAAATCGACACGAGTTGCAAATTACCTATTCGCACGTGTATCGTACAACGTTTTACTGTACATATGGCTCTTTAAAGTTTCGACATATGCACGGAAAGTGCTCTTTTCCGCACTAGTGCGGGAAAGTAGCACCATATGTACTGTAAATTAATAAATGTTATTGACCCGAATTAATAAAGTCGAAAAATATAGTGTATAAGTAAGTATATTTAACACTACGCGTCAATAAATCGACACAAACTTTACAACGTCTAATTAAAATTGCATACTGTATTGCCCATGCTATAGATGCGCATAAATAAATATTAACTTCTTGCTTCAACAATAACGATACCAAACTTACCACAATATACAATTAATATCCGGGCTATAAAGTCCGCATACTAAGTAATCCTTCATCGCAAATTTCTCAACGACATCAAACTATTATGTTAATTTCATGTCATTAAAACTGTAATATTCATTTAAACTATGAATATTACTTAATGAAAACTGGGTCATTTTCTTCATTGTGATTTTTTTTATTATTAGGGAAAAGAAATAAGACAAATAAAATACGTGATTTCGTTCATTTTTTTATTGACTTATGTGTATTGTGATACACTTGTGCAGCTTTTTTTACAATATCGTCTCCCTCATAATTAATCTTACCATCTAAAATCCTATTTACTGTTCTGCACCAACTGTAAATAATTATGTTGATAGTTGTATTTAATAAACAGTCTTTCAACTTATCTTTATGACTCTCACAGTTCATAAAAGAAAAATCAACAAATAAATCTATAAAAGCAATGATACGTTCTTTAATATTCTTTTTGTAACATTCACTATTGAGGAAAGCAATTGTTGTTTTTTGTATATCATGGAAACAAGCTACTAGGCAATCAGAGGGATAAGTAAGCCATTCTCGATCTTTTTCATATTCTTTGGCCCGTATGAACCTATATTTTGCATTCTTTGAATCGCCTACTAGCTTGCTCTTACATTTTTTACACCCTTTAGATACTTTTTGTAAACATTTTGTCAACGCCCATCCACAGACATAGGTTCTTTGATCATCCCCAGAATCAGCTACAGTACTTTGCATGACATCCAGAGGCTGATCGATTACTATGTCTTGGGGTTGCGAGGGAGCATTACCGGTATCTTTGTGTTTTATAAAAAAGGATAATGATTGTAAACACTTATTCGAGTCTTTTTCGCAATTGGAGTGGACTGAGTGATCACTGCTTATATTATTTAATAACAGAGTTTTAAATGCTCCCTCGAACCCCATGCAGTTGGGTGCAACATTTCGTGCACCCAAACTGCGAATGCTGCCAAAAAAGTTTTCGAGTGGGTCCTGGTTGAAATTGCGTGTCAGCATTGAATCCAAACAATATTTTTTGGACAACAATTGCCACAAGGATTTAAAACCCTCAATAGTTTTAATAAAATTATTGACCGTTGGTACATTCTTGACTAATTTTGACCCGTCACCTCTTATAACTATGAATTTAATCGATTTTAGTAATTTGATAGCCTCTTGCCAGAGCTCATGGTGGGGAGAGTTCCTTTTAACGGCCGCTCTGTACTTTTTGCCGCGTGGCACTGAGAAGCTCGAAGCATTGAGGGAGTCGAACAATTTATCAATTAATATTAAAAATGGTATGACATCTAAACATGCTTGCGGTAAATCGCCTCTCGCCACCAAGTTGTCTGTAGCAACAGCCATACTGTGACTGAGCACTTGGACGGCATGTTTTACTCTCATTTTTTTTATTCTTGTGGGATCAACATGTTCCCTCGTTATTTTCGGTAACAACCGCAACTCACCATGAGCCCTGTCAGCGGCAAAAATTTGTTGGAAATATTCCCACTTCACATTTTTCGTTCCATTTTGATCCTTATAAATGATATCTTTATTTAGCAAATTATTTCTTATTCCTTTTATCAGATGTGGAACGTCAAAAAGAGGGATTATTTCCTGATCATTTATAACTATTACATCATTTTTCCACTCTTTACCTTCATTAAAATAATTCTTCTTAGCTTCTAAAATTAAATTGTTAACACAACTCGAATTTGGCGAGCCCTGGTCACAAACGGTTGCTACTATTTTGAGACCAGTAGCTTGCACTTCGGTAGCTACCTCTTTTAAAATTTCCTTAAGTCTCGGTGTCGACAACCGTTGTGTGAAATAATATGCGACTGGCTGTTTGAAATTTTTCTTCACACCTTTCACCATAAACACCAAGGCATGATTTGCAAAATGTTTTGATTTTGCTTTTCCTAAATTTTCGAAACCTACAAGATCGTCTGTGTACGGGTTATAAAATATTTGCGGATAAATCGACATCTCGTCAAATATTAAAGTACACAGACGATCTTGTGGCTGCATTTTGGAAACTGTTGTTTTTAATTCATTAAATATAATTGGGTTAATGCCTGGTTGCATTTTCACTTGGGCCAATAATGTTTTGAGCACCTTCCTGGACGGCAAGGTAAAATATTTACTCATCAAAGAGTAAGCTTTAGGGCTTTTTTTGTACAATGACAAGGATAATATTTTTTCATCCAATGTAAATCTATGGCCTTTTTTTTTCTTATGCCCTTCCATGAATTGCATCCTCGTAAATATTTTGGATGATTTCGGCATATTTCATGTCAGCTTTTCAAAATCTGTTTTTAATGATGCATTTTTCAGCTGTCGAAGACGCATTTTGTAATTTTTAACTTTTTGCCGCAATCTGCTAATCTCATTTTGCTTACGTCGCACTTTTCTTGCGCAGTCCTGGGAACTTTTTTCTCGTAAAAACTCGAAGGTTTTTTCTGTAAATCAAAAAAATAACATTATATTAGACAGAGGAGAGAAGGCAATAATAATATTAATATATCGGGTATGTTATGATTTGTATAAAAACAATTTCTATAATTTTATTTCCTATATACATATAGCCCGACGAGCCGCTATTTGACCCTAAGATAGTCTCGCTGTAAAGGGCATAATATATGGCAATAATACACATACGTCATGTATAGTCAAGACACTGTCTATCGGCTTGGTGTTGTTTGTTGAATGTAAGATAGTCTCGCTGTAAAGGGCATAATATATGGCAATAATACACATACGCCATGTATAGTCAAGACACTGTCTATCGGCTTGGTGTTGTTTGTTGAATGTAAGATAGTCTCGCTGTAAAGGGCATAATATATGGCAATAATACACATACGTCATGTATAGTCAAGACACTGTCTATCGGCTTGGTGTTGTTTGTTGAATGTAAGATAGTCTCGCTGTAAAGGGCATAATATATGGCAATAATACACATAGGTCATGTATAGTCAAGACACTGTCTATCGGTTTGGTGTTGTTTGTTGAATGTAAGATAGTCTCGCTGTAAAGGGCATAATATATGGCAATAATACACATACGTCATGTATAGTCAAGACACTGTCTATCGGCTTGGTGTTGTTTGTTGAATGTAAGATAGTCTCGCTGTAAAGGGCATAATATATGGCAATAATACACATACGTCATGTATAGTCAAGACACTGTCTATCGGCTTGGTGTTGTTTGTTGAATGTAAGATAGTCTCGCTGTAAAGGGCATAATATATGGCAATAATACACATACGTCATGTATAGTCAAGACACTGTCTATCGGCTTGGTGTTGTTTGTTGAATGTAAGATAGTCTCGCTGTAAAGGGCATAATATATGGCAATAATACACATACGTCATGTATAGTCAAGACACTGTCTATCGGCTTGGTGTTGTTTGTTGAATGTAAGATAGTCTCGCTGTAAAGGGCATAATATATGGCAATAATACACATAGGTCATGTATAGTCAAGACACTGTCTATCGGTTTGGTGTTGTTTGTTGAATGTAAGATAGTCTCGCTGTAAAGGGCATAATATATGGCAATAATACACATACGTCATGTATAGTCAAGACACTGTCTATCGGCTTGGTGTTGTTTGTTGAATGTAAGATAGTCTCGCTGTAAAGGGCATAATATATGGCAATAATACACATACGTCATGTATAGTCAAGACACTGTCTATCGGCTTGGTGTTGTTTGTTGAATGTAAGATAGTCTCGCTGTAAAGGGCATAATATATGGCAATAATACACATACGTCATGTATAGTCAAGACACTGTCTATCGGCTTGGTGTTGTTTGTTGAATGTAAGATAGTCTCGCTGTAAAGGGCATAATATATGGCAATAATACACATACGTCATGTATAGTCAAGACACTGTCTATCGGCTTGGTGTTGTTTGTTGAATGTAAGATAGTCTCGCTGTAAAGGGCATAATATATGGCAATAATACACATACGTCATGTATAGTCAAGACACTGTCTATCGGCTTGGTGTTGTTTGTTGAATGTAAGATAGTCTCGCTGTAAAGGGCATAATATATGGCAATAATACACATACGTCATGTATAGTCAAGACACTGTCTATCGGCTTGGTGTTGTTTGTTGAATGTAAGATAGTCTCGCTGTAAAGGGCATAATATATGGCAATAATACACATACGTCATGTATAGTCAAGACACTGTCTATCGGCTTGGTGTTGTTTGTTGAATGTAAGATAGTCTCGCTGTAAAGGGCATAATATATGGCAATAATACACATACGTCATGTATAGTCAAGACACTGTCTATCGGCTTGGTGTTGTTTGTTGAATGTAAGATAGTCTCGCTGTAAAGGGCATAATATATGGCAATAATACACATACGTCATGTATAGTCAAGACACTGTCTATCGGCTTGGTGTTGTTTGTTGAATGTAAGATAGTCTCGCTGTAAAGGGCATAATATATGGCAATAATACACATACGTCATGTATAGTCAAGACACTGTCTATCGGCTTGGTGTTGTTTGTTGAATGTAAGATAGTCTCGCTGTAAAGGGCATAATATATGGCAATAATACACATACGTCATGTATAGTCAAGACACTGTCTATCGGCTTGGTGTTGTTTGTTGAATGTAACAATTCTGTGCTTTATAATAAATAAAGATTTAAAGTTTTTTATGCATAGTACATAAAACAAGCATATTTAAAATAATAAGATCGTAAGCAGTTGCTCTAGTATTAAACCGTGTCGCAGCTATTTACGCCCACCTCGGGACATAGGGAGAATTATTATTTTAGTTTCTTCGGTTTCGGTTAATACTGGTTTGCACGCCCTATTCACAGCTAAGGACATTATGTCAATAAATATTTTAATATTAGGGGACAATCTTACACAAATCAACCTAGTCCCATAGTAAGCTCAGTAAGGCTTGTGTCATGGGTACTAGACGACGATATATATAATAGAATAAAAATACTTAAATACATAGAAAAACTTCCATGACTCAGAAACAAATATTCATGCTCATCACACAAATATTTGCCCTTACCGGGATTCGAACCCGGGCCCTCCGGCTTCCTAGGCAGGGTCACTACCAACTATGTAGGCTACAGAGGTCGTCAATATTTCATTGCATGTATAAAAGAGTATTATTTTCTCACCTGCGTCAAACTTCGTGCGTGGTGCTCGATATTGGGACATATCAGTTGCAGTTAGACAAGTTGTTTCTGAAGATCCAGATGGTAATGGAATTTCGGTTGGCTCAACTGCAAGTCTTGACGGCCCCGGTAGATTCGTTATGTCCATTAATGGTACAGATTGGAGACTTCCTCGTAGGGGATTTGTATAGCAATGGTCTGCTTGTAAAAAAGTAGTATATCCTTGCTGTATACCTGGAACACAAAATTGCAATATTGTTAACATATATTTTTGAAGAAATTCCATACCCTGCTCACATAAAAGTTATATAAATAGGATCAGTAGTTTGCTTCAGAAATTACCGTTACACACAAACCTACATAGTCAAAAACTTACTAACTTTACCTCTTTGTATTATTATTATTTATTACCTACTGTCGGCGGCTTTCCTCGCATTTCACAAAAAAGGCTGGCAGAGCTACGGTGTAAAGAGTAAAATAAATTATTGGCATTTTAACATTTTGATGCAGGCTCTTCCCTTAGCTGTATTTGAAGTAGAAAACAAAAGGGATGCAACACGAATATTTGCCAAAGAATTTGGATAACTATTGACCATTGTAATTTCTTTGCACCATAAAAATGTTAAGATTAAATTAATTATACTTACGATGTAAATTCACTGATGGTATTGCTGAAGGCTTTATCCGATCTACTGACATCTTGTCACTGGGATCAAAATGATGATCACACAGCCTTTTAGACTTGTATATTTTCATACGGTCAGTTTCTTTGAGTTTGTCTCCAACCACTGACACCCAAGCATCAAAAACAGCAGGTTTTTTTTCCGGGTTAGGAAACCGATGTACTGGTACACAGAATGTGACTGAAACATAATGAAATACATGTTATTTATTATTTTTTGCAGAGTACATACATATACTCAAGCCCATATCCAACTGGGGTAGGTAGAGATAAAAAAGCGTCACATAAATAAACAAAGATTAAGGGAAAATCTTAAACAAATCGAATATTAAGTTCAATTAGGCTTGTGTTATATATAATAATGACTAGATGAGTATAAAAGCTTAAAATACATAGAAAACACCTAGTTATGACTTTTTAGTTTCTCTCCACTACCCAAAGGTTGTCTGGAATTGATCACTCTTTAGCGAAAGGACAGCCTGGTGTTTGCTTTTGTTCTTAGAGTCGCTGTTTTCTGTACTTATACTGTTTTCTATATTACTATTGAGGTGTGCAATAAAGAGTATTTGTATTGTCAAACATCCAAGACTCGGAAACAAATATTCATGCACACCTCATCACACAAATATTTGCCCTTACTGGAATTGGAACCCAGGGCGTCAACATCGTAGGCAGGACCACTAGTTACTACCCACTAGGCTAAACCGGTCATCATAGTCGGTACTAGGCTACTACTACTACCAGTCAGTGCTAGATTAATATGGTCCTTACCTTACATACTTCTTTCGTTATGATCTCTCATACATATCATACAGCATCAGTTATAATAAATATTAATTTGCTGATTATAGTCATCTGTGTATGCTATTCTTTCTGCTACAATTACTGCAAATCTTCAATCAATATTTAAGTAATTTAAGGAAAATTACTTTTTGTACACAAAACAACCTGAATAATATTAATGATAAGTTTACCATTCTCATTTTTCGCTGCATATTTTTTTCCTATGCCATACTGTATGTATACTCACACAAATTTTAAGGGTAAATGTTTCATGCCTACAAAACTAAAATAATTAATTTGTTTGTTTTATTTCGCCAGTCATGTTACGATATTATATATCATTTATATTGGCAAGACAAAGTGGATCCCATAATGTATTTAATCACTTTGTACAGTACACCTATGTTCTACAAATAAACAAATGAATGATTGATTGATATACTAATATTAATAATGCAGTCTGCGAGATTGTAGGTTTTAAGTTTGTAAGTAGGGGGTAACCACCGGAACCAATTATATTCATACATACATACATACATTCACGCCTTTATTCCTTTAGGCAGAGCACATGAAACTTATGTTCCAGCGCCACTTTTAGCATAAATGTGGATATAAAAGATGGACAAAATGTGACATTGCAGTGAAAGGTTGCTAGCCCATCACCCACAACACACTTCAACCCTGTTCCCTTAGTCGACTCTTATGACACCCACAGGAAGAAAGGAGGTGATGCTATGCTAACCCAACACCACCCGGGGACCCCTTACACAATTTCAAAACTTCTTTCACCTGTGTATAGAATGACTTACTGAATGGACATAGGCTATATTTAGTCCCGCGGGTTTGACTTTGCAATACACGAACGAAGCCATGCCGGTAGCTAGTCTCTTATACAAAAATACCACTTTGGAGCTCTTGGCGATAGTGATAGATAGATAAGTCCAAAATATTAATATGACTTGTAGTGTTACTCAACATTCGCACACAAGAAATAATGGCTTAATAAGAAAGTGATTATTCACAACACTTCTTATTCTGTTTATGACCGACAGCACTGTATAAATTTGTATTTGTAAGACAACCAATTTATAACTATGCCTATTCTTAAAGATGTGTAAACAAGAAGAAAATTGGTTTTTAACTAGATACCACAACAGTACATAGAAAATAGGACATGTACAAAATGGATCACAACCATGAAAAAAGTATTTAGTTACTTATTAGGAAGTTGGTGTTACCAACTTGTTTAAGTACTAAATCTGCACGGCTATCACAAGACGGCACATGAGCTCTCTCGATTTTTTCTCGCACTATACGTCTCTTTCTAAGTTTTCTAATAAGAGAGACAGATAGTGCGAGAAAATGGCACTGCAGCTTAACATTGTATTTTTACCCGACTGTCTCAGAAGTAGTGCTTTTCAAGTGTATGGCTTCAATTCATGTATGTTTATAGACAAGAATAATTATATTTCATGGGCTACAGACCAAACAGTTTGATAGATTTGCACAAAGCTTATTAGCCAGTTCAGAAAAATACCACGCGAAGTAAATACGACGTATTTTTCGGTTTCCTTTTAATCGTGCGAGTGTCCGCCTACAGCAAAGGGGGGGAACAAACACTTAGAAAAAAAATCATCAGTGATGTTATTATGTGTGTATAAGTGTTTGTGCCCCCTTTGCTTTAGTCCAGCCCACTTGCTGTATTTAAATTTTCGTATATGCTTGGCGTGGTATTTTTTTGAACTGGCTAATAAGCTTTTAAAGAAAGAGTCCAGAATCAGGTATTCGGGCTTATCGGCGTGAGTTAAATATAATCTAAATAGTGTAATAATAAGAGATACTACTTACCCAGAAAGTCACAGCCAAAAACACAATATCTTTTCGGAATTTGACTCATGTTCAAACAACACTTGAAAACAAATAAAACTTAACAAGAAACAAAACACAACAATAACAACGTTAAAGAAAAATAAAAACAACTAACAAATTAACAATAACTTTTGCAATAACAAGAGATAACCTCGAAAAGAAAGCGCATAAACATCCAAACAACAGAGCGTCAGGGTTTACAATGGCGATGACAACTTTGACAAATCCATACAATATGGCTGCCATTTTAGTTCATTACCAGGCGTCTGAGGTCGCTGTCGACTATGAAAAGTGATGACATATATGACGGAATGTATTGAGTGGTGCAGTGTGGATTGACGTTTTTAACTCGTATTTTGTGCTTTTTAACAATAAATATTGTAATAACCTTGCTTATTATGATTTAGAATTAGTGTCGCAATTAGTATTTGAATCATTATGGCGATTCCACCGTTCCCCTCTCAAGATTTGGCCAAGCTTGTATTGGGTAAGATTTTTTCTTTGGCGGGAATTCAGTGGGGGTGTGTAACGGACTTTCATAACAAATCCTCACCCTTTGTTTTACATTCTTTCAGGATACCTCATAGAGGAACAACTTATGACGGCATATGATGAATTCCTGAATGAGAGTCCATACTTAGATGCACAAAAGAACGAGTATGACAGGTTGATAATGAACTCCCTAAGAAATATTCTCGGAGAATATAGGGCGGTTAAAATATACGGTAAGTAATTCAATATTACATTATTTATTGCTATGTTAAAACTGTTGTGATGCCCTCAGTTTATTAATCTCCTCATACATCTTAACATATCAACTTTTTATATTAATACACAACTACAAGTATACAATATACCCATTGGACATGGTAACTTAGAATAAGATTCAATTCATTATTTTAAACAAAACTTGATGTGCATACTTTAGTGACAAATTTGGAAATAATTTAATGCCATTAGTTAGGGGTTTTTGTTGTTACATAGACTGAAACAGTCAAGCTTTAGTAGAAAAACGAGTACAACATGTATCCGGAACATGTTTAGGAGATAACCCATAAAATATTGGGTTCATAATTGCTACTGAGTTTTATGCCTGCAGAAAATGGACCTTTGTACCAATTGTGGGAAAAATAAGTAGGTTAGGTTAATGTTATACTGTGGACAAAACCTTCCATAGAGAATGTTTTTTTTTCATCCTCCTAGCCTTGTTCCCAGTCTTGCCGGGTCTACTTTGGCACCTAATCCCAAGATTGGCGTAGGCACTAGTTTTACAAAAACCTAGACTAGGTAGAGACAGAGTAACCCAGGGGGAAACTAGACCTTATTGAGATGTAGAGAATGGTTTTTGGCAGAACAAATTTTGCAATGTTTATTCAGGTATTTGGTTTTTCTGTATGAGCTTCCCGATTTTGAAAGTTTACTCAAGTCAGAGATGCATTGTGACTTAATATGATAAATAGTTACATTGATGTATTGATTGACTGAAATAGCACAAAAGATCCCACTGGGTGGAAGTGTATCTGGAAGGGCCCTCACCTAGACAAGATACAATAATTAGACTGTAATATAAACATTGATTGACTGCCATCCTCAGATTGGTAGTTTCCCACTATGTGTTTGTATTATATTTTGACAGTTGGTTTTGCCTATTTTAGTGGGTACTGACAGTCTTGGGTTCAAATCCTTGGAAGCACAAATATTTATTTATGACCAAGAATAATTATTTTTGAGTTGAATGTATTCTATGTATTTTTTATATAGTATTTATAGCCATCCATTATATTATATTTTGTCTCAGAGTATGTACCAGTGGAGGGGCATGAAAATTTTCAATGGGCAACCCGCATTCAAAATGTTATGAATGAGTTAAGAGTATATAACTATAATATATAATAATAAATATAACTATATACTGGCCTAAAATAAATTTTAAGCAAGCCAGTGGTAATTAGTTTTTATGGGCACTCCACCACTGATATGTACCAAAAGCCCAAGGCATATAAAACTTACTGTAGTTACTTATAGTTTGATTTATGTAAGGTTGTCCTCTAATATTATATTATCTTGGATTCTTAGTATATAGAATTTACATCACTTTTCGAGTTTGATGGTGGTAAAATTTTAAATTGTACAGTGGGGTGTCAAAATTTCGTCCATTTGTTAAATTCATAATATGATATATCGTTACAGTTGAGTCCTGCAAGCCGATAGCTCTGCGAAGGAAGCTATTTCAGTGCTCCAACCTTTTAGACGTAGTTAAAGTCCTGGTGCGGTATGTTGATGTGAAGAAACTCCAGGAGGATTTGAGCAGAGACAGAGTCAGGTGAATGTTGTTGCTTGGAAATATGTTAAGTATAGGTGTTTTGTTTGTTTAGAAATTAGAAATTGTACACTGTAGTGAGAAAGTATTGACTGTTGAATTGGTTAACTTGATACTAAAATATCCTATTTGTACTTTTGGTTTTGACCATTGCTGAACCTATT
The DNA here is from genome assembly GCA_947578815.1 of Epinotia ramella. NCBI lineage: Eukaryota > Metazoa > Arthropoda > Insecta > Lepidoptera > Tortricidae > Epinotia > Epinotia ramella. Next base: position 14,286,591 of record OX388205.1, on the reverse strand, counting down.
GATCTTTTGAACTACTTACATTTTACAAGCTTTTATTTAACTTGCCCTGTTAGTATGGGACAAATCTTGCAAGTTAAATTTGACCCACTTCCTGGTGACCGATTGAGCTGAAATTTTGGGTACAAGTATAGTTTGGATGACAATTCAATATTATGGTACCATCGAGCTGATCTGATGATGGAGACAAGGTGGCCATGGGAATTCAGTACTTAACCGACGTAACCCTGTTGTGTTTGGGTTCGTTAGAATCGTCTCAATGAGTAGTTGATGATGGTATACAGAAAAGTACAGTTGGCAATAAAAGCTTGTACCAAAAATGAGATTTTTGACGGAAACTTATTTTAATCACCTCATATCCATATCTCTCCAATAAAAGTGGATGTGTATTTTGATAAACATTTAGGCTTTGTATATAAAAATACTAATAACGGGGAATAACCTTAAATATATCTTTCAATTTCAGTTTTGATTCTCAAGAAGCAACTTCCTCAAGGATAGGATGTGACCCATGTCAGTCTCTTAAATTGGAGAGTTGTGTATGCTCTAGTAAAAGAAGAAATGTGTCATCAAGTAAATCCGTGAATAATTCAGAATCTATTGAAGCGGGAAAAAGCATTGCACAAAGTACATCATTATCTGATCTGCCTGGTATGATTAATTATATGTTATAAATTTCAACTTACAATGATGTTCAAAACTTTAATTGCTTAATTAAAATGATGCTACTGCCATATTTTGCCAACTTCTATCACTAATATGATTTTTTTTCTTGATTAATTGGCGATCAGTCGCAAGACTATTAAAATATATTGACTATATGCAAATTTGGTGATTGTGTTTGTTACTGGGAGAGCATTTGCCAGGCGAGGCAGCCTCGGCGAGGCTGGTCGCCTAATGAGGACGTTACTCGGTGCGTGAGTCTCAGCTCGGCCGAGGCACGTCCACATTGAACGCCTACTCGCTGCGCGCTACGCGGCTATTCAAATACTGGCAGGCTTTGGTAGTTTTCAAACCCTTTTAAGCCAACTAAAATTGTTCATCCCTCTCATCCAAGAGAGGAGGCATGTGCCCAGCAGTGGGACGTATATAGGCTGATTTATTATTATTATTATTAAATTGTTCAAGTCCAAGAAGAGGAGATTTCAAGTTACGACTTTGACTTAGTTTCAAAAGATTAAAGCCATTTTTATTTTAGTTTGAATTTGAGCAACTGTTTGAAGCTACTGCATATTTGCACCTATGATACCACTTTGTTAGTTATCAATATGGATGATTTTTGATTGCATCATTATGCCAATAGTGTACATATACTAGGTATTATTGACTAGGTACTGACTGACAAATCGATTGTCTGAGGACAACATATTGTGACTTTATAACAATTAAGATATTGCATTTTACAGGTAACCAGAATCTCGTAAGTAAACATACTGGAGTATCTGAGCTCAATATAAACCAATCAAGTATCAACAACCAACAAGATATTCTGACGAACACTTATCCAGTTGTAAATGTTGACCAAGACAGTATTCCTAGTGCTCAGATTCAGCCGAACACCATAACAACCCCACATACAGCAAATGTCAGTATTTACAATAGTACTACAACACTATATGTAAATCTTAATAAAAATAAATATAGAATAAAATATCCAATTTTGTTTTTGTAGGTTTGTGGCAACGTAACAGCGTTGTGTTCACAGAAAGCAGAATTCAACACAGTCCTAAATCAAGTGTACTACAAGAGTAATGTCACAGGAAGTCTAAGAGATAACAATAATTTGGTTTGTACTGAAAATACTAATAATAATAGGATACCTGTTACTGGAAGTTTTCAAGATTTTACTACAGGAGTCAGAGGTAATATATTATTCCTCCTAAATATTTCTTAATTTTAAGATTGTTTGGAAATTTTAATTGTTCGTCAATGATTACAGGGGCATCCACCACGAATGTTAACGTACCTGATTCTAGCACTACAGAAAATGTGTCTACGCCGTAAGTAGGATTCTAAATGTGTTTGCTCATTAATTTATGTACTTACTAGCTTCTTCCCGCGACTCCGTCCGCGTGGAAATCGTTTATATCGCAGCTCCATACAAACTTCAACCCCCCATTTCATCCCTTTAGGGGGTGATTTCCAGGATGAAAACTATCCTATGTCCTTCCCCGGGATTCAAACTATCTCCATACCAAATTTCATCGCAATCGGTTCAGCGGTTTAAGCGTGAAGAGGTAACAGACAGACAGACAGACAGACAGACAGACAGACACTTTCGCATTTATAATATTAGTATGGATTTAATTAATGAATTAACTCTTTTTTGTATTCCAGATCACTTCCTGACCTAGATCCAACATGTCTAAGTAGTACGAACATAAAGGCTTATCAGAAAAATAAATGCCTCTTTAGAGTTGGAAATGTGAAACATGATGTTACGGAAATAAGCAGTGAAATAATAGATGTTGATTCAATTGATACACCATCAAACCCTAAGCAAGAGGAGCAAAAAGTGACTATTATTTCAAATGTTAAAGTAGATGAGAAGCTCATTCCAATGCCAAAAAATGCCACATCTACACCCTTACTACATATGCAAACCATTTACATTAATGGAAAAAGTATATTTGCACCTAAGTCGATGATGGAACAGAAGTACTCAAAATATACCAAAGATGAAATTATGGCAATGCCAACTATAATTCTCGGACCATTACCAGGTAATTAGTGTTAATGTATGTAAAAATCTTTATAATTTTCTTAATTTATATCCTAATCACTATAAACTTATAAACGTGATTTTCAGGTGCATCGCAAACAGCTATTGTCCAACCACAAACCACGTTGGCCCAGAGCTCTAATGTAACAACTTCGTCGTGTCAAACGGCGTTACGTGCTAACACCCTCCCACCGGTAACTGTCGAGGTTTCGAATACTTCCTCAAATGTTACATGCAATGTACCAGTTGTTCACAAATCACAAGAAGTAAACGTGCAGGATACTATCAGCCAACCGGGTGGTTTAGTGAAATCCGTAGAAGCATTAAAAAATGCATCAGTACCTAAAGATAACATTGTCATGGGGTCTAATTCAACAAGCACGCCACACACACTTCCGCCTCAAAGGAAATCTTCATCTACACCACGACGCTCATCGCATGTTAGAATTTTGGATTTCACAACCCCAAGAAGGATTCTTAATGAAACAATTAATGAACACCCTAATCAGGAAGATGAATTCGGCCACCAGGATGAGATTATGATAAGCAAAAGTCCTAATGCATCTTTTACGAGCTCAAGGGTGGTAGATGTTATTGGTGATTCAAGTACAACAACTAAAATAGACAAACTAAGTAATACCACGTCAAAACTACCTGAAGTAATTAAGAGTACCAAGAAAAAATCGGCTGCATGCAAAAAAAACGATTGGGATGCTGATCTCCGGGCTCTGATTGCCGGGAATGAGCAGGGTTTAATACCTTCCATACCTCCACCCAAACCAAAACCTAAACAGACCTTTCTGAAGAAACCTTGTGACGACAAAGAACCGGATAAAAAAAAATCTATAGAAAAATCGCGTAAGAAGTCCAGCGCAAAGAACAATGTGTCGGCTAATACTAAACATTCAAAGAACAAAGAGAAACCAGAAATTGCGAAACCTGAAGTTAAAGTCCCAAGTCCCACAGTTTCTCCTATAGGTATTGAATGCGCTAAAGAAAAAATATCTGTGGGTGAAATTGAACTATTTAAAGATAAATTTAATGACGAGGATCGCATTGTCACTCCTGAATCAGAAAGACTGTGTTTGCGAAATGAGATGGGGGCTAAACTCAATATCTCAGATATCTTGGAAACTCCCTACAAACAGGCGTTATATGAGATCCAAATGGAAACCCCTAGATTTTTAGGCCCAGAGCTACCCGACGATCCCATGTCAGACATAAAAATAACGGATATACCTACGCCTCGCTTTTTGACTACCAATACACCCTTCACGCCTAAACCTACACAACCCACTCCTTCGTCATATTCATCCCGTCCGACAGACTACTCAAGTGGTGGATCATATTATAAACCGGATGATCAAGACTATTTCTGCATTATAGATGATGTTTGTCCAGTGACGTCTACCCATTCTAAAGATATTTCTAAACCGACAATCACAGAATCTACAACCGAACCAGGTCTCAAAGAAAACCAGTTTAAAAGAAATAAAAGATCACGACCAGTACGCCAATGTACCAAAAATGTATCCTATTATAACCTGCACGTGATTGGCAAAAATACGGAAGCAATCAAAAAGGACGACTTATCACATGATAAGTCGTACTTCGTCAGTGATTCAGCTAGTGCCAATAGTTCACTGGAAAATGCTTTAAAAGATACTCTTCCTACGCCGAGGAGTGAAAGAATAAAACAATCAACAAAATCAAGCAGTAGGAAAAATCTTAGTTTAGCTAAAAAACGTTCTCCGCTCAAAAAAGTAACTCAAAAGCCGTTCATGAAAATAAAACCAAGGCAACCTAAGGATTCTGGAAGAAAAAACAATAGGAACTCCTCTGAATCAACACAAGCCTCGAAAGGTAAACCTAGAATGAGAAACATTAATAAGGATAAAGCTTCTGGTAGTTCATCTATTGTTATTCCTGCACCTACAAAATCCCGACGAAAGTCCTCAACGCCGAGGAAATTACATTGCACTAAAACATTTAACTCTGAAAGTTCAGGCCATGAGTCTCCAGAAGCAGAAAACAAAGACAGACCGACTAGCGAAGTACAAAATTCAAGTGTCTCGTGCGTTCAAGATTCTGACACGGAGCAACCGCCCCTTCGCTGGTCAGACGATGGCTCTCAAGACACAAAACTTCATGGGGCAGCTGAATCTATTCGTGATAATGAAGCGGATGAATTATCCAAAATAAAAGAGTACATACGCAAAACAATGACATCAAGCCAGACAGACAAAGAAGGGAGTCTACAACAAGATTTAGTAAAACGCGGATTTGATATAGAAACAGCTAGAACAATAGAACGGGATTTGTTAAGTACGCCTGTACATATGGATGATACACCAAATTTGCCACCTAGTGTCGATGAAACCAAAAGCAGGAAAATATTAGAGCGGTCCATTGAGTCTGATTGTAGCACATTGGCGAATAATCTTGTAATTAATGAAGACGATGATTCTGATGATTTTGAGTTTAGTGTCCATGAATGTAACGAGACCAGTGCAAATTATTTAAGAGTGCAACACGGCGGCACTGATGAACCAACAGGAAAAGATGTCCCGAAACTAAAAGACAACTTTTCTATGGAGGTGTGTATGGAGGGCGTAGTTGTAAGATTGAGGGCTTCATCGTTAAATTATTTAATTGATCAAGATCCTCAAGATTCAGGCAAAGGTATTGAGACTCTCAGGGAAACAGAAATGGCTGTGAGCTCTATTGCTAACATGGATAGGTTGTATACACCAATGAAAGATCCTATTAGAGCCCAGTGCTATGAAATTTTTGACTCGACTTTGACCAGCATAGATACTCCGCTAAAACCCGACAGTCCCACAAGGAAACAAAATGCAACAGCTTGTGAAATCGTACTAGACGGAGACGATGTTGAAGAAAAACTTGAAATGAAAGAAAAAGCAGAGAATAGAAAAAGAAAAAGATTAAACTGCAGTTTTACCTCGGAAGAATCTGTGACTGATAATAAGAGAGTTAGACCAGAGACTCAACTTCCTTTTCCGACAAAAGATCTTCAAAATATGGACATAGAAGTTTTGCTAACCAAATTACATGGATCTTAAATGGGATGTGCAGATCCGAGAATGCGTTTATTTGAATAGTGGATATAATCTGGCCAGCCAACCACGTTGAAGGAAAAACGTGGGAAAATTAAAGTCCAGATTCGAACCTTAACTTTGATAATTAATCGAAAAGGTTAATGAATTTTAGCCAAACAAATTAAACAAACAATGAACTACTGTTTTTAGATGACAGGTACTGTTACTACTACTTACCTAACTATCCCATCCATCGCTGCTTATTGAACAGAATTTTAGGGTTGCCATACTCTATACTCTGTTTACACTGTTGACATGGTTGGCTAACCAGACTATGGTATGACTGCAGTGCATGTTTATGAATGCATTGATAATACATTCATAAACATGCACTTCAGTACTTTCAAATTGTGTCAGTGTATGGTAGTGTATGAAAATAGAAACAAAATTGATTCATAAAATGTACCTACGTAATATTGTAAATAGTGTATATATTGCTTAATTATTAAGTATTATTCGATTAATTGACAAGCGCATTTTCTTTGTCTTGATCGGTCATCTATCGACTAAAGCCTATCACACACTGGCGCGGCCTGGCCGCGGCGGTCAATAGTAAACTTGTCATTACCTGTCAAATTAACTATTGACCGCCACCGCAGTCCGCGCCAGTGTGATTCAGTCCTAATAAAGCCTCTCGTAGACTGACGCGACCTAATAACTAACCAATTATTGTGTAGTTTACTACTGACCGCAACGCTAGTCTGTGAGGGGCTTAATGGCGTCCGGTACAGACAACTGGCGTTTAAAAGGTTGGAATAGAAGACTGTACAGTGTGTGTATGTGTAATTACCGTAAGTGTTGATTGAGATAAATATATTTATATGTGTAAGACACATAACACAATGTCAGTTAGAATTTTGTAAGCATTGTAATTACATCAATAAGGTCTAATTTGTTACGTGAATAAGCTTTGTATATCAATTGTGCTGGCCACAGTGAATACATGAATTCATATTTTTTGTATTTTTGGGTTTTATTTGGTCTATCCTTTTCGTCATTAGTTGCTATTTGGTGTTTATGGGAACGCGAAGGCGGTCGCGTGTCTAATCCGCAGTTGAAGGCTCCAAAATTATGTTCACTACTAACGCCCATGACACCGAATCTATCGTCACTGAAAAATGTAGATACCTAACTAAATGTAGACCAACGCGTCTACAGCTCTTGATGAAAGAGTATAAGCTAGTAGCGCTCACTTATCACCCTGGCGCCCGACCCTCAGTATTCTTTGTATAGAACTCCATATTGTCACGTACACGTAAGAACTCCGTAACGGTATCGCCCCAGCCGGCACAAGCTAACGGCTTCGCCGCAGCCGGGACTCTTTATCAAAGAGTAAAAGCTAGCGCACATTTATCACCCTGGCGCCCGACCCTCAGTATTCTTTGTATGGAACTCCATATTGTCACGTACACGTAAGAACTCCGTAACGGTATCGCCCCAGCCGGCACAAGCTAACGGCGTCGCCGCAGCCGGAAATCTTTGTGAGAGTAAAAGCTAGCGCGCACTTATCACCCTGGCGCCCGACCCTCAGTATTATTTTTATGGAACTCCAAATTGTCACGTACACGTAAGAACTCCGTAACGGTATCGCCCCAGCCGGCACAAGCTAACGGCATCGCCCCAGCCGGGACAAGTTAACGGCGGTTGGGAAGGTGAACGCCGCGCTTGCAGCTGACCACCGCGCGAGGGTGAGGCGTACTTCGACGGTGAACAAAACTGTCAACCGGTGGGCGCTTAGCGGCAAGCACGGCGTCGCCGTTACGAACTTGCGTTATGTTGACGCCGGGTGGGTGGTGCGTGTCGTACCTACCTAACCTGTCCAAGGTGGAGGCCATAAGTGTGCGTCAACCGTTGACTATACCGATATGTTTGACGCCACGATACTGCTACTAGTGTACGAGGGGTGATCCAAAAGTTTTGATAATCAGCATGATTTGGTCTCGTGATGATAATTTGTGATTGTCATTCCTACTGTGCCACTATTCAATAATAACCTAAAAACTTAAAAAAAAGATTTCCTTCATTTGTTTTTCTTTAATAGCTAAATAAATATGATGGTATAGAATATATTCTGACGTCTGTAAAATGGGAGGATATTTTGTTACATGTTAGGGGGCGGTGTTGGCAAAACTCTGGTGCGGTAATAATAAAATTTAATAGTAGTTTATGCAACTGATACATAATCAGAGGCCTTAAAATATGAGTGTGGTTTTATGAAACGAGCGCCAGCGAGTTTCATAATAGGATCACACGAGTGTTTTAAGGCTAAATTATGTACAGTTGCATACACTACTTTATCTACACACATATCATATTAAGTACTCTAAGATGGGTTCAGAAGCCGTAGGAAAATGACCTGCATTGCTACTATAGTGCTACCTGTAAAATATATTTGTTGCAATCGTGGCTACATTTACGATATCCAGCAGAGTGTTCATTCGTTCTCGGAGTCACTACTACTCATATTTTCAACTGAAATGTGAATTATAAACAACTTTTCACAATTCTACTCGTAACAGCAAAAACCAACAATGAAATGACAACAGTAATGGCGGCAATTCGATCCTACGTCAAGACGAATGTTTTTTTTAATCATAGACAAACGAATGAAGTCCCTATTCTCATGTCACTCTTGATCAAATGTCGTGCGGTTTATATTAAAAAACATACTGAATTGACGTTTCGCATCGATGACTGTTTTAATATCTATGGATACTAGAATAGAGACCCACTTGAGTTTTGACAGCTGTTCGAAATTTAAACTCATAACCTTACAAAAATCTGTACTGTAATAACATTACAGTACAGATTTTACCTACTACCACAGACAAGAAAGTTCTCATAGTAAAATTGGTTGTAATAATGCTGGTAATTTCCTACGGTTTCTGAACGCATTTTAGAGCACTAATGATATGTGCGTAGATAAAGAAAATTACAAATAGAAGTTTATTTATTTGGATGCCACGAAATTAATAAATCAAACTCATGTCATCATTGTTTTAAGGCACGGCTCACGTAACAAAGTTCACGGTAGGTTTTTCTGGCCATCAATATAGTTATTTACGATACAAGTGCCGAAAATAGGAAATTCGCAACGAGTGGTGATAAATTTAAACACGACCGAAGGGAGTGTTTTAAATCGACACGAGTTGCGAATTACCTATTCGCACGTGTATCGTACAACGTTTTACTGAACATATGGCTCTTTAAATTTTCGACATATATTATGCACGAAAAGTGCTCTTTTCCGCACTAGTGCGGGAAAGTAGGACCATATGTACTGTAATAGTTATTTACGATACAAGTGCCGAAAATAGGAAATTCGCAACTAGTGGTGATACATTAAAACACGACCGAAGAGAGTGTTTTAAATCGACACGAGTTGCGAATTACCTATTCGCACGTGTATCGTACAACGTTTTACTGTACATATGGCTCTTTAAAGTTTCGACATATGCACGGAAAGTGCTCATTCCCGCACGTACTATGTACTGTAAAATATTTTTTTGAAGTGAAAACTTCTTTAGCGGCGCTGAGCACTTTTTGTTTTGTGACTAAGTAAGCGGTTAAATTAAGCCAATAAAAACCCTTTCATAACCCCTACAAAAACCCTTAAAAACCCCTTCAAATAACCCTATCAAAACCTTTACCCAAAACCCTGAGGTTATTTAGGCTTAACTCTGTTAAAGGGCTTAACCCGTATATAAGTTAAGCTGAGGATACGGTAACCCAAACAAGCGATTAATCCTCGAACGGCTTAAGCCTTTCGAACGGATTAAGCCAAAGAACGGGTTTTCCGGTCCCTGAGCGGTTAACAAAATACACCTATCCTTAAAATTTATTCAAATACACCTTATAGTTTTCGAGTTAAATGCCTGTGACATACGGACGGACAGACAGACAGACAGACAGACATGACGAATCTATAAGGGTTCCGTTTTTTGCCATTTGGCTACGGAACCCTAAAAAGGCCCATCTTGCAGGCCTAGGCCTCCAATTTTGTATGAAATGTCACCACATTCCCTTTTAGGGGTTGAATCCTCAAAAAAACCTGAAACACGTATTTACTCATTTATCGTTAGGAATAGTCCTGTGAAGTTTCGAATAAAATAGTCGATCTAATCTTGTTTCCCCATACAAACTCTGGACCCCCATTTCACCCCCTTATCCTTAGCGGGTGAATTTTGTAGTGCACCTCTAGACCTTATAAGGAACCTACATGTCAAATTTGGAATTTCTAGAACAAGCGGTTTGGGCTGTGCGTTGATAGTTCGGAACGGGACAATGACGTCACACTTTTTCGTGCGTGCAGCCGGTTCATTGATTTATAAGACCTTATCACGTCAAAACAGAATAGAAAATATGATTTTTTTGCCATTTTTATAGATAAATAGTAATGGTGCGCGAGTCCGAGTCGCACTTGGCCAGTTTTTGACATTCTGGTGACAACACTGAAAATCGATCAAAAATCCAAAGCAAAAATTGACTGAAAGTGACTTGTGATGTTTGAACATATAGGTATAGCTACACATCTCTAATAAGAATTGTTCAGAGAGGTGTGTTAGTTCGTATGTCTAAGGCCATAAGGACGTGTCAGATATTTTTGCCGGCTTTGTTATGGCAGATATTGATGATGGTGACTGTACCTATACAGGGTGTGGCCTGTAATAGGAGCAAAAAATTAAACGGTGGCTTATTAAGTTAATCAGTAATTATTTCCAAGTGGTTAAATTGAAAAAAAAATAGAAAAAAAAAATAGAAAAAAAAAATAAGTAAAAGCGTACGTGTGTTCTTTTGCTTAACTGGAATGATATCCATTTTGTTTTACTTCAAAAACACCAAAAAATCTTGTAAAATTGAAAAAAAAAAACAAAAAGAATTAGAAAACCAAAGTTAGTATAATCGCAATTACGAAAGTGCCCAGTGTTCTACCAAGATAGTTAATGACTGGCATGCTACGATATCGAGATGTCGAGATCCATTACTTAGGTATCACAACTTCAGATAAGATTATTTCCGAATTCAAGAATCTTGAAACACTGGTACCTTTACAGAATCACTGCGGGTAATACATAGAGTCAGCCCTTAAATTTATTGCTCCCATTACAGGCCACACCCCGTATATTTCTGTAGAACAATGTGCACGGACTCTCTCGACTTAGGTCGCAGAAATCATAAAATCAGTCGAAGTTTCAAGGTTTCTTTGCATTATTTTCAGTGGCTTTTCAGTTTTTCCTTTTTTTCATTAAGTTATCTATAAGACCTGAGTGACTACTGCGACTGCAAATTTTGCTGAAGAGCGCGATTAACGAGTTTTTCGCAGACAGAGTTCTTGGCAAAAGGTAGTTTATACAGGGTGTTTGCTCCATCGTTTGCCAAATTAAAACTGCAGGTAGGTTGGGTCATACCACCTATCTATTCCGGCCTCCAAAAAAAATTGTGTACACTGGTATTTTTTTGTATTCTTTTAAAATAATTTAGAAATTTTCTATATGCTTACGCGTTTCAACTTGAATAAAAAAAAAGGAAGTGGTAGAGCCTAATTATTTATTTTATTGTAATGTGTAATGTTGTACGGCTCTTTATTTGCAAGTAACGTCTACTATTTTTTTTATTACTAAAAAAAATTAAAATGCAAGAATTTCGTCTTGGGTAACTTTGATTTGCAATTTAAAAAAAAAACTAAAATTGATAATGTTCTTAATTTTTTTTTAAAGTTCCTTAGTCTTTCCTTTTTCTAATGATGTGCAATAAAGCCAAAAAACCTTCAATGAACTTTATTAATTTGTCAATTTTGTGTAAGGGACGCACTGGGCTCGTGACCGGCAAGCGATAAAAACATACTTTCGCTAAATACGAGTAGTAGGTAAGCAAGACTTGCAGATTGACGACTATCATACGAAGGCACGCGTAGCATCTGAAAGTGGAAATGTATCTCCCTCTCTGTCGCTCGAATTTGCAAGTGCGACAGCGAGGGAGATAAATCTGGGTTTGTAACCAAATTTCCTCTTTAATAACGACGAATGTTACGATGAATGCTGTCAGTATCCGGTGGGATAAATCTTTATGAATTTCTGAAAACATTATCCAGATTCCTGTTTGCAGGACAACCTTTTTTTTCTGAATCACGATTGGCCTGTTGGCACAACAGCTAGTAATTGAGACAACTCATTAAAAAAAAACGCAATGCCGCGAATTTTCATTCTTTGAATTTTAAACAGTTTTTTGGTTTTGTTACTGTTTCTGTTAATCTTGTTATTGTTGAGTTTTGGTTATTTGATAATGGCTACATTCACAAATGAAGAATATGCGGACATTTTGATGGCATACGGAAAATCTAATGGTGTTGTACAAGCTGCGCAAAGAATCTACCAGGAACGATTCCCTAATAGACGCTTGCCAACCCGCAACACGTTTAAAAACACTTACCGACGCTTACGCAAAACTGGGAATTTAAACATCAATGAAGTAAGAGGAATTGTGGTGCGACACAATGTTGAAGTCGATGAGCAAATTTTGGCACTGTTGGAGGAAGACCCGACTAGAAGCATAAGAAAAATAGCTGCTTTACTCGAAATTTCTATCCGGAAGGTGTGGAAAGTTTTTAGCCAAAATAACAAACACGCTTTTCATTACACTCCAGTACAAGGTATTTCATTTTTGAATAAAAACTGCTATTGTTTAATTAACCCGTACACGCTAAAAAGAGGTTTACATGTAATGCAAATCGTAATCCGATTCACGTAGTTAAAATTAAAAAGGATCTTGTATTTAATTAATTGCATACAGGTGAGTCCAAATTTACCAATGAAGGGATTCTTAATGTACATAATCTGCACCACTGGGCACCGCAAGATGAAAACCCACGAGTAAAAAGACAGAGATGTTTTCAGAGGAGATACAGCGTCAATGTTTGGGCAGGAGTAATTGGTGATAAAGTGATTGGGCCACACTACCTACCCGATAACCTAAACGGAGATACTACCTTGATTTTTTGCAAAATGAACTGCCTGAATTGCTAGCTGATGTGCCGCATTTTGATGAAGATAGGCGAATCGTGTTTCAACAAGACGGTTGTCCTGCGCACTAGAGGCTAACAGTCAGGGAGCACCTGGACAATACTTTCCCAAATTCGTGGATTGAGAGATGGCCCTTTTCCATGGCCTCCACGTTCCCCAGACCTAATTCCGTTAGACTTTTACATCTGGGGACGGGCAAAAGAACTTGTCTACGCAATGAAAGTCGAATCTAGAGAAGATTTATCCCAACGCATACAGGCGGCATTCGTCGTTATTAAAGAAGAAATTCGTTTACGAACAACCACAGTAGAAATCAGAAACAGATGCTACGCGTGCATTCGTAATGAAGGCCGTCAATTCGAGCAAGACTTGTAAATGAAGACGAATTTATTGATTGATATGATTAAAATTTGACTATTACCTACACTACTTACAGTATGTTATTTACATAAAAACCTGCTTATCGGATTTAATTGCCTGGTTGGCATCGTTTATTTGCATGCGTCACGTGTGGTTTACAAAAAATATTGTACGCCGATTAAGAGCCTAGTCCGTCCCTTACACAAAATTGGCAAATTAATAAAGTTCCTTAAAGGGTTTTTGGCATTATTGCACATAATTAGAAAGAGGATAGACTAGAGAACTTTTTTAAAGTTTTAAGAACATTATCATCTTTAAAAAAATTTTTAAAATGAAAATCAAAGTTACCCAAGACGAAATTCTTGTATCTTACTTTTTTTTGAGGGTTAATAAAAAAATAAGTAGACGTTACTTGCGAATAATTTTGACTTTGATAGAGCCGTACAACATTACACATTACAATAAAATAAAAAATTAGGCCCCACCACTTCTTTTTTTTTTTATTGAAGTTGAAACGCGTAAGCATAATAGAAAATTTCTAAATTATTTTAAAAGAATACAAAAAAAAAACCAGTGGACACAAAATTTTTACCTGCCGTTTTAATTTGGAAAACGATGGAGCAAACACCCTGTATAATGAAATATCGTTATTAGTGGCAACCGTGACACCCGACCGTGTAAACCGTTCATTATCTACACATGCTATAAATGTAATAATATAGAAAACTACAAAGAAATAGAAAGAAATTATCTACACATACGTTAGAGTAGTATGCTGTTGAAAGAAAACTCATTACCTATAGGCGATTTTTCCCGAGATTACGGACCGGCTGTGGCGGTTTAAATTAGCATGTCTAACGAACGGTTCGCACCGTCCGGTGTCACGGTTGCCTTCAATAGTGATACTTAATTATACAGTATTATGATCACATGCTCAAAAGGCAAATTAGACGCATTCGCTTCTTGTGATCTTACTTGCGAATGCGCGAAATTATAATAATACGTAGAGATAAATGCTTCTAATTCGTATGTACTTTATAAGTGTATAATACTATGTATAAAGGGTAGTTATGTAAAGTCCGTGATCTAAGGCTTGGATTAGGTACAGTGGCGGTTTAAATTAGCATGTCTAAGGAGCGGTTCGCACCGTCCGGTGTCACGGTTGCCTTTAATAGTGATAGTTACTTAATTATACAGTCATCATCATCATCATATCAGCCGAAAGACGTCCACTGCTGGACATAGGCCTCCCCCAAAGAGTGCCAAAGCGACCGGTCCTGCGCCACCCGCATCCAGCGGACTCCCGCAACCTTAACCTAATTATAAGTATTATGATCATATGCTCAAAAGGCAAATTAGACGCATTCGCTTCTTGTGATCTTATATACTTGCAAATGCGCGCCGTTAATTTGAAGAAATTATATTGCTTTCATATATTAAAAAAGGTAGCCTAAACTGCTTCTAATTTTTCATTATCAAAGCAACCCATACTTCGATTGGCAACCACCGTTGCCACCATCAGTTTAGGAGTCTGCGAAATTGGCAACTGTGGTTGCCACAAGCAAGTGAGTGGTTATAGAAGAATAGACATAGCATGTAAGCATGTAGGCTGTAAACTGCATCTACATTCCAGCTAGTCTAGCAGCCATTACCCGTTTCTTAAATTTACAACAACCGCTTGACATAACCTAGACCAAAATATACGGCTCTGTGGACGGGAGGGGTGTTTGCGAAGTGGGTCACGGATGCAGCTCCTGACACAAATAGCGTCGCATCCCGCCATCGCCACGTGGCAAAGCTCCCCGATACTTCGCGTTTATGGGGATGGCTAAATAGTTGTTCTTAAACTTACGTCACGTAGGTACTTAGTTGGCACTATTTTGCCACCTACTTACCTATATTGCTATTACGTTCTACTTACCTATGCATTTTCGTCAAGCACCTGCTCGTAATGTTGTTGTCTTTTACCATACCTACCTACCTACTACCTATGGACAACTACATAGATATATACTGAACGTTCTATTTACTTAACACTAGTATTCATTCATACAAACATGTCGACGTGTCGTGTGTACAGTCGGCGTCCAAGATATATTTAACTTTTACAAAAAAAAACATGTCTGACGCTAAACTGTGGGTACCTACTACCCACATGGATACTATAGATTTTTAAAATCTAAGGTATTCTACCTACTTATACGATGGCATCAACTATCTCAAAACTAACTACTTCCTTAATGAAGTTTAATACTAGCTATACCGACCTTATCTTTAACAATTAAACTAAACTGCACTGTCCGTTTGTTCAGGGTAATTTTGGGAAACGATTTACCCTGAACAAACGGACAGTGCAGTTTAGTTAAATTGTTAAAGAGAGTATAGATAGATAAAAATAAATAGGTCCGATTTGCCTTCAAAAGTTTAACACAAAGAACCTTCCTAGTAGGTACTTAGATGTCACGATATTCGGCGATTGTTGTACAACCTATAGATAACAGTATGATAGAGGTTACAGTATGCCGTGCGGTTGTAGTTTGCATAGCAGGAGACGTCTCGAATTTAGTGACGTCTAGAAATTCCGCAGGCAGTTCGGGTATAATTGATTGCGGGTGATTTTACACCACCCCTCTCCCCCGTCTAACCCCACCCCGGCCCAGGCCCCCCAAAGTGCACCGCCGACGCGACGTCGCTACGGACAATCTGCGTGCTCTGCTTATTTTCACTCCTAATTCCTTTGCCGGAAATTGCCTTTATAAAGAACGTAGAATTTAGTTTTGGCCGGGACGCCGTTAGTGAGATAAAAGTGAATTGCTTGTTTCGCAGTGCAATTGCACTGGCCAAACTCGAAAGATGCCCGCGCAAGATATCTTGACAAATTGCATTATATTCTGAAACTTAGGAGCTTTTTACCAAAGAAGGTACCTGCGTCGCAAGAAGTCTTTCGCAGTAAAACTGCAGTTGTGTTACCTACTTTTCCGAGCTCAGACCTTTTAAAATGTCTAACAACAATATTTAATCTAGGAATCCCTGGAATCCGAAACAAAACATGATGAAGGTACCTATCTACCCACATTGATATATACTGGCACTGTTTACACATAAAATCTTGGTCTTGTACAGTTCACTTCGGCACTTTACCCTCAAAGATTGTATTAGTCAATTATCATCTTTATTTACAGGTTCCTACGTGGGTAAAGTGCCGAAGTGCCTGTATGCTATTTGGCATTGTAAATAATCTGACACCCCAGTACCTACCTGTATAACAAGTTAACATTTTCGCACAACGACATGTCAGGGAAGCTGTACGTCTTATCTGTCCTTTAGATACTCTGCCACGAAGTGTTGGAACAATATTCCTCCGCCTATCAGGAATTCAGCATCGGTTTTTTCATTTAAAGTTAAGTACAAAAAATATGTTCTATTTTTTCAGAAATCTGTTTAGTATTAGTACATTGTACAAATTTCACCCATTCAAACGATTTTATTTCATCTCTAAAAATAAGTAGTAATCAGCTTGCAATAGCAGTTTAGGGGTTGACCACTTCAGTCCGCTGTTTGGTTTTGTTTTTATACACTAGTACCTGAGTAATAGTATTGTTTTGTCTAAAGTACGTGTATATTTCATAATATTTATGTATCGTTATAATTATGTCATTTACTAGTATAATGTGTCCTTTATCAATGTTGCCGCAGATAGGAGCGCTCTCTTGTAAGGGTATCCACGGAAGATCAGCGTCAAGGTATTTACATGGTACCTTGGCATTAAGCTGAGTGGAGTCCTTTTCTCTGACGCTTTTGTTAGATTAACATTTCGTAATAGTTTTAAGCAACAATGTTTATTTTCTAAGTAGCGTCTTGAATAAATATTTTTTCTTTCTTTCTTTCTTTCAAAGTGATCGGTACAAAGGACAAGATTTATTACTGTGTAATATTCAGTGTGTCATGATGCACTGTATGCATCACGTATTATACAAATAATTATGTTAAGAATAAAAGTGTGCAGATAATTTTGTGCACTCCATCCAATGATGTAATATATAAAGAGATAGATAGGTTATAAGCACTCCAAAAGTGGCACACTAAAACTCAGCCAATTTGCCTCAATGTCGCGTCATCAATGGACGTCTCAGGTGTCAGATTTGGTGGCCATTTTTAAACACGGAATTTCATATAGACAACGTATCTACCTTTTTTTTATATTACATCATTGACTACATCCGCGTATTTAACCTACTGTATGTAGCTTGTGTATTTGCTATGCGTAAAATTTCTTTACCCACAATAAAATTGGTTTGCTTATTTCGCTGAGCTTGCCAAGTCGGTGGTTTGGTAAAGTAGAGAGTAACACACTTAGCGTACACTTATTTATTTCTCGCTTTCGTTTCCACTCCACATTGTTTATGTAATAGGTCCTTATTCTGACGGACGGTATTATCTAAAGTCGCATAATTTCGGCGTTTACCAATAAAGTTAGGTTGGATGCTCTATGGTTTTCGTAATTCACCTTTAATAAATGTGGATGTTACCTACCCCTACAAACCTTCATTATTGATTGAACAACAAATAATCGAATAAGTTAAGTTTAGTTAAAATAAAGTACCTCGTATTAGTAAACAAGATTAGAACAAGATAAACCTACCTACTGAGTATCTACCTAAAACTATTGTTTGTGCGATATCGATACAAAGATCAATATTGTAATGCCCATTTATATTTTTTTCTTGTGGGTTATTTTCCTAACAATTAAAATGTCTGTTAGTATCTGAGGATATATTCCTTTCTGTAGTCGCTCTCGGAGCGGAGCCAACTGGGTCGAGTTCTGCAACTTTCAGCAGCTTTTATCAGGCTTGCCTTGCCGTTCATTCTACGATCACTTGTACTTATATTAACGAAATACCTAATAACACTGTTCAACCAAGAGATCTTTGGTACCATCAGACTCTAGATTCTAGAGGTAGGTTTAGGTAAAACCCTTTTATAAACACGATAAGTATAATTTTGACAATGTAACTTAATTAATTGATGGTACAGCATTAATTCTAATTGAGTACGTTTATTTTATTTACTCACCTTATTGTCTACTAATATTGTATTAATAATTGTAAATATTGCTAATTTGTTTATCTACCTATGTTCTGCGGTTTGTAGTAAATGCGAGTTGCGAACAAATTAACCCCGCTGCATTTGGCACCAATGAGACTCATTTGCGCTCGCAACTCGAGGGCTTCGGAAACTTCTTTCAAACCTTAAGAACCCGAGTTGCCTCCGTGCAAGTGCAGCGGAGGCAACGCTGTAAGTGCCAAGTATTACCTTAAGTGTGTCAATTGGTGGCTCGATGTGCGTGGCCCCCACCCCGGGCGGGGAGCGTGGGGCAGGTCGGCGGATCGATACCCGACGTCTGGCCCACGAGTCCCACGACCTCGCCTTTCTTACCACCTTCCTAAATACTAATTACGTGCTTTGACACAGCCTGCACGGGCTCGTACCGAATGAAAAGAGCTATGGATGGCGATGTGGGCGTTATTATCGTTTCCACGGAGTGTTGTGTTTATTTTTTTAGTAATGGCTGTGTGGTTTACCGTCGGGGAGGGTTTTTCCTCTGTGACTTTTTGGCAATTAGTCTCCGGTTTACAAATAATCGCGTGCAAAGAAGTTTTTTGGGAACGGCTTTGACTTGCTGACTGGGAAACAGAACCCTGGTTTGCAAGGAAAATATTTACACGCTTTACTTGATAGTTTATTTGGAAATCAACCCAATAGAATTCTCCATAAATAAATATATAGAAGGAAATTCAGTATTGTGACCGGTATAAATTACAGGATTTAGATTGTAGTGATTCATAGTGTAAACAAGATTTTCTCATAACAGCTTAGTTTTGAATACTAATAGGATAATCATGGCTGTTGAAGAAGTAGATCAACAAAAAATCTAGCTTGTTAATCCAATTATCGAAGGGGGAGTATTAAGTGGATAACGGATTTCTGTTTTCTTCATTCCTACTACGGGTGCCCACTCTTAGACCGCTTTCCTAAGCTGGATATAAGGGAAACAAGATTAAAAATGTATTCCTTGCACGCGGGTCATAATACGATTTATCGGCGCCGGGCAGTCGAACCATGTATTAGATTTACTTGCTTACCTTCTACGTAAACCGTAAATAAATGCGACTGTTCAACATTAACCCATTCAAGCCTTCATGTGCTACGCCGTAGCACGTAGCAGCATTTTTCCGCTTTGTAGCGGAAATCGTACGTAGAGGCGTTGGGTTAACGAATTGCTGGATTGGTAGTGGTTCATGAACTCAATAATTTATGTATGTAATGAAGAAATGAATATATATTAGCTATTATGTTTACCTAAACATGACTACCTAGACAGGTAGGTACTTCACTTTAAAATACTGAGGCTGTTGCTTAAAAAGACAAAGACTTTGTCATTTGGGACTTGTACTTTGCACATCTGACTTATCTGTTGTGTTATAACGAGGCGTATAAGTTTTGTATGTTGTTGACTATAATATTAAGTTGTAATTTTTCTTATACATACTAGTAGTCCTATATACTTTGATGCGCATACCTATCCATATGATCCATACCTAGTTGCAAGTGATAATTAGTGGATTGAATACAGTAATTGCCTATTGTGTCTTCCGTACTCTTTCAAATACGTATACGAAAACGACATCGCGAGATCTCAAAAGAAAAATGGGAGAAAGTTTATAATCGTGCTTTCCAATAAAAGGCATAATTCTTTAGCATTACGTGCAACGGCAGTGCGGTTTTGTCCAGTAGCGTTGCATCTTCAGGTGTGAGCGAGACGCTAGCACCCCGTACTTTCGGCAGCCACCTACCCCCCTTTGCCCCAAAAGGGGGGTAATGGACGCATGAGGCTCCTCGGCCGTGTTGTGCCGCTCTTTATGCCTCCTTGCACGCGTGCACTTGCTAGTTTCTTTGACGTCCCTTTGTTGAGGATTCCAATTTCGGTACGTCTACCACTTTATTTTACTACTATAGTTTATGAGCCAAGTCGTTACGGCGAAATAACGTTCTGATAATGAGTATATTTTAGTAGGCCTTTACAAAGAAGAACAAAAATGCAACCTTCTTGAAATCATAATTAACACTATCACTATTAGTTAATACATTTGCTTATTCCGATTGTTATGTAACTCAGCTATCTACTAGGATCTCTTATTAACTTTAGACAATGCTAGATTTTCTAAATATAAGCACATTAATTTCATATTAACCCATTCAGGGCCCATGACGACACATATGCGTCAGACCGCCGTAGTCGCTTTCCGCTACATACGAGGAAAACCACGGGATCGGCTACGAGCGTAGCGCGTAGCGATTCTGGGCAATGAATGTGTTCTCCGATATTAAAATAACCAGCTCACCGCAAACTTATTCATGAATGTCTTTATGTTTTGATGCATCTCGTGTAATCATGCAAATTTCCCAAGACGAGTGGGTGGCGCCCTCTACGACTGAAACTGAAACTTGAAGCCACCCTGTTCGAAGGTCGTTCGAAAGTTCTTGCAAGAAATGAATTCGCTGCAGCAAAACACTTTCATCCCGCTCTTTATTATTTTAAGGATTGCATATCTAAGTAGGGGATATAAAGAACTGGCATAAAACAAGAGACCTTCGTTTTTGTTTTATAAAACCCTGTTTAAGTAGTTGGAACGTTTTATAGCTCAGTTAGTCGGCGACGAAAACACTCATTACTCTAAAACTCAAATTAGGAAAAGCTATTAGTAAAACTGAATAGCACTTTAATTACGGGTGGCATGATAAGGCTGGCGTAAAAGGGCACGGGTTGGGTGCACTATCGATCTCCGTTGAATTAGTGTGCGGATCGGTCGTCGTCTTTGTGAGGCCGTAGGACGGCCAAACAGACCAAAACAAGCTCCCCCCGCCCACCCCTCCCGCCGTTACCCAACCGTTACTACGTAGAGCCTTCATCTGCTCGCATACTACGGGGATTCGAATTGATCCTAATTCTAGATATGTACGAAGGTGCTTTAGATTTTGTACCGACTGTGAAGTAAAATTACACGGTGAATGTCACTGCATCATAGTCAACTTATTGTGCCATTTTTCGTTTTGCCGATCAATAGATTCTTAGATGGTAGTGTATATTTATAATTTTTCGACGGTTTTATAATTAAGTGGGCACTGTAGCGGATCCAGAAGGGGCAGGCAGCTAAAGGGCTCAAGCCAAATCACAGATGATGAATAGGACTCGGAAGTCGTTATTAGAATCTAACCTCGGCAGTGACTCTCTCTCAATCTCCAGCCGAGATTGATAATTTGAGATCTCGCGTTATAATTAGGTCGAAATTAGATCGAGATCTCGTCCAACAAAACGAGGAGATCTCGACAATGTCGAGAGTTCACATATAAAAAAAAAAGTTTTATATTAGTCAAAAATGCTTGAATTGTATTTGTAAGTACTACTTATTATTCTAGGTTCAAAAGGTTGACCACAAGAAGCTCAGGATCGAGAACACTGGAAACGGAGGGGGAGGCCTATGCCCAGCAGTGGGACACTACAAGCTCCCAATAATAATAATAATAATATAATACAACAAAAACGCAAAAATATGCGTAGGTACACGTACCTACGTGTACGCATATTTTTGCATTTTTACACACCAACACATACAATACACGCCACCACTAAATGTTATTTTGCAAATAATTACTTTTGAAGCTTTTACCGTGTTCTTGCCATGGCCTGTCCGACACTAATTATTGACATGCACTGCGTACTGCAATCTCGTTCGAGATCTCGATATCCTAATTACTTATATCAGTCAAGATCAGTTCACTCGATATTTAATCTCGAAAAAATCTCGCAAAATCGAGATTGCATTCCTCAGTCCAGACCAGACTAGAATATTGATTAGATTACGTTACAAGATTAACATTTTATTGATTACACTTAATATTAATAAGCTACCTTGTCTTACACAAATACCTACCTTTATCGCTCCTTAAAACCCGGTCTACGTTAGTCTGCATATAATTGCATTTCCATTGATCAGCAAGAGATCCTCCGTGGTCCGATGCCAGTCCGTCCATTTTGCTAATAGGGCGGAGCAGGCATCTATTGAATAGCAGCTCCACTGTTGTCAACTAAGTAAATAGGTAACTCCGTTCAATCCTCGGCTTTACTACATGAGCAATCATTTTATTATTCATTATCTTCATTTATAAATTCGGTGGAGCGATAAAACTACGATAAAACGCTCTAGTCATATTACTTACCTATATAATATTGTCGATTGCGTTGCCGTTATTTAAGACGCAACTGGTGCCTTATAAGAATTATTATGGATAAAATAGCGAAATAATTAAATGATTCATTTTGCCAATCGTGTCATCGTTTCACAAGATTAGTTTTTTTTTCATCGTAATAATAAAAGCTTCATTGGTCTCTATTTGAGACGCTGGTTTTGTACGTGGGAAGGTAAGTTTGCATTAGGTAGTTTCAGCGGTTGTATCTTAGCACTAAGCACGTTAGAGATATTCTGTTTGTTACGTCGGTGCCCGGGATAGCTGTTTACTTAAACCGGGGGAGCTACACCCGTCTCACAAAGGGGTTATTTACTAAATCATTAACTGGACATTTATTGGAGGAACGTGTTTAACCTACATAATCTGTCAGTCTGTTTTGTTAAGTTGTACCTGCCTATGGATATTGATGATAGATAATAAGGATAAATTTCGCCCTAGACTAGTTATTATATTTTAATTAGGCATACTTTGTTATTTATGCGTCAATATCTTACATTAATTGTGTTTAATACTTGAGATACTTCAATAAGTAATAAGATAATATATGACAGGTTAGTATTTATGATGTTAAATAGGTATTTAAATTGTTTGATACGTTATTTGGCGCGATCAATTTATATTACAAAAAAGAGGTAGACGAAATTCCGTCTTTAAAAATGACCACCAAATCTAACTGAGACACGTTAATATGCCGCGAAACTGAGGCAAGGTGGTGCAATTGGCTCAGTTTTAGTGTGCCACTTTTGGTGCGCTTATAACCTACACCATCCCTCGTGCCCTCTACATCATTAGATGCGATAGCATATATTAATAGGTATCAGTAAGGGATGAATGCTACATTAAAAATCGCTCGTGAGTGGTTAAAAATTGAATCCAAGGCGTAGGCGTAGCGAGGGATTCGAAGCACGGGCGAGAAAAACCTTTTTGCTCTGTCAGACCATCTGTATCATCACACAAATCAATTTACCAACAGATAAAAACAATACAGTTTAACATTATAGCATTTTCTTCTTTTATCATTTGATCCATCCTCGTACGTTTTCTAAATACAATCTCCTTCTAAGTATCGTAACTAATATATATTTCATTATAATTACACGTAATCACGTAACCAAAGATCCAAGCCCCGCAGCGTCCATCTATTGAATTAGTAAAGTCTGTCAAAGTGCATCGCTGAGGCACAAAGGTCGTTGCGTGGGAAATGGGGGGTGGCGGGTGGCCTCCCCCGGTCTCGTGGGCTTGCACGAAGCAAGCTAGCGCTCCACAAATTTGTTATGACGCACTGGATTTTCTCCATTGTTTGGGCAAGTAAAATTCATCGTAACTTACACTTGGGTTAAAATAGTTTTGTAAAGTTATCACATCACCATTAACTATTAGGTTCAAACATGAAGATTATTTAAGTAAGTAGGTAATTTAAACCGAAGCTAATCTTTAATTAATTTTGTGTAGAAAATTTTAATCACTTACCTACATGTATTGCAACTTACAGAATGCATTCCGCCTAGATAGGGTTGGTTTTCTGCCGTTCCAGAATCATTGTAAGTGGGTGATAACATTTCGATATTTTTTTATAATTGAGTTACCGTACCTATAAATCAGAACGCGTCGAGTCACACACATAACTTTTAATCGTGACAAATATGTTTCAAATAATTGTGCTTACTCACGTTGGTCACATAATTCGTCGTATTCGATTTACAACAATGAAAGGCTGACTGAAAATTAACACGAGTAATTTAATGAACTTCGTTCTCGGCAGATTCGTGAGCTAGTGCGCTCGAATCTTGAGTAAGTAAAGGACCATTGATTCTATTAAGATTGTGTGTTAGATAATACTTCTACAGACTGTAGGTATTAGCGAAATGGGTAAAAAAGTGCGGTTATTCGCACAGCAGGTTGCGTGAGAACGCGAGGGTGACGCCTGAACATTATAATATCATGCCGTGTTTATGAGAACGGTGTAAGAACGTATGGAGGTAATATATCGTTAGGCCCTTCGTCGTCGTACCTCGCGGCTCATTGCGCCTTGCAGCTGTTCACCGCATTAACATTAAGGTTTAATTAATTGCTCATCAGGATATAATTGCTCTTTTGTCGGTTTGTCTATGACAGTGCTAACATGCGAACAAATGTAACTTGAGTTAGATACTGCGCAAACCTTAATGCGCGGCTTGTCTTTTTAATTAGTGGGCAGTTATATCTTAGTATTAGTAGGTAGTTTGCAGTTGAACTCGTAGTCGGTTAAAAATAGAAGTTAAAGTTAAAATATGTATAAGCAATAATGTAATATAAAAAAGGGTAGGTAGGGATAGGTTATAAGCACTCCAAAAGTGGCACACTAAAACTCAGCCGATTGTATGACCTTGCCTCAGTGTCGCGTCATCAATGGACACGTATATAAACGTCAGATTTGGTGTCCCGTTTTAAACACGGAATTTCATTTAGACAACGTATCTACCTCTTCTTTATATTACATCATTGTGTAGATATACGGGTAAAATGGTATAACATAAATTATTGCAAAGATTTAAAAAAATCCATTGACGTAATTACCTACGGTAAAGCAATAAGACGGGATTATGTTTTTTATCAATGTTCTTCAAACTAAGTACGAATAGGTATTGTATAATGCCTCGACTCGTGGCAACTGACTTTGTAGCAGATACTTACGAGTACCATAGTTTAACTAGTCCGGATGACAAATCCATTTCGTGTAAATTGAACAAGACACCTAATCCCCAGCGAGCCAGTTCAAGTATGATATTTCCCGTCTATGGTTATAACAGTGCATTGACTTTTATTTTACACGTTTCGTATCGGGGCACGGTACGTAACGTCGTCGTCTGCTTAGTATTGTTCAGTTGACAGGGCGATGACGTCGGCGGTTCGGTGCAGCGGTTCAACCCCCCGTCTAACCCCCAGCCCCCTACCCCCTAGCCGGTCGACGCTCTGTAAAAGGAAAAAGGAAGCTAAAGGATAATCTATCACGCCCGAGGCCCGACTCGATAAAAATGAACGATTAGACCATACTCAAAATCGATTTCGGTGTTGCATCCAGCTGAATTAAGTTTCCGACTTTGTGAACGCGATGTATAATATATAGAAAAGTCATTGATGCCCGAGATAAGACATGTAGCGACGGCGAAGTGCAAGACGCGTCCATTTGCCAGTACATATTTACTCGCCCAATAGGTTGGAAACGCTGCTTTCGTCACACACTCGTCGGGTTTTTGTTTATAAATTACACCTATACTACCACTAAATGGACATCTATACCATAATCTAAAAGCAACCTGTGCCTCTATACGATATCTTATGACAAATCTATGACACATTTGGTTATACTCTAGCTTAAGCGAAAGCGCACTAACCAATAAGTTTCAATGTCTAAATAGGTATGTGAGTATCGCAATCGGAAATTGACCCAACTTGTTCTTAAGGCATTATTTTCAAATATGGAAGATTCTCTATGCCTGCAAAAGTTAATCAGTTTTATCACTCGCAAAGATGTTCGTTGTTAGTTTATAATAAATCGTTATAACTACTCCAGTTTTACGTTACTCATTGCTTTTCAGCGATTTTCCAGTTTTTTTATGCATCCAAACACGAACACCCTTCAATCGGTCTTCGCCTCCTCCGGTCACTCCTAGTCGGGGCAAAGGCCTAGGTGCATTAATCTACCGTGGGAAAGGAGGAGGCAGTAAGTTCAGACGGGTATTTCGGCGGCGGGGTCGGCGACCGGGCGTAGACCTACGCTACGCAGCTACGCCGTAGACATGATAACGAGCTGTACACATGCAATCCACTATACATTATATTCATATATTGAAAATTCAATTATTTTTCTAATTTACTCGCGGGGCGACTACTTTGTGCATTCATCATGCTACAAACGGAGCGTTCTTTGTCATTCCGAAGTTCAGTCTAGGTAGATTTATCTTCACTAATGGCTTGATTAACTTATATATACTCGTTCTGGAATGTCCACCAATATGTCAGTGGTTGCTTTTAGGAGATGGGCACCGATCCTTCTTCTATATTCCTATTATTCTAATATATACTGTAAAGAGGTAACGTCTTTGAGGTTGTAGCTTTGTTAGATTATATGTAAGGGGTATATTCCGGAACGATTCACCCGACTTCAAAAAATCTTTCACCATTGATAAATAGGCCTTCATCATAGACATAGACTTCTTCTGCATTCTTTTTAATACGCGGGCGGCTCCGTGCGGATAGCTAATATGCTATCTATACAAAATACAGAAATCTTGGTTCATAAAATACACATAAAATACGATCTAAGGGTTAGTATCTATATAGGTATACTATATACTACACTAATATTATTATACGTTGCATCTCCGGTACCTTCATTTCTACCCCATATACCAGTGCTCTGCGTTGAAGCGCTCATATAGCCTAGCGGCGCCTGCGAGTCGGAAACGATAACGCAGGTTAAGCAAAGATGGCAGCGGTCAGTCTTTGGATGGGTGACCGCCTGTTTGAGTGGTTACTATAATTGGAAGGCACGCTAAGCAGTTGATCCCGGCTGCTGTGTATGACAGTAGTCGTTAAGCCGAGTTAGAGGCCTTTGGGCGGCTTAAGAACTTCTAACAGTCGAGTTGCCTACTCACTTGACAAAGGGGGGGCAACTGTTACTAGCGTCCGCAGGAGCTACCTACCACAACCCTGCACGTGTCCCCTGGGTGGTAACTAAAGAGTGATAAAAAGGCCATGTATGCCATACGATTAAATAAGTGCTCCTCCCCCCGACTTAAAAAGGAAGCACGCACTGCTACAAGTGGCCCGCAAGATCCGTGATAACCAATGGCTTCCCATGCGCCCTGAGTTTGTAAACACCACTTAACCACCGGCTAAAATCCAGAAACCACCAAACAAAATCGCAATAAATCTGCTGCAACTGGACTTCAACTTCATTCGACAATGGTCTCAATCTTGGATCATAACTCAGGCTCAGGTGAGCTATGAGAAGTGACTATATGTGTACCTGCCTTACTACATAATACCTACACTAACATAGCGCCTAAGTTAATAATGTACCTATAACTAACAAATATCTGCAGCATCTTCGCGTCTTTACTCCGAAATAAACGTATTTATTATTATTATCTCCTTTATTCAATTTTCTTCTTAGACTAGGTTTTTACAATACATATATAAAAAGTAAAATATAAAACTATACATACAAAACATAAATCATTATAAAAACCTAATCTAGGATACCGCCGCCAGCGAGGCGGGGCCTAAGCTGCCGGCGGTCAGGGCGACAGAGACAGGAACCTCCTGACTATCCGCGCAGTATCCAGGAGTACCGCCTTCTGTATCTGACCCTTGATCCAGCCATCTAGCGAGAGTCTCTTGAGGTGATGGTCGAGACTCTTCGCTGTTAAGCCGTTCGCCGAAACGACTATCGGAATGATGATCGTCGAATCAACATCCCACATGGCATTACCTCGTGAGCCAGGTCTAGGTACTTGCTGGCTTTGTCCATTTCGGCCTTCAAGAGGTTCTCGTCATGGGGGATGGTGTGTTATTATTATTATTATAACAATAAACTGGGCGAGGATCGGACAGGCTCTGAAATAAAGGGGTCCCAACCACGGATGCTGCGGATGTGATTTTATTGACATCCGCGAATGCGGAGGCGGATGCCGATATTTGGGGGCACACATCCTCGGATGCGGATTTTGTGGTCAAACACTCAAAAACGTAAATAAACAACGTCCATTTTATGATATCACGAAATCATCAAATACGTTACGTACGTTCAGACTAAATTACAATCGTAGCGAACAAATCAAAAACGCGTCTCTTGGTCACGGAAACGACAAGAAGTTTTTTTGACTCATGACGAAAATATCTAAAGCTCGCGCGGAAAGCGCTGCGTGGGCTCCTTTCTTGTCGTGAATTACACTACATCCGCATCAAATTCATCAAATTTGTGCGGAACTTTCTCGGTTGCGGATGCGGATGAGAATGTCTGCAACATCCCTGGTCCCAACTGCCTAGACGCGACTGGTATAACCTCAACAAACTTCGCACGGGACATGCGCCCAATATAAACACCGCTGCGGCTGGACAGACTCCCCTACTTGTACCTGCGGAAATTACGTACAAGACATCCAACATATTATCCTTGAATGCCCTGAAACGCGATTTACCGGGGGCCCCTCGAGGACCCCAGGTCCGATTTTTGACTTTCGAGCGCTCGACTCTTTCACTCGAAAACTGTCAAAAATTATGAAATGCTATTTTGAAATAGCGATAGAAAATTGAAAAACGAGTGGTTTTGACCACTCGTAATTAATTCTATTGGTAGAAAGTAAGTGCTTGCCATTTTGACACTACAAACGTATTTACTTTTATTTGATTTTCGAGCGCTCGAAAGTCAAAAATCGGTCCCCAGATCAACCTTACTGGGTAAGGCCGTTGAGATTATCACTTATAACACAAAAATAACACAATCACTTTTGTGATACCGTAACACAAATATAACACAAAAGTAACACTATTTTTGGTAAAGGTTGTTTCATAATAGTATTAAAATAAAGGGTAAGGAAAAAATATCATTTTTTTTACTTAAGTACCTATGTTAATATATTTATAATAACAAAATTTTAGAATAGGTACGTGATCGATCGGTATTTGACTAAATCAGTATTTTTTATGATGATCTGTTTTTATAAATAAAGAATTTCCTTTTCTGTATAAAAAACAGATCATCATAAAAAAATACGACAAATTGAGCATTATTCCTAGGAAACAAAAAAGTTTTCAGAATTATTGCAAACATAAAAGAATTTAAAAATATATTTCAAGTAGAAACTAAATGATTCATAAGTTCACGTGGTTGTCTGAAATAATAATAGCCGCGATTCACGGAATTATATAATAGAAGACCTAATTCAAGTTTGATCGAATGCGGCATCACTGGTGTACATCGTCCGGTGAGAACCTAAACTGTCTAATTACACGTAATAGTAGGTATATGAAAACTTGACCTTATTTCTACGTTAACACAGTTGATATTTGTTTTTTTTGGCAAATTCACTAAATAGTGAGTTATGGTTGTCACCCGACGACCATACTGTAAGAATAATACGTTTAGACTAGTACTATTCAAAATAACAATTCGAATAAATCTCACGATAAGATGAAAATGTTTTTCTTTACTATTACAGTATTCTCAATCTGCATGACTCTTTACACTTGTTTTGTGTTACTGAACACAAAAATTTGTGTTATGCATAACACAAAACTAACACAAAACGCCATAATATAACACAAAACCAGTTTTTTACAAGCGTTTTAGATTATAAAACCAAATTAAGTCAAACTAGACGCAAATGTACATGTTTCATGTAAGCTTTAAACATAAACGAAAACAACCATAGTAAAGTGAACTTCTGAAACGCTTACTTACTTGAGATATTCATCAACACAAATTCTGACGAAAATATGCGACTCACTTTCAACTTTTCTCATAGACAAACTAAAAATGGCTTTTTCTTTTTTTTAACATTGATTGACAGCTTACGGTGTTGCTGTGCCAAAATACGTTTTTCCCCAGTTTTCTGTCACTATTTAGGGGTAATTATGCATAACACAAAAATTTGTGTTACGAAAGCCAAAACTCTGCCCACTAATCTAAAGACCTATAAAATACGCAAAACAAAGTATTTAAACACCGTTCTTTTTCTTACAGAAAGCAATGTGTCTCACCTTTCAAACGTATTTAAACGTTTTTTTCTAAATATTTAAATATGAAAATAATTCGTAGTTGAAAAGTACTCGGAAAAAAGCGACACGTCATTTTCGACCAAAATTAGGGGGGTTTGATGAACATAAATGCAAGTATTTTATAGAAACAACAACTTTTATTCAGTTTGCAAAATGGGGAAACAAGCTCAATAATTGCTTTATAGAATCAACTAACAACAACGGCAGTAGTGCTTACATATTTGGAGAAAACGTGCTGGAAAGTTTTGTTCCGACCAAAACTGACAATGTCGGCGGCCTTACCCTACTGACGAAGCCACAGAGTGGCTTAAATCTCTCAATATAAATCTGTAACGAACTGTACCGTGCCATACGAATAAATAAATAAAATAAAGCGGAAAAGTCTCAGGTTGTAGCTTTTTAAGTTTGTAAGCTTGTATGTAAAGGGTAATGTCCGGAACTACTCATCCGATTGAAAACATTCTTCCACCGGATTATTTCCATATAGGCTATATTTTATACCGCAGGTTTGCCTGCCTTCCTTGCAATACACGAGCAGAGTCGGGCGGCCAGCTAGTAGAACTGGCGGGCCAGTCTTTTCAGGGTGCCATAGTCAACAAGGAACCCTTATAGTTTCGCCATGTCTGCCTGTCCGTCCGTCCGTCTGCGGCTTAGTTCAGTGACCCTTACTGCTGTAATTCGGTATGGGTATACCTATAAATCAATCACATCAACGAAATGGTACACTCTATAGCTTGATCAAAAATATTATGGGTGTTTATAAACCATTTTTCAATTCAGGGATCCGTTTGCGTGCTATTGTGCTTTAAAGCCCTAATTTTTGTAAGAGTTAAGAGTGGCCCCCCGCGTCTGGATAAATGGTTCGGTACTACCGGGTATGTGAAATATTCAGTAGTAGGTACATATTATGAATTTACAAGGAAAACTATCACGGCCAAGTACACATAACTAGTTAACGAGTAAAGTCAATCAACTGAAAAAAAAAACTTAATAAAAGTTCAGCGAAGTTAAGCGAACAGAGTTGCTGAAACAATATAATGCGTCTGTTTATAATAATATCGTTTTAAAAAAATACGAATAGTAATCTTGAGGCTTTTCTGCAGGGAAATCAGTGCTTCGAAACATGATTAAGCAAATTTCGCTCGATAGAAAAAAATCACGAACATAGGTCTAAAACACACAAAAATACACTTAAAATATTCGTAACAAATTATGCACAAAAGCTATAAATATTAAAATTGCTTCAAAAAATTGGCAATATTATGTTTGAGAGAAATCAGTGGTTACATTTTTATTTATTTAAACGGCCAAAACATTAAAATTAAAAAACATGATATCCGCGCTTCCGAGCACGCACTTCCATCTCGCTCACGCTTATGCTCAGTGAGAGGGAGAGAAGACCAGAACCTACGGCGCCTTAAGGTTATAATGCTAAGCCTCTCTCCAGCGCATTTTGAGGTTTTTGAGTTTGTAAGTTTATATGTAGGGGTAACCCCTTCGGGATGAAAATCCATATCCATATCCATACTAATATTTTAAATGTGAAAGTGTGTCTGTCTGTCTGTCTGTTACCTCTTGACGCTTAAACCGCTGAACCGATTGAAGTGAAATTTGGTATGAAGATAGTTTGGATCCCGGGGAAGAACATAGGATAGTTTTTATCCCGGAAACCATTCCCGGAGGGGGGGAAATTGGGGATGAAAGTTTGTATGGTGCTACGATATAAACGAGTTCACGCGGTCGGAGTCGCGGGCAGAAGCTAGTAGGCTATATTGTATCCCTTAGTAATACGCGTGGACAGCAAAGTGTAAGTAATATAGAGTCGCGCATTATGTCAGAAACTTAACTCAGCTGGATGGCACGCCGAAGTCATCGATCGTGAGTATGGTCTAATCGCTCACTTTATCATCAATCGTGAATTATAATTTAACTCGCGCCATAATATACGAGTAGGTTAGGGTGGCTTGCATTGTTATTTTATTGTTTTTAACATGAAAACTTTGATGTAGTTCATCATTAAGAGGGATCTGGGGGTAGGGTAGTGCCCCCGCCAAGGCGAGCCAAGAGAAGCGCAAGGGCACTACCTACCATTTCTCGAAGCGCTTCGTCGTTTTTTTGAACCCTCACAATTATATTTTTCTTTTTATCATTATTATTTTTAATGTTTGTTACCTCCTAAGTAACAAAAAGTGGCTTGGTAATTGTCCTAGAACCACATATTATCAGGACTATAACGGGATAGTAAGCGCTTATAACCACGGAAAAGGGCCCAATTTACAGGCGTACTTGTCCTAATCAAGCACTAAAATAGTGGAATAAGTGACCAACCAATTAAACCAATAGTAGACTTATATTTCGACTTCGCAAAACTATTTGCTCCCGCGAAGCTCACTATAAGCGCCTTACAAAACCCAACAAGAGTATAACGTGCTCCATATTTCTGTTACAAGCTTTTCCAAAAACAGTTGTGAATTTTGTGTTCCTGTGTTGTGAGTTGTTCCCTACATTGTGTAAAAAACTTAACGTAAGCCATTTTCCTAATAAAAGTATTTATTATTTTAAGTCTTTCGTAATATTACGTGTAAATATAAGATGTACGTGCATTCTCATGCGAACGTATATTTTCGGTGAAGCATATTGTGTTTTTAATCTATTTTTTACGCGCTTCTTGAAACCAGCTTATTTAATAAGTTGTATTTAAAATAAATTACGTTGAAATAAGAAATATAATCAAAAGTCACCATGTTTTAGAGCAAGCATTTTGAAGAACGTTACCATACCTCTATAGGAGCAAATGGTTTTTCACCAGAACTACAATATCGCCATATTGTTAGGAATTAGGGTTTGACAATAATTTAAATGCACCATAATCAGATTTTTTAAATGTCTTTTGTCTCATTTTTATTTATTTCAAGAAGCGTTGAGGCGTCTTGAGGCAGGACATCTTTTTGATTCCAAAAGTGTTATTATATTTTCATCATCGACACTCACATCACTTTCGTCATCGTGTTAAGATTCATCGCTAATACTCTCCTCGTGGTCTAATCTAAATCGTTTTCTCCAGAAACCTCGATAACATTAGGTCATGAATTTCCATGGTCACTATCTTGTGCGGAACCCGCGTCAATTTATGTGATACGTGACGGCGTGACATGACTCTATGACATGTTTAATTTAAATAAAAGCAGCTGATGATACGGTTACCATAACCCACTGAAAACCCCAAACAAAAACCCTATCCCAATACGGTTTGAGGTTAACCCTATTAGACGTTAAGGTTACCACTTCCGATAAGGTTACCATAACAAAAGGTTAACTCAATGAAGGGTAACCTAATTGATAGGGTTACCGGATCGATGCGGTTAACCTTAAAGACGGGGTTTCCGGTCCCTGTAACGTCCTTTGCATGTATAAAATTAGCACCAGAACCCCTTTACGGGCTTCATGAAGATTATTTTGGATAATAATGGTAATTCATTAAACCTTTATAAACACATTACGATTATAGCAGCATTCGATAATGCTCAATAAGAACCACTACATTTACACTTAGAATAAGCACTTATAGAACTAATTTACTTATGAAGGATCCACAAAGTAGACTTATAAACCCTTATAAGTGTAAGTAACAAGTGCAAATGGTTTCCAGTACGTTTGGTTTTATTTGTTGCTCTTATAAGCATACTTTACTTATAACGGTTTTATATTGCTTCTTGTAGGCAATAATAAGTATTGCTTACCAGAGCGAATAGTCTCAAGCGCGTTTCCGCCTTTTCAATACCTTAACAGGACACAGCTTATATTGTGCCGTTAATTTATGCCTATTAGCGATTATACGTTAAGCTATAAGAACAGATGTACTAGAAGCGCAAACAAACTTCACGTATGCTATTATAAGCATAGAGAGAGTTATTAGTGCTGTAGGTCTATAAAATACGCACTCTGGGATAATTTTGTTGCTTGGGCTTCAGAACTCCGTCATTTATGAGCCGTTCGTATTTTTTTTTGTTTGTAATACAACGAGTCATTCAACATTCTTTTCAAAAATCCAGTTGGATGATGGGATCCATGGGGAACTCCTCAAATATATTAGGCACGCGTGTAGTGATTTCGGTATTTTCTATTATAACTCGTGTATTTATACCCGGGAATCACAAATGTGGTGAAGTGGAACTGATGATGAAGACCATAGATGTCTCCTGCAACTCCCCAATGATGTACTTAGTAAAAGTACCTACGTCACAGACTCGGATATGATTCCGTTGAAATAGCAACTAATGAAGTGCCAAAGGTCTCAGAAATCAAATTTGTTGATGAATCAACGGAACTCCTCAAATATTATCGGCCCACAGTTTTTGTTCTGTAATAATACTAATAATCAATGTTCATGTGGTAAAGTGGAAGGAAATGTGGAAATGTTCATGTGGCTTGGCGGAGTACTGAATTGAAGTCGGTTAAAACTTTGTTTTTAAAGTTGAATGATGTAGGTGCTCCTACTATTTAGAGTCTATATATACATTTAT
Source organism: Epinotia ramella (assembly GCA_947578815.1). Taxonomy (NCBI): domain Eukaryota; kingdom Metazoa; phylum Arthropoda; class Insecta; order Lepidoptera; family Tortricidae; genus Epinotia; species Epinotia ramella. The sequence continues at coordinate 14,251,778 of OX388205.1, read as the reverse complement.
TTGGACGTGTAAAAGTGCCCTTTTGGCCTATTTGCTGAATATGTTTTTTTTTTCTTTAGTGTACCTACTTCAAAATTGATTTCGATCTTACTGTTGCTTGGTATCGGTTTTTATATTAGTAAGTGTTCGCGCCGCTTCATTAAATAGTTTTAATATTTAGTCTTAAGTACACAAAAATGACACTTACACCCTTGTATTAACGTTCACTTTGGCTTGTATTCCTTTCACCTATCAAGACACTCCGATATCACGACATGTTTGTAGCTAACCAATCACAGACACTCTCACACACACGTCACATACATACGTCACAGCCACGCCGCGCTGGACACTTGCATTCCGAATCCTAGACGAACGACATACAACCTCTGTAATTTAAAGGAAATTATAAGCATTTTCGAAGATCCAGAGTTTTAATCATCTTCTTGCTCCTATATGGAACAAAGTGGCGACCGTGAACAGGACCTGCAGCATTCCTTAGCTGAAAAGAAGTCACCATCACGAGATACCATCGCTCCCGAGTGGCCACAAGGGGTCACCGCCACGAGAACACCGCGCAGCGCCTAGATTCCTGGGCAAACACCAAGGCAATCAGCTGCGCCTAGGTGCCTACATCGTGCAGCCGGATCATCACACTCCCGAGCGTCACCAGGCCGCGCTAACCAGCGCGCGGGCCCAAGTCGCAGTCATCATCATCAGCACTCGTCAAAGTGCACAATTGGATCAGTCTGTCCTATATCAAGTGAGCCCGTTCCTGTCTACTTCCTAGTTAATTCCTATTTGATTTGTGTGGATTGTGATCTCAGTTTCTCGAATGTTCTGGTCTGTCTTTACCTAGGTATTTCTTAATAGTATCAATTTATATATATCCTACAACCATATTCAAGTTACCTAGTAGAAACAAGTTCAGTTCAATTACAACCATCCGAAAGTTTCATTGCGTAAACAAGGCGTCTATATTCACATTACCCACCAAGTGCATAAATAACGTATAACTATTAAGTATAGAGATATTATTTTGCCTACTGTTTACGCAATCTCCGCATCTATTATTGCCGTAGGGAATGTTTTATATTATTCCAACAAAATCTATAAATATCTAAACCTAATTTTGAAGTTAAACTCATCTATCGAGCCAAAAGGTCCTTATTATTACAATAACGTTGTATAGACGTGATATAATTAGCAGTGATTTTAGCGTGCGCATTTTGTGCATTTGCAGAATTATACCTAAATACTTCGAGGCCTGCTTGCTGCCCGGCGACGGCGCATCTATTGCCTGCAGCTGCGCTTGCCGATAAGGAGCCACACCGTGCCGATCAGCTGTGAACTTGAACTTGAGGCGAGGAGCGTATCGTACCTATTCTTTTTTCACTTGTTTACGTTTATTTCGTGCTTGTTTCTCGGTGATTTTCTACTATGGCTGAACCTAAACAATTAAAAGCTACGCGTAGTAATATCAAAGGGCGTTTAACGAAATTTAAAAACCATCTCGATGATATTTCGGGTTTAGAAAACGTTACGCCTTTGGATATAAATAAATTGTCGTTAAAATTATCGAGAATACAAGAATTGTTGAGTAAATTCGATGAGGTGCAAGGTCAATTGGAGATTTGTGAAGGATGTAATCAAGCCGAGGAGTTAGATATTCGCGATTCGTTTGAGCAAGAGTTTGACAATTATATTTCACAGGCACAAAACTTTATAGACTCCAATTCGACCCCTAAAGTAAATTTTTCATCTTGCAATGCAAATTCGAGCGCTTCGCAATGTAATCAGGATAATTGTGGCGGCCTAGGTTTTAAATTGCCAGTCATAAAAATCCCCACATTCGATGGCACATATTTTAAATGGCTCGAGTTTAAGGAAACTTTTACCTCCTTAGTTCATGAAAATGAAAGGGTTAAGAGCATCCATAAATTCCATTATCTCCTCTCCTATTTGGAAGGAGAAGCTGCTCGCGTTCTTTGCAATTTAGAAGTGACCGGCACGAACTACACAGAGGCTTGGCAACTCCTTTGTAAGCGTTACGATAATAAAAGGCAACTAATAAACAATCATTTAAAGGCGTTGTTTAGCATCGAAACTGTGCGGGAGACCGAGAAATCACTTCGGTTTATTGTCGATCATGTAAATAAAAACTTGCGAGCTCTTCGCACCTTGGGATTGCCTGTCGAGCAATGGGACATCCTTGTTATTTATATGGTAACAGCTAAATTAGATAGTAGTACGTGTTATAAATGGGAGGAGACAAGGACCACGCTGCCGGAAATTCCCACTTTAGAACAATTTTTCGATTTTTTAAAGAATCGTGCCAATGTATTAGAGACTGTCAACAGACAAAAATACGACAAACCCAAAATGCTGCAACCTTCAACTCAACCTAAAATTCAGACCAAATCGTTCGCGCTGACCGCTAAACACGCTGCGCCGTCCTCGTCTCAGCCTCATATCGAATGTTTATTATGCAAAGATGGTCATCGTTTATATGAATGCGCTTCATTCAAGTCGAAAACGCCAGAGGAGAGGACAGCGTTAGTGTCTAAATTAAATTTATGCGAAAATTGCTTAAGGTATGGTCATAAGGTTCAAAGTTGTAGGCTACCAGGCTCTTGTCGCTCCTGCAAACAAAAGCACAATACTTTATTGCACGTAGCCCAGCCTAACGAGTTTCCTAGTGCTAGCTCGAGTCAGTCCCAAAACTTAGCTGCTATCACTACTAATGTTAACTCCGAGGTTCTCTTATGCACCGCTCAGGTTCAACTAAAGAACCCAGACACAAATCAAGTTCTGACGGCGCGAGCTCTTCTCGACAGCGGGAGTCAATCTACGTTTATAACCGAACGGATACAAAATGAGTTGAACTTGGCTCCTCAGCCCACTAATGTCAATGTAGTCGGCTTGTCGGATACTCCATTGTCAATTAAGACAAAGCGGTGTGCACTTCACTTTCAATCGCTTACCGATCCTTTCAATGTCAGTATGACATGCCTAGTTATTCCGAAAATAGCAGACAAACTGCCCAAGGTCACACTCAATGTAAGTCAGTTTGATCTTACTAACTTTCAACTAGCGGACCCTAGATTTTTTGAGGCATCCTCTATCGATATGCTTATTGGTGCTGATCTATTTTGGGACCGAATAGGCTCCTCTCAGCATTCTTTAGGCACTAATAACCCTATTCTACGAAGCTCTAAATTAGGGTGGCTCATTGCTGGTCCTCTGCCTATCTTACCAAAAAATAAACCCAAACAACCAAATAATGTTACACATTGTAACTTTCTTCTTAACCAAGCTGACTCATTGAACATCAACGATGCCCTCCAAATGTTTTGGGAACTAGAAAACATCCCCCAGTCTCATCCCTTCACTAAAGAAGAAAAGCTTTGCGAACAGCACTATCTCTCAAACACCTATAGGCTGGATAATGGCCGTTTTTGTGTCAGCCTCCCTATTCGTGATGAGAAGGACTGCTTAGGCGATTCTTACTCATTAGCTAAAAAAAGGTTCGCGAGCTTAGAAGCTCGTTTTCGCAAACAGCCCGATCTCAAAAAATCCTATGCAGATTTTATTCGCGAGTATGGTGAATTAGGTCATTTGTCGGAAGCACCACTACAGAGGCCGCCAGATGCCTTATTCCTGCCTCACCATCCGGTTATAAGGACCAAAAGTGAGTCTACACGGCTTCGTGTGGTCTTCGACGCTTCTGCGACCACGACCTCGGGATTTTCAGTAAATGACCTTCAAATGATAGGACCTGTCATACAAGATTCTTTGTTCGACATTCTTGTTCGTTTCCGCCAATACAAATATATACTTTCTGGAGACATAGAAAAAATGTACCGCCAGGTTTGGGTTAGGGAATGCGATAGGAACCTACAGCTTATTCTCTGGCGTGATAACGAAAACGAACGATTGCGTACTTTAAGGTTAAACACCGTAACCTACGGATTTTCAAGTGCTAGTTTTCTCGCTACCAGGTGCATCTGGCAACTTGGCGATGAATCTACAGATCCTAATATAAAACAAGTCATTCAACATGATTTCTATTGCGATGATTTATTGACCGGGGCTGATGATGAGGAAACCTTAAAGTACATTCAGCGCCAAGTGTCAGGCGAGCTCGCCAAAGGTTGTTTTCACCTACGAAAATATAGGTCAAACTTGCCTTCTCTACTTGAGGACTGTTCTCTGCCCGCAGATGGCGATCTAATCATCAGTAGTGCTACTAGCACTCTGGGTATAGGCTGGCGTCCTGAGTCAGATTTGTTGCAATTTCAAATTGAGTACTCGCCTACAGATGTTTTAACCAAAAGGTCTATATTGTCATCCACCTTCAAAATATTTGACCCTCTTGGCCTACTAGCCTTATGCACAATCAAGCCCAAAATTCTCCTACAAAACTTGTGGTCACTAAAATTAGATTGGGACGAGGAAGTTCCGTCTAGCATCAAAAAGTCTTGGTTGAAATTTACAGAAAATTTAAATTTACTCTCCACTCTTCAAGTACCAAGACGAGTACTTATCAATGACCCCAAGTATATCGAAATGCATACCTTCTCTGATGCCTCTGAGCGTGCATTTGGTGCTTGTATCTATCTTAGATCAATTGACGCGACAGGCAATGCACAAGTGAGTTTGTTGTGCGCCAAAGCCCGTGTCGCGCCCCTAAAACCAACAACAATCCCTAGACTCGAACTTTGCAGTTCTTTGTTAGGAGCTCAACTAAGCTCAGCTGTCACTATAGCTCTGCGTTGTAAAATAGATAGTCATGTCTACTGGTCAGATTCGAAGGTGGCATTAGGTTGGATCCAAACGGCTAGCAAGACCAAGACTTTTGTCGCTAACAGAGTAGCCGCTATCACCGAGCTATCTGACCCCAAATGCTGGCGGTATGTGCCAACAGCGGAGAACCCAGCTGACTTGTGCTCTCGTGGAGTGGACCCCAAGAATGTCAGTGAGTCCAGCATCTGGTGGCACGGCCCAGCCTTTCTGAAGCATGATGAAGCTTCATGGCCGAGTACAAGGATTCAAGCTCTTGACCTTCCCGAGTTGAAAGCATTGCCTGCTTTGGTAGCGGAGCCCACACCTTCGGTGTCGTTCATAGACGTCACCAGATTTTCAAAGCTTGTCAGAGCCCAGAGGGTAGCAGCTTGGGTTCTCAGGTTTATACATAACTCTAAAGATCCGCAAAATAAACTTTCAGGCATATTGTCAGTAGACGAGCTTAATAGCTCTCTATGCAATCTTATTAAAGTAGCTCAGTTCGAATCATTTCCAATTGAAGTTCAATGTTTAAAAAATAAAAAACCATTGCCTCATAAGTCTAATTTGAAACAATTAAATGTATTTCTCGATGAAGAAAACTTGATTCGTGTCGGGGGCAGAATAAATAGTTCAAATTATCCGTATGATAAGCGTCACCCTATCCTATTGAAAGGAAATCATATTCTAACAAAATTGTTATTTAAATATGAACACGTACGTTTGCTACACGCCCCACCCCAGTTATTGCTTACCAGCATACGTGATCAGTACTGGCCTATAGGTGGTCGCAGGCTTGCGCAGGACGTTTATAAACATTGCTTCAAATGCCGTCGATTTGAAGGTAGCGGCATGGTCAATATTATGGGTGGGTTGCCTTCTGACCGCGTGGAACCGAATTATCCCTTTATTACTGCTTGCACCGATTTTGCTGGCCCCTTTTTAATCACGGACCGAAAGGGCCGTGGGTGTAAAATAAGTAAATGTTACCTATGCATTTTCATATGTTTTCGCTATAAATGTATGCACTTGGAAGCCGTGAGCGAGTTGAGCAAGGATGCCTTCATTTTAACTCTTACTAGATTCATTGGTCGTAGAGGCAAGCCCAATGTCATATACTGCGATAATGGCAGAAACTATGTGGCAGCTGCTAGGGAGATAAAAGATTTCATAAAAAACCAAAAAGACTCCATTTGTGACTTTGCAGCTCAGCGAGGCATTCAATTTAAATTTTCTCCCGCGTACGCTCCTCACTTCAATGGTCTGGCTGAGGCCGGTGTAAAGTCGGCCAAATTCCATATCAAACGCATGTTAGGACAGACTCACCTGACTTTCGAGGAACTGTCTTCCCTCTTTACACAGGTCGAAGCCATCCTAAATAGCCGACCCCTATGTCCCCTCAGCCCATCACCCAACGATCTCCAACCGCTCACACCGGCTCACTTTTTGATCTTCAGGCCGCTTACATCACTGCCAACAGCGCCAACGCCAAGCTACAACGACGGCAGCACCCCGCTTCGCAACAGGTTCCAGCGCGTCGAGCAAATGCGCCAACATTTTTGGAACCGCTGGTCGCGCGAATATGTATCAGAGTTGCAGCAGCGCGCAAAATGGCGCGTCCAAGGACGAAATTTGCGACTGGATGATCTGGTCCTAATAAAAGATGAGTCTCCACCTCTGTACTGGCGCCTAGGACGAGTCAGCAAACTGTTCCCCGGGCCGGATGGAGTGCCACGCGTCGCTGACGTCAAAACCGCAAACGGAACCATACGCCGAGCTCTCAACCGCCTATGCTTGCTGCCCGCCGATAGTTGAGCTTGAAAGCTTGCAGGAGCTTTCAAGGGGCGGGAAGATGTTCGCGCCGCTTCATTAAATAGTTTTAATATTTAGTCTTAAGTACACAAAAATGACACTTACACCCTTGTATTAACGTTCACTTTGGCTTGTATTCCTTTCACCTATCAAGACACTCCGATATCACGACATGTTTGTAGCTAACCAATCACAGACACTCTCACACACACGTCACATACATACGTCACAGCCACGCCGCGCTGGACACTTGCATTCCGAATCCTAGACGAACGACATACAACCTCTGTAATTTAAAGGAAATTATAAGCATTTTCGAAGATCCAGAGTTTTAATCATCTTCTTGCTCCTATATGGAACAGTAAGTATATCGATTTTACATATACCTACTTATATAAACCAGTTAGTTAATAATTGGTCAGTAGTGGTCATCTTGATGACGAACTTACCTAGCTACCTAATTTTAATTTATAACGGTTTGTACCTGTATAGAGCGCGATGCCTGTTTAGGAAGGCCCGGTTAGCCAGTGATCCCGGTTGTTGTAAATGGCAGTACCTAGTAGCTAGGGCTTGAGAACTTCTAACAGTCAATTCGGCCACCCACTCGAGCCCGACTCTAACTAAACCCATCAAGGTCTAGTTTCCCCTTTGAGCCGGAAGGTCAGATTGTTGGCCGTACCTTACTTTTGGTACCTTCATTTTGGTAAGCGGGTTGACCACGAGCTCCTGTAGGAGGCATCTGGAATAACGCTTAGAAGAGGAGGAGACAGCGATGCAAATTAATTCACTATCCAATCCAATATCCTTAAAATGCCAAGCAAAGATAAAATTTACTAGTTTTGCAGGATAGCATATTATCGAAACGTCGGAAATATAGGTACTTAAATAAATATTGCGTTAGACTCATTAATAAGAAAGTTTTGTAAATAGATTTTTCATCGTACAAGAATAAGTCATCAATTGAAACATTTACATACCTAATTAAAGTAAAGTAAAGTAAAAATTATTTCGGAGTAGATACATTCACATATGTACACAAAAACAGTGGCTCACACTAGGCTAAGCCTGTCCTGTGACACCACATTATTCAATCACGAAAGTTCATCATTAAATACATTAAAGATAATTTAACATTAGCATTATTACCGTTATTTACATATCCGATTAAAACATCATTGCATTTAGGTAGATTTAGGTATTGCACTACATAATATTTGGAGTATAAAAGTTCAGATATTTCAGAATTTGTGTGTGCGAGTATGTGTGTGTGTGTGAGTGTGAGTATGTGTGTGTGTGTATGTGTGGTGAGTGTGAGTGTGAACTATTGGTACTAACCTACCTGTCTATTTATAACGTCCCACTATCATTAAGTTGGCCGCGATTCTAACCTCTCAGCATTAATTTATTCTCAATAGTTAGGCTGCGGACCACAAAGAACCTCGGATTGTTTACATTCCTGTGTGCGCAGCTTTAGGGAGGTATCCAGATTGTTAGTTTCTCAACTTTGCGGCGGTTGCTAAACGCGGACACTGTTATTCTGACGAAGTTGAGCGATGCTTACTAACGTTACTATCAGCCTTGCTTGCTTAATTTACCGCGTGTTTTGAAAGCCTTTTACTTCGATACCTATATATTAAAAATAAATGAAAGCATACGTGTCATTATTTTATGATATTATGATATGATTTCTGTATTGTAGGATTAGGACAGTCAACAACTTTATTATACGCCGAACAAAGCGGGCAAAAATATCTGACACGTAACGGATTTAAATGGAGACAGATACAAATTGCGCGTGACTGTACTTAAGTAAACTGACGCAAAAACGGTGATCAGAAAAATATCTACTTACTACGGTTGAAATTGTAGTTTTAAGGGTTCCGTAGCCAAAAGGTAAAAAACGGAACCCTTATGGATTCGTCATGTCTGTCTGTCTGTCTGTCTGTCCGTACGTATGTCACAGGCATTTTACTCCAAAACTACAAGGTATATTTGAATACAATTTTAAGGATAGGTGTATTTTATTAGCCGCTTCATAGTTTTGTAATTAAATTACTAAAAAAAAATGTTTTTAGGGGTGCTCTCCATACATGAAACTGAAATTCAAAACATTTTTTTTCATTGCAAGCCCACGTGTGGCACATTAATCGATAGGCCTTTCAATAGTTATTTGTTATGCAAGGCTGCAAAGTTGTTGTTTGGCGCAAGTGCTTGTATTGAAAGCCGAGCTAGCGAAGGATTGTAAGTACAATCCTGAGCATAGCGAGGCTTTCAAGGCACGAGACGCCAAACAACTTTGCTGCCGAGCGAAACACACAACTTTTCACCTCACCACCGCAAGGAAAATTGTAAATATAATGGTAGTAATTTGGACCTTATACTCATTTTCAATAAAGGTTTGTTTACATATCATAAAGATATAGCATTTTATAATTATTAAATGAAACATAAACATTTTTGCATCTTTAAATAACTCCACGCTTACCTACACTAAAAAAGTCAAAGTATTGTTGGGTACTCACACACGGGTAAACTAAGGCTCAAATACGCTTATTTCACTTTTTCCGCTAAATTAGCAGGCATTAAAATTCATATACTCGTATGATGTATATCTTCTGCACTAAAATCTATAAATAACCACCATTATTTTGGTTTTACTGTGGCTTTGAAACAAAACAAAATTAAATGTAGGTACACTAGACAGCATAAGTGCATGGTCAAGTCGCAAACTGTTTCCCTTGACGCGCTTGCTAACGCCATCTATGTGCACGACGTGTAATATCATTATAGATGTAAATGTAAACCTCAGAGGAGCGGCATAGTTTCACTAGATGGCGCTGTTAACACAGATGGAAACAAAAACTAATTCCTCATCTTGGATATAATTATATTTTTCTTGGGTTATTATTTTTCCTATATTATACTGTCAAGTAATCTTGCCAACGCATTATCGATCGATAATGGCGGTATTATGACGCAATTTGGAATGTGCTTTCTATTTATGTGCTACCTTTGTGCATTTATTTTTCTTGCGATGTTTCCGATTCACTACTAGTGAATATCCAAACAATTCCAAAAACACTTCTTTCCCAACATTTTTTTCGTTGGGTGCGGGATTTGAACCCGCGACTCTAAAGCTAGGTCGACAGTTACTTGCCTCGTTAGCCACTCGACCATCGGTTCAATTGACTAGGCAGTCGAAATTCATCATAAGTTTATTTTGCTGCTCAGATATTAATCCATTACGACTATGATTAGTATAATAATCGATGAGGGTAGACGAATGATTCAAAACTACCATACTTATTCGTTTTTATCACAAAGATGTTACATGTTCGTTCGTAGACCTACTTCAGCTGTGTTATTCATATTTTTTTTGGATATCATGAATATTAAAACTAGTTTTCTATGTAATATTGATCTAGTTAAAAGGTCGCAAATATTTGCGATATATAAAGAAGCTACAGAAACTGATCTAAACGTAAGTCGTTATTTTTACATGTTTGTGATATAATTATCTACTATAAGTAACTACTACTTAACTATCATACATTTTTCTGATGATTTATTTACGTATAATATTGTTGCAGCTAAAAAAAGGTTGAGCAAAAGGAAACGTCTCTGCTACACCGACAAAGAACGGCCACCAGCCATGGTAATGGACTACAAAGAAAATGATTTTGAATCGACAAGGCATTTCGTTGATTTATTGCACACAAGTGTGGACTGTTCGAGGTGTCTCCATAAAGAGGAGGGTTTATACTATCATGGGCATGCTGTTAAACCCTTGCTTACAGAGAAGCACATAAAACAGCAATTTGATACAATTTGGACACTGGACTAAATGTCATGTTTAGTGACGAGAAGTGAGAAGTGTTTAAATCTATTCAAAAGGACAATATAAGTTCACGTTCAGTGATCACGTAGTGCCTAACATGGAATCTGGTGGTATACCTAACTGTGAACATGTAAGGTTTGAAGAAAGACAGACCGGGTTATATATAAACAAGTGACAAAAGTAACATATGAGTAGGATATTGTTTTCATCATGCTTTTTTAACCCTATAGATACTATTAGTAATAGATGTGTTAAGTTAAGGAAAATTATTATTAAACAACATAATCATGTTAATTAACGAGATCGAGTGACATAGATAACCGTGGAATCCTACCATTATAATCTATAGAAAATTTGTTTAAGCGGATAACCCACATTCCACACAAGCGAAAGCCCAGTTCGTCGTTGCTAACGGAAGGCCAGAAAACAAGGTTGTAATTTGGCCTATGATATGGCTGTCTGAAGTGAAGAGTGAAAAAGTGAAGTGTATTAAATCCAGTCAACAGGGCCATTTAAGTTTATGGTGTTATAATAATACGCGCCGTGATAGTGGTCGCGTAGTTCCTAATATAGAAAAAGTGCAGATGCTGTCGGCCAAAGAGTACGGATTACGTTAACATTTATATATTCTATAAACCGGGTTATCCTAAATTAATTTAAAAAATATATATTGTTTCAGTAGGTAGGTATTAATATGCCGTTTGCTTTACTTTTTTATATTTTTTTACTATTTAAAATGTGATATTTCATAAGATCAAACGAAACGTAACGTACGTAAGTAACGGTGAAAGCCCAAATAAAATTATTATGATTATTTTCAAATCAATAACACAATAATTCATGGTTTGAACGCTCACATATAGGAATAGATATATTATGGCAATTAACACCTTAATGCATTCTGCTGATTTGAATGTTAGATAACCCGGTTGTAAGTTAATATTGTCAATATTATATTTATTGGGGTGAAGCTTCAATCTTTTTCCAATTATGGAAATGAAACTTAAGCTATTACCTCAATAAAAATGTTACAAAGTTGATAGGTAACTATTACTAAGTAGTATTATAAAATTGCTTTAACAGAACTGTAGTGAACAAAATAAACATATTAAAACATAAAATGCTGTTTTAATTATTTAAGTTATGAATATATAACTTTCTTTATGACTAATATTTGTATATAAAGAACTTTCATCTATAGAAATAGAACAAATATAAAAAAAATACAAAAACATCCCATTAGCTGTGATTCGAACCTCGATCGTTCTAGGCCGCTGAGCCTAGAGCACATGTCTTAATCCATTGAGCTATCTCAACATTACAGGTAATGGTGGAAATATAGCATTCACATACCAGTGGTATCGCACTTAAATACAGCTATTATAAATTAGCATTTAATAGCCTTGTTAATAATTATACTAATATGAGTATATTTCTGGTGATAACAGGTGTCAATTTATAGGTATTTAATGTGCCTAGTATAGTGCTTATTTTCCGCGGTATCTCTAAATAGTAGCGCCAACAACGCCATCTAGTTTAATTATTGCACACCACGTGCAACTGTGTGAGCAGCAGACGTCAAACGATGCAAGCGAAACTGGGCCGTAAGGTGTCCATGCATTATTGCAGCCGAGCATGAGTTTTTTCTTGAATTAACTTTTCAAACGGTGCGTTCCAAATTTGGAAAAAGCGAAAATTTTTGAAAAATAAAACTACATTTTAAAATTATGTATTCGTATTGTGTCCTTATAAGTCAGTCTAAATATTGATATTTCGTATGTAAATAAGAAAGAACAAGTATTATTAATTTAATTTTATCAAAATAATAACAATTAATTATTGGCAAACACCATCAGTTTCTGAACGCAGCATTCTCTACAAACACACATAACCTCCTATAGATAGAGCCTATAGGGCGTCGTCGTCGTCGTCGGCGCACCACGCATATATGCTCTAGCAATGATAACCTCCCGCTTCCCCGCGCCATATTGTCAGTATTGACCAGGTACGCGATCTATACGTGCGTCAAACAACCAATTAATTAAAATTGATTTTGCGACAAAAATAAGTTCTTGCTGTGTGAAGTGGTGTTGGGAAAATTCCCGAACGTCTAATTACACAACCGACGGAATAACATTTCACAGGTAAGTTAAATTTATCATATTAAATGTAAATTTCATTCTGTCACGCGGAGTTCATTTTACACTGGTCCATAAGAAGTAGTGAAGTATGCATGTCCCTTTTCATCAAATGGAAATGACAATATACTGTTTCTTACGAAAGCACGTGACACTCTAGTGATGGGCTAGTGATGCTTTCGAATTTTACCGATTCAGATTCATTTAAGGAAACAATACGTTAACTCATCCGTGCTTTCGTGTACTATTTTAATACGAAAATTCACCAAAGACTATATTCATATCCTTGTCATTGCATTGTCAAAATTATTTTGTAAGAAATCATAGATAATGTATACTATACTAAAGGTTTAAACTGCACCAAGGAGGCAGCGTGGCGGACTGGGGCCCGTTTCATGAAGCAACAAGTTACAAATTACAAGCGGAAGTCTCTTTTCAATACCTTTTGATAGAAAGAGACTTCCGCTTGTAATTTTTAACTTGTTGCTTCATGAAACGGGCCCCTGCAAGTGCAACCGTCTTACAAGCTATGAGGTAGAGGGAGACGTAGTAAATTACTATCTCGCTCTATTTTATTTCTTCCAGAGCTAATGAACGGAATATATTATTGTAGTACCTACAGCACGTCTATCATGAGACGGCCGCGACATACTCTCGATTTTTCTCGCACTATACCTCTTGTTCTTTTTAAGTGTTCTAATAAGAAAGAGACGGATAGTGCGAGAAAAATTGAGAGCTCGCGCGCCGCCGCATGATAGCCGTGCTGGAAGTTTTTTGGTGGTTTAAGAGTAGATATTATGTAGTTTTATTTTATTTATTGGGTAATTTAAAGTATTGTAGAATAATATGTAGTGTCGAAGTTAGCTATTGTTATGTAGTATTCATTCGTATAAAGTAGAATGAAATAGAATTTAATAATGAATACATAGGTAGTATATTCTCGGAGGTGGTCAGTGATGGAGCCATGGCATTTGGGTTTTTTCGAATCGTCTTCGTGAGCAATTAGGACTAGTGTTACGAGATGGACCTCATGCTGGAATTCGATGACGTGTGAGGGATATCGGAAGTGGTTAGTTGTGTAGCTTAAATACAAAATATAGTGTGTAGTGGCCTCCTTATTTAAATATCTATCGTTAAATTAAAATAATCACAATTATTTACCAGTGGCGCTGTTGAGCACGTTAACGCCTTCTTAAATGATGATGAGGATTATCATCAACCACATAATTTTATCACAGTGAATAAATATATGTACTTTTTTATAACATCGTTTTTATTAGTCTTCCTTACCTAGCTACGAGTATACCAATCTTAAAATATCATTCATAAGCCGAGCTAGCACATTCGCGTTAATGTCGAATAAACATCGCATTCGTCCTTTCCTAGTAAGTATGTAAATACGAACGGGACAGAGGCACATTATATAAACACGATAATGCAGTAAATGCTGTAAAATGCCTAGAAATAACTATTTTATATGACTACTCGATGTGATTAACATGCTTTTTTATGTTATTGTGGTGATCAAAATAGTCGATGATCGAAACATGATAATAAATAATAATAATATAACAGTGACAGCCGTTCAAAAATTTAAACCATACTACTACCTACTTACGCCATGTAAAATATTTTACTAACAATTAATTGCGGCACCGCTAAAAACCGTTAACGACCAACGCATCCCATCACTACGCTTCTGGCGCCACGATGTGACAAAGCGCGCTACTTTCGAAACAGCCAATCGCAGCGCCGTTACCGACCTCCCCGCAACCCGCACCTACCGCCAATCTTTGCATCGAACTAAATCGCTTATAGGCTCTATCTATAGGAGGTTATCTGTGTCTGCAAATGACCTCTCATTCTGTATAGAAAAAAGTTGGATCTCGCGATTGACCGTCATGTTCCAAATTCAAAAACTCTTTCCACGCTAGCGGATATAATGGGCTTTTGGGCGCAGATTTTGAGCGATAAAGCAAGCCTTTTCGAGCCGGTAAGGTGAAAATTAAATATAAGGTTTCTCAGCATTTTTTTTGATTAAGTCGATTGAGTCGATGAGTTGGTGGATAGTCGGAAATAATCGCCCCGAAAGTCACTAAAACTATGTCCCCCACCCTCTAATTTTTGAACCGTGTATTTTAAAAATATGAAAAAAATCATGGATAAATTTGGCCTATGGCTTATTAAATTTTTTAGCGAAAATTATTTTGAACAAGATGGCTTCAAAGGTTTTTGAGATATTTCTAAAAAACTGCCTTCCTTAAAGAAAAGAACGTAAGTGCCATAAGATTTTAGTAACGATACGACCTTTTTACACGCACTTGGCCGCTTTTATACATACATTTTGGGAATAGGTACCAGGTAGGTAGGTATTGGTATAGGTATAGGTACAGTATACCTTTGTGTTTCGCTTTAATTACTGTTTTAAATAGGCTTATAATTAAACAACGTAGACAAAGCATGTCATTCGTACCTACCTACGTATCAAAGAATGATCACTGAGCATTCATTATCGATATCGAAATTAGCACAACAAAACATATATGTCTGCAGTTTCGGCGGTACTCTTTTTGATTCCTCATGAAAACTTGACATAGAAAATAAACTAGTGTCATCACTCACCATATTTCAAACTATTTGGCATACAAGCATTTCCTAACTGTCATAATTTAGGATGGTTCAATGCACTTTCAATGCAGAACATCACAATAGATGGGGACGTTATAAAATAGTTCCGTCGTGCCGTCGTTCTGAAACTGGTTTGGAGGACCATAAAACTATTCGTGTGTACCAGGTTTATGAGTGTCGTCGCGACTTGTGGGTATTTCGAAGACGTATAGGAAGGTTTTGCATAGGGATGCGATAACTTGAGCTAGGCAGCCGGATATGAACGAAGGAAATGATCCGCGGATGCATGGCATATCTGTAAGGCGTACCTTACAGTTTCCTTACTTACCTTTAAGCATAGCGTATCTAATGGGCGGACATTATTCACCTCTATAAACATTAATTTAGTGGTTTCAAGGAATGAATACTTCTAGTAACTTGTCGCGGAATGCCTCAAAATAACGGTCGATTTGATCAATCTAACTACCAAAGGTACAAAGCGTAATTAATTTTAGAAAATTTATCTAGCAGCAATGTATCGCGTACACTCATTTGACACATGGAAGAAGCGGGTCACTTGTGATAGTTGTGACGTCACGTCAGTATGATAAAGTAGTGATCCATGCTAAATTATTTTATATGGAAAGAAAAAAGTTGGTAGTTAAGAAAAAAATCTTGCAATATCGCTTCATAGGCCTAACACCTACTACCCCTGGTTACAATTTGAGGTAATATTAAAAATACACTGTAATGCCCTAGAAAACTTACGCATCTGAAAGCCTCCGAAAGACACGCCAGTTAGCGCGATGGTAGGTACGGTAAGCCAAGAAAGAGGTCTACCTCTTTTATGAATGAATTAATTATAATTTATTCGCTGAATATGGTCACATAGGCTGGTATATAAATAATGCTTAGTAGGTATTTAGCAACATATTCTACTGGAAACCGGTGTACGATTTTTATACAATATTTATAGGTTTATATCTAGACTTAACGCATTAATAGGTACCTATTAGGTATTTAATATGTATTATTAATATTATTATTTTATAACATTAATAGAATTAAAATGATGTAGCATATATTATAAAGGTACTTAAATAAATTGTAGTTACTTAATATCTATTAAATCTAAATGTACTTTTTGTTAGGAATTCCTTAGTTGTATAGATACATTGTTCAGTTAGCCTCTTTTGGAATGTTTTACAGAACTGTGTAACCGGTAAACTGGTTATTTCTAGTGGTATAGAGTTATAAATCAATACGGCCATATAATAGCAGTTATCTCTATATAATTTTACTTTCGGACCAGGCATTTTAAGAGGCAGATGGGCTTCCGCTCTTTTGTTTCTGTTGTCTCTTAATTCGAAAAGTGACATGTTCTGTTTGACCTACCATGTTTGTTTGTTTACCTATTTCGTAAATATAGATAGCAGGCACTGTTAACAATTTATGTTTTAAAAAGAGTGGGCAACAGGCGTCACTGTTTTTTAGACCCCAGATTGCTCTTAGGCATTTTTTTTGGGGTACAAATACATTATTTGTTGCCGGAGAGTTTCCCCATAGTATAATTCCGTATCGGATGAGAGAACAAACATATGCATGATAAACTGTTATTGCGGTATCAATAGAACTTGTGTTTTTTATAGTTTTTAAAGCATAGACGAATTTGTGCAATTTTCCACATAGAACATCGACATGAACTTTCCAAGACAAATCTTGGTCAATATGGAGACCCAAGAAATTTACACTATTCACCTGCTTTATATGTTCTTCCCGATAATGGACATGGATATCTAGCTGTCTAGCTTGAATTGTAGAAAATTGTACAAAATTGGTTTTATCGGTATTTATTTGTAGGTTGTTTCTCTACAGCCACGAAATTACATCGTTTAATGCGTTGTTTATTGATGACTCGTATGTTTCGGTACCTGCATTTAAACATAATCGTTGCATCGTCGGCGAAAAGTATGCATTTTTGGTTAGTCGCTAAGGGAAAATCGTTAATGTAGATTAAGAATAGCAGAGGTGACAGAATTCTTACCCTGTGGTGTACTTCTGTTTATCAATTTAATATCGGAATCATAATTTTTAACTGTGTTTGTTATGTCCTAAAATTTTGCGATTCTTGTTATTTGTTGCCTGTCGCGTAGATATTTTTGTAACCATTTATTCGCAGGCCCTCTTATAGCATAATTGTACTAAGCAGTATCTCATGGTCAACAAAGTCGAAGGCTTTGCTCAAATCCAGAAACAAGCATGAGTCGGGGCTTTTTGTGTTGATATTACTAAGCAAATATTTTACGAGTGTGAAACCAGCTAAAGCAGTTGATTTATTTTTCCTGAAACCATATTGTTCAGGAGTTAAGATTTCATGCTTTTCCAGAAATCCTAGTATTCTTGAGTACATGATCTTTTCAAATACTTTAGATAATATTGGAACTAAAGCTATCGGTCTGTTGTTGGCCAGATCGTTTTTTACACCCTTTTTATGTTCAGTCTTTTACTGCTTTACAAACTCTATGGCTTTTGAGATGAAATATTATCATGTCATGTGTCAAGTTAGTCAATAAAGTCATGTCGATATAAAAATACGTTTTCTTACAAACAAATTAAAATAAATCACCAATAGCGTGAACATGATCCTAACGGAACCGGATTTTAAAGATAATCAGTGACCTAAATATATACAAATATAATTCGCGATCGTAAGTTTAATAAATTTTTCCGAGAAATATAAATTCGCATACAACATGAATTCGACAGAGAAACTCATGCATTCACGCTCACGCTTCAAAAAGACAGCTTGGAAATTATCGGTAGGGCTCATGTTAATTTCAAGAAGTCACCAAAAGAAAGAATTACATTGGGATATGTACAAGGTCGGTTGGAAGCTGTAGATAGTTATTTTCGAGGATTTAAGAGCATACATGAAAAAATTGTGACAAGCGTTTCGAAAGAAGACAAAAGCAAGCTGTCATATTTTACGGACGATCTATTTGACAGTTTCGAAGAACGTTTTTATATTTACAAAGGCGAATTAAAGACGGTTTTACAGAAATTTAGCACCGAGACAAAGAGCAACCAAGGTATACAGGGTGGTCGTGTTTCGCAACCAATACAGGGAGGTAATGCTTCAGGTTCCAGTGAGATCAGATTGCCTCATGTGACGATTCCCTGCTTCAGTGGAGATTATACGGAATGGCAATCGTTTCATGATTTGTTTACCTCACTGATTCATAAGAATAGTTCACTGGACGACGTGCAAAAGATGCATTACCTCAAAGTTAACCTGAAGGGTGACGCGGAAGTTCTTTTACGACAATTTCCCATTACTGGCGAGAACTACACACAAGCATGCACCATATTGAAGAAACGTTATGATAACAAAAGGTACATTGCTAATTGTCTATTTAAGACAGGGACTGCATAACCGAAAATTACCGGTATGTTTTATAACCGATATGACGTCATATCGGTTTTCAAATAGCGGTTTCGGTAGCGGAACCTTTATATTTCGCTATCGAAATATAACGGTAACCTTTATTTTTTACGGTACCTTAACCGATTTTTAAAGGTTACCGATATTTCGATTTTGGCGTCGTTGCCTAACCGCCGGCGCTGCCGTTTTGTCTTTCCGCGACATCGTCGCATCGTCAGTACATTGGCACAGCAACAAGGCATGAGGTGCGCTCGCTCCCCGTCCCCCGTTTCTCACTGTGCGCCGCGCCATTCCGTTTATCATGCCGCGGAAGATTTGATTATGACAAGCTTTATATTAACTTGCCCTGTTAGGTATGTACTCGTATGTACGAGTGTGTTAGTATGGGACAAATCTTGCGAGTTAATTTTGACTCACTTTCCGGTGACCGATTGAGCTGAAATTTTGGGTTTAAGTATAGTTTGGATGACAATTCAATATTATGGTACCATCGAGCTGATCTGATGACGGAGACAGAAGGTGGCCATGGGAATTCAGTAGGTACTTAACCGACGTAACCCCGTTGAGTTTGGGTTCGTTAGAATCGTCTCAATTAGTAGTTGATGATGGTATACAGAAAAGTACAGTCGGCAATAAAAGCTTGTACCAAAAATATTTTGTTTGACAGAAACTTATTTTCTAATTACAAGCTTTATATTATTAACTTGCCCTGATAGTAGGTATGTATGTATGTTAGTAAGGGACAAATCTTGCGAGTCAAATTTGACCCACTCCCCGGTGGCCGATTGAGCTGAAATGTTTGGTATACGTATAGTTTAGATGACAATTCAATATTTATGGTACCATCGAGCTGATCTGATGATGGAGACAGAAGGTGGCCATGGGGATTCAGTACTTAACCGACGTAACCCCGTTGAGTTTGGGTTCGTTAGAATCGTCTCAATGAGTAGTAGATGATGGTATACAGAAAAGTTCAGTCGGCAATAAAAGCTCGTACCAAAAATGATTTTTTGGACAGGAACTTATCTATATATAAAAGAAGACTTCCTGACTGATTCATCAACGCACAGCCGAAGCTACTGGGACTAGAAACTTGAAATTTACACCAGAACTTCCTTTAATGACGTAGGCAAGGGATGAGACGGGATTTTTGGTAATACTATCCCTAAGGGGGTTAAAGAGGGGTGCAAAATTTGAATGGGGGAACTTTTTTTTTAAAGTAGAGGCTTGAAACTTTTTAGGAAGATTACTTATTAAGTTATTAAGATACAAAAAAAGTATTTTCAGCTTTTTAGACAATTTTACACCTAAGGGGGTTAAATAGGGGTGCAATGTTTGTATGGGGGAAACATTATTTTGTGAACTAGAAACTTGAAACTTTGTAGATAGATTACTTATTGGAACACAAAAATAATTATCAGCGTTTTAGAAAATTCTAGCCCTAAGGGATTTAAATAGGGGTGCAAAGTTTGTATGAGGGAAACTTTTCCTTTTGAGCAAGAAACTTAAAACTTTGTAGACATATTACTAATTTGAATACAAAAAAGGACTTAAAGCGTTTTGGAAAAATCCACCCCTAAGGGGGTTAAAAGGGGTGAAAAGTTTGTATAGGGGAAACTGTGTTTATTAGCTAGATTTAAGATGTTGTAGAAAGATTACTTATTAGAATACAAAAAAAGACCTTTCAGCATTTTCAAAAATTCCACCCCTAAGGCCGATAAATAGGGGTGCAAAGTATGTATAAAGGAAACTTTATTTTTTGAACTAGAGACTTGAAACTTTGTAGTAAGATTAGTTAATATAATACAAAAAACGACTCAGCGTTTTAGAAAATTCCGCCCCTAAGAGGGATAAATAGGAGTGCAAAGTTTGTATGGGGGCACCTTTATTTTTTGAACTAGAGACTTGTAACTTCAGAAAAATTACTTATTAGAATATAAAAAAGTATTTTTTGCGTTTTAGAAAATTCCACTTCTAAGAGGGTTAAATAGAGTACAAGGTTTGTTTGGAGGGAACTTTATTTTTTGAACGAGAATCATTAAACTTTGTAAAAAGATTACGTATTCAAATGGGTCATTCTTGAGAATTGCATTATTCATCTCATTCCCTCGGCGTTTTTTATTTTAAGAAATTTCTACTAAGTTACAATAAAATCAAATTAAGTATTTAATAATAAACATATTTATCGAATAGGCATCACTTTGGGTCAATTAGGTACGGAAATATACCAATTCAAAGTTTAGCTGTCGAGGGAATGAGAAAAAATGACGGGGGAATGATAAAAAGTACGAGGGAATGAGAAAAATAACGGGGGAATGATAAAAACTACGAGGGAATGATATAATTGACGAGGGAATGATAATCTTTGGTATTAGATCAGATGTTTTATTAAATAATACAAAATTTCAGTTTGAATAAAGAAAAAATTCTGAGTTTTTCCTTAATAATCTTATAGACTAAGTACCATAATTTGAACAAGACACAATAATAGGTCCAGTTCAATAAAAATAACACAAAAATCGTTTTGCTGGACATTTGTTTTAAAGCAATTCTTTTTTTATAAGTTACATTTGTTGATAAAAATCAGACTATTAGTTAGTTACCTAAGTATTAACATCTTTTTGGTTTGATTCCTAAAGAAACTAAAATTCACAACTTTACTTATAGCATTAATATAATATTTTTGTATTACTGGAATAATACCTTTTTTTACTATAGTCGTAACATTTCTTTATTTACTACGTAATCATAAATATCACTTGAGATCACAAATAAAACATATTTGTAACATTTATATAAATATCAGACTCTTCATTAGTTATTAACGTTTTTTTAGTAACAATTTAATAATAAATGTATATTTTCTAAATTCTAAAGTAACCTAAATTGACAACCATGCTTATACTTAGTATTGATTTCAAGACCTTCTATTTAACAGAAAATGTAATGTTACGTTCATGATATTATAAATAAATTGTTGAATAAATGTGTCGACCATAATATGTTATAAGTACGGTATAAGGGTTTGGCCTGTAATAGGAGCAATAAATGAAACGGAGGATTACTAACCCAATCAGCAATCAGTTCTAAGTGGTTTAACAAAAAACAAACAAGAAAACACTATTAATCACTATGACATATATATTCTATGGGGTCATCCTCTAAATGTATTGTTCCTATTACAGGCCACAGCCGGTACATATGATAAAATATTATAATTTTCAAGAAACTTCAGAAATCTATCATTACCCCGTTCAGAAAACCGGGGGAATGAGAGTCGAGGGAATGAGAAATCGAGGGAATGAGAGTCGAGGGAATGAGAAACCGAGGGAATGAGAGTCGGGGGAATAAGAAAAAGTATGTTTCTTGTCGATTATGCCGAAACTGTTATTAATATAAGAGTCACTATTAAATCAACACATGCAATCATTCATGTGTTATTCTCTACACTAAATATTGTATGCCAATTGCAGGAAATAGATTTTATACGTAAATATAGGGTAATGATAATCGTAGTGAACCAAAGTTAGGGGATGATATATCTACCTTCATTGCTCCGAGCTCCAGCGACAAGACGCGTCTTCTCTCCGCGGCGTCGGTAGCGCTACAGACGAGGGTGAGACACGGCCAAGATTTACGTCACAAGACGTTGCAGTAAGGATGTACGCGTTGTTTAGTCAGGCATTAGGGAAATAATAGGTTAGCTCTGGACAAACCTTTGATATAGATTCCTATAAAAACTATGATAAGTAGGGGAACCATATTTTTATTTTTAAATCATTAACTTATATTCTAACGATTTAACTCGATACAATATTTGATTTTGATCCATAACTAGTTGTTTTCAGAGTAGATTGTTCACAAAATGGCGGATGGACGCACCGGGGGAATGATAATTTAGGTGTTTGACATTTTTTTATGGCTAATTCTACTTACCTTTAACAAAAAGTAAATCCTGCCCCAGTTAGATTAAGTGTTGAACTACTGTACAAAAATGTGTAAAGTCAATTATTTTATTTTTTCGGGTACTTTTTCCCTCTGGACGCTGAAAATTGACCCTCTCAAGAATCACCCAAATACAAAACAAACACTTTCAGCGTTTAATTTAGTTCTACCCGTAAAGGGGTTCTAAGACTTCTAAGTTTATATGGAGAGCAAACAAATTTTAAAGTAAGAGATTTGTAACTTATTTCAATAGCCTGTATGCTAAAATACTGCAAAACAAATTTCAGCGTTTTTTTTATTTATCTCCTAAGAGAGTTAAAAGGGGGTTTGAAGTTTGTATAGAGAGCAAGACATTTTTAAAGTAAGAGTAGAAACTGTAATTTGTTCAAGGACTAGAAAACAAATTACTTCGCTTCTTTTATTCTTCTTCTAAGATTGGAGGTTAAAAGGGGTTGAAAGTATAGGGAACAAGTACTTTTTGAAGTAAGGGAATTCTTCGGTCAGACATATATATATATATACTATTTGGTAAGCCATTAATTCAGAATACGTAATCCTATTGCTAGCATAAAAGTAGGTTAGGATAAGTTAGAAATGCGACCCTTAGAGAACCGAACAGCTACCAGAAAAGTAGGTTGGGTTAGAACTGCGATGCTCACAAACCGAAAAGAAGGTAATGTTAGATTAAAACTGCGAATCATTTTGTTAATTTAAGAAGTTAATTTTGGCTAATCAAAATAATTATTGTCTAACACCGTTAAATGGGGACTGGGGATGGAGATGGAAAGTTCTACGTCTTATGGCATATGATAAGTTTGCTTTCAAAACTATACAGGCAGCCCGGACTAACGTAATTAACACTACTAAACGGACTTAGGCAAAAAAACCCTACTAAGCTACATTAACTACTGGTAATACAGCTTAGTAAGAAACGTGTGATAATACTTAAAATATGTATATTTAAAAAAACGGACTTTTCAATTTAGGTTTAGCAATTTAAACCATTTACGCCTAAACCCTGAACGAAATTACATGAACATTAGCATAGAGATAATTTGAGACCCTTGGAAGGATTTAGGATAGTTTTTATCTCGAAAATTATCCCTTAAGGTGGTAGAAGTTTATTTGGGACGCGATATTAAGGTTACGACTAAAAATAATTGAATAGCAATATTTTTACTCAATTCTACGCGGACTCTTATAGTTTAGTTTAGGGTTTGCAAGATCCGCCAATATTTCGGATCCGGATATTTCGGATCTTTAAATTCAACAGTTCCGGATATCCGGAATTTTCGGATAAAACGGATCCATTTTTTTGGTACCTACTTACCTATAAAGTAGGAATTGTAAAGCCAAACTAAGAAAAAACTAAAAACAGCTATACCACCGTATTTTTATATCTGAAAGATTTTAAAAAGATACGCATTCCCGACTTCGTAATGACTTCGAAAATACTTTTTATTTTGTTTCAACTTTTCACTTACTTAACTGGCGAAGTTAGAGTTTCGTCACTGAAAGCGGTCACATGAATAACTCCGACTAACGACAATTCTCCGTACATTGCTGGATCCACAAGTAACCTAGCGACCACCTTAACTTCTAGAACAAGCGATGTATGGCGAATTGTCAGTGTCAGGTGACAATTGTCAAGTTGGTGAAATAGGGACCAGGTCGCGTTAACTCCGTACCTGGTGCTCGTATATACATGAGCTCCATGTATACAGTAAATTCGAGGTTGTAAATTAAATTGACATGATGACCCGGACGCCTTACACAGTAATCGATTGGAAGAGCCAATTCGTGAAAATCAAGGCAAGAGGTGTCTGTTCAGCAAGGGACATTCCATTACGCTAATCAGACTATGTCTAGATATGGCAAAAACGGTGAACGGGCCATAAACATAGAGCACTATCCTTATTTTATATGATCATATTATAAATCAAGACAATCGATGCCGAGGTGCGCGTTGATTGACGCGTAGCGCGCCGTACCTGAAGCCAAACGAACTTTCAAAACTTGTCCCGATTTCAAAACTTGTGCAGAGCACGTTTTTAGGCGTTGGCTGGTTGTGAATGAAAGTTTTGTAATTAACAGTAAGGCTTGAGAAACATTTTCTACAAAAAAGTATTTTTAGCATGGCAACCAACAATTTGCGACCGAATCGCTATTCTTTTAACGGTTTGCCAGCTCTGTAATTGACAAATTCGAAAAAAGAATAATTGATAAATACTAAAACATTAAGCATTAAGTCCGCCAATTGTACTTCTATTTTTATATTTGTGCAATAAAGTTTAAATAAATAAATAAATAAAACTGTATTTCAATTATAAAACGTAGGTATTGTTGCTGCATTTACTTCTTACTTCGCGTGTCAAATATACTTCTTAAATATTTATTTAGGTAGGTACATCTAAACTAACCCCCTTATTCATAAAACTAAAAAAGCCTCTGCTAAATAAAATGTGCTTTGTCCCTTTCTTACGAACACAAATGTCAAAGTGACAGATAAGGACAAAGGAATTTTAACGGCATTTTAGTTAAAACAGGCTTGTAGAACGTTTATGAATACGGCCGTAAGTCTTCAGTATAGGTAGGTATAGTTCAGGTAATATTGGATTTATATAGTTACTTAGTGCCTACGGTAGAATAGTGCATTTAAACCAACGCCAACTTTCGCCATCAAACTCTGGTTTTTACTAGTCTGTGGTTTAATTATATTTGTGACTAATAAATTAAAAACAATATAATATAATCTGGTCTGGGATGAAGAAGTGGCGAATAAAAACAGAGATTGAGAATTATTTATAGGATCCGTAATATCCGAAAAATCCGGACCCAGGAGCCTGTCAGATCCGGATCCGAAATTTGGCGGATATCCGGATTGCAAATTTTAAGTTATCGCAGAATGTTACTAACCACATATGGATGTACCTAGATGATCCGAAATAACGATTATTATTATTATTATGTTACAAAATCAGCACGAGTCATCATCCCTAATGGTAAAAAATAATAGATCAGTATCAGAATACTCAAGTAAAAGTTCTAAACTTATGTGTAATTTAGTGTAATGCGGGTTTAATATTCGTACTAACTGATTGCCCTGTGTAAGCTTCTACTTTGCGGCGGTATTATCCCGGAGGTGTTCTTTTTTGCTATCCTTAGAGTAATCATGTCTAAGGAGCTGTTTATAAAGCTAGCTACTGGATAGTTCAGTTCATACAAGAAAATATGATTAGTCGAAATGACATTGCTAAATTGAAATGTTAATTATTAATGAAAGTTTACAGACTTAATCATGTGTGTTCCCACAGTTGGCGCGTTACATTAAAAAATTACTTTGTTGTTACCATACTTACACCCATTAACTACGTTCGGCACTCGACCTTAGCAATAACACCTTAGCTATTGAAGCCTGATTTATGTTTCGTCAAAAGATTGAACGAAAAACTGGATGATAATTTTATTAAAGAAGACAATCGGAAAAGGCGAACGTTTGGCCCGGTATGCTGAACGGTCTCAGGTTCGACTATTGCCAAAAGATGATTTTGTCCCTTTCATTTTTTAACCAACTTCAAAAAAAAGAAGGAGGTTCTCAATTCGGTTGTATTTTTTTTTTTTTTTTTAATTGTTTGTTAGGTACCTCAGAACTCCGTCATTGATGAGCCGAACCGATTTTTTTTTGTTTGTAAGTGTATGCTTCCAGGTGGGTCCCATTTTTTTTCAAAAATTCAGTTGGATGATGGGATCCATGAGGAATTGAGGGGACTCCTCAATTATATTAGGCACGCGTGTAGTAATTTTGGTATTTTCTATTATAACTCGTGTATTTACACCCGGAAATCGTAAATTTGGTGGAGTGGCATTGAGGATGAAGACCACAGATGACTTATGGAATTCCTCAATTATGTACTTAAAAGTACAAAAGTATATCACTGATTCAGATAAGATTCCGTTGAAATAGGAACTAAAAAGTGCCAAAGGTGATGATGATCTTGGGGAATCGACGGAAGTCCTCAAATATTATCGGCGCACATACAGCGATTCGGTTTTTTTTTCTAATAATCAACGCATTTGCTCTCGGAAATCAGTTCATGTGGTAAATTGGAAAATAAATGTGGAATTGTTCTCGTGGCTTGGCGGAGTACTAAATTGAAGTCGGTTAAAACTTTGTTTTTAAAGTAAATTATTTTTCTAGCAGCTTTATGGTATAATCACACGTTTTAAATAGTCTGTACTATTTAGACGATTAATAGTCGGTAATATTTAAAATCTGTGTTCTTACCACATGTTTAATGTGAATAAAAATACTTTCATTAATTCTTTAAAAAAAACCATGAATGAAATGTACGAAGTCTAGTATGCATATGCCTTAACGCTGAAGTAACAATCAATCGAAGAGGAACAACACAACACGCGGTACTTGCGTTGTATTCTTCACCACGATTACACGTTACACAGTTATTTGTTTTTAGATTTTGTTTAGCATCCCGGAATTTGTTTTCAAGATTACCTATGGGAACAGTTTAATATAAACCGTAATCTCCGACTAAAAGTCCTAAGTAAAAAATCATAAGAATCGAGGTTTCGTTCTCGACGACGGTTTCCTCCTCCGAAACTTAATCAACCGTAACAAAATTTTGGGAAACGAATAAGAAGGAAATGCTAAATGTCAGGCTGTTTTGATTTTTGCGCTTATTGTTAACCGATCGACTATGTCATGGGGCCGTTTTAAGCTTTCTTTGAAATAACCTAGAACTTATAAAACAAAAGAATGTCAAAAAAATCAATGTTTTAACAACGATTGTTACCGACATAGATATTGATGATACTTATTAAAAAAAAACATTAATCTACGATTAAAAGCCTCGGAGGAAACAGTCGAGAACGTTTGTATGGAAAAACTACCCTTTTAAGTAAAAAGTAAAAGTGGAAGAGAGATTTGTGATTTGTGATTTTTTGTATCAGTGACACTTTTGTGCAAACTACTGAAGGGATTTTAGTGTTTCCAATAGGCTAGATTCCCAAGTTTTTCACGTTGCCATTCGAACGAAGCTGGCGACATCCAAAACGGCTCATCAGTATGACGGCACAGTTTTCTATTTGTGCTAATCGTTACATGAAAATCAAGTATTTTGCTGAATTAGTCGTGAAATACTGGATTGAGGTGCATGGTTGCGATACATTTTTTTAAATGTAAGTGTAAGGATCCTAGTAATTACGTTAGGTACGTAAATTTAAGAGCTAATTGTGTAACTATCGTATACAATACTTTTTCTACGAGTCAACTGAAATAATTAATCAAAGTTGGTATCTATTGAAAATCTAAGGCCTGCTGAAACGAAGCGCAGCCCACCGGCTCAGCGTTTCGTTAATGTCTTTTGTTCTACGACCAAGGCGATATTCTATTGGTCAAATTAATTGTAGTTCAGTAAAGGCGCGACGTGATTGGTCAAATTAATTATATAGACAACTATAATTAATTTAACAGTTGTATAATAATTTATGTTAGTTGAGTTGGTACGAGTAGCTCTAGAAATTAAAAAAAAAAAAAAACAAAAATCAAAATTATTTTATTTGTAACTTAGGTTATTACATAAGATTTGTCGAACCCTCCTTTTAAGTTTGACACTTGTATTAGGAGGTATTCGCTCTTTCGTACAAGGTTATATGATAAAGTTAACAAAAAATAATATGTTGCGTATTTCAGCTAATTTCACTAGTCTTGCATTATTTCTTAATAGTATCCTAACGGTTAAAAGAGTATGACATAGTTAAGAGAAGTTAGTGATTATTTGATTAACTATAGAATTATATTAGTTTACTAAACTTAGTTGTGTACATATAACAAAGTAGATTGTAGATTAACATATTATTATGTGAAGTCCAACTGTAACATGAAATTAGTGTGTTAATGCATGATAGATTCAGCCTCATGATAATTTATGCTTTTTAAGTATGTTGTAATTAGCCTTTTACATTCAGCGAAGGTTTTATTATAGATATTGGTTGTTCTGTTAATTTTATTGTAAATATGAATGGATAACGCATTGTATTGTCGTTTTGCAAAACAAGTTCTAACTGTGTTCAATTGATTAATTCCTGAATAGGGTTTGCGTTTTTTTAATATACAAGGATCTGGTTTAATACATTTGTGATTTTTTTTAATACAATTTAGAATGTATAAGTTTCTCACCGAGAGAACGTCGGCATCATTGTAAACGTCAGCGGTGCTGTATCTTATATTTTTACCTAATAAAACTTAAGAACAGCCCGTTGGGCCCGTTCAAGAACTATTAATTTACTCTTGTAAGTGCCTCCCCATACAGGTAAACATAAACACAATGGACTGTACGAGGGTTTTGTAAATCATACTAGAAGATCCTTGTCTGTGATGTGTCTTAGATATTTAAAAAGCCACATCAGTTTCCTTATTCGTTTTCCAGTAATTTCAATCTGTTTGTTCCAAGCAAGCACCTGATCTAATGAATGCCTCGATATTTGGTAGAAGATACGTGATTAAGGATGGTGCAAACACAGTCGGTAGAAGATTGATGTAAGCATGTGTGAGCAGTTAACGTCAGATTTTTAGGCGGTTGCAAGTTATTTAAGATGGAAAATGTAATGTAATTAGTTTTATTTAAGTTTAAAGTTAATAAGTTAGTTTGTAGCCATTTTATAACTTTAGCTTAATCCGCTTTAGCACTGGCGTACACCTCATCCCAACTGCCTCCATGAAACACAAGGGCAGTGTCATCGGCGTATGAAACTATATGGCCATTTGAAAGATGAGTATCCGTAAGGTCGTTGATATATGTTAGGAAGAGAGTTGGGCCCAACACGCTACCCTGCGGGATTCCGAATTGGGTAGAGGGTTCGTCCGTACTGAAAATATCATTATTTAATTTTACTCGTTGCGTTCTGTTTGACAGATAACTTTTGATAAGACACAAAAATTGACCACGTATCCCCATGATTTCAAGTTTGCGAATAAGGATGGGAACAGAGACGGTGTCGAACGCTTTCTTTAGGTCTAGAAAAATACAGAGCGTCTTCTTTTTTTCCTCTAATTGTTTAGTGATGAGACTTGTCAACTCTAAAACGGCGTCTTCCGTGCTTTTCCCCTCACGGAAGCCAATGCATCTATAGAAAACAGTATGTGATTATAGTTTGATGTACGAAGTCTTAATTCATTTCACATTAAAGTCGACGAGCATAAAAAAACATATTTTTTCGAAACTTAGAATTTCTATATTGCTTTATGATTTTGATTACCTTTTGTAATATTTACACTTTATTGCAATAATTTAATGGTTTACCAGGGAGAAACTGCCTACCCTATTCCTGTATTATTTATCCAGACCGCCAATTTTCAAATTTATTTCTTTTTCATTCTTTTTCTTTGAATCTTCAATTCTCCAATCCAAAAAACAAATTATTCAAGTTGGTGTTAGTCATAGATACCTACTAGCATTGTAATAGATAAGTTACGTACTTAGGTACTTCTTTAAAATAAATCATATTAAATTAATAAATTACACTTTGGTTTATTTTAGTATTTATGGTCTCTCATACACATTGACGACCGCTTTAGCCTAGTTGGTAGTGACCCTGCCTACGAAGCAAGAGGTCCCGGGTTCGAATCCCGATAAGGGCATCTATTTGTGTGATGAGCACAAATATTTGTTCCTGAGTCCATGACTCGATGAGTCCTTATTAAGTATTTATTTATCCATTTAAGTATGTTTATCGTCGTCTAGTACCCATAGTACAAGCTTTGCCTAGTATGGGATTAGGTCGATTTGTGTAAGTTTGTCCCCTAATATTTATTTAGTTATTGAATGATTACTTTTTTTGATTAGATTTCTTTAAAGAAACCTTTTCTAAAGGAAAGTATTTTTACATACCTTCAGTCTATTACAAAATCAAACAGACATACAGCTTGGCAAAAAGTCTAGACACCGAACAATATTTTTTCCAACCTGGGTAACTTCGTTAAACTTGACATACTTATCCTAGTAGTGACGTAGCTATAGTAGCCGTATTGTCATGTCTGTCAAACTATTATTGTTATTTTACCGGATTTATTAAATTTCGCGAATTTATTAGTCTTCAAATGCAACAAAAATTCCGTACAATGAGCAAGACAATACGCAGTTCCGCTCGGAGAGTAATTTATAATGTATACAAGCGATGTCTTGCGGAATATCAAGCCGGAATCAAGTTGTTGTTGTTGGACATTGTTGGAATTGGACAATGATTATAGATGAACTGCTGGAATGACAGGTTTGTAATTATTGTAGACTACTAATAAGTGTTAAATTATGAATGGTTATAATTATATTTATTCCTAACGCTAGAATTAGGTACAGTAAATTTATAATTTTCGTCTTGTTTGACGAAGTTGACCAGAGCTCCTGAGATGGAACCCACTAATGATACAGGGTCCTCTCCAGAAGTTCCACTAAGGGGATCTAATAGAGACGTTAGACCTCCTGGATATCTCAATGATTATGTCCTGTTTGTAATTGATTTCGTTTATTTTATTCTTATTTGAAAAGGAAAGATGTAGCATATTGTGTTTAATGGTTTAGCTCTAGGTTGTCTATGCTTGAAGGCGGTAATAAAACATTCTTAGACCAAACCAGGGATGTTGCAGACATTCGCATTCGCATCCGCAACCGCGAAAGTTCCGCACAATTTAACACCAGCATCCGCAAAAATCGATGCGGAGTTTTTGCGGATGCGGATGTAGTGCAATTCACAACAAGAAAGAACCGCGCGTTTTAGATATTTTCGCCATTAGTGAAAAAAAACTTCTTTTCCTTTCTGTGACCAAGATTTGTTCGCTACGATTGTAATTTAGTCTCAACATGTTTGATGATTGCGTGATATCATAAAACGGAAGTTGTTTATTAACGTTTTTTAGTGTTTGACCCCAAAATCGGCATCCGCATCCGCATCCGCGGATGTGTGCCCCCGAATATCCGCATCCGCGGATGTTAAAAAATCGGATCCGCGGCATCCCTGAACCAAACTAGTAATAGTTGTTGTTTAATTTTATACAAATATAAATATTACAATACCAATATGTATTTGTATGTATTTTTTCTAAATTAGGAACCAAATTTAAATAATGTCCTAGTAAAAAGGGAAGTACCGGGTCGTACTATTCGTGTTGCCATATGAGCTATAGTGGCGTGCCTATTATTTTCTACTCTTTTGCCAGACTCAATACAAAAGTGATGTCCTGTGGATGACCTCTTCTGCCAGTTAAGACATATAGAATCGCGGCCCTGGTATCCGATATGGTAAAATTTACGGTACGGAACCTTCTCACACGAATCAACCAATTCAAATCTTGTCTTAAATATCATAACCGTAATTCGTAGACTAGTAAAACTGGTTATCATTCTCGAACACCTAAAAAATCTTTTATAGTTTAGTATTTCTAGGACAAAAATCCGATAGGCAAGCTACAAAAGTATCTATATAGAGGTCACAGATACAGACGCACCAATGTATGTGTGTCACAGAGCAGGCAAGAACAGACTTTATGTGATTGGGATAAGGGCTGTTAAAAGTTGCAGTTAAGTTGGCGGACCTGTTAATGTCACGAGTCTTCGGAAACGATGCGATCCGAGCGCTGCCAACATAATTTAATTTCCGTGCGTCTGAATTTAGACAACGCTATATATCCAGTTCAAACCTATAATGCTTGAATGTTAATGGGATTTAATTATCATTAACAGTCATACTGATATTTAGGTGCTAATTTGTCTTTTCCGTTTTCGATTGTTAAGAACATGAGATACCCAGATTTGAGTCTGACGAGATTGTACCTACATCTCTGTATAGGTATACTATTGTTTATTTGTTTCGGAGACAGGTATTAACTAGAATACACTAGAATATGAGTCTGTAACTAACACCTATACCCCATAAAAAGTTTTATTATTATTATTAATCTATTGCTCATTAATATTATTGTCATATCACATAATGCTCTATACTATAATATTAATACTTATTTTTCTTATATGTTGTAGATCAAAAGTCGAAACTTATGTCGCTGGGAGCGGTTAATGACGAATGGTTGTACTACCAGAAATTAAACTCACTGTTAACTAGAGATCATTATTTGTTTTTCTGTATCTGTATGATGAGAGCAGTGAAGATGACCATAAATAATTAAACAGACTCTCAAGAGGTTTGACATAGACTGTGAAAGTTTAATTTCCAAAAAATATTTCAGATCTTGAACTTATTTATAAAGTTATGCAAAGCTATCCACTGGATTAAACAACATTCAACTCTACTCACTATTTTGGGGTAGTTACTTTTAACCATAATCATTATTGTGTGACATTTTGTATTAATTAAAGAAGGGTAAGTGCACGGAAAAGACTTCTACAATCACATTTTTAAAGGGGATTTTTATCTCTAAATTTAAAGCTCGCTATGAACTATAACGTAGCATCAAAAGCTAATAAAAAAATACTAAACATGTAAGTATCCTTCAGATGCACCGGGTCTGAAAATGCAGCCCACAATATGATCGTAATTAAGTAGTATCTAGTAGTAGCAGTTAGTACCCAAACATTTTTTTGCAATTTTGTCTAAATCGATGGCAAAAAGCGAGAACGTAGTAACCGCCAAAATGCAAACTTTACACCAGAGCCAAAAAACTTTTCGATTTCGAGAAAAAAAATTATAACTCTTTCATTTATGAACGAAAATGCTTGATATTTGGATCTAATTCATAACTTATGGTTTTTTTTCAACTGGCATATTTAATATTTAACAACAAAGACTGGTTTACGACTTAGTGGCGGTTACGACAATTGAACTCTTTTTTTCGTTACGCGAAAACGCTGTAAACGCCAGAAGTAAATGTACTAAAATGGTGAAACGAGTATTATTTCCATAAAGCATAAATGCTGTAACCAGATGCATATTTATTTTAAGATTCAATAATTTTGACGTAAATGTCATTACGTTCTTTATAGGACTAACTGAAATGTGGTAAGTGTCCACCGGCAAAAAGAAACTGTGAAAATAAAACGACTTAAGTATCAATCAACTTTTATCAACATACTTTTTTAAAATGTTTCCAAATTTTAAATGCAGGTTTCTTACAAATTAAAAGCTCAGAAGCAACAATTACCGTCTTAACATATCAAATACTATCTAGTCTCAATTTCTCTGTATAAAAACATTACGAAAGTTACTTAAAACCTCCGTTGCTTATAACATTTCAAAAGGCTAATAAAATCTCTCATATTATAAAATCACAACCTTGTACTTATCGTGCTAAAAACAAACATAAATATTCTTAGGGTTAATCAGACTATAATATTGTTATCCGCTAAAACTAAATATTATAGGTAATGAGGTTTAATATTCCCGTGAAAACTTTAAAACTTTACCACTTTTTTACTTTTAACATTT
Source organism: Epinotia ramella (assembly GCA_947578815.1). Taxonomy (NCBI): domain Eukaryota; kingdom Metazoa; phylum Arthropoda; class Insecta; order Lepidoptera; family Tortricidae; genus Epinotia; species Epinotia ramella. The sequence goes on along the minus strand of OX388205.1, from coordinate 14,217,781 downwards.
TATCTTCAGTTTTGGCATTAAATTGTCTTTTAAGTAACTTTTATCGATATAAAACTCACTACCTATTAAACCCACTAACTAAAAAAGATGTTTTGAATGTAAGTATTACTTATTATATAAGTTTTCAACATAATTCTTAAACAATTGTTTGAACACAACTATCACCTCAATTATAAAAATATTTCTTTGAACTAATCTCACTGAACCATTAATATTTCACTTAAATAACTAGACGTTATATTACTATGGTACCCGTACAAATTAAAATTGTTATTTCACGGACACACAGAGTACACAGACTACGCACACCGACTCGCTCCGGCGATCGCCGATAGACTAAATAACAGGTCATATTCACGAGCCACATCTCCGCGAGCGCACATTTTTATTGCTGTATCTTCAAGCACTACCCACTTCACGTTGTGTTTCAAATGTCGTTACTGTAGCTTGCTGTTAATTCATTTTCGAATGAAATGTAGTAAGCGTCAATCATAGATAATTTATTTTAGGATAATTGCAGTAAGCTTGGTTCGTATTTTTTTCACTACATGCATAAATGCTGTAACCGCCACGGAACAAAATTTCGGCAACGCTGTAACCGGCACATCCTTTGATTTATGAAAAAACAAAATTAGCGTAAATGTACTCGTTTAGAAAATTGCTACTATTTGGGTGTTTACAGCAATTAGATGTGAGCATCGTCAAAAAAATACATTCGTTTTGCAACGTAGTCCAGTTTTTTCTAAGCGTCGTAGAGCCATGGGACCCAGACCAGTCGACGCAGAAAAATTCGCTGATTCCGAATATGCAAAAAAAACTTTTTTGACCAAGTGGCGGTTACTACGTTCTCGCTTTTTGCCATCGAAATGTTGTTTAGGAAAAGAAACACTTGCGAAACGTCGTACATTGCCAGATTTTAGTACTAGATAATATTAGTAAACCACGCAGCTACTGCTGCGAGCTTACATAATTCAATAAGTAAATAACCCCGTAAATATTTTAATTAACAATTTGAAACCGCGCTATACCTCACCCTCACCCACGACGTTCCCACAACTGACATGGCCGCAAGAATGCTGGCTACGGGAATCCTTTTCCAAATAATTAATGCGATAAAATAGTGCGCGCGGGCGCGGCGTGACGGCCGCGCGCGCGCAGTCACGAGCCGGGGCGCACGCGCGACCTGCGCGCCGCCACACCTACGGGGACCCGCGAGCGCGCGCATCCGACGCTGTACATTGCTGTTCCGATGCGCACCGGCATCGCCTGAAAAATAAAAAAATAACAAACAATAATCTTATGAACAATCTGACATAAATTGACCTAGGCGTCTATTCCGCTTCACATTTTAAAGTTTCGGGCGGTCATTCTGACAACTGAATGAATGAACTTGGAATCATAAGCTTCGAATAAAAATTGACTTCGTGATGCGTAGTGCCTGTAAAGAAATGCCTGTAAGTACATTCCATGAATCATCTGCCTGATTCCGCAGTTCCTTCCGCGCTATTGATAGATCCCGAGCGGTACCGCGGAATACAATGATGTCTATATATGACCATCCCGAGGGTCCGGTCTATACTTAATAATAGTGAAAAGATTGTTGAAATCCGTACAATAGGTAGTTCCCGGAGACCACCTCTTAAATATATACATAATTACAAAGTCAATAACATTAAGTAGGTACTTCAGTATGAGATTACTATGAAATAGTTAGTAGGTTTCATCATCATCATCATCATATCAGCCGAAAGACGTCCACTGCTGGACATAGGCCTCCCCCAAAGAGTGCCAAAGTGACCAGTCCTGCGCCACCCGCATCCAGCGAACTCCAGTAGTTAGTAGGTTTAATTATTATTATTTATGACCCGCATTATATTAAAGCTCTGACCATCAATGTAAAGCGTATGATAGCAATGAATCATTTAAGCAAAATAAAACCAAAGAGAAGAGCACGGACACTGCGTCCCTCTATCTATGCACTTCTATTTTATTAAATCAGGACACTGGCCTCAGCGTGCATCCTATACGTAGGAACCCTGTTTCCGATTCATGCTATGCAAAAATATTCCGGATTTGAGCCAGAAACAGGCTAAAAAAACTCGTCCGTAATGTAAATCGTCGATTTTGTATCAAGTTAGCTACGATAGAGCGGATGTTTGATACGTAGCATATATTATACAGCCGGAGTAAAAACTTAGTTAGTAAAAACGGTAATCACGAATATACTAACTACAGGCCAATTGCAATCCTATCGATGATAAGACTTTAGAAAGTATTTGATTAGAAACAGAAACAATTAAATGTTCTTTTAGCTCTTTGTATTGTCCTGGTCATTTGCAGTAGTTCATAGATTTCGTTTGTGTTATTCTCCGCTGCCTTAAGCCATTTACTCTTGCTCCTGTTAATGTATTCAAAGGTAGCGGTAGCAAAATGTTTTTCGACCTTTGTTTATTTACCGCGGTCATGATTATAATAATAAAGGTTCAAAGGTTTTGAGTTATGGCGGGTTTAAAGTATCTAAAAAAAGACTAAACATTCTAGCACCAAGGCTCATTTTTGCTGCTCGTTAGAACCCGCATCCCGCATGCGGCAGCTTGCGCCATCCATGTTTTTGCTGCTCGTTAGAACCCGCATCCCGCATGCGGCAGCTTGCGCCATCCATGTTTTTGTTAATGGGGAAAACAAGATAACACAAGCTGTCCGCATGAGGGACGCGGCCTGTAACGACAGCCTTTACGGTATATTTTCTTCTCTGTGCGAAGAAAAGTCAGATGCATGGTCGTTGGCTTGATTTGAAGGTCTAAGGTATTGTCTATCAGTGACTACTGAATTTCGATAATTGCGTCCACGTCGCTGACGGTAATAATAATGATCACCGCAGATATATATTCTCCTTACTGCCCAGCAGAAATACTAGTACCAGCCACAGATTTAATTAAACGATTGAAATTGCAAAGGCGCACAGCGATTACGGATTTACACGTTCATTCATAAAGTACACAACATTAGGGCGGGTTGCGGCAGGAGTTCTCAAACAGAGCAAGCTATTGGAACGTCAGTCGCAGTAACTAATGCCGCATGCTGTCGGCCTAACTGATGTCTGTGCGTACGCGCACCGCTAAGGAATCGTATCCTTTGAATCAGAGGATATACAATATAGGTAGGTTATTTGCAGATGATCACTTTAATTGATAAATGTTACAATTATTTTTATAATTTAAGAGCTTTTTAGAGAACAAATATCACAAATCGACGCGTGTTTCGCCTTAAGCAAGCCTACAATTTTCGTGTAGATCACAAATATCTAAATGACGAAGTAAAATAATGTTTAAAACTTTTGGTTTTTTACTTACTAATTAATACTTTAAAATGAATCCATGTTTATCACAGCCTCTTATTTAACATTTTGATTTGTAGCCTGCAGTCCCCTGCATGACGTTGTCTCTTTGTTGTAATACAAAACTTAACAGTTCATCGCGGTCGTATAAGATAACTTACTATTTTAAACATCCCTCCTGAAAATGGCATCTTCGGTACCCCATTCCATTTAAAATCCCTCACGGAAATTTCTCAAACAATAACTATCAAATCAAATCCGTGAAATAAACATCGTCCGAAATGGTGACATGCGCAGCTGGGATGAGCAGAGCCCCAATTTTGCTACTAAAAACCGCATCCGAATTTCATGTCAATCCCATCTCAACATTAGCGAGTTTCACTCACATACATACGAGTATGAATTATGCTAGAGGGAGTACTTGGATCAAGCAGAATTTCATGTGATTTCAATATGCCAAAAACGCATTCCGCATTTGCACCCCAGAGCGAGCAGCGCGAGTGCCACCGATATCCCAATTCAATTCATACGTCAAACTGCGGCCACTGCCAAGATGGGATTTTTGACCACACCCGCCTGCGTAGATTGACGGTCTTATCTTGATTTAACCTTATAAGTACCTTACACGGCTGCCGTATCATTACTGCAAGATAATTGCTCGCTGTTAATGCAATGGTAATGGCCCATGATCGCCAATTAGCCCCTATCATGTAACCCTCACTAAGAACCCTTTTTATCGTTGCAGAATCAATGTAACTTCCGAAATCGTATATCTGCCATGTTCCACATGCGCAACGAAAAGCTACTCACGCCCGTCATTCTGCCTCGTACTAATTAAAGAACAAATTATACGTTCTTTATCACCTCTCTTTTTTTTAATAACAGGCATTGTTGTCCATTCGTGCCAAGGAACGATTCTTTTCAGCCAGTGACTGATTTAATTCGATTTGAACACGACGCGAGATTGAAATATTATGGAATGTCTTCATCGCTTTCCATAGAACGTCTTAATTTATACATATTTTCCTTTTACGCTTAATTCGTTGAAATCGTTAAATTAGTCCGCAGCGTAGCCTTGATTTCAGAATTGTTTTACCTTCCATGCTATTTAATATAAAGTTGTTCATGTGAGGAATTAAGTGTGATCAGACACATACGCCTAAGAGAGGCGCCACGCTGCTGATAGAACTACTAACTTAATAGAGTGGTAACGATAAAAAGTTACTAATCACCGACATTGACGGATTAAGGCCGATTGTGTTTTTAATGCGATATTACAGATGTGCTTAAGGAGAGTTCAGTTCAAGTACTAGTTTTGTTTATGTCAAATGGCGATGGGCTATTTAAACTACTCGTAGAGCACTTACACCATCGGAAAAGCAGGTGCGTGGCACCTGCATCTTGATTGGTGATTGCACTTAACTCCTTGCACTTGACACGGGGATTAATACTAGCATAGCGCTGCTTGAATGTGAGTTTTTTAATAATTGAATGACAAGTCAGTGGGTATCGCTCACGCGCCAAGCGCTTTATATGATCCGTAAATCAAGTGTCTTTATTTATAATTAGCCCTTTCTTTATTTAGATCGGATGATACGCGTTAAAGTAAGACTAATGTTACACTTGCTATTTATTATGATCATTAGAATCTGGAGGTCTACTTTTGTTCGTCATTTCGCATTTAATATATTTACCGCTCGTTTTCAAGCCCACCGATCTAAAGCGTTAAAACGAACACGTAATACACATAGAAAAGCGAAGTAAGTACGAAAGCGATGAAATGAATAGGTAAAGACCGTTTACTATATGAAGCAAGTAATCAACAATATATAAGGATTACCTACCACACGCTATGGATCCTATGAATGTAATGGATTTATACATTACTTAAATGATTATTGAAGTAATTGTAAGGAAAGTTATACGTCGGTTGCAATAGTGTTTGTGTTTTCTTTATCACATGTATAGTCTTAGTTTGACAAAACACTGTAAGGAGTGTCAGAAAATAACCCGTATTTACAACTGGCGCATCACCTAGATCCCCGTAATTCCGGGTCGTTATTGTTATTACCGTACTTGGGTCCCGCTAGGAAATGATGGTTTCCTGGATCGGGTTGGTTTTAAGCGTTGCGGTACGAAATAATCGGTAAGGCGCGTGCCGTACCTGCGCCCCGCCCCGCCTTCGGGCCGAGTTTGTTTTACCACGATCGGAGGCCGCTCGCGTCACGTCTCTTATCATTTGGTAATAATCATTGGGAAGAACAAAACTAATTTTTCTACCCCGGTTGAAGTAAAATTATATCAAATATCCTTTCTAAATACATTCCATTCAAAAGATATAACGCCTTATCTTCTTTATTTCAGCTTGCAGAATAAGCTAGGTTTAAGCACAGTAAGAACAGTAAGTATTAGATCATTTAGATTAAGTAGTCGGCATATTTATGTCTTGGTTTTTGGGACAATGTCTGACTTGCATCTTGCATACCAAATGCTGACTGAAAATGTGTGTCCAAGTCAATAAATCACCCTAAAATACGGCAAAAAGAAAGTGACGTACCGTGAACCAGTACGGCAGATACTGCTGTACAGCGAAATTTTCTGATGACAGCAATCTTATAAAATTTACTTTCCAGATAAAGAGGTTGACAACTTTACTGTGTTACAGTTTTCCCGATATTTATTCGTAAAGTATATAACCTAGTCTTACTTCCAAACAGGTACAGTATCAGACTATTTGTTTTAATACAGCTGATATCTGAACTGTTCTATACACTCCCCTGTAGTTAGACTACGTTGAAGTCTAATACAAAATGTTGTCGACCCCTGGTGCAACGGTAAGGTAAGTTTCTTCTGTCCAACGCACTGTCTCGATGGGCTATCGATTATGACGAACGCCGACGGTTCTCTATCGAAAATAATGATAGTCGAGATAGCCTAGATTACTACAGTAAAGATCGGGCTTTTGCGGCAGATCGAGCAGAACAGTTCTATGGACATAATATAATATCATACCTGTACTTCTCAAATTCTTAGACGTTAGGGACTAGGTTTTTGTTAGATGTTGGGCAATGAAGATAAGACTGTCTCCGTGTATAGACACGAATGCAGTCTTATCTTATGGATAACCATGTAATTTGTTTTTCAGTAAGTAAGTGAGTTTAGTTTACAGTTTGCTCTAATAGGTATGTACTTAATATCATAGCAATTGAGAGAATGTTATAGGCAAGTTAAGAGTAGGTAATGTTTTAATGTTTACTTGGGTAAACAACGGTACAATAATACTTAATACTAAAGTGGCCGTCAATAGAACTTGCTAACTATGTAAACAAACAATGTATTGGAATTGACATTTAATGTCAATTTCAGTATGACGGTTTGTTTACATAGTTAGCAAGTTCTATTGACGGCCACTTTACGGCGATATACATCAACCAGCAAAGTTGCCACCACTTTTTTTTTTTTTTTAATCTAGTATTATTTTTTATGAGTGAGGGGGACACAGAACAAACAGTTAACTCGTCTAGTGTTATTGCGTGGAACTTTGAAATGTAATACTACATTATTTACGATTTTATATAAAAACATTCGTTTTTTAGGGTTCCGGTACCTCAAAAGGAAAAAATGGAACCCTTATAGGATCACGTTTTTTTTTTTGAGAATCCGATAATAATATTTATTTTCTAAAATAGATATATATAAGGTGATAACTAAAATTAACTAAATTAAATTCAGTTCAATCGAAATAAATCGGCCAAGTGCGTGTCGGGCCACGCACATCAGTGTAGGGTTCCGTAGTTGCCTGTCTGTCTTAGTTACATTGACATCGATAGCGTGGGGTATCGTTAGATAGTTTGTTCAAAAATATTATGGGTTAAACAAAAAAAAAGTTTGTTCGAGTCAAGTGTCGCCTCCCCCCCTCCCCCTCTGCCGGTTAAATGGAGACATGAAAAAATTCATGGCAGTAGTACATATAATGAATTTAAAAGGAAAACTATCACGGCTAAGTAGGCATAACTAGTTACCGAGTAATAGTCGACCAACTTAAAATGTACTTAGAAAGGCAAACTTTCGTACAAATTCGGCCGACGCAACCGCACCATTTAGTTGGCGCGCATGTGTCGATGTAACTAAGGCAACTGCGGAACCCTACACTGCGCGTGGCCCGACACGCACTTGGGCGATTTTTTATTTCCTAATTCGTTTAATACCTACCTACTACCTACGAACCCTACGATTTATAAATACGGGACATTAACTACGAGGGAAACAGATTGAAGAACAATGAAGGCTCTGTAATGGGTAATAAGCGTTTATTTGGACGCGGAATTTTTTTAATATAATGGTTGCCAACCAGCATACGGCCTGCCTGATGCTAAGCGGGCACCGTAGCCTTTGGAGGCTGGCAACTCCATTCAGTCAGTTGCCCTTTGTTGATTTTATGAGGAAAGTTATTTAGATATATTTTATAGTCACCAGACCTAGGGCTGAATGAACGCAACAAACGATCGACAGGCCGCCTGTTTCCGGCCACGCGTCCCTTCCAACATCATGGTCACCAAAGCGCCCAAGAATGCGAGGGACCTCAAATCAATAAAGGGTTGGCAACGCGCTTGAGATTCGCCTGGGAGTTGCAAGCGTCCATAAGCTACGGTGTCTGCTTACCACCAGGCAGGCTGTACCCTTGTTTGCCACCGTTTTAGTATAAAACAAACCTTCGTTCGTAAATTTAAGTAGGAATAACGACAGGGATTATATCTGCGCTCGGCATTAGCCAGGCCGACGAGGCTAATTGCTCAAAATGGGTTAAAAGCTCGTAAAAGCTGACGCTAGTTTGCACATAAGCGAAAATATTTTTATTTTATTTTTGTTAGTGCTGCTCGCATTGCCAATAAAATGAGTACCTACGAGTATATACGTACTTTGGTAAGAAGCTGTAGAAATGATAACCGACTGTTGCTAACACGTTAACAATATGTAACACGTTGTTAATAAGTAAATAACTGAAATAATTGATAATTTATACCGGGGGGACAATTTTCACAAATAGCAAAACAGTAGTATAGGTACAGTCAGCGTCACATAGTTATTAGCAGCCAGAGTAGCCAAATATTTGAAAGAAAAGAAAGAAAGATACATTTATTCGTGACAAACACAAGGCAATTTACATACATTGACAATTAACAAAGAAAAACGTAATTTGCCACGAAATGGTCGCAACTCAGCGTAATGCTGGCGGTGCCAGCGCTGGTCTTCCGTTGCGACCATTTGGTGATGTCACGGCACAGTGACGAAACCACGACGAGTGACGAATTTCGTACCACACCCTTATTCTTACAGTAATAAAGACGTGTACCGAAATAATTATGTGGCTACCTTGGCTTCTACTAACTATATGACGCTGACTGTACTAGACGACGACATACAATCATACTTATATCTATAGAAATATTTTAAGTATGTGACGTTTTACGTTTGTATGTAGGGGTCTCCGGAACTACTCTTACGATTTCGAAAATTCTTTCACTAGCACGACTCAGTGACGTATATAATATTATTTAATATCCGTGCTCACATAAATTTATAACCTAACCGAAGTGGTCGTCAGGTGTAGGATAGAAACCCAATGTCACCTACGCAGCAATTAATGAAAGTGTAGCTTTACTCGAAGTGAAGTAATCGTTTTTGTTTACATACGAGTACATACATATTGTCAATTCTCTGATTATCCTTTTTCGGTGAATGGCAGATTCTGGAAATGGCAGGTTATTTAAGCGGCAGATTTATAAAACGGTAAATGTTAGATTGTCTGCTACAATGGTGAATGGGCCGGAATCGATGTTAAAAGTCACTACCTACTCGTAAAACTACAAGGTGGGACCAGCGGCGCTACCACGAACTTCGAAAGTCGAAGTTCGTAATACATGCATCCCTGTCACTCGATTAAGGGAGTGCGATAGAGATGGAAATACCCGAACTTCGACTTTCGAAGTTCGTGGTAGCGCCGCAAGCGTGTAAAGTAACAGATGTTCACTTTCATCGTATTAAAGTTGACCCATCGTTAGCTCTTTAACGCTCTCTAAAATTATGATTAAGACAGAAATTCCTTGTGACAGCCAAAGGTAGCTTCTGCTTAGGTTAGGTTCGTTAGGTTGCTTCAGATGCCGGAAGGGCAAAACGACCAAAAATAGGAGCCCCGCGTGCGGCGGGGCTCCGACGAAACTGTTATGGCCGACCAACCTTCACTCTAAACTCTGAAAATGAGACAGTGTAAACGTTGGGAAAGCATATGGTGAAGACCATAACGGGACTTTCTTTTTCAAAAATAAGTGTACTTGTAAGTTCGTACCAAATAAAATAATATTAGGTAGGTACTTCTGCCGTATCCTATAACTAAACAAAGGCCTGATTAGGGACATATTCAGAATTCTATATGTTTTACTTTTAATTTCGTTTCACCGGTAAAGAAGAAAGAATAATTAGGGTCCGGGTGACGAAAATCTTCTGTACGTTCCGTTATGAAAAAAAAAAAAAATATATTGACTAATATTATACTTGCATCAGTTACAATACTATAAAACGCTAAAAATACACGTTAAATAATGAATAATTAAAAAAAACACTAGAAAAACACGCTTTTAACCTAATCGTGGTCAAAGTTCATTACAAGACTTTTCTAACAAATCCAAACACAGCTATGATACGATGTCCGATCACAATTAGATCAGCGATGGTCGCAGTGATATAAGGGCTCTTTAATCCGGAAGCCACTACCAGAATGATACGATGTTCCATCATGAAATTCCAGTTCATATCTTCCGGCTCCATCATCAGATCAGTTCGACAGTACCATATTATTGTATTGTCATCAGAACTACGTACAGCTGCCAATTTTCATGACGCTACGATTCTTGGAAGATGGTTAAATTAGTTACCTTAGATTCCATTACATAGTTAGTTACATACAGGTCGACCTAATAAAAGCGTGTGCATGCACGTAATTATTGTTTTTTTTAATAAAATTAGTTCAGCCTTTGATAATTGTATAACGATGTATTCACCTTTGTGCGATGCGACTGTAGACTTGGACAAGCCGTCGAGAAAATCTAATGAGGACAACATTGAAAAGAACTATTCAGGCAAACAGCGGTGGGGCTGGCTTCCTCTTTCCACAAGCCCTATTAGCAGACTGGTATCTATGAGTTTGTTATTTTTAATGTCCAAATGAGCAGGGTAAAATGAAAATAAATCCTTTGGTGTTAAAATGTTCCAACATTGCCGACAAATATTTTTCCATATACAAAGCTCAAATAAATACGAAGGAACAAAACTTTTTTTTCATGTTAATTGAAGCGACGAAGCGAGCATTGCAGTTTGGGAAAATAAAAAGTGATAACCAAATAAGACGATAGATAATAACACACACATACTTACACATACTTAGGTACATAATAACTAGAAGAATGTTAAGATAAGGGTAATAATCAATTGCAGATTGGTCAAAAAGTGAACAAAAACTTGTCGTCTTTTCTGTAGACAATACAACAGTTAACGGTTTAGGTACTTACTTATATAATATGTTCTGGACAAGATATATTACTTACTTACTTACTTTTTTTTACGTTGCAAAGGCACTTTTAGCACACTAAAAAGATGCCATTTGTCACAACAACTAATAGAGACGCAGCTATACTTAGAATTAAAGGCACGTGTTGCTGTTTAATTCCAAGTATTGCTGCGTCTCTGTCGGTTGTGGTGTCAAATTGTATAGTTCGTAGTGTGCTTAAAGCCTGCGGCGCTACCACGAACTTCGAAAGTCGAAGTTCGGGTATTTCCATCTCTATCGCACTCCCTTACTCGAGTGACAGGGATGCATGTATTACGAACTTCGACTTTCGAAGTTCGTGGTAGCGCCGCTGTACACACTGGGCCAACGTTGGCGTGTGAGCTGAAGGCAGCTATGCGTTAGAGTAATAATAATAATTCGATATGTCTTTCGTTTACATAGCTATCCTTCCTGCTCACGCGTCAACGTTGACCCAATGTGTACAGCCGGCATTACATACCTAGCTATACCAATAAAATTAAAAAACAAGACTTAACTAAATTAATTTTGTATTAAGCAGTTACGCTGCTAACGAAATTATACATTTTTAAATAAAGGAAAAATTGAAAAATTTAATGCTCCGAGCCGGAAATTACAGACCTGGATATACCTCATGTCATTGTACATGCAAAGTTTCGTCACAATCCAACACGTAGTTTTAAAATGAGAGCGTAACTACGTTTGTATGGAGAATCGAGCTTACTGCGGACTCTTAAACACACAACACACAATGTCACATGAGTATGATTCGAGCGTACATTTGGTACAGCTAGAGTGTGCGCAGGCGTCGGCGTCGTGCGTGGGCCGCATCGTGTGGGCCGACGGCGCGCCCCGCCCTCGCCGCCCTTAGCGAGCTATCGAATCACGCGCATCGCCGTGATAGCGGCTAGCTAGTCTGAAATATTGGTTTAAACATTTACAATATTAGGCCCGCTGGACTTGAAATTTTGATATCGGCGATTTCACACATGTTTTTATGAAAGATATTATTATATTATTATATAAGTAGATGAAAATCAAGATATGAGGAAACGTTGATGCGTTTCCTCATATGCCGAGCTCGATAACCGAGCTTGGATATATAGGTACTCACTACTCAGGCATTTAAAAAAATCAAGAGTGATTGAACCGAACTGCCACATGCATTGAAATATAAACAAAATCTTTAAAAAAGTTCACGAAATAATAATAATAATGTTAATAATACACGCAACAAAGATGATGGGACTATTGGGACTCCCATAGGCGCGAGTGAAGACGAACGTCTCTCTTGCCGAGCCACGAGCTAATACGAATAAGAATTAATGAGTGCAACAATAATCTCGTTTCCTATTAATTGCCAATTATTATGACAGTTATCACTAACAGGGTTCGCGTTTGTTCGAAATGCAGGTGAGCTCAAAATTTTGCCGCAATTAACAATCCGCTGGAAATTGAAACCATCTGCCAAAAAAATATATGCAAAAGGGCGCAATAGAATCGGAGCACCGTATCCTCGCTCGAGGCTCGCCAGTCGCTCGTAATTCCACGTCCAGCCACTTAACCAGATAACACCGGTAACTACCGACTAGTGGGCTTATTAATTTATATCCTTTATTGCTATCTCACTGCTTGTTATGCAATTGAATTTATATTATCTTAAAAGGTTTGCACTAACAATAATAATTGTCTATTACGATTACTGTAGAAATACGACGAATCGGATGGTCCTTTGTTGCAAAGGCATAAGTAACTATGTTTTATAGCGGGGACCCCATTGTCCCAAGCCTAGTCTTCTTTTTAATTGAAAAGTGCTATAGTGAATAATAATCACTTTTATGGTGGCTTTTACTATTCGTAATTTCAACGTTAGAATTGAAACTATTAGTTACGTACGTCTAAATAACCGACAAATATAAAAGTCAGTTTTACGACATACCTAATCCCCAGTTACTGTTTGTTGCTGGCTGGTTCATTTCATACCTGAAGCGTGATAATTTGTTGTATGGTTTAATGGATCATAAATATCGCACCTGTTCAGAAATGTTATGAAAACCATGTGTTAATCCTGTTCTATTATTACTTACCTAATTACATAATTATTTTTAATAAGAAAATTAATATAACAATTATCATGAACTCTGCTCTGCATATATTGTTTGTTCTTGCTTGAGCTTAATAGTGGGTAGTTTGTATAAGTAGAGTCTAAAATAGGCCATATTATCTACCACGAGTTGGTTATTTTTCAAAATGGTTCGAGGGGTAGTATGGCTTTCAAACCTAGTTATACTCTACTATCCACTTCGATCGCGAATATTATTATCATCCGACAGTTAATCATTAATTCCACGGCGAAAATATTGTGTAATTTGGCGGCATGTTTATTTTTATAAACTGCTTTGACACAGATATGAACGATGTAAGCTATAGATAGAACGAGACGGGTCCATATTGGCTCATATTTATAAACTTGATGTGTCGATTTTTTCTAGTAAATAATACCGCTTTGTAATCATAATCATCACTTCATGATTTTTTACTTCCTACCTTTTATGTTCCTAAATTTCTGTAACTATCATCGGAACTATGTACCAAAAAAAAGAACTCAACTTTCGGATTGATTGTCGATGTGTAAATTAATTGGTGGATTTTAAAATGATGAAGTATGTATTTGGATTGTTCAAATTAAAATGTTTTGGTAATCATAAATATGTACGCATATTTTCCCCACGCGTTAGCCCAAAAACCCCAGCTCAAGTACATTTAGATGTACTACTTTAGGCCCGCTTGACAAGCCTAATATGACACACAATTCGAGCATAAGAAGTGAAAATAATATAAATTACGTTCTGTTGCTGATGGATATTTAATTTAAAATTTTATGTTCGGTAGTTAAAAGATATCAGATAGATAAAAAAAAACAATAATATCGTAAAAAAATGTATACCTACCCAAATAGAAGTAAGTAGGTGCTTGCAAACCCCTAATAAACCTGTTGCTTTGAGTCTATTCCGCCAAGTGTAGAAATACTAGCGCTTAAAGCTATTAACAAGTTGTATAGAAAGGGTAAAGTGCATCATCAATGAATAGTCGGTAATGTGCGGCTGCGATGAGAGAACGTGCACAGTACAAGCATGACAAACAGTATTGATACAGCGTACAAAATAGAACTTTTTAGTAGTAGCTCTGACAATGGTTCGTTCGAGGCTCAGCAACGCAGTAACGTTAGGTACGTGTACTATGCCGTAGACCGTACCGTACACCAACATTCTATTGGTTGGAGGTACGAGTATATATTTTTTTAAACTAGCTAGGATAGCTACTCTGAAGATCAGACTGGTGGCAGCATATAGAGGTACAGCTGGTCCTTTCATTTTGGAATGCCCTTGGCTAGAAGCGCCCCAGGCACAACATCTAGGATCTTAGGTTAGCATGAGTAGTACCAGTAACGTAATTATTAGAGTTTATCTTAAATTGACTAGGTACTTGTTATGGAATTGATATGAAATATTTTGTACTAGCTTCCGCCCGCGACTTCGTCTGCGTGGACCCGGATACAGACTATCCTATATTTTAATCCAGGTTATAAACTATCTTCGTGCAAAATTTCATTCAAATCGGTTGAGCCGTTTAAGCATGATTGAGTAACAAACATCCTAACATCTAAATATCCAAACTTTGACATTTATGATATTACTAGCTTCCGCCCGCGCCTTCGTCTGCGTTTATCCGGGATAAAAAGCTATCCTATATTTTAGTCCAGACTATAAACTATATTTGTGCAAAATTTCATCCTAATCGGTTAAGCCGTTTAAGCGTGATTGAGTAACAAACACCTAAACATACAAACTTTCGCATTTATAATATTAGTATGATATAGGATTTCTATTGAATTCGTGAACAAGTAGTCAAATAAACTTACAACTTTAATTAAAACAATAGAATATTGGAATTAGGGTGTCAAACATTGGAACGTTTACATTATACATATATACGCCTATTCAGTCAAGGTACTGAATGATTAGTTAGATTAGAGCGAGTCTAGATTTTTCCGTCCCTAGCTCAGAGCGTCTCACGCGCTATTACGCCGGGTCGCGGTCGTGAGTGCGCTTAGCATATTTCAAGTATGCGAGCTAAATGCGTACACTACAGTTAAGTGAAATGGATCGGCGCTTATGACGTTAACGGCTCACTAACAACACTCTATTTACGTTTCCCACGTTAGATTTTTCTTAGAAAGTTGTTGTTAACGATGCTTTGGAAATGGCGGAAGTTTTAGCTAGGGCGGCTGTGGAGTTTAATAATGCATTGTTTTTGAAGTTTATCGGTAATTGATGCATTACATGCTTTGCATTAGAGATATTTTACGAAAAAACTTCCGTCATATAGTTCAGTTAAAAGCTAGTTCTATAGGTTGCAACATATTGTTAAACATTATTTTAAACTATGCTCATTGCACGATTGAGCCATACGAATAAATAAATTAATTGCCTGTTACAAAAAATACGGCCTTTAACGTTCATCAATTCAATCCCGTCATGATATTTTCAGATTAAAACAAGAATTTATTTTGTAAACAGTCGAATTACAATCATAAAATAATATTAATTGTAAATTTCATCTTTCAATCCTTTCGGAGGATTATAAAAACGGGTGGCTTATAATTGTAAAATTCATCTTTCAATCCTTTCGGAGGATTATAAAAACGGGTGGCTTAAAAATGAAAAAGTTTTTGGAAATAGTTTGATAAATCTAAGTATTAGGTACAAGTATGATAAAGTCGTACGGTGCTGTCAGGTCTCGGACGTAGAAGGCGCGCACGCCTGACCCTCGTAATTGTGCGCTTGGCCGGCCTATAATCCTGCGCGGCCCTTTACAACCCACGACCACGCGCGGTGAGAACGCGAAAGTTCAGGATTCAGTAAAATCCGTAACATTCTCATTGAGTTCAGAACTCCCTTTACTAAGTTGATAACATAAATGAAACTAATCATTTGTGTTTATTTGGCAGGAAGCTCTATAAAATTTCACAGAGATTTTTATCGCTTTTAGTAATTTTTGATGTTCACTGTCTGATTTTGGAGGTACGGGTACCTATCGTCTAAGTATTATGTGCAAAGGCTTATATTTAGTTCTTACTGTATACTCCGACTGTGAACTCATTAATATAACGCGTATACACAAGTTTGTGCATGAATCCTTACTAATATTATAAATGCGAAAGTGTGTGTGTGTGTGTGCTTGTTTGTCCTCCTTTCACGTCGCAACGGAGCGTCGTATTAATGTGATTTTTTGTATGGCTGGAGAGTGACATAAGCTACTTTTCCCAGCGGGAAAACATCTAATTCCCACGGGAAAATTCAAAATTCAATAAGTATGTTACATTTTCCTATAACCACGCGGGCGAAGCCGCGGGCATCAAGCTAGTGGTTTTATAAAAAGTTGAAGGGCACATTTATGAAAAAATAATAATATTTAAGCTGTTTATTGCAATAAACAAGACTTATTTCTCCATTACATCTATAGTTACAATCTTTTACATTTAAGATTTTATGAACTATGAGGTGTTGGGGGAGACCCCGTCTAGTTACAAACAATATTTTGAGTTTATATATGTATATATAGTTATATACTTAGCTATTTATTTTATCGCAGGTATTTTATGTTCGGTGCTTACGGTAATTCTATATTTGTGAGTGTTGTAAATGTGGATTACCGATGTTGTGATTTTACTGGGAAAAAAGTGTGATTAATAGTTCAATAATGCAGTAGTCTGTGCTTAATGGCAAGCACATTACTTAACAAAAAAAAAACTTCTAGAAATATCTAGAAGTTTTTTTTTGTTAATAAAATCATTACAAAAATGCTTTCTTTCGCCTTGCTTCGATTCCATAAAACAATAAGTA
Source organism: Epinotia ramella (assembly GCA_947578815.1). NCBI lineage: Eukaryota > Metazoa > Arthropoda > Insecta > Lepidoptera > Tortricidae > Epinotia > Epinotia ramella. The sequence goes on along the minus strand of OX388205.1, from coordinate 14,200,956 downwards.
GTTTTTATATACTGTTATCAGTCTTCCAATTCCGGCAAAGTTGTGCTTTTAGTTAGTTGAGTAGCAAATGAGTGCTAAAATTTATTTGGAAGATCTTAATTTCCACAGAAAACCATATTTGTTAACGACATTCGCATTCAAACAGTTATAAAGGCCCCTCATCGAGATCTTGCCTATTAGTGGCCGGGCAAAAACGTGCGGAAGTCTGCGCCGACTAATTGGTACGGTATTGAAACCGCAGCCCTGTCGCTCCGATACCTACCACTACAATTTCGGTGCAGCTACGTTGCTGCAAAACTTATCAATAATTGCATCGTGAATTAATTATGCTGCTCATTCATTTCTCACGTTTATTTGTGGGTACATTAGGTCATCATCATCATCATCATCATATCAGCCGAAAGACGTCCACTGCTGGACATAGGCCTCCCCCATAGAGTGCCACAATGACCGGTCCTGCGCTACCCGCAACCAGCGGACTCCCGCGACCTTTACCAGGTCATGAGTCCACCTTATGGGGGCCTACCCACGCTGCGCCTTCCGGAACGTTGTACATTAGGTAAGTACCTAAAATTAGGTAAGTACCTAAACAGGGTTAGGTATATGGTGGGCAAGGTAGGTAGTTATCTAAAAGAAATGCTAACTGTTTTGGAGCAAATAAAAATGGATTAGGATATTTGTGCTATAGTTAAAGGTTAATTTCCTAGTTAACCTTTAAACCACAACACCACCACAACCACAGACAGCGAATTTTTCATCTCCGAGCTCTTTTAGGGCACAGCCGCGAATAGCACTAGAAAAACGACAATGAATTTTATGTCGTTTTTATTTATACTTTTTAAATAAATTGTCTTTAACATTCCATTAACACCAGTACGCTTTAATCAGTGGATCCAATTTTACGATGTCTATAATTATCGCGAATCTATTGCGAACCTACCTTTATTAATCCTACGATTTTCGAGTGAATTTTTTGAAATCATTTAATTGCTTGACATGGACGAGAAACATTCAAAGAGTTGTATTTTTAAGTTGATCACGCACAACCATAGTTTGTGGATAAGTATTTATAGTTTATTGTGGATTATAATAATGGCGTACGTACTTAGTTACTCACAGGCACAATACAATTCGACGAAATGAAGATTTACTAGTATACCTAATTGGTATACGAAAGTTATAATGACGCTTGTGTGTTCCTATTTAACACTTGCTCAACCACATACCTAGTTAAAATTAAAGTGAAGTTTTTAATGTAAAACAACATTGTCATAGCAGAAAACAGGAGACCATTGATGTTCGGATTGTTCGGGTTGAGTGAAGTTATTTGCATCCTACCATTTTTAATTATTAAATAGGTACGCTCTTTCTTATTTTACGTGCATATAGATATCTTATGTGAATAATATTTTTAATTTGCTTAAAAAAACTTTTTGTTGACGGTATAAAGCTTATTTTTTCCACCGACGCAATTGCACCGATTTTATTGATGACTGTTCAATATCTAAAAATAAGAAGTACTTAATAAGTAAAAGAGTTGGTCTAGATTACACGGTAGGTACTCGTAACTAGGGCAGCGAAAAAGGCTGCATAACTGCCTAATTGGTATTACTTTTAGTCGGAACTGCGTTGTTCCTTTTGGATTTGGACGTGGTAAAAAGGTCAGTCAAAGTTACGATTTTTTCGTGTCAGTCACAATTGGATACTGGCGTCATGTTAAAATTGATTAACGAAGTGTTGCTAAATGTACCTATAGTATATTAATGTAAAAAAAAATACATAATATAATTTAAATCCTAAAAAGACATGGACCTTGAAAGTCTTGTAATAATATGTTTTTTTTTTTGTTCAAAAGTAATTTATAGCTACCAATAGAATCATTACGCTTTGCACCTAAACGCAGTATTTCGCGACAGAAACAGCAATTTACCTGATTTTCCAAACATACCAAACTGTGAAGTCATAAGAAATTGATTTTTTTTTTGGGTATTTGTGTTCTTTAATTGTAGTTGCTCCCATACAAACATTTGTTCATCTCCAAAAGGTGGTTCGAATGGCATCGTAAAAAAAACTTAAGAGACAAGCCTATTGAATATTGGCAAGGAAATCATCTCCGAACCTTCGTGTATTTTTTCAATCCATTTTTCCAGCCGTATTCTGGTGATCAAGCACTCTTTAGGTCATCAGTTCTTGTTATGAAGAAGTGAAATCTTGTCGCAGTGTAGCTTTCTTCGCGGCTGTCCGCTCCGCGGCCGCTGGTCGCAGTACCGCAGGCCCACTAAAAGCCAAAACGTCTTTTCAGTATTTGGGTAAGTTTTTTGTTGTGTATTGTCAAAGAATTGGCCGGTGCTTTGATTTCGTGTTGTCGTGTTGTGTGACTCATCGCGTAAATTTCTTTCGTAGCTTTCCGGTACGGGTGGTGAAGGTACCTACGCGTATTCCCGGGCCGTTGCCCGGAGGTTCCCTGCACCCGTCTACGGGCTACGTAGGTACGATACGCCTGGTGCACCCGTTGACGTGGCGACTACGGATCGTCAGCGTGCTACCTCCACGGCCACCCTGATCATGGCTACCCGAGAGGCACCTCTCTTCGAGTCTCCGGAGTACTTCCCCTTTAATCAAGATAAGTGAACGAGACCGCACGTAAGCGTGAGGATTTTTTGACAGTCCACTCCTGGCAGTTTCATACATTAAGCTATTTTAATTTGTGTTTTCCTACTACTATTTTATTCCGGTAGCGATCTACTTTGATTAGTGCTATACTTGACGTGTCCCGTTTTGCCGGCTAATTTTAATATTTCCCTAATTCTAAAAGGCCCTCTGCCTACTGTCGTGCTATTTGGATCTATTTGAAATTCACCCCCCAAAATCATTATCCTAATTTCGTCCTCGCCCAATTGCTCACACCTTTTATTCCAGAACCTTGGCCGAACTGTGGACGGACCTAAGACGCACTTTTATTCGCCAGTAGATGCGCTACTTGAAATACGTTACATATTTGTTCGGTATTGTACTGATTTATTTTGATTTATACATTGTTAAAAGTTACTGCATAAATACCTGTCAGCGTCCATTCAACGTTATTTGGAACCCTTACAGGATGTTCGGTGTTATCAAGCGTGTGTCTATATTAGCTTAATGGTTATAATAGTGTGTACCTAAACCGGCCTTTTTTAGTTTTTATAGATAGATCTTACGTGTCATTTGCAGTGTTTTTCTGTACTTCGCAAGACTAAACAGCAACCCTAGCTGGTAATCTGCAAGCTCGGCCAAAAAAACCTCATAGGATTTGTTTGTTTTTACTAGCTTCCGCCCGCGACTACGTCTGGGTGGATCCAGGGTAAAACCTATCCTATATTTTAATCCAGGCTATAAACTATCTTCGTGCAAAATTTCATCCACATCGGTTAATCCGTTTAAGCGTGATTGAGTAACAAACATACACACATCCAAACATTCAAACTCCCGCATTTATAATATTAGTAGAATAGTAGGATAGGTACCTACTCATGAGTTTTCGTGGCATTAAAATAGATAAATAGACAAACACCGTCCCCCTTAACATTTAAATAACTAAAATGTGTTCTACACCATCATCTTTGTTTAGCTATTGAAGAAAAACAAATTAATGTGATCCTTTTTTTTATTTATACAGTACGACCAATAATCTGAAATTGTTATCATAAAGTCAATCATGCCGATTCTCACAACTTATTGAACACCGTATTTTGTTTCTTACTTACATCGAGTAACACACATTAAATCTTTAATCTGGCTGGACTGAAACTGCAGGATACTGAATCTCTAGTATAAGTTTTACCGAAACAAAACTTTACGATCGCGTTTGCGTTTTACCCTCAATTTGTATGGGATTTGACAGCTAAACGCATACGCGGTCGTAACGTTTTGTTTCGGTAAAACTTATACTAGAGCCTCTGAAGCTGAACTATGTAACTTTTCGAGTGAGAGTTAGGGCATTTTCATGCACCTTCGAAAAAAATTACCGTAGGTATATTCCGACGTTGAACGTTCAAAAAGTTCCTTTAGTCCCATCTCGTAGCCAGATTTCTTTTTTATATTAGGTATTACCTTCGGCCGACTCCGTCATTCGTGGATCTAGATTGAAAAATATTTTTGAATTTGAAAGTTTCCTGAAGTATCCTGAGCATTCTAAATGGTTAGGTACATCCTTGTCAAAACATGATGGATTTCTGGATAAACCGAGAGAAGTCCTCAAATTTTTGGCATAAATTATTTAATTTATATTTTTCCACTCATCATCTTCAGATTAAATCGGAGGCTTCAATAAAAAAAAGTATATTTTTACCTTTAGTAGCTATGCTGTAAATAGAAATATTTAGATGTATTAGCAAATGCAAGTAGGTATCAGAAATGAAGTTAGAACTTATCTATTTTCTTTCAGTTCTGCACAACGTCCAATTAAAGTCAATCTCCAGGCAGGCTCATCGCACGCAGGTTGCGCGTTAATTTTTCAAGCACTAACTTGCCCTATTGTGAGGTGTTGAAATGGGCATTGTCTCACTGACAATGGACCGACAATAGCCGCGTATCTCAAAAGGCCGGGAGCTCGGGTCTAAGCTTGTACCGTGGCCGTATCGGAGCATTGTTTAGAGCATCGGAGCTTAGCAAAGGTGTGATCTTGCCTATATATGTAGAAGGGTGAAATCTTAAACGTTCACTATTGATTACTTACCTACCTACTACCCCCTGTTGGGGGGGCTAAACAATTTTTAATTCGTTCCTTTGTTTTATCGCTGACCGTATGTTTAGGTACCTACTTCTTTTTCTGTGTCATTGTATGTTTTGTCTGCAGATCTGTAGATTGTCGCATAAAAATATATGATATTTCAAAACCTAGTTAAAGGACAAGTCCTTTAACTAGGCACAAGTGTCTACGACAGGTTTCTATCAAGAATTCCAACTATTAAAACTCTAAATAATTTGGCTGAAAACGTTCAACAGTGCTTGCAATAACGACATTATCTTGCTAACTTAAGTATAGTATATGACAACGTTATCTTGAAAATTCAAGTGGTTTATATGTTGTTGGCAGAGACAATAATCCAGTTACGTACGTGGTGGTTAAGTTACTTTGCGTTAGCCGTTTGGCAGAGCCGGCTGAGCTCCGGTTAGACCCTATCGATAATAATTAATTGCGAGAGGAAACTCCTCCGGGAGAAACAGCGAAGTGATGTTGATCCATGCACGTTGCCGAAATAAATATAGGTAACTATAACCTCCGTATTAAAATCAACAATGACACCGTGTTCAAGGGGCTCCAAGCGCTTTTTGGCTAGTTTTGACGAGTTTTGAGTTGATATTCCGCCGTCAAAACTATATATATTTATGGCACACACACTTATCGGTTTTTCAATACTTTATCTACTTACATTTGCACGAGAGTTTTTATGAAAATATTTTTTTTTTTTTTTATGATTTATTCAAACATGGTCCAAAAAAGCTCTGTTTTTGATATAAGTATGTTGTTTATGCACTTTTATATATTAAATCTAGATATAACTGTTCCTTATTGACGTCTAAAAACCCACGAGAAATTTTTATTTTTAACTCATTTTCACAAAAGTTATATCCAAAAAACGGTTTTTTGGCCTGAAATTGCCAAAGTTTGGTGCCATATATCCCGAAAACTGTGAGTTTTGACATCTCTCTTGATTATCATCAACAACAACGTGGTTTACTAAAATAGTATCTCAATACTATTTCGGTAAACCACGTTGTTATTGATACAATAAGCCATAAAAAACACGAAAAAACCGATAGTTACAGATCGAAGGCCATTGGGAGCTAGGAGTCCCTTAACACATTTTGTTTAGGAATTCTAATACAAAATTGTGTTCACCGTTCGTAACTACATACGTACTTACCTATATTGGTCTTTCCAATATCATAAATTTTTATCCCGCATCAGCGATGAGCAGACCTGTAGACAGTGTTATTTTTTGTCGACTTAAACAAAAATATACACATTTTGAAAAATTATTTTACTTACAGTCGCCATCACATACATCTGTACTCTTCAAGGTGTTCACAAACATCTGAACACGACTTTATTGCCAATGTGCACGTTCAGATATTTTTGAACACCCTGAAGAGTAGGTACAGATGTATGTGACGCTGACTGTTTGTATTGTCCTTATTTAGCCCATTCATTTGGGAGTTTCTATGATTGGTATTTGTTTTCGGAATATTTGGAATTAATTTAAATGACAAGCTTCTGTCAAAAATATCATTTTTGATACAAGCTTTTATTGCCGACTGTACTTTTCTGTATACCATCATCAACTACTCATTGAGACGATTCTAACGAGCCCGACCGAACTCAACGGGGTTACGTCGGTTAAGTACTGAATTCCCATGGCCACCTTCTGTCTCCATCATCAGATCAGCTCGATGGTACCATAATATTGAATTGTCATCCAAACTATACTTATACCTAAAATTTCACCTCAATCGGTCACCGGGAAGTGGGTCAAATTTAACTTGCAAGATTTGATTACAGACAGACAGACAACGGGACAGGTGAAACTAAATAAAAGCTTGTAAACGTGTCATGTCAACATGTCCTCTACTTATATTAGGTACAATAATAGTACATTACTACAGAGGCCGGGACGTAAGGGGTTGCCGGCCGGGTACATATAGACGGCCGAGCGTAGCGAGCTCGGATAGTTATGAGGCTGGCAACCCCTTTTCACGCCGAAGTATGTATGTATAGTGCTTTTCTCAAACATGCAATGAAATAAATTATAAAAACTCCAAGAAATCAAACTTTAATTTTCATGGCTGAACGCCGTGATCCTGTGCCACAAATTGTGGAATGGAAATTAAAAAAGACCATCTTGCAGGCCTAGGCCTCCAATTTTGTATGAAATGCCATTACGGGTCTCTCGTCTCGCTGCGCCCGAAACGTGACATTTCGAAGCCCATTATAAAGAACACAACGTCAATATTTCATTGCATGTTTGAGAAAAACATATTATTTTGAATTGCTAGACAAACTATGGTAGGAGGAAGATCACTTAGCTCCGTCAAAAGAATCTCGTGAGATCCGTCCCATCCATCCTTCATGTCTGCGTTTAATATCCGCACTGTGCTAGCTCAGTCCTTTTAGCTGCAGTCAAATAATTGATCGATTACTTATACCTCCAGTAATGCTATGACGTGAAAAAAGACTCAAATAGACGCTTACCTGATTTCGGAATGCAATAGTGAAGCAATTTGGTAGTTAGCCAAACAATGTCTGCCTCGAAAAGCCTGTGAAAATGTTTCGGAAATGGTTATAACAAGTGGATGCTATTTTAGCCAGTTAGAGGTGGAATATTATTTTAAAGTTGATCACATTTAAAATAGCACAATCAGTACAATTTTATAGATTTTTAAACGATTATGTTTCTAATACGAGGGTCACACTTAAATAAAAACAACTATAACAATGCATTTTTTCATTTCCAAATATTACCTGTCACTCCCCCACATTGCCCCCTCCCATTAATTCTGGAAAAATCTTAACAACTTAAAATAGAAGCGACCGTCATGGGTACAGCGCCATTTATTAGTGAATTTCGTTACTATAGGTACCTACCTGTTTAGTAGGATCACCAACAGAAAGTACAACACACATTAATAGGTATCATTCAAAAAGAAACATTCATAATTGATCTCCTGCTTACAGGCAATGACAGCATGCATTAATGAACAATAAGAACTTAACAACCTTAAGCTGCACATTAAAAACTTTTAAATTATATAAAATAAAATAAAAATTAATAAAGTAACTGAAGTCATCAACAGAAAGTATTTTATTTTTAAATGCTGACTCACTGTCGCGAAACACGTCCAGCGACGGCACTCTGCTTGCGAGTTTGTTGTCAAGCGAGAAACACGAGGCATGCGCGCGTGAGCCCCAAGATTCGCTCGGCTGCGACGCACATCAAGCAAGGCACATGGGTATCGTGGCAACCGAGCCGGCACTCTAAATCGAACTCGATTAACTATTTCTAAGCAGTCGGTTTTATCATTTAGCAGCTTATATAAAAACATTAGGTCCAACATACTGCGTCTACTTCTACTGCCTAGTAGGCCAGTCATATCGAACATTAAAATTGCAAGCTAACGGCGAGTTGTGATTTTTTATATGTTGTTAGGACCACTACCAGTACCGAATATCTAAGTTTTCCGCTTCAAAAGACCTGTGCTTACCTTGCAGCACTCGAAAAACCACGAAATTTTCGCACATTTTTTGGTAATGTCACTGTTACTGAATGCGTATGTCCACCTTTTGTCTCCATCATCAGATCAGCTCGATGGTACCATATTATTGAATCGTCATCCAAACTATACCTTTACTGATGATATTTTTTGTTTTTTGATATCTGCTTCAAAATTTATTTGCAAGATTCCACCCGAACACACATAGTTACATAGTTAGGTCCATACATTGCAAGTTAATAGAAAGCTTGTAACAAAGATACGGTCGCATTATTAATTGAAGTGCAATGTCATTAATAATATGTTAAAGAATAAAGGACCTAAATGACAGCCCTGTGGTATTCTGCTGTATAAGATTTGGACTGTTCACCTTTAACTGCTACACCTAGCTAACTACTACCAGTCAAGTGTACTTCCTCCAATGCTAAACTCATGCAATTTATTACCGTAAAACGGGGTGAGTAGGGACAAAACTGACATTCAAACCCAGATAACATTTTATTTTTACATATGCAAACTGAATGTTGTATATAATAAGTGTTCCGGACGTTTGTATTTTAGATTTTTTACGATTTTGGGTAGTTCCATTTCATAACTTTAACGATAAACACGAAATCCCACCTCACCCCGTAGTCCCTCGTAGTTGGGGTGAGATGGGTTTTCATACAAAGGTGATTTTGGAAGATTGTTGGATCGATTTTTTTTTATTATGAATATTACTATAGCTCCATTTTAAATTGGAATACATTATTTAGGTAGCAGTAGCCTTAAAATCCCATCTAACTCCCCTTCCATCCCTTCTCTCCCCATTCATAACCCAACTCTCTTCGTGATCTCTACTCACCAAATTTGACGGTACGCAAAATCCGGTAATTTACTTTATCAAAAGCCTTCAAAAAGTCAGTGTAAACCGCATCCATGCACTTGATGACCACTATCAACAGCTTCTGAAAGGTTGGTTACACAGCCTAAAAGATTTGTCCAGGTCGATGGTTTAGGAATAAATCCATGTTGAAATGACGAGATCACTTCTGCCATGGTTAAATATAGCAGCATACACCAACCTTTCGAATACCTTGGACACTGCAGACAATATGGACACGGGTCGATAGATCGATACTAATTCACGTTGGCCACTCTTATACGGATACAAACATTGCTGGGAATGAACCTGACTTTGGTTGGATGCCGGATGCATTAAATATTGTCATTAATGGCAACGAGAGTTGCTTAGCGCAGTTTTGTTACATGTATACTTTTAATTGCAATTACATCTCAACTTGCGAGAAAGATAAGTCACCAATTTCGTAACCTATCCTTTTGAATGCTGGTCGCTTGAAGTAATTGGTCCCTTGTAAAATATCATTATTGAACAAAAACGCTCTGCAAAATGATCACTAATATCTTTTGAATTACCAGCTCCAAGCATCATCTCCGGTGGATAATTAGAGAAATGTTTGCGCATATTCTTAATATGTTACAAAAGTGAATAATGGACGCGATTCTACGTGCACATGGCTTAACTAGCCTAAAACTAAATTGTCTAATTTTTAGACATAATTTAGGCGGCAGATTAAAAACGACATATTTAGAATAGCATTTAGGCAGCTAAGTAAGTTGTATAGATCGCCTAAAATAATAAACGTCACATTCAAATTAGCGCTGTCATTTGATTAAGACAGCTGCTCATAGAATAGCAAAGTGTTTTAGCGACACCTAAATAAAATTAGGAAGTTTAGAGGCCACTGTAGAATTGGGTCCAATAGATGACAAACTTAGTCCAGAAATGTTTTTTTATAATATCAAGAAAAATAACGTAGATATGTAAAGATAACGTTGTTGCCTGTAATATTTATAATAATGGTAATCTTACGTATATGTAAACAATTCAAAATGATTGTTCCTGCGATATTCAACGTAGTGCCAGACAGACGGAGAGAGTCGCACCATAAGTTTACCTTTTTGGTACGACTTATGGTTTCGGGGCAGCGGAGGGTGGAGATGAATGATCTTAGTCCAATTTAAGCACACACGATTCAATTAATTAATACAAGAATTAAATTATTTTAATTATAAACGAGTGAAAACGGTCGATGTAAGATCCGAATTTAGTAATTGTCTTCCCTCGTTCTGGTAGCGCGGAGCGGCGACCTCCCACGTCGCTGGGAGCCGGGCACAGGTGTATCGCGGTGATTCAGCCTTCGCCGTAGCTGCTATGTGATACTTTGCCGATACTAGTGGTGCCGTATGGGTTCGCCTGGGTATTAAGTGTTAACCCATAACACCTCCGCCCTCAGAACGGCGACTATTTTAAAACGTTTAGTGAAAATGTCGACGCTTTTTCGTCTGGGCTTCTCTTATTCTCATCGGTTTTGGCAAGTGTAGGTGCAGCGTCTTCCTTACAGGATGCCCATCGTAGGAGTTCAGGACGGCGACATAGGATGATTGTTAGCAGCAGCAAGACGATTGCAATGATGCCGTAGAAAGGTATAGTAGTATGGTATAAGCTTTGAGCGCTGGGTTCTTCCAGTAGTACAGGTGACTGGTGAGTAATCTTTTCTTCGATCGAATGAAGGGCTCTGAGATCCACAGTACTCAGGTTAAGCGTGGGTAGAGTAGCTGCAGTTAAGTTTTCGTTCCTGTTTGGAAGTTTCATTATCTTCATGGGTTGGCCTTCGATGTGGTCATTGACATTAATGATGGTGAATTGATGAGTTTTTAATATGCAACCTTGAGGAATCGTTGCGAGATAGCTTCCATGATATGTATTATAATCCTCCCTGCCGCAAATTTGCTGGACTTTCTCGGTTGCGGAAAGGTGTAAGTTCGGTCATCCAGTCTCTCCAAGGCCGTCGTAGTAAGTAGAACAGCTGTCTTCTTACAGGATTCGCTGACAGATTGGTCATTGATGAGGTGAAGGATGCAGTCCGCATGGGTCCTTATTTGGTGACTTGTCTTCTCCTCACAGAGATACCGGGTGTTATACTTCGGGCATTCAGCCTCTACATATACATAAGAATCTCTACATGTTGCTATATAGGGAAACGGGGGAATTAGGGTGACGTTGTACCTATTCGGAACTATAGATAGCCTATAAAAGTTAAACAGATTTGGAGAAATTATCGGAAATCTAAAAACTAAAACTACTTGCTTCCTATTGTAGAAAGAACCAGGTTTTATAATACTATAATACTCTCTACGTTCCAGATCTAGTATCTGGTCTTTATTGTATAACTTTCTAAGCCTACTTATCATATTACCTAAGATGTCTATACGTTAACATAGAGTGATGGGTACTAGATGCCCTCACACTAGCTAAAATATCTTCTATTCTATGTAATTCACTCAATAAATCGTCTACGTTTTCGCTAACAATAGATAAGATCTGAGCAAATCTAGTAAGATAAATATTTTTTTTTTTTTCAATTTTTGGCTATCTTGTATTAATAGCTTAAGTGTACAGTTGATACTGATTTGATTTTTTGTTAGGTAAACGGTTTCTGAAATGCAGGTGCAGGTGGTTTCCTACCTGTCGCCTGCTCGTTGCGTTGCTGTACGTAAATGGCATTACTTTCTTCCTGAACAAATTCTAATGCCCGTTCAATACTTTCAGGACGCATACATCTTATTCGTTCAATCCGCGAACCAAAGCTTGCATGGTAATTTTTTTGTATAGGTCTCTTTTGGACTCGATGGTCGTTCCTAAAGTTTCATGCAAGGTCACATAGGTCATGATAGTACTGAACAAAGTTTGGCATCGTTCATAAAATTCCGGTGGGGTGCTCGAACCTTGAGCTAGCAAAGCGAGGTCGTTGTAGAGGGCTGTCTCATCACGCTGATCAGAAAAATTATTAATCAACGCTGACCTGATACCATTCCAGTTTTCTGGAACACCATTAGTATTAATTGTCCGGGCCGCAAGGCCTGTGACTTTATTAAGGATGCCATTGAGTAGAGCAAGATTCGTTAATTCGGCTACCGGGTTATTCGAAACGTAAGTAAGTACTAACTGGTCGCACAGACGTATAAATCTTGTTAAAGTATTGGGGTTCCCGTCAAAATCGGGCACTACACGCAACGCCTTGTATATCGAGTCAAGGTCGGTTTGCGCCATATTATCACTTAAATTTCTATTCGTATCTACTAAATTATTCCTACTTGTTCTCCGGGATCTCTGGTTCCCGGGATAAAAAATTTTGACAGTTAAAATTGGGAATGGGAAAGGATAGCAACACAATAGAAAAATTCTTAGTATATATAACTCACAGTTTAATCATCGGTCTCCGGTATCGATAGCTGGATACGCCTCCGGCTGCAACCGCCCGTAGGTTCTGAATTCCGAAGTCGCGAACGTTCCCGATATAAGAGAGTCTTTACACGATTTTTGCGTAAATAGTTCGCACTCCCGAACTTCACTCGACTGCGCCACTTATGGTTTCGGGGCAGCGGAGGGTGGAGATGAATGATCTTAGTCCAATTTAAGCACACACGATTTAATTAATTAATACAAGAATTAAATTATTTTAATTATAAACGAGTGAAAACGGTCGATGTAAGATCCGAATTGAGTAATTGTCTTCCCTCGTTCTGGTAGCGCGGAGCGGCGACCTCCCACGTCGCTGGGAGCCGGGCACAGGTGTATCGCGGTGATTCAGCCTTCGCCGTAGCTGCTATGTGATACTTTGCCGATACTAGTGGTGCCGTATGGGTTCGCCTGGGTATTTAGTGTTAACCCATAACATACGTTACCCTAAAATACACAAAGCAATGGCAACAAAAACAAAAACTTTAATGTAAACAAAAACTTCACTGAAAAAATAAAACAAATGTATGTTTGGAATCGAAATGCGCTGCCCGAATATGGCCCTGATAGGTTCACACCCCATTTTTGGTACACTTTGGATGGTTTTATATCCATTGATTGCGATAACTTTTGATATAATGTATTAATTATAAAATGTACAAAATAAAAGAGGGTCACAGTTCTAATTTAACCGAATCAATTTTTCTGCTTAAAGTTCGTTTAACTAGGGATCACAGTACTAACCTAAACTGCTTTTGACTTTTGGCAAAGGCTTAAACTATTACTAGCAGTAGTTTATTTCTATGAGGGTCGCAGTTCTAACCTAATCTAACCTCCTTTTCTGTTAGCAGTTCGTTTTTGTGAGGGGTCGATGTCCAGACATAACCTAACTTTTTTTACTGACCGTTATTTTATGTTCTGCGATATTATTATTATTATTGATTATGGGATAGAAAACTTAATCTATTACATTTCTCTGCAAGACCGTTTTAACAGTTTGTCTGCAGGTACCAATCTCTATTAAAACTATCCATCACAATTTTACACTATGATTTTAAATATGTATCTAATATAATTGCATAATGTACACACATAGAGCGTCGTGCTAAAACATTTAAGTGGCATTTGCTTCAATCATTATACCAAAAGGTATACGTTAAAAAACGCAACCCCCAAATATAGTATTTAGATATTTTTGAAAAGAGGATTATTGCATGCAAAAATACAAGATTTCGACGTTAACTTCAGGTGGGGATATTTCACTTTTGAACAAATGTAATTAAGAGTCTGTTTATGGAAATGATAATGATGAATATATTCGTTTAACTGATTTTGGTTAAGCATAAATGCCAATTTAATCATTAAATACAGATTCAGTTATTTATATAATAATCAAATAAACAATATCCGACATGCCCGTCGGCTGACTAATACTTTCTCGTCACTCTACCCGTTCAGAAAGGCTATTGCAAAGCTCACTAAATACCATAAGAAACCTTGACACCACCGATCATGATTCATAATAGTATTTCAGTAAGTTAATTTCGCTTTGTTGCAAGCGGTGCACGCCAGACCTACTGGGCGTTGTAGACGAAAAACGAAAATGCATTATTAGTGCGCTTGGTCGGTGATTCGGACGTGCGCCCAGCGCGTGCCGGGTGCTGCCAGCGAGCAAAAAAGTACCATGTCTGTAAGAAACCGGCACAAAATTACGTCTCTTTTCCATTGCATGGTCGCATGGAGGTAACGTAACGTCTGAATCCTCAATGATACTAGACTCCGGCACGGGTCTAACATCTTTGTAAAGCACTGTTAAAGAATTCGTATACCTTAAATACTCAATGAGAAATTAATTTCAATACTTAAGTTATTTTTAACTTGTTAATTTTATGACAAACTTAGTTAATTAATAACAATAATATTACTCAATTTTAACATATACCTAATCTACCTACTATTGACTTAATAATGATGCCATGTAATATGTTTCGTAATATTAATATTAAATGACCATGAATGATGGTCAAGAAAAAGGAAATAACGAGATATTTTCAAAAACTAATCGTACAAAAAGCGGACTTAGTGCTGTAAGCATTCTCTACCAAGTCAATCTTTGGCCAATCAAAGCAGGCAGACAGATTGTAGACGGATCGCCTTCCGACTATTTTCTCTTATAAAAAACTATGATAACTATTTATATCAGTCTATTTTGCTTTTGTTTAATTTTTGTACACTAGACTTTTGTAGACGGCAGTTAAAATATTTGTTTTTTTGCGTTTTATAAATAACTTAAGTGCAATACCTGCCGCAATGCCATAAGACCTGCTGGTTGATTTTGTAGTGCTTTGGAAATACGTACAGTCAGCGTCAAAAGTAGCTGCGCAATCGAAGACGTCAAAAGCTCTTATTCCCTTTTATTAAAGACTTTTGACGTCTTCGTTCGCGCAGTTACTTTTGATGCTGACTGTATGTCGACAGTTGAGTTGCCCTAACGTACGTTCGAAAAGTTTCGTAAATACTCCTCCGTTTACTAACAGCAGGTTATCTACATATTCTCATGAACTTCTTCACCCAACCAAACAACTTCAAAATAATTAATAATAGACTTAATTAAGATTTCGTTTATTTCTGGATGTCATATGAAAAAATGTATTTGGCTATGTTAGAGAAACCAACCATTTAACTTTTTGGATTGCAGTGGAAACAAAAGTAGATCTTGGAGTGAGCGCGGGCGATAGTATCGCGCTGATCGATGCCGCTGCCCGCTCTAACTGTCGGCGTTTTGAGCATTAACCTTATTGTTGAAATGAGACTTGAGCGTTGTTTTATAGGGCATTTTTAGCAGAGAAGTATGAAGATCTATGGAATTGGAAACTGTTACAACTTGTATGGCAAATCGGTCCACTTATATTTCTTCAACCACATGTTCCTGCCATTTTTGCTACGCTATAAAAAAAAACAACACAAAGTAACATATCGTTTTTATTGAAAACATAAAATAGGAGAAGAACCAAATTGCTATCTGCGACATTGGCTTTGTCAATGGAGATCCGACTGGGGTCAATTGGAACGATACCATCAATAATCTAGGAGTTATTAAGCTTGTTTCAAATGACCCGCGTTCCAGTCTCTCCTACTTATAAGTATGTCCCGTTATTTCAGTAAGAGCGACATTGCAAATGCTGTATAAACGCATTGAATTACTCTCTTTCAATGTAATACTGTGAGGTCCTGCTTGGTCGGTCGGTAAACAAACAAATACAGATTGTATCGAACATTATCGGTTTTTCCACGAAGGTGTGAAGGAGAGCGGTGGAGAGTCCTCGAGAGCTGCGCCTCGGCGCATCAGCACTCCTCGTGCCTTAGTGGACGCTTTTTGTATGTCAGGTTGTGTCTGAAATTGCTGAATCAGTTTTAAAACACACATAATACTGGGCTTCTATTCGGTTTTGGCTGGTCATTTTGACCCGTGAACTGACGTGACGCGTGGACGCCAGCACGTGAAACTTGACAAAAATAAACCTCCTGGTTATGCTCTCGAGTTCACTCACATAGATGTTTTACCCATTAAAAAAAAAGGCTTGTAAAAAATGTTTGCTTTAATTAATATGCATAGAAAATATAATTTAATATTCCTCTTATAACACTGCCGCAATAAACATGTCAATAATTGGCTCTGATGTAAGTTTATGAAACATTTTGATTTTTAAGTGTGTATATAATCAAAATGATAATTTAGTCTTTAAGCCGATTTATGTTTTAATCCAGAAATAAGCTCGTTTACGCGATAATGCAATTATGATAAGAATGAGATTAATTACGAACCTTTTTTTATCTTGATTGCATGTACCTAATTGCAAATTCCCTTGATGTCAAATGGTAAATGGTGTGTGAAACCCCCCTAGTGCGGGCAACATTGTTGTAACTACACGGAAAACTATTTTATCACCAGCCCAAGGGTTTAAATCAATTGCGTTTCCAGCATTCACTTAATCACGAGATGAGCATGTCAATCACGTAACGCATTGTACACCGTACGTTAGGTAGATCTAAATGACAAATTTTTATGGAAAAATTACAGTAAAACTGTTCTAACGCGCGTTCGGAACGTTACGTAATTTAATTACCTCTGTAAACCCCGATGACCCCGCGTGTATTTTTGTGACACGCGCGCGGAATCATATTGAAATGAGAAATGTATTTCTCAGATTGACCCCCTGTTAACAGAAAGTCGTGCCCTACAGTGACTGACTTACAAGTCATCAATGGTATAGTGTATATAATAGGGTTTTTAAAGTGAGTGTCTTGTACATAGTTTTTGTTCTTCAAACATTGTCTAGTGTGTCGTGTCTGCGACGTTGATGGATTCGTGCATCGTCTTTATAGTTCTGCTTCAATTCATTTGCCACTTTCACGCAAAAAGCTAACGTATATATTCCGCCGGATAGGTGGGAAAGTAATTGCTAAGGTACTCATAATTCACACATTTATCTTGTGGTAATTAGTAACATGTTTTTTTCTTCAATGTATAGTTAAGTTGCAAGAATTATTGGTATGTAATAAATGGCAAGCTAAGCTAATTCTTGTGAAAATGTAAAAGCGTGGCATTAAACACCCGCCCAAATGGGATCCATGCTAATTATTCAGAATCTAGCTCTACATAATAGAGGTAGAAGGCAAAGTGAAGAAAAAAAACAAGCTATACCTACTAATCCACTATCAGATTCAGATGGGAATAATCATTCCCATTCAGAGAGAGACAGGATGATGGTGGACCGAAAGCCCGAAACGAGCCCGAGCTTTTTGTGTGTGTGGCTCTAAGTTACACATTATCTGTTTATTCATTTGGCACCCAATTTGTTTTGCATCTATTACGTTAGGGCATGCTCCTGAGTCAGGTAATGTATAAAAAGACTGCTCACGTTTTGTAACGCGATGCAAATGTCCGCTGTCCATAACGCGTCCGGAAATTCGGCGCAGAGCTCAATCAGTTCCAGCAGGTCATTACTGACGTCGCTCGTGTCGTGTATCGATGCAGCTGTACTTGAAGGCGACGCGGATTTTTCAATGAAATGAAGTGCCAAATATAAGTACTACTTGACAAGTAGTAGTGAAAGCAATGATGCGTAGTTCCAGTGTCCGAGAGGCAACCGGATGGCTCGTGGTATTTGAGCTACAGAAGCGTTGTCAAACCGCCCTGTGCAACCCAAACTGAGCCAACTTGGACTGGGGCGAAAATTGGAGGGGGGGTGAAAAAAAAATGTGAAGCTCAAAGCGAGCCATCCCGTTGCCCCTACGGGTCATTGCTCTGAATACAAGTCTAAAATAGTACATTGTTTAACGAGGGGCGTAAGTGGAATATTGCGAACAAGAGTCTATCAGAAGCCCGACGCCTTAGGCGGAGGGCTTTTGATGACTCGAGTTTGCAATATTCTTACGCCCGTGTTAGACACAAGGTTTTTCGTCACATTTGCGAGGAAACAAATACATTTTAGATGAAATTAATACAAATCGTAATAAAAACTTCAACATGTCAGTCGTCCATATTGTTGAATTTGACGTTTGAATAGACACAATATAATACAATACAATACAAATACTCTTTATTGCACACCTCACACAAACAAAGCAGTTAAAAAGAGAAACAATACAATAACATGTAGGTAGAGGTAGACAACAGGCGGTCTTATCGCTGAAGAGCGATCTCTTCCAGACAACCTTTGGGTATCGGAGAAAGAGATAAAACTAGATTAAACATGTTTAAGTAGTTTTTTAAGTTTAAATTTATTTATTAATGCGTTTTCAGACATCGTATTTGATATAAAACCTCTTTGCTTTGTAACTGCCGCATGAGTGACAGTTACAATTTAAGAAAACAGGCTATTACAGCTCTGTATGTCTGCGCATTATGAAGCCCTTTTCGAGCAAGTGTGATGAAAACCAATTTAAAGTACCTATTTAAATTTAAAATATAGCCACAGAATACTTCGTAGGTGTTCGTTAAAGTTTTCTTGCGCAATCATACCGTGCAGGTATTGTAGCAGTACAAGTTTCGAAAATCAACAAACTCGCTAATGAACCATCATTATGGCTTCAAACCAATAATGTAAAGGGCTATCAAGCGATAAAGAAAATTGGGTGGTTGGAGTTAGCTGAAGTTGTTTGTTAGCTGGGGAGGAGGGGATGTGAACAAAGCCTTCCGTGAAAGCCTTCGGACGTTGATAGATGCGATAAGCTCGGATGCAAGTAAGCTGCATACATTTCTTGCTGCAGTTTTCTCGTATAATCAGAGAGGTTTTTACGGGAATGCTGAAAATGTTAAACGGATTATGCTGATTTATGAAAGATGCGCATTGAAGATCAAGAATAAGTGTATTTTTTTTAACAGTATGCACGCAAATTATTTTTGGTATACTCTCTTACCCACCCAAAGTTTTTTTCTCAAATTAAATTTTCTTAGGGGGTTGATTTTCGTGATTAAACGCAAACCTATGATTTACGCATCGCTATTCTCTTCAAGGTGATGGAGCGTGTAATCAACTCAAAGCTCATAGGAGCTTTGAATCTAAATCTAAATATACCTAGAACGATTTGCATAAACGACCGTCAGTATGGTTTTCACCATGGTCGTTCGATTGCTAGCCTTCTTGTGTTTGAGACTCAAAGTGAGGCTATAGCGGTCAGCTTGGACATAGCGAAGGCGTTCGATCGCCCGAGGGTTTGTGTCTGGATTGCCAATTTTCTGTCCGGCAGACGCATAAGAGCCGTAATAGACTGCAACTGCTCCAAAAACCGACATTGATGCTGGCATCCCACAAGGTTCCGTGTTATTCCCAACGCAGTTTTTGCTGCATATCAATGATATGCTGGCTATTGATGATATCCATTGTTAGGCAGATCACAGCACCGTATGCAACTTGTGGCCACAGGCCCTATCCAACTTGTGACCGAAATCGAGAGCTCTCTACTCAATTTCTGAGTAGAGCCAGAAAAATCTGATCCGGTTCAACCCCACCAATACACAAGTCTGCGCGTTCACCGCTAAAAAAGAACCCCATTCTCTGTGACCCTACACAAGTTCTAAGACGCAGCTTATTCCATCTCAGAAAGTATTGGGATCCTTGATGTTGACGTTTCCCGTGACTTCCAGTTTCGAAGCCACTTAGAAGGCAAAGACAAGCTGGCAACCAAAAAAAAAACATTAATTATATACTAACTGCACGGCTTCACTCACGTATAGCAAAGAAACCCGCGGGATAAAACATAGCCTATGTCCACCCGAAAAGTACATTCTAAACGGAGGTGAAAGATTTTTCGAAATCTTATGAGTAATTCTGGAGATTACTCTATATATACAAATTTACACAACTACAATCTCATAGACTTTATAATTTTAGTACAGATAATACCTCACTCTTCTCCTTCTAATATGTATAAACAGGAAAACTCTTCCTAGCTTTATCAGAGCATCTACACGATGTGTACTCGAAATGTAGTTACAATAAATGATAGTCAAATGGCCTAAACTAAACTACTAAGTACTAGCAATACATGCGAAGCTTTTCTACCCACCTTTTGTGGCTAGGCGATGACCAAGAAAATGCTAAAATAAAGTTTAGCTATTATATGTTTACTATTACATTTATATACCTTCATATCAAAGGAAGTTTACATTTAAAACATACATTTAAAATAAAAAAATAGATACATTATGTTGTTTATACATAACATATATAAAAAAAATTGACACTACAAAAGAACTATGAACTATAGAGTTGTAACCTAAATAGAATTGACTTCAAATCAGTACCTGTCTACTTAAACCGCGTACAGTGTGCCTATAATATATTTTAAGAGTTCCTTTGATTCCTCCAGGATGCCATCATCAGATGGGACCACCTGGGAAGGATACCCTTAAAAAAAAATCCAAATCGGTCCAAGTGTCTTCGAGTAATCGGGGACCATACATAAAATAATTCCGACGAATTGAGAACCTCCTCCTTTTTTAAAGTCGGTTAATAAAATACCCCACCCAGTTGACCCGCTTGCGGGATAGTCCCTAGGACGCTGGCTGCATTGCCTCTTTGCACCGCTAGGCCTTGTTGCTGGGCAAAGAAGGATCATGTGGTCGCCTGAAACACCAATAAGTCGGACCTAACTTAAAAATGTTTTGGTTTGAGTAACTATACGTCATTGAAAATCCACTAGCTTGATTACACCATTGTCACTAACTGGTGAAGTCATATAGGCTCGTACAGGGGCCAGTATTGTTTTTGATATTTACTAAAAAAATATCAAAATTGTTCATTACGATTAAAAGATGACAAACGCGGATTAGGTTTTTAACTATCACTTTTTCTAAACGTTAAACACACTTTTGTGCGCACACGCCTGCAACTTTACTAAGTTTTTCGTAAAACACCGAGCTGAAAATCTAATTTACTATATATTAAGGATATCGTAAATACTTTAAGTTTACGGTATTAACATTGAGTTTTTATATTAAATGTAATGTTTGACAGTGCTCTATAAAAAACGCCATATGCATCGAGATACCAAATGAGATTTCTTGAGGGGAGACGAGGGTTCGGGATTTTTCAAAAATGCCCTGACTGTAATCAAATGATGGCTCCACTGCTTCCGTCATCCTTCAACATGCCTGTCTAAAAACGATTCACTCTTTAAGCAATTTCTTACATAATTGATGAGGGCCCGCTGCATTTGAATGCCCCACATTTTCCAAAAAAGTGCCAATATCCCGAAATCTAAAGCATTTTTATAAAACCTTAACTTAAATATTCTGAGACCTATTTCGCAGCCCTATCAGCTGTCCACGGATTATCCTCGGTTTACGGGACATTCTGTATATTAGTTACAGATTGATCTATTCCAAACTCATTACTTTTAAAACGAGTAAAGAATGAGAAAGATCGTTCCTTCTTTCGGTGCATAAAACGATCCAACGAACGAACTGCAATAATTCTATCTAATCCATCTTATCCCAGATTTTATAGCCACGTAGCACTAGGCACGAAAATGCAACGCCCGCTGCGGAGCGGACCGTAAATGCTTTTTCTTATAATTCACAGGCGTCACGTATAGCCCCCCCGCCCAGGGACGAAAGCCTAGCACAAGAACGCAAGCGAATTTGCACTTACCTCTTTTTATCTCACGACTCCACCTATAAAACAGGACGAGAAAATTGGATTTAAAGAAAGGTGATATTTCTGAAGAAAAGTAACGAATCTTCACTTCAATTAAAATTCTTTGCGTGTTCTTAGACTTCTTAGAGGGAAGTAACGAGGTCTAACTTTAATTGCGTTTATAGCTTGGGCTTGCAAACACGTACGTGCGACGTTCAAAGGTTTTTACGTCGACCTTAGTGGTCACGCACTCGCATACTAAATTTATTGATTAATGCGCCACACACATTGCCTACCTACTTGGCATTATATAGAGCGGCATAAAAAGCTCTTCGTGCACGTAGACGTTCGCTCGCCAAAATGCACTTTTTTATTCCTCCTGACGTAGTATCCTGGCATCCATCCACTGTCATATCTGAGCAAGCGAGCACAGACGCCGTGCGAATATTTTATTTGGGCAGTGCGAGGACGTCGTGTCGTAGCCTCCCTGTGCCTATCCGGTAGGGGGCAAAAGGGGGCCAAAAAGGGGGCTAAAGGGGGTTAGGAGGTTAGGAGGGAGCTCCGACGTTGATCGATGCACGTCTTGCGCCGGAGGCTGCACCCGACGTAATTCATTAAACGCTGAAACTGCAAGCGGATTTTGAGTATTAAAACGATTTCTCACGGGACGTCCAGTTAAGTCCTGCCTTCACGTACACGCTCAAAGCGGTCTGCTTAGTTGGTAAAGCGAATAGATTAATGAAGCTAATACACGTACGTAGAGTCCCTTGCAAGCCTTAAAACTTTGTTGTTCTAAATTCATTAAACTCTAATGATGCTCGTAGGTCTGCCCGCTTAAACCACTACGGTTTAACCCGTCTTCGCGCGAGGCCAGGCCAAGCGACAACTTGACGAATAGTGATTAAAACTAATGCGAGGCAATGATTTAATAACACAAGCAGAGAAAAACATACATTTACATTACAACTTTCAGCTCCTATCTCTATCATATGTCCTATCTCTGGCACATGTCACATCCAACGTATACCTACCTACCTCTAATGAAAGCGGGTTATTCTACGTATACGAAGTGTACCCGTTTTTATTGCTCTTGCCTACATTTTGTTGATAAATTTTGATACAAAGGGACACGATCTTGAAAGCCATATTTTTTCGCACTTGAACCAAGAAAATAGTAAACAAACTTCGGATCTGACACCTGGCATAAACTTACCACTGAAAAGTTAAAATTGCATCAAAATGTGTATATACTCGTAATACTAATAGTATAAATAGTATATATAGTATAAAATTGTTAATGTCAATGTTTTTTACTGCAATGGATCATTTCATTTTCAGTCACATTTAATATTTTTTCGCCCAACCTCTTTCTTTTTCCTCCAGAAAAGTTGGGCAAACTACTCACCATTCTTAAAATACGCAAGCGGATGGCGATCGAGTTGTATGGACGCCTCGCCACTGTGATTAACACTGCCACTACTATGCGTATTATTAGGTATTATCAAGCGTAAGCTAACTCTAGTGACACTTTTATGGGTTCCTACAATATACAACTTGAAAGGTAAAAAAAAACAGGTCAGATAGCATTGATTGTCCCAATAAACATCGACACAAGATTCCGAATCCAAGGGCACAAATTAGTTCGTTAAGTATATCTTCAAACTGTCTACTGGCCTCAGAGCTAAGGTATTCTGCCGGCTTCTTAGTTTCGAATGTCGCCTTTGACAATGGCCAACGGAGCGCCGAGACAGCACCAGAGCAGCGGCTCAGAATACCTCGTCGCCTTTGGATTTACCTGTAGGTATGGATGTGCATGTGTAATAATTATCTAACCATTAAAGTAGGCTGGATAAATTACTATAGATAGCAGATTCTGTGTCATCCATGAATTAAAACGTATTTAAGATAATAAATGGGACAGTAACTCTTTCCGTCTGTTTTGTTACCTTTTCACTTTTAAACCGCTGAACCAATCTACATAGATGATATTTAGTATCTTTTCTTGTGGACTCAAGATATTTACGAGAACGAATTCGCGGGCAAAATGAAGTAAATATTTAATTGTTACACGTGAATTAGAATGACTCATACAAAATTAACGTGATGAAATTTTACATAATATTATGCAAGAGCAAGGTAACCTACGAGTATTTAATGTGTAATTTCTTGTCTAGAAGATTGAGACAGTTGAGCATTTCCTATTTACTAATGTCTACCTAATATCATAACTACAGAGGGTTTTAACCTGCCATGAAAATCGTTTTCGAGCCCCCTTGTCACATTACGTTGGTACTTTTTAGGGTTCCGTACCGCGTAAGGAACCCTTATAGAATCACTTCGTTGTCTGTCTGTCCGTCTGTCAAAACCCTTTTTCTCGGGAACGCGAGAGGTATCAAGTTAAAATATAAATAAAATACTGAAGTCGGCGGGCCCTTGAAGCTGTGAAAAAATTAAATGTCTAGTTAACACAATCAAAAGAGACGGCCGATTGTGCTGCATATAACCGGGTATTTTGTCACTTGCAAGGGAATCAAACCTAAAGGCTATTTTTCCCGTTTAATTTGGCAAGAAGCAAGCTTTTATAGCACAAGTAAAGGAGAAAATCTGAAAACCGTACGTTTTTAATTACATCACCAGAAATTGGGTCCAAAGAATGGTGAGTCTATTAGTTAACAAGTGAGGCGATTGTATCATGTGGGGTCATTGACGTCACAATGCCGAACAAAAGTGTCAAGAAATGTGACCTAAAATGCAACTCTAGCTATATTTCAGTAGTTGCTACCTAACCTGCATCAAGATATATATTTACTTCATACAAAAGATCGCTACGGCCACTTGGTTCGACAACAACGCTGTCCGATATGTCGGACGATGAGGAATTTTAATTCCTTGCTGCCCGACATGTCCATCGGACCAAGAGGATTTTAAAAAATTGACTTGTTTCGACCCTCGAGGTCTAAGGTCAGGTTGGCATTCTACGGAACACAAAGACTAGATAGGGTAGGTTTGGGCGGAGCTCCGTCGACGAAGACAAAAGACAAAATAAATGAAATAAAATATTGAGTACAAAACATTCATGTTCAGTTCTCAGACCGAGAAAGATAGACCGAGCATGACGAACAACCTAGTGAGGCCAGTTTTCAACCAAGCCAACTAAGTTTAGTACACGCTCGCGCACACATAAAGATTAAAATGCACAAAACTCGAAATAGGTATTTAATTTTGACAGCATTGCGACACGTGCCGAAGAGTTTTGTGCAATTTTGTTTGTATACTATGTGTTTGTGAGTGTGTGCCAAACTTATTTGGCTTCTCTAGGTTGTCTCTGTCTGTCCTTTTTCTTGGTCTGAGGCTCTGACGTAAGTGGAATACTTCGCGGGCAGGGTGCGTTACGCAGCATGTCAATTTGTCATTGATAGCTTATAAACTATGGAAAAATAATGCGTTAAATTGTGGTCGGTTATAAAAGATCGCAAGTTTTTGACAGTTTATAATATCGCGAGAAGGATTATAAGCTGACGGTAACATAAGGTCACGACCCGTCCAATCAGCCAATCAAACTAGCTTTTCATTAATAACTGTAAGATGCTATTGTTGGCAGCGTGAGCAAGTCGAGTGGATTTGTTTATTTATATTATTTGAATGCCTAAACAGACAAAAGTAATAGTACATTGTTTAACGAGGGGCGGAAGTGGAATATTGCGAACAAGAGTCTATCAGAAGCCCGACGCCGAAGGCGGAGGGCTTTTGATGACTCGAGTTTGCAATATTTTTACGCCCGTGTTATACACAATGTTTTTCATCACATTTGCGAGGAAACAAATACATTTTAGATGAAATGAATACAAATCGTAATAAAAACTGCAACATGTCACTCGGCCATTTTGTTGAATTTGACGTGAGGCGCGTATGGCAAAGACCCTTCTCTATACAGCCACGATTTGAAAACACTTAATAACATTTTACATAGACACTAAATATCTACATATTATCTGTAAATAATTCAGTTAAACATGTTTCAGTAGTTTTTTGAGTTTAAGTTTATTTATAAATACGTTTTAAGACATCGTATTTGATATAAAACCTCTTTGCTTTGTAACTGCCGCATGAGTGACAGATACAATTTAAGAAAAAAACCATTACGCCCGTGGGCGTAACACAGACTATTACAGCTCTGTATGTCTGCGCATTATGAAGCCCTTTTCGAGCAAGTGTGATGAAAAATAAATTAAAATTCGTAAATGTTGACATGGCAGTGTTAGACTAATAGCAATCTAATCTTGAATCGGAGTGTAGGCTCTTTTTCGGCTACAGGAGGTATCTTTTTCAGGTACAGGAGGTGCCTTTTTCAGGTACAGGAGGTACCTTTTTCAGGTACAGGAGGTACCTTTTTATGGGCCCATAGCCAAAATAGTAAAACCTTAGCTATGTTTGTTTGTTTGTTTGTTTGCTTGTTTGTTTGTTTGTTCGTAAGTCACCGTTTTTTCGCATTCCAGTTTGTGTATCACTAATTTATTACCCAAAATGCAAACAGAAACTGCACCGAGAATTTCCGCAAAAACACTTCGATATTTCAGCTCGCTTCAGATGGTAGCGCTTCTTGCAGCCTGCATCCATCAATGTCACGCAGGAGGGGGGGTTATGCCGCAGAAAAAGTGGGGGACATTCCCACCCGATATTTCTTGCGACTTTAAATTTGACGATAGTTCGCGGTGGCGCTTTTATTAGGTTTTTAATTCTAAACATTGCTGAGGTGTATTATTAGGATAATTACTAGGTATGAGTAAACACTGCAGTTGGTTGTTCCAATTTCGAAACCCGGGAAGGGTATACATAAATTTGTATGAATGTAAATTCTTTATTGTACATGGAACAGAACACAACAACAAAACAATTATTACAGGAACAGACGGATAAAATTTGTGTAATGAGCACGTATTTATTTATATTATTACTAGCTTCCGCCCGCGACTTCGTCTGCGTGGACCCGGAATAAAAATAAACTTATATTTGAATCCAGGCTTTAAACTATCTTCGTGCAAAATTTCATTCCAATCGGTTGAGCCGTTTAAGCGTGATAGAGTAACAAACATCCAAACATCTAAACATCCAAACCTTGCATTTATAATATTAGTAAGCAGGATATATTACCTCGGGTAGTACCCATAGAACAAGAGCTTCGCTTAGTTTAGGACTAGATCGATTTGGGTACGATTGCATCCAAATATTGATTGATGTATTTATCACTAACTGCCCGCGTGATACCGCATTGTAATTTGTAAAGAACATAGGCAAACCCACACGATAAAATTTGCGTATGTTCGTCGAGAAAATCTATTCTATACCTAGGTGAAAGATTTATTTACAGGGTAAAGCCAAAATTGTATTACACTTTTAGATTTTTATTTGCGTCTAATGATAAATAAAGAAACATATTGAGTAATATGACGAGTATTTGTTTCCGATTGTAACATTGATGTATTTACTAGTTATGTAAATATCAATTTCAAACGTATAAGTTTATTTTGTTTATAAAAATTTAAAGACAAATTAACAAAAACAAAAAAATTCATACAAAAAGAAATGTCCTTTTTTGCTACGCAAATATGTCGAGTACCCTAGTGAAATTTCTATAGCGTTTATACTTATTTTTCTGATTCATAAACGCTACTAAATTTCTATAAAATTTCTGAAGGAATCGTAGTAGTTATTATTTTTTTTACACTACCAAACTTATAGCATCTGTCGCTGTCAGAATTCTAGCCGTCAACCATTTTGTTTTGTTTGTCATAGAACAAGTGAATCGGCGGCGAGTTTTCGTGATAAAAAACTATTGAACTTGTACCTGCGATTTACAAAGTAAGTTCAAGTTATTTTTCTACTTGTTTATGTAAGATTAACGTTTGAGAACGTAAGATTTGTGCGAACACAGCCGCAGCTAACAATTCCTCGCCATTTTCTTATAAATTAGTGTAAGGCTGTAGACAGAAGCTTTTTCTGTTACTTTTCCGTTGCTTTTCTGTTACTTTTCTGTTACTCTTACGTTAACCCTTTTAGAAGTTTATGTTACGTAACGTAAAAGCATTATAAAGGTAGGTGTATTATTTTGACTAATAACAATAGCCTGTCATTTGCGTAATCTCATTAATGAGGGTTAACGCGTGTGAATTCGCCGCTAGAGGCGCTGCTGTATAGTGAGGTCATCAAAACGTCAAATTACATTCATTTTTGTAAGCTACGCTCGTTTATTTCTAAAATACATAAAGTGTTGTAAACGGTAGCCCTCATGATGCATGCAGCCTTATAACACTTTTACGTTACTTTTACGTTACGGTTACGTAAAAGTATTAACGTTACTATTCTGTTACTTTTATGTTACTAGTGATACAATTTTGGCTTTACCCTACATCGGATATGTGGTTGAGGAAGCTACGGTAGCCTAGTGGTTCAGGCATGCGGCTGTCAAGCGGCGGTCGTGGGTTCGAATCCCGGCTCGTACCAATGAGTTTTTGGAACTTATGTACGGATTTTCGGTGAAGGAAAACATCGTGAGTAAACCGGTCGAATCCCAATAAGGTCTAGTACCCTTCTGTTCTCTTCTAGTTCCCTCTGGTTTGGAAGGCCAGATGGCAGTCGCTTTCGTAAAACTAGTGCCTATGCCAAATCTTGGGATAAGTGTCAAATCGGACACCGGGCTCCTTTAGGGCGCAATCGGGAATAACGCTAGGAGGATGACGTGGTTGAAGAGATTATCTCTGGGTACATACAAATTTACAAAGCTACATCAATCTCACAAGCTTTTCCTCTGTATAATTTTAAGACTTCAGTAAGAATAAAATAAAAAAAACATGTAGTCGCGTAATTTTTTATTTCGAATAAGTACAGAAAAGTACACGTAGATTGTACAGCTCATGGCAAGTAAATATATAAATATATATAAGTGGACAAACTTACACAAATCATCGCGCTAGCACCGTAGAAAATGCAATTAGCCTTGTTATATGGGTACGGCCGACGTCAAATGTAAAAAGTGTAAATATATACACTATTTGTTTTACCCAAATCGAGCTAGCCCAAGCAAATCAAAGTAACTTATAAATACATGGAAGACATCCAAGACTTAGCAATAAATACTCATGTTCAACCTAGGACCATCAGTTTCGCAGGCAGGTTCACCCACTAAAGTAAAAATGTATGATATGTAATGCAGTCGATGCCAAAAATATGTTTACAATTTTGCACCTTATTCCATTGCAACAAGGCGAAATATCTATACATATATTTGACATCGACTGTACTTTATGAATCTTATGATCATTGCGGTTATGTACATTTAACACTTTCACTGCCAGGAACCCGCCTAGCGGGCGCCTACACCGTTGTCGCTTTCCGCTACATACGAGGAAAACCACGGGATCGGCTACGAGCGTAGCACATAGCGATTCCTGGCACTGAATGTGTGAAGTGTCACTTTAAGAGCGCAGTGATACATATCATAAAGCAACTAAATAATATATCCGATTGCTATATACATAACTGCGAAAAGATATTTACCTTTTGTCAAAATAATCTATAACTAAGCCAATTTGTGAGGAGGCAAATTTTTTCCACATATGATGACGGCCTTTTGGCGCACGGCTTAGCTTTTTTTCAGTATGGCCATCATCACGATTATGGTACCTAGTTACCTACCTACTAATATAAATACGGAAACACAATTTTTACTGACTGCCGAAGAAGAGCTGGTACCTATTTGTGTAACGGTTATGTTTAAGTAATTAGATTAATCTCGTTAACAGTATAGTATATAATATTTAAAGTGCACTAATATTTTGATTATAGACGTGCAGAAATATTTAAAATTTCCCTCGTCGGACGAGTAATTCCTACGTACTTACATAAATCCGTTGGTACTATCTCGTTAGATGTTAGCGGCGACGAGGAATAAAAGCCTTGTTCAAACAACATTTGTCTTGCTAATATGTAACGGGCTCTCGCGCTCAGATGGATGCCCGAGTTACCTCCTACCAGGAACAGTGTAACTATGATATGTGCACTTGTAAAGTTAGAAACAACCGTAACTTCCGGGAATAGCCCAGTTTTAGCCAATATTGACGTGTTAGGTAAACTATACTCACGGAAATGGGTGAATTTTGTGTTGGATTTTGACGCAAAGTGTTCCAGGGTTTCATTTTTGAACTATATACCTAGATAGCCTAGCATTATTGATGTGTCTCAGTCTGGTTAAAAATAATAGTTAGCTGTAAGTTAGTTGTTAGTTGTGTTGTAAGATTTTTAAGACATAGGTACATACGTTGTCATAAATATTATGAATATCATCACAAAGATAAATGTATATCGTTCAAAGAATCGATAAGTCATAAAAACGTAACACGACGCACGAGGCTAGGGTTTTTACCTTTCAATACACTAAGTATAGGTACAAGATTGTCATGTTTATGTGACTAGTTACATAAAGGCATACAATGTGATGTCACGGTTTTCACGCACGTCGCAAATAGCCTATATTATTTGAAGAGTTATCGCCTAGGTACGGACAGACGTGAACATAAAGTTTTATTGAAAACACGTGTAGCCGGCTATGTCCGTGACGTATTTCGTACAAATTACTAATTTAGTTTACATTGAATAAAAATATGTAAGCCCTTAAAAGTTTAGGTCGTACCAGTGGTGCAATTTGACAGGGGTAAATTGAACATGATAACTATATGAACTAAAAGTGATACTGGAACACAAGTTTATTGTGCTCTGCCTACCCCTTTTAGAGATAAAGGCGTGAATGTATGTATGCATAATGGGAAATAAATGAATTAGTATGATGAGTAGTTCATTCAAAAAGCAACTCTACTTCCAAGATTCCATTCGGCCACAGTTAATAATCTCAACCATACCTTCCGCGGGAGTCCGCTGGTTGCGGGTGGCGCAGGACCGGTCAATGTGGCACTCTTTGGGGGAGGCCTATGTCTAGCAGTGGTCTTTCGGCTGATATGATGATGATTGATGATGATGAACCATACCTTCCACGCTTGCGGCACCGGTTCCAGATCATTTTGTATTTGACTGAGGTGATGGCCGTTAAAACACAACTTTGTTTTTTTTCTAATTCCGGCAATAAATCTATATAAATTTTGTAAACAGGTAATATTGGTGCGTTTGTATGTTACCTACGGGTAATCTCTCGAACGACTCGTTTTTGACATGTGTTCTCCAGTATGTAAAATAGTCATAGGCTTAATCACTTAGGTACAGCTACCTAAATAGTACAGTCGCATTTATATATATATATATATGTATGTACGTACCCAGAGTTACAAAAATATCCGACTGTCCTGCCCTTAACAATAAAATCGTGTACTTACATATTTTTGATCACCTTGCCCATGCACATATTTTGGAAATCAACTGTTTTTTACTATATATATCATCTACATTCGCTTCATTCATTAGAGAAACTACCATCAATATTTTTCCTTAAGGGGACTGGTACACCAAGGCATTCTCCATACAAACGTTGTGCAAGTTTGTTTTCGTCAGTTTTGGCACTTGAGAATATTTGTTTTGTTTTGCTTGTTCATATTGAATTTACGCAGGGCGTGATGTTAAAATTTAGTTTAAAAAGAATAAAAAATATAAAAAACAATAAATATAATAAATAATAACAACAGTAAATACCTAACAGAAAAATAAGTATACTGACTAAAAATCATATTTATGGCGCAAACACAAATGAAGAAAAACTTGCACAAACCTTGTATGGAGAAGGCTTGCCCTACCCGTCCCCTTAATGGGAGATCAATATTCTTGCCCCAGGTCAATGTACCGATGCAAAAACTTTTCATCATCATCATCGTATCAGCCGAAAGACGTCCAATGCTGGACATAGGCTTCCCCAAAGAGTGCCAAAGTGACCGGTCCTGCGCCACCCGCATCCAGCGGACTCCCGCAACCGTCCTACCGGAAGGCGCGGCGTGGGTAGGCCCCCGACAAGGTGGACTGATGACCTGGCAAAAACTTTTAATAGAACAAAATATAAAAAATATACTAGTGTTTTTTGTCAAGTACATAAATAATATAAGACTTTACTCAAATAATGAGGCTCAACTTTAAAATCGGAAGGATAATATGGTTAACACAAACTTTACAATAAGAGTCTAACTGAGACTCTTGCAATTACATACATCTAGTAAATACCTATTTCTTTTTCATCTGGAACTATCCCTGAAGCTCTTAAAATATCTATAGTTCACAAAATTGGAATCAAGCATTTGTCGCACAGAAGAAGTGTAAACGATCAATACATAAAATGCGACCTGACGAATCATGTAGGCCTTTGTTTAAAAAGCTCAAATTGTTACCGCTTCCCACGCTTTACATCTACGAAGTGTGTGTGTTTGTCCAAAAGCATAAATCATTGTTTAGAAACGCATGTGATACTCACCGTCGCTCCTGTCTCGACCCGGATAGACTGTTACCTGATGACGTTCACGTTCGCGAAACATTAAAAATAACTGTCTGATTATGTGTATACAAGTTTATAATAAAATGTCTGGTAAATTTCGGTCTATGAATATTTTATTATTAAAAAGAAACTACACCAATCTCTTAATAACTTAATTTTGTTTGTGTGTAATATTTCAGATAAGTATCTATGTAAATCTTTAAGTTGAGCTAGAAAATGTGTACCTAATAGGTTAATAAGTTTCAAAATAGAACACTTACTGTTATTTCTATATAACATAGATTTATAGAATTATTTGGCGTACTAATTATGGTTACACATGTAAACCTACCAATTATTCTGTAACACCTGTACCCGGTAATGTTTAATGCAAATTAATATTATTACTATTATAATCCAACATTATTGTGAACGTTTTTTCTACAATTTTCTTCTAACAACATTAAGCTTGAACGCTACATCCACGCTGAAAACGACTCAGAATCATGAACCTAACTTTCAGAGCTATTTTTAAGATTGTATCAGTGACGTCATCACCATTAGAGCGTCACTGAGCTCAAGCCGCGTTTCGGAAGGGTCTCGCAGCGAGATTAATTTAGGTGCAAGTGCCGGCGCCAATGTAGACGTCTAGATGGCGCCGCTGAGCACCTAGACGCCGCGCTTTTTACGCCATTGCCCAACTTCCGACGATAAAGTGGCCCCTGGTACACTTGGAGGGAAGAAGTTACTTGTATCTATTCGTAAAATAGGATCTTTTTGTACTTCAACTGTAATAAAATTATTATTCAAAAATACTTTGGCGATAGGAGCAGCCCAACGCTTAAAGGCCTCCCTCCCACCTTACAGAAGCCCGCATTCATAATAACACCACTACTCTACTTGTGAATATGGCGCTGCACTGAGAATGGAACTGAGCTGGGCTGGTATTAGATTCGTGGTATTATCCCAATATTTCCGTCTCTGTCTTTTAAAATCAGAATAACAGAGGTCACACCGGTAGTTTTTCTTTCACAGTGCAAAATCAGAGTTGCGTCGTTGTTGGACCCGGATCATTTATACCTCTATTATCCAACACAAAATCATCTTCAGTATCTTTCCGTCCCGTATTCCACGCATCCAGTCCTGATCACGAGTCCACCTGTCGTATTATACCATACAATCTGTGATTACATAATCGTCATCGGTGCCTGCGCCTTCATGGTTTATAGCAATGGGCCAAAAATACGATATTCACATAAGGTTAAATTACTCTGAATCCTGATAACCCATGAGGAGCACGATGCTACTACCACTGATACTGATGAAGTTCCAGATTTCTTTTTTCATAAAAGTTGGAAAATATTTGCTGGTCTGAGGGTGTGGAATTACGCAGCCTTCCAGTTGGAGGATCAACTAGCACTGTCGATAAACCTGACCTGATAGTCAGTCAACTATAAGATCACGAAGCAAAGCATCAGCAGGACGTGGCCCGCATACCTTGTAAGAACAATGTTAAAATAATACACTTTGCGTTCATACTTCAACCTGCTCATACCTATCTATTTTACTGTGAATAATTTTAATTAAATTACTTTATAATCCTTTTTTTTTTACTAACGGGTGTCGGGGTCATATATTTCATTTGTTGCCTGATGGAAATAAAGATGAGTCGCGGATGCATCGCAACGTAGTAGCAGTAGATGGGAACTTCACTCCGCTCTCTATGGCAAACGAGAACTGGCGCAGATTTACGGTATTGAGAAACCGAAGCTTTTGCCTGTGCATTTGAGGACGAAGTCATCAAGACGAACAACTACCGGAATTATATCCGGGATAAAGGTCACTCAGGTATATTATTAGACTCAATAGTCGCTTCTGTGAACGGTCTACGGTCGAAGACCGAAGAGTCTCGACCAACGTCTCAAGAGACTTGCTATAGATGCCTGGACCAAGAATCAGATATAGAAGGCGGTAGCCCCGGACACGGCACGGATAGTAAGGAGGTTACTCCCTGTTATCTCAACCACCGGAAGCTTAGACCCTGCCAGTTGTCAGCGGCCCACTAGCCCACTACGTTAGGATTCTATAATGATTTCCTTTTTTTTAAGCCTAACTTTTGCAAATAAATTAACATTGAAATAATTTAATTTATTCATTACTTAGTGAAAGTAATCAGCAGAGCAGACTGCACACGTAAATGTAGATAATAAATTAACCATTAGATAAATAATGTAAATATTCTTTTAAAATCAGAAAGTGCCAGTTAAACAGATAAAGATCTTAATTAGATATTGAATATTTTTACGACTACACGATCATAAATTTTCCCTGTGAGCAACACCATGAGATCCATTGGACTCAACGTATTGATAATATTGATACAATGCGACGAAAATAAATACCGTAAACAGGGGTACTTTGAATAATTATAAGGTTTGACACAATATTTTGGCGACGCTAATTCACTTGACACTAACACAAATTTATTAAAATTATTATTTGAAAATTATCAACTCGGTGGTTTTAGAAACCCATAATATTTTTGAACAAACTATCTTACAATGGGTTTAGACAGAAAAAAGGACATCCCTACTACGTAACTACAACTACACATAAAACTTTTTTTTTTTCAACATTCTATTCTACTGTTTTCTCATACATTATATCATTATTAACCGAAACAGCAAATACCGCCCGAAAACTGATAACCAGGGGTTAATCGTTTCATCAATTTCACCACATATAGGTGTTCAAAGACGCCCCGAACCATGGATTCCCCTGGCTAAAGATGCATTTTTAGGTTGTAGGATTAAGGATGTTTTTTTCAGACTCGCTACTAAACAGTGACTAACTTAAGACACTGTAGAAAACAGGGGCTGATCTCTGATATAAAACTATCCTATGTCCTTCCCTGAGACTCGAACTATCTGTTTCGAGTTTTACCGTGCGCGCTACGTACGGTAAAACTCACATTATGGCCAGGTGTGACGTAAAATATATTTTAGGCTATTAGCATATGTCACCGGCAGCATAATTAGATACGAATCCAAATCGGTTCAGTATCTTAAACGCTACGATATGGAACACACGTATACTTATACAAAACTAGACTTCTAGTAACCTTCCCCCTGCCTTTCGGTTTTGCCATAGTCGGGCAAAAATAAAGCGGGGTTTAGGTATAGTGTATGAAAGTTTGTACGGAACCCTCGGTGCGCGAGTCAGACATGCACTTGGCCGAGTTTTTAATTTACTCTATAACTGTATGCTTAGAATTTGCAAAATATATTCCGTTGATTTCAAACTATACCAATTCTAAATATGACGAATTATGACATTGAAGTGTAAATTACAATATAGAATAAAAATTGTACAACGGGTATAAGATTTCAAAGTTTCGAAATAGTACGGATTTTTTATCACCTAAAAATACGTATATTAAAAGTTACCAAAATCATTCTTAAGTTTTGTTCAAATTAAATTATACAGCATATATATGGTGTGACTGTATACTAGTACCTATGTAATTGTTTAGTCTAAGTTTCGTGACGCATTGGTTTTTTTACTGTAATGTCATAAATACGTTTTATTTAATTAATAAATAAATGGCTTATCGCAATATGTTATGACCAAAATAGCAATTTACTTATTTTCCATAACGGTTACTACGGGGCTTAATCGTTATGACGTCACTTTTAGCTGTCCATAAGTATAGAGCGTTTTTAGTAACCGCTAACGATTGACTTTGAAGTTTATTTTCAGCTTGCATCAATTGTAGTCAATCCCATACAGTCATTTTTACCCTCTCTAAAAACTGGATCGAAAGGCACCGTGACAAAAATATTTAGGATTCGAAAATAATATTGGTTAGCGCTAACGAGAAATTCATATCATCAATTCATCATATCATCAACAACGTAATATCTATGTTTATAAACAAATCTTTTATTATCTTTGAGTGGTTACTAAATTAGTCTTTCCATGCTTTACAAGACACTTTGAATCCGTTAAACGTGTCTATAAAAGCAGTCAAGTTTCCAACTACCTACTTAAGTTTTAGTTAACGCCTAGGATGGAATATCAGATGACAGTGGGTTTCTCAGAGACGATTGAAGAACAGATAACGGTGATGGTGGTTGCTAAAGCGAGGTAGTGAATCTAGGCAATCGACAGCCGTTAATGATGATGCTGCTCTTTATTGCGTTATTCCTACTTAATTGTATGCACCCGGTGTGCCCCAGCGCTATAAATGAATGACACTCTTTTGTCCGGCTGCAACGGGTTTTTTGCCGCTCGCCGGGAGTAAATTCGCTGCCTAATGTACTGTCACGTAATCTTCTCAACGACTCGTTACAATAAATCTGTATCTGTATGATACCGTACTACTATTGTCGTAAAATTCATTACTTAAGAGTCCGCAGCAAGCTCGATTCTTCATACAAACGTAGTTACGTCCTTACTTTAATATAACATGTCACATTATCATGAAATTCTCTAAATATAATGAGGTAAGATATATCTAGGGCTAAAACTAGTTTATGACTCTTAAAATGTTAATAGAAAGAAAATAGAGCGAGTACAAGTTTTGCATTTTTAGACCCCAGAAAGTTGTTCAGTTCGGCGGCCTACTACGACCAAAATATAGTTTAGATTGAAGTCAAAACCTATTTCCGGTGTCGATTAAACTATGCAGTTTGAAAAGAAAAAAGATTTGTCAAAATTGATCTTGTAGTTTTAAAATGAGAGCGTAACTACGAAAACCTTAAAATAAATTACAAAAATTTGATGCGAAACTGCAGCGAATTACTCTGGCGCGGGGAACGGTCCGGGGGGGGGGCGGTACGCACCGCCCTTATCATAGCTACTCCTTGCCGTGCGCTTAGTTTAGTGACAATAGTGACCCATTTGCTGTGCGCGGGAGCGACGTATTGTTTTGGTGAATTATCTTCCTACGATAATCGCGGTCAATTCACGACTTGGACTGATAAAACGGATTTGATTTTTCTTGGTGATACTGGTGGTGTGTGTGATCATACTGATCATACTGATCGACGATCTGTGGCTTTCTTATGGACTTTGCATTTTTATGTTACAAAAATGGATAAACCGGGTAAGTACCTACTTATATGCATTTTAGTCAAGTTCCAAGTATACAAATAAATTATATACATTTAATATGTACATATTATATTAATGTATATGAGTACCTAGTCATTAATCCTTAGTTGACGTGTTATTTAATTTATTTGGTAGGTAAACAAAATTTTAATCTCACAGTAGGTACTCATTCGGTATTAAATAGGTAGGTACCTACATAAATATCACTTGGGTACGTCAAATCATTCTGGATATGGCTTTGGTGATATATAGTTTGATTCTTTTATATAGCCAAAACAAAATACTTACTTAGTTAAAAAATAATAATACGCTATAAATTTAAATAAGACGAGGATGAACGAACGGACTTTATACGAAAACTACCTATCACACATTATTGCTTAGAAATTTTAATTAGTTTACCTAAGTAGGTATGTAAGTTATAGTATAGTATCCTAAAGTATATAGGATAGGTTTTTTCGTCACTCTCTATAGTAATCTACGTACTTCTTTACAACGTGTTAATAAAATAACGCAAAACCTGAAAACTGTTTGTTCAGAATCGAGAGTAAAATGCGAAAAAAATAAAAAAAAAATTTTTTGACGCGATTTATTTTTTACATTTGTATGGAGCAGGTCGCCCCAGACGGCCAACACTCCATACAAATGTAAAAAATAAATCTTGTCAAATTTTTATTTTTTATTTTTTTCGCATTCTATGCTCGATTCTGAACAAACTGTTTTCAGGTTTTGCGTTATTTTATTAACACTTTGTATATCATAATTATATATAGAAATTGGCACTTACCTACCCTTCAACTTTTTTGATCGAGTGACCTGACAATAACAATACTAGGTAGGTATCTAAATAAAAAAATGACGACGCGACAATAGCAGTTGTTTCTCGGTGCTACTTGAACCTTGGTTGTAGGTTTTTATTATTTATGTATGTACTAGGTTCTTACTATATTATGTGCTCAGGTTGGCGCTTGTCCAATTTGTAGATATAAGATGTACAAGGTACATAGGTACATATATTTTTCAACTAAAACTATAAGGGGGCAAACAAGCATACGGTCCACCTGATGGTAAGCGATCACGGGAGCGTATAGACGTTTATAATTACCTATAGTTATTTTTTTTTCTAGAAGCGAAAAGGTGTTCAAAGACAAAATTATGGCTATCGGCTCGAAGGAAGAAAAGAGGACCGGCTCGTCGTCAAAAAGAAAATATAAATCCTAATAGGTAAGTTATAATAAGGCTATAAATTCAAATTTCATTTATTTATGGACCAACTAGGATCATTGTTGTAAGTAGGTACTTTTTACCAAAAATAAAAACAATAATGTATGATCTTTTTTTATTTCCTTCAATACACCAAATCTTCAATGTGAATAAATATTTATAGGGTAGGTTCCTAGGAAAAAAGATCTGGATTCTAATTAGTGCGTATTTTTATTGATCATAAGATATTGGACACCTATTTTAAAAATACACACAACCGAACATAGAACCTCCTGCTTTTTTGAAGTCTGTAAAAATGACGAAGTTATGGCGCGTAGATAATCCGCGTGACTTCACAAACGTATGAACCGTGACGTTACGCGCACTTATGGGTCAAAATCAAAGAGATGAGCATTTTAGGTTTTCAAAAATCTGAGAAATAAAGTTTTTTTTTAAGAAAACCAACAAGTGGAGTCTGTTGTGTCATTTGTCATGAACCGTTCCTGTGAAGAGGCACGCACAAAAATATATTTTAGAAATTCTACCAGTTAATAAGAATAATGCCAGGCACAAAGTCATTTCGGGAACACTTTTAAAGATTTTTTTAATAATTATGTAACTAATGCATTTAAGAATCACCTTCAAGAAATTGTAATTAACCTGTTCCTAAATCGGATAATGTTGTTATTTTGTATATTTGTTATATTGAAAACATTTATTTTTGTTCAATTTATTGTCACCTCGGGAACGCCCGCATCATTTCGGGAACGTCCGTCATATACGAGAACGTTCCCGAAATTACCGTTCCCGAAATGACTATTTGATAAATATTTTCATGTCGCGCTTGACGGCGCCATGTAAGATATTGGTTTTAGGGGTTATGAACAAGTGAGCTCTAATATTTATAAGAATTTTGCAAAATATATGCAAATTTTCGAAAAACTATCCATCAAACTGCGTTCCCGTAGTGACAGGGAATTAAAGTACGCTTCACACATATGAATTTAAAAGGTACTTACCAACTAAATCATTTTTTTTTTCCGTAAACAATAAACACGCCTTTTGCTTTGACTAGTGAACTTCACGCTGTTGCTTGCTAACGCCACCTAGCGTGTGTTCTTTTATTTACATCAATCGATATCCACCGCGTTCACGGAATGATTTAATAAACGTCAGACAGCATTTGAATAGTCAAAATATGAAGAAATTAAC
Source organism: Epinotia ramella (assembly GCA_947578815.1). Lineage (NCBI taxonomy): Eukaryota > Metazoa > Arthropoda > Insecta > Lepidoptera > Tortricidae > Epinotia > Epinotia ramella. Next base: position 14,161,271 of record OX388205.1, on the reverse strand, counting down.
CTGCTATTAATGTATTTTATACGTATATTCTTAATTTGATGATTTTCAAAGCTAATATTAAAATATGAAAATTTTAAGTCTTAATTATAAACATTTTTGATTTGTTTGAACTATGAAACATGGTATAAGGACGCATTCCCGGAATGACTATTTAGACCTTTTTTATTTTGAAAATCAAATAAATCATTAGTATAGAAAGATAAATAAGCTAAGTGCCGTGTAATTATGCACAGAACCTTTATTTTAAAATAAATATTTTAGTAATATCATGTTATTTTATTCAGAAAAACTTTGTCAGAAGCATAATGCTCATTTCTCTGATTTTGACCCTTATAACTTCGACATTTTTTGTGTAGTGACCAAAAGAAAAAATACGTGTCTAATATTTTTGATCATCTATAATACGGATTTTAGAGTTACTTATTTAAAAATAGTTTAAGTACTATCACTGTAATAAGCTTGTTTTGGGAAAAAGACTGTTAAGTTTCTTGCGGCGTTTCTTCTTGACAGTGGTCTCTGCAGAAGCGCTGGTAGGGCTTGACTTATAAAAGTGCCCTTGGCGGCCTACTTGCAGAATAAATATTCATTTATTTCATTTATAACAAAAATAGTGGTAGTGGTATCTGAAAATCTGCTATGCAATTATGGCACTAGGTTGTTAAAATGACAAAACCTGGTATATTGTATGTTATACTTATGTTACTAGTTACTACTACTTTTGTTGGCACATCAAAACTTGTAGCCTGTACTCTACATTTACGTTTTTAGTAGGTTAAATAATCAGTTAAAATTTGCCTAGCCGCACTTACGCACTGTATAAACTGTATTGTTATCTCGCTATGGAGATGTTCTACTGTTATATTTTATTTACCGCAATAATTTCGCCGTTGTATGAAGATATTTTACTGCGATATTTAAACTGCGACATGTATAGCTCCGCCTCCCCGCGCGCTCTCGCTTTACTGCTAGCGCCCTGTCTCCCTCTAGGTGAAACAACAACATTTTAAAGCGTAAGCGCGCGATCTCAACGCGGAGTTGAGCGGACCTTGCTGCGGACTCTTAAGATCTTGTTTGACTAAACAAGTTATATTACAGAATATGTAGCACAAACGCTGGCGTAGCACTTAGATAGCATGCGATTCAAGCGTGAGGACAACAGAAATATTTTAATTTTACAAGTGTAGGTATTTCAATGGTTACAATATGAGTAAAACTATCGATACCTACTTGGTAATAATTAAGAGCTGTATGTAAATTGAATCTATTTCTTCTTCTTCTCCATGTCCTATACCCATTATTTGGGGTTGGTAATAGTTTTTCGTACTATGATTGTCGGTCCTGTTTTTAATGGGATTTGGACTTTTTGCATATCGATGCTAATTACGATATAATTGTATATCTGCTTTGTTAACCCATTATATTTATTTTTACAAAGTTAAGTAAGTTATTTAGCTATTAAGGTTCAATGAACTTGGCAATAATAACGAATTCATCTACTGGTGTAGCAAGATACGTACAACGCGGCATTGTACCTATATAATTTTCTCGGGCACACTGGTAGCAAAGCTGCCGTTAATTATGTACACAGACTACGGCGCTTTCGGGCATTATCCTTGGTATTTCCCTACTTAATGGTAGACGAATGTCGTTAGTACTCGCAAGTAGGTACTCGTAAAATCCGGCGGTTTTACCCCCGTTTCAATTGCAGTACCTCACTAACTCTTAGCGGAGACACAGACTAATTGATTTCCCTACTACATGATTGTGTACTGCCGTTTTACAGCGTTTTTAGGAGTGTGACTTTAGCCTGTGGGGTGAAGTTGAGAGTTCGCTCAGATGCAGGCTTTCGCAAAGACGTATCATACCCTAGCGGTTACTTCAAATTCAAATTGTAAAGTTAAGAAACAGATGTTCTTTTCTGATAACATAGTTTGACAATGAAACGAACGTGCGATATTAATTGTGGGTGAACTTATTTCAAACGATAACTTAGTAGAGACAGGGAGGCAAGAGCGGCGCAGACGACTAATTGACCATCGGTTATTAAGCTAGTCGTTAATTACCGTCGCCGGTCGGATTTCAAAATAAATAATGGTGGAATACTATTAATTGAACTGGAGACCAATCTTATTTATTCGAAATGTTGTATCCCAATGGCGCACCGAGCTAACGTGACATGGTCGGCGAAACACATTGATATCAGTATATTATGTAATATGTCATGTCATCAAATTTACATCCTGCGTTCGTTATCAGAGCCAAATAATTTTTCATTCGCTTGCCCTTATCCCATTTACTTGGTGTCGGGTCGGCACGTTATCTAAAGTTACCTACTCTGAATCCTGATATCGAGAAGAATATTTAGTAGATTGAGATTATATAAGTAAAAATCATTACACTATTACAATAAGTTTGCGTCATTCATCAGTCGGAATGTATCCCGAAGATAATAAATAAATAATAGGTAATAAATAAATATTAAGGGACAATCTTACACAAATCGACCTAGTCTCACAGTAAGTTCAGTAAGGCTTGTGTTATGGGTACTAGACGACGATATATATAATAGATATAAATACTTAAATACATAGAAAAACTTCCATGACTCAGAAACAAATATTCATGCTCATCACACGAATATTTGCCCTTACCAGGATTCGAACCCAGGACCTTCAGCTTCGTAGGCAGCGTCACTACCCACTAGGCTAACCTGTCGTCAAAGATAACATTTATGCATATTATTTATCAGGTGGTTTGTGAAATTGTGTGTTGTTGTCGTGAGTCACGCATCAGCAATGATTTACTTTGTCTCTTACACGTGGAATAGTCGGAAATTGTATATAAATTGTGCAAGATTTCTATTAGCTTGGTTTTTTTGTTGATTTGAATTGACTTTTCATTTCATGCTACCTTTTTCAATACACCAGGTAGTGTAAAGTTTGTTCAGAAATAGGTTGTCAAGTTTTACGTGATTGCCCCTCTGGACTAAATACATGACAAGAGCACTTGAAAAATATATACTTGTGGCTCTTTGAACTGCTGAGTCACGTGCCTGCCACAAATAAAAAAAACTATATAGCATATATAAAAAAAAAACTATATATAAAAAAAACTGCATAGTACTTCGTTCGCTTCGCTTGCTCGTTCGATTATACATTTCACACATAAACATACAGTGAGGCAAAACAAAATTTGTATTATTATTGTTATTACAAACACAGGCTAAGAAAACATTACCGCGCGCAGCAACTCCGTGAGGCACAATACACTAGCAATTTCATCTTAGCAATTTAACATATGTATATTTGTGTCTGTATAACTGATTTCTAAGGAATATACATCATTAAAAAAGTTAATGAAATAACCCGAATGAATGTACAAATAATATTGCAAATACCTAAGTTCTTGTGAAAAATTGCACCGACGGTTTGTAACTCTTACACAGTAACTTAGACAGTAACATTAATTTCTATCAAATCATCATCATCCTCCTAGCGTTATTGCCGGTTGTGCCCGAAAGGACCCCGGGGTCCGCTTTTACAGATAATCCCGAAATTTAGCATAGGCACTAGTTTTACGAAAGCGACTGCCATCTGACCTTCCAACCCAGAGGGAAAATACCTTAATGGGAGTAGACCGGCTTACATTGAAATTAAAAATACACAAGTCTTGTCTTTGACATATAATGTACTTTCTCGAAAAAAATATTTTATTGTTTCGAAACTGCTTTGTTATTAGTGCTTGATTGGTGCTGTTCTTTTTATTTCAAAATATTTAGCAAACAGTGACCAAATTGAATAACATCTATAATGCAGTGCCATCCCAAGCCGAATTTGGAAAGAGCAGAGCTAGCAGAAAATATACCAACTTACTTTTTTTCTTACAAATCTACTACTTCTTTTTGTTCGGAAAATCCAACAGGCGGAAACCCTGATATTATAAGACGTCTTAAATCTTGCCAATGCCGCGTGTTAGATATTTTTATTATTATTTGTTGTTCATGGATAGAAGAAAAAACAAATATTTAACATACCTAATCGTCTCTTCTTCTTCTTCCATCCCTGATCCCGTTATTTGGGGTCGGGTCTGCGCCAAGTCAATCGATCTTCGGTTGTCGGCTCTGGAAATTAGGCTTTTTTAAGGTCATTCCGTATATTTGACCACCAGGTCAATGGCGGCCGGCCTCTACCTCCTTTCTGTTCAAGGTTTAGCGCAATCTTTACCACATGGCCTTTTTAATAATTATTCTATACAACATACCTAATGGTAATTTTCGTAATATAATAACCAGGGTATCGTCCGTGGTGTTCGCCTTGCGTCATTATTAATTCAAGTTGTTGTGAAAATATAAGGGAGTACAGCTACGAGTAATAATAAGCTAGTCGATGCACCCGCGCGAACCAGCGCGTCATCTAGACGTCTACATCGACGGATCTAATGAATTATAAACAAATTGCTGCAGCTTACGTAACCTCTGAATAGTTATGATATTCACAATTTGTCTCGATTCGCCGCACTTCTCAAAATTGGTAGTTTTTATACTTATGCTAAAATGTATAAAACGGTGTCACTGTGTGAATAGCAAACCAGAAAACAGAATAAATTGTACCTACTTAAGTTACTAAAAATAAGCAAATGTTAAATAGTACATTATTGCCGTGGCCGGGAAGGAGGCAATTGCAGGCTGAGTATTTGTTTAAACGGACGAGCTTGCGAGTCCGTTTAATTATAATACAAAGCCTGCAATTTCCATTCCGGCTGAGGCTAATATAGTGCTTTTCTCAAAAATGGGGGAACAAAAAATACTAAATTTATATAAACTTTAAATATCGTTGCACAACGTGAAAATATTTACGATTTCCCGCCGTTTTTTTTAAACAGTGTATTTTTCAACCAAAAAACGCAAACTATTTGAGACACATACAAAAACGTCGTGTTTGCAACAGAAAAATACGAGTTGAATTGGCTGAATACGAGCTGTGCCGTCTTTTATATGCCAGCTTCTGCTTTTTAAAAAATTTGGCACTCGAAAAATAAAGGAATTTATATATAACATTCCAGGCGGCCTGCAATGTTTTTTATTTTTTAATTTAGATCTGACCTTAAACTATACACTTTATCTTCCAATATGTGGCGAGTTATGTTCACTTTGCGGGCCATTTTTGAGAAAAAGATATATACAACTTCAAATATCGAAAATAAAGATTTATTTACATAAAAGTATATAAAAGTTATAAAATAACTTTTAGTTTTTTTGGATTATTATGTCTCAATAAAGAAGAAATTGTACGACAGCGGCACTATTTCACGAGAAAACAGCTATTTCACTGATTTTGAGTCTTATTTTTGGCTTTGGACAGCACCTATTATTTTATTTTTGTCTTTTTACTGGACAAAACAAAATGAGTAAAGTAGCCAATTTGTCACAACTGGGTATGTATAAGTATACGGGTAATTGGAGGTCTGATTTACCTACACTGTTGGCGCTTGGCAAGTTGTCGGCAAGCGTTTTATACCAATACCACCCATGTACTGGGGTTGAGGTTTTTGAATATTATTTATTTTGGAAGCTTCAATCGGACGGAATGCAGTACGGAATGGAAATAGAGGGTATAATGGAAACCAAATGAAGTAGAGTATGGAACTAGGAAAATCTTGATAAAGAGGATTAAAACGTGACGTCACTGTATAAACTTAACAAATTCGCTACCACTTTTCTATTTTTGCTAACGAAAAATAATTAGGCCGAATACCGAATAGTAGCCGAATATTCGTGGCATCCCTAGTGATCACTCACAATAAATAGTGGTTGGATATTTGTACCTAAATGAGTTAAGAGTGAACGACATCGAGAGGCATGTTTGTGTACAAATCTAACATTAGTCACAAAGAACATAATCGATCGTTGAAAGTGAACGCAACCTCCTATTCATTATTCACTGATGTATGGCTATGGATTTTACAAAATATCACGTGAGTAATATTTTATTGCCTATAAGTCATCAAAGAAACACACAACATCAAACATAACACAAGCCATCGTCATTAGAACAAGAAGATGTGAAATAATTAAAGGGTGTAGGTAAGTGAAATCGTATTGAAAACTAAGATGATGGTTTTATTTATACCACTATAAATATTAAATACATTATTTCAGACTAAAAAATATTAAATAATTATTTACAAGGCAAAACAAGTCAAAAAGTGTTAAGAATTATTAAATTAAAATACGTATAATATGCTCTAAACTAAATACCTATAAAAAGAGAAGAAGAAGTAAAACTACGAGTACATCCCGCTCTGCGTCAAGCACGAACCAAAGGTCCCCAAAATGCTTGCGGCATTGCCTCGCTGAACAGCAAATCAAGTGGTATTTATTCAGAAACTACAGGACAAAAGTATTCATATAGAGTAAATATAGAGGCCTCGGCAGTGAGTACAACTTTGTACCCTTTGGCTTCGAGACCCTCGGTCCGTGGGGTCCCAATGCGCATAAGTTATTTGCGGAAATCGCGAAACGTCTGATTGATGTATGTACAGGAATCGATAGCAAGGGCGAGGAGTAGAAATATATATTGAAAAGACTACAAACCAAGAACATAACACAACCTATAATAGACAAACGGAAAAGACAATGGAGTTATAAAAAGTATAGATATAAAACTAATAGGTATTAAAACCTCGACAATGTAACTGGTAACCGAAGAGCTGGCGGTTTTCTCGCGCAACGCATCAGCATTGCAATTCAGGACCTCTTTTAGATTAAAATTAGTTTTCATCTAATTTAGTTAATGTTAATTATCCTCTTGTATATACTTTAGAAAATAAATGTAGTATGTAACTATTACATTAAAAAGCCAAAAAGTCACATTTTCTATTGTTTGGTAATTGACAGTTTACACTTTCTGCACTGGGGTCAGTGACACCCACTTCGTGCGTCATTTTACAGTTTGCAATCCATTGTTTCTTTCGTGGAAGTACTTCCAGAAAAGGTAGATTTTCTCTAGGCATATTTCTACTGTAATCCAGTTCAGAATAATGTTCTGAATCCGGGGTTTCAGTTTTATTATTAAGTCTCCTGCTACCTTGTAACTGTCTGCAACAATATTTCAAAAAAATGTACTTTAAATATAAGGGCAAATTATTCCATCGATGATATTCATGTATATGGCGATAAGAATCGTTACGCACCTAAATGAATACATTTGTCGCGAGAGACGGAACGCAAAAAGTTCTATAGCTGACACAAGGGGGCAATTTGCCAGTTTGTAAGGTAAGCAATAAGTATTATGCTCTGCAGGGGTGCGACAGCGGTAGTTTGGTTTTATTACCAACTGTAAGTTTATAGAAAAAGGTAACAGTTGATTGTCGATTGACACCATGTTGTTTTATTGCGTAGGCTCTGCATATAAATTCATCTAACCGCAGCTCGCAGATGCTATCTAAAGTACGTGCAGAAAAACCAAATATAACTAGATAAGTACTCTGTTGTGTTAAAATTTTCTTGTTTCATTCGGAAAATGTACTATTTGCACACATTTTAGCTCAAAGTTCTCTTTTTAACCGTTTATTTAGGTAGAAATATAACGCTTAGTTACTTATTTGAACTACTTACGGGGGACTTAAACTCGCGTATTACATGCACTGGTGGGCTTCGAACACATTGGGAGATTGAACACGAACAGTGTTATAACCTTGTCATAACGTGGCTGATGTTACGTAGTTAATGTGTCAAATCTATAGGAATGCCATGTCACGACAGGTGTATAAAATCTGTCTCGCTGAGTATCCCGGTTCCTCAAGCCATCGTTACGTTAATTGTGCAACAGTTACTTGTGGTAAGTATAACTAGAAATTTTGGATGAGTCAGAATGCTCGAATAGGTTTCAATTGTACATTATTGCAGAGGTGAGTAAAAAGCAATTTGTGGTTAAGGAGAGCTGAATCCGACCATAACTAGATACGAATCCAAGAATTGCTATTCCCGCCAAAAGTATAGCTTTGTTGGGGACATCCCGGTCGCCGCATAGACTTTCAAGCCGAATGAATTTATGATGATATTAATAAGTGACGGGTCTATACTTTTTAGCCAAGATGTAGAATTTGTAGAGCGTGGCTGGTAGTGGTAGAGTTACGCCGTGTGGATTAGGAAGCTTGGCGCTAATTGCGGTCTGATATCTTTTTCACGCTGAAAGCTGTATGAGCTATCTCCATAGCATTCTTGGTATCACTTTACATGTAATGTTTTTGGTGGGATCTCATTCCTTTTTGTAAGGTAATTTCTAAAGAAGTGAATGGAAAAACCCATACAAACTTCCATCTCCTAATTTAAAGAGTGGAGGGTGATTTACTAAAAATCCTGAAATACATATCTTATCATTTATAACAAGGATAACAAGGACCACTTATATCAATTTTCAGACCTCTAGCATCAAAATTTGCGGATGTCTCATACAAACTTTCACCCCCTAGTTTAAGGGGTTGGGTAGGTAGTTTCAAGTTTTAAATTTTTTTCGTTGTTTGTATACTATGACTAGCTTACATACCAAATTTCAGCTTTCTAGGACTTCAGGAAGAACCTTAAGAATATTGATGATCATCAGTGAGTCAGTGACGAAATCGGGGTATTTTAGATATCAATAAAATCTAAAGTATAAGAGCTATGCAATTGAAACTTTACAGTTTTAATAAGTCAACCACTGACATCATATCCCGAAAATTTTGTTTATCTGGTATAATCCGAACCCAAATATAGTGGTGGTTTATAGTGGTTCAAAAATACGACGAAGCGCTTCGAGAAAAGGTAGGTACAGGTAGTGCCCTTGCGCTTCGCTTGGCTCGTCTCGGCGGGGGCACTCCCTGGCCCTCAGATATATTATATCCCTTCGACAAATCTTAAATAAATAATAATAAATATTAGGGGACAATCTTAGACAAATCGAATTAGCCCCATAGTAAGCTCAAGGATTGTGCTATGGATACCAGATGAAGATATAATTAAAAGATGTAAACTTTAAATACATAGAAAACATTCAAGACTCAGAAACAATTATTAATGGTTATCACACAAATATTTGCCATTACCGGCATTTGAATCCAGTACTTTCAGCTTCGTAGGCAAGCGTCACTACTGACTAGGCTAATCGGTCGTCAAATCTGGTAGGTATAGAAATAGAATAGAAAAAAATATTGTACAAAAACCGTGTAGACATACAAAGGTATACAGATGCATGTAATGAGTTCCAACAGTTTTTACCCTTTTTGGGCATACAATTTTATCAATCTTAACCTAGTTACAATTTATAAACCTGACTACATTATACATAACTATAATATTCGTTTAGGTTGCAGAAAACCTTATCTATAAGAAAGTTTTTTAAACGCCTCTTAAAGCTATTTCCTTCCAGGTTTTTTATTTCTACAGGAAGATTGTTATAAATGCGTATGGCTGATATGAATGTACTTTTCTTATATATCGATGTACTCACTTTTGGACCGGTTATATTATATTTATATTGATACGATACGTTAGACTTGCACGATCTCCATTTAAAACGTTCAGGGAAGTTTTTAACGAGTAGGCATAATTCTAGTATGTAAATACCGGTAAGAGTCAGGAAACTCTCTTCGCGGAAAATGTTTCGGAGTGATTCCACAATGTACATTCGGTAAATAGTCCTTAGGCATCTTTTTTGCAGTATGAAAGTTTTATGCACATCAGTGGAATTACCCCAATAAATGACTCCATAGGTAGGCAAGTAACGGATAGATTGTACCGAAATTATGCATTTTTTACTATGTTTTCTGAGCAAGTTTCAGAAAGAATTGACAAAGCATAGCATCGACTAGAAATCATTTTATTAACCTTGTCAATATGCGCTTTCCAATTCAGATGTGAATCAATTTAGACTCCAATAAAGTTTACATGATTTACTTCATCTATTACGGTTTTTTCGTTTGACAATACAAGAGACCTCGGAATAGATTTATAATTTCTGAATGAAATAAGCTTGGTTTTGTTGAGGTTAACATTGAGGTTAATACTATTGAGCCATATTGTGATTTTCGTTAATTCGTTATTTATATGTTCTTGCATACTTTCATTGGTGTTTTCCCTTGAAACATCGTCAGCATATAAAACACAAGGCACATCGACTATGTTGGGAAGTTCATTAAGATAAATTAGAAATAGGAGTGGTCCAGGAATGCTACCTTGAGGTACTCCAATCACAACTTTCTCAAACGAGGACCGCACATGTTCTACAGTTTTCGTTTCAGCATTGTAGTTTACAATTTCCACTGCCTGTTCCCTGTTACACAAGTAATTGTAAAATAACTGATTTGCGCTTCCCTATACGACGATGTCACATCGTGAAAGTTAAAATCTTACGTACATTATTCTATTAAGTAATGACGCGTTCTGAAACCGATTTCATTTTTACAAGTTTTTATTTAACTTGCCCTGTTAGTATGTTAGTATGGGACAAATCTCGCGAGTTAAATTTGACCCACTTCCCGGTGACCGATTGAGCTGAAATTTTGGGTATAAGTAAGTTTGGATGACAATTCAATATTATGGTACCATCGAGCTGATCTGATGATGGAGACAGAAGGTGGCCATGGGAATTCAGTACTTAACCGACGTAACTCCGTTGAGTTTGGGGTCGTTAGAATCGTCTCAATGAGTAGTTGATGATGGTCTACAGATAAGTACAGTCGGCAATAAAAGCTTGTACCGAAAATGTCATTTTTTACAGAAACTTATTATTGGCTGTCATGTATCGCATTTATAATTATACTAGTTGCCCGCGCGGCTTCGCCCGCGTATTACAAATGGCGCAGGTAAACCTGCGGGATAAACTATACTTAGTCTATAACCATTCAGAAAGTCCATTCTACGTGCCGGTGAAATAATTTTTGAAATCGGGTAAGCGGTTCCGGATTTTTCCCAAATGTACAAACTTCTTAACTTATAAAGCTACAATCTCACAGACATTTCCTCTTTATAATATTAGTGTCGACTAGAGTCTGGCAAATGAAAACGTGACCTGGACTAAGTGGCAACATTATTAATCCGTCAAAGGCACGTCAAACTCTGGTTAGTATTTTGTGAACTCAATTATTTTGCATTTATAATTGCCGTAATATGGGTAAAACAATAAAAAGTAATGTGCGAAAGCTGCTACATACTATGATCAGTAAGTTCAAGCAAAAACAAGAGGAGAAAGAAGTTGTTTTCCAAGAGAAACAATGTTTAGATGCGATGTCGGATTTTTAGGTTAGTACTCTTAATCCTTGTTGGCTGATTATTTGATATAATAATATTGACGATAATGATGATACTGTTTCTTATGTTTACAGATAATCTTGAAAATATTCAAGGAATCTGTAAAAAAAAGATTCCTAGTATAATTAGTAATAACATATGTCATTTTTTTGAATATGCCGCGTCTTCTCAGGTCACGCTTTTGTTTGCCAGACTCTAGCTGCCCGCGCGGCTTCGCCCGTGTATTGAAAACACCGCAGGCAAACCCCCTGGATAAAATATATCTTTTCTCAAACATGTAATGAAATATTGATCGAAGTATCACGTTTCGGGCGCAAGATGGTTTTTTTAATTTCCCTTTCACAATTTGTGGCACAGGATCACGGCGTTCAGCCATGAAAATTAAAGTTTGATTTCTTGGAGTTTTTTTTTCATTTCATGGCATGTTTGAGAAAATCACTATACAGAGTGTTTTTTTTAAATGGGACAGTATGGGGAAATCCGAATCTAAAGGAGATAGAGGAAAAGTGTCCAAGGAGACATTAGGTGTTTTTTTATGTAAAAAAATTTGGCTCGTTAAAATTTTTAGTCAAGCGTGAGTTGTTCTTAAAAAATTATAAAGTTGGTAAATTTTTTTTTTGACGCGGGTCGGCTCTGTTTCATGTAAGGATTATTTCATTGTATGGAAAGAAAAAAATCTGAACAGCAGAAGTTGGTCAAATTTAATGAAAACTAATCTTCATACAGTTGGTTTATTACTTGAGTAAATGTTCGATGTGGCCGCCGTCTTGTCTTATGCAGGTACGAGCACGCTTCAAGACACTTCTAGTTGCACTTCTATCGTCCGCCTTTTACGCTTAGGTTTGAAACAGCCTTCCTGTCTTAGGTTCTTTATTAAACTATCAAATATCTTGCGATTCGGTACTACACGGTCAGGATAGCGTTCTTGATACCACTTAAGTGCATTATCTTTACTGCGATAATTAAGAAAATACGCCTCAATCAAATCAACTTTATGTGAATTAGTTAACGCCATGATTAATAAAATTACAAGCATGAACTGATTGGAAACAAAATCACAGCTGCAGAAATAACTTACGTTCCAAATTTGAATTCTTTTTTTTATAATTTCAAGACTATCGCGTGCCATGATGTTTACGAAGATTAAAAAAAATGTTCTTCTCTTGAATCATCTGGAGCTCTTATCGATTATCGAAATTTAAACATGGAATAATTTTTTTTTTTTTAAACGCACTTGTAACAATATTAAAAGGCGAATACTGCAATTGTATGAAGATTAGTTTTCATTAAATTTGACCAACTTCTGCTGTTCAGATTTTTTTCTTTTCATACAATGAAATAATCCTTACATGAAACAGAGCCGACCCGCGTCAAAAAAAAAAATTACCAACTTTATAATTTTTTAAGAACAACTTACGCTTGACCAAAAATTTTAATGAGCCAAATTTGTTTACATAAAAAAACACCTAATGTCTCCTTGGACACTTTTCCTCTATCTCCTTTAGATTCGGATTTCCCCATACTGTCCCATTTAAAAAAAACACTCTGTATACATACTACACTATACACTATACTCGGCGTGAAAAGGGGTTGCCAGCCTCATAACTATCCGGCCTCGCTACGCTCGGCCGTCTATATGTACTCGGCCGGCAACCCCTTACTTCCCGGCCTCTGTAGTAATGTACTAAAATTGAATCATTAAAAATGCAACATAGCCATAACTATCCAGAGAGCCACACAATATAGCCTATTTAGGAAGTCCATTCCACACGCAAGTGAAAGAATTATTGAAATCAGTAAACGGTTCCGGAGATTATCCAAAACATACAAACTAACAAAACTTTAATCTTACAGACTTTTCTTTTTTATAATATAACTATAGACCACAGATATAGATATACACTAGATAACTTAACACGTTCGCTGACAGTGAACTCTTACCCTAACACCATGATACGGCAGTAAAACTTTCCATACTAAACGACAACCCGTCAAACGACGTACTTACAGATTCAGTGTTATTATTTTGAATAAATGCGTCACTACGTCTACAGCCGAAAACGTCCTGCGACGTAGTGACTAATTACACAAAAAAATACCTGCCTCCGTGCAACACTACGTCGACAGACGTGGAATTTTCTCGACGTAGTCACACACACAACCTATCCAACCAACCTTGCCTATTTGAACATATTTTCACATGTTTAAATGTCACACTACGTCGAAGGACGTTCCCGTCCGTCGACGTAGTAACAGGCTGGATATATGTTGTCATGCCCATAGGTGGCACTACGTCGAGAGACGGCCCGTCTGTCGACGTAGTGGCAGGCTTGACATATGTTTACTGGCCTAAATATGGCACTACTTCGAGGGTCGTTCCCGTCTGTCGACGTAGTAATAGGCTTGGCATATGTTTACTGCCCTAAATGTGACACTACGTCGAATAACTTGCCCGTCAGGTGACGTAGTTTCAAGCTGAGCATACGTTTGTATGCCTAAATGTAACACTACGTCGAAGGACCTCGTGTCTTCCACCTCTTCCAAGGGAAAATAATAAAAAAAGATATTCATAAGACAATAGTATATTCTGAAAAACAAATCAAATCTCAGCAATTTCTTTAAAGTGTTATAAACGACATAATTGCCTAGAAACAAATACGCAAATTACGTAAATTTAAAGTCAAACAAGAGAATCTTGATCTAAATATTTCCTCTGAAGAACTTGAGTCGGTATCTTCGCCTGCCTGCTGTGGATCATAGTTCTTGTCAGAGCTATATTCACCTTCACTGTCTACGAATGGATCCACCTCAGTGTCCGAAGTTGATGTCAGATCGTCAAACAAGCGTTTCTTTGGACGTTTATACGATTTTTTCGCCGACATCTGAAGTAATTAAGGTTTACCTGATAATATTTGCATCCTAATTTACAAAAATACATTTATCAAAGGTTTAAAATAATGAGCATAATTGCGATATCCGAAAACATCCTAAAACCCATCAGTGGACTAAGTACCTAAGTACTAAAGATAAGAGAGAGAGTACTACAATTGTACCATTCACATTTATTTACATACATATAATATGAATATGTTATGTGTAGTTGAACTAGGTGACTACTTTACCTTTTGGTACCTACTTAACTTAAATCATACTCAACCATTAATAATTACAGATAGGGTCCTTCAGTATCGAATCAAACAGATCCTTTACCTTAAAAAAAACGACTAAATTGACACAGATTGTTGTGTAAAAACTACCTACGAACTTAGAGTTACACTTAATCATAATTCTTACAAACTGCTAAGTAATACTTGCATAGGTACCTACCCAAGCTATCTTCAATTTTAATCATCTAACTAAATTAGAGGATAGAATAGAAACATTTTATGTATCAATTGCTTGCTAACATAATTAACATAATTGTAATTTAAAATGTGGGTATTTTTAACTTAGTAAATATCTTAGTATCAGTACCTAAATCGTATTTATGCATCTAATGCAAGCTAAATTAAAAGATATAAGCAAGCAAAATAACTATTATGTAAATTTTACTTACGTTTTTGCGACAAAACTCCGTAGTTGTTCTCAATATGACACTGATTGCACTTATTGTTTCAAAAACGAAGCGTGCGCTCACGCCGTTCGACGTAGTACTCAAGTGCGAGCGGTTCACGTGTGTGTGTAAGGGACAGGTATAGGGCTATTGAAATACTCTTGATACGGCAGTAGGAAATATAAGATTCCTTACAACATGACAGTGAACACTACTCTTCATAGTGTTTACATGAAAAACTATCGTCGGCCGACGTACTGCCCATAATCTTTAAAAAAGTAGGTACGTTCTTCGACGTACTGTCATATCGCTACTTTTGAAATTCCCGCCTAGCGGCGTACTGTCAGCGAACGTGTTAAACACCTCAATCTGTATGAAAACCGACCGTGTCACTTTTTTCCCTGTTGTCCGCGGAAAATCGATTCTGCAATAAGGTATTTTCTTAATATTCACGGACAACCGGCTACCACAACAGACGCGCGCGGAATGTAAGTCGGAGTGCCAACTCGGAGTCCGAATTCTGACACGCGAAGTACGCGCATTTGCGTGATCTATGTCATCTATATATATCTATATCTGTGCTATAGTCTACAATAATAGATATTACCTACGTAACATTATCTCAGTAATATACATGTAAATTTTTTATATCAAAGTTTTTTTCACTATGAAACAATATAGCATGCTGCATTCCACTTTGTGTGGGAGTACGTACGGAGGTAGTAAGTTTAGAACTATCTTTATTGTCGCGGGTAGATATTGGTGTCGGGGCGTTGTCATGCAACGCTGCAATCATCGCGTGCAACGGTTATATTTCAACTTCAAAAGTATAATGTTCATTTCGGAAGAGTCGCGCATACTGGCTGTATTTTACTGTGCCATAAAGTAGACTTAAACTTTAGCAGCAGTAGATCCAGTGGCGAGTAAAGCCAGTTTTAAAGATCTAAGACGATATATTTCTTCTGCTGATTGATAAGATTTTATTCAGCACCCCATCATGTATTCAGAATTTATTTCTCTCCGAGCAAGTTAAGCGTAGCAATCATATAGACATTGAAAATCTTAAGACTTTGTGGCGTCTGAAACGCCACTCGTCGCCCCAGGCAGAAATATGCGCATTCAGGGCAGTAAACATCATAATGCTTTAAAGCTGATTCTAAAATAAACCTCTCGTGGAAGTCATAACTACTGCTCACATGCCTACTTCGAAAAGGCAGCAAAATATAATGCAGTTTCAGATTTGAATTTGGCATTGACACGAAGGTCGTAACTAAAAAGCATCAATAAGGGTTCATTTATCGTCAACTCTTTATGACGTCCTTTTGGAGAGTCGTAAGACATTGCATTAAATAGTTATCAAACTAAAAATGTATGTTAATTATATCATCAGATCGCAGATATGTGTACATGGCTTGTCATAACTAAAAAGCATCAATACGGCTTGATTTATCATCAACTCTTTGTGCCAAGTCCTTTTGGAGAGCCATAAGACGTTGCATTAGTTAAATAAACCAAAATCGTAGGTTAATTATATCATCAGTTCGCAGATAAATAATAAATAATCTACTTACATTATTTATTTCAATCAACGCCCAGTCCAAACCGTTAGTAGCTAAGAAGGCTGTTTTTTTTCACAATAGGTAGTTTATATACCCGCAAGTACCCACTGAGAAGGGATATTTGAAAATACCACCCTCGAGGGGGTAAAAAGAGGGTTGAAAGTCTGTATGGGGATGGAGTAAAATTTAAAATGAGAGACTTGAAACTTTGTATACGGACTCCTTACAATTCAATTAAATCTTTTATTCATAAAATAACAATTTTACAAGTCAAAAACTTAATTGTAGGGTATTTTACATTAATATTACGAGTATGTCCAGTTATAAGGATTATAATTATCATGTCGTACTTAAAGTTATGTCGCCTCTCGGCTCTGAAAGAATTCGTCAATACAATAAAAGAAAAGCAATTTTAGGGTTTTGCAAAAACCCACCCCTAAGAGGGTTAAATAGGGGTGCAAAGATTGAATGGAGGAAACTCTTTTTTGAGCTACAAAATTAAAACTACTTATATGAAAAAGATTTTTTATCAGAATACAAGAAAAATGTCTTTTTGCGTTTTGGAAAAGTACACTCCTAAGGGTAATATAATATGTATAATGTATATGTATCTGTCTGTCTTTTACGTCTTCACGCTTACACCGCTTAACCGAATTGTATGTAATTTGGTATAAAGATAGCTTGAACCTCAGGAAAGGACATAAGATTTTTATCCCGAAAATTATGTGAAATGTATACAGTGAAATGGGGGGTGAAAGTTTATATGGAGCTACGATATAAACGAGTTCCACGCGGACGGAGTCGCGGGCAGAAGCTAGTAATCAATATTTGCGAACAATCTTACACAAATCGACCTAGTCCCAAACTAAGCAAAGCTTGTACTATGAGTAATAGACGACGATAAACATACTTATATACTTACATAAATAAATACTTAAATGCATAAAAAACATCCATGACTCAGGAACAAATATTCGTGCTCATCACACAAATAAATGCCCTTACCGGGATTCGAACCCGGGACCTCTAGCTTCGTAGGCCTAGTGGTAGTGACCCTACCACTAGGCTAAAACTGTCGGATATATATATGTACACCGCTTAATCATGCCTCATTTATTCAGATGGGGCAGCCCAGTTTTCAGTAAGACACCTATAAAAAATACGTAAGTTACACTTACAGTTAGGGCCCCCCCACATTACGGCGTCTTGCGAACGTTTTTCATACAAAATTGTGCGTTGCGTCGACGCGGCGTCGACGCAACGCACAATTTTGTATGAAAAACGTTCGCAAGACGCCGTAATGTGGGGGGGCCCTTAGAATACACGTTGTGGCTCGGCCTGTGCGGTTTTCTTTGCGAAAATAAACATAGATTACACGAGAATTATTGCTCCTTTGTTTATTAGTCTGAATTCGCCATTTCATAGAGCTTTGTAAAATGTACAGTCAGTCCTTCTGCTAGCAGTACAGTATTTCAATCCTTTGTCTGTCTATCTTATCTGAACTGGGAAGAAATAGGGTAGATCTATTTCACCCTAGCACGGGCATGAAAATAAAAAAGGACAATGAAAAAGCGTAGAGGTTTTGGTGCATTTGGTGCAACGAGTCACGCGGGTTCAGGGTTGTCACAATGTATTGGGTGGACGAGCCCGAAAACTTACTTATTTATGTATTTGGTATTTTATAATATTATTAAGTATATTCCAGTTTAGCCTAGTTGGTAGAGGCCCTTCCTGTAAAGTTCACAGTTCAAATACCGGCGTAAGGGCAAGATATTTATGTGATGATCGTGAATATTCGTTTCCGAGTTTTGGGTGTTTTCTGTGTGTTTATTTTTATTTAACTATTAAAAATCTCGTAGGATAATGGGTACTAAAGCGATATGTCATCTATAACACATTTATTATTGAGCTTACTATAAATGTGTCGAGTAATACTTATTTATTTTCAACACATTTGTTCGTAACGTACCACATATTAAGTCGCTTTTAGGCTCATAATCCTGTGTATTAAACACACGTGTTTTATAACATTGCAACACTCGTGTTTTATGGTTATATCCCGATTAAGACATGTTGGCAACTTACAGTAAGATGAACACGGTGCATTCTTAAATTAAACTTGTTGTACAGAATGTAGGTACAGCTTTTTTTTAATTCTCGGCAAATGGATTCTTACTCGACTAAACAAATAAAATCCTTTTCGTTAATTAATTGAATATTTATTTTTGGATACGACATAGAAACGTTTAATTTTGTAAAACTATTTACATATGCTAACATTTTACATTAATTAATAAAGATAATGTTTTAAAACCAAAATACTTATTTTATTTTGTATTGGCTGTTTAAAAATGTCATCTTAGTCTGGCTTTAACACCAGCGCGCGCACTGCGCAAACGCTACGTTGTATGAAACGCGTCAGCTTTGATAATTACATCCTCGGCTCTCTTATCACGCTCAACTGCGGCTCGCGTGAACAATGCCGCCTCTGATGTAACAGTAATTGTCAACATAGCTCTCTTGTATTACAATGAACTATTATATATTTAAAGAAAGATAAAATCAGTTGTATTAGTTGATAATGATTCATTTAATATACATTGACATTTAGAATAAAATTACCTGGATTTTATATACAGGGTGAATTCTAAATCGTGAATCGTAATATTTTTTTTGAAGTCTATACATAGTTAACAATAACTTACAATGCTTTTAAACCTAAATTAAGTACGTTTTTATTTTGTCCACTTTTAATTTGATTTATCCTAATTTTTAAAATCTCGTGGTCACCCTACATTTATGTTTCGCACTTGTCATGAAAATTTCAACATTAGATATCCAACCTCCTAATATTGAAGTTGGCTGGATAGAATTTTGGCATGTATTGTCAATAATGTCAACATCGTCGACATTGTCAACTTATGTACCTATTTAAATCGTATTTACTCATAAAATAATTCAGTTTTATTACGATTAATGGTATAAAAATGCTTCCACCGTATCCGTACACGAACATACAAAGGTTTGATATGGTATCTTGGTACGCTCAGACTGGCAGAATTGGTCAAACGCAAGAACTATTCGGAAGAAGGTATCCTGAGTCGCCGGTACCGAGACAAAATTTAATTATGAGGATGGTGCAAAACTGTTTCTTTTTTATGTGTGTAAACTAAAGGAAAATTTTATGAGTGTTTAAATAACAAACTGCACAATGCATTTAATGCATGATATTGATAAGATAACCTTTGCACTTAGGTAAACATTGCGTTGCAAGTCACGTGACTCGTGTAGGGTGACCAAGGCGGATGACAAGTGGGGACGCACTTTCTGGTTTTGTTCATAATTAATTAAGCGGGTCCTTAATTGTAATTAACACTAGTGCTCTGTAATAGTCTTAAGTAGCTTTACCGGTAAACGTGGTTACGATTCACGATTTAGAATTCACCCTGTATATGTACATATTTAGTGTGCGGAATATTGCGATTACAAGTTACAACTATTCAAATATTTCCAAATTGTTAAATAGGTTATCATTTTGCACTTAACCAAATAAAACCATAATATTGCTCAATTGATTATGTAAACGGAATAAAGGATATCATTAAATGAGAACCTTTAGTTAGCATTTCACTTAGAGGGCAAGAATGCAAGCGTTTCAAATACAGAGAAAAAAAGTTTTGTTCCCACTCAGAAAGCTGAAACTAAGCTGATGTGGTCTCTAGGATCAAAAACTTCGTAGTTAGAGTAGTAAGGCCTCGATTTGCAAATAATAGTTCCATTGAAATTTAATCCCCATCCTGTGTCATTTTTAGTAAACATTTATAGCCTAGTCTACGGATCATTTTCACTGGTCGTAAAATCCCCTGTCCCGCATGCGGAGACCTCGTGCTGAAGGGGAAACCAAGATAACACGAGCTGAGGAGCATGTCGGGTACTGGCTCTCACGACCAGCTAAAATGAGCCGTTACAAGTGGCAACCCTGCGCTGCCGGCGGATACGTCACGCAACAGAGCCGTTATCGCGTGCGACCACGGATGCTACTTTTTTCACAACTCACGAAAACGCCCGTACTTCTAATAGTTTGAGCTTTTTAAGAGTTTCCCAGTTTTCACTTCCGTTTATTCGGTTTATTTTAGCCGATATGAATAATTCTTAAGTCGTGAAATACATTTTTAAATGATGATTCGTTTAGTAGCCCTCGACAGCTATCTGCCACATACCTAGCTGTGAGTGAGCGCTAAATGGTTTTATGTAACCCTACCCCCGTATTTCTTAGGCGCGTGCAGAATAGTAGTACGGTACGTAAAATGAATGCACCTTCGATAATTCCCAAGGTCGCGATTTTTTTGTTAATATTTAGAATATTATGAGTACTACTAGTAGTAAAAAAAGATAGGGAAATTTGACGTTGCTTTAGGTATTACACAGCGTTTTCTTAGCGACCCTTGTAAATCCAGGGATAGATTATACAAGTGGTATTTTTCTTCAATAGCGTATCGCATTTTAGTATTATAATCTCCACTTTAATTTGCTAAAACTTTCGTCAAGTGCTTACGTCAGTATAAACCGAAACGAATAAAAAAATAATATTTCCTCTAAAAGATTATACAAGTTGGTTTTGATTACTGAATACTATTAAAAACTATCAAAGATAACCTAAGTTTGAATTAATAACATATTTATCAATAGGTTAAATTTGTATGAACAGTTTAATGTTAAAAGCCTTCTAATTATTTGAAAATAAATCTCAAAAAATTTCAAGTCGACACATATAAACCAGCTTTATCATAGTAATCTATTGATAAAAAATCTAAGTAATTCATCAATAGCTCCACATTGTATTCATTTATCAATTATTTTTTAAATTTGAACGCACGACGAACTGCGCGCGAGTCTAGTGCGCCGACGGCGAGAGCGTCATAACCAATCACAGCACGCCGTCGTTGCTTATTTCCTACTCGGTAGCCTCCCCTCTGTTCATCAGCTCACTTGCAAAATGAAAGAATGTTGATTTTACGATTGTGTTCATTTATATTAAGTGTTGAATTTATAAATAAATCTTTGTAATGATGAATGAATTTATAAATAAATCTCTGTAATGATGACTTTTCCGTCTATTAATTATTCACTCATAAGCTTCATCAACCTAAAGAGTAACTATCAACGTACTTATGCAATTACTTATGCAATAATCAACTTATTGTGTAGCTTTAACAAGCTAGGTTGATCCACTGAAACAACGTATGAGTGACCGGTAGGTCGATCACGTAACGCTTTATACGTACGCTAGGTAGATCTAAATGTATTTTTTTATATCGAAAAACGACAGTTGAATTGTCCTAACGCGCGTTTGAAACGTTTTGTGATTACCCCTCAGATCTCTAGGCGACCCATGCGCGGCCCGATTTCTTACAGTCGGTTAACGGGTTTCTTCGGTTTCGGTTAAAACCGGTTTTGCATTCCCTACTCTCAACCAACTGAGCTATAGGAACAATCCACCTCGGTCACCTTTTTTTTCAATCAGTTCATTCTTACAACGCCTTAGGGAGAAGACGGCATTACATAAGTTGAAATAATTATGAATTATGCCCAGCCAAATAAGTGGTTTTCTTTGTCCAGCGTATGTATGTAATCATAGTATAGCCATTTGGTTTCGTTGCTATATTTGGTAAGGTTAGCCTTAAATATGATTGAAGAGAATGTTTCGCCTTAATATGATACAATGTGTATGTTAACTTAACATACAAAACTAAAAGCAAGCGTTTACGTAACGTATGTAAGAAATAGGGAATGCAATATGCAATTACCGGGCAAAATTCAAAACCGGTAAATTACCGACTTGAGTAGGACAAAACCTATTAACCGGTAAATTACCGGTAATTTTAATTTGGTTTATAAGTAGCGTTATTTGATGTTTATTTATCGTAAAAATAAGCTAAAAGGTAGTATAAAGAGTAAAAGGCGGTTTCATGTTCCGTAAATGTCGTAATAATCATTTTCATTAATATTTAAAACTTGCTCCGTGGTAGGAGGGCTAAAACACAACTGAAGACGTTCCTTGGGGATTAGCAGGCAGGTAGGAATAGGAATTGGTCCCAGTTTTACAGATTACCATTACATCAGTAGTATCAGTACAATACAAAACAGTACCAGTAGTGAATATGGAGTGACGAAGGTTAACGTGAATATTAATATTATGGTGCATGGCCTGTTCCCCTTCACCCATCATTGGCGTCGGCGGGTCACACAGTGCCCTCGGTCATTGTTTTGATTCCCAAATCTACAGATACGCAACCCTACGGATTTACAATCCTAAAAAACAATAATTTACTGAATAAAAAAACAATCAAAATAATACAACACAAACTGACTAGTTGACTACAAGTAGTAGTAAAAAAAAGTATTTTACCAAATAGCTGTTTCTAAGGAATGTTCAAAAGACGTAACCAACCATACCAGGAGCGAAAAGAGTTGGATAGAAAAAACGGTACTAATAGTAACCGAACATTTTACTAAAGAGCGTTCGGACAAATGGTTTATTAACTTTATCTAGGAAAAGCGTGTACTGTTGCTCATGGGGTTCCAAATTGTGGCATCGGTTTAGCGATTTGGGGGAGCTAGGTCTGTATGTATACTTTCTGTATCCTAGCTCTCCTGCGGGTAACCTAACGTCTAATGCGATCACGCAGACAAACTCCCAGCATAGCCCTCTCCATAGCCCTTTGAGCCTTCTAATGAGGCCGATAGTGCGCGAACACATTTCAGTGTCATATGTCATCACTGGCACCACACATGGGCCAAAGACTCTCGTCTTGAGACACTTCGGAATACTAGACGAAAAGATGTGCCGTAGCTTCCCGAACGAACGCTGCCCAGCTGAGTCGACAGGAGACAGTTTGTCCTACGTACGTATATATAATCGTCTACAACTTCGAGCGTAAAGCGTCCGATTGTAATGAGAGTCGGTAATACATGGGCATCAGATGATCTTCGTCTTATCCATGTTAATTCTTAGACCAACCCGCTCAGAGGCTTTATAGTATTCAAGTCCTCCATGGTATACGAAGGTGAGTGATATACTCGCCTTCTCCAGTCCAGTCTTTAAAGCATGCACCAGTGCAGCGGTGAACAGTTTTGGAGAAATAACATCTCCTTGATCGACTCGCTGCAGCGGAATAGGTTTCGCGTTCCAATTCTGGAGTCGGATTTACACTGTGAAGTGGCATTCTCGTTTGATTGATTGATTAAAACTTTATTCATTCCCACAACATACATGGCATTGATAAAATACGAAATTGAAACAATAAAGGTAAAAGAAAATAATAATAATATACATATCTAAAGAAAGCATGCAAGAAGTACATTCTAAAGAAGCCATGTGTCGTGGCTGAGAAATGGCGCTGGCTTAGCGAGCCATGCCAGGGCCTTAAATTACAAAATTTAAATATAAAATACTTGGCAACGCTGGAGAAACTGTAGTACAGCCCAGGTTTCGATTGAATCGTAGTCCAGAAACGCTAAGCAAAAGGGCAGATTATACTCCGCAGCCTTCTATATAACACATGATGGGTGGTCTTATTTTATCTTATCTAGGTGAGGGCCCTTTCGGATACACTTCGACCCAGTGGGATCTTTTGTGCATTTGACGTCTCATTTATGACTACTCCCAAATTGCTCCATCATTTCTACAAACTGCATGATACAGCTCAGCGGAAGTACCTTAAAATCCTTTGGTTGCGGATAGCCGTTATCAAAGTAATTAATTATTTTTCTGGCAAGGGCATGACATTCACACAGTAAGTGTTCCATAGTATCATCCTCCTCACCACACATTCTACAGTCTAAACTATCCGATAGTCCCATCTTGGCCAAGAGATTCTTGACCCCGAAGTGACTTGTCAACACCCCAAATATAATTCTGAGTAGCTTTCTGCTGGATTTCCAGGGCTTTTGGTCAAGCCCGAGTCCACTCTTTCTATAAGCTGGCTTAGATTGCCTTAAGCCAGCCTCATTCCTCCACTCATGTTGGTGTTTGGTTTTGGCGTAGGCTTCAAAGGCCGTTATCATGGTTCCGCGCGTTCCATGGCGAGAGTACCACAAATTGTTCTGGACCTACAATAGTACATTACTACAGAGGCCGGGAAGTAAGGGGTTGCCGGCCGAGTACATATTCCGATCATAGCGAGGCCGGATAGTTATGAGGCTGGCAACCCCTTTTTACGCCGAGGTATGTATAGTGCTTTTCTCAAACATGCAATGAAATAAATAAATTAAACTCCAAGAAATCAAACTTTAATTTTCATGGCTGAATGCCGTGATGCTGTGCCACAAATTGTGGAATGTGACACTTCGAAGCCCATTATGAATAACACAACGTCAATATATAATTTCATGTTCGAGAAAAGTAATTTGTAGACCCCCTTCTTGCTTTAAGCTCATCTGCTTTTTCGTTGCCGATGAAGCCCTCGTGCCCTGGTATCCAAGCTAGTTGGTTATCTATAGTGCTAAAGCCTCTTCGGAAACTGGCTTGTTCGGGAGGCTGGAAGTAATCTAACCTGCGCACGAGACGATTTGTAATTACTCTCGAAAACAGCTTTTACACACGGCTCAGAAGTGAGATGGGTCGGTGTTTCTTAAGCAGGGTGTTGTCACCATTTTTAAAGAAAAGCACCAGCACACCTCTGTTCGATGCCTTTGCCGTTCACTCTTTCACTAAGACAAAGAGAGGTATTTCCTTGTTTTGAAAATGAAATGATTAGTATACCTATTAGGCTATTACCTACAAACTATGTTAAATAAGGCGCTCTCTGTCGTACTTATCCAAGCAGGTCATTATTCATATTTTATAGAACGGAACCGTGTTTGTATTTTAAGAAGCTTCTGCAAACGATATTGTACTTTGGTACTATAACGCTAACCAGTTAATCAATTGACATTTTACAAGTCAAAAGGAGAGTATTGATTGAGATATAATCATGACGATCAAGTATTAATAATTGTAAAAAAATATTATTTTACTAATAATTAATTTTTAGGTAAATTACCGGTTTTGATTTAAATTTACTGGTTTTATACCGGCCTTATACTCAGAAAATTGACCGGTTAACCGGTATGCATTCCCTAGTAAGAAATATGCATCGAAATTCTATAATTTCAATAACTCCGGATTTTTAGTATTAATTAATTAAAAAAGTCCTCTTCCGCTCCGATGAACAACAATTTTTTTTGCGAATTCGATCTTTTAGTGTTAGGCTCTAATCGGAATTTGAAAGATTCTTGAGTACCTAACTTTCGGAGTTTATCTCCTACCTACACCCTAATTTTACTACCTACTACTACTTAGAAAGATAACTAATACTAATAACCCTGTATATATACTTTCTGTATCTACTTCATATTAGTAACATCAGATATGACATCGCGACTAGTAAATAAGTACCTACAAATAAAATTGAAGCTAATTTAAGGTTAATACTAAATAATCCTATATAACAATACAATACAATACAAATACTCTTTATTGCACACCTCACACAAACAAAGCAGTTAAAAAGAGAAACAATACAATAACATGTAGGTAGAGGTAGACAACAGGCGGTCTTATCGCTGAAGAGCGATCTCTTCCAGACAACCTTTGGGTATCGGAGAAAGAGATAAAACTAGATTATGTAGTAGGTGGTGCAGAGATTATAATAAGCCATAAATCAAAATAATTATATCAATACACGTACATAAATAGCTCTATATATAAACATACATACACAATCATACATATATACAAATAACACAAATAAAAATATATAAATATAATACATAAACAGTCAGCCAATAATAATAATAGTAAGACAATCGGGGATTAGGGGAGAGACAAATAATGTTCTTTAAGAAGAGATTTGAAGTTACCGATAGATTTAGCTTGTCTTATATCAAGAGGGAGAGAGTTCCACAGTCGAATAGCCTTAAAAGTGAACGAACTACTGTAAAATTTCGAAGATGACGAAGGCACAGTTAATAGCAAATTGTTAGAAGATCTAACAGAATTAAAATAACTAAAACGCTCTTTGAGATAGCGGGGAGTTGCAGGGTTAAAAAGGACACTAAACAGAAGCGAAATAATGTGAGAGTTACGACGATAACGGATAGGGAGCCACTTGAGTTTGGAACGGAAACTAGAAACGTGGTCATATTTGCGTAACCCAAATATGAACCGAATGCAGACATTTTGGAGACGCTCAAGCTTATTAAGCTGCTCCTCAGAAAGGTCGAGATAGGATACATCAGCGTAATCAAGAATAGGAAGAAGTAAAGTTTGAGCAAGCGCAATTTTAGTTGCAGTAGGCAGAAAATTACGAAGCCGCCTAAGAGACCCCACTGCAGCAAATATCTTCCTGCTCACTTCACTCACTTGAGGCACCCAAGACAAAGAGCGATCCATAATGATCCCAAGATTTTTCACTTGCATCGAATAATCAATCTGATTCCCATCAAAAAGTATTGGAGGGAGATTTACAAAATCGACTCTAGAAATCAGATTGCTGCTGCCAATAATAATGACTTGGGTCTTCGCTGGGTTCACACTCAGACCATATCGTATATATCGTATATAACTTTCTTTATTGGTAAAATAAAATAGATAATTGCAACCGAAAAACCACTAGTAACTAAATATAAAGTAAAATCAAGGACTAAAAGTTTGTACCTACAAGTTTGAGCGTACGCACGGCACGGCCTTGGAGAAGTACTCGGCTGCCAGCACGCTGCACACGAATCGCGCGCGAAAGATTTAAATTGCGGATAATAACTGATAAGCTAATGCAATTAAGAGCTATTGATGAATCCGTTAGAATTTGTGTTTATATATTCTTCGATAGAACTGAAATGAATTACACCGACTTGAGAATTTATGAGATTTCTTTTATGGTAAGGAGAATGGTTTCAAGATATAATTCCTAATAAAAAAAAATACTATTGATAAATCTGTTAGAAATTTGTGCTGCTATAATTTTTTTTAATTTTGAATACACTATAGTAGCCACTAGTCACTTGAATATTCTTTCAGGAGATTTATATTTTTTTTAATCGTTTCCTTTTTTGCTGACGTAATCTCTTGACGAAACTATTAGAAAACGATAAGTAAGGTTTGAATAATCAAATACGATGCACTATAGGAAAAAACAATAACTTGTATAATCTTTGCAAAGTTTTACAAGTGTTCCTTACAAAAAAGTTAATTATTCGTAAACCAATATCAAAAACTGTTAGAAATTATTTTTTGCTGTTAGTACTTAAGGTACTCTCGCTGACAACAAAAAAAAATCAAACTTGGGAGTTATGTTAGTTTGACGACACATTACAGTGTTCGCGTACCGGACTATAGAGGATCCCGTGAAAATACCGTGTTTTTATAAGTACTTATACATTTGTAGTACTATATTATACAAGTAAATGGTGCACTATTGTGTCGTTGTGGCACTGGTATGCTATTCACAATGTGCCGACTCTCCTCACCTGTCACCCCTTGTATATGAAGGCCCCGAAATTCTTAATAACTACGCGTAATTGGAGCTCAGCCCAACCCTGCTTCACTTCAGGCGACCTGTAAGTGAGCGTTGTGAATACCAGCCCTGGACGCCAAAGTGTCACGCGTGTGCATTGTCATGCAATACTGCAATTACCCCTTGCATGACTGCAATATACTGAAATACTCATAATTCATTCTAATTACTACTAATACACTAGTTTATCTGAAAACGAGTTTACAGTTTAGTTCTTAAAACTAATAATGGTAAAACACAAGGCTAATGTAAATGTTCTATAATATATAAGTACCTATTTGACGCTGAGCTCGAAAGTCATCTACGCAAATGGTAATTGTTGATAATAGACGTGAGGTATTTCAGCATCTTGTGCAGAATATTGTGCTTGTTGTGTACGAGTAGGTACTGTCTCCCTTCTTGACACTGCTTGTATAGTCTGTAATAGACGTAAAGGCCATTGATGATGTGTAGTTATAAATATTATGTCACTGTCTGTACTAAGTACTACCTATCGAGAGCGATTACAAAATAATTTAATTTGAATGGATTGTTTATATATAAGACACTAAAAAGTTTCATAACAGCGATGCGGCAGGCATTCAACAAAAGTTAGTGTAAATAAGCCTTACTATCATCGGCATCTCTTCCTTAATAGATTGTTGCTTTTAACTTTATTGCAACGGAACATTGGTAACAATCCGGTAATAACTCCCAAGGTCGGTATTTTGGGAAAGCAATCAAAACGCGAACAAATTATTATTTTGGGTAACGTGTGTTTTCGTCCCTCCATCGAATGATCGAACGACTCATCCATAAATTAAAATTCTAAACACACCTGCTGATCTAGTTAGGTAAATCTGATACGATCACCATTTTCTGAAACAGCAGTCGAACAAAGTACATCATGAACCAATATCCAGATGCAGATTTGCAAGTCAACGCACTCGTTCCATGGACGCTCTAGAAAATTCCTGCAGCGTTTCATGAGGGTGGTGGGAGATGTTGATAACCTGGATCGGGAGCGAGGGCGTAGGGTCGCGGACCTGCCGCGCGACCGCGCCCAATCTGAACCCTGCAGCCCTGTCTAACTAGCTACTGATACTGGTGAGGTGGGACGCAGAGGCGCCACTCTTTTCTTACTTTACTGAATATTTAATGTGTACTGATAAGTTTTTAATGCCAAGTGATATTTTATACATAGAAGAATATGTAGATTCAATAATTATCTCACGTGCAATAAATCGCGAATGCAGAGTTTTTCTTTTGTTGTAATGTGTATTTGGGCAAACAACTTAATACAACGGCGATAGGCAAATGCCTCAACCAGCAAAGTTGCCACCACTTGATACTCAATAAAAAAAACACCTCCTTTTATTTAGTTTCACCTGTTTGTCATCAAATCTTGCAAGTTAAATTGACCCAGTTCCCGGTGACCGATTGAGCTGAAATTTTGGGTATAGGTAAGTATAGTTTGGATGAAAATTCAATATTAGGGTACCATCAAGCTGACCTAATGATAGAGACAGAAGGTGGCCATGGGAATTCAGCACTTAACTGACGTAACCCCGTGGAGTTTGGGCTCGTTAGAATCGTCTCAATGATTAGTTGATGATGGTATACAGAAAAGTACAGTTGGCAATAAACTCAGAGGACAGGGACACAGAAAAAATAGTAAACTCATCAGTTTTATTGCGTGCAACTTTAAAACATTTTGCATTTCAGTATTTTAAATTATTGAAGATTTTAGATAAAAAAACATTTGATCTTTTAATGTGCGACGCGGTCTTCGAAGACCTATTTTTGAATTTATAATCGAAGGAGAATATATAGATAATATAGAGATATGCTTAATATTCCATATGCCATAAGAACTTATTCTGGACACTTTCTATTGAATTAACATATACTTTGTATTGTGGGTTCCAAACGGTCGATGCATGGAATAGGTCTAACCAATGAGTAGAAAAGATTCAAAAATGTTTCAGGTCTCTTAAACTCCTAACCTGCTCTTAGGACCAATCCCAATAAGCGTAAGGCTCGTTGTGTTCAGAAATCAACGTGATCTTTATATATCAGCTTACTGTGTGTCTGTGTACACCGTAATCACGACCTTTAACTTCCTCAGAAGTAGGTCATGGGATAATTATTTGTCAAACGCTTTGGAGTAATCCGTATAGACCATGTCTACCTGACAACCATCATCCATAGCAGTATACATATGTAGTTTATCAACAAATTCACAATGATTTGATTCTGTTTTTACTTATACATCCATGCTGCTCTATAGTGAACGATGGTCTCAATAAAGGAA
The DNA here is from genome assembly GCA_947578815.1 of Epinotia ramella. Classification (NCBI taxonomy): domain Eukaryota; kingdom Metazoa; phylum Arthropoda; class Insecta; order Lepidoptera; family Tortricidae; genus Epinotia; species Epinotia ramella. The sequence goes on along the minus strand of OX388205.1, from coordinate 14,131,024 downwards.
AAATTATCTTTTCGAATACTTAATTTAGGTAAATTTTAATGTCATAACCTAACGCTCTATAGTAATAAGTATAAAATCGCTTTTAAGTTATTATATTTCGACCTCTAAAACTCAAAATTCTGGTGACTTTATAAAGCTTGTAAAAAATGTGACGCAGGGAAATAAAATTAGCATGATTTTGTCGGATCAATAATATCCGGGTATAAATTCGAAGAATTTTAAAAATTTTCTAGATAAAGAGAATATACCAAATACCAATCATATTCACTGCAGTCAACGCTCCATTTTCTCATGGTCTAAATGAGAGATTAAATCAAACATTGGTTAGCAAAATAAGGTGTAAAATAAATGAGAAGAAAGATCAATTGGCTTGGTAAACTACCATTGCTCACGAGTGCACTCAAAGGTATAATGAAACACAACACACGGGGACAGGGTTTTCTCCAAAATATTTACTAGAAGGAAAATCATTAGAGATCTTACCAAATGAATTAAAACGGAAAAGAACTTATAGTGAATTAATACAAGATCGAAAAATTGCATTACAAAACTCTATAAAGTCACACAATAGTAATAAAAAACGGTTCGATAAAAACAGGAAAGAGTGTGAGATTACAATAGGAGATTTAGTGTACGTGGAAAACGAAAATCGCCTAAACATGAAAAAGTTACACGAATTAAAAATTGGTCCATATAAAGTATTAGAGAAAATATCAAACTAGATTTAACGGATAGACACAGGCCATTCAAAATCACAATCTGACCTGTTTCCTGGAACTTATGTGAAGTTATAAATTAAGTGTTTTACTTCATTCATAATTGCAGTATCGCTGCGCATAAACCTCTATGTGTCGGTTTGGAATTATCTGTGGCAAGTCTATGACAAGTGACAGATGACAGGTCAAAGATTTTACCGCTATGCAAAGTGCAAGTAATCTAAGGAGAAATATTATAAATTGTTAATAGTTACTGGTATAAGAAGAATGTTGTTTCTCTTTTCAGGTAAGATATCTTTGTAATTTTATTCGATAAGAAAATTCAATTGTGCTAAACCTAAGTATTAGTGAATAATAAAAAAACCGTTCTCTTTTCAGAGCAACTCAGTACAGTTTTATTTCACCACTTCGACATCCTACCATGAGTGTATAAAACACACAGTATATGTATATCTTTTGTGTTAGTTTCATTGGGGTGTGGAATGAAGAGTACTTATTAGTATCGTATAGTGTTTTTGTAAAGTTCACTATACTAACATTTCTTTTGAAACCGTGGCGGGGACTTTATTGAGTATTTTCGAATTATTAGGCTATACGTTTTTAGTTATACTTATATGGCACCACTACCATACTGCCGTGCAATACTTAAACAACAGTAAGTGCTACTTTTGCGATTTTTTGTTTTTTCTTGATCTTGGACCACCGTGTCAAGACGCACACATGTATATAGTCCACGTGCGATTATGACAATGGGAACATATATAAATCGAAGGCTCCATGTACAGTAAATCAGAAGAATTTAGTAAATTATGGAGGTAAAACTAACTAAACTGCCGTAATAACGTTGTCGGCTGTGAATTTTTAGACTTCACTGATTAAAATACAGTAAAGGTATCATGTCAATCCTAAATTAACTAGTAATGAGAAGGTAATACTTACGCCAAAAACTGTTTAAAATGCAGTACAATATAAATGTTCTAAAATATTTGTACTGTGTTTGAAATGTTATTGATTTTTCAGCATAATTACTAATTAAAATGCAGTAAAAATATTCCTCACTATAATTTAAGTGGTCGAACTGTCGTAAATAAGAGAGCAAAATACAACCTAAAGTACAGTTACTAAGCTCACTTACTGTGATTTAAACTGTCGTTTGGCTATTTTCAAATGTGTTTACTGCAATCGTGATAGCAATTTACTGTATATTAGGTTGAATTTTGCTTTTCAGTCTAGTCTCCGACGCTGTGCGAGGCAGACCGGGTGCGTGTAACACTGGACTTGTTTGTTATATTGCTTTAATTGTATAGGTAGTGGACTTATTATTGTCTATCATTCTGACAATATTTTATTGAACTTGCCGAGTTTGTTAGTATGAATGTACTCGTAGCTCTATGTATGTTTATAAACTGAGAGAACTAGTTTTCAAGTGTCGTTTCAGTTAGATAGATTAACCACATTGTAGGACAAAAGTTAGATAATATCGATACCATTGATGAAATGCGGTCATTGATGATCGTCCTACAAGTTGTCAAACACGGTCCTTATTAATCCCCTATTAGGTCAATTACAGTTTACACACCTCCGACACACGCTGCTGGTTTCCAAGGATTGAATTTACGTAAAGCTTGATTTTTGATAATAAATTTTAATATTGATGAACCTGTTCCATGTCATAATTGCAGTTTTTAGGGCTCGTTAGGTTAGGTTTGTTGGTATCTGGAAGAACTCAATCAATATTTATACGAAATAAATAATTTAAATAAATGAACTTTATTCTGCAAGTAGGCCGTAATGGCACTTTTACAAGTCAAAATTCTAACAGTGTTTCTGAAAAAAAGACCACTGTTAAGAAGCGCCGAAACAAACTCAACAGTCAGTATTTTTTTTAATAAGTCAAATTTAATATGAATACAAAGAAAAATAATCATCATAATGCGTTGTTCTATTAGAACACATGTCCGAATAAGCTATATGAATAATTAAGCTATTTTCGGCTCTGGTTTGGGCCATGCATTTCTGTCAGTTAGATTAGTCCTCAACCCTGCCTTCGACCTCAATGTTTTTGTCAAGTAATTTTTAAGAGCTGGAAAGGGAAGAGCCAAAATTTCATTAGGTAATTTATTATAAAAATGGATACATTAACCCGAAAATGACTTGCATAGGTACTTTACAAACACGAAACCTTTTGGTTGGTATTTTATTTTTATTTCGTGTATTAAAATTATGGGTATCAGATTTTTTACAGGATGAATCTATGTTCTTAATGCCATAAACAATATTTTTATTGATATATTGGGACGCTACTGTTCAACTGCTAATTTCTTTAAAGAGTTCTCTCACGGATTCTCTTGCTCTCAGTTTATTATACCTATATAGAACGAGTGGCTCTTTTTTGTAATACAAAGATTGTCTATATGTCAGCTGCTTTACCCCAAACCAGAATACCGTACGACATAATACTATGAAAATAACTATGATAAACTAGTCGAGCTGTTTCAACATTGGTCAGTTATTTTTTCTAGCATATACGGCTGAACTTAGTTTACGCGCCTACACGGCTATATGGGCACTCCATTGTAGACATTGAATACAAAGTAAATTACAGTAAATTGTTATGAATACTGTACTTTAGCTTGCAATTAATTCAAGTAGCTATTAGTGTACGAGGATTGTTTGCAGTAACCCGCTTTTTTACTGCACTTTATTCTGCATTTATTGTGTTTTTAGTTCTTTTCGAGAGTACAGTAAAGCTATTAAAAATTGAAAATTAGCAATAATTTATTAAATAATTGTTAAAATAAAACAGTGTTCACGTATTCGTATTTCATGTATTCCATGCTATATTTTGACATTCAAGCATTTGTTAATAATCGTCGAGAACACCAAAAAAACCTGTTTGAAAGGGTTTTTTGCGTTTTTCTCGTAACTCACTTTTTGCACTTACTGTTGTTTAAGTATTGCACGGCAGCATAGCTAGTACGAAAATGACCCAAACGATACTAAATAGATAAATACTCCAGTACCGTACAGATCAAAAAAAAATCTTGTCAGTAGTTACATAAGTGGCTCCGTGAGCTGTAGAACTCCCGAGCCAGACTTTAAACAAAATTTTTTTTTTTAGTATTTCGAAATATGACCAAAAAAATATATAGGTAAAAATAACGAACCTGCTCACAAAAATTAAAAATTCACGAGAATCGGTTGAGAAATACGACCTGTACACGAGAACAGCGGGAAAGCGGGACATCTAGACATACAAACAATTTTCTACCCAAACTGAAACATAGAACTTCGTTCGCTTCGCTCTCTCGTTCGATAAATAGGAAAATAACTATTTGGTTTCCTTGCAACTGCACACCTGAATGATGAAACAAATGCCCTGTCTGCGAGTTCTTGTTCTAATACCAAGCAAGCTAAGTTCTACATGAATTTTTATAACGCTGAGGGCTGTTATTAAAAGTTGTGATAAGATTTAAGACGATGCGGTGCACGACAAGAAATTACGTTTCACGCTATGACAAGGTATTCTTTAGCTCATAAATAATTGGATAAACAGGAGCAGTAGAAAACAAAGAAAAAATACAGTCTCGGCTGCAACATGTTGAGAGACAAAGATTAGAATTTACTGAAATATACTTTGCAAGTACCTACCGTGGATAGAATCAGAGCGCCTCGGGTCTTAATTAGTTATAACAAAATTCACTCAGATGACTCAAAAGTAAACAAACGAATTTAAATTAGATAAAAAAATGTGGCGTAGTTCGTGCGTAGGTATAGTATTTAGTTACTAAGTTCAATGGCCAGTCTGGCAGTGGAGCGATGTTCGTGCATCACAAAGGCATTGACTTAAGGGGGGTATCCAAAATTCCTGCATGTTGGGGTGGACAGCTATTCCAACGTACGGACTTGCGTGCAGAGGGGAACGACACCGGCTCAGTCCAGTTTAGTAGGGAATTTACAGTGAAATCGATTATTGCTTGATACTTTTTAAAACATCTAACTTATTCTTTTAATATTCATTAAGAACAGTGCACAAATCAAATACAGTACGATTTCGGTAATTGGGCACTGGAAAAAAATACTTCGGGGTTAAACCGAAACTTGACTTTACCAAATTGAAATAAAGACTTATTCTGTGATTGACCGGTAAAATTTTATCGGCTTATCTTAGAATTAATCATATCATCTTTTATCAAAATGGTCCTGAATAAAATTTTAAAATACGAATATTTCATGTTAAAGTGAAATACAACAAGGAATTTTTTTGGAATGATCGGTTCCATTTTCTATTGAGTTAACATTATGTACCTAATCGCGTTCTTTAGTTAAAGTTTCTAACTACTAAACCACAAAGTTCACGCCATAAAAATGGACCCGAATGATCTACTAATCGACTTTGGCCTACCTCGTCTTACTTGAAAGGAACTTCATTGTCTAGACACGCGGCAGCGATAATTAATAATGAGATAATGTTAAAATCGAATTTACATTTAAATATAAACAGTACCTCGTACATAGCAGGATCTTTGAACTATATAAATGAGTTCGACGAGAGCTATCCCTGGGCCCACGCAGCTAACCCACTTGAAATTGAAACCCACACTTCCATATTATACTTGTTCATAAGATCTCGATTACTTAGACATAAGTATGTGTTTTATTTTTGCCAGAGGAGATAGACACTTACACTTGTGTCCCTTAAAAATAAATAATAGCCGTTATTGTAATTAAGTATACAAAATGTCGGGTAGAACCCGATATCTTACTTTTAACCGACTTCAAAGATGAGGTTCTAAATTCGTCGAAAGCTTTTATTTTTTACTGGCTGCCTGGCCCGGCTTCGCACGGATTACCCGTTTTCCCGTAAGAATACAGCATTTTCCCGCGGTAAAAAGTAGCGTATGTTCATCGGGGATAATGTCGGCTTCTAATGGTAAAATATTTTTTCAAATAGGTCTAGTAGTTTCGGAGCCTATTCAATAAAAACAAACAAACAAACAAATATTAGTGTTGATGTATGTTCCCCGATTACTCGAAGACGCCTCGATCGACTTGGATAATTATTTTTTGAGTGAAAAGAATCCATCCCAGGGTCCACCCAGGGTCAACGCGTCAAGATCTGATGATTGTGTCCTGGAGGAATCGAGGGACTCTTCACATTTTATAGGCACACTTGAAGCGGAGTACTGAATTGAAGTCGATTAAAATTTTGTTTTTAAAATAGCTAATAAATAGATAGATATAGCCGAAGAGGAAACGCTTTATTATATGCCACTAAACCCTACCGGTAAGTACCTATTGCATTTTTCGGGAAAGCTTCAAACAATCTTTCTAAAACAATTCTAAATAAACAGTTACCTTTGGTAGTTTTTTAACTTGGGATTCAAATATAAACAGTCTCAAATGAATATGAAACCTTGACTTTTCTAGACGTGGTGTGTGGGTTGTTTGTAGTGATGGCGAACAAGTATGGTCCCGCGCCCGCGGGACTGGAGGACGAGCTTGCTAAGCGCAACAAACACCTGCTTTCACTAGGCTGGTATTCACAACGCTTTACCGACAACTCGCTTCATGTAAACCAAAATAACTCTGACCTTCAATTACGCGCAGGTACCTACACCCTAGCCCATATAAAGTAAAGTAAAGTTTATTTGTGAAACATAGGTAACAAAGATGGTACAATGGTAATATGTGTATCACTATGTTTGGCCATTAGGCATACAAATTTGCGAGCAGCATGCATTTCATGCTTATACATATGTATTAGTCTTAATTATAATTATATTTCGCAACAGTTTAAGTACTCATTCACAGAATAAAAAGCTTTATCTGTTAAGAATTTAAATAATTTCGATTTAAAATGGGGCATGTCAATTTTTCTTATAAATTCTGGTAACTTATTGTATAATTTCGGTGCCTTATTGTAGAAGAAACTATAATTAACTTATTGTATAAGATTAGGAAAATCGTACGTTGATCATCGTTCAAGGAGAACCATTTTGAAACGCAACATATTAGTACTAATCATAAGGTTTTATAGGCAATTAATGATCGAAATAAGTAAAACTAGTTCAATATTCCCCTTTGATATCCTAGATAAACAAAGAAAGGTAGACGAATTTGTCCGTTATTTTTTTATCTGAAATAAGGAATAGATGTAATAATGGATCTAGGGGTCAAGTTATACTAGGTACGAGTGGTAAGGTGAATTGAGAGGTTGTGAGTCGCGTTCGCGTAGCTGGATCGAGCTAATGTGTCGCGGTGTGGGTGTAGTTAACTTGGCAATACAACCGCGCAGTACAACTATTGTTCACAGCACTCGGACTTTTCATGTTCTAACTTGAAGTAAGATTTAAATGTGGGATATAGTTGGATAATATATATTAGTATTAATACCATACAATTGCTTATATAGTAATATTTGTGTGCTTACTGGTAAACCAGAAAAGTATTTGTAAAATGTAATACATATCATAAAAAAAATTGGTTATTAGTAGTACCTAGATACTGAAAGTTACGGTAGCCTAGCGGTACAGGCATGCGGCTGTCAAGCAGCGATCGTGGGTCCCGGTTGAATCCCGGCTCGTACCAATGAGTTTTTCGGGACTTATGTACGGAATATTTACCGTTAGCTTTTCGGTGAAGGAAAACATCCTGAGGAAACCGGTCATTTTTTTTTATTCGTTACAATAATCATCATTGATGTTAAGATATTTATAATGCGATTGTAATCAAAAATTAAAGATGTGAATCTTCAAATTTTTTTTTGTTTACAACGCGGAATCTGGTACCATTATAAATAATTAATAAATAATAATAAATAAATATAAGAGGACAATCTTACACAAATCGACCTAGTCCCATAGTAAGCTCAATAAGGCTTATTGTGTTATGGGTACCAGACGACGATATATATAATAGATATAAATACTTAAATACATAGAAAACATCCATGACTCAGAAATAAATATTCATGCTCATCACACAAATATTTGCTCTTACCGGGATTCGAACCCAGGACCTTCAGCTTCGTAGGCAGGGTCACTACCCACTAGACTAACCGGTCGTCAACACCATAAATTTTCCAAAGTCGAGTTAATGTCAAAGTTTTTATACTGTGATATCTTCGTTCAATATTTCCCTTATGCATACGATGACTTTGCGAAGAAAAGTTTTATGAGGAGTAATTACTGTTTTCTTATTCATACTAAGTATTATAATGTTTTATACAGTACGCGCCTAAAAAGTATCTAAGTGTACATTATTTAATTTCCATTGTCTACGAGTCCTTAGTATAAATCTCGGTGACGCTGAATAGTCCAAACGGTTCTGGTCGGGAATAAAATACAAAAAAGACGGTCTACGACTCTACGAGTATGTTAAGCCGGGTGGACTTTGCGGATTAAAGTGTTAAGCATGTGCTATGTGACGATTTTTACTACATACCTAGGAATCGGAACTTACGGCTAAATATGTCCAGTACCGTATTAGTACCTACCCCATTATCGTGTCAACTGAGTCTACAATCCAAAGTTTAACCAGTTTGAACATTATTCGGTCTTTGACGGAATAATTCGTTACTTAGCTTTGAACTGGGCCAACATTTCACTCGCGGTATTTGACAGTCGAGGCACATTTTGATTTTGATATCTATACTTTGTTTTGATTTAGGAAGACATATGACGTGAAAGTGGACGTATCCTCTTCTGCCAAATATCGCAGATGGAATACTGGCTCTGGTGGGACATGTATATCTGTATGTCTCAGGCATTCAGAATGTTAAATTTCGTTTTGTTGATACTTAGCTGATTACCTACCCGCCTGAGGGTGAGTATCCACCAGATGTGTGTGAGGAAATAAAACACCGATAGGAAAAAAGATGCATGAGCAGGGCTTGCTTTTTCAATTCTACTGGTGGATTTTTTCCTCGCACACCGCTCCGCTACCCCGCACAGCTCTGGCGGTTTGTGGTGTAAAAAACAGCTGTCACATGATTGTATTTTATTAAAATAATACATGCAAAAAAAATTCTATAAGCCGATATGTTTTTAAAATATTATTTTTACGGCCCCAATGCGATATTCTTATAATATTTCTTACTTTCGGACTCATCATTTTAACATACTAAAATATAAAAATAAATAACACCTCCGGCAGAAAAAAACTGCTAAGAAACATCTCGAGTTCATCCGTTTGGAAGCTATGCTGCCACGGACAGGGGGTACACTACATAATTCCGAAGAGTAATTTGTCTGAAAGCATATTTTTTTCGAATTTAATAATTCCGAAAACCATGTTGTTCCGCTGAGGAATTTAGATTTTTCAGGATACACTACTAACCTAATGTAACCTATCCATATCTATATTCCATTAAATCTATCTGCGACCAACTTTGCGATTAGCGGAAAATGGCGTCAGGAAATATGAAAATTGGTTTCGGACAAATTCGGACTCTTCGGATCACTCACGGACAGACCACACGATACACAGATAGAATGTTTAAGTGCGTTTTTTTTAAATGAATTGAATGTTTTGTGTGTCTTCTGTTGCGTTTTAATTCATTAATCATATATGAAGTTATGTTCAGTTTCCTTATACTTATAAATTATTTAATTGTGTTTTTATTTTAAAGTCTTGTATAAAGAGTTAAACCGAACTCTTTTATTGCGTAATGAATGAGAGGTTGGTGCACGCCACACGGGCCCAAAGGGAGGGAGTTCTGGGGAGTGCCATCAGTAAAGGGGGGTGAGGCTTGCAATACCACCCCCTAGAGCCTTATTTCGGGTCATCGCGCCCGACCCCACAAGCAGCGAACGCAGCGTGAAACGCCTTGCAAAATGAAGTTTTCATATTAAACCAGCCAACTGATGGAAGGGCCGTATTTACATAGAAAACGCTGCTAATCTGTGTATCTGATAATTGTTTTCGCTTCATTTACTTCGCGAAGGAAAAAGTTTGCGGAACTTTTTTGTTGGCATTTCGAATTTCCACTGGCCTCGCCCCGAACTTTTTCTCTTTTTAAATAGTACCTATAATTTAAATTACTGGAAGATGTTTAACAGTAAAAGTTAACTTTGTTGAATTTTAAGAATGTTAGGTGTTAATTGTATATGATTGCACATTTTGTTAAGAAAAAAATGAAGTACTTAATGGTAAAATCTGTTTTTGACACAGGCGACACCTTATGCAATAATTAAGATTTGATGTTACTAAATTACAATTTGACTGACATATTCAGAAATGTAAGTAACGTGGAAATTGTATGGAATAGATTAAACTTAATCATTGTTCGAGACTAAAATTGGAAGAAAAGTATCTAATAAATACTTAAGTGTACATTTTTGAAGGTGAAAAATGTGACTTGATATATACTCTTCCATTCTAAAAATAAAGTAATTGCCCTGCTGTCCATAAAAATATATACTTAAGTTTTTTTTATGTTTTGTGGCTGTTTGGCAAAGATGATACTGCAATAGGTACTTATTTACTCTTTATGTCCACGGCTTCGGTTAAGGATCACTTTTATTAATTATACCGAAGTAAATGACATTAAGAAAGATGGGTAAATGATTGCCCATCATCAATCATTTAATGCGAACGCATATGAAGTTATTAAGGTTGTGTTTTTTCTGTAAAAGCGAGTGTAGCATATAAAGTAAGCCATCAAGTCGTTACGTTCAGGTTTTGTACGAATACTGTATTCCATATATGAACGAAATAACTTGAAAAAAGTGTTCAAAGTATAGTGAGGTAGATAGGACAGGTCGACAGTGCATTACAAGCCCATTATGGTAGTGGCACAATATAGATAAAGTACTTAGGTACTACTGGTAATGGTGGTCCTTTCATACGCGTTTGGAAAGATTTTCATATAAGATTTTATTCCTATTAATATTTTGTAATACTTAGAAACATTATCGAAAAATCTATAACATTAACTAAAAAATCGAAATATATTGGAAAATAAAGCGCTCTCAAAATCCTGAAATACGTTCCAGGTACACCTACATTTGACAATCGTGTCATTACGGTGATATTAATGGACCATACGTTTCAAAGTTTCAACTACCTATATCGATTGAAGCGATAGACAGCGGTCAGACATTATGGATTTACCTAAAAAGATATACAACGTGTTAATAAAATAACGCAAAACCTGAAAACAGTTTGTTCAGAATCGAGAGCAGAATGCGAAAAAAATAAAAAATAAATTTTTTGACGCGATTTATTTTTTACATTTGTATGGAGCAGGTCGCCCCAGTCGGCCAACACTCCATACAAATGTAAAAAATAAATCTTGTCAAAATTTTTATTTTTTATTTTTTTCGCATTCTATGCTCGATTCTGAACAAACTGTTTTCAGGTTTTGCGTTATTTTATTAACACGTTGTATATGTGTATATAACAATCTGGAATGAAATGAAATAATTTGGGATCTCAATGATTTCAGTTGCAATATAGATACATTGCAGTGTCTTCAATACGAAGGTAAATTTTAAATAACGATGTTAGCTGTTTTATCAAAAAATATTATAAATTTTCTCGAGCAGCAATGTAACGCATAACCATTTGACACTACAATTGACTATACAGGATGTTAACGGGGTCATGATCCGGAATGACAAAAAGCGAATAAGATGATCATACTGAACAACCTTTCCCATGGGACCAACCACGAAATCGCAAAAAAAAGAGCCAATTAAGAGTTAACTGTGAGTTAACTGCGATTTAATTGAGAGTTAATGTATGGAATACCTGGTTTTTTTTTGCGATTTCGTGGTTGGTCCCATGGGAAAGGTTGTTCAGTATGATCATCTTATTCGCTTTTTGTCATTCCGGATCATGACCCCGTTAACATCCTGTATATTGCGTTAGAGCCGTGTAAACTTTAAATATGACTACTAAATGACGTCGCGCGCCGTGTCGCTGAAGGCGAGATTTGAATACAATCAAATGTATAGTTACTTATTAACTTGTTTGTTACACTGCGTGCGGAATTCATTAGTATGTTGTTTTTTTTAGCTAAAGATATCAAATTATAGCGCTTATAGGCACTTAAAATTTACGTTCGTATGGAAAACACACACTATACTTTTCATTAGTATAACAGAACTGTATTGTACTGCCAACTCCATTGATTTGTAGGAATCTATATTAATATTATAAAGAGTTAATGTCATGTTAGTTTGTATATATATTACGGTTAATCCTATTCACTGAAACTTTTCATCCGATTTCAAAAAATATTTCACTTTTAGGTAACACTTTGTAATTCGCAGACGGAACGCAACTAGTGCCAAATAAAAATAATTGAAATGTAAGTGTCATGTAATACATATTATGTCGTGTCTGTATAATGGCGAAGAGGTCACTCAACTCAACTTGATAAAGGTCGGTGCATACGATCTTTATCTCGCTAGCCTTGCTCTAATTATTATTTTGTAATAAGAAACACTCTTTGTGATGACATAATATATGGCTTAAATAGTGGTATACAGGGTGTAATCGTTAAGTGTTTACAGGCCATAATTCCGTAAATATAGCAGATATCAGAAAACTTCTAACTGATATCGAAAGTACGTTACCCAACGAGTAAAATTACAATAATAAAATTTTCTAAATAGATAAAGTAATATTAAAAATACTAAGTTAAAACGCTCCCATACATTTAATATGACGACTTACAGCCTTAAAGAATGTCGGGTGTCGTAAGAGATAAAACTGTTATATTCCTGCTTTTATTTCAAAAACGTTATTAGTGTAATTTTACTCGTTGGGTAACGTACTTTCGATATCAGTTAGAAGTTTTCTGATATCTACTGTATTTACGGAATTATGGCCTGTAAACACTTAACGATTACACCCTGTATACTGGCAGCAGATTTCATAGCCTTCATGAAGGAGGAGATCTGGTCCAAGGGTGTAGGTACTCTTCCGGCGATTTCGAGGTCGAGTATTTGACACCCAGAACATGCGCCGTGTGTCGCCGTCTGAACGTGTTATTGTGTTACTTATATACTATATTTTATATTGATTATGTATGTTATGAGGTTTGCAGTAAAGAGTGGGTATTACCGTTCTCAAAGAAGAATGAAAATACCGTGGTTGGAGCTTACGCCATTATTATTGATGCTCTAAACGATTGTGACGGTTCTCTGCCTGAAAATATTGTAAGCGACATATGCACTAAGGTTCCTTTTCCCTAAGAATCACACATCCGAAACGCCAATCAAGGCATCCAAAAGAAACAGGCCACTACAATTGTTACAAAATACAAACACAAACCTTCTGTTAAAGACTAACGGTTGCTTTGACAGCTGACGTCATATCACCTCTAGATTTTCTTGGCGTTCAAAGGGTTAAACAGATTTTGATAAGAGTTTAACAGAAGTAATCACTTGATACCTATTGAGTTTAACAATCTACTGTTTCATTATTATCTCAAGCTGCGAACCCCTATTTAGTAGGTATATGAGAACACATAGGAACAAAAAACCAACTACCCTAAAATTGCTTATAGTTACTTAACCTAAATGACCTGGGTGTACTTAAATGATTTCCAAGTTACAATGATCGTGTAGCACGTCACGTGAAGTAGAACAGATTTTCAAGTTGAGATTGTGTGGAAAAGTTCGTTTTAATGCATGGACAATTTGATGTTGGCTTTGATTACGTACGTAGCTTTTAAATGTTTCTTAAAGGTTTTTGACAACTATAATTCGACATTAATATTATATGTTGCAGTGGTGTATATGCTAATGAAATATTATATACTTAGATGAGAAACCTCTGTCTGCCCTTTCACACTAAAACTACTGAGCTGGAATTGGTGAGAAATGATATTGAGATGGTATGGATCTCAGAGCAGAAATAGAATAGGTACTTTTTGGCCCTAAGTTTGTATGGAAGTGTGATTAAAGGATAAAGCACACTTTGCGCCCTGGCGCCCGACCGTCAGCTCGCGTCGATCAGTTTCTTTGTATGAAACTCCATATTGCAACGCAAACTTATCAACTTCTCTCCATTCATGGCACAATCAGGTCTGTCTAGAAACAGATGGCCGTGCACAAAAAAGGTGATAAGTAGAGAAGTTTTGAAAACCCTTATTGGAACTTATTCCAATATAAGAGTGTATTTGCTCTCATGCGAATTCCAGATTACTCCATTGGTTTCACGGATGTTTCTCACCACCGTCGTATAAAGCGCATGCGTTGATTTTGTGACATTCTGAAGATGAATGTTCTTATTAATTCAAATCTTAATGAAAAAGTTACATAAAAGTGGGGACATCGCTATGACATGCCGTGGATTTCACATTTTGATATAAGGACCGAGTAATAAGCTAACGTCATACATTTTTATTGCTTAATAGGCCTTTCATTAATATTCACACGTGTCAATTATGCAAATGCAGTTTTTCTATGTCTAACAAGAACTTTTAATAGCGTAGAGCGTTATACGCAAACCGCCGTAGTAATCCGCCGCCCGCGCCATCGACAGGTGGCGATAATCTCGCGCCGGCGCGCTCGGCGCGGCGTGACCTTTCCATAATTGAATAGGCGTGCTCCCTGCGAGTTGCGCACACGCACGCTCTACGCACGCGAACGTTAACTGGCATAGCTTACCTATACACATACATTTATTTAACATTTTCATTCTTCGTAGGAATGTGCGCAAAAACTATTGGATCACCGTCACATTTGCTAAATTGCAAATATGTAGAGGTACAAGCAAATATGGTGGTTGTAGGTCAAGTTGTAAATTGAGCCGGCAGTCAAACTAGAGAAAAAATAATTATAAGTGATGATTTCATTTGAAATACTTACTAAAAGAAACGACCTCATATCCTTTTGAATAATTTCTGTCAAACCAAAATAATATTTTAAAAAGTAAATACCTAACAAAAAACCTACCCTAAGTAATTGATTGAGTCAGGCGTATTGAGATGTTATTTATTACAAATAACAAAAGCTTAAGAATAATGTTCTGGTAAACTTACCACAATTAATATTTCACTACACAACACAACATGCTTGCACGTACGAGTATATATTCTTCTTTACCACAAGAAATCCTTTCAGAATGCAAGTGTGTTGCCAAACTATACCAAAATCTTTATATATGTGTGCCTATAATATTTGAAGAGCACCGTTAATACTCAAAACTTGAACTGGAACTATTTATTGCACACATAATATGACAGGCGATAAAATGGATTCCGTAAGGGCACAGCAAAGAAGCTTATATAATTAGGTTACAGACCTACATCTAGGTTGCAGTGGCGTTACCTGGGTACCAGTGGCGGAGCGCCCATACAAGCCGATTCGCACCGATTTGCCTAAAATTTATTTTTAGGCAAACCGCACCACTCTTTTATTTTAACGCTCAACTTTATTATCTAATCTAACCTGACGTCAACCAGAGACCTACAATCCACATTTAAATTTGATTTCAATGTCGGTGAGTTAATTTCAATGGGTTATCCACGAGGGTAACGACATAAAGTAAATGGTTTTGCATGTGCCATTTTAAGCCATAAGAAAACCACGTTTCATTTCACCTGTGTATTTCCATTTTTAAAAGGCAACGTGAACGTTAAATTTTGCGACTCAGTACAAACGAAGCGCACTGCTACCTTGCCAAAATTAACCGAGCTGTTAGCGAATCAATAAACAGACAAACGCTGACCCAGTGCATCGGAACTGGAGCAATCCTCTATAAATAAGCGGTTTTGTCTGCAAATTTTATATAAATGTCAGTACGGAGTCTATCGGACACGATAAAGCTTTTTGTCTGAAATAGGCGGAAACTTCCACGCGTATTTTAAATGAGGCCATCAAGCTACGAGTTAATGATGATAAAATTGACCTAGCAAATAAATGTCTTAAATAATATAAAACGGCCAAATACAAACTAGCTAAAGCATTTTAAACGTACGGGTACCTTAAATGCTTCTTAAGTTTAAACATTTCGTATATTTTTGTGAGTGGCAAATCAACCAAGTGTTATTAATGATGTATTATTGTGGCATTTAGGTTAATTCCATTTTTTTAAACGACTTCAAAAACGGAGGTTCTCAGTTTGACTTGTGTATGTATGTAAAATTTGTGTCAAACATAAGAAATCAAATTATTGGATAAAAAAGGATGGGGCTGTGTCGGTGCACACGGCCGTTGGTTTTAACGTGAAACGCTACACAACGAGTCGCTTTAAAGGTGAAAGATTGACTTCGTTCTTAATAATTCGACATACAGATATTATAATACAATACTAAATAAGTGTTACAGCACCTCCTGGTGATTTTTTAGGATAAATGTTGTCTAATTTACATTTATTATCATTTTAATCGATTATAAACAAACAAAAGAATCACCGCGCAAACACGTGTGTAAGGTCGGTTTCAGTCATTTTACGCTCCCCCGCGACCCCGTCAGCCCGCGATACTAATTGACGGTCATAACACCGAGCTAAATAATCACAGTAAATTCATGTTTCTAAGACTAACGGCCGTATTCATAAACGTCCTATAACTTATAAGCCCTTTTTCATTAAAATGGCGTTAAATTCGTTTGTCCTTATCTGTCACTTTGACATTTGTGTTCGTAAGAAAGGGACAAAGCACATTTTATTTAGCAGAGGCATTTTAAGTTTTATGAATAAGGGGGTAATACTTTTGTAGTTAGTAATAAGTTAAGACGACATGGACCTTTTCGATACGGTCCATTTTTCTGACTTGGTGCTCGTATGTTCCGGTATGATTTTAAAGACGTTTCACCTCAAAACGATCATTTGAAAAAGTAACGTAAGGGTCATATTAAGTAACTATTAATTTACTCTGGGCGACAATAAAAAAAGACGATTCTTTGAAGTCTCGGAGCATTTTCAGATATTAGTTTATTTTCAAAATTGGTGGTGATATTTTGATGGGACCATATAATGACACAGAGTTACACATTTTTACATTTGGAAATTACCCAACTGAGTGGTAAATGAAAAACACGATATACACAACGTGTCTGGAAAGCTGCTTATAGCTTTCATCATCCTCCTAGCGTTATTCCCGGTTGTGCCCAAAATGAGCCCGGGGTCCGCTTTAACACCTTATCCCAAGCTTTGGCATAGGCACTAGTTTTACGAAAGCAACTGCCATCTGACCTTCCAACCCAGGGGGAAAACTAGACTTTATTGGGATTAGACTGGTTTTATCACGATGTTTTCCTTCACCGAAAAGCTAACCGTAAATATATTCCGTACATAAATTCCGACAAACTCATTGGTACAAGCCGGGATTCGAACCCAAGATCGCCGCTTGACAGGCGCATGCCTGAACCACTAGGCTACCCTAGTAGCCTAGTGTGCTTACCAACGTCTTCCCAAGAACATCTTGGCCGTTTCAACACGTCTAGTCAAACGCGAAGTAAAAAACATAAGTAATACCGTCTCATCTAGTTAAAATTATGTGTAAGTTTATTATTACATCACCAGGAGTACAATCAGTCTAAATAATTTTCGGTGATCAGATTTGCCCCACTGACCCAATTTTAAAAGTGCACCGAGGCTCTAGGATCCTAGGATCAAACCAAACGCAGTCACACTCACAGGACCGTGCACCGTATTTATAAATTTGCAGAACTATGAAAGCGGCGATCCGGCGCTCGGCGCATGCATTATTAAACACATCAAAGGAGAAAAATCGAAATGTGCATCGGCTAGTAAACCCGTTTTCCGCCCGATTAGCGACACACGGATGTATCAATTACGTATGTGCAACCGCGCACGCTGAAGCACACATCAATCTGAAACTGTGCTTCATACGTTCCTTACACTCCAGTGACTCACTATTGGAATGTAAAGAATACCGTGTTATGCTAAACGTTGCTGTGAGCTTGCAATGCTTCAATTCGCCACGTTTATCTTTGCGTTGTCGGGCGGTTTGAATCGGAATCGGGTTTTTGAATGACATTTCCTGCGTCCTTAGTTTAAATATAGCTGAAATAAACAAACCTATGAAACCTTAGTCAGCAGTGGCACATCTCAATAGACTTCGAAAATATTGGTATATTACTTTTTAGATACTCGTACTTTCACCGGTACACACGGGAAAACAAGCTTTGTTCTAGTTGTCCAAAGTTGCAACCAATTTTTCAGGGTGATCACATAAAAATTGTTTACTGATTAGTTAGGTATTACCTAAGTATTGGGGATGAAGTCTGCCTGTGAATCAATTAAGTACTTTATCTCGCAATTATTAATCAGTTAACTAATGAGACAATTGTGCTGAAACAGTGGTTTAATCAATCTTCGAATGACTTTAAAATGTCAATAAACTGCAGGTGTTAATGTTGCTGACTAATAAATCGACATTCTTCAGATCATTAATATATTTTCGCGTTCAACCGACTTTTATACAAGGTTCAAATTTCACATGACTGATTTTTCATGTATGTTACAAATAAACCTACCTTCCAGGTAGTCCCTTGAGATCTGATGATGGGATCCACGAGAAATAGATGAAACATCTCAGGTACAAAATATACTTGGTTTTTTTCTATAATACGCGTAGTACTTACGTATCTCATCTCATGCATTTGCCATCGGAAATGACTACACGTTTGGTGGTAAAAACTTCTCATTAAAAAGTAAATAAGTGCTTCTCAGATTCAGATAAGAGTTAAAAAAAAAGTATTTTTTCTGGAATTAGTGAATATTTTTCGGCCCTGGTTATTAGTGAGAATAGAGCGTCAAGGCAAAATAACTTGAAATGTTGCAGACAACCTATTTTCAAAACCCTGACGGTCTCTCTCAGGATGACTTTCTTAAAGAATCGATGAGGGAGATAAAGAGCGTGTTGCCATTTCACTAGCACAATAATGTAATATGTGGGGGGATAGTCTTACACAAATCGACCTAGTCCCAAAGTAAGCAAAGTTTGTACTATGGGTTAGGTTAGTACCTCGCCCAGTGTGTAGCTAAAAGTATGTTAAATCCAAGTCACGGAACCCAAATGTAGCTAAACAACTGTTTCTAACGCTAAATTAATGTATTTACCTACAGAATATAAATAATTAAAATTAACTTGAATTTGGCCAATAGATCGTCTAGTGTCTACGTTGTGTTCCGAGCAACCTAAGTTCTTTTATGTGTAGCAAATTAGACTTTGACTCCTCCCTACCTACTCAACCCTACGTCATCCTACTGCATCCTAGTTCAAAATGTTAATTATGTAATAAATAAAATTTGTTTTTGGTTAATAAACCCCAACCAGGTCCTACCGTGGCCGGTTAACGTAATGGTAGCTTTATCAATATTTTCTCAACATATAATATCCTCTTAAATTAAAGCCTTTGTTTCTTTATATACCAAAACATTGTCTCAATTTATAATCATACCATCAAATCAGATAACAGACCAACCTAGCTAGCTAATTGTTTATTATTATTATTGTATGGAAGATTCTCTTTCATCCATACTATGCTACCATTTCCGCCTGGATGTAGGTCTGGCCATCTAGCTAATTAAATACCCATTTTATTATATTTTGTTTCTAATAGGTAATCCTAACATGTTTAATAAATTTACCTGTGCTTCGTACCTAATTTCTGATGAGAAGAAGCACTCAACAAACTCATCAGACCTAACAGTTGAATATTATTTCCTTCAAGGAAAATTATGTATTAAGGCATTATTCCACCCTTTACATAGAGACTAATGTATACATTAAATTCCTATAAACCTGCTATAGTGAAGATATTTGTAATACTGAGGTATACCGTCCATTAAATATGAATTATTGAACCTGAAGTTTACCCTAAGTAATGAGTATATTCCACTCATGATAATTCGATACCTTAATATTAGACATAATGGACTGCTCCGCTTGCCATTAGCCTAGAATCATTTCATCTTTCTGAAACAATTCTGATATCCTAATCATAACTGGAAGTATAACACCTTGATGACAATAAGCAATATGACGATTACACCTTTAATATTTCATATGTAATAAAATACGGAACTCAATACTACTGATCCACACACAATAACTAATTCCTATTCAGTTACTCATAATTGCAAATAAACCTTCAAATAAATGTTATTTGATTTGTAAACCTTCATTCTAACTATCCATCCCTAAGAATAGTATTCCTAATACCCTATGACGGTGTTTGACTCTATACCTAAGCCTACCTACCACTAAATCCTATACTACTGTATGCAAAACTCCCATCATTACTTTTATTTACGTTATGTGATGTGTATGTTCTAAGCTAGCTAGGGATCTAAGCTGTAAATCGTTCGGAAGGCTAATCCGAGAATGCAACCTAGAGCCTGTGTAATGTACATTTCACAACGTGTCCGTGGACTTAAGGGTTCTGTGAAATGCACGCGCTATTTTATAACATATAAATATATATCCAATAAAAGAACAAGCCTTAAGCACACACAAGACCTCAACGAGTGGATAACAATCCTAGCGATCGACTTATGGGAAATGGCGATCTTCTCGCTTCAGCCTGTGGCCAACCTTAAGACGAGTAAGAGGCCCATCAAAGATAGGCTACACCATCTGTGCAAATAAAAAAGATGGTGCCAGGCTTCTCTCAAACCTGGCCTACTACTAACAGGATCCCGAAGTACATTTCCTTGACACCGTTAGGGGAAATGCACTTCGTTAAGTTGACCATGCAACTAAGACTTTGATCTGGTTCGAAATAATAATAAAATCATCTAAAATAAACTCAAAATCTAATAGAAAGTGAAATAGTTCATTACTACGCAACATAATTGCACAATACTGAACCTTAGAATAAACTCAGATTCTAATAAGTAGTGGAATAGTTCAATACTATGCAAAGCAATCGCACAATATTGAACCTTCCCGCCACCACAATAATGTATCTACGAATGTTTACGTTATGAATTTAGGCTCGACCCAGAATCAATGACAATCCGAGAGTTCGCTAGAGAAAGAATGAATACGTCTACTCGGTGCGCCGGTCTTATATACACTAAAAAAGGCTGAAACGCTTTAAATGCATGATCCGCATTAAACGCTTGATGTGCTTGACGTAAACGAAATAATACCTTACCATCATTAACTTAAAGTTTGTTTTCAATCGTGCCGCGTACGTATTTATTCCCTATTGGAACCAACTTTACTCATTGCGCAGTGTTTGCGCCAGCTCCGTAGCGGCAACACGTATTTAGTTTACTGAGAAATATGAAAATATTACGTTTTGTTACGTACGAACGTCGATTTAACTATGTACTATTATATTCTATTCAGGTGCCCATATAATTTCGATTCATACCAAATGATGATGACGATTAATGTATTAATTCTTATTATATTATATTATTCCTTCATTTAGCATTAATTAAAGACCATAATAGCGCCATAGGCATAGTTCTAGTTACATTCGCCCCCTCGAGGATTAGACGAGTAATTACATATAATTCACGGAGAATCCTCGAACTACTATTCTATAAGACAACATTTCCTAGATTTGTTAGCATAGCCCCCCATTTTAAACGTGTGTGTGTGTTGTGTGTTTAACCAATACTCGTTGATTGTTAGTGACTGGTATAAAACTTAGTTCTTTGAACTTCAATAATGATCCATGAAAATCTTCTACCCAATTCTTTCCCATTTGCCCGGAGTACAGGTTGTGAGGCTGTAGAACCTATCGTTCCGAGTTTGCAGTATCAAACTGAATCTTTGGACCTGGCTGGGCATCCTCCGATTCGATCCACATTGCTCGGACATGGATGATCTTACAAAAACTCTCCACGCAAACCAGAAAAAAACCTTTATGTAAGCATTGAGATATTCATTTCTCACTAATTAAATTTCGAACCAAATCTCGATACGTCATCACCTTTTTCAATCAAGTTTTCTTGGAGTGTGTCACATTATTGAATCAGATATTTGATTTCAGACTCCTTTCCACCCCAATATATAAAATGTCCATTTATAAATCTAGTTAACCTGACATTTATCACCTCAATGCCCCTTCATCACCATTCGTCATTAAATACTATTCCAATCATAAAATGAAATGACTATCAGAACATTAAACTTCAAAATGCGATTAACTATGATAATTATTCATAATTATCTAAAAAAAATTATAATATTCTAGAGAAAGAACCTAAACTTGTATGCCAATTATTGTACCACAACTCCTCTATTATGATGAACATGTCATCACTAGGATGAAAAGTAGCCTTACTTTAACAATTAAATCACTGTTATCTTTCCAAAGATAACCTCTCACCATCGACCAAGGAACTTATGAAAATATTAGAGATAAAGTATCAACTTAAAAATAAATAATTTTGAAGTAATATGTACTTATACTATTTTCAAAAATGAATGTACATTGACAAATCATTTAGGATACAATTTGATCTCAAATATCCTTCTTCAAAATGTGGTGTGTATACCCATTTAGTCTCAGCGTCTGTGTAGTATGTAGTCAGTAAAAACTCCCATGGAACGGGCTAATCGTAATACGATTCTTAACCTACGGATAAGATTTTACTGACTAATGTGTAATTTTGATTCCCCCAAATACCAACAAATCCAGGTTGATTACCATCTAACATTTGCCTATTTGCATCAACCCATTTTCACAGAACTTCCCTCAAATCTACACACCCCTTTCTCACATCACCTTACTTTGATCATCTCTGAGTAGGTCATACACTCAAGCACTAACATCACTTCCTCATCCGTTTGTTCACTCGATTATTACAGATAGCCAAAGTTCCAGATATGTAATCAATGCAACAATGCATACTATCACTATATATATATGTCTAAAAATATTTTTAATTTTTTTATAATTATTCTTAAATTTTTAACCCTTTTACTTCAATGAATGCCAAATAAAGCAACAAACTTAAATTCCATATTTTATATTCACATATAAAATGCGCTGTTTCAGTAAAATAGTATCTATTCATAACATCCAATTTCAATAATCAGAAAACAAAATCAATAGATATTAATAAACTATGTTTCCCTTCTCAGATGCATTTAAACTGGAACACTGTATGAATCCAACTTCTATTCATTATTCATCCAGACTTCACTGTGATTAATAAATTGTCTATAAGCTTCAAATGAATATTTAGTGTTGAAACCACCTCAACGGGTAATGAATTATATATTCTTAACTTTTAAGTATCTATAGATTTATAACATAAACAACTTTTTCATGTTATATTTAATTTATATTTATAATTTATACTTTAGCCAAATTCACCGATGATTTTTTATCAAAACTTGTATCAATACCAATAAAATTTCCAATCATCTACCCGGATTAAAAGATACATAAAACTAGACTGACATTTTAATAGAATGCTTTATGCTTACCAAAAAAAAACATATTTGCCACCCCCTTAAATGCACCATAACTTATTTTATGTGTTATTTTTACTTTAAACTTTAGTAGAATAGGTACACTATTGGTTTAAATTTAAGAAATAATGTCTGTACTTGTGATAAAGAATATACAAGCGCCTTATAACAGACAACACTAATAATATACACAAAACTAGAGTTTCACCTCACATCCTACTAATATACCTTGGAATCATTATGAAACCTACATAATATTCCTGGCTGAAGTCACCTATACTTTCATTATTATTTCGTTGAAAGCGCATCATACACTTTTTTTCTAATTCTAATCCAAAATAATACCAGAATTAAAATGCAAAATAAAGTTTTTCTGCAAGTTTTAAGGTAAAACGACATCCCTTTGTTTTGACATTGACACTCCCACTCGACTTTTGGGACACAACGCCACGTTCGGAAATCTTTATCTTCTTTTTTTTTATTCACAGTTATTTATGATGTTGATGACTTTTCAATATTAAAGCTCAATAATAATAATCTTTCTTACAAAGTTTTATCTCATATTGTAAACATGAATGTTCAACTGTTTATCTGAAAAATCCCTTAGTTGATGACTTGTGTTGCCATCTATGAAAATAACACTACATTCCGTGTAAGCTACCAGCTACCTATAGCTGTATAATAATAGTATCTGTTTGTTGAAACCATAGATAATTGTTTATAAATCCCTTGGAATAATTATGATGAATCATTATTTATGATGGTTAAAAATCTTTGTTACAATTTTAGATATATATATATTTATTATGAATACTTTTATTAACAAACGTTTGAAAAAAAACAATTTAGTGCGGTAATGAGGTAAACAGATCATGTGATTCTACCCCAACTTGTCAGTACAACATGTGGAAGTCATAATTGGGTGTAGCGCACAGATGCAACAATCCGACCACATGTGCATGCAATTTCTCAGTACAACTCGTTTGACAGTCGGATCAGCAGCGCAACACGCCTCCAGACAACAGCAATTAGTCATCTTCTGGCAAATTGGGGCCGAAAAATCATGACATGCATACATACACCCCCTTATTGATACTGTGCCAGACACCGCATAGTCTGCCATTGCTTAAACAGTCCGAAATCATGCGTTGTACTGCATGCAGTCCGACACGTTCGAGCGTTTGGACGCGACTTATCTGCTAAGTATTAGATTGTCTGTGGTTTTGTTTACATTACTACTGGTTATTTGATCAGAGTTTTTTTTGTAATGATCAAGTGCGTTTCTAAAATGTCTGTCTTGAGAAAGGTTAATTAATGAATTAATTTCTAAATATATGGGACTACAACAATCTACAACGATCCTAAGTTTTTGGAATAAAAGCTCCCTGCACAAGTGAACCTAATATGACGTGATATGGATTTCGCACGGAAACAAACTGTTTTAAAAATAAAGTACTTCAGAAAGAAAGCGTCTAAACTACAATTAGGTAAGTAAGTCCTCAATCTAAATATTTTAGTTTCCAATCGTGGTCTTTTAGTATTTTATTCCTGCGTGTAGCTTGACTATGGACCCTTGCTCTTTGGAATTCTCAAGTACTTTCTAACTCAAATATGTTACTAATTTTAGCATAAATTTAGACAAAGCATTGACCCATGTTCACATACCATAAACATAACATACATACAAACATGTATCAAACAATTCTGAGCTTTAGCTTACATGGTATTTATTTCTAGCCATAGAATGTTCCTACTCTTTTTTTATTGAAATTTATGCGACTCCTTATTATCATAGCAGTGCCATAACGTACTATGAACGTACCTAAAATTATAGTCCAAAAGAGTCCTTGTCGAAAATAGCTTTGTTGGTTATGATTTATGCTCAAAAAGTAATTCTAAACTATGACATAACTTTTTCGTTTCCTAATCCTATGTTTGACTATCTTACTACTTGAAATAATGACAAAGTAATTTATTGCAGGTAATATTATACCTGATGTGCTTTTAAAACAATTTGTACAATCCATTCAACAACTAAATTTTCTTTTTTTTATATGCTTTTATCATATCCCTCTTTCTTGTGATTTCAGAAAATCAAAGATGATGATGCCCTATCAAATGATGAGTTAACATAAAAACTGATTATCCTATCAGTAATGAACACTCGAGAAACTTTGTTTCACTCCGATGATTTCAGTGATGACTAACCTCTTTTCCTATATCAGTGTATGGATGATTCTAAATGTAAGTACAGCAAGTATATAGTTATACTAGATCTATTGGTTTTATATATCTTTCTTATCTTTAGTCTCTCTATACAAAATTAATTGAGCTTGTTTGATATCTGTCACCGGAGTCAAAAATATTTTTATTTTATTTTACATTATTTTGATTCTTTCTACATGCATGAAAGTATGTTGTATCGATTCTCATACAGGAATATATATATATCTACTGCCCTAGTAACATTCATTTTTCAACTGGTAATATTTTCAGGTTATTCGAAGCAAGCGAGATGGTGGATTTTCAAGATATACCCCGGCATGCTGATCAATTTACTTGAATTTGTAAATTCTTGTACTATAAAAGGTAATTAAATATCTCATTTGTTTATTATTTTAGTTTATGTAATGTTACTATTGAAATAAAATCAAAGAATTTATTTTTAATAATAAAATTGTACAAGTCCAAATATGACTTGTTACTGCAACCAGCTAGTCTACATGATTTTTTTTTAATGTATCTCAATATAAATCATGTATCACTATACTACCTGTCCAGTCTTATTCCTACATACTGTCACTAGCGACACCGAGTGGTGCGTCCTAGAACCAACAAGCCGAAGTGCACTCGCCGGGTTCACTCCGTTTTGCTACTATTTGCACCTTTATCATACTTTCTTTTCAAATTGTGGAGATAACTTACACATAGATAACTACTAAACACAATTAACGCCCCCACGCCCCCTATAGTTTTAGACTCAAACCCCTTCGTACATAAAATTTAAAATGACGCATCAAACATTAACATACTTTTGTATATATTTTTTCAGATGAAGATATAGCTCTACGGCAGAGTAACGAGAATTTACGTAATGCTACGTTAATGCAAACAAACACACGATCCGGCCTACAAAAACTTGCCACCGCAGCCCACGAACGCGTGAAACTCAAGAGAACCCTATATAACTATTATTTGCATTAACTATCCGCTGTAATTACGAAGGCGTATCAATAAATCATACTATTTGTTGCGTTCAAGTTACTAGTAGGAAGAGTCAAAATCCAAATATGCACACATTTCCATTCCACGCCAGCAAAATGTAGCCCAAAGAAAGGCTACTCCTGGTCTTCGCAAATGTAACAAAAGCTACTTTGTGACCAAACATTATGTAAATCCTGGTCACGGCACCAAAATGTAGCTAAAAGTATGTTAAATCCAAGTCACGGAACCCAAATGTAGCTAAACAACTGTTTCTAACGCTAAATTAATGTATTTACCTACAGAATATAAATAATTAAAATTAACTTGAATTTGGCCAATAGATCGTCTAGTGTCTACGTTGTGTTCCGAGCAACCTAAGTTCTTTTATGTGTAGCAAATTAGACTTTGACTCCTCCCTACCTACTCAACCCTACGTCATCCTACTGCATCCTAGTTCAAAATGTTAATTATGTAATAAATAAAATTTGTTTTTGGTTAATAAACCCCAACCAGGTCCTACCGTGGCCGGTTAACGTAATGGTAGCTTTATCAATATTTTCTTAACATATAATATCCTCTTAAATTAAAGCCTTTGTTTCTTTATATACCAAAACATTGTCTCAATTTATAATCATACCATCAAATCAGATAACAGACCAACCTAGCTAGCTAATTGTTTATTATTATTATTGTATGGAAGATTCTCTTTCATCCATACTATGCTACCATTTCCGCCTGGATGTAGGTCTGGCCATCTAGCTAATTAAATACCCATTTTATTATATTTTGTTTCTAATAGGTAATCCTAACATGTTTAATAAATTTACCTGTGCTTCGTACCTAATTTCTGATGAGAAGAAGCACTCAACAAACTCATCAGACCTAACAGTTGAATATTATTTCCTTCAAGGAAAATTATGTATTAAGGCATTATTCCACCCTTTACATAGAGACTAATGTATACATTAAATTCCTATAAACCTGCTATAGTGAAGATATTTGTAATACTGAGGTATACCGTCCATTAAATATGAATTATTGAACCTGAAGTTTACCCTAAGTAATGAGTATATTCCACTCATGATAATTCGATACCTTAATATTAGACATAATGGACTGCTCCGCTTGCCATTAGCCTAGAATCATTTCATCTTTCTGAAACAATTCTGATATCCTAATCATAACTGGAAGTATAACACCTTGATGACAATAAGCAATATGACGATTACACCTTTAATATTTCATATGTAATAAAATACGGAACTCAATACTACTGATCCACACACAATAACTAATTCCTATTCAGTTACTCATAATTGCAAATAAACCTTCAAATAAATGTTATTTGATTTGTAAACCTTCATTCTAACTATCCATCCCTAAGAATAGTATTCCTAATACCCTATGACGGTGTTTGACTCTATACCTAAGCCTACCTACCACTAAATCCTACACTACTGTATGCAAAACTCCCATCATTACTTTTATTTACGTTATGTGATGTGTATGTTCTAAGCTAGCTAGGGATCTAAGCTGTAAATCGTTCGGAAGGCTAATCCGAGAATGCAACCTAGAGCCTGTGTAATGTACATTTCACAACGTGTCCGTGGACTTAAGGGTTCTGTGAAATGCACGCGCTATTTTATAACATATAAATATATATCCAATAAAAGAACAAGCCTTAAGCACACACAAGACCTCAACGAGTGGATAACAATCCTAGCGATCGACTTATGGGAAATGGCGATCTTCTCGCTTCAGCCTGTGGCCAACCTTAAGACGAGTAAGAGGCCCATCAAAGATAGGCTACACCATCTGTGCAAATAAAAAAGATGGTGCCAGGCTTCTCTCAAACCTGGCCTACTACTAACAGGATCCCGAAGTACATTTCCTTGACACCGTTAGGGGAAATGCACTTCGTTAAGTTGACCATGCAACTAAGACTTTGATCTGGTTCGAAATAATAATAAAATCATCTAAAATAAACTCAAAATCTAATAGAAAGTGAAATAGTTCATTACTACGCAACATAATTGCACAATACTGAACCTTAGAATAAACTCAGATTCTAATAAGTAGTGGAATAGTTCAATACTATGCAAAGCAATCGCACAATATTGAACCTTCCCGCCACCACAATAATGTATCTACGAATGTTTACGTTATGAATTTAGGCTCGACCCAGAATCAATGACAATCCGAGAGTTCGCTAGAGAAAGAATGAATACGTCTACTCGGTGCGCCGGTCTTATATACACTAAAAAAGGCTGAAACGCTTTAAATGCATGATCCGCATTAAACGCTTGATGTGCTTGACGTAAACGAAATAATACCTTACCATCATTAACTTAAAGTTTGTTTTCAATCGTGCCGCGTACGTATTTATTCCCTATTGGAACCAACTTTACTCATTGCGCAGTGTTTGCGCCAGCTCCGTAGCGGCAACACGTATTTAGTTTACTGAGAAATATGAAAATATTACGTTTTGTTACGTACGAACGTCGATTTAACTATGTACTATTATATTCTATTCAGGTGCCCATATAATTTCGATTCATACCAAATGATGATGACGATTAATGTATTAATTCTTATTATATTATATTATTCCTTCATTTAGCATTAATTAAAGACCATAATAGCGCCATAGGCATAGTTCTAGTTACATTCGCCCCCTCGAGGATTAGACGAGTAATTACATATAATTCACGGAGAATCCTCGAACTACTATTCTATAAGACAACATTTCCTAGATTTGTTAGCATAGCCCCCCATTTTAAACGTGTGTGTGTGTTGTGTGTTTAACCAATACTCGTTGATTGTTAGTGACTGGTATAAAACTTAGTTCTTTGAACTTCAATAATGATCCATGAAAATCTTCTACCCAATTCTTTCCCATTTGCCCGGAGTACAGGTTGTGAGGCTGTAGAACCTATCGTTCCGAGTTTGCAGTATCAAACTGAATCTTTGGACCTGGCTGGGCATCCTCCGATTCGATCCACATTGCTCGGACATGGATGATCTTACAAAAACTCTCCACGCAAACCAGAAAAAAACCTTTATGTAAGCATTGAGATATTCATTTCTCACTAATTAAATTTCGAACCAAATCTCGATACGTCATCACCTTTTTCAATCAAGTTTTCTTGGAGTGTGTCACATTATTGAATCAGATATTTGATTTCAGACTCCTTTCCACCCCAATATATAAAATGTCCATTTATAAATCTAGTTAACCTGACATTTATCACCTCAATGCCCCTTCATCACCATTCGTCATTAAATACTATTCCAATCATAAAATGAAATGACTATCAGAACATTAAACTTCAAAATGCGATTAACTATGATAATTATTCATAATTATCTAAAAAAAATTATAATATTCTAGAGAAAGAACCTAAACTTGTATGCCAATTATTGTACCACAACTCCTCTATTATGATGAACATGTCATCACTAGGATGAAAAGTAGCCTTACTTTAACAATTAAATCACTGTTATCTTTCCAAAGATAACCTCTCACCATCGACCAAGGAACTTATGAAAATATTAGAGATAAAGTATCAACTTAAAAATAAATAATTTTGAAGTAATATGTACTTATACTATTTTCAAAAATGAATGTACATTGACAAATCATTTAGGATACAATTTGATCTCAAATATCCTTCTTCAAAATGTGGTGTGTATACCCATTTAGTCTCAGCGTCTGTGTAGTATGTAGTCAGTAAAAACTCCCATGGAACGGGCTAATCGTAATACGATTCTTAACCTACGGATAAGATTTTACTGACTAATGTGTAATTTTGATTCCCCCAAATACCAACAAATCCAGGTTGATTACCATCTAACATTTGCCTATTTGCATCAACCCATTTTCACAGAACTTCCCTCAAATCTACACACCCCTTTCTCACATCACCTTACTTTGATCATCTCTGAGTAGGTCATACACTCAAGCACTAACATCACTTCCTCATCCGTTTGTTCACTCGATTATTACAGATAGCCAAAGTTCCAGATATGTAATCAATGCAACAATGCATACTATCACTATATATATATGTCTAAAAATATTTTTAATTTTTTTATAATTATTCTTAAATTTTTAACCCTTTTACTTCAATGAATGCCAAATAAAGCAACAAACTTAAATTCCATATTTTATATTCACATATAAAATGCGCTGTTTCAGTAAAATAGTATCTATTCATAACATCCAATTTCAATAATCAGAAAACAAAATCAATAGATATTAATAAACTATGTTTCCCTTCTCAGATGCATTTAAACTGGAACACTGTATGAATCCAACTTCTATTCATTATTCATCCAGACTTCACTGTGATTAATAAATTGTCTATAAGCTTCAAATGAATATTTAGTGTTGAAACCACCTCAACGGGTAATGAATTATATATTCTTAACTTTTAAGTATCTATAGATTTATAACATAAACAACTTTTTCATGTTATATTTAATTTATATTTATAATTTATACTTTAGCCAAATTCACCGATGATTTTTTATCAAAACTTGTATCAATACCAATAAAATTTCCAATCATCTACCCGGATTAAAAGATACATAAAACTAGACTGACATTTTAATAGAATGCTTTATGCTTACCAAAAAAAAACATATTTGCCACCCCCTTAAATGCACCATAACTTATTTTATGTGTTATTTTTACTTTAAACTTTAGTAGAATAGGTACACTATTGGTTTAAATTTAAGAAATAATGTCTGTACTTGTGATAAAGAATATACAAGCGCCTTATAACAGACAACACTAATAATATACACAAAACTAGAGTTTCACCTCACATCCTACTAATATACCTTGGAATCATTATGAAACCTACATAATATTCCTGGCTGAAGTCACCTATACTTTCATTATTATTTCGTTGAAAGCGCATCATACACTTTTTTTCTAATTCTAATCCAAAATAATACCAGAATTAAAATGCAAAATAAAGTTTTTCTGCAAGTTTTAAGGTAAAACGACATCCCTTTGTTTTGACATTGACACTCCCACTCGACTTTTGGGACACAACGCCACGTTCGGAAATCTTTATCTTCTTTTTTTTTATTCACAGTTATTTATGATGTTGATGACTTTTCAATATTAAAGCTCAATAATAATAATCTTTCTTACAAAGTTTTATCTCATGTTGTAAACATGAATGTTCAACTGTTTATCTGAAAAATCCCTTAGTTGATGACTTGTGTTGCCATCTATGAAAATAACACTACATTCCGTGTAAGCTACCAGCTACCTATAGCTGTATAATAATAGTATCTGTTTGTTGAAACCATAGATAATTGTTTATAAATCCCTTGGAATAATTATGATGAATCATTATTTATGATGGTTAAAAATCTTTGTTACAATTTTAGATATATATATATTTATTATGAATACTTTTATTAACAAACGTTTGAAAAATACAATTTAGTGCGGTAATGAGGTAAACAGATCATGTGATTCTACCCCAACTTGTCAGTACAACATGTGGAAGTCATAATTGGGTGTAGCGCACAGATGCAACAATCCGACCACATGTGCATGCAATTTCTCAGTACAACTCGTTTGACAGTCGGATCAGCAGCGCAACACGCCTCCAGACAACAGCAATTAGTCATCTTCTGGCAAATTGGGGCCGAAAAATCATGACATGCATACATACACCCCCTTATTGATACTGTGCCAGACACCGCATAGTCTGCCATTGCTTAAACAGTCCGAAATCATGCGTTGTACTGCATGCAGTCCGACACGTTCGAGCGTTTGGACGCGACTTATCTGCTAAGTATTAGATTGTCTGTGGTTTTGTTTACATTACTACTGGTTATTTGATCAGTTTTTTTTTGTAATGATCAAGTGCGTTTCTAAAATGTCTGTCTTGAGAAAGGTTAATTAATGAATTAATTTCTAAATATATGGGACTACAACAATCTACAACGATCCTAAGTTTTTGGAATAAAAGCTCCCTGCACAAGTGAACCTAATATGACGTGATATGGATTTCGCACGGAAACAAACTGTTTTAAAAATAAAGTACTTCAGAAAGAAAGCGTCTAAACTACAATTAGGTAAGTAAGTCCTCAATCTAAATATTTTAGTTTCCAATCGTGGTCTTTTAGTATTTTATTCCTGCGTGTAGCTTGACTATGGACCCTTGCTCTTTGGAATTCTCAAGTACTTTCTAACTCAAATATGTTACTAATTTTAGCATAAATTTAGACAAAGCATTGACCCATGTTCACATACCATAAACATAACATACATACAAACATGTATCAAACAATTCTGAGCTTTAGCTTACATGGTATTTATTTCTAGCCATAGAATGTTCCTACTCTTTTTTTATTGAAATTTATGCGACTCCTTATTATCATAGCAGTGCCATAACGTACTATGAACGTACCTAAAATTATAGTCCAAAAGAGTCCTTGTCGAAAATAGCTTTGTTGGTTATGATTTATGCTCAAAAAGTAATTCTAAACTATGACATAACTTTTTCGTTTCCTAATCCTATGTTTGACTATCTTACTACTTGAAATAATGACAAAGTAATTTATTGCAGGTAATATTATACCTGATGTGCTTTTAAAACAATTTGTACAATCCATTCAACAACTAAATTTTCTTTTTTTTATATGCTTTTATCATATCCCTCTTTCTTGTGATTTCAGAAAATCAAAGATGATGATGCCCTATCAAATGATGAGTTTACATAAAAACTGATTATCCTATCAGTAATGAACACTCGAGAAACTTTGTTTCACTCCGATGATTTCAGTGATGACTAACCTCTTTTCCTATATCAGTGTATGGATGATTCTAAATGTAAGTACAGCAAGTATATAGTTATACTAGATCTATTGGTTTTATATATCTTTCTTATCTTTAGTCTCTCTATACAAAATTAATTGAGCTTGTTTGATATCTGTCACCGGAGTCAAAAATATTTTTATTTTATTTTACATTATTTTGATTCTTTCTACATGCATGAAAGTATGTTGTATCGATTCTCATACAGGAATATATATATATCTACTGCCCTAGTAACATTCATTTTTCAACTGGTAATATTTTCAGGTTATTCGAAGCAAGCGAGATGGTGGATTTTCAAGATATACCCCGGCATGCTGATCAATTTACTTGAATTTGTAAATTCTTGTACTATAAAAGGTAATTAAATATCTCATTTGTTTATTATTTTAGTTTATGTAATGTTACTATTGAAATAAAATCAAAGAATTTATTTTTAATAATAAAATTGTACAAGTCCAAATATGACTTGTTACTGCAACCAGCTAGTCTACATGATTTTTTTTTAATGTATCTCAATATAAATCATGTATCACTATACTACCTGTCCAGTCTTATTCCTACATACTGTCACTAGCGACACCGAGTGGTGCGTCCTAGAACCAACAAGCCGAAGTGCACTCGCCGGGTTCACTCCGTTTTGCTACTATTTGCACCTTTATCATACTTTCTTTTCAAATTGTGGAGATAACTTACACATAGATAACTACTAAACACAATTAACGCCCCCACGCCCCCTATAGTTTTAGACTCAAACCCCTTCGTACATAAAATTTAAAATGACGCATCAAACATTAACATACTTTTGTATATATTTTTTCAGATGAAGATATAGCTCTACGGCAGAGTAACGAGAATTTACGTAATGCTACGTTAATGCAAACAAACACACGATCCGGCCTACAAAAACTTGCCACCGCAGCCCACGAACGCGTGAAACTCAAGAGAACCCTATATAACTATTATTTGCATTAACTATCCGCTGTAATTACGAAGGCGTATCAATAAATCATACTATTTGTTGCGTTCAAGTTACTAGTAGGAAGAGTCAAAATCCAAATATGCACACATTTCCATTCCACGCCAGCAAAATGTAGCCCAAAGAAAGGCTACTCCTGGTCTTCGCAAATGTAACAAAAGCTACTTTGTGACCAAACATTATGTAAATCCTGGTCACGGCACCAAAATGTAGCTAAAAGTATGTTAAATCCAAGTCACGGAACCCAAATGTAGCTAAACAACTGTTTCTAACGCTAAATTAATGTATTTACCTACAGAATATAAATAATTAAAATTAACTTGAATTTGGCCAATAGATCGTCTAGTGTCTACGTTGTGTTCCGAGCAACCTAAGTTCTTTTATGTGTAGCAAATTAGACTTTGACTCCTCCCTACCTACTCAACCCTACGTCATCCTACTGCATCCTAGTTCAAAATGTTAATTATGTAATAAATAAAATTTGTTTTTGGTTAATAAACCCCAACCAGGTCCTACCGTGGCCGGTTAACGTAATGGTAGCTTTATCAATATTTTCTTAACATATAATATCCTCTTAAATTAAAGCCTTTGTTTCTTTATATACCAAAACATTGTCTCAATTTATAATCATACCATCAAATCAGATAACAGACCAACCTAGCTAGCTAATTGTTTATTATTATTATTGTATGGAAGATTCTCTTTCATCCATACTATGCTACCATTTCCGCCTGGATGTAGGTCTGGCCATCTAGCTAATTAAATACCCATTTTATTATATTTTGTTTCTAATAGGTAATCCTAACATGTTTAATAAATTTACCTGTGCTTCGTACCTAATTTCTGATGAGAAGAAGCACTCAACAAACTCATCAGACCTAACAGTTGAATATTATTTCCTTCAAGGAAAATTATGTATTAAGGCATTATTCCACCCTTTACATAGAGACTAATGTATACATTAAATTCCTATAAACCTGCTATAGTGAAGATATTTGTAATACTGAGGTATACCGTCCATTAAATATGAATTATTGAACCTGAAGTTTACCCTAAGTAATGAGTATATTCCACTCATGATAATTCGATACCTTAATATTAGACATAATGGACTGCTCCGCTTGCCATTAGCCTAGAATCATTTCATCTTTCTGAAACAATTCTGATATCCTAATCATAACTGGAAGTATAACACCTTGATGACAATAAGCAATATGACGATTACACCTTTAATATTTCATATGTAATAAAATACGGAACTCAATACTACTGATCCACACACAATAACTAATTCCTATTCAGTTACTCATAATTGCAAATAAACCTTCAAATAAATGTTATTTGATTTGTAAACCTTCATTCTAACTATCCATCCCTAAGAATAGTATTCCTAATACCCTATGACGGTGTTTGACTCTATACCTAAGCCTACCTACCACTAAATCCTATACTACTGTATGCAAAACTCCCATCATTACTTTTATTTACGTTATGTGATGTGTATGTTCTAAGCTAGCTAGGGATCTAAGCTGTAAATCGTTCGGAAGGCTAATCCGAGAATGCAACCTAGAGCCTGTGTAATGTACATTTCACAACGTGTCCGTGGACTTAAGGGTTCTGTGAAATGCACGCGCTATTTTATAACATATAAATATATATCCAATAAAAGAACAAGCCTTAAGCACACACAAGACCTCAACGAGTGGATAACAATCCTAGCGATCGACTTATGGGAAATGGCGATCTTCTCGCTTCAGCCTGTGGCCAACCTTAAGACGAGTAAGAGGCCCATCAAAGATAGGCTACACCATCTGTGCAAATAAAAAAGATGGTGCCAGGCTTCTCTCAAACCTGGCCTACTACTAACAGGATCCCGAAGTACATTTCCTTGACACCGTTAGGGGAAATGCACTTCGTTAAGTTGACCATGCAACTAAGACTTTGATCTGGTTCGAAATAATAATAAAATCATCTAAAATAAACTCAAAATCTAATAGAAAGTGAAATAGTTCATTACTACGCAACATAATTGCACAATACTGAACCTTAGAATAAACTCAGATTCTAATAAGTAGTGTAATAGTTCAATACTATGCAAAGCAATCGCACAATATTGAACCTTCCCGCCACCACAATAATGTATCTACGAATGTTTACGTTATGAATTTAGGCTCGACCCAGAATCAATGACAATCCGAGAGTTCGCTAGAGAAAGAATGAATACGTCTACTCGGTGCGCCGGTCTTATATACACTAAAAAAGGCTGAAACGCTTTAAATGCATGATCCGCATTAAACGCTTGATGTGCTTGACGTAAACGAAATAATACCTTACCATCATTAACTTAAAGTTTGTTTTCAATCGTGCCGCGTACGTATTTATTCACTATTGGAACCAACTTTACTCATTGCGCAGTGTTTGCGCCAGCTCCGTAGCGGCAACACGTATATAGTTTACTGAGAAATATGAAAATATTACGTTTTGTTACGTACGAACGTCGATTTAACTATGTACTATTATATTCTATTCAGGTGCCCATATAATTTCGATTCATACCAAATGATGATGACGATTAATGTATTAATTCTTATTATATTATATTATTCCTTCATTTAGCATTAATTAAAGACCATAATAGCGCCATAGGCATAGTTCTAGTTACAAGTGGCAAAGATATAAAACGTTTAGGTACTTATAAATAAATTCCTATACACATTCTTCTATCTATGTATTTTGTGATTGAATGATTTTTGTACAATGCCATCATCAGTACTACAGTCATGGTCAGATTTTGAAAAATTATATATATTCGATTCGTCTCATGCAGGAGAGTTGCAAAAAGGTCTTGCATGCAATTACTAAGAAAATTAACAAAATAGAAAGTAAACGGTAATTTACAATGTTTACAAAAACTGTCAACTTTATTTTTTATTGGTCTCTATGTCAATATTAAACTGCCTTATGTTTTTTACTTCAAAAGAGTTTATATAGCCATAAAAAAAAAGCCATATTAAAATAAATAAATAAATAATAAATAAATATTAGGGAACAATCTTACACAAATCGACCTAGTCCCATAGTAAGCTCATTAAGGCTTGTGTTATGGGTACTAGACGGCGATATATATAATAGATATAAATACTTAAATACATAGAAAACTTCCATGACTCAGAAACAATTATTCATGCTCATCACAGAAATATTTTCCCCTTACCGGGATTCGCACCCAGGACCTTCAGCTTCGTAGGCAGCGTCACTACCCACTAGGCTAACCGGTCGTCAACCATATCGTATATCCATGTCGTATATTCGACATACCATTGGGAGATGAAACCCATCAATTGTATTTTGTTAACCTTACTTACTTACATTACAGCACAATGCCGTAGGCGCCGATTAGGCTTTCAATTTCCAGTAAAGATGTAGAAAATGAAACTCGATTCCTAGAATTTCTTCTCGGTTGCCGGGACTCCCATTGGCGTCTGTGTTGACCTGACTTGAATACCATCTACTTAATTAGTAATTGTAAAACCGATATGACTTTAAAATACCGGAAAACATAAACCACCTATTTAACTATTTAGCGGTATAAATAGTCAAATGAAACTATAACCGGTAAAATATTATCCCCTTATGTCCCCATTACAGTATTATTTTATATGTGCCGATACTAATAATAATCAATAATAGGTAGGGCGTTAGCCTGTGAAATGTAAGTTTGTAGATTGCTAAGTTTGTATGTTGGGGGTAATCTCGGAAACTATACCTAACGTATTCTAAAAATCCTTTCTTCATCAGGTTATATTTAGAATGGACCTACAGGATTAAGAGCTATACTCGTACGTTATGAGTATGAGTATAGCTCTTTATTTATAAGTAATGCACAAATACATTAAACGTCAAAAAAATCATATTAGATTTAATTTAATTCATTCGAATTTATTTATAATGTCAAGGAGTTAAATTATTTTAAAATAGTATACATGTCGGCGGCCGATTGTAAAATACGCCAGATCACGAAATTCCTAGGCATATCTTGAAACGCCATTTCATGATATGCCTAAAAGTCGGCCAGGCTTATTACGATGTGCCTGATAAACAATACGGCAGATCGATTAGAGCAACGCATTCGTCGATATTCCTAGCTCTATACCGGGCACATCGTAAAATAGTTTCTTTCTTGGCCACTGCTGGCGCTGCGTATGCGATGGCGGCCGTTTTTGTTGGGAGCCAATAATCAGGGCGGACAAAAATGGCTTGTCATAAGCGAACTCTGTCTTAGGTCGGTGAGGTTAGGGTTCACTTGTGTCCCTCAGATCAGAAATAGACACCCCGCGCAGCGGGGTGGCGTCGACTCGCTGGAGGTTATCAGTCCGCACGCCTTATTTTTTTTTAATTTACTTACTTCAATTTTGGACACCCCTACTTACGTATAACGGTGAGTATTGAACGATATGGCGGCGTTTCATGATATGCCTAGGAATTTCATGATCTGGCAGATTTTACGATCGGCCGCCGACATACACATTTCAAATGAAATAAAATTGGTAATAAGATCATATTTAGAATTCCATTTTATCCCGTTACTCCGCCTAGGTTCTTTGTATACTCGGCGGCGCAGTAAATAAGCCTGTAACACCCCTGGAGTTGTAAGCCTCCATAGGCTACGGTAACCACTTAGGTAAGCTTGTTTGCCACCGACGTGGTATAAAAAAAGTTGTACCGGACCTGCAGTAGTCTAATATACTAAAGATGTTTAACGTACAAAATGAAGTTACCGCTGTATAATTAAGTTGACTGACGGTGCGTTAAAATTATGATCATTTAAAATTACCTGCGGCACCTATAAATACAGTGAGTGTCACGTCATCTGTCCTGCCTGTCTGACTGCCATCTATGAGAATGGATCACGTCTTTCATAAAACATAAGTAGGTACTTATTTGTGTTTTGCTCATCATTCATTCATATTTGTGTCATAATTAATAAAGCATTTTTTTACACTTACCTACCCCAGCGTAGGGAAAAAAAAACGCGAAACGATAGCCGTAAATGTTGGCACAGTAAACCAAAGAGGAGCCTTCGGTATAATTTTGTCACCTGTTCCAATTAATATGGAAAATTGGTTAGATGCTACCATAAAATAGTGCAAGTTATGCTTGCATGTAAATCAGGCAAAACTTTACATAGTTTTTCTATTTAGAAACATGTAAATGGTCAATTGCATGAGCTGCAATTGCAAGTTGACAACCTTATAATATGATGACAGCAAAACTTATTGTTTACACAGTCAATTAAGTTCACATCTGAAACATGATCCAGGCTTATATTAATTTAAAAAAAAAACTCATTTCCGCGTTAGAATTTTGAATGTTATAATGATTTACAATAAACGTTTACATGCACTTACGATGCATTGAAATGAAAAGTATTTAGTAACCATGGAAGTTCCTTGGCAACATTAAATGCCCACTTCTGCAGTTATAGTTTAGTTTAATGAAAAATGCGGTTTGCTTACAACCACGTCGATAACGCAGGCAAAAACTCACAAACACAAGGGTTGACTTTAATGGGCTTAACCTTTTATTTCTCTGTAATGCAATTACATTTATGCCTGCCCACGGCCTTGGGCCGCCGTGCGTAGAATACGTTTGGAGCAATGGTCATAATTATTGTGACAATAGATCGTTGTTCATTAAAGTGCGTAGTTAATTGCCATAATTGTAGCGGTTTGTAAGGTGTTGCCCTACATTTTTGACATATTTTATTATTATATTAAATAATAATTTAATTATAAACATACATTACGAAGAAGTACAATTATTTTACTTAAATAGTGTGCCTATGGTTCGTTTATATCTTTACCAACGTGTAATTAGGCCTTTAAGCATTGAACTTTAGTGATGCGAAGCCGCAATATCTACATACACCATTAAGTAATTGCTTCTGGATTATCCTTAATCAATTCAAATTAATTTCTATCATAGATAAAAAGATTATAAATATAAACCACTCCTACTAGCGTTGAGTAAAAAAAAATTGATCCACAATCCGGAATTCCGGAAGACCTTTGATGGCGTGGAGTTTAAACGTGACTTGTGTCAATGTCAAGTCAACGTGCTCACGAACCCCGTATTAAATTAAAATGCGATTTGCAAGTGTGACGATCG
Organism: Epinotia ramella; assembly: GCA_947578815.1. Taxonomy (NCBI): domain Eukaryota; kingdom Metazoa; phylum Arthropoda; class Insecta; order Lepidoptera; family Tortricidae; genus Epinotia; species Epinotia ramella. The sequence continues at coordinate 14,090,744 of OX388205.1, read as the reverse complement.
GTCCATGTTTCTTGAGTTACGATTTTTTCGTATCAGATCTCTTCATGATGCCTTTGAGCTGCTACTCCCAAGATTGAATAGAAATTAATTTAAGTAGTTAAATCTATTCCATTCACCTGTACCTATTTTTTATTTATTTATAAGTTACGCACTTCGGATAGAGAACCGTCGGAACTAATTAATAGGCCACTGCCTTAGTTAAGTAGTTAAAGAGGAAAAGAGATTATCAGTATTTTTCAACTTGACACTTCAATCAGATAATTATTTTGATCCTGTGCTTTTCCCTGAGAGGTAGCCAGAGCCGACGGATTTCCACTTGCTACGATCTTGACAAACCTTTCGTGCTTCATTGACTTTCATGACATTCTTCATACATGCTTGTCGGTTTAGGTTTTACCTCGACCTGACCTTTCTTTAGGATTACTCCAATTTGAATGATTAGGTAAGGTAAACGTCCGAGTGCTCGACGCTGTACCAGTATATGGCATGGGCACTCTATGTCAGAGCAATATGGGTTAAATTGAAAAGAGGATTACGGGTGAAAATCACAAAAATTGTACATAGTTAAGTGCCTTAATCTAATCTACGCTTTAAGTTTTCTCAGTTTAGTAACGACAATTACCCATACATTTTACATGGGTAATTGTCGTTACTAAACTGAGAAAACTTAAAGCGTATTTTATTTTCACCCTTATTCTTCATTCAAATTTAAGCCATGTCACTTTGACATAGAGTGCCCATGCCATATACTAGTACAGTCAGCATCATATAGTTATATAGTAGCAGCCAAAGTTGCCAACGACATCGCAACACGTCTTTATTATCTAAGGTGTAAGGCGATGTTACGATATATTTGGGTACTTTGGCTGCTCCTAACTATATGATGCTGACTGTACAGCGTCGAGCACTCGGACGTTTACCTTATATAATTAGACTATAAATAATAGTCGAATACAAGTGTCTGTATAAGCGATTGAGTGTATAATTCTATATGTACTAATATTATAGACAGAAATAGTCTGGAACATTGTAGCTTTGTAAGTTTATATATAGGGGTAATCTCCGGAACAACGATTCCAACGTTCTTTGTGATACGCAGCCAGAGCCGTTCAGTCGGTAATAACAATAAATTGACCGCATTTAGCAGGCTGTGTCGCAAGAGATAATGCCTCGTTGTTTTGACATTCGATTCTCTGACTGGCCGAGAATGTCTTAAGTCAGCAGTCTATCGAGAAGTCGGCTGGAATTCACACTCTATACAAAAAGTCTCCTGTGGCGAGCCAGTCTGTTTGGCCTCTACTTACGCGTAGTTCTTACGAATCTTGGTGTCAAAATATGCTGAAGTTGACAAGTGAGGTGAATCGAATCAGGTTGTGAATAACAGAACCGGTCATGTGTGACGGTACGGCTTCGCGGCGTGTGACTCACACCGTGTGAACAGGTACTTAGCATAATCAGCATCTTGTGAGATGTTTGCAAGTTGCTTATGTGTGTCCCAAAATTAATTAATGTTATTTGGGGAGTTTAAAAAAAATGGCAGATTTAGGTGAACGAAAGTGATGCTTCGGTTTTGTTACTAAATGTCCCTTACACGGAATACGGTACTTCGAGTTTTTTAAATAGGTGTTTATTACCTACCTTATGTACCTACATATTTAACAATGGAAAGAATTGATTCTAATGATGCCCCCTTTTATATATGTGGTCGAGCCCTTAAGCCAGTATTTTTATTTTTGGAGGTTTTCTAAAAGATGAGATTGGTTGTTCTTATGTCGAACTGTTTAGGACTTAGTTGCATGTTCTTAGTGTAAAAAAATACTTTTTTTTTTCTTCTGTACATCTATGTCTGTTTGTTCTCCAAGTAAATAAAATAAAAATAAATAAATTACCATACGGAAATAGCATTTTATGGATCATCATCAGCATTATTATATCAGCCGAAAGATGCCCACTGCTGGACATGGCCTCCGCCAAAGAGTGCCACAATGACCGGTTCGGTTTTAGTAACACTTTCGCGAACAATTTTTTAATTCTCTTCAACGACTTTGGGCTGATTGGGCCCAATATCTGTAAGAAGTCCTCGCAGTGCATTTGCGCGTAGTTACCAAAGGATTTCAGCGGAGAACTCAGCTGCCGAGTTCATTCACGCGTAACTAAACCTTATGTTACCTCAGGAGGTAACTTACCTGCTGAAAAAACCCACAGGCATTGCAATGCTAGAACTCCAAAGTTGGGTTGTATACTCATGAATTTAATAACTAGTAGTAGTAAGAACTTAATAAGGAATGTTCACGAGTCCTCTGCGAGTAGAGAATGCATTCGAAAAGCAAAGAACAGAACGTCGTGGAACAGAACTGCAAATGTAGGTTGTAGATTATTATTGGACGAGTAAATACCATGTGATACCGAAATGCAATGTGAGGGTTAGTTACAGACCTTTCTTATAGCGTCTTCGGCCGCATAGCACTACAAACTTCAGTGGAAAGTTTCAGGCCCATTTCGTTCTCCTTGGTGTCATGTTGAAAGTCGTGCAACTCGACTTGGTGTGGTGCTACAAGCGGGCGCCGCGATACCGCGGCGGTGCATTTTACTTTATGAACTAGAGCATAATAAGCCATTTTATGCAGCCTACACACGACATAAAGACGAACTTTACGAGTATGAGATGATTTCCCGGGAATAAAACTGCCCATACTAGATTTCGTTTAAATCAATTTAGTGACTGAAATATGAAATGGTACCAACATACTGAAAGAAACATTCGAATTGTGGTATTTGTATATATATTGAAATGTAAGTAAGGTAAATCTTGGAGTGGTCGGCACTGCTTCAATAGATTGTACTTTCAATCTAATTCAGGGCAATACGAGTAAAGGTGACAGGTACCGGGTGTCAATCATTAAAATTAAGTTGTCAAACATTACGAAGTTCACCTCACAATATGTTAACGGGACACGTGGTAACGTGAAGAAAAAACCAATCATCGGTAAAAGAGAGGAAAGGGTAGAATTATCAATTTCAGCAGACGAATTAGTTCAAAAGCAACAAATGGGTCAACGCAGGTATTCGTAGCACTCTTATTTTCCATAACTTTACTTCATACCACAGTTTACTTATAAAAATAAAGCGCGTCAACTTGACAGAACACTTCTTAATCTCATTCTGTACCATAAACATAAATTTACGCCTCCGGTTTATAATAATGACTAATTAAATCAAGAGTAGTCCTAAGGGAACAGGGTTGAAGTGTGTTGTGAGCGATAGGCTAGCAACCGGTCACTGCGATACCACATTTTCTCGATCTTTTATACCCACATGTATGCTAAAAGTGGCACTGGAACATAATTTTCATGTGCTCAATGTCTACTCCTTTGGGGAAAGAAAGAGTCAATCAATATAATTATGTATGTACGTAAAGTATGTAGGTTATATCAATAATATGTTATATCAAAAAACAGAAAAATCATCATATCATATTGAATATTAAAGCCAACATGCCAAAGGCAGGTTTTAATTAAAGTTTTTGTAAGATTGTCTACAAATTTGTATTTATTAAAAAGCTACGGTAGCCTAGTGGTTCAGGCATGCGGCTGTCAAACGGCGGTCGTGGGTCCGAATCCGGACTCGTACCAATGAGTTTTTCGGAACTTATGTACGGAATATCTACGCTTAGCTTTTCGGTGAAGGTAAACATCGTGAGGAAACCTGCATACAACTGCGATGAAATTCAAAGGTATTGTGAAGTCCCCAACCCGCACTGGGCGAGCGTGGGAACTACTGCCAGTTCCCTCTCATCCATGAGAGGATGCCTGTGCCCAGCAGTGGGACGTATATAGGCTGATTTATTATTATGTATTTATAATTTATTAGTTGCTAAGATTGTAATTCAGAAGAAGTGAGAAATGTTTCCCTGTCAAACAGCTTATGTGAGATTGCCATACCTACTGTTGAATATCACTTGGCAGTCAGAAATGGTTTTTTCATAATTCTTGAGGGGTGATTAATCACGAAACGTTTTGAACTCGCGTTAGCAGTCCAACTGTCATTTTACCATATATTTTGTTTGTACGGGCGTCAGGCAGATCTAAATGTCACTTTTTATATGAAATAATGTCCGTTAAAGTTTCCTAATGCGCGTTCGGAACGTTACGTGATTACCCCTCTGCTGTAACACTGCACAGGGATCACGCACACTACAAAAAGTAGAATCACGTGCAGCATACAAACAAATGACAAAATGTGCAATGTGTTCACATTGCACATTTTGTGAGTGAGCATGTTTTCCATACAATTTATTTGCTCCAATATCGTTGCCGGTACGATTTCGTTAATATACCGTGCATTGTAGGGTACATGCTCTTAAGGCTAACGTCGAAATTGCAAAATTTATTATTATTCGGTCAAAGTGGACACTTAGTATTATTTAATGTTTTAATATAATATTGCACAGTTGCACTTAATTATTTTTGTGGCATAATTTGAATAATAGCTACTAGTGTTACATGCAACAGGTGTATCTAAGAATTTAATGGTTTACATGAACAACACAAAAACAACACGAGCAAGCCTGGGACATAATCGCGTCGCATTGTATGCAGATTCGCTTCTTAAAGGCGTTAACTTTACCACCTTCAGGATAAACATAAATTTGCCCACTTTACATGGCATAATGATGTTATGATATCATTATTTTTGTTTTTAAGAGATGAGATGCAAGAGATACGGTGGTGCTGGGCTGCGCTAACCGGTTTGGGAATCCGTATCGTGCGGCGCGTAAGTTAGCCATTCATGCCGAAATGAGGAGCAAAGTGGCTAATTAGTGCAAAGTTACTTACACCGTGTTATCTGCTGACAGAAGAAATTTATACGGTCCACCGTGTAATATATAATCAGGTATGTATTTATTAATATAGGATCGTATGAATTAAGGTTTATATGTAATTAAACTAAAACTAAACTATATTACACTCTAAAATTTACTCTGAACTAACTTGAATATTCTGTAACGAAGTGCAGTCATAACGATGCCTGTTATGTTATTTTACGCTTCAATGGTAAAATATTTCTTTACCATTTTAGTTCACCTTGGTGTACTTATAATTGTCAACATATCTATTGGTGAGCTTTGACCTCATGATTAGTAATAATCCTAATATTGAACCGTTTGTTGTGAAGCGACTGATAAGTTTATCATATCATATGTATCGTTGTCATAGGTCGTCGTGACTAATTTTCAGGATTAATTTAGAATTAAATAAGTATGTCAATATTTCATTGAATACTCGGTGCCACGGGAGAATTCCGAATTAATTTTAAACACGTGTTTCTAATATAACTTAAGAAAATGAATGACCTGTTTTATTTCGTGTAATTAGATACAACATATAAATCTTATAATATGTTTTGGTTTTATTTTTGCGGTAAACTTACCTATGTAATTAATTACTTGCAGGCGGTTTTCCAAAGTAAGGACACTCCCGTACAGGCACTGGATGTCGGCTTTAGAAAATGTTTGTCTACGAAACTGGTAGTTGTGCGAAAAATGTATGCCCTTTTGCTGTTTACAGGGTTTTGAATCAAATGTTGTGTAATATCTCCTCCTCTCGATACTCCTTGATTGACTAGGTTACCAAATGTAAGAAAACTTGTCTTAGACAGCAATTATGTCTGCCATACCGCTTACACACTATAATGCCAAATACGAGTTGACCTGCAGTTAAAAACTCAAAGTTTTTCAATATAAAATAATGTACTTGTGCGATTAGTAGGTTCGCAACGAGACGATTGCGTGCTCGCTAGGTGGTCGGTCGAGGCCGTAACTGCAGTGGACAATCGATTCATGGTACCAATGCGGCATAGTATGCGACACTATTGAATTCAATCCCCAATCAAAGTTCGTCTTTACCTGACCGCAGTATAGATTGACGCTTTATCTTCAGCACTGATCAATTCCCCGACAGTCTGCCAGCAATGTAGCGCATCATTCGTGTACGAATCAATCGATGTTCTGGCTAAATATTCAGTGTGGTGCCTGTCCCAGCTCGAGAGTGACACTCGCAATGAAAGAATCGAATGGCAATTTAAGTAGGTACGTATACGTATGTAATCGATGCAAGCTCACAGGAGTTTCGATTAGATTGTGCTTCATATTGGCTTCCGATCGTATAACCAGTGCAATCTGAAACTCGAGTATTGAACTTCGACGAAACCCGTACCAGTATTTTTTCAATGCAGGAAGTTTTTATTGTGGGATCCGGCGACTCGGCCATCGTCTGCATGTGTTTATGTGCACCGTAGAGAATTTACGGAAATGAGATGTTGCATAGACCAGAAAATAAATGTGCACATAAGATTCTTCTTTAATTACTTAAGTACTTATCTATAATTAATATTGGAAATTGCACATACTGATGCTACGGCACTAATTCTATACTTACGTATGTTTAATAGCATTACGTACCTACTCATAGTTTTATGGCTTTTTAACAGAACCCTTTCTCATTATTAAGAATTGAGCATTAAACTCTAATTCTTTAATTAGTTATTCCTTTTAAGTCAAAAGGAACTCACGCATATTTTTTATTGCAAGTTACATTATAAAATTGACCTTTACTTCATCCTATAATTACTCCAAGTACTTCCGACGTTTGCTAACGTCAGTTATGATATTATAAGCAGGCGTTTTTAAATAAGCCGGCTAATTTGTATTCCAACGACGAAATTGATTTTCATCGCTAGAACAACTTCAAATTATACCATTAATTGGTCTACTTTGTTTTCAGATTGTTGACATACGCCTTCTGCATAATAGGTCCTTTGTTTTTTCATGAAGTGAATCTATTAAGTAATGTCTTCATTAAGAATGTCTGCTTATTTGGCATTAAATACGAGTAAGTGTACAATTACAATCGGTCTAAAATCATGAACACCTCACCACATGTCATAAAAACAGTGTAGTAAAATTTGGTGCTCTTGCGCAGAATCTGTCTATGGCGTGGCGCTACATATCCGTCGTAGGTACCTATTACGTTCATTTTCTTGACGACCAGGGAAAACAAGCTTTTAATAGGCATGGTGCCTCATGTTCAAATTGATAACATAGTAAATGGATAGTAAACCATCAAATTATCGTAATAAAGTATAAATTGTAAAATATAATTAAAATCGTAAAAAGATATGACCCTTGAAAGTTTTGAAAAAATATGCATTTTTTTTTTATTGACCAAGAGTAAGTTTAAGGTTACGAATAGAATCCTTACGCTTTTATACAGACCTTATATCGAATGTAATGGTCATATTTTACAATTTTATTTTGTTTTCATTAACTTAGTGACATTTACTTTGGTAAACGTTTAAATCTGCAAGTTTTAAATGATTATTGTGTAAGATTATTGTTATTACATTGTAAATTACCGTTTGACATGTAAAAGTGCCCTTGTGGCCTATTTGCAAAATAAATAATTGATTTGATTTGGTTTATAGAAACAGAATTGTATGATAACATGCACTTAAACGCAGTATTTCGCGACCTAAACAACAATTTACCTGATTTTCCATACAACGATTTACTAGGTACTAACAAATGTCGTTGTGACGTCATACCTATCCGTCAATCAGTATGAAGCGTTTTGCGCTGCCGCCAGCGAGGTCAATCTTTGTCTCATTTTTTTGGGTATTTATGTTCTTTAATTGTCGTTGCTCCCATACAAACATTTGTTCCTCTCCAAAAACTGGTTCGAATGACATCATAAGAAAAAAAATAGTCACCATGCCTATTATGCCATAACGCTCGTTTGAAAAGTTACGCAGTTACCCTTTACGTAGGTAACTCAATTTAAATAATGTATGAATTGTCTTTAACTTAATATATTTAACAAATTCCTAAGGTCTTTTTTATTTGCTACGTTTAAGTTTTTACGTTTTGTTTGTCAGTCATGACTAGGTACTCATGACCCGACTGCGGCGGCTGAAGACGCACTGTGGCCTTGCATTTAACAAGGACGACGATTGTCATTTAATTGACCTTTTAAGTAACCTACTGACATGTATTCTTCCTTCACCTAATCGATCTATATTTATAACGTTTTACAGTTCCGTAGCCAAAATAGCAACACCGTCTGTCTGTGTATGACAGTTATTGTACACAAAAACTGTGTCTATTAATGAAATTTGGAATATAATTTAAGTTAAAAAAACATTCTTTTAAATGGGAGATCTGGTTATATATACATATTTAAATAAAATATTATAAATGCGAAAGTTTAGATGTTTGGATTTTTGTTACTCAATCACGCTTAAACGGCTTAACCGATTTGGATGAAATTTTGCACGAAGATAGTTTATAGCCTGGATTAAAATATAGGATAGTTTTTATCCCGGGTCCACGCAGACGAAGTCGCGGGCGGAAGCTAGTACATATATATATAGAGCCTCAAATCTAATAGTCGAATCGGAAAATATGAAAAAACTTCAACTACTTTCACTGAAAATATCTGCAGCGTAAAATGGCTGCATGTTTACGTCCTTATTGTCTTCTTTTTATACGGAACTGGCCGTTTGCTCATTTCGTTCCGTATTGGAAATCTTGAACTTGACGTGAAAATCTATCACTTAAAATGAGAATTTTCCGGTGTGATTGGAATGAAAACAGCTTTAATTGATAATTTTGGGTTTAATCCAGTTTATTTGTGACCAGTGGACACGCACTTGGCAGGTTTTATTTTCTGTTTTCTTAAAAATCTCCACTGTTTACTTCCACTGTAAAAACGCAAAAGTATACGTTGCCTTGCAACTAAATCGCAAGCTGCAATGAGATAATTGCGTCGCCAAGATGCGAGTTGCGCGCACGTCGCCCATTATCAATTAGGGAGGCGCGCGTGCGGCCGCCGTCGCCATTACGGGCACGACGCATGCACGCGGCTCGGCGTAGGCCGTGGGATGCGCTGCTTGACAATAAAAACGTGTAAGCGTTAAATTACACATTGATATACGTGCCTTTTGTACATAAAAGTCCTTCTTTCACTTTTATCAAAATTGTGTTTTTTTTTGTATTTCTTATTCAGAATCATGGCAGTCGTAAATTATTTGTAAGGTTTAAGTACAAAAAAAATGCGAACACTTTTGTCGCTTTGCAAAATATACTTACGGTGAAAATGCGGTAACCATGTATACACACGATTGTATAGCCACTCTAAGTAGAGCGACAGCTAAACTTATAGACAGTTTTTCTCACCATGAACACTCCTTTAGAAATACAAGGCCTATCCCTCTCTCATTTTGGCGGGAAATGAAGATTATCTATGGTAACCTCCTGGTGTAGGTCTAACGCGGCAGGGCTCTAGCCGCACAGCCCAACTTAGGAAGTTATGTAAGGAAAAAAAAAAAAAAGCTTGCCGCACAGCGTATCGCACACAATGACGTTTCATATATACGTTTCGTTGTACGTTGTACAACATAATTTCATTGATCGCACACCATTATACGAATTGCAATTTTACAGCCTTTTGCTAACATAACGTAAGAAGTAAGATCGCCTTGCAAAAGAGAAACTGTTTTATAAAACTTTATCAGTAGGTATTCTATTCGTGTATTTTTTTATTTCCTTCTGAGTTTCCGGCTATTGTATTTTTTATTATCATATTATTATTTCCAAAATGGATGATCATTTCGATAACAAACATAAGATGCTTAGTTATAATTTTGGATGTTCAGTTATGTGGTACCGTCACAACCCCATCTCACTCTATGATACTCTATTGCAAAATAATTACAACTAACGTCATCACTACCTTCAGTACCTTTAGGTACTATTAACTATTGTGTGGAAATACTTTACCCTAGACAGAGCATCTTATTTTTTTGAAATATTTCTCAACAAGCCCTCTATTCCACACATTTATTGCGTGGCAGTAATTCCCCTCAGCGTTTGGCCTGACGCTGTGAAGAGGCTGGATGCAAATGGAGAGATGGGCAGATACGTGCGGCCGGCGAACGTGTGCGGTGGCCCTTACCAACGCCATCTGATATCGAAGTTGCTTAAATTAAACTGTCCGTGTGAACTGTTTGATTTTAACGTTCGTGTTTGTATTATCCTTCATTCATCAAGTAGACCTAACGTTGTACACTGTAGAAATATAGTATAAAAACTTTTGAGAAAATTATACATATTTCTGACGCCGACTGAGTATAAAGTCTCTATATGAGCTGTGACATCGTTGTGCACATGACTGTGAGGTTTTCCTCGAGGGTTTACTGATAGCTATTGAGGATTACCTTTTTCTGACTCTATCATCAGGTCAATTTGATTGTTCCAATAACCGTATTTTCACCAATTTATTTTTTAGATGCATGTATACCAAGTTATAGGTGAATTTAAAATAAGATTTGTGAAAAGCCAGGAAATATAGATTTCAGTTTAGTGTAAATTTATATCGAGACTCTAAAACAATGTTTAAACCAAAACACGATTGCTTGGGCTCATGGGAACTCCCCCAAATAAGTATTGGATGACTGTGGCTTACTACTATCGAAATTCCGAGAATTCCGACTACGGTAATAATCTAACAATTGACTCCCTGCCTATTGAAGTGCGATTTATGACAAAATCTGAACATGAAGATAAGTGATTCAACCTTTCGATTTCGACTATTTTTACCACAGTTAACCAAAATATAACGTAATGTCAAGTCTTTGCGAAACCAAATCACTGACATCTTGGTATAAACACTTTCAAACCCAAAGCGAGAAAAGGTTGTCCGCGCCAGTCTTTATGTTGTGAACATTCGAACGCACATCATCGTTTTTACCATAGCAACACCAAATTGTCGCTAACCTATAAACCGAGCAACATGTAACGCTGTACAATAATTCGTATTTATTTTGAATATACCAAGTTCCAAGATGAATTGAGTCCTTTTTAATTGAAGATAGGCGACCCGGCAGATCCCTCTCTGATGCTCAACACTTTATGGCATTGACTGAATTTCGCCTGGCCCGTGGAAAACATTTACACTATACCTGTAAGGTCATTCACCTGCACCTATTTCGACGTTTGACAACAACACAGTATATATATAGCGTACAAGGAAAGCGCGGTCGTGCGCGCGCTGCGTGGTCGTGAGAGTACGCGAGATAAGTGCGAGGTCGCGGGACGGCACGACTCGCAACCCCCGGGTGGCTAGCTATAGAGGTACATGCGTAGACGCAGCGCAACTCATAGGCGACCTAGCCATTACATTTGCAACTTTTTAAAGAGGTCGGGCGCAGTGGAATATCATCTCGCACATATTTGCAGCAGCGCAACTGGGGAAGTAAGGACTGGGGACTATCCAGTTAGGTAGGTTCAACTTCGAGAAAGAGGTCTATCGTCGAATCCGACTCGGCTGGGCAGCGTTCGGCACATCTTTTCGTCCAATATTCCGGAGTGTCTCAAGACGAGAGTCTTTGACCAGTGTGTGTTGCCAGTGATGACATATATGGCACTGAAACGTGGTCGCTTACTATGGGCCTCATAAGAAGGCTCAAAGTCACCCAAAGGGCAATGGAGAGGGCCATGTTGGGAGTTTCTCTGCGTGATCGCACCAGGAATGAGGCTATCCGCAGCAGAACCAAGGTAACCGATATGGCCGTCCGAATCGCTAAACTTACGTGGCAGTGGGCGGGGCACATAGCACGTAGAACTGATGGCCGTTGGGGCGGAAAGGTTCTCGAGTGGCGACCACGTACCGGAAGGCGCGGCGTTGGTAGGCCCCTCAAGGTGGTATGATGACCTGGTAAAGGTTGCGGGAGTCCGCTGGATGCGGGTGGCGCAGGACCGGTCAGTTTGGCACTCTTTGGGGGAGGCCTAAGTCCAGCAGTGGACCACTTTCGGCTGATATGATGATGATGAACTGGGGAAGAACCGCTACCTTATATCTATATTATATGTGGTCATCTGACCACAGCCGTAATACTTACTCAGTAGGTATGTGTTGCTCCTGGTTGGGTCAGTAGGTCACTAAAACTCCCAAGGATGCACTGTGTTGATATGAGATTGAGGGACCTAAACTTGTCTCTAGTTGTCAATACAACGAATCCTCAAACGATTAAAAGGTGGGCAATGCGCTTGTGGCTCCTCTGTAGTCGCAAGCGTCCATAGTGTTTGCTTGCCACCAGACAGGAAGTATGTTTATTTGCCACTTTTGTGGTATTCAATATACTTTATTTGGTGCTACTTTAGTTTTCGCGATCTAACCAAAGATGGGGTACAAACTATGTAACCTTAAGGTTGGTACAAAAGATTGCCGTCATAATTACGCTAGAAGAACCTTACTCTGTTGAGTCGCCAGACCTCCCGAAATTCCCTATGCTCTGAGTTGAGAGCGGTGTGCGTATGCTATCAGGCCATCACGCACCACTACCTGATGGCAGCCACTCTCTGCCTGACAGGTAGTCCGCATGATTTCCTGCCGTCATCGATGTATAAAGATAATTGCATTTTTTATTTTAGTTTTTATTTAGGCAACAAACAGGCAAATACAGAAATAAAGTTTTACGTAATCTATAATAAAAGAAGACTTCCTGACTGATTCATCGCACAGCCGAAACTACTGGGACTAGAAACTTGAAATTTGAAGAACTTCCTTTTATGGCGTAGGCAAGGGATAAGACGGGATTTTTGGAAATTCCATCCCTAGGGGGGTTAAATAGGGGTGCAAAGTTTGTATGAGGGAAAGTTTTCCTTTTGAGCAAGAAACTTGAAACTTTGTAGACAGGTTACTTATTTTAATACAAAAAATAACTTTAAGCGTTTTGGAAAAATCCACCCCTAAGGGGGTGCAAGGATTGTATGGAAAACAATTTTTTGAGCTAGAGATTTTAATACTTCAGCGTTTTAGAAAACTCTATTCTGAAGGGGGTTAAAAAGGGGAGCAAGGTTTGTATAAGAAACACTTTTTTTTAGCTAGAGACTTGAAACGTTGAAGAAAGATTACTTATAAGAATACAAATAACTTCTTTCATCGTTTTGGAAAAAAATCACCCTTAAGGGGTTAAAATGGGAGTCAGGGTTTATATGGAGAGCAAGAAAATGGTATCGTAAGAGATTTGTAACTTTGGTATTTAATTTTAACCTGTATGCTAAAAGACTATAAAAGGTTTTTGAAATTTATCCCCTTTACCCCTATAGGGAGTTCAAAGTTTGTATGGAGAGAAAAGGATTTTTTAAAGTAAAAGGCTACAAAACAGATTTCAGACTTATTTTTCATTCATCTCCTAAGAGAGTTGAAAGAGGGTTCGAAGTTCGTATAGAGAGCACCCATTTTTAACCGACTTAAAAAAAAATTGTAACATCGATATTAGACGGTTTGATTAAAACTAGATAACAAACGTCAACATTTTTTGTAATTCATCCCTTAAGGGGATTAAGGGGGGGGGTTCAAATTTTCTACGAAGAACAATATAATTTTAAGTAGAGATTTTTTACTTGGGTTTTAGACTGTCTGTTTAAAGATTAGGAAACGATCTCAGCGTTTTTTTTAATTCATACCCTAAGAGGGTTAAAAGGGGGTTCGAAGGTTGTATTGAGAGCAAGACATTTGTAACTTCTGTTTTAGACTGTTTGAAATTGATTCCATAAGTGGGTTAAAAGACATTCATTCCCTAAAGGGGCCAACAGGAGTTGGAAGTTTGTGCGTGGAACAAGACAATTTTAAAGTAAGGGAATTAATTTTTCGTTCTATCAGTAAGGGAATATACTATATGGTAAGCCATGTATTTGTAAAATACATAATCCAACTGCTAGCAGAAAAGTAGGTCAGGTTAAGTTAGAACCTTACAGAACCGAACAACTACCAGAAATGTAGGTTAGGTTAGAACTGCGTGCTCGCAGAACCGAAAAGAAGGTAATGTTTGATTAAACTTGCGGATTATTTTGTGACTTTAAAAAGTATATTTTGGATAATCACATAAATTTATTCTCTAAAACCGTAAAATAGGGACTGGGGGTTGAGATGGAAAGTTCTACGTCTTTTAGCATTAGATAATTTTGCTTTCAAAACTATACAGGTGGCCCGGATGAACGTGAATGAAACTACCTACTGGACATGTAGGTATTTATATTTGTATGTATTTTTATTTATTTGTCTATTGTTGTTATTTATTATAAATGTATGTTTAATGTGTGTTTATATCTGTAGTTGCACCGCCCACAATTTGTCTGCTTTGCCCAAAGGTTGACTGGTAGAGAATGCTTACGGCATTAAGTCCGCCTTTAGTACGATAAGTTGTTCTTTTGTGCAATTAAGATTAAATAAATAAATGTAGCCATAAAAGAATATATATATATATATTTATTTATTTAATCTTTATTGCACAAAAGAATATCTTATGGTACAAAAGGCGGACTTAATGCTATAAAGCATATATATATATATATATTAAACATGAATCTCTCTCTCGATTTTTCTCGCACTATATCTCTTGTTCTAAGTGTTTTAATAAGAAAGAGACGGATAGTGCGAGAAAAATCGAGAAAGCTCGCGCGCCGTCGCATGATAGCCGTGCTCGGGTCCACAGCAACAATAGCACTAATATATTTTCAATCACTATACACTCTGTCATACTGATTGGAATTCAATAAACGGGGTGCAGCACAGACTATCTATCGGTAACAGTTTTGCCTTACCTGAAGGCAGACTGTTACTTATCCCGCAGCACGTATAATGCAGCGCTAGGGCTTTTTGGTAACTATCCAGGGAACTAGATACTTACGTTTAGTATTCCAATTTCATATCAACGTGTTTCGCGCGCTCGCGTTTAGGCACGTCGAACTATTGTGTAAGAACCAGCACGGCTGCCACAAGACGGCGCGCGAGCTCTCTTGATTTTTCTCGCACTATACGTCTCTTTCTAAGTTTTCTAATAAGAGAGAGACGGGTAGTGCTTTAAAAATCGAGAGAGCTCGCGCGCCGTTTTGTAATAGCCGTGCTGCGCGTTAAACGCAAATAAATAATTGGTGCTAGCCGCTAGCACAGCAATTGACGCTGCGACACGTCGCGAGACGAGAAAATCTACCGTCCTCTTTATAATTTTCACAGTGCAGGAGGTGTACCTACTGCACGCGACACGACTTAGCTTTTAGCTTCATACAATGGGCAGTATTTGTTTTAAATGTCTCGTGACATCTTACGGTCACGTGACCTGTGGCGAGTTTAACAATTTTTCCCCATCACAAAAAGTGCACAGCGCCGCTAAAGAAGTTTTCACTTCAAAAACATGAATTAGTAAAATATTAAGTAAATCCAAAATCAGGCTGAACATGCTTTCGTGTGCATTAAAATAGTATGCAAATGTGAATTTAGATTAGAACGGATTTTTATAATCAAGAATAAACATGTATTCGTGACACAACACACCACACAGTATAAAACCCCGTGTATATTTTACCAATTAATTAGTGAACTTTGGACTGCGAAAAAACATAATTATTTGTTTCATTGCATTTAACGGACAACTAAGAATCAACAGTAGGCATATATTTTCTTTCCGATTAGATTTCTGGAGCTCGAAACAAGCGAGGGAAACGTATTGAAATTTCAATGTCAGAGATTACTTATATGCCTTTTAGCAGTAGGTTTTTTAAAAGGAAATAGTTCAAATTGAAAAAAAAACTATCACACAAAAGGTAATTCTTGCCCTCGATATTTGTGATTTACTTGAAATTTATAAAGGACTTATTTCTTGTCTTATTTTTATTTGATACTAAACCTAATTAAAGAGTGACAGAACATAATTTTGCAACCGCTAATTGGATACCATCGAGACTTTTATATTAGCACGTTTATACTATCAAACTGAAATTTAAAAAATCAATCATCAGTTTTGTTTCGAGCCGGCATCAGCCAAAACATTCAATGCTTTGAGATTGCCATACATAGATCACGAGGTTGAAGCATCGCTTGTATAGACCATGTCAAAGATATGGATATATTTTTTACTTTATTACAATCGAATATGGTGCAAAATATTAACCAACATATCTTTCATACTAAGGTATAATTTAATGTTGTGTTTCAGACAATCGAATAGAGAGCATAATCGAGCAGAGCATAGAAAATAGCGTTTTTCTTCTTCTATAGTGATGGTGAGTATTCACCAGAGATCTGCTAAGTTGTGGTTCCTATATTTGGCGCCTCGCATGCTTGACGGCTAGGTGTCACTGTGAATGGAAAAAGAGCTTAGAACATTTCTGTGGAATATACTACCTACCTTAATACCAGGCTACGTGGGCTTAGTTAGGCCTGGTGACAGACAGACGGACGGACAGCGAAGTCTTAGTAATAGGGTCCCGTTTTTACCCTTTGGGTACGGAACCCTAGAAAACCATCTCATAAGTTGCTAACATCGATATGAATGAAATCGAATGGACCCAAGCTTCTTTGCCAATTCGCATGGTGACATTGCGATCCGTAAAATTTCAAGCGTTTCTCTTCCGGCATTCCTCTCTTCAGCACACGGCACCCAAACATTAATTTAGGTCAAATTCTAAAAGCTTCCCACAATAATTTTGAAATTCCATTTCTCGCTGAAGCTGAGTGCCGTTGCAGAGATCTATGTCCAACTGCAGATCTACCAAACAAATCCCATTGAGCACGCAGAGGCAATGGGACGGGCCGCTGTGTGAGCTGGTACGGGAAAAACCTTTATGAAACGTCTATCAGCTCCGCAGATCGCGTCCATCTCCTTGCCACTGCACTCCCTTCACACAACTTAGGCACAATTTTAGACAACAAATCTTTTAGGGTTGCCGTTTCACTGCACCTTGGAGTGACATGTGTCGTTCCACATCGGTGTCACTGCGGTTGCACCGTCGACAAATTTGGGCACTAGTAGGGTCTTAGAGCTTACTGGTCTTGCCCGAGACGACGGCAAGAGGCCCGACGGCATGACGCTCGTGCCCTGGAGCTTGGGGCGACCACTGGTATGGGACGCTACTTGCGTCGATACCCTTGAGCCGTCCCACCTTCCTGGAACCTCAATGAGGGCTGGTGATGCTGCTGACTCAGCCGAGTCACACAAAACGGCATTGACAGTGGCTGCATGAGCCTTTAGGCGTCGTGACAATGGGGCACCAGCGCTTTAAAAAAAAAAACATCGCTTTCTAAGCGCCGTGTCGACGCTTCTAGTGACCAAAGGCTAGCTCATATCATACCTAGCCCAACGTATCTATTAGCATTGCTATACAACGTGGCAATGCCGCCAGCCTCCTGGGCACCCTACCGCCCCTGGCGCCGATCTGGGCCAAGCTTTTTATTTATAATCTAATTTTTGTTTTCTTTTATTGCCAAGTTTTTATTTTCTTATCGTTGTTTGTGTAGATAATACATGTTAGTATGTAACCTTTTATGTACCTACTAACACTAGAATTAAGTTTTTCATATGTTTTTTACCAACAACTACGGACATGTTCTGAAATGAATAAATTTAATGCGTGACACAACTTGGAAGCATGCTTTGCACTTTGACATTTGAATTTAAATTCTATTGAATTGTCAAATGTCTCGCATGTTATTTCAATTAGAATGAACGAAGATGGCCGTATAATAACCAATTACTAATGTTCGCAAAAACAACGGCTCGACAAGGGACATTTTACATCTAAATTGGAGCGCAATTTGCTCGGCCCCTTCGCCAATGACAATTTCGTAATTAGCTCAGACTTATTTATTTCCTACGTGTGTTTTATGCTGAATGGAAGAAACCTCCGCAGTCCACTGAATTACTTTAATCACTTGACTTGTATTGTAGGTGCAATTAAAACGCGTGAAAACGATAGCATGTTTATGAAATTATGAACAACTAGCTTCCGCCCGCGACTTGGTCTGCGTGGACCCGGAATAAAATCTATCATATATTCAGGCTATAAACTATCTTCGTGCAAAATTTCATGTAAATAGATTGAGCCGTTTAAGCGTGATTAAGTTACAAACATCTAAACATCCACACATCCATTAGTAGGATATTTTATTATTCTTATTTATATTTTGTTGTTTTAGTGACTTAGGAAAAAGGCATGATAATATGTACATAACTTAGAAATTAAAATACGAATAAATATGTAGTAAATGCTTACACAGGTTTATCGACCAATTTAGGAATGCAGAAGACGTTATTATGGTACACCTGTTATATGGCAAGTATGAATTTAATAAGGTTTCCTTGTGAATAGTAGTATCAAGAATAGAAAAAATATTAGCACAACCCACCTTGTAAACATAATGGCAATTGAATAACGCAAAATAGTCAGGTAATATTAAATTATTGATTATCACATTTATCACTGCTTACATCCAATGTAGCTACCCTGAATGTTCAAGTGACCACGTATTTACAAACGCCCTTACAATAACATAAATAATTCACGCCACCAAACACGTTCTGGTATGTTCGGTCTATTTCTAACATATTCTTGGACAAAGGCGGTTATGAGCATCACTGACGGGTGTTATTAGTTTTTTTATACATACTTACTGTTTACTTTTCTTGTAAGTACATACACATTCAAAGTTTAAAGCATCCTGAATATTTTCTAAATTTCTTTCTCTCAAGTAAATCAAATAAGAAGTATATATTTACGATCTCAAGTTAATACATTAGAAAGGATTTTAACTATTTCCGGTAAAGATTTTCGGTCAACCAGGAGGTGTTCGAAGAGTGTTAAAATTAATAGAGGTATAATTTTTCTACTTTCAAGTACATAGTTGCTGGAAAATTCTAGTAGAACATAATATTTTCAGTAATTAGTCAGTAATAGTAGGTTAAAGTAAATGCAACTTTGACCCGATTGCAGGCGTTGGAGTCACGCAACTGCGGCCGCCCTGCGTGCCGCCAGCGCACGGCATGTGGCACCACCTACACACTCTGCTAATACACATGAGCAATATCGGTTAATCGCTTTGTGAAATTAGAAAATTGAATTTTATTGCATGCGACATATAATTATGTATTCCTCGTACGTTGACAAGTTTACATATACAGAGTGTTCCAAAAATGGGGTGTGAACCGATCAAGGGCATAACAGGTAGGTATCGTGTTCTGATAAGAAAAAAACTATAAGATTTTTTTTTGACGCGATTTTTTTTACATTTGTATGGAGCAGGTAGTCACAGTCGGCCAACCCTCCATACAAATGTAAAAAAAAATGCCTCGATTTTTTTTTTCTCTGTATTTTTCTTGACAGGACACGATACCTGTTATGCCCTTGATCGGTTCACACCCCATTTTTGGAACACTCTGTATAACCGGGAGCGATAAAATCAATTTTTTTTTTCGCTTTTATTGATCTTGAGTTTTATATTGCGCCGGTGGTAAACAAGCGTATGGTCCGCCTGATGGGAGTCGATTTCCGCAGCCTATGGACACCTGCGACTCACACCTTACCTATACTAACAAATCATAAAAGGAGACCACCTTATTGAGAAAAACATCACATTAAATAAATAATACGTGCAGACTTTTCACGAGGTTTAGTTAAATACTTATTTTCTTGTTGAAATAGAAAATGGGGGAAGTTGTTACTAATATTAGGATTATAAGGTTGTCTGTAATAGGTACAAGGGCGAAGCCACGCAGACAGCTAATGTTTATAAAATTAAAGGCATGGGGTTCGTTCATATCCGTTTGACATATTAGCTATTATACAGGGAGGAACATTTCCTTGGACTAAGCTGAAAGGACAGTGTTATATAAGTGACGTACAAACGATCTATTATAAATGTTAAGCTGGATTTAAAAGAAAAAAAAAAACATAAAAATCGAAATATTTTATCTTAGTGACAACCCTAATACTATACATAGTTATTATTTTCATTTGAAATTGACACATGTCACAAGTCACAAGAATCTTGCTGACTTCATTGAATCTGCTGGATAGGGTTGAAACATACAGTTTTTTTCACCAAAGTTTAACAAGTTGTATCTCGGTAACCGTTAGAAATATTAATATGGTTACTAGGTGAGAAGTAAAGCACTAAACCTGATCTATATCCCATTTGCTTAAAAGTCCATCGATCTGTTCCACCCAGTATATAACTCTCGTCATTACTACTTATGGATTTTGCCATGTTCTAATTTCCTTAACCGTAAACAAACGTATTTCGTTGCGAGTAGGTTGTGCGCGTACTTAAGCAATTATATCACAGCGCGCTTTTCAGTTAAATGTAAAGGTTGGTTGATTATATTACAAATGAAACAAAGTTGCGAAGTTAACATGTTTACTTTATAAACAGTTACCATAACAGGATACGTCATATCAGTTTACAAGGATGCATTAAATTCCACACTCCATTTTCCTATTCCAGAATGTCTGTAGACAGTTAGCAATAATTGAAACGTCTCGAATAAAAGCGTGCGTATTGCCGTTATTTAATAGGCCGCAATGAGCCTCGTGGCCTTTGCCAACATCTGCTGCGTGAGAAACTTGAAAAAGCCATGACTATTCGATTGTTCTTTCCTTCGTAGGTGGCCAAATGCCAACGCGTGCCACAGTTTCTTAAATAATGTATGTAACTTTTATAACCGTTTGAAAACCTCGTTTCAATGAACGAAGCCCGCGAATGTACCTATAGCAAAAATGTGTAAATACGTGTTTATATTATATGAAGAAGGTTCTTTCAGTTTAAACACCGTATATTTGTACAAAGTTTTAACCCCGAAAGTGTAACCCAATCGATATTCTAAAACCTCTAAATCACGGGGAATATGAAATTGGGTACGAATGTTGGCCTATTCCCAATAGTTCTAGTGATGGTACTAGTTGGAAATTTTCTTCCCAGTAGTTACATTCATCGACGGATTTTCTGTAATGGAACGGCCTGGACTTTTTTTCCAATCCATCGACCGCTTTAGCCTAGTTGGTAGTGACCCTGCCTACGAAGCAAAAGGTCCTGGGTTCGAATCCTGGTAAAGGCGTTTATCTGTGTGATGAGCACGAATATTTGTTTTATCTATATAAGTATGTTAATTATCGTCTAGTACCCATAGTACTTGCTAAGTTTGGGACTAGGTCGATTTGTGTAATACTGTAAGCAAATATTTATTTAATTAGTCGGAATAAAAATCAGGGTTTAAATAAATGAAACATAATTTACAATTTTTCCCATTACTTTTATTCAATAGAAAGTTAAAAACAAAATAAAATTTCAAAAAACATTAAAACGGCTGAATCAATTTATTATATGCACAAAAGGCATGCACTACGGCTATATTCCAATGAAGTTGTCACATTTCATTTCGTTTTGATACTCGTACATAACTCATTTTATAATCTTCCAAATGGGCCAATCCAGTAGTGCCTTGCAGAATAGCAGCCCTCTTGGAAAATGTATCCCAATTCTTTTGTACGGAGCAGAGACATGGTGCCTTCACAGAACAGACATAAAAACGCTAGACGCTTACCACCTTAAATGTCTGAAATATATAACTGCACCAGAGCTCATAATATGGCTAATCCATAATTTATTAGGGTCACCGTCATCGAAATCTATGAGGAGGACTTTATATCTATGAAAATATGGTCTAGGGCAACAGTAGCTTAATAATTTCTGCATAGGCCTAGGTTTCACAATATCGCCTGGGCTAGTGGTATTATGCAGTTAAGGAAAATCAACTTCCCCGTTAAAACCAGAAGCTATGTGTGATATTTAAATAGGTACCTAATTCTTGACCAAGTATTTTAAATAAGACTAATGAATATTGTTACGAGCGTGGGGGGGTAGGATAGAGTTAAACACCTTTTTAACACGACAATAGATTTATTCTGCGATTTACACAGGGTAAAGTCCTCTGAGTCCACACGTACTAACGCTGACAACTCAATTAACTCACACAAGTGACTGTTCGCGCCTACTAGTACTGACACAGCTACACTTTACTGTTACGCACTAGACCACTTCACTAATCACAACTTTCCACTGTACTTCTTCAACCAGTTCTCACCCGATACTACTCCCTTAGTATCCCATTCTGAGAACTCCACTCTGAAGACTCCACTCAACCCTGACTCTTCAAGACTCACTCCGAGACTCCTCTTCAAGAACTCACTACAAGCAGTCTTGTAGTAAGTTCGGAGTGAGTCTTGAAGAGTCAGGGTTGAGTGGAGTCTTCAGAGAGAGAGTGACTAGTCAGTACTAGTACCGCGAACGTGGTCCCCTTATATACCCCTTACCGAAGATTCTAGTCCTTAATTTCGATTTTCATTTCGTTGTTCATTTCATTACTCACTTGTTTTGAGTAGCATGGGCTTTTCCAGATAAACGTGCTACGTCCACGTTTCTCGAATATTCGAAGCCCATACATTCGTCTATAAATTTCCTTAAGCATCGAATGTTCTATTCGCTTACCCTTTCTAGAACATTCCATGCTACTCGGCGTTTTGAAAATGTACTCGCCATTAATTAAAAACATACAAAAACTGCATGACGGTCGCTGGACTCGAACCCGGGCACATCGGCTCTTCGACCGCCGTTTGTATTGTACCGCTGGGCTACAGATGTCTTAGTCGACACAGCGAATTTTGAAACACCTTGACGGCGAGTCACTATGCCAACAAAACTGTTATTGACCCCGCCGTCGTAACAATATTAATTAATTCCCACAAAGATGATCATATGGGGCTGGCTCCGTCAGCACGGGTGTACTATTTCATATTCAATAAAATGTAAGAATACAAAACACCTCTATTAAAAGTCATGTAATCGGTTCTAATAACGTACGTAAACGTTATATTTTCAGGTTTCCAGCTATTTTATTAACATTATAATACGTATCAGCCGCATATTAGCCATAAATGAGTTTTCGTTCTTTAATGATTATCTGTCGTTTAATTTCATAATTTTAACGATAAACACAAAAATAGTGGGAAATCCCTCCTCACCCCCGAGTGGACTTTGAGGGGATAGCAATGGGTTGATCTGGGAAAATGTATGGGGAAAACTTTCGTATTCTGAATTTCGGATTAGCTTGCCTCGATCTGCGTTCCGTCCCACTCCCCGCTCCTCTTCCGCACGACCGCTCCGCACAACCCTGGTTCCACTCCAGGCCACATCTTTCATCTCTCACTTCTAGAGACTCCATTTTTTATGTTATAATTTGGCTACTCCGTGTTCCGCAAGATAAGAAAATGTGTTTTTTTTTTTTTTTTTTCAAGAAGGTACATAACACATATTCAATTTCAAATTTACTCGCCAAACTGACGGAATAGTTTGTTGGCGAGACCGCGCTCATTCTTACAGGTATTATAATGCACCTAAGTTACTTACTACTTAAACACAAATATAAATCTGACCTAAACATACTAGAAACTATAACAATAAAAAATTAAGGTAATTTTTCTAATAAAGTCTGTTTTAGCTTGCTTTTCACTATGTCTAAAAGTATAATAAAATTTATTTTAGAGCAACCTGAGCCAGGAAATTAAAGTAGCAACTGAAAATATTCGCGTCCCATCTGCCCCATCAAATCCATTCGTACCCCATTTTACGGTATTATAAGTACGAACGTTTAAAAAGTCAGTTCAGGCGAATCTCTAATCCTCCTAATAAAATACATTGTATAGATGAGCCACAGCTAAGTTGTTTAAGGTGGTCGATATAAATTTAATATCCGCGTAGGATTTTGTTCGTAGCCGCTGGCGAGTGGTTGGGATCTCGTGTAAACACAGCCGGCGTGGAGCCACGCCGTCGCGACCCGCTCCTGCCACTCGTATTATAATATTTTTCCTAATTTACTACTATTGACCTAGGAGTTGCCCGCCGTTGAGTGTATTGTCCTTTAGCGCGCCAGTTATAATATTATCTATTCTGCCACATGGATCCGTTGTAAGCATAATTTAACATAAATTGTACCTGTTGAGATTTAATATCCCTCCGCTCAGTTATTTATTTGACTATCGTATAGATAAAAAAACGTGCCTACATTAGGCGGACTAAATTCTTTAGGAATAAGAAGAATTCTTCCAAAGAAACTAACAAGAAAGAAATGACATTACCTACAGGATCATATTCGCCCGACAAAACGTGGACTAAGTAAAGCAATTTCATTAGCACGTGGATATTCCGCGTAATATTCATATTTTTTTCTTTTCTTCTAGTGGGAGTCTCAGTAAACAAGCATTTAAAGAGGCCATACACATATTGAAAAAAAAAACTTTCCCTCCTGTTGTATGCCTAAATAGAAGAATAATGAACTTTGACTTTGACGGAAGCATTAATATGTACATAATTAAAGTTTATTCGCAGTAGGTACCTAAGCAATCCAAGTGATGCAGTAAGTTTGGCCTTTTTTGTTATAAACAACTCCCAAGTGATGGCTCTAATATCACTTGATGGGAAGTGACGATAAGGTCAAAGATTTCTTCATCCACAAAAAGCTTAATGCCCTCATTTATAAACCTCCATCAAACCTATTTTTGTGAGTAAGAAAAATAAATTAGAAGTTTTACTTATATATCTGTACCTATATGACCCATGTAACGCTAGTGTTGTGGCCCGACACGGCGCATGAAGCGCGCGTGCACCGTTTTCAGTCAAAAACAACGCGGCCATGACTGCGATAGAGTGTTGCCGCGGTTAGCGACCGCCGTCTAACTGGCGGACTAGCGGAGCTGTGGACTCTACTAACTTTGTCCATTTTACATCAACCCTAGTCATAAAGTGGCAATTACCGCTCGCTGAGCTGACAGCATATTTAACTTTGTGGCTAGCAAGCCTAAAAATTCAAATTTTGCATACACTAAGGACGGTAATAAAGAAAACTCCAGATAAAATTTTCCTTGAAATTGCCTCCGACTGCGATCTGAAACGTTATTCACTTACCTATTAAATAATACATAATACTTAATTGATTGATAACATAAATATATAATACCTACCTATCACCATCAGCATCATCATATCAGCCTAAAGACATCTACTGCTGGACATAGGCTTCCCCCAAAGAGTGCCAAAGTGATCGGTCTTGCTCCACTCGCATCCTGCGGACTCCCGCGACCTACCTATAATAAATATAATAATGAATAATTCACGTTTATTTCTTATAGCTGGTTGCATTAATTGTGAAGTCACGCTTCATATATGTAGAGTACTAAAGTGCCAAAAAAATTACCCTAAATATCAACAAATATAACCATATGTAGGTCACCAATTCACCATAATAGGTAGTCATAAATTCATCCGCCCTATTTAAGTTTGTGTTAAAATTTATTAATACTAATGCAAAACAAGGAAACTTACAAGATTGTTGTCATGTTCAAAAAACAATGCACCGGTACTTGTTATTTCTTAATTCACTTGGGATTTTTAAAAGTTCAGCGGATTAGGAGTCTTCACTGTTTCTTTGTTCCCGCGCGGCGGGGGCGTGGCGGGAAAAGTTGCACATTATTTACGATGGCCACGAACCCGATGCACCGATAAGGCGCGTCGCAGTCACCGCGTCACGATCTCCGCTATCTCCAGATAGATATTGACTCTATAATAATACTATTAAATACAACTCTGGTACACACAATGTTTGTATCCAAGATCCGATACTGTACCAGCGGGTCGCTTCGAGACACACTACGACGCAACGCATTCAATTTTGATCTCAATGTGTTTTCCACGCTCTGGCACCAGCACACAGCATGGGCCTTCGGGGTGCGCCGAAAACACCGGATACCCCAGGGATATATCTCATTTTTCTGAAAACCCTGAAATGTTGCAACTTAAACAAAAACTAGCAAAGGAACGATAAACAAACTTAACACTTCTTAACGAAATATAATGAGTCGAGCGTATAGCTTGTCCATTAGAGTGGTCCTAAGGCTGTGAGCCTTTCAAGAAAATACAGAGAGGTCACTACTAGTAGCGGCGAATGCGATTGAAAGATACGCGTCTTCGGTCACTGTCCTCGTGGCTCAGTGGTGACAGCACTCTACCGGAAATAGAGGGGTCACAGGTTCGAGTCCTGTCTAGGGCTACAGACGATGATGTTTTTTTTTCGATTATATTCGTTCTCTCTGTATCATATCCTTTAAGTCAAACTTTAAACGTTTAAAGCAGCACGTATCAAAGTATCGAATAAAAATAAAAGACTTCGTCTTATCCTAGATTATCTCATTGATGGTTTTAACTTCCAACTATATACGGTACATAGGTAGTCACTGCTACGTATAGGTTTTGTATATCAAACAAGCACATGGTCTGCCTGGTGCAATGTTAAATATGAGTCTTTATCGGATGGCATACACTTATATTGTCCTATTTACTGGTTGCATAACAAATTTCGCCTAGTAACGTTTAAAAATTGTTGTATATTTATTTTTTACCGCCGATTTCCTTACGCATAATATCGATTGTCTTTTTAATTGTTATGCGTAATATTTATTGTGTTGGTCATCGAATTATCGAAAATGACATTTGAATAATTTTACATTTCTAATATTAGATAAATCTAATATTAGAAATGTAAAATTATTCAAAAAATAAAATTATTATTATTATTATTTATTTAAAGTGTAGGTACTATTACCACTAATGTTGTTTGGAGTACAAATTATAATTTTGTTTCCTGAATAGGAATACAAGGTGACGTACGAAACTACCCGTAAATAATAATAATAATTAATCAGCCGATATACGTCCCACTGCTGGGCACAGGCCAGGTCATGGATGAGAGGGAACGGGCAGTGGTCCCCACGCTGGCCCAGTGCGGGTTGGTGACTTTACATACCTTAATAATAGCGATTTTATATTTAATTACGGTTAAAATGTGGAGGGGTTTCCAGAAACCAGTCCCCCACCGCAGGGACTGATTTCGGTTATGGTTTTACCGGTTGAAACCGGTATTCCATTACGGTACCGTAATGGTGTAAACGTTACGTGCGCTGCGCCAACATAACGGTACCGTAACCGTTTTGAATTATCGGTTACCGTTATTGGTTTAAAGGTAACCGAAATCTTTGTAACACTGGTTCGAAACCGAACCGGTATCGGTCCGTTACCGAAAAAATAAGCGAACTTACACTTACACAGACAGCTTCTTCCAATAGGAACGAACGAACGAATCAGAAAAGTATCAGAACAGAACCGACAAAACTGAAAGACAAAACGGCAGCGCCGGCGGTTTGGCAACGACGCCAAAATCGAAGTATCGGTAACCTTTCAAAAGCGGTTACGGTACCGAAAAATATTAAGGTTACCGTTATATTTGGATAGCGAAATATAAAGGTTCTGCTACCGAAACCGCTATTTGAAAACCGATATGACGTCATATCGGTTTTAAAACATACCGGTATTTTTCGGTTATACAGTCCCTGCCCCGCCGTCCACCAGAAACTCCCTTCGTTTCATTGGTGCAGTTGACCTACCACTTCGTTCGGTAGATCGCCAGCTCGCTTCGCTCGCCACCTCCCCCCACTATATTCGCTTCAGCCTTGTGCGCCCGCTTAACGGAAGCGCTTCGCGAGCTTCTTGCTCCGCGGGCTTTTATATATACTCTAGGGGCAGGACAGACAAGATCACGTGGAAAAGGGGTTCTCTGATTTGGTTCCCGAAAAATAAATGCAAAGGATGCTATTCAACGTTATGGTAAAAAAAATCGGCCAAAATATTTTAGAACCATCAATATTATTAGACCATACAAAGGGCACCCTTATAAAAGTACTTTTTTCACAAAAAATCTGAAAAAACTCATGTAAGCTGTTGAAATCATAATAATGTATGAAGAAAGAATACAATAAAAGACTAATAGTTAAAATTATTTAGTTACATTACTTCCAATTCTTTACTACTTCGATATTTTCCGAGGTTGATAACGTCACACTTATAATTTATTGTAAGAGATGGGGTCACAAAACTATGATAAGATCGTTTGTTTTTTATTGTTTTTATAATATTTTTAAATCGGAACGATTAGTACTTAGTGGCATCGCGACCTCTGATTTCGTGACAAAAAACACAAACAAAAATCCTACATCGCTTGAGGAGTAAATATACAATTATTACCAGTGGTGCATTGCAGGCTAGCTTTCCTAACAATTCGTTTGATTGTGCCTCCAGCACCATCACAGGGTAAAAAGGTGAAGCCCATTATGTACAAGTATGACTGTCTCATTTTTTAACTTCAGATAGATACTACTCAGAACACTACTTCGGGTACCACAAAGATTATTCACCATTTTATTTATAAAAACGCTTTTAAATTCAAATTTGTTGATTTTATATGGAAGGACTCATTTCTGATTTCCCACCAAGTTCCCAGTTAAAAAAAAAACAACATAATAACCATTACTTATTAGTTATTAGTGTTATTACCTATTACGATATTATTCGTGTTTGTTAAGAATAACGTGTACAATACCATACAATACTCGTACAAATACTCTTTATTGCACACCTCACACAACCAAAGCAGTTAGAAAGAGAAACAATAGAATAACATGTAGGTAGAGGTAGACAACAGACGGTCTTATCGCTGAAGAGCGATCTCTTCCAGACAACCTGTGTACCTGAGTAGGTTGTTTTTAAATGGACGAAGTAGAAAATAGGAAATTGCGTGAGTAGCAACGAACGTAAAACTTGCTGATTGGAAAATCAAAAAACTGCCATTTATTTAAAATTAGTCGTATAAAAGTATTGTATAATAGTGGCCTCTTTAATTGCGATGCCCGCCAAGGCTCGTATCGCAACCCAGCCACTCGCGTTTTAAGACCCTTCTTATACAACAGTTGCATAAAATACTATTGTGCTACCGTTTTGCGTATATTATAAAAATGCCCATAGCATCATTAACACAACCATAAACCAAACATTTTCTTGACCATTTCATTTTACACTAAGGAAAATTGTTACCAATGTCCATTCTTCTGGAACGTATTTGCAAGGCAGAGCGTGAGATTTAGAGGGAAATCATGGCTTAATTCTGATATCCATCGGCCATTAATTTTATAGCTCTTTCATTAAGGAATAACGTCATCACGGATGCTTAACTGACTAGAAGTATCCTGTAAATTATATTTGGGATTGTTGTTGGTTGAATGTCAATTTAAGAGTTAATGTAGAATGTTAGATTCCTAGGTTTACCATTGTTTTGCCGACAAAATGATTTTGTATAGAATGTTTTTTGCCAGAAAATGTTTCCTATAATTTTATTTCACAGAAACGGCATCATGCAGCAAAATTCATTTCATATAATTTCGAGTTGATTTATAATAATTTCATAGAACTTTTTTGTGTAATTTTGTATACCAACATTAATTTCACATAATAATCACTTCACACAGAATTGTGATTTACTTGAATAATGATTTCGTAGGGAACCGTGCCTCTAAGTAAACATTTTGTTTGTCGTACTTTTCTAGTATGATAAAGAAACTCATTTGTTACTACCACGTCGGTGGCAAACAAGCTTACCGCCAACCTGATGGTCTGATTGTCACCGTAGCCTATGGACGCTTGTTACTCCAGGGGTTGTTACATGCGCGTTGCCGACCATTTAAGAATTTATACACTCCTTTTTTGAAGAACTTTTACATAGTCCCTCAGGAAATCCTCGGCAGGGAGCTGATTCCACAACCAGAGCGTCCGAGGGAGGAAATTTCTCAGAACCCGTACGGTACCAGGTTCCAGGGAGTGAGGATGAATGCCCTACCGACGGCGAGCGGTGCGGTGGTAGAAAGCACCCGTAGGCATCATGTCGAACGGTTCTTCGGAGCACAACCCGTTATACAAACGATAGAACACGCACAAGGACGTGAAGTCTCTCCATAGACTCAAAAAAAAATGTTATGTATTCTTTTTCACTTGCGGTTGTCTTAAAAGCAATGTTGAAATCAGTCAAAATAGTTTTTTTTGTTAGCTCATCGCTCCTACAGCCGGGCTAGTACACTAGCACTTTGACAGCTTCTATCGTCATGTTTTACGTCCAAGACAGACGTAAATTTTTTTAACGTCATGGGCTAATATGGTAGACCGTCAGCTACGTAAAATGTAACCATTCATACGTCTTGCACATAAAACGAAAATTTAAACGTCAAGTGCTAATATGCTCTTGATTTAGACATATAAAATTGCCGGTATAAACCGATGACGGGCGTAAATTTATGTAGGTCGCTCGAGACCCCCGGTAAAATTTAACACTATGAAAACATCTTCTGTCACAAGTTGACAATACAAACGGTTCAGTTTCAAATCTAAATTCGTTTGCTGTTTTGTCTATCTACATGCTCGGATTGATTTAATTTTTTACGATATTTCGCTTAATCATTGGACTTCGATATTACCGCATATCACGACGACCCTCGCTTACGTATATTGGACAAGGTTTCGCACCGGGACTTACAAGGTGATTTACTATTATTTATCATCATCGTCATAGGCCTTTACGTCTATTACAGACGATTTAAGCATTGATGTGTAGACATCGTTTTTGGTGACTGTGAAGACCGATACGAGACCGGCATTACAAATATTTATTATATATAAATGGACTCATCAAAAACTTACATTGGCTATGCATTCATCAGTATTCAGTCAAAACTCGCGCAAGGAGAAAAGTAAATAGATACACTAGCTTTTACAATAATCTAGAGACACAGCTATAAGACGGAAAGAGACAGAAAACACAGGCTTTTATCCGTAGACTATAATTGAACGAATGAAATGAATGTAATACTTGGTAGAATTACAGTTTTATACATTGGCAACACCATAGTTTTTTGGGTACATATATTTTATGCTAGGGCATAAATATACGTCACGTCATTAGTGTGGTAGCTAAGTAACGTAAAAATTGACACATACATAAGGTTATACGGCGGAACGTAAATATATGGCCGATTAGTGTACTAGACGGGCAGAGCTCATGCGCCTATTCAACTCAGGATCTCCTTCGCAAGCTCCTGCATGGCGGGCTCGAGGTAAACTTGCCTGATGGTGAACCACTAGGCTACCGTAGCTCGTACTTAGTAATATTCTATGAAATTAATAATCAATGGAATTAAATTACCTATACGAAAAAAAAATAGAATTGAGTATATTTTTCTGTGAAATGAGATTCGGCAAAAGATATGTCTACAAAATAAGGGGATGCCAAATTCTCAATTTAAGACTGGTAGAAGCCTTCGAAATGTGGTGCTGGCGGAGGATGGAAAGAATAAGCTGGACAGAAAGGAAGACAAACGAAGAGGTTTTGACGATGGTAGGAGAGAGCCGATGCTTGCTAAAAACAATAAAAAATAGAAGAGGCAAAATGATCGGACATCTAATACGGCTCGACAGCTTCTTTTTAAACATCTTGGAGGGCAAGATCGAAGGAAGGAGAGGTAGAGGAAGGCCCAGACATACTTACACCAGCCAAATAAAAGAGAAAGTGGCTGTCGAGTCATATGAACACATGAAGAGGCTGGCAGAGGACAAAAATCAGCGGCGGTTACTCCACCGACAAGAGCCTAGCTCTTAAATAGATGACAGATGCCGAATAAGCAATCGTCAAATGTTGTTTGAATTGGTGGCTGCTTAGGCCCCACCAATTTGTCCTTCAGTGCCCTGGAGGTGGTACAGAGACCCGAGAGAGAGTGAGAGAGAGAGATTTCGCATTATATTCAACCACCGAGCAGGTTCGTCGCACACGACGCGAGCGCGTGGAATACAATGAAAAGCGATTAGGGTGGTGAAAGAGATTAACCGATCTGTGGCCAAGCTAGAACTTCTTACGATTACAAGTATTTAAAAGTCTTATTTTGTCTCTTCCAAGTTCCAACATCCGTGTCGGCACAGGCTCGGAGGCGCATCGCTTGCGTGTGCGCAGTTTGCGCCAAATTAGCGCGCAGTCGCGCCGAGGACGCTGAAGTCGCAGATAATAATGAAAAATGGCAACAAAATCACATAAAACAATTATTGTATTTTCGAGTAACTTAAAATACAGATTAGGTTGGTGTTAGGTATAAAAAAACCGGCCAAGTGCGAGTCGGACTCGCACACGAAGGGTTCCGTACCATTATCTATAAAAACAGCAAAATAAAAATCGCATTTGTTGTATGGGAGCCCCCCTTAAATATTTATTTTATTTTGTTTTTAGTAGGTATCTGTTGTTATAGCGGCAACAGAAATACATAATTTGTGAAAATTTCAACTGCCTAGCTATCGGGGTTCTTAAGATACAGCCTGGTGACAGACAGACAGACGGACGGACGGATAGACAGCGAAGTCTTAGTAATAGGGTCCCGTTTTAACCCTTTGGGTACGGAACCCTAAAAATTTAAATAAATAACCGAGTTGTTAAATAATAAAACTATGTCCTCTGCTCTACATGCTGTCCCTCGGCTTTGCGATATGAAAGGAAAGTATATTTTATATTAAATATAGGATATTTTGCTGTATGGAGACATTATTCGATATTTTTAACTCAGTAAACTGCATTGAAAGACTGAAAAACGATCCTCGCCTATTTCTTTAGTAAAAAAAATTAGTCTAGTACGAGAGATTTTGGAAAAATAGTAGTTTTTCCGCCCTCACATTTTTTTTTCTGTAAGTCTTACATTACAAACATAACGTATGACAAAAATTTAAGAAATTTTATCATCTTTAATCTTGCTTTAGACACATTTATCCTAAAAGCAACAGTTAAAGTGTTATTTCAAAAACACCAAAAAATTACGCCGTCGGATCGTCTATTTATCCTAAGTAAATGCTGCTTTGTGTAAATAATTCGAGTTTTCAAATTTAAGATCTACTTTTATTTAAAATATTTTTTATGATCTTAAGAATACATTTTATTTTAGGATTATCTACAGAACTTGGCACCCATTTAGATATCAATTCTTTTTCATCGAAGTGGACAACCACGCATACTCTTAATATTAAACTTGGCTACCATTTTCACATGTTTTTGGTAGGTTATCATTACTTTTTATAAAGTTTTTTAAAATATTTATTTAACAAAATTAAGTTATTTATGAAATTAATCTCTCTCAAATTGCAGCCCATGAAAGGCTTATTTTTGTTTTTTTGAGTAGTTGTTCCAGTGGCCATTAGTGGTCTTCATCATCAGTTCTACTTCTGACGTGAATGGTCATGATTCACGATAGTATTTGCATTGATGTTAATAATCATGTCTCAAACAACATTTATTTAATGTAGCAACACCCACAAGCAATCGTTCATGTTTATAACAAAGTTGACGGGTATAGGCCGGTACCCGGTAGTCAATGTTCCTAACGGCTATATTGCGAACGAACAGTTAAGTGCAGATTTGTAGTGTTATGTTAGATTTGGAGGAAAACCAGGGTGAGCTTTTTCCATAATCACTTTCGATGCATCCTATGATATTGTAACGATTTGGTTCATTTACACGTGTGCTTACACAGCTCGGACGATGATTGTTCATGATGTGATGTATTTATGTGCGTCCACAGGTCTTATTCTATTTGGGAGGCGTGACGGTATAATATCATGTATATGAATAAGGTTTTCCTAGAGGTCACGTACATGCGATAACACAGTTCTTAGTTGTGGAGTTATTTAGTGTGAGAGGATTAGTAACAAAGTGTGACAACAGGGTCTCAGGTTCGGTAGTCTCAACCTCAGGCCATATCGTCATCAATCGAGGGTGCACTCGGGGAATTATAACTGGAACAATAGAGTGTGAATTGGTACAGTAACAGTTGTGTGGTAAGGGATGTCTGTAAGGGGAGGTGGAGGACATTCTCGGGGACGAAGGTCCCTTCCCCCACACCTCATATGGAGCTGGTACAAGGCGGCAGCTCATATGTCAGATATATAAAGGATTCCGCAAGCTGTAAGTGTAGATTCATAGTTGCATATATGCTAATACAGATACCTAAGCTAGAGTGCTATAGGTACTCATTCGCGGCCATGAGAGTGACCAGAAATGGCTTCGCGACAACTTCACCCAATATTGTTTAACTCAAGAGATAATGCACGAGTAGCTGTAAAAATTACCCATGTGCCTATAATATTTGAAAAAATCCTCGATTCCTTGAGGACTCCATCATCAGATCCACACAAACACACACACATCTCAAATGCCTAACATTTTAACTTAAAATCACTGTTCTTTCTTTATTGTTTTGATGTTTCTTTTTAAGTCCTAAGTTCCTAACAAAATAGTTATGTAAGTTATATCATTCACATGTAAAATAAATCAGGTCAACTGCACTCCTGGGTTCCAAGACACAGGCTTTGCCTAGTTTGCGGTCCACCAGGTACTGCTTTTAGTTGTAAAAATGTATTTCTGGTCACTAAACTAATTTATTGTTATTAAATCAGTTCTACTTCACCAAATGGTGATTTACTATACAAATTACCCAAAGCCCTACAGGTGTGCCTATAACATTTGAAGAGTTCTCGCGATTCCTTTAAGACTCCATCATCAGATCCTGACCAGATGACATTTCTACTTCACTAAATAAATAGTTCTAAAGCAAACGCACGAATTACTATGCAAAATACCGGAATGTCTATAGGCGTCCCTATAATATTTGAAGATTTCCCTCGATTTCTCCAGGACCCCATCACCCTGACCCTGATTCTGATCTTGACCCTGACCTGATGACAGGTAGTCCCATCACTTCGGAAGTTCCTTTCAAGAAAAAAAAAGTTTTTTTCAAATGGGTTTATAAATGATGGAGTTCTGAGGTAACAAACATAAATAATAATAGTAAAGAATACTTAAAAATTCCCAGTTGTGTTACTTTTTTATTTGTATGCTCACAGTTACCCATCTGGACGCCAAATTTCAACTTTCAGGTCAGAAATGGGTTGGGTTTTTGATCTATCCGTCAGCTAAAAAGTCAGTCAGTGATAAACGCCATAACATCATATGGAAGTCTCTGCTGTGCGGAACAGGGCTGTTATTCGCTACGCGATGAAGCAGCTCACCCCGCCAATCACCCGTCACGTAACTAGACCTCTACCTACGCTTGGTTACTACGTATCGCGGGTGTCAAGATATATTTGTGGGTGAGCGTTAAGGTGAGCTTAAAAGAAGTTACAGAATAGGGGGGCAGGGTTATGTTTCGAAATGACGGGTTTTGTCCGATCCTTGGTGATAAAAAGGCCGATTTTGAGACGTTAATATCTCATTGGACCCGATTCTACGTGCACATGGCTTAACTAGCCTAAAACTAAATTGTCTAATTTTTAAACATAATTTAGGAGGCAGATTAAAAACGATATATTTAGAATAGCATTTAGACAGCTAAGTAAGTTGTATAGACCGCCTAAATAAGAAACGTCAGATACAAATTAGCGCTGTCATTTGAATAGGACAGCTGCTCATAGAAGAGCAAAGTGTTTTAGCGACACCTAAATAAAATTAGGAAGTTTAGAGGCCACTGTAGAATCGGGTCCAATAACCGCTTTACATGTATACATGAAATTCGATTTCTTGTGAATGTAAGGGGTTTTACATATATACTAAATTTCATGGTTCTATGTTAAATAAATGTTGAGTTATTAAGGAGTCAAAAGTGGCTCCAAATGGTTTGTAATGTAACACACGGCTGCTGCGTTGCCAGTTTCTTTTGGCTTCGTACTTGGCTGGACACGCTGCCGCGTGTCTAGATATTCTTCGAAAAGCAAACTTTCATACAAATTCTGTTGGTAATTACTATATAAGATGACGTTAATAATGAATTTAAAAGTAAAACTAATACAGTTAAGTAGCCATTACTACGTAAACGAGTAGTAGTCGATCAATTTTTAAAAATAGTACAAAAGTTATTAACTGGAGAAGACACAAGAACTGAAGAAGAATCAAGACATTGAATATTATTTAGATGAAGTTGTTTTTGTCAAATAAAATAAATGTAAAACCGGTAGTGAAATATTGTGAATCATGCCAAATGATGTAAAAATTAAATTTTGCCACCATAATAATTATAATTTATAATAAAAAAACCCTCCAATTGTTTAATTGGAGGGTTTTTTTTGTTTTAGCGTAACTGCCTAGCTTTAATTTTAATGTCTACCTAATTTGGCAGTTTGTTTTAATCTAGGTATAAAAATACAAAATAGTGACGCAAACCCTAAACAAAAGCAGTTAGATAAGAATAATATTCTTATATTTGGGGGCACAATTCGTGGTTTAAAATGTGGCACGTCTTTAAAACTCAGAATGACAGGGACATGCATAAAATAAGCGAATGTCTACTATAATGTGATAGACAAATACAAGTTTCCAATAAACAGTATATCTATTAAAAAAGGTATATAAGGTAAAAAGGTAGGTATATAAGGTAAAGGTATAATTATAAAGTAGGTATGCATACATATTTCGAGACTGTTTTCACTGCTGAAGTGCTCAGTTTACATTAATTAGCTACTCCGTCATTGACAACATCGTTAAATGCTAAATAACACTCCAAGATTGCTGAGTACTGGACATAGATAATGCGTAGGTACTTTAAGCACATTTATGGACAAAAAACTTCCCTTTGAAGGCTATGTGCTAACGTAGGTTTTAATTTATCTATAGAATCATGAGGTACCTCACGCGATAGACGCATTAAACATTTCTGTTTACTACGATTCTCACCGTTGCCCGTTGCTTTATTGGAATTTCTGTAACTGGACTATTCTTCAACAACTTTTCTCTATTCAGCATTTGTCTACACTAATCTACACTAATATTATAAAGAGGAAAGATTTGATTGTTTATTTATGTGTTTGTATTGAATAGGCTCCGAAACTACTGGACCGATTTGATAAAATCTTTTACCATTAGAAGACGACATTTTCCCTAATGAACACAGGCTACTTTTTACCGCAGGAAAATGCTTCATTCCTACGGGAAAACGGGTAATCCATGCGAAGCCGGGCCGTGCAGCTAGTCCTGAATAAAAAAATGTACTTTTCTTTGTGTGTTGATATAATATCCCCCGTTAACATTATACACCTATATATTTGGATGATTTCAGTAGGATGTACTGATTTCATTGTCTTCGAGAAGGTAACATTCTCTCTAACATTATTTTTAGATTGCCTGGCATACAGAGGCTGTAGTTCAACTTTTTTTCCACGGTAAGTTAATAAATATAAAAATACATTATAGTAATTATACATTTATTTATTATGTTGTTACGAGTGTAAAGCACAGGATAGAGTGGATATTCATTCCGATATTAATTTCATCACTCATTTGTTTTGAGTAGCATAGGTTTTTCCTGATAATAGTGCTAGGTACTTCCTCGTTTCTCGAATATTCCAACACGATTATTTTCCATAATAGGGGTGTAGCGTCGAAAATTATTATTATTTTTAACACAATTGTAGAAGTATTTTGTGACTTTAACAGGGTAAAGTTTACTGAGTCCACGCGTAATAAAATAACACTGACTCAACTAACACTCACAAGTTCACCGAGTCCGCGCCTTACTAGGTGCAGACTAGTGGAGAGGACTAGTGTGCTGACACACTTAACACTTCACTATTACTTTGCACTAGCTCTTCACGTTTTCACTTGTTTCCACCGTTCTTCCTGTTCCAGTTCTCACTCCGATACAACTCTCTCACATCCTGTTTCCAAAACTCCGCTCCGAGAACTTATCTGTAAGTACTGCAAACTTGGTCCCTTATAGGGGTACCTATAAGGGACCAAGTTTGCAGTACTTTCGGAAGGTTTAAACGTAATTTTGATATTCATTCCGATATTAATTTCATCACTCATTTGTTTTGAGTAGCATAGGTTTTTCCAGATAATAGTGCTAGGTACTTCCTCGTTTCTCGAATATTCCAACACTTTTGCTTGATTATTTTCCATAATAGGGGTGTAGCGTCGAAAATTATTATTATTCCAAAAGAAAGGAGGCAAAAAAATATGCCTAGTGACGAAAATCCCATTCAGATATCTCAGATAATTACGAAGCTACA
This sequence comes from Epinotia ramella, assembly GCA_947578815.1. NCBI lineage: Eukaryota > Metazoa > Arthropoda > Insecta > Lepidoptera > Tortricidae > Epinotia > Epinotia ramella. Next base: position 14,052,843 of record OX388205.1, on the reverse strand, counting down.
ACCGTTTTAATATTGCTTGTTAGAGAGAGAAAACGCAAACCTACGCTTAATTACTACGTATCGCGGTGTCAAGATATATTTGTGGGTGAGCCTTCAGGTGAGCTTCAAACAAGTTACAGAATAAGGGGGCTGATCTCCGTTCACATTCACACATAGATGTTAGGAGTGTCTGGATCAAGCTAGATTTGGATTGTTCAGGTGAGAATCGTGTATTGCTCTTTCGCGGCAAATCTTATGTCTATTTTTATAGCGTTTTGAAAACCACAACACAATATAGTAATAAGTAGTCAAAATTGTTTTCTGGATGTTTGAACACAGCAGAAAATCTGGCATTTTTATAAGATTTTTGCAGATCTCTTTTAAGAATAAATTTATGAAAAAAAAGAAAACATTATGTCAATATGTATATATAGATTTATGGAAAATAAAATATTGCTCTGCTGCCATTATCCAGTGAGATAACAGGGGACTACGTTTCTATGGAAAAACGGCCCTTGTGTTTCCTCTTAAGGCGGTATTATAACTTCGTACCTACTTCGCGCCATTAGAGACACAGAAATTGACCAACAATACCAAAGGAAAATACTTTTATCATAATTTGCCTTAGTATTACACTACTTTACTCTCCAATAAATGAAACAATAACAGAGTAATTATGACAAAGGGGCTCGGGGTCGCGTTATGGTTGTAGAACTTAAGTGGTTAGGTATAGTTTGGAAAATATAAATTGGCCGTCTAATATCTAATTAAAGAGAGATCATTTGTTCCGCGTAAAGACTTACCGGCCAATGGGTACTGGGTTATTAATTCCTAAACACATATTTACCTGAGAGTCGGAGTGACTCAAATCTATTTCAGTCATCACGTGTTTTGTTTATTTAGTATAAAACAGTGTTAAAAATATGTAGAGAAGAAGCTCAATATAAACTTTAATCCTGCCTATGTCCTATGTTTTGTCCCTTTCTTACATTTAAATAACAGAGTGACAGATAAAGACGAATTTCAACAGCACTTTAGCTAAAATAGGTTTGTTCAACGTTATACTTGATAGATCAGAACTGCATGTTTCCTATGACCAACAAAAGAAATGCGTTGATTCCCACCACATTAACATGCAAACGAAGTGGCAGGTACAGTAAGTATGAAATGAAACTTTAACTTCATTCTTCTTTATATTTACGAAGAATTATTTAAAACCAAGATTTAAATTTTCACGATACATAATAATTGAACCTTTTATGATATTCTTCAATGTGAATAAAATTTGCAGTAAGACGCCTTTTAATTCTCTTAAAACGCAAAAGTCTAATTTATTATGGAAGAGTTACTTTCTTAGTCACCATATCAACCATCAAGATTAGGACATCATACTAATTTAAGACGTTTGACACATTTGACAATGATATTACAGTTGCCATATAAATACCTCTACTTTAATATTAATCCTTTTTGTAAATTTCTCGTGCGTTTGTAAAGGCGATACTTGGGTGCCTGCAATGATTGCGGTATCAGTATCTACATACTTTTGTATTAATGTACCTTCTTTAAAAGGTCAATTACCTCTTCGCAGGGAAAACCAAATCTATTCGTGCGTGACTGCGATGGCGATCACAGTTGGTCAGATGAACCACTTTACCAATGTGCTGAATTTTGACTGTTAAGAGAATACTTAAGAGTCAAAATTTAAAGAGAATACTCTTTCTCTCCTATTTAATCACTAGCATATGTATGCTTGTATGTACAAGTTTTGACATTATGTTTACAGTAGGTTTACGTCCATAACGTTTATTTCGAATAGGTTTCGGAACGTGCTATCCGTTTCCCAAAACACCCGTTCCCAAAACAACCGTTCCCATCACCACCTTTTCCCAAATAATCCGTTTCGCGATAGAAGTGTTTTCCAAAATACGCTTCTCCCAAAAGATAGGTTTGGCTTGGTACCCGTTTCCCAAAAACACCTAATCCCGAAATGACCGTTCCCGTCACTACAGTTTCCTAAATAATCCGTTTTCCAGAATGTGATTTTCCCAAAAGATACGTTTTTCTTGATATGCATTTGCCAAAAAGCCCGTTCCCAAAACATTCGTTCCCGACATCACCTTTTCCCAAATAATCCGTTTCCCGATAAATATTTTACCCAAAAGTTATGCTGATGCCGACTGTATTGTAAAAATTTATCTGGAATAAAATTCAAAGGGCGTAAGTTGTTAATACGTAGGAATATATACGGGTTTCTATAGTGTTTTGACATAATTATGCGATGAGAAACGGGTCTTTTAGGAATACGGGTGTCATGAGAGACTGATCTTTTGGCATCCGGATGATATGAGCACCGGGTGTTTTGACATACTTATGCGATGTGAAACGGGTCTTTTAGGAATACGGGTGTCATGAGAGACTGATCTTTTGCCATCAGGTTGATATGAGCACCGGGTGTTTTAACATACTTATGCGATGTGAAACGGGTCTTTTGGCCTACGTTCATTTAAAGAAACTGATATTTTGGAACGGTTGTTTTGGGAACGGGTGTTTTGGGAAACGGATAGCACGTTCCGAAACCTTCGAATACTTGAGGCGTTTTTAGCCTAGCGCTTGACTCGCGAGCTGGATGACCACTTTATATGGTTACAGCAGAACGCCGCGCCGTGATTGGGAAGGCGTGTTAAGCCTTTGATCCTGGCTGCTACAGTTGCTTGATACAGAGGCTGCTTAAACTTCAGGAGTATTATTTGTATTTTGTAATTTTGTGCACCGTAATCAATTACCTACTCGTTGAGGGTTCCAATGAGTTCAAACACGACGGGTGATGTTATGTAGTTTAACCTTCTGCTTCATCAGATTAGCTCGAAAAACCCATATATACAATAATATCGTTGTATAATATAATCAAAATGTCATCGAAAAATGTTCGTTTCTCAATAGGAATTTCCACTAGGTTACTTTTTATAGTTAGATTTAAAAACAATTTTCATATATTAAATAGGTATTAACTGTAAGGAAAACATTAAAATTATTAAATATGGATACATTTTGAAACCTTATAGGTCGTAAAATCATTTTATTACCTTGCAGAAATATGTAAAAATATGCTTGCAATTTTAAATTCAGCTCGAAAAACCCATTTACAATAATATCGTTGTCATCGAATTCACATAAGTACGCCGAATTTCATCCAATAAATGTAAAAAACTAGTGCTTACGCCAAATGTTGGGATTAGGTGCCAAAGCGGACGCCGGGCTCCTTTAGGACACAACCGGGAATAAAGCTAGGAGGATGAGGAGGGGAGGATGATGGACGCCAAATTTCATCCAATCGGATACCGGCAAGTGGCTGAAAATGAATTGCAATTGTTGACGGACAATTACATAATTATCAAACGTACAGTGAGTGCCAGTTGAATAAAAGCTTGTAAAAATGGCCTGTCTGTGCCTACGGTGTACTATTTTGACCGCTGAACTAGATGGCGCTGCGCGGCGACATATAGGTAAGTACCTATTTTGCGACAAATTAGAAAAAAAATTGAGTAGGTTGTAGAAGTAGAGTAGGAACGATTTACTTAACTGTCGTTTTTAGGGTTCCGTAGCCAAATGGCAAAAAACGGAACCCTTATAGATTGAGAGTCACAGGCATTTTACTCGAAAACTATAACGTTTATTTGAATAAAATTTTCAGAATAGGTGTATTTTGTTAACCGCTACATAGCTTTGTAATCAAATTACTAAAAACATTTTTTTATGGGTGCATACATAAAACTGAAAATCAAAATTTTTTTTTTTCATTGCAAGCCCACGTGTGGCACATCAATCGATAGGCCTTTCAAAATAAATATAAGGTTTCTCAGCAATTTTTTTGATTACGTGACTAGAGTCGGAGATAATCTCCTCGAAAGTCACTAAAATTGTGTCCCCCCCCCTCTAATTTTTGAACCGTGTATTTTAAAAATATGAAAAAAATCATGCTCATAGGGCTTATTAAATTCTCTCAGCAAAAATTGTTTTGAACAAGATCGGTTCAAAGGTTTTTGAGATATTTCTAAAAAACTGCCTTCCTTAAAGAAAAGGACGTAAGTGCCATAAGATTTTAGTAACGATACGACCTTTTTGCCTTGTTGCTTTTTGCGACCGCTTTAGCCTAGTTGGTAGTGACCCTGCCTACGAAGCAAGAGGTCCTGGGTTCGAATGCCGGTAAGGGCATTTATTTGTGTGATGGATGAGCACGAATATTTGTTCCTGAGTCATGGATGTTTTCTATCTATTTAAGTATTTATTTATCTATATAAGTATGTTTATCGTCGTCTAGTACCCATAGTACAAGCTTAGCTTAGTTTGGGACTAGGTCGATTTGTGTAAGATTGTCCACTAATATTTATTTATTTATTTATTTTTAATAGGCACGGAACTCTCGTTGTGCGTGGTTCGACACGCACTTGGCCGCTTTTTTTTAGGGTTCCGTAGTCGACTAGGAACCGTTATAGTTTCGCTTTATCTGTCGGTTCGTCCGCGGATAATCTCAGTAACCGTTAGCACTAGAATGCTGAAATTTGGTACTAATATGTATATCAATCACGCCGACAAAGTGGTAAAATAAAAAGTGATTTATTTTATTTTATTAGGGTACCTCCCCTATACGTAACGTGGGGAGTGTTTTTTTTTTTCATTTAAACCCTAACGTGTGATATATTGTTGGATAGGTATTTAAAAATGAATAGGGCTTTGCTATAATCATTTTTTGATAATGTTAATATTTTCGGAGATAATCGCTTCAGAAGTAAAAAAAAATGTGTCCCCCCCTCTAACTTTTGAACCATAAGTTTTAAAAATATGAAAAAAATCTCAAAAGTAGAACTTTATAAAAACTTTCTAGGAAAATTATTTTGAACTTGATACGTTGAATAGTTTTTGAAAAAAAAATACAAAATAATTTCTGGACGAAAAACTACGGAACCCTACACTGAGCGTGGCCCGACACGCTCTTGGCCGGTTTTTTTTACTATAAATCAACCAACATTTCATATGAATAGGTACTTTCCAAGTGTCCATGGTGATTGGTGTCAGATAATAGGAAAACTCAACAGGGCGAAACTGAGTTAACTGGGATTTAATTCGGGGTTCTTTTTTTAAGTTGGTGACATAGCCTGTGTTATGAAAATGTTTTCCCCATAGTTTTAACTTTTTATGATTTAATTTCGAATGGCAAAAGTAAATAATGCGGTCGCTGTGTCACCAACTTGACTGATTTAAATAAGACTAAAGATATCAGTGAGTTCCTAAACAAAATTATTAAATTAAATTGTGTTAATACAAATTTCCCACTTTATCTTGATCATTCACTTAAGGTTTAGTAGCTTGTAAAATTTTGTTATATCGACTTTTACTTGACACGTTCTAATTCACTATGAACTAAACTTACCTACCTTTAATTACGGCTTCTTACTTCCGTTCAAATAAGTACTCTATTTCTACTACGGAGATGTCAGTTTTGAGTGTCACATTGCAGCGTGATCTTGGCAATTTTTTTGCGTTGGTTAGTTTTCGACGGTAACGGGGCCGGTTTGAGGAAAATCTCGTAGTTAACAGACGAAGAAGGCTAAAGCGTATTAAGTATGACTCAGAATAGTAGTACATATATTATATTGTGCCCGTTAAGGCATTTAACAATTGAAGTTTGATAATTGGTTTGATATTTGGACACCGGTTATACCTACTTACATATGGCTTCAGTTCAGTTCATCTCATTCATATCTTAATCACATTCCAAAATGTTTCGCGTTCTCGGACACATTAGCTCGGGAGAAAGCCTGGCATCGAAAACGCGCAATACACATTGAAATGCGATTTGAGGTCCGAAGCAGGAAATATAAGTAGGCACAATATATAGTTAGCTGTTACGTAGGTACAGATGAGGAAACTGTATAGATTCTATTCACATTATATGGGTGAATCAAGTATTTTCTTTCGCTACCTAGTTGCCAAAGGTTAAGTCTCGTACCCCTTTTTTTAAATTGTGATTTTATGGGTTCTTCCAAATGTAGGGTTTTGTGTCTTCTACGCTTATGGAAGTAACACGTACGTACGTTTGTAACACTTTTTCTAAGAAACTCTGTCATGTTGTCTCAACGTGGCAGAATAACAACAAGATATAGTTGATTAAATAAATAAATAAATAAATAAATATTGGGGGACAATCTGACACAAATCAACCTAGTCCCAAACTAAGCAAAGCTTGTACTATGGGTACTAGACGACGATAAACATACTTATATAAATAAATAAATACTTAAATACATAGAAAACATCCATGAATCAGGAACAAATATTCGTGCTCATCACACAAATAAATGCCCTTACCGGGATTCGAACCCAGGACCTCTTGCTTCGTAGGCAGGGTCACTACCAACTAGGCTAAAGCGGTCGTAAAATGGATTTCCGCAGAGGAACGCCTGAATCCCTCAATCACTTCCTTGCTCTTCAATATCGTTTCTCATACAGTCTATGGTGGATTCGGAAAAGGAAGTAGATTTTTACGACTAACCAGGGTTCCTTTAAAGTCGTATCAAACGAAAACCAATGATAATGGATCCGTTCGAGATATCTTTGCTTTTGTGTTTTTTCAAACTAACTATAGTTTTGTAGGAAGGTAAAGATTATCAGTTAATCTGTCTCTGAACATCTGTTGTTCCAACCAAAGTCATGTCATTATTGTGAAAAGATTTATCAAAAACTGTTAGCTTTTTTATTAACTGAAGATTAAAGATAATCATGTATTTTAAACAAATACTTATACAATAATAAAACAGCTAAATACGTATGTACCGATAAAGTTTAAAACGAATTATTTTCAATAAAGTTAACTTATACTAAGTACATTAACCTCCTAAGACACCGCGTACAAAATTTTGTACAAATTTCAAAATTTACTTTAAACTTTTACTTAATTCAAAAGCACCAAAGCGTACCCTGGGTCTCAGGAGGTAGAATAATAAAAATAAAATAAATAACAGCAATATTAAAAAAAGAAAACTTGGCCCAAATCGGCGTTAAGCGGTAATTAATGCCCAGGTGGCTGGCGGTATTATACGTTGAAATATTTTAACATGTAGCTATTAAAAAGTAGTATAAATAAATCCATAAGCATTTTTATTTATTTAGCATGTTAATATTCAATTCAAAAGCGTTTAAGGAAGACAATATATGATACCCTAAGCGCTGCGCGAAGAAAAAGCGCGGTATTTAAAAACGCTCAATGATAGTAACGAAATTACATATTGTCTCTGGCCTCACTTTGGCCCACAGTGTTTTTAGAATAATGTTTTTAAAGCTATCTTCTCTATGTGGTCTATGACACGCATGCAGGGAGCAAAACTTAGTTTTACTTCCTTGGGCAAAAAAGACAGATTGAAAAAAGTTGCCCTCAAATGAGGGATTTAAATTTTCCTCATAGAATGTGTGAAAAACAGTATTTGCCACTCGGTAACAAAATTAAACAATCCCTCGTTACGCTCAAGATTCTCCTTCATTGTAGAATCTTTCGCTTCACTTTGAATTAAATATACCCCCTCGCCGAAAATATATAATTTTGCTCCCTCGAGACACAATCTAATATTAGAAACGGGCTCGTCAATGCACCCCAAAACAAGACGTCACTTCGACCAACTGCCATTACAATAGTATGTTGTATTTCCTTAAAACGAGTTGTGACAGCTTATACGTACCCCAAATATAAACTACAATTTAAAAACAAATGGAGGGTCAAAAAGTATAATGTTAGCACATCTACTTTCCACACTGTAAATATTTTTTTCTTTTTAGAAACTTTTAGTACAATATGGCTTATAGTATCATAGTAGTTTATCTACGCACATATCATTAGTGCTCTAAAATGCGTTCAGAAACCGAAGGAAATGACCAGCATTATTACAACCAATTTTACTATGAGAACTTTCTTGTCTGTGGTAGTAGGTAAAATCTGTACTGTAATGTTATTACAGTACAGATTTTTGTAAGGTTATGAGTTTAAATTTGGAACAGCTGTCAAAACTCAAGTGGGTCTCTATTCTAGTTTCCATAGATATTAAAACAGTTATCGATGCGAAACGTCAATTCAGTATGTTTTTTAATATAAACCGCACGACATTTGATCAAGAGTGACATGAGAATAGGGACATCATTCGTTTGTCTATGATTTAAAAAAACATTCGTCTTGACGTAGGATCAAATTGCCGCCATTACTATTGTCATTTCTTTGTTGGTTTTTGCTGTTACGAAAGTAGAATTGTGAAAAGTTGTTTGTAATTCACATTTTAGTTGAAAATATGAGTAGTAGTGACTCCGAGAACGATATGCACACTCCGCCGGATATCGTAAATGCAGCCACGATTGCAACAAAGATATTTTACAGGTAGCACTATAGTAGCAATGCAGGTCATTTTCCTACGGCTTTTGAACCGATCTTAGAGTACTTATGATATGTGTGTAGATAAAGTAGTGTATGCAACTGTACATAATTTAGCCTTAAAACACTCGTGTGATCCTATTATGAAACTCGCTGACGCTCGTTTCATAAAACCACACTCGTATTTTAAGGCCTCTGATTATGTATCAGTTGCATAAACTACTATTATGCAACAGTTTATAATAAGCAAGGACCGGAATTCTTCATAGCAAAAATCAAACTGTCAGAGGGAATGACCAAAGTGTTTTATCGACAATTGATAAATAAATTTCACTTAATGACACATCGTCAAAGTAATGAAATCAGGCTTTAGGATATATACAATGTATGTAAGCATAATGGTAAGGAATAAAACAGAAAATATTTTTATTTTACAGTTTTAATATGGCACAATGAAAAGTTTAAACAAGTATACTAAGAGTAAACTAACCTTCATTCAAAGTAACAGAGTCGAAGTCTGTATCTGTACTAATTATGTTTTCTTGACATATGTGACGTGGGCATGATTTATTTTAATATGGAGATGCAGGTTGCTTATCAAAGAGGTCAAATGTTACGGAATAATCGTATAAGTCGATATGCGATAATATTCCGTAAAATCGATACGTGGAATTGTCGATAAAACAATTTGGTCATTCCCTCTGACAGTTTGATTTTTGCTATGAAGAATTCCAGCCCTTGATAATAAGGGTTCTTCTCGATTCTTTCTCGACTACGTCTCGTTTTGTAACTTCGACCCTTGAATTTGAAGAACCAATTATGAGCTGTAATGTTGCATACATTACTTTTTCTATGACAGCATCAAATACATAGCACACTCGAGAGCAATGGAAATGGGTCACTTTGTATGAAGAATTTTGTACACAGCATAAAGCAAAACAAAGTGAACCACTGTTATTGTTCTTGAGTGTATGGTAAATTAAAGTATATTTCTTGGTATATTCACAAAATAAAGCCAATTAAAACCCACATTTTACAGTTTTGCAAAAGTTTTTTAATTTCGAAGACGGAACCTCAACTTGATAGCATAGACAAGAAACAATTAGACCGTTCTCAATTACGAAATATGTGGTTGCGTTCAAGTAAATATATAGATGTCAAAAAATAAGATTAAGTTGATAGAATATTGGTGTTTATTTTTATTTTGTAAACATTAATATAATTAAGACACGTTTAAGTAACACACATTAACACACACACACACACACACACACACACACACACACACACACACACACACACACACACACACACACACACACACACACACACACACACACACACACACACACACACACACACACACACACACACACACACACACACACACACACACACACACACATGTAACTTGGCGTTATTAATAAAGTATTTGTATTTGTTTGTTTATTTGTAAGTTTCTTTCAATCTAGATTTAAAATATGTACCAAAGTAAAGTATTATTTTAATTTGAAAAGTTTGTTATTAATATTGAAAACGAAAACAAACCTATTTCAAACATGTTGCACGGATCTTGATTCTTGTATCTTTAAAAAAATGTCTTATGAGCCCATAGACAAATAGACTTCATTGCCATTACTCAAATGAAGTTGATTTAGATATCGCTGTCAGTCATTTAATTGACAGATAGAAGTGCTGGAGTAGAAAAAGTAGGTATAATTATAAATTTTACATAATATTTATTTGTGACTTTTTATTTCAAAATCGATAGTGTGTACACGCATGAAAATGTGGCTAACATTTTCATGCGTAGCTGTTTCTGCTGTATAATAATACAATTTCGCGATTGTATTTTTTTTTGTTACTTGATACTAGGTAATTTCGGACTTGTTAGAGCAGGGTTTCTTAGAGTGGGGTCCATGGATCCCTTTGGGGTCCGTAATCTGATTGCTAGGAGTCCACGGCCACATCGTTCACTCTTAAGAATTATTAGAAATATGCAGCAATTCGCGCATGATTGTTATTTTGCTTAGGTACTTTGTTATTGCCGAGCGGTATTAGACACACGACACGAGTAAAATAAGTAATATAAAGGTGATTCTTTAAATTAGTTCTTTTTCAACATTTTATTAATGGGTCGGTATTTTAAACCGACTTCAAAAAAAGGTTCTCAATTCGGTTGTATTTCTTTTTTTCAATGTTTGTTACCTCAGAACTCCGTCATTGATGAGCCGATTCGATAACTTTTTTTGTTTGTAAGTATATGCATCCAGGTGGGTCCCATTTTTTTTTAAATTTAGTCGGATGATGGGATCCATGAGGAATTGAGAGAACTCCTCAATTATATTAGGCACGCGTGTAGTGATTTTGGTATTTTCTATTATATCTCGTGTATTTACATCCGGAAATCATAAATTTGGTGGAGTGGAACTGATGATGAAGACCACAGATGACTTATGGAATTCCTCAATTATGTACTTAAAGTACAAAAGCACGTCACAGATTCTGATAAGATTCCGTTGAAATAGCAGCTAATGAAGTACCAAAGGTGATCCTTGTGGAATCGACGGAAGTCCTCAAATATTATCGGGCCACATACAGCGATTGGGTTATTTTCTCTAATAATCAACGCATTTGCTCTCGCAAATCAGTTCATGTGGTAAATTGGAAAATAAATGTGGAAATGTTCTCGTGGCTTGGCGGAGTACTAAATTGAAGTCGGTTAAAACTTTGTGTTTAAAGTGAATTATTGAAATTCTGAAAGTGGTCCTTGCCTAACTAAAGTTTAAACCACCGTGTTAGAGTCAAGTGACGCAACCGTATTGTACTATTTGTCGAAAACCAATATCATCTCATTGCCCTACTTCGAATGTGTTTGTATAAAATCTTCCATTGTTGCTTTAAGGGATCGTTTACCTTAGATACTTGATTTACAAAATCAGAAAATGTTTTTGACAGTACCAATAGGTACAGGTCAACTTTTAGTTCTATCTTAAAAATGGTGTTGTCAGATGTCATGTAATTTTAGAACAACACAAAAAGCAAAACCATCTAAACAAATCACAATTTTCAGTAGTTACACTTACAACATATCGACTTGCAGGTGGAGGACTCGTAATGCTGTTTGTTGGTTTTACTTCTGATTTGCTTAAAGACTGACTTATCCATGAGGATACTTTAAATAAAATGTTTATTGTATTTCATTAATGACTAAGAGAAACTGTAATAATGAAAGTTTTAATTTTGCAGATATGAATATAAAATGTGCACAATGTAATATATATAATAGAACAGGTAGGGGTCTGCGACAGTCCCGGTGAGTCTCTATGCTCGGCTCGGCGCTCTGCGCTCGACGTCGCTGGTGTCTATTACATAACTGGCACGAGCGGCACGGCCGATTGATCAACCTTAAATTAGTGGGTTGCAGGGGACACGGGCGCGCGGGGATGGTTACGGCAAACTAGGTTGGCCGCGGAAGCACACTAACCCCTAGAAAACTAGGGGTGCGAAACTCCTCCCCCTTTTCTGGTCACGGGAGCACAGCGATTGGTCCGTTCGCTTCAACCGCTCACCCCTCACCCAGATTACAATCGGTGGGGTGCGCTCATAGAAATAGTGCTATGTGCTCGTCTATGTACTTATATACTTGACAGGTATACATAATGTATAGGGACCCCAATCCGTGACATTGAAAACTGGCGTCGCGGGTGTCCGTGACTAGAGCTGCGGTGCCATGAATGTAAACAAACGAGGCTACGGACAGTGTTATTTCAGTCTATGCAGTGTGTATACAAGCTTAGGTTTCCAGTTCACTCGATGAGGTTGCAATGGGGTTCTCATATTTAGGTATGGTGAAAAACGTACATGAAACTAGAGTTGAACACAATGTTTTCAAAACTAGGTTAAGCTTTTGCTTATCTGATTAGCTTTTAAAGCTCGCGTTGTCTTATCGATGAAAATATGTTCATGTATACACATGTACATTATGGGTGAGTAAATATGTGGATAAAAAATAAGCCATCACAAACGTGAGGTGTGTTGGTATATCGTATGAAGTGTAGTTTTTAACCTAATTAACGCTATATTTTTTACTAACCCAGTATATTTTTACTTTAGACAGTGGCATGTTAAATATATAGATAATTCTTAGTAAACTTAACTAGCAGTGCAATGAAAACTCGATTGATTAATTTTATTAGATACTACAAAAGTATGTTTTTAATGAGTACATACTTGTTACCAAAGTAGTTGTCAACAATGCCAAAGAACAGAAGGATATAAAATGGACCTACAAGATGTACGAAAGTATAGGGGTTTAGTAAGTATTACTACTTACCTTACTTACCGTGAGACGCCAGCCATGAATATAGTTTACCTACTTTTAGTATGATACCAACATTTTTTTTTTGGCAGCTAAGTAGTAGCCGTCACTTATTGAGTTCATAAGTTTCATAACTTTAAACCAAATATCAAATTTCCAAAATGAGTGTGTAATGTCGCGTCATATTTATTTATTTCAATTTTCTACCCTATCCTTATTTTATTATCAAATTAAATTCTGACACTATCGGTATATTTACAGACCTAGGTAACCTAGATCGATAAATTAATTATCTGGTTATTAAAATGGGAATGACTTTCCACATTGCAAATATCTGTCAACCGCTTGTCATAATTAGGTTTTAAGGTTTACCATTTTAATCAAATTTCACACATACAAGTAATCATCATTCGAATTTGCGTATACATTGTCATACCTAAATAAGTTCTCAAGTTTCTGGTAGCATATTGTTATGAGTATCATATTTAACGTAGAATAACAAATGTCCCCGAAAATATAAGCATCAGAAACGATATTTGTACCTAATCGTCTCATTGGCAGTCCTAATGGGAGAGCCTTAATAACACATATCCTATTAGGGATGTAGGTAATTAAGGGGGTGCATTGGAAATTATCGCGTGCATTGAAAGGCCGTTCTGACTAGTTTAAGAAACAATAAGGTCTGATTTTCAGATATATGATTCTTGACTAAGTATTTAGTGTTTATCTGATTTAATTGATACACGATTACACGCCTAAAATTTCCTCGATAGAAAAAAAATCCAAAGTTGGGTCTTTATTTTCCTTTTTTTACTCAGTCTACTCAAAAAATACATTATTTTACGACAAAATCAAGTTAATACTTCTCTCTCATCATCATCTCATCTAAAACCTCACTTACTGAAATATAAATAAAACTTCACTAAGTTAGGTACCTATTTATCGAAATTTGTCCAATAAAGCCATTCCCGAAGAGTGTTGCATCTCTTTTTCTCGTGCGCGGAAGGCATAAGCGACATAAGCGTGCCTCAGTCAAGGGGGCGTGGTCGACTCGAATCAAGGCATCGCCTTAATTATGCTATTCAAAGGGCATTTTAACCTGACGATGCAGTGGTGATATATTATATTTGCGATGTCCCGTGCCATTATTGAAAGGCGGTCGATTATCGTTCCAGGTAAGAAAAACTGAAATAATATAGCAAGCAGCATTAAGGCGCCGTAGGTTCATGGTCTTCTCTCCCTCTCACTAAGCATAAGCGTGAGCGAGATGGAAGTGCGTACTCGGAAGCGCGGATATCATGTTTTTTAATTTTAATTTCTCGGCCGTTAAAATAAATAAAAATGTAAACACTGATTTCCCTCAAACATGATATTGCCGATTTTTAAAAGCAATTTTAATATTTATAGCTTTTGTGCATAATTTGTTACGAATATTTTAAGTGTATTTTTGTGTGTTTTAGACCTATGTTCGTGATTTTTTTCTATCGAGCGAAATTTACTTAATCATGTTTCGAAGCACTGATTTCCCTGCAGAAAAGCCTCAAGATTACTATTCGTATTTTTTTGAAACCATATTATTATAAACAGACGCATTATATTGTTTCAAAAACTCTGTTCGCTTAACTTCGCTGAACCTACGGCGCCTTAAAACCGTTTAATGTTAACAATCACCACAGACCGCAGGATCAGTGAACTGTAACTTACACCAATATTTGTCTTAAGGGGCTCCCATACGCCAATGACCTTCGATCTGAATCCCTTAGTTTCCTAATGTTTTTTGTAGCTTATAATATTAAGAACAACGGCTTTAAGCAATATAATATTCCATATTTACTTCAAAGTTCATTGTTATCGAGATATTTGGCATCAAAGTTGAACAATTTTAGGCCAAAAAACTGGTTTTCTGGCCATAACTTTTATGTTAATTAGTTTAAAATGAAAATCCTAGACACGTTTTTAGAGACGTCATTGACGAAGCCAAATACATTTCGTATATGTTTCACGTCAATAGAGATACGAAATAAGTGTTTTTTTAGACATTGTTTAAACAATCGTACAAACTTAAGTATTCATTTCTTTCAAAATCTGGTAAACCAAAATGGAGTTCAAAGATTGAAGAACCGATAGCCGTTTGACTTATAATTCTATCTGTAGTGCAAAAGTAGGAGACACGGTTCAAAATTCGTCAAAAATCCAAAAACCGATGAAAACCTCTGGGGCTACCTTAAGGGTCCTTACGCCTAAAACGAGCGTATTTTGCAAAATGCTTGCTTTTTCATTTAAGATTACGACGTAACTATTAGTATTTATTCAAAAACTGATAACGTACTTAAATAATTATCTCTTAAACTAGGGGCTAACATGGTTCAAATTTTCATTTTCTGTTTCTAAACCTAAAATAAATGAGTTTTCTTGGGAGTCTTTTTCAAATTTTGCAGTGAGAAGTGTCGTTTCGGTTCTAAATTTTACAGTAAACAAGAATCATTAGGTACATGAATGATTACAATACGAGTACACATCACCAGATCTTTTACGTGGGGCTGACATGATTGAAAATCAAAGGTTCATTTTAAAAAGTTGATAAAACACCTTCCGAGTTTTCTTAATTTTTTTGGTGAAAACAGGATTACATTATATTTTTTTACCGCAAATTGTACTTTTATTTCAGCAAATTATAACTTTATGTTAACCCATTAAAAAAATAATCATAACTATAGGACCTACGATGCCGTAAATTTATATTTTTTAAAAGACGTATAAATCACGCTGCACAGATGCCGCGCGCCGAAATTTATTATTTAAAAATTATTAGGAGGTTATGTAATGATTATTTAATTACGTTATCAGTTTTTGAATAAATACTAATAGTTACGTCGTAATCTTGAATGAATAAGGAAGCATTTTGCAAAATACGCTCCCGCTTCTGCTTATGTGGGCGTAAGGACTCTTAAAGAGTGTAAGTATTGCTACAAACCGTAATGACGCAATAAAGAAACTTTTACTAGACTCGCGGAGCAGTGGAACACCGGGAACATTCAGCAGCGCCACAACGTAATTTGTAGCAGACGTTATTAAACAGTTCAGTCTGGCGAACTTTCAGAGCTAGGATGTATGAAAAAGGATAAAGTGCCACAACAATTGTTGTCACTATTTTTGTTCAATCTTGTTTTTTTTTTTGTAGGTCAACCTATTTTTCTGTTTTACTTCGTTTCGTCTCAGACGTCCCATTTACATTTTTTTAATATCCAATGTAAACAACTGGGCGTGATTGAGGTGGATGTTAAACATGACAATTGTTATGACGATGACTAGGAATAGTAAATGAGATAGTTACTTACACTAAGATTAATATTCTACCAACATCAATTTCTTCTTAAAACATTTGTTTCAACATCCGTTTCGTAACGTGAGTCATTCATATTCGGTTAACTTAAATTGCAAATAAATTGCAAGGGTATATAATATAACAATGGAATAAAATGAGTTTTTTCACTGATAGAAAACAAAAGGACGACAGTAATTTAACGTCGTGATTTATAGGGAAGGCGGTTAACGTCAAAAATGGCCAAACCCATTTTACTTAAATACAATAATAACCAAGTTGACTTAAACGACCTTTTCATATGTATATATTTTTTCCATTTGAATATTCGTCTTAGGATAATTTGTTGCGGTTCGAAATGAGACAATTGGGACCTTAATTCACTACTGAATAGTTTTTAAACCATAATACAAAATCCGTCGTAAATTGATACTGTACCACAGATATTTTTATGAGAATTGTTATTAAATGTCGCGTCCAAGTGTGTGCACACTTACTTCCAACATGCGCTCGCGAGCGACCCCGCCAACTTCGCTTGAATGAAACTCCGAGACTTTCGTTTTCCATACGAGTCGCTCACATGTTCGCTTTGCATTTTGTTTCCAGCTTTTTCACGTGACGTCGCTCGTGATACGGTACTGAAAATAGTAAATAGATATCCTAGCCACCCAAACGTGACTGTACCAATGAAAAGCAAAGTTAAAGTTTGACACCCTTAGTATTTGGAAACAATGCACAGAAAACCATACTTAAATACATACTTGACTTTGGTTGCCTACAATAGAGTTAGACTAGACTAGTATTCCACCGGCGATACTACTGAAATGAAAAACATGTGTGGGATGATCTCAATCCTTTTGTCGGCCAAGTCGAAAACCAGGCATATTATTTCATTGAACTTGGCTTCCATTTTCACATTTATGTTTTTGATAGATATGATAAGAAGAAATGATTACTTTTGTACAGAACTTATGCAGGGTGTCCCACTGCTAAGCGACGTGGAGTGAAAGTGTTAAGAGGGCCGTTAGGCTAATATGAATTAACCGCGTTCATAGGCTATGGCGTTACGGCGTCAATTGAAAATTTAAAGTGACCGTAAGCTACGGATGTAAGTTCCAATTAAGGGTGGACATAGGTTACGAAGTCAAATGTAATTAAGAGCATCTATAATTATGCTACAGTGTCAATCCGAACTAACATCATCCATGGCTTACGGTGTTGGTTTAGATTTAACAACGTCATTAGATAATCTAAATCGCCACAGCTGGTATCGAACGATTAACCGTCGCTATGGTTAATAGATCAGTCAGTGGTAAAAATGCCGAATTTTAGACATTAATATCTCAGTAACCGTTTGAGTTGTGTTAATGGAATTTGGGGTTCTTGTTAATCTAGGGGTTTTAATAAATGAAACTGATTTAAATAGATTATTATTGTTACATTATTGAGGGAACAAATCTGGCTCCAAACGGTTCGTGTAATATATCACACGGTTACGGCCTCGCCAGTTCTAAGCTTGAACTTGGCTTGACACACTGCCGCGTGTCTAATCTTAACTTGAACTAGTAAAACCTATGACAAGAATAAAAGAAAAAAAACAAATTAAAATATTTTTATACTAACGACTAGGATGATCCAAGACTTGTTTTTACTTTTTAATTCCTCATTTATTTATTTATTTACATCCCCTACATTGCAACTTAGAGGTGGGTCATTGTCAGTCAGTAAAACAAAAATCGTCTTTTCAGTGGGCAATAGTTAAGGGCTTATGTATATAATATGTTTTTATCGCATAGAATTATAGAAGAGGCGACGCCGTTTATGCGGATTCAGAGTTCAACCAAAAATTAGGCTTTAAAGCCCTTAACTTTGGCAATGCCCACCGAAAAGACGCGCACCTAAATCTGACAATGACCCAGGTACAGTTAACACCATAGCGTCAATATCATTAGGTATATCATCAACTTTCATTCTCTCTCAATCTTTTTTTTACATGGTAGCTAATTAAGTATAGCTGTTTTGAAATAAAGTATTTATTATAAACTAGCGACCCGCCCCGGCTTCGCACGGGTACTATATTATACATATAAACCTTCCTCTTCAATCACTCTATCTATTAAAAAATACCGCATCAAAATCAGTTGCGTAGTTTTAAAGTTCTAAGCATACATAGGGACAGACAGCGGGAAGCGACTTTGTTTTATACTATGCAGTGAAGTGATATTTACTTGAATGCATTTTCGGCCGCGCAAACGCAAAATAAAACTCACACCACATAATAAGTCATAGTACTAACTCATACTGGCAGTAATATTATCAATGCCGTGAGCCACGTGATAGGCGCTTCACGATTTCAGTCACCCAGCGCAAGGTCGAGGTAAGTCTGGTCTCGCGTAGATGTAGGGTGCCGTCTGGCAGGTCATATTTCTACAATTATTAATCTTATATATGTGTTCATCAAATCTAATTTAGTGAGGTACACGCGTACCCAGTTCAAGTCGGTTTACCAGGGTTAACGTGCATTATTAATAAAAATCTCTGTTTTCTTTAGCTGAGGTTGCGATAGATGCAAAGATGTCTACACAATCCATACTACATATTATATATCAAACTAAATGCGAAAGTAAATCTCGCCTGTCTGCCTGTCTGTTACCTTTTCACGCATTAGATGAAATTTCGTATGGATCTACTCATAGTTTGAGACCCTGGAAAGGACATAGGATAGGTTTTATCCCGGAAATCATCCCCTATGGACGTGAAATGGGACGTGAAAGTTAGTATGGAACTACGATATAAATGAGTTCCACGCTGATGGAGTTGCGGGCAGAAGCTAGTAAATATATACTTAAAACTCAGTCAAGAAAAATAGGTGTCGACCTATTTTCTAAGGCACCAGCGTCATTCCGTTTACTCGTTAATTAGTAATGTTAATTAATTTTACGCCCGTGTACAATTTTACATGCTGTAGGTACGTATAATAATATTTTTCTGTGCAGTGTATCAAATCAAAGTATCAAAGTCAGACAATATAGTCTATACCATGGCTGCACATTCATTATAAACCCGGTCAAGTGCGTGTCGGGCCACGCGCAGTGTAGGGTTCCGTAGTTGCCTGTCTGTCTTTGTTCCATTGACACGCAAGCACCGAGTATAGGGTCCGGTTACGACGACCGAATTTGAATGAAAGTTGGCCTTTCCAAGTACACTTTTAAACTGGTTGACTATTCCTCGGTAACTAGTTAGGCCTAAGTACTCAGCAGTGATAAGTTTTCCTTTTAAATTCATTATACGTAGTACTCCGATGATTTTTTTCACATTCTAGTGGGGTGTAGGGGAGGTACACAAAACTATTTTTTTTCCTAGATTTTATTCTACAATTTTGTCGGCGTGATTGATTTATATACCCATGCCGAATTACAGCTTTCTAGTAATCCTTATTACATGTCATAAGCTAAGCCGTAGACGGACATGGCGAAACTATAAGGGTTCCTTGTTGACTACGGAACCCTGAAAAGCAAACTCTACTGGCTCATTTCAGCTCGAAGTAGTCTTGTCTCCCGGCCGCGGCATCGTTGGACTCGATAGCCCTAAGCTTGATCTGGCACGTGTCCTGACCCCGTATCATGGTCGGCCTTATCACACGATAAGTGACAGGATAGAGCGTCCGTCACTGGTTGACACCGTTCGATAGAACGAGACGACGCTCCTATCTTGTCACTTATCGCATGATAAGGCCATGAGACGGGGATTTTGTAGGTAGTTACCTATATTTTGTAATTAACACTAAATTTTAATAATTTGATTGTTTACTATCAATATATACTCGTATAATAACAACACTACGATATATATATTTAGATTATCAGCAGGCATAGGCAATTTACCTTGGCAACTGAATAACACACATCGAAATCAATTTAATTTAATTGAATATTATCCTGCTTATTATTTTGCGAACCCTTTCATTGTAAATATAGTTGTCTTTTAATAAACAACGCATACCAAATAATAAGTCTCCGTGGAGACTGCGCGCCTGGCCGTCATTTGGAGCTGTCAAAGTTGTAATGTTGAAATTTTAACAACAAATTTTATAAACTGCGACTTGAAACTTGACTGCGAGCGTTGTATAGAACTGTGAATATTTGTTTTACATAATAACTTTACTCTCATTTGTGTTTACATTTTGTATTTTCGGCATTTTTTGTTTACTACATATCTAAATATATAAAAGAAGAAACTGACTGACTGACTGACTGACATATCAACGCACAGCCCAAACCGCTGGTTCTAGAGATTCCAAATTTGGCACGTAGGTTCCTTATAAAGTCTAAGGGAGCACTAAGAAAGGGTTTTTCAAAATTCACCCCCTAAAGGGGTTAAATGAGGGTCCAAAGTTTGTATGGGGAAAACATTATTTTTTGAACTAGGGACTTGAATTGAAACTTTGTAGGAAGATTACTTATTAAGATAGAAAAAAAGTACTTTCAGCGTTTTAGAAAATTCGACTCCTAAGGGGATTACATAGGGGTGCAAAGTTTGTATCCAAAACTACTGGGACTAGAAACTTAAAATTTACACCAGAACTTCCTTTTATGACGTAGGCAAGGGAAAAGACGAGATTTTTGAAAATTCCATCCCTTAGGAGGTTAAATAGAGCCCTATTTGTATGAGAGAAATATTATTTTTTGAACTACATAGAGACTTAAAACTTTGTAGGAAGATTACTTATTAACTGGTGTACGAACAACCAGGTGGTCTTGAATGCCAAAAAATGTGTACACATCAAGATACCTAGATAACACAACCATCTAAAATGTGTACACATCAAGATATCTAGATAACACAACCATCTAAAATGTGTAAGGAGTATTCTGGAGTACAGTCAGCATCACATAGTTAGTAGCAGCCAAAGTAGTCAAATATATCGTAACACTTCCTTATTCCTATAGTAACTAATAAAGAAGTGTTCCGATATATTTGGCTACTTTGGCTGCTACTAACTATATGATGCTGACTGTACTATAGTGTGGTCTGGCGGCCGCACTATGCCACTCACTCACTGCGACTAGAGCGTGTGCAGAAAAGGTTTGTTCGGCAAATGAGCTTTTCTGCTGGCAAACTTAAAAAATCGTATTCTTACACACAAGGTCTAAAGAAGTTCGGGTTGAGATCACTAGAAACGAGGAGAAAAATTGCGGACGCAATTTTCTCATATAAGCTCATAAACAATTATATAGATAGTCGGCAGCTATTATCCCTTCTCTCTTTTCGAGCTCCTTCCCGAACTCCTCGCAAACCGATTACACCACTCTGCCCACCGCTCAAAAGGACTGTTGTCGGCAGCAGCTCGCCTATCCCAAGGCTGTGTAAAGCGATTAACAGCTGCAGTCACATGTCTGATGTTTTCTTTGACTCGGTCTTGAAATTTAAAATACGGTCGAGTAATTTCTTCAAAAGTGAGTGACGGAACACCAAATAGTATTAAATTATTTAGTTATATAGTAATAATAAGTTAAGCAAAAACCTGTGTATAAATTTGATTAGTTAATTGTTAAAGCTTTTTTTATATAGTGCATGCGGTGTTTACCTTAAGTGATTGTTACACTTAGCAATAGTACCTAGTTAATATAATTTTGATAATGTAAACAGTGTAAACAATTGTTGGTGAACCAAAATAAATAAATAAAAAATAAATAAATAAATTAAGATTCCATAAAGTACTTTAGGCGTTTTAGAAAATTCTACTCCTAAGGGGGTTAAATAGGGGCGCAATGTTTGTATGGGGGAAACATTATTCTATGAGCTAGAATCTTGTTACTTTGTAGAAAAATTACTTATTAAAATACAAAACAAGAGCTGTCAGCGTTTTAAAAAAATCCACCCCTAAGAGGGTTAAAAAGGGATGCAAGGTTAGGATGAGAAACCCTTTGTTTTAGCTAGAGACTGCAACGTTGTAGAAAGATTAATTATACCTACAATAAAAAAACACTTTCCGCGTTTTAGAAAATTCCATCCCTAAGGGGGTTAAAAAGGGATGCAAGGTTAGGATGCAAAACATTTTTTTTGAGCTAGAGACGCAACGTTGTAGAGAGATTACTTATTAAATGCTCCCATAACCGAAAAGAAGGTAACGTTTGATAAAACCTGCGGATTATAATGTATTCTATAACACCGTTAAATGGGGACTGGGGATGGAGATGGAAAGTTCTACGTCTTTTAGCATGATAATTTTGCTATCAAAACTATACAGGTAACCCGGACTAACGTGAATAAGGACGGATTTCGGCAAAAAAATCCAGTAATGTAGCTTAGTAGACATAAAAATAATATCGGTTTACTAATGTTTCGGCGAAAATTATTTGGCAAATGTTTAACTCCCAAACTATTTTTCCCATATTTTTATTTGGTCGAAGTTTTATTTCCCAACTCAACGTTTTGCACTGATATCATTTCCCAACGAATGATTTGATAAATTATTGTTAGGCAAATTATTACCTGGGATTTTTTTAATACGTCATTTATGTATTCGTCAAATGTATTCATTGGCATAACATACTTTTAGCACTGATATCATTTCGCAACTGGGTCAATCAACTTTTATTGGTCCTGTAAGTACTATGTTTTGTCCCTGACCAATAATCGCAGTTCTAGAGAAAATTAAGTAGTTCGTTGGCATATGTCGCATTTATCTTATTATTAAGCAAACATACGAGTAAATTATTTTAAATAAATCACTATTAAACTGGAATTTTAATGGTTGTCCATGTGACAAAACATCTGATGTAGTGTTTTTTCGTTTGTCCCCCAGTAGCTTAGTGCAATGAAACATTACTTTATACAAAAAAATACTATATGGCAATTAATTACGCTTGTACATAATGATTCATTACAATGTCTACTATGATGCTAGCATATAGATTTTTGTTTGCTTCATAATTTTAACGAGTTTTTTGCATGTTCATTTTGGTCCCTATTATATTTTATTATCCTGACTTCCACCGGACAACGGTAAAAACGTCCCGAAAGCAAAACATAGATGGCGTGATCAGTGCCTTGAGAACAAGTCGATTGATTTGGTGACAACACTCATCCAGCCGCTATTTTGATTTCATCTTTGCCGCGGCGTCAGTCGGCCGAGAGCGTTTTGAGAAAGTGGGTGGCTTTTTTGTGTGTCTACCGGACAACCAGCACAAAAACGTAAAAATTTGATATATCGTAGTAAATTAAAGTGAAATGTATTCTATTTAATCTATATTTCTCACTGCGCGCACCTAATTCAAAATATCATTATTATTACCAGGAAGCGCAAATACTGATAAATGTCACTCGGACAACCAGTCACTTGGACAACCAAAACCGTTGTCCGTGGGACATTTTGGTTGTCCATAGGACAATAATGATAGAATCAGCATAAAGCAATACTTTTTCTTTCAGTACTAAGTTCGTTAAAAATAGGTATAATAAAACTGATAATTATTATCATATAATTGTTTTTTTTTTTTACATAAAAATAACAAATACAGGCGATTTCAATCCTAGTATCTCCTTTGGACTCCCGAGTATGTCCTATGGACAACCGTATATGTCCACTGGACAACCATTTTGTCCCTGTCTCCTAAAGACACATTATCGTCATTTTTACTTTAAAAAAAACAGTAAGGTTTACAAAATTTTCAAATATGAATGTAACAATTAAAAGTGAATTCATAAAGTGTTAAATATCACGTATTAATGATTATTTAACAAGTTAAATGAAAAGTTTGTTACATTTAAAGTTTGTCGTTGTCCAGGAGACAATATTATTGGTAATAACTTATAAATTAAAAGTCGCGTCATTTATTTATGGAAGATAAATTGCAATCCATCCTATATTTAGTGAGAATAAAGTGACGGTTTACAATTTCACTGAATTTCAAATGGTTCAGAAGTCAATTTAGTTAGTTGTCCAAGGGACTATGTTAACTAGAGTCATGTGGACTTCGGAGTCAAATTTACTATTTTATTTAAATAAATCGTTCTGCTCCATGTGAATTCTTAAAATATAAATAATTATCTACAGCAAAAATGTTGAAATATAAAAAAAAAACAAATAAAATTAAAAAACTCAAATTTTCATTGAGTGTACACTTAAAAGTTGATTGACCCAACTATTGATTTGATAAATTATTACCTGGGGTTTTTTCAAGATTATTATATTATATTATAAGATTTTTTTATGTATTCGTCAAACGAACGAACTACGAACTAGAGTGCCATAGTTTTATCTGTGCGGACTGATAATCTCCAGCGAGTCGACGCCACCCCGCTGCGCGGGGTGTCTATTTCTGGTCTGAGGGACACAAGTGAACCCTAACCTAACCGACCTAAGACAGTCCGCTTATGACAAGCCATTTTTCTCTGCCCTGATAATCCGCGTCCAGAATAGTGCTCCGCGCCTCAGTATTTCTATGACCTTTGAAGCGCTCTAAATGGTGCCATGTTTTTGGTTGCCCAAACGTCATTTGACAATTTGTTATTTGCCTAAGCAAATCATTTGCTTCATAATAATTTGCCACATAAAAGTTTGTCGAAGTAAAATTTAGCAATATAAAAATTTTGCTAAATGAGAAAACTGCGAAGTTAAGTTATGCCAACAATTGGTTTGCCAAATAAAAATTCTGCGAAAAGTTGGTTGCCATGTGAAATTCTGCGAAACATATTTCGCCGAAAAGGCAGAACCCCAAAAATATCTTTAATACTTTAGGAAAAATGTAAGCTGTAACGTAACGTCTGTTGATGATTCTTAAGATATTTATTATGTTTGTAAAAACGGAATTTTCAATTTAGATTTAGCAATTTAAACTAACACTCATTGCACTGTTACCTTTTACTCTTAATCCCTTAACGGATTTAGATGACTTTTTACGTACAGATAATTTGAGGCCCTTGGAAGGATATGGGATAGTTTTTATCTCGAAAACCATCCCTTAAGATGGTAGAAGTGTGTTTGGGACAGCGATAATTAAACTTGCGCCTAACATAATTTAATACCAATCTTTTTTCTAGGACGATAACAAGTTCTACGCGGACGAAGTCGTGGGCAACAGCTATAATTATAAAACTCTTGCGTTACTATACTACTCTATTGACAGACATCGCACAGCCTTAACCGCTAATGAGATATAAGCATGCAATTGGGAACATATATATATTCTTTACAGTACGTGGACGTGTACTAAGAAAGGATTTTTCGAAATTCAATCCTTAAGGGGGTGAAATAGGGGTCGAACCGTTGTATGGAAATCGTTCATTTGGAAAGTTATAGACTTGAATCTTTGTACGAAGGTTTCTTACTAAAACGCAAAACAAACGATTTAGCGTCGTTATAAAAATACATCCCCTAAGGGGGTTAAAAAAGTTGAAAGTTTGTATGGGAAACATGTCGTTTTAAAAGTTAGCCATTCAAAACTTCGGTCACAAGCTCTTAATGTACAGTCAAATATAAAACATTCATAAGGGTTTTTTTCTAATTCATCCCTTGACCCCTTCAAGGGGTTGAAACTTCCTTAAGATAGGGGTTGAAACTTCACATAAGTAATGTGTGATTTTTAATGATAAACTGTGGCTAGAAACATGAAAGCAGGACAGCAGGTTTCTTTTATAATTTGTAGATCTATACAGATTTTTTTTTTTACTTGAAAACGTAAAACCTATATCAATGTTAACAAATAAATTATTGGTTGATTGTTGAAGAAAATAAAATTGCGGTTAGATGGCCGTATGGAAAAATTCATACATACGACGACCTTTCTTATATAATGACAAAATAATTGTTATATAGGACAACTATGGACTTACACGCAGTATTTCGCGACCCGAACAGGAATTTACTTGATTTTCCATACAACGATTAGTACAAATAGCAACTGTGACGTCACATCTAATGTTAATTAGTATGAAGCATTTCAGCGAGGTCAATCTTCGAATAAATTTTTTGGGTATTTATGTTCTTTTATTGTAGTTGCTCCAAAACAAACTTTTGTTCCTCTCCAAATACTGGTTCGAATGGCATCGAAAAAAAAATAGGAAACAAGCAAACAATGTCCGGGCCACAAATTTGACTTGAAATTCGTGGAGATATTTTGGTATTATCATGAACATATACTAGCTTTTGTTCCAGAGGACAGATTCTCATTTATCATGATAGTAAATTTAATTAAAAAAATAATACATACGTACATACATACATTCACGCCTTTATTCCCAAAAGGGGTAGGCAGAGCACATGAAACTTATGTTCCAGCGCCACTTTTAGGATAAATGTGGGTATAAAAGATCGACAAAATGTGATATTGCAGTGATAGGTTGTTAGCCCATCGCCCACAACACACTTCAACCCTGCTCCCTTAGTCGACTTTAACGACACCCACGGGAAGAACCGGGGTAGGCACCTACAATAGGAAATAAAAAATAATTTACCATAACGGGTTTTGACGAAGGGTTAAATTCATATAGGGGAAGTAAGTAGTAAGTAGGCCGTTGCCGGCGTAACAATTCAACAGTTATTGCAAAATAACACTTACTACGCGGGCGAAGCCGCGGGCAAAAGCTAGTTGTATATAAAATTCTTGTGCCTAGTCAAGATGCCCCACCCCAGATCTTGCTCATGGAATGTCCTATCTGTGCTGATAGCATACGTTACAAAGGCCAACGTGGCCTCAATATCCATAGCGTTCACGTACATAGCCCCCGCACTGACCAGCCACCTCCTTCATTGTCGCCACAGAATGTGAGAGTCAATACATTCCCCAATGCTAGCCCGAACCCAACGACACTTGCCCATTTTCTGTCTACTCTTAAAACCAGCTGTAAGCTGAGTAAGAGAATCCCAAAAGGAGCCCGTGCGTCGGCGGCGAGAAGCCTGACAGATTGCATAGCCAGAGTAGTCTCAGACAACACTTATTCTTCATGGGAACTTCTTTTGACTATTGCATACAAAAATTTCCACATCCCTCACTCAAAATCGAACCGTAGCTTAACTACCTTAATAAAACACAACCTTTCCCACCCATGCTTTCCTTCTTCACCAACCGATAATACAAACACTTTGACCCAATCTCCTATCCTGCCTACGCAAAGTACAAAAAATGAATTGTCCGACGGAGATCTAAAAGGTGCCACTAGGTTACTTTTTTCTAGCGATACCTTAGCAACTTTCTCTCCTGACGTGCTCAGTGCTCTCAAAGACAAACACCCTACTGCCTCAGCTTACTCGCAACCACCTAATCCACCATCCAATTCACAGCAACCGCTGCAGGTGTCAAAAACCGCCGTTCTACAGGCAGTGCTCTCCTTCCCCGCTGGCTCTGCGGGCGGTTTGGACGGGATTACTCCATATCAAGGGTCGGCAACGCCCATGTTACTCCTTTGGGGTTGCATGCGTCTATAGGCTGTGGTGTCCGCTTACCATCAGGCGGGCCGTACGCTTGTTTGCCACCGTCGTTGTATAAAACAGCATTTAATACCAGTCCACTTGCGGGTGATGCTGGCGAGACTTTACTAAAGGAGCTCACTGCACTTACGAACGTAATGCTTGCTGGGAAAGTTTGCGCTGATGTTGTCCCTATACTTTATGGGGCTAATCTCATTGCTTTAAAAAAAAAAAGATGGTAGTTTCCGCCCGATCGCAGTAGAAAGCACGTTATGACGCCTTACCTCTAAATTATGTTACCGTGAGTTTCACTCCCGTTTAACTATACCTAATGGACCTGCGGCTGCATTGCAGGGCACAAAATCCACTCACAGATAAGATAACCTAATTTACCGATCAGGGGAATAAAGTTGTCAAAAAAGTATACCTAATACCCGTTAGCAGGTCACGGGTGAATAAGGTACACATTCAGTTAACTTAATTCACCAGTGGCTGGGACACGAGTGCATAAGGTGTACTGTCCGTATACTTAATTCACCCTTGGTTGGTCGCGAGTGCATTAAGTATACTCTCAGTGAACCTAATTCACCTAGGTGAATTAAGGGTGATTTAGTAGAACTAAAAAGTATACTTTAAACCCCCCAGATTTTTTGAGAATTAAGTGCTCTTTTAGTGTTCTTAATTCCCCCAGGTGAATTAACTCGGGAGCATTAAGTTAACTCCAGGGGTCGAGCCTGACAGTGTGTATTGGCATTGTGTTGTTTGTTGAATATAATAATTCTACGCTTTATAATAAATAGTTCCAAGGACGTATTCGATATTTAAGTATTTTTCAGACTGTGACTCCGAAGACTCCGACTCTGATGTGTCGCTTTCAAGACCGCCGACCTTAATTAATGAAACGTTCGGTTTGGGATTTGACTACAGGACCTTTTTCTGATGACATGATATTTTAATAAAGTTACCAGTTTGTTAAATCCAACCAAATTAACCAGTTCAATCAATAGCTACGACCGTACTATAAAATGCCAGTACCGGTCATGTCAACAACCAATATTCAAAATAAGCTATGCTCTATGGATTGCTTTCGACCTATCTGTTGTAATTTATTGTACAATCGTGAAGTATTTCGTCTTCCTTGCTGTTTGTTTACATCGGTAACATGCGATGAGATGATGTCTAACGTCTCAACAGACAAAGAGTACTCCTTGCCAGTAAAAGAAATTAGCTCCATTAAAAATCCGCAACATGGCTAGGATCAAAAAGAAATTAGTCAGCCTATAACTCCACTGACTTTTTTACATTATTTGAAAAAATATGCAGACGCAGGAAATAACAGGCCTCTACATTTTAAATATGTAGTATAAGGTTAAACTAGTCTCTGATGAGGTTACCTATCTTGATTATACCCGGCTTGATGCCTTAATGCAATGCCTAACTTGTTTTCCTACAAATCAAGGTATTAGGTTCCATTTAAATTTGAATTCTATTGAAATGCAGAATGTCTGAGTATAAGATGGCATTTGTGATCGTTATACGATAATGTGGAAATTAGTCCTCGTTGTGGTCGTCTCGAACCGTAACCGAAAATTACCTAAGAAAAGAAGTCATAGGTAATTATGCGAACTCGTCCATTCGGTTTTCGGAATGTACGTTAATGCGTCTGGTGGTCTACTTCAGTATAGGTACTTACCTATATTATATTTGTGGTCAATAGAATATGCTAAAAAATTTACAATCTATTTTTCTATGAAGATCAAGCAAAAAAAAAGTCCAGTTTTGGAATCAGGGGACCAAGATCTTATTTTGATATTTGGTGGACCCTTTACCTAGGTTTAGTCGTTTTAGCAGGCCGTTGGTCTACTTTTTAGGTCTGCCATGTAGCTCAAATGTCAGTGTTTTCTGGAGGTCTGCTGGCACCCTCTATACCAGGGGTCTTCAAACTTTTTGACTCAAGAGCCACACTGCACTTTATATAATTCGTGTGGGCCAAGATTTTGTGGTGGTCATGATATATCGCGGGCCAAACTCTCCGCTTTCTTTCCGCGGGCCGGATTAGAAGGGCTCGCGGGCCGGCCTTGGCCCG
Organism: Epinotia ramella; assembly: GCA_947578815.1. Taxonomy (NCBI): domain Eukaryota; kingdom Metazoa; phylum Arthropoda; class Insecta; order Lepidoptera; family Tortricidae; genus Epinotia; species Epinotia ramella. Next base: position 14,023,312 of record OX388205.1, on the reverse strand, counting down.
CGGGCCGTAGTTTGGTAACCCCTGCTCTATACCGACGTCTCAAAACACTATCCAACCTTCCGTAAAACTTTGGTCAGAGTTGGGCACTTGGGCAGCAACCAAGCTGCCCACAAAAGTAAAAATAACCACATTAATGATTAATCAGTCGTAATGCAGCTTTGTAGTATAAATATCCAGGGTGTTGCAAGAATAGCCCTAATGCCAAAAGGGGGTTAAAAGGTCCCTTGTAAAGAGTCTATAGGCAATATTTGAAAACCTTTGTCCACAAAAAAATGAGCCACAAAAAAAAAAAGAATTTGGATAAAATACTCATCATTTAAATGTAATCCTGTAAACGTTCAACTAAAGAGTACACTACGTCTACCCGGAAAGTTATTTACATTTTTACCTAAATTCCGCTGAGAGGTAAATGACAACAACCACAACCGAGTTAGAGTACTATCGACAACACAGCTAACTGACCATCGGTGCACCTTAAATGCATTGTAATAAGGTTCTATATAAATAAACACAGGATGGTCAGTTAACAGTGTTGTCGTTTGTACATGCTTACGTTTCTCAATTTATGACGAATTGGAATCAAGAATACAAAATAGTCGTTTAGTTGTGTAATGTAATATGTTGATAAAGATTTATTGAGATGACTTGTAACTGACACCATATTTTTTCTTCTGTTTTTTTAAGTACCTACTTAAAGCGATTTTATTTCCTTTTATTGAGATTGCAAACCTTTTTAGAGTAAAATGGTTTAATTATTTTTAAACTGATAAAAAGTTCAAATAATTATGACCTTTCAGTTTGATTGATGTGACAGGTATTAGGGTAGGCACTTAATTTGATGATTTAAAGAAAAATAACCTAGATAGAGAGATTATACCGTTATATTTTTCCCGTAATAATAATAATAATGTGTGTTTCCCGTAATGTAATTTTACTTTTTATATATAAATATTGTACAAACCTAACTTAAGATGAAACATAAATAAAGAGATAATAATGTTAACATTATGTAATAATATCAAAAATATTGCTCGGTAAACTTTGGAGCTATTATATTTCGTCGCTTCATTCTTCAGATATAAAGATAACATATGTAGTACTTTTTAATGTACTACATGTTGTCTTTATAATAATATCTTCGAATGAAGCGTACTCATATAATATCGATCGAACTTCACTTGTTAAGTTCGTTTGATCATCTATTATAAATGCGAAAGTTTGGATGTTTGTTACTCAATTTTCGATATAATTTAGCACGACGATAGTTTATAGCCTGGATTAAAATATAAAATAGTTTTCATCCCGAGTCCACGCAGACGAAGTCACGGGCGGAAACTAGTAAAATAATAAAGTTAAGTTAAAATACTCTAACAGGCAGGCAGCGTTTTAAATATTTTTTTCTTGTCTCCCAAACATGTACCTACTAAAAATCGTTAGGCCAACTAACTTTTACTGACTGTACTGAGAAAAAAATAGACTACGCTAAATTAGCTTCAAACTAGTGTCCGACCGAAACATGTTTTTTTGCCGAAACCGAAACCGAAACCGAACCTTTTATAAACGTGATTAAAACGTTGAATAAAAATGTCAGTGAGCCGTTCTTTCCAGATATTTCATTAATGAACAATCTCGCCGGCCTAATAGTAGGTCCTTTATTTAACCTATGAAATTGGAGTTTTTTTTTACAGATATTATTTTGGACGTAATTTATTCATTTCTATTGCAACTACCAAATTATTTTTTAATTTCAATATTAGACTAGGTATTGTAACAAAGGTTTTTAATACAAATAATAGTTTTTAATTTTTTATTTAGTGTTTCAAATTAAAGCTTGAAAACCACCCTTTTCATGTGATGCCGGTTCAAGTGTTTCAATTACGTATAGTTTTATGATGCGAACTATTTTTAAGTAATTAAGATATGTCTAACGTACTTAAAAGTTTTCTATATTCCTACCAAAGTTTTGTTTGGTTTGAATTTGACATTGCTGAATAAGCCGCAAAATTCAATCTATGAAAATCACAGTTTTCATAAAATTCTCGATACAAAACGCCAATTTCATAAGTAAGGACCTAATATTACATATCGAATTGAAATTTTTCAACATTGTTATAGTGACACTGGGTCGAAATTGAACTACCCTAACCGCTCATTCGATTTCGGGTTTTAAAAAAGGTAGCCTAAATTGCTTCTAATTTTTCTTCATCAAAGCAGCCCATACTTTGCTTGGCAACCACAGTTGCCACAATCAGTTTAGGGGGGAAATTGGCAACTGTGGTTGCTACAAGCAAGTGGCTAAACAGTGAAAAAATTAAAATGTTACATTAACTGTAATACTGAGGCAGCGACTTGTTAATTGTAGATGGTATAAAATTAAACAAGTTTATTATTAAAATATGATAACCATATAATTATATTATATTACGTACATGCAACTAAGATGAATTCTAAAGTCATTTAATGAAATAAGTGAACTTCCGCACTTCCAATTATTATATCCTAAATAACCAATGTATACGTCAATTTTTTTTTTAATTATGCAAATAAGCGGTAGTAATTAACTTTGACATGATGAATTCATAACAATAACAAAATAAAATACTTAATTAAATTACTTACCATTATTCGGGGAACAAACACTATTGTCACTACACGAGCAAAGAGCACTGATTCAGTGGCCGGCGGAGTTACGCAAGCGACGCCGAATTGCCAGCTGTGCCGAGCGCACCCAACGCTAGCCGAACGTGACCCGAAAGTACGATGTTGTAAGTTTCGGCGTGGCCGAAAGGTTCGGCTGTTTTTTGGCCGAAACCGAAACTGGCCGAAACCGAAACTTCGGTCGGACACTACTTCAAACGATTGCCTATTTAGTCCCAATTTCAAAATGATGTAACACTTGCTAGATTATTGAAGAAAAACTTGTGTTTATTTAAAGGACAGTGATGCATGTTGTTAATTGTGTAATACGGCATAGGAAATACAAAGTTCAATTTCCATCTAGTAAGAGTTTTGGGACAAACTGTGTATCTTACCATCAGATTATGAACTCCGCCAGTTTATAATCTTACTCACGATATTTGGGATGGGTTGCACCACACCGTCTGTATTTGTAAGCGGTGTTCGTTAAAATCTGAATGTATAAAAAGTTTAACAAGTTTATACCGAAATAAACACTATTTTTCGTAATGAAATACCTAATAAAAACACCCCGTAATAAAAACTATGTCAACGAAATATGCATATTAATATGATATTCAACATAGGCAACGAAAACAAATTATATCCCAACTTGCGATAAAAAAACAATCGTGAGTTTTACTAACGTGAGTGCTCGCGCTATTAGCAATTTGCGCTGAGCGCGACATGCTAAAAACAATCCATTCTCGTACTGTCACTTGCGCACATATTTTCTTCTAATTTCTATAACAAAGGTGGATAATAAAGGGGCAGTTACTGAAAAACTTGACCTTGACAAATGAACCAAGTAAACAATAATACAAAACGCCCCGGGCGGCAAAATGCCCATATCCCGGGTACTGAAAGGTTACGACCAAAACGGGTTGCCACTAAAATAAAATATGTTCACAGTTGGAGTGTACGTATGTACGTACGTACAAATAAATACGAGCGAGGGTAGTATTCGTGATCGGCCGAGCTGGGAGCGCTTGCCACTTGTCATCCAGCCGCCGCCGAGAGAGGTCACGGCTGCGCACCTAAACTAAGAGCCTAAATAATAGGTTTATTTACTTACCCGGAGACCCAAGTGTGGAAAATCACAACAGTGGTATATTTCCAATTTTGAAAATACCTTATGATAAATTATCGGTAAACCTGTTATTTAAGATAGCATATTTAAAATAGCCCGCAGTTAGCTGGATTCTCCATACAAACGTAGTTACGCTCTCATTTTAAAACTACATGTTGGATTGTAAAACTTTCCATGTACAATGACATGAGGTATATCCAGGTCTGCAATTAGTTTATGTAGCTTCAGATACCATAGTAAAAAAAATAGAGCGAATTTAAGTTTTTACAAAACTTGTTTTTGCTGTATTTCGTCTGTTTTATAAACCGGAACCATATAAAGTAATTTCAGACATAGATATACCTGTAAATGCAAAGTTTCGTGACAATCCAACACGTAGTTTTAAAATGAGAACGAAACTCCGTTTGTATGGGAAGGTGAAATTCGGCCGAGCTTACTGCGGACTCTTAAACAAGTTGATTAAATTTACTTACCTACACAAATGCAAGATACCTTAACACCCAAATATTTAACCAGAGCGAAATTTTGATAGCTACTTATACTGTTTATTACACTTGTAATATTATATAGTCTTAATAACATTTGGTACGATTTGTAAACAAAAGTTGTGAGAAATCTTAGATGTAATTGAAATATGTATTAGATGTGTTTAGCTTATCGACAAAATAGCAGGCCAAAAGACAAATTGCCCGCTTACTCTACGTCTAATCGCCATCAACCGCCATTTATGGGGATTCAATTGGACGGACATAATACGAAATTTCATTACATTTAAATAACAACTGACTTTGATTTGAATTGTTAGTCTAATAAAGAGCTTTATATTACATCTAATACGGGTGTAGTCGAAAATTAATATTACTCCAAAAGAAAGAAGGCAAAAAAATATGCCTAGTAACGAAAATCCCATTCGGATATCTCAAAGAATTACGAAGCTACAACCGTTTTAATATTGCTTGTTAGAGAGAGAAAACGCAAACGGTGTCTGACGTCACATTACGGGATGCTGCCGGCAGGCCGCGTCGACGGCGGCTCCGACCACGATGCGGCGCGGCACGTTGCCGTCTTCTGTGACGTCACATTCTTCCAGCGTCATCGTTTCATATGAAGTTGCGTTTTGCGAAAAAGGGACAGAACATACCCCTTCTTAATTGGACACTTATAACTTCGTGATTATTTAACCTTTTGCGTTGATTTTTTCTCCATTTGACTACATTTTTTATCCTTTTTCGAGAAAATATGACATTATTGATTATTTCATTTAGTGTCTACGCCCCTATTGAGCTTATTGCTCCCTTAAAGTATTTTTGAATTGAAAATATTGGATACATCTAGAAATATCAATCAGCATACGAGGGCTGCCTTTTAAGTTCTGTCGTTTGCAAACCTCCCGTAATTGCATAAAAAAGAACTAGTGTCACGTTAAAATATTTGAATTTAGAATTCGAAAACAAAAGAATGACTCGAAATCGGCCCAACCGTTTTAGTACAGCGTTCGTTCAAAGTTGACAAGTCAGTTGTGAAAATGGAAATTTCGAAGGAAAATTTACGTGCGATAATTTTTTACAACTTCAAAAGGGGCTTAACGCGACTTCAGTGCTTCGAAGAGTTGACTACGGTTTTCAATGATAAAGCACCATGCCTTCGGACTGTGGAACGCTGGTATTTAGAATTTCAACGTGGTTGCTCTAGTCTTGGTGATAGACATCGTGAAGGTCGACCAAAAACAGCCGTAACCCAGGAGAACATTGATGCTGTACGGCAACTGATCATCGAAGATCGCCATGCGACATACCGTGAGATAGAAGCTTCCTTAAGTATTTCAGGGACCAGTGTTCACAGTATTTTGCATGATCACTTAGGCGTAAAAAAGTTGATCTCACGCTGGATACCACATTTACTCAGTGAAGACCAAAAAACGGCTCGCGTTCGATGGTGTCGCAAAACTCTGCGGCAATTCAACCGAGGAAACTCGAAACATGTTTACGACATTATCAGTGGTGACGAATCTTGGATATATGCCTACGATCCCGATTCTAAACAGCAGTCGACTGTTTGGGTGTTCCAAGATGAGCCAAAACCGACCAAAGTAATACGCTCACGGAGCACTTCGAAAAAAATGGTCGCCACGTTTGTGGCGAAAAGTGGCCACGTTGCCACCATCGTGCTCGAGGATCGTAAAACGGTTAATGCTGACTGGTATACCACTGTCTGTTTACCAGAAGTCATCGGCGAGTTTCGAAAAAATAACCCAAGACGTCGTATAAGACTGCACCACGATAATGCGAACTCGCACACCGCCCGGCAAACTATTGCGTTTTTAAAAGAGCAAAACGTCGAAATTCTGGAACACCCGCCGTACAGTCCAGACTTAAGCCCTAACGATTTTTTTACTTTTCCAAAAATCAAGCAACGACTTCGTGGTCAACGGTACCAGACGCCTGAAGAAGCGGTTGAGGCATACAAAACGGCCATTTTGGAGACCCCGACTTCGGACTGGAATAAGTGTTTCGAAAACTGGTTCGATCGAATGAAAAAGTGTATTACATATCACGGTGATTACTTTGAAAAACAATAAATACCATTTAACACTTAAATTGTCTTTAGTTTTTCCAAACGACACAACTTAAAAGGCAGCCCTCGTATAGGTTAAATGTAAATTTTTAAACAAGGTTTGCTTTTGTGTTACAATGCAAATTTTGACGGCCTTGACGGACGTGTGTGTATCATAATGCGATATGTATATTAAATGACTACTTACAGAAAGATAAATATATTTTGCAATACAAAACCAAATAAACGGAATACTTGGACTAAAAAGAGATTCTTTATGTGTAAAAACAGTCAATAAACTAAAACGGTGATAAGTATTGCTATTATATTATTCTATGACGGCGAGACTAGACAAAAAAAAGGACGTCGAGTGATCATTAGTTTGTCTTGAATTTAAAGCCTATCTTAAAACCGCTTTCTAGCCAGACCCGTCTAGATTAGGCTTTCGAATCCTTGTTTTGTTGGTAGACGCCGAAATATGCGTTCGTCGACCTTTGGAAGCCGGCGGCCTTATACCTGTCTAGCCTAGTCTGGCATTGAGTCTGTAAATGTCTACTACGCTATAAGTAGGTATACATACCTACTCGTTATTAGATATTACTAGATCTTTTTTTGTGCTTTTTGTACAGAATAATATAAATAAGGTTTCATTACTTTTGGCTAAATTATAATTAAGAAGCAATACGTTAGATTTTGGGTTTAAGAGAAAACAAACTTCTGGCTAGCTTTTGCTAACTTTCTCATCAGAGCGTTAACTCCACAGTCCGATTACAACTTCTACCTTCTATTTTCATTTGATGGAGGACAATTTCGGGGGGGAAAATTTTCCAATATTTTTATAGAATTTTTATTGATTCATTTAACATCATCTCGAATGAACTAAAATTAACTTGACCCTAGAATTATTTGTTAGTACGAGGCATAATAATCTCAATTTCTTATTGATATTAATCAACATTATTGTTGTTACTTCTCTATTGAAACTAAGGATCTTTGTTTGATTAGTCTGTCTGTTGCACCCACCCTTTTCAAGTCTCTGTTTGGCCCTATGGTTGACAAATAAATAATTCCTTGAGCCATTAAGTCAACCTTTTGCAATCAATTCTTTGTGCAATTAAGTTTACATAAATAATTAATGATAACTCATGATCATTTCTGTTTTATTCAAAATAATGGATGTCTTTCTAATGAATTTCTTGATTCAGGTTTTTTACGCAATATGAGGATAAAAAGCTACGTTGTAATTTATAGTATTTTAACCGTCCTGGGGTTGTAAGAAACGAGACATGCGTTCGAACCTCGCTTTTTGCGTCATCGCCGCCGTCTGGGGCAGTAGCCTCAGTTGCACCCGCTGCCCACACCTCGCCACATGAACAAGTTTAAAACATCCTAACTATGTAGCGGGGTCGACATACATAATACTTTATTCAGAGACAAAGTTCGCAAAAGCATAATTTTTTATACAAGCTAATTACTTTCCGTGCGTTATTTTTTTCATCTTACGCTCATTGCCTTTGAATGGAAATGAACGCCTTAGGATAGAAACTCGCGCAATGAGTTGTTTTAGGTGATGTCTCAGCGGTGGTCATTTTTTATAGAATACGTAGTTACATAAAAATGTATAATTATTTGATTGTAATAAGAAAACAAAGAACAACTTATGATTATTGTAAATTTTACTTTTAATTAGTGTCTGCAGTGCACATGAAAGTTGTAGGTTGATTTTATCATTAAAAGTACCCTTTTTTACCCGACTACCTAAGAAGGAGGGTTATGTTTTTCGAGAGTAGGTATGTATGTATGTATGCATTCACGGGTTACAGTCCCAACGGCTTGATGGATTTAGACATATGAAGTGTCGTTGGATTCCTCATAATCGTATGATTGACATAGGTTATATACTTAAGTATAAAAACCCGGCTAAGTGTGTATCGGACCACGCACAATGAAAGGTTCTGTACCTTCTACTAGCGATCCCACATTAATACGTTAGGAAACTCACGGCACTTATTGATTCCTGAAGTATGTAGTGGCTAACAAAATTGGTATACATACCCTTGTCCAAATTTCCTTAAAATACACCCCTATAGTTTTTGAGTAAAATGCCTTTAACATATGAACGGACGGACAGACGGACATGAAGAACCTATAAGGGTTCCGTTTTGGCCATTTTAGCTACGGAACCCTAAAAAGTTACATAAGAAAAGTACGGCAAGGTGTAACAACCAAAGAACATATTTTTTCCACATTTAGCTAATACCTCTTTTTAGAATTATATGAACGCATGCCGAAAAAGTTTAAATGCCAGAAGAGGATAGGAAAATGAATCTCTATGCGCTTTAAGATATTTAGATTCCCATTAAATTGTTCGACCCATGCGTGGATTGCGTGGGTGCCGGTCGAAGGGCAGCGAATTCTAGTACTGTTCAAGCGTTTGTTACACTAACAATACTTGTTAAAACGCTACTAGTACTCTACAAAATATTAGTATCGTAAGGTTTTTACGTTTGAGACTTTAAGTTTCTGAGGGTCATTTTCGAAGTTACATCTCAAAAATACTTTCACCACAATATATAATAAATACCGCTAAAACAAATGTTTATTTTACGCGTGTGAATCCTTGGAGCCTACGTTACAATCATACCATTTATAAAAACATTCGGTAGGATTTTAATAATGATAAAGATTCTAATTTTCGGATCTATAGGTAACAAGCGAAACCGGTGCTCCTCCAAGATGTAATGATGATATGAGGAGATTATCGATTAGGGAAACTAGCCCGGCTATAATCACGATTTTTTTGTCAGACGTAAAGCTTTCGCATGCTTTACGTAGGACATAAACGCTCGTAGTCATGCTACAAGTAGGTACCAGGGTAGAGTGTCTAGCAATAAATATATGACTAACGTAACGTTTAGGAATAACTATTAAACTATTTACCATTTAATTACTGTCATTGGGACTAAACAACTAAATAATGTATTCTTTAGTCCATTACAGTCTTGACGCTTACTCTCAAATTAAGTAGGTACCTTATTATGAGTTTATATTTGCACAAGTGTAATTGGTATTAATTAACCGTTCTTGTGAAATGAATAAATTTAATAAATGGGTGATAACACCGTACCTACTACCTATATGTGAAATAATAGCCGAAATGAGAGGAGTTTGATAAGCTTGATCTTAAAATAGAATTAAATGGGGTTTACCTCCTTCGCATTGATGCATCTGTAAGGTGGACCCCCCGGGTGGCCCATAAGGCTTCCCAGGGAGGTTGCCCCAAACCGTTTTAGTTTCTGGCCGCGCTGCGGGTATTTGTTTTTCCCATGTTTGGCCTGCAGTGCGGCCAGAAACTAAAATGTTATGGGACAACCTCACTGGGAAGCCTTATGGGCCACCCGGAGGTCCACCTTACAGATGACCGCCAGTCATAATAACAACACTACCAGTATGTCGTGTTGTTCCCGAGATACCTAGAGCTCCCTAAGATGAGCGAGTGCATTTTTTCGCTTTTTATTATTCATTTATTTAATGAGTACAATCCACAAAACTGTAGTACCAGTTTGACTGTGGGAACGGCAGTCTCTAGGTAACACATTCATAATCATAGATAAAAGTGTAATATACTGTCCATAAATCATTTATACTTACTAATACTTGGATTTATTCTTATTTTTTTCACATCTAATGGATTCAGGCAAACTATTGAGTAGGTATGGGTAGTGGCCATATGCTTATTTGCCATCATCATTATCGTCTTAATACGACAAATAAGACAATATGTATTGTATGGGGTTCTGCCTTTTCGGCGAAATATGTTTCGCAGAATTTCACATGGCAACCAACTTTTCGCAGAATTTTCATTTGGCAAACCAATTGTTGGCATAACTTAACTTCGCAGTTTTCTCATTTAGCAAAATTTTTATAGGTATTGCTAAATTTTACTTCGACAAACTTTTATGTGGCAAATTATTATGAAGCAAATGATTTGCTTAGGCAAATAACAAATCGTCAAATGACGTTTGGGCAACCAAAAACATGGCACCATTTAGAGCGCTTCAAAGGTCATAGAAATACTGAGGCGCGGAGCACTATTCTGGACGCGGATTATCAGGGCAGACAAAAATGGCTTGTCATAAGCGGACTGTCTTAGGTCGGTTAGGTTAGGGTTCACTTGTGTCCCTCAGACCAGAAATAGACACCCAGCGCAGCGGGGTGGCGTCGACTCGCTGGAGATTATCAGTCCGCACAGATAAAACTATTGCACTCTAGTTCGCTTCAAAGGTCATAGAAATACTGAGGCGCGGAGCACTATTCTGGAAGCGGATTATCAGGGCAGACAAAAATGGCTTGTCATAAGCGGACTGTCTTAGGTCGGTTAGGTTAGGGTTCACTTGTGTCCCTCAGACCAGAAATAGACACCCCGCGCAGCGGGGTGGCGTCGACTCGCTGGAGATTATCAGTCCCCACAGATAAAACTATGGCACTCTAGTTCGTAGTTCGTTCGTTTGAAGAATACATAAAAAAATCTTATAATATAATATAATAATCTTAAAAAAATCCCAGGTAATAATTTATCAAATCAATAGTTGCGAAATGATATCAGTGCTAAAACTATGTTATGCCAATCAATACATTTGACGAATACATAAATGACGTATTAAAAAAATCCCAGGTAATAATTTGCCTAACAATAATTTATCAAATCATTCGTTGGGAAATGATATCAGTGCGAAACGTTGAGTTGGGAAATAAAACTTCGACCAAATAAAAATATGGGAAAAATAGTTTGGGAGTTAAACATTTGCCAAATAATTTTCGCCGAAACATTAATAAACCGTATTGTATATGTATTGTATTATCCCATAAAACGTATTCTAGGTTTTAAGTTTCTACATTATTAGCATATAATCAATAACTCAAGACGTAAAAAAAATGTGTTACTCTTGTTATTAACCCGAAACCACAAAAAAAATATTTTGAAAGTTATAAACCGATTTATATATTTTTTTCAATTTTTCATATTTTGCAGTAGTTTTACTTTAGGTTCAGAATGAAAAAAGTTATGGTTTCAAAGTATGAGACTCCATTTATCTTGAGTGTTTTTTTCTTTTTTTTCTAAAGAAACTAAGTCCATTTTTTTTCGGTAAGCAGAATGAACAGTACCTAATTATAACCGATTATTTTATTTTAATTTCATATTTTATTATGAATAAGGGTTGTCAAAATATTATGTCAAACCTTAAAATTTATCAAAGTAACGGTTTACGGTATAAAAATGCGGTAAGTATATAAAAACGGCAATTTTAAATTCATTGGAATATAAAATCTGCTCTAGGCGACTACAAAAAAATATTATGAACATTTACTGTTATATGTCTGTTTTTGCCAACTGCTTTTGCCCGCCCCCACGAGTGACAACTGTATAAGGTGCTAAGGTCAACTCAGTCTAGACATTTGTTCGCCTTACCGGTGTTTTTACTGGGGTTTTCAATGTTTAAACACTGAAATGTGTGAACTTGGAAACGCGTATCTTTATATGTGATATAAAGTACCTATATTTGGTTAGTTATACCTCTGTCTCCATGAAGGAAACACTTCGAGCCACTTTGCAAAATAATCACAAGTTATTATTATTTGATTTAGCCTGACGAAAAAAAAGTCTGAATGTCGTTAGCTTAGTCTTACAATGATGATATGTCGCCGTTTTTGTGTGGCTAAAATCTTCTTACAATGTATTATAATTTATAATATTATATATAAAACCTGTGCGTGAATTTACATGTTATATATGGTAAATACTTCACAATAAAATCGAAACGCTGTTTTTTCTTGTGAATTGGTTTGATATACGACGTGTCCCAAAACTCAACGATAAGCCGGCACCAGAGGATGGAGCTGCTTATGATTAGTCGAGAAAAAATAAGGAATAAAATATATCTCAATTATTTTAGAAATTACAGAAAAAAAATGAAATTCATCGAAAATCTAATATATTATTCTTGTTTAAAAATTCGTTGTTTTTTGTTGTGACTAGGTTTCCCAAAGTATTATACCAATTTGGAATCTTGGTTAGTTGCGTCAACTTTTGAAAATAATTGCCATAGTGGTGTCGATACTATTTTTTTACACCATGATGATTGAAAGTGGACTGTAAGAAAAAATCTTTCAAAATTGTAGGGACAAAATGAATTTTGATTATTTTTTGTGTAAAAACTAAATGTATTTTGGTATTTTTAAGAACTGTGTTAGATAGCAGGGCTACTTAAGTTTCCAAAAACAAAAAAAAAACAGTAATATTTGAATATTTGTAGACATGGTCGTTAAAAATACCATTAGGGATGTCGATTTTCGATGAATTTTTTTTTTTTCTGTAATTTCTAAAATAATTGAGATATATTTTTTTCCTTATTTTTTCTCGACTAATAATAAGCAGCTCCATCCTCTGGTGCCGGCTTATCGTTGAGTTTTGGGACACGTTGTATATTATAACGATGTAGATTTTTTAATCGAAGCATCTTTGCGTCTGGGGACCACTAAGTAAACGTATTTATGGGTTTGAATTTACTTAGCGGTTCCCTCACGAATTGGTCCTTGCATTAAAACATTTTACTTATTAGTATTAAACTTGAAGGGTCACTACGTAAAAGGTGTATATTATTATTATTTTGCTTCAAAAAGGATTTTTGTGTCTGGTTTTTCATTTTATTTTATTTTAGTTTATATTGTTATTTAGATGCTGATTTACTCAAAGATGTAGAAAATGCAACTTAAACTCACCATAATATGTATCTAACTAACATTTGGAACGGCAAGCTTCAATATGGGTTGAGATCCATTCCAAAAGAGCTGAGCTCTCATCATGAGACCCCTTATTTAGTGAGTGGCATAGAAAATGGTAATAAAACTAAAAATAGAACCAGGAATTCTTAGCTTTAATATTAGCTGATGTCTTATCACTGGTTTCAATGAGAGCTGAGAATATCTTGGAGGCGACTGCTTTTATTTCCACCAAACTCAGAAAAAATCTCGACGGACAAGGCCTTCGGTTAAAAAAAATTACGCATTTAAATCTGTTCACCCGTTGTATTCACCCGGGCTACGATGCCACAGACAACGCACGCATAAACAAATAGGTATTGAACTTACTAGTATAACACCCCTCTTTTTGCGTCGGAGTTATAATGAACAAATTAAAAAAAGCGGCCAAGTGCGTGTCGGACCACGCACAACGAAGAGTTCCGTGCCTATTAAAAAGGTCGTATCGTTGCTGAATCTTATGGTACTTACGTCCTTTTCTTTAAGGAAGGCAGTTTTTTAGAAATATCTCGAAAACCTTTGAACCGATCTTGTTCAAAACAATTTTCGCTGAAAGAATTTAATAAGCCCTATGTCCCTGATTTTTTTCATATTTTTAAAATACACTGTTCAAAAATTTAGAAGGGGGGGACACAATTTTAGTGACTTTCGGGGCGATTATCTCCGACTCTGTTCACTTAATCGAAAAAATTGCTGAGAAACCTTATATTTATTTTGAAAGGCCTATCGATTAATGTGCCACGCGTGGGCTTGGAATGAATATTTTGTTTTTACTTTAAGTTTTATGTAGACAGACATGACGAATCTATAAGGGTTCCGTTTTTTGCCATTTGGCTACGGAACCCTAAAAAGTAGTCAGGGTTTCTGACAAAAAAAAAACCCATTCACATCTGTCCATTTGTTAAGGAGCTGCGATATCACAGACGGACACACAGATACACGTCGATAGACACGTCAAAGTTATAACCCCCCTCTTTTAATGTGCTTTATTTACGAGAGCAAAATTTCCCTGCTGGACTATTAAAGATTGGGACGATACATGGCATTTACCGATCTTCTTGCAGCGCGGTTAATTAAGTAATTATTAAGTTCTCAACCTTCTAGGGTAGATACGTTCTTCCAAATGGTGGTATCTACTTACACTCATTTCTTAGTGACATGTGCAAATACCTCAGCTCGCAAGCCTCCTAGTTTTTCTAACAACTCATTTGTGAACAATGGCCTGATAATTAGTGACTTATTAATTCAGTTTCAATAAAATGCTATTAAAAGTAGCATTTGTCAAGCCACTCAATTTTTCTATCTTCGTGACATTTTTGCAGATGACATTCCAGACAAATTATAAGTGTAAAGAGCATAGTAAAATGGGTCACCCCGTCTATACAAAAACGGGCAAAACCCAAGTCCCACCCTCGACTGTTTCCTCCTCCAATTTTTTGGAACCTGGGCTTCTGTATTCGGTAGTAAACTTAGATGTTTTATAAAAAATACTTTTCATTTAATTATACAAATTAATATCGATTAAAAAAAAAAGACAGACAAACTTCATGACTCTGTATATTCAAAAGATTTAAATAGGTGTTTAATGTTAAAGGTTCAAGTAAATGTAGGGGGTTACTCGTAGTTAGTTAAATTATAGGTTGGTTGGTTGGGTTAAGTAAATATTTTTTTGTACTTTTTGGTACAACTGTATTTAATTTAAACCTTATAAAACTGGGACGCAATCAAACGTTCCAAAGTATCTAAATTACTATTTTGGATATTTGCCAGAAGGGACAATGTTCCCATGTAAGGTACAGGTTTTAAATACAGAATGACAGATAATTCAAAGTGTGGATATGTTTCCTTCTTATTCTGTGACCAATTTGTCGAGTAAGGCTTAATAGCTGGGTTGATTTAAGGAACCGCCTGTCTAGCAAAAGGTTGCAGATTCGCATTTTAGTTTTACATGAATATCAACTTAAGACTATGTAATTAGTGCAATTAAAAGAGGTTGATATACTTACAATTATCTAAAGTTTAGACTCTTGATTCAAATGACAAAAGTATGGTGAATTGTTATGGAAATGGAAAATGGAAATGTGAAGCTGCTGCACGGGTTGGGTATCATGCATCCAAAGTTAGGGGTTTGCGAACTGTTGTATTAAGTGGTGTAATGAACATTAAATTAACGTACCACGCTGCCTGGCGCTTCTTCGAAGTCATGTTTGTGTGTATTTCTTTGAACTTATAGTTATTCAACGGTGTATTTAAATGCTTTTTAACTGGCTATCTGCTTAAGATTGTGTATTAATAAATTTGGGTTCTGTTAAAGCAGTGTTTCTAATAAATGATGGTATAAAAACTGTTTCTAAAAACTTTGTAGTGCCTTCTTCTATGTTCAGATTATCCCTTTATATTAATTAAGTACCTACTAATATTACGAGATGATATTTATTTAGCAATGACTAAAGTATTCATTTAATTATATATATTATATATGTTTGAATAGCAATGTCATTTAGCTTTGTAAGGTAGTATGTTTATATGTAATAATAAATACTTTATTGTGCACCACAAAGAGAAAAAAAAACAGAATACTACAAGGCAACAACAGGCGGTCTTATCGCTAAATAGCGATTTCTTCCTGACAACTTTTGGGTTAGCATGTAGGTGGTAATCTCCGGATGGAATGTGTTTTCTGGATGGACATAGGCTTTTTTTATACCGCGGATTTCCCTGGGTTATATATAAATACTACCTGATGCCCGCGGCTTCGCCCGCGTGGTTATAGGAAAATGTAACATATTGAATTTTCCCGTGGTAATTAGATGTTTTCCCGCTGGTAAAAGTAGCCTATGTCACTCTCCAGCTTCTAAACTATCTCAATACAAAAAAACACATCAATACGACGCTCCGTTGCGACGTGAAAGAAGGACAAACATACACACTTTCGTATTTATAATATTAAGTAAGGATAAGTATACTTAGTTGTACCTGGGTTCTGTTTTGGGTTATTATTTAATGTACTTAGTTACCTACCGGGAGTCCGCTCGATGCGGGTGGCACAGGACCGGTTATTGTGGCACTCTTTGGGGGAAGCCTGATGGTCAATTTAAAAAAATCTAAATCAAATATTTATTTTGCAAATAGGCCACTAGGACACTTTTACATGTCAAACAAATAATAATAACAATACACATTTGAAACTTGCAGTTTAACAGACCCAAATGTCACTAAATAAAAACGAAATTACAAAATATTATCCATTACATTAGATACAAGGTCTCTATAGGAATGAACAAGAAGTTTATGAGATCATTTAATAATTATCCCAGAGATGTATAAGAGATGCGACAAAATGTGATATCGCAGTGACAGGTTGCTATTGCTATTCTAACCCGACACCACACGGGTTTTAGAGCACTAGGAAAAAACACCTAAATAAATAAGGTTGCTAAGGATTGCGTCGAACGCGTCAAGTTTTATTTATTTATTTAGAAGTTTTGGACGTTTTGCACCGCGTGATCTCGAAGGGGCCAAGTTTAGTCACATCTGAATGTTAAAGTTGAATTTATTTATTAATTACAACTTCATTGCACAATTCAAAAGAAGCACAGACAACCACTGCATTTTCTTTTGATAAACGTTCAAATAAAATGCTATTCAAATTCGTTTGCCTTTAGATAATCGTTCGAAATTTATTTTTGTGAGAGAGGAGAAACCATTTAGTTAACAAAGATATACAGGGTGAAATAGTATTCTCCGTTCAAATTTTGGGAGGTGATTCGGTGGGTCATCTCGATCAAAATTGAATAATAAGTTGTATCCGAATCGCGAAAAAAGAATCAGCTGTTCCATACAAACGGCATGAGCTCAGCCGCCAAAATGTAACCACCCAACTCCCAAAATTTGAACGGTGAATACTATTTCACCCTGTATGTTAGATGATTTAATAATTAAGGGTGTATGTACAAATCGATATATAGGTACCTACTCGAACACAATCGCCAAATGCAGCACAGTAAATGGCGCGATAATATCGACATTATTATACGTACATGCTGAATAACCGCACTCGACTCTCACGCAGGAGATTCTCGGAAGTCCGCTTGCCTACCTTTCGAAGCGGCCACGTTTTGCCACCCACTTGCCGGGAACTTGGCACGTACATTTGACTACACGTTAACCTATATCCTTGGGAACCGAATGTAGTTGTAACGAGCATGTCAGCTATTTTGAATAATTAAAGCCTTTAAGGGGAACAATGGCGGAAGCGACATCCATATATATGAATTATTTACGCAAAAAGAGCTTCTAAGGTACCTACTATCAGAAAATAAAATTTTATTAAAGTAGACTAAACTAAGACTGCTTAGTAAAATCACATTTTAAAGTCTGGCACTGATACAGGTTCACAATGCTTTAAATAGTTTGTCTAGTGCTTCGATTCGTGTTTGCTTCGGTTTGCATTTGCTTCGATAAGTGAAAATTATATTTTTGAATAACCTTTCACGTGCTTTTTTTTTTTTTTTTACTCATATCAATTATTTAACGATTAGATTCATAAGGATTCAAGTAACGAGGCCTAACTCTTATTATGTGCAATTCCCTGGGCGACCGAGCAATAAATACGGAGACAACGATTTTTCCCAGATATTCAACCTAGCCAGATCGTTTTCTCGCCCTCGTAAACCCCCGTATTCCAAATTTCATTGACATCGTTGGAGCCGTTTTCCAGAACGTGCTGATTACAAATATATATTTTTATACAAATATTGCTCGTTTAATAGTATAGGATTTAGCAGAACAAGTCCTAAATAACCACTTGTCATCTCCACCATCAGACAAGTTAGTCATTACCATCATCGTCATCTAATTTAAATAGTAACCCCCGTATTCATAAAACTTAAAATGCCTCTGCTAAATAAAATGTGCTTTGTCCCTTTCTCACGAACACAAATGTCAAAGTGACAGATAAGGACAAACGAATTTTAACGCCATTTTAGTTAAAACAGGCTTGTAGGACGTTTATGAATACGGCCGTTAGTGTACAAACTTTTAATCCGATTAAACTCCAGGAAGATGGTCCAGTTTGACTTGTAAGATTTAATCCTATAAAAAACATTCCATGTAAAAAGAGGCCAAGTTTCGAAAATCTTCCACCGTAATTGCCAAGTTGCAGAATCTTATTTAGCTAGCAAATATAGAATAATAAGACTGCCTGAGACTTGGTACAACGGAATATCTCACAACTTTTTACGGTGGAAGAGTTTCGAGACTTGGCCTCTTTTTTACGTGGAATGTTTTTTATGGGATGTCACTTCTTTCGGTGTTAATACATACAAATTATGAATGCAGTCCCATTCTTGCTTTTTAAGTTTTTTTCCCATTCCCTGCAAATATAATATATTATGTTATTACTTACTTATATGGATTTATTTACGCAGTTGGTGTATCTAGAAACTGGGCTGAAATTGCATTTTTTTTTAGTTTTCCCTTGATTTATACACTAAACACTACTTGTATTTATATCTTCTATGTCTGCTAGAAGTGCCTTAGACTTTTGATGACCGGTGAGTCAGTCAGTGAGTGACAAAATTAAGAAAGTTTGTTTAGTTATAATTCTTAAACTACTGGTTCAAATTGAATGAATATTGAAATATATCGTGTTTATACGAGTACAATGCGTGCTTGGTAACTGAAAATTCAGGCTTCTAGTTTTATCCAAAACGAAGTTATTGGGGGGTCGAAAATGGCCTGAACTGCTTCGAGAAAAGGTTGGTACGGCCGTGCCGCTGTTTTGCTCGACTTGGCGGGGGCACTACCGTACGAGCAATATTTGTTATATACTTATGCATATATATATTTTTTCAATCACGTTTACGGAAAACGCTCTAACGATTTCGATGAAATTTGGAATTACGGGGGCGAGAAATCGATCTAGCTTAGCTAGGTCTCATGTCTGGGAAAAATCGTTTTCTCCTTATCTTTAACCGAGCTGAGCTTGGTCGCCAGGGGACTGTTTAGTCTCCCCAGACTATATATATATATGCATAAGTATATAACAAATATTGCTCGTTTAATAATATAGGATAAAAGCTTGTAAAAAAGTTATAAGGTACTTTCTTTTAAAATAATCATCCAAAATAATACTATAGAACCTTATTAACTAAGCCGTTAACTCAATCTAGAATCATTGTCGTTTTATTATACATGGGAGAAAAACTGATATCGGATAAGGCTGTAATTTTGGAAAGTGTGCAAGTATGCTTAGTTAGACTTTTTAAATGAAGTCAAATTGATTCGTTTCAACTTACATAGGTTTGAAGTTGATAGTGTCTCTAAGTATATCCTTTCGCGTTTAGAAAAAAAAAAATGAAATGCTCGGTATCACGTATGTATGTACCTGCGGATTTCATTGTATGTGTGCAAAGTGTGCCATAAATGCCATAATGCAGTAACTATTCTGCCCCCCCTATTCGGTAACTGGTTTTAAGCTCACCTCAATGCTCACCCACAAATATATCTTGACACCGCAATACGTAGTAACTAAGCGTAGTTAGAGGTCTAGTTTCGTGAAGGGTGACCGGCGGGGTGAGCCGCATTAGCGCGTAGCGAATAACAGCCCTGGAATCCTTTTTAGGGTTCCGTAGTCGACTAGGAACCCTTATAGTTTCGCTTTGTCTGTCCGTCCGTCCGCGGATAATCTCAGTAACCGTTAGCACTAGAAAGCTGAAATTTGGTATTAATATGTATATCAATCACGCCGACAAAGTGGTAAAATAAAAAGTGTTTTTTTATTTTATTAGGGTACCTCCCCTATACGTAACGTGGGGAGTGTTTTTTTTTCATTTCAACCCTAACGTGTGATATATTGTTGGATAGGTATTTAAAAATGAATAGGGGTTTGCTATAATAATTTTTTGATAATTTTAATATTTTCGGAGATAATCACTCCAGAAGTAAAAACTTCCCCCCTCTAACTTTTGAACCATAAGTTTTAAAAATATAAGAAAAAATCTCAAAAGTAGAATTTTATAAAAACTTTCTAGGAAAATTATTTTGAACTTGATAGGTTGAATAGTTTTTGAAAAAAATTACTGTTAAAAGTTAAAAGTACCGGACGAAAAACTACGGAACCCTACACTGAGCGTGGCCCGACACGCTCTTAGCCGGTTTTTTTTATGAGTTATGACGAATGAAAAATACATAAATATAATCTTATTAAAACGAGGGCTGTTCATATCTGGAATGTATCTGTATCTAAAAGCTGAGCATCATATTAGGTATGACAGTTATTTATTACTTCGTCGTCAATTCATTGTTGGAGGTTTCTGCAAGAAACGCAACACCGCGGTCAAGTGTTATTTTGTGTAATATTCCCAGAAACCAAATGTGCTGTCTCCACCGTATCACATTGGTTTAGAAGTAATTCGGTACATAATTCATGCTAGTTGCAAATTATTGTGGTATGTAAAAATATAGGCGTTTTAATTTCAATTACCTATTCAGATGCTCATATTCATAAATTTCTTGTTACTGTACTTTATAAACAGATTTTTTATATTTAGATACCTATGTAATATTGATTGTTTTATTCGTCATGTTAGAATTCACTGGAAAATTTGGATATCCTCCGATTTCGATTTATAATCAGTAGAAAAAGACGTAAAACCTTATTACTATTATGGTATAGCAAGACCCAAGTAATAAGGCGCGCGAGTTAAGCAATAATAGCCTCTCGGTCAACTTCCTAAGCGCCTTGACGCGCGCCATATTAGGTTGTGTCGATCTGTACGGGCATTTCTTTGCAGAAGTCCATGATAATTGAATATTTATAGTTGAATTCCACTTAAATAATCAATAACGACTTATCATTTACAAACATTTTTCAACAAACAAATGACACGTATACATCGGTAACTATAGGTGACAATAATCACGCCAGATTTGAATTACAAAGAAAACAAGGTTTTTTTTAAATTTGTATTTTGTTATTGATTCATAAAATACACTGTAAAGGGTTATGTAGGTATGGAGTAGCACATGTGACAAATAGTCTACACGGGCTTGCTGGCACATAATATGCTCATTCATTACCCCCTAACCCTTGGGATTGAAAGTTTGTATTGGCAACAAGTAATCTTTAAAGTTACAAACTCATGTGTCACGACTACATAAAGAGACCAAGTGAGCGGACGTATGAAAATCTGATGAAAGAAAGTGAAATTAGACGTTTGTAACTTAACGTGACCTCGTCTTTTTAGGGTTCCGTACCCAAAGGGTAAAAACGGAACCCTATTACTAAGACTTCGCTGTCCGTCCGTCCGTCCGTCCGTCTGTCTGTCACCAGGCTGTATCTCAAGAACCGCGATAGCTAGACAGTTTAAATTTTCACAAATTATGTATTTCTGTTGCCGCTATAACAACAAATACTAAAAACAAAATAAAATAAATATTAAAGGGGGGCTCCCCATACAACAAACGATTTTTATTTTTTTCAGACTGTATCTCAAGAAACGCGATAGGTTGAAATTTTCACAACTTATGTACCTATTTCTGTTGCCACTATAACAACAAATACTAAAAACAAAATAAAAATAATAATTTAGGGGCGCTCCCATACAACAAACGTTTTTATTTTTTTGCTGTTTTTATAGATAATGGTACGGAACCCTTCGTGCGCGAGTCCAACTCGCACTTGGCCGGTTTTTTTTTTTGAACATTTTACTGTGAATAAAAGACTGCAATATAAATAAAATAGTTTATGATTCGCATAACAAATAGCGCGGACGGCGCGGCGTCGCAGGAACTACTAATTTAAAATGTAACAGTCAATGCAATTCATAAATCGAATAAAACCTCAAAAACTGATTAAAACCACTACAATTACATTAACGAAAGGTCCAGACAACAATCTGTACCTGTCGCTGCATTATTCAGCAGCCGATCAATTTTCAATTACCGCCTTATTATCCGGCCTTATTATCTTATTATACTTTCACTCATTAGACAAAGAGTGGTCCGATAGCCAACCAGTATAAAAGGTCACATCTGAATTTAAGATACGAGTACAATGACGGTTAAGCCGTTTTATATACGACAGCTCGATGGTCTGATTCAGTTTTGGCGTGCATACAAAACTGCAAAAATATAAAGGACTCAAATACTTATATCTTTCTTAAGTTAACGCAGAATGTTTCGTTATTCGTTATCAATACATTTTTTGCGCCATGTTTGTATTTTTATGACTGCGCTGGTGATGTATAAGTTACATCACCAGTACTTTTGTAGCAAACATAGGAAAAATCGAATTCCCGGTTGTACCAAGATTTGACATACGTAGTAGAGGTAGACAAAGGCACTAGTTTTACGAAAGCGACTGCCATCTGACCTTCCACCCCCGAGGGAAAACTAATAGACCTTATTGGGATTAGACCGGTTTCCTCACGATGTTTTCCTTCACCGAAAAGTTACTGTTAAATAAATATAAATTGATACTTATTTCTAACAAAAGTTTCTTGAAATAACTTAAAATGACCTTACAAATATTGGAAAAATAATGAATACTTAGCAGCCCGGCCCGGCTTCGCACGGGTTACCCGTTTCCCCGTAGGAATGAAGCATTTTCCCGCGGTAAAATTTAGCCTATGTTCATCAGGCATAATGTCGGCTTCTAATGGTAAAATAATTTTTCAAATCAGTCCTGTAGTTTCGGAGCCTATTCAATACAAACACACAAACAAACAATCAAATCTTTCCTCTTCATAATAATATTATATAGTGTAGATTCGTGAATTGTGATTTGTGCAGTTTCAGTCAAAGTTACGGTCTCTAAAATGTATGAGAAGTTGCAATTCTAAGGGCATTTCTAAGTAAAGACAAAACCAAGTCGCTATAAAAAAAATCTTGTTGCCTTAACTTATTATAAACGGGAAAAGTCTGTGTCGTTGTATGCAATAGGTAATTTCTGAAACTACTCATCCGATTCCAAAAAAATCATTCACCTGTTTATAATGGACTTTCTGGATGGACATTGTAATTTAATTAAATCTTGCGGGTCCATCTCTGTTTTTTGCAATACGCAGGCAAAACCAAGCGCACAGCTAGTGTACCTAATATAACTTGAGATTAAAATTTAATTTAATAAGTGTCTAGACATGTTCTTTTTGGGTAGGTACCGATTTTTTATATTTGGAATGTAACACCTAGTTTTATAAGTTGCACCGAAATTCCATACGTTAGTTACCACGGACGACTTTTCTATTTATAAAGATAATTAATGAATACTTATGACTAGCTGCAAGCGCATCTTCACCCAGGTATTACAAATAACGCATAAAGAACCGGGGGATAAATTAAAGGTCTATTGTGGATTTCCGGATATCACCCTGCATACAAACTTATGAAACTAAAAAGTTCCTTATAATATTTGGATAGTGTTTATAGAGCAATGAGCATCAACACTGATGACGTTGTTTACATATTACAGAAATGGCAGCAGCAATGAATTAGCGTAGTGATATTATCCGGGGAACTTTCACTCGCGGGATTAGACAAAGCCCGCGCGGCGGCGCTGCAGTTTCGGTCGCATCTAGGGCTGAACCAGTGAACAAAGACCCAACTATTATGAGAACTTTATTTCAAGGTGTTCGTTTGGTTTAATTTACGTCGATTTGCTGTAGATTATGCATTATACGTGGTAGCAGTGTTAAAATATATAAAGTAAGCTAAGAAACACAAAATAAAATTATCATAATTATATATTGAAACTGTGTCAAAAATAAAATATATACTTAGGTATTTACTTATATTTATTTACAAATAAAGTAACGTAAAATATAAAAACATACCTAAAATTTTACGCCGATATTTTAAAAGCATAAAACTAAAAATAAGCAAGTATTAGCTACACTGGTGCTATTTCAGTTTATGCAACAATGGTGCAGCTACCAGTTTTCAATAAGCGGGCGAGTGAAAGGCGCTGGCAGTGCGCTTGACCGTCTCGGCGCGAGGACGCAAGGGCGCCGTGCGTCTTGCCGAAATTATTCGGGGCTCGCTGCACAATCGATTTTTCCCGTCCGATGCGGAAAATTCTTCGGGGCGGGGCGGGTGTAGCGCAGCGGTCGGAGGCGAGGGGCCCGAGGGGGGCAGGGGGGCAGGCGGAGTGCAGCGGGGCGGTGCAACGCGCGCCGCCGGCCCGGCCGTCGACGGGCAGACAGTAGGACGGCGACGCCACTGCGAGTCGGTGACCAAGGCGCGAACAGCGCGCTCGCACCGTGACATGTAGCGCGGACGCCGCGCTCAGCCCCGCGATCCACCGTCGGTGGCGGCGCGCCGATGCGCCTGCCGTCCCGCGTCGACGCCCGCGCCGAGACCGTGCCGACGCGTGTACCGAGTGAATCCCTCTCTTACACCTGAAGCGAGCCCTTCAGCCCGACGACCGTCGGATGGAACCCCGAGTGCGCCGATTCGCATCAAGGTTAGCTGAATATTTGAATGTGAGTGTTGTGCACCGGCCGGCCAGCTTGCGCGCCCCTTTAGCCCCCTGATCGCGGCTGCATACAACGTAATTGCCTATAGGTGGGTTCGGAACACGTGCAAGGGTGACCGCGAGTGACTCATATGAATTTCCACGACCACATAGCAACTTAATTTTTTACCCGATCGCAGTAGAGAAAAAGAAGATAATTACGATTTTAGCTAAGTATGTAATGTATGTGTACAAATTTCTAGGTCAAGCTAGTTAAACGTTAAGTACTGGCTCTTGACATTTTGTGTAATTTCCGCGCTATTGTTGTCCATCCGTTGGTAAAAATTACGTTAGGTATAGTCTGTCTGTCATGTATTGGCTCCGGCGGGCGCGGGTTACTGAAAGTTCTACTATAACAGGCATTTTAATGATGAAACGAACTGTTCTTGGTAATGTATCCAAAAGAGAAGCATTTATTTATTCTTATTTTGTACTGTTTCATAATTTGGCATCTTTTTTGTTAGTAATAGCATTTTCATTATTTACCTGTAGTATCGCAGTGTCGAAGTGCTTTTTTTGTTTTTTCAACACGATGATTTCCTTGCTCGGCGTAATGTTAAGTCATATTCTGGCAGAAATTTGTGATCATTTTAGTTATGTTAAACTATATTATGTACTTAAAAAAAATAGTTTTTTAGAGTATTTCAAGAGTTACGGGTAATTTACAATTTGTTTGATGTTTGCCTGAAAAAAATCTCAATATAGCTATCAGATACAGACATACATACTAACGAGACCTAATTAGTTTCATAAGCCAGATAAATAAATTAAAATCAAGTTCACATGTAAGTATAATTATGTGGGTTCGAGGCCCACTGGGTCGCGGTTTGTTTCAATGGTGTCAGATCTAATATGTTATAAAAAACACTTAAAATAACATTTTCTTTTTAAAACGAGTAATGTCGAGTGTATTATATATATCTTAGATATCCTTTATAACTGTAGTCAGGCTTAACGTAGGTGTACCTTTATGAAATGTTACCCACGGATCTCTACGTCGCGACGCGGTCGCACGCGGTCGTGCTACGTTGGCGTAGCGCTTTGAGAATCACGACCGCTAATACTAATATTATAAATGCGACGGTAACTTTTGCTGTATATCTATCTGATTGTCTGTCTATCAGCATGTATTTTAATTACCAAATCGATTTAAATGAAATTCGATATTGAGATTTGAATCCTGGAAAAGGACACAGGAGACTTATTGTCCCTAAAATCTTAACCTCGAATATGGTGCAACGGGGGTACACGTTTGTATGAAAGTGCAATTGTAGTGCGAGAAGCCGCCCTCAGTTGGAATAATTTATATACATATTTATATATATCAATCAGAATAAGAATAGGAAATTCGTGAGTTTTGCAAAAGAAGTTTGTAAGATATAGGTATGGTCAGACTGTTATTAATTAAAAGGGTCGCGGCTACTCATATTTTTAAAGTTAAAGTGCTGTAAGTATTTTGAACAGCGTAGGGTGCGGTCGCGAAATATTTTTCTCTGTTCTAAGGGGGCCGCGGCATGAAAAAGATTGAAAAACACTGGTCTATATAATTTGAGGTATAAGGATAGCATTGGGTCGCCTTCTTGGGCCCAAAACAACGGTGATGAATATTTAATAAGGCATGCAAGCTGTATTTTAAATATGATTTGTGCAGAATATATTCTGGAGGTATTTTTTTCAGAACATTTTTCAGGATTGACATGAATGGCAACAAAGAAAATGTACTTTGAGGTATATATATTATGCTGGCTCAGAATTCAATAATGTTACCATTTGCCGTTCGAAAATATGTTAGTCCATGAAAGGAAGCTGCTAAAAAATATAAGCTTGAGGTATATTATTATGCTGACTCAGAATTCAATAATGTTAACATTTGCCGTTTGAAATAGTACATTACTTACCTAGGGCTGTAAAAGAAAGAAAGGCCGAAATCGCAGGTATTTGTAACCCTCGCCTGCGGCTCGGGTTGTAAACATGCGATAGAGGGCTTTCTTTTTTACTGTCCGTGGTGAGTACACAATTTTACGTCTTCACCTGGCCACAATGCGAGTTTTACCGTACGCGCAGCGTGCGGTTTAACTTGCAAGATTAGATTACAGACAACGGGACAGGTGAAACTAAATAAGAGCTTGTAAAATTCATTGATTTACAAATTGGCTGGTATCCTAACAGATTTTAGTAGTAATTATTCTGATTGTGTGTATTCTGTAAGTAGGTATAGGTACTAATATTATAAAGAAGAAAAATCTGTGAGATTGGAAGTTTGTATGTACAGGGTAATTTCAAGAACCACTGTTCTGATTGCAAAACTTCTTTCACCAGTATTTAGAACGGACCTTCAGCGTGGATATTAACCTATATTTTATCCCCCAACTCCGCCTGGGTTCTTTCCAATAAGTAAGTGCGCGGGCGCGGTCGCGTGGGCAGCTAGTAAACAATACATATAAGCACTGGTAAAACAAATATACTTTTAGGTGACAACTTCAACCAACATTATAAACCTCATAAAATATGCACTTTTTAAACAATAGATTTATTTAATATTCAATTGATACTTGTTCATGTGAAAATTACATCTATACTAAACAGGAACAGTCTGCGAGTTTGTAACTTTGTAAGTTTGTATATGCAGGAGGTAATCCTCTGGAACTACTAAAGCGTGCTACATTCTACGCAGATACGGTAAGATCTGTATCTGAGCCACACACAGCGCGACAACGCAGATAACGATTAAATATAAAGTATCTGCGCTGTGTGTGTTAATTCATTGAATTATGAAGCCATATTTAAAGATATGCGCCTCAGATACAGATATCTTACAGTATCTGCGTAAAGTGTAGCACGGTTTAAATGATCAGTCGTCCCGACCAAGGTTGTGGGGACGCACCCGCAAGATCGGGAAACCTCAGAGATAAATAAATAAGTTAATTATACGAAATTAACAATCCTTTAAAAAAGTATGTTCCTATGAGAATCGTGAAAGTTTAAATCAATACACTAGATAAAATAATAAATAATGTCATATTTTCTCGAAAAAGGATTAAAAATGTAGTCAATTGGAGAAAAAATCAACGCAGAAGGTTAAATAATCACGAAGTTATAAGTGTCCAAAGTTTAAAGCAGGGGTATGTTCTGTCCCTTTTTCGCAAAACGCAGCTTCATATGAAACGATGACGCTGGAAGATTGTGACGTCACTAATAGACGGAAATGTGCCGTGCCCATCGTGTTCGGCGCCGCCGTCGACGCGGCCCCCCGGCAGCATCCCGTAACGTGACGTCACACACTGTTTGCGTTTTCTCTCTCTAAAAAGCAACATTAAAACGGTTGTAGCTTCGTAATTCTTTGAGATATCTGAATAGGATTGTCGTCACTAGGCATATTTTTTTGCCTTCTTTCTTTTGGAGTAATAATAATTTTCGAGTCTACACCCTTATTATTTGATTTATAAAATTCTTTCATCTGTGTGTAGAATGGAATTCTTGGACTTCAGGCTTCGCCTCGTATTGGAAAGAACGCAGGCCAACCCACGGGATAAAACATATATATAACCATCCAAAAAGTCCAATCTCCAGTCAGGTGGAAGAATTCTTGGAATCGGATAAGCGGTTCCGGAGATTACCCAAAAACTAGAAACTTGCAAAGCTACAATCTCACAGACTTTTCCTCCTTATAATATAATATTAATTAGTATCACTATCACTACATAGTATAAAACAAAGTCGCTTCCCGCTGTCTGTCCCTATGTATCTTTAAAACTACGCAACGGATTTTGATGCGGTTTTTTTTAATAGATAGTGATTCAAGAAGAAGGTTTATATGTATAATATAGTACCCGTGCGAAGCCAGAGCGGATCGCTAGTTGTCATTTACTCAACCTTCACAATAATTAGGAAATAGGCATGATGACTCATGTTCAAATTGATAACGTAGTGATGCTAAATGGATAGTAACCCATCAAATTATCGTAATAAAGTATAAATTATAAAATATAATTAAAATCATAAAAAGATTCATTGAACCTTGAAAGTTTAGAAAAATTCTGCATTTTTTTTATTGACCAAGGGTAAACTTAAAGCTGCCAAAAGAGTCCTTACGCTGTTATAGAAACCAAATTGTATTACAACTATGTACTTAAACGCAGTATTTCGCGACCGAAACAACAATTTACCGGATTTTCCATACAACGATACAACTACTTTGTACAATTGTGACGTCATACTTGCGTGTCTATCAGTATGAAGCGTTTTGCGCTGCCGCCAGCGGCGTCAATCTTGGCTAAAATTGTTGGGTATTTATGTTCTTTAATTGTAGTAATTCCCATACACACATTTGTTCCTCTCCAAAAACTGGTTCGAATGACATCATAAAAAAATCTTAATCGCCATCCCTATTTTATATGACCCAGGAGAACCGGCCAAATCCTGTTCCAAGCGATAGTCGACTCAGAAAAAGGTACTGGTGAGTGTTTGGTAGACCAGCGTTGGTGTCATACACCACAGCTTCCTAAGATCTGGCCACACTATTATGGTACATCAGATCTGTATTGTCAACAATTAATCCAGTAACCTTGTCGGGTTTTCGCGGCATTTTCGATTTATGGCAAAGTTGCGTTCGGCGCTCGACGTCACAAACTTGGATTATTTATTGGGCCAACATCAAGTCTGAAAAAAATCAGAACTACCGGATTTGATGCGAGGTCTGGATGTATAAAGTTACTGGACTAAATTGTTAACCATGATGGAAAAGCTAGCCGTTAAATAAAACGAGACTGGCAATCGCTTTAGCCCATTCCTCCTTCAGGATAACGCTAGGACCCCAATTTTCCCGACACACGGTCGCTAAAGTATAGGAGCTGCGTTTGGAATGTCTCCGACACCTACCATACTCCCCGGACCTTGCTCCAACTGATTACCACTTTTTTCGGAATTTGGACCATTTCTTGCACGGGAAAAAAATCTATTCCGATGTGGCAGTTCAAACTGCCTTCAAAGATTTTATCGATTCTCGCTCCAAAATATTTTTTGCAATGGAATCAATATACAATGGCGAAGTGCATTGATAATAATAGTAAATAGGTACCGTACCTATTTCAACCTCCTCTCTTTCGGCATTCATATATATATATTTTTCGTTTTATTTTTACTATTAAATTAAAATTTCATATGTAAGGACCTAATATTATAATATTTCCATGCTGGTTTCATCCATTGCTCCGCCGGTAAAATCTTGTTATGTTTTTATAATCAAAGAATCTGACTGGAACATCTCATTAATTTTATTTTAATGAACTGAAGACTGTGTCACTAAATGTAGGTACTACTTATGTCCATAGTACATACCTACTTATTTACAACAAAGTATAATTCAGTTAAATATCTAGACCCTGAAAACAGTATTAATAGATAGGTATAAAATAAAATAAACTCCAATCTGCTATTATCACAACGGGGTTTGGTGTTTGTGTGACACGTGTAAGAAGTTACGTACGATAGGATAATGAGTCATAAAGCGGATGTACATTTTTTACATAAATGTACGTATAACCAAATAATTTCTACAAACGACCTGCAGACCTTAAATGCCGAACATAAATATATTTTATTATAAAACTATAAATTATATTCTTATTGAATTATTGTTATTATAAATCTTTGAATGACATACCTACTCATATACCATGTTCTTTCACAGCTCTAAGGAACTGCAGACCTGATTATTTGAATCTAATTTCAACTTGACATCTCCTTCACAGTTTCCTAAGAAAGATAGTCTTGACAGACGGATAGACAGAAGTATAGGCAAAAAAGTGTGCTTAATAAGGGGTCGTTTTTAGGTACGGATCCCTAAAAAGGGTAATTCTGTATACCAAATTTTAATCGTATCTTGTATTCAAGTCACTAGTTTTCAAACTTATCTAATGAGATGACAAACAACTGAAAGAGTCTATGGTCGTCACTTTACTACCATTTGAGGAGTATTCTTTGAAATAGCCTTTATCTTTTTTCAGTTCTTATAAGTACGAAAGTACTAAGAAAAAATATTTGTTAGGTTGTTAAGTAATTAGCCGGTATATTAAAGCACAGTAGGGTGCCTACTTACTTATATTATTTATTTTACAGAATTAAACGTAGCATGTTATTCTAATATTTTATGCAAATGCTAATTGCTACTTAATTACTAATTTTATCTTCGATTTGCATGGAGGGTCTTCATTGAAGCATCCAATAGTTAAGTGTGTAGTTATATTTAAATTACGCAACACTGATGTCGTGGGACAGGAAAGGTGTGAACGATAACAAACAGGCCGTGTACGTGTATACACGGCCTGTCCGCTTATGGAAATACCCTTAATTGTACACAAACTTAGGTGGCGGTTATACTCAATATGTTATGTTTTATTGACTGCTCTAGTACATGCATTTTTTTTGGATAAATTCTTAATTTAGCGTGCATGTGTGATGACTCCAGAAGCCATTCTCGATTCATGATATAGGTATGTATAAATAAATAAATAAATAAATAAATATTAGGGGACAATCTTACACAAATCGACCTAGTCCCATAGTAAGCTCAATAAGGCTTGTGTTCTGGGTACTAGACGACGATATATTTAATAGATAGAAATACTTAAATACATAGAAAACATCCATGACTCAGAAACAAATATTCATGCTCATCACACAAATATTTGCCCTTACCGGGATTCGAACCCAGGACCTTCAGCTTCGTAGGCAGCGTCACTACCCACTAGACTAACCGGTCGTCTGTCTGTATGTATGCATATATATATATATATATATATATATATATATATATATATATATATATATATATATAATTTCTTTGGTATGGGGCCCACGAA
Source organism: Epinotia ramella (assembly GCA_947578815.1). Classification (NCBI taxonomy): domain Eukaryota; kingdom Metazoa; phylum Arthropoda; class Insecta; order Lepidoptera; family Tortricidae; genus Epinotia; species Epinotia ramella. Next base: position 13,991,799 of record OX388205.1, on the reverse strand, counting down.
ATTGTTACCTAATTTATCTTATAAGATGAGTTTAATAGGCTAAGTTGTATTAAAATGTAGCGCATCTCGCCATCAAACGTAACAGTTTGGCGAGAATATAAATGTATAGTATGTAAGTTTTCATTTGAATGAATAAATAAAAATAAAAATAAATATATTGACTGCATGCCACTAGTAGGGGCACATGGTGGCTAAATCAATGTTGGTATGTATATATGGCTCTAACAATACAACTGTTAATAAATAAATAAAATAAATAAAAAGGATAAGTAATGTTGCGACAGTTTTATATAGATCCTTTAGACCAAATGTCAATGAAACTCAGAATATTGTTTGACATTATTTACCGACATAAAATGTCTATTATAAGACCGGGAACAAATGTACCATAGAGCTAATTTTTTTTTAATTAGAATGTGGCGTTTTTCCTCCGTAGGTACTATTCTTAAGAGATTATCTGTTAGTAAAAAAGCTTTCTGTCTCATTTTGCAAGTGATTATATCTATATATATATATTTTAAATAGAATACACAGATGTTTATGAATAACCTAATAAATAAATAAATGGTGTTAATAAATAGAATGCAACGCAAAATCAATCATTATCCATGGTCGAATCAAAATTATATTATCAAAATAAAATCGGTCCTTAGCAGTACTTAATTAAATACGGAACCATGTTTTCTTCTCGTCGACTCATGTAATGTTCAATGTTTTTTGTAGCATTTTATTTGTCATTGCGTGCTTAATGATAAATGCAAATTGCAGAAGGTCGTACCTAAGTTCGAATCCTGTCGTCACTAGATTTTTTGCAATGCATTTTTAAGTTGAATGTAATTGTTTTTTTTTTCATAAATGCTTATAATGCAATGGACCTCAAACTTTTGTTAGGCATGGACCACTTTCAGAATTCTAAAAATACCGTGGAACCCTGTTGACGAAAATATTAAAAATAAACTAATTTACAGAATCACGTGTTAGTTCGTCTAGTCTATACCGCTCGGCAATGACACAAATAAGTAAAATAACAATGTACCTACTCGTATGCACGAAATCCATACTAATATTATAAATGCGAAAGTGTATGTGTGTGTTTGTTTGTTTGTATGTTTGTCCGTCTTTCACGGCAAAACGGAGCGACGAATTGACGTGATTTTTTAAGTGGAGATATTTGAAGAAATGGAGAGTAACATAGGATAGTTTTTATCCCCGTAATCATCCCCTAAGGGGGTGAAATGGGGGGGTAAAAGTTTGTATGGAGCTGCGATATAAACGAGTTTCACGCGGACGGAGTCGCGGGCAGAAGCTAGTACTGCATATTTCTAATGAAAACCTTAAGAGTGAACGAAGTGGCCATTGACCCCTAGCAAGCATGTCACGGACCCCAAAAGGGTCCATGGATCCCACTCTAAGAAACCCTGCTGTAATGCAAAATAAATAAAGTTGAAGTTAAAAATCAGTTCAGATTATTTTCGTTTCAGGTAAGTCATTTCTATTTCCAATTTCTTCATGGCGACATCAAATGGGGCGGTGTAATTTTTCGTTCTATGGAATAAACAATCCACATGATGATATATATTATAATCTATTAAAATTGTTATCGCCTTTCCGTTACGGTTCAGAATTTGTAATAAAAAGCCCAATAGGTCGGACAAATAAATTAAAGGACTGATCGTGTACGTTCAATCGTATATATCCTGCGGGAACGGCACCCTAAAGCAAATTGTGCCTAAGTACCTACTTCATTTTAATTCAATATTTATTTCAGGTTTTTGGACCCATGTAACTTACCCATTACAAAAAAAAACAATTCAATTAAGTGTTAGTGACTAAATAAATAACTAAATAGTACGCTTACATTTAATGCATTATTATTTAGCCCAGATATGAGACACTGATGCATGCAATGACTGCCAGTGCCTTTATAAAAATTAAAATAGCACTCAACGTAATCAACTATGATAAAAAAACTAGGATGATAACATCAAATATTTCTGCTCTAGCATGCAAATAACCGTCGAAATTCGCAAATCAGGTCACTAAAACTAGAATGTATGGGAGCATGAGAGCATCGCATCGCGGGTGGGTGCAGCGCTAGTTCTCGTGGCATTGAAGCGGAATCCATCCGCGTATATTTCGGGCATGGCAACTGTATAGTCTGCAATCGAAAAAGTCAGCCGTCGCGTCTACGCACTCATGCAAGCCGCACTAACACATACGCAGCACAATAGAGGCGTGTAACGCGTAGATTTCGTCTATACGCAGACACGCGAGGCGCGGGCGCACCGGGCGCAGACTTTACCCTTGAGCGCATGCTGTTACGAAAATTGGTGCATTGATAAAAAATGTGATAACCTAATTAACCGGTATGTAGCGCTGTTAACCTGTTGTGTTGGGATATTATTTGTGTAAACAGAACATCCAAAAACGTCCTTACGACTCCCTTTTATTATGTTGTATTTTAGAATCTGGGTTTCGTTGACAATCGTTCAAATGGTTAAAAAATACCTATTGATTTTGAAAAGCCACATATTAAAACATGACTAAGTACCTAGCCTATGACCACCTATTAATAAAATTTTATACAAAAGTAAGAAAAAACAGGCCAGACACCTCAAGTCACCTTGCATTGTCTAAGTGTACGTTTTTCCATAAAATTAAGTATTCAGCCATTCTGGATTTCGTTTTAAAACTGAAATGCGCAAAAAGCATGTTATAAAAGTTATGATTTTAGTGCGTTAGTTAGATACTAGGCCCCAACTATATAAAAAAACGTATGTTCATATTACGTAAAGCAACTTATACTTCATTTAGTACTGCGACTTGCGCCTACGCAAGCGTCATCGCAGAGTAAACGACAGGAGAGACAGACGACCACGTAATTATACGGTCAAACAAGAACGTTTACGCCGCGCTATTTTAAACATAATACACGCTATCACGACTGTGATCCCGGATGGCTATGGGCAGACTATGTGCTTATTAAAGCATAAAGTAAATAAGAGTTCGAGAAAACAAAGTTATGTAAAAGTAATGTTCAGTTCAGGTTGCTTAACTAAATTAATCAATTTGCGATGGTTTCTGGGCGTGGGACGTTGCAGGTCGCGTGGTTAAGTAATTATCTCCAAAACACAATTGTTGTATGCATGACAGAGAAAAGGGTGCTATAGTGTTCCTTCTTCAGTGTCTCACATATAATAAGACATGTCTAATAAATTCTTGCCGCTCGTTGATGTCTACTGTAGGGTCTTCCCTTTCCGCTCCTAATACTTTTACCTTCCTCGTAGCTGGCAGCATTGCTCGAACATACTCTGGATCAATTTTGCCTTCGCTACGTTAGTTATTTTACGTCCGAAATTAACAATAAATGGCTTGATGTCACGTGTTGCGTAAATATATTGTACTGTTTGTAAAATTATTTAATATAGACGTTAACAACCAGAGATCTTGAAAAATATTCAAGCGGCCGACCGACTACTCGCTGTTCCCCGGAAGCTGTTATGAACCTTAAAAATAAAGTTGACTGTCTTGATTACAATTGACATGACGACAAAATCCTCAAGTCTAATCAATACTAATCATAATCATATATTATCTTTACTCTTCGAGCTGCTCGAAAATATCAGAAGACGCACTCTAACGCTTTATCAGCAGAGTCAAGTATTTTATTTTATAAAAAAAAAAAAACAGATATTTGTGAGCACCTTGTCCGCACTGAAATACGTGATGGAAAGTACTAAACCATAGCTTAACAAGCATCGGCAGCAGTATATTGTGCCATGCCGATTTTGAAGTCAAATTCACACTCGACCTCATGGGGCCATAAAACGCACGCACTGTTATATTATCATCCGCACATTCTCATCTCTATAGCAAATAATGGCACAATTACGCTATGGTTGGCGCGCGTGTGTGAGTTAGTCACGAGTTTTCGCCAAGGGCTCTGTATGTACATAGGCATGCATTTATGACACTGGTGTGGCGTCTGAAAACACAGTTCCTTATGCACGCTCTGCAAATATAACAAATGGGACACGCAAAGCTAGGAACCCTTATAGGATCACTTTGTTGTCCGTCCGTCTGTCAAGACCCCTTTTTTTAGGAACGCGTGGAGGTATCAAGCTAAAATGAATACCAAATACTCAGGTCTACTGTTCCATGGAGCTGTGAAAAAATCCAACTTTTAAGCCAACGCAATCAAAAGAACTATCGGCATTGTATTTTTATTATTTCATTAAATGCTAATTACAAAACTTTACCCTTCACACGACAGGTAACGCTAACTGTGTATCCACAAGGGCAATTAAATACTTAAACGAGTATATATTGAGAAAATATGTTTTATTGAAATAAGTTTCCTGAAGTCTGACGCCGACCATAATTTCTCTAGTAAAATCATGTGCGCTGATTACAACCAATTTTAATATTATCAAACAATGAATAACTTAGAACAGTTGAAAAACCCCCGACATATTTCAAAGATTAATATATCAAAACCGGCTGAACCGATTTTGTTGAAACGTTGCTAAAAACCATCTCGATCACGAGCTTTCGGACGAACAAAACCACATTAAAATCGGTCCATTCGTTTAAGAGCTACGATGGCACAGACACACACACAGACACGTCAAACGTAGGTATAACACCCCTGTTTTTGCGTCGGGGGTTAAAAAGAAAAGTCATCCAAAAAGGCAAAGGTCACTTAAACAAGAATTTTAGTACAATTTAGCTTTTTTAATCAGACGCCGAACATGTCCTCCTGTCCTGAAATAAAATCGTGTGTTTTATTTATGTCAAATCACATTTACTGCATTACCCCAAGGAAAGTACCTACTTAAAAGTTTTATAGTGATATAATGTTAATCCTTACTTATATTACGATGGAATTACGAATAAAAACAACCTACTTAATGCAATATAAAAAAAATACAAAACTTAAACCACACTCCAACAACAGATTAGGTAAAGCACATAGGTACATAAATCAGCTAACAATAATATTTACTTATTTACTTTATTGTAAATAACGCATCTAGAAAGTCCCTAGGGACATAAGAAAACACTAGCCCAGCACGGCTATCATGAGACGGCGCGCGAGCTTTCTCGATTTTTCTCACACTATCCGTCTCTCTCTTATTAGAACGCTTAGAACAAGAGATATAGTGCGAGAAACATCGAGAGTATGTCGCGGCCGTCTCATGATAGACGTGCAGCCCGCGTTTTCACGCCAAGGAGGCCAACCGCCCTAACAACAAGACGACTCGTTAGCACTTTAATACTTTTCGTTTTTTTATACTGTTGAAATTCTGGCTTTAATACCGTAGTTTAAAATTTCTAACTAGGCCTGGTGTTCATTTTAGATGACATCATTTGTTATAAAAAATGTGATACCTATGTGTAATATTATTTTTTCCATTATATCTTTGCGATGCACGGCGTGTAAAGTTGTGTATTAGGATTTGTAACCATATGTGTAGGTATATTTAATATTGCCTAATGTATTTACTTATATTAAATATAACTCAATATTTATTACTATATAAAAAATATACATTTATCACACCTTTGGTCTCGATCACAATGTTTGTTTACTAAGAAAAATCATGATTTAAAGTCCCAAAAGTGAGTCTAGCCATATCTCACATCCCAAATTGTGTTTTCATCTCCTTGTATTTTTTATTCCTACAAGACTATTATTTTATGTCAATGTCACGAAGAATTGGCGGGTAAAGCTTTACTAACTTTATCTGTAAATACACTTGTTAAATTAGTCTGGTCGCCGTCACCTTTCACAAAATATACCTACAGTAAATAATTTTATAAATATAATACTTTTGAAAGCCGCAATCGAAACATAAAATTCGTTGTACTGACTGGTTAGCACGGTTTTAATTGTCACTTGTTAATTCGTCGTAGGGAAATTGTTATTCGCATTTTTCTCATTAATATTTTCTGCTAGTAGAACTTTACCTCATTCGTAAATTCGTCTAGTATTAGATTTCACTTTCGCTTCCGATAGCATATTTTCTAAATTAATATACTTCCTCTTATCTCCTCCTATTATGCTACTCGTTAAAACTAATTCCTTGTTTGATTAAAAAATGTTGAATCTACGTTTAATAAATGCACTTTTAAAGGTAAACGTTTAAAAACTTAATAGTTCTATAGTGGCCAAAGGACATGAAAATAGGAAGCTCGTCCACACGTCGAAATTGTTTAGATGTAAGCTGAGATTGGGGAAACATCCGACTGGGAAAATACCGAATTGTATTTTATACAGTAAACTTTTGCCAATTATTAATTATCTAACTCGTCATCGTCAATGGTATAGCTTGGCAGGATTTGAACCTGTAACAGTTTTACCTTACGAGGGCAGAATGTGCTTTAGCAATTAGCTTCAAGTGGAGTTGCTAAGCCGACGAATTCTTTAATCATGTCATGTGTCTTAGTACACTTAAACTATTAAAATTGTTGATTCATGTTTTAATAGTCCATTCTGCTCGGTGAGGCGATACATCAGACGTGATTTAACAAAATTTGAAAATATAGGCCACGATTTCACCGAAAAGTAGACAACCGGTTATGGAACGGTTGCATGTTAGATCTTTAAATTCTAGATATAAAACGTATTATAATTCAGACAAAAACGACGTCAACCCACCTCGGCCATCACAGTGCCTCTTATCGCGTTGAAGAAAAACTGTATGCCGCATTGTTGTCAGCACTACAAAGTCTGCAATGTTGTTGTTTTTTTTACTATAATCTTCTTCTTTTTCGTTGTGCAATAGAGATTAAATAAATAATTTAATATCTATTTAGATATTGAAGTATTCCAAAAAGATCGTGTCTAGCTAAGGATAATAAGGTCAATGACTGGGTTGTATTAATCTATATTATGTGTACGTATTTTTTTCTGCATTTAAATTAATAAAAAAGGCGCTCAAAAAACTAAACCAAATAAGTAAAAGTGCGGCCAAGAAACTGCAATTATTTACGGGTTTCCCGATACCTTTTTTTAATCAATTTAAGTTTGATGATTTTGCTACGGGATTCGAATCTTTAAATGCTTGACAATAAAACCTTAAGGTATCGATTCCGTTAACACGCGTAGTTAGTGAAGGTACTCAAAGCATATCTAATAGTGTAGCTGACGCCGAACGAAGTGAAAGAACGTTGAACTTTTTGCATTCGCCCGTTTTTGTGCTTAATAATTGGGAAATCCCTATGAGTAGCGGCGTAAGACCTACTAACTACTAACTGTACGAAAACCGACTGGCGTCGGCGATGGGGCGATTGTACGGGCAGTCGGACACGAGGCGGCGATTGTGTTAATGTACTTACTGACTGACCGTTAACATTTCACAAATATGTAGTCTAATTTGTTGTCTTGTATTTTTTATCGAGATGAAATGCGATAAAATAACATCTCCACAAATCTATATCTAAGTACTCATGACGTCGCTCTTATACTCGTAGACGTGATGGAATGGGTACTTTGCGTTGTTCCCTACGTAAGTTGTCTCAGTGATGGAATACAATACTACATGAAAAATATAACGTAATGTGCAAATTGTGTAATTACTATTTTCTTTGCAGCTAACTCTGTTTTGAAGACTTATTTTATTATTTTTCGTAGTTATTTAACAGGTAATCAGTTTTTCTATGGATAAATAAAAAGTATAAAAGCACTGATCGAATAATCAGGTGTCACCTTCTAATCTGAAGCTGTTCCTATTTTTTTATTTTTACGAAATCGGTAAAAACTACTTTATGTTGTACCTACTAAGACGACTTCCTGACTTGGCGCGGTGGGAACAGTAGTAGAAGTTTGTACTTTGACGTGAGCTTACTAATGTCGCAAAAGTTTCCTTTTACATTACATAGCCCTTTATTCCGAACATTAGTTTGTATAAATTCTTGTTTATATAAAATTCCTTAGTTCGGTGTGCCTATTGGCAAAGGCCTCCAACGTTTCCTTCCTTGTCAGTATTATGTTTTCGCAGTAGTAATATCATGTGCGGAAGCCAGGCGGTGCGCTTGCAGTACTGCAGTCGTACCGTACCGCCCCGCTTCCGCGCGTACCCACGCCTTTCAGGATGAACTCATTTAATTATAGGCGCGCAATACAGAATCGGTACTGACTCGACTGGCACCTTCTTTCGACTAAAAGTAACGGTTTATATAAATGTAGATTAAAAAAAGATGTTAAATCAACTAATAGGCCGTGAGGTAGACAGGTTTGCCATGCCTGCTCATGTCATGCCAGACAAAAAAAGCATAAGTCTAAAAGTCTTCTTCAGTTTTTTGTTGGTCTGGTAGGTAACTTAACAAACACGAATGGTCTATCAATCCACTAACCATAGAGTTTATTTTTGTTGTATTCATTCATAACCTCTGCTGTAAGTAAATAAAGTTATAATATTAGTATTAAAATATTAAGTAAGCGACTAAGTATTGCAAACTTTTGTTAACGTATTTGTAAGTTCTTGGAAAATATTTGTATTTTTTATTTCCTTGGATAAATATATCTTTCACTCAGAGGTCACTTATAATGTTATAAAGCAAAGAGGTTTTAACTCAAAAAGGTGTTTGAATATACGTATTCAGACACCTCTATTCTCGACCATTTTCGGCAAATGCGAGGGGACATAGTTAAGGTCAAATATAGTTGTATTTCAACCAAGTTTTCTGCCGTTTTCTAGTGATGCGAATGGCTGGCCTGACTTTAATAAGAACTTTTTTAATGTGTTTAAAGTGGCTCTAAGAATAATAATTTTGATACCTGTTAATTTTATAGCCCGAACGAGTTGGGCCTTAAACCTGTCATACTCTACATAGACGGCTTATTTGAGCGTTTGCAGAAAAATATTTCGTGTTTATAATAAAATCAAAGCTATACAACACAATATTTAATCCTGCCCTTTATTTATAAGTAGGTATTGAATAGTAGTAGGTATACTTATTTATATATTTTTATTCTAACAAAATCATTACAGTATTTACTAAAGCATACGAGGGCTGCCTTTTAAGTTCTGTCGTTTGCAACCCTCCCGTGATTGCATAAAAAAGAACTAGTGTCACGTTAAAATATTTGAATTTAGAATTCGAAAACAAAAGAATGACTCGAAATCGGCCCAACCGTTTTAGTACAGCGTTCGTTCAAAGTTGACAAGTCAGTTGTGAAAATGGAAATTTCGAAGGAAAATTTACGTGCGATAATTTTTTACAACTTCAAAAGGGGCTTAACGCGACTTCAGTGCTTCGAAGAGTTGACTACGGTTTTCAATGATAAAGCACCATGCCTTCGGACTGTGGAACGCTGGTATTTAGAATTTCAACATGGTTGCTCTAGTCTTGGTGATAGACATCGTAAAGGTCGACCAAAAACAGCCGTAACCCAGGAGAACATTGATGCTGTACGGCAACTGATCATCGAAGATCGCCATGCGACATACCGTGAGATAGAAGCTTCCTTAAGTATTTCAGGGACCAGTGTTCACAGTATTTTGCATGATCACTTAGGCGTAAAAAAGTTGATCTCACGCTGGATACCACATTTACTCAGTGAAGACCAAAAAACGGCTCGCGTTCGATGGTGTCGCAAAACCCTGCGGCAATTCAACCGAGGAAACTCGAAACATGTTTACGACATTATCAGTGGTGACGAATCTTGGATATATGCCTACGATCCCGATTCTAAACAGCAGTCGACTGTTTGGGTGTTCCAAGATGAGCCAAAACCGACCAAAGTAATACGCTCACGGAGCACTTCGAAAAAAATGGTCGCCACGTTTGTGGCGAAAAGTGGCCACGTTGCCACCATCGTGCTCGAGGATCGTAAAACGGTTAATGCTGACTGGTATACCACTGTCTGTTTACCAGAAGTCATCGGCGAGTTTCGAAAAAATAACCCAAGACGTCGTATAAGACTGTACCACGATAATGCGAGCTCGCACACCGCCCGGCAAACTATTGCGTTTTTAAAAGAGCAAAACGTCGAAATTCTGGAACACCCGCCGTACAGTCCAGACTTAAGCCCTAACGATTTTTTTACTTTTCCAAAAATCAAGCAACGACTTCGTGGTCAACGGTACCAGACGCCTGAAGAAGCGGTTGAGTCATACAAAACGGCCATTTTGGAGACCCCGACTTCGGACTGGAATAAGTGTTTCGAAAACTGGTTCGATCGAATGAAAAAGTGTATTACATATCACGGTGATTACTTTGAAAAACAATAAATACCATTTAACACTTAAATTGTCTTTAGATTTTCCAAACGACACAACTTAAAAGGCAGCCCTCGTAGTAGAGTTCACTAACTGCTTCAAAATATTAACAAATAGGGTTAAAGGTTAACTAGTAATAGATGATTGGCGTTTATCCATCGCCTCGCAGAACTTCATATACCCATTACTTATCCAGCTACATACATATTATTAAAATATGTATGAATACACCAATATGCGATGATGATCGCGTGGTATCATTCTAAAGCCCATAAATAAATCTTAATTTTCGACTTGCCGCGCGGAAAGCTTGTAACATGTTTTGAGAACAATAATTTAGAATTCATTGTATTTATGTCGAAGTTAGATAGGTGTTGTTTCTTGCAACCTGCGTGGGCGCAACATATGATTTCCGTCGGAGAATACGGTGATTTTATCTAGATTTTAAATTTTAAAGTTGCGATATTTTTTTTTAAGGTCTATCTATAGCCAGTCACAGTGACCTGCTTTCCTAATATTTATATATATTTGGCATAACTTTAACCGTCCGAAACGCTTATTAGCATAACAGACTTGGCATATTTGGCTTAGGACAGAACGTCAAAGTTTAGTAAATAGTTATTTACGATACAAGTGCCGAAAATAGAAAATACGCAACGAGTGGTGATAAATTAAAACACGACCGAAGGGAGTGTTTTAAGTTGACACGAGTTGCGAATTACCTATTCGCACGTGTATCGTACAACGTTTTACTGTACATATGGCTCTTTAAAGTTTTACCTAAAAATATTTTTTTTAATTACCACGCCAGGATCCTTACATTTAAGTGACGTCAGAATTTGTACTATAGCGTCATCTTTGTTTAGCTATTAAAGAAAAAGAAATGCATACTATCCTTTTTTTAATTTTTCAGTGTATGAATACACAGTTTTCAGAAAATCAGTATGGGACGTTATCATATATCCATTCTCACTACTTATTGAACACCCGTCGTATGTTAACTACGTAAGTGTCCGAAGTTTTTAGGGGAATACTCTGTCCCTTTTCCGTAAACGCACCTTAGGTATATCGTCACGGGTCTCAAGGGTTCTCTCTCTATCAAGCAATATTAAAACGGTTGTGTCTTCTTGTAGGTAACTGTTTTTATTTATTAACAAAATTCTAAATTTTTGTACTTATAAACACGTCAACGAGTAATTTCGATGTAAACTGCTCCTTACGGCGTTAGTAAATTTTATTAGTGCTTTCGTAATTACACGGAAAGTTGGGGAAATTTCCCGAAGTTTTTTAATTTTCCGTGTAAATAACACCTTTTCTTTTTCATTAAACTAACTAGTATAATACGTAATATGCAGGTTAATTGATAGAATAGTATTATATTCAGCGTTGATAAGTAATATTATATATGCTTGGATACCTTCAGACCTTTACAATAATCGCAGTCGCCACACAATAGTACATTGTTTAACGAGGGGCGTAAGTGGAATATTGCGAACAAGAGTCTATCAGAAGCCCGACGCCGAAGGCGGAGGGCTTTTGATGACTCGAGTTTGCAATATTCTTACGCCCGTGTTATACACAATGTTTTTCATCACATTTGCGAGGAAACAAATACATTTTAGATGAAATGAATACAAATCGTAATAAAAACTGCAACATGTCAGTCGTCCATTTTGTTGAATTTGACGTGAGGCGCGTATGGCAAAGACCCTTCGGTATACAGCCACGATTTGAAAACACTTAAAAACATTTTACATAGACACTAAATAACTACATATTAAATCTATAAATAATTCAGTTAAACATGTTTAAGTAGTTTTTTAAGTTTGAATTTATTTATAAGTACGTTTTCAGACATCGTATTTGATATAAAGCCTCTTTGCTTTGTAACTGCCGCATGAGTGACAGATACAATTTAAGAAAAAAACCATTACGCCCGTGGGCGTAACACATGCTATTACAGCTCTGTATGGCTGCGCATTATGAAGCCCTTTTCGAGCAAGTGTGATGAAAAATATATTAACAAATAGATGAACGTAGTATGAAGCTTTAACAGTAGACAATACAATACAAATACCTACTATTTATTTCACACCTCAATGCGATGGCGAGTGCAAGTGTTTGCGATTGATTTAAAAGTCCCGCATAATGAATTTCATGCACGGTTTTACTAATTTTTGACCATGAGTGTAAGATATCGTTACATAGGTAGCTGGTAAGTTTCTAATACTACTTATACGTAATATAAGTAGAATAGTCGTTCGAAATTGTATTCTTCGTATCGTCCTTGATATACAAGACACGTATAGTGTATAGTGTGTGTGTATTTTTCCCTTACGCCGCTTGGTCCGATCGCCTTGTTCGATCAATCGGACTACGAATATTTTTTTTTCCCGTTGGTTCGATCGATCGGGCAGTAAGGACTTCTCAAAGTCTTGTAGTCCTACTATCGGACTAACAGGATTTTAAAAGTTCATCTAGCCCGATTGATCGAACCACAAAGCTGTTTTATTTTCCTGTTGGATCGATTGATCGGACATCTTGAAGGTTGGCATAGCAAAATAAATGCTCTCGTAGGCAAAAGGAAACGCCCGAGCATATTAAGGCTATTGTCTATTTTAAAAAAAGATGCAGAATATTACATGATTAAGATGAAAGGTGGGCTGCGAGAGAAAAGAAAGAAAACTAGTTTGAAACGACAAGAATTTGTTGAGAAAACATATGTCATGTTTGAGGATACTGGAATGAATGTAGGATTTTTCCTGGAGCGGTTGGCCTGGAAAGGCCTATTTCTTCATGAATTAGGAAGATTGACTGTTTTTAATATTTCATTTCGCCGAAGAGATGGCATTATATTTATGTTATGTTATGTTTTTTGTTGGGAGTTTTAAAACATTGTTTTAGTTCACTCTTATTTTTTTTATTGGAATGGGTTGTGTTCGTATTATTGTTATATTATTTTTATCCATATAAGTTGTTTTATTTCGTTTCGAATTAAATTTAAAGTTTCGGCAACGAACGGTCTCCTAGCTCAGTCAGTATTGACGCTACTTATAGTGCCAATCGTCTAAGCTGCGTTTTTCAAACTGCAAGACTAATTTTGCGTGGTGTACAAAATTAATCTTGCAGTTTGAAAAATGCGGCACAATTTCCACTATCATAAGGAGCAGGGCTACCACGAACATCGAAAATTGGCGTCCGTCGCTTCACCTACCTATCGCTCGAATAAGACAGAAAGACAGTAATTTTCGATCGATCATTTTTTGTGGTACCAATAATGTTACTACCTATGACATAGTCCTACTGTGGTCTAGGGTTCCAAATGGTTGACTGTACTGTAAAACGTTGTAAGCTACAGGTTCGTAACGTAATTCAGAACTCTTGTGGATTAAAATTAAATCGCCACAATACGAATTGTCTATCGTACTCGTATCGTAAATAACACAAAATAACCATAAAGGTATCGGTCGAACCACCAGGAAAAATGAAATTTGTGTAATCGAAATAAGAGGATTTTACAAAGTCTTGTGGTTCGATCAATCGGGCTAGATGAACTATTAAAATCCTGTTAGTCCGATAGTAGGACTACAAGACTTTGAGAAGTCCTTACTGCCCGATCGATCGAGCCAACGGGAAAAAAAAATATTCGTAGTCCGATTGATCGAACAAGGCGATCGGACCAAGCGGCGTAAGGGGTATTTTTTTGTGTAAGATTGTCCCCTAATATTTATTTATTGAATATAAAATTACCAAATTCAAGCTCAAGACTCAATTAGAGAAAATGAATTGAACAAAAATCTAGTGCGTAACTTGGGATCTTTTCGGATACCTACCACTACCTACTGGCGGTACATGATAACTTGGTATATTTTTTAAATAAATATATACTATGCCTTTGGTGCAATTGTATAAGAAAAAAAGACCGGGTTGCACTCCCGGAGTGCCGGCAGAAGTGAAAACTCAATAACATTGTACTTAACAGTTTTTCGATCAGGTCACGTGACATCTTACGGTGTCACCCTAAAAAATAATTTTGAATGAATGTTCGGCGCCAAGAACAGCGGACGGCGGCGGCGAACAAAATACCAAATTGATTTTGCCATTGCCAAATATTTTCCAAAACTTTATCTCTTTAGGAATAACACCCAAATTCGAACTATTCGAATTTGCAAAAACAGCGGACGGCGGCGGCGAACAAAATACCAATTTGTTTTTGCCGTTGCCAAATATTTTTCAAAGCTTTATCTCTTTAAGAATAACGTCCAAATTTGAACTATTCGAATTTGCTCAATACGGTGAAGGACGCGTGGACTAAATTACAAATTCATTTGCAGAATATGCTATTGCAAAAAGTGTTTAACGGCTTTATACTCTTACGAATAGCGTTCAGTTTTGAATGAAGTCGAATCGGCTAGCAGCAAAAAGTGACCTCCTTCACATCTGACGTCACAAAAACTGTCGCGTATTTAGCAATTTTTCTCCATCCCAAAAAGTGCTCAGCGCCGCTAAAGAAGTTTTCACTTCAAAAGTATTGAGTGTTTTCTAACGAAAACCGTACCGTACCGTAGGCTGTGGATGCTTCACTAAGTATTTATTTATTTATTTATTTATTTATTTATTTACTATTCAATTAGCACTAACAGTTAAACCTTACGTGCTAATTGGCATTAAGATACTTAGTGTCTAACATGCATTAATTTATATAATAAAAATAGGCAAACATTAATTATTAATTACAGGAGCGGCTTGTAAATGCTGACATGATGCCTTTTGACCTTTACCTAGGCTTAGAAAAAATGGACTTTTTTATTTCAAATTAAAATTTACATTTAACATTAAAAAGGTAGTTCATAATATAAGTAAAATAACATAATAAAATTAAATTATGGTCGAAACAAATAATAAAAAATAACAAATGTCAAATTCAGTTTTTTTATATATTAGGCAGTCTATGTCAATACATTTTAAATGAATCTGTTTTAAATAATTATGTTAATGTCAAATCGAATTAATAATGAATAATAACAAATTAAAATATAATAACAAATGTCAACTATAGTTTTTTTTTAATTAAATAATAATATTAAATATGTAAAAGTCAAACCAAATAAAGCTATAATAATTATAAAACGGAGTCATTTAAAATTCTAAAAATTATACTATACAATATTATACCGAATACTATGTGATGGAGCTAGTAGTAACGAGTGATTCAATATAGCGACAAGATACAGCTAGGAACTTTGTCTCAGCCGTCACAAAGATATCGAGCTGGTCATCGCTTGTCAAGATGTCGTTAAGTAGCATATGCATTTGGTGGAGAGGAGAGTTAGCAAGCGTGCGGGTGCGGGCAGGTGGGGTTGCGAAGAGACCGCAGCGCCGAGGACGGAGCACTTTGGCTGTGAGACGGGGGACACGGAACGCTATTTGTGACAGTAATTGAGGGTTAGTTACTGCCCCTCGTATTAAATGTAAGGCATATTTAACTAGGTATATACTTCTACGAGTTTCGAGGGACGTGTAGCTTACCATACCTAGTACGAATAGTGTTGGATATAATAGCGGATAATAGCCGTATAGCTTCTTGTACAGGAACCTTACGAAGGATTTTTGTACTCTTTCAACTAATATCGTGTATTGCTTTTCATGCGGGTTCCAAATTATTGCGTTAGTTTCTAACTTTGTCCGTACGAATGCATTGTAGAGGATAGTCATAGCATGTCTGTTGGTGAATAGCTTGGCCTGGCGTATGACAAACCCTAAACGTCTTCGGGCTTCGCTAGATATCTTCGCGATATGCTGATTGAACGTGAGCTGCGCGTCGAACCAGGTACCGAGGTCCTTAATCTCTGTGACGCGTCTCAGGGTTTGACCATCTATTGTGTAGGGATGGTTTATGGGGAGTTTTTTACGCGTGTAGGTAATGACTGAGCATTTGTCTTTGTTCAGGGTCAAACTGTTATTACGAGCCCAATCGGAAACTCTGTCAATATCTTGTTGTAATAGGGAAGAATCTACAATACTCTTAATAGGTAGTGATAATTTCAGGTCATCGGCAAATAAAAGACACGTTGAATGACTGAGAGCCGTTGGTAGGTCATTGACGAGGATCAGAAATAGGAGGGGGCCGAGGCTACTCCCCTGCCCAATACCCGAAGTGACCAAGAACGGAGTAGATCGCGCGCCTTCGTATTGGACAAATTGGTACCTCTCCGATAAGTAATTGGCTAGTAACTCAAGTAAGTGATTGTTGATACCCGCAATCGACAGCTTCTTAAGCAGTAAATCATTATCGACTTTATCGAATGCCTTATGAAAGTCAAAATAGGCAATATCTACTTGTATGCGCTGGTCCAGATGACTAGATATCAAAGACACGACATTAACCAAGTTAGAGGCTGTTGAGCGCTTTGGTAGGAACCCGTGCTGTTCATCACAGAACCAGCCATTAAGTTGTTTAAATATTTTGGCGTATATTATTGATTCAAAGACCTTCCCGAAGATTGATAGTACCGCAATCGGTCTGTAATTGCGGACATCGGATTTGGAGCCAGACTTGTGTATAGGGAGGACCTTAGTAGTTTTCCAGACAGATGGGTACGTTTTGTTTGTTAATGCCAGGTTGAATATATATTTTAGCGGTTTGATAAATGCTTCGCGACAGTCCTTGATTAAGAATTGAGGTATTCCGTCAGGGCCCTGAGTATGCTTGGGCCGCAGGCGGGAAATTGCTGATCTTACGTCCGCTTCGCTAATGTCGTCGATAGTGATATGGCGAGTGTTAGCCATAGGTGATTCAGCGGTTGCAGCCTCCGATGCTTTCAATGCATTAAGCTTGGGAACATTTTGCAGAAACACATTTTTAAAGAAATCTGCAAACGAATCTGCAACCTCTTGTGGTGACATATTGCCGAATGTGGCAGGTTGGTTAGATCCACGTTGTTTTTTTACATAAGTCCAAAAGGAGGCGGGATCGCTCACGATATTATTTTGTAACCTATGAATGTACGATTGCATACATATTTCGGATTTCGCATTAACCATTCTACGATAATACGAGAAGAAGGCATAATATAACTGATCCCCTGTTTGCTTATATAGTTTGTGATAGGATTTTTTTAGTTTATTTAAATGAACAAGTTCAGGGGTAAACCACTCGGGGTACTGCTGGCTGGAATTATGTTTCATAGGTTTCTTTAAAGGGACGCATTCGGTAAGATTATTATTAAGAATATTATAAAAACAATGGGTGCAATCATTTACATCACGTGTGGTCTGTATTGACGTCCAGTCCGTATCTGCTATTTTCTGGTATAGTAGGGGATAATTTGCCTTACGGTAGTTTCTCTCACAGGTCCGAGTATCGGTATCATTGGGGACGGGATTAGTGGGACGGCTACTGAATATGGTAGGAATTGATATTTCAATATTGAGTGGGGTATGGTGTTTTTCAAATGAGACCAGTCCGGTGGCAGCTTCAGTAACTATGACCTTGCAAATTGATACATTCGATAACACCAAATCCAATATTCGGTTAAGACTATTCACAATACTATTATGTTGAGTTAGATTACAAAGACTAAGAAAGTTTGAAAATAAATTATGCACACTAACTGTAGCCGAGTACAAGTTAAAATCACCGACTATTATTGTGGGATGGCTATGATTATTTACTATTCTTTCTATATATTGAAAGGTTGATTGATACTGAGATTCATGTATACGCGGCGCTAAATATAACACGCAAAGGATAAATCGAATATGCCCCTTAGTGATGAGGGCGCAGATGACTTCGTCTTGTTGTTGATTGCCGCAGTCCAGTTTGAGAAGGGAGTAGGGCGCACGCGCGGCGAGTAGTACTCCGCCGCCTCCACGGCCTGCCTGTATTATACTGTAGTAGTATTCTCTATTCTGTAGCGTACACAATGGCATTGCGTAGCTTTCAAAATTGATAACGCATTTAAAAAGTAAGTCTAAGTAAGTCTGTCAGGTAGTATGTGTGTTTGCCTGGCCCGATTCATAAATAAGTACTGTATTGGTTAGGTTAATTCAAATTTGCGTTTACATATAACGAACGCTTGTAGTGTAAAAAATATCTTAATTGAGATTGCATTGACCTTCATGCATTTGTTTTCCTTATCCACAGCCGACGGACTTTAAATGTGGTTAGGTTTAATCTGAAACGGAAAAATGCAATGGTTGCGTTACGCGTTATCACCAAACGAGATAATGGTTCCTTAAATGCTTTAATATTTAAAAAAAACAATATATTATTTTAAACTAATGTCTAACAAGCACATTGGAATATAAGAGCATTTACTTTGGATGACAAAAGGAGACGGAAATAGTTTCAATTCATGCATTAGGAGACACACATATGTCTATTTGATCCATGTTTTGAGGTGTGCAATAAAGAGTATTTGTACCTATTGTATTGTATCGTAAAAGTGTCAATGTACCATTTTAAGAAGAATAAGAAAAACTTGACTGAACTCGCTTTATCTAACACTCACTATCACAAAAAAAAAATTGCCTCTACTCTGGGTATCGCCACACCGCGATTAGTATGGGATTTAAACCGTCAGTTCATATAAGTTAGTTTGTTAGTTATACTGGGCGTTTCCGCAAGTCGACATCCAATGTGCCTATTTTGCGTGAATCGAAGGGGTAGCGCTATACTCTAACCACCCCTGCTGGGGAGGTCCTCCAGAAAGTTTGTGAGTGCCTTGGTGTTGCTGACTGCGTTCCGTAGTGTGTCCGGAGACCCTAGGTGTTTTTTCCTGTGTAGAAGCTGCTTACAGTCCAGTAGAATGTGTTTGGTTGTTTCTTCTGCTTCCATGCACGCTCTGCACATGGGGCTGTCTGTGATACCTAAGTTGTATAGGTGTCTGTTCAAAGTGTTGTGTCCTGTTATTATTCCAACTATCTTAGGTGTATAGGTGAGGTCTTTGGTGTATTAGGTCCAGTTGATTATATATGTAGCTTTGTGGCAGGGGTAAAATTGGCTCCGGTCCGTATGCCGTTGTATCTGAGCCTTTCCTGGCCAGTTCATCCGCTGCAATGGCAATGGCAATGGTAAAACTGTCACCCCCATTCGTATTCTTATCGAGGTTTAATAATAGTTACATTACAGTTTCACTTACCTCTATAAATATTAGTGGTACCATTGTCATGTACTTGTTTTGGTTTGCAAGGGCTTTTAATCCAAACCATTTCATTGGGATGGGCTGAGATGCTAACAACTATAATAATGTTTCATTCTTATAACATGGCCTTGGTGTTTATTTATAAGAAGGTACCTACCTAAGTGATGAATGCTACCTATACAAACTTGCAATGACATCTAAAATATGCACATGCAACTTCCCTGAACCTGGTGCCAGTGGCCCTTCAGTGGGCGGCACTGAAGGGCTTTTCACGGTTTGTTTCTTCGCAAATGTGATAAGCTGATAAGACATGTTGCGTGCGACGTACTTCTTCTAAAGTAACTCGCTTTCAATGTTACGCTTTTGATTGAGTTTTAATGCTTTGGTGTAAAGGGTGTGACATTCTGTAAGCACTCATAAAACGTTTACATGTATTTATAGAAAAACGTCATAATAAAATAATGCCAGCTGCACCTGAAATTTTCGGCAACCGCAGATAAGGAGCTCCGAGCGGATGTCCAAACGGCGCGTTGTATGCTAGAAGGCAACTGTTCAAAGATATCGCTGAGCACAGCTGGCACTAAAAGCAAAAAGGCGTATGAGCGTTCGCAAGGTCATAGCAGTTAGGCCTCTATGGGTGTGTGTGGTGGTATGTACGGCGTATACGCATTAGTTCGCACGACCTTGATCTCCACGCAGCGCGCTCCGAGTTGCGCGTGTAACTCGTAATATTAGCGCGCCCGCGCATGCGAACTGCATCCTCTATAGAATAAGGCGATGCGTACACCAGATCCGGATGTGGCTGAGAACTAAAATAGGACCGCTCGTAGGCGCGTTCCTGAAGATACTGATCACCAGAGTTTTTGAATGCCTTGGTCAATTTATGGTGGGTCGCGAGTTTGGGGCAGTTTGCAAGGTTCCATAGTGATAATGGGTGGCTGTCACAAAGATTTGACATTAACTGAATAATTATCCAGTCAATGTCAGTCCGATCTATTCCTGTTGAATTTCAAAGTGTGGAAACCCACAGCCCAGTGGTACGTACTTCACGGATATCATTATTAGAATATATAACAGCCGTCACTTTCTGTCAAGTATGCAAGCCCGAGGGTGACGCTCGATTTATATTCACAGCGATAAGCGCGAGCTATTCAGGTGAAATCCCTTTACGAAAATTAGGTAGGTAGGTACTATATAGAAAGTATAGGAAGGTAGGTACTATATAAAAACTATGCCAATACAAAATTGAAACTTTTCATCAAAAAAAGACACCTTCAAGAATGAATTTATCTACCACGAGATCTGGGGCCCAATTCTATATCAATGTGTTTCGCACGCTGAATATGACACTATAGCTCTTATATATATATATAAGACATTTACCTAAATCAAATAGTAATAGGAACTAGTAGTTGATAGTACACACTTGTAGGAACAATATATATTAAAGACTGACTGTGACTTGTCAACAACAAGTCACTTAATCAACCGAGTGGTATAAGTTTAAATCGGATATAAAATAAAAATTAACTATTTTACACATCGCTCCTTATCAGTAGGTGTATACTCAAAAATTGGGAATCTATTCTATGTTATGTGGGTAGGGCATTTGCAATTATCTTCTTATAAGTGCCATTTGGTTTTATTATGTAGATGAAGACCATAATCTTTCCGTCGTAGGTACTGAGGCTGTTAACTATTCAGGTAATTCTTGACCCATCATTACGTAAATTCAGAAAACTGAACAGACCGATAAAAATGGAGATTTTCAAAATGTCAAAGCAAAAGTCATCCCAATATTTCTAGATTTCTAAATTACGAATTTATGCCATCCAACTTCAACACACACATATACTTGTTGGAGCGTTCCGTAAAGCGTTCTCAAAAGGAATTAAAGGAACCCTTAAAGGATCACTTCGTTGTCTGTCTGTTCGTCTGTCAAGACCCTTTTACCCAGAAACACGGGGAGGTATCAACTGTAAAAATTCAACTTCTAAGTAAGCGTAATCAAATAATATGGTTCGTATCACATATTTAGACACTCGCAAGAGAATCTAAACATACCATTCCTGCCCCGCTATTATATAGTTTGTTTTAATTTTAACCTCACCTCAGCACCCACAAATCTATCTTGACGCCGCGAGTCGTAGTAACTTAGCGTATGTATAGGTCTAGTTTCGTTTGGCGTGACGTGACGGGTGGGGTGAGAAGCAAGCGCGCGTAAACAATTACATTCCTGTTGACCTCTAGACCGTCACAAAATTTGGCAAGAAACATGTCTTAAAGCATAGGTACACGGGAAAGTCTAAAAACCATATATTTTTAATGTCATCACCAAAAATAGGGTCCTATATTTACGAAGAAAATGGAGAGTCCTATTTTTTTATTAAGGTGACTGTATCACGTTGATCGAGTTTCGTATAATAAATAGGACCTCATTAGATAATACTTTCATAGATTAAGACAATTCCACAATTGGTGTGCAAATATAGAGTAAATTTTATATTGTAAATATTATAATACTAAAAAACTAAAATACTAATAATATATGGATGTAATAATGTGACTTTCCCGAAGATTATATTATTATACTAGCTTCTGCCCGCTACTCTGTCCGCTAGGAACTCGTTTAGTTCCATTTAAACTTTGACCTCCTTAGGGGACGATTTCCGGGTTAAAAACTATCCTATGTCCTTCTCCGGGATTAAAACTAACCCTACACCAAATGTCATCTGAATCAATAATTAACCATAAATCTGTTAAATAAAGAGCGGGGTGTTACCTCGACACCTGAGGGAGTGCTTTTTTAATATTATATTATAATATTAGTATGGATTATTATTATTAGCACACGCTTTAACAAATCTTTAATTATGTTTACAATGAGAGATCCTTGGTACGTCTAGGTAATTACCCTGTTACTACATATAATGTACTGAACATTTTTCGTATGCCAACAATAATCGCGCCCAAATTCTGCGATATTAAACAAACGGTGTTGCGAGCGTAGACTTGGTTGAGGAGGCACGGTGAAGGAAACTCTAATGATGTAGTAAATACATAAAAAACGGAACATAAGCTAAAGTACGGAACGCAAATACGCATTGTCTAGGTAAATTACTTACATCGCAATAGACTACCTGGCACCAATTTATCTGAATATTACAAAACTTAAAACAAATTAATCTTTCGCATTTCGCAAGCACACTCATTCGCGAACGAGGAAACTTTATAGAAAAAAACGTCGCGGCATACGAGAGGATAATACTTAATTTAGAACGGTTTCGGTTTCGGGATTTAGAACCAATTTATATTCATAATCAATCCTATTTTAAATTAGGTACTTGCTTACGATTGATTGTCTTGTAGACGGTTTTTTTAACTTTTCCAACATGTATTCTCAGAAGGATTGGAGTAAATGTCGCTTGAAAAAAAAACAGTTACTTATCTATTATGTTAGGTCAGGAATATCGTAGCTCAAATTAGCTAATTCATATCAAATGGACAGTTCGTATTAAATAAATTAAAAATGCCAGTCTGTAACGATATATTATGTAAGTAGTATAATTTTCATTTATTTCGTTAACGTAAAATCATCGTGGATTTTTAGTACCGGATACAGACCAAATATCATAATCACCCGACCGGTTATATCGAGGGCGATTAGGTTATCTTATATACTTATATATATATATGTATATATATATATATATATATATATATATATATATATATTATATAACGATAATTGTATATAACGATTATAATTGCCATAGCTACTTCCTTTACCCGAGACACTCCTGCCGTCGATATGTCCACGCCTTAACACGCAACCGCTTGACAATTGTGCTGTGAAGGCCAGGCCACACATGAGATCAGCTGACGCCATATTGACTAGTTTACATCTCCACTAGGGCTGTCGTCTTTACATTTTATGAGTTTTTTTTAGTTTGACGATCGGTTAGCCTAGTGGGTAGTGACGCTGCCTACGAAGCTGAAGGTCCTGGGTTCAAATCCCGGTAAGGGCAAATATTTGTGTGATGAGCAGGAATATTTGTTTCTGAGTCATGGAAGTTTTCTATGTATTTAAGTTTTTATATCTATTACATACGAGTATATCGTCGCCTAGTACCCATAACACAAGCCTTAATGAGCTTACTATGGGACTAGATCGATTTGTGTAAGATTGTCCCCTAATATTTATTTATTTATTTTATTTATGAGTCGAGAAACTCGCTTTTGGTATCCAGTTATTTTTTTTGTAATTAAGTGAACTATCTTTTATTGTCTCTTCGTTTTATAACCCAAAAATCCATTTTGATTTTTGGGTCATCATCATCATAAACTTAAGAGCCAGGCTCTTGTCGGTGGAGTAATTGCCATTATGTTCTTCTGTCTGCCACTGTTTTGGGCTCCTGATACAACATTACATTAACTTTCTCTTAAGCTTGATCCATAAACGCACATCCTTTCATCCTTCTACATAATATATATTTCCTTCAATTATAGTTTTTATGTAATTGTTATGCTCATGTCGTATCAGGCGTCCAACAAATTACTTTACCTTCTGTTTTCAATATAATAGCAGACCCTTTCTCCTGTCAAATATAAAAACTCTTCCTTTGTTATTTTTTCTTTCCAAGTAATACCTTCCATCTAATCGTCGAAACCGACTCGGCAGCGTTCGGGAAGCTACGGCACATATTTTCGTCCAATATTCCGCAGTGTCTCAAGACGAGAGTCTTTGACCAGTGTGTGTTGCCAGTGATGACATATGGCACTGAAACGCGGTCGCTTACTATGGGCCTCATAAGAAGGCTCAAAGTCAACCAAAGGGCAATGTAGAGGGCCATGTTGGGAGTTTCTCCCAACATGCAGCAGAACCAAGGCAACCGATATAGCCCTCCGAATCGCTAAACTTAAGTGGCAGTGGGTGGGGCACATAGCACGTAGAACCGATGGACGTTGGGGCGGAAAGGTTCTCGAGTGGCGACCACGTACCGTAAGGCGCGGCGTGGGTAGACCCTCCAAGGTGGACTAATGACCTGGTAAAGGTTGCGGGAGTCCGCTGGATGCGGGTGGCGCAGGACCGGTCACTGGCACTCTTTGGAGGAGGCCTATGTCCAGCAGTGGACGTCTTTCGGCTGATATGATGAATAGTGCTGCATGTAAGGAACAATTGTTACTGTAATCACAGGAAAATGTCGTATTTCATTGTTTTATATACAGAAATGGTCCTCCCTCCCCGTAAAAACTCTACCTACCAGTTACCTATGGATAACATACACACACATAATAACTAGTTAGGTAAGCTGTTGTCGTCCACTGTCGCCGGAGGTCGAGCCATAATACGGTATTTTATTATTATTAATATTTTTAATTGCGATTCTACCTACATCTGTAAAAAGTTTAGAGAATAGATTAGGTTAGTAATAAAAGCAAATTAGGTTAAGTTACAATAGTTGTAGTAAATGAGCGCGTCTCGCCATCAAACTTCAAGCGAGTGGATATATTTGTAATTTATCATGTAACTTGTATTTGGAAATATAAAAAAATAAAATAAAAAAATAAGTATAGGAATGATACGAGTATTATAGTATAAATAATGTAATGATATATACTGCAGTTTCGACAAGATTGGTGCAAATAATGAAAATAAATAAAACAGCTTCAAATTTACCTATTTCGCCTAGTTTCAGACGTCATATCACATGGGGATCTTCCCATAGTAAGCAACGCCGTTTAGTATATATTACTAAAACTATGAAATACGGCATTTTTCTGTGTTTTTAGATACAGAGTTTCATAGCGATAATTGTTTCTTACATCCAGGAGTACAATAAACAAGAGGAACGCAAATTTGCTCTTAGGAGTAACGCTCCTAAGAGCAAATCCGTACTTATAGTTTCGGATTTTCCCTCAATGCCCCGTTAGAATAATACACTCTGTATACAGGGTGAAACCTAAGTCGTAAACAGTTTTTTTTGTTTCTATCGCAGTCAATTCATTGCTTTAACTCCAGAAGCAAACAATTAAACTTTATTGATAGTAATTTTAAATAGCAAAAAAACACCAACCTATTCAACAAGACTTGGTCTGTATCTTAAAGTGACAGTTTACCTTAGCAATAAGGGTGACCATGAGAATGAGACTCAGTAAATTAAAAAAATTAAATAAAATAACGAATGACTTAATAAACAACTTTTACATAGTTTTGACTGTTGTCACGTCCACATCTTAAAATGATAAATAGCAAGAAACACATATTTTTGTTCACGACTTAGGATTCAGCCTGTATAAATAGCATAAATATGATAAGCGCCAATAATGAATGAATGTATGGATTCGACTGCTTTAGGAATACGTGCTCGTTGTAGGCCAACACACCAAAGATATTGGGAGGAGTTAGACACATGCAGACAGACTAAAGAGATTTTGTCGAAACGCGACAACAAACTCACAATCGCACTACTGAGGACACATAGAAACCAACTACGCAAGATAGTTGGAATAATAACAGGACACAACACTTTGAACAGACACCTATACAACTTGGGTATCACAGACAGCCCCATGTGCAGAGCGTGCATGGAAGCAGAAGAAACAACCAAACACATTCTACTGCAAGCAAGCAAGCAGCAAGCAGCAAGAAGCAAGCAGGTAGAAGTATACAGGAAAAAGCACCTATGGTCTCCGTACACACTACGGGACGCAGTCAGCAACACCAAGGCGCTCACAAACATTCTGGAGGAGCTGGGATGGTTAGACTAGCGCTATCCCACCGATTCACGCAAAATAGGCACACTAGATGTCGACTTGCGGAAAAACGCCCAGTATAACTAACTGTAGGCCAACAGTTCGTGTTCGCCTAACTAGCTGCAGCACGTCTATCATGAAACGGCCGCAACATACTTACTCTCGATTTTTCTTGCACTATACCTCTTGTTCTAAGTGTTCTAATTAGAGAGAGACGGATAGTGCGAGAAAAATCGATACAGCTCGCGCGCCGTCTCATAATAGCCGTGCAGGTGTTTAGGATAAACGACATTAGTTAAATAAAAATCAGATGACTTCAAATTATTACGTAACAAAAACATTATTTAAGTACCCAGTCAAATCGGCATTCGACATTTAAGTTATTCGAAACAAGGCAATCGTGTCTAGTTGATGCAAAATGCAGACATGTAAAAGAAATGACCTTCGAATTGCATCATGAGGCGGTTTCTTCTATTTAAATGCGGTAAGTTTATATTAAATACAAACGTTCAATATCATTTGTCACAATATTTTATGAAATCAATATGACAACCACTTAACTTTTGCCGGTTGGTTTTCGCCTATTTACAGACAGAAGCTCAGTCTGCCTGACTAAACACACGACAATAATGATTGTCTAGCAAAGACATGTAGCAGTACATTTCTGGGGAAAATAACTACGATGATCGCTAGGTACCACTAAAATCGTTTCATATTGACCCAGAAATGTAGGTACGGCGAATTGTTAATAACAGGTTAGAAGTTGGAGGAATAGTAACTTGAACGAACTTGGGACGATAATGATAATATGTCTTCGAAGTCTTCGGCCGCAGCAGAGGTTTAGGGTATCGTTTTTTTTTAGCCTCGAAACTGTCCACATTTACGATCTACTGGGATTATCCGAGAGACGCGCGAAGGTCAGGGTTACAAACACTCTCTATCAATTCTTAGCGATGCTCTCGCTTGTCCTCGCGGATATGGATTACTTTGGGGCCATGGGTAAGGACCAAATTCTTGGCCAGTAGTTAGCTAGCCTGGTTAGTCGGTGGTTAGCCATACAAACTGAAGAAGTGAAAAAAGTTCTGTTGTGACTTAAAAATTAACCATAGAATTGTATGGTTAAAGACCTAACCTAACCTAACCCTTATGCAATATGCATCCGGTTGAAAGAAAGAAAATTACGAAAAACATGCAACAAGGCAATCGTGTCTGACAAGATCTAACAAACAAAAAAAATAAAATGTACTTAGAAAGGCCAACACGTAAAGCGGGGATATAAACTTTTTTTTCTCGATAAACCCAGTGGCCGTATCGTTGGTGAGCTTGTTCAAAAATATTATGGGGTTCTTAAAACCACTTTTCAGCTGATTGATTCCTTTCGGTATAGATATTGGACTTTAAAGCCCTAATTTCTGTTCGAGTCTACACTGCGCGTGGCCCGACACGCACTTGGCCGATTTTCTTAAAGTTAATATCGATTTTTTTGTATAATTTGGATAGTTTTTATTTTTCTAATGAGATTCACGAGTAGGTAGGTATTACACATAATATTACCTATATTAGTATTTAATTCTAGTACTTATCACATAGTATGCTAGACAAACCGGCCGACTGCTAAGAAAACAGCCTTTAGACAAAAAATAAAACATAAAACAAATGACCCGAATGTAGAAGCGGTCAAAAAATTAAAAATAGAATTCGTGTCCGCCTATCAAATGGCGGAGTGCGGCGCAGACGGCGCGATGACATCACACGGTGCAGTGCGACCGGCGACCGCCAGCTATTGCGCAATCGCGCGCCCTTGATCTTGACTGCGTTTGCGTCGGTGCGCGCGTACGCGCACGGCTATACTTAGGCCTAGTTCCTAATGACGACGTTCAAGGGCTTTCCACTTTGAATACGCCTTGCGTATGTTAGCTTAGCATTATATTTAAAATTAGTACCTAGGTATATTAGCTACAGTGCGAGCAATCAATCACAATATTTAAAAACCGTTTCCTACATATTATCTGATGCTGCTACTTTCTACGTAAGTATAAGTACTAATCCGCATTCGGCATGATTAGGTACCTTTTATTTACGTTTGCTTAGATTACTTATTGAATCGATCGATGTCAAATGGAATGTAATAAATTTATGGGTGGCTATACCGACTCATTAGATTCATTATCATCTGACGGTGATACTTATATTTCTATCAACGTTTTTGAGACATCAAGTGCATGTTAAAAATATCCAAATATTAGTAGTTACGACATCACTTATCAAACAATATTACACTGGTGGTCGGTTTTTGTTCTACGTTTCGAATCTGTTTCGCATTTCAATATGGTTTGAGTGCTGACGCCCGAGATGAACAGGAAACGAGCGCTCGTGGCGGTTAACAATCCGATTCCATTTCTTTCAATACATTTAGATTTAAGACAAATATACTCCCTGCGTCACACACACTGACACGACTAGACAATATGGGGTGTAGCCAGTATACAATGTGATCACACACGTCGGAACAAACTAGGTTCATTCATATATGTACATCTGAATACAACTGTTTATGTGGAACAACGGTATTATTATGTGGAATTGTATCTATATCGTTAAGCTCAGATATTTATGGTCATCCTTGCCTGTTGTGATGTAGGTATAGTGAATTGCGCTGTTAACTTCAAAATCGCATTCACTAGGATCTCTATCTTATCTATCACGGTGGTGGCGTACATTGAATTATTTGATTGATTGAGATATATACGGGATTCATCTATTTAAACATATTCAGCGTTAATACATTTCAAATCTCCAAAGGACCTACATAATACAAGGTTGATTTGAATGATAGGTACTTACCTAATACTTGTGTGGTCGTGTACAAGGAGCACACCGAAATGATCGGGAATATTGGTAACTTAGGACTTACCTGAAAATCTTTATTTCTAAAGTTAACATTGGACCTTCGAAACCATAATGGCATTTAAATATATTTTTTATTTTTTTATTTTTACAAAAAATCCCTTTTTGTTTTTAAAGTCGGCAATGATCGAGAGCTTGCACGGAAAAATCACTGAGTCAATATTTTTTTCTAAACATCACGAGGGATATCTCAACATTTTGCCTGGGTACCTTAGGCTTATTTTTTTGATGATTTTTACTTCAATGCTATTTAATCTAATCTAGCCCAGTGACAATATCTCGCTAGCATCTCAGTATTTACAGACATAGCTCTATCTCCTATAGGTTGACTAAAAATAGTGGTAACTCCTGAATACACCCTGGTAGTGGCAAAAATAATATAGCACAATCTACATGTGGTATACCACGACATTACGCTATCTATAAGTATTCGAATGACTCTAAAAATAACGTTGTCTAAAAAAGATGGTGTTTGAAAGCTAGTTTCCTTTTTATTTATTTATTTAAACTTTATTGAACAAATATAAAAATAAAGGTGCAATTGGCCGGACTTAATGCCTTCTCTACCAGTCAACCATTGGGCTAAACAGAAACTTTAGTGGATCCTAAATAGTGAGACTCGAATGGAAACACAAATCAATTAATTACATTAATATACATACATATATAATGCATACAATATACTTACTTATACATACATAAAGACATACAATTATATGTACCCGAACAAAGATATCATGAGGATCATTAATCTTTAATAGTTAATAAAAGATGCTTAACGCAACTTGCGTTTAAAGGAGATTTTGCTCTGAGCATGCCTGACGGTAAGAGGGAGATCATTCCACAGACGAATAGCCTGAACAGCGAAGGAATTTGAGAGGAAACCAGTACGGTGAAATAGGACAGAGAGTTTAAGACTCGGATGTACGTAGCTCGCAACCAGGACGGGATGTAACAAATTGAAATTTAGATTTAAGATATTCCGGTGCAGCTGGGTCAAATAAGGTGGTATAAAGTGTGCACAGAATCCTGAAAGACCTGCGCTCGCTAATGGGAAGCCAGTTCAGTTGACGGCGGAAGGCGGAGACATGGCCATATTTACGGAGCCGGAAAACAAAACGAATGCAGTTATTTAGAAGCCGGTCAAGTCTACTTAAGAGCTCCTGGATAATGTTGGAGTAACACGTTATATCAGCATAATCATAATCAATAACAGGTAATACCAACGCTTGAATTAGCATAGTTTTCGTGCTGACTGGAAGGAAGAACTTAAACCTATAAAACGATCTCAACATATTGGTGACCTTGCGACTAACGTCAGACACCTGAGGTGCCCAGGTGAAACCACTATCCATAATCAGGCCCAGATTTCTCATACTTAAAAATCTAAATACACCATAATTAAGTTACATCTTCGATCGGTTTTTCCTATTCCCGATCATTTCAGTGTACCCCTCGTATAGGTACCCAGAAATATTACACACTTCAAAACATTATATAAAGGTAACGTATCTATACTATACGGAATATTGTGCAGTGTGTAACAGCAGACAGGCAAGAACCTAATTTAATTGGCCTTCCATTAGATATTAAATCACGAATTGTAGATCCTGTACTTACTGGGATTCCCTCCGTGTTGAGCAGTTTTATTATAAAAACTAAAGAACTTCACTTAAAAGGCCTACGTCATTGCTACTATAGGTGCTACCTTACAACAGTAAAAAATCCATATACAAGGCCGCGGCCTACCCAAGTATTAGTACAACCCGACACGTGTAGTGCTTATCAATGCGATAAACCAAGAAACTGTCCAAAAAACCTATTATTTTGATCAAAACATATATCGTCCTATCAAAAAACTATTTTATTAAGTCGGCTGATAAAATTCTGAAGATGACATTACTATAACAATAGATAAGTGATAATGATAAGTTATAGCGCGTGTAAAATAGGCCTTTGGATGCTGATAACGGATACACGTGCGTGCGCTATTATAGTATATGTACCTAAATAAAGTTTATATAGCTGCGCTGTACGCGTCTTGTCTACTAACAGAAAAAAACGCATGAGTATTTGAACTCCAAACGTTTTTATGTTGCTCTGGCGTTGTTATGTTGTTAGTCACGACACAATGCGTTACTTTTGATGTATCGTATGCGGAGGAAAAACCAGATTCAATATTTCAACTACGCCATTGTGTAGCAATAAAGTGTCTACACCCCCACTAAATAAAATAACCAACCATGTCGTATTTTCTCGAAAAAGGATTAAAGGTGTAGTCAAACGCAGAGAAAAGCAACGCAGGAGGTTAAATAATCACAAAGTCATAAGTCGTGTGTCCAAAGTTTTAAGAAGGGCTATGTTCTGTCCCTTTTCCGCAAAACGCAACTTCATATGAAACGATTGTCATTTAGTATGTCGCTCGCAGATTGTGGCGTCACTATTAACTGCGAGCGTTTTCTCTCTATAACAAGCAATATTAAAACGGTTGTAGCTTAGTAATTCTTTAAGATATCTAAATGGGATTTTCGGCACTTAGGCATATTCTTTTGCCTTCTTTCTTTTGGAGTAATAATAATTTTCGAGATTTTCGGCACTAGGCATATTTTAGTGCCATTTTTTTTGGGCTAGGGGAGGTAGCCCAAAAAAAATGTTTTTCAAGATTTTGTTCTGTTTTGTCCATCTAAAGTGGGGATGTAATTTTGTTTTCTCGCTAAACCCATACTGTGGGTTGAATAGGTTGTTCAAAAAGAGCAAAAGAGAAGAGAGAGAGATACCTTTTCGAACCACTTCCATCTCGCAGACGCCGTTGGAGCGTATTAGAGAGCCTAGGTATATAAAATCCTCTACGGATGTGCGATGAGTGGTGATGGACCTGTCTACGAACATCGCAGCTTGATCTCGTTTCTGTTGATCCTCAGGCCGTATTCCAAGCTGACTTTCTCCAAGGTCCTCAACATTTCAGTAGTCAGTTTGTGTTTTATTATTTTGATTATGTTCTTTTATTCAGTAGATAAATAGTAATTTTATCAGAATTGGAAATCCGTAGGATTACGTATCTGTAGATTTGAGAGTCAAGACAATGACCGTAGGCACTGTGTTAACCGCCAACGCCGATGAAGGGTGGACGGGAACAGGTAATGCACCATAATACTAATATTCACGTTAACCGTCGTGAACTCGTGACTCCATATTCACTAGGTTAGGTACCGTACCTACCTGGTTTGTATTGTACTGATATTGTTACATTTCCTATCTACCTGCTAATTCCCAAGGAACGTTTTCAGTTGAGTTTTTGGCCTTTCTACCTCTTGAGCAAGTTTTAAATATTAAAGAAGGTGATTATTACGGCACACGATAAGGCGTTATACAAAATCGTAGTTTATTTCACAATAAATAATCGGTAAATAACGCTACTTATTAACCAAATTCAAATACCGGTCATTTACCGGTTAACCGGTTTTGCCTCACTCAAGTCGGTAAGTTACCGGTACTGACATTGGCCCGGTAATTGCATTCCCTAGCCACACTCAATACTTTACTCGAATAATAGCGCCTCTAATGTATTAAACACAAACTGGTCAACATTGCTAAGTAGTATTTTTAGGGTTCCGTACCCAAAGGGTAAAACGGGACCTCATTAATAAGACTCCGCTGTCCGTCCGTCTGTCTGTCTGTCACCAGGCTGCATCTCATGAACCGTGTCAGTTGAAATTCACAGATAATGTATTTCTGTTGCCGCTATAACAACAAATACTTAAAAACAGAATAAAATTAAGGGGACTCCCATACAACAAACGTATGTATGTACTTAAGCACTTTATTGTACACAATAACAGGTTAAAGAATATACATGTCACACAATAGATCAAAGTACAAAGGCGAACTTATCCCTATAAGGGATCTCTTCCAGCTAACCTTTGAGCCATTGAGAGGAAGGTATGTAGAATGAGATAGGCAAACTTATACCGTGTACAAAAACACACAGAGAAAATAAAAACAAAACCTAATAGGTATCAACGTGACCGTTTTACCGTTTTTATAGACAATGGTATCGTTTATTTTTAGACCTCTTTTCCTTATAAGTAAGTACATAAAACAGCTTATTGGTTAAAAAAATGTTGATGTTTAGTTTACTACGATTATTTAACAGTATCAATCAGCGGTGACACTTAACAATAAAAAGCAATCGCTGTGTTTACCACTTGACTATGAAAGACAATCGCATTGTTTACTAGGCACAAAGAGAAGATAATTCGGTCTAGCTAGAAAAATAATCCGCACCATACCTACATCTACAGTTTTTGTTTTGGATCGCAGATCCGTGTTTCTGATTCGATCAGTCCTGCGAATACCTAGTATACTGCACTCCATACCGCTGGCAAACCTTGAGTTTGGTTTTCTGAGCCTCAGTCAATGACCAGCCTATCTAGCACAACTTGCTGCTTAGTCGCTTCGCGCGTGACTGAGCGTCTCCTGTCTCACTCGCACCGTGCAAATTAGAAAGAGGAGGGTACATCTTTCTCGACTCGCGTCGCGGCGCAGCGTCAGTTGTGCTAGCCCGGCAGGTTTGAGGACCGCTAGTTAGGACAGGCCGGATACACAGTATGTCAACCCTTCAATAGCGCCTTCATGGACCAAAAGCTCTTTCAGGCGTTCTCAATAAGTCTATTTATTAAGTATATATATGGAACTGTTTGACCTAATACTAAATATTATTATTTCTTTGTCATGTAAAATGTTATTTTTACCAATAAATTATTGTATCGCATTGATTTCTACGGACTGCCTGTTTTCGAAGAAAGCTATCTGGCCCAGGTAAACATGCACCTGGGCAAGATTTATATCCAAAAATATATATCTTACCCACGTTTAGGCGTGTCGAGGTATCAGGTAAGTTCCACAGGCCGACTAAGAACAGTCTCACGTCGCGTGGCACTTGCAGGAAAAAACCCGCGCATCATGCGTGTAACACCAAAATGTCACACAAATGACACAAAAACGTCACACAAACGAAGCAAAATTGGCGTTGGGAAGCAAATAAAAAAAAAAAGGTATTTTTAAATTCGAATATGCCCAGCCGATTACCTATTTATTTCACCCCCAATTATGTAAAAACAGCAGTAAAAAACAAAGACAACCTACTTAAGACATAACACAATATTGGTTTATAAATGTACCTACCTACCTACCTACTTTTTAAAATTTTCGTGCCACAACATAAAAACGAATATGGTTATCGACACAATGCGGTTCGGTTGGTTGTAGCTTGATTGTTGGCCGAATTAAAAATGTTACGGTTGCAGTCTTATCTGCAAATAAAGGGCAAAATGTAGCGTTACACAGCTGACGTAACACAAAGGAACGAAATCTTTCCCCGAACTTTGATACCCGAGGTTTTCATAGATTTTTGACAAGTTTTGAATCGTTCTGAAAACTTTTGCACTACAGATAGAAATATCGGTTCTTCAATCTCTTATCTCTATTTTTGTGTACCGGATTTTGAAAAAAATGAATGCTTAATTTTGTATATATATTTTTAAACATTGTCTAAAAAAACCCTCATTTAATTATAATTAATTAACTTAAGATCTAACATATACGAAATCTACATAGTTAGGTTTGTCTATGACGTCTTTAAAAACTTGTCTAGGGTTTTCATTTTAAACTAATTAACACAAAAGTTATGACCAGAAAACCAGTTTTTTGGCCTAAAATTGTTCAACTTTGATGCCAAATATCTCGAAAACAATGAACTTTGAAGTAAATATGGTATACTATATTGCTTAAAGCCGTTGTTGTTAATATAATAAGCTACAAAAAACATTAGAAAACTTAGGGATTCAGATCGAAGGTCATTGGTGTATGGGAATGGGTAATGTGCCCTTAAGCAGACCACAAGCACATTTCTTAGCCAGAGCCGTTTAAAAATCAGTTATGATTTTTTGATTAAGTAAAGTGTGTTACACAAAAGACAGGTGAAATTTGTATGGGAGCAAAAATTCATTTTTTTCATGAATGCATTTTTTTTTTATCTAAGTTATAATATAAAACTGTACAAATCCTATTAAACTAAGAACACGACTACGTGAAATCACTTCTGGAATACATGTTACTTTAATACTTAATTTTTTATAGAATTTTGAAGTAGGAGGACATTTCCAATTTTGGAATGTACTTATTTTGCAATTCATCCATGAGTGTTTTTTTTTTGACATAATCGCATAATTTTTATTAATTATTTATGATATTATTAAATTAAAAGTTATATTATGTACTGACGATCCTTTTGAGTGAACTTTGATGACTTCATAGTCATCATTATACAACGTGTTAATAAAATAACGCAAAACCTGAAAACAGTTTGTTCAGAATCGAGCATAGAATGCGAAAAAAATAAAAAATAAAATTTTTGACAAGATTTATTTTTTACATTTGTATGGAGTGTTGGCCGACTGGGGCGAACTGCTCCATACAAATGTAAAAAATAAATCGCGTCAAATTTTTTTTTTTTTTTTTCGCATTCTACTCTCGATTCTTGAACAAACTGTTTTCAGGTTTTGCGTTATTTTATTAACACGTTGTATATTTAAAGTGGATATTGGCTTCAATTGTTATTTATTATTCTTCTAATTATTTTGATTTAATGTTATTTACTGACGATCACAATAAGGATTCTTTTAAATTGACATGTAATTTATAAAGTAAACTCATATTGTGAATAAATGAATTTGAATCTGAATATAATAGAGACGAGTTCTAAGACAAAACGGGATCATTTTAAAAAACTCTATTTTAACATCAGAAAATGTAGAAAACGGAATGTGTAGTAATAAGTAAATGTTAATATAGATCTGATTCTGGAAGTGGCAGAAACGTGCCAAAGGTGGTTAAGGGTTAGAAACATTGCCTCGCGATTAAAATTAGCATATTCCAAGAAAACAGGCCTATTGAGACCGTTTTTGAGTTCCACGAATCAATCGAGGCGGGTGCCTTCGTTTGCCATCCAAATCAAGGTTACTGGCTGGTCTATCACATTCTTACCAAAGTTAGGGTTGAAAATGAACTCTACCTTAAAGATCATAATGTCTAAAGTCTACACCACCGTGACGACACTTCGTATATATCAAAACCTTTTAATAGTTCGACTATGCAATTTTGGAAGGTTCTGTTTGGGAGTGGGAGGAAGGGATAGTCCGATTGATCGATTTGGATTGTTCGTGCATGACATAGTCGATTATTCTATTAAGTAATCTAAGATAGGTAAGGATTTTATTAAACTAACGGTATATCAACCGTATATCAATCAAAGGCTAATGAATAATCTGATTAAATGTTGAGCCTTTTTCGAGCATAGACACAAGCGCTAAAAAAATCGTTATCCGAAATGGCATCCGAGACAAGCACAATTTATATTTTGACTAGCGACCCGCACCGGCTACGCTTCCTATATTATACATATAAACCTTCCTCTTGAATCGCTCTGTCTATTAAAAATAACTGCATCAAAATCCGTTGCGTAGTTTTAAAGACCTAAGCATACATAGGGACAGACAGCGGGAAGCGACTTTGTTTTATACTATGTAGTGATACCTATATTCTAACGTATTAGCAGACCAATCGCGCGAAGTTGTTTTAAAATTAAATTTGAAGTCATTCGACCGACCGAGAATAAAAACTGTGCGTGTAAAATTAATGTTCGACTTTGTTTATTGTTTTCAGCGGCGGGAGCTAGCTCAGACATGGGAAGTGAGCATTATTGCCTAAGGTGGAACAATCATCAGAGCAACCTGCTGGGAGTTTTCAGCCAGTTGCTTCACGACGAGAGTCTGGTAGACGTCACGCTCGCCTGCTCCGAGGGTGCCTCCATTAGAGCTCACAAGGTCAGCTATACAGCATTATCATTCGTCATAGTTTTTATCCACTAATCCTTACATCAGCAGCAATGGAATATAACATTGCATTGTGGTCAGTTTTTCTTGCTTTCGAAACAGTGACATTGCGAATACGTCTGAAAAAATTACCAATATGAACTTACCTCGCTTAATTTATGACGTCTTCATCGCTTTGCAAAATTCAAGACTGGTAGGTGTATTTAACTAGTTAGTGTTCAGTGTATACGATTCTCTTATTTCGTTAATTCCCACCAAGGGGGACCGAAATCCAGTATATATTCTCACTTAACCGCACATTTTTTGATAAATTTGTTCCAAATTTGTCACCCACCGACCTAAGTCAGCCGAGCACAAGCACGAGCGACAGCGAGACATCTCAAACGAAAACCAGATCTCGCATCGTTTCAGTATTTATTACTATCTCATCATCATCATATCAGCCGAAAGACGTCCCACTGCTGGACATAAGCCTCCCCCGAAGAGTGCCAAAGTGACCGGTCCTGGGCCACCCGCATCCGGCGTGGGGGGCCTACCCACACCCACGCCGCGCCTTCCGGTACGTGGTCGCCACTCGAGAACCTTTCCACTCCAACGGCCATCGGTTCTGCGTGCTATGCGCCCCACCTTACTTTAGCGATTCGGAGGGCTATATCGGTTACCTTGGTTCTGCTGCGGATAGCCTCATTTCTGATGCGATCACGCAGAGAAACTCCCAACATAGCCCTCTCCATTGCCATTTGGATAACTTTGAGGCCCGAGTAACAATCGGCGCCTTTTGGGGACCGCCCCAAAGGTGTGAAATTGGCTACCGGAGCTGCTAAGACGGACCACCGGCTTCAGTTACTGGTCATATTACCGATGAATCCAAAATAAACATCTCAATCCAAAAACATCAACGGATTGCAACTTGGAATGTTCGTGGCTTACTTGCGCCGGAGAAGCTGGAAATAGTGGAGAAAGAAGCAGAAGCACATAAACTGTCCTTACTGGGAATTACCGAGACTCATATGAGAAACCAAGACCACCAGAAAACCCCTTACTGAAAACACCTTACATTTCTCTGGATGTGCAGCCTCCAGTACAAACGACAACACTGTTAACTGACCATCCTGTGTTTATATAGAACCTTATTACAATGCACTTAAGGTGCACCGATGGTCAGTTAGCTGTGTTGTCGATAGTACCAACGGCGTTGCAATATGGGTACCACATCACCTAAACAGTTACGTATTAGGTTACAATCCAGTTAATGACAGAACAATAACCCTCAGATTGAACACACGCCCGCAGGGCATTCTTAACGTCGTCGTGGTATATACCACCGCTCCACATACCTACTTACCTAAAGTGGGGATTTAATTGTTTTAACGAGTAATAGTCGACCAATTTAGAAATATACTTGAAAAGGCCAACTTTCGCAACGTTTAATTGGCGCGCGCGTGTCGATGTAACAAAGATTTGACCCTACGGAACCCTACACTGCGCGTGGTCCGACTCGCACTTGACTGGTTTTATATTACAGTATAGATTCCTCTGTATTAGGTATAATAATAGGTATCTATAGACCACAGCCATGCTAACACTACTACTTGCTCTGTAGTAGTGGTGTGTTCCTGGAGGTGAGCAAGGTCGCCAGAGCTCCCGAGGATGCGTTGTGTTGAGAGCGAGGGAATTTGTTCCTTCAGCTCTCAACACAGCGAATCCTCAAACATATCAAGGGTCGGCAACGCCCATGTTACTCCTTTGGAGTTGCATGCGTCTATAGGCTGCGGTGTCCGCTTACCATCAGGCGGGCCGTACGCTTTCTTGCCACCGTCGTTGTATAAAAATATATATATATATTTGTAAAAACATAACGTTCTCGAAAATGGCCCTAACGATGTGGATGAAATCTTATGGAAAAATCGTTTTCTCTATTTTCACCAAAGCAAAGTTTGTTCGCCCATTGGCCATCATCAACATATCAGCCGAAAGACGTATTACCGATGGACATAGATAGACCCACTGCGGCGCTCGGTCGCCCAGGTCACTTATCAGTGGCAGCGCGTGAAAATTTTGCGATGGGCAACCCAGAGCAAAAAAGTTGTGAAAAGTTTAGAGTATAATATACCTAATTGTAGGCTTGCCTAGAGAGATTGCTACTTATACTATTAAATTTAAATTACATTGTCCACAGCTTATATCTTACGGTTGGTGGTTCATTAATTTCACTACTCTGTACAATAACGGCAAAGAAAGCTCCAGGATGAACATTTGATGTATACCTAGGTATTCTTATAAAAGACATTGACAAACATACGCATTGAGAGATTAGGCATTTAATTCTTGAATTTATTTGGAATTTACATTAGGTCATGGCGTGACATTGAAATAGGCGACCTTAATAAATAACGTAAATGCAGGAAACATAGTGTACCTATTACAATTTTATTATACAAGACCATTAATTAGATACAAAACCGTTTTAAATATATAGGTAATTAATTGTTGCCTGCAAGGTTGTCTGGAAGAGATCGCGCTTTTTAGCGATAACGCCGCCTGTTGTCTACCATTGTTTATGTTTAAATTGCCTCTTTTTTTCTCTTATCTACTATTTCTGTTGAGCAATATAAATCGTCAGGTGACAACCAAAACTCACTAAGTAACAAATACATACCTAAATAAAAAGTCGTATCTCGATATCGACTACGTACCGAGATACGAGGTTTTGAAGAGCAGTGACAGTTTTGTTAGTGATTTGGTTGTCAGCAGACGAAATATTTGTATTGCAGGTATTGTATTGTAATTGGTTAGCCGTCTCGTGTACGAAATAAAATCACCAACTACAAAGAATGATATGATACAGAGAAAGAATATAATAGAAAAATAAACCATCTTCGTCTGTAGCCCCCGACAGGATTCGAACCTGCGACCTTTCTATTAACGCTAGACTGCTCTACCAATTGAGCTACGAGGACAGGACAGCTTCCCGCTAAGACTAGCGCCCTCTGTATCGTGTTATAGACTTGTTTCACAGCCTTGGCACACCTCTAATGGGCGAGCTATGCGCCCTCTCCATTCTAATCGAACCACATCAGGTAGTTTCGGACTAGCGAGAGAGATGGCGCTGGTGTACACCAAATACCCTTATCAGTCTTATCACGAAACAAATTATTTAATATTTTTTTTTTGTTTTCGTGTTATTTTTAACGAGGAAGTTACCCCGAGTAAGATGGTTTATCTTTGCATTATATTCTTTCTCTGTATCATATCATTCATAAAAAAAATTAAATAATTTGTTTCGTGATAAGTGTAACTACAAAGAAAATTAAATAAGGTCGCTTATGAAATAACTAAATAAAAGTCACTGACCTGAACTCTAAATGAGAAGATTCGTGGAGAAGGTAAAAAGATAATCTCGGGGTTTCCGCTCAACTAGCTCCGAGGTGGCTCAGGCGAAAATATGAACCTACACCAGTAAAAAAATTGTACCAGTCAGTCGAAATCGTAGCCGCACAAATAGGTAGGGCCGAAAACAATTATTTTTAGAATCGGGCCGTAACAG
This sequence comes from Epinotia ramella, assembly GCA_947578815.1. Lineage (NCBI taxonomy): Eukaryota > Metazoa > Arthropoda > Insecta > Lepidoptera > Tortricidae > Epinotia > Epinotia ramella. Next base: position 13,951,325 of record OX388205.1, on the reverse strand, counting down.
CGAACGAAAAAACATAGAAGTGGCGCCGCAAAATAGCCCCACAGAATGGGTGTTGCCATTATGCGGGGTGTCACAACGATGCCAAGCAACCGTTTTGGTCGAACATGCGCATACCTACCGGGTTTTGGGCACGCGTTTGGGTAGAAATTTAAGGAGCTCGTATTATATGTTTTTTTCGTTCGCTGGTCCGTAAACAACAGTAAAATTTATAACTAGCTGCCCGCGCGGTACTGCAAAAAGGACGCAAGTGGAGCTGCATGATAAAATATCTATAGCCTATCTCCACCCCGAAAGTCAAAAGGGTTGCACTCCGGGAGTGCCGGCAGAAGTGAAAACTCAATGACATTGTAAAGTTTTTCGATCAGGTCACGTGTCCTCTTATGGGTAAAGGGAAAAGGGTCGACATGGATGCCTATAGACCTGTCTCCATAATCCCAGCAATAGCGAAGATTCTGGAGAGGGGTCTCAGCAGTCGCCTCTCGACCTTTCTAGCCGATACGGGTGCCCTGTCTGAAAAGCAGTTCGCATATAGAGAGGGCCAGTCAACGACATCTTTGTCTCGTGAGCTGTTGAAACGGATAATGGACGCAAAGGAGAAAAAACAGCAGGTTGCGATCTTGTGCTGCGACCTGTCAAAGGCATTTGATGTGGCAGATCATAGCGTCATTACAGAAAAGCTGCGCCATTATGGGATAAACGGCGCGCCGCTATCACTGTTTGAAAGTATGCTGCGGAACAGGTTTCAGATAGTAGTAGGTGATGGAGGAGGGGTGAAGTCAGATCCTCTGGGAGCCTCAATGGGCGTAGCACAGGGATCATCAGTCTCCAACCTGTTTTTTTCACTGCTCTTGAATGACCTGCCCGAGTCCATAGACACTGCCGAGGTTCTGATGTATGCTGATGACGTCGCTGCAATTGTCACTGCACCGAGCGTCGAAAGTATGGAACAAAAACTGAACCAAACTACTGCACAGCTGGCCGAGTGGTTTGACGTGAATGGGCTATCCTTGAACCTGAAGAAAACACATTACCTCGTTTATAATCTCGCTGGCCGTCCGACAAGACCGCTCACTGTCGTGGTAGGCAATGAGGTACTTGAACAAGCCAGCAATACAACCTTCTTAGGGTTCGAGATCGACACGTGCCTGGCTTGGAATCAGCACGTAGACAGGATGTGTGGAAAATTGGGGAGCGCGTGCTTCGCACTAGGCCGGGTTACGAGGTCGGTGTCTGCAGAAGCAGCACGCACCTACTACTTCGCCACCGTGCACTCACTGCTACAGTATGGCGCTGAGCTCTGGGGTCGCTGTGCAGAGTGGGAGCGGGTGTTCCGCCTCCAAAAACGCGCAGTTAGAATTATCGCTCGAGTGCCCCACGATACCCACGCGAAGCCTCTTTTCATCAAGCTGGGTATATTAACACTGCCGGCTATAGTCATTCTGCATGTGGCTGTATATGTGTGAATCTGTCTTCATTTAAAACATTTAGAATGGTAAGCTTGCACGAAACGCGGAATGCAGATAAAATTGTGGGTATAGGCCGGACGTTGACCAAGTCATCTAAACTCACTCACGTCATGGGCCCCACTGTCTACAATAAGTTGCCTAAAAACATAATTGATGCTCCAAGCTTGGGCAGCTTTAAGTTCCGCCTAAAGCAGTGGCTTATCGAGCAATCGTTTTATAGCTACGACGAATTCAGTGCGTATAAGCCATAATAAATGTTCCACCATTAATTATTTATTATTGACGTGATACATAATTGCAAAGATTGGTCTTAAAATCACATTAAACGGTTCTGTCTTTATTTTTTTGACGTATGGGTCTGCAATTAAAAACATGAAGTCAACATATTCATACCTAAACCGCTAACGCAAACACCAACACAAATTATCACAAGTTTCCCCCCCCCCCCCCCCCCCCTTTTTATTTCAATATTAAATTAATATTATCTTCAAAAACCGGGCCTCCCAGTAACACTCGCTCTCGTTTACTCCGATACAAATAGACAGTGTGCGCGCTATCCAAAATCCTCAAGGGCATTTTGGTGTTGACAGCGTCTTAACAACGGTTTTCCCTTAATTCAGGTTGTCCTGTCTGCGTGTTCATCCTACTTCCGTTCGCTGTTCGTGGACCACCCCTCACGCCACCCCATAGTGATCCTGAAGGACGTAGGTCTGGAGGAACTGCGGACTCTGGTCGACTTCATGTACAAGGGAGAGGTCAACGTCCAGTACTGCCAACTGCCTGCGCTCCTTAAGACTGCTGAAAGTCTCCAGGTACGGTACTTTATTGTATTTTTAACAAGCTTCTGCCCGCGACTCCGTCCGCGTGGAATTCGTTTATATCGCAGCTCCATACAAACGTTTTATCCCTTTAGAGGATGATTACGGGGATAAAAACTATCCTATGTTACTCTCCATCCCTTCAACTATCTCCACTTAAAAAATCACGTCAATTAGTCGCTCCGTTCTGCCGTGAAAGACGGACAAACAATCAAACAAACACATACACTTTCGCATTTATAATATTAGTATGGATTTGTAATTTTTCCTGTGCAGCTATTAAGAAGTGATCTTAACCATAAGGGCAAGGCCGTAAAATTGGCCTAATATTATATCACATAAAAGTTTAGCATAAGAAAATATGAAACAGTTCAGGTAAAGGTCAATCTACAATGAAGTAGGTATATTGAATCTTTTAATTTTACAATTTTAATTGAACATGAGCATAATATTTCAAGTTTGTACAAATCCCGTTAGTTCTTGATGTCATCTTTATGTTCGGATTCGCCGCCGGCACCTCCTTCGTTGCCCTTTGTCGCCATACCCCGGCGCCCCCGTACAGCCCCGTACAGTAGATATAACAATTTGAGTGAGCGACAATTTGCGATACCGAATTTTCACTTGGCAGGGGTTAGGTAAGCACAAAGTTTTGCACTACAGCTAGGTAGCTGTAGTGCAAAACTGCTACGCGTGCGCGTTGGATTTGTAAACGTTTACAATTGAACGTTAATGTTTTACGTTTCAGGTTAAGGGGTTAGCTGAAATGACTACATTAAGTGCAGCTGGTATCGACACAAGAAACGTTCCTGAACCAATGGAAGAGTGCCAATCCCAGGGCACCAAGGAGTGTCAAGAGTCCCACGAGAGACTAGATGGTTGCGAAAAATGGGAGAGAGAAGAAAGGCGAGAAGCAAAAGACCTTCGTGATACCCGCGATAGAGAAAAGGATCGTGACACAAGAGAGGCTCATCTACGAGAAAGTCGGGAGTCTAGAGAACACAGAGAACCACGAGACTTAAGAGAACATCGCGACCATCGCGATGTGAGGGAGCCTAGAGACACAAGAGAGCCGAGAGACCCGAGGGAGCCTCGGGAGTCTAGAGAGCATAGGGAACCGCGAGAGCCGCGAGACCTTCGTGATGTGCCGCGGGATTTGAGGGACAACAGAGAAATTCGCGAGTCTAAAGAAGCGGAGTCCACGCCGCCGAGGATATCACCATTGCTGTCAGTTCGAAGATTTAGGAATGAGAACTCAACAGAACCTCCTACTCCAACGCATCCTCCATTGCCGAAGGATGAGCCGCCTGACGAGCCAATGCGTCCCTCCTCACCTGAGGACGACGCAGTATCTATAAGATCAAATGGGGCACAAAACGATAACATTGGTAAGTCTATACCTACTTATCTTGCTTGTATGCCTCGCCTATGTATAAGAAAAAAATCTGAGTGACCAATGTTTCGCCGGACGTCGTGCTTCTGGCACTTATCCAGACAGACCGATTTCACTCGTGTCGCGGCAAGGTTAAAGGAGATAAGCGCGATAAAAGGAGATAAACCTAAAGCGTCCACATGCTGAATGGTTAGTTATGGTAGTTAGAGGTGTTACTATTTATTATTATGTAACCATAACGATGATATGAAAACACCTTTGTTTACTCGTTGGATCCGTGTTGGATGTCGGTATAACCACGTGCAGTCGAGTTAGTTAGGCCTGGCTGTATAAGTGCAGGATGCACGGTGACCGGCAAAACCAAGGTCACTACGTATTATTAGATTTTCTTTGAGCTTCCTGGGCAGTCCGCCGATTTTGGTCGTTTGGAGGCACCTTATTGTGTGTGTGTGACTATCACCAACGAGTTGACCTCGACTTGCCTGACCCTCGTCGTATTTTATTTTGTACAGACTCGTGTTGTGATTTTTTCCACCGCTGAATGAATCGTGATTTTTTAACTCCTTTTAAACTTATTTTATAAGTTAAAATTTTATTTTATACGTTTTGAAATAAAAAGTATTACCAGTTTTGAACGCATCGTAGCATGTCACTGTCAAATGTCGATTGTCATTGTCAACTATCTATCAGTGTCACTACTGCCCCACTAGTGAGATGAGAATGTCAAATCCAATGGCGAAATTGGTCAAATGTTGTGAACTGAAAGCCGTAAATCGAGTTTTTCAATTCCGAATTAATCAGAATATGGTGGCTACAATGTTTACACATAATTCAAGTTTTAAGACCATCTTTTTGTTACAACAATTAATACTACTCCCGACGTGAAAAACATGTACTTAAGACTGAAAAAGCTTGTAAAGTGTATGTAAGTGACAAAGTACCTTCGCACAATAAATAAAAATAAAATACATATTTGAGAACAATCCTACACAATTCATTCTACGCAGGGCTTGTGCTGGTCGCCAAATATTTAGATAAAAACTCTACAATGCTGCGCTAACTATAAAAAAATCACGTTTCAGGCATCAACATGACCATAAACAGCCACGGTGTGCTGGGTGCGAGATACTCGCCGGTGGAACAACGGCTGAGCGTCCTGAACGCAATCTCGCACCCGGGTCTACCTCATCCTTCCCACGCGGCCTTGCCGAGCCCGCGGAACGAGCCGATCGCTGGCCCCTCGTGCCTGCCGCCCGTGCAGCAAGTACCCTTGGTAAATCTTTGCTCTATTAAACAGCTGATTTTAATTCATCTTTAAAAAAAAAGTGGTTTTCAGCTCTTTGTAGAAGCAATTTCCTTTTTTCCATATTATCAACGGCATCTCCAAGATACATTCAGATTCTATGATCATTCGGGATGTATAGTTTAATGGTTTTGTTGATAATTGTTAGCCAAATAGTGGCATATCATGACATAAACAAAAGATATCCAGCAGATTTATAGAATAGAATAGAATAGAATATAATTTATTCATGAAAACAACACATACCTACATACACATAAATCACAAATACAAAAGGGAGAAAAACATTGCCACGAAACGGTTTCATTTCACCAACATGTACCCTACCAATGAATGGTACTTGTTTTTGTATTCAAATAATATCTTAACACATTCTCTGCCAAAGATTTCATTGTGGTACATTCATAGCCAAAAAACATTGGAAAAATAAACATAGCAGCCAGCTACCAGGTTCCTGTCACTGAAAGTGTTAATCAAATTACATGAATATAATTCATCACAATTTTGCTTCAATCTTTTAAATTTCACCTCTTACATGACATGCTTGTGTCATTTTTGTATGCCAAAAAGTTCTCAGTTACCAATACAAGTACAATACAATATGTAGGTAATCAAATTTTCAAATTGTACATTCAAAAACATTACATTTACAACAACTTTATGTACAATTTCAGTCTCTAAAGAAAGAAGTTGACTGGGACCGAAGTAATGAAGATAAAGGTGGCGAGTCATCAGTCAGTGCAGATTACCGAATACAGCATGAATCTGTGAGTACCATGCACTGGATATTTTCTGTGTGTACATGAATCTTTTGAACACCAGGTGATGGAAACTGAATACCATAAACCATGTACCAAACTGTTTGCAAGGGAATATATTATGATAATTTAAGTTGCTCTTCATACATAGTATGCTCAAATATACCATTTTGTATAATAGCATAACATTGTAACATTAATATAAATAAAGTATGGGTGCATTTGGAGTTCAAAAGTTTCTAGAAGACATTATTTTACTAAGATATTATAATTATTATCCTATAATAATATAGTATTGGTGATGGAAATATTGTCTTCTCCATTTTAAATGTGTAATTATATTGAAACCATATTGTAGTAGACTAGCTATTTTATTTAAAAATTATCACAATGATGTTTATAGTTTCTCATACTATCACTTCTCAGTAGTAACTAGCAAATCAACCAATAGGTACTTCCTATCTGACACTTTTAGTGAAATGGAATTTTCACTCCACTGTCACTGGAATTGAACATTCAACTTCATTAACTTTGGATTTGTCAGAAAGGTTTTCGAAATCATGCATCTGATTTTATATTAGGGTTTGATTTCCTTGAGTACCAAATATGATAATATCTGAGTTAAATAGAAGTCATTGATAATTGATAAAAAAAGGTATATCTTACTCATAAACACAATACCTACAAGGAGACAACGTCATTGTGATACTTTTTATGTGTTACTCTATGTGTATTTTGCATGCTGTTTATTTTATTGAATCAACTTTTGAGTTGGTATTTCAAAATCATTATAAAATAAAATACCCGGTATCAGCGAACGAAAAAAACATAGAAAGCTCCTTACAAATTTCTTCCTAAATGCGTGCCTAAAACCCGGTGTGCGCATAGTCAACTGCGCATCCAATCACAGCTGCACAAAATATCAGCCTATTTCCAATTACCCAACACAAATGTATGCGATTGGTCAATCTACGAATGCATTGCTGTGATTAGCCGTCGTGCATCACGTCGGACGACAGCCATATGACAGTGACAACGAAAACGGATAATTATTGAATGGTTACATGCAACAAGAAGCAAGTTAGTTATCATAACATTCAAGTGATGTTTTTTGATTAAGAAATACATTTTTTATTTTATTTTAGATTTAAATTATAGATAATTACTGTCTTAATTTAAATCCTTTCTCCGATGATCACAGTGGTGGAGTCAACGAAAGATTCTAATTCTATGTAGCTATCGATATATATATATATATTTACTATTAAACAAGCAATATTTGTATATATATTTGTAATCAAATCTCGTTCTCGAAAACGGCTCTCATTGAAATCGTTAGAGTCGTTTTCAAGAGCGGTATTTGGCATTATCCCTATAATGCCATACCGAGGGTTTACGGAGGCGAATAAGTTTTCTTTATATTGTTACCTTTTATACTTAGAAAGACATCGATAAAAGCTATTAAATATTGAGATGATATTCAATGGTTAACATAGAAACAACCTGGCAACCGTACTGTCTTTTTGAAGATCTCACGGTTCTAAATACACTAAATTGCCATATGATAAATAAATAAATAAATAGAAACCAACTTATTAAAAAAATATGTCTGTTGGCATGATACCATCCCTATACATACGAGTAATGTGATCATAACAATAAAATCAAAATAATATGTTTATCGCTGTACTTACTTGTGAAAAGTGATTCCATCTCTTTTGTTGTGCTTGTCCGAACGACTCACGCACCATTTTACAGCACAACAAGGCATATTTAATGAAATTGAACATTTGGTTTTCTTAACAGTTTCGCCGACGCCCCGCCTACCATGGCACCCCTTCTGTGGGGCCATTTTACGGCACTAGTTAGACTTCTATGTTTTTTTCGTTCGCTGCCCGGTATGATAAACAAACACAATATTTATATATTCTGTTCAGTGAACATAGACAGATTAGATAGGTAAATCATTTCGCACCCATCCGGTATTTCAGTGTTCTTCTTTCGACCTCAGTATTTTATTTTATATCTATACTTATAATATTAGTGATTCAAAAAATTTTCGTTGTCCTCAACATTTACAGTTGCAAAGCGGGATTGTTTAGCCACTTGACACTGTATCGTATTCAGCAGTGTAATGCGAATCTGTTCATATTTGTATATACGAGTATAATCGAACAAGCCCGGTTATCACTACACGGCTAAATTAAGATCAGTGGCAAGTAGCTCAACAATCCCGCTTCGTGACTGTATCGACGACACAGTTACCTGATAATTTGTAAACCTTATTTCAACGATAAAGTATAAGAATGGTCAATGTAAATCACATGTGGCTTTTGTATCTATCCAATTGACTTTATTTAATTGTTCATGCAGGTCCCTATGTCATGAACTTGACGATACACAAAAAACTCAATGTCACTGTTAACCAAGAAATATACAGGGAATGGTCATCGTCAAGCGATAATAGTCAAGTTAATGTAACATGGGGACGATCGTAACTGATTATTAAAGTCAATTCAATTAGGTATGGTAGGTTCCCTACTATAACACTTAAGTGATAACTGCACTTGTATTTGATTGATTAATGTGATTATTAGATATTTTTGGAGTCTTATAATTAAATTGTTCGAAAATACTACTTTAGTTTAATAGGGACAGTAAGGCAAAGTATAAACACGTAACTAAAATCCTAATTCGTTTGAGAATAAGGGGCAAATTATAAAATGTCTTGACATCTATTTGGTTGAAGCTTATATTCAATGATTCTATGATGTTGATAGTCAGTCTCTTTCTGTGGGCTTTTGATAGTCCAGCTTCTACCATCTCTTTCTATCAAATGATGTCAGAAAGTGAAGAATGTTATATCTTTTCTTTATCACGCGGTAGCCACGAGTATGATACGCCTTCTGAGGTCGAATAGTTTATCACTTTGCACGTTGTACTCGTGGTTATTATAATTATAACTATCAAAAAATACCTGAGCAGATAAAATTGGTCAGAATCTCAGAGAATCAATGGTACTTTTAATGGACTTTACGTGTCTAGTAGTATTCACAATTTATTTATAGTGTACTAGGCAGTATATATACACCATATATCATGATGAAACTGCTTTGATCAATTTAAATGTGAGATGTTTTGCATTTGCGAGACTTTCTACTTTTACTTTTGGAAATATGGTACAGTCAGCGTCATGCGTACCTACTGTGCTGACACATGTGATAGAAAACTCCTACCTTGCTATTGAATTCTGAATGATTTGTGTACTTTCAAAAGTGTACATTTTGTTGCTTCTTATTAATTATAATTTGGAGTGTAATTTTGAGATATTGGAAATGTCGGTCCAGGAGAACAGCAGCAACAAAAACGCTTTCAATGTTGACTAAGAGAAACATTCATTTGTATCTCACCTTTAAGCTATCCATTCCCCATCCCTCAAACTTTTCACTTTCATTCCTACCTGAACTAAGCGATTGTTCACTTTTGGTACCTCTTACTAATAAAGCTAATTGACAGTTTGTCTTCTAATGACATTACCTTGCCCAATCATTATGCAGTGTAGTTATTGGTGTTTTAAGTTGTGTGTGGACGTTGATTTTGAATTCAATGCATGCTTTTTTGATATGCTGCGCTATTTTGAACATCGAGTACTATGCCTTGCTGTCAAGAAGTTGACCTTCATTTTGTTGGCCATCATTTTTATATCCATTCATTTTGTTTGATATATATTTTGGGCAGATGTATATTTTAACTTTGGCCATATACATGCATTTGTTTGAGTACGAATCGGTGATTGAGTACGCGTGCGCGTTGCTAACCAACAAGGCGTTTCGCGTCGCGGCTCCCGCGTCACTCCTGCACATTTATTGGGCAAAAATGAGCGTCAACTTCTTAGATAGACGAAAATAAAAAATAACCGAAACTGCATTACCATTTAGACAGTAGTGGTAGCGATATTGCACACAGTTTGGTCCGTGGAAAAATTGCAGACGAAAAAAGAAGTTGATGTTCTTTTTTGTGGTTGCAGGAGTACGAAGGGTCGGCTAGGGTGCGAATTGAGGAGGGGGAGAGAGGGTACCCGTGCATTCACTGCGGTGCGGCGTTTCCCCACCAGAGCAAACTAACGAGGCACATACTGACCACCCACACGCTCGACACTCTCAAGTATCGAGACGCGATACTCGGGCGGCCGCTGGGGTTGCCTTTGATGGGGCAGTTCGCGGAGTCACCATACCTGTCGTTGCCCACGGAAGAGTCCCCGATAGACTTGGATATTGGCCCCGTGGAGCCCGGGAACGTGGTGCTGTGCAAGTTCTGCGGGAAGAGCTTCCCGGACGTGTCGTCGCTGATCGCGCACCTGCCCGTGCACACCGGTGACCGACCATTCAAATGTGAATTTTGCGGAAAGGCGTTTAAACTGAGGCATCATATGAAAGACCACTGTAGAGTGCACACTGGTAAGTTTATTACAAGCTCTTAACTAATCAATACTTTCTACATTTAAGAGCCAAACGATTCAGTATTTTAAATGTTTTGGAAAATTTCAGGTGAAAGGCCTTTTCGGTGCGTTTTGTGTGGCAAAACCTTCTCGCGGTCCACAATTCTGAAGGCGCACGAGAAGACCCACTATCCGAAATACGCGCGGAAGTTCTTGTCGCCGAGTCCAGTGGACACCGAAGAGGAGAGCCCGCACCAATGAGTATGGGAAGGCATAGTGTACAATTAACGTGTGCGTGTTATTAACCAATAATACACATTATTATTGGAAATAGTCAATGTTGAGCGAGCAGTGGTAGTTGATTGAACAAATGGAGGACAATATGTTGTAATTTATTAAGAATGTGATTAAACGCCGCAACTGTGATCTGAACGATATGAATAATATTTGATATTTCACTAATAGATAATTGTCACACAAAAAATGGTTACTTCTCCGTTTACTTCTTGAAGATGAGCGTTTTTTTCTCATTTCGTTTGCTTATTTTTTATAAGCGTTTGGAACGTTAGGTGCTTTCTTTACGCTTTAGGTACTATTGAAATCTCGTCATCCTACGATGAGTCTTGTAGATGGCATAGCCAAAGTTAGCTAGTGAAGTAAAACTTCTTTTTTTATATTATTTGTTTTACATTCAAAGAACAGATGTTTTGAGTGAAGGATTCGCTAATTATTCCGCTTCTTATTTTGAGAATGTTCCTTAATTGAGCTCTCATGTTTGGTTGCCATTTCAAAGCTTTTTAATACTATACGAGGACTGTAAAATAATTGATTTAGAGCTGACGTAACCTTTAGAGACTTGCATTATTAAATTTATTATAAGTAGTTCATCTCTCAGAGTTGATTTGATATACCAAATTAAAGATTGATAATGAGTGCTTTAAGTATTATTATTAGAGACCATAGAACAATTGCACTCAATAAAATTAGTTTGTAATGATTAAAAAAATTAGGGATATGAGATTTTTACTAATTTTATGTCTTTCGAAGTAAATGACGCACGCTCCCCTGAGGTAATTCAAAAGCAATATTACGACATATAAAATGTACATAACATATAGTTTGATAATATCGGATTTATAGGAAATTTATTAGAACGTAAAAAAGAATGCTTCAGTAGCTCCGTATTTGGTAACTTGGGGAGGGTTGTGGATGTGTGATCCTGGGAATCAAAGCTTTAAACGCTCTTTCAGTTCTGTCCGCATATAGTCTATGCCTCTTCATCCAGCACTTCACACGATTCAATGTAGGAGATACATCTAACCTTCTTAATCCACGTGTAGATACTGTTGAGATGCAAGAGGCATAGCCTAAATATAATATATATCAAATTTCTATCTATTTTCATACTGCAGAACCATATTGTTTTATTGTACAGAAAGTTTCAAATGCTTTATTACTTAAATATAGAGAAAGTTAAATTGTTGATAACGTTTGGTTCATTAGTAGATCAGACGGGTCAGTTTACTTTTATTACGCAATACACTAAGTACAATTTAAAATATTTGTTATTACGAAGCATTTGAAACTTATCTCACAACCACTGTGTTCAGTAAATTCAACAGAGTCAAATACAGGGATATTTTATGGATTACAAACATTGATTTTAATTTTTTTGTCGTTGATTTACTGGCTCAGTAGCCTAGTAAATGGTTGGCTGAAGTCAGTGCAGAGTTTTCTCATCCAAAAACATGACAATTGTATTATTGAACCAACAATTATCAACTAAAGCTTTGATTTGGTACTGATTGGAAAGTTGGCTCACTTTAGTCGTAAGTTTTCTTGGTAATGTTTTTACTTTTTGTTCTTTATTTGCTCACGGTACTCCCTCGTTCATAAAGTTTAATTTGATTAAATTAAGACCGAATATCACTATTGTTAAAAATGAGTACTAGATAGTAAACTAGTCGATAGATAAATGCATACCCCTATAATGTTTTTTCAAAATCTATGTGACCTAAGTACATGGGGACATATCATCATTTTAAATATAAAAATTAAAGTGTTTTTGCACTTGTCTTAACATACGTAACTTGATTTGTTTTTGGACTATCACAATAAAATAAATTTAATATCAGACTCTGTTTTAGGGTGAACATAATAAGAGATGTGCGAAGCTGTGATCCATACTCCATAGGAGTGACACAAGCTGCCGATCAGGCGAGGTGTCAAATAGGTATATGACAACACAGCTCAGCACATTTTTGGGCCTTATATCACAAAACTTACAAATGCAACAAATGACATTACAAGTTTGTAAAATTTACTATGGAATGTACGTGATACGATATATTGCCTAAAATTTAACAATTTTGTTACCCTCTACTTGTGAAATTTTGTAGTATAGTGCCCTGGTGAATACTCGCCCTTAATTTAGGCGTTAAAACCTCTTAATGTGTCTTAAGAGAAATATTAGCTGTTTATTTGAAAAATATCAAACGAAAGTATTATAGTTATATTAGGAAAAGAACTGTGATATATAAAAAAGTAAGGACACCATCTGGGAGTTCAAATTTCGATCTCAGAAAGTGATTTGAGCCGTTTACGCGTTTTGGACCTCACGGTCGATGTGATTTTAAGAGGATATTTGTGGTTAATTATTAAATCTATGCTTTTAGAAACCCATATTTTTAAATTTATTACACATGGAGATTTTTAATGTTAAATTAAATATTTAAACTATATTTGGCATTGATCTCTTTGCTACGCTTGTATTAGGCTTTTCGGCAACTTTATTATGATGACGTGCATATGATATGCTAAATAATTTAACAAAATATTTCTCGTGGAAAAAACACCCGTCTCCTTTCTACACATTTAATAGCGATTTCTTTATTAGGCGTTTTTTAATACGTATAGTTTCATGCTGCACAGTAAACGCCTAACATTCCGAAAAGATTCCAGAGTGGGCAAAGTTTTTATTTTTATTGCAAATGCCACCGATATTTCGTAGTTGTACTTATAATATATTTGTTAAGTGTCTTGATGATGTATAATCACTGTCCTCATTTCTTTATGTTTGGGAGTACCGTTCGCATGTATTTATGCTTGTTTCATTCGATGGAATGTAAAGATACTAAAGATATTCTAATTGTATTGAAATTACGATGTGGTAGTGTTCTAGGAAGCTCTTCCAAATGCACTTGGTAAGGTTAATTAGGTATAGATTGCGCAGTAATTGTCTAGGAGACTTTGTTTAAATTGTTTGGTAAAATGTAAATGAGATTTGTGCGCGTCTACGTTTAGGATCACTTATAAATCTTGGAGGACATTCCACTTTAACGATTAATGTGTTTTTTCTTCGTTTGGTGATTAAGTATCTGTAGAACATTCGTCATTCGTGTTTAGTTGGCGCAGTCGGTCGGTTCGGTGCATAATCTTACAAAGTGCAATTTAAGGCGAAATGAGCCTCTTTTCTAAATAATTAGCCTATTTTGCAGACGTTTGTACAAGTGATCTAATTCGATTCTAGCAATGTGTTATAGCTAAATTCGGATTTGATTTGATACCTGTATCAGCGGTTGAACCTGAACGATGGGGTATATTTTTAAACGATGATTAAAATATAAATTGTGCTTATAGCAAACACGAATCGACAAATAACTCCATTATTTTAAATAAATATTAGTTGTTCAATATCATGTGTTCAAAAGAGCAGTTTGAATAATATGAAGTCATTTACTTTTCCTTGATGTAAATTATTAGCGAATTAACCGCGATGTGGAAGCGGGAAAACAAAATTCAAACTTGGTATTTAAATTTATAAAGTGTAAATGCATTTTAGTAATAGATTGGTAGATGCGCTACTTCCCGGAGTTAGATTGGTCAAAAATGTCTTAAAGGCAAGAAAATGAAAAAAAATACATGAGAATGAGAATGTTGCTATTTGAAAAGCTGCACTCCTTTTATTTTTTGGAGTCGAACGTTACCAAACTTTTATAGCAATATGCAAACCTTGATTAATGTTCCTCTTCTTATTTTAAGAAAGATTGAATATTTACTATTTACATAAATAATTAATAGCAATAATATCAATAATAATGAAGCGAATTATCAAATTTGTACGAGTTTTTATCGAAATAGTTTTATAATAGAACAGAATGCAGTTGAAAAGCTATTTTGTTTCCTAACTTTCAGAGGTACTATTTATTAATAATCAATTAATATTTATGAATGATATTATTAATAGAATTATATCTTTATGTATTGACGTTGTACATAGGCAGTATGGTGAATGTTGTTAGTCAATTGTAACATACATAACAAGAACAATAGATTTCTACGACCCCCAAGTGCAGTTATTCAAATTTTAACATTAACCAATTGTTGCCACGCCCCTGCGATCACTCACGCCGATAGCACAACTACATTATAACATTTAATATACATATAGCATATATGTATATAAGATTACTTAGGCGGTTTTCTTAAGTATCTACAGAGCATGATAACTTAAAACACTAGCACGATCTCTTGTTTTCTAAATTAGATTTAATGTAGATTCATTTTATATCAAATTGTGACCACAGTTTTATATTTAGAGTGCCTCTTGCCTATACAAGACTTATATAAAGGCTGCAAATCACGGAATATTATATGTAGCGAATAAACTATAGTCAAAAATGTACATTTTATGGTGAAAATTGTAACTTGAGTTATGATATGTCGTCAGCGGGGTGAAATATGTTCGATAATTGGGTTTGGTCGGGAGGTCCCCTGGCAGTTTCCGTGGCGCGGGGCCGCTCGACGTCTCCGAGGCTAGCGCATTCCAATCTTGTGATATTATTCGCCGAACAGCCGGGGGGGTACTTTTGTATCTACACTAACAATACTTTTACTTAAAATACCCTTTAACATGTTACATTAAGTTTCGTCCAGGAGCGATATGTATAGGTATATGTAGTGGAAGCGTTAATTGTTACTTGTAATTAACCTACCATTTTTAAGTGGCATACCTAAATATAGAACTTAATTGCAATTTTTCTAAGTTCCTGTAGGTTTATTGTATATTGTACAATTTGTTTTAATAATAATGTGTTTAATATAAATGATTTAGATTTTAAATGTTTGTGACTACTATATTATTTGTTAGCATAATGTTTAAAACAGCATTAGTTGGGAGCCGCGATGGGATAGGTCTAACTTTTATTTCATTTGTCTACAAGATAATTATAATCGTATATTTGACAACAATATTGACTTTGCTGGTGACTTTGCTGTTTTGTTAATTATGCTACCAACCATTTTTATTCAGCACAAGTTCAAATAACGTAGGTCCACTTAATTTATAGAATTGTTTATTCACCGAGAAATCGATGAATTTACATAAGCTGTTTTATTTAACAATCATTGTTGACATTGTAGATTAGAGAAAAATCTGTTTTGCCTTTTAACAATATTATCTATTGATAGTTCATAGTGTTGTAACAAGAAGCTGAATTCTGTTAAATATATATTGCAGCAACCATAGTTACAGGATATCAAAAAGATCGAGGATCAAATCGGTGTAATGTTTCGTCAATTGTGCAACAAACAGTCTTAACCGAGACCCTTTGCTGTTGATCATTGTAACTTTTGAAACAAATATAAGCATATCATAGCTGTAAAAATACAATTTTGACAAATAAAAGCTCTACAATCATTACAATACTAGTCTTTCAATCTCATCCTAGTCGAAGTTTGATTGCGAGGTACGTTTGTTTTGTACTAACTCAAATAGCAATGCCACGTCGTCCAATTTTGTGAGTAATAAAGAATGTTTTCCTTTACAGATGTGTCTGGACATGAGTTGCAGTTCACCTAGTATCCCGAGTCCCATTCCACCGCGAAGCCCCACCGCTCTACCGATCTGGTCGCCGCTGCTGGCATTGCAGGCGTGCCGTTTACGCAGGTATCTCAGCGACGATTGTATGACTTACCAAAATAGACATCTCCTGCACTCCGAACGGCGTCGATGCGGAGTGTGCCTCGCCTCGTTCCCCTCCACATGGCTGCTGGAGCGCCACGCCGCCTTGCAGCATGCCTCACAGGCCTCCTGCGACGACAAACCCTTCGTCTGCGAACAATGTGGACAGAGCTACAGATACCGCTCCGCTTATGTCAAACATCGCGAGCAAAATCACCGCGCCAGGCTGCCAGCCGATAAACTATTCACATGCGATGTCTGCGGCATGCAGTTCCGGTACCTGAAGTCATTCAAAAAACATCGTCTTAACCATACATTAGAACGACTTCATACAAAGAACACCGATCCGAGTGACAATTTGGATCAAGTTTCCAGTACGAACGAGGCTTTATTGGGCCGCTGCGGTGAGATTGATCTTTCTATTAAAAAGAAAAGCAGGCCTGAGAGCACCAGAAGCCCTCCCATTGAAGTTCACGATGAACAAGACAGTACCGTTGATTCATACGGTCCATCAGACTCCATAGTAACAGTTGATGATTCGACTGACTGCAAGAACTCGAGTGCTGAAAGTGAGAGCAAACGAGACGGTACTCCCTCTGAAGAGAAAAGGCGCGCTCCCGTCTCATTTGCTAGCGTTAGTTCAATTGCAGATAGTTCGGAGAGCGAGTCTCGAGCTGATAGCAAACACGAAAGTGCAAGTCCGCATTCCGGAATTATGGGATTCTTGCAAAATGATGATAGGCAACGGGATAGAGAAAGGAGATTTGCATGTCCGTTTTGTGGTAAATGCGTTAGGTCCAAAGAGAATTTAAAGTTGCACGTGAGGAAGCACACGGGGGAGCGGCCGTTCGTGTGTTTGTTCTGTGGGCGCGCGTTCGGAGGCAAGAGCGACCTGACGCGGCACCTGCGCATTCACACGGGCGAGCGGCCGTACCACTGCGAGGCCTGCGGCAAATGCTTCGCGCGCGCGGACTACCTGTCCAAGCACCTCACCACTCACGTGCACAACGCGCGCTGATGCGCAACGCAGCCATAGCCTCCACATCGACCGCCGCTGCTGCCGTCCTCCGTTCAATCGCATACCTCTATATTTATTGACCGAGTCATATTATAACATTAAATCGGAATATTTTTTAAAACGTTTTAAAACTTTACACGATGATATAAGCAGGTTTTATTAGAAGCTCACAGGACTGTTCTTATTTTAGAGTTGTTTACGAATAAGTAGTTAATTGAATAATTTTTGATAATTATCTAAGGATACACAATGACAAGTTGTAAAGATGGTGAGGGAGAGATTGTACAAGAGAAACAAATATTGAATCGCTTACATTGTTTAAGCTTTTGAGACTACGTGATATTCCTTTACAATGGTCTGACTGTTATTAAAGTGGGATTATTACCTATTTGCTTTCAATATCTCGCAGTTCACTACGCTAATAGGGACCCAAACTTGATATTGTCGAAGAATAACATTTTTTTTTAACGTAAACGCATACATCCAAAAGTAATCAAAATACCATGAATGATTTTCTTGATATTCTGCATTAATATGTGCACTGGTTGCAGAGATATCAAACCATCCTCATAATTTTCACACTGATGCGATATGGGTAAAGAAAAAACAAACCATTTCATCTAGATCATTAACACTTTGAGAGCGTCTAAATGTGTCCTATTCCCTTTTCATTAGTGCAGATTTTGATTGTGCCCTTTTTATACAGTATTAAAACGAATAACAAATAAAACACACATATTATCTGTGTCTTTAAGGAGCACAACCATATAAACGATTATCGGTCCCATGAGTATTCAAGTTTTCAAGGATATCGTTTTTTTTTTGTTTTAATATCCAGAACAGAAAGGAGGGGTACATTGTAAAAGTGGCCCAATTCTTTGCAACCTAAGTGTACGTGTAATATTATTGCAATATTTCAATGATTCATGCGTGAACGGGAATAGATTTATATTTTAAACTTATATACCTACCCCGTAACTTAAAACACTACTGTTATATATGAAACATTTTCTACTCATTTTCAAGTGTCAGGGCGAAGCGAAGCTCACCGTCCCCCCCCCACCCCATGTATTTAATCAAGCTCAGAGAAGGATATCTAGAATCCTATGGAATAAAATGAAATTAATGTATTACATTGAGTGAAGCGAAAGTTCTGTTGACGCAGTCCGTTTTCGAACTGCTGTGGTTTCCTTTGGGATCCCGAAGCGAATCACCCATTAAACTAATTAGTCTTCTGTAACCCTCCACGTGATACCATCGCACCGCAAAACTCATCAGCACTTGTCACAATGCTGTCAAGATCACCGTTGTCAATTTCGAGTTTTGTGCGATTTCGTTTGTTTATGTGGGGGCTTATTTACCCTAGGGGAATCCAGGCCATGGCCCGGGGCGCCAATCTACCAGGAACTGCATAAGCCGCCCCTGGTGGATTGCATTTTCTTTAGTTTTGGCGCCATTCATTGATTTCTGGGGCGGCGAAACTTGTTGGCCCGGAGCGCCAAATTTCAAAATACGCCCCTTTATGTGTCGTTTATGTGCGTGAGCGTGTACTAAATTTATTTGGCATATGGTTAAAAACCGGCATTACAAGGTTGTTCGTCATGCTCCGTCTATTTTTTTTTCTTGGTCTGCGCATTGGACTTATGCCATGTCCAACACGATCGCCCAAGTGATTTTAGTAAACAAACTTGAGTGATCCCAAACATCTAGATCAAGAGGTATCTACAACTTAAACCACAATCACCGGGGTGACCTCGGTGACCTCGGTGAACATTGTTTACTTTGGCACTATTTTTTTTAGGGGATATCATAATATTTTGTGCACTAAAATCACGAAAAGGTTCTTGCTGGACATATTTCTAATGGGATCACAATGGAGAGGTTTCAAAAGACATTATTTTTTCCGTTGCAATCACACTGGGATGTCACGGGAATGTCAATATATATATGCAATTCTCGTATCCGTTACAGAGTGATCCAATCTACCATGCAATACAAACGGGTGATAATGTTATTTAGATATTTACGTAATAATGCATTATTTCATTCATATGACCACGTCACTGTTGTTTTTGTTAAGGAAGCGCTTCACATAGTTTCTTTTGCCATATTTTTATATGTCATTGTAATTTTAAGATTGAAATAACTCATTCCATTGAAGAGTATCTAGAGAATTGGTAGTTGCGACGATAGGTACATAAGTAGAAGAATGCAAAAGCTGTGATTTGTATGATTAAGACCAGTCAACCAGTTTAGGACATCGAAAAAGTTTTGTATAATTTAAAATATGAACTAGGCGTATAATTTAAAAAAAAAACACGATAATATAAGCGAAGGTAGATTTAAGAAATCTCTCTGTGCCAAAATATTTACCTCATACAAATAAACAGTAAAGAATATATAATAAAGATTTATTGCAGACCTGCTATATTAATGAAAATGCGTGTGAGGCGAGGCACTTCAATTTTTATTAATATAAGCATGCATAACGGATCTGGATTGATTTCGTTTTATAGGCAATGTACAATTTATACAATTAGTTCAAAGTTATAGCATTTTTACTTGGTCTATGTATTTACCACATTAAATAAAATCACGTTTTCGTCCAGTCGAACCAAACGCTTCTACATTAGGTAAGGAGTTGGCGACTCTAAATAAGTTACTGCGTTTTAGTACAAACATGCTGGCCTGCTTATTCACTACAACGTGCTAACGCGACATTAGCAACTCTTAGACAATGTCAACTGCCGCAAATGTGATATTCTTTGTTACTGTTCTCAGAAAAGGTGGTTGATTGAAAATAATGGACTGATTCAGCTTCATCGTACTATTTAGTCGAACGTACAGTCGGTGCCACCGATTCGGTAGCGTCGAATTCTAGACAATATTCGTCAAAATATTAAAAAAACGACTAAAATCAACGCTCATACTTTCTGTACGACCACCTTTTTAATCTAGATTCCAAAGAAACTATACAGTGTCAATTATGTACATTATTAAACCTATAGAATAAGTGACTTCATACCCGGTATTTTAAAATAAGTCATTTTTATTCATTGCGATTTGCGGGCCAGTATTTTTTATTCAGAGAATAATGCAATAGACATTCTAGTTAAGTAATAGTTATCAAGATCTACATTTTACAAAGAACCTATTTTATGATAACAGCCAATGCAACGAAGTTAAAAGAAGAAGGAACCTACATAATACTTGAGTAGTGGAGTATGGATTTTCTTTCAACCGTTTGATAATTGTTATTTCATACGAAAGATACAGTTGAATATGGATGTAGGTACTGTTATAATATACTTATTTAAGTTTGCCAGAGGGATTTAATAAGTAATATTAGGTAGTCGGAAACTTCTAAGTATAAACGAGAAGCAATACTCTGAATTTTTATTTTTACTACTATTTAATTACTCTTTACAGAGAGAACATGGTTACTGGTTAATACTGGGATGCACATGCATTCTGTGATGCACTTAGGTATGTACAATTTTTAACAATATTCAATACGGAAAGCAACGTGCAGCAAGCATGGATTATCAGTTCGTGTTTTTTCTGTAAATATTGAAGAGTTTTTAACAATACCAACGAAGAAAACAATGAAATACCTTGTATAATTAAATAAAAACAAAATGTGTATAATGTAGATATTTGCCATTGCGTCAAATTTAAAATAATATGATATATTAATATTCAAAATTGATGTTGACTGTTTTTATAATTATATGATCGGTAGTTACTTGATGTTGTGGTGTAATTAGTGTCTTATAGCAATAAGGTTATCAACCACTCAAATTTGCCCCCGGCATTGCTGTATATTGTTCTCCGACGGAACCCCGACTGTTGCCAGTTTTATACAATTATGTAAGTACCTAATTATCCATTTTGATATTCCATAATATTGATAAATAGTGAATAGGACATCAGGTCAATGTATAGGCAATTTTGAGTGGTTCATTATTTTGAACTCTCTTAGTGTTTAACTATTGGTGTGGTATTCTTTATATTTGTTCATGTAATATAAATATCTCTAATATAAATAATTTTAAATCAGATTCATAATTATACTCAGCACTGCAGAGGATTGTAAATATGCGAATACTAACCAGGACAAATGTGATAAATTAGAATTAAGTGATCTCTTCTGTTTATTGTTTCATATTCTAAGGAAGATTTTACCGCTTTTATTTCACAAAATAAATGTATAACATATCTTCTCATAATACCTTCGTTATTTTAAACAGCACATGTGTAATTTCGCTTATCATCACTTCAGAGTGAGTGTTTTATTATTATGTATTAAGCAGCAACTAAATTATACATTTAAATTAAAGGAAAAATAAGCCTCCCTGCGGCTTTTAAGCAGGACCTGATTGAAAGATTTAGTGGCCGAGACTGATTGTTCCGATAGCTCGGTTGGTTTGTAGCGACGGGCGATGAATGCCTGTGGTCGCCGGCTAGAATCCGACTCGGAGCATAAAATTTGTCCTTTAATTTAAATTTAAAAAGGGCATTATTTATTAAATTCATTCTGGAGGACTTTTAGGTGGAACTTTTTGGAGCCTACCTCAGCCCCTACCAAAGTCTGCTTCTAATAGTATGCTTAAGTAAGGTCAGGTCTCGAAAGTCGGTATAATAATAGCTACCACGACGCACAATGTTACCACTGTAAATCGTTATATCTCCGTCCAATCTAAATAACTATGAGTGTCTTTGATTTCTAATGATGAACAGAGGTATGTAATTTATAATGGCATGACCATTGATGCTGCAACCTTTGCCAATTAATCTGCTTATTTTCAAATAGTTAGTTGATTGTAAAGCACGTTAATAATCTAGGAATACGGTGTAACGAAGTAGCGATTTTCTTCTTTATATCGAATGTGCAGCCTCGGAGAGGTTCATTATATTAGAGCGCTCTCCGCAGCTATTGACGCGTATATAGCGAAGTATGGTGACGATTGTGATATTAATTTAAGTCGCAACAGTGACCGAGAGGTATCTCCTGCGTGCGCGATTCAATGAAGACCGATTTTAGACTGATTTTCGGGTAGAAGAAATGTAGGCCAAAAGTTTCGAAGTCAGTAAAATTCTAGCGAATTATAAACGGTGTCCCTGGAAATAGAGATCAAATCAAATAGAACATTTCAACTTTTAATAATCTTGCTATATTGGGTTGTTTAAGAGTTATGACTATGTTTCGATTGAATCAATAATTTATCTTTCAGTTGTTTTGTGTCTAAAATTTTGGCATGCAACGTTAAAAAAAACATTATTCTGACGTTGTTACACTTGAATTTATAACAATTTGCTCGTAAAACAAAACCAGAAAATCTATTTAACATACCTAATCGTCTAGATTGACATTTCCGATTTGATCCTTACTCCCACGGATATCCAGTATTGTACAGTCGAGGTCTCCAATATCTATACAGACAACCTTTCAAAAATATCTATACACAGTCTTTATTGTTACCGACATAAGACGCATGTGTAGAATATTTTTGAAAGGTTGTTTGTATAGATATTGGAGAACTCGACTGTACATAGAATGATTTTATCATTTCAAAAGCCAAAACAACGCAATAGTTCACGACGTCAACACAATAAGAGAGTTTTACCTACTTAAGTTTTAAACATAACATATACAGAATTTTTTATATACCAATCTTAAATTATTTTTCAGATGTATTGATTTTTATACGTCTCCATATACAACGTTGAATAGAGGTAAGTGTAGGTATCGTAGATGGGTCTATTAACCGCGTGGTGCTACAATGTGTAATGATATGTGATAGAAACTGTTCTACAGAGACATTTTATTTATTGAAGCTTCCATAGGTAATTAAATTATAATCACTTACCTACATAAAATACTGGAAACAGCATCAGCAATAATTTTCTTTAGATGTTATTGCATAAGGGTTTTTTTGGTACAGTATTTTAAAAGGTATCTTGTGTCTCTATGAATCAACTTATTCAATAAAGTAAGAATGTGTGGTTGGTGAATGGTGCTTAGCCGTTCGGATAGAAAAATTGATTACGCCATTTGGTCGCCCTGCCCTTCTGTAACTTAGAGTCTATAGGTCACATGTAATGGTTAATGTATAGGACATTCGACCTGTAGCTTCTAAGGTGCATCTATGAAGATTGATGCCGGGTGAGCCGAGCCTGGGAGAATGGTTTGGAATTATTTCCGCGTTCGCGGTAAATGTGCAGATACTTGGTGGTATAAGGCATTATCTGCCCGATAAGTAGCTAGTAAATTTTCAATCGTATCCATCTGTCAATGGACAACGATAGATTATTGGAGCTCATATTTTATTGTATGTTGATATCTGTATTGGCCTTCTTAACAATTTACTATATTTTATATCGCATTCTTGGTTCATTTTATTATGAATGTTAACTTCTAACATCGACCTAACAATATATCAATTCACGTGCACACTTAAATAAGTGGCGTGGCTTAGCGTTGGTTTACTTTAATAAGGTACATTTCATATAATTTCTGGACAAATAAGTTGTCTGGGGCATAAAGAAACATGACAGATATTCGTTTAATTATCTGTCATCTTTAAGTGTTTGCTTGTGGCCTCATGGTTTTAGTTATATATTTAAATTAATGTTCATTACGTTATTTAAGACCAAGTAGTATATTACAAGTAGCTACTTGCTGTTATGTAAAATAATAAATCTTTATTTTTTACTTTTACCTCGTCAATTTTCAGATAATATTATTATTGTTAAAGGTGTCATGTTTTTATATTTTTAAGATAGCTAACCCAACAGTGTAAATCATTTTCTCTAACAACGACAAACGACGACATACGTTAGTCCATTTCATTTGTGTATCTTGTCCATTGTCCAAATTAACTTAGGTATAGTTCCATATTTTGGATGTGTATTATATCTACGATCTAAATTAAAAGCTATTGTGTATATTATTTCATTCAATATCGATGTGCAACATTATAGTAAATGTCTTGGATCTCTAAAAATAAGAAAAAAAAGACAAAAATACTTTACAAAATTTCTAAATGTGCAATAAATGTGTGTTGTAGTGTTACCATTTAGGCGTAAAATTTTC
Source organism: Epinotia ramella (assembly GCA_947578815.1). Taxonomy (NCBI): domain Eukaryota; kingdom Metazoa; phylum Arthropoda; class Insecta; order Lepidoptera; family Tortricidae; genus Epinotia; species Epinotia ramella. The sequence goes on along the minus strand of OX388205.1, from coordinate 13,927,076 downwards.
AGCGGCAAAAACATTTTTACTGAAACATGCAAATATGTAACCGTTAACGATTTGTGTATTCAGCATGTATTTGATCTCATTATTAAATTAGTAAATGTGTTTTTGTGGCACAATAAATTTAATAATTGTAATTGGCACTTTAAAAAAGGCACATTTTCCTAAAGTAATTGAAAAGTGGTTTGAAGACGTGTTGAAAATGGATTTGTTGGTATTAATTTCATAATGAAATATATTTGTTTCATTAATTGAAAGGTCTTTTATTTATCACTAGCTTAAGCACGCATCTTCGTTTGCGTGAATATAATTCCTTTCCAGTAAATTAAGTTTGGTTGCATTGTTATTTACTTAGGTACTTAACAGTAATAAACCTGATGTGAAGACAAAAAGAAAGCTACTAACATACCTACGTTACCGTTTCGCTACAACAAAATATCAAAATACGCTGTGCCAAATACACCATAATCTCAAGACATATTTGTTTCAGTAGGTATGCCTAAACTTGAAATGACTTACACTATCTTCTTAGAACACTAAACTCCTGGTATGACTGTGTTTCAAATTGATATTATTTGGTTTTGACTGGATTTCATTTCATCTTTGTCCCAAAATGTCTAAAAGTCAAATAATATTTACCTACTTAACTTTACTTACGAAACAAGAATTATTAGGTACAGTCTGCGTCATATAGTTAGTAGCAGCCAGAGTAGCCTAATATTTCGTAACACACCCTTATTTTTACAGTAATAGAGACGTGTACCGAAATATTTGTCTACCTTGGCTGCTACTAACTATATGACGCTGACTGTACATAAAAATACCCCGCAACGCAGGCTTCGTCAATTGCGTACAAACAAACACCCCCCTATATAGGCACTTAACTAACAATGATACAATCCGCAACAGGCTTCGTCAATAATACGTTAAGTATAACTTAAACTAACAAAAAGGACCGCCCTGGATCGTTGGTGGCCCGAAAGTTCCCATGACACTGGCGCCGGCGTTGTCACGCTGAATGGCCAAAGAATTCTGTTGAGCCAGGAACGATACGGAACGAGGATCGCAGCCCCTATCCCTAAGCCGCTTACCCAAATCCCGTATAAAATCTTTGGCCTCCGTACCCCAAGGTCCCGCAGTCTCCTCCGCCACTGGTACAAAGTCGTACATTGGCTCCAAGGCAGAGTACCTACTTTTCATGTTTCATCCGAGCCGCCGTCTTGGCGGCCGACACCGCGGATCTGATCTGAGCCACACGGCTCAAATGGGACGGGGAAAACGTGCTTACGTGCTTGACATGTATTAGCGTCCGGGTACGCACTAAGCGGCTAACCGCGTGCGGCTTGCCGTGCGGTTGGACAAAACATATGAAACCGCAAACACAAAACCTCTACGCACTAAGCGGTCGGCCGCAACCGCACGCGGCTAGCCGCTTAAGGTAAGAGTACGGAATTACGGAGTATTTAGGCATTTTTGACTGTAAACCCTTTTCTTGGCAAAAAAAAAAAAATGTGAGTTCGAGCCTCGTTTGCGCCTTGTAGAGCCAAAAAAATTGTCTGTTACAAAAATACAAAAAGAACACCAACAATTGTGCATCATATATGATACAATGTCAAGAAAAGGGTTAAGCTATTTCCAGTAAAACCGGAAATCTTAGCTAATTGAAATCGGTTCACTAGTAAAGACTGGCTTTCAGAGTATAGAATGTTATACAACAAGTACAACAACTATATATATTAAACCGTGTTTTGTAAAACTAATAGTAATTTTTATGAACCTCTTAAATGTCCGTTATTACGGATTAAAAATATGCGTGCATGTAAATCCGGTAAATTTTGTAAATGCCCCTTTCCTGCAAAATTAATGAAATAGGAAATATAAATTAAACATGACGTGATCAGAAATAGAATATCATTGCATATTTGACAAAAAGAAGATTTATTCTTATTATTAGAGGAGACGGGGGCGAGGAGATCCCGCCCAGACAATTTCAGTAATTCTCTTGTCCCCCACGGGGAACAATTTTAGCCAATATCCACAAAACATTCAATCGTGGAAGAAATGGGGGACGGTAGGGACGACTTTTAATTACATATAGATTATTTTTTTATTGTACCCTTACAGAAGATTAAGCTGTCATTAATCATAGCACTAATAAAATAAAATTAAAATGCGTATAACAAAATACCTTCTTAATTTCTATCATTGGTGAATTATAATAGTAGCATGAGAAAGAATTTTCATTCTTATTTGTTAGAGTAGAACAGCCGATTTTGTCAAAAATGTTCCGATTGTGCCTAGTACGGTCATAAAACTCGATGTGCGTTATATAGTTTACCTAAATATAGCTAACTCAGAAACTACTGAATAATCATTTGAAAACATAAGCACCACCAGCTACGCAATTATTTTAACGCAATTAGAAGCACAGCCAAAAAACGTTGTAGGGAATTGCGTAAACCAGAAAAGCAGATGTTTTTAAGAAATACGTCTTTTCCACATCCTGAAATTACTTAAATTCTATAGTAAGTACCTAATGTATTCAGATTAGTAGATGTAACATTAAGTATATTAAAACAATGGCCTGTTACAATATAATTCAGCTATTTAGCATGTGGAATTCTCGTGGTAACTTTTTACGAAGTAGGCAAAATTGATTACTTTAGACACCTTTTCTCATAACAATGGTCCACAAAATCATAATACGTAATTTGATTATATGAAAGTATAGCAAACATCACGCTCGTAACGGCAAAGTTTGTTTGACACTCTTATCTGAATTCCCGGCAAAACACACAAACAAAATCCCTTTATTTTCTTCAATTGCGTAATTTTGACGCTTTTCGGGACAAGGTTGGTTTTTGATGTATGTCATTGCGGCAATCAGTAAATCGACCCTAATTTACTAAATATACGGACTGAATTTTCATGAAAATTCATTTACTCAGTTTGTTATGAAATTCTTCACAATTATTGAAACAATTTATAATGTAAATGCTTACCCATTATACTTGCGAAATCCTTAATAAAATCCGTTTCTGCACTTACGCACACGCGTGTAGGGTAGACTGGGTACGGTTGTAACAATTTTGCTTTTATCGCTCACATCATCGCTATTATAGCTCTAAGAGTTAAATAAAACATTACAAATTTAAGAATTCTCTTTTGGGTTAGCGTTTAATTTTAAATAAATAACATATACTTATGCAATAGTTTGTCGTCAGCGAGGCATTGTTCAATTTGTGTGCCACTGTTACAACCGTCCCCATACCGAGGTCGGTTGTAACAGTGATGGGGGACGGTTGTAACAGACCTAAATAAAACCAAAAACAAGTTATTTCAATCAGTTTTATTACAAAAAACAATCATATTTAACAAAGTTAATACCGTACACCTTTATTATTTCGAATACGGTACATTTTACAACATTTTACATGTTACAACAACAACACTATATACTTACTGTAATACTTATTATTTTAAGCAGTCTAGGAAAGTCTCACTAATAATTTTATTACTCTTTAGTTTTTAATATCCAATAAAATGAAGATGAATAAACTAAACAGTAAAAAAATCAAAGGAGAATTACTAATACCAACATAAAATACTTATTTAACTTTAACAAATCTACAAATTTGTCATATATATATTAAAATTGTTACAACCGTACCCAACCCCTTCTGTGCCAGTAAAACTCAACCACGTTTAAAACAAAATAGCCTACACTCAAACTAAAAATAGATTACACACCGAGAAAGTTTAGCAAATACGAAGAACCGATGAATCGTATTATGCTTAATTAATCAAGATATTTAGAAAAGAAATCGAACAAAAATACTTACTTTTGATGCACAAAACACAATTTACCCTTCTGCACACTTATTAACCACGCGGACGGCGCGGCGACACTGGTAATCATGTTTATGCCTGCCCGCCGCGTCCCTTTCCCCTTGAACCCCTCACACTCCTGTGGATAGTTTAGGAAATACTTGACCTGTTACAACCGTACCCAGTCTACCCTACTTCCTATCGTTTCGGCGGTTTTTACGCGGACTGACCAAAACAGATTAGGAAACAACAATCCTTATGTTCACAGTTCGTTGACCTTTTGTTCATTTGACGCAATATTGTCCACACTTTATATGTACATATATATATTTTTTGGAAATAGTTGATAGTTTTCTTGTTTTTGGAGCTTAACCGATAAATTCCGGAATTCCGTACGTTTACAGAATTCCGTACATTTACCTTAGTGCGCTAGGGCCCTAAGCCAACTAACGCCCGACGAACCAAATCATTTATGGCGGCGTGGTGCCTCGGAAAACGCCCGCACACCTCTGACAGCTCAAACCATGGTGACCGTTTTCCTCAACCACCACCCCACAAATGCAACGACGCATCTCACAGACTACACCCCAACCGCAATGCAACCGCGATTCTAAGGGAATCGTCATCCAACAGCGAGCCTGTGTGGGGGGAAAGTGCCACTTTTTCGCACTAGTGCTTTTTACTTACTTTCAAGTAATGTAGTGTAATACAAAAAGGACATCCACAGTAGTAATATTATATATGCGAAAATATATAATACCTTTGCACGCATAAACCACTGAACTAAGTACGAAGGAGATATGATAGATATTGTCCCGGAAATCATGGACCAGGGGTGAAAAGGCGGGGAAGTTTGTATGGGCGGCGAAGTTTAAGCTTACGCCTGAAATACTTACATAAATAGCAATTAGAACGAGCAAGTGTTGAATTTTAAATCAAATCAAATCAAATAATTTATTTCGGAAGTGTTTCCATAATGCGTTAGTAATAAAGGTCTTAAAAACTATGTTAGTAGGTATTATATTTCTATTTGCAAGTCGTCAGTTGTTGTTAAAAAAAATACCGAAGACACGGTAGGTAGCATACTTGAAAACTGTAAATCTTTGAATCTAGACAAATAGAATCAGCCATACGATAAATAAATAACAATTCGAAAGAAAGAAAGATAAACCGTTTATTCCATAAATAACCCATAACTGGATTACCTACCTAATAATAACATAATTCCCACCAAACGGCACGCATCGCATCGGATCCGTACGGATTTTACAATCTTTAAATGTACCTACCTACAACACAGTATTTAATGTCTATATTATTACCAAGCTGCGCGTCCACCTGACGATGACGCGGCGCTCTCACGAAAAAGATAAAAACGGAACCCTTGGGTATAGTCCGACTCTGTCCGTTTGTCTGTCTCTCACAACGTTAAATATCTCAGGAACTACTACCTAATGCTATCCATTTGATTTGTGTGCCGTTAGACCCGTGTAATTGAATATTATAAAGCGCAAGAGTTTAGTGTTATAATTTGATTTTGGTTATAAACAAAGCAAATCAATGTGTATCTATCAGGTTGCATGCAGAATGCAAGAAATGCATGCATGTTGAATTTTGTGCACATTGCTACTACAGAGGTTGTAAGACTAGCTATCGATTGACGTAAAGTATGGCACAGGTATAATCTGAAAACTTCATTGTCATTGGTCGCTTATATAGCTTGCCCCCACCACCCTATTGAGATTATTGATAATATCCTTGACCTAGTTTAAGCAAAGCCCATTTGTGGACGCTACTGAAAAAATTGGTTGGAGTGAATTATTCACGCGTATAAATCAAAATGTTTTCACCCCGAAAGTCAGAGCGCTTTTTAGTGGCGAAATGTGGCAAAAGATTTTGAACGCTAAGTAAACGTGCTAAAGGTCGGAGTGCAGCGGTGGTAAAATGCGAGATAATTTTGTGTGCATACCTACATTACCTACTCTAATATGAAGGTCAACAAGCAGAAGAAATCTTAAGTATTTAATCTTATAAAGCCTGTATGTTCGTGTGAGTACGAAACCATTATACACGAGAAGCGTTGAACCCCTAAAACTAAAATCAATACCAATTAAAACTAATAAATAATCATTAAAAACCATTTATTATTATTAATGTCATGACCGATTTCGGCCACAGCGACTGTGTGATCTGGACTTGATATCATCGATTAGCAATATGACGTGAGTTTTGTTGTTCTACTCTCTGGTGCTCTCTCATGTGACTTGCATATCCTATCTTTTTTGCAAAGGTACGAGCGCAAATTGGACAAGTTAATACCCCGCCCACGAAGTTGTACTGGATGGTTGCCGGTAGGCGAGCCTTCAGCTCGTCTCGCTTTTTATCGACCTCGTTACGACGCTCAACTTCGAAGGCATTTACTTGTTGATGGATTAGACGTCGCCATTCGGGCCGCCGTGCTGCCTTCTCCTCCCACTCAGAGGGCTCTAACTTGCATTTCTTCATGTGTCTTTCCAGAACATCCTTATAGCGAAGGTATTGGCCACCACATTTACGCTTACCATTTTGGAGTTCTGAAAAGAAAATGCGCTTCGCCACTCTGTCGTCCGACATTCGCGATACGTGTCCACACCACCGCAGCTGCGCCTCATCAGATACACCTCAATGCCTCCGACATTTGCGCGCCCCAGGACAATTGTATTCCTGACACGGTCCATCCACTTGATGTTCATGATGTCTCGGAGACATTTGAGGTGGAATCTATCGAGTATGCGGATGTGTTTACGGTAGAGCACCCACGTTTCGGAAGAGTATAAGAGATTAGGCAGCACAACATCCATGTAGACGGCTCCGACTCCGACTCCAGGTCGCACTTGGATGTTAAAAACCATTTACTACCTATATAATAAAATGTATACATTTATGATTTCTAAAACCATTACACTTATCGGCCAAAATAGTTATATTTTTATATAAATTTAAATAAAATTCAATTTAATAAAATTATTTGAAATATAACCTATACCTGATGAAGGTATGGCTGGGTTGCAATGTTGTCTTACGATAACATTAACACCTTTCAATGCCAGGAACCCGCATAGCCCAATACCTAGGGATGGGCTACAAGCGTAGCGCGTAGTATTAATCGTTGGTAGTGATGAATACATGAAGAGTAGGGTCATTTCACCGGTTTGTGACTACCAAATTTCGTGTGCCGGTTTGCGACCACTTAAATGAGTTGGCGAACTAAAATAATATTTTCTCGTCTTTTTACCCGACTGCCGAAGGAGAGGAGGGTTATGTTTTTAGGTTAAGGTCGCAGGTTTGAATCCTGTCGGGGGCTACAGACGAAGATGGTTTATTTTTCCATTATATTCGTTCCCTGTATCATATCGTTTATAAAATGATCGGGGTAACTTCCTCGTTAAAAATAACACTAAAAAAATATATATAATTAAATACTTAATTTGTTTCGTGATAAGGGTAAATAATAAATACTCTTTATTTTACCACGACAAGAGAGAAACATCTTACAAAAAACTTGCTTAATTAATAATGGTAACAACAGGCGGTCTTATCGCTTTAAAGCGATCTCTTCCAGATCTTTGTGTAGCAGGAAACATTTAAACTAGAATTTTAAACAGGTAGTAAATTACTATTATATAACTACCTCCTGAAAAATGCACATTGCTGACTGTTTGAATAGTCTGTAGAATTAATTATTTCTTTAGTTAAAAAACCATGTCTTTCAGGTGGTCGCTAACTGAACGTGGTCTCGTGGAGGTAACCGGCAGAATGCCCCTACCTTACCTAACAAAGAGGTCAAACCAAATAATAAAATCTAGGCCAGTCCTTAATTTAAAATCCATACTTATATTATAAATGGGAAATGTATGTGTGTGTTTGTTTGTCCGTCTTTCACGGCAAAACGGAGCGACGAATTGACGTGATTTTTTAAGTGGAGATAGTTGAAGGGATGGAGAGTGACATAGGCTACTTTTTGTCTCTTTTTAACCACCCACTTTCCTAAAACGGTGGGTGAAAATTTGTATGGAGCTACGATATAAACGAGTTCCACGCGGACGGAGTCGCGGGCAGGAGCTAGTAATTTATAATATGTGCCTGCCACTATGTATTTCAAGCTACACAAACTACACGCTAGGTATACCGTCAATTTGCGCAGAGAACCGATGGAATAAAAAATACCTAAGCAATTGAGTATGAGTAAGTATATCACGCACACCTCAACGTGACAATAGAAGTATAGATGATCTCGGTAATGCTTTTCGCATCCCGCCCGGTCGGGACGGGCATGACGGACTATCCACGGTAGGTAAAAGTCTTGGACTACCGTCTAAAACCCCAACGAGTGCCGGCTCCACCTTGTAGAGGAACGCTACAGGATCGCGTTTAGCATTCGACCGCGTGCCTGCCGGCGGCATAATAAAGATTATGCGCCGGTTGAACGACGAGAGGATCTTTCCCACGTACCCGCTCTGCGGCCTCTTTTTGTGACATTACGTGGTCGCCGAAAGAGACTTTCCATGCCTTATCGCTGTCAACCATGGCGTTACGAGAGGTCTGGCCCTGTTACTTCCTGTAGACAGCCCGCTGGGCCCCCCAGGCAGTGCACTCGTCTAACGTGTGACTTCCAGTGTCCACGGGTGCTGCACACTCATACTTATTCTGTGCTAATAGCAACAAGGGGATGATTCCCTATACGCTGCAGGTACCAGAGCTGCCATGGTTTGTAAGTATCTAAGGAACGTTAGATTTCCATGCCGCCTGCCAACCCAGCTTTCTGCCAACTCCACCGTCGTTAATCTGTATTCAGTAGACCCCAACTCCTCTTTCCACTGGCAGAGCGATTCGTTCTGGGCCAATGTCCGAACTCGTTCTATCTAATGATACCAAATTATCTATTATCTATATCTATATCTATATAATATAAAAGAAGACTTCCTGACTGATTCATCACCGCACAGCCGAAACTAGAAACTTGAAATTTACACCAGAACTTCCTTTTATGACGTTGGCTAGGGATAAGACGGGATTTTTGGAAATTCCATCCCTAAGGGGGTTAAATGGGGGTGCAAACTTTGTATGGGGGAACTAGAGACTTGAAACTTTGTAGGAAAATTACTTATTAAGACAAAAAAAAAGTATTTTCAGCGTTTTAGAAAATTCGGGTAGAAGGAGGTTAAATAAGGGTGCAATGTTTGTATGGGGAAACATTATTTTTTGAACTAGAGACTTGAAACTTTGTAGAAAGATTACTAATTAGAATACAAAAAAAGACTTCTGCGTTCTCGAAAATTTCACCCCTAAGGGGGTTAAATAGTGATGCAAAGTTTGTATGAGGGAAACTTTTCCTTATGAGCTAGAAACTTGAAACATTGTAGACAGATTACTTATTTGATACAAAAAAAGAACTTTAAGCGTTTTGGAAAAATCTACCCCTAAGGGGGTTAAAAAGAGTAAAAGTGAAAAGTTTGTATGGGGGAAACTTTGTTTTCTAGCTAGAGACATAAAATATAAAAGAGTACTTCCAGCGTTTTAGAAAGAGGGGGCAAGCTTTGGATGAGAAACACCCTCTTTTGAGTTTGAGACCTAAAACGTTGTATAGAGATTTATCAGAATAAAAAAAAGTACTTTCAGCATTTTGCAAAAGTTCCACCCCTAAGGGGGTTAAAGCAGGATTCAAGGTTTATATGGAGATCAAGAAAATGTTTTAGTAAGAGATTTGTAACTTCGGTCTTGTACCTATGTTAAAAGACTACAAAACTGATTTCAGAGTTTTTTGAAATTCATCCTCTATAGGGGTTAAATGGGGCTTAAAGTTTGTATGGAGAGCAAGATAATTTTAAAGTGAGATTTGTAATTTCTGTTTTAGACTGATTGAAATTGATTCCATAAGGGATTAAAAATGTATGCCGAACAACCTGGAAAAGTCAATTAATGAAATCAACGAAGATTTAGGAATAGTAGTCCGAGTAGCGACTCTTTCACTCGAAAACTGTCAAAAATTATGAAATGCTATTTTGAAATGACGATATAAATTTTAAAAACGAGCGGTATTGACCATTCGTATTTAATTCTATCGGTAGAAAGTAAGTGCCTGCGATTATGACACTACAATAGCATTTACTTTTATTTAATTTTCGAGCGCTCGAAAGTCAAAAATCGGTCCCCTGGTCGCTCAAAAATAACCTCATCTTAAACCCAACCAAATCCCAGTTCATAATAATGGAAAATAAATGGCTATACGCTAAAATTAAGGAGCAACACCCAAGAGTAACAGTAGGAACCGAGTCTATCAGTCAAGTAGATAAAGCGAAAAACCTTGGTATAGTCATGGATGGACAACTGGGATACATTGAGCATGTTAATGGAAAGATTAGGAATGCCTTCTATAGACTTAAAGTGCTGTATAATATTCGCAAATATATGTCAGTAAAGATCGAATTTAAACTTTCGTGAGACATGTTGAAATAATACTAACAGTTACACGGTTTTACTCACGTATTCAATGTCACTACGGGCGACAAGTTTCGAACTCTTCGGGAGTTCTTCTTCAGGATGAGTGTTTTCGCGGCGGTGTCGCTTGTACACTGCCCGCGCTCGCTCCGAACGCCGAGCGACGCGTGACGCACGCGCCGACAGGGCGGGGGGAGGGGCGCACAGTGAGTTCAGTGTGCGTGTCGTCTCTCGGAGGAGATGACCTCCTGCTAAGAAGGATCTCAGAACTGCATCAACTTTATACAACTCTAAGATCCTCCTCAGCCATGAATGAGGCACCGAATCATAGGCCGAGAGGGCCCCTTTGTTCCGCCGGACTCGTTGGCAAATGGTCATGTCTATGAGGAGGAGCTCTTTAGTACCACGAGACCCAACCCTACATCCATTTTGAGCAGGGGCCAAAACGTTGTTTGCAACGATGTGTGCGTTAATTTTTGCTCTCAAAATGGATGTAAGGAGCTTGTACAGCGTAGGCAAGCACGTGATGGGTCTGTAGTTTTTCGCTTCCATGGTACTACCGGACTTATAGAGCAGGGAGGTGATACCAGTTGTCAAGAAAGATGGCAGGGAACCGAGCTCAAGGGCCTGCTGGAACTGCGTTGTCAAACGCAGGTGTGAGCATCGAAACCATTTCAGCCAGAAGTTGTGTAATCCATCCGGTCCAGGACTTTTCCAGTTCGGGGCCAAACGGATGGCACAACTAACGTCTTCGGGGCTAACGGTAACAGTCCCCATGGGTTCGATGAACTCACACTCACGTTCAACAACACTCATCCACTCGCCTTCGGTGTGTTCGACTGGCACCGACCAGATACTACGCCAGAAGTCAACCATCGCAGTAGCATCCGGCTGCCGCCCTTCGGACACACGAAGGTCGGCTCCCTCCCACTTTTGGTATACCTTCCTTTGATCGCTCTGGAAAAGGCGATTCTGCTGGTATCGGTCCACACGCTCTCTGTAGCGGCGAATACGGCCTGCCCATGCATAGACTTTCTGCTTCAGAAAGTCAATACGCTCTGTGACACAGGCCATGTAGTCGCGGGGCCTGATACTAGTTCCCGCGAAGGCCTGGTTCACAAAGTGCATGACTCGGGGGCGGTTGTTGCCCCTCCTGAAGCAGATCAGCTTTGCAATGAGAGTCCTAAACGTATTGATACGGCACTCAATCCGTACTTGCCATGCAGGGACACCCCCGGTGGTCCTAGGTGCACGGTCAGCGTCCGGAAACTTGACGCGAGCAACACGGCACTCCGCGATGGCCCCGCAGTACATGATTGAGTGTGTATCAAGTACATAAGTCTTCACTAGCCCGTATATACGGGTCTAGCAGACCGTTTAGAGCTCCCATTAACGCTAGATTGCGTCTATTTACGGGCAGGCGTGGTAATCGTGGCCTAGTGTTGCTTGTGGAACGATACCCCGTAATCGCATCTCCCACAGCCCTCCTCAGTTGCTCATTGGTCTGGCTACTCACGCTCTGATTCGCACAGTCCTCCTCGTCGGCACTGGGATCAACCCGCGGTGCCCCCGGTGCCAGGTCGGGTGCAGGCACCGGAGTCTGCAACGTAGCGGGTGGATCCCGCGCCGAAGCAGAGGCGGCACGAGCAGAGAGTGCTTCCAGGCGTAACCGATCAAGTGTGGCGTCATCCAACCGCGGCGGCGGCGACCCGCACTCGTCGCTTGAACTGCTGCTGGTGTCGGCTGCGGTTTCAAACTCGTCGCCCGACGATGATGTGCTGGATGACGGGGGCGGCGGCGAGGCGGGCGGAGGTGGAGGGTGTGCTTGTGGTTCCGCTTCTTGTGTTTTACGTGCTCTTGATCTTGTTATCATCGTGGATGTTTATGTCACTTATGTCAAATCCGTGTAGGAATCAAAATCGGTCTTCAATTGTAGCCAAAAGTGGGCTAAAACAAGATTTTCCATTTTGCCCTTCGTATTAATTCTACGGTGGTGTAAAATTGAGCCATTTTGGTACGAATAAACATAAAAATATGAAATTGTAAAATAAGATCAAAAAGCACGACTTATTATTATTCGTTTTCGCTCTCTTAGTGTAAGTTACTGTTTGATTTGTTTTTTGATTTAGGTATATAAATTTATTACACTAAGTTATATTGTAAACAGTTAGTGTAATTTTTTGAAAAAAAAAAAAACGTTCATTTCCTAAAACGGCAAACAGGAGTTGGATGTTTGTATGGGCAACAAGACAATTTTAAAGTAAGGGATCTGTAACTTTGGTTAAAGACTAGCCCCCTTATTCATAAAACTTAAAATGCCTCTGCTAAATAAAATCTGTTTTGTCCCTTTCTTACGAACACAATGTCAAAGTGACATATATGTCACTTTGACATTGTGTTCGTTAAAATTCAAATTTTAACGCCATTTTAGCTAAAACAGGCTTATAGGACGTTTATCAATACGGCCGTAGGAAACTAAGGAGGTTAGAAAGGGTTGGAAGTATGTCTGAGGAACAAGTAAATTTTGAAGTGAAGGAGTTCTTAGGTCATACATACAATAACAGCTTCCGCCCGCGAATTCGTCTGTGTGGACCCGGGATAAAAACTTCCTTTATTTTAAGTCGGGCTATAATTTGTCTTCGTGCAAAATTTCATCCAATTCGGTTGAGCTGTTTAAGCGTGATTGAGTAACAAACATCAAAAAATCCAAACTTTCGCATTTATAATATTAATAGGATCAGGTCAGCCATGTATTAGTCAAAATACACTCAGAGGCAATGAAAACGGGTCACTTCCCATGGACTAGGTACTTTATAAAGTGACCCGTTTTCATTGCCTCTGAGGTAGCGTACCTTCATAGTTCACATTGGGAGTTACACTCAGAGGCAATGAAAACGGGTCACTTTGTAAAATAATCCATGGGAAGTGACCCGTTTTCATTGCCTCTGAGTGTACATAATCCGACTGCTAGCAGAAAAGTAGGTTAGGTTAAGTAAGAACCACGACCCTTACAGAACCGAACAGCTACAAGAAATGTAGGTAAGGTTAAGTTAGAACTGCGATACTCCCAGAACCGAAAAGAAGGTAATGTTTCATTTACCCTGCGGATTATTTTGTTAATTTAAAAAGTTCATTTTGGATAAGCGAACAATTTATTTTCTAACACCGTCAAATGGGGACGGCGGATGGCGATGGAAAGTTCTACGTCTTTTAGCATTAGATAAGTTTGCTTTCAAAACTATACAGGTCGCCCGGACTAACGTGAGTAAATCTGCTGGACGGAGATAGGCAAAAACTTCGAGTAATGTAGCTTTCTATACATTATGAAAAAATATAAAATTTAAGCAGAAACGTCTGTGGATATATTTATATTTGTAAAAACGGAGTTCTTAATTTAGATTTAGCTATTTAAACTAATGAACTCATGCCTGCACTGTTGCTTTTTACTCTTAATCCCTGAACGGATTTAGGTGAAATTTTTCGTACAGATAATTTGAGACCCTTGGAAGGATATAGGATAGTTTTTATGTTGGAAATCTTCCCTAATGGTAGAAGTTTGTTTGTGTCGGCGATAATTAAGGTTCCGCTTACAATAATTAAATAGCAATCATTTTTGTAAGACGGTAACAAGTTCTGCGCGGACGAAGTCGCGGGCAACAGCAAAACATATATATATAAATATATTTTTTTATGGTATAGGAGGCAAACGAGCAGACGGATCACCTGATGGTAAGCGATTACCGCCGCCCATGGACACTTACAACGCCAGGCGCTACCTAACGACTAACACCTAAAATTTTAAGCGCCTTTAAGTAAAATGCGGTTCAACTCTCCCGGACTATATAATCAGAAGCAGTGTGGGAGTTAAGGATCCTTTAGACACTTTACGAATTTGGGTCTGCCTTTTAGGGTAACCTAATACCTAAGTAAGTCCTCTGAAAATCTGCACCTACACCCCGATTTTCAACTATCTACACACCGCTTTCAACCAACCTACGCTTTCTCGTTACAAACGTTTTTGGAAAACATTTTTATTTTGCTCCTATTCTTAAACATATATTTTAAAATCGATATGATACAAAGACAGAATATAATGGAAAAATAAACCATCTTCGTCTGTAGCCCCCGACAGGATTCGAACCTGCGACCTTTCTATTAACGCTAGACTGCTCTACCAACTGAGCTACGAGGACAGTGACGCAAGTTGTATATTCTTCCACTATATTCCCGCTAAGACTAGCGCCCTCTCTGTATCGAATTATAGACTTGTTCCACAGTCTTGGCACCACTCTAATGTCGATTGTAAAATGATCGGGGTAACTTCCTCGTTAAAAATAACACGAAACAAAAATATTTAATTAAATAATTTGTTTCGTGAAAAGGGTATATATTTTAAATTTCAAAGCAAGGCTTTATTCCGGAGTTTGGTACGTAGAGCCTGTTGGCGTGTAATCGACTCGACGACGACGAAGCCAGAAGAGCATGGAATCTTGTTTGCATACAGCTAGCGGCATTATCTAGCCTACGTTGCCCGTCCGTTTACCTATCTTCTTGTAATACGTTTTACTTACGAGTGGCATGCGGTGGCGGAGTAGGAGTCCATAAATACAACGATAAACATCAACAAAACACACACAATATATTTATAAGTTCATAACACGATTTTTCACACATGACAATGACAGTCAATAAATCAACACAAAGAGTCTTCGTTGCTAGGCATCAGACATTTAATGTTCTTAATAGTTTTATATTTTACGCTCAATATTGCGTGGAGCCTTCATTGCTGTCATTTAGGTAGGTATTTGTAATTTTTTATCGCCATGAATTTTCCCTTCAACTCTAACTAATTGCCAATGGCTACGCCGTCAGAGGCGTCAGAGCAGAATCCCTTTTGGCCTCCTATCTTAAAAGCTGCTGAACACCGCTTAATACATGCGTCAGAAAAAAAAAATTGTTCAGTCTGTCAATAATTTTCCATACGTCATGTCACCGCGAAATATTTTCACCGCTTTAATTATATTGCGAACAAAATAGCTTGTGCAAAATGTTTTGTGCTTCTTCCTGACCGCCGCTGGACTAATAATCGTCTGCTCGAACTCCATAAGGTAAGCAGCTCTTCAAAATTAATATATTTGATTTTTCTTTTTAATTTCATTCTACGGCGTAACCTTGTCTCCCTTCAGCTGCGCTGCGCTCATTACCGTTTAGTTGAAATTGCCTATTTGCACGGCATAATCAGTCATGGTTAGTTTATTATTTATTTGGGCCATTTTACGGAAAGTTGTACACTCGACTTTTTTTTGAAATTTTGATATTTAATCGGGTTTTTTCTACTCAGAATCGAGAACACTTTCGAACCTAATAGGAGAAAAAATCTCATCAGATCATAGTGTGCAATAAACGTAAGCTTTGAGTCAAATCAGACCAATAGAATGTGTTGCTTTGTCAGTACATACACTTACACGCAGATTGTTTCGTTGAATGGAATAAAATTGGCCGGGTTGTTTATAATGACTCCATAGTGGAGTATTAGGGAAATATGGTAAACTTTTCTCAAGCCGAAGCGTCTGTTTAATGCTAACGAAATCATAAATAAATATAAAGTGAAAAAATAAAAAAATAATCGCCATGTTACGAATATTTACACGAAGAATAGCGTTTAGCGTTTATTCCAAGTTTACATACATAAACCCCCGCCTGTATTTCTAATAGCCATAGCACGTTAAATTTAATTAAGTATCAGTGCTACCCATAGGTCCTGTACATAGCAATTGTGGCCTTAATTTTTTTTTATTCCAAGTTACAAGATTTTCTCCAAATTTAATCTCATTGAAATATCTAGATATATAATCTCAAATTAAGTAGGTCTGGTCCTTATTTTAGTTTGATCGAAAGAAATGAAGAAAGTTTCTATTCGTGACAATAAAACAACAAATCTCATGTAGTCTAAGGTTGGATGCGACCAATCATGAGTAAGGACTGAGGTTGACAAACGTGAAAATATGTGAACTAATCTGGGGTTAACTGATGGATCGAATTGATGCTAAGACGTAATAATAGGTTTTAGGAAGGCATACAAATAATATAAGTACCTAATTTATGATTGTTCTAGATAACATTAGATTCAAGCACCACCTAATGCATATTAAACAGTAACAAACATTTATATTCCGAAGGCATCTCACGATTAGTCCCACAAACGTTGATTATAGATATAAGGCAAACGAAGTGACCCACTTTAAACCTTCCTTTTTTACCTACTTATCTACTTACTTCAGTTTGTCATACTATACTTACTCTATTTTAGTGCCTTGTCTGTCGGACTTGGACTGTTATTCTATATCTTCTTAAGAGGGTCAGAAAAACTCGAAATATTTTCAGCCTACTCGCTTCTCAAATTACGAATGAAATGAAATGAAATGTTTATGAAATGAAATGTTTATGAAATGAAATCTTATTTATTTTCGTTAAGTGCGGTTATATAAAGCTCACATGAGATGTCGAGATGTGAAATTGTTCAACACACTTAACTTATTCCAGCATGCAAAAATTACGGCGTCACAAAATTATTACATTCAATTTAAATAGAATACATTAGATATTAATTCATGTCAACACGTCAAATAATTATTTTATTAAATTTTATTAATTCCATTCAAAAAATTAATACATGTCGGCAATTGTCGTTTACTAATGGTATGTGATTAAATGTCTATACATATATGGCATGACAATTATTTCTCTGAAGCGCACTACACTATATTGATTTTGCAGGATCTCTTATTCTAAGTTTAGAGATAGTTTTCACAATCGTGTATAAATTTGGATTCGTCCATACAAATATTCCAGCCTCCCAGACATACAAACCGGTGAGGGTTAAAAGATTAAATTTCCTAAAGAGTGGTCTACATGATTCTAAACGTCCTACTCCACTTAGGGCTCGCGCACATTTCTTTTGGGGCATAAATACATGTTTTACGCTGCTACAATTACCCCACTTAATGAGACCGTATCGTAACATGGACGCAACATGACCGTGGTATGCGATGAGGGCAATTTTTTCACCGGCAACCCGTTTGAATCGCCTTAAGGCAAATGTAAATCTTTCTAACTTTGTACAAGCACCTACTGTCTATATGCCATTTCCAATTACAACGGCGGTATAAAGCCTAAGAATTTGGTTGAATCAACTTCCTCAATTGATTCTCCATTGCATTTTGGAGATCATTTATATATATTCTAAATAGCAACGGGTCCAATACACTGCCCTGTGGCACTCCTGAGCTATTAACTTTGTGTGATGATCTATATTGAACTACTTCGTTTTTCTCATCGATTTTACCTAATTGTACACTCTGTTTTCGGTCTGTGAGGTAACTTGTAAGCCAGTCGAAAGCATTCCCTCTAAATGCATATTTTTCGCATTTGTCTATTAACATCTTATGATTTACGAAGTCAAATACTTTACTCAGGTCAAAGAATACTGCAAAGAACACTTACGTGTTTATTTTTGTCTATTTCTTTTGTGATGGATTCTATCAATGAGTAGCAGGCTAAAGTTGTCGATTTTCCTTTCTGGAAACCGTTTTGTTCTTCAGTTACAATTTTATGCTTATCACAAAATAGAGTTATTCTTTGATGCATTGTTTTTTCATACATATTGGAAAAAAAAAATTGTGTTTTGGGACAGGGGACGATAATTATTCATATTATCTTGTGTATAGTTTTTTTTGTATAGGGGTTTTACTATTGACTGCTTCAGTTTTAAAAGAAATTTACCTTGGGTGAAAGATTCATTTATTAGATGTGCCATATAGGCGCAATAAGTTTTGCACTCAGTTTTATTATTCGTGTACACCTACACCATCAAAACCTACGTCTCTAGTATTGTTGAGTGATTTTATATGCTTTATCACATCACCTTATGTTATGTACAAGGAGTAATGAAAATACTGTTGTTGACTGTAACAATCTATATTTGTTTTTTTAGGGTCTCGTACCCAAAGGGTAAAACGGGACCCTATTACTAATACTCCGCTGTCCGTCCGTCTGTCTGTCTGTCCGTCTGTAACCAGGCTGCATCGGCATCTCATGAACCGTGATAGTTAGACAGTTGAAATTTTCATAGATGATGTATTTCTGTTGCCGCTATAACAACAAATACTAAAAACAGAATAAGTAACATAAATATTTAATGGGGCTCCTCCATTGATTTAGTATATAGAACTAGATACACAATCAGCCTAAAAAATGGCCGTCCAAAAGAACCGGCCGATCGCATCGGCCGGCTCTTTCGCGTTTAGTCTGGTTTCAACCGTGAGACTTGTTGGTTGTCAGTTATGTCTAAATGTTCAGTCAAAAACTGCGTAAATACCAACAAAAAAACATGAAAAAAGATGGGATTTATTTCTTTAAGTAAGATCTTTTCATAACGTAACGAAATTTGTGTAAACTCATTGTAATTTAATAGTTTTAAACATGTTTTAAATAATTAATTTTGTTAGTTCAAATGACAAAGTCGCGGAACATAAATCTAAGGAGTCGGTATTAGATACTTTTTTATGATGTCGTTACCTACATAATTATGGTTTTCATTTTAAGATTTCCAAGAAATCCTCAGCGACGTGCAGTCATAGCACGCGACAGTCGAGATGATTTTTTAAACCAAACGACTCGCGTGTCGTTTGTTCGCGGCTCATTTTAATGATTCGGATAAAAATGAATTGAACAGGCTTACTAAAACTGCCACACCTCTCATGAACGTAAGCCCATTTCTTTCCATTACACCTTATATACTCGTATCTACTCGTAATACTCTTTCTGTTTAAATAAATAAAATATTATTAAAATAATTTTATAACGCGACTCCATTTATTCCCTAAACGCTAACTAAAGTTTTGACGTGAGCAGTCAAGTCACATTATATATCTTGATGCAGGTTATAAGTTAACGCTATTAGCAAATACTGAAATGTAGCTAGAGTTGTCATTCTGGGGCACATTTCTTGGCATATTTGTTTGACATTGTGCATCTAGTTCTATATACTAAATCAATGGACTCCTCCCATACAACAATCGTGATTTTTTTGCCGTTTTTATAGATAATGGTACAGAACCCTTCCTGCGCGAGTCCGACTCGCACTTGGCCGGTTTTTTACTAACTTAAGTAATTTTTATATTACGATAATGATTATTAAATGCTTCTGCTATCTCTTGGGGGTAATGTATTAGTTAATCTGTTACATTTACTGACTCAATGCTTTCAAACCTTTTCATGTCATTTGTTTTGTTTTTAATAATATCCCAAGTAGTTCTGCCCTTATTTTTGGAGTTCAACATAGTCCTACTATTTGCGTTGCGCTGTGACTTTGCGAGACACATTCTAACTAATTTACTGTATCATCTATAACTATTTGATACTCAGCTGTTTTATGTTTGTAAAATAAGAATCTCAGATTTCTTTGAACACATGACTTTAATGCCTCTTGTGATCCAATTTGGCCTTTTGTTGCTTGGTTTTACTTTAAGTCTACGGTCGGGAAAGGAGAGGTTGTAAACAAGACAAAAAATACCATGAAATATGTGGAAAGCCAGATGACATGCTTTTTTTTTTGCTTCACTGAGTACCATGTGATGTAAGGGTAGCGATACATTGTAGATTTTTTTCATGTTTTTTGTACTATAATCCCTCGTTTGAATATATAAAAATTGTGTGTCTTGTTTTAATGGTTCATATACTTTAAATTCCTGCTCTTGGCAAGTTTCATGATCCGGAAGGTGCAGCTTATATAGGCATATCCTAAAGCATGCTATATATTGCTTGCTACGTGGTCTATACATGATTGTCCACGAGTAGGGACATTCGTTGTGTGTTTAATTTTAAGCCTAAAATAAAATGCCTTACAACTCTTAAGATCCAGTTTGTCATGTAGGAGCAAAAAGTTGCTAATAAAAGTGTACATTTGAAGTATTGCCCTTTATGGCAGCGAAACGTGGACAATGACACAAAGGGACCGAGAAAGACTGGAAGACATACAATATGTATGAGTAGGTACGAGTTTCGGGTGTATACAAGGTTTAATGAGGATGAGTTGTCGGGTTTTGTATTTTTACAGACCTTTCTTTAAAAATTGATAATTAATTCTGTATTAACATTTTTCAAGTTATTCAATATCAAAAATGTTAAACAGGAATCAAACTTTCCCATATCTGCACCTGGAAAGCTAGCTTCAATAAACCGAGGACAAGTGTCGAAATGAAAACTACTAAATTTCGTTGATTTTTGACGGGAGCCCCTTAAGAATATAAGTAAATATTACGCAGTGTTTTCACGGTATCTATATAAAATCCGCATATTAGACGTGATTTAATTTTTATAAGCAATAAGTATTTGTCCCTTGGAAAAAATATGAATTTTGCTTACCGCCTTACAAAGTTACATGCTATCATGAAATGACATCTATCATTCTAATTAACCTAGGAAAAACATGGTATCGAGGGCTGGGTGGTCAAACCCGATAAGTAGACAAAAATAGGTTTTGAGAAAATCGATGTTAAAAGTTTGGACGTATACATTATCAAAAGCTATAAACATTACGAATATTAACCTCTCTGTTATGGAACCTATGTTATTTAGTTATGTTTATTTGATTAAAAAACTTGTCTAATCTCTTTAGTTTTTGGATAATACCAGATTTAATAACGACAGGATCAAATTTATTGGGTTTTTCCATAAA
The DNA here is from genome assembly GCA_947578815.1 of Epinotia ramella. Taxonomy (NCBI): domain Eukaryota; kingdom Metazoa; phylum Arthropoda; class Insecta; order Lepidoptera; family Tortricidae; genus Epinotia; species Epinotia ramella. Next base: position 13,906,039 of record OX388205.1, on the reverse strand, counting down.
ATTAACAGTACAAAATAGAAACTTAAAGGATTTATTAAAAAAATAATCGACATTACACTATCAAAATTAATATTCATCTGAATCAGAATCGCAGCTATCACAATAACTGGATTCAACATCGTTGGTAACCTTTAAACCATGAACCCAGGGATGAAATTCGTCGGGTATAATTCCTGTCTTACACATTTTTTCCAGGTCTTTCTTCTTTGCTACGCTTATAGGCAAAGGATTGTCGTATAATGTTTCAATTTCCTCCGGATATGCAATGTTAGCAACGGAAGGAGGATTCGAATGTGCACGTTTTCTCGTATTTGGGGTAGTTGTCGACATTTGCACAGGGGTAAGGTCTACAAAACGAAAATCATCAGATAAGTCGTAGTTAAAGTAGATCTTGTATTTTTCTCCTTTTACGTATCTCATTCATTTGATTTTAAGCCATTTTACCTGCTCATTCAAGTCATCTTTCAGTTTAGGTTTAAGGAGTAGTAAGTCCGCTAGTTGGGAGATATTTTTCATTTCGTGGTATTTAAACTCTTTTATTTTGTAGTTCGCAACAGTAACTTTTTGTTTTCCTTCATCTGTATTTACTTGCTTAACTTGTTTTTTTCTTGCTTGTTTAAAGATATTCTTCCAATCTGATACACTGTTTAGAGATACATTTTTAGCAGCATTTTCTATGGCGGCGTGCATGGAGTCTACTTCCATGTAGGTATGTCCGCTTTCTAAAAACTTTTGCTCGATGATGTTCAGGTGGTTATGGTTTTGGACAGTCCACAGAAGCAGTGCTGCTATATTTCTATTTCTATTCTGACCTCCACATGTATCAGAAAAAACTGTTAAATGCTTAACATTTGCTGGTAGACCTTCCTTCAAGTAGTAATAGAGGCAGGTACCTATTTCACAACTGCCCTTTTTGCCGTTAATTTCCGACCAGCACAAACAGTAAGCTGCATTTGGTAGTCGTGCTTCATAGATAGTAAAATTGTAGAGTACCAGTTTTCGCATATAATACAAAAGGCTTTCGCCACCACTTGGTATCTGTAAAACGGTCTGAAGGTCTATTGTGATAGACATAAAAGTTGTGTCTCTGTTAGACTTAGCCTTATCTGCCTCTTTGGCTAGAGAGCTAATATTTTTCCTAGATATGTGATCTTGGTATTCAGATTCCAAAGTGGCTTTGGTATCATCATTTGCCTTGTTATACTTCGAACATATATTGCACTGGTCTTTTTTTGGTTTAAAAAAACTGATATTATAATCTTTGCAAAAAATACTGCGGTATTTATATTCTGACACAGCTGTTCGTTCCGATTCTTCACATCTCTCTATGTATAATCTATACATGTTCGTGACAGATTTTATCTCTGAAGCTAGGTATCTTTTCTTGCTATCTTTACGGCAATAGTGTGAATCTATCAGAGGAAAAGATTCAATGTGTTCTCTGACAAATTGCACATCATCTTGTTTTGTTTTATTCGGAGGCGCCTTTTTACCTCTCTTGTCTTCGGATTTGTAGATAGCTAAATTGTCTGATTTGGCGACTGCGTCGCTTATAACATCTACGGATATGCATAACGTGCCAGTGAAGAACTTCTGACAGACTTGAATTTTTACTGAATTTTTAGTAAAGTAGCATTTTTTGCTGAAAGTTCTGGCTTTTCTTCCAGCCGATCTGTGTACTTTTTGAGTTTTTATTTCGTGTATTGTAATACAAGAGAGGATATAATTTTTTTTATTTACAAAGTCTAAACTGTAAAAGTGCCTACACAAGGCATTTCTGTCATCTTCGGAAAAGAAATCAGAGCATTTAAATTTGCAATTTTCACAATTAACATTTTTGGGTATTTTTGCGGGTTGTAACTTTCCCTTTGAGGTGTAAGGAAGACCTTCAGCTTTTCTTATTTTGCTATTATTTTTCTTCCACTCTTCAGGTTTAGCCTTTCTTCGTCGCTTTAGTGGTTTGACGGATAGCCACACCTTGTTCAGGATTTCATCAAGAATAAGGACTACAACTTCTTGCGACTCGTTTGGAGTTTTATGCTCAGGATCTGTATTCTCTTTATCCAATCCAGCAGGTGGTTCAGACTCATTTTCACTTCTGTTCTCTTCTATTTCACTGTCACTTCCATCAATGCTGGCTTCCCTGTAGTCTGGATCTACATCCGAATAATCACTGCCAAAAAAATCACTTTCTCTATCTCTATCGTTGTCCATTTCACGGAACATTTGCATATCAAGGGTTATTTCATTGTTATTTAACGAAGTCGACGGATCTGAAACAAGTTGTCAGGTAAAGGTTTTACTTAAGTTTTATTATCTATAATACGTATTAGCCATAATGCGATCGTCGTGTCCACTGTGCAGGTATGTACGTATAACCTACAGTTCGAGAGCTCCGTACATACCTCACGCCCTTTCAGTAGGTACATATCTATGTTTAAGTTTCCAGCCAACCGCAGTCAGGAGCAGCAGACAACATATCTTTCGTAATAGTGACATGCTTCTGCCACTGCTGCTTCTGTCTGCGGTCGAAGGTAAACTTGCATCTATATTAAAGTATCGAGAAATAATTACCTGGAGAGAACAAAACACCCATATTGACGCAATTTTCCATCTCTGTAACAATATTCATTTGCGTCTCGTCTAAATCCGATGAGTTATCCATATCATTGTTATCCATATCATTATGTTCATTTAAATGAATTGAACCTAAAAAAATCAAAAAGTATAAATTAAGTAAACGTTAAGCTTAAACCCAATATCTATACTTAATGACGTATAAAATCGTTTTAATGGGTTTTACACCATAAATAAGCCTTCAATTATTAAAACTAATATTAACTTAACTTATTCTGAGTTAAATAAAAAACTTACCTTTTTCGATATTAAATTTTGACCCATTATTAATTGGCGTGTCTTCCTCTGATTGAACAGTGTCCATTATATCTGTAAATATAAATTAGTTACGTAAAATGCAATATCTTCAAATCAAATAACAATAGTAAGCGGGTTTTACCTCAATAACTTTGAAATGTAAAAATTACGTTCAGCGACTCGATTTTAACATCAAAAATAAAAACTGTTAATATCACAACTAATTGAAGATGCTTTGAAATGACATACCTAACCCAACAGAAAACACTTATACCTGTACGTACTTGTTTACCAAAGTAATTTGAGGTTATCATAACAAAAAATCTAACTTACCTAATTCCGGGTGTCCATGGCAGGCTAGATTAACTAGTTTTCTTGATCGAGAACTCATTTTATTCCCTTTTTTACTTACACTTTCATTATTAAACACATCTAACTAGAAACAGTTAATATTTTCAACCGCGACAAAGTGCTGCGCGCGAGTGCAAAGCTGTACTAAAAAATAACGCAGGGATAGCTTCCGTGCTTGAGTCCTATAATCGCGGTTATTGGATTTTACCCCTAAACATTTACCCCGAATGTTATTTATTGAATTGTGGTAAAACCGTTTAGTTATTGTTAAATATGACTTTTCATGTTTGTTCAAGAGGTGAAATCATATATTTATATTTATGAGTTTTTACCATACAAAATATACCGAAGTTTTGGAAAAGGTTTGGAGTTAATACCCGATTAATAAAAATAACCGTTATTACCATTTTGTACTACTGACAATGTCATAGTATATTTTTTAGGGTAATTACATATATGTGCATATATACAGTTTTACCTCAATTTGTAACAAAAAAAGTGCTCTCTATTTCGATTTATCCGCCTGTTCAAAAAACAAATTTGAAAAACTGCCCATTTATTGGCTTATCTTAAAATTAAAAATGTGGATGCTAAATTAAATCACGATATCTGTATTTACCACTTAACAGAGCTTAAAAAGTTAGGTATGAAGAGTTCATTACATCAAATCGTCTAAATTTTCGATTTATCGGGTTTGACCACCCAGCCCTCGGTATAGTCCTAATTATTTTTTTTCGTCCTTTCTTTTTTGTTCCTAAATTTATGTAACTATTATCGGAAGTCATAATGATCAGTTGTCCTAAAAAATTTCTTCATAAATTCATTACTAAGAACTTGATTTAAGTCATACTTTTGTTAATCATATCAGTTTTCTTCATAACGGAAATACATCATAATTTTGTTTGTCCTAAAATCATAACTAAGAACGTACTTTAACTCCTAATTTAGGTAAACGCTTTGGCTAAGTAAATTAAAAAAAATCGGTTCTGGCGCGTAGGGTCGCGGTACAACTAACACTCCTCCTCGCTTCGCACGTCGTTGTACCTACACGGGCCTGCCTTAGGCTACGTCCGCACAGACAGGCGGCTTGCTTAGCGTCTAGCTAGAGCCTTGTGGCCTCGCTTCGCGCCTTGCGACAAAAACTAGTACGTTTATTACTTCGTAATGCCAAGCGCGCAGTGTGGCCGGTCGCGAAAATTCTATAATGTTCGTTTTATTAAGGTACTCGCTAGGCTCTGCGGCGCTACCACGAACTTCGAAAGTCGAATTTCGGGTAGTTCCATCTCTATCGCACTCCCTTACTCGAGTAACAGGGATGCATGTATTCCGAACTTCGACTTTCGAAGTTCGTGGTAGGGCCGCTGGGCGCTAAGCAAGCCGCCTGTCTGTGCGGAGGTAGAGCCTTTGAGTAAAACAAGCTTCTGTCATTTCATTATTGGTACAAGCTTTTATTGCCGACTGTACTTTTCTGTATACCATCATCAACTACTCGTTCAGACGATTCTAACGAGCCCAAACTCAACGGGGTTACGCCGGTTAAGTACTGAATTCCCATGGCCACCTTCTGTCTCCATCATCAGATCACCTAGGTGATACTATAATATTAAATTGTCATCCAAACTATACTTATACCAAAAATTTCAGCTCAATTGGTCATCGGGAAGTGGCTCAAATTTAACTTGCAAGATTTGATTACAGACAGACAGACAACGGGACAGGTGAAACTAAATAAAAGCTTGTAATAGGTGACATCGGCGGTTTCTATGATTCGGGTGATATGATTATTCAGTATTAGACAATAAAATCTAAGTAAAAACGTTATCGAATTTAAACTTTCGTGAGACATGTTGAAATAATACTAATAATTACACCGTTCAACTAACGTATTCAATGCCACTAGACATTAAAAAAACGTTATCTGTATATTAGGATAAGTAACATCTATGATGAAAAATATTATAAAAAACAATTTTAGGATTATAAAATGTATGACTAGTGTCATTATGAATTTAAATAAAACGGACAAGTGAGTGTTATCTTATGATGAAAAAAAAATATGAAAATAAATATTAGGATATGAGAAATATATGATTATTGTCATTATGACTTCGAATGGTTATGACTTACGATCGTTAGGAATAAGAATTATTAGGACTAAAGATTATTATGGCGTAATATTTTATGAAGAACATTTTCGGACTTCCAATAATAGGACTTAAAAAATTAGGTGAACAAAAGCGCCCCAAAAAAAAACAACTAATACGTTCTGGGGAAAAAATTACGGCAGGCATCAACAGAACAATTAATTATTAAATTTGTTTCATTTACACATTAATAATACAACCATTGTTAGAATGGACTCCGATCCGAAACGTTCTCTCTTACTAGATCAAAATGAAGGAGGTTAATTTCCCGCGGTAGGATACAAAACATTTTATATATTGTAACGAGGCAAAATTAATTGTTTTATGCTTTTAGTCGTAGTAGCAGGCTAAATTTTTGAAGTGAAAACTTCTTTAGCGGCACTGAGCACTTTTTGGGATGGGGAAAAATTGTTAAATACGCGACAGAGTTTTGTGACGTCAGATGTGAAGGAGGTCACTTTTTGCTGCTAGCCGATTCGACTTCATTCAAAACTGAACGCTATTCGTAAGAGTATAAAGCCGTTAAACACTTTTTGCAATAGCATATTCTGCAAATAAGTTTGTAATAATACCAACGCGTCCTTCACAGTTTTGCTATTGAGAAAATTCGTATAGTTCGAATTTGGGCGTTATTCGGCGCGCCGACGGGCGAGCCGGCGGCCCGTCCGCTTAAATAATTGATGATTGTTTATAAATTTGCGTCAAATTCATTTTTAGGGTGACACCGTAAGATGTCACGTGACCTGATCGAAAAACTGCTACAATGTTATTGAGTTTTCACTTCTGCCGGCACTCCCGGAGTGCAACCCGGTCTTTTTTTTTTAAGTCGGGTCGAGTCTACGTGATACCTACACTACATTATTATGTTGTTGCGGAAATGTATGCATTGCTTCGATCCCAGTAGGTATCCTACCGGTAAGTTTTCACTCAAGTACGCGGCAATTTCAATCGCAGCCTGCACATTTTCCGTTATTTATTCACTACAATGCAATGTTATCAGGAAACTTTCCACCGACCGCCCCAATTTCGTCGAAAATTCACGAATAACCGCAACCGCGAGTCTGCAATTATTTAATCGTTTTCGAGGTGTTGCTCCACGGAAACTGTGGATTCGTAACAATTTTGTCGAATATCGATAGAATTTAAAGCTCCCTTTCTATTGCTACTCGGCAAAGGATAAATTTCTTTCCCCCCATGGCTAGCTAGCAATGGAAAGGTACATACCTACTCGAATCGTATTATATGAAACATATACTATTAGGTCCAAGTATGGGGTGCCCGGGCTCGACTATAGCAGTCGGGAGTAATCATCCAAAACCAATGCTGCCAGCCTTAAAAAAATACGTAGGATTTGGAGGAATCCTGGAAATTTTGTAAGTATGTTAAATAAGGAATAATCATGTTTCAAGGTAGGTAAGTATTAGGTAATTGTTCTTTGCGTCACTCGAATAAGTACCTAGGTACAAATATTTGATATTGTTTCGCTAAAATAGTTAGAAATAAGAAATAAGCTTTAGGTTAAAAAAAACACACACACATGAGCAGCAAAGAGTTCTTTGCTGAAGCAAAGAGCGTTAGAAGCTTAAGTAAAGCTACAACATGTGCATATTATTCAAGAAAAAATCTTACAAGCTTAATATTTTATGTAATCAAATTCTTAGTCCCCATGTAGAGACATGATTGACGTTTTTGCTCGATATCGAGCATTGTACTTACGTGTAGCCCATCGCAAAGCATTAAGCTTAGCATCTAAGCATAGGTAAGTCGATTTTTTCCTAGCCACGGGAAATGTTTTCCCTGCGCTCGCCACCCCAGCGGCGCGGAGCTCAGTCTACCGGAGACCACCGCAGGCGCTGCACGTGGTGTCGCTCCCGCCACTTATACGCGAGTGCGTGTGTGTGTGTGAACTAGTAACAAGCTTAGGTATCTGTTGTATAACCGAGAGCTACGAACAGTATAGTCAAGGTCAACATTCAGCAATTTGACACCTGTTGTTTACTCAGGATACCGTACGTAATTTATGTATTTATTTACAATTAGTTCCTGTCACAATTTGTGTTCATGTTATTATAGTTTTAGGTCTACGTAAGTAAGGTTGGGTATTCCTGATTGTGATCTAAAATAATGTCACTGAACATTCCTAGTTCTTAATTTTCAATAGCTAATAAATAAAAGTTTTACAGTACCTAAGGTATTAAATATCATGAGATTATCATTAAGAAGTCGGCATTTCGGACGGCTAAGCGGATACGCGTTTCTAAATAAGTAACTTAAATATTTGTTACTGAGTCTTGGATGTTTTATATGTATTTAAGTACTTAAATCTATTAAATATGTCGTCTTCTAGTACCCATAACACAAGCCTTATTGAGCTTACTATGGAACGAAATAGTTCGATTTGTGTAAGATTGTCCCTTAATATTTAATTATTTAAATGAAACTACTACTACATAGAATTGTTACAGTTTTTCTTTTAAATTAAAAATAGATAGGTAGTTACCATTTATTATTTTCATCGATTGACTTCTTTAAAACCTGAATAGGTATATCTGGGCGAATATTTTTGCTCATTGTAATCCGATTAAATTGTAATTTATACCCTGCCAAACCTGCTGCTGCTGCTGCTGCTTAAACCTAATAAGATAGGTACTTATTCAGCAATTAAATAGACTTATTACCAAAGGAAATAAAAAAACACACTTTTTTGTTGGATAATCGTACCTATTTGGTAAGAGAGAGAAAAAGTCTATTAAATAACCGTTTCGGTCGCTTATTTTATCTCAAGGTAGGTTCTACGTATTGCGAAGGTAAAAGTACAAAAAAACAGAGTTCCTTCCATTTTTCCGAGTTTGTTTAGACTTCATTCCTTAATATAAAAATATGAAATAGGTACATATTTTGAAGTGGCAATTGGCATTTCCGCAATAGTTCGAGCTCAGAGCGGCGGTGTAACGGCGGAAGCGTCGGATCCATTCAAATAATTCAATTAAATCTCACGAGCAGAGGGCAGTCGAGCTTCACAGCTGCACAAAATAGGGATGCACTGTTCACGATAAAACACGAACGAATTACACGTATATTTTAAACGAACGATAAAAAAACTGTCTGTTTCTTTCACAAATATATATTATGGTCAGTTCGGGTATGTGCGCCAGGGGGGGAAAGTGCGCCTCATTCATCATTCAGTCATTTAAATCAATATAATATAGCTGAAATCCATGAAATAGACTTGTTTTAGTTTGTTGCAAATTGAAATATCTGTAGATCTCGATATGTTTGATGAAAGGCGCACTTACCCCGGGGGCGCATTTGCCCCCTCTGACTTTAGCCTATCTCAATCTCAAGACAAAGAGAAAACTAAGGAGACCTCACATTTTAAAACTCATCTAGCCGTTTAAGCTGCAGAACGTGACAAAGAAATAGACATAAGTATACATACATAGCTACAAACATTGAATCGAAAAACATAACCCTTCTTTTTCCGAAATCTGGTACTTACTCGTAATTAAAGTCTTTGTCCCCGTGTGGTGTCGGGTTAGAATAGCATCACCCGCTTTCTTCCCGTAAGTAGGATAAGGCCCGTCTCTCACGGGGCGACTGACAAGCGACGCGACTGCAATGCAATTCATGGTCGCATACTGGTATGCTACTCGTTTCAAGTCGTTTCCGCACACGGTGCAACGCAACTGAGACGATTTTTTATCATTTGCAGTACGGCTCTCCGCTCAATTGGTGCGGAAATGTCGAGTAACAGTAGCGACGAAGACAATGTGATTAAATGAAATTATAGTAGGTAAATAGACCCTTTTCATAAAAATAAAATATACCTACTGACCTGTCAAATGATTTTTTTTTCCAATATCAATCCACGCCTTTTCCGCCACATCTTTTTGCATATATTCTGGCAGCTTATAATTATACCAACATGGATAATTTTCCACCTCCTGGACAAATCGAATGTTAAATCTTTGATCCCCCGACATTTTCGTCTGCAACGCGTGCGACTCGAGTAGCGTGCGACCCGGCAAGACAGTCGCGTGCGACTGGTAGCAAACGCGTCGTAGACGCGTCTCGTCGTGTGCGGAACGAAGTGAATTTGTATGCAGGCTACTCGCGAGCGACGCGTAGCATACGCGTATGAGACGCAAGTCGCTTGAGAGTAGCCTCGTGAGCGGAGGGCCTAAGAGTATATCGGTATCTTGAAGGGCGATAAGCTAGCAATATATCAGTACAAAATCATATTTTCTCCATCTTCAAACCTACAGTTGCTAGAAGGCACTGTAATTCGATTAAGTACCTACTTAGGTACTTTACCGAATTCCTACCTACTAACTTTACACTGAAAAAAAAAAACAGTTAAACTAACCCGAAAACCAGTAAAATTAACCGCTTTGCGAGGTTAAAATGGAGCCTTCTGTTTAAATCAGTTGGTGTTACTGTTTTAAAACAGTTACAGTTCAAACAGTTATACTTACTGTTTTAGTTTAACTGTCTATAGACAGTTAGTAATTTTATACTGAACTGCTTAAACAGTAATAGTACAAACAGTAATTTTAACTGTCGTAACACATATTATGCTTATAAATGTTTAAACAGTTGTATAATGTATAACTGTTTAAATAGTTAAAATAACTGTCTTAAGACAGTTGAAATAACTGTCGAACTATAGATTTCAACAGTATAAATAACTGTGAAGAAAAAGTTTCTGGTACTGTGATCCGAGTTGTTTCTACAGTAATAATTATTGTGGGCACAGTTGCAGAAACTGTTTCTACACAGTTAACGGTACTATTGCAACAGTAGCAGCTACTGCGAACAAACAGTTTCTGGAAATGAACCTTCAGTTGCTATTACTGTTTCTCTACAGTTATAGATACTGTGGGCACAATTGCAGAAACTGTTTCTACACAGTTAACGGTACTGTTGCAACAGTAGTAGCTACTGCGATCAGACAGTTTCTGAAACTGAACCTTCAGTTGTTATTATTGTTTCTCTACAGTTATAGATACTGTGGGCACAATTGCAGAAAGTGTTTTTAGACGGTTAACGGTACTGTTGCAACAGTAGCGGCTACTGCAATTAAACCGTTTCTGGAACTGAACCCTCAGTTGTTATTACTGTTTCTCTACAGTTATAGATACTGCGGGCACAGTTGCAGAACCTGTTTTTAGACGGTTAACGGTACTGTTGCAACAGTAGCGGCTACTGTAATCAAACAGTTTCTAGAATTGAACCCTCAGTTGTTATTACTGTTTCTCTACAGTTATAGATAATGTGGGCACAATTGCAGAAACTGTTTCTAAACAGTTAACGGTACTGTTGCAACAGTAGCGGCTACTGCAATTAAACAGTTTCTGGAACTGAACCCTCAGTTGTTATTACTGTTTTTCTACAGTTATAGATACTGCGGGCAAAGTTGCAGAACCTGTTTTTAGACGGTTAACGGTACTGTTGCAACAGTAGCGGCTACTGAAATCAAACAGTTTCTGGAATTGAACACTCAGTTGTTATTACTGTTTTTCTACAGTTATAGATACTGCGGGCACAGTTGCAGAACCTGTTTTTAGACGGTTAACGGTACTGTTGCAACAGTAGCGGCTACTGTAATCAAACAGTTTCTAGAATTGAACCCTCAGTTGTTATTACTGTTTCTCTACAGTTATAGATAATGTGGGCACAATTGCAGAAACTGTTTCTAAACAGTTAACGGTACTGTTGTAACAGTAGCGGCTACTGCAATTAAACAGTTTCTGGAACTGAACCCTCAGTTGTTATTACTGTTTTTCTACAGTTATAGATACTGCGGGCACAGTTGCAGAACCTGTTTTTAGACGATTAAAGGTACTGTTGCAACAGTAGCGGCTACTGAAATCAAACAGTTTCTGGAATTGAACACTCAGTTGTTATTACTGTTTTTCTACAGTTATAGATACTGCGGGCACAGTTGCAGAACCTGTTTTTAGACGGTTAACGGTACTGTTGCAACAGTAGCGGCTACTGTAATCAAACAGTTTCTAGAATTGAACCCTCAGTTGTTATTACTGTTTCTCTACAGTTATAGATAATGTGGGCACAATTGCAGAAACTGTTTCTAAACAGTTAACGGTACTGTTGTAACAGTAGCGGCTACTGCAATCAAACAGTTTCTGGAACTGAACCCTCAGTTGTTATTACTGTTTTTCTACAGTTATAGATACTGCGGGCACAGTTGCAGAACCTGTTTTTAGACGGTTAAAGGTACTGTTGCAACAGTAGCGGCTACTGAAATCAAACAGTTTCTGGAATTGAACCCTCAGTTGTTATTACTGTTTCTCTACAGTTATAGATACTGTGGGCACAATTGCAGAAACTGTTTCTACACAGTTAACGGTACTGTTGCAACAGTAGCGGCTACTGCAATCAAACAGTTTCTGGAATTGAACCTTCAGTTGTTATTACTGTTTCTATACAGTTATAGATACTGCGGGCACAGTTGCAGAAACTGTTTTTAGACGGTTAACGGTACTGTTGCAACAGTAGCGGCTACTGCAATTAAACCGTTTCTGGAACTGAACCCTCAGTTGTTATTACTGTTTTTCTACAGTTATAGATACAGCGGGCACAGTTTCTGCAACTGTGCTCGCAGGATCTATAACTGTAGAAAAACAGTAATAACAACCGAGGGTTCAGTTCCAGAAACTGTTTAATTGCATTAGCCGCTACTGTTACAACAGTACCGTTAACCGTCTAAAGACAGTTTATGCAACTGTGCCCGCAGTATCTATAACTGTATAGAAACAGTAATAACAACTGAAGGTTCAATTCCAGAAACTGTTTGATTGCAGTAGCCGCTACTGTTGCAACAGTACCGTTAACTGTTTAGAAACAGTTCTAAGAGATGTGCCCTCAGTTGTTATTGTTTTGGAACAGTATGTACTACTGCGGAGAAGCAGTCCGGACGGTACTGTATCCCCAGTACCTGTTCCTGTGGTGAAACAGTAACAGATAATGTTTCAAACTTGCAGGTACTGGGGATACAGTAGTCCATATACTACTTCCACAGTGGTACAAACTGCTGCATGCTTACGGGTACTGCAACAGAAAAAGAATAAGACGACCACAATTCATAATAATTATTGTTTATTAAACAAGAAACGGATTGTTAAAAAAATATATATTCAGTAAGTACACAGCCAGCAGTAGGAGGTAAACGCTCGAAAAGCTAAAAATTATCTACACACGCTCTTCCTTGAAAATACTAAACAAATCGTAAGTATATCCTTTAAGATTACTTCTGCTGCTAGTACATGATACTTAAGTGTAGAAGCTGATTTCTCAGCGTTATACTAATACATAAAAAGTCGGATGTAACGCTAACATAATGGGGAATGGTTTTTTAAGTGTTCTTTTTTTTCTACTTGTAGGAATAAGATGTTATATTCACAGTAAAAAGGTACAGGTTTTTCGGTCCTGTCTATAAGTTTTGAAAGTTTCTATACCCGCCATAATATGGCGGCACGGCTCGTTTCCTATTTTGCTTTATAGTCCATACAACTATTAGGCCTGTCACAGACTGGCACGGCCTGGCCGCGGCGGTCAATAGTAAACTTGTCATTAGCTGTCAAATTTTCTATTGTCCGCCACCGCAGGCCGCGCCAGTGTGTTGCAGGCCTTAAGGTTCGACCAATCACTGTCAAGTTTTTCTTTATATTTCATCGACAAAACAATGGACTAAGACAAAATATTGGCTATTATGGCGGATATAGAAACTCTTTCATCATTTAAATGAATTGACTGAACCAAAAAGTATGCAACATTTTCTGTGAATAAAGAAATCTTATTCCTACACGTAGAGGTAAGCACTTCTATTAATTTCATCCATGCTCCATTATGCATGAATTGAAGAAAGATGTCTGTCTCACTGCTACTTTCATCCGGCGTAACTATAAACGTTATATTTATTATTAGCGTATTATAAACATTTATGCTTGTGTAAAAACATGAATTAATTCAACGACTCTACAATATGTATCGTTTTTTGATATGTTGGATATACCCATATTTTTTCACTTGATTAACATTTTTCAAAATTGTGTTTGTAAGTTATAATTGACAATTACTTATTTTATTACTAAAGCACGAAAGGAGTATTTTTAAACATTGTTTCTATACTATTACATATTTGTTTATAACCTGTTTTGAAAACCGCAAGGAGGTCATAAATAATCTTATAACATTACGAGTACCTACCTACATTACGTCAATGTAGCTACTTTCTAAAAGCCATGAGATGTGTTAGAAAAACACCTACTGGATCAATGTGAGCCACCCATGGGCCACACATAAAAAACAAACTACTAATCGCGGGTTGAAAGTAACGCTGATAAAATTATGCATGAATTAAGGAAAGATGTCTCACTGATACTTTCAGCCAGTGAAATTACAAATATTATACTCACTATGACTTATGAGCGTATGAAACATGTAGTCATGTATAAAAACATGGGTTCATTGAACGACTCGATAATAATATGTCCCATATTTTGATATGTTGGATGTACCCATATTTTTACACTAGCTTTAATTCCAACCAAAATTGTGTTTGCAAATTATAATTAACAGTTTCTTATTAACAAAGTTTTTCAGTAGATACATGTAATCTCATGGAAGTATAACTAAAGCATGGCAGTAGTATATACATTATTTGTTTCATAAAAAAACTTTTCATCAAGGCTTATACAAGGTGTAAAAAAAATTGCGTCGATCCGCTTATGGGCACAACAGGTATCGTGTTCTGATAAGAAACGAAAAAAAATCGCGTCAAAAAATATATTTTTCTTTTTTCTTATCAGAACACGATACCTGTATGCCCTTAAACGTATCGAAGCTATTTTTGCTACACCTTATATAATTATCTAAAATCTTAAATGTTTAACTTGTATCTAAGTCGTTTGTTTCAGCTGTGGCAAATTTACTTAAAGAAAACAATGCCTTTGTGTGGTCTCACATCGTTGCATCTCTATTAATTACACGATAAGCCGAGAGAGATAAACCTGGGCCCCTAATCGACATTTGTACCGAGCGATATATCCGAGCATATCGCCACCACATTTTGTTCATCATATCATCACATCACAAAGCTGGCTAGAGGTGAATGTAAGTAAGCAACGTTACCTAAAGAGTCCGCAAATTCTTATCAGATGTTAACATTGAAAGAAGACACAGTTCACACACACCCACAGAAGAGACACAGAAGGCGACCAGGAATTGAATCTACAGGAAATAGAAGAATATTTGGAGTGGCTTAAATCATCTGTGGACAACTATGCTGTGTGCTGAAAAATGGCAAATTACACACGAACAGCGACTGCAGCGCGTATTGTCAGAGAATGAAGTTCAGACCTATTTGTCAGACTTCCCGTGCCTAAATATAGTAGATAAGGCTATTTTATTTTAAAACTAAGTAAGCAGGATGCAGGAAAACGTGAACTCCAGAGTCCGCAAATTCTCATCAGAGGTTAACATTGAACAAAGAAGACAATTGTCACAGAAGGCGACCATAGTCCGTAAGCCCACTCCACCTGCGAATACACCTACGCTACGTCTCATGACAACATGATAAAATGCATGGCAGCAGGTCGAGAAAGTTGTGCTGAGCAAGAAAAAAATTAAAAACAAATTAAAATTGGCCGAAAGTTTGAAAATCCTTCACTTCCGGTCAAAATTTGTATAGGTAGGTGTATTTACGTCTTGTGACAACAGTACGAGACACGTGGCATCATTTAGCTCTTTAATCATAGAGAGAGTAAACCTAAGTCTGTTGGCAACTTTGACGCCGTTTGCCAAGTATTTCCGGCTGCTTTTGGACTGACAGACTTGTATTTACTCTCTCTACGATTAAAGGGCTAAAAATGATGCCACATGTCTCGCACACAGACACATGCAAATTTTGACCGGAAGTGAAGGATTTTCAAACTTTCGGCCTGACAGGACTGTTTTTCGAGTAATTTAATGAGATTTCCGTCACTCGATTCTGACACAGACACGCCAGATACGCACGAGGCCCCGGAGATAGATGTTGATGACGACACAGGTGACGCTGGTACACTTTCTTTACATAAAGAGACTATATAGTCTAAAGTATCCAATTCTTTATTGTCAGTCTGTAAAATAACAGGGCGGGTTTTGTTTTTAATAATACTGCTATTAATGCATGCATTAATACTCTTTTTTTTTTCAAATGTGTGTATACCGACTATAGGCGTAGTCAATCATTTCCTAATCATAGTTACGTCTTTGGTTATCTGTGGTTGTTGAGCTGCCTTCCAACTGATTTTTTTTTTAAACTTGGCCTGTGGTCCAATTGCAGGTATAAGAGCTTTTATTTGTTCGTCATCAAGTAGTAGCAAGGTCTCTGTGTCAACCTCATTCTCTAAACTCTCTGTTTTAATATATTTTATTTATTTTTTCTTGCTTAGCACAACTTTCTCGACCTGCTGCCATGCATTTTATCGCGTTGTCATGAGACGTAGGTGTATTGAGAGTGGGCTTACGGACTACCAGGAATTGAATGTAAAGAAAATAGAAGAATGTTTGGAGTGGCTTAAATCATCTGTGGACAAAACTATGCTCTGTGTGCTAAAAATGGCAAATTATACATAACTGTGACTGCAGCGAGTATTTTCAGAAAAAGAAGTACAGACCTATTTGTCAGACTGCCCGTGTCTAAAACGGTCTTGGGGGCTAACTAGGAATTGAATGTACAGAAAATAGAAGTATGTTTGGAGTGGCTTAAATCATCTGTGGACAACTATGCTGTGTGCTGAAAAATGGAAAATTA
The DNA here is from genome assembly GCA_947578815.1 of Epinotia ramella. Taxonomy (NCBI): domain Eukaryota; kingdom Metazoa; phylum Arthropoda; class Insecta; order Lepidoptera; family Tortricidae; genus Epinotia; species Epinotia ramella. The sequence continues at coordinate 13,889,851 of OX388205.1, read as the reverse complement.
CACAACAAACAAACACAAACAAAATTACAGACATATTTGTCAGATATTTTTCCGTGCGTAAAACAATCTTGGGGGCTAAAATTAGTATTTTATTATTGTTTGTGTAATTCATAATTGAGGGGGGCGGGAGATTTGGACATTTAACCTACCACGCTCGTCCAGGGCGGGTTGTGTTGGTAGGTGAGCAGTGAGCCTTCTCACTCGGCCCGTGGGTGCCGCCGTTGATGGACTAGCCATTCTTCCGCCGCCACCCTAAGTCAATGTCCTACTCTGACACTGACTGTCCAACCAAGCCATGAATTTGACATGCCCTAGTTGCCGTTACACTCTACCTGGCCCCTATTTCTCCAACTTGACAATTGTCACCTGACACTGACAATTCGCCATACATTGCTTGTTCTAGAAGTTAAGGTAGTTGCTAGGTTACTTGTCGGACCAGCAGTGTACGGAGAATTGTCGTTGTCAGGTGACAATTGTCAAGTTGGTGAAATAGGGGCCTGATAGTGTGCGACAGTTTAAAGTCATATCGAGGACTTAAAATTAATAAGTCATTATTTTTTTATTAGTCGCCAGGGGGGGTCACTTTTAACTACTACACATCATCGCCATCATCCCCTCTATGTGGCATAACCGTGGGACGCCCTGTATATACAAATAAGATACTTTGCAGTTTGATTGATTTGATAAAAAATTTTTTCCATTTTCCATATTTCCAGATATTTTTAGTTAGCTAAATAGGACTGCGTAAAGTGACTAACAACTTTTTTGTAGGAGACATAATTGTATTCAAAGTATGGGGCGTCTTAAAATGTAGACCATTGTACCAAATGGCAATCTTTTTTTCTACTTTATGTTCAACTTCATATGCATAGTAATGAAAATCAAAAAGAATAGTTTCTAGCAGAGTTCCTGTTAAAATAACTTTAGTATTATCATAGAGATACAAGTTATCCACGATTAAAAAGGTTAAGTCATTTCTATCAAATACCGGTTCCAGGTAATACACAAGTAAGGATCCTTTCTTGTATCGCACCGAAGACATGGCAACCCAATTGACACGGAATAAAGACTCTATGCACTCCAGATTAAGACACGATTGAATGAGTTCTAAATCAGACGGCATATTTTGTAGTTTTTTTGGTCCCCAGGTCAGTATTGGATCGAGTGCACCTTTCGAAAATATTTGATTTAATTTGAGTTGGTGTTTAACAGCTAAACTAAATGTTATATTTTTTCGATTACAGGAAGCTCTAGCAGATGTTTTTGCCAACCTATGTTTTGCTTCGTACCTCATACATGAAAATAATGAAAGAGGACCATAATTAATCATTGCATCATGATAATGAGTCAGATGGTGAAACTTAGGTTTAAGAGTTTCATTCGACAGGTGTAAATACATGTTATTAAGTTCAGTTACACAGTCCTGCAACACAGCATCGAGCCCTACCCAAACGCAAGTAGCCGATACGATTTCTATAATTTCCCTCAACTTTAAATAAAGTACCCAATAGCTGTCACCGCCAGGAACCTTATCACCCACTATAACTGAAAAGTATCTAATTAATGTTAACATTTCTGACGCACTCAAACGAAGATTACATTGATTAATGTGATGCATAGACAGTTCAACAGGTTTATTGCGTGCGTCTGGCCCATATGCAAAAGTACTGAGTCTATCATTCAACAATGACAAAGAAAAATATTTAAAACGTGAAATGCACTTTTGAAGCACCAATCCCATGACATATTTACCGACCCCTTCAAGAATGTCATGCATTACATCGACACCAACCTGTTTGAATAGTTGAAATCCGCTCACTTTCAACCAAACACATTTTTCCTTCACACCGGAGTTGGCAGGAATACCTTCTAATACATCAGCATCATAATCACCATTGCATCTTAAGAGTGTCTTGTCTTCATACGACTTAATTTTCATGTCCTCTTTCGTAATCCGGCACATTCTGCATGGATAATTAGCGGAAAAGCTTTCGATAAAACCAATTATGGAATGGATGCCTAAATTGTCTCCGATGATTAACGCCAATTCGAAATATACTATTCCATTAAAATTGGGAACAGAAAATGTGATGCCAACGGTACTGAGATAATTAAGTTCCTCTATAATAGGCTGGAATATAATGTTATTGCCAAATTGCGATCTGTCCGAAGAGTGTAGCAACAGTGTTAAAAAAATATTAGATAGATTGGAACACCTCCACGGAGGTAAGCATGGTACTGAAATATATACGGCGCCTAGTTTATGAATTCCTGAGTGGCTACCCAAGGCATTGGAAGTTTCATAATCGTCAAAAAATAAAAATAAAGGCACAACGTTTCTACCGGAATGGACTCTTCTTCTTGATTGCCAATAGTTTCCTTGAATGAAGTTCTGTATTTTTGCTCCATCATTGTAAAGATCTGTCATATACTGTAATGTATTAACCAAGAGTGATTCAAGAGAAAAAAAAGCATACAAGACTTTTCGTAATGGGATAAAATGCATAGTACGAGTAAATGACGAGACCACTTGCTTGCCACCAACAGTCTTTGACGATCGACATTCACCCACTACAATTTCTTGAGGCGGTATATAAGTTAAGCGTCGCTCGAAGAAACGAAGTCTACGATGTTCTGTTGCAAATGCACTGAAGCCTGAGGTAATTCTGTTATGTATTGTACTAAGAACATCTAAAATAGAATTCGTAAACCTGATTTCCCCATTATTACTCATACCCTGCAACAACTCTTCAATCAATGGAACCACAGAATGTGATAAAATGTTTTGAAGATTTTCAACAATAATTTGGACAATATTCCTAGGCAAATTTGCAGAGCCATATAATATAGCTATTAGTGACGCTATTGCTGTTTCAAGAGGAACTTGACGTAAACAACTAGACCGTTCTGGTGCTACAACTGATAACCCATCGTGTGAAATAGAAACCGGCCTAGTAGATGATTGAACAGAAGATGATGGCGCTTGTTCTGTTGAGGTATTTCCTGTATGTGTTACGAGAATCCCTTTATTGTCCTCGGTATTGAATGTCTTTGTGGAGTGTGCTTTCAAATAATGCCTACGAAATGAATTAAAAAGGTGATATGATCTTGAACAGTCATTTTCTGCGCACCGATATTGTTCAAAACTATGTCCGTCATGGACAAATTGGAAATGAGCCCGAAGAGCTCGCAAGTCTTTAATTACGGTTTCACAAAGAAAGCAAACAACCATTTTACTTTGTAGCCACACCACAATCAGTCAATAAAGCAAGAACCGAAGTTGTTATTTTTTCTCTCTTGTCTACAGCTTTACATGGTATATTATAAATGGCCCTTTGCAAAAACTGCCAAACGTGCAAACACTCACGTGGATACTCCAAATATAAAGCCCATATAATTTTGAAGCAAGCGTCCACTGCGTCACTGATACAAGCTACCTCGTAGACGATGTCATCCAACACGACGTATCTTGTTGTAATCTTTTCCAGAGGTCCAGCAACAATGATGTAGGGCTGGATAGTGATCCCGAAGTCTTTATATTTTTCTTGTCGCTCTTTACGTGCTTCATTCAGCTTTTTCTCGTCTTCTACGTGAAGAATAAAACATTCTCGAATTTCTGATGCAGATCTTTTTGTACTTTTTATGTGTACGGGTCCCAATATATGTGGAAGAAGCATAAGAGCAGCAAGCGTGCTCGTTTGGGGATCAGCATCTGTGAACATAAACACATTAGAGCATTAATCACAATCAATCAAACTGCGAAACATCTTAAATAAATAAATATATGGGGACAATGTTATACAAATCTACAGAGACCCAAACTAAGCAAAGCTTGTACGTCGAGGTCACAGATATCTTTACAATTGAGTGTTACAAAAACATCTTTACATTTAAATAACTTTACACACTACATGACAAAAACAGGCTTACAACGCACATGACAGTTTCATATTTTCACTTAATGCACCAAAGCTCTGTTTACCATCCGTCTTCCATAAAATCATTTTCACACAATGTGACATAATAGGTTTAAATTTCATGTTACAAAATAAGATTTCCTGTCAATGTGCCCTAAATATGTTTACATTTGCAGTGGCACTTAAAACCTTTATGTTCAAGCGTACTTTTCTTTTATTTACGCCTATTGCTACATAAATATCTTTACAAGTTGACACAAACCACCGTACACCGTTCTTATTTTACATAATGACAATCACCGAAAACAGTACCATACTGTCAAATATTCTATCTCTTTCATTTAGGTCGTGACGTCACGTGCACAAACTGTTACCTAGGAGCATTTCCGAGGATAGAATTATTGTGAGTTAGTAGTGCGTGTTGATCGCACGCCAACTCGCACGCCAACTCGCACACCAACTAAAAGTAAATATTTCATACATAGATACCTAAGACAGAGTAGGCTATAAAATGCAAATTCTTAATATTTTTTCGTCATTTATGTATTAATGAATACTTTAAATAAATACTCCTAGTATTCGTAAGCGTTTTTAATTTCATAATTTCCAAGTAAAATATCTAATTATAAAATTACTGCGTTTCGAAAGTATAGTTTGGAACTAAAAAGTAAAAAGCACTAGTTCGAGAAATTGAGCTTCTCGTACGCTACGCAGCCACAAAAAGTACCACTTTTTGAGCAACTGTATTAAAAATATATTTTTGACCTCGACTGTACATACTATGAGTACTAGACGACGATATACATACTTATCCCATAAAAAACATTCCATGTAAAAAGAGGCCAAGTCTCGCAACTCTTCCACCTTAAAAGTTGTGAGATATTTCGTAGAGCCAAGTCTCAGGCATACTTGGCATTTATTTGCTTGATAAATAAAATTCTGCAACTTGGCAATCACAACTTTACTGCATTTAAGGATTTTTGCATACCTAAAACTATGTAGTATTGTGTGATTGCCAAGTCACAAAATTTTATTTAGCAAGCAAATAAATGACAATAATGCCTGAGACTTGGCTCTACGAAATATCTCACAACTTTTTACGGTGGAAGAGTTGCGAGACGGTTTCCCATATATTTATATGGGATTACAATGTTATTTATGCAGTTGGTATATCTAGAAAATTTAACCAAAATTGCATAATATTTTAGTTTTCCCTTGATTTATACACTAAACACTAATTGTAATCTAAATTTGAAGCTTCTATGTCTGCGAGAAGTGCCTTAGAGAAAAGGATGGCATGGCCGTGCCGCTGTTTTGCTCGACTTGGCGGGGGCACTACCGTGCCCCCAGATATAGATAAATACATAGAGAAGACATCCATGACTCAGGAACAAATATTCGTGTTCATCACACAAATAAATGCCCTTACCGGGAATCGAACCCGGAAACTCCGGCTTCGTAGGCAGGGTCACTACCAACTCGGCCATAGAGGTCGTCACCTTAATTGTATATGTACCTACTTAGTACTTTTACTTTAATAACTAAACCTACATATTAGGTTTATTTATTACAGTGGAAGTACTAAGTCTCTCACATCTTTAAAACATTACATATATAAAACCAGCTTCTGCCCGCGACTCCGTCCGCGTGGAACTCGTTTATATCGTGGCTCCATACACACTTCACTCCTAATTTCACCCCCTCAAGGGATGATTTCCGGGATAAAAACTATCCTATGTCCTTATCCGGGACTCACACTATCTCTATACCAAATTTCATCCAAATAGGTTCAGCGGTTTAAGTGTGAAGAGGTAACAGACAGACAGACACACACTTTCACATTTATAATATTAGTATGGATATTCACCTGTAGCCAGCAGTTTTAACTTGGTGATGAACGAACTTTTTCCCGTTTTTTTTTCACATATAGTTAGTATCTTAGTCTTGAGAAGGGGGAACTTGTTTTGAAATATCTGCTCATTTCCGGGATACCACCTATCGAAATCTCCTATGAGCTGGAAAATAAACATTGTTTATTAAGGCACAAGTTGAATAAAACCCGACCGCAGACAGCAGCAGCCGATGTGTCGCAGCGACACTACCGGTTTATATGTATTTCTATGACGGCGACGCCTGACGACGTATCGCTGGCTACGAAAGGTATTTCATAGAAATACATAGAAACCAATAGTGTCTCGGACTGGGACTCGCGCATACAGGGTTCCGTACCAGAAATAATATCGAGCAAAAAACGGTAAAAAAAATACTTTTGTTGTATGGAAGCCCCCCTTAAATATTATTTTTGTTTTATTTGTAGTATTTGTTATTATTGTAGCAATAAAAATACAACATCTGTGAAAATTGTAACCTCCTTGCTATTACGGTTCATGAGATACAGCAAAAAACGCCAACAACTACTCTGTATGGGAGCCCACCTTATTTTGATTTTAGTATTTGTTGTTGTAGCCACAATAAAAATACATAATCTGTGTAAATTTCAACTGTCTAGCTATTACGGTTCTTGAGATCTAGGTCGGCGAGTGGTAGCCATGAAAAAGGGCTAAAATATCACGTTTTTTGTATGGGAGCCCCCCTTAATTATCATTATAATTTAGTTTTTAGTATTTGTTGTTATAGCGGCAACAAAAATACACAATCTGTGAAAATTTCAACTGTCTAGCTATTACGGTTCTTGAGATACAGCCTGGTGACAGACGGACGGACAGCGAAGTCTTAGTAATAGGGTTTCCGTTTTTACCCTTTGGGTACGGAACCCTAAAAAGATGCTGTTATAATTACTTAACAAGTTTTAACAATTTTTCTTAATTTTTATTACTAATTATTAAATATTACGAAAAACATGTTGCATCCACCCTTCTGCACAGACTAATGATGATGGATAATGAAGGCCATGATGTGTTGTATATAAAAGTGCCCCTGGCGACTGTAATAAAAACAATAATGACTTACTAATTTTAGCCCCCAAGACCGTTTTAGGCATGGGAAGTCTGACAAATAGGTCTGAACTTCATTCTCTGACAATACGCGCTGCAGTCGCTGTTCGTGTGTAATTTGCCATTTTTCAGCACACAGAGCATAGTTGTCCACAGAGGATTTAAGCCACTCCAAACATTCTTCTATTTCCTGTAGATTCGGTTCCTGGTCGGCTTCAGGGACAATAATGTCTTCTTTGTTCAATATCAACCTGTGATTAGAATTTGCGGACTCCGGAGTTAAAGTTTTATTTAGGCAACGTCGCGCCCTTGGTTCATAAATGTGATTCCTCCGATATTTTGCCTTTAAATTTGTAACGGCATCAAATAAACGTCCATGAGGTCGTCCAGCTCCTCCGGTAGCTGTATAATAGACAGAACTATTTTCTGTTGGAAATACTTTCACTGAAAATGAAAAAAGTTGTATCTTTAGCAACATACTTTAATATCATATTTATTTCTATACATACTAGTAGTTATTGCTGAATTTTGTATGAATGAAGAACAAGTGTTTAAGTGTATTATTAAAAATCCTGCATATTTTTATTACCTACTCTATTGACTTTCATCAATGTACTCAGCATAGTTGTTATTATGTTACCTACACACAGGTGCGTGTACGGCTCTATCGATTTTGATGATATCATGATTTTGAAAAATCTGTGCGGACATAGCCTAAGGCAGGTCCGTGTAGGTACGACGACGAGCGAAGCGAGGAGGAGTGTAAGATGTACTGCGACCCTACGCCAGAACCAATTTTTAGGATTCCGTAGTCAACAAAGGGTTGCTACCCTTAGCGGGATGTCACACTGCGCCGCATCTCCGGACGGAGGTGCGTTTCTCGTTGTATGCAATTACCTCAGTTTGTATATAAAAATCGCATGGCACGACACACTGCACCGCACCTCCGTCCGGAGATGCGGCGCAGTGTTTTTTAACTTTGTATGTAGAATCTTGATTTTGTATAGAAAAATCGCATTGTACGACACACTGGCTCCGCCTCGACGCACGGAGATGCGAGACGCACGCTCGGACGTTGACGCCGTGCGTGCTGCAGAGTATCTCACACCGAGCTCCGTAGTGCCGTACGGATTTTAGTTCAAGAACGCGGGACGTAGTGCAACGCAGCTCCGGACGGAGATGCGGAAAAAACTCGGACGTTGGTGCGTTGTCCCCGCATGCGAGTCCGTTGCTCCGCGTCTCGCAACAAGATGCGGCGGCAATGTGACAATCGCCTAACTCGTAAACCCTTACTACTAGAAAACTGTAATTCGGCATGGGTATATAAATCAATCACGCCGACATAATAGTAAGTAAGTAAGTAGATCAAAAGCCCCTACACTGCGCGCAGTGGCGTGCCTAGGGTTTCAGAATAGGACAAGCCACAACATAGGTATGTGTTTGTAATTTCCTCGGATAACTGGCGCGGTAAAGATGTCTCAATTCGCTGTTTACCAAACCGGCAAAGCGCCCGCCGCTCGCTCGAGTCGCTGTTCAAACTGTCCAACAATATAACATTGTTGGACAGTTTGAACTCATAGTTGGCCTGTTCGTGCGATGTCCAACTAACCCCAGCTTTGACGCCTGAATTCTGTCCATCTTTTGCCACATTTCCGAGCAGTGGCGTGAAAAAACTATTTACTTACCAATCTCGCTGCTCCAATGAGAGTATATGTCGGCAGTCACAGGAACCTTCGGATCAGCTTTTACTATTTCTTTTGATATTTCTCTTGTCAGCAATTTTCGCAATTGGTCTCCAAGGAACTGGGCGCGTTGTCTTAGGAGTAATTGACCATCTTGTGTTTTTTCGAGTAATTTAATGAGATTTCCGTCACTCGATTCTGACACAGACACGCCAGATACGCACGAGGCCCCGGAGATAGATGTTGATGACGACACAGGTGACGCTGGTGCACTTTCTTTACATAAAGAGACTATATAGTCTAAAGTATCTAATTCTTCATTGTCAGTCTGTAAAATAACATAATGGTTTTGTTTTTAATAATACTGCTAAAAATACATGCATAAATACTCTTTTTTAGGGTTCCGTAGTCAACAAGGAACCCTTATAGTTTCGCCATGTCCGTCCGTCCGTCTGTCTGTCTGTCTGTCTGTCTGTCCGTCCGTCTTCGGCTTAGCTCAGTAACCCTTACAACTAGAAAACTGCAATTTGGCATGGGTATATAAACCAATCACGCCGACAAAACAGTAAAATAAAATCCTGAAAAAAAATTTTTTTTAGGGTACCTCCCCTACATGTGTATTGGTGATGTATTTTTTTTTCTCTTTAAACCTATAGTGTGGGGTATCGTTGGATAGCTTGTTCAAAAATATTATGGGTTTTCTAAAACTATTTTTCAACTCAGTTATGCGTTTGCGATATAATGGGATTTAAAGCCCTAATTTTTGTTCGAGTCATGTCCCCCCCCCCCCCCCCCTGCTGGCTAAATGGCTACTACAGGGAACGTGAAAAAAATCGTACATATGATGAATTTAAAAGAAAAACTATCACGGCTAAGTAGACATAACTAGTTACCGAGTAATAGTCGACCAACTTGAAATGTACTTAAAAAGGCTAACTTTCCTACAAATTCGCACGGACATTGATACGATTATTTACGAGGGTAAAACTATAATAAAAACCCCAAAAGCCCCTTTTAAGTCCGCATTCTGTGACAGACGGGCAACTACGGAACCCTACCCTGCGCGTGGCCCGACACGCACTTGGCCGCTTTTTTTTTCAAATGTGTGTACTTAGATCTATAGTCGTAGTCAATCATTTTCTAATCATACTTACGTCTTTGGTTATCTGTGGTTGTTGAGCTGCCTTCCAACTGATTATTTTTTTTTTAAACTTGGCCTGTGGTCCAATTGCAGGTATAAGAGCTTTTATTTGTTCGTCATCAAGTAGTAGCAAGGCCTCTGTGTCAACCTCATTCTCTAAAAACATAATAAACTGTTATCAGAGACAGTACATGTATAGTCAGCATCAAATGGTCCGCCTTACACGGTGTCCTACGTAGGCGTGGGCGTGCGGGCGGGGTGGCGGGGGGGCATCGCACCGCGCCGCGTCGCTTCGCGTTCGCGATATTTCGCCCACGTAGGACACGGTCTAAAGCCCTTATTACGCACGCACGCAAACGGCACAAAAAAAGACTTAGGTACTTAGATATTTTTGACCAAAAGTGAAAATTATATAGAAACTAGCTGATGCCCGCGGCTTCGCCCGCCGCCCAAACTTTCACCCCTCATTTCACCCCCTTGAGGGATGATTTCCGGGATAAAAACTATCCGATGTAATCCCCCGGGACTCACACTATCTCTATACCAAATTTCATTTAAATCGGTTCAGTGGTTTAAGCGTGAAAGACGGACAAACAAACAAACAAACACACACACTTTCGCATTTATAATATTAGTATATGGTAGTAGTATGGTTCAGTGGTTTAAGCGTGAAAGACGGACAAACAAACAAACAAACAAACAAACAAACACACACACTTTCGCATTTATAATATTAGTATGGATTATAAGTAACTTCAAATTTCACTGTTCGTTTTTGCGTTTCTCTAAAATCATAAATGGCAGAAATATTTTGAAAACTTATTATTAAACTATTTTTGATTTTAGAGAAAAGCTTTTCCTATAAAACATGCTTATTTTAGCGTATTCTCTACAATAAAATAATAAAAAATAGGTGTTATAATAACATCACTCTGATGAATTATTTTCAGCGTTTGTGGCCTTTGCTTTTCACAAAATATAGTTTTCTCTGATACAATCCAGTGTTTGACTTTGGAGACTTATTAAATGTAGGTATATGAATTAAGTTGTTTGCAACATGGTAGGAATCACATGTACCTATATAAATCACAACACTAACATCGACCGTTGGGTATTGAGAACCATAAAGTGCTTACAATACATAGGTACATACTAAACTAACTAGGTACTTAAGTCATTGCATTTGAGAACACTGTTTTTGTTTCACTCACATTTCAGTTCTCGTTTCCTTCTGCCTCTAACACACAACACAATGAATTTTAATCAAAACTGCACTAAACGCAAACAAAACAATATTAACGGACGATAACCGCAATGGAACTAAACAAATTAACTTTACTAACTCGTGTATTGTATTGCACTTCCAGTAACGAACGCGCCTATATTGTCTCACGCACGTGTAGCTAGTAATAGTAAAAGGCGCAATAGCGAACGAAAGTCCTTCACGAAATGAGCGAGTGAGACAATGCGAGCTAGTTAGCTCGCTTTGTCTCACTCGCTCAATTCGTAAAGGTCTTTCGCCAATTTCACCTCGTGGCAATATACCTAGTAGGTGTTTTCGCGCGCACATTACACATAGTTTGTTGACACATAGATTAATAGTTAATAATATATGCGAGTTTATTTGCAACACGCCACAACAAATGAATGTTATAAACCTAAAGAAATACGGCAACCGCCATTGCAAACTATTGCGTCATCCTCTAATGTTTTTTTAATCAGGTACCTATATAGTCTACGGGTCGCTCCAGCGGCTATATCACAAGACGGCGCGCGAGCTCTCTCGATTTTTCTCGCACTATACCCCTCTTAATAAGTTTTCTAATAAGAGAGAGTCAGATACAGATAGTGCGAGAAAATGAGCTCGCGCGCCGTCTTGTGATAGCCGTGCATGGGTTAGCACACTTTGAAATGTTAGTAGGCGTAAGTAACAGACAATTGAGTTCATCAAACACCACACCACAAAATAGTAAACATACATTTCATACCATGAAACTGATGATGATGTTTGTGCAGGTGTCGATAAATTCATAGTGTCACACAGTAGGTATGTTTTCTGAAATCATGACTAATTATTAACTGACAACTAAAGATTTTTAAAACTTGTCTAGGTAAGTATAAGTAAAGTATATTAACGCGGTCTGGCTATTTATAGCAGGTAACGCTGCAGTTTTATGTAAAATTTGTGAGCAAAATACATTTAATCAAGGTGCACGTACGTATACATACGGTACCTATTCATAGATACGTATATTCTAATGAAACACAGTTGCCCTAACTATTTGCACAGTTATATTAATTGTTCGGAGATTTATATCGTAATTCGTATCGTAGTTAGGAGCAAGTGTAAATAAATACATAAGTAGTACATTATTGTAGAGGGTTGCACGTAAGCAATTCTGGTTACAAGGTTATAAATTATAATTAAACATTATAGCTACTCACCACGAAACACTTCAATATATTTATCAAAGCCCCAGGTCTCCAGCAAAGTAGACACAGTAGGCAAATCATTCTCTTCCATAATCCACACACACTTCACTGACTCGACTCGACAAAAATATTCTTCGTACCTAGACAGACACTCGTGTGTTCATTCGTTGCCGGCCGCCATTAAAATGATGCGTCGTGCGTCGGTCCGGTCGCTTCGCGCTCGCGGTCGGTCTGCAGCGGCGCTACCACGAACTTCGAAAGTTGAAGTTCGGGTATTTCCATCTCTATCGCACTTACAGTACTCGAGTGACAGGGATGCATGTATACGAACTTCGAGATTCGAAGTTCGTGGTAGCGCCGCAGACCTTGAAGTAGGATAAATGTTTGTTTGCAAACACAACTTTTAATATCGTGACGCAGGTATAATAATTATACCTAATTCAAATGCAGTTTAGCGCAGCTTTAGTTTTCGACGTTTTATATAGTGAATTCAAAAACAGTTAGGTAATTCAACTATCCTACTAATATGTAGGTATTATAAATGCGAAAGTTTAGATGTTTGGATGTTTAGATGTTTGGATGTTTGTTACTCACGCTTAAACGGCTCAACCGATTTGGACGAAATTTTGCACGAAGATAGTTTCTAGCCTGGAATAAATATAGGGTAATCCCGGGTCCACGCAGACGACGTCGCGGGCGGAAGCTAGTTAAGGCGCCGTAGGTTCAGCGAAGTTAAGGCGCCGTAGGTTCAGCGAAGTTAAGCGAACAGAGTTTTTGAAACAATATAATGCGTCTGTTTATAATAATATCGTTACAAAAAAATACGAATAGTAATCTTGAGGCTTTTCTGCAGGGAAATCAGTGCTTCGAAACATGATTAGGCAAATTTCGCTCGATAGAAAAAAATCACGAACATGGGTCTAAAACACACAAAAATACACTTAAAATATTTGTAACAAATTATGCACAAAAGCTATAAATATTAAAATTGCTTCTAAAAATCGGCAATATCATGTTTGAGGGAAATCAGTGTTTACATTTTTATTTATTTAAACGGCTAAAGAATTAAAATAAAAAAACCAAGATATCCGCGCTTCCGAGCACGCACTTCCATCTCGCTCACGCTTATGCTCAGTGAGAGGGAGAGAAGACCATGAACCTACGGCGCCTTAAGCGAACAGAGTTTTTGAAACAATATAATGCGTCTGTTTATAATAATATGGTTTCAAAAAAATACGAATAGTAATCTTGAGGCTTTTCTGCAGAGAAATCAGTGCTTCGAAACACGATTAAGCAAATTTCGCTCGATAGAAAAAAATTGCGAACATAGGTCTAAAACACACAAAAATACACTTAAAATATTCGTAACAAATTATGCACAAAAGCTATAAAAATTAAAATTGCTTCTAAAAATCGGCAATGTCATGTTTGAAGGAAATCAGTGTTTACATTTTTATTTAATTAAACGGCCAAAAAAATAAAATTAAAAATCATGATATCCGCGCTTCCGAGCACGCACTTCCATCTCGCTCACGCTTATGCTCAGTGAGAGGGAGAGAAGACCATGAACCTACGGCGCCTTAAGTTATAAGTTGACAAAAGTCTCGAAATTGTTCCATATCATAGGTAAGTAGGTACATTTTTAAATTTTGCGATTATTCTCTGTACCTACGTATCACGTTTTGATGGCAAGAACTTTCTTAAGTAAAGCCTCTCTTGCATGTCGTGGTTCTCGTAGGTGTCTATTGTTCACAACTTTCTATTCTTCTTCTATTTCTATTCTGGCGTACCTACCTACTGTGAATTGTGAAATTGACCTAGGTGAGTAGGTACGTATCCTAATATTATACATATTATAAATGCGAAAATGTGTCTATCTGTCTGTCTGTCTGTCTATCTGTCTGTTACCTCTTCACGCTTAAACCGCTGAACCGATTTGGATGAAATTTGGTATAGAGATAGTGTGAGTCCCGGAGAAAGACATAGGATAGTTTTTATCCCGGAAATCATTCCTTAAGGGGGTGAAATGAGGGGTGAAAGTTTGTATGGAGCGACGATATAAACGAGATCCACGCGGACCGCGGACGGAGTCGCGGGCAGAAGCTAGTAGTAATATAGGCAGCGTGGCACGTAAACAGACGCATGACCTTGAATGCACGAAGAATTCATATTTTTGGAGGTATTTCTTTCGACCTACCTATATCAATCCAGTAGGTATGTCAAGTCAATTCTACTTTTAGGACCGTATTACATTTCAGCATTAGTCAGGCTGTTGTCTAGGCATTTTACGGTCCGATAGTATGGCGAAATGGAAATAATTCATAATAGCTTTTTTTTCTGCGTAACAGATAAATTATAATTCTAGTAATAACGACGACACTAAATCTGACAAAATAGGATTAGTGATTTAGATATTTTAATAAGTAAATAATTTAAAAATTATAAATTCCTGAAAAAGAGGTAAAAAATAATAATATACCTACTTACTTAAGTATATCTTTTCTTTGTTTTGATAAATTAATAGGTATATGCTTCATAACTTTGATGATAAATCAGGCAAAAAATGTTTCCAAACATTTTTTTCATTTACCATATCTCCGTGTCTAAAAATAATAATTGGCTGTAGGTTCCTACATTTATTGTTGAATGTAGTGGACACAAACATTAGAGGCTTCTAACTCGGACATTAAACAACAACGGAGGGTGGATTTTAGGGGTTAAATACTGTATAACAATTTTAAAAAAATGCTAATTGATCAGTAGGTTTTGGGATTTTCAATATCAGCACTCTTTCATTGAATAATGTACGAATCGCCTTATAAAATACGTTGCAACTTGCAAGTAATGTTTTTACAAACCCCTGTTAAAGTAGCTTTAAAAATGCCGCTCGCGAGCCGCAGAGCTGGCGTGATTGGCCGGTTGCATGCAGCGGGGCAGACCGCCGGCAGTGTTGTTCCTGTCGAATTCTGGGTTGCCGTGTATAGAGTCTAAAATTGCCGTGTTCTAAGAGAAAACTTCAAAAAATTGCCGTGCTCCATGCAAACTTAAAAAAATCGCAAAATTCCTTCTGATTTGGCAATTGTAAGTTACAATGGTACGTACTTAAATGAAACCCGGCAAACATAAGGCCTACAACACACTGGCGCGGGCGGCCCGCGGTGGCGTCCAATAGTAAATTTGACAGCTAATGACAAGTTTACTATTGACCGCCGCGGCCAGGCCGCGTCAGTCTGTGATATTTTTCGTTCAGACATCGACTCAAGGTTCAAACGTGTTGTAAACGGCAGACGGTCGGTGGCGCTTGATGGCGATATCTATCGCTAGCTGCAGCGTCGTGAAATTGCCGTGTTTTATGATACGGTAATGGATCTGCTGCCTTATGCCGTGTTTTAGGTCCGACGATACCTGAATTGCCGTATGTTACGGCAATTGCCGTATCAGGAACAACACTGACCGCCGGCCGGCCGCACGCTCGCCGCGTAGGTTAGGTACTACTAGGTAGGTACCGCACGAATCGCAACGATTCGCAACAGGATCTTACGCGTCTAAAATCGTCTTACTCGTAATATAAAAATATACTTACTCGTCGTGAGAATAATTATGAAAATATTTAAGTACTCTTCAGTAATCTTTATTGCACTAAAGAACAACTTATCGTACACAAGGCGGACTTAATGCCGTAAGCATTCTCTACCAGTCAACCTTTGGGCAAAGCAGACATTGTGGGCGTGTTGTAATTGTAATAGAGCAAGATCCGTGAAAATAGTAAAATAGAGAGATACAGGTATCAGATAACAGGTAAGGGTATTAAACCGTTACCTGTTATCTGATTCAAAATCAATCAATTGTGCCAAATATTACACGGATAGGTAGGTATATGTGGATGAATTTTGTTAATTTAAGTATTATATTCTCATGCAGTCCACCAGGATCCCCTAGCCTGATCCCCCAGGGGATCCTGATGAACTTCCGAGTTCTTTAGGATCCCCTAACGTCAGATTCATAATGTTAAGCCTCATATACACTAAAGTAGTTATTGCCACGTATGACATTGAATTGTATTTTTTCAGAGAGTCATCCCTTGTATTGAAAGAAATGAAAGAAGCACAATCTATGAGTTAGTGCACTACTGGTCATTTTCCCTGATTCGCCACTTTCGTTAATTCGTCAGTTTCCCTAATTCGTCAATGCCAACAAAATATTTAATTAAGTACTTAGTCAATTATCCTATTAGTCATTTTCTTCGACTCGTCATCTGTCATTATTGGTATAGTGAGTTCTACTCTAAGGCAGGTCGGTATAGGTACGACGACGAGCGAAGCGAGGAGGAGTGTGAGGTGTACTGGGACCCGACTTTATTCGAAACAAATATTAGTAAAGCCGGTTCTGGCGCTTCAACGGCCGCTGCCGTGGCACACTGACAAACTGTAGGGTCGCAGCGACTTGCCTTAGAGCAGATTAAAACAAATCAGCGTTTTGCATGTGAATGTCAGAAGTGAAATTTTAACTGCTGCAGTTAGAATCAAATAAAGGACCAGTAAAAATAATGCATCGCTACAGTTACTTTAAGGTCTTAAACAGTTACAGGCATATAACCAGTATGTTTAACTGTTTAAACAATTTATTTTAACTGTTTGAAAGAATTACTTCCAAATGATGTTGATAAGTAAAAATAACCTTTCGTTGCAGTTGTTTTAACGTTAGCACACAGTTACAGATACGGCGAGAAAATTTTACTGTTTGAACTTTTACTTTAACTGTGTTCATACCAAGAACAGCGCCATCTAGGTGTTTAGGGATGAACCCGAATCCTAAATCGCTTGTTAGGTAAATCGATTGTAAGACTAAGTAACGAGCTAATTACCTAGTTGGTTCACAGTGTCACCAGAAGGGGGCGCTGTTATCAATATAGGAATATTGTTAAAACCTAGCATGTAGATTGTAGAGCACTTTTCTAATAAACACGATACCAAACAGACGAAGTCTCTCTCTGCACCTCCCATCAAGGAATACGGTCCAGCTACGTGGCAACAAACTGTTTGAAAGATTTACTTCCAAATGATGGTGATTGATAAGTTAAAATGATTTACTGTCATTCAACACAATTGGAAAATTGGCAATTCGAAAATATTAGTCATATTTGAATGATGTCAATTGAAAATCCTCGACATGGAAAATTGTCTAGGCATTTTACGGTTTCGGTTTTCGGTTTGTATCTGTAACTGTGTGCTAACGTTAAAACAACTGCAACGAAAGGTTATTTTTACTTATCAACCTCATTTGGAAGTAATTCTTTCAAACAGTTAAAATAAAATGTTTAAATAGTTAATCATACTGGTTATGCCTGTAACTGTTTAAGACCTTAAAGTAACTGTAGCGAGGCATTATTTTTACTGGTCCTTTATTTGATTGTAACTTTTTCGATCAATAAAATTAAATGATTAAACATTTAATTTGCTCGTTGTATCTGTAACTTTGTGTCAACGTTAAAACAACTGCAGCAAAAGGTTATTTTTACTCATCGATCATGTGGAAGTAAATCTTTCAAACAGTTAAACATACTGGTTTTGACAGTAACTGTTTGAAACCTTAAAGTAACAGTAACGATCCATTATTTTCACTGTTCCTTTATTTGGTTATAACAGTTTCAATCAGTAAAACTAAATGTTTAACTAACTAAATATTAAATTTGCTCGCCGTATGTGTAACTGTGTGCTAACGTTAAAACAACTGCAACGAAAGGTTATTTTTACATAATATCACCATCATTTGGAAGTAATTCTTTCAAACAGTTAACATAAAAGTTAAATACACTGGTTATTCCTATAACTGTTTAAAACCTTAAAGTAACTGTAGCGATGCATTATTTTTACTGGTCCTTTATTTGGTTATAACTGTTTCAATCAGTAAAATTAAATGTTTAAACATAAAATTTTGCTCGCCGTATGTGTAACTGTGTGCTAAAGTTAAAACAACTGCAACGAAAGGTTATTTTTACTTATCACCATCATTTGGAAGTAATTCATTCAAACAGTCAAAGTAAATGTTTAAAAAGTTAAACATACTGGTTTTGACAGTAACTGTTTGAAACCTTAAAGTAACTGTAACTATCCATTATTTTTACTGGTCCTCTATTTGATTCTAACTTTTTCAATCAGTAAAATTAAATGATTAAACATTTAATTTGCTCGTTTTATTTGTAACTTTGTGCCAACGTTAAAGCAACTGAAGCCAAAGGTTATTTTTACTTATCAATCATTTGGAAGTAAATCTTTCAAACAGTTAAAGTAAATGTTTAAACATAAAATTTGGTCGCCGTATGTGTAACTGTGTGCTAACGTTAAAACAACTGCAACGAAAGGTTATTTTTACTTATCACCATCATTTGGAAGTAATTCATTCAAACAGTCAAAGTAATTGTTTAAAAAGTTAAACATACTGGTTTTGACAGTAACTGTTTGAAACCTTAAAGTAACTGTAACTATCCATTATTTTTACTGGTCCTCTATTTGATTCTAACTTTTTCAATCAGTAAAATTAAATGATTAAACATTTAATTTGCTCGTTTTATTTGTAACTTTGTGCCAACGTTAAAGCAACTGAAGCCAAAGGTTATTTTTACTTATCAATCATTTGGAAGTAAATCTTTCAAACAGTTAAAGTAAATGTTTAAACATAAAATTTGGTCGCCGTATGTGTAACTGTGTGCTAACGTTAAAACAACTGCAACGAAAGGTTTTTTTACTTATCACCATCATTTGGAAGTAATTCATTCAAACAGTCAAAGTAAATGTTTAAAAAGTTAAACATACTAGTTTTGACAGTAACTGTTTTAAACCGTAAAGTAACTGAAACCATGCATTATGTTTACTGTTTCTTTATTTGATTAGAACTTTTTCAATCAGTAAAATTAAATGGTCAAACATTAAATTTGCTCGTTTTATTTGTAACTTTGTGCCAACGTTAAAACAGCTGCAGCGAAAGGTTATATTTACTTATCAATCATTGGAAAGAAATCTTTAAAACAGTTAAAGTATCTACTTTAACATCTGTTAAAACAGTTAAACACACTCGCTTTTACTTGAACTGTTTGAAACCTTAAAGTAACTGTAACGATGCTTTATTTTTACTGTTCCTTTATTTGATTCTAACTTTTTCAATCAGTAAAATTAAATGGTTAAACAGTAAATTGGCTCGTTATATCTGTAACTTTGTGCAAACGTTAAAACAGCTGCAACGAAAGGTTATTTTTACTTTAAATAATTTGGAAGGAAATGTTTCAAACAGTAAAAGTAAATGTTTTGAACAGTGAAAGTAACTGTGTCAACAGTTAAACATGCTATAACTGTATGAAACATTAAAGTAACTGTAACGAAACGTAGTGTTTACTTGTCGTTTATTTATATGCAACGTTTTAAACAGTAAACATAACATTTTTGGAACTTAAAAGTAACTGTTTTCGCAGTAAAATAGCATTTTACTGTGTGAAATGTTAAAATTACTGTTTATTATACGTTGTTATCACTGACCAATGACTTACTTTAACTGTTTCATCCATTGAAATAACTGTTTGCCAATAACTGTTTTTTTTCAGTTATTTAAACCTCGTAAAAACATTAATTCTCACTGAAATATAAGTTAGCTTAACTGTGTAAATTTTAACTGTGCAAAAAAGGCACACAGTTAGAAATCATTTTTTTCAGTGTACCTGGGTATGGAATTGACACTAGTCACTAGCTTGCCTACGCCTACTTATTATAATATATATTACAAGTAAAGTCTGGCAAAAAAGTCAAGAAAATAATAAGGGCGGCACTATCGCTCATATAGCAACACGAATAGTACGACATAGAGATTTTGAACCTTCACTTTTTACTAGGACATTTTTTAAATTTGGATCCTAATTTAGAAAAATTACAATCGAATACATATTGGTATAAACAAACAAACTCACAAACATTACCTCTATATAATGTTTAGTTTATGTAGACAGAATGCTAGTAAGTAATTTAAATACAAGTTCTATTTACTGATTTTATTAAATACTAGCTGCCCGGCCCGGCTTCGCACGGATTA
The DNA here is from genome assembly GCA_947578815.1 of Epinotia ramella. NCBI lineage: Eukaryota > Metazoa > Arthropoda > Insecta > Lepidoptera > Tortricidae > Epinotia > Epinotia ramella. The sequence continues at coordinate 13,869,648 of OX388205.1, read as the reverse complement.
CCCGTTTTCCCGTAGCAATTAAGCATTTTCCCGCGGTAAAAAGTAGCCTATGTTCATCAGGGATAATGTGGGCTTCTAATGGTAAAATATTTTTTCAAATCGGTCTAGTAGTTTCGTAGCCTATTCAATACAAACACACAAACAAACAATCAAATCTTTCCACTTTATAATATTAGTGTAGAGTACAATATTCAGTTTCTTCTTCCTCCAGATATTCCACATTCAAATACATTTCATTAATACACTTAAAATTCATCAAATATATTGTAAGTAGGTACCAAGTTGGTTTTATGTCAACATAACAATAAGTGCATTTTAGGCACTATGTAAACAAGACGAAAATTATCAATTTACTGTATCTAATCTAATGGTAGCGTTAGAAATAAATAAAGTTAATATAATATTTCATAATTTAACACTTATTAGTAGTATACAATAATTAATAACCTATCGCTCCAGCAGTTCATCTGTAATCATTGTCCAATTGCGATTAAATACATTATAAATTACTTCCCGAGCGGGACCGCGTATTGTCTTGCTCATTGTATGGAATTTTTGTTGCACTTGAATGCAAATAAATCCGCAAAATTTAATAAATACGGTAAAATAACAACACAGATCACAATACGTCTACTAGCATATGACAAGTTTAACGAAGTTACCAGGGTCGGAAAGAAAGAGTTCTGCTTCTAGACTTTTTTGCCAATTTACGTTATACGTTAGTATCGTTACTCAATTTGAATATTATTTGCAGTCCATTTTGAGCTAACAGCAATACTTTACAAAAAGTCTTACGAGCTAGAATATAATATTTCAAGACCCTTCAAAAGATGTTCCCCATTCTTAAAGAAAACAGGTTTATCGTAATATTTACGCACAATGTGCACGGTTCAAAAAAGCCCTAAGATATTCTCACAAATTGCTGTCTCATTATATATAAACCTTGAGGAAAGAAGCCAGAATATAATTAGGTACGTTGAATGCGTGTGGCTTGGCGGGGCTTAGATTTTTTGCGGGAGCTACGTAGTTTATCGATATCGATGAAATGGTCACCCATTTGTAAATAGAAAATCTCTACAGCAAAATTAGAACCGTTTTAAGGAATGTTGATTGTGAAAACTTTCCGCGAGTTTGTACAGGGTTTGGGTATCGTTAGACCTAAATGCTGCCTGTCGGAGACGTGGGTCCCTTTTCATTTAAATTCCACGCGTTGTATTAGGATGTGAGTGGCTCCTAACACAAGTGCCATACTTAAAAGGAGGATTCGACCACATTTGTGTACCTACCCGTTAAAAATAAATGATTTTTGTTTTTTTTATTTTTTATTTGAGTGGGTGTTGATACGTAACGTTCGTTCAGTAAGGAAATACAGTTTATCTACGCAAGCACATATCATTAGTGCTCTAAAATGCGTTCAGAAACCGAAGGAAATGACCAGCATTATTACAACCAATTTTACTATGAGAACTTTCTTGTCTGTGGTAGTAGGTAAAATCTACTAAAACAGATTTTTGTAAGGTTATGAGTTTAAATTTGGAACAGCTGTCAAAATTCAAGTGGGTCTCCATTCTAGTATCCATAGATATTAAAACAGTTATCGATGGGAGACGTCAATTCAGTATGTTTTTTAATATAAACCGCACGACATTTGATCAAGAGTGACATGAGAATAGGGACTTCATTCGTTTGTCTATGATTAAAAAAAACATTCGTCTTGACGTAGGATCGAATTGGTTTTTGCTGTTACGAAAGTAGAATTTAGAAAAGTTGTTTGTAATTCACATTTTAGTTGAAAATATGAGTAGTACTGACTCCGAGAACCATATTGAACACTCCGCCGGATATCGTAAAGGCAGCCACGATTGCAACAAGAATATTTTACAGGTAGCACTATAGTAGCAATGCAGTTCATTTTCCTACGGCTTTTGAACCCATCTTAAAGTACTTATGATATGTGTGTAGATAAATTAGTGTACTGTAAACTGTACATCATTTAGCCTAAAAACACTCGTGTTTTCAGGCCTCTGATTATGTTTCACTTGCATAAACTACTATTAACTAAATAGGTATGGTTAATATTATTTCATGAGGGGTCGGTTGTTTACATCAACAACATTAAAATTTTTTTGAAAACGAGATAATGATGAAAACATATTTTTGTAAATACAACTTCATTCGAAAGTAGTCCTAGAAACTGAAATAGTATAGGTAAAATATATATATATATATATATGTATAAAGCATTCTCCTACTAAATTGACTGTGCTAGTTCTTTTGTCCCTTTTTACTTTAGATATAGGTTCAGAAATATTACAATTAAGAAAAGGGGAAAAGGAGGTTCAGTAGTAGCCGGAAATTACTCTACTTCATCGACAAGAGCCAAGCTCGTATAGAAAATGGCTGGAGAAAAAAAGCTAAGAATGACAATTTATACATATAACTGATTTATTACATGTCCCAATCAGCCTTGAATATACTTATGCCTAAACGTGTTGATGTTCCTTTTATCGATAACAATGTCGATGAATATCACTCCATCCTTATTCACCAGCTACAACCGCATCATGTGACTGGTCGCGTTTGCTGACAGAAATGCATCAACGCGCAATAAGTCTCCTGGGGCCCAATTCCGGAGCACGTTTTCGGCATACTAAAATCATTATGTGAATCATCTTAGTACATGCTCTCCCTCTTGCGTTAGTGTATGGTCAAATGTGTGAACGTGACGCACTGTAATAAGCAGGATTTGTAATTTATTCAATTACTTTTTCTGTGATGAAAGAAGTTAAGATTTTAAGCAACAGCTAATTCGAGATTCAACTCACGGCTTTTTTATGTATAAAATACATATATTATCTATTGCAGCGATTACAAAGGTTAAAATTGCATAGACTCCTGACCAGTGTTGACGCAATTTTGGTAATATTTAAAACGTCATATAGTGCAAAATCCACGCGAAACATAATAACTATAATTTTGACGGTTTTAAATCATGTATTAATGGGTCATGATTCAGTTGATTCGACTGTGTATACAATGAGTTCTGTGATCGACCTGTTCTTCTAATGGCTCGCCGACGTTATTACCCGATCGGTGCCATTTGCAAATGGTTAAAATCCCTTTTTCATCACACTTGCTCGAAAAGGGCTTCATAATGCGCAGACATACAGAGCTGTAATAGCCTGTGTTACGCCCACGGGCGTAATGGTTTTTTTCTTAAATTGCATCTGTCACTCTTGCGGCAGTTACAAAGCAAAGAGGTTTTATATCAAATACGATGTCTGAAAACGTATTTATAAATAAATTTAAACTTAAAAAACTACTTAAAGATGTTTAACTGAATTATTTACAGGTTTAATATGTTGTTATTTAGTGTCTATGTAAAATGTTTTTAAGTGTTTTCAAATCGTGGCTGTATACCGAAGGGTCTTTGCCATACGCGCCTCACGTCAAATTCAACAAAATGGACGACTGACATGTTGCAGTTTTTATTACGATTTGTATTCATTTCATCTAAAATGTATTTGTTTCCTCGCAAATGTGATGAAAAACATTGTGTATAACACGGGCGTAAAAATATTGCAAACTCGAGTCATCAAAAGCCCTCCGCCTTCGGCGTCGGGCTTCTGATAGACTCATGTTCGCAATATTCCACTTACGCCCCTCGGTAAACAATGTACTATTCTGACACAACCAGCTAAGTTAGAGAGAGAGTGCCAGTAACTTGGTAAGTTTCAATAACTTGGAATACATGAGAACACTGAATGACTGTTATTTTAACATTGAAAAGTATAGCCACCAATTTCAGCGAAAGTGAGACATCGCCCTGGTCACGTGAGTTTTAGGGCTACATGCTACATGGATGATTGAGATGTCAAAAGATGCCCCTTGGCAAGGATTACAAAATGTATGTATGTATGTATGTAAGCACTTTATTGTACAAATAACAGGTTAAAGAATATACATGTCACACAATAGATCGAAGTACAAAGGCGAACTTATCCCTATAAGGGATCTCTTCCAGCTAACCTTTGAGCAATTGAGAGGAAGGTAGGTAGAACGAGATAGGCAAACTTATACCGTGTACAAAAACAGAGAAAATGAAAACAAAACCTAATAGGTATTAATCCTAGACAAATAAAAATATGCCAATACATATGTAAATATACAATATAAAAAAAAAGATTAATTTTTTTTATAGCTTTTTGTAAAAACACAAAAATGTCGAAAAAATACGCATTTTTTTGGGGTCTTTTGTGCAAAATCGGTAATACCTTGAAAACACAAAGTAATATCGAAAAAATGAAAAAAGGCCTCGGGGTATTGAGTTGGCCTGCAATCCTGCATTAAGTTAAAACAAAAACTTCTCTATCTCTTACGGTCTAGGCAGGAAGGTGCCCTTTATGTGGCGCAATTTCAGGGCGCGCGCTCGTTTTGTTCTGCAATACGAGTATCGTGTCATTGAGTAGTTTTTGGAGTGTTTATTTGAGGTATCTGTATTTATTTGTGATTTTAATATATATATATTTATTTATTTATGTATAAATTGTAATATTACGTTAACCATGTCATTAAATTTGTGCTGTTGTCCACGTTAATCCCCTAGCCTGATCCCCCAGGGGAAAAAAACGGTTAGGTTGTTAGTTGAACTGCGACCCTACAGCGCGCGAGCCGAGCGAGCGAAGCGAGCGTGACGCGGTAGCGTCCGGCGAAGCGCCATAACCGAACATTATCATTTTTTCCTAGTTGAATATAAAATAATTGCCGCTAATTCCCCTGGGGGATCAGGCTAGGGGATTAACGTGGATAACGTGAAATTTGTAGGTATATTTCTTTATTTTAACGTTCTCTTTGTTGAGTATATCGACTGCTTTATTTGGCGCGGATGGTTGAAACAAGCCAGAATCACATTCACTGACCAAATTATTAACTTTATTTTTCTTCCTTCCACTTAATGAATAACTCGTAATTTTTTTAATATCTGAAAATGAAAATGAAAATATATTTATTCATAAATATCACAAACAAATTAAAGCCTTTCCACCCTTGATATCATTGCGTTTTTTGTTATAAATACTGCGTTTAATTATTTGCACTGACTTTTGCGCACGGCTGACTGTTTTGGTAAGACACCAATCAATATTTTTAATGATAAAATTTAATTATCGATATCTTTTTTATAACTAATGTTAATACTTTTCATTTGGCCTCGGACGTTTTTTTTTTAAACAACACAGTAAAATAATTCAGAATATCAACAATATTATGAACTAAACGCAGCATTCAAACTTTTCCGCACTAACCTTGTCGCTACTTTTTTTTTATGTGCATCATGAGCTTCTGGGTTTCTTTATACTGCCAACAGTGCTGACCTTTTTTTAATTTAATTTAAATTTATTCTGGGAATAATTAGCAAACACTAATTATTAAAGAATTAGTCGTATGTATATTAAAAAGTATACTTTATAAGAATATATTTGAAATAAAATAGCGTTCAAGATTATTAACTATATTTTTAAATACATACATATACGACCTCATTGCCCTCACATCCTTAGTTTTTCTATAGGCCGGTGACGCATGATACGTAGGTAATAGGAATTACATAGATACTTACTAACTGGACCAATATTGATTCCAAGTTTAAAATTTCGCGTTTTACTGGACACTTCTAATTAGTCTTCGGTATGTTCCACTTACTGGTATTTGAGGTGTCTGTTTTTATTTGTGATTATAAATATTATAATATATGTCGACGCGCGAACAATATTTAAAACAAATACTGTAATATGTGTTATTTATAGTTACATTGGTAATATACTTTGGCAAAAAACTAAAGGAATGTTAGAGACCATCATAAGTGTGGTGTTTTGGGCAAATAGTTTGTGTCAAGTGGTTGTTTATGGCGACGGATACACTCGTGTATCTTGATGTGTTCTCGATTGTGAAGCGAGCGGTAGAGACTCATTAATTTCATGATAATTGTTAACGTCTCAAAAGGATATTAGTCATGAATCAATAAATAGTAAGTATATTGTTAAAATAAGCTGAGACCATGACCATGGGACTTTATTGTTCATAGGGTCGCTTACGAACAATATTACAAATAATGGTCTATGAAAAGGGTGGCACAGAGGCTAATATTTTCTTGGCTGGCTGGCACATCAAAATGGAGTTTTTCTTCTCTGTCTGAAAAACAATGCGGTGGATCCAAATTAACAACTGGGCTACATACATAACATTTATTTAAAAGTATACTTTACAAATTAATATCGTCTCTCGAGAACTAAGTTTTGAGTTTGAGTAATTTAATGTTAGTTACTGCGGTTAGGAAGCCGAATCAATCGACTGACCCAATTAAATTCGCGAACAGCCCTAAATATATTATTCGGTCTGCTAGGCAGCTCTCGATAGTTCATTAACTATTAATGGGCAGAGTTTTTCAACAGCAATCAATAATTTAATGTAGTTAGTTCTCTTGTATGAAATGAACTAATGAGCCTTCATTTTGCTGTCGGTTAAGAAATAGAGGGATCACTTATTACTAGTTTTTATGTTTAGAAATTCAATAACAGAGTAGACACATAGTTCGGATAGCCATATAAACAGTTTCTTCTTGAATTGTTTCAGGGGTAGGTCTTTTATGTCTCTAGGAAGCTTGTTGAATATTTTGATGCACATAAAATACGGGGTACGACTGGTTTGTTTTAGACGAGCCTTTGGTACGTAAAGTAGATTTTTTTGCCTGGACAGTTGGTTATTATATGTTAAGACCTCACCATTTTTTTTTAAGTATTGTTTCCACGAACAAATACAGCTATCTTGTATATGTACAGTGAAGGTAAAGACAATAGTTTGTTACGTTTAAAAATAGGTTTGCATGAGTCACGAGGTTTCAGGCAAAAAACTGGCCCTGATGCACTTTTTTTGTTTTACAAATGCTTTTTGCATATCTGTGGAGTTTCCCCATATTATCAAACCATATCGGAGGGTAGACATTGTATAACCATGATAAGCCACAAGGGCAGCTTCTTGAGATACAGATTCTCGTAACTTTCCAAGCGGAAATATAAACTTATTAATTTTGTTGCATACATATTCTACGTGTAATTTAAAATCACAGAATTGATCTAAATGTATACCTAAGAATTACCTAAGAATTTAGCATTATTGGTTTTGTCAACAGGATCTCCCATATAATTAATGTCTAATATTTTCTTGCTACCTCTACAGGTAAGAAATTGAAAATGCTTAGTTTTACTAATATTTATTGATAAGTTGTTATTTTCTAACCATTTAATAGTCCTACATAATGCCAGGTTTTTTTCATTTTCATAATTTTGGTCATCTGTACATGATATAACAATTGACGTATCGTCCGCAAACAGTACTCGATTTTTGAAACTCACCAAGTGACTAATTCTCACCGATGTAAGTGATTTCCGAAAGTTCGTATTTTTGAAACTCACCGGTGACTTACATTTGTCATACCTATGATATCGATTTACGAGTGCCCCCTACCCACTCGTAATTGAAATCACCATGCGATTGTTTTTGACAGTTGACGTTTGTGACATCTGCCAAAAGTACCAAAGTATGTTTTTGCCACCAAAGTATGCCATAAGATTTCAGTAACGATACGACGTTACTGAAATCTTATGGCACTTACATCCTTTTCTTTAAGGAAGGCAGTTTTTAGGGTTCCGTAGCCAAATGGCAAAAAACGGAACCCTTATAGATTCGTCATGTCTGTCTGACTGTCTGTCCGTCCGTATGTCACAGGCATTTTACTCGAAAACTATAAGGTGTATTTGAATAAAATTTTGAGGATAGGTGTATTTTATTAACTGCTACATAGTTTTGTAATTCAATTACTAAAAAAAAATTTTTTAGGGGTGCACTCCTTACATAAAACTGGGTCAATTTTTTTTTTCATTGCGATCCCACGTGTGGCACATCAATCGATAGGCCTTTCAAAATAAATTCTTTTGAACAAGATCGGTTCAAAGGTTTTCGTGGTATTCCTAAAAAACTGCCTTCCTTAAAGAAAAGGACGTAAGTGCCATAAGATTTCAGTAATCGTATCGTTACTGAAAACCTTTTTAATAGGCACGGAACCCTCGTTGTGCGTAGTCCGACACGCACTTGGCCGCTTTTTTATTTTTAGAAATACCTCAAAAACCTTTGAACCGATCTTGTTCAAAACAATTTTCGCTGAAAGAATTTAATAAGCCCTAAATACACGGTTCAAAAATTAGAGGGGGGACACAATTTTAGTGACTTTCGGGGCGATTATCTCCGACTCTATTCACTTAATCAAAAAAAATGCTGAGAAACCTTATATTTATTTAGAAAGGCCTATCGATTGATGTGCCACACGTGGGATCGCAATGAAAAAAAAAATTGACCCAGTTTTATGTAAGGAGTGCACCCCGAAAAAATTTTTTTATTGTAATTTAATTACAAAACTATGTAACGGCAAACAAAATACACCTATCTTCAAAATTGTATTCAAATACACGTTTTCGAGTAAAATGCCTGTGACATACGGACGGACAGACAGACAGACATGACGAATCCATAAGGGTTCCGTATTTTGCCATTTGGCTACGGAACCCTAAAAACCGGTATCAAGGACAACACTGTAACATCTGCGTAAAAAGGAACGTAACGGGAAGATTGTCTCTGACTGACATTGTAAAATTTCTGCATGTTGGTAAACAGCGTGTGACTTTCAAAAATACGGCTCTTGGAAAATGGTGACATAAAAGTCATCGGTGATAATTTTAGTCACCGTGACTTTGATATCACCAGTGAGATTCAACAATCGCACTCCAGATGGGTAAGTTATTTCATTTGGGATTCATCATTTACGTAAAAAGAAAATAGCAGTGGCGATAATACCCCTCCCTGTGGTACTCCAAATTTATTGATTTTATAGACAGATTTGTAGTTGACTACGGTATTTCCTTCTTCTCTGATGATTTGGTTCTATTATTTAAATAAGATTCTAACCAACGTTAAACGTTTCCCCTTATTCCATATATACTTCTAATTTGTCCAAAAGCCTTTTATGGGGCACTAGATCAAAGGCCTTAGACATATCTAAAAAAGTACACTTACAGGTTGTCCTTCGTCTATGCTACCTGTACCTAACATCTTTAAGCAATGAAAACGCAGCTGTTGAAGACGATTTGTTTTTCTAAAACCATGCTGTTTCTCGTTTAAGAGAGAGTATTTATTTGCAAAGTTGCTAAGCCTTTCAAACATCACTTTTTCGTAGATTTTAGACAGAACAGGGATAAGTGCTATGGGCCTATAGTTACAGACTTCATTTCTTTTCCCTTTTTGTGTAAAGGTTTGATTATTGATTTTTTTAGGCCATCTGGGAACGTACCTTCTTCTAAGGAGAGATTCACTATACAGGCTAGAGGTGTGGATATTGATTGGGAGCATAGCTTGAGAATTTTGGAGTTTATTTCATCATATCCCGATGAGTTGGTATTTTTTAAACTCATGATAATTCTGTGTATCTCTGACGGAGATATGTGGCTTTATAAATTTGTTGCAGGAGAAGCGCTTTTAGCAGCAGGTGACCGCTATTACTTAGTAGGATTAACAAAAGTTAGCGAGGAGGAAATTAATAGATATGGCTACTAATGCTTAAGTGAGGACAAGTGTTTACGTGATGATCCAGATACTGAATTCAGCAACCGATTCAGACTGTGTGAGGCCAGCGTCAAGAGTCTATGATGGAAAAAGGGTTGTAGCATGTTGGGGGCGATAGGCTAGCTACCTATTACTGCTCTTGTTACGCTTGCTAGAATACAGGATCGAGTTGTGAGTGTGTATGTTGGGGAATAAGAACCAAAGTTATGGTGTCCTCAGTAATAGGGTATATTCATGTATTTTTTTTATTTTTTAAAACTATTCTATAAGTAACTATATAACTTGAAAAAACTATAACACTCACAATATTATTAAATACGCTAAAAAAAAAATTTAAACTGCTATCATTTTCGGACGATTAAAACGCCACCATTTTGGCGCGCTCATTTTGTGACGTCACCGTGCACTAAGAATAAATTAGCAACGATGTGTTTGATTCACAGTTTTAATAAAAGTGAGTGATTATAGTATTTTATGCAACTGTTGTATAAGTAGGGTCTTAAAACGCGAGTGTCGTGAGTTGCGATTCGAACCTTGGCGAGCATCGCAATTAAAGACGCCACGAGCGTTTTAAGACCAAGTTATACACCGTTGCATACAATACTTTTTCTACGACGAAATTTTAAATAAATAGCATTTGACTTTTCAGGCAGTAAGTTTTCCGTTAGTTCTATTACTACGCAGTCTACGCACGCAATTTCTTCAGCGGTGCAGTTTTTTTCTTCATCGTCCATTTTAAAAGGAACGTACACGTTTTTCTTCACTTCAGAAACACGAATAAAAACTTAATAAGTTATTAATAACGAATAGTTATCATATTTCGTATTTTAATTTTGAACTGGAATTTTGGTGGGAAATTACGAGTAGAAATATGACACATTGACACTTCTTGTTTATGGTCTGTTTTGTTTTTAATTTCCTTGCACTTGCCATCCGAACCAAACTGAATCCGGATCCGAACCGAATCGGATCGGTTTATATTTATAAATAAATAAATATTAGGGGACAATCTTACACAAATCGACCTAGTCCCATAGTAAGCTCAATAAGGCTTGTGTTATGGGTACTAGACGACGATATATATTCAATAGATAGAAATACTTAAATACATAGAAAACATCCATGACTCAGAAACAAATATTCATGCTCATCACACAAATATTTGCCCTTACCGGGATTCGAACCCAGGACCTTCAGCTTCGTAGGCAGCGTCACTACCCACTAGACTAACCGGTCGTCAAAATATAAAAACCGTGTGTATAAATAATACCAATCATTGGTAAAATATGTTTATTAACACACAATCCATGACCATTTATTTTCATTTTAGTAAATAATTTATGTTCTACAAATGTTGGATAGTAAATAAAAACTTTTTATTTCGAAAAATTTGCTTATGAAGATGGTACCACTCAAGAAGCTTACGAGTACATTTGGCCTTTAGGTCGCCCTTCCAACATTCGTTTGAAACAGGAAAACATGACCTTGAATGACGTCACGTCTTCCTTCATCTCTTTCATGGGGTTAGGGTGTCCATGATTTAGCATACAATAGGAATAACTGACGAATTTTAAGATACTTGATACTTATATATGCAAATTATTCTCATTACATCATCCTACTACCTAGGATGAATAAATAATCGAAAAGACAGATAGGCATCTTATTATTTTCAAATACATTTTACAATATTTGTTTATTACATTGCTTCTTATGTCTAGTTTAGATTTATTATGAGTAAGTCGATATATGTAGCTGCCGGGACTTTGACAGCAGCAGCCATTTGTACAATAACCCTTCAGCTGTGGCGAAAAAACATGGCCGCTTACCCACGTCTGTGGCACCCTCTGAGGGACGCTCCACCTCCAAGGTTTGTGGGGTGAAGTGATTTGGTAAAATTAAATTTTCTTTAGTTTTTTACATAATCACAGCCAGGATTTTGGACGAAACTCGATCTATATTAAATGCTCTAACTGCAACGATATATCATCGTTACATTAAAGTCGTATTAAGGCTATCTAGCTTTATACTTATTCGAAAAACATAAAATGGGAGGCTCATAAGTATTTTTTTTACACTAGACCATTTGAAATATTCTACCAATATAATGCCTACACTCAGAAGTTGCTCGTGTGGGCTTCGATTTACATGTTTATACCTGAAGTGTTTTATACTGTATGTAATCAAATTCATGCCTAAACAATACATTTGGGCCATCAACTAGGTGTAACCGAAGCTTTTTTTATTGTAGGTGCAGCAGGTTTTATGTGAGAGTAAAATGAAAAAAGTATGTCTACTTTAACACAAAATAACCTCTTCCAAACGACTGCAATTATCACAGCAACCATGGGCTTTAAACCAAACAAATTTGGTTGGAAGCATCTTGATTAAATATCCTTTCAATTAAAATTACAACATTAATACCAGTTAAACAAAAAACACGTAAAACATGAACATTAAAACAATGAAAATCAAGACCATTTCGAAAAAAGATGGTTTGCTTAGTATGGATATACCCTTACCCACACCATGAGTTTGTAGTAGCGGTACAACCTGATCAACATGAAGGAATAGTGGTGATTTCTGAGTGGTCCCTCGTCTGTGTAGAAATTAGTTCTTACTTACGATGGTTCTTCGTAGATTGTACAAGCACCTAAATAACACAGCACACAGCTCAGTTAACACTTATTGAAACTATGATAGCACATGAACCATCGTATTCGTTACAATCGAAAGCGCCACTCACTCACTTGATTAGTCCGAAGAGTCCGAACGAGCACTAAAGACACACCTGCATATTTATTAATATTAATATTGATAAGCACATTAGGCACATACATAAGCACTAAGTATTTATCTAATGTTAGTTCACCTACATAAAGCTAGACAATAGCAACAAATCGCGAGCACAACACAAGATCCAACTTTTCCGTTAATAGATACGAATTACGAACGTTGCAAGACAATCAATCCATGGCGTATCCATATTATGAAATCGCGCTGGTGCGCTGAGTAAGTGACGTCACGACGTCTCATGTGAGCATCCCTCGGAGGGAAGTTCCTTGACGGTTCCCATCCCTCTGAGGGCTCTGTTATGACCGTTACCAATTTCGATCTATTTATCTACTTTCGGGCGATTGTTAGTCCATTTCCTACATTTTAAATAAATTTACGATAAATAGCGGTAATATTAATAGCTTTTAGTAATTCTAAATTAGTAGAAAAGCGCTAAAAAACCTGTAGGCAAATTTTGATCATGAGTAGGTATGGTGTGTTAGCCACAAGTTTATTATCGTTAATCAACTAAAAACTATATTTTTTTAACAGAAAACGAAGGATTATTTACATTTCTCCAAGATATCGCCTTCTGGCAACGAAAATTCGCACTAAAACCATTAAAACTCACTCGCGAAACTCGACCGTGGTTAACGCGCCAGTGGCAGTTTTAGACTACCGATCAAATTCAAATTTTTCGTCCAATGCCCATTGAAATTGTCGCTTGTTAGCTGTCTCGCTTCATTGGATTAAAACGAGATCAATACACGAATGGCGGTTTTATTTCTAAGAAAGTAAGCACAGCCAATGCGCCCCTCCGAGGGGGGCTCCACCAACCTCCAGGAAAAAATATGAAGAAACAGAGGGATGGCCACAGCTAAAGGGCTAGGAGAGCATTTATATTAAAATTAGTAATAAGTACGTTGCTAGTGTTGTTTTAGCTTATTGAAAAAAGAAGTAAATTGACGTAGTTCTTTAACTTAATCATGACTTTAATTAAAATAATTAACTATAATTCCGACTTCAATATTTTCTTACAAAATTTAAATTGCCAGCAAAGTAAATTTACAAGTAAGTGTAAATGACAGCTCCTCATACTTTGTTTATTACGGCGTCATACACCTAGTACTGGGGGCCTAGACAAGGTTACAATCGACAAGCGCTAACGCCAATAGAAAACTAATAAAATGTATGGGAATGACAGATGTTAACGAAAAGTGTTTCGTCGGTATCTGTCATTTCCATACAATTTATTATTTTCTATTGGCGTTAGCGCTTGTCGATTGTAACCATGTCTATGGCCCCTGGGATTTTGAAAAATAATTGCGCAGGTAATTTACATAATTATGATTTGCAAATACACGCAAATAATTGCTAATGAAACATATTATTATCAGTTTTAATAAATGCTCGCGTGCCGTTAACACACTGTATATTAATCTAGGTCAATTAAAAACCAGGAATTAGAAAAATATGTACAAAACAAATGTAAATGGCTTACTTACATGTCTCTGTTTTTTAACTGCTATCTTTGATTAGTGTGTTGGACCAATATGCAATTGGCACATCGCACAATGACTAAACTTTAGTGGCAGTGGGCGGGCCACATTACACGTAGAACCGATAGCCGTTGGGGCGAAAAGGTTCTCGGGTGGCGACCACGTACCGGAAGGCGCAGCGTGGGTAGGCCCTGATGACCCGGTGGACTGATGACCCGGTAAAGCTCGCGTGAGTCCGGTGGATGCGGGTGGCGTAGGACCGGTCATTGTGGCACTCTTTGGGGGAGGCCTATGTCCAGCAGTGGACGTTCTTCAGCTGATATGATGATGATGATGATGTTTGGACCGATACTTTGCACCGATACTTTGCAATAAATGATTCCAGATCATTTAATGCAATATCATCTCAATACCAATGCATGTGCATGACTGTGCTTGGACCATCACGATCCACACAGTAAATTTCAATACGTCAATACCGCGTTCCAAAATTGGGCCCCTGTTTGTACAACATTCTTATATTATAATATAAACACTTGTTTCGTACACACGAATCTGTTGAAATTTCAACTTAATCGATCTTGTCAAAACGTCGACGCAAGATAAGAAATATTAGTTAGTCTAGACTTCGCCTGACGTTACGAAAGTTACTAAAGCCGCGCACAGATGGGAAATCGATTCAGACCAAGACCTGTGTTTGTGGCTCCACTGGGATTCGGTTTTTATACAAATCTAATGCCGGGACAACCAAGATACAACCGACTAGTGGCTTCGAGAAAGGGATGCGAATATTTAAAGTGCTTTTATCCTATTACGATCCCTTGTGGATTTCTTTCGAGGGAAGTTAACGAAGATCCTCGCGAGTTTTCCTCCTGCGTACGTAGGTATGTTGTCAAATGGACTTTGAAATATCAATTTGAGTTGGAGGTGGATTTGTGGGATAAAAAAGTTGTTTTCGCGTATCTGTATTCGCTGCATGCTCTGTATGTTTATGGAATACAAATACGCGCGGCTGAGCTTAGAGGCTTATAGAAATGACTTCTGGCATTTTTGATCAACTTGAGTTCAAATGGGAATTGTGAAATTAATGCGAGTATGTCTAACAAAATCAATGTGTGCCTAACAACATGCTCGTAAAACAGGTTAGGTATCTAATTTTACCAGTTAACTCTGTTAATCGCAATCATTTTAATCAAATCAGAACTCAACGTATGTTAACATATCTACCATTATAAGAGAGTACATTTTGTTGCGAACAGTCGGACATGTCCGTCGGGACAATCAGCGATAATTATTATGTTAGTTTATATCACGCAAGTTAAGGCAGTTTGTAATGAATACCTAATCCAAGAGTTATTAAGTTGAATGATTTGGCAGACCTATTAACTCTTGCATTTTGAAGCACGGACATGTTTTGGATTTACAACTAAGGAATATATTATGGGTTGTACGAACAGATTATCTGATGAGATGAGTTTGACTTGTAGACATGGTTAAGAGGCTCCCATACGCCAATGACCTTCGATCTGAATCCCTTAGTTTTCTAATGTTTTTTGTAGCTTATTATATTAACAACAACGGCTTTAAGCAATATAGTATCCCATATTTACTTCAAACTTCATTGTTTTCGAGATATTTGGCATCAAAGTTGAACAATTTTAGGCCAAAAAACTGTTTTTCTGGCCATAACTTTTGTGTTAATTGGTTTAAAATTAAAACCCTCTGCCAGTTTTTAGAGACGTCATAGACGAACCCAAATTTGTAGATTTCGTATATGTTAGATCTTTCACGTCAATAGAGATGCGAAATAAGTGTTTTTTTAGACAATGTTTAAAAAAATCATACAAAATTAAGTATTAATTTGTTTCAAAATCCGGTCTGTGAAAATGGAGATAAAAGATTGAAGAACCGATAGCCGTTTGATTTATGATTCTATCTGTAGTGCAAAAGTAGAAGATACGATTCAAAACTTGTCAAAAATCGATGAAAACCTCGGGTAGCCCCTTAATAAGCGAACTTTCTCGCGTGCAAGATAAACTACCCGTGTGTTTCTAAGACTCTTAGGCGATTCTCCCACAGCTTTCCGTGAAACGAAACGTAACCGTTTTTTTTTTCTCACAAAACTGTTTTGAAAAACAGTTTCAAAAATAACTAGTTTCTCCGTGCGTTGGCACCGTCGCCGGTCGCCAAACGAAGTGAAACGAAAAAACGGATGAAACAGTTTACAGTGTTCGAGGTACGTTTTCACGTTTTGCATTGCAACCGTTGCGTGCGACTGTCGCCTTCTACTCGTAGCTTCTTGTCATCGTTTTTATAAAAACAGTTTGTGTTTCTAGCCACAAACTGTTATTCCGTTATTGTACGAGAAACCGTTTTTGAAAACGCTTACGGGAAAAAACGCCCAGCTCTACCCGCCACGGTGCGCGAAGCGACAGATTTTAACATTGTATGCAAGAATCTCAATTTATATCGAAAACACGCCTAGTATCTACTCTGTGTTGTACAACACAGAGCCGTCGCGGCAATGCGCGTGTAAAAAATCTGTCGCTCCGCGCACCGCGGCGGGACGCGGTGCAGTGGGAGAATCGCCTTAGCCTTTCCCGTGCGTAAGACTGTTCGTGCGCGGTCTCGATTATATAGGTATTAACTGCGCACAAAAGTATCAGAATTAGAAAATTACACCTTATAAATTTGACCTTAAACCTCCTCGTTACGTCCTCTAGCTGTCCTTGTTATTTCTTGGTTGAATCCAATTACGCACAATGGTATTGTTTTTTCGGGTAACTTTGCACCCTCAAAGAATACCTACGTGTTTTGTTGCTGCAATATAATATATGTTGCCTAATAAATACATACCTAATATTATTCCTTGGTTTAAATGCAAATAATCTTAAATTATTTTTTTATTAAGCAGTAACACTAACAGCTAACGAAATTATAAATTTAAATTAAAGAAAAAAATTAAAAATTCGAGCTCCGAGCCGGATTCGAACCAGCGACCACTAAGGCTTTCATGGGCCGTCGCTACTAGGAACAATCTGTCTCGGTCACTAAATCTTTCAATTAGTTCCTTCTTACAACGCCTTACGGAGGCGTGTAGCGATATCTACCAGAAGACTTAGGCTTCTTATGTAGCGACGGGCCATGCATGTCTGTGGTCGCGGGTTCGAATCCGGCTCGGAGCATTAAATTTTTCCTTTAATTTAAATTTAGCAAATAATCTAATTCATATTGCCAGAAGTACTCATCTGCGAGTTTTCGGAGCGTCTTGGGTTGTCAGGAAAATGCCACCTGTTAGCTAGGAAAGTGTCGTTAGAAATCAAACCCTCAGAATATCAAGTTTGGAAATAGTAAATTATTTGTGGAATAGTAAATCGGTTAGTTATCAATACTTTACAGCCATCAGACACGATTAAGATCGCGTCTCTTAACACTTTCACTGCCAGGAACCCGCCTAGCGGGCGCCTAGGCCGTAGTCGCTTTCCGCTACATACGAGAAAAAACCACGGGATCGGCTACGAGCATAGCGCGTAGCGATTCTTGGCAGTGAATGTGTTAACTTAAATAATCTCTTACCTATACATGCTGCAGCTACTGTCCTCGTAAAAGATACAGTGGTCAATGAGGATGATGAATGTTTTCTCAAAAATGGCCCGCAAAGTGAACATAACTCGCTACATATTGGAAGGTAAAGTGCATAGTTTAAGGTCAGATCTAAATTAAAAAATAAAAAACATTGCAGGCCGCCTGGAATGTTATATATAAATTCCTTTATTTGTCGAGTACCAATTAAAAAAAAAAGTAGAAACTGGCATATAAAAGACGACACAGCTCGTATTCAGCCAATTCAACTCGTATTTTTCGGTTGCAAACACGACGTTATTGTATGTGTCTGAAATAGTTTGCGTTTTTTTGGTGGAAAAATACACTTCCGATTCTGTTTAAAAAAAAAACGGCGGGAAATCATAAATATTTTCACGTTGTGCAACGATTTTTAAAGTTTATATAAATTTAGTATTTTTAGTCCCCCATTTTTGAGAAAAGCACTATATTAGCCTCAGCCGGAATGGCAATTGCAGGCTTCGTATTATAATTCAACGGACTCGCAAGCTCGTCCGTTTAAACAAATACTCAGCCTGCAATTGCCTCCTTCCCGGCCACGGCAATAATGTACTATTAAGGATCAATAATTATAAATACAAATACCCAATAAAACATTTAATTGTGCTTGTCAGTAAGTTGTTCCATTTTATTATCATGAAATCCAATTAGTTCCGTTTCTCCACCGGCTGTTAGAAATCGCAATGAAAAAGTGATGTGGGTTGTGTCATGTTGGCGATTAACACCGATTCCCTTAGTATGACATTCATTTTATATAGTGTGTGGCTTCCATAAGAACGTATATTTTAAGAGCTGAAAGTATAAGCCCTAATGAACGTAAATTAGTATCTCTAGTTTAAACAGAGTGTTGGTTTTTTTTATACAAATTAATTCGGCACGCAATGTAGCAATGTATCGGTAACAAAGCTAACAACTGACAGTTACATTTGGAACTAGCTCTGTCTCTCTGAAAGGTCAAATAAATATTAGTAGTATATTTATGCTCGAGATAATTTAAAAAAAAAATAGCTCTCCAGTAAAAAAGGTTATAAATCGATTCACAGCACTTAAAACTATCTAACGATAGTTTTAAAATGTATGTCACACGCTGTATATCTTCAGTTGGTTTGAAAATAACTACCCAGCTCAGCTTATACCTTTATAAATTACCAATTCAAGTAACGAGTTACGATTACGTGTAGTATAATTACTTTATAATATTAACGTGTATTTCACCGTCAGAGCATATAATATAGGCAGCTGTGTCGCACATGTTAGCTCATTGGTCATACTCCGCCGATAGTTCACCGTCCGTTGTTCACCGCGAAAGTTTCGTATTTTTCCAAAATTCCGAGTTGTGCAATAATTACTTGCAAACATCGCAGTGATTTGATTTTTTTATTTTTATTTTTTATGATTGTACTTTCCACACCAATTGGATTACTTTTCACAGGTAAATATTATAAATACTATTTATTTCAAATAAAACCACTAATTCAAGAACTTGCGACAGGCAAATCGCGCGGCATGTCCGATCTCCTTATTTCCTATATCAGTGATTTCACCAAATTAAATATCTGTTGGGATTAGATAACGGGCGATCTACTCCACCAAATGCACTTGTTTCTACTCACTCCCCGCCCAAAGATATATAAAACGAGTGCGAGTGAAAAATAAAGAAACCGGAAATTAGACCCTCAGATTGAACTGACATAATATTCCTTTTTTTTTGGCTCCTATCGACTCTGCCCTGAATACAAATAAGTTCAATTGTAGAAATTATATCGATATATTGGCACAGTCACTTCAAATTAGGCGCTGTATAATATTACTTTTCTCAAACATGCAATTAAATATTGACGTTGTGTTCTTCATAATTGGCTTCGAAGTGTCACGTTTCGGGCACAGCGAGACGAGAGACCCGTAATGGCATTTCATACAAAATTGGAGGCCTAGGCCTGCAAGATGGTCTTTTTTAATTTCCATTCTCAATTTGTGGCACAGGATCACGGCGTTCAGCCATGAAAATTAAAGTTTGATTTCTTGGAGTTTTTTAATTTATTTCATTGCATGTTTGAAAAAAGCACTATACATACCTCGGCGTGAAAAGGGGTTGCCGGCCTCATAACTATCCGTCCTCGCTACGCTCGGCCGTCTATATATACTCGGCCGGCAACCCCTTACTTCCCGGCCTCTGTAGTAAAGTACTATTATTTATTTTTTGTCCTTGGTCTCACTACAATAACACTACAATGGTATTTAATCACGTCCTTGTTTAGCAGACAACTTCTAGTCTACTATGTATTTTGAACTTGTCTCATTCTCTTTTTCAAAAAGCTATGTTAGTAAAACAACCACAAAATAACAAGATTTACTCTGGCATTATATATTTTTTTCGACTTTAAAACGTAGTGCTAACTGAATTTAGTAAGTATCTAGTAAAGTAATAAGCGTGATTTTTAAAAATGCTAATTCCCATATCTTGAACCCGTTGAACTTATTATGAATCCCTAAAACAATACTGGACTTTACTAGAATTTCTCTAAAAACATCATTTCAGCGGTTAAAGAGTGATCTGATGCGTGTCAGCTCTTCGGCTGCGGAAATAACTCAATAACTGAAAAGTTATGTATCACACCGAGTGGGAAATTGAAAGCATATGACACAATTCAGTTCACGACACCTTGAGGTAACTCCCACACAAAACTCGATATCACTGCTATTCACAACCAGAAAATAGGTTTCCACGATAAAACACGTTTTCATCGTCACTGAATAGGAAAATTTCATTCGTATCAAACGCTCGCCCGGCGGGTATTGTGTTCAATGGTGAATCATGTCGCTCATATTTACCTCGGGTTGCTTAAATTATTATTTATACTCTTGCACTTTATTTAGTGGCTTAAGAAATCACGAACTCCAACCCCGTAATATATAACCATAAAAAGCAAATTTTAATGAAATAAAGACGCATTGGTTGGTGCGACAGAGTCCTACAAATGGTCAGTAGGTACAATGTTTAAAAGACCATCGTTGGTTGGTGCGTTCTTTTAAATTAAAAGCCAGCTGCCGCTTAACGTGATGGCTGAGTATTGATTTACTTGACACTTAAATGAGGTCGTGTATTTCAATTAGAAAATAGATTAATTTTGAAATATTTCTCTAAGCAATTACAAAAGAAAGACGGCGGTATTAGACCGATTGCCGTGGGTACAACATATCGTCGTCTTGTAGCTAAAATTGGCTGCGCTGCCGCTGCTGCATCCGACCGACTCAGTCAGTACTTCCAACCGACACAAGCTTTGGGTCAAAAGGAGGTTGCGAAGCACCAGTTCACGCTCTCCGAACGCACGTCACACAAACCTCCGGTAAGGTCCTATTAAGAAGGTTTTTAATAGTGTTGAGCTGTAGCTGCCCTCCTGGCACAAATCCGTGAATATCTACCACAAATTTTAACCTCCCATTTGCTACACGAGTATTTTTTTTTTCGTTTTTGTTGGTTACCATGAGTGATTTCTGACAAAAATACAACAAACAAATGAATCAATTTGATTTGAATTTCATA
Source organism: Epinotia ramella (assembly GCA_947578815.1). Classification (NCBI taxonomy): domain Eukaryota; kingdom Metazoa; phylum Arthropoda; class Insecta; order Lepidoptera; family Tortricidae; genus Epinotia; species Epinotia ramella. The sequence continues at coordinate 13,848,540 of OX388205.1, read as the reverse complement.
CTTTGTTTCAAATTAAAAATTTTCATAGCAATTTTTGGTAATTTTTTTTTTTTTTTAAAGGTTAGGTAAGTATATCAAACGTAAGGGTCAGTTTTAACATTGATTGGACATTTGAAGTAAAATTCGATTGATGCTGTTCTGCTACGTTACAGTATTGAACTACAAGACTGCGTCTAATAAGCACTCGCCCCTTTTTAATGTGACTTTAATTATAAATGCATGTTTGTTTTTTTTATTTTATAAAGGTTCGTTTTCAACGTTTGACACAATCTTTGTTTTAATCATGCCTTCTAATAAGTAAGTAGTGATGATTTAGGTACAGTAAGATCCTGAAAGTTATGAACATAAACTAAAGCTTATAAGGATGAAATTGCCTTACAACTTATAGCTGAATATTCACAATTGGCCTTGCGGGGATATTCAGGCGAAAGTGCTTAAAAGTTAAGTATTTGTTAGGAAATTGTAAAATAAATTTTACTGTCAAGAGTGTATAATATTGAAGTAAATAGGTAAACAATAAACATTAAAATATTGAATAAAAGAATATGTCAAATAGCATATGCCTAATATAAAAGAAAAATAACTTATAAAGTGTCTGCACAACAAGAGATTATAGACTATCTACAACAGACCTATCGATGTGACCTCTAAGACTCGGACTTATAGGTAAGTTTATAACTGAACACGCAAACAAAGGTCAGAATCTTATCTAATCGAAACGTTCATTTGAGTACGATAAACATAAGAACTTGCTTTCGTAAATTGACTCGTACCTATGTACTATTTTATACTAAAAACTTCAGAGGTTATATGTCGTTCTGTTGTTCTGTTCGTGCTAGATGAGTTGAATAAACCGCAGGTAAATAGTAATATTTGTTTTCTAAAACTAACTCTGAGAATTATGAAGGGTGTTTGCTTAGTACGCTTCACTAAAATATCTTTTATTATTTACTTCTTAATCCGCACGATGTTTTCGCCACGTTACGATAGTCTACACATATTTAGTAAACATAAGCCCAGCCTTAAATCCCGTATTTCTTTAACTTCGTAAACCAGAGAAAATGTAAGGCAAGCAAATCTCTAGATGGGATGCGTAATGAGTAAATAAACATTCAGGCCACGGATGAGGGGCAGCCAGTGAGACTGAGAATTAAGTGTGATTTATGGGCTTCGTGTGCTGCCCTTCGGCGGATCATTTGCACCGGCCGGAGAAAACTACAGCAGGCGCGGGAATTTTTGAATATCGATGTGATATACCTGGCATAATACTTCACGGGGTCAAAATGAAATATACATCTCGCATTTCAATTTCATTTCACTTTGTTTGAGCGCTTCGTTTGACATGATAGCTTGGCGCGCATGATCTTGCGCGTATGGATGGCTCTTGAGTCTTTATCCTCTCGTTGACCTCAACTACACATGAAAAAGTTAAATTTTTTTTAGTTTGTATTTTAATCAAATCTCTGTGTCGAATGCTTAGCGTAATTCCGAAACCTGATATTATGTACTAAGTAAAAATCATTCGTATATTATTAAGCCGATTTCAACCAATATCTTATTTTATTAATTACCTAAAATGTCATTAATTACATATTCAGAAAATACACATGATATGACGAGGCAAGGGTGCCGACCCAAGAAACAACCTTTACAATACGAGGCTCGGTATTTCGGTAATTAATATAATAAGATATTGGCTGAAAGCGGCTTAATCAAATATGTATGTTTTTTTAGTTAAGTACATAATTGGTTTCGGAATTATGCTAAGCATTCGACAAAGAGATTTGATTAAAATACAAACGATAGAATATTTTACTCTTATCATATGTGCAGTTGACGTCAAAGATATGTTTACATTTTTCGCCGCATTACAATGGAATAAGGTGCAAAAGTGTAAATATATAAAATTGATAATGATACACAACTTTACCTTTTGCTTTTGTGTGTTTTATGTGGGACGGACATATTTGCGTGAGCCGGCGGTAACGTGATATCAAACCGTCTCCGCGGCTAAACTGCGACCAATTGTTTACACCCTTATATACCCTTATATTTCACGCTTATTACACAAATTGCTCTCTAAACATTATGCCACGGGTCGATATCAACGTATTTCCTTGATATAATAATTTGTTAATGGGTGTTGGGAGTAAAATTACGTGGTTTATGCCTTTCTTATGGACTTCGGAATGAATAATGGCTTGAATCCGTACATCAAATATTATTTTAGGAATGTGTCAAAATTGTTAAGCGAGTTCCCAACGTAATACAATTTTGGGGCAGTGACCGCGCTTATAAGTCTTATAACTTTTAGAAAAACATTTGGTATTATCATCATTCGCTTGTCCTTGTCTCATTTACTAGAGGTCGGCGCAGCACGTTTTTATTTCATACCTCTCTATCACCCGTCATCTCATCCGTTACATCATTCCTGCTCATTTCGTTCAAACACTTTTTTTTCTAGTCTACACATTTATACCTTTACCCTTTTAGTCACATAACTTTCGTTTCTTCACAGTATGTCAATACCAACAATTCAAACGTGTACCGGGTGTACAATCCAAATGGGTCAGTATGGTGAAGTCGGAAACTATGAGAGATAGCGAGATCTGTTCTTAGGAACCATGACGTCGATTTTAGATTTAATAATAATTACATTCAAACTTTTTTATTAACTCTCATCAATGAGTTTAAATTCTGCAAGTCGCAAGAACCACAACACTAATGGAATCTTGTTTAAATAATTGAAAGAAAAAAAGTGAATAAAAAAGTTTGAATTTAATTATTATTAAATCTAAAATCGACGTCATGGTTCCTAAGAACAGATCTCGCTATCTCTCATAGTTTCCGAATTCACCATACTGACCCATTTGGATTGTACACCCGGTATAGTATAGTATTATACCAAGTAATTTATTTGTCAAGGACAATACCAAAACCTGATAACACTAACTCACTAAGTATCAAAATGCGAGTAAATTGAGGCCAAAAAAACGTTACAAATAAAAGTCTTAAGTACCATTAAGTGCCCATAACACAACGGCTCTCTAGATGAGCACGCTCGCAGTAGTAAATATACGCGGGTTTACAGGAAACATAACCTTCGTGGAGCCAACACTAATCGTAAGATTATGTGTCATTAATCTAATAATTTGGTAGGTGTAATCATAAGCTACATTCCTGCCATAGTTAGTAACCAAAGGGCGTTACGCCTCTCCAGTAATGGTACAACTGGTACAAGCACGGTACAAGTAACAAAAATATTGAGGAAATCGGTAGACGTTCTCCATACTGTTTCAGTTTACCTTTATTAAAAGTATATTATGTCTCGTGGAAATTGAAATATTGGAGAGTGGTTTTGATTATGTTTCTTAAGTGTAAAGCAGAATGGAGTTAAATAGTTTTATTTCATACAACTTTACTTCCTTCTGCTTGTTCAGTTACATTGTGGGAATTGAAGAAAAATTATTCTAGTATCATTATTATTACATCGCGTTATACACGTTGTTGCAACACGCTGTGTTTATAAATTTCCCGCTCATTTCTAGGCTCATCTTTTCTTGGCCAGACTCTAGCAACATACTCGACTTGGTCTCCAACGGGTTTGATGGATCGGTTTTGGTAGATTATACGTTTATACGTAATTGTCTACTTGGCATCAGATATATTAGGGCAGGACTCGACTTCGCATAGGTATAGTTTATGTATTATTTTAGTTAAAGTGTCCCCTTTGACCGTAACTTAGAACGGTACATTTTGAGGGGTATATTATTCCAGCATTTGGTTATTAAAACTACATAGAAAAGCGATTGTGTGGTTATGAGTAGTTACCAAATCTTGACTCTGATGTCATATACCATGGTATATATTTACGGTACCTACTCGGGTACCTTTCTTTTAAAGTCACCAAGCTACAAGAATTATAAGTGTTCTCTTCCAAATTATTGAGATCTTGATATCAGTATCCGCTTTAGACCGTTATATTTATTTGTACTACCTACTACTGGTCTGAAACACAAAATTTTGCTGGTTACGAAAAAAGTAAGAAAACAAATACTTGTAAGTTTACCTATAGTATTCACGCTATCAAGAAATATACAAAATAACCATTTGTCTTACTTCTAAAAGTTCTAAATGCATGTAAATTATCTATTTTGAATGGTACATTTTTAGATTTCATCATCATTATTGAAAATGGATTCGCCTTAGGCCTTTAACTTGCACCAAATCATCGTTCCTATGGTTGAAAAGCCTAAATTGATAGTTTCCATTGCTCAGCTACGTGGCTATTTATTACCATACGGATCTCGACAGCAATCGGGCTTGGTTTATGTTTTAATAATAATGGTCACGCAAACAAGTTAACGTATTTTTGAGGGACCCGACATTTTGTTTTCATCGTGCGGTATCTTTTAATATTGTTTATTGTTGTGCTGATTCTATTATGAAAGCTATCAAATTAAAGGTTGGTTGATTTAAAATCGCGAAACCGCGGCTTGAACATTTCAATTTGTATTTGCATGTTAATGAACACCAAACGCGTGTTGAGCAATAATTTGTATTCCGACTAACAAACTCATGGTGTAAATTGAATCATTGTAAATTGGATAAAAGGTTATTCGATTTGTATTTAATACCATCGTCATGTCAATAGGTAGAGACAAAATAAAATAAATAGTTTTTCTCAAAATTGGTGTCTGTTTTTTTTGATGGCACACTAATGCCATGTTGTTAGATGTGTAGAGTACTTTCATACAAACAATTGTTACTATGGCAGCTCAGCTCTAAAGTACATCCGTCTTGAGTTATGCATCCTAATCTATAACGTGTATCTAATTATGAAACCTGAGAATATGAGTTACTTTTAATAGTAGAATACTATTATAGATTAGGACGCCTAACTCAAGACGGATGTACTTTAGAGCTGAGCTACCATAGTAACTATTGTTTGTATGGGTACTCTAAACATCTAACAAGGTGGCGTTAGTGTGCCATAAAAAAAAATAAAAGGCACCAGTTGCCCATACATTTCCAGCAAAGCCCTTTGATTATACACCACACATAGTAGAACCTCAATGCGCACACCAAAACCCTGGATTAAGATTCTTATTCTGGATTGGAAAACACTAGAAATATGTCTATTTTTTATTTATTTATTTATTAACAAATAAATAGAAATATGTCTAAAAACATCTCAAAGTTATAGCAAGTTAGACGAAAGTAACAATTGCAAACTGTAGAATTACACACGAGACGGGATAGGGTCACTGAAAAAAGTGGAAACTTACTTCTGTCAATTGCCATCAGAAACAATCAACAATGTCGCTTTCTTGCAGTTATTGACTTTTAAAATGAATGATTGGTTAGTAAATAAAGGTTTAACTAACATTTTATTTTTGTGCATAAATCAAAGACTCTTGTACGTTTATTGCATTGAAATTGCCAAAGTAGGTACCCACCGCGTCTCGAAATAGGTACAATCGCTGCCATTTGCAACGATTCATGTTCTGTGAGATGCAAGCATTTTTTTGTTCTTTCTGGAGACTCATAATTGATTTCACAAATAATATTATGAGCACCCAATAGTTTAAACGCCTGCATCACACTGGCGCGGCCTGCGGTGGCGGACAATAGTAAATTTGACAGCTAATGACAAGTTCACTATTGAGTGCCGCGGCCAGGCCGCGCCAGTGTGTGAGAGGCCTTATGTTAACAAGTTAACAAATAGGTAAACTAACAACTACTGACAACTAACAACACAACACTATTACAATCAATGATTAATAAGGCACAAACCAACCAGTCACGTAGAAATTTGAAAAAACGAAAGCGCGCACGTGGTGCTTTTTACAAGCTTTTATTTAGTTTCACCTGTCCCGTTGTCTGTCTGTAATCAAATCTTGCAAGTTAAATTTGACCCACTTCAAGGTGACCGATTGAGCTGAAATTTAGGGTATAAGTATAGTTTGGATGACAATTCGATATTATGGTACCATTGAGCTGATCTGATAATGGAGAAGGTGGCCATGGGAATGCAGCACTTCACTGACGTAACCCCGTCGAGTTGGCTCGTTAGAATCGTCTCAATGAGTAGTTGATGATCGTATACAGAAAACTACAATCGGCAATAAAAGCTTGTACCAAAAATTAAATTTTTGACAGTAACTTATTGTCACATACGATACGAGCGCTAATTGTCAAAGTTCGGGCATAGTCGTTGGTCGAACTATCTTTTTAAAATAGACATGCTGTATTGTTAAGCGTGTGACAAACTACCAGGGTAAAAAGGCAGAGGCCCTTACAGCACACTTGAGGTAACCAACGTCAGTAATGCAGATTTTTGAGCGCAGCGTAGACTTTCAGGGCCAGTTGGCCCATTTCACGTCAGCAATGCAGGTTTTTGAGCGCAGCGTAGATTTTCATAGCTGGTTCGTCCGTTTCACTTTCAGCGTGTTTTGCTCCTTAACTCGTTGGAAACCTTCAATTTGGCCTCTAGCAGACCATGTTTGGGCACCGTAGGTTATGACAGGCATCAGTATACATATCAACGAGACACCGCTTCATGGTTAAAGGTTCAATGTCACTTGTGAGTTTGGGATCGTCTACGATTCACACAACACGTCTCTAAAGCCGGTCAAATGGCCCAAGCTGGTGTTCAGGTGCTCCCGCCCAAAAGATGAGATTAATGCCAATACCGCTTCGCTCTATTAAGCACACCGAGCATTTTGGATGCCAGCTTGGCTTTGCCTTCTAAGTGCCTGTGAAACTGGATGTCGCTGGAAATATCAACACCAAGGACCTGAATACCCTTAGAGAAGGGCAACAAGGGCCCTCACATTACAACCTCAAATTAATTTAATGTTTATCTAAGTACTTTTTGACCGGTCGATGAAGGGAACTCAATGCTCGTGCGTATAGTAGATACGGTATTTACCTTTTATTTCTGATAGTTTCTGTACATTATCATCATTTCCATGTCAGCCGAAAGACGGCCACTGCTGGGCATAAGCCTCCCCTAATACGCCACAATAATCGATCCTGCGCCACCCGCATCCAGCGGACATGTTTCTGTACATGTGACCTATTAATAGGTGTCCCTAGAATAGAAGCTTTGTCTTTGAAGCTTCGAAACCCTGGTAAGTGGTAACCGGGCTGTTTTCTATTTTAATGTCAGACAGGCTTGGAAAAACGTATAAACTAGGGAAACATATAAATAGAGTCATTGTGTCGGTTAGGGTGCCAACTTCAGTGAGCAACCACCTGAAGAACAAGGTTTCTTAATCGCTCACTTGATTTCGGATTTTAAAAAGGTAGCCTCAACTGCTTCTAATTTTTCATTATCAAAGCAGCCCATACTTCGATTGGCAACCGAAGTTGCCACCATCAGTTCAGGAGTCCGCGAAATTGGCAACTGTGGTTGCCACAAGCAAGTGAGTGGTTAACAAACCGTGCTCCGTTTGCAATTTCTTAAGTAGTTATTTGATACAAATCTACAAAAAAACCGAGAAAATATCCTTACAGTTCACTAACTCACCTGAGTGGTCGCAAACGGGCACACTAAATTAGGTGGTTGCTATTACTACTAGATGATTACTCGTGAATGTAATGTTAACCTAATAGATGTTGCCAACTATAGAAAATCCCTCAATCTGAGACTGGGTCGATTTAGTTTTTTATTAATGGAACTATGATCATTTTTCATCCAATCGAAGTCAAAAATAGGCTTTCGTCACTTCAATTCGGCCAAATAGCCTAGCGCCACCCACGTGCCTCTGGTCTCATCATAATTCGCAAGACTAATTTTAGCAAAATAATGACTTTCGTTTCATAGGGCCATTGAAAGTAGGTCGAGTAAAGATAGGTCGTCCATAAATAGACTACCTATTTGCATCTGCTATATTATGCAGAGTAATGACGTCAGAGGGATGAAATGTGTTATTTACGGAAGTGGTTCACGTTGTTCTGTAATGTTGTGTTTCATATATTTATATTTAGCATACAATTTTGTGATAGTAACGTTTTTTTTTTTGTAACTCTGTCCTGTTTTAATGTAGAGAAAATAATAACAACAGCATTGTAGCAAATTTTCTGGTCGTATATAAAATATTAAAAAAAAAGTCGTTTACCTCTACTTACTATGTAAATAAAAAGTAACGTGTATACTTACTCCATTTGACAATTAAAATAAACCTTTCAACAAAATTGTCTATTCTCTATGTATTAAGAACTTGTCAAGTACTTAATTTTGAAAGCAAGAAAGGTTTGTCAAGACCGTAGCGACTGGAAATCCGTGATCTCTGCCTATCCCTCCGGGAAATAGGCGTGATCATATGTATGGACCTATGTACGTCAAGTATTTTTTTTCAGTAAACTATATTGAGGCGTCGTATAAAGTTAGGATTAAAAGTCTATAAAAAATATTTAATAGATTTTGAATGCTATACTTAGTTGAAGGGATATGTAGAAAAAAAAGCCTTTTGCCTAGCAGTAGAACACTTAAGGCTCTTATTAAGAATAACTTAGTTATAAATGTGTTGAAATAATTATTTAACATGACAGTAAAACAAAAGCACTAGAAATACAATATGTCTATTACTTTGAAATACCAGCTAAGCCAGTTGGACATCTCTGAAAGCTTTTATGAAAACAGTAGGTATCTATTATAACTGGCACGGTGCGTATCAAAGCCACTTATATTTTATTATTTATCATTTTCGCTCGGGTCCGTCCAACCCGCCGCTGTAGGTAATGGAAAAGCTAGACTCGACGGCATCTATCCGATTTCATAGCTAAATAATTCATGAGGCAAATGCATCGCATGAGACATATTGATTTGTATAACATTATCTGATACAGATATAATTCTCTTTGAAGCTTTATTCGCCAGTATTACATAAACGTTTGACGGCAATGTAATCTCCATATTATTAAATTGAGCTTTCATTGGTTTTTTGTATACATTATGTATTCACAGACAATGTCCAGATTTTATGCTATGGAAAAAGGTTCATATTGAATTCATGGGGAATGACGCTAAACGTCAAAATGTTAAAAATTAATTTGGCAATACACCAATCAAAATATTCTCTTCTTGTTTAATTTAATTGACACTTCGTGAATAAACAGGTTGAATCCTGCCGGTATATACATAGTAGCGAGCGACATTACCCGCTCACTTAATTTCGAATTTTAAAAAAGGTAGCTTAAATTGCTTAGGATTTTTTTTATCAAGGCAGCTGGGCAGCCCTTACTTCGCTTGGCAACCACAGTTGCCACAAGCAAGTGAGTGGTTAGTGTACACATGATGATGAAAACTCTGACCGATTCCGGCTGTAGCGAACGTGCTGTGTGGCTGTGTTCTAGATTAGGTCGTTACCTAATATAGAACACACGTTCGCAGCAACGATACCCAATATGACCGGAGTGTTGTCAAGTAGCTCACCTAGATAATTATCTTTCTTACAAAGGTACCAGCGCACTTTGAGCTAGATGCGTAGGTATCCGAGTGTCCTTAGGATTTCGCTTAGTTGTCAAGGAAATGCCTTCTTTCGTAACAAGCTGCATTCGTAAAGAACGCAGACATAGCCACGGGATAAAATAATATAGGCCCTGACCCAATACATATCGACTTCCCATTCTACCGTGCACTGACTCTTCTGAACGGTATGTGTAGTCTTTATGTTATCATTTTAAATTGTAAAACCGCACCATAAATACTAAATTTGCACCAAATTTCAAGCACCATTTGTTTTTGCAAGTGTCTAGGTAACACAATTCCTTTGCTATTCCAACGTATCATGGATTTCCGCAGTGGAACGCCTGATTTTTTTTGTTACAGTTTCATTAATTTTCTCTAAACATAAGTAAATTATTCAAAATTAATTTTATTTATACTAACTATTACAGATCTGTCCCCAACACTTGAATTTCTTCTTTATTTTTTGCACTTGTGGTTAGTTGATGATTTATTTCTTGATATAGATTTCTTTAACAGGCTCATTTGATTAAATTAGTTGAGTATCTAAGTAGCACGTGTTACTAAAATTATGTTAAAATGTTGGTGTCGGATCCACGTGCACTGTTAGTAAGGACGTATTTTTTTTGATAGCTCAATAATCACTGACCTTATAAATGTAATTTACAACGTTTAGCCTTAATTTCTTCTCTTTCTTCCCATAGTGTACATATTTGTAAACTATAGGCTAGAAATACTCGCTAAGTTCACACGACAAGGTCACTGCTTTGTTATGTCCATAGGGTGAAACCCGGATAGTCGCCCCGGGGGTATAGTTGCCTTGCCTTGATTGCAATTACTCTAGTTTCGCGAATGAAACACACATTATTTTATTTATCTATCGAGAGACTGCAACTACAACTAAGTTGAACGTGTTTGCATGTCTCTGTGCGATTGCATGGGACGGCTAGGTGCGATCAAAGTTTTGCGGGATAAACCTCTTTCTCGACGGGGCATCTATCCTAGACGTAATTTACATGGATTAGGCAACTATCCCGTACATGGGATAGTTGTCCCAAAATTTTATAGGTCCGCAAAAATCGCCGACTCTGGAAATATCAAAGATACTGTTCATTCCTTTCATGAATTTGATGATAATAAACCAAAGTACCTACCCGTTTTACATATAAAGAATCTTGCTTTTTGTACACAGATATATAAAGTAATTTCAAAAAGTGGGGCATCTATCCTGTTTTTACCCTATAGTTTTGTTTGGGTTCAGGAACTGATGTTTGTTATAAAATTGGTGAATAAAATATCAGATTTGTTTTAGGTACGAATATTATAATTTCGTAGTATATTATACTGTATTATCATAGTAACCATTTAGTCGGAAAACAATCGTTTTGTGGGAGCCCGACTCTTACATTTTGAAATATAATCAAGGATCGGACAAACGCCCGTCATTTTCGAAGCATTGGAAGTCTGTGCTGTTCCGTACAGCAGAGACTACCTTAGGTATATTGTTAATAATAAATATTATTAGGTAGTTTATACTATCCATACTGAATATTATAAATGCGAAAGTGTGTCTGTCTGTCTGTTACCTCTTCACGCATAAACCGCTGAACCGATTTGGATGAAATTTGGTATAGAGATAGTTTGAGTTCTGGGGAAGGACATAGAATAGTTTTTATCCAGGAAATCATCTCCTGAGGGGATGAAAGTTTGTATGGAGCTGCGATATAAACGAGTTCCACGCGGACGGAGCCGCGGGCAGAAGCTAGTAATTTATATTATATATTATGTATTCAACGACAATTTTATTAATGATTGACATTCCGGTGTCTGTGTTCGAGAAAATATAATGATATTTCGCCATTAAAAATTAATGACCAAAATTTTTTCAAAATTTTCACTTGTAAGTCTATAAATATAAAACCTCGCGATTTATTTAAAGTTATTTTTAATTGGAAACAAGATTAATCTTATTTGAACGCATGGATGAATAATTCATTATTGATCTATTGAGATTGTTTGAGTTCTTTTAAAACTTGCTTTCTGTAGTAGGCATTTACAAGTAGGTAAATAAATCATTTCTAATTTGCAAAGTTACACTGGTGAGGACACCAAAGCGGAAAAAAGGACCCAGGTGGCTAATGGACGAATCACTTAACTTCGTACATGCTCCCGCATGGTTCTAAGCTGAACCAGATTAGATGCCGACTCAACTTCGCAGGGAATGGCTCGTGATGGTTTCTGGTACATCATTTGGATACATGAGTCACAATGTATTGAAAAATTACTGGTGGCTGACTGGTGTAGCTCAAGTTGGAAATAGAAGCGTTTTTGAATTGCCTGCCTAACGTTTTGCATCTACACCAACGAATGACACTTCCCATCGCAACAATTATTTCTATCGCTTGTGTCATTCCGATAGCGACCTCTGTTACTTTTTTCGTAATTTTTGCTGCCTAACCTTAAATATTTTACATTTTTATGTTTGGCAGTAAATATGCCTATGACATGGTGATTATTAATTGTTTTGAACCAATTTTTCTGATTCAGTAATTGATGTCAAACAGGATTTAGTTAGTTTCAAAATAAATGTTCTATTTACCGAAATAAAACTAGTTAAAATATTTATTACTACTAAATAAAAAAAACATTGTCACCCTAACGGTAGTTTAAAATTAATGAAAATAGAACGTCCTTGAAAAAATGTTTTATAAACCAACCTAAAGACCCTTGTGTCTAATTATTAAATTAAAAATTAACAAACTGTCAACTGTCCCTTGATGTTAGATTTTATTGAGGCAAGACTATCAAATTACCCGCCAAAGCGCTGAAATTTGACGCAAGTATCTACATAACTTCAATAAATGTAGGGTGATCAATGACCATAAATTAAGTGGATAACGCATGTGCAAAAATATGTAGGTATCGATTTAATCCTCTCATAAATATGTAGGTACCGAAAACTTTATCCGCTGACATAAGAGCGATGAGACATATTTATGAGTAAGTTGTATGTACATATTTTTAAACTTGTGTGCATTACGGAAACTAAAATAAAAAGAACACGTAATCATATTCGGAACATCATTAATCTATAAGATCCCCCGGACGGCCGGATATTAGTGTAATCATTATTATTGCATTTATTTACTAGACAGTGATGTACCTAATTGCATGAGACTATTGAGGAGACCTCATTAATTGATTTTTTCTTGTTGGTTATTAATATTACACCTGATCACGGATTATACATCACCGTGTACATATATTGATTCTAGAAAGAACATCTAGAGAAAATCCTTAACTCGCAACTATTACAACAAGAACGATCAGATGTTATCAAGAACGATAAGAAAACTATGGAGTCGATATCAACATTAAAACTTTACTCATATTCATACTCATACTCATTCATTTAATTAATACCAAAAGTTTATTATATTGTAAATACAAATGTTAACCGCCACACCATGTTTTTTACATTATAAGCTAAATAATAAAATGTTCACGAAATAATTAAGTTAATTAATATATGCACTAATTGCAAACTTAAATAAATGACACGTCTAAAGCCGTCAATGATTGAAACATGAGGCAATTAAATAAAGCGGCCAGTACCCACCGTTAAGTCTATCGCAACAATATGGTCTGGATAACTAGGTATGCAACTAAGTTGAAATTTGACAGCATGATAAATATATAATAATTACGAGACTAGGAAAATGAGTGAGTATGAATATGAGTAAAGTTGTAATGTTAATATCGACTCCATAGTTTTCTTTCGTCTTACCGTGCGATGTAAAATCCGAGCCCTGGTAATAACACGTGAGTGTCGTGAATATTTTAAGATAAAATCCATACTAATATTATAAATGCGAAAGTGTGTGTGTTTGTTAGTTTGTTTGTCCGTCTTTCACGGCAAAACGGAGCGACTAATTTACGTGATTTTTTAAGTGGAAATAGTTGAAGGGATGGAGAGTGACATAGGCTACTTTTTGTCTCTTTCTAACTCCCCACTTCCCTAAAATGGGGGTTGAAAGTTTGTATGGAGCTACGATATAAACGAGTTCCACGCGGACGGAGTCGCGGGCAGAAGCTAGTAACCCTATATATTTAATCTGACTGGTACTTCTCGTTGTTCATCAAAAATGGAGCGTAACGAAGCTCTTCTCGTATATTAGTAAAAAGTAACAGTTCTCGCGCATGTGTAATATTCAGAGTTAATTTCCCTTGTGAATAGTCAAATTTAATGAGAAGTGAAACTTGTGAGTTATTCAATGTAATTTAGTAACACTGATAGACTTACTATGTGGCGCCTAAAATGCAAATAAATAATGTCCATAATAGACACTGCTTAATCAGGTAACCTATCGACGTTTCAAAACGTTTTTTTTTTCTGAACATGACTAACTCCAAAAACGGTTGACCGAATTTTTACAATCTCAATATTTTATGTTGCATATGTTTGTGTTTGTGACACCACTGATTCATATTACCACAATTTTATTTGCCACAAATTCTACAGTCCGTCTTACACCTTCCAATTTTCTCATTAGACAAACCATTCGTGAACCAAGTTTAAAAAAAGTCGAAATAACGTTTTCCATTATTTTATTTATTATACCGCTAAATATTCATATCAATCTCGTATGTCGTATCACTCCCAGGTAGGTTCGTTCCTTACCTTGTACCTCCTAGGAAACTAGGAACACTACAAAGCGGAGCTCCGTTGACTCGCTCGCTAATCAAAATTTCTCAACAGATGATACTACAAAAATAATCTCACTGGGCATTACGAGAGTACCTAATTAAACAAACGTCAGTTGTTTATCCCACGTAAGTTCATTCGTGAAATTGTGTCCCTCAGAGCAGAAAGTAGGACCAGGACTACGTCGACTCGCTGGCGGGTCATAATTGATTAGACATCATGTTACACAAATGGCAGGTTATCAAGCAAATATTGTCTTTAGAAAGACATTACGGAGTTTTAACTCCACGGAGATAAAAATACGGAATTATAATCACCGGGATCTCAAATAAATATATAAAATAAAATTACGGACAAACGCAAAAATGGGAAACTCAAAATCGTTTTCGGAATTTTGTTATTCCGGGTCACCATTTTTCGAGGTTGTAATACCGCTGTATTCTTCATTAAAAGTGTGTTGAAATAAGCACGTGCAAATATAAATAATAAATAAAAAGAATATGCCCGTGACACTCAGTCTTCTTCCCAGGATGACAATATTAAGGGGGGGGGTAATATATCAAGGGTCGGCAACGGCCATGTTACTCCTCCGGTGTCCGCTTACCATCAGGCGGTCCGTACGCTTGTTTGCCACCGTCGTTATATAAAAAAAAAAAATGATCATGAACAAAAAAATAACAATAATTTATCATGTATTATTTAATTAAAATTACTACTATAGAATGAAACGTGGTAAATAAACACTTTTTTTTTCTAGTATACACTTGTATCTACTCGTATACAAGAACATACATACACTCTTATTGAGATAGTTTCCCTTTTTTAGAAGTCACATTTGACGTATTTTTATAAAGACCTATAATTTGTCAGTTTTCTTTATCCTTGTATCCCGCACCAGCAATAATTATTATCTGTTTGACCTAAGGTTGACTGGTAGAGAATGCCTTATGAGTTATGACATTAAGTTTACCTTTTGTTGTAGCTTGTGTGCAACGGAGCCACGCTGTTTCGTCGCCGAAATAATTCGTTTTTATATGTTTTTGTTTAAGGTATTTGTTGTTATGGGCCTTAGATGCCTGAAATAAATGGTTTATTATTATTGTATGTCTTTCCCGCTCACGGGACAATGATGTCCCGGACCTTTGTGAGGCGCGTGTGTAGCTAGGTAACCTACAAAGTACCATCTGACCAACACGTAGAGGCCCTTTTTTATCAGATTTACATGAAAATGAGTTTGAAACGTAGACTGAAACTTTTCCAATATGTTCCGTTTATACCGTCGTGCGTAAAACTAATTCAAACATTGGCAAAAACTCTGGGGAGTTATTGAAAATCACTGTCTTTCACGATACCTCGGCGATCATTATTTGTTTGGTTAAGAACACTTAGGACAGCAAGACTATTTTAATTAAATGTGTCTTGTATGCAATAGCTAAACATGGTAGGTACTGAATGAATATTAAATATGGTAGGTACTGTTTTTCACAAACATAAATTAAAAACAAGTTAAAAGGCCCAGTTACATACGTTATACAAATGCGTTTGCGACCAAATATAATAAGCTTTTTGTAACTCAATACATTGACTTTACGACAGACGTTTATAATCGTTGCAGAAAATATCTAAAAGTAAAACCACTGAAACCTGAAAAATAACCAGTTAAAAATGAATAACTGTAGAACAACATTGCCTAAAATGTATTAAATAATTTTAACATCTTCTAACAACCAACGAAAAGAAAACAAGCCGTAGTCACCCAAATTTCATAATCTAATATCGAAATCCGTGCCCCAATCATCAGCTCTGGAGACAGTTTGCATGCCGGATGAGGCATGAATGCCTGAGTCTGTCCTCGACGCCGAAGTAATTATTCAGGAGGTCCCATCGCTCGGGACGGGACTAGAGGTGAGCATCAACTGTCTCCGCGCGTTGCTATGTTGCCTTAGCTAGTAAAATAAAAGGATTTAAAAATACTTTTACGAGAATTTATATACCTGTACATACTCGTAAATTCAAGTTACTTGACAAGTTATTAGTTAGTAAGAACAATCATAAACAAGTTTAGATGCGAGTGCCCCGAACGAGGCGTCATTACGAGTACCTACTCTACTTAATTAGGGCGATGAGAATTCTTTCGACTACTTGTAGGCAATGCGTTGGCAGTGAACTTGAGAAATGGAGCGGGGGTGTGTCTTGCAGGCTGCAACCTCAAGGCCGTCCCACCGCATAGCATTGTATTGCCCCATCGATTTATCGAGCGGCGCGCGCTGCCTCTTCCCCGCTCCCCACCGCCACTTTTCTCGTGTCTGGCCGCCTTATTGGGTTACTTTATATATTTCTCTCTTTCCTTTCAATCAAACGTAATATCTTGTGTAGGCATCGCAAATAACGCATATTACCTACTCGCATTTGAGTGGTCTTCTCGGTCAGATCTTATGTTCCCTATTTATAAAGGGAAATGCGATCCTAACTTTTAAAAGGGTTGTATAACAATATATGTTGATGAATTATGAGAGAGAGAGCTGTGGAAAATAATAAATACCAATATCGAAATTTTGTTCGTTGGTGTAGCGACGTAGAATACGTAATGTGAAAACTTTCCAAGGTTTCTGGTACATAGTTTGCCTTCATTAATTTTGATTAGTTTTTATTTAGTTACTACGGCCTTCGGATACGTTTAATTGGAAATGGTTGAGTTTTCAGATTGTTATTTTTGAGAACGAAGTCATTTCGAAGCTGCTTGAATTCTTGGTCTTGTAAATCATTTCAAAACACGATGGGTTTATGAGTGACTCAAAAATAAGTAGATAATTTAAAAGGAGTAGGAAAAACAGCCCTTAAAACTGAACTTGCGCGGAATTTTTAGCTAAGTAGATTGTTCACCACTTATTTGTGTTACCGCGATTGTCGCTCAAAAGTCATATTGCGTATCATATGTAGGTTATTATTACATTAATAGCAACAATTTTAATAAAGTTAGAATAAAATCATTCAAATAAGAAAAAATACAGTGGCGGTTATTCCAACGACAAGAGCTCTTTAATATAATGATGATGATGATAATAATAAAATCGAACGATTTAACGAAAGTTAGTTGTATCATAGTTACATAAAACCATTTACGAAACAGTCGTCAATATCCATTAACCGAGGTTGTATTTGAACGCTCGAACTCCATCATTAAATCACCAACAAGTGCCATTATCCAAATTTCGAACCGCTGCTTGACCTAATTTTCGAGCGAAACATGTAAAACAGGGTGTCAATTATTTCCAAGTATGCCCTCACAGGTTGCGGAGAGAGGAATTTAGTGGCAGTAAGCCGTTACCCGGGATAAGTTAGCGACGACAACCCATTTCGTAAACTTGGAGGAGGGAAGCAGAGTACCGCTGCAGGGTCTCGGACCTCGTTAGATAGCGCGACAGTCTGCATACAGAGTAACCCTAAGTTAATTTACAGCGGAGACGGTTCCCCGGGGTCGTCCGCTGATCCCAACAAACGGTTCTACGATATACTCTACTTATCAAATACATAGAATGAATCTATACAGTGCAGCTATTAAACGTTTGTATTGGATTAAGACAAGGTTTGATATTCGACTGGAAAATTAACTTTGGCAATCATTGGAAGAAAAAACTTAGTGTGTGGTGTAATAATTTGTTATGTTAAGTATACATTTTAATATTGTAGATATATATACTTTTTACAGGCAGTTTAAGTGAAAAGATAATGCACAATGCACAAACATGTGTTTCAATCAAATCAAATCAATTATTTATTCTGCAAATAGGCCACAAGGGCACTTTTACATGTCAAACGGTAATTTACAATAAAATAGTAATCTTACACAATTTAAAATTATATATAAAAGGTTAACAAACTAAATGTCACTAAGTTAATGTAAACGAAACAAAATTGCAAAATACGACCATTACATTCGATATAAGATCTGTCTCAGCATTAACAGAAGTTAATGATATTATTCAGTATTCCAGAGATGTATAAGGTCTCTGAGCGTCCAAATACAATTAATAATTATTCTAATATTCTAAGAGATTACTACATTAATGTTATATTGTCAGAGATGTACAGGGTCAATAACAATAAAACGTGTCAAGATCAGAATGATGTCTCTCGTCAATACGATTATAATAATAATAACACTTAATTTTAATTAATTAATTTATTTATTTGACACACCAACAAAATACAAGGCTTATACATTTACACAGAGAGATGAATAGAAGAACCAAGTCCTGCCTGTATCTCACTAACAGGTGTGCAACAGCATTCAAATTGAGCAAGCAGGGCAGTAATATTATTCTAATATATTAAATTTTGACTTTAACTGTACTGTGACACAAATTACACTAAAATCTATAATAAGATTGCGTAGTAAACATTTAAGAAACAAAAACATTAACATTAAACAGCAAGCAACATAGGTACGAGTACTATGGCTGTAGTATTTTACATTTTTAATTTAAGATTAGGTATATTGTTGTAGAAAATACCTAAGACCATCGCCTATCTTGGCATCAGCACATTGAGTTTGTAAACGGTAGAATTAGGTATGGATCTTTAAAATTCTTGGCCATATTGCAAACAAGACACTTCTTAACCAACAATATGTAACTTTAGCGGAATCCATCATGACCTTACTGCATCACCGTCTGGGGTGGAGCAACTAAATCCAAATTCTTGGAGGTTGAAAGAGGGCAACGGTGTCTGCTAAAGGTAATGCACTTGAGGCCATACAGGTTTCCCACAATTGAACTGTATAAGATTAGTGACCAATTATCAATGCGAAAATTGTAAGTATATCCTTCGTACAGTATTAAAATTACATAAAACCCTAAAATTTAATCCTACGCTTCTAACAAGAAGACGTAAAAACACTGTTGCCCCACTAACAGCATATAAATCTTTGTTTGCTAAAAGACAATATAAAACCCGCTCAGCATACCTTTATAATAAAATAAATGTTAACACACACACACACACACACACACACACACACACACACACACACACACACACACACACACACACACACACACACACACACACACACACACACACACACACACACACACACACACACACACACACACACACACACACACACACACACACACACACACACACACACACACACACACACACACACACACACACCTGCCTTGCCATTGCCTGTGATACCTAATGGAGGAGCGGGTCCTGAGACAGGTATTTTTTACCTACTAGGAAGGCCCAACCCTATTGTCATTTAAACTCGCAATTTATGAAATAAACCATTTTCATTTCATTTCTTTTTCACCTAAACTATTTGTATCTAATGAAAACAATGAAATAAGTATTCTTTCTTTTTCCGCGATAAATAAAAAACATTATTTGACGTGTTTTAGATCCAAACCCCAATACAAGATGATCAGTAGCTTTGCCTTTTGTTACATAATAGTTTTCGTTAATCTACCTGGCGGTAAGGCTTTCAGAAGTAAGTTTCCTGTTTTCCGCATACTTTGTTAATTAAGATTGATGTTTTTATTCGCCATGCCTTTCATAAATGTACCTAAATCTAAAGAGAATTGCGGTTACTCCCACTGTAATTAACATGGGTCAAGGGAGCGTGGTAATAAAGTAAAGGTTACGAAAATATACAATTATTTATTCTGACAGCGCAGCGTGCCTTCCGTCAATTCAATTACATCTGCTTAGGATAATTGCTTCAGAATTTTTGTTGCTACTTTTTAAAAGATCTTGCTGGACTAACTAACGGGCTTATTCTGGCACACTTAAATCAAATTCAAAATATGACACATCCTCGGCATATCGTACATAGCAATATACTTTCATAATAAAAATTATATAGGTACAGAAACATGAAACAAAGGTGATGAATATCACCTCATCCCTAGAATTAGGGACGTCCTATTCTGTCATTAAGTCTATATTTTAGACCCAAATGTATGCTAAAAGTGGCACTGGAACTTAAGTTTCATGTGCTCTGCCTACCCCTATTGGGAATGTAAGCGTGAATCTATGTATGTATGTCGAATTGACAATATTTAACTAACTCCTGAACTAACACCTTAAAATGTATAAGTGATTCGAAGGCATTTTGCCTCCTGAATACTGCAATAGGTATATATAGGTGAAATGCCAATGCTTTTTTCACGACAAAAAATAAGACGCACCTACCGAATTGAAAATTAAAAGATATTCTTTTAATTTTCAATTCGGTAGGTGCGTCTTATTTTTTGTATACCTAATATTTATTCGTGCCGAAGTGCAAAAATTGTATGTTGAACACACCGGACAAACATTCCTTCCATGTAAGTATCGTCAGTGTTTATAACCGTCCGTCTAATCCGATGAAAGCTAGGTGTCGTATTTATGTACAATGCAGTATCAGTATCCATTATTATAGCCAAAATCGTCGTAGACATCTTATACATATTTGAACCAAAATTGTTTTAGTATCTAGACCAAATTGAAAACATTGCCAATGACAATGTCAGATTAATTTAAAAACTTTTTTTCGATCGAGATAAGACTATAGTAAGGGATCTATTCTTTCGTAGAACTGGAGTTACGCCATTTTAGAATAAGTATACACATATTCATAATCTATATATATAAACGTAAAAGTCCTGACTGACTAGTAAGCCGACTGACTGACTGACTTTAATCAACGCCCAGCCCAACTGTTGAACCTAGAAAACCGTTTGTTTTCACAATAGGTATTTTATATAACGTAAATACCCACTAAGAAGGCATTTTTGAAAATTTCACCTCTAGGGGGTAAAAAGGGGGTTGAAAGTTTTTGTGGAGATGGAGTAAAATTTTCAGTGACAGACTTGAAACTTTGTGTATGGACACCTTATAACAATACAAGAAAAGTAATTTTAGTATTTTGGAAAAACCCAACCCTAAGCGGGTTTTTTTTTTTTTAATTTATTTCCAAACAAAAAGTAGGTACAATGGTTTTTACATTTGTTTCGCCAAACATAACTGTTTATTGGCGAGTAGTACACTCATTTTCAGTTTATTTATTGTACCTAAACATCTGTTACAAAAGCATGCATTATACTAAATATTCATTTCAATATGAGCTAGTCAATAACAATATTATTATTGACTAACTCATATTTAACTATTCTGTCACTGTAATACTATTCCTACATCTTTATTTTGGTTTACATTAAATTATATTAAATAGCATCTAATAGAAACTGTTTTAGCCTTTTTTTGAACATATTTTTATTAGTGCATTCATTTTCCAGAAAGATGGTATTAAATATTCTAGGTGTTATATAACTTATAGTCCTTTTACCATAGTAGTTATTACTAGTTAAATATGGGTGCAATGTTTCTACGGGTGAAATTTGGTATAGAGATAGTTTGAGCCCCGGGGAAGGCCATAGAATAGTTTTTATCCCGGAAATCAGGACCTAAGGGGGTATGTATACCTAAGCGTATTTGTCTTTTCAAATAAAATAAAGACAACCAATAAAATTCTAGGCTCAGAAATATGAATTGTTGTTATTGGGACACATCCCAACTGGTCGATTGCGTAATATTTTGTGCGTACGTTAGGTACATCTGAAATGTTATTTTTCATAAAGGTAAACTACAGTTTAATTGTCCTACCGCTCGTTCAAAAAGTTACGAAGTTACCCCTCAGTTGTAACATGACTTGAAATTATACGCAACGGGCTTGTTCTGACAAACGAAAATCAATAAATTCCTGATGTAATAAAATTTGCGTAGCCGCAATCTGGAGGCGGGTCGTAGTCAGGATTATAGGTCCCCGGCGAACGATCGGAGTGTCCGATGAAATAATGACCATTCTCGCCCGATCCCTCGCCCGGGTAAAACCTTTTCGTAAATTGATAATAAGTTTAGATCGGCTATCTGTTGAATATGCTACTATTGGAGCACAATAATGCTGCCTCATGAATTTCCGGCTTCATAAATCGCAAGGAAAATATATTTTTGGTGATTATAGTTACATAATTATTTACGTATCTGGCATTATTTACATCATCATATCAGCCGAAAGACGTCCACTTCTGAACCAATGGCTTCCCCACAAAATGCCAAAGTGACCGGTTCTGCGTCAAAGGCATTTAGCGGACTTTTAACAAAAAAGTTATTTACGATACAAGTGCCGAAAATAGAAAATTCGCAACGAGTGGTGATAAATTAAAACACGACCGAAGGGAGTGTTTTAAATCGACACGAGTTGCGAATTACCTATTCGCACGTGTATCGTACAACGTTTTACTGTACATATGGCTCTTTAAAGTTTCGACATATGCACGAAAAGTGCTCTTTTTCGCACTAGTGCGGGAAAGTAGCACCATATGTACTGTAAAAGTATTTATAAATGAACGTAATCAACGTAGCTGCGAGTTCTAAATTTTTATACAACATGGATATTGCAAAAACCTACACAGTAGATATACATTTCATCAAAATGAACATACTACTAATATTTTAATATGCGTGAATTTCGTAACGTAAATAAGTCTCGAAAAAGGATTTAAAAAAAAATTGTCACATGGAGAAAAAAGTAATACCTGACAATAAATACTACCTAATCACAAATTTATAGGTGTCCAAAAGTTTAATAGAGGGTATACCTACTCTGTCCCGTTTCCGCCAAACGCACATTCACATGAAACCCGTGACGTCACGGGTCTCAAGCGTTTTCTCTCTCTATCAAGCAATATTAAAACGGTTGTACTCGTATCTTCGTAATTATTTGAGATATTTGAATAGGATTTTCCTTACTTACTTTTTTACCTTCTTTCTTTCTCATAATAAAACAAATTGCTTAAATATTTGAGACATTTGTGTGAACCGAAACATTTACATTGACGTTATATGAACCTCATCTCATATATCGCGTGTGCTGATATCTGGCCGAAAGGTGTTGTGTTTCCGGATCGATGTATACACCGGACTTGGCGACGTAACGAAGCCACGCTGTTTCGTCGCCTAAATAATATTTAGTTTTCATTTTATCATTGTATCTACGTTAGTCTTTCAGGTTTGTGACTATGGGCCTTAGATACCTGAAATAAATGGTTGAATATTATTATTATTAATTACAATACACTAGAAACGCCGGGATAACGCTAAGTAGAAGAAGAAGATATACTCTTTATTGCACATATACTTACATTGAGGCATGTAGGTAAGAATACTTTACAGAATATAAGCACAAAGTACCTATAGAAGGAAACAACAGGCCCCGTATCATGGTCGGCCTTATCACGCGATAAGTGACAAGATAGAGCGTCAGTCTCGTTCTATCGAACGGTGTCAGCCAGTGACGGACGCTCTATCTAAGCGCAAGGCCTGAGTGGACGCCCCGCTCAGAGCGGGGCGTGCAGCGTCCATATAAAACAAATGCAATTTATATGGACGCTCGACGCCCCGCTCTGAGCGGGGCGTCCACTCAGGCCTTGCACTAAGGCCGACCATGATACGGGGCCTGGTATAAAGACAGGCAGATATACATGAAGTCTGTACAGATAAAGTGGGGCAAGTTTTCCTAGTCTTTATGTTTTTTGCATAGTTAGTTGACGGAATTATGGTACAAAAAACAATGATATTGACCTTCTTGGCCGAGACTAGCGTTTATTATCAGTTATCAGTTAGCCGGATAACGCCATTACACCCGTGCGAGCCACTCTATCTAACAAGTTGATTGTGATTGATTTACCATTTCCATGCCAGTAAAACTCACACTGTTTTACAAATTTAGTTAAGAGGCTCCCGTTAAAAATCAACGAAATTTAGTAGTTTTCATTTCGACACTCGTCCTCGGTTTATTGAAGCTAGCTTTGCAGGTGCAGAATATGGGAAAGTTTGATTCCTGTTTAACATTTTTGATATTGAATAACTGGAAAATGTAAATACAGAATTAATTATCCATTTTTAAAGAAATGTCTGTAAAAATACAAAACCCGACGCTTCATCCTCATTAAAACTTTTATACACCCGGAACTCATACCTACTCATACATACAGAACTTACCTATAATTTTGATATGCATTTTTATGATCTTACTAATTAACACAAAAGTGATGGCCAGAAAACCAGTTTTTAGGCCTAAAATTGATCAACTTTGATGCCAAATATCTCGAAAACAATGAACTTTGAAGTAAATATGGGAAACTATATTGCTTAAAGCCGTTGTTGTTAATATAATAAGCTACAAAAAACATTAGAAAACTAAGGGATTCAGATCGAAGGTCATTGGCGTATGGGAGCCCCTTAATGGATCAGATATACGATTGATCACTTAAAAAACTACTACTTGTATTCATCTCAATTAAAAAAATCTGACCAAATGACATAATGCTTGGAAACAACTATCATTGTGCCGTTACCGGGAACACTGAAAAATATCGCCGATAACTTTTAGACTGAGAGTGACAGCTGCTTGTGAATTAAGTAAAGGTAAAAAACTTAAGCCAAGCCCTTGCCTTCTTGTAAGTATTATGCGATTGTGACATGTTCAAATAGGCATTTGTTTTATTTCTGTTACAAATTTAAAATATATATAATAAAATAATGTCTAAAGATATTAACAGCTGGTCGATTACGTAACGCAATGTACGCGCGTCAAGTAGATCAAAATGTAATTTTTCCCTCACCGCCTCGGAAAGCCGTCTTTTATCCTTTAAAATCAGTGGGCAAAAACGCATTTTATCCACTAGCAAGGAAAGTGATTTGACCTTGGAGCGTGTTTAAGTAGCTTTTGACAGATAACGAAGCGTAAAACGCTCATAATACAATAATTTCACAGATTATGTATTTATGTGGCCGCTATAACAACAAATCCTAAAAAACAGAATAAAATAAATATTAAATAACTTTAAAAAAATTGCTTGTTGCCTTCATCAGGCGCTGGGTCTCAATATGTATGGGAAAACTAAAATCCTACTTGCATTTGACGGAAATTCTACTTGATATTACTTACGTTAGTATTACCTACTGTTAAAAGAATATTATTATTTAAATAAACTAAAGTTGATTTGCATTGCATGCACTTTCTCGCTTTCTTTCTCGCTAGAGTGAGGTGAAAAGTTTCGTGTTACACACGGGTGCAAATTTCTATTACTTCTCGTGTGTTGATACACTCGCTACGCTCAGGATTATAATTTAGAACCACTCGCCTCGCTCGCGGTTCAACTATAGAATCCTTTCGCTTGCTCATGTTTCAATTCCACACTTTGCACCCTTGTCTAACAAATAACTATTTTTTGATATCTATATATATAGATCCATCTAACATTTTTCCATATAAAAATTGAAATTTAGATCTACCTAACGTACCTACGTACATACATTACGTGATCGACCTACTGCACAACCGCATACTTAAAACAAGGGCTTTACTTAACTTTTACCTATCAAAAAAATTGCAATAGGAAAGTACGTGTACGCTTTTCTTTATTAAATGTTTTTGTTTAAACTGAAGAAAAAACAGGCTTCCCTTTATTTTTACTCGCACACGACAAATCAGTAAAAACCAGCATTGATTCCGTACAATAAAAAAAAACTGGTTAAAACGTAAACAATGGCAAAAGGAAAATTTAATAATTTTGGCATTCCTTTCACATATACAATTTTTCTTCGTCATATTTTTATAACCCTTTTTATATCGCTGCTGCTTATGGCTTCGGAATGATTTGGGGCAGTGTTGAGTTGGGCTGCTGACTTTGCCTTTTTATCTATTTACATTATACTACGTGCCCTTTACTCGTATGAAGTATTAAACGTATGAAAAGCGGAAAGGCTGTAGAACCGGATGATATACCAGAAAAAGTTTGGTTCTGAGTGAGGATGAATGTAAGTGGCTGAAAATTTATTCTTCAATAAAATGTTGCATGAAGAGACTTTACTTAGAAGACACAGGAATGCTTAAAATGCATATGATCGAGTACCTCGGGAGTTGTTGTGGTGGGCCTTGACAGAGAAAATATACCTCGGAAGTATGTGCAATTGTGCAGCTAATTCGGTCTTTGTATGAAATATGTTGTACAGGTCTGCGGTCAGTGGCTGGCACCACTGACAAGTTCAGTGTAACGGTAGGCTTGCACCAGGGATCAGCTTGTCCAATACCTCTTTGGTACTGATTGTGGACGCTCTGTCGTCGGACATACAGGAAGAAGCACCCTGGTGTATGCTCTTCGCGGATGAAAGTGTTGTTATCCGTGAAATTAAAACGTATACGAGGTACAGAGCAGACTGGAGAAGTAGCGACAAAAAACTGGAGAATGTTGGCCCGAGGATCAGTAGGTCCAAAACAGAGCACATGTTTTGCGATTTCGGTGGTCTCTCCAGATTGACAGCCATAAAGCTAGATGGCGTTTCGCTCCCAGTCTGCTTCGATTTTAAGTACCTCGGTTAGCTTGTATAGTGTGATGGTGATATCGATCGTGATGTGAAAGCTACGCGCTGGGTGGATGAATTGGCGACATGTCCCCAGAAGAATATGCGACGGCAGAATGGCTGAAGGGCAAAATCTATTATATAAGACCATTGTGAGACCTGTCGTCATATATGGATCGGAAGGTTGGGCCTTAAAAATGACAGGATGGATGAAAAGAGATTGTATGTTACGGAGATGAAAATATTAAGTTGGATGTGTGGTGTGACGAGGATGGATCGAATAAGAATGTGTAACGTCTGAAAGTATCACGGATAAATTGAGAGCCAAACGCCTTGCGTAGTATTGGTACGTAATGCGGAGGGATGAAAGTCATGTGACCAAAAGAGTATTATGTAGATGGATGTAAGAGACAAGGTAGGCCAAGGAAAAGGTGGATGGACTGTGTGAGAGACGATATTAAGAAAAAAGAAGTGAGTGATGACATGACGACTGACAGAGAAGTATGGAAGAAAAAGACATGCTGCGCTATGGGATAAGAGCAAGGAAATGATGATACTACGTGCCTTATATTTATGTAATAAATACCATTAATACATCTAGTCCATTAGCTCATACAATCAGTTCATAGCTGGTACAATTATTTTTGAAAATTCGTCTAATAAAGTAATTCTTTGTTTCAGGTACAACCGCACTCACTATACTTAACAACGAAAATCGAGCTAAAATTATTGAACAGAAATGTGTTTCAATAAACGCCTGATCAAGCTAGCCGATTATTTCCGATTACAATTTAATATGACTCGTTGATGAGCCACTGAAACTACAAACAGTCGACATGATATGTAACACCAAAATTGTGATCACAAAGCTATTGGTCTGCTTCCTCTTGTCCGGCGTAAGAGGAAGGTCTTGGGCAAGCCACCATGACACTACCACCTCTACAACACAAACTACTCCCACCACTACACCTGCCCCAAAGAACTTCCATAATGATCCTCTCATCGTGGAAACTAAAAGCGGTCTCGTCAGAGGATATGCCAAGACAGTCATGGGTCGCGAGGTGCACATATTCACCGGAATACCATTTGCTAAAGCCCCTCTAGGGCCACTTAGATTTCGAAAGCCAGTTCCAATTGAACCATGGCATGGCGTTTTAGAAGCTACGGCCATGCCTAATAGTTGCTATCAAGAGCGATATGAATATTTTCCCGGATTTGAAGGTGAGGAGATGTGGAACCCAAACACGAATATATCAGAGGATTGTTTGTATTTAAATATTTGGGTGCCACAGCATTTACGAGTGCGTCATCATCAAGATAAGCCCCTTACCGAGAGGCCTAAAGTGCCAATACTAGTGTGGATTTATGGCGGAGGATACATGAGCGGTACGGCTACCCTTGACCTATACAAAGCTGATATTATGGCGTCATCAAGTGATGTGATAGTGGCTTCTATGCAGTACAGGGTCGGAGCGTTTGGATTTTTATACTTGAATAAATTCTTTTCGCCGGGAAGCGAAGAAGCGCCGGGTAATATGGGGCTATGGGATCAGCAACTGGCAATACGTTGGATAAAGGACAATGCACGGGTTTTCGGTGGGGATCCTGACCTGATAACACTATTTGGGGAATCTGCTGGAGGAGGTAGTGTAAGTTTGCATATGCTTTCGCCGGAGATGAAAGGGTTATTCAAGAGGGGAATATTACAATCAGGAACCTTAAACGCACCTTGGAGTTGGATGACAGGAGAACGAGCGCAGGATATTGGGAAGGTTTTAGTTGATGATTGCAACTGCAACAGTAGTCTTCTGTCCGCCGATCCGAGCTTGGTAATGGATTGCATGAGAGGAGTTGACGCAAAAACCATTTCCGTTCAACAATGGAATTCATATACGGGAATATTAGGATTTCCGTCAGCTCCGACAGTTGATGGCGTGTTTTTACCAAAGGACCCCGATACTATGATGAAGGAAGGTAGCTTCCACAACACTGAAGTACTTCTCGGAAGTAATCAAGATGAAGGTAAGTTTATGTTGTGAATTAGGTACAAATAATATTGTTGTCATTTGATCTATAATTCAATATTTAATTCACGAAGCCGCGTCCTTTCTTTATACAGTGAAGGGCACCAATATGTATACATTTTTCAACTTATTCGACGTCAAAAATTATGAAGACATGTTTCGCCCTGCAAAGCTATACGGTGCAAAAGTGTAAACATAAATAATCTTTGACGTTGAATGTATTAATTAGTCAAATTGATACGCAAAGTCAAGATGAACGACGTTTTTCCCTGAATTAACATAATTATCTTTATTTTGTAACGGCGCTGTTGTTTTATGGTTGATAAACACATCTTCATTATTTTCTAAAGTGTAAAAGGTACACAAGTAAGTTTACAAACCGCCTTTATGGCTACTTTATTATGATACCTACAGCATTCAGGATAGGGGGTGGTGAAAGTTTGTATGGAGCTCTTAACGCTATAAAGAAGTTGCTCGCAGAAGGAATCGCGGACAGAACCTAGTATTAAATTAATGAATCCTAATAATATTATAAATGCGAAAGTTTGGATCTTTGGATGTTTGTTACTCAATCACGCTTTAACGGCTCAATCGAATTGGGTGAAATTTTGCACGAAGATAGTTTATAGCCTGGATTAAAAAATAGGATAGTTTTTATCTCGGGTCCACGCAGACGAAGTCGCGGGCCGATGCTAGTTCTAAAATAAAAAGGAAACATCCTAAATTCAGGAAGAAGATATATATCTGTGCTTATTACGCTAATAAATGCTCTTTCTTGGACTACATTAAGGCAGAATGTTATTTTTTTTCTTAACAAACATTTAGTTATCATAAAAACATTTTAACAATTATAGGTGATGTTGTTACTAATTACTAAATCATACACAGACGAAGTCTAAACAATGAATTTACCTTCATTTCATGATACCTATATTATCGAGATGTCAGAAAACTGGTCATAGGTAAGTACCAAATTCTTGGCCAGTTTTTAGCCTGGTTAATCGGTAGTAACAGTTAAAAAGTTCCGTTGTGACACAAAAAATAGTCATACTATGGTTAATTTTAGTGTCACAAGGAAATTTTTCAACTAGGTACTACCGATTAACTAGGCTCACTACTGACCAAGAATTTGGTCCT
The DNA here is from genome assembly GCA_947578815.1 of Epinotia ramella. Classification (NCBI taxonomy): domain Eukaryota; kingdom Metazoa; phylum Arthropoda; class Insecta; order Lepidoptera; family Tortricidae; genus Epinotia; species Epinotia ramella. The sequence continues at coordinate 13,818,785 of OX388205.1, read as the reverse complement.
TACCCTCTGAATAACAAGAGCTGGAATCTAAAGGTTAATAGGGCCCCAGTACACGTGTCAGGTAAAATACCTACAGCACAAACACGTGCACATAAAACGCTAAGAAATAAAGCACAGCAAGTTTATTGAGTCCCACAATAATGCTTCTCGGAAAAGAATGGAGGTATTCCCCTACAAGCTTGATTCGTGAGAGTTAAGTCGTTGGTGTTTAAAATAATATATGACAATATAGGTTTGTTTTTAAACCAACTTGTAAAAAGAAACTATGTAGGTGCTTACCTACACATTGAACATTATTTTTTTTTAAATAATCGTAACGAACAGTCAACATCTTCGCAGCTCACATCGATTTGAAAAAAACTTTTTAAGTGTCACGTACTGCGTCTTATAGAATTCGAGGTCATTCCTGTACACACCTGCCTGACGAGCGCGCTTGCGCAGAACGGTATAGACACAACAATAGATGTAGGATTCTAGAGACGTACTATCAGGTACTACAGACTCGCCCACGTAGCGACGCTCTCCCCACCGGGTGGCGCGCTGTTGCCACGCACCCCACTTGGGGGGTAAGTCACTACTTAAAAGCCGTCACTTGTGGTTGTACGAATCCATTTTATGGGTTGTTTTCTTTTTATAATAACTGGTTGTGCGCGGAGCTTCGACTACGTATAATTCGTTAATTTTACCATACAAACTTTCGTCCCGTTACCAACCACTACCACTAAAGCGAGTTGAACTGTCAGTACACTCCTAGTTTGTTTTTTTCGATTTCGAAAAACTGACTCGACAAAAAAAGACTGTATATTTAACAAACCTGCTCACAAAATTTTTACGAGTATCGATTGAGAAATGCGACTTGTAGAGGAGAACAGCCAAACGATTTTCAGCCCAAGCTGAAGCATAGAACTTCGTTCGCTTCGCTCCCTCGTTCGATAAAAGGTGCCATGTATCTTTTTCAGACTCACAAAAAAAATCATCCTTATTTTAATTTAATTAAGTATTTATTTCCATAATATTTGGCAATGGCCGACTACTCGTACTAGCCGACATCAGAAATCAATGTATGCAACCTGTGGATACCGGTTTAATGTGGGTACTGCCAGTATTGTACTTACGTGTAGGTCTTTTTGATTACTTTTTAACTAGTTACTCTTTTTAAATTTATCATTGCAATAACGGCTAAAATAATTAACGTCTGCAGCAAATTAATGTTACATTTGATTACCAGACCAGCAGATACAGTAAATAAGCTACAATAAACGTTTTGCCGCTCGCTGTGAAACACCTCAAGCAGGTTGCAGTGAAGAAATAAACAAAGGAAAATCGCTAGTAGTTTACAATACTCTCAAAGTCAGCTTACCGAGTATTCTGTTCTATTAAACAAAGGCAAAAACAACCGCTTTGTGCTCTTACATTTATAATTTCAAAACATTCCCATTTTGCTAGTCTAATAAGGATAGCCCTTATTAGATTAGCAAAATTTCTAAACAGAATTTTTGTTTGCAAAAAAATTCAATGTTATTCACAAACCTATGGATAAATAAAAAACGCGAAGAGAAAAAAGTTGGAAAGATTTACTGCAGTAAATTTTCAAGTAAGATTTATGGTGCCTTTTAACTTTTTGCTATGAGAAGTTGGTATGAATTGTAGGAAATCTCAGCAATTGCGAACCTTGAGAATGTTTTCAGATATAATAACGTAAGATGAGACTAGCAGATGCTTTTTTTACGGGGTTAGCGTATAGTATTTTTTGATTAATACCTAGTTGTACAGCGTAATAACTATACTCGCACCGTAATAAAACTAGTGACTCTGTGAGCTGTAGAACTCGTGAGCCAGGCTTAATTAAAAAAAACCGGCCAAGTGCGAGTCGGACTCGCGCACGAAGGGTTCCGTACCATTATCTATAAAAAAGGCAAAAAAAAAACGCGTTTGTTGTATGGGAGCCCCCCGAAATATTTATTTTATTTTGTTTTTAGTATTTGTTGTTATAACGGCAACCGAAATACATCATCTGTGAGAATTTCAACTGTCTAGCTATCGCGGTTCTTGAGGTACAGCCTGGTGACAGACAGACAGACGGACAGCGAAGTCTTAGTAATAGGGTAATCCCGTTTTTACCCTTTGGGTACGGAACCTAAAAAATGACTTGACAAAAAAAAACTATATAATTAACGAAACCCACTCACAAAAATTCTCTAGAATCGGTTGAGAAATGAGATATGTAGAGGAGAACAGCGAGAAAGCGGGACATCCGGACATCCAAACATACAAACATACAAACGATTTTCGGCCCAAGCTGCGGCATAGAACTTCGTTTCATTCGCTCCCTCGTTCGATAAATAAATGAATAAAATAAATATTAGTGCATTATATTAGTTCATTTGAGTGCTTCTATGGAGTTGTCCGCGGCCAGAGGCAACCGTGGTGTTTGCTTACATTGGTAAGCCTATTGAGGCGGGCTAGACATATTTATGCGTGTTATAAGCCGGTGTTTTATTCCGTTTTAAATCTTATTACTACTTATTTAGTCTGATAATTGTGTATTTGAACAAGTACACTTAGAACTACTGTATAATTCAACCATGCTTAATTATTATAAATGCGAAAGTATCTCTACCTTTTCCTTCACGCTTGAACCACTGAACCGATTTACATGAAATTTGGTACAGAGATAGTTTGAGTCTTGAGGTCGGACATAGTATCCCGGAAATCATCACCTAAAGGGGTGAAATGGGGGATTTTTTTTATGGAGCTAAGATATAAACGAGTTCCATGCGGACGGAGTCGCGGGCAGTAGTTAGTAATATTATAAATGCGAAATTAACTCTGTCTGTCTGTAACCTTTTCAGGCTTTAAGCCACTGAACCGATTAAAATGAAACTTGATATGAAGATAGTTTGAATCCCTGGGGAAGGATATACAATAGTTTTTATCCCGGAAATCATCCCGTAAGGCGGTGAAACGGGGCTGAAAGTTTGTATGGAGCTGCGATATAAACGAGGTTAACGTGGACGGAGTCACGGGTAGAAGGTTGTTGGTTAACGCCATCAAAGACGAGAAGATATAGGACCAAAATAAATATACTCTAATATTATTTAAATTGCTGTTACAAACCCCAAGGGCAATTAAAATGTTAACGTAAAGTCTTTATAGCTAGCATTTACACTGACGACCTGCCTGCTCCCAAAGTATTTAATCCAGCGATAAGGGCGGCGGAGGGCGTAACGTGCCACCACTCATGATATATGAGAATGTGTAGAGCGGAGATGGTTGCGCGGCAAAGATTGCATAACCCGGCATGCTGCACTCGGGGACTATCACGATGAGGTTAAAGGTGAACGTTGGCGTGAACTTTTCGTACAAACTTTGGCTTACTTACGAAACATTTTCATACGAATAATGATGGTTTCCAACTGGTTATTTGATTGCCGCGAATAAAATTGAGTTTGATAATTAGGTGATTCGATTGATTAAATAAAACAAAAATAACATTAAATTGTTTTATAATTGTAAATGTAGTTTAAAAAACATTCCCGTTTACGCTAACGTTTACAGTTAAAGGTGGTCTTGACTGTAACTTTTCGTTTCTTGTCTGACAGGGATAGGTATAACACATTTTAGATAACAGAGGTTTGCTGTGTTCTATGAATAACGGGGATGAACATGAAATAATAAATGAATCTGTTAGGTAGTAATTTAATAATGACTAAAAGATACTCATATTTATTTATTTATTTATTTGTGTATATGTCGCAGGGAAATGGCCAAAACAGGGATTTGAACAAATCTCTAAGGGATATGACCAAATCACGCAGGATGTTAAAATGGCGAATCATTATCATTTGCCTAGAAAAAAACAATCACTTGATCAAATTCCTGAATCTGTTTAGTGAAATGTCAAAATCAGGCAAAAAAGGCAACACGGTTTTTTATTTCACCGGATTTGTTTAGTGGTTTGATAAAATCCCTGAAACACTGACGTGTTTTGACGAAACGAACTCTCAAAGTGAACTCGTTTTATCATTTCACTAGACACGTTTAGTGATATGATAAAGTCTCTACTGTAAAATGGTATATAGGTGACATTTTATTTTACCATTTCACTAAATCATGTGAGAGATTTGATAAAACTTAATTCTATCATATCACAAAACGTGTCTAGTGAAATGATAAAACGAGTTCACTTTGCGGGTTCGTTTCCTCAACTCACTGACGTGTTTCAGGGATTTATCAAATCACTAAACAAATTCTGGTAAAATTAAAAAACGAGTTACCTTTTTTTGGCTGAGTTCGTCCTTTCACCAAACAGATTCAGGGATTTGATCAAATGACTGATTTTTTTCTAGGCAAATGATAAAATGGATTCGCCATTTTAACATCCTGCGTGATTCGATCATATCCCCTAGAGATTTGTTCAAATCTCTGTTTTGGGCCTTTCCCTGCGTCATATACATGTAAGTATACATACAAAACAAACGAAAGCCGTCATGGGACACTCAATTGGAATAAACTAAAATATTACATTTGCAAGACTAGTTGCAATCTAGATAAAGAAAATTATTTCTTTATCTAGATTATTAATCGTCACAAGCTTTACAGCCGAAAACGGAATCCATAATCTAATTCAATTAGTTATTCCTTGCGCCGCCCCCCGATAAATAAGAGAAGCAAAACAGCACGAAACAAAGCTAAATTACGAGCCTAGTTGTAAAATAGATTGAGTGGTAACTTCCCAAAGCTCTTAACTAAAACGACCAATAATGCGCCTAAAATCAACCTTTGCCCATACGGAATAAAGTAGAATATTCGAAGCAAGTCAGTGCAGAGATGTGTGGTTGAGGAAGTAAAGTGTAGGAATAGAGGTGTTCCTTTTTGTTATCTCTTTAAACAGTAACAAACGTGGTTGCCGGTTTGTTGGGCCGATTAGGGCGATGACGTGTCAACCAGTTCGTTAGACGCCGACAACAAAGCTGGGGACAGAGCTTGGGTAATGGAGATAGCTCACTCTTTGCTGAAAATTGACTCCATGTTGTTTGTGTATTATATGACTTGAAGGCGGTTGGAATAGACTCGGTTTTATAACCTAATGTCGATAAATAATGTTAAAACATACACCCAATATCTGATAATTGATCTGTCATGAAGGTTATCAAATCCGCGAATTAGTTGTTCAGAAAAGTTGTCAAGAAAGAAGAAAGCGTGGATTCGTTGTTTTAATAGAAACAAAAAAACTTTGATTATTTCCTTTGTTTTACAGTACCTATCCAATTGAATTTTGAATATTATCAGTATTATAACTTCACTTTTTTTATTGCCTATATACAATATAGATCTGTTGGTCTTGTCAATGGTTTATGGTGAATATATTCTTCTTCTTATTTTTACCCGACTGCCGAAGGAGAGGAAGGTTATGTTTTTCGAGCGTATGTAGGTATGTATGTATGTGACTACGTCTTATTATACAGGTATTTAAATTTCAGTTTGGTCTAACACAATCGCTTGTCTATCTACGAGTATACTCGTACATAAAATAAAGTACCTACATAATTTCACAGATTCTTAAGGTAAAAAGTAAAAAAACTAAGTAGGCACGTACAATGGAAAATAATATTATCATATTTACTAAATTAACCTTAAGTAACATAGCCTGCAGAAAATTAGAATTTTCCGAACTAGTCAATTTTACTTTTCCACATACAATAGTCGCCCTAGTGACGCGCCCTAATTTCAAGATGGATGTACGCAGTTCTTCTTTGAACAAAAATATTTTGTTTTTACCTTATTTAAAAGAAAGCTGACTAGGATTACTAGTCGATCACAATAGATCCGCAGCCCGGAAGCCACTACAAGAATAATAATAATATCACGTCTGTCTGTGAAGGCCCTTTTTAACGCGTGGAGGTAGGTAAATTAGATATCACATACTTGAATATGCAATCCCTGAGAGCTGTACAAAAATCAAACTAGTAAGTGCAAAATCGAAAAATACGGTCGTTAATGTCGTATATTTTGATAGTACCTAGAATCATGAAACAGGACTTATATTTATTTCCATACAATACATGTGCATTAGGTTTGTTTACAACTATTCCAAATTTTAAATCGGTAGCATAAGTAGTTCCTGAGATAATTAACGTTGTGACAGACAGACGGACAGAGTTTAATTTAATAATGAAAAGGTTTATTTGTAACCTCATCGTTTTTAAAAATGTAAAATAATCTTTTTCACTTCTTATGCTTGCAAAATGCGTGCTCTAGTGCACAAAGTAATATGTTTGAAAGAGTACCTAATCTAACAGCCACACGTACACCTGTTATTTTGATTGATTCGCTTTAATTACTTTAATTTCCGTGTTTTCTATTTCTTAATTAATAAAACCAGGTAAAATAGTATTAGTAGTAGTAGCAGCAGGTAGTAGTCAGTTTTTATTCAAAACGTATCGAAACATTTCTATGATTTGGCTCTATGAATTCGAGGATTATTAAAAATTAAACATAAACACAAAAAAGTTAAGTGACTGGAATGAGCATTGTTTCAATTTTGAAAATATTTGTTATTTTCTCGCAATCGAATTGAAAAGCAGTGTGTACAATTTGGGTATAAATAAGCCATTTTACCCCTCGACTTAATTATCCACCCTCGCCGGTGGCTTGTGCATCTGTAAACATTTCAGGTAAAATGGCTCTTTTTATGCACTTGCCGTACAAACTACTTTTTATTTTTAGGAATTTACTCGCAAATGGAAGACGTCGTTTCATAGGTACAGTACATTTTAAACTAGGCATTTCCTTCCGCTTGTCGCCCGTCGACGATAAAATATGCGTTTTTGATTCAACCAAAATAATGTAAATGACGGTTATTTTGTTGGGTGTAGTGAGTTAGCTGTTTTTGTCGGTTCCGCCGGCTTCTACTAGTAACGATGTTTGCCAAACGCCCGACGGCAACGGCCCGGTAATTTATATTGCCTACAGCTAAACAAAAACGAAGTTATAGGTTTTATGAATAAAATGGTACGAAAAATACTTTATTTTCTTGTAACAATAGTTTCAGAAACACAGGGAACAACGTTAGCTTAATATTATATATATTTATATTTATACAACATCATCAGCAAAACTCTAGAATTATTTCCAGATGTTTTGCTTTACATTTGAATACACAAATTTATTGATATTTAATAAAGCATCGTTTTCATATATATTTTATATCTCCCTGGTTTTATGATATTGTTACTTACTAATAAAAGATTGTCTTTTACAGGAACATATTTCTTATTATACGATTTTCTCGATTATTTCGAAAAGGACGGACCGAGTTTTTTACAAAGAGAAAAGTTTTTAGAAATCATCTCAACGATTTTCAAGGAATTCTCTAATATCAAAAAGGAGGCAATAGTGTTTCAAGTAAGTAGTCAGATTTATTTATAGGTACCGTATAGTTTTGTCGATATTTTATTTTATTATTTATTTATTGTATTATTATCATCGAACATACCTACTTCATTTTACTATATTTTTTATTTAACCTCATTGTTTTTACTACAACTACAGCGGGCGCATTTACATTCGAATTAACCGGCCTATTTCTAGAGACTACATTTTGACTTAATAAAATACCTAAACACGGTTTATATACGAAGTAACGCAAATGGCCTCCAAAGGTTTTTTGACACATACACCCTATTTTGTCGAAATTTTCCGTGACCCTTTTGCATAGGGTAGATACAAGTTTCTGAATTTAGTGGATGAAGCCTTGAACGTCCTCTTTTGTAAACCACCTTTTCACCGCTAAACCTGTTCCTCACTCTCAATTTCTTTATTCTTATACCGTAAAATGCTGCAACTTTGCCATTTAAACTCAATTTTGCCTATTTCGTTTCAATTATGACCTCTCGAATTTGCTTAGTTTTTTCTTGTTTTTTACCATTTGGTAGGAATTTTCATTATTCTGGCAACACATATTTATTTTTTTACAATGGTAACTCCATTGTTGCTCCGCCAGTTACGCATCATAAGTCGGAGTGAGTGGCAGCATTTTTTTAGTGTCTCGCAACTTTTGAACTTTTATCTACAAAAAAGGTGTTTTTTGAGAAGTGGTAACGTCCCAGGGTAAGTAAAGACTGTCTATTTTCCGTAAGTTTAATATTTTCAAGAAAAGGACATGATTTCAGCATAATAACGTACTAGGCAATATTGGGCAGTGTTTTGGAAACTTGAATGACACAATTTTGCCTGGGTCTAGGGCTGTCACTAGCTGGGTTTTATAAATGTACAGAAAATAGTAAAAATAAGCCTGCTTAAATGAGTTTATTTATTACAAGCTTTTTATTAACTTGCAATGATTGTTGGTTTAAGTCAAATCTTGCAAGGCGATTTTCACCAACTTTCAGTGTGGGTAGATCTGCTGACAATGCAGTAATAAACTAACGTTAACAAAAAAAACTTAAAGGTACTCAAGTTATTTTTATTGTAATTACTTGCAAATTGTATATCTATTGTATTATAATTATGTTGTATGTTTGTCTTTTAGTTCAAGATTCGCAATAAATTTTTCAACCACTTATTAGCGACCAATTGAGGTGTTTAACGTACTTATGTAACTTGGGTGACAGTGCAATGTTTATGGTACCATCGAGATGGTCTGATAATGGAGACCGAAGATAGAAACTTCTAAACAACACATAATAAACCCACTGTGTTTAGGCTCGTTTGATTTGTCTTGCAGTTATCTTTCTTATCAAATGGGTTGTCAGGTCGATTACCTACAGTTGGAGTTTAAAGGTGATGGGTGATTAGAACTTTACACTATAATAATGCATTGTGAATTAGCAAAAAAGTGTACTTGCAATGTACTTATAATAAATAAATAAAAGACCGGGTTGCACTCCGGGAGTGCCGGCAGAAGTGAAAACTCAATAACATTGTAACAGTTTTTCGATCAGGTCACGTGACATCTTACGGTGTCACCCTAAAAATGAATTTGGCGCAAATTTATGAACGATTATCAATTATTTAGGCGTTATTCCGTTTAAAAAAAATAAGGAAAAAAATGGGTATTATTGATTGTTGATTATTTTGTAACTAAAAATAAAAATATTTTATTTAAATAACGATCTTTTTTTTGGCACAACCCTACAGTTAACAATATTTTTGTATAGAAAGTTTGTGGAACCTGCTACAACTTTACCTATTGCCTGTGAAAAAAAAAGTATTAGGCTTATGGCAATAATTTGACTGCCAGGGACAAGCCCAATGTCTCATGCACACGAGTAAATATTATTACAAATAGCAACACATTATTTATTGAGATATCCGCCTAGGCAAAGTTACGTCTTAGGTCTACAACTTTGCCTGCCACTTTGATTGCTTGTAAATCGGAAATACAGTATGATTAGGTAATGGGATTTGAGTCTTATCTGGCAAGACATAGGGTATGTTTTCCGACTAATACTCATTAAACTCATCATGAAAATTAGGTTCACAGATATAAGAAAAAAACGTCAAAATCCAGGCAAAGTTGCAGCATTTTACGGTACTTACAAAAATCAACCGAGTGCATGAGCTTTGTATGAATTATATACTATATACCTACACTTACTAATTAAAGAGGTAAATTTTGTACTTAGTCGATTATCTCCGGAACTAATCCTCCGATTTTAAAATCCTTTCACTAGTTTATACTTAGATTTAAACTACACTTAAGCTATATTTTATTCTGCGGCGTCGCCTGCGTTCTTTTGTGCAAAAGGAGCCGAGCAGGCAGCTAGTATGAAATAATCGCGGGTCATTACCATTTACCTTGAATTTTATGAAAATTATGAATTTACATGGGTAGTGCAGATCTTGCGACAATCGTATGCAAACGTAAGTGATCGCATGCGTCTAAACTCCGGCGCAGGAAGAACTGAAAAGGAAACGTCATTCATTTGCAATTACCGTCAATATTGTAAAATGCTACCGTCCGTCCGTGACACGTACGAATTAATGTAGGTATAGCCTTGACTAGTTTATTATTATACCGACCGCGTCAAAATGCGGTCAAAAAGAGTTGAATATAGTACTGTGCCACGATCGGAACGTTTTACCGTCAGTTTATGTCCATTTTATTTTGAATCAGTATATACTTTTTGTTTCACTTATTTGTAAATATATTTCTGGGAGTCGGTAAGTACCTGTTTTTTGATTTATGTCAAAACGCATAGTTAGTATTGGTACGAGGAGGTTTGAGAATTTGGACAAAATAACATGCTTTTACGGTATAGACACCTAATTATGTCAAATAAATGATGATAATGAACAGAGAAGGAACAATCAGTAGATAGATCAGGAATAAGATAATTAGTAAGCAGTTGAATAAGAAAGTTAAGTAATTGTTGGATTGGATAAAGAAAAGGGATTGAAGAAAAAGAAGGCACACTTTTAGCTAGACCAATTAATGTCGCGTAAAAGGGCATTTTCGCAAGAAGAGATGCATGATCTTTAGTGACGTCATTGCACCGAGTAAAAGTTAAAGATGTTCCATTTTGTAACTTTTATTTGGCATACAAATAGTTACGTTAATTTTGTTTACAAATTGGAACATTATTCACTTTAACTCGGTGACGTCACTAGCGATGCATAATCTTCTCGCGAAAATGCCCAAAAATGAGAATTATTTTATAAGTCAAATAAGAACGTCGGTAAAGAAAACCGTAAATAAAAAGCGTCCACTCATACTCATTGACAAACATATTATGACGCTGAATCATTTCTGCTATGATAGTTTTGAATAAACCCGTAATCAGTCGATTATCTAGTTATAAATTGTGTTCGACCTGCTCTAGACATTTCTTTTCATAAAGAAAGGATTACCTCAAGAATATCTATCACCTCACCAGTACCCTTAATCGAACTCAGTGTGAGTAATTGTTCTAAGAAGTTATTTAAATTTTTCAGTATACGGACTGGGAGGAAATCACCGACGGTTATCTGAACCAAAAGATGATAGCGGACATAGTGAGCGACTACTTCTTTGTCTGCCCCACAAATTACTTCGCAGAGGTGCTGGCAGAGGCTGGCGTTGACGTCTACTACTACTACTTTACACACGTAAGTATTATTTTAACATCAGCGTAATTATGTTACAAAGATATACAATTTTGTTTTGAGCATAGCATCGACTACGACTACGAGGGTTGTCGAAACTTTCGGCATGCATTGAATTTGAAAATAGGCGCCTCTGTGCTATCCTTTTTTCAATTACCTAGGGAAAACATGTTAATCGCGCGTAAATGTTCTAAACCATCGACTTTAAAGACATTGTTTCTTAAATTGCATAAAATACGTACAGTCAGCGTCATATACTTAGTAGCAGCCAGAGTAGCCAAATATTTCGTAACACACCCTTATTCTTACAGTAATAAAGACGTGTACCGAAATATTTGGCTACCTTGGCTGCTACTAACTATATGACGCTGACTGTACGTTACGAATTGTATCAATAGAATCGGCTTTAGCTTAAAAAAAACTTTATTGCACACCTCAAACATGAATCAAATACAGGACATCAAAACTTAAAAAATACTTAATACTACTACTTAACTAATAAAAAAACTACTTGACTAATATCTGAAAACAAATAATGAGTAGATAAGTCACACGAATCCATATGTCATACAATACAACGCGCACTGAAATATTTGTGTTTCCGCAAACCGTTTTCTTCACTACCAAAATAAGTGAACGTCGATGCTGACTTTCAAAGGTTCGCGATGAAGACTCTCTCAAACAGCCGGGAAGGCTAACACGTTAATTTGGCTAACGAACCAAACACGAGGACCCTTACAGAAACGCTGCCAGCTACATTCGCTTTTTGCTTTAATGCTGCAACACTAAGCTCAAAGCGAATCCATGTGGCCGTGTTTTGAGGCTAGAGTAAATGTTGGGTTTCATATGAATACGCTAACATTTGCAGCGGAATTTTAGATGGATAAGAGAGAAGGAATGTTTGGTAACATTCGGATTTCTGCATAATGTGAGCTATTGTTGTAGCCACAGTTGACAATGCTAAAATCCAGATTTAGCGCAACATAATCTAGATCGTACGAGGTGAATTTCAGTTTTAAAAAGCGGAATCCTGCATTTGGGTTGATCATTAACCTAGATTTATTGTTGGTTATTTATTAATCAACGTTGAATTGAATCATCTAGAGAGAGTATTATTAAAAAAAAGGGTTAGGATGTCCTCGTCACTTTACGCCTACTTTTCAATTCACATTGAATATCAGGCTTTTTAGCAAAATGTACCTATCACTTATTTATTATACAATAATAAGATACGAGCAAACAGGTACCGGCGGCCTCTTTTGAACACTGGTGTGGTCGGTCGTTTGGGTGTCAGAACCATCCATGTAGGTGATTATGCAAAATAATTGTATATGTACCTATTTAAGTAATATAAAGACACAACTTATTTTCTTAAAACAATTTTGAAATTTTCACGACGAAACTAATTTACACGTGTACCTACAGTCAGCGTCATATAGTTAGTAGCTGCCAAGGTAGCCAAATATTTCGGTACACGTCTTTATTACTGTAAGAATAAGGGTGTGTTACGAAATATTTGGCTACTCTGGCTGCTACCAACTATATGACGCTGACTGTACACTGTAAACTTTTTACCAATAAATGGGTAGGTAAGGAGCTGAGCCAGATATACGATTACATTCAATACAATTTTAAATGAACTTGATCCACAATGAACAAACTTGATTCTACCGAAGAAATTATTTAAGTGTCAGAACTTAGAAGAAACTTTGGATTCCGACTTTAGCTGACCTTTAAGAATAGATTTCCAATAATTCATTGATCAACAACGCCTACACTTAAATGTCTACGATACAGTCGGTTGCAAAAATATCAAACCCAACGCATTTGGCAGAGTGTATGCAGTATTTCCTACTTTACCGATAGCGTACTGATGTCGCCCAGATTTCCTTCATCACCTTAATCGTCATATCAGCCGAAAAACGTCCACTGCTGGACATAGGCCTCCTCCGGATGCCAAAGTGATCGGTTCTGCGCCACCCGCATCCAGCAGAAACCCGCGACCTTCAGTCCACCTTGAACGTGGTCACCACTCGAGAATATTTCCGTCCCAACGGCCATTGGTTCTGCGTCCAATGTGCCTCGCCCACTGCCACTTAAGTTTAGCGATTCACAGGCCTATATTGGTTACCTTAGTTCTGCTCCAGATATGCTCATTTCTGATGCGATCACGCAGATTTCCTTACTTGCATAACGCGGAAGAGGAGAGGTACGCATGCAGTGCAGTACTACATTCTTATGCCCCGCTTCCTCGCATCCAGCACCAATTGGGAGAGGGGTGATTACGTAACTTTTCCAACGTACGTCGGGACTACTTAACTGTAATTTTTCCATCCAAAAGTCTACTGACACTATACTTGTCATAAATACAAAGCGATCGCAATCGATTGGAGCAGTCATTGAAATATAGCGAGTAGTATAGAATCTGTACTGACTCTGACGGCTCACAACTTACTGGCATCGTACTGACTCCGCCCTGCCAAAAGCGGTAGTGGTCTTATACATTCAAAAACATCTAGACAAGACACTTCAAATTGGTATTGTAATAGCCAACAATATTCTATACTCTAGTCGTGAATGAGATACTCAAAAATGTCAAGTGTTTAATATGGATTTGGCCAAACAGGAAACTGGACTTAATCTGAGGTTACCATAATGCCCAGCAAAACATTTTATGCTAAGTATGTTAATTGCCAGGACTTACTAGCTCATACTACTGTCAGTTTTTGTATGTTATCACCAGGGAGCGTACATTTCATGCCGATGACAGGCGTATGACGTCAAGCTACATACAGGATGGAAAAAGTTTGAAAAGAGCAACGGCATAACGAACGTTTATTTATCCGTACCCAATAGTGGAAAATGTGATTAATCAATGATTAATCACTGTTATCTAATCAACCTCTTCCGTATAAGTAGATCTAATATATTGACACTTGAGACGGACATTGAAAGAACTTTATCTGACATTGTCACATCAAAGTTTACTCTTTGTCACAAATAGGAGACATGCGGAAACAACATTTCAGTTAAATTTAATAAGATCAGGAAACTTAATGCTTTGCTAGTGGCCTAGGTCGCCATGGAGGCTATAAAATTATTGTGCCAAATAAATCCATGTTTAGTTATAGATAATAAACAATTTTTTTGTTCCTGCTGTCAGCAAAGTTTGCCACCAAAAGCAAGCAACATCAAATTACATTTGCAAACAATAAAACACGAAGAACATGAGGAACATAAAGAAAGACTGTTTGATTTTAACATGGACTTGACCAATTTCATGATAGCATCGATAGACACGTTGTTGTGGCCTATAAGTAATTAAAAATAAAATAAAATATTAGTTACTAAATACGTTAACGGTTACTAAGTCGTGTCACTTCGTTTTTTGAATCACCTGTGTGTTTATATGAATACGTCATTATGACGAAACCGGCATGAAATGTACGCTCCCTGGTTATCACTATCGGATCACAAGTACCGCCAAGCCTTCTACTCGACACGGCTCTACCTACCGCGCTCTACACAACTTATTTCTTGCTATACTTACTAAAATTATGCTATATTTATAATAATTTTATGAAGAGGAAAGGTCTGTTAGATTGTGGCTTAGTAAGTTTGTATGTACCGAAAACGCCCGGAGGAGCTATTGGTCCATGAAACACCTCATGAAAGGAGACCTGCCTCTATCACTTAAACGTAGGCTCATGGACATGTGCGTTCTTCCAGTTCTCACTTACGGTGCACAGACTTGGTCGTTGACAGCATCTCAAAAGTCCAAACTCGGGGCTTGCCAGCGAGCCATGGAGCGCAGCATATTAGGTGTCAAATTAATGGATTGTATCCGGAACACCACGCTGCGCTCCAATACTCAAATAGTCGACGTAGCTCGGAAAGCGGCTAAGTTGAAGTGGGAGTGGGCTGGACATGTCTGCCGCATGCCGAGTGAACTGCGGGCCAAAGCCGCCACTGACTGGCAACCCGATGGTTCAAAACGGAGACGCGGCAGGCCTCGCCGGCGATGGCGGGACGAGCTAGACTCGTTCTCAAAAGATTAGCCACAAGAAGCTCAGGACCGAGAACACTGGAAACGGAGGGGGAGGCCTTTGCCCAGCAGTGGGACACTACAGACTCCCAATAATAATAAGTTTGTATGTGGTTAATATAAATGAGCGTTTCTGTGCTTTGGAAGGCACGCTAAGCAGATGATCCCGGCTGCAGTCTATGACAGTAGTCGTAAAGCCGAGTTAGAGGCCTTTGGGCGGCTTAAGAACTTCTAACAGTCGAGTTGCCCACTCACTTGACAAAGTGGGGACAACTGTTACTCGCGTCCGCAGGAGCTACCCACCACAACCCTGCACGTGTCCCCTGGGTGGTACTAAAGAGTGAAAAACTTAAAAGGCCAAAATGCCATACGATTAAATGAAATAGTTTGTATGTTTGGGTAATCTCCGGAACCACCTATCCAATTTGAAAATGTCTTTTACCAGCGTGAAGAATGGATTTTCTGCATTATAGGCCATATTTTATGCCGGGGGTTCGCCTGTGTTCTTTGCAATGCGCGGGCAGCTAGTGATTATGTATAAATATACTGTCTGTTCATGTCAGCCGGGTGATATGATGACGATGATACTTCTGTTCATACAATAGTACATTGTTGTAAAGGCAGAAAGTAGGCAATAGATGGGTTCGAGGTCCGAGCCGCTAGGTGAGGACCTCGAAAGAGACGAGTCCATCTATTGCACTTTTGGCCGAGACAATACATAGTGCTTTTGACGCCTACTGCGCGGAAATTGCAAATAATTATAATTATAAGTCAAAATTAAGTACCTATCATAATATCATAATCATAATATTAAGAGTCCGCAGCAAGGTCCGCTCAACTCCGCGTTGAGATCGCGCGCTTACGCTTTAAAATGTTGTTGTTTCACCTAGAGGGAGACAGGGCGCTAGCAGTAAAGCGAGAGCGCGCGGGGAGGCGGAGCTATACATGTCGCAGTTTAAATATCGCAGTAAAATATCTTCATACAACGGCGAAATTATTGCGGTAAATAAAATATAACAGTAGAACATCTCCATAGCGAGATAACAATACAGTTTATACAGTGCGTAAGTGCGGCTAGGCAAATTTTAACTGATTATTTAACCTACTAAAAACGTAAATGTAGAGTACAGGCTACAAGTTTTGATGTGCCAACAAAAGTAGTAGTAACTAGTAACATAAGTATAACATACAATATACCAGGTTTTGTCATTTTAACAACCTAGTGCCATAATTGCATAGCAGATTTTCAGATACCACTACCACTATTTTTGTTATAAATGAAATAAATGAATATTTATTCTGCAAGTAGGCCGCCAAGGGCACTTTTATAAGTCAAGCCCTACCAGCGCTTCTGCAGAGACCACTGTCAAGAAGAAACGCCGCAAGAAACTTAACAGTCAGTCTTTTTCCCAAAACAAGCTTATTACAGTGATAGTACTTAAACTATTTTTAAATAAGTAACTCTAAAATCCGTATTATAGATGATCAAAAATATTAGACACGTATTTTTTCTTTTGGTCACTAAACAAAAAATGTCGAAGTTATAAGTGCGCGTAACGTCACGGTTCATACGTTTGTGAAGTCACGCGGATTATCTACGCGCCATAACTTCGTCATTTTTACAGACTTCAAAAAAGCAGGAGGTTCTATGTTCGGTTGTGTGTATTTTTAAAATAGGTGTCCAATATCTTATGATCAATAAAAATACGCACTAATTAGAATCCAGATCTTTTTTCCTAGGAACCTACCCTATAAATATTTATTCGCATTGAAGATTTGGTGTATTGAAGGAAATAAAAAAAGATCATACATTATTGTTTTTATTTTTGGTAAAAAGTACCTACTTACAACAATGATCCTAGTTGGTCCATAAATAAATGAAATTTGAATTTATAGCCTTATTATAACTTACCTATTAGGATTTATATTTTCTTTTTGACGACGAGCCGGTCCTCTTTTCTTCCTTCGAGCCGATAGCCATAATTTTGTCTTTGAACACCTTTTCGCTTCTAGAAAAAAAAATAACTATAGGTAATTATAAACGTCTATACGCTCCCGTGATCGCTTACCATCAGGTGGACCGTATGCTTGTTTGCCCCCTTATAGTTTTAGTTGAAAAATATATGTACCTATGTACCTTGTACATGTTATATCTACAAATTGGACAAGCGCCAACCTGAGCACATAATATAGTAAGAACCTAGTACATACATAAATAATAAAAACCTACAACCAAGGTTCAAGTAGCACCGAGAAACAACTGCTATTGTCGCGTCGTCATTTTTTTATTTAGATACCTACCTAGTATTGTTATTGTCAGGTCACTCGATCAAAAAAGTTGAAGGGTAGGTAAGTGCCAATTTCTATATATAATTATGATATACAACGTGTTAATAAAATAACGCAAAACCTGAAAACAGTTTGTTCAGAATCGAGCATAGAATGCGAAAAAAATAAAAAATAAAAATTTGACAAGATTTATTTTTTACATGTGTATGGAGTGTTGGCCGTCTGGGGCGACCTGCTCCATACAAATGTAAAAAATAAATCGCGTCAAAAAATTTATTTTTTATTTTTTTCGCATTTTACTCTCGATTCTGAACAAACAGTTTTCAGGTTTTGCGTTATTTTATTAACACGTTGTAAAGAAGTACGTAGATTACTATAGAGAGTGACGAAAAAACCTATCCTATATACTTTAGGATACTATACTATAACTTACATACCTACTTAGGTAAACTAATTAAAATTTCTAAGCAATAATGTGTGATAGGTAGTTTTCGTATAAAGTCCGTTCGTTCATCCTCGTCTTATTTAAATTTATAGCGTATTATTATTTTTTAACTAAGTAAGTATTTTGTTTTGGCTATATAAAAGAATCAAACTATATATCACCAAAGCCATATCCAGAATGATTTGACGTACCCAAGTGATATTTATGTAGGTACCTACCTATTTAATACCGAATGAGTACCTACTGTGAGATTAAAATTTTGTTTACCTACCAAATAAATTAAATAACACGTCAACTAAGGATTAATGACTAGGTGCTCATATACATTAATATAATATGTACATATTAAATGTATATAATTTATTTGTATACTTGGAACTTGACTAAAATGCATATAAGTAGGTACTTACCCGGTTTATCCATTTTTGTAACATAAAAATGCAAAGTCCATAAGAAAGCCACAGATCGTCGATCAGTATGATCAGTATGATCACACACACCACCAGTATCACCAAGAAAAATCAAATCCGTTTTATCAGTCCAAGTCGTGAATTGACCGCGATTATCGTAGGAAGATAATTCACCAAAACAATACGTCGCTCCCGCGCACAGCAAATGGGTCACTATTGTCACTAAACTAAGCGCACGGCAAGGAGTAGCTATGATAAGGGCGGTGCGTACCGCCCCCCCCCCGGACCGTTCCCCGCGCCAGAGTAATTCGCTGCAGTTTCGCATCAAATTTTTGTAATTTATTTTAAGGTTTTCGTAGTTACGCTCTCATTTTAAAACTACAAGATCAATTTTGACAAATCTTTTTTCTTTTCAAACTGCATAGTTTAATCGACACCGGAAATAGGTTTTGACTTCAATCTAAACTATATTTTGGTCGTAGTAGGCCGCCGAACTGAACAACTTTCTGGGGTCTAAAAATGCAAAACTTGTACTCGCTCTATTTTCTTTCTATTAACATTTTAAGAGTCATAAACTAGTTTTAGCCCTAGATATATCTTACCTCATTATATTTAGAGAATTTCATGATAATGTGACATGTTATATTAAAGTAAGGACGTAACTACGTTTGTATGAAGAATCGAGCTTGCTGCGGTCTCTTAAACACTAGAGCGGCCGCTCGTGAGCGGGGCGGGGGTGGGGGGAGCTGTGATTGAGCAAATCGCTGTTCAAACTGTCCAACAATAACATAGTCAAGGTAAAATACAAACGCTATAGTCAAGGTCAATACGTCTGTACGTACACGTGTTAGTTTGTCTATCTTTTTGTTCCGTATCTCAACTCAATTGCTCAAAGGTTAACTAGAAGAGATCCCTTACAGGGCTAAGTTCGCTTTTGTACCGATTTAACCTTTTTTTTCTGTATTTTAACCTGTGTCTTCTGTACAAGAAAATATTTATATATACACGTACACTCCGATTACTAATGCAAGACCAATGAATCTATCGTAGTGCTTTTGCTATCTACATATACCAGGGGCCTTAGACAAGGTTACAATCGACAAGCGCTAACGCCAACGCTAACGAATAAAATGTAAGGGAATGATAGATGCCGACGAAACACTTTCCCATACATTGTATTAGTTAGCGTTAGCGCTTGTCGATTGTAACCTTGTCTAGGCCCCCTGCTTATGTTAACATTGATGAAATTTTATTTATTTTACAAGTATAATTTAAATGAGGCACTTGATTCAAATTGTTTATATATAAATGGGAGCATTGGTGTACAGAAACAAACAGCCTCTCACCCTAAAAATCACTGGTAGTATAAAACATAATCTGCTGTATTAATGAGAGACACTTCCTTTTTCTATTTATGCCAATTAAGTGTAATTGATTCCATTATTGAATAATTTTCTATCTCTATAAACAATCGCCGATCATTTCAGATTCATAATCTCTCAGCGTACCTATTTGCCAATAACCTACTTATATATTATAGATCGGTTAATCCACGCCAAAGCGCTACACTCCTACCTACACTGTAGATTAAACACCAACAAGCAAATATAAAAAAGACCGGCCAAGTGCGAGTCGGACTCGCGCACGAAGGGCTCCGTACCATTATATATAACAGCAAAAAAAAAAAAAACGCGTTTGCTGTATGGGAGCCCCCTTAAATATTTGTTTTATTTTGTTTTTAGTATTTTTTGTTATAACGGCAACCGAAATACATCATCTGTGAAAATTTCAACTGTCTAGCTATCGCGGTTCTTGAGATACAGCCTGGCGACAGACAAAACGGCATAAAAAACACGTTTGTTGTATGAAAGCCCCCCTTAAATATTTATTTTATTTTGTTTTTAGTATTTTTTGTTATAGGGGCAACGGAAATACATCATCTGTGAAAATTTCAACTGTCTAGCTATCGCGTTTCTTGAGATACAGCCTGGTGACAGACAGACAGACCGACAGCGAAGTCTTAGTAATAGGGTCCCGTTTTTACCCTTCGGGTACGGAACCCTAAAAAGAGGTAGCTAGGTTATAAGCACTCGGCCAATTGTGTGACCTTTGCGTCAATGTCGCGTCGTCGTCGTCAACGTCTCAGCTGTCAGATTTGGTGGCCATTTTTAAACACGGAATTGCATATAGACAACGTATCTACCTCTTTTTTATATTACATCATTACCAACAAGCATAAATCAGGAGCGGTGGGGTGACTGGGGTGCGATGAATTGAAGAACCTCTAAATAATATCTTGAATAATTCAATTAGTAAACAGTATCAATCGCGAATTCGATGCCAGGAGAGGTCCTTCATTATAACAAGTCAAAGTGCGTAGTGGAAAAAATGTTAGTTAGCACTTAACACAAAAATGTTGATAAACGATTCGACATTGTACCTACTTAATTGTCAGCTCATTCGTCTATGAAAGGTGACCCCAACGACCCTTGTGCGGGTAAAATGAGACAAATGGCTGCCGATAAATCATACGTTTCCCGTTGATGCGCGCGATTTGTCAGAAAAATAATGGTATAACATGAGCAATGACCCTCGATGAGACAATTGGCCTGTTTTATACGGGTAGTAACAATGTTTTTTCTCGTAGTTGCACGAAAATTACAGAAACTTCTTGTATAATCCTAACTAAGGGTGGATTGCAAAAAAAATGTACGCAACGCAATACGAATATTCCCAAAAATGTTTTGTATGGAAGAAATATTTGTGTAACACAACAAACGTCACACAAACGAAACAAAATCAAATGCAAATCAAAAAATAATCGTAAGGAATTGTAATATTCGAATATGCCTAGTCGACGTCGTCGTAGTACGACATATGTTTCACCACCCAACTATGTAAAAACAGCAGTGAAAAACAATTAAATTACCTAATTAAGACATATAAAACATTTTTTCTCAAACATGCAATGAAATATTGAAGTTGTGTTCTTCATAATGGGCTTCGGAGTGTCACGTTTCGGGCGCAGCGAGACGAGAGACCCGTAATGGCATTTCATACAAAATTGGAGGCCTAGGCCTGCAAGGTGGTCTTTTTTAATTTCCATTCCACAATTTGTGGCACAGGATCAAGGCCTTCAGCCATGAAAATTAAAGTTTGATTTCTTGGAGCTTTTTTTATTTATTTCATTGCATGTTTGAGAAAAGCACTATACATACCTCGGCGTGAAAAGGGGTTGCCAGCCTCGTAACTATCCGACCTCGCTACTCTCGGCCGTCTATATGTACTCGGCCGGCAACCCCTTACTTCCCGGCCTCTGTAGTAATGTACTATTGTTTACTTCTTGCAAAAAAACGGTCTATCACAATTTTCGTACCACAACATAAAAAAAGACCGGGTTGCACTCCGGGAGTGCCGGCAGAAGTGAAAACTCAATAACATTGTAACAGTTTTTCGATCAGGTCACGTGACATCTTACGGTGTCAACCCTAAAAATGAATTTGACGCAAATTTATAAACAATTATCAATATTTAGGCGGACTACCCGCGGGTGCGTTGGGTGCGACGGGCCCAACGCGCCGCCACGGTGCAACGGTGCCGGGGTCCGGCGCGCCGACGGGCGGCGGCAAACACAATACCAATTTGTTTTTGCCATTGCCAAATATTTTTCAAAGCTTTATTTCTTTAGGAATAACGTCTAAATTCGAACTATTCGAATTTGCAAGAACAGCAGATGGCGGTGCACGGTGGCGACCAAAATATCAATTTGGTTTTGCCGTTCGTAAATATTTTTCTAAGCTTTATCTCTTTAGGAATAACGCCCACATTCGAACTGTTCGAATTTTCTCAATAGCAAAACGGTGAAGGACGCGTTGGTATTATTACAAATTTATTTGCAGAATATGCTATTGCAAGAAGTGTTTAACGGCTTTATACTCTTACGAATAGCGTTCAGTTTTGAATGAAGTCAAATCGGCTAGCAGCAAAAAGTGACCTCCTTCACATCTGACGTCACAAAACTGTCGCGTATTTAATAATTTTTCCCCATCTCAAAAAGTGCTCAGCGCCGCTAAAGAAGTTTTCACTTCAAACATAATGGTCATTGCTCCTATCGACACAGTACCTGCACGATGTGCTTGAGGTATTTGACAACAATGAAAATGAATTGTTTTATTCTTTAGCAACAGATATAAAACATTACGAAAATACTCGGAAAGTATCAATCTTTCATTTATACCTGCTATTTTAAGATTTTTACTCATAAAAACTAACAATAATAACGTTGTTTGATTGTGACGCCACAAGCAAGTAATCCCTACAAATTCCATACTAACGGAGCGTTTTTGAAGTTTCATGAAAATAAGCTGATTTTACTTTTGTCAAATACCGTATTATCGACGAATGGGCTTGTGTTGGTTTTAGACTAATAGCGACCCGGTATATCTCTGTTACGAATGCATTCTTATCTGCAATAAAACGAAAAATGTAGCGTTACACATTTGACACGGAACAATTGAACCCCGAACTTTGATATCAGATATTAATATAAAATATTTGTTCTAGAGACCTGAAAAACTATTTCCTTAATATTCTATTTAGTATTTAACTGTACAAAAGCAATTTTCTTGACCAGAGCTGCTTAAATCGAAGTTATGATTTTTTATGTGTGGTACACAAAAGTCAGTTGAAATTTGTATGGGAGCAGATTTTTTTTTTTATTAATGCATTTTTTATATTTTTTTCTTAATGTAATAATATAAAACTGTACAAATCCTGTTAAACTATGAACTACGTGAAATCATATCTGGAATACATGTTCAATGCTTAAAATTTAATAGAATTTTTAAGTATTTGTAAGCTCCTTGGTCAAATCCTCATAATAACTCATTCAAATATATGATAAGATAATAAGTTTTGCTTCCGTGGGTCGGACAAAGACTTAAGATTGTTCAAACGGCCACGTAACGAACAACTGTGGTCAGTGTTAATAAATTATGGGTCAGACGTGGCTAGTGGCAAAGGTCACAGATTAACAACGAAGTATTTTGGGTCTGGGCCGTGCCGTTTCCATTTCTGGCCTGGACTCGTCTGGTTCACGTTGCGGATTTATTTTTGTCAAATGCAACAAATGCCGGTTTTGGGACATTCCTTTATTAGATATTCGCGGAATGAAAAGGTTTTGAACCTAAACATCATTAAAATAAAAGTGGCGAACCTTGTTATTCCTTCACTATATTAATTCTACTTTTTGACTATATCATATTCTGATTGATTATATAATTTTTTGTCTGATACTGAGAGGCAAAATCCCGTAAAAAAGCCCCACGCGTGCCGCCAAAGTAGACGGCTCCCAAGCAGCTTCATTAAGAACTTACTACTTAATTGAGGCTGGTAATTGTTTGTTTACCTCATGGTTTGCGGATTTTTTTTTTGATAATTTTAAGAATTACATTTTTCAACTATGATATTGTTACTTGTCTGAAGACTTTTGAATACATTTAATGCATTGTATTTTCAAAATACCCCCTGCAGAAACACGCCCTAAATTTATTGAAAATATTGACAATGGCAGAAATCTATATACTTTTAGTCATTTTGTTGATACCTATGTATAATTTCTTATTTTTTTTTAATGAATGAATTAAATCATGTTACTATCTTTGTTTGAAGGCTAGATTATTTTATAAAATTCGATTTATGATATAGTTGCGTCAGGACATGGTTCAGACACTAACGCATTTAAAATGGGTTCTATGGAATCTGGCGGATTCAAAAAAGGTTTTTATACAGGCTGTACCAAAAATGGGGTGTGAACTGTGAACCGATCAAGGGCATACAACAGGTGTCGAGTTCTGATAAGAAAAAAAAAAAAAAAATTCTTAAAAAAATCTCAGAACACGACACCTGTTATGATCCGTTCACACCCCATTTTTTGTACACTCTGTATAAGTATTTAGCTTTCGTTTAGAGTCCTTGTATTCGAAATTGAAAGTAGAGTGTTTAACTCGGGGAAAGCCATCCACTTTAGCCATCTCAGTGTAGCTCCCAACCCTTCGTGGTTCAAGTAAACGAGGGTTATCAAAATGGCCGTCAGAAAAGTTAACCTATGGGTGAACCAATTTAGTCAGAACCTTGGATAATTTATTAAAATTTTGAAGCGATAATTTGACTGTTGAAATTTTAATAAATTGCCGGATTACTGGAAATAAGACAAAATCAAGTACTTATTAGATTAGATTAGATTAGATTTATTTATTTCGAGATAAAAATTACAATATAGATATATATATTATGATTTCTAAAATTGTCATGCATTCACAGTGCGCTAAATCACTGATATGAATATGGAACTCACGGCCTCATGTGGCATGAGTCAAAATGCAGTTTCCACTCAACTCAGTCCATCAACTGGCACACCCGTACATTTGCCACTATACTTACTCGTACTCGTGCGGGCATTACAAATACAAGATGTTACATTATAATTACTCGAGTTGACCTTTTAGTGGCCTGACTGCGTCATGACAACGCATAACATGCTCACCGCAGCTCAGGCGTGCGCCTGCATTATTAAACGGACCTGGCGAACCAAACGGCTGCTTTTAATTTTATTCCCGACTTTTGCAACCTTACTAAGCGCGAGGGAATTGTTCCAACCTCAAATTTAGATATTTGCCAGCCGATATGAAGGGTCGAATTGAATTATTGATACCGTTCAGCGAGCCGCTCGCTGTTACGAGGAATAAAGTGGGTTTAACGTGTCGAGTTACGCTTATATGAATGTGGGAACTGATTAACTTTTGGCTTTCTTTTCGGCAACTTCATTACCGAATTTGAACTTTCGACATCGAATCAATCCTGCGTATGTTTTCTTCAAAAGTATATGAGCTTTATCACGTTTGCTTGGAATATACATTGAAGCAACGGGATGTACTTACAGCAGTAATTAATAATTGTAATTTATAAACTCTAATGTGATCAAAACGTTTGTATGAATATTTTATGTTTCTTATAGTTCTACTATACCTACTTATTAACCATTGAATACATATACAGGATGTATCAAAAATGGGGTGAATGAACCGATCACGGCCATATTCAGTAGCGCATTGCGATTCCAAAAAATACAAATATGTATCGCGATTACAAATATGTATCGCGATTACAAATATGTATCGCGATTACAAATATGTATCGCGATTACAAATATGTATCGCGATTACAAATATGTATCGCGATTACAAATATGTATCGCGATTACAAATATGTCAGCGACACATTATAGTACAATTATTTCAACCGCAGCTCGCATAATTATCAAAGCTCTTGTAGACTCGGGTATGGTTTTGAGTTTATTTGAAGAATAGTTTTTAGTTATAAGAAGAATTGGGCCCAATATAACACAGCTAAAACGAATAATTATCTGTAAGAAGTTTGACAATAATGCTGAAGCACTGACAGTACAAATAGAAACTTAATTATTAGATAAGTTAGACTGCAGTTGCAGGTACTTTTTAATCAGTTTAAAGTAAACCTAATAATCAGCATTGCAATTCAGCGAGGAAATGCCGCCAGCATCCTCAGTACAATGCCTCAAGAGGTTTTTTTTAGATTTAACTTAGTTTTAATTTAAGTAAGTTAATGTTACTTATCACCTTGTATATACTGTAAAAAATAAATGCTTTATAATTTCATGTTGTTATAATAACATGGATAAGCAGGTTATATAATATTATTATATCTCATTGTAGCATGAAAGATCTAGTAGAATTGATCAAGAAATTCTAAATTTTTAAATAACTACGGCTGTCTGTTAATTTTACGGATAGTCAAAAAAATGGGTTTAGTTTAGTCCCAGTAGTGGTTTGAAGGCGCAAGGTGATTGCGTTACGATTTCAATAGACGTCGGATATTGCTCGGTTCAGATAACGTTTGAATCGTAACTAGGCGTAACCGGAAAAATCCAATCACTTTGAAAGTATTCCGTCAATTTTTATTATTTATTAAGCCTTATATTTTAAACAGTGAAGCTTAAAAATGCTATTTAAATAAAAGCAAAGACTCAAAAACTGGCTTAAGTGCTGAAGCTATTAGTTATTACAAAAAATATTATTACTTCAAAAGAAAGAAGGCAAAAAATATGCCTAATGACAGAACATACCCTCTCTTAAAATGGACAGTGTAGACAGACAGACACACTTTCGCATTTATAATATTAGTATGGATTTTATTTAGTGTCTACACCCCTATTGATTATGAGGTATCGTTAGAAACCTCCCCTACCCGTAACGTGGGTATACAATTTTTATTTCTCGTTAAACCCATGGTGTTAGGTATTGTTGGATAGCTTGTTATAGTACATTACGTTCGTAGGGCGGTGAATTCGTGAATGGCCCAGATCGGAGGTGTTTGCAGCCCGAACCGAAGGTGAGGGCCATAAATATGCGATCTGGGGCTTTACGAATTACCGCCCGTGGTGAGTACACAATTTTACGTCTTCATCTGGCCGCAGCGTGCGGTATAACTCTCATTATGGCCAGGTGTGACGTAAAAAATATTATGGGCTTCTAAAAAGTATTTTTCAACTTAGTGATCCATTTACGTGATATTGGGCTTTGAAGCCCTAATTTTTGTCCGACTCAAGTGTCCCGCACCGTGACGGCTAAATGGCTTCTACGCTACGTAGGGAATGCGAAAAGATTCGTTGCAGTAGAATACTCGTATAGTATAATGAATTTAAAAGGAAATGTTTACTAGTTACCGAGTAATAGTCGACCAACTTAAAAATGTACTTGGATAGGCCAACCTTCGTACAAAATGCAGCCGCGCCATTTAGTTAGTGCATGCGTGTCGATGTAACAAAGACAGAAAGGCAACTACGGAACCTTAAACTGGGCGTGGCCCGACACGCACTTGCCCGGTTTTTATAATTCAGTTGATTTTCCATACAATATGGAGCGTGTCGAATATCCAGCCTGCGGGCGATTTTATTGCACAATAATTTAATCAGCGTATGAAACCCCAGTGCTGCAATATGCATACGTACATCTTTGCGGGTTGTATTTGACCTCAATGTGGTATTCATAAACGTAAGAACAAAATTACGGTCGTAGTTCATGGATTTATAAATCCTACTAATATTATAAATGCGAAAAATAATATTATAAATGCTAAAAGCATAAAAACTAACAATTTGATATCTTATTTTTTGTAATTTAATAATTTATTAGGATGTT
Source organism: Epinotia ramella (assembly GCA_947578815.1). Lineage (NCBI taxonomy): Eukaryota > Metazoa > Arthropoda > Insecta > Lepidoptera > Tortricidae > Epinotia > Epinotia ramella. The sequence goes on along the minus strand of OX388205.1, from coordinate 13,791,272 downwards.
ATTTTATTT